>CM061262.1:14910000-17365000 GCA_030848825.1 Tadarida brasiliensis
CATGTTTTAAAGCCCCAGCCTGGATTGTCCCACAGTGAACTGTGTTGGGGTCTGGGATTGAGGGCCATGGGAGCGAAGCTTGAGGGGCAACTGAGGTTGGAGCCTGGGGCTAGGCCCAGTGCCCGCTTCTCCCACACAGAAAGAAGGAGCAGTGGAGTGGTCTGTATGGCCTGTAGCCTTGAGAGGATCTAACCAGGCCCACAGAACACGCTACTGGAGACCACCACACTGAGAATATGAACCTAGAAACTCACTTTCCTTGGAGAATGGGGACGGAGCCCTGTGGGTGCTGGGCACTTCGAGCCCCTGACTTTCCTCTTGAGCCATCTGGTGGGTGTAGGGGCCCCAAAGGGCAGAAGGCTGGGCTGTTCCAACCCAGCTGGGGGAAGGGGAGCCACTTGCCTCAGACAACCCCTGCCCAACCCTGACCACTGCCAGGAAGGGGAAGTCTGCAGGCTTGTGCTTTTTTGTTTGTTTGTTTTTTGTTTTAAATTTGATAAACTTTGTCTTGCCTGGGTTCTGGGGCTCTTTGTCACCTGGCAGGCTGGGAGGGCTGAGGACTGCTGTGAGCACTTGAACAGCTTACCCCGTACCCGCACCAGCACCCGTAGATGTAAGCCTCCCAAAAGCAGGGCATTGGGGAGGGGGCTCCCCATCTGGTGTCGCTCCCACTCTCCTCAGTGGGGCAAGGTGGCATGGGCAGGAAGTGGCACTGTGGGTGCCCTCTCCCCCACACACCTCCAGGACCCCACCAAGATCTGAATCTCTCCTTCTGGAGCCCGATCCATCCCTACCCTACCCTGGCCCTGGCCTTGGCACTAAGTTATAGGAGACCATGGGAAGCGTCTCTCCTGGCACTGAGCGCTGGGCCCCTGGGTGGGGTTTTCTGTCCTCCCAGTCCTGGGCAGGCTTCCCAGGAGTTATAGAGTTGGGGAACC
Source organism: Tadarida brasiliensis (assembly GCA_030848825.1). Classification (NCBI taxonomy): domain Eukaryota; kingdom Metazoa; phylum Chordata; class Mammalia; order Chiroptera; family Molossidae; genus Tadarida; species Tadarida brasiliensis. The sequence continues at coordinate 14,910,939 of CM061262.1, forward strand.
CCTGAGTTCTGGAGAGAGAGAGGCCTGATAGCAATGCTGGGGAATGCCCGGGCAGGGCAGGTTGGGCCCAACTTGCAAAAAGACCTGCCCCTGTTTATTTTCTGTGTAGGTGCCCTTCTTACACCTAGACACCTCCACCCCACCCCCTTTCCTCAGCCTGTGGCCAGAAACTTCCTTTCTGGCTGCTGGCAGGTAGGTCCATTCTTGCCAAGAATGTGCATATCCTGCTGGGCCCCTACTCCAAACACACCTCTTCCTTAGAGGGGGAGGAAAGCAGGGGGACTTGGGGGGGCTTCCTTTGATCCAGTAATTCTCCAAATGTTTGCTGAGCCCCTACTCTGTCTAGGCAGGTACCAGGCTGGGCACTGGATTGCCCAAGCAGTGAAGGCTGGGGTCTCCTCTCTGGACCTCACATTGTCAGGGTAGGAGAGACAGATATCACTTAGGGAGCGGAGGGTGGGTGCAGGGTGTCTGTTTTAGAAGATAGGTGTGAGGTGCAAGGGAAGGGAATGGTCGTCCCCCCAAGAAGGCTTCCCTGCTCTGCCACACCTGGAGCCGCACTCTCCTTACCTGCACCCTGACCCAGTGCCACTCCACTCCCTTCGTGGGATTTCTGTCTCTCCGGAAGAAACGCAAGCCCCTCCACTCCTACCTCAAGCAGGCACAATGTATTGACTTTTCTGATAGCCCAAAATGCAAAATGATCATTTCTTCCATCCAGGGAGCTCGGCATAGTTTCCCCTCATGATCTTACAGCTCTCCCAGCGTCCCAGATCACGGCCTGGCAGGTGCCATTTGTGACAGGATTCCGAGGCTCCTTTGGCTGAAATGCCTTCCTCCCGCTTGGTTCCAGAACTCTGGAACCCAGGGCAGAGCATGGGTCAGAGTGAGAAGGCTTTGGAACTTGCCAGTAGTGATGGGACTCTGGGAAACTTAATTAAGCTCTTGGAACCTCAGTTTTCTTATGTGTAAAGTAGGTCAGTAATTCCCATTTAGAGTCCGTTTGGGAATTGAATGAGAGAGCAGACGTAAGGTACCTAGTGCAGTGCCTGGCACATTGTAGTGCTGACCAGGGGATGGCTTTTATTATTAGAGTCTCAGCATTGCCAGGCCACACGATGGACTGAATACTGGAAGTGCTCGCGTATTATCCTCCATTTTACGGAGTGGGGAGATGTAGCCCAGAGAGAAGAAGCAACTTGACTGAGGTTGCACAGCTAGTTAGTGTTAGAGCAGGGGCTAAAGTGTGGCGCTCTTAACTCCGTGTAACCAGTAGGGTTGGAGAGGAAGGGAGAAAGGGTATGGAAGGACCTGCCAACTTCCCCCTCCCTCCTTCACAAGCTCAGATATGGACCACCCCTCTGGCCATGACCCTGGAATGTGCAGTTGTCCTCTCTCTCCCTGCCCTCCTAAGGTGCTCGAGGAGACAAATAAAAATGGGAGGGATAGTTCCCCAGAACACAGAGGAGGAAAAATGGCTGGCAGCACCACCTCTCCAAAAAAGAGAGACTTCTATGGTTTGAAATCCTAGCTTCACAGCCTCGTGGAATACAAGTCTGGCAGCCAGTCTCAGATCAATGTGGTACCTACCCTTGAATGGATCATCTTGAAAGAGCAAAAAGATACTTCCCTTGAGCCCGGCCAGTGTGGCTCAGTGGTTGAGCATTAACCCATGCACCAAGAGGTCGCTGGTTCGATTCCTGGTTGGGGCACATGCCCAGGTTGTGGCCAGATCCCCAGTGGGGGGCATGCAGGAGGCGGCCAGTCGATGTTCTCTCTCATCGATGTTTCTCTCCCTCTCCCTTCCTCTCTCTCTCAAATCAATAAAGAAAACAAACAAAAAAAAATTTTTTTAAGGAAACTTCCCTTGAGCCTGAAGTTGCTGGCTCTTTCAGCATTACCTTCCTGGATTCTCTAGGGAAAGGAAAGCACACACCTCTTCCCTACTGCCAGTCCCACCATGCTGGGATCAGAGCAGGAAACTCCTTTACTGCGAACTTTGTGGCTTGCCATGCAGTGGTGATGCAGTGGATGGCGCTGAGCGGGGCCCCACGTGGCACCTGGACTCCAGCACACCTGAGCTAGAAATCAAGAGCTCTTAGCACAAAAGGTGCATATTTGGAAAGAGCCGCGGGGGCTGGGCCATGGAGTCAAAGCTTCTGGTGCCTCAAGGGAACCATCCTGGCCTGGGCCTGGCCGGTGCTCTCCCTTTCCTTGATGCCTATCCCGGGACTCCCCGCTAACCCTCCGTGGGGTCTTTGCCTTTGCTGGGCTGTCCCTCGCTCCAGTGCAGCCTTGCCTTTCCCCTCCCCAGCCCTGGCCATAGCCTTGTGACCTGTGCCCTCAATCCCAGCAGCTCTGCCTACTCCCTGGGCCCCATCCTCTGCCCAGCCAGAGCCTCCCAAGCTGGGACCTGAGGGTGAGCGAGACCACTGGTCATGCAGGACAGGGGTAAATGGAATTTTCTCTCCCACTTGCAAAGGCAGGTGGGGTGGGGGGAGAAGGTGAGTTTTCCTCAGACAGTAACAAAGTGGAGTGTGTAGAATAGAGACCCTCTGGCATTTGTTCAAGGTAGGTAGGGTGGGCAGGCAGAAGTTACCCAGAGTTCCCACCGCAGTGAAGGAGGGACAAGTGCGGCTGACTTGATGGCAGGGTGGCTCAGGGAATGGAGACAGGACCTTCTCGTCTTCATTCCACAAACCCTGGAGCCTAGTGTGTGCAGTGGCCCTGTGAGGGTCTGGGGGAAGAGGTTTACTAAGGGGTGGCTGGCTAAAACTTGGAGAATTAGAAATGGAGCAGGTGTCCCAGCTCTGCGTCTTTCCGAGACAGAGGCAGGCTCTGGTCCCGACTCTCCCTAGCCAGGACACCTACTGTGGCCCCTGAAGAGCCCTCAGGAGGGCTGGGCTGTGTGAAGGGACACTGGTGGTTGTGGGGGGGGGCTTCTGTTCTTGTTTCCTCAACCGGGATATTCCCCAGCGGAGCCCACACTTCCAGGAGACCCAGGCCTAAAGAAGTTGGTCCGAAAGAGGCATTGGTGTACTCCCTTTCTTCCGGGACTCCTCGGGCAGATGTGCACCCGCACCTGGAGGGAGGGCGCTTGCCGCTGGGGAGAAACTGGGGAGAGGTGGGAATGTCGGGATTTGCAGGAGACCGAGAGGGAGTGGCGCCGCTGTGAGCGCTTGGGGAGCCCAGCGCCGAGCATCGAGCCCTCCCTAGGTTCCGAAGGCTTGCGCATCTCTGGGTGGGAGTCATCGCTAGATGGGAGTCGGAAGGTGGGCCGGCGGGGTTGAGGGTGCGGAGTCAGTCCACCCGGGAGAGCCCTTCCAGGAAGCCTCCGGATTCCCGGGAGAGCCAGGGCTACCGGTTCTCCCCCAGCTGAGCGCGCGGGCTCTGGGTTGCTTTCCTGGCCAGCATTTCCCTGCGCCTCTGCGAGCGCATCAGTGCATTGGCGGGATGCTCTGGATCTCTGACACCTGAGTCCCCGGCTGCCGTGAGAAAGTGCGGTCGCGGACCAACTCTGCCCGTTGCCGTGGGTCCAGGGACCGCTGGAAGAGGGGCGGCTCGGACTGCGTGGCCTCTGCCTTTTAGCCACATGGAGGGTCTCCTACGCGGCGTGCTGCCCTCCTCGTGCTCGGGATAACTTCGCGGGTGTCTGGGTTTCCGGTCTGGGACTCGCTGGTGAGGGCCACAGCGCGCTGTACCAACTTCCTCATTCCCTCTGCGACCTTAGGCATGACCGTCTTCTCTCTGGGCCTCGTCTTTCCTAACTGTGCACTTGGTGAGGGAGCAGCCGCTCGTCCCTTCCCTGGCCTCCCCTTCGCAGCGACGTTGGGCTTCTGGCGAGAGGAGACCCGAAGGTCCCTGCGCACTTCCCCTTTGTTCCACCGTGTCCCGAGCCCTCCGCCTCCGAGGTCTCACCCGAAGGGGCACGGTTAGGGTGACCCCTCGGCCCACGCAAGTCTCCTCCTTCCCAATTAGGCAACGCAGCCTGATTAAAGGGGCGCTACCTGACCCCTCCCGCCCGATCCCCATCGAAGAGATTTCCCTTCATCAGAATCTCACATCCTCCAGAAATTAATTTGATGCCTCTTGTTATCAATTAATTGAATCTCGTTGGGAGAGAGAGAGCCCAGCCAGGCAGCTTCGCCTAGGCCCTTGTGTGCCGCTGTGCAGCCCTGCCCCCTCACGCCAGGACAGCCTCGCCCCCTCCCCACTTCTCTTTTTCTGCCTTGCTTTTAATTTTACATATTTTCTAATATAAAACCACTGCTACGGGCCCCTTTTCCCAGTTGGCTGGGATGGAGACCCATGGGCTGGGCACTACCTGGAATTCACCCTTTCTGAGCTGTGGGGGCCCCCTTCCTCTCCTCTGGGTCCTGTTTGATCCTTCCTTAAATCAACAAAACCTCACCCTTGGGGAATTTGGCCCTGACCCTGACCCTGTGTGCCGCAGGGGCTGCTGGTGAGAAACTTGGAGAGCAGGACTGGGGGAGGCAGGCCTGGGGACAGACTCCAAAGAGCCTCCCCCTTCACACACACACCCTGGTTTGGGAAGGGGGCCACTGAAGGACCAGGCTAGGGACCTGTCAGCCATCAGGATTTTTGTGAAAGTTCTGTCTGTTTTAGAAGAGGCATTTAGGAGTGCTTGCCCCTGCCAGGGCTAATCCGTCAAATGTCAGGGACAGGGCACAAGTGTGTGGTACCTCCTAGCTACCTTGCAACCAGGTCAGGCATCTGCAGAAATGGGCCCTCCGCATTTCCAAGGACACTTGGGAGCCCAGACTCTGCCTCCTGCATGGAAGATGGAGGAGGAAGGTTCTAGAAGACGTTCCAATCTGGGAGGAGATTGTGGCAGTATAGAGTAGAAGTAGGTGGTCACCAGACCCTGAATGAGGAACTGTGTTTTGCCAGTTCACATACCTCCTTGTTCTTATAGTGATGTTTATTACTCTCATCTAACAGGTGAAGAACCCAGGCCCAAAGAGGTGGTATAACGTGTCCAGGGTCACACAGCTAACTGGAACCTGCCCCTCTGGAATGCTGGCCATAAGGGCTGAGGTCACAAGTTGACTAAATTCACCCCTTATGAGTTTTGTTGACCCACACAAAGTTTATTATAATGATAAATTTCACATAAATATCCCCACTTGGCTCCTTTTAAAAAACCCAAACGCTGTCAGCACTGCGCCTACATTTGGGTGTGGTTAAGGATAGACTGAGATTGTGTGCCCCCCACTTCTCTCTTGGCCTTCTAGGTGACCAGCCTAGCTCCTGGGGGCATTTTGGTTAGTAACTCTGACATGGATACTTCACCTGTCCTATGTGGGGGTCTGTGCAAGGGCTCAGAGAAGACCTTTAAGGATGTCCCCTGACCCAATCTGATTCTCACACAGCTTCTTAAGGTCTATGGTTGTTTTTCCTTCTTTTTACCATGGAGAGAATTATAGGGTCCTGTGTCTTGAGGGGCCTGTTCCAAGCTGAAACCAGCCCATCACTGCCCAAGTGAACCCCTCTAGCCTGCCCCCGAACTTACATACTTTCTGTTGTTGGTCTGGGCGGGGTGGGGATGGGGGGGCTTTCTTCTAAGAGTAGAATCATGGGTTGGGACTAGGGAAGACCTGGGCAGAAGTCACCCTTCTGGAACAGGGAGACAGATGTTGAAGGATGCTGAAGCTTGCATATTCCAATATGGATGTGTTTTGGATTCCCCTAAGTTAGTACCCAAGACCCCTGTGAAAGCCACACCTAGATCACATTTTGGAGACAAAGGGAAGGACTCAGGCACATCCAGCAGGCTGGGCAGAGCAGCCAGGGCCCCAGGGAGGGCCAGTCCCAGTGATCTGGCCCAGGCTGGCTGGAGTCCCTCCTGTGTCCAGAGGAGCCCCCTGGTGCCAAGGGCACTATCAGAACCAGGCTCCAGATGGCCACTGAAGCCATGGGTGAGTAACCCCCATCCTTTAACCAGCAGGCCCCCCACAAAAGACGTCACTATTTAATTAGCCATCTCTGATTAACTAAACTTGGCATTCGGCTCCTCTTGCCCTCATCTTTCCCAGCTCCGAATCAATGGCTTTGATATGCTAATTAGGGAGTAATTTAATTTCAAAAGGCCGCAATTAACAAGGGTGTTGTGGACATGCTGTAGTTAAGCGGAGTAATCTAATTTGCATTAGTAACAAGCAGGGACTAATTAGAAGCTTAATTAGACACTTAGATGGCTCTTATGTTTACTTTCTTAATGAGATGGAGTGGGATCTTTGGTTCTTTTTCTTTTTTTTTCTTATTGTTAATTTTTCCTTTTGGTCATTGTACTAGAAAGGAGTTTTGAGGAGGCCACCTTGCTAGGGCCTGGTGGGAGCATTTTGGATTCTGAGTGCCTGATGCAGGATCTGAGAACCTCCTGAAGGAGATGAGAATGGAGGGAAATCTAAAGGCTGAGTGGCTCGTGAGTCTTCTGGGACCTGGCACATTGTTGAAGGGAGGGCGAAATCGGTACAAATTTTATGACATCAATTAGGGAGTAAATGTATCAAGAGCCTTAAAAATATGCAATTCTGCCTTTCACACACATGCACTAAGTAAACAGAAACGTAGCGTGTTCTGTTCGCATAAGGGTGTTTATTGCAGAGTCATAGTAAAAAAGTAGGTATCGGTCGGGATGTCCAACTCCAGGGGCTTGGCTAAAGAAATTCTGGACCGTGCAGCCCATTCGAGCAACGATGTGGCCACTAAAAACTGTTGCTTAAAATATTTGATGTCATGTGGAAATGGTTATGATAGTAAGTGGTGAGTGGAAAAATAGGAAAATTCAAACCACGTACAGATTATGACCCCAGTTTCACTTTTTAAATGTTTATATGCCAAAAGAGAGTGAAAGTGGACTGACTGGAAGGGGCGGACCCACAGGCCTAGCTCCCTGGGTGGTAGAATTATGGGTACTAATTCTTTTTTCTTTTTTTTTTTTTTCCTTCAAAAATCTCTACCAAGATGTTTTTTACTTTTATGATTAGAAAAGACTTATTTGAAACTTGGGAGAGAACCTGGAACAGACAGCACAGGACGGTGGCCCATCTTCCAAATCCGGCTCGTTGCCACCTTTATTTTTTTTTTTTTAATTAAAAATATGTTTTTGTTGATTTTTTTAGGGAAAAAGAGATAGAAACATCGACGTGAGAGAGAAACAGCAATCGGCTTCCTCCTGCACGCCCCCCACTGGGGATCAAGCCCGCAACCCGGGCATGTGCCCTGACTGGGAATCGAACCGGGACCTCTCAGTCCATGGGAGGATGCTCAGTCCCCTGAGCCACATCTGCTGGGCTAGTTGCCACCTTTTGGAGAGGCTGTCCTCACCCTGCACGAAGCTCCTCAGGCCCTGAAGTTTTGTGCCAAGAGGCCTTAGGTGGTCCTTAGAGTTGGGACAGGTCACTCCTAGGGTGTCATTTAGGGAGAATGTCAGCCAGAAATGGGAATGGAGAGGAAGCTTAGGATGCTAACCTCCGACCCACACGAGGGAGAGTCCCAAAGTACCAAAGAAGGCAGGGTTGGAGAGGGATTAAGCATCCTCTGGAATTCGGAGCCCCATCTGCTTGGGGAGAGATACCGCTGGCCTGCTCAGAGAGCCCAGTAGTCGTGTGACTCATGACCCTGCTCTGGTTTGGGGTCCCATTTTGGAGCTGTAGAGACATTCTAACCCTTGGGTCCTGCTTCCATTTCCTCAAGTGCTGGACCAAGGGCTGGGATCAGTTTCGAAACCGTAGCCCGCTCAGCATTGGGGTGTACCAGGATCTTCTGAGCCCCCATAATTATGGTGACTACTCTACCCTGAACACCTTGACACCACAGCAAAAGGAAGGTTTATTGGTATTAGCCCCAGGTGACAAATAAGGAACCCAAGGCTCACACTGGCCACCTCACTGCTCAAATGCTCTTACTACAAAGGTAATTGGAGACCAGAGAAGGGTCAGCAGGTAGGATGGCAGATGAGTGGCTGGCTAAAGAAGGCCAAGGCCAAGAGAGGCTACTGCCTGAGCCCTCCCCTCCCCTGGCAGCCTGAAGCCAGTGGGCCTTTGGGGCCTGAGCTGAATGGGGGTCTCTGGGCCTTTGGATGACATGCTGGGAGGCATCCTTCAGGTGCTTGTAACATCAGTGCTTATTGGTCTGAAAAACCCTCTGCTTTATGTCCCCTGACACAAGTAAGATCTGATTGCAGGATAGCTAGAAAGAAAGGACAAGAGAAAGAAAACATATGGCAAATTCATGCTTTGTTCTATGTGGTACTCACATGTGTGCCCTGAAAAAGTCTTGAAACTGGCAATCTCTTGTAAAATGAGGGTGTTTGCATATGCTGTTTCCTCTGCATTCAGTGGTCACTTTGGCCAATGCCTTCTTACCCTTCATTTCCAAACATAAATGCCATTTCCTCCGAAAGGAGGCCTGCCCTGCCCCTCTCCATTTAAATTAGAGCCCTCTGTTTATTCTCTGTACTCACATTTGATAGAATTTACTTTATTTGAACTTATCTATTTATTGGTGTCCTTATTTGTCATCTGCCCCCTCCCCCATGGAAACATAAGCTTCAGGGGCACAGGGCCTATGTCCTGTCTGTTCAGGTCTGCATACACAGAGCCTAACACACGGTAGGTGCTTAAATATTTGTTGAACCAATGAATGAAGGGTCATTGCTGGTGTAATATTCTCCTGGCCAGCCATTGGAGGAGAGGGAAGAATGACTTTGTTCACAGCCCAAATTCTACTAGTGGCTACACTTCCAAAAAGACAAATGCTAGATTTACTGAGAAAAAAAAGGAGGGGGAATGGGACCTCCATTATTGCCAGTTGCCCTCAAAACATTTAGGACACTAGTGAACTGGCTTTTCTTTTTTTTTAAACAAATTGATTTTAGGGGGGAGAGTGAGAGAGAAAAAGAGAAACATGGATTTATTATTCCACTTATTTATGCACACATTGGTTGATTCTTGTATGTGCCCTGACCAGAGATCAAACCTGCAACCTTGGCATATCGGAAGACACGCTAACCAGCTGAGCCACCTGGCCAGGGCTGCACTGGCTTCTTTGAGTTTTGTAAGCCTGTGTAGGGCAGGAGTCCCTTTTCGGTTTCCTGCAGGTAGATCCTCAGAGCTAGGCTTTATTAGGCACTCGATCCCTGTGGAATGAATGAGTGGCCTTGGAGATGGATCATCTGGTTTTGGCCACCAGGAGGCTCCTAACTAGTCAGTACTGGTTACTGGAGCCCTGTTTCCTTGGACAAGCAACATCAGCATCACCTGGGAACTTTTTAAAAATGACAGTTCTCGGGCCCACTCCAGACCTCTCGAATCAGAAACTCCAGGCCTGGGGCCCAGCAGTCTGTTTTAACAAGCACTCCAAGGTGATTCTGATGTGCTCAAGTTTGACATTCGCTGGCTTGAGGTTTTAGTCCATTTGTTCTCCCTTCCTACCACCCCGTGATAATATATTTTAAGAATCCCTATCTGTCTTTTATGGCAGTCTGCTGCCCAGTCTTTTTTTGGAAGTTGATAGGAGTATACATTATAAATAGCTACATCTAGTCAGGTTTTCCCCAATATCCAGAGGAGAAAAACTGGGGAGTTAACTTGGCCCAAGTCACACAGCAAGTTGGTGATAAAGTGGGGCTAGATGCCAGGTTTTCCAGCTTCCAGTCTCAGGCTTTCAGCTGGCCCCACAACTAGATTACAGGTTTCTGGAGGGCTGGAAACACTGTCCCCTTATTTCAACTCAAACCACCACCATTGCTCTGGGTACAGGTTACCTGTAGTTACACCCTGCCGTCCAGGCTTCGCGGAGACGGGGAGTGCGCCCCCTCCAGCGGCGTGCATGCACGAGCGCGCCTGCTAGCCTCGCGCCCGGAGCGCGCCGGGCCGCCCCGCCCCTTCCGCGCCTCCCTCCTTCGCGGGTAAACTCCGGGCATCCATCAGTCTGTTAATTGCACTAATTAGAGATCGCGGAGGTGTTAATTGGAAAACCCTGGTATTGTGCCTGTTTGGGGAAGAAAACGTCAATAAAAATTAATTGATGAGTTGGCAGGGCGGGCGGCGCGGGTTCGCGGCGAGAGGCGCAGGGTGTCGTGGCAAATGTTACGGCTCAGATTAAGCGATTGTTAATTAAAAAGCTACGGTAATTAATACTCTCTTACACCATATGGGCCCGCGGAAAAGGCACAAAGGTTTCTCCACGTGTAGGACTCCCCATCCGTTCTCCCCTCCCCCGAAAGCACCCTGGCCCTTGGGTCCTCCCGTTGGTCCCAAGGTAGGTGGAACTCGTCACTTCCGGACAGGGAGGGGACAAGGCGGCCCCGAGGAGTTCCGAGGCGTCCCTTACTGAGAGCCCAGCAGGGTTCTTAGAAGGGCCAGGAGCCTCTGGGGAAGTGGGAGCCCCCAGCGGCCCGCAGACTCCCCCAGAGCGGAAGAGGCCGCTGCGGCTTTGACCCAGCTTCCTTCCTTCCTTCCGAAGGTGGGGGCGTCAACAGGAGCTTCGGGGCCAGGCCCGGGGCTCTGAGGTGCCCTGTCTCCCTAAGGGGAACCCTGAGAGATGGGAGACCAGGATCTGCCTCAGGTCAGGATCAGAGCCCCAGACAGAAATCCTAGATCCCCTAAAATAACTCCACTGCAGTTGCTCTCCCCCGCCTCCTCACCCCAACACGTGGTAGCAGAGGGACCTGGGAAGGCTGGGGTGAGGGGTGAGGGCCTCAATTTATTGACTCCTAGAAAGACCTTTTAATCCCCCCCCCCCACACACACACACACACACACGTTGTATAAAGGAAGAAAGCACAACCCATTCACTTGAGCAAAGGGCAGTGACTTGTCCAAGGTCCCACAGCTGGCCCTAGACACCAGGTTGTCTAATTCCCAGAGCTTCTCTCCTTCTCTTCTGTGGGTGTGCAACTGCTCTTTGCTGAGGAAGTAGGTGACTGGGGGAGGAGCATATGGAAAGAGGTGGAAGGGCAGAGTGAAGGGAGGAGGGGCTCTTGGAGGGGGCCCCCACCCCCCAGTACCTGAGCAGGAAGTTCAAGTCGACATTGGGTGGAGCCTTTTGGGAAAGGGACCACAGCTGTGACTCAAATGGACCCTCATTGGCTCCTTCCAGTTGCTACAGCAGTGTGACTTCATGTCCACATGCTGGACCAGGGAATTTGACTCCTGGAGCTTCCAAGTCAGAAGACACCTTCAGGATCACCTCTCTATGTAGAGATGGGGAAGTGGAGGCCCAGAGAAGGAGGAAGACTGAGTATTCACAGCTAGCTGTGGCTGAACTCAGGCTGTCTGACACCCAGGCCCCTGCCTCCTCTAGCCAAGGCTCCAGGTTCTCATGGACACCAGCTTCCTCCGCTACACCACAAACCCTTGTAGGACTCCCCATTAGAGGGCACTGATATCAAGGCCTACCTCCAGCACCCCACCCCATCCCAACCCTAACAGGCTGGGCCCCAGGCACCCAGAGCCTGCTCACCCACTATGCAGGGAACACCCCAGTGCTATTGCAACACCCTGTGGAGAAGTGAGCTGGAGGCATGAGGCCGCTGGTGTGCTCATCCTCAGAGGACAGGTGTCCCAGGGCAGAGATGAGGGTTCGGAGAGCGCCCGAGAGCACAACCATGCAGGTTTCAGTGGGTGTTGGTGGCCTGGCAGGAGCACGGAAGGAGGTGAAGTTCCCAGGAGGGGGCAGAGTGTGCCACATGGGAATTAATGCCATTCATACACCCTGCGGAAATGACTTTTCAAATGCATATAATCTCAAGCATGCAAATGAGAGGCTTGCTTCACCCTGTTTAATATGAATGATAAGCCCTTGAATAGCTATTATTACATGCCACATTGCAGCAATTATGTTGTTCACTGGGTGTCTCTATGTACCCCCCATTAAAAAAAAAAAAAACAGAAAAGGGACACCTCTGTTTGGATTCTCCTTACTTTTTCTCCCTTTCTCCAAACTTGCTGTCTGATCCACAACTTTTTCGTGTGTGTGTGTGTGTGTGTGTGTGTGTGTGTGTGTGTTGGAAGGGAGGGCACTCATTCTTACCCCAGGAAAGTAACTGCTGGATTCTCTTTCCTTTCTCCTGTGCACACACACCCCTGAGGCTCTGGTCTTTGTCCCTTGGGGCCCAGGAGTTCTCAGATCTCAGAGAAGCTAGACTTGGAATCAGGGCTGGCAGCTGCTCTCCACCCCTAGCAGGGCCAGTGTTGAGGGAGAGGGAGACTAGAGTGGGCCCCTGCTGTCTCCCCATCCCCCTCATGTAGCTGGGGCCCAGGCCAGAGTGGGGGAAGGTGCTCTGTAGGCTGCTGAGAGGGATCAGGGTGGGTGGTTGGGGAAAGGGGGGCTGGAGCCCTGTGCTCTGGCGGGTGGAGGACGGCGCCCACCCCATCCATCATTTGGCAGCCACTGGCCCTCTGGCTGACACGGCCATTAAGGCCTGAGACCGAGTGCTCAATCTCTTCCAAACCATCGCCCCCAACCTCACCCTCGCCCCTGGCCCAGCTCCTCAGGACCCAGGAGTGGGAGTGGCAGCTGGGGTGGGGGGGGGCACCCAAGAGAAATGTTCCTCGGGAACACAGAGAGACATACAGACACAGGACACTCCAGCACAGGTTCCACAGAGGAAGCCACACGGATCCCCTGGGCCAGAGACACCCAGAGTCCAGATAGAGAGGGGCCTTCGGAGCAGTGAGGTGGCACACGTGAATTGGTGGGCTCCCCATGGGCCCTCAGCAGCTCTGTGTCCCGCCCCCCTCCAGACCCTCACTTCAACTGGGTCTGCTTCCAGCAAGGAAAAAACAAGCATGCGGCCCAGTAGAGTGAGGGGAAAAGAGTTCTCCCCACAGTGCAAGGAGGGAATTAGGGGACAGGAGAGAGATGCCCTTGGGAGCTGCCATTTTGAGGAGGAACGAGGGAAGTAATCCAGCCTCTTCCAGCAGTTTGTCTAACTGCTACCTGCAAGGCCGCCATTCACCTGTGGGTCGGGAAGACCATGTGGTTGTGGGGTCCGCTCAGGCCCAGTGAGAGCCAAGAAGGGAGGAAAGAACCCTGGCCAGCTTCCACAGACCACTGGCTGCTCGGATGGCTTCTGCCCCGCGATCTCTGTGGGACCTGGGCCAAGTCCTGACCTCTCCGAGCCTCAGGTCTCCACCCTTACAAATGGGGCAGGTGTAGAAGGAGTTGATGGGAGCTTACTCTGCTAGGTGTTTTGCGTGTGCCGTTTTATGCACTCCTTCTAGGACTCTAAGAGGCTGGGGTTAATTTACTTCTCCAGACAAGGAAGCTGAGTTTTAGGAAGTTCAAGACATGTGTGGAAGCCCTGGCCCATGTGGTTGAGTGTTGTCCTGTACACCGAAAGGTCACCGGTTCGATTCCCAGGCAGGGACATGCCCAGATTTCAGGTTTGGTTTCTGGTCGGGGTGCGTGTGGGAAGCAACCAATTGATGTTTCTTTCTCACATTAATGTTTCATTCTCTTCTTCTCCCTTCCTCTCTAAAATCAATAAAAGCATATTAAAAAGATGTGTTGAAGATCAGTGGTGGATACCAGCCATGTCCTGGTTCACTGAAATCCATGTGCTTCTCAAGGGACTTTGGGGGACAGTTGGAGACCTCCCAGACTTTGAGAACGGCTCTGCAGCTGAAGTTCCCCTATCACAGGCTGTGTGTAAAAGCCCCCGAGACAGTGGGACCTCCATAAGTTATAGAAGGAAGCGCAGACCTCCTCCTTCTCCTCACTACCCTGGACACTCCCAAACATTCCCTCTCTCTTCCTGGGGATGTTTCCACCTCTCCTTGGGAGGCAACTGGGGTGGGAGGAAGAGGGTGTGGGATACAGGCCTTGACTCTTCGCCTCTATAAATCCCCAAATTCTGGACCCTCCACTTTCTCATCTGTCAAGTCAGAATGATAGTAACTCTCACAGTTCTTGTGATGGGGATTCCTGGTACCTGTAGAGAAAAAATAAATTATTCTGTGTCTACTTTGGGCCAGACCCTAGGCTGCCAGCTTTCGAATGGAAGGTCGGAGGAGTGGACCACGCTGCCCTCACCGCGCAGCTCCCAGCAGGTGCTGGGCAAATAGCAGCTATTTCTGCTGTGGAACAAACATGGACCAGAACCTCTGTGTCCTGGGGAAAGAGACTCTATAAGGAGGCTCCTGCCCTGGGGAGCTCCCTGTCTACGGGAATAAACACAATGGCCATTACAGGTGTTTGTGCCAAAGGGGGAGGAGCTTATAGTGAGTCCCAGTGAATAGCTCATCTGCTTTTAAATCCTTGCAGAACTGTCACCCCTCCCTTCTCCCCCCCCCCCCCCAAGCCTGGCCTGAAGGGAGAGGCTAGAACAGGTTTGGAGAGGGAGGGGAGGCATGGCCTCCTCCCCTGTCCTGCCGAGGTCTTCTGGAAGTCAAGTTGAGGAAAAGTTAGGGGAGGGGGCAGCTGCAGTCTGGGGAGCTGCCCTTTACCTGGGCCTAGAGGGAGGGTGACATTGGGAGAGGCTGCACTCCAAGAAGGGTCCCAGGAGCAGCCCCTAAAGTTGAGAAGGAGGAGAAGATGTCCCAGGACTGGGGTGGAGGTGTTAGATGGTGGTGTTAGGGAGGTGTTGAGGGGCACTGGTTGCCCGCACCTGCCCTGCCCATTCAGTCTGGAGCCTCAGCCCCTCCCCCGTGTCTCTCCTCCCCCTCCAGGTCCCGCTAGAGCGACATGATGGTGGAATCCGCCTCAGAGACAATCAGGTCAGCTCCCTCTGGTCAGAACGGCGTGGGCAGCCTCTCCGGGCAGGCCGATGGCAGCAGCGCCGGGGCTGCGGGCACTGCTGGAGGCGGTGCAGGCAGGGACCCAGCAGCGGGCGACAGCAACGGCGAGATGAGCCCTGCGGATCTGCTGCACTTCCAGCAGCAACAGGTAGGCGCTGGCGCCCCTCCTGGGCCACCAGGGACAGGGAGAGGGCGCACCAGGCCTCTCCCCACTCCATCCTGGCCACCTGGCGCCACTGCTCTGGGCCAGGCAGCTTCACTTTCACCTTCTTGGGAAGGTCCAGCTTCCAGGGACTTCCTCTGCGCCCTCCCGTTCCAGTGGCCGACCTTAGCGCAGCGGGAGAGCTTTGCTCTCAAGAGAAAGAAATGGGGGGATCCTGAGATCATGGAGCTTAGAACAGTCTTAGAAATGCCCCCAGGACAGACCGACCAGTGCAGCAGGCCTGAGGTGGGCATCTTGGGTGGGTGGGCACCTGGGCTCTCCTCCTGCACACTGACTAAGTTAACAGGGTAGGGGGAGAAGACCCTCGCTTTCAAAGTGTGTTCACTGGGGAAAGGGGCCGTGCACATGGGGGTATCTCCACTTTATTTGCATTGTAAAATACCCACCCCCCATCTCTGCCTGGCCCCTGACTCAAACTGTGAAGAGATTAAACTTCCAGCCACCAGAGGCCAAAGCAGCTGGGAAAAGGCCGGGAGCCAGAGGCAGAAGCAGACCTCCATTTTCAGGGCTCAGACTGGGAACCTTTGTCGGCACCCACTTCCCCTCTTCCCCTCCATCATTCCCACCCTGAACTGCAGAGTTCAGGAGTTCAAGACCAGCCTTGCTGCAGATCGAGAGGCCCCAGGGTGGGGAGCCTGGTTGGGTGATGACAGAGCAGGGGCCCCAGGTCCCAGCCCCACCCGGGACTCAGGGAGAATAATCGTGCTTGACAAGTTCAGGAGAACCGGCCCAGCCAGCCCTGGCCTTGAGATTTTCCTTCTCTTATTTGACTCCCTGCTCCTCGAATCACTGCTAGTGGCTCTGGCCCTTGGGGGCTCTGCTGGGAATAAGGAAAATGCAGGTCCTGCCTGCCCCTCCCACCCAGGCCCCCACCCCTGCCTCATGTGCACAGATGTGTGTACACTGCCCTCATGCCGGCTCCCAGGTTCACCCTGGGGCTCCTCCCCCACTCTGTAGCCCCTAGGGGGCCCTTTCCTGCCACGGCCTCGGAGCCAGAGGTCAGGCTGCAAGCAGCCTGGTCAGAAGCTGGGCACCCCGCACGGAGCTGGACTCACCCGCCAGCACTAACACAGCCATAGAACAATCCCGGGGTAAGGCCTGGCCTGCCCCTTACGGTGACCTTGGCCGAGTCCTGGGCCTCCCTGAGCCTTGGCCTCCTTGGTGCCTGAAGTACAGGGTTGTTAGGATCAGATGCAGTTGGGGTGTGAAACCCCCAGACACACAGGCCGTGGATGAACCGAACTAAGGGCTTTAAAAGTCATATCCTCTTACCAGCCGTGGAGCTTGAGTGGAAAGGGCCCTCTCCACTCGGGGGTTTTCTGGCGTCTCCTAAGCCTCCCTAAGCCGGATCTCTGGGGGAGAGACTCAAAGGCGCCTGTGCCATCTACTGGGGACAGAGGTCAAAGGGCAAAATCCTACCCTTTATCAAAATAATGACAAAACACACCCCACCAGAGGGCTCCAAGGCCACCCATCCGTGTGGCCAGCTTCCCCTCCCACACATCTATGCCCGCAGCAATGAACAGTTCCGAACGGGGGTGAGGGCTGGGCAGAAGAAGTACTGACACTGGGCATGTCTTTTGAAAAGGACTGAAAGGGGAAAGTGAGCTGCTCTCTGGATAGCGGGCCATGTGCGGGGCGGGGAGAGGCCCGTCTGTGCTGACCGGGTTTCTCCGTTCTCCGTTGCACACACGCCATGTTTTACCGTCTACGTCCCATGTTCCAGTTATTCCTGTTTGTTTTGGGGAATATCCCAAAGTCCTGGAAAATCCTATATCTGTTTCACAAATAAACTGGGGTGGAGATGTGGAGGCAGGCGGAGGGCTGTTTTATCCATTTGGGCTCACTATGGGCGTAGCGCCTGGGGCCAAGGAAAATATTTGAGACTAAAAAGGTTTTGTTGGCTCCAAAATATGAAAAGAGCCCTGCAAAATTAAAAATACAGAATTTTCAATTAAAATGAAATCCGTCTGTGGACCCCTCCTTCCACCCTCCAATGTATGAGTGAGGTTCGGGGGGAAGTTTCCAGAGTAGCACTTTCTGGCCCCCCAACAACACGTGTTCCTGACTCTTTGTGGGCTAAAGCAACCGTAGGCAAGGGAGCCGGGCCCAGGGGGCGCCTCCTCCCGCTCAAGCCCAACCAGGAAGTCCTTCAAGGACAAGCAAATACCTGTGTCTGTTGGGTGCTTTGGGTCTGTCACATAGGTTGTGTCATTTAATCCCCTGGGAGGTAGATAATATTATTCCCATTTCACAGGTGAGGGGGGCAGCAAGAGGTGGCGCTGACTTGTCTGTGTGACATGGTAAAGGCTGCAGCTAGCCCTCAGGTCTCCCAGGTCCTAGTCCAGGGCTCGGCACAGCCTCCTTTATCGCTCCTGCCACTCACACAGGCCCCTGCGGGAAGGGGAGAGAGCGAGGCCTACAACATAGTAGGTGCTAAATAAACGCCTGTTGATGCGTGATTGAGAACACTCCATCCCCAGCCTAAAAGGGCTCTTCAAACAAACAAACAGAAGCAACATTGTGCACTGGCCCTAAGTAGCCACTCCAGAGGAAGGAGGTTGGGGGAGGGTGTCTGTGGGCCGGGCACTGGTCTGTCCTCGTCCTCCTGTGCCTCCAAGCCCCTCTCCCCCTGTCCTTCCGTCTGCTGGTCCCTGTCCCTCTGCTCTGGGTAAACAAGCCCTGGAAATGCAAGCGTGGCCTTTGGGAGTAATGAGTTGACAGAGGAGAGAGAGAGAGAGATAAACAGGGCAAGTCAGAAGTCAGACTGGTGACAGGACTTTAGGCTGAAACAAACAGTGCTGAAGAGGGCAGCCACGTCACTTTGGAAGCAGAGCAGCGCCCGTTTCCACGCAACAGCAGGCCGGAGCTTGTTTAAACAGAGGCTGGGAGGGGGCGGTGACATAGCTCGGCTGCCAGGCCCCTCAGATGGAGAGAGGGTCCCTGGCTGGCTGCCTCATTGCAGCAGTCAGGGCCCCAGCTTCCCGCCCCCGCTCCCAGCACCCTTACCAGTGAGTGACAGAGCCACCCCACGTCCACTCTGCCCTTGGCTTCCACCGAGCCTCCCATCTCACTCATGGAGACCCTGCCCAAGAGGAAGGCGTGGGAGTGTGGCAGGCCCTGGCGCACGCCCCGCGTCCCTCAGCAGACGTGCACTGAGCCTTAGTTTGCGCGGGGACCCTGTTGGCCAGCTGGAGTTGGTGGCTCCCCAGCTGCTGCTGAAGAATACCCTGGACCCAGCAGGCACGCCAGCTGCCCGGCAGCCCCCTTCCTTCACCACTGCAGAGTCCTTCCTCATCGCCTCCTCCCCCCACACTGCCCCTCGGATGGCTTTTCCTGTGCAGGTTGCCCTTACCTGAGTTCACCTGTGCAAATGTCCACGCAGGGACTGCACACATACCCTCTGGGCTCTCTGTGGGGGGGCGGTGAGAGCTGGGGAAAGTGTGTGCCATCTTTTGGGAGGTGGAGGGAGGCCTGGGAAGGGCGTGGGGACCAGACTGGGCGCTCTGGCCGAGGAGAGCTGGACTTGGGGCCGGAGGGCTGAGCGGGCCCAGTGGGGGCCGGCGAGCTGCTGGCCGCTGTGCTGAAAGGCGGCCTGGGCCTCCGGAGCCGCACTGCTATTGTCCTCAGGTTGTGGGGGTGACAGGTCAGTGAGGGTCACAGGAGGGTTGCTTAGCGTCTGGGAACTCCCACTGCAGTTGCTGTGGCAACCGGGGCCAAATCCCACCCTGTGCACATCCTGTGAGGAGATTCAAAAGGGTTGGGGGGGCTCTGCACTTTAATGGGCTTTTAAGTCACCCCCCTCCACAGAGATGGGGGGGTTGTCAGGGACTTGGGCGAGGGGGAAAGAAGAATGGAAGAGATTTTTGTTTTCCTTCTCCATCTGGCTCTCCTCTGCTGAAGCTACTTAGGGGGATGGGGTGGGAAGGGGAGGTCTCAAAGGTGAATTAGCACCACCCCCCCACTTCACACACACTGTCTGCAGTTGTCTTTAATTTTAGGTCTGGGGCCCACTTTTTCCGACTGTGGGACTCCCACCATCATGCCTCAGATTGTATTCTTTCATAAGTGGTCCTACACCTTCTTTCCTTCCCAGCAAAGGAGCCCCTTCCTCAGGGGGTGCTGGGGCCTGAAGGGAACCTTGGGGCATGGACTCCCCAGAGGGGAGACTTAGGAACCGCACCCCAGTGACATCCCCTGCTCCCGGCAGCCCGCAGGATGGTGCTGAGAAAGTGCTCCTTCTGCTCTGCCTGGGAATAGGGGCAGGTGAGTGGGGCTGGGCAGAGGACCAGCGGGGGAGAGGGCCTTCACCCCACCCCCTTGTATACTCCTCCAAAGACCACTGTTTCCTGTGTCTGCCTCCCAGTCCAAGGAAAAGGGAAGTTTCCCTAGGAAGGTGCTCCAGGAAGAGAGGAGGGGCAGGGAGAAGGGAGGCCCCAGGCTGGGAAAGGGGGCCCAGGCCCCTGCTCCTTTGGGACCAGCAAGGAGCCAGCCACCCTACCACCAGCCTTCCCTTCCAATGTGAAATGTTGAGACCTCTGAGTTTTCTGTCTTCTCTACACCCCCCCCCCCCCCGCCCCTTATATGCCCAAGTTTTTTTCCTTACTGGTCAGGAGTTTGGGGACTGGGGAAAGGGGGAGTTGAGCGTTTCCTCTTCGGGAGGGGGGGGTGAAGGGGTGAAGTGGGGAGGGCCGCGTCCCAGGGCACCCTCAGTGGGGAAGACAGTGTTTCTAGGGGAACACCTTTATTCTGAGAAGGGAAGTGCATGTCCCCCCAGCCCCCACTCTGAACCCTCCCCTGCACACGTGGCTAGTGTGAGGGTAGCAGCTGGGCTCAAGGTGGCTCTGAACCCAGACTTCCTTTCTGAGAGCTCCCCAGGATCACCCATCTGGGAGGGGAGAGCAGCCTGGGAGGCAACCCGGGGAGTACAAGGCCGCCACCCTGCCGCCACAGCCTCACTATTCCAGCCTCTTCAGACACCCACGCACCTGTCCTGCCTCTCCCCGCACCCCCACCCAGGGGCTGCATGAGTGCCCTGGTCATCCTGGGCGCTGAGCCTGCAGGGTGTACAGCGGCCCCACCCCAGCGCAGGGAAGGGAGCAGGCGGAGGAACCTCTCTGAGGGGCGCCTGTTCCTCTCCAGTGCTGTTGGGTCCCTTGGTCTGTTCTCATGCCCAGGCCAGAGGCCCCCTCCTCGCGGGAGGAGGCATTTCCAAGACACTTGGCGGGGAAAGGGCCCTGAGAGCAGGCTGTGCACCCAGGCCTCGGGTCTCCCACCCACGTGGGCCTGTCTGTATCTATGCGTTGCTGGTTTTCATTTTAATGGTTCTAATTTGAGAATGCGCCAATGTCATTTTTACGAGGTTGGTGTAAAAAAAATTTACAGCCTTTTCCAAAAAGCTTTTTTTTTTTTTTTTTCCAAGGGAAAAAGGTGTAGAATCACTTCGGGGGTTTTATGGTCTCCACTCCCCCACCCTCTTTGCCCCCCTCCTCTGTGTAATTTCATTTTTATGTCTCTTTGCTGGAGGACAAAGCCTGGCTGGTGGAGAACCTGCATCTCCCTGTGGTCAGTGCCCGTCCTGGTTGGGACCACTGAACTCTGACCTCCCTGCGCTCCTCCCTCCCCTCTGGTCCCCTTCACTGTCTGTTCCTTGGAGGAACTGCATTTCAGAGAGTGGGTGGAGAGATGTGTTTTGTGTAATGCAAATCAACAAGTACTTATTAGGCACCAACTGTGTAATAACCGCGGGTTAGGAAATTGTATCACTTCCTGAATTCCCTAGATTCACTTGTTTAAAATCTTCCACCAATCTTCTTCAAGTGTAGAATGAAATGCAAACCATGGTCCCTGCTTTGCCAGAGTGGCTCAAATGGTTGAGCATCGTCCCATGCACCAAAAGGTTGTCAGTTTGATTCCCGGTCAGGGCACATACCTGGGTTTCAGGTTGGATCCCAGGTCAGGGTCAGGGCACGTGCAGAGGGCAGATCAATATTTCTCTCTCTCTCTCTCTCTCTCTCTCTCTCTCTCTCTCTCTCTCTCTCTCCCCCTCCCCCCCCCCTTTCTCCCTTCCTCCCTCCCTCTCCCTTCCTCTGCATAGGCATGTCCTCAGGTTAAAAACCATTGTCTCTGTGTGATCTGGCCCTGCTCACCTCTGGGACTTTCTCTCAGGCTGCTTGGCTTGGCCGATGACCATGCAGGAGGCACCTCCCAGCTTATGCTGCCTCAGGGCTCTCGGACCAGCTCTCTCCTCCACCCGCACACACTCTCCTGCAAGAGTTGCCTGCTCATTCTAAATGTCTTGGAGAGGACTCCCTGGCCACACACCCCAAGGAGCCAGCCAGCCTCCGTGCAAGGCTCACCACCCTCTCACAGTTTGCTTGCTTCTGTTTCAGTGTCTGTCTCATCCCATGAGAACACGAGCCCTGTTAAAGCCAATACTGAGTGCACAGTGCCTGGGACGGCGCCAGTGCCCTGTGGGCTTCGTGAATACTTGCTGGATGACTGATAAGTGAACAGAAAGCCATGCTGTGGCCCTGGGGGCAGGTGATGGGCTTTCCTGGGCGAGCTCTGCAGGTTTGGGATGGGCCAGCATCTCCAAACACCTTCCTAGTGCCCCCTCCCCTAAATCTAGCCAGACCCCAGTTGAAATTATCAAGACAATTTAGATCCCAATTTTGCCAAAGTTAGGTAGGTAGGTGCAGACAAAAAAAGTTTGGAGTTTGCTTCGGCTACCGCTCACCACAATCCAAATTAAACCAGAATTTGCTGGGGGTCCTCCATCCTGTCTGGCCAGCTCCAGACTGCAGAGCCCCAAGTCAGGCCCAGGGGATGCAGGGCCTTTTTCTGCCACAGTGTGACTTTGGGCATGTCACTGCCCTCGGGGCATCCATTTCCTCATCTGTAACGTGAACTAGATCAGCCTTTCGCTTCGTAAACCTTTTTGCTTGAGATCTGCAGCAAGCAATACATTTTACTGGAAGCCCCAGCACTCACATTTATGAAACAATGCTTACGCCTACCTCGTAACTCTAATTTTTAAAAAATACACGTGCATGCGTATTTTTTTTTCCTGCTTTTTTTGACCCGCTAAATTGACATGATGACCCCCTCCCCCCCTTAGATCATGAGCAGCAGTTTGGAAACACTAGACTGGGTGGGTTCCCTCCGGCACTTCCAGCTCTCCAAGCCCAGGTCTGTGTGCTGCTGTTCTCAGTTCTCGGAGCTCAGCCCTTCAAGCTTGTCTCCCTGAGCGCGGTCACACCCCACCTGCCCTCTTAAACACACACACGGGGAGGCTGGGACCCCAGCACAGAGCTGCCGTCCTGCAGCCTGGTAAGCAGCCCTGTACCTGGCTTCCACAGAGGATGCCTGCCCTCCCCCCTGAGTTCTCAGAGACAGAAATGAGGGGGTGGTCTCCCACTGGAGATGACAGACCCTCCTGTCTCAAGACTTGTTTTTCTTTTCATAGCAGCTCCCTGTTGCCCTCACAGCTCGAGCCTCATTCCCCTCCATCCCAGCCGCCCTCCCTGGATGCCATCCGTTATAAGCCATTTGTTCCTAATTGTGGAGATCCTGCTAATGACTTCTGAATGGGCGATGGGGGAGGAGAGTTCAGCTTCATTAGCAGAGAGAGTTCTTTGGCTTGAGGGGAAACGGGGGTGGGTGTGGGCTGGAAGAGGGTTTGGTTAGCGAGTCCTTCTGGGTGGCATAGGACAGATGACCAGGAGCTGCCTGGGAAGGCAGAAGATTCCATGACAACAGTTAATGCCCATGGGGGGCCCCCTGGGTGCCAGGCACTGTGCTGCGAACCCATGTGTGTTGTCTCCTGTACCCTTCACAGCAACCTGTGAGCTAAGTACAGCGTTATCCCTGCTTTGCAGAGGAAGAAACTGGAGCTCAGAGAGGTCAAGTGACTTACCCAAGGTCACTCAGTATATGGTGGAGCCAGGGATTGGGTGCGGATCTGACCGGGCTCCATGCATGGCACAGACCCATCCTGCCTCCCTTAGCGGAAAGCTAGACCTTACTCCCCAGACCACAGAGCTGGGCGTTGGGGTTTCAGTTCAGGCGGTGGAGGGAGGAGAAGATGAGGTTTAGGAAGCCAGATGGCTCCCAGTTTCTGCCCTGAGTCCTCTCTTCCTCCTCCTTCCCAGATTTTCCATGATGGCTTGTCCCTGGTGTGGGATTCTAAATGCCTCTTGCCACCCAAGCCAGTGTCTGGGTGCCTGTGGGCCCCAGGGAAGGAAAACCGAGCCCACCCGTCTCCTAGAGATCCCTTTCTTGGTCTTCTCTCCCCACCTCAGCCAGCTCCACCTCCCCTTCACACCCAGACGCTGGGACACTAGACTGCCCGAGATCACATGGCCCCTCTCGGGTGCGGGGCTGGGCCGTCGAGGTGTTTGGACTCTGCTTCCTGGCAGGGGACCTTGGGTTTCAGTTTCCTTGTCTGTACCGTGGAGACCGTGACACCTGCCCTGCCCGCCTCAAGGTTGTGACGCCTGCACTGAGTGTGCGGAGAAGTGCTTTGAGCACCGCCAGGCACTATCCAAGCGCCAGCTCCCAAGCCCTGTGTCAGCCCGCGCCTGCCGCCCACGTTCAGCCTAGACTGAAGTGACTTTCACCGGGTGCCCCCTGCGTGCTGGCTGGGGCTCACAGACACACTTGACAGCTGTGTTTCAAGGAGGCTACAGCCCTGCTGGCGGCATCAGAGAAAGTGGGGCTGGATCTGTCGGGGGAGGGGG
Organism: Tadarida brasiliensis; assembly: GCA_030848825.1. Lineage (NCBI taxonomy): Eukaryota > Metazoa > Chordata > Mammalia > Chiroptera > Molossidae > Tadarida > Tadarida brasiliensis. The sequence goes on from CM061262.1 coordinate 14,934,671, forward strand.
GCTTCGTCTCCCACCTGCCAGGCCAGTGGTGGGTCAGACTCCAGTGCCAGCAGCCAGTGTAGACACCGGCCCCTGGGCATCAGAGTGGTGGATGTGACTCGGGTGGAGTTTACAGAATATCGGTCCTACTGATCCCTTGGGCGACCACTTGGAAGGGGCACCCTGGGGGGAGGTCTGACGTGTGGGCAAGACAGTGGCAGGAGTGGAGAGGGAGCAGCAGTCAGTGTCCTGGCTGTCAGTGACGTGTCCAGGCCATCCGGGGAGGGCAGCGGGGACCCCACGCCCAGAGTCTGCCCCTTACCCCCAGCCCTGGGTACCTGCAGGTACCAGGGTGATTTTTAGGTGGTACCCAGATCACCCTAAATTGGGTCAGGGCGAATTACACAAAATTACCTTGTGTAGGTCACCGTCGCCTCGCCATCTCCAGGCACAGGACCTGTAAGCCGAGAGTGGTGTGAATGGGAGCGAGCGAGGGGAGGAAAGGATGAGTGAGTGGAGCGCCTGGAGGAGTGCCCACCCGTGACCTGAGGCCCTGTCACCTCTCCCACCATTGTCCCCAACACAACTCGATTTTCTACCCTGGGAACGGTCAGGTCCCCTGGCTCCGTTACCTCTCTGTGGAGTGTGGGTCTGTGTGCCTGGAACACCCCCAGGACCCTGAGTGCTGCCACCTCCCCTGGAGGCCCTCCCAGACTTCCCCCAGGACCCTGAGTGCTGCCACCTCCCCTGGAGGCCCTCCCAGACTTCCCCCAGGACCCTGAGTGCTGCCAGCTCCCCTGGAGGCCCTCCCAGATTTCCCCCAGGACCCTGAGTGCTGCCACCTCCCCTGGAGGCCCTCCCAGACTTCCCCCAGGACCCTGAGTGCTGCCACCTCCCCTGGAGGCCCTCCCAGACTTCCCCCAGGACCCTGAGTGCTGCCACCTCCCCTGGAGGCCCTCCCAGACTTCCCCCAGGACCCTGAGTGCTGCCACCTCCCCTGGAGGCCCTCCCAGACTTCCAGGGCAGAGGAGGCCCTGCTCTGGGCTCTGGGACCCGGTGCCCAGCTCCACTCCCGCTCTGACCGGCATGGGCTCTGGCAGGGTGTGTGCCTGTTGTCAGCAGCCAGCTCATTCCCTGGCACAGTAGGCGCTCGGTAAATGTGCAGAGAGGGAGTGGGAAAGCGGGAAGCGACAGAGAAGGCACGGCCTCAGCCAGGCCCAGCTCTCCCCTGGCCCTGTGATCTGTCCCAAGGGGAGGCCCTGGGGGAGGAAAGGCCCCAGTTGGGAGGGGGACAGGAGCGGGAGTGAAGGGCCTGTCACAGGGACGTCTCACAGGAATGAGATTACAAACCCATGTCATTTTTTTCTGTAAATCTTGTAATTTCATGCTCCAGGGGACCACAGAGTAAGAGAGTCAGTGGGGAGTAAATCCAACTCCCTGGCCACTGCCCCCACCAGGAGACTGCGTGGGGCTCCCCCAACTTCCCCTGGAAGCTTCCCTGTGCCCCCCCCCCCCCCCCGCCCCGCCACCAGGGTGCTGGGTGCTTCATCTCCCCGCCCTGACCAGTGTCCCCTGGCATGCCTGGGCTGACGAGCTCCTCTGAGCCATCCTCTTCCCCTGCCTTGTCCCCTGACCACTCTGCCTTTGAAGGACAAAGAGCATGTGTCCAGCCTGTGTCATTAGACCTGGAGGGGTCACTAAAAGCCAGGCAGGCAGGGACAAGGGCTCCTTCCTAATGATCTGGCCACCCCCTTTCTCTACCCACCCTGCCCGTACCCACCTTTCCACAGCCTCTCAGAGTTTTTTGCCTCAGGGAGGTCAAACTTACACTTTCTGAAGTGAATCTGGTTGTGTTTTTTTTTTCTTGATTGCTTTTAGAGAGAGAGGAAGGGAGAGGGAGAGAGAGATAGAAACATCGATGAGAGAGAACATCGATTGGCTGCCTCCTGCATGCCCCCCACTGGGGATCGGGCCCACAACCTGGGCATGTGCCCTGACCGGGAATAGAACTGGCGACCTCTTGGTGCATGGGTCGATGCTCAACCACTGAGCCACACTGGCTGGGCCTGAAGTGAATCTTAAGAAACCCCAGGCCACAAATCTTGGTGTGAGGTCCCGGGGAAGAGACGGGGTGGGGGAGGCCCTGGGTCTGGGGGGCTGCTGGGGGACGCACCTAACTGAACTCCAGGTTCACTGGGCGACACGTTCCCATAGATACAGCAGTGTGTATTTAGACACCGTCCTAAGGTCAACTGGATTCCAGCCTTCGGGGAGGCTCAGCTGTGTGATGCGGGGAAAGGGCTGCGGGTGTGTGTGTGTGTGTGTGTGTGTGTGTGTGTGTGCGCGCTTGGTACACAGAGGCCGCTCAGGAGTGTTTGCCGAGGGGCCAGGGCATATGAGTGGGTCCGTATTCCCCTTACAGGGTCCTGTCTGCTGGTACTTGTGGTGGGGTAGGACAGTAGAAGCCCATGTGAGGACAGACAGGTGTGTGTGGACTGAGGTGAGGGAGCCGCAGGTGGGCACGTGTCACTGAAGAGGTGCACCAGGCACGAGGCTGTGTCGGGGAGGCTGGAGGAGGTGAGGCGAGAGCTGAGAGGTTCACGAGGAGGGAAGGGACAGGCACTTCGTGAGTGAATGCCGACAAAGTGAAAGCATCGGTCCTTTAATTCCCCGAGTGTCTCGGAGATGGGGAGTGTCCCAGTTTTGCAGATCAGGAGACTGAAACACAGAAATGGAACAGCTTGTCCAAGGTCACACCGCTGGTATCACACTGGGATTCAAACCCAGGTCTGCCTGATGCCGGAGCCCCGAGTCAAGGGCCTGGACACAACTGCTCCGGCTCCCCAGGAGGTCTCTGAGAAACCTGGGGGCACACAGGTGTGCTCCTGGAGTGTGGATTCAGGACCGGCCCCCACATCCCTTGCCTCTGAGCCCCCACTGACCCGGGAGTGGGGGTGATGAGGGCCTCCCCGACCCCTCACTCTCCTACCCGACCTCTCACAGCTCATGCGCCCACCATCCAGGCCCAGTGTCTGGCCCAGCTGCCCCTCCTGTAAATGCCATATACTTCCCACTCCGCTGACTGGCTCAGGGTCCATCCGGGCCACCATGGCCTCCAAGAGCTGACACCAGTCAGTGCAACTCACTGAGACGTCACACCCACCTCCAGAACTTGATTGAATTCCCTCAGTGCCACCTAGACACCCTTGCCCCCACCCTGGGACTCAGAAAGCCACGGTGCACAGGCCTGAGCCCCCAGCCGCACCCCATCTGTGTGCTCTGATTTCCCGTGAGTGCTACTCCCTGGGCCCTGGACCAGCACACAGTAGGGCAGTTGGCCTTTGGAGTGGGCTTCCTGGGCTCCAGTCCTATCTCTGACACCTCCCAGCTGTGTGATCTCAGGCAAGTCACTTCACCCTCTGGACACTCTTTCCTCATCTGCGAAATAGGGCTGATCCTCCCTACCTCACCGCCTCACAGGAGAGAATTCAATGAGCTCTTGCCTGTGAAGGGGAGCAGAGTTGGCCACCCCAAAATATGCCACTTGGGGATATTGATTATTTTAGGCTGGTCAATTTTAAGAAACAGCAGACTTGAGAGAAGCTCTGAAAACCAAGTAGAAGGTATTCACGTTTGTGAGGGAGACCTCCATCTGGAAGGGCACTTCTCTCTCTGTGCCAGCCTGTGCCCTCTGTACGGAGGAGGGCACGGGCTTACGGAGGGCACGGGCTTACATCCACAGCCACCTTCCCCTGATCCTTGCTCTTCCTGGTAACCTCATCACTGACTCTCCACCCTCAACATCAGGAGTGTTTGCCAAGGGGCCAGGGCATATGTGTGGGTCCGTAGCTGAAGGAGGTATTTAAGGTGATGGCTAGTTCTCTGTTCCTGGGTCTCTCCCATGTATACAGGAAGTGTATGTCATTAAACTTGAATGTTTTTCTCCCGCTAATCTGCTTTGTGTTAATTTGATTATTAGTCCAGCCAGAAGAACTTGAAGGGAAGAGACTAGTTTACCTCCCAGACACCTGGGAAGTGCCTGACCTGTAGCAGATGCTCAACAAATAGTACCTACGATTTATCCCCTGAGTCTAACCCCTTGTCCGACCTCAGATCCTTCCAGTTGCTGCCCCCAGGAGGCAGCAAACCTCCCCAGGTTCCAGAGTGAGTCCCTGCAGGCTCGGATCCCTCAGTAACTCCTATCTTTATACTTACCCCAAGCCCAAGTGGACCCCATGAGCCTCTCACTCACCCCCAAGACCTTCCATCTTACCCAGACCTCCTCCCGTCCACCACCCCGAACTCTGCCTGGATCCTGACTGCACAGACGTGCACCCACAGCTGGGGCAGGCACACTGACTCGCCCTGTCTTGCAGGCTCTCCAGGTAGCCCGGCAGTTCCTGCTGCAGCAGGCCTCGGGCCTGAGCTCCCCCGGGAACAGTGACAGCAAGCAGTCTGCCTCTGCCGTCCAGGTGAGGAGGAGGGCATCCCTGTGGGCTGGGCGGGCTGGGCGGGCTGGGCTAGGGCCAGGTCAGAGGTTGGGCTTGGCCAAGGCGGGAGAGGAGGGGCCAGTGGAGAATCGCTCTGGCCAGGCCCCAGTGCCAGAAAGCGGGCAGCCGTCCAGAGGGAAAGGCTGGGGCAGGGTGAAGAAACTTCCACTTTCCCTCTCATGTCCACCTGATCCCCCAGGCCTTCCTCTGCTCGGCCTCTTTGTCTCGAGTCAGAGCCTGCGCTCAGATCTCTGTCCCTGTCCCTCTCCGCAGGCTTCCTCTTCCTTGGCTTCGGGGTTTCTTCTCAGGTTTCTGTTTCTCCGTCCGGCGTGGTCACTGGGCCTAGCCCTCGCTGCTCCCTTCCCAGGCTCTCTCAGTGGCTGAGGTCACCACAGCCCCCCCTAATCTCTCACCCACCAATTCTCGCTGTCTCCCCGTGTTTCCTGTCTCTTGATGTCTCTCTGTCTCTTTTGTTTTCCTTTGCACAATCTGCCCTTTTTTCCCCCTCTCCCTTCCCCCAACCTGCCGGCCCATCTGGCTGGGTGGGGGAGGGAGATCTGTGGGGGGTGGGGTGGGGGGTAAGCCAGGCCTTCTGTTTACCTTTTGTGTCACAAAGAACTTGGAGAATCGCTGTCTAAGTCCGGGGTGGGTCACTACTCGGGCAGCCCAGTCTCCTCCCCCTCAGCCCAGCGACCAAGCCTTTTTGCTACCCCCACACCTCCCCACCATGGCGGGGAGGCTTGGAATTGGGGAGGGGATTAAGTGGGGCTTTGAAAGGAAGTTTATCTAAGGGAGGAAGGCTGAACACGATCCTGAGCTCGAAGCTCTGGAGTCTGGGGGGGCGGGGTGCTGAGGGAAGGAGGGAAGTGAGGAGGAGGGCGGGGTGGGGGATGGGGGCAGGGTGCCCTGAAAAGGACCCAGGACTGGGTTTTCTGTAAAACAAACTTATGATCAGAAAGTGCTTTGAAGAAGTTCAAGGTGCCTGGCAGCTGTGGGCCCCGAGCAGTAGCCCTGTTCTAGAAGTCTTTTTTTTTTTTTTTTTTTTTTGGTACATGCCCCTAGCGGGAACCGAACCCAGGACTCTCTGGTCCGCAGGCCGATGCTCCAACCACTGAGCCAAACTGGCCAGGGCAAGTGTTCTAGAAGTCTTGAACCTGATGAGACAACCCTCGAGGGGGAGGAGTTGGGCAAAGAGGGGTGCTGGCCTGGGTTGGGGAGGGGAGGACACAACCGGGAAAGCCAGTATTGGGAAGAAGAAAAAGTTCTCCAGGCCTGTGGGGTGTCAGAACCAGGTCTCTGAATTAGGGACCCCCCAACTCCCTGGGGCTGAAGTGGCCTTCAGGCTACTGTTCTTAACCCTCCCCACCTGAGGCCCAGCCCAGTAGCCCCTTCTAAGAGCAGGGAGAGGTAGGCTGGGGAACAGGAATATTCCCCCAACCCAGAAAGGGTCTGCAGACCCAAGACCAGAAAGGAGGAGCTTGATGGGAGTTGGAGAGACTGAGATCAGACCCAGGAAGGCCTTTGCAGCTGGATCTGAGGGTCGATCTGAAATAATGAGAACGGAAGGGAGGCTGTGGCATATTCCTTGGGCGACCCCCTCTCCTGAAATAGGAGAGGTCCCTGGATGGCCTGGAATGAGGGGCAGAGGTTTTGGTCAGAGGGACAGATCAAATGATTTTTTCGGTCTTCTCTTTTCTTGTCTCCTCACCCCCCCCACCCCCACCCCTGGTTGGTCGATTCATCCATTGCACACGTCCTCACTCAGTACTTCCGTCCTCACTCAGTACTTCCGAAACGAACAGCTGGCATCTAGAGGGGCTTGCCCGGGGCAGACACTAAGTGCTTTATAAATGCATCTCCTTTTCCTCACAATCCTATGGGGTAATGCTGTTATCAGCTCCACCTTGCAGATGAGAAAACTGAGGCCCAGAGAGGTTAAGTAACTTGCCCAAAGTCACACAGCTAATAAGGGGCAGAGCCAGGATTTGAACCCAAACAACTGTCTCCGGAACTCACACTTTAGTGTCCACACTGTGACCTGTGACACTGTCATGTGCTTAGCACGGTAGTAAACACTAACAGTCCGCAGGGCCAGACCCCTTGCCGGAGGGTTCTCTGGGCGCAGGGCGGTGGCCGTTCTTAGGCCACATCTGAACTTTCCCAGGGGCCCTGACTGTTGATCCTTCTCCTCCTCCAACCCTGACACCTCCCTCGCCTTTCAAGTTTACAGTCTCTAAGGAGGTGGGGCTTCTGTTCCCAGCTGGGGTCCAGGGCCTAGAAGTAGCTTCTCTAAGAGCTCCAGGCTGGCGGGGACAGGGAAGAGCAGGCAGAAACTCGCACTCTGTTGGTTTGGAGCGCGACTGAAGAGAAGGGTGATGAAGGGAGGTTGATGGCAGCCCCTCCCCAGGGGTCCCCACACGACACTGTCCTGCTCCCCAACTCCAGGTGGAGTTTCCTGCCCAGACGCACCTCGCAGCCACCTCACCAGCCTCCTCCTGGAGCCAGCTTCTAAAACCATGTTAGGGCTCCAGCTCCGGCCTGGAGATGGCCTGGTTGGTGCCAGGCCTGGATGCCAGGCAGGGAGAAGTCAGTCTCAGGAGGTGGCTCAGGTGCGGTTCAGGCCCCTTAGCTCTGCCCACCTTTATCTCCTCTCAGCCCCCCTGAGGCTCACCCTTCTGGCATTTCTAGGAGTTCTTCATGTCCCACCATGATCTTTTCTGTTGTAGATTCAGCCCGAACTAGTCTGAGGACTTCCTTCTGGTCATACACAAGGGAATTTAACCTAAAGTAAGCTCTGGCCTAGTCTCCAAAAACACCCGGGGACTCCAGACCCCATACTTCAGAGGTTGAGTTTGACTCCGTGATTGGCACGAAATTGCATCCATCCCAACCCTCAGCCCCCAGATAAGCTTCCTCTGTGTCAGGCACCATCCCTGTTCCTCCCTGTCATGCCATCCAGCCCAGCTCGCTGTAATCATGGTGGGTGGAGGGCTCGGGCCTGAGCAGGGCCCCTGGGGGCGGGGCTGGCGGCAGCTGTCAGCAGTTAGCCCGGAGCTCACACTGCCAGGGCTTTAGTAAGCATGTAGCTGCCCTGGCCCCTCTCCAGATGGTGACTCATGGGCTTTGCTGAGCTCACTGGCCCACAGTGCCCATCCTGACACATCCTGGCTGCTGAGCAGTCAGTGGGGACCCAGGGGAGCTCCAGCTCAGCGCTCAGAGCCCCAAGGGGCATGAGGGGGAGATGGATGGGTCAGCCAGCGCAGGAGATCCGCATGTGGCAGCCACTTTGCTGACCTTTCTTGACCCTGCTGGGCCACCTTAGAGACAAGTACACAGAAGGTAATCCATCCTGATCTATCTCTGCAGCCGCCTCTCCAGCCAGCAGCTCAGCCACGTGGCCACAAGGCAGGGGCTGGGGAGGCCTTCCCAGGTCATCTCCTCCATTCCTCTGCCTACATTTAGGAAAGCCCCAAGGAAGGAAATGCCACATCCTCTCGTGCATGCCACTCGCAGTGACTCACTCCTGGTGCCTGGAAAGGCCTGGGTGTCTGGTCTCAGTCTCCCCTGCTGTGGGCCAAGTTCATCTCCGGGGCAGCTCTCTCCCTGATGAGATGGGAGGCCCACTGCTTTTGTCCTAAGTGACCCTTGCCACCCAGTGCCCTCTGGGGCCCCTTGAGTCCCTGAGGTGCTATAGTGGAGACGGGGGAGGGGAAGGAGACCAGAAAAGAAGGGAGAAAGGAAATTCAAAATGCTTTCAAAAAGCAGTCATTTTTACAATGGTGTAGGATTGAATGACATACAAATCCCTCTCACTTGCCCCTTCTGCCCTTGTCCCTTTGAGGCAGGGCAGGTTGTTTAACTTCTCCAGGCCTCAGTTTTCTCATCTGTAGAATGGTAACGGTGATGATACCCTCCTCCCAGGGTTGCTGTGAAGATTCAGGGAGCTCACACTCGTCAGGGCGTGGCCGAGCGCCTGGCGCCGACTCCGCAGCCAACCGCAGCCTCTGGTGTAGTCCTTGAGGCGGGGCTGGCAGGTGTTCCAAACCCCAGGCCGAGGACGGAGAAAGTGAGGCTTGGTGATTTCAAAGAATAGTCAACGTCCCAGACAAGAACCTAGGTCGCCCGACTCAGAAATCTAGGGCTCTGAGCTCAATGCTGCCATGCTGGGTGCCCGCGTGGGAGGAGGAAAGAAAGGGCAGGTGAGCAGGCTGCTGCCTCGTGGGCTGCGCGGGCTGGCTCTGTGAGCCCAGTGGGGCTGGGCCACTGTCCGCCCCTCTCCTCGGCCCCTCCTAGGACCAGGACACCCCTGCAGCCGGGCTTTGCGGAGTCTCTCATACAGACTAAAGAGGGAGGTTGACCTTTGGGATCTCCAGCCCCGTCCATCCTTTGGCTCCCTGGACGGTGCAGTTTCCACAATTCTCCGTAACGCATATCCAGGCCTGCTGCTCCAGGGCGGGCAGGTAGTGTGGGATGTGGAGACACCAGGAGCCACGGAGTATCCAGATCTGGGCTTGAACCCCAGCCCTGCCACTTAACACTCCTTTGTAGAGGCCCCTGGGAGCCGTCCTTCCCAAGGGATGCCCGTGGCTAGAGAGCCAGGTGGTGCCCCTCCAGGGGTGTGTGCAGAGACCGCTGAGGGAAAGCCCAGGGCTGGGCTCAGACACTAATTGAGGGGCAAGAAGAGCTGGGGGCAGTGGGACTTCCTGCCCCAGATTCACCACACCCCCTGCTGCTGCTCTGCGGGGGGGCTGAGTCCCGCCCTGGCCCCAGGGAACCAAAAGGAACCAACTCCTCCTCCCCTGCCCCACCCATGGAACTAGGGGGGGTGACAGGGGCCATGAGTCCCCTGGGGACCTAAACCGTCACATCATGTGTTGCCCAAGACAAGTTCCTGCAGGACACTGCTCCCTGACTGGGCCACCTTGTACCCCTCCCTCCCCACCCCAGGGCTGGCAGAGGGGCCTCCAGTCTGCTGGGAGAGGTATCTCAGCTCCTGGAGCAAACACTTGGTACCTGCTGTGTGCTGGGCACCCTGCTAGAGCCTGGGAGTGAGAAGGAGACTGGAGAAGAGCCTGTGCACTCGCAGTGATGGGCTGGCGGATAGCCCCATAGGGCGCCTGTCCTGCCGAAACGGCCCTAAGACAGTGTGGCAACTTGGGCCTCCCTGGCGGTGACTCCACGAGCCAGGGGGTTTCAGAGCAGGTAGGGCTGGGAAAAGAATGGCGTTACTGCTTTTCCCAGCACCTTCTGCCTGTAGCTAGATTCTCTGGGCCTCCTGTAGAGGCCTAACCCAGGGAAGGGGACAGAAAGCTGCTGTACTCTGAGAATGCTGCATGTTCCAGCTGGAAGGAGTTATAATCCAATCCCTGTTTGACATTTGAGGAAACTGACACTCCAGAGAGGGCAAGTGACTTGCTGGGGGGTCACACAGCAAGTTCAGTGCAGAGCCAGGAGCAGAAGCCTGCCTCCTAACTCCGTGCCTGGGGTTCTGTGCACCTCGCTGAAGACATAACTACACACGCACACGCACACACACACACACACACACATACCAACGAGGGCACCCCCAGCGCTCTCTGGGCCTGTGTGTGCCCCTCGACAGGTGTGCTGGAGTATGTGACCTGTATGTGAACAGAGCCAAAGTCGGGGGTTCCTGCCATGTGGGCAACTTTTTGGATGCTCCCCACGGCTATAGCCTGCCCTCCGGGCCAGGCCCCTCATAGTGCCCCAGGAGAGAGAGCAAGAGTTGGGAGTGGCTGGCTGCTTCCCTCCATCACGGGGTGGGCTCTGCGGACTGGGCACTAGAGGGTTGTCTTCCTGCCCCTAAGTTAGCACATTCCAAATACTCATTCCAAATACCGGCAGCCTCCGTGAGCATTTGCTGTACGCAGGCTTTGTTCTGAGTACTAACTCATCGGTCCTGTGCTCACTCGAAGAGGTAGGTGCTGTTGCTGCTTCCATTTCAAACAGGAAAATGGAGCAAGTCCCCTGTCCAGTGACACCCAGCTTGTAGGTGGCAGTCTCACTCTGGAGCCACTCTGCCGTGCTTCGGGCGGGGCCTTGAGTGCATGGCCTGGGGGGGTGGCGGCGAGCAGGCTAACGGGGCCGAATTCCACAGGTGCCCGTGTCGGTGGCCATGATGTCGCCGCAGATGCTGACCCCCCAGCAGATGCAGCAGATCCTGTCGCCCCCGCAGCTGCAGGCCTTGCTCCAGCAGCAGCAAGCACTCATGCTCCAGCAGGTGAGTCCGCCCCGGGGCAGCCGGGAAGCCGGGGTGTGGGGGGCACGGGCCTCCCACCTCCCAGCCTGTTTACTACCAACATCACTGGGCGGCAGGAACCAGAGAGACTGCTCAGGCCGGACTGATCTGCATTCCCCAGGGCAGTGAGGGGAGGTCAGAGCTCAGGCCTCTCCAGAGCAGCGCCCTTGCCCCACCTCTGGCTCCAGAACCCCTGGGAAGGGCCAAGTACTGGAACATTCTGGCTCCTGGCACCTTGACCTGTTCAGGGGACCCACCAAAGGCAGGGAGGGCTGGGCGGTGCGGGATGAAGCTCCCCTCTGCCTTCTCCATTCACGGAGCCTCTCAGAGCAGAAATCTCCCTGCCGGGCCACACGTCCCACTGCCCCAGTAAGGTCCCCACTCCTGCCTGCGGGAGCCAGGTCAGCTCAGGGCTGGGGTGCTCGGGGCTGCCCCGCTGCCCGTGGTAACCCTGTCACCCCTGCCTCCCGTGCAGCTGCAGGAATATTACAAGAAGCAGCAAGAGCAGCTGCACCTGCAGCTCCTCACCCAGCAGCAGGCTGGGAAGCAGCCACCCAAAGAGGTAAGGGCTCGGGGCCTGTCCCACCGCCTGCAGCCCAGCCCTCTCCGGCCCAGAGGCTGGGCGTTCCAAGGTGGTCGGAGAGAATCGCCTGGTGGGCACGGTGGGAAAGTCAGGAAAAGCCTAGGGGAGGGGATCAGGGAGTGTGGGGAGACAGGGCTGGGGGCTCGCATTGCTCCATCTCCCCTCGTCCCCACTCAGTCCTCTCCTTCCCTTGTGTTGCTGGCTCACCAGAGCAGGAAGACGGAGCCCTGTGTCGTCTCTGCACATGTGTGTAGGCACGTACAGACATGGTCACGTGGCCCACACTCCTGACCAGCTGCCTCACTCTCATGCCCTCTTCCTGCCCACTTGTCTCTCAGTGACCCAGCACCTCAGCCCCCCACTCTGGTCCTGAGAATCTTTTACTTGCTTAGCAAGCCACTTGCCCCCGCCCCCAGCCCTGCCCCCACTCTGTCTCCTTTTTGTAATATCCCGCTCTGCCCTCTCCAGACAGCTCTCCAGCCTACACCTCCGGCCCCATCTGGGCCTCGGGGCCTTCTGAGCTTCCATATCAGGCCCTGCTGTCTGCCCTCCTTGCCCCAGACCTGTGCCTCCCTCCTGCTGGCCAAACCACAACCAATTCTGAGTTGCCTCTTCCAGGAAGGCTGCCCTGCTGACGCCCGGTCATTCCCCAAGGCTTCAGCCTCCCCCGCTCAGGGGTCTTGCAGGCAGCAGAGAGGTCCCTGCCTCCCAAGCACCCAGGACAGGCTTGGAAAAGACCCGCTGACGGCCTGACTTGTCAGTGCCTGTGTGAAAAACTGAATGGGGGGGTGGGCAGAGGCAGGCGGAGAGAGCACTTGCCTGTGCCTCCTCAGCAGCAGGGATGTGACTGTTCCCTGAGCCTGGGTCCTGATGACCAGCTGATGCTGATCTTTGAAAGTCCTGTCAGACTCTGATTCTCTGTATCTAAGAAGCAAGAGAGGAGCTGGAGGGGAGAAGGCCCCCTCCTCATGATCAGAAGGGGGGCACCCCGGGCATGTGGGAAGGGTGCCTGCCAGGCTGGAGTAGCCCCCGAGTCTGACAGGCTCATCGATCATTGTGATGAGAGCGCCCCCCCCCCCCCCCCAGGCGCGCACAGCTGCGGTGCGGGAGCTAGAGCAGGCGCTAAGCAGCAGAAGGAGGCGGGAGCAAGGCGGCGTCGTGCTGTGCGTCTGGGTCTGGCTGTGTGTTTGCGCGCAAGCGTGCGTGCGTGCATGCGTGTGTTTACTGCGAGGAGGCATGCAGCCCTATGGAAGCTGGGCCGGGAGCAGAGACGCCGCAGCTTCGGACACTGCACCCACGGCTCCAGGGGCTGAGAGGCCCTGGGAGGGGGTGACGGCAGGGTGGGGGCCAGATGGTGCACCTGAGGCTGATGGCACCCCTCTCTGCCCACCCCCTCGGGCCCCCCACCAGGCACTGGGGAACAAACAGCTGGCCTTCCAGCAGCAGCTCCTGCAAATGCAACAGCTGCAGCAGCAGCACCTGCTCAACCTGCAGAGACAGGGGCTGGTCAGCCTGCAGCCCAACCAAGCCTCCGGGCCCCTGCAGACCCTCCCGCAAGGTGAGTGGTGCACCCCCCCAGCCCACCCCACAGCCCTCCCTGTACCCAAGTGCTGGCATCCCCTGCTCCCAGGGGTGCGATGGGAAGGCTCCCTGTGTTCCTGGGGCCCCGCCAGCCTCTCCCCGCTCTCTCCTGCAGCAGCCGTGTGCCCCACGGACCTGCCCCAGCTATGGAAGGGTGAGGGTGCCCCCGGGCAGCCCGCTGAGGACAGTGTCAAGCAGGAGGGGCTGGACCTCACTGGCACAGCCACCACCGCTACCTCGTTTGCCGCCCCCTCCAAAGTCTCACCCCCGCTCTCCCACCACACCTTGCCCAATGGGCAGCCCACTGTGCTCACACCTCGGAGAGACAGGTACGGCCCAGCCAGGGAGGGGCGCCCAGACCTGCCAAGGACACGCCTGGGCCCCTAGGGGTGCATCCATAGTGGGGGCTGGGAGGGAGGGGTGGGGGCTGGGAGGGAAGGGTGGGGGGCTGGGAGGCAGGGGTGGCACTCGGGGACCTGAAGTGTGCCTCTCCCCCAGGGCACACATAGGTCTCTGGGAATCCTGTGTTAGGGACAGAAACGTCAGCAGCGGGGGAACTGGGGCTGGGCTGCTGGGGTCTTCAGGGTCCCTCACCACCACCTCCCCCTCCTAGCTCCTCCCATGAGGAGACCCCCGGTTCCCACCCTCTCTATGGACATGGGGAGTGCAAGTGGCCTGGCTGTGAGACGCTGTGTGAAGACCTGGGCCAATTTATCAAGTAGGTGTCACCCCTACATCCTTCCCCCACAGCCTTCTCTGCCCCAAGAAGCCTTTCCACAGGTTCCCTCACCACCACCCCCAGCCTGCCACCTAGCTTGTCCTTGGGCCTTCAACCGCCAGCTGTCCTGCTGTGCTCCCCCAGGGGGACCTAGTTCCTTCTCTGCCCTGATCAGATAGCTCCCTATCACTCCTGCCCGCCTACCCAGCCTGTGTTCCCCAGCCTCCCCACCCCATCCCCAGGCTGCACAGCCCAGCAGGGTGGGGTGTGAGGAGGAGAGGCTGCCCCCCACTGCCTCCTCCCAGCCTCAGCCCCCAAGAGTGATGGCCTAGTGACAGGCCTGGCCGGTGGACAGGCAGGGCAGGAGGCAGACAGGCGGCTGGCAGCAGGCGGCCAGCTGCCACAGCCGTGCCAGGCTCTGTCACTGACTGATTAACTCCGCTGTCTCCCAGACCCTTTGCAGCATCAGGGTCAAACAAATTGTTTTCACGCTTCGTCAGAGGTTTACTTAATTAGTTCATTTGCAATTAGATCTCTCTGTAGCTGGGATTTTAGCAAAGACATCAAAGGAGGGTGGCGAGAAGGCGGCTTCTTCCTTTGCCCCATTTTTTTCCCCACCCCTTTCCCTTCTTTGTATCTCTTGATCTGTCTGCGTTCCAGGCTGTGGGCGGGCTTATAGAGGATGGGATGGGAGGGTGGTGATAGCAGGAAGCCCAGGGCCGACTTTCTCTTCTCCGCCCCCTCCCCCCCAAGACACCTCAACACGGAGCACGCCCTGGACGACCGGAGCACAGCCCAGTGCCGGGTGCAGATGCAGGTGGTGCAGCAGCTGGAGATCCAGGTGTGGCCGAAGCTCAGAGGGACCTGGGTGGGGGGGGCTCCAGCTCCTGCCCCTCCCCCAGCACTGACTTTCCAGGAGGGGTGTGAGGAGTCTTATGGAAGGGTCATATGGTCAAAGCCAGCATCTTTTATTTTCTAGGTCCTAATTACCATGGTTTTGAGGTGAGGGCAGCTAGATTCTAAAGGGTAGACTAGGGCCGGGGTTGTCTCTGCTGGGAGGTCCAGGAAAGAGCCTCGTGCTAGTAAGACGAAAACAATGTTCATAGCTAGCACGCTGAGAACTTGCGTTGTGCTGTCCTGAATCCTTTACCTGTATAACTCGAGGAGCCCTCTGAACGCCCTGGTGTGGTGGGTGCTGTTATCATCCCCACTTGACAGAAAGCAGAGGCAAGTAACTTGCCTCTGGCCACCTGGCTAGCAGGTGGCACCGCTGGCTTAGCACCTGCGCAGCCTGGCTCCCGAGCCCGAGTTCTGTGGCACCAGCCCTCGGGGCTCCTCAGGACAGCCCGCCGGGCAGCCCGTCAATATTTACCCGTTTCCCCCTGGCACCTAGCAGAGGGCCCTGCCGGGAGATGCTCGTCGTGAAAGATCCATTGAATTTATGAATGGGGGAGAATGAAGCATTCATCCATTCCTGTGTCTCCATTCAGTGCATGAGGACCCTCTCACACACAAGTGCCACTGAACTTGGGTGTTGTTCAGCCACAGCCTCTGCCCTTGTTGGGGAGGAAAGGCGTGTGCTGTTAGGAAGAGGGCCCCGACTGTGGATGCGCAGAGCCTGGGACATGCAGTCTGGAGGAAAAGCAAGGAGGGCTCCCTGGCGCAGGAGGTCCCTGAGGGGCCGGAGGGGCAGAGGACAGAGGGAGCTGGCATGCTGAGGCTGGGAGAGAGTGGTGGTGGGAATAGGGGCTTCCTGGGAAGGCTGGTAGAATATGGAGGAGACAAGGACCTGGCTGCCTCCAGGCGCAGCCCCTGCTCACCTCCAGCCTCTTGGCCCTCCGCAGCTTGCCAAGGAGAGCGAGCGGCTGCAGGCCATGATGGCCCACCTGCACATGCGGCCCTCGGAGCCCAAGCCCTTCAGCCAGCCAGTGAGTGATGCCCTTCCTGCGCTCCTCCCGTACCCCACAACCCTTCCACAGCCCCCGCCCCTCTGGACCCCACCCTCCAGGCTGGTCTCAGCGCCTTCCCCATTGCTCACAGCTGAACCCAGTCCCCGGCTCCTCATTCTCCAAGGTGACCGTCTCTGCAGCAGACTCCTTCCCAGATGGCCTCGTGCACCCCCCCACCTCAGCTGCTGCCCCTGTCACCCCTCTAAGGCCTCCAGGCCTGGGTTCTGCCTCCCTGCACAGCGGGGGCCCCGCCCGCAGGAGGAGCAGTGACAAGTTCTGCTCCCCCATCTCCTCAGGTAAGGGCTGCAGGAGGAGCATCCCCCCTCAAGCTAGGCCCCCCAAACGGCTACCTTATCCTCTGCCTGTCTCCCCCAGAGCTGGCCCAGAATCACGAGTTCTACAAGAACGCAGACGTCAGGCCCCCCTTCACCTACGCCTCCCTCATCCGCCAGGTGAGCTGGAAGGTGGCCGAAGGGGGTGGGGAATGGCACCCAGGCTGCGCCCTGGCCTCAGGTGCCAACCTGCAGAAAGATCCTGGGCCAGGGACATAACTTTCCCTCCCAGGGCCGTCCATCCTGCTCGCCCATGTTTTCCTTCTCGGCCGGCCTCACATGGGCTCCCACTGGTCATGTGACCCTCTCTGGGGTTTATTTGCTGCTCATACCACTGTGTTCATTCTCTCACTTCCATGCGCGTACACTCCCACGAGACTACTGATAGACTGTGGTTACTCTTAGCTTCCTGTCCCCTCTCTCTGTCTCTCTCTCTCTCTCACACACACACACACACACACACACACACACACACACCATCTCAGAGGGTGCCCTTTGCCAAAATCTGGATAAATTCCAAATAGCCCCCACCCCCTGGATAGCTCTCCCAAGAATACTGTGTTTGATCCCCTCCAGGACAGGGGCCCTTGGAGCCATGTTCCCTCCAGAGAAATTCCTGTGCCCCTCACACAGTGCATAGCCCTCGAGGCTCGTGTTCTCTCTCTGGCTGGGCGGAAGCCAGCCTGCCCTGCTCGGACCCCACGAGCATCTCCAGTCCTAGCCACGGGCTTCTGCCGCGAGCCTCCTCTGCTCTCAAGGAGTGAGCATCCAGGCAGGAGGGAGAGGTCCTGGGAGAGAGAGCACAAGCCTGGGACCCCTGGAGGCCCAGACTGAGGGTCTCTTTGCTTCTTCCTTGCCCACAGGCCATTCTGGAAACCCCCGACAGGCAGCTGACCCTGAATGAGATCTATAACTGGTTCACCAGGATGTTTGCCTATTTCCGGAGAAACACTGCCACCTGGAAGGTGAGGCGTGCCCCTTACCTGGCCCAGGGCCCCAGTCACCCTTGGACACACAGGCCTTTGAGACTAAGGCTGCCTGACAGGTGGTCCCCTAGGAGAGGTGATCGTGCAGAATGGCCCCCCAGAGCTCAGGCCGGGCCGTGTGCCCCTCCATCCCCCACCTCTTCAGGGGCCATGGAATGTTCTTTCACTGCCTTATGCTGCCTTCTTTCTGGGAAGAAAACCCTCCTCTTCTCTAGAGTGCTTCCTCGTGGGCCTCGGAGACTCCAGCCCCATGAAGTAGGGCCCCCAGGGGTCGGTGATGCCTGAGCCTGGTAGGGAGGTCTGGGCTGCGTTCACAGGAGATCCTAAGGGTCTGGATGCCTTGACTAAAGGCACATGTGCTGAAGCTCAGGATGGGGGGTGGGGGATGTGGGCCCGGACCTGTGGATGGAGTGAGACCCATGGACTGTTTACTGGGGCACAAACACAGGCCGTCACACTCTGTCCAACTCTGCCGTTGGCTCCATCCAATTAGTCATTTCAACACCTTCACCCCATAAGAGGTTTCCTGAGGGACCAGAGGCAGGCACGGGGGAGACCCTAGAAAAATAGGACACTGAGATGTGGGCTGAACTGCTAAGCCATTTGTTTCTCTATAGCAAAGGTCTGTGTGTCTGTCTGATGGGTGAGAAGATTAGGGTCTTTGCAGCAGAGTGGAGGGGGAAGGAGAGGGGAGTATTGAGCCCCATGGTGAAGTTGAGACACCTGAGGAGTCCCTATCTCAGAACCTTACTTGGCTCCCTGGCTCTTGGGTCCCCCTGCTGGCAAGTGCAGAAACTGCAGTTAAATAGGCTACCTTCCCCCATCCCATCAGGTTTCAACAAGTGTCCCTAAGGCCCCCTCCCCACCAGTGCCCAGGACTGGGTGGGGTCTGCGCAGGGCCCCGCCTTCTGTGCTCTGTCAGTGTGCTGAGTGCTGCAGGAGAGACTGCTTCATGACCTTCCGAATCCCATGCCCAAGTCCCAAAGCTTGGGTGAGAAGCTATGAGTCTCTGATTGGCTGCGAGTGATGTCATTTCCTGCCAACCACAGTCCTGCCCTCTCTGTCAGCCAGCAGGGCCTTCCTGGGGCCCTCCTAGCACAGTCTCTAACCTCCAGGCCAGTTGGATATTTGCTTTTGTAAATGATAGCGCCCTCTATGAATCACGATGATTATTATCTAATGTTTACTTTAATATTGCATATTAATCCCTTGCCTTTAGGGGTGTCGGTGTAGAGCCTCACATCCATAAGGCAGGCTCCCCCTTGGGGGCAGAGCACCCCTCACCCCCTACCCTCCTTTTCCTGTTCTCTTAACTGTACCACCTCACTGCATTCTTACTCCCCTTTCTTGAGATCGGGAACTGGTTTAGGTGACTTCCTTAAATCACGTGATGATTGTCATGAAGCCACCCTCCCCCAGAGCCCAACTCCCTGGGCCTCTCATGCCGCCTCCAGCTGGTTGCCCGGCCTTGGTCATCTCAGTGGCTGTCTTGCTCCAGAGTCCTCATCTCCATCTCCCCTCACCTAGCCTGAGTCCCCGTAGGAAGCTGGCTCAGTGACTGGGTGGAGACTTCCCGGTGAGCAGTGTTCGGCTGCAGCTCCTGCCACTTGGGGCACTGCCTGTGCCCTCCTCGCGGCACAGCAGACCCGTCTCACTTTGCGGGCCACTTTGACCTTCAGGAGTTTGCAGCTTCATTCGTGTTACTTGGGAAATGCACCCTGTCTGCACCCAACTCTTTCCCTCCCATCCCCGCTTCCCACCCATTTATCTCCCCTGGAGGTCCCTCTTCTCAACTATTTCAGCTCCTTTCCTCCTTCTCCTCCACCCCTCTGGCCCCCGCCCTGAGATACTGTCCACTTCAGACCAGGGCAGAAGGGTCAGGAGCCGGCGTTGGCCAGGCCAGCTGCCATTCATCCGGGGACAGAGCTGCCATCTGCCAAGCCGAGGGTCCTCTCCAGCCCCCACCCTGTGTCCGTCCCCTTCCAGGGCCCATGTTGTGGGCCTGTCCTTTTGTTTACGCAGCCCCCGCCAGACCCCTTAAATTGCCGTTAATGTTTCAGCGTAACGAATTAGTCTCTCATCACGAATCAGGCTTCGAAATGAGGGAAAAAAGCCCCGGTGAGGCCATCCTCGGAAATTGGGGTCATTCTCATTTGCAAAGCGGAGGATCGGAGCCCCGTAATGCGGGCAAATTTATTCCGAGGCAGGAGCCCCGGCGTGATTAGGCCCTTTGTAATTATCGCTCCAAGAGATTCCACTCCAGCCGCCCGCCTCCCTCGTGGATTAGCAAGCGAGTCGGAAAAATACACAGGATTTAATTAGAGGCAAATTAAAATTGGTAATGAAATCGGGCCAGTTGCAAGTGGCAAGAGTTGGAAGGGAGAGAGGGAGAGGGGATCTCCAGGGGCACAGGCTGCCCGCCCTGCCTGCTTTCTTCCCCATTTAGAAATGTAAAGAGGAGACAAGATGGGAACAAGGGGGGGCGGTGAGGGAGGACAGGTAACAGGGACAGGGACGGCTGGGGGGGGTGACGCTGAGAGAGAAGAGTGCAGGGATAGGACTGAGGGACACCGGTGGGAGAGTGGGTGGAGTGGGGCCCCAGCCCAGGCTCCTGGGGGGCGAGGGGCAGGGAATTGGGCCAGGCACCCCCACCTTCACCCAAGTGTCCTACAAACCGGATGACCTCAATTCCAGAAGTTATCCTGCCAGGAGGAGGTGGGAGCGACAAGGTGACTTTTCCGCTTTTCTCTCCTCCTCCTGCCTTACAGCTACTAAACCCACACTCTCCTTCCTCCCAGTTCATTTCAACAAATATGCATTAGGCCTCTGCTGTGGGCCTCACGCTGTCAACAAGCTGTCTGTCTGGGGCCCGGCTCCAGGCCGGGGCTCCCAGTGACAGTTCCCGAGTTATCCCCCAAACTTTTCAAAGCTCAGTGTGCATTCTGTGGGCACCTGGCATGCCGGGGCCTGAGTGCGGCCTCATGACAGTCAGAAGCCCTGAGTAACACCGGCGTGTCTGATCGATGATGACGGAGAGCAAAGTGTTACTAACTCCGTGTCGTTTAGTTGGTAGACAGAGTTTTCCAGAATTTGGCAGGGAGAAGGGGGCCAGACAAGGAAATGGGCTGTCGGTAGTGAGGACACTGGGAGCCCCTGGTTCCCTGGGGCCAGAGAGGGGCCTTCGATGCCCTGTGACCGGGTGTCCTCTCGCCTGGCGCCTCCCCTGCTGGTCCCTGGGCAAGGGAAGGCATGTGCTCACCTGAGCGGGGCGGGGCCCCGCAGGCTGCCTCTGAGCACCTGCCCCTGGTCGCTGCACCCCCAGAACGCCGTGCGGCACAACCTCAGCCTGCACAAGTGCTTCGTGCGTGTGGAGAACGTCAAGGGCGCCGTGTGGACCGTGGACGAGCGGGAATACCAGAAGCGGAGACCGCCAAAGATGACAGGGTACGTGCACCCACCAGGGCGTGGGCCGGGTCACCTCCCCAGTGCACCAAATCATTCCCATGTTGGGGATGAGGTGGGGAGAAAGGGGGTATAGGAACTCAGGGGAGAGACTGAAATCTGGAAATGACAGATGACTTGAAAGAGGACATTTATGTCTTATTCTGCCCTTACTTCTGACTGAGAAGGAGCTGAGGAGCACCTGGCACTAGAGAGAGGCAGAGGCCCCAAGTGGGCATGGCCGGAGCTGGGACGTGGGCAGATGCCAGCCAGGGTGGCCCCAGAACCACTGTCCCCCACCTTATCACAGGAGGAGGGGCTGGAGGGCGGTCACACAGCAGGTCCACGGCAGAGCCGAGTCTCTGACCTCCCATCTGTGATCTGCTCAGCTGCACAGTGTTTCCAGTGGAAACTGAGGAACCTGGTGGAGGGTCAAAACCTCCTCTTTGGGCTTCCCTTCCAGCACCAGAGACCTCAAGTTCCTTCTCCCTGGGCAAGAGCCTCCCACCCCCAGGCAGCTGTTGGGGGTGGGGGCAGGGTTGGGACCTGGAAAGGGGAAGGAAAGCCGTACCCTTCTGAGTGCTACACTTGGCATCATCATGTCTTCATTGCCACTTGGAGTCAGGAGATCTGGGTTCAAATTACTTCCTACCAGCTGTGTGACCTCAGGCTACCTCCTTAACCTCTCTGAGATGCTCTGTACGCTGGGGGTAATCACAGCGTGAGTCATTGCTTTCCCTGACCCAGCTCCCCGACACCTTCTGGTGCAGAAAAGCCTTGGGTTTGGAGCATATGGTGACTGGCTGAGCACATGACTTATTCGATGTCCCGAAATTCAGGACGGCAAGAAAGTGTGGATTTCATAAATACGGGACTGTCGAGGCTATAGCTTGGACCTTGCCGAACATTGGAAAATCTAGACTAGAGAGGAAAGGTGCTGGGACAGACGAGGTGAAAACAGGCAGTGGGAGGGGCCCTTTCCCCACTCCCCGGCTCTGAGACACGTTCCAGTGAAGTCCCAGCACTGTCACCTGTGCAGGGACCTGCTGGCCCCTGGCACCGGGTCAGCATGAGAATGGAGTAAGGTGGGCGCACAGGCGCAGCAGACGGTGGCCTGCCCTGCTCTGGCCCCCAGGACAGTGAATGGGACAGTCTGGCACAGAGCAGGCCCCTCGTCGGGGTCAAGGTGAAGAGTACGCGAATGAATGAACCCAGTACTGCCTTCTCTCCTCCAGGAGCCCCACCCTGGTGAAGAACATGATCTCCGGCCTCAGTTACGGAGCACTTAATGCCAGCTACCAGGTGACCGGGCCCTTCCCAGCACCCACCAACCACTCCTGGCACCCTCCTGCCCCTCGGCTTCCCTTCCACGCACACTGGCCTCTGGAGAGACCTTCCGCCCCTCTCCCTGCAGAGGACCCGTGTGTAGGAGCGGAGGAGGAAGAAAAGAACCCCGGCCCTTTGCCTCACCCGCCTCGACTGCATGTGGGGGTGGGGACACCTTGCTTTCAAGACTTGGTCTAGGGGAGCAGCGAGGGTGCCGCATCGCTGGGGCTCCTTCCCTGGCTTGTCAGTGGAGGTGCTCTGTCTCCTAGAAAGGGGCTGCATGAGGCCCAGATTCCCAGGAAAGATGACGGGAGGGAGGAGGGCAGGGTCAGAGCTCCGGCCTCTGCAGGTGTGTGGTATTGGAAAGGCTGAGCCCGGGCTGGGGTGCCGCCAAGACAGATCTGCAGCGGGGCCAGTGCAGGCAGGCGCGTAGGAGGCTTGTAGGGCTGGGGAAGGGACCAACGCGATGGGGTGCAGCCCACTGACGGGGCGACCTGGTGCCCTCCAGGCTGCCCTGGCCGAGAGCAGCTTCCCCCTCCTCAACAGCCCTGGCATGCTGAACCCCGGCTCCACCAGCAGTCTCCTGCCCCTCAGCCATGACGATGTGGGTGCCCCCGGGGAGCCGCTCCCCAGCAATGGTAGCAGCACCCCGCCTCGCCTCTCCCCACCCCAGTACAGGTGAGCTCACAACGTGGACCCCCACCCCTCCCCAGGGCCCCCAGATGTCGGGGAGGGAGCCCTCTCCCACTGCAGGCGGGGTCACACCTTACCACCCCACCACACCTGTCCTCCCAGGACAAGGGGCCTCTCTCCTTTCTCGTTGGTCTCCTTCCCCTCCTCTCTCCTCCCTACAGCCTCTTTCCCTCTCCCTCTCTCTCCCTGGTTCTCCTCTCCCCTTCCCTTCGCCTAGAGCCCTGGGGGACATCCATCCCCCGTGGCTCAGGGGTGACGAGCCCGGGGAGGCAGCCTGTGGACAGGGTTCTGGATGAGCTGTCCGGGGCAGGGCAGGCACGGCCACACGATCCCTGTGTCACAGCCACCAGGTGCAGGTGAAGGAGGAGCCTGCGGAGGCCGAGGAAGACCGGAGGCCCGGACCCCCCCTGGGGCCGCCCAACCCCAGCACCGGGCCTGCCGAAGACAGGGACCTGGAGGACGAGCTGCCTGGAGAGGAACTCTCCTAAGGGCCTCTAGGGGGAGGCAGGACAGGGGTGAGACCCCTCCTGGAACCCAGGCCCCACTTACCCCCACTCCACAGCCCCGCCCGAACCTCAAGGCACTTCTAGGACTCAGATGGAGGGCTGGGCCAGCAACTCCCAATGTGACCAGACTGACAGACGTCAAGGGCAGGGACAGGCCTGCCCCCAAGGGGAAACAGAACCCCTGGTCTGGGACCAACAGAGGACATGGAGGGCCCAGACCCCTCCTCAAACCCTCCCCGCCACCAGCAGCAGCAGGGCCCTCCCCCCCACCAGCTGTCCCCCACAGGGCCCGCAGTGCCATGGAGACCCGCAGGCGGGGCTAAGCCACCCCTCAGACCCAGGGCCCCTCGCACCTGGCTCTGGCAGTGTTTTTCTAGCCAGAGGCCCCCACTTCCCTGATCTGTGCTCCCTTCCACCTTCTTTTCCATACTGTGAAGAAAAAAATTCTCCACCCTCAACTCCCGCCCCCGCCCTGGCCTGGGTGGAGGAACTGCCAGTTCCAACCATCCCCAGAAGAAACCCGCCCCCTGGGCTGTGCCCACCCAGAAGCCACAGCTGGGCCAGCACAAGTGTGCCCTGGGGGGTCCCTGGGAGCAGGGCCACCTGGCTCGAGCCCCTCCTCCCAGACCCGAGATGGGACCCAGGCTGAACCGGGCCTCCGTCCGTTTGCTGGGTGCCCTGCGGCTGCCCCAAGTCCAGGGAGCGTAGGAACTGGCCCTGTGCCGCCTCCAGAGAGGCCCATGCCAGGCGGGCTTCTGGAGGTGGGGCCGATGAAGGGAGCCCAGCCATGCTGGAGGCTGGCGTTGGGGCAGAGGTGGTGCCCGGACTGCCGGACACATCCTGCCTCTGTCCCTGGACTGGTGGGAGTCATCTGGCAGCTGCCGTGACCCACCGGCTCACCCCGCCCCCAGCCTGTAGGTCCCCTCCTGCAGCCCTCCCTCACCCTCCCTCAGCACCCCTGCCCTGTCCCCCCAGTTAAATGGATGACCAAAGACCTTTCTTATGCCAGAAGCAAAAACCAAAACTTTTTGTTGGCTTTTTCCTTTGTCGCCTCCTACACCCCCTGCCCCTCCTGCCCCGGCCCCGGCCCCAGGCTGGGGGCCCTCCCTCCACTTAAGTTATTGTTTCAAACCAAAGTTTACAGTGTCTGTTGGTGGCCAAGACCCTCTCTCTCCACCCCTTCTCACCCCACCCTGAGGACCCTGGGACTCGGCAGGGGCTGGGGGCCCTGTTCACCTCCCCTCTGCTTTTGCCCAGCCTGGGAGAAGGAAAGAGGGCAGGGGAAAAGGTGGGCGGCCCTCAGCCCCGCGTCCCCTCGGGCAGTGGGCTGCTTCCTGGGGACTCTCCAGACCCCTCTGTAGGACCAAGTCCCCCATCACGCTGGGAGTGTGGATTCCAGCCAAGGAGCTGGGAAAAAGGTGAGACTCTCCACAGACCCCCTATGGGGGACCCTGACTTGAGGCCAAGGGCCGGGCGTGCTGGGTGCCCGTGACACCCCAGGCCAGGCCCCTTTGCTGAGAAGACTCCTTGGACTATTTCCCAAGAAACCCCCACATACACCCCTTCACAAGCCACCCCTCCCGAGAGGCAGGGGCCCCCCGTGTACTCCCCACCTGTGTTTCGTTTGACCAGCACAGAAATATTAAACGTCCTCTATACACCAGGCCCTGCGTGTGTCACCAGGTGAGGGGGGCATTGAAGTGGGAAGCTTCTCTGCTGTGGGAGCCGGGGGCAAAGGCACCAGGCGGACCGTGGGGCTCTCCAGGGGCTTCCTGCCAGTGTGGGGGCAGGGTTGAGCGTGGGCACCGGGCAGCCCAGGCCTGCAGCAGGGCCTCCCCTGCGCCTCCTGTGCCCTTCTGCTCGTCACCTGGGCATCTCTGCTGCTCTCTCAGGCCAGATGCCCCATCACTCTTTTCTCCCGGAGTCTCACCCTGCCCCAGGCCCTGCCAGGGTGTTTTGAGCAGGGGGTCCTGCTGCCGGCACCTTTACCTGGGCCACCACCTTCGGAGACATTCGCCAAGGGCCCTGGCCCGTCACCCATGTCTTCGTGGGGGCTGCCTGCATGGGGGGAGGCGGGTGCACACGTGTGGGGGGCATCGAGCTGCAGGGCAGGACTGGGGTGCGTGCATGCCCAGGTAGGTGGTGTTGGCGCAGGTGGGCTCGGGGTCGGAAAGAGGTCGTTCTGACTTGTGTGAAGGGGCCCTGGGAGCGTTGGAGAGAAGGAAAGGAGAATGGGTCCAAGCTGTCGAAAGCAAAGGTGAGTCGGGACACCTCTCAAGCTAGGGTCCCCCACGCCGCTGTCCTTAGGCAGGGCCCAGGAAGGAGTGTGTACACTTGACCCTTGGAAAACATGGGGGTTAGTGGCGCTGACCCCCCCACACACCGTTGAAAATTCATGTATAACTTGACTCCCCCGAAACGTCAGTCACCCCTAGGTGTCCGTGGGGATTGGTTCCAGGACCCCCCATGAATACTCAAGTCCACAGATGCTCAAGTCCCGTATATAAAATGACAGCAATCACTGCGTACAGTGACCCTCTGCGTGTGAGTTCGAGTCCACAGAGGGATGCGGGGGCGGGGGGCAACTGAATGTTGAAAAAAGTTGGAACCGGTGTTCCTCAAGGGCCAGCTGACCCCCAAACTGCTGGAACTCCACCGGGCGAACTTGGGGAGAAGTGGGGCAGGACCGGGAGGTAGGGCCTGGAGACTGCGTCTGTGGCTTCTCTGTCCTGGGCCTGTCTTGTCCTTTCCACCATCATCGGTTTTCTTCGGTCTCTCTCACTCCCCTCTTCTCTGTCTCATCCCCTCCACTCCGCCTCCACCCAGCCCTGGTCCTCCAGACTCTGGCTAGAGCCTGGGGTGAATTCCCTGTCCCTGCTTAGGGAGGACACCTCTGACATCCCGACATCCCGGTCAAAAGGGAGCTCAGCCTGGGGCCTCGGTCCTGCAGCCCGGCCACCAGACACCATAAAGAAGCAGCACAGCCTGCGTTGTGCTCTGCCCCTCCCCGCCCTCCACGGAGGCCGCGGGGCCCTGTACATACAGCTAGCTGCATGTAATCTGGACAACAGCATTCTCTACAATAAAAGGCAATAAAGCAATTACCCCCAATTCCACGGTGGCCGCTTCTCCCCTCCCAGGACCCACCAGTCCTCTAGAAAGCCCCAGAGCACCCAGATGTTGGCTGCCAGGCTCCCAGCTCCCTTACTCCACCCTGGAGGGAAAGGTCTGCTCTACAGGCTGGCCCCAGAGACTCTAAAGGGATGAGACTACTTTTAGCCTCACCCAGGACAGTCCTCCGAGGAGTCTAACTGCAATTTCTCCTGCTTCAAGTAGAGTTTTTATTTTTATTTTTATTTTTATTTTTATTTTATTCCTCCCACAGAGATATATATGGCAAATGCCTGGTCAGTGCATTTGGACATGGGTGGAAATCTATCTTGGGCTTTAGCAGAGGAGAGGGTCTTGCAATATAAGAAATAGGACCTGCTGTGGACCACACCTTCTGAATGTATCGGGCTTACAATTTTCACAGACAATGTTCTTACTGATCTGACAGATTCTATGAGGGGCAACCCCCCCCCATTACCTTCTAAATAAGAACTCCCCCTCCCTCACTCCCCCAATCATGCTTTGCTGTCAGGAAGTTCTGCATGCTGTCTAGCCTCCCTCCTCCTTACTATTATCCACAGCTATCGGGGGCAGGTCGTTAGCTGTGGCTGGCAGCTTGTCCTGTTCTTGGCATTTCTGCCCTGAGGGGAGAGGGAAGCTATCTTCAGAACCTATTCTTCTCAGATTGGCAAAAAAAAAAAGAAGAAGGTTACTCCAAGCAGACATTTTGACATTTTGAGGGTGAGAAGGTAGCACTCTGGGCTCTGTATTGGGTAGAAGTCCCCCTTCCCCTCACCTTCAGAAAGCTCTTCCCTCCTCCTCCCATTAACTGGCGGCCACCCTTGCCCCATGCCTTTTGCCAACAGCCAGCAGAGGGCGCTTTAGACACAGCGAACTTTATGCTTCTCCTTTGGACAAAGTTGCCCATGGGGAGGATGGGTGGATGGGGGTGTGGGAGGAGGGACTCAACTTCCCTTGAGAGCAACAGTCCTGCAACCCCATGTCCCAGAGAGTAGCCTCTATCCCGGGGCAGAAACGGCTCCTTCTGCCAGGAGGCTTCCCTGACCCCTCCAACTTGTGACCTATGAAGCACCCTAAACAGAAACGGGGGAGGGGGAGAGATGAGGGGATCAGAGGGGAAGCTGGCTCTGGAGCCCAGCACACTGAGCACAACAGAGGGCTCCATAAACATTTGCAATGGTAATAATTACACTTAACGAGCTTTTATTATGTACCAGCCACTAGTCTAGACGCTTTATAGTTCATATAACCTCACAACTCTGAGTTAGATACTATTATTATCCCCATTTTACAGATGAGGAAACCGAGACCCAGGGAATCAAAGAAGTTAGCAGATGAAGCATTAGGAAGGAGAAGCCATGGGTTTCCAGTGGGGAAGGAGAAGAGGGCAGCTCAGTGGCTTAGTCTCAGCTTTCTAATGACACAATTTACTTCGGCTTTTTTCTCCATCATTTTTTGGAGACTCCCAGTGGGGAAACGGAGGTACAGAGTGCCTCAGAGCCAGGAATTAGGCACTGGCTTCAGAGCTCCCCAACTGCTGTTCTTGTCCAGGCGGAATGAGGTAAGTTGGGGCTTGGAATAGTCACTGAGGGACAGAGGGAACTGGAGGAAAAAAGGCTGAGACACCCTATAAAAATACTCAAACAGGGGCCTTCTGATGGAAAAGGGAGTCAGCAGCGAAGACAAAGAGGCCCTTGTGTGAGGTGGGGAACGCACAGCGACCACACGTGTGTGCGCACACACACACACACACACACACCAGCACACACCTGAGCATGGGCAGGCGCACTAGGGCACACACAGGCCACTGCTCACATATGTTTACGCTGGGAGACCCACCAAGGGCAGGGACACATGCCACATGGTAGTCACAGTGACACCCCATCACATAGGCCCAGGTCCCCTCCACGCCTACAGTCTGTCTCCACCTCAGGATCAAAAGTTTAGAAAAACAGCCCCTCCTGAGAAGGTGGTCATGGTGGCAGCCAAGGCTGAAAGGCCCTCTGTCCTAGGCAGGAGGGGTGGGTGGGGTGGGGGTGGGGGCTGGCAACCTTTGGAAGATGGGCCAGATTAACAGGACAGGACAGAAGTGGGCTGGGCACAAGTCCTCTGGAGCTCTTGGCCCAGACCAGAAGGCTCCTACCCCACCAGGGCTCACTGCCCCTCCTGCTCGCTGATCTGGAACTCGGACCGTCGATATCAGGCTGCTTCCTGGGCTCAGGAGTGAGCCAAGTGCAGGGTGGGCAGGCCCTGAGAAGCACAGGACAGGGCTGTGTTCTCAGAGAGCTGGTTCTCTGGCTGGGAACCTGATGGAGATCCACTGAGTGCCAAGTGCTGCAGGGAGTCAACTCAGGCCCCACAGGAGTCAACCCAACGAGGGTTCAATCCTGCCTCTGCCGCGTGCTAGCTCTGTGTTCTTGGGAAAGCTTCTTGACCTCTCTGGGCTTCGGTTTCCTGTCAGTAGACTGGAATAGGGTGATCCTCACTGGCTTGTTGAGAAGATTAATTAATAATATAACATATAAAAAGTGTATGGCACATTTTAAACCCTCAGCACATAATAGCTGTAGGCTTGGATGCCAATTATCAGAGCAGTCAGGGGGATCAGAATGATGGGGCCCCCTGGAAGAGAGGCTGGAGCTGGGGCAGGGAGATCTGGATAGGAAGATGGGAGAGGAGAGATGTTCCAGGCCTGCACAGGGGCTGAGGTGGAGCCCGGAGGAGGCCAGTGTGGCAGAACACAGGGACTGAATGGAGGCGGGGGAGGCAGAGGCAGAGTAGGGAGGCGGATGGGCAGCAGAAGCCTGGCCCATCCATCATTGCCAACCCACAGGTACATCCTCTGGCACTGGGCCAGCCTTGGGCAAGTGAAGTGTGGTACAGTGTCCTTATCTATAAGCGGTGATAAGAATCCCTGACGACTCAGAAGATTAAAGGAGGAGGCCATGGACTAGTGGTTACGAAGCCTGTACACCAGGCCCACACCTGGTGATACCCAGGAAGTGCTGATGCTGATGAAGATGAAAAGATGTGGCCTGTTTGGTCTGGCTCAGAGGTTAGAGCGTCGGCCCGCAGACCAGAGAGGCCCGGGTTCGGTTCCCGCTAAGGGCACGTACCTCGGTTGCAGTTTGTCCCCGGCCCCAGTTGGGGTCGTGTGGGTGGCGACCACTCGATGTGTCTCTCTCACATAGATGTTTCTCTCGCTCTTCCTCCCTCTCTCCCTCCCGCTCTATCTGAAGATAAATGAAAAAATGTCCTTGGGTGAGGGGAAAAAACAACCAAAAAAAGATGTGGCCTATATCCTTGAGGAACTTACATCAGAGGGGGACAGCCTTGTACTTAAATACATAGCAGGCTTGGCAGGAACCAAGTCAGTGGTACCCCACCACATGCTGTGGCCTTCAGAGGTGTTCAGAACAGGCTCCTGGAGAAGATAAGGCTTATGGGAAACACCAAAAGGGAGATAAGACTTAGCAGGAGAGCTTGGCAAATGGAGCGACAACTGAGAGAAGGTGAGGTGGGGCTGGCTAGGACATTTGGGGGACAGCCAGGAAGGCCAGAGAGGCTGCAGTTCTGGGAGATGACACTGGAAAGGTAGGGGCCGGGCTGGGGAGGGTCCAGGGCCCAAAGGCCAAGCTGGAGATTGAGGCTGGGGACCGCAGGCTGAGGACCAGGGGCAGCAGGCCCGGGAGAGGATTTAGCCCAGAGAAGTAACGGGTCAACATTGGGTTTGGGGAGAAAGTCACTGCAGGGAGAATAGGCCAGGTGGCACACTGGGCCTGTGGGGCCAGTTAGGTGACTACTGGGGTTGTTCAGGTGACAGGTGATGAAGTCCTAGATAGGGATGTTGCTTTAAAGAATGATATTAGGAGCTTTTTTTGGACAACTGAGTAGAAGATTGGACTAGGTGGCTACCTGAGAGAAGAGGGGTCAGGAATGACAGCAACTGGAGATATCCCAAATGCCTATTCATAGTTACAAAAAAAATTACAAAAACTACTGTACCCCAAAAAGCACATTTTACAGAGGATATTATACTACTGAGAAAACGAATAAACAGGAGCTACTTATATCAATAAGGTGAATTTGAGGGGAAAAAAACTAAATGGAAGAAAGATACATAGAAAGTGTTATCATTTACGCAATGCTTGAAAACTTGCATAATAATGCCAAATATCATGAAAGGGCACATATACATGTAGCAAATGTTTAAAGAAGTTGTAGGAACGGTCAGTAACAAACTCAAGATGGTGGCTGCCTCTGGGGGAAGAGGGGACACAATAGGGAAGGTACTCAAGGAGCTTTGAGTGTATAAATAATGCTTAATTTTAGCTGGGTGGTGGGAACACTTGAGCTGGTGGTGGGAACACTTGAGCTGGTGGTGGAAACACTTGAGCTGGGTGGTGGAAACACTTGAGCTGGGTGGTGGAAACACTTGAGCTGGTGGTGGGAACACTTGAGCTGATTGCTGGGACACTTGAGCTGGTTGATGGGGACATCTGAGCTGGTTGATGGGGACACCTGAGCTGGTTGATGGGAACACTTGAGCTGGGTGCTGGGACACTTGAGCTGGGTAGTGGGAATACTTGAGCTGGGTGGTGGGAACACTTGAGCTGGGTGGTGGAAACACTTGAGCTGGTGGTGGGAACACTTGAGCTGGTTGATGGGGACATCTGAGCTGGTTGATGGGGACACCTGAGCTGGTTGATGGGAACACTTGAGCTGGGTGCTGGGACACTTGAGCTGGGTAGTGGGAATACTTGAGCTGGGTGGTGGGAACACTTGAGCTGGATGCTGGGACACTTGAGCTGGTGGTGGGAACACTTGAGCTGGGTGCTGGGACACTTGAGCTGGGTAGTGGGAATACTTGAGCTGGGTGGTGGGAACACTTGAGCTGGGTGCTGGGACACTTGAGCTGGTGGTGAGACACTTGAGCTGGTGGTGAGACACTTGAGCTGGGTGGTGGGACACTTGAGCTGGTGGTGGGAACACTTGAGCTGGGTGCTGGGACACTTGAGCTGGTGGTGAGACACTTGAGCTGGGTGGTGGGACACTTGAGCTGGTTGATGGGGACATCTGAGCTGGTTGATGGGGACACCTGAGCTGGTTGATGGGAACACTTGAGCTGGTTGATGGGAACACTTGAGCTGGGTGCTGGGACACTTGAGCTGGGTAGTGGGAATACTTGAGCTGGGTGGTGGGAACACTTGAGCTGGATGCTGGGACACTTGAGCTGGTGGTGGGAACACTTGAGCTGGGTGCTGGGACACTTGAGCTGGGTAGTGGGAATACTTGAGCTGGGTGGTGGGAACACTTGAGCTGGGTGCTGGGACACTTGAGCTGGTGGTGAGACACTTGAGCTGGTGGTGAGACACTTGAGCTGGGTGGTGGGACACTTGAGCTGGTGGTGGGAACACTTGAGCTGGGTGCTGGGACACTTGAGCTGGTGGTGAGACACTTGAGCTGGTTAATGGGAACACTTGAGTGGTTGATGGGAATGCTTGAGCTGGTTGATGGGGACACTTGAGCTGGTTGATGGGAACACTTGAGCTGAGTGCTGGGACACTTGAGCTGGGTGGTGGGAACACTTGAGCTGGGTGGTGAGAACACTTGAGCTGGGTGGTGAGAACACTTGAGCTGGTTAATGGGAACACTTGAGTGGTTGATGGGAATGCTTGAGCTGGTTGATGGGGATACTTGAGCTGGGTGCTGGGACACGAGCTGGTGGTGGGACACTTGAGCTGGGTGGTGGGAATACTTGAGCTGGGTGCTGGGACACTTGAGCTGGGTGGTGGGAACACTTGAGCTGGGTGCTGGGACACTTGAGCTGGTGGTGGGAACACTGAGGTTCATTCTATTGTTCCCTGTGTGTTTTGTCTGGCCTGAATATTTCACTTAAAAACAAAAGAATGATCCAAGTTTTGGGGTCCTGGGTCATTGGAAGAATTCTCACCCTTTTAGCCCTTCAGCGTTCAAAACAGGGCCAAGGAAGAAGTCAGATGTTAGACTGGGCTTGTAGGAGGCCAGACATCAAGCTGCTCTGTTCAGAGGGGCTGGAGAGATGGGCCTCGGGGAGCACATTTGGGCACACACCGGGTCGTGGGGCAAGAGGCATGGCTGTGAAAGAAGGCGCAGATGCTCATTGGGCAAAGAGGAAAGAAAACCAGGAGACAGGGTGGTCCCAAGGTCAAGGCTGGGGTCTGCAGTGACAGGGGCTGCAAGGTTCATAGAATTCAAGACCTGGGAGACTCCGCCATCAGCAGCAGCAGCAGGGACTTGACAACAGGAGGTTCTGGCAGCCTCGGACAGAATAGTTTCCCAAGAGAGTGAGAGTGAAAGAGTGATGAGTGGAGGAGTCAGTGTGTGGAGTGGAAATGGAAGCGTAGGTATAATCTGTCTTTCAACTAGTTTAATAGCAAAGGGAGAAAAAGGACCCCGGAAGTGGAGGGGAGGAGGGACACAGCCATGGAATGTCAAGGAAAGGTTTCATTACTGATTTTCTCAGCTGTGATGATTTTGTGTATTTTTAATGTAATTTGGGGGGAGGTGGTGGGGAAAGGGCAGAGAGGCTCACACTATAAGCTCCTGTGCGTGTGAGGTGTGTGAGCATGCCCTCCCTGGTCCATCAGACTGGGCATCTCTCACACCCCTTCTTCCTCATGATCAACCCCGGGACTCGGGCCCCAGCTGCTTGGGAAGGGTGGTGAGGACCCCCTCTGGGAGGCTGAGTCTGGAAATGGTCATGGTACTCACACCTGGTGAAGAGGGGAGAGGAGGGGGGGGTGGCAATCCCATCCAGGGGCAGAGACCCTGAGGGATGAGGCAAGACTCACAACAATGCAGACGGGTGGCTCCGCCACAGGAGGTCAGCAGGAGGCCGGAGGCATGGGAAGGAGGACAGGGCTGGTCACCCGGGCAGGGTGTACAAGTGGCTCCAAGGCCTTCCCCCTGAAGGACTTGCCCCTCCCTTAGCCCCTCCCCCACTGCACTTACCACCGCCCTCCCCCAGCTGCCGCTCCATTCACACATTTCTCTTCTCCATCTAATTCCTTTCTCATCCTCCTCCTGCTTCCTGCTTCCCGAGGAATCCTTGCCTGCGGTTGGCTCTCCCAGATGCCCTCGCCACAGCCACTCTGGTCCTCGCTGTCACACCCTCACCACCGTCACCCAGGCCCGACCCCAGGCCCAGCTGGGATTCCTGACTTTGCTTCCATCCCAGAGAGTCACTCAAACCAGCCCATTTATCTCCCTTGCCCCGGAATGTAATGTGATCAAACTACAAATCTTTATTGAGCACCTGCTGTACACCCAGACTGGGGCTGGGTGCTGCGGGGAACGCTGGAAGTAATTGCGACGCACAGGCCCTGCCCTCAGGGGCGTACAGGACAGTTGGAGAAAGGACACTGATGTATAAAGGAGTAAAATAATCAATCAATCAAGATAAGGCCACATGCGAAAGAACATACTTTTCCTTTAGCTGCATGCAATCCTTGATACAGAGAAGGTCCCTCTTCTGAGGCTTCCAAGGGCTTTTAATTATTAAAAAGATCTTCCTATGAAACTTGTTCATATAGTGACAGTGAGAGCAGCCGCACAGAAAGGAATAGACGTCTGCAAACAGTGAAGTACAGTTGACCCTTGAACAATGCCGGGGTGAGGGACGCCAACCCGCTGAGCAGTTGAAAATGTGCACACAAATTTTGACTCCCCCAAAAACCTAAGTACAGTCATCCCTCTGTATCTGTGGGGTGGATTGGTCCCAGGACCCCTTGCAAATACAAAAGCCAAGGGTGCTCCAGTCCCTTCTGTATATAAAATGACATCACAGTGCATACACTCAGCCCTATGCCTCTGCAGTTGGCTGAATCCGTGGATGGGATACCCCGGGATCTGGAGGTCCGACTGCCTATTTATTGGAAAAAATCTGGACCCGCTCAGTTCAAGCCCATGTTGTTCAAGGATCAACTGTATAATTATAAAGTCAACCATTCATACACCCAACATTTTTTGTTGTTGTTTTTTGTTTTATCCTCACCCGAGGACATTTTTGCATTTATCTTCAGATAGAGCGGGAAGGAGAGAGGGAGGAAGAGAGAGAGAGAAACATCGATGCGAAAGAGATATATCGACTGGTCGCCACCCACACAACCCCATCCGGGGCCGAGACAAACCGCAACTGAGGTACGTGCCCTCAGCGGGAACCGAACCCGGGCCTCTCTGGTCCATGGGCCGACGCTCTAACCGCTGAGCCAAACCAGCCAGGGCCCAACATTTTTTTTTTTAGAGATAGTGGAAGGGAGGGAGGGAGAGAGAGAAAAATATCGACATGAGAGAGACACATCAATTGATTGCATCCCACACAATCCCAACCAGAGCCAGGGATCAAACCTGCAACCCAGGTATCTGCCCTTGACCAGGAATTGGACCCGCAACCCTTTGGTGCACAGGCTGAGGCTCTAACCACTGAGCCAAACTGGCCAGGGCTCATAACCCAACATTTATTGAGAACTTGCTGCATACAAGTCACCAAGCTAAGCCCTAATGTACAAGATTGAAAAGACACAGTCCTTCCCCTCAGAAATGCCCGAGAGAGACAAGTATGTACACAGAAAAGTGACAACACAACATTCGATTTGCGGTTGGGAACCTAAAAGAGCGTGTGTGCAACTTCCCTGGGGCACCTTGGGAAGCCTCCAGTCAGAGGCAGCATCGGAGGGGTCTTGAGAGGTGCCTAGGCAGAGGGAACAGTCAGGGAGGGGCCCGTGTGTTCAGAGTGAGTGTCCCCAGCAGTAGTGGCAGATTGGAGTCACGCTCTGGAAACTTGCCTGCCAGCTCAGAACTTTGGACATTTTACTCTAGATAAAATATTTTTGAGCAGTGAATGACATGACTATGGCTGGTTTTGTTTTCTTTTTTATAAGACATTTTGTAGGATAGATGTGAAGAGGGGAGACTTGAAGGTCACTGACAGGCATTCATTCAGGCCTGGGTATGAGAAGGGATCTGGGTGGGGCTGTGAACAGAGAAAAAGGGACTCCAGAAAGAAAGAAAGGAGAGGCTGGCCCTGGCCGGTGTGGCTCAGTGGGTTGAGCATTGTCCCGTGCATCAAAATGTTGCAGGTTCGATTCCCGATCAGGGCACATGCCCAGGCTGTGGGCTCGATGCCTGGTAGGGGAC
Organism: Tadarida brasiliensis; assembly: GCA_030848825.1. Taxonomy (NCBI): domain Eukaryota; kingdom Metazoa; phylum Chordata; class Mammalia; order Chiroptera; family Molossidae; genus Tadarida; species Tadarida brasiliensis. The sequence continues at coordinate 14,969,823 of CM061262.1, forward strand.
ATGCAAGAGGCAGCTGATCGATGCCTCTCTCTCTCTCCCTCTCCCTTCCTCTCACTCTAAAAATAAAAAAGAAAGAAAGGAGAGGCTGGTTCCACAATCAGGAGGCAAGGGAAACAAAGATGCACAGGGGACCCCATGGCTTTAAACCTTAGGTAACAGTACAGAAAGCCACAGGCAGAAATCAGGATGTGCAGGGCAGGAGCCGAGGGGATTGGTCTCGGTCAAGTTGAATTTGAGGTAACAGACAGTCCAACTGGAGCAACTTATGAAAGGTGATGGATTGAGCTCACGCATTTCCCTTAATGCCCTCCTGAAGCCCTTCTTAACTGCAGGAGACGGACTGGTTTTTTTTCGTTGTTGTTGTTGTTTTTTAAGATATAGACTGAGAAACAAACAGAGCAAGGCAGAAGACAACAGCAACAGGTTGTGGAGAGAGGTAGGGCAGAGAGGTCCAGCCAGCAGTGAGGGGAGCTGAGAGGCACCCCGCACTGCATTATGGGCGTCCACACCAAGGCTCAGGGAGCAGTGACCGGTGGGCCCAGTTTCCCTCTAGAAGGAGGGCTAGGGGTGAATTTTAAAAAGTAAAATGTGTTTGCCAGGGGTTGGGAGGAGGGAGGGATGAATAGGCTGAGCATGGAGGATTTTTAGGGCAGTGAAACTACTCTGTATGTTATCATAATGGTGGGTACAAGTCTTTATACTTTTGTTCAAACTCATAGAATGTACAACACCAAGGGTGAATCCTAATGCTAACTATGGACTTTCGGTGACAATGGTGCCTCAGTGTAGGGTCATTGATTGTAACAAACGTGCCACTCTAGTGGGGAATGGTGATAGTGGGAGAGGTTTGGGGTGGGGAGCATATGAGAATTCTCTGTACTTTCTGCTCAGTTTTGCTGTGAACCTAAAACTGCTTAAAAAAATAAGTTGTGTGTGTGTGTGTATTTTGAGCGAACTGGTTAAGTCAGTTTAAGGAGCAGTTAGTCCTCCAGATCCCCTCCCCTACTCTATGCAGGCCCCTTCCCCTGGAGTGGGTAAGACAGAGAATCTTAGGGCTGGGGGACACTGAGGTAGTCAGGGCAGGGGCACTCAGGGGGATTAAGTGAGAGACTGACATCAGGCTTTCTGAAGGCCAGGGCAGCAAAGGCCCACCACAGGTGAAGAAACCCAGCGGTCATCAGACATATGTAGAAAGATGAAATGCATAGAATACCTAATATGAAAAACAGGGATCGAAACAAACAAATGAGAGCAGCTTGGAGGACATTGCTATGCAGATAGAAGAAAACATCTTTAAAAAATCATTTATTCACAGAGAAATATATTATTGCCTCCATGAAATAAGAATAAGATGCTATAAAACTGAACAGTCAGAGAATGAAATAAGGTCTTAGAAATGAAAAATATAACAGAAATGAAAATTAAACAGGAAGGCTGGAAGTTAAAGATACCTTCCCCAAAACGACAGCAAACAAAACGACGACAAAGGAAATCAGAGAAGACAATGAAACTAGAGGACCAGTTCAGAGGGACAAACATCTAAATAACAGGAAACCTAAAAAGAGAGAAAACCCCTAAAAAAGTAATTCAAGAGCATTTTCCGGGACTGATGGACATGAGTTTCCAAACTGAAGAGGCCAAAGAATATATAAAAACATACCTCACCAAAGCACACCATCCTGGAATTGCAGAGCACTAGAGACAAAGAGAAGATCCTACAAACTTCTAGAGAGAAAAGCAAGTCACATTAAAACATCATAACTCAAAATAGCCCTAGTTGTTGTAGAAGATGATGGGGCGTTGCCTTTGAAGTTCTGAGACAATTATTTCCAATCTAAAATTCCATACCCTGCCAAACTATGAATCATGCGTAGGGTGAAAATATATCAAGACATGAAAATTCTCCCAAATCTGCAACAGTAGAGATGTGTTCCCCCAAAACAAGAAAAAGGAAGCAGGAGATTAACCTAGGAGAGAAGTTAGGGACCCAAACCTGGAGTAGAGAGCAACCAGGTCTGCTGGGAGAAGTCAAGGGCTCTGGGAGAGAGCTCTTCGAAATGAAATGCGTAGAATACCTAAAATTTGAACAATCGCAAATTGACATATTCCCCTGGGAAAGATGTGGGGTTCAATCACTAACAGGTAAATGGAAAACTAAGCAAATGAAAATTAACTCCAGAAAGAACAAAATGTTGAAAGAAAGTACTAATAATATACTATGTGTCTACGGGGGAAAAAGGAGAAACATCTCTAAGAAAAATTAATTTAAAAAAATAAATTAAATAAAGCTCTAAGGATATGAAAAAAATAATAATACATATGTGGTTTAGCCATAAATAACATTTAGTCATAGTAATGAAGATACTGGATTCCCTTCTAATCAAGAGGATGATGTAACCTTATTGGGAGAATGGGGAGATGGGAAGGGGTTGCTGGGAAAAGTTATGATGGGGAGGGCAGATGAAAGAGAATTCAATCCACGTCTTATTGCGTGAGTACTTAATTGGTGACACATAAAACTGAAAACCCAAAAAAGTAGTTATGCAAGTCTCTTTTCTGCAGATACGGTGCTAAAATTCAAAGGAATCACCTGCAAGAATTGTGAGTGGCTGTGCGTGGGGAATGGAGAGCCTGGCGGGGAGGCTGGGAGACTGCGGTTTTCCTCAGCAAGCTGGTAGAACTTGTTGATTCTCTCAGCTATTGGCAGGTGGCCCTCTGTGTTATAATTCTGTGCTTATCCGTCAGCCTGTCTTCCTAGGACAGGGACCAGACCCTGTTCACCTTGTTGCCCCAGCACCTAGCCCAGTACCTGTCAGACCGCAGGCCCTCAATTACATGTTCGTGGAATGAATCATTGTAGGTTCGAGCTGGGAGGGAACTTCCATCCAACACTATCATTTGAGGGGTTAGGAAACAGGCCACAGAGCAGAAAGGCCATGTTCCCTGTGCTCAGGTGGGGAGTGGCAGCTCCAGGGCCATGCTTCCCGCCTCTGGATTCTCTGTCCACTGCTCCTGCAACACCAGGGGTGCCTTCTTATCTTCAAAGACGTGACAGTGATGGAAGCTGAGCAGCTCTCTTGAGGGGAGGATTTAAAAATAGAGGAGAGGAGCCCTGGCCAGTCTGGCTTAGCAGTTAGAGCATCGGCCTGCAGACCGAAGGGTCATCGGTTCGATTCCAGCCAAGGGCACATACCTGGGTTACAGGTTCGATCCCCGACCCCTGTCAGGGTCATACGGGAATATGGGAGGCAACCAATCGATTTGTCTCTCTCACATCGATGTTTCTCTCTCTCTCTCTTAAAAAAAAAATCAATGGAAAAATGTCCTCAAGTGAGGATTAAACAAAAATAAATTAATTAAATTAAAAGCAGAATTTTCACTGATATATCACCTAAAGCAACAGAAACAAAGGAAGAAATGAACACATGGGACTACATCAAACTCAAAAGCTTCTGCCCGGCAAAAGAAACAACCATCAAAGTGGAAAGGCAACCCACTGTATGGGAGAGCATAATTGTCAATGATACATCAGATAAGGGGTTAATTTCCAAAATATATAGAGTGCCCATACATCTCAACAAAAGGAAGACAAAGAACCCAATTAAAAAATGGGCAGAGGAACTAAATAGACACCTCTCCAAACAGGACATACAAATGGCCAAGAGACATATGAAGAAATGCTCAGCATCACTAATCATCAGAGAGATGCAAATTAAAACAACTATGAGGTATCACCTCACACCTGTCAGAATGGCTGCCATCAACAAAGCATCAAACAACAAGTGTTGGCGAGGGTGTGGAGAAAAGGGGACTCTAGTACACTGCTGGTGGGAATGCAGACTGGTGCAGCCACTATGGAAAACACTATGGTGTTACCTCAAAAAATTAAAAATTGAATTACCATTTGACCCAGTGATCCCACTCCTAGGAATATACCCTAAGAAGCCTGAAACACCAATCAGAAAGAATATATGTACCCCCATGTTCATAGCAGCACTATTTACAATAGCTAAGATCTGGAAACAGCCCAAGTGTCCATCAGTAGACGAATGGATAAAAAAGCTGTGGTACATATACACAATGGAGTACTATGCAGCTGTAAGAAAGAAAGAGCTCTTATCCTTTGAGACGACATGGAGGGACCTGGAGAGTATTATCATAAGCGAAACAAGCCAAGCAGAGAAAGACAAATACCATATGATCTCACTTATTTCTGGAATATAGTAAACATAACAGCCTGAGGAACAGGGTAGTCCCAGAGAGGTGGAAGTAGGGTACAGACTGACAATTGCCAGAAGAGGGGGTGGGGGGGGAGCGATGAACCACAGAACTTGTAGGCATGTACTCATAACCAATGGACATGGACAATAAAACTGGGGACGGGCCAGGGAGGGAGGGGGAGGAGGGTGTCAATGGGGGGAAAAGGAGAAACATCTGTAACAAAAGTAAATAAATAAAATAAATAAATAAATAAAAATAGAGGATGGAACAAGAGGCAAGACAAGCCATTCAGAAGAAGGCGTTAGAGAGATAGGTGTGCCCCCTGCCAGAACCGTGGGACGCTGCCCAAGCAGAGAGAACAGGGTCTCGCAGAGGAGGAGGTGGCCACACAGAACCTGCAGGGGTGCTCTGCAGCTCAGAGTGCAAGAGCACAGCCCGTGGCTGCCACCCGAGGACTGCGAGGCTGCTGCCACCGCCGCAGCTGCTGGGCCGCAGCCAGGACCTGCAGCCTGGCGCCGCTGCTACAGGACAAGGGCAGGTTTCCACCGCCTTGCTGTGAGCAAAGCCGCCAGAAGGGGCGCTCACGGCTGCCGCCCACACACCAGCCAGCGCAGTGACATTCAGTGGAAACTAACGTGCAGCCCCGTCCCGCTTGCCAGGGAGTTTGGAGAAATATGGCTTTCGGCTCTCAGATGTCTCCAGAGAAAAAAGGTGGACCAGAGGTTGGGGTGATACTCCACAGACTCCTCTGCTATTTCCATGGCATTGCTGTCATCTCTCCTGTGTCCCAGGCTACTGCGCCAGCATCGTCCCTTCTCTTCCCAGACCTCCAAAGGAATACCTGCCTGGGAATCAGTAAACTCATGCAAACAGAGGGCTGGAGGGGTCCCACCCAGGTCTGCACCTCACCGGCCCCTGAATCCCCAAGTGGGCTTAGCAAGGACACCCTGCTCCACGCGCCCGAGGAAATATGAGTGTCCTTCACAGGCCACCTTGTCCTTCCCTCCCACCCACCAGGGAAAGCAGCCAGCAGCCAGGAGGGAGGGGGATTCGGGTTTAGCTTGTGACTTGAAGGTTGGTCAGGGTGCCAGAGCCTGATATGGAGACGCAGGAGGGAGCAGTGAGTTCAAGAGAAAGAAAACAGGTGGTGTTCTCCCCAAAGGGAGTCTGCTGTGATCCCTCAGCTCGTGGACTCCAGCTCTGTGCCAGGGAAATGCCCAGCATGGGCAGCCCTGGGACCATCACCGCATGGGCACTGAGCAGCAGGAGGCTGGCCACGTGGGGCCCCAGGCTGGTGAGCCGGACAAGCCAGGAGACTTTTTCAGACATAATATCCAACTGGGACCTTGTGAAGTCTGGTGGTGTCTTGGGCAGCGTGGGGGCCTAGGGTCTGCCTGGGTCAAAGAGCTCCTGGACATGAAGACCTTTGCTCCTGGAGTTACCCCTCAGTGCAGAGCCTGGTCTCCCGTTCCATCTTGCACTTGTCCCCCTTGGCCTGCCAGGTCCTGTTGGGGCACCAGGATGGTCTTCTGGGGGCATGAGGTGAGCAGAACCACTCTCCCCTCCCTCCTGTCATGGGAACACGTGCCCATCCCTTGTCCCCTAGCCATCCCTTGCCCTGCCCATCTCAGAGTCAAGCAGACTTAGATCTAAACCCAGGCTCCATCACTTTCTGGCTGTGAGACGATGGGACGTGATGTCGCCCTCTGAGCCTGGGTTTTCTCATCTGTGAAATGGAGCTAAAAGTAACCTTCTCCCAGAGATGTTGTGAGGATTAAATAAGTAACAAGTGTAGGGCCCTTAGCAATGCTTGGTTCATGTTTCAGTTGTCCATGGCTGTGTGAACACCACAAAGCTTAGTGACTTAAAACAACAGCTACTTAGTATGTCTCCCAGTTCTGGGGCTCAGCTGGTCATACTCTGCTCCTTGAGGTGGTGGCTGGGGCAACTCATTTAGCAGCATTCCGCTGGCAGTTCAGCTGGGGTGGGGGGGATGGTGGGGGGCGGGCGCTGGCTGGATCCCTTTGTCCAGCAGGGTGGGCTTCTTGTACGGCAGCGCAGGGCTCGGAGGGAGTCCAGGCGGAAGCGCTCAGTCCACGCCTGGACTGGAACCAGGACAGCATCACTTCTGTGATTCTACGGTTACAGCAAGTCCCAGAGCCAGCCCAGAGCAAGGGCAGGGAAAACAGCCTCCGTCTTCTGGTGGGAGAAGCGACATGGCCCAGGGATGGGGGAAATTGTCGGGGGCTGTCTCTGGAACCAGTGTACCCAGCACATGGCGTTAGAGCCGTGATAGATGGAGAACGGCAGAAGCCTGGCTTGGCCGCTCGGTCCGCAGAGCTAGGATTAGATGGAGTCTGGCCCAGAGCGGTGTTTCCCAGGCAACGGAGGCTGCATCACTGGTGTCCTGGAGACGATCTGGTGGACCTTGGGCATGGCGAAAAGTAACTTTGCATTTTGAGTTCCTTTTCAATCTTTTGATATCGTCCAATATTGAGACCTCAGGTGAGTGCCCGCCTGCCTGGAGCACTAGCTGTCTTTGGCTCGGTACCCGGCCGTGCCTGGCAGGAAACAGTGCAGCAGGTGTTCAGACAACGTTGTTTTGTCCGAGGGCCTTTCATTTTAATATTGATGAAAAAATCAATTCCTGGCCAGGGCCACTGTCTGCGAGGACTTTGCACGTTCCCCCTGTCTGTGTGGGTTTCCTCCCAGGACTCTGGCTCCTCTCCCACCCTGAAGACGTGCGTTTGGGGTTAATTGAGTATCTACGCCTTCTGAGTGGGTGTGGGTGGGTGTGTCCTGAGGTAGAAGGGTGTCCTGTCCAGGGTGGGTTTCCCCCTTGCCCCCTGAGCTGCCAGGACAGGCTCTGGCCACCTGTGACTCTGAACTGGAATAAGTGGGCTGGAAAATCATGATCTTACTTGCTTTTATTAGTCTTTCTTAAATGTAAGTATAGCTCACCTCTATTTCCATGTTTAGTATTAAAACTGTTTCTGGTCTTTATTTAGAAGTTTGGTGAGCCCTTGCCAGTTTGGCTCAGTGGTTAGAGCGTTGGCCTGTGGACTAGAGAGTCCCGGGTTTGGTTCCCGCTAAGGGCACGTACCTCAGTTGCAGTTTGTCCCCGGCCCTGGTTGGGGTCGTGTGGGTGGCAACCAGTCGATGTGTCTCTCTCATGTCGATGTTTCTCTCTCTCTCCTCCTCCCTCTCTCCCTCTTGCTCTATCTGAAGATAAATGCAAAAATGTCCTTGGGTGAGGATAAAAAAAAAAAAAAAGAAGTTTGGTGATATTTTTGTGACCAGAATATGCCATAGGAACTTAACTCTTGTTTATATCAACTAGAGTCGCAGTTTCCAAGAACCTATCAATGACATTAAGTGAGGACCTACTATATCTAACGAGAATGGAGTGTGTAGCTTTGCTTCCCCTTCGTTTATTTGTAAGATTGCCCAGCGACCCTGGCTTCCCACTCCAGAGAGTAACAGGGCATTGGCTAAAGTGAAGACAGCCAGCTCAACAGGGGGGTCGGAACCCAGGGACTCCCAGCTCCAGGCTACAAGCTCTCTCCTGACACCCCACTTCAGTGAGTCTTCTGTCCCCAGGAAAAGCCAGTGCCCCCAGCACCCCCACCACCTTAATCTGTACTCCTTCCGTCCACCCATCAAACTTTCCTCCTCAATATTGAACTCCACTCCCCACAGGTGTTCCTTGGCACCTTCACTGGCCTCTTCCAGAAACTTCTCCATGCTTTACTCTTCCCAAAACCTTTCCCATTCTCTACAACCAGGCAGTGTGGTGCAGTGGAAAGCACTTGGGGCCTGGGGTCAGACCACCCAGGTGAAGTCGTGGGTCTATCGTCTGCCAGACACTACCCCAGCCTTCCTGCTTGCATCTCAGGGTAAAGTGCGAAGGAGTCCCCCAAATTCCATATCTTGATAGTTAAAAGTTACAAATAAAGCTAACAAACTATTACCTAAAATAAGTTCCAGCTTTTTAGGCGGATAAACATATCTTCCTTAGAACCAAACAATATGTGTGTGTGGAACTATGGTATTTCTATGATGAAAGAGAGAAAAATATAGAAACCACTGCATTTAATTAATATCATACATATATGGGGTTCTGTTGATGGGCTTTCAATGTCTGGATAAATAATCAATAAAAAACTCACAATTCATTAATTACATATTTATCTCACAATGTTTCTTTTTCTTGCTCTCGTTTCATCAAAATTGCCAATTATGTTTTTATACTCAAGATTCCCATGTAATCATTTTATTGAGAGTAATGATATGAAAGATTAAAAATAGCCCGGCCGGTGTGGCTCAGTGGTTGAATCAACCCATGCACCAAGAGGTTGCCGGTTCGATTCCTGGTCAGGACACATGCCCAGGTTGTGGGCCCAATCCCCAGTGGGGGGCATGCAGGAGATGTTCTCTCCCATCAATGTTTCCAGTTCTCTCTCCCTCTCCCTTCTTCTCTCTCTAAAATCAATAAAGAAAAAATTTTTTTAATGAAATTGTGTTCAAAATACACATTTTTAGTATATTTTTATTATAAATGCATTTTAAGGTAAAGTAAAAAATCAAAGAATTAAAATTATTTAGGAAGATGGCAGCACAGGTAAACACGGTACTCGCCTCCTCCCACAACCACATCAAAATTACAACTAAACTACAGAACAACCATCATTCAGAACCTCCTGAAATCGAGCTGAATGGAAGTCCTACAATTACAAAATTAAAGAAGCAGCCACACTGAGACTGGTAGGAGGGGTGGAGGTGGGGACAGGCTGGTCCCACACCCACGTGTGGCGGATAAAAACCAGGACACCTTGGCTGTGAAGATCCTCTCTGAGGAGTGAGGGGTCTCCGTCCCACACCAGGCGCCCAGCTCAGGGGTCCATTGCCAGGAAGAGAAGTCCCCATCACTTCTGGCTGGAAAAACCAGCGGGAACTGAGGCTGAAGGAGGCTGAGGCTGCTGGAGCCCCAGGCAGCTCCTCTTAAAGGGCCCGTGCATGGATTTACTCAGACTTGCTCTCTCTAAGCTCAGAGGGGAGGCAGCTTGAAAGGCACCAGAGACATACAGGGAAGAACTGAGCTGTTTGGCCTGGAGAGGCAGTTTTCTCTCAGTCAGATGTGCTGGCAGAGGCCGTTGTTCCTTTGCTGAGCCCTTCTCCAGGATGGCAGACGGCTACCATATCTGGGACTCTAGCAACCTGGCTCACACTGTTTGCCTCACCCTGGTGATACCCTGAGGTCCTGCCCCACCCAACTTTTGGGTCCGCCCAAGCTGTTTCCAAAGGCTTTACCACAGGATTGGCCTGTCTTGGATCCTGCTTCAGATTTTCCTCAAAGCTCTCAAACAAGCAGCATCTGGTCTCAGCGAGCCCCATACCTCCCGTTAAGTGGCCCCAGGCCTGGCACTAGAAGCAGCCAGCGTTGGTTCACGACTTGGCTTTTCCTGGGCACCTCCAAGCCCAGCACAAGAAGCAGCCATCCACAGACTATTTTGTAGCTTATGCCAGGTGGCCCTGGGTAGAACACAGGCAGTGGCTGACCTTGCCCCAGAGCCAGCACACCCAGTGGACAGCTTCAGACCACATCGAAGCACCACCTTCCAACCACCTCCACAAGTGACACACTCAATGAGTGGACTCAGTGGGTACCAGAGCCCTGCTGAAGTAAGTCTTGCTCTGTGTGGTGGCCCCTACACAACTGATCCTCCAAGGTAGTCAGAGGCCCATGGTCAGTGGACACAGCCAAGTCCTTGCAGCTGATCAGCCTGAGTAAATCTCTCCCATTGACGTGCCAACAGCAATCAAGACTCAATTACAACAGAAGGGTGTACAGTCCACACTAGGGTTACACCTCAAGGGCCTAGCTGGGGTGATCAGGGAGACTGGGCCACTAGATCCTACAGGACACCTACAACAATAGGCCACCCTACAAAGCTAGGAGACATAGCAGCTCTACCTAATACATAGAAACAATCACAGGGAAGCAGCCAAAATGAGGAGACAAAGAAACATGTCCCAAATGAAAGAACAGAACAAAACTCCAGGAAAAGAACTAAACAAAATGGAGATAAGCAATCAATCAGATGCTGAGTTCAAAACACTGGTTATAAGGTTGCTCAAGGAACTTAGTGAGACATTCAAGGAACTTAAGGAGACCTTCAAAGAACTTAGTGAGAACATCAACAACATAAAAAAGGACCAGTCAGAAATGAAGGATGAAATAAAGAATAATTCACAGGGAATCAATAGTAGAGTACGTGAAGCCAAGAAGCAAACCATTGATTTGGAATATAAAGAAGCAAAAAACACCCAATCAGAACAGCAAAAAGAAAAAAGAATCCAAAAAAATGAGGATAGTGTAAGGAGCCTCTGGGACAACTCAAGTGTGCCAACATTCACATCATAAGGGTGTCAGAAGGAAAAGAAAGAGAGCAAGAAATTGAAAATCTATTTGAAAAAATAATGACAGAAAACTTCCCTAACTTGGTGAAGGAAACAGACCTACAAGTCCAGGAAGCACAGAGAGTCCCAAACAAGTTGAACCCAAAGAGGTCCACACCAAGACACATCATCATCAAAATGCCAAAGGTTAAAGACAAAGAGAGAATCTTAAAAGCAGCAAGAGAAAAGCAGTTCATTACCTATAAAGGAGCTCCCGTAAGACTATCAACTGATTTCTCAAAAGAAACTTTGCAGGCCAGAAAGGAGTGGCAAGAGATATTCAAGGTGATGAAAAGCAACGACCTACAACCAAGATTACTCTATCCTGCAAAGCTATCATTTAGAATCGATGGACATATCAAGAGTTTCCCAGACAAGAAAAAGCTAAAGGAGTTCATCACCACCAAACCAGTATTATATGAAATGTTGAAGGGTCTTCTTGAAGGAGAAGAAGAACAAAAATATGAACAATAAAGTGGCTATTAATATATATCTATCAACAATTGAATCTACAAACAAAATGAGCAAGCAGAACAGAAACAGACTCATAGATACAGAGAACTTTTTGTTGCTTGCCAGATGGGTGGGGGCTGGAGGCATGGCTGAAAAAGATGAAGGAATTAAGAAGTACAAATTGATTGTTAGACTGAAGAACCTCAAAGGGAAGGAGGGAGGGTGAGATGAGATAAACCAGGGAACTTCTATGCACATATGCTTATCCAATGGACACTCACAGTAGTGTAGGGAAGGCAGGAGGGGGGTGGGTTTGGGGAGGAAGGGGTCAATGGGGAAAAAAGGGGGGAACATCTGTAATACATTCAACAATAACGCTAAGTTAAAAAAATAAAAATAAAATAAAATTATTTAGAGTCTTTACATTTTTCTTCTTAAAAAGACTCAACGTTACCTATTAAAATTTAAGAGGGAAAATACAAATTATAATTGCTGAATACCAATTGATCATCTGTCTACACATGAATAGCACACTGTAATTTTACAGTAAATCTTGAAATCAGGTAGCATAAGTGTCTCTACTTCCTATGACTTTTAAAATTTGCTTTGTCTATTCTAGATCCCAGTTTTTCTATGTCTGAAAAAGTCTCTAGGTTGCTTTCATTTTTGAGAACTATTTCCAGCAAATATAGAATTCTAGGTTGATGGGGGTTTTTTGTTTCTTTCCCTTCTTACTACTTTTTCCCTCTCCATTGTCCTCTGGCTTGCATAGTTTCTGATGAGAAATATGCTGTTATTCTTTTTGTTGTTGTTCCTCTGAGATGTGTCTTTTTTCTCTGGCTGCTTATACAATTTTCCCTTTATCACTGGTTTTCAACAATTTGATTATGATGAGATTTCATGTGTTTTTCTTTATGTTTCTTATGCCTGAGTTCATTGAGCCTTATAATTCTATTTTTAGTTTTCACCAAATTTGGAAATTTTTTAACCATTATTTCAATTTTATTTTTTATCCCCCTACCCCAACCTGAGTCTCCAATTACTTGTGTGTTAGTTAGATTGCTTGATATTATCTCAACTGTCACTGATGTTCTATTTTTTTCCCCCCATGTTATTTTCTGTCTGGGCTACATTTTGGATGTTTGTTTGTTTGTTTGTTTGTTTGTTGTTGTTGTTGTTTGCTATATATTCTAATTTCCTGATCATTTCTTTTACATTATTTTATCTGCTCTTAATCACATCCCATGTATTTTTTATTTAAGATATTATAGCTTTTACTTCTGGAAATCTCATTTGGATTTTTTTATAAGTTCCATTTCTCTCCTCATAATGTTCATGTGTTTCTCAACCTTCTTGAATATATGAGGCAAATAGGGCACATTTATACTATCCCTTTCAATGTCCTTTGCTAATTCCTTTATCTATTCATTTCCAGGTCTGCTTCTATTGATTAATTTTTCTCCTGAGTGCGAGGCGAACTTTCTACTTCTTCGCATGCCTTTGGTTGTTGTTTGTTCATTTATTTTTAGATGCTTTTAAAAAATATATCACATTGAGAAACTTTCTTTCTATTCCTAGTTTTGTGAAAGTTTTTTATTAGGAATAAATATTGATATGATTATCTGGTTTTCCTTTTTTAGTTTGTTGATATGGTGAATTAAATTGATTGGTTTTCAAACATTAAACCAACTTTGCATTTCTGAGATAAAACCCACTCACTCATGATGTATTATCCTTATTACATATAGTTGGATTTGATTTGCTAAAATTCCGTTTCTAATTTTTGCATCTGTGTTCATGAGGGATGTTGGTCTGTAGTTTGATTGAATGCTAGACATTGTGAATTTTCCATTGTTTGGTGTTGGAGTCCGTTGCATTCCTTTAAGTAGTGTTGGACTTTGTTCTGGCACATAGTTAAAATACTTGGAATAAGATGTACTTTTGAGGCTTGCTTTAAAGATTTTTCAGAACAGATACAGAGTAGCTGTTAGTCTAAGGTTAATTTAGACCTTTACTAAGGCAATAGCCTTCTGGGGACTGTACCCAATACCCCCTGTATTATGAGGTCTTTCCACTCTGCCTGTTGGGAACACAAACTAATCCCAGCCCTGTGTGAGCTCCAAGCATTGCTGCCTTCAGTGGCTCTTTCCCTAGCCTTTCCTTTCATGTGTGTGCAAATCGGTACTCAGCCAAAGACTCAAGGAGACACTTTTGCAGATCTCTGGATATACGTTCAGCTCCCCCTCCCTGGAACGCTGCCCTGCAAATTCTAGCACCTTGGCCTCTTGAACTCCAAATCTGTCTTCTCAATCAGCGAGACATCCAAGCTCTGTTTGGATTCCCCCTCCCTGCACTGAAGCCTGGAAACCGCCTCCGGCAGTGAGCTGGGGTAATTATAGGGCTCACCTCATTTGTTTCCCTTTTCTAAGGGATCCTAGTTGTGAGTTGCCTTTGTCCAAAGTCTGAAAATCGTTGTTTCATATATTTTGTCTGGAGTCCTAGCTTTTTAAGGCAGCAGAGTAAATCTAGTCGCTATTACTTCATTATGGAGAGAAACTCAAGTCTTACTTTGTTAATACATTTATTTTTGTGTGGCCGTGACATTCAGAGCCTTCTCAAATGCAGAGCCCGGGTCAGAGGCCCCTCGGCCTACATCTAGGAGCAGTGTGTTACTTTGGGCCACTTGCTAATCCTCTCTGTGTCTCTGGTTTCCTTACCATCAATTGGAGGGGACAATAACAGTATTGACCCTAAGGACTGTTGTAAGAAATGGGTAAGATTTACGACACTTAACACTTAAACAGTGCCTGGCACACAGTAAAAGGGTGTTTGCTCAATGTTCAAAAAAGGGAAAATCGAGACCACCCAATTAGGGCTCCCTTAATCTCTCCCCACCTTTGCTCAGAGTCTTCCCTTTTTTCTAAAGCCGTTACATCCCCCGAGGCAAAAAAGATCCTTTTTGGTCTTATTTTCTCTTTATTCTTTTCTTCCCCCTGAATTTTCAGCTTCTCTCTCTTTCCACAGACTCTTTTCCCTCAGACTAAACCATATTTCTGTCTACTGCCTTCTAAACACAAACAAACAAAAACATTCCCTCTCCTACCTCCCCCTTGAGCTCCCTTCCTCTGGCTTTATTCCCGTCTCCTGCCAAATTTCTTGAAAGAGGGCTCTGTCCTCCTGCCTTCCGCTCCTCACCTCGCGCTCACCCGCCACCTCTCCCGCCCCCCCGCCCCGCTCACACACTGCTCGCTCACAAAGCGTGCGGCCCCCTTCCAGCTGCATGGCTGCTTCTCCAGCCTCCCTGGAGAACGCGACATTGGAGGAAACCTCTCCTGAGGGCCTCCGTGATTCTATCCAAATTGGGCTTTAGACCTGGACACCCAGAGTCCCCAGCAGACCAAGATGCTCATGGGGCCAAAGAAAGATGCCCTCCCAGCGCACGTAGCTTTCCTCCAGAGCATGCTCCAGGTACCCAGTATCTGGGAACCCTCTGCCCAAACAGCCCTGGGCCCACTTCCAGAGCCTGCAAGGACTCCTTCCCGGGGGTTGTTCTCCTGAGGGTGAAGCATGCCTGGTGTGTGCACCCTGGGCCTGAGCAGTGACCGCCCAGCATTTGCAGGTGGAGAGCATGGGCAGAGCTTGGAGTCTGGCTGGATATGCATCCAGGTTAACAGGAGACCCTTCACTCTGCAGGACAAGCTGAGGGTGTGAGAAGCAAGAGGACAGGCTGTGAGCCGGGGCAGCTGGTGCGTTCTCCCAGGCCACACATGTTAAGGACGAGCTTGATTCTGGCCTCTTGGCTCCCCTGCCAGCTCTCCGACCACTTTTTCCTGTCTCCTTCACTGACTTTGCTCCCCCTCCAACCCTCCTGAGAAAGGCTTCCCCGGGGCCAGGCTCTGGCCCCCTCGCCCTCCCTCCTCTGTACCCATCACACACTCACTATGCATGCCGTCAAGAACGGCAGCATCTCCGTACCACCTCCTGTTCCGGATGGGAGTTCCTCAAGGGAGGGCCACCCAGTCACCTTGGTTCCCCAGCACAGAGTGGCACCCACTGGGGGCTCCATCAGTGTTTGTTGGATGACAACGGGAATGAATAAACGAAGCTCGCTCATTGTTCCCATGGTCTGAATCCAGCCTGCTAATCCCCCCACCCCAGTTAGTAAATAGTAATTTCTGCTTGAGGACTGTATTTCCATTTCCAGCCCCAGTACATGTGTGTTTCCTATTGCTACTGTAACAAATTACCACAACGCCAGCAGCTTTAAACAATGCAAGTGTGTTATCTTATAGTTCTGCAGGTCAGAGGTCCAACACGGGCCTCCTGAGGCTAACCTCAAGGTGCTGGCAGGGCTGGGGGCCTTTCTGGAACCCAGGGCCCCCTCCCTCCAGCTTCAACGCTGCAGTGGCAGGTGAAGTCTTTAGGCTGCCATCCCTTTAACCTTCTCCTGTCGTCATATTGTACCTCCTCTGTACCTTCAACCAGGAGAGTTTCTCTGCTTTTAAGGATGTACGTGATTCGATTGGCCCACCTGGATAATCCCACCTTCTCATCTCAAGGTCCATAGCCTTTACCACATCTTCAAAATCCCATTCGCCAGGTAAGGTAACGTATTCATACATTCCCGGGACATCAGCGGGGCGGCGTTATTATTCTGCCTAAGACAGTACACTATCTTACAAGTGTACCACCTATGCGTTCTGAGTGGGGACTGTCCAAGGTCCTCTTCAGAGTGTCTCTCAGCATCATCATCACAGCAAATCATTAGGTGGAGTTGACCACAGTCATTACGTGGAGTTTAAGGACATGACATTTCTTAACTTATTCAGTCTTCACAAAACCGTATGAGGCTCCCACTCCCTAGGTGTGGGCTGTGCACAGTGACTGCCTCCCACAGAGCACAGTCAGAATGGAGGCCGTGGCAAGTTCACCACAGAGAAACCTGACAAACGCTGCCAGGTGCTCAAGGTCAACATCAACAGTCGTAAATCATGTTGATAGTATGTAGTATTTTTTTTCTTTTTAGGAAGGCAGGAAATGTATCGTTCTTTTACTCACAATTATATTCCTAGTGACTAGCACAACCCTATCATCTAGTAAACACTTTGAAGAAATACTGAATGAATGAATGGTTTTGGTTTTGTTTTAATATGTTTTTTATTTATTTCAGAAAGAAGAAGGGAGAGGGAGAGAGAGAGAGAAACATCGATGAGAAAGAAACATCACTTGGCTGCCTCCTGCACACCCCCTACTGGAGATCGATCCTGCAACCCGGGCATGTGCCCTGACCGGGTATCGAACTGGCAACAGTATGTACTATTGATAAGATGTGCTGTGAAGGGCACATTACCCCTGTGATCTTGCTCCCAAAAATCCATAACTCCAGTCCAAACCTGAGAAAAATATCAGACAAATTCCAATAAAGGGGCATCCTACCATGTACCTGGCCAGTGTTCTTCAAAACTGTCAAGGTCATCAGGAGGAGACTATGGGGACATGAACTCCATGTAATGTGCCACAGAAAAAGAACATTAGGTAAACACTAAGGAAATCTGAATAAACTGTGAGCTTTAGTGAGTAATAACGTATCAATATTGGTTCATTGATTACAGCAAATGTTAATAATAGGCAAAACTGGTTGTGACATATATTTTTCTGTAAATCTAAAACTTTTCTAAAAAATAAAGTTTGTTATAAAAATAAATAAAATAATGAGCAATTTAATAAAACTCTACAAGATAGGTGCTACCATTCTCCCTATTTTACAGACAAAAAAACAAGGCACAAGGACGTAACTTGTCCTATAAATAGTGGAGCGAGGATTTGAACCCAGGATTCTGGCTTAAAGACCATGTTCTTAACCACCATGTTTTTTTCTTCTCTAAGGGTATCCAAACTCCCCCAAGGTCAGGATCTGTCTCCTCCCTCCGACTAGGGGCAGGATTGTGTCTCTCTCCCTTGAGAGGGAGGGGCTACATTTTTTGCCAGAGTGGGCACCATCTCCTGGTTACTGGTCAGTCTGAAGATACATCCTAAGTTTTGGGGATGGATCAATGCTTTTCAACCAGGAGGCTTTCGCCTCCCCCTCCCACCCACCCAGGGGACATTTAACAATCCTGGAGCCGGCCAGTGTGGCTCAGTGATTGAGCGTTGACCCATGCACCAAGAGGTCACCGGTTCGATTCCCAGTCAGGACACAGGCTCAGGCTGTGGGCCCGATCCCCAGTGGGGGGCATGCACGAGGCGGCCAATCGATGTTCTCTCTCATCGATGTTTCCATCTCTCTCTCTAAAATCAATGAAGAAAAAAAAAAATAATAATAATAATGATAATAATAGTAAACAATCCTGGAGACATTTTTGGTTGTCACAACTGGGAGAATGTACTGGTATCTAGTGGGTAGAGGCCAGGGATGCTGCTACCCATCCTACAAAGCCCAGGAAAGCCCCCCAAACAAAGAATTATCTGGCCCCAAAATGTCAATAGTGTTGAGATTGAGAAGCCCTGGGATACACCCTCTTTCTAACACGCTCCCATTTTTCTCATAAGGACAGTCACGTGTGTTTAACGATGTGTACCAATTTGGGGTTCGGGAATTACAGTCACCATAAGTACAGCAGTGACTCCGTGGTGGAGACTCCACCCTGGGAACAGAGGAGGGAGGGGCCAGCGAGGGCCTCGCTCCTCTCTCTTCCAGCCCTGCCTAAGTTGCCTAGACCACCTGACCTCCATCACGGCCTTTTTGGCAGAGTCACTAGGATGCCCTATGTCCTGGGCAGAAGAAAGTTACCAGCCCTGAGAAGGTTACAGCTGAGTCAGCCCTTCTTGGCCTCAGCTCCATGAGCACGTGAGACATGAAAAAGACATCCATCCACATCACAGCTCACGGCTTGCTCGGGGCAGCCAGACCAGGAGGTGTGGCAGGGAGCAGGCAGCTGCCTACTCAGCCCTGTCTTTGCCCAAAGCCTTCCTGCGGCTTACCAGATGGGCACGTCAAGGCAGCTGGGTTTCTCTGGGCAAGTCGTGACTTTCTGTACCTTGACTTCTTTGTATGTTAAAAGTAGAGAACACTCACCCTGGCCGGTTTGGCTCAGCGGTTAGAGCGTTGGCTGCGGACCAATGAGTCGCGGGTTCGATTCTGGTCAAGGGCATGTACCTTGGTTGCAATTCGTCCCCGATCCTGGTTGGGGTCGTGCAGGAGGCAGCCACTCCATGTGTCGCTTTCACGTTGATGTTTCTCTCTCTCCCTCTCCATCCCTCCCTCCCACTCTATCTGAACAAAAATGGAAAAATGTCCTCGGGTGAGGATTAAAAAAAAAAAAAAAAAGTAGAGAACACTCGCCCTCTCTATTTGCGAGAGGACGAAGTGGTTGGCAGAACGGTTTTATTGAGTGCTGACTCAGGCCCCCGTTCCAGGTGCTGGAGAAAGTGTGGACAAACAGCACGCTGTCCGCTGGTGAGGGGAGACAGAAACTACACTGGTCAACAGTGGCTATTTCTGGTGGGGATCTGCGGTAGCTACGGTGGCATGCTGGTCCTCTGCCCGCTGGCTCAGCTGCATTCCCTCCCCCGTGTTCAGCAGGTGCTGGGAGCCTGAAAACTACATTTCCCAAACTCCAGTTCGGTTCTGCCAATGGGAGGAAGCGGTGAGAGATGGGAAGGCACGAGGGAGGAAGAAGCAAAGGGCTTTATCTGCTTCTGCAGCCGACTTCTGAAAGAGGCAGCAGCAGTGGCGGGCAACTGGGTAGGTGTTTTCACAGCCTCAGTGGGCGCGCAGGCTCCTTGGCTGCTGCTCAGCCACACAGATGTTCCAGCTGCTCAACACCAAGTGTGGGCTGTGGATTCCAGCCCAGGGATGGCAGCAGCTTCCTAGCCTCTGGGCATCACCGCCTCCCTTCCGAGACGTGTGTAGCCAATTCCCTGTGTTAGACCCATTCTACCTGAAGCACCCAGAACAGTTTCTGTTCTCCTGATTGGATACTAACTGGTACAGATGGTATTAAATGAGGTGATAAATGTGAAAGTGCTTTGCTTCTTATTACTGTAAGGCCCAAAGCAGAAAGGAAACCCTGAACCCAAACTCTCAATGATTTCTTTTCCCTCCGTGGGAATCTGACACCATCCCACCCATCAGCCTGACTGGTTTAGGCCAGAGCACCTGTCGTCTCAGTGGGAATACGTAGTCATCTTCAGTGACCAGGACACACAGACACACACACACACACACACACACACACACACGCACATGCACACACACACACCCTGGCCAATACCCTCCTCCATTTCCACCATCTCCCTGCTCACCCGTGGTCCTGTTTTATTCTCTTGGCTATTTAAAAGCACTTTCTGATTATCAGACTCAATTCCACTCTCTGTACTTTCCATCTATTTTGCTTTGTTTGTTCTCTTCATTAATGTCAGATTGCCCTCAAAAACCTATAGACTCAGCAAATAAAGTAAGCTGGTTATGCCAGCATAAACTTAAAAAAAAAAAAAAAAAAAACCTATGGACTCAGAACAGGGCCACAGAGGTGGATCAAATTCTCTCCCCACCTCCAAATGCCACTCCACACAGATGCCTGAAATTCTACCCCTGGAATTTCAGATTAAGGCAAATAATCCTAAATGAGGCTTCCTGGCAGTCCATAAATCTCCCAAACGTGTATTGGAAAAGCTATGTTTATTTGAGGGGGAGTTTTGGGGGAAAGTGATCGTATCTCCCATAAGATTGACAAAGAAATGTGAGGTGCAGGAAAAGCTATAACCAGTAGGCTAAACCAAGCCTGTCTGTCATCATGTATATTCCTTCAGGAAGGGCAGCACATCATTGCCTCCAAAGTGGGGCTAAGAAAGAAACACCAATTTATATAGAATTCATTCATATTTACTTTTTTTGTCTCACCTTTTCACATTTTTACTTTGATGTATATTTATTATGTACATTATATATTAACACAATAGCACAAGTATATAATTTATAAGTAAATAGATATATATATTGGAAGTAATGTTCAATTTATTTTAAATCCTCACCGGAGAATATGTTCTTATTGAATTTTTTTTTTGCAGAGAGAGAGAGAAACATCGATCAGTTGCCTCCCATGTGCTCCCTGATTAGGGACTGAACCCAAAACCTAGGTATGTGCCCTGACCGGGAATTGAACCCTCAACATTTTGGTGTGCGGGACGATGCTCTGACTAACTGAGCCACCCGGCCAGGGCTGATGTTCAATTTTAAAAATTGATATAGACGCCCTGTCAAAACAGTTTGGAGGAAGCAAGACTTGAGTGGACACCTGTATACTCATGTTCATTGCAGCATTATTTGCAACTGCCAGAAGGCAGAAGCAACCCAAGTGTCCATCAACACGTAAATGGGTCTTTAAAATGTGGTCTATTCATACAATGGAATATTATTCAACCATTACAAGGAACGAACTTGGCCCTGGCCAGTGGGGTTCAGTTGGTTGGAGCGTCGACCCGTACACCAGAGGGTGGTGGGTTCGATTCCTGGTCAGGCTACATACCCAGGTTGTGGTTCAATCCCCAGGTCGGGGCGTATGATGGAGGCAACCAATTGATGTTTCTCTCTCACATCAATGTTTCTCTCTCTCTCTTCCTTCCTCTTTCTCTAAAATCAATATAAACATATCCTCGGGTGAGGATTACAAAGGAATGAAGTTCTTCCCTGGCCGGTTTGACTCAGCAGTTAGAGCATCAGCCCGCAGACCAAAGAGACCCGGGTTCGATTCCAGCCAAGGGCACATACCTTGGTTGCTGTTTGTCCCCCGCCCTGGTTGGGGCCGTATGGGAGGCAACCAATCGATGTGTCTCTCTCACATCAATGTTTCTCTCTTTATCTCTCTTCCTCCCTCCCGCTCTATCTGAAGATAAATGGAAAAATATCCTCTGGTGAGGATTAAAAAAAAAAAAGCAGACTCCTGGGCCCCACCCGCATAGTCCGATTCTGGGTCCCAGGAAGTTGAAAATAATAATAATAATAATAATAATAATAAACAAAGGAATGAAGTTCTGATACATGCTACAACATAGATGAACCTTGAAAACATTATGCAGAGTGAATTAAGCCAGACACAAAAGGACAAATACTGTATTCCACTCACGGTATATGAATAGCTAGAAAGAATAAGCAAATTCAGAGGCGGAACGTGGATTAGAGGTTAGCAGGGGCTGAAGAGAGGGAAGAATGGGGAGTGTTATGGGTTGAATTGTGTGCCCCCCCCCGCCCCCAGAAAGCTATACATGAAGACATTTGTATGTGATTAATAGCTCAGATTTCATTAGCTGACCGTGGGGATGAAGAGAAAGAGATCCTATCTGGGGGTGAAGGATCAGTGAGGACCTGAACCCCTCCCGCCCACCAGGCAAGCTGCTGCTGAAGGGAAGCCTGTGGAGGGCTGTGGAGCTTAGGCAAGTTGCTTGACCTCTCTGTGCTTCTATTGGTTTCCTCCTCTGTGAAATCAGGGAAATGGGGGTATTTAATAGTACTTGATATTTAATATTGTGAATATTAAACTGGTTAATTCATGTAAAGCGCTATGAACCGCGCCTGCCCCATAGTGAGCATTGTCTAAGGGTTGGGACAGCAGATTCACGGGAACAGACATACCCTTTGACGCTCACTGGCCGTGGGTGAGCTTATGGGAGAAAGTGTTAGCAAGAGTTAACATTTACGGGGAGCCCATGATGTTGTACCAGATGCTCACTCAGTTGTCCCCCGACTGAGAGGTGGGAACTAGCCTCCCAGATTTACACAGAACTGGAAGCTCAGAGTGTTCAAATTATTTGCCCAAAATCACATAGCTAAGTGGCAGTGACTGAGCCAGGATGCAAATCGGCTCACCAGGACACCAAACCAAGCCCCCCTTTCCACTATCCTCTGCCAAGTGCCTGGTACCCCAATTACCAATGAGACAGAGGAGGGGTGCAGAGGCTGTGTCTCTATCTTAGGCAGCCAGCTGGGAGGTGGGGGTACATGAAGAAGAATAGCACCGTTCTCTGCACCTGCCAAAGGCTGCACTGGCCTCCGAAAACATGGTGCAAGACCCAGCCCACCCACTACTAGTTGTGTGGCCATGGCAAGTCACTTCACTTCACCGTGCCTCAGTTTCCTCATCTGCAAAATGGGGATAATAACTGTGTGAGCATTAAAGGAAGCAACAAATCTAGAAATATCTAGCAAGGGGCGGGCACGTAGAGCACAGCCAACTCCTGGTTACTAAATGTGACACCACGGTTATCTCCCATCACCGGAAGTAGAAGAGAGGGATAGAATCAGGCCTGGGGCTCAGAGCTCCCCTCACCCCATCATGTCATTTCCTTCAGGAAAGGGGTACTAGAGCCCTATCCCCCACTCAGTGCCTATCAAGGAGGGAGTTGGAGGTTCTCAGTCCCTATCCAGCTACACACAAACACCCCCACCCCCGACACTACGCACAAACACACCCCCTTCCACACAGCCCTCTGCAGGGAGGTTGCTCCACAGTGTGCTGTCCGACATTCTCTAGGGCAAGGCGGAGACCACAGCTGTGGTCCAGCTGCAGAACCCAGCCCAGCCGACTGGCCCCATGCCAGAGACACGAAGCCAGGAAGAGCTGTACATGCCTGCTGGACTCTGGGGCAGGGTGGATGCCAGGGGCTGGAGCCAGGCCAGGCCTGCTGAGTGCATTGTGTGGAAGGCACTGTATAGGAGCGCCGTGCAGGGTCACTGTCACCCTTGGTTGCCTGGAGGAGTCTGGGGGTTTGGATGAGGTAAGAGCACTGGGGTGGTAGTCTGGAAACCTGGGATTTAGTAGGATGTTGCCACTAGCTCACTGTGTGACTTGCATTAGCCCCTTCCCCTCTCTGGCCTCTTGTTTTCCCATTTGTGAAATTGGAAATACTTATTGAGCTCTTTGTGGCAGATACAATTCTAGGGATACACTAGCAGGCAAGACAAAGTCCCCTCTCTCCTGGAGCTTTCATTCTACCAATAAACAAGCAAATAGCAAAAGTAGTGAAAAGGTCTATGAAAAATAACCAAGTAGTGTAAAGGGACAGAGAGTAAGGGGTCTGGATGGCCTCTCTGAGAATGTGACATAAGCAGAGGAAATAAAGAAAGGAAGAAGGGGCCCATGTGAATATCTAGGGGAAGCACATGCTGGGCAGGGGGAAGAGCAAGTGCAAAGGCCCTGAGGCAAGCACGTGAGGCAAATTGAAAAAACAAACTCAGGAAGCAGCAGGGCTGGAAGGAAATGAGTGAGGGATAAAGGCCAGGGCAGATAGAGCCCAGCTCATGGAATATGAAGGCCTTTGTAAGGACTTTGCATTTTACTCTGAACTGAAAACTGGACCCCAGGAAAGCTAGGCCAGACCTGGTACAGAGCCCACCTAGTGTTATGTGTGTGTGGTGGATGGCAACTTCAATCTCTGCTCATTCACCCTGGGGTCTTAGCCAGGTACTCCAGGCAGAGTCACAGGCCAGGAACTAGGCTGAGGTGTGTATGGTCTAGAGTGAGTGAGGCACTTGGCTCAGGTATAATTTTTAAGGGGGCATCACAAAAGTCAATCATTAAGATAAACAGTATTTTCCTGTAATATATCTAAAAATAAAAATTAATACCAAAAAAAAAATCATGTTGAATAAAATGCCAATATTTTAAATAAAGACAGAGTCTAACCCTGAACTTGCATGATCCTATCTCATTCACCTCATCCTAATCTCCACCCTGGTTCCAAGAAAACTTCATTTATAAAAATAGGCAGCAGACTGGCAGGGCTGTACTTTGCTGATTTGTTATTTGTTTGTTTATTTTGGATTACAATATTATATATTTGGCACCCTCTTAGATTTTGCACCCCAGATGAGTGCCCCACTGACCTCATTTATCAAGGACCTTAGTCCTGGTCCTGGATAACAATGAAATGATTGGGTTCCACCTTGAGGGTCCCTATGTTCACCCCTTCTGAGGCTCAGAGAGGTGAAGGGACCCCCCAAGAGCTGATATCTGAACTGGAGAGCCATGTCTACCACCGGGCCATCACACCCTACCATTCTGTCCTGGAATGTTGATTTTAACTAATGTTGATTTAAAACTTTTATTCAAATGTAATCTCCACACACAAAAAGCACATGTAGTTTAAATGTTCGACTTGCTCAATTTTCACACACTGAGCTCGCTTGTATAACCAGCATGTGGGATTAAATTTAAAGCATATTTTACATTTCCAACAAACCAGACATATTAGTTTGTACTGGGCCAGATTCAGAGGACTTTGAGCTCGAGCAGGCGACTTCCCACTGTAAGGCTGGGGCACTGGGTTGATCCAGAGTTTAGGGTGCCTGACTAGAGATTGAGAAGGGGGCGGGGTGTAGCGCTAGGGTCTGTGGTTGGGGAGGGGGCAGAGAGAGACCGTGGGGGCTGCCCGCGAGACAATGTCCACCTCCTTACCCCTCAACTCCACTCTTGGAGGCGGGTGAGGCCCAGCCCCCGGGCCCAGGTAAGCCGGTAAGAATGCAGCAGTGGCCATGCCCCAGCGCGGGCGCGTCCCGGTGACTCAGACCTTGCCAGGAAGGGGGAGTCCACCCCGATCTCCAGAGCTCCCACACAGCAGCTTGATCTTGATCGGAGCTGGCTCCCGGGGCGCCAGGCTAAGCCCCTGCAGCAGGCAGCCCGGCCCCGGGAGCTGGACCCTCTCCTCCCAGCCTGGGACCCCTCTTCGGGCCGCAGCCACCTGGGCTCATCGCGGGAACGCGGGCCCGGGTGGCAAAAGCGCGGCGGGCGCCGTGGGGGCCACAGCGATCTTGGCCGAGACGGCGCCGCGAGGACCTTCGAGCGCCGTACGTAGCGACTGCGCGGGCTGGGGGAGTCCCTCACTCGGCCCCCTGCGTCCCAGCCCCAGGTTTCCGCGGGACTGGGAGGACTGGCCTGGCGCCGCCGCCGCCTCTCTAATTGCTCACTGGCCATCGTGGTGGCGAGCCCAGACGCGGTCCTAGGCGGCCGGGTCTAGCGTGGCCGAGACGCTCTCACCCCAGGGGGCGGCCCCACCGGAGGATCATCCCACCGGCCCGCCCAGCCCCACCCGGCGGGCCGCAGGCTCCATGCCCTCCCCCATGCTCGGGGACGTGGTCCTAGTGTCACGTTGAGGGTCCTTGAACCCCCTTGGGCTGCCTGGCGGTGGCTTCCTTCTTACCCCCACGGCCCTGAAGAAGGACACAGCACGCAATTCCAGATGTGCCGCCCAGCTGTCCCCGCCTGGAAGGGCCCCCTCTCTCCCCTTTCCCCTGCGCACCCGCAATTTGGAAGGCCTCAGATTCCAGTTCGGAGAAAAAAGAAAGGTTGAACTCGGAGAAGTTCTCTGCGCCTCCAAACTCGGTTTTCTGACACAAATTCCCACGCACAGCTGGCAGGGGTTGGGGGATTAGGGATGCTCAGAGCTGCTGGAGGACCCGAGAGGATAGCTAGTCACTAACAGGATTTCCCGGAGGGACAACCTCTGGCGTGGTGGGCACGACCTCTATGAGTCCCTGAACCTGGGCGCCTGGCTTAGGACACGTAGCGGGGACGGAGGGGTTGGGCAAAGGGCGCCTGAGGAACTGGATCACTCCCATCTTTGGGACAAGGAGATTTGGTGGCCACAGTTATTCAAACAATTAGCCCGAAGCGGTTGTAGTCACAGTGCTTTCTCTCTTGTTCTCCTGACTTTCCGCAAACTTTTGCAGAGTTTAGGACAGGAGAAGGAGAACGCGCAGCCCCTCTGCAGCGCCTTGGGGCGCTGGGTCTGGGGAGGGGGGCGGAGATTTGGGGAGACTGGGGCCCAGCTCCGCCAGCGCGGAAGAGACGCGCAGAGCCAGTTTCCTGTGGGGGCTCCGGCCGCGGCGCCCCGCGCACAGGCGTGTCCGGCCCAGGCAGCGCCGAGCCCCGCGCGGGGGAAGGGACGCGGCGGTGGTGGGGGGCGGGCAGGGAGCGACGGGGACGACGAGGAGGGGGCGGGGAGAGGGTGGGCCAGGGAGGAAGGGAGGCGCGTAGCAAGCAGGGACGGAGGGAGGGGGTTGGAGGGAGAAAAGGAAGAAGGAAGGGGGCGCACGGCGCGAGCTGGCGCCGAAATGAGAGAATGGCGTGAGTGAGAGAGGGGAGGGGGCGCGGGGCGGGCACCGGGGAGCTGCGTGGCCCCTCCGCGGGGGCGCCCTGGGCAGGCGCGCATGGCAGGCCCCGCACCGTGATCCCGGAGGGGCGAGAGAGGAGCACGAAGCTTTCGCGAGTAAGTTAGTCGGTAGCCGAACTGGAACGGGGGGAGGCGCGCGCCTGCAGCTAGATCACCCCCTGCCAGTCCCCTTTTCCCCGAACCCGCGGGGTAAGGTCTACCCCACCCGCTGAGCCCTGTTTTCCGCAGGTCCCGGGCCGATGTCCCAGGTGAGTGGCCAGCACACCCCTCATTGCGACGCGCCTCATGAAGCCCCCAGCGCAGCCCCCCGCCCAGGTACAAGCAGAGATGGAGAGGGAAGCTGGACGGGAGCGGGGTAGGCGGCTCCGGGGTGGGGGTGTGTTAATTCTACCTCTCCTTCTCCCTGAGACGAGAGGAGACGGTTTCGGGGAGCTTGGTGGAGGTGGGGGCGCGGGGTCTGGCTCTTTGGGACGGGGTCCAAAGAGAGTGGAGCGCTGGGGTGATGGGGGCAGGGCCCCAACGCAGGCGGTGGCCGTGCCAAGTTGGCTCTGACTCCCCTCACTCCCAACACCAGACACACACACACACACACACACACACACACACACACCCGCAGGCTGTCTGTCCGTCTGGGATTTGTGTCCCAACCGTTTCTGCCCAGTGTGTAAATATTTATGGGGGCCTCAGGCAGAGGTGGGGGTGTCTGAGTCTTTCTCCCCTTCCCTTCCCCCAATCCAACCAGAGCCCCGGGCTTCCCGAAAACTTTTGTCCAACTACAGCGGCCACAGGACCCGGCCCCTCCCCTTCTTGCCATCTGTCTTGCTCGCCTTCCTCCCCACCGGGGCCTGGCCAGTCCCTGCTGCTCCTACCCTAGCACACACACACACACACACACACACACAGCACACACCACACACACACACATCCCTGCTCCTAACTCACAGGGTCTGTAACCTCCCCGGAATCCTGCAGGAGCGTCCCCACCCAGGGAGCTGGTGACTCCCAAAGGATGGGCACCCTGAGGGCTGTGGCTCTCAGGCCCCCTCACTGCAGATGTGCGTGGAGGCTCATTTTGCAACACAGGGAACACAGGGTCAGGAGAAGTCGGGCACTTTGCGGATTTGTTCAGAGGGCTGGGGTGCATGAAAGGCCCAGCTTTCATGACTTTAATCCCAGCTCTAGGTGCCTTTTTCTCACCCCTCCCCACCCCCATCTTTGAGCTTCTGAGTAATGATGGTCTGGTCCTGGACTCTGACATGAACTCCCTGTATGGCCTTGGACAAGTTCCTTCCCCTCTGGCCTCAGTCTCCACATCCACCCATAGGGGCTTGTCTGCCTGTTTGGAGAGGCCTGTCTCTGCTCCCCGGGTCTACATAGTGAGGATGATGGCACTCTGGACACCTGGGGCTATGGAGGTGGTGGTGGTGAGGTCTCCTAGAGCAGAGTGAGGACAAGTGGGAGATGTCTGGTCAGGGGCCAGCACACGAGTGACACTAATGTGTCTGCTGCACATCCCCACTAATCCTGATTCCCTCCCCTCTGTGGGCCCCTGGAGCAGGGGCTTCTGGGGAATAAGCTCTTCCAAGAATTGGGCTCCTTTAGCCTAGAGAGAGCTAGAGGCAGGAGGCTGGGAAGGCCTTCTCTGTGTCTGGAACCTTCTCTCTCCCTCTTAGCTTCTCTCTCTCTCTCTGCCTCCTGCTTCTCTCCTGTCCTCCCACTTCTCTGCTTTCTTCCTCTGCTTATCTGTTTTCTCTGCTCTCTCCTCCAGTGCCTTTCCAAGATCCTCTCCATGTGCCACCCATTCTCAGCCCCGAAGGGAGAGGAGGGGCAGGGGACAAGGGCCAGGTGGACCACTGGGTGGGTTAAGCCCTGGGCTGTAACTTGAGGCCCCCAGCACCCCCGCAAGCCCCCTCCCCAGCTGGGCCCAGCCAGACAATGTGGCTTTCATAACAGGAGGAGGCCTGGCTCTGCTGCCTTGGGAGAATGAGGCTGCTGCCCAGGAAGCCCAAACCGCAGGAGACCCAGCCAAAACCCCACAGACGCCTGGATCCGAGACCAGAATCCCCCACGCTCCCTGCTGAGCCCTGACAGCAAGGCCACCGTGCTGCCCCGGGGGCCCTGCTGGCAGGACAGCCAGGGAGCAAGTCAGCCCCTCCCTCAGCTGACTAAGATGAAAATGGGGTGAAGAGGTCTCAGAGCAGCTCTGGTCGGGGCAGGTGGCCAAGCCCCCACACCCTTGGCGCCCCCAGTGGCCTCTCCCCACCCACCCCTGAGAGCCCCAGAGCCTGGCTCCCTAACCCACACAGATTTCTGCCCAGCACTGGGGCGTCACATTCCTGCTCTTGGTTCTAAATTGAATTTCCTGGGGAATTGGAGCCTTCAGACCTAAAATAAAATCAACCCAACCCAGCCTAGCTGGCCAGCTCAGGCCCTCTCCAGTCCTCAGCCTGGTGGCCTGGGACTGTGACCGGTGTGTCACAACTATGTATCAAGAGAGTTCACATTCTCGCCTTCTTGGGGTTCAGAGCTAGGTACCACCCTCAATCCTCACCACCTCATTCTCTCTCTTTCCCTGACCTGGGCCATTCCAAGCTCCAGAGCTCAGTCTTCACCCACGAACATTTGCTGGGTACCCACTGCGGTGCAGAGATGAACACTGACGCCACCCAAGCAAGGGAGCTAGGGAGGCTGCAGCGCGCTTGGGCCAGGACTTCACTACCAAGTTATAATGAACAACAGGGGGTGCTGAGTGCCGAGTTCTCAGTAAGTGAGCCACTCAGAGCAGGGACAGTGGCTCCGGGGTCAGGGAAGGCTCTCTAGAGGAAAAGGTGAAGCTTGGCCCTGGCCGGTTTGGCTCAGCGGTTAGAGCGTCGGCCCGCAGACTGGAGAGTCCCGGGTTCGGTTCCCGCTAAGGGCACGTACCTCGGTTGCAGTTTGTCCCCAGCCTCGGTTGGGGTTGTGTGGGTGGCAGCCACTCGATGTGTCTCTCTCACATCGATGTTTCTCTCTCTCTCTTCTCCCCTCTCTCCCTCCTGCTCTATCTGAAGATAAATGCAAAAGTGTCCTCGGGTGAGGATAAAAAAAGAAAAAAGAAAAAGTGAAGCTTGAGCTGGGTTACGAAGGGTGGGCTGGATTGGGGAGTGGGAGAAGGAAACGATCTAAGCATGGGTGGATCGGTCAGAAGGCCCAGGACCATGACGAGGTCAGTCCGCCTGGAACATGGGATCCTTGTCCATTGATTAGGTTGAAGATCTAGACTGAGGCCTTGAATATCAGGCCAAGGAGAGACCGGAGTATGGAGTTCCAGTCACCACTCTCTGAGCAGAGCAGATCCTGGCCCTCTCTCTCTCGAGATGGTCAGCGCTCCAAGGGAGAAGCCCAGATCCACTGTCCACAGTCAATGGACAAGGCTGGGTGTGAGGGCTCAGGCATTGGAGCTCCAGAGCAAGGCCCTCTGTTCACTTCCCAACCTTACAGTGAACCCAGCCCACCTGGAAGAGGTCCCCCCATTTCTTCTTTAAAACATTGTATTTATTTTTATTTATTTATTTATTTATTTATTTATTATTTATTTATTTATTTTTAATCCTCACCCGAGGACATTTTTTCATTTTTTTGTTCAGATAGAGTGGGAGGGAGAGAGAGGAAGAGAGAGAGAGAGAAACATCGACGTGAAATGGACACATCGAGTGGCTGCCACCCGCACGACCAACCAGGGCCGGGGACAAACTGCAACCGAGGTACGTGCCCCTAGCGGGAATCGAACCCGGGTCTCTCTGGACCGCAGGCCGACGCTCTAACCGCTGAGCCAAACCGGCCAGGGCCCCCCATTTCTTCTTGGTCCAGGAGTACCCCTCAACTTGTGGACAACAGGCAGAGGGAGCCCACAGGGTCCCTGCGGAAATTGTGGGTCTCTTACCCTACCCTCTAGGGCAGATGGGTTTAAACGTGATTTTTTCACTCTCTTCTGTCTGTCCAGAGCTCAGGGCACTGACCAGCACCTTAACCTGTGTTAGGAATGAAAGTATGTGGCGGCAAGGAGCTATTGCCTCTCTGTATTTCCTGCTTATGGATGGGGACCCTTGAGAGAGGTGCAAGGCTGGGGCTTCTGCTCAGAGATGCCACC
The DNA here is from genome assembly GCA_030848825.1 of Tadarida brasiliensis. Taxonomy (NCBI): domain Eukaryota; kingdom Metazoa; phylum Chordata; class Mammalia; order Chiroptera; family Molossidae; genus Tadarida; species Tadarida brasiliensis. The sequence continues at coordinate 15,000,247 of CM061262.1, forward strand.
AGCAAGCATGGCCCTCTGTGCACATTAGAAAAAGGTGGCCATCTGGTCAGATGCAGCTGGCTGACCCAATGACACCTCCAAGAGGCCGAGCCCCAACCAGGGTCTCCAGCCCCACCCCTGCCTCCCTTGGCGGGAGCCTTTATGCAGAACATGAACTGCGCGTCCACAGGGCGGCCCTTGGCCTTTGCTGGCCACCCTTTCCTCCTGCATTTCTTCCCTCTCGGGGACGTCCCTCTGGGTGCTTCTCCTCAGAGATGCTCTCCCCTCAGTGGCTGGACAGCAGGGCCTCATGGTCACAAGAAGGAAAACTGGGTCACAAGAAGGAAAACTGGGTCACAAGAAGGAAAACCATCTCTTGATGGTCGAGCACTTGGACTCCGTGAGTTGTTTGGCGTTTTTGCTCCATGTGCCCTGGCGAGAGCTGTTTCTTGGTCCAGCATCTGGCACCGGGCCCTCTGGGCAGCATGTCCGTCGCAGACCAGGTCTTCCCGCCACTTCTGTTCCTTCTCATTCTGCTTGCAGGTCTCTGGGCACAACTTCCTCTCCTGCCCTCGGTGTTGCTCCCGCAGGCAGCTGCTGGGTCCCCTCTGCTGCCCCCCCCCCCCCCCCGACCTCAGGAGAGCTGTCCCTCGGTGTTTCCAGGTCAAGATGCCTGAACTGGATTCTTTCCTTGTTTCCTTCCGAGAGGTCTGGTGCTCACCCTAGAATGGCGGGTCATAATCTGTGCTCTCTATAACCTCCTGTTCCCACCAGGGTCGAGGTCGCCAGCCCTCTCGGTGGCTATCAGACTGCCCAGAGAGTGGTGACACAGAGAGGACGGCAGAGATGAGGACCAGTCTTCCTCACCCCTCTTTCTCACTTTCCTCCCTTTTCAACCCTGGCGGCCCAGAGAGCTGCAGTCTGGCCCCTCCTACTGCAGGCCTGACAGGGTCACCCCTGTGCACCCTGTGACCTCAGGAGAAAGCCTGGGAAGCGACCCCCAGGCCCACCAGCCCCAGCTATCGTTTTTGGTGGGTGCACCAGCCTCAACATCGCTACACGCTGTCATTTCCCTCGTTCTTGCTACAGCTTTGCATCCTGGGGCCTTGGTTCCTGCTGCCCCTCTTGAAGTGGCCATCTCTGCTTCTTTGCTGACTTATTATTCAAGATCCAGCGTGGGCACTGCCTTCTGCAGGAAGCTGCTAGCACACGCGTGCATGTGCGCACGCGCACACCTGGGCCAAGTGCCCATTTTCTGTGCTTCCCCAGTTCTTGGGGATCTCCCTGCTGTCACTCTTGACCCTCAGTGTGTGTGACTGCCTCCCACCCCACCCTGAAGGGGAGCTCCTGAGGCAGCGACCTAGCTTTCTCATTTGGTCTACCCAGGACTTGACACATTACAGGTGCATTGTAGCTGCTTAATGAATGTTAAACCAACCAGCACAGGAAAGGAGGAAGGAAGGGAGGGAGGGAGGAAGGAAGGAAGGAGGGAGGGAGGGCAGGTAAGTGGGTGGGTGGGTGGAAGTGCTCCTGAGTGGCCCCTGCAGCCCAGGCACCGCTGAGCATCTCATGACTCTCTGAAACCCTGAGAGATAGGCGTTAGGAACCCCACTTTACACACAAGGTAACCCAAGTCCTGGTAACTTGCCCAAGCTGATAACTGGTGAAAACCAGGGCTTGGATCTTAGCTTCTCTTAGGCCTTTTCATTTTACCACGTGGGATTGTCAGCACTCCCAGTTCAGGGCCAGAGGCTGGAGCTGGGCAGGCCTCCTTCTTTCCAGGGAATGAGGACCCAAGCCCTGAGCCCCGCCTTCAAACAGCCTGGGGTCTGAGCCCTAAAGGCCCTGTCTGAGCTGCTGCAGATGGGCTCGGGGCGAGGAGGGGCACCATCTAGCAGGTGCCATCTCCACTCACCTTCCCGCGCTGCCCCAGCCCAGCTTTGTGATCTTCCAGGAGCCATTTGTCTTCTCTCTCCTTAACTCAGGTGGTGATGGGGTTCTCAGCAGGCCCAGAGAGTGGGGAGGGCTGCAGGGACCCACCCTGTCTCCAACACATAGCTCTGGTGTCCGCCGAAGTCACAGGAGCCCCAGCCTGCCGGCCCTGGCTCCTGGCTCCTGGCTCCAGGCAGAGCCTGGTCTTCCCTGGACAGGAGTGCGCATGTCTGCTCGGCCTGGTGCTCTCTCCTGTGCTGCCCACTCGGGGCCTTCAGGGTCTCTGTCCCCTCATGGGAGACCAGGGTCTTTGAAACAAGGATTGCTAAGGGGTGTCTGAGGGTCAGAAGCCACAGAGGGATGCTCAGGGCCCAGGAAGGCAGCTGAGCCCCTGGATAGTCCCTTCCCCTCAAGATGCCCCAGTTCCCCAAACCTGCATGCCCAACCTCCTCTCTTCTCCCACCCTCATTTGGAGACAGCTCAGAGGTGTGCCCCTCATGTGAGCCCCTCTGTTCTTCATCGTTGATTTGTTTCTGTTTCCAAGACTGGACATTGTCTCTCTGTCTGTCCCTCTGGGTGCCTGTCTCCGTCTCTCTGTGGAGTGTTCCCCTGGCTGTGGATATTGTACTCTCTGGGTCCACTGCCCGTTCCCTTCACCTTCTCTGTCTCCCCGAGTCCCTCTCCTCTCCCGGTGCCCTTTTGGTCTCTGTGTCCCTCTGAGTCTCTTGTTTCTATGTCTCCCTGCTCCCAATATGGCATGTGGGGGCACCCTCTCGAGGCCCCTGTCATTTCGACTGTGCTTGGGGTCTGATGAGACGCTCAGGCTGCGCCCTGCACCCTGTAATTGCCTCGTCTGGCCCTTGGCCCCGTGACCCCTACCTTCACCCTCCGGCTCCCTGCCTCCCCTCAGGCCTTCCCACACCCAGTGACTGAGGGTGTGGGAACTGGAGCCCTTCTCTGCCTCCCTCCTCCACCACCCATCCCCCTAACCTTTTTCCCTTGGGGCCACGGGCCCAGGCCTGCCTCCCGGGGAGCTGTGGGTTTGAAGGTGGCTCCATTCCTTCCTTCCGCCCACCGAGCACAGAGGGCTGAGCTGGTCACTGTAATTACATGTGGCTGCGGTCCGCCTCTTCCCAGCCCTCTCATCCTCTCCCTGTCTCTCCTGCTGCCCGGAGGCCCCCACCCCAGGCCTCAGCCCTCTCTCTCCCAGGTTTTCTCTGACTCTTTCTCTTGCTATCATCCTCTCTCTGACCCAATTTCTCACTGTCTGTATCGTGCTCCCTTTTCCTTCTGTACCTCTGACCCTGTCTTATCTCTGTCTCCATCGCTGACTCTCACTCTATTGCTGAGTCTCCCTCCTGTCCCAGGCTGTCTGTCACTGGATTTCTGGGGCTCCCCCCTTCCGTGCCCAGTCCCCCCGCCTTCTGATGCTCTATCTGTCTTTGCTTCTACCTCTCCCTGTCCCTCGATTCTTTCTCCCTGTCACTCCTGGTGCCTGTCCCTGTCTCCCCATCGCTGACCAGCTGTCTGTCCTATCCTGCGCTGTGTTCCTCCTTCCTCGCCTGACACCACACACACATGGACGCACACACGTGCACAGGGCACACGTGCACACGCTCACACACCCTCGCTCACTCACGCGCTGTGGTTTGGGAGTCTATTTTAGAGTCTGGCACTGTTGCCAGGTAGGGCAAGGGCTGGGTAACTGTACAAAGAGACCAAGAATGAGGGCTCACAGCAATCTGGACTGCAGCAAGGGGACCGGGCCGGGGCAAGCAGGAGGCACCAGGGAAATCGCTCGCTTGTCTGCTCTTTCCCCAGCCCAGACCCCACCCCTCCTGCCTGGGCTGGAGTCAGGAACAGGATCCACTCACCCTGTGGAGGCAGTGCTAGAAGAGGGCTCCCTGGAGGAGGAGGCGCCCCCCATGCCTCAAGGCAATGGCCCTGGGGCCCCCCAGGCCCTGGACAGCACTGACCTCGATGTCCCCACAGAAGCTGTGACACGTGAGTTCTGGGGGGCCGAGGGATTGGGGTGGCAACATGTAGGGGTTGCCCTGGGGAACCCAACCCAGATGGGCTGGCAGAAAGGCAGTGGGTGCTCGTGGGAGCCTAGCACAGGGCCAGGCCCTTGAGGTGCGGGCAGTGGAGCGGTGTATGACACTGCCACTGTCCCTTCTGTCTAGGAAGATGATCTCCACGTACAAAATGACTCGTGTAAAATTAGTTCAGAGCGCGTGTGCATAGGCTCCGGACAATATGGTTCAGGACGAGAGAGCATGAGGCCGTCTGGAAAAAGGCGCCTTCCCCCCAGGAAGAGAACAGGGGACCGGGGACGGGCAGCTAGAGCCCATCACAGCACCATCCTTCGGGGTATCCAGGGCCGAAGGATACCCTGATCCGGGCAGAAAGGAGCAAAACCCAGCTCCATGCCCAGACTTTGCTTAAGGTCTCCCAGGAGGTCCTGGGAGGGAGAGGATTCTCCACCTTCACCCCAAAAGCAGAGGAAAGGGCAGCCAGAATCGTTTCGTAATTACTAATAAGATCCTCAAATCTGTAGACGCAGTTGTACTTTCCAACTTTCCCTGAATGATCCCGTGTGCTCTCCAAATCAGCCTGCCGTGAGGCGGCCTAGCTACTGCCAAGCCCATTTGACAGACGAGGAAACTGAGGCACAGAGAACCACTCACCCTGGACACAAGCTGGAGGACTCAGGTCTCCTGACCCAGTGCTCTTTCCTGTGCCCGCCTGCCTGGCTGGCACACTGAGCGGGAGCTGCCTTCAGGCAGGGCATCTGGGGCAAAGCTGGACTCCCAGGAAGTCAGGGTTACTAAATCCTGCCAGCGCACTGCCCTCAGCCTCCTCCAGACATGCCCACCAGCAGAAATGAGAGAAAGAGGTCAGCACAGTGGCCACAGAGGAGGGGACCTGGGTGGGAGTTGGACAGTCACTCCTGTGTCTGTGAGCCCTGAGTGTTTGCTCTGACTCAGTCCCCATGGTCACTCCACAGCTATGGCTACAGGCGAGCTCTGTGTCTGCCCACACCCCCCAGGGCCCTCAGTTCACCACACATGCCCGCCCGCTGGTCACTGTGCCATGTTTAGGCAGCAGGGCAGGGGGCAACCGGGGTTGGCCAAGGATTCAGCTCAGTCACCCCCATGGGGCCAAGAGGTGGGGGCATGATGATTCAGGCCTGGCCACTTCCCATGGCCTTACCCCTGTTTACCCAGATGCAGGCACCAGCCCCGCCTCAGGGCAGAAGTCTTCCAGCATGGAGCCTCTCCAGGGCCCTGTCTCCCATCCTCCCCCCGACTCCCCACCTTGTCCTTTGCTCCTTTTTCCCCATCTCCATCCCCTCCCCCTCCCTTTCCTAGCTGTGGAATCTTGGCGAGTTTTATCCTCTCTGGGCCTCAGTTTTGTCATCTGTGAAATGGGGCTAACAATAGATCTATTGTAATACTCAAAGACGTTAGTACGCATGAAGCTCTTAGCACTGTGTCTGGCACCAGTCATACCTCAGAACGTGCCAACCAGTAGTTATAAGCGTAGTGATTGTTGTGATAGCAGCAACTCGTTCTCCAGTCCCTCGTCTCCCAACTTCTGCCCCCTCCTTGCCTCTCCGGCCTCCGAGCCTCAGCGTTTAGCCTGTGGGCTGGCTGGTCCACCTCTGACACTAGCTGCAGGCCTCGGACAAGTCACTGCACCTCTCTAGGACTCAGTTTCCCCATCTATAAAGGAGGATACAGCCCCATAGAGCTACTGAGAGGATCCAGTGAGAGAATAATGAGCAGGGCAAGGGCTTCCACTAGTGGCCAGCAAGCAGTAAGTGCTCAGTGGTGTGACCCCTACATTCCCAGAAGGCCCAGCCCCTCGGGCATGGCACTGAGGCTGCCTTCCTCTGCACAGTCTCCAGGCACCCCTCCCCAGCTCCTCCGACCACAGTTTGAATAGAGGCCAGGCCTGGAGGGAGCTGGGGAACCTCCAGACCCCAACACCTGAGAGATGGAAGTTCCCCATATTTACGGAGAGCCTCGGGGCCCAAAGGTCCTGCCCAGGAGCGCCCCATCCGGCCCTGAGCAGCCAAGGGGTCCCGGTGTTCATGGCCCCCGCTCAGTCCCCTCCCCCAGCACACACCCACCTGTCCCCATGGCTTGTGAACAGAACTGTGACTTTCAGGTGAGCAAACCTGAGTGAGTGAGGAAAAGAACGGGGAGTTTGGGGGCATCTCCAGGGCCAGCTTCTCTGCACCTCACTGATAAAACTAAAGTCTAGTCCCTCAGCCTGGGATGGGGACTTGGGGGGGGGCGGTCCTGGCCTCAGGGGTCTCTCCGCCAGCCTTCCTCTTCCCTTCCTCCCTCCTCACCAAGGCCCCAGGGCCCTCAGCAAACTCCTCCTGCGGGAGCCTCACAGAGGCTGACGGGGCAAGGGCGTGGAGGAGCAGACAGAGGGGCTGCTGTGAGGAGCCCCCAGATTCCAGACCAGGCATTCATCTCCAAACAGATGTTTCTAATAACTCACCCAGCACACAAAGGGCAAAAACAGCTGGGGGCTTGGCAGAGGCTGACGTGAAGGTTAACTGCTTCATCGCTGTCCTCCCCTCCCGGCCAAATTGTCCCTGTCCCTCCCCGCCCCCAACCGCCACACTGCAGCCCGAATCCCAGGACCCCAGGAGAACGGATTTCACGTGGGTAAGAAGGTGGGGTTCAGGGCTCTGAGCCCCTGTTGCACCTCTGTCTTTTCTGGAATGAGCACTGGCCCGGGAGTCAGGAGCCAGGCTCAACTCTGCTGCTACTTCATGGTGTGCCTCTGGGCAAGTCAGTTCTGCTCTCTGGGCCTCAGTTTCCTCATCTGCAGGATATAGACCGGCGAGGTGAACGGTGGTGTAGGTGAGAACAAAGCAGTCAGGAGGACAGCAGAGCTCTGGGAGGCTGGGCAGCCCCCCACCCTGCCCCATCGCCCTTTCTCGCCATCTTTCCAGGCCAGCCTCAGGGGAACCCTTTGGGCTGCACCCCACTACTGGCAAATGGCTCTGGCCACCCCTCGGAGCTGGGCGGTGCCAGGCGGGCCGGGAACGGTGCCCTGGGTGGCCCCAAGGCCCACCGGAAGTTGCAGGCTCACCCATCCCTCGCCAGCCAGGGCAGCAAGAAGAGCAAGGGCAGCACCAAGTCCGCGGCCTCCCAGATCCCCCTCCAGGCGCAGGAAGGTGAGTACCCCACCTCTCCCTCCAAGGGGCCCAAAGCCAGGTCCTCAAGGTATGACCCAGGGACCAGCAGCAGTGTCTTCACTGGGCTTCGGGTTACAAACGCAGCCTTGGCCGCCTGCCGGGCCCACCGGCTCTGAGCCTCTGGGTGCGGCAGAAGCCTGGGTCTAACAAGTCCTCCAGGGAGTCTGATGCAAGACTCAAATCTGAGAACTTTGCAAAGGCTGTTGGATAAACTGAGGCATGTCTGCCTTCTCAAGGCCAACCCCTTCCCACCCCTGCTCTCCCAGAGTTTCTGTGACAGGGAATGGAGCCATCTGGCCTAATCCAGCTTAAGCCATCCCAGTTCTGGAAATAGAAATTTTCCTCAAGGAGTGGACCATCTGTTTTGTGAGAGCAGACAGAACACCTAGCAGAATAAAACAATTCACCATCAGATGCTTAATTGGGGGTGGGGCAGGGGCTGCAAGGTACAGTGGGAGGTCAAGGGACCCAGACACATCAGCCATTGTTCCTGCAACAGAAAGGTCCTCTGCAGGGCCACGCTGGGCAACCAGCTCTCCCACCCGGCATCAGTTCAGCATGGGTCCCAGCTGCCTGGAGCTCAGTGGCACTTGACCTTTACCCCAGAATTTTTAAGTGCTTCCTGTCCATGTCGGGGGACTGTGGCCTAGTCCTCTACAAACAGATTCAGTGCATATAACATTTGCATAAAACGTGTTCATAAACCTTCCCACCCCGCAGAGCAGATTCTGCTCAGTTAATTTATGAAAGAGGCATTCATTCATGTAAAGTGTAGTGGGCATTGCTATGAGCCAAGCACTGTGCTGTGTGCTGGGTGCCCAGTCCATGGCCTCATGAAGCTCTCATGAGAGAGACACAGCAGGGAATCACCATATGGTGCGATAAACACAGTGATGAAGCCACACGCAGGGGATTATGAGAACACAGGGGACACTCACTCCAGCCCAGAACGCCAAGGAGGGGAGCCTAGGGAGGCTCTGGAGGAGTCTGAGCCAGGCTTAAAGTGCCAGTAGGAGGATCTAGCCAGGGGCCTTAACATAGAGGTAAGAATTGGCTAGTGTGGCTAGATTAAGAAGTTCAAGGTGAGGAATGGTAGGAGGTGAGGCTCCAGGCCAGCAGGGACTCATGGGGTGGGGAGATGCCTTGTAAACAATGCTTGGTAGACTTAGCCTTTATCTGGAGAGCAATAGGGAGCCATTGAAGGTTTTAAAAAAGGCAGTGACTTCATCAGATTTGCATTGGAAGAGAACTCTCTTATCCAGTTTGCAGACAGATTGCAGGGGTTCCAGCTGTCCGAGACCCCACTCCCTCCACACAGGAAAGGGCTGGGGGAGTCAAAGCCTCCATGGCAGTGTGAGACTCCCACAGAACCAGCAGCCTGTGCAGGGGCCCACCTCCTCAGGGGAACTGGACATTCTGCCCGTGGGCCTGGTCCCTGGCAGGTGCCAGCTCAGCATCCTGGCAGCACACTGAGCACTTCCGAGTGTGGACACCAGGCCAGCCTGCCTGGGTTTGGGTCCCAGCTCTACCACTTACCAGCTAGGTGCCCAAAGGCGAGCTCATGCATCAATACACTTACCATTTATTAACTCAGCACCTGCAATGTGTTGGGCACTGTTCTAGGGACTTGTAACATACCAGTGACCAAAACACACAAAGATGCCTGCCCCTGTGGAGCTTACGTTTCAGTGGAAGGAAAAGCTGTGGAGCAGGGTGGAAGGTGACAAGTCCTACTGGGGACAGGTGATGGAGGCCAGGGCAAGGGGCTGGGAGTGCTGGGGTGGGGCGGATAGGTTGCATTATTAAAGAGGGTGATACTTGGGCAATGAAGGAGAGGAGGGAGTGAGCACAAGCGGTTACGTGGGCCCAGAGACTTCCAGGTTGGGGGTGGGGTGGGGAAATAGTTCCTGCGTGAGGAGGAGGAGCTGATGTGGCCCGGGCAGTGCTACAGGTAGACAGTGGGGGAGGAAACCAGGTCACATGGAGCCATGGGGGCCACTCTGAGATTTTTAGCTTTTACTCCCAGTGGGGTAGAAGCCACTGGAGGATTCTGAGCACAGAAGGGACAGAATCTCACCAAAGTTTTTCAAGGGGCCCTGCTGTGTGGGGTGTAGATGGCTGGAAGGGGAGTCACAGGTGGGGAGTGGAGAGCCAGTGAGGAGGCAGTTGCCCTGGCAGAGGTTAGCAGTGTGGGAGGGTTCTGGCTGTACTTTGAAGTGGCTTCTCCACCTCAGTTTCTTGACCTGTAGAGTGGGGCTAATAGTAGCCCCACCTCGTGGAGTTGTTGCAAGTTTAAATGAGTTTAATTCATGCCCAGCACTTAGAACAGTGCCTGGAACATGTCATCACTCCTGTTCATTAAATAAATGACTAAGGAGCTTAAGAACAGGGGTTCAGGATCCAGACTGCCTGGCTGAACCCTAACTCTGCCACTTACCAGGTAAGTGTGTGTCAGTCACTCTGTGCCTAAGTAGTGCTCCTCGCAGTCCCCACTTCACGGAGCTACTGGTTGCATGAGCCGAATTGCTGCCCAGCACTGAGCCCTGAGGGATGGCGCGTGGCCGGGCCCCTGCCCCCGGCCATCTCACCCGCTCTCTCCGCCCGCCCACCGCAGACTGCTGCGTCCACTGCATCCTGTCCTGCCTGTTCTGCGAGTTCCTGACGCTGTGCAACATTGTCCTGGACTGCGCCACGTGCGGCTCCTGCAGCTCCGAGGACTCGTGCCTCTGCTGCTGCTGCTGCTGCGGCTCGGGCGAGTGCGCCGACTGCGACCTGCCCTGCGACCTGGACTGCGGCATCCTGGACGCCTGCTGCGAGTCGGCCGACTGCCTGGAGATCTGCATGGAGTGCTGCGGGCTCTGCTTCTCCTCCTGACCGCACGAAGCTGGAGCCCCCGCCCGTCCTCCCTCCCTCACCCAGTGACCTCGCAGACCCCGGCCCAGGGAGGAGGGGCGCCCCTGAGGCCACCGCAGTCCCGGGAGCTGGGCCCACTGCTGAGAGCCCGTCCTCCGGACCCGGGACCGGGTGGGAGGGTTGGGGTGGGAACCGCTCCCGGGCCAGCTGCGGGGCCGCGGAACACTGTGAAAGGGGGAGGGGCGGGGACGTGGGGAGGCGGGCTGTGCGCGTCTCTACCTCTCTGCCCCGGTGCCGCCTCCCCCTGCAGCCCGGGCGCGGAGCACAGCAAAATGTGAAAAGAGACCCCGCCCTGCCCGCAGCCAAGCGCCTCCCTGGTCTCCTTTCCTGGGCTTGCGAGGGTGGGGTGGCTGACCCATACAGTGACCCCAGCGCGCAGGGCTGGGCTTGGACCTGGGGCAGGGCGGGAGGGGGGACGGGATAGAAAAGACTGGAAAGGGAGAGGGAGGGAGTGGGGGGAGGGTCTGTTCTATGTGTTGCTGTAAATAAAGGTATTTGTTCATCTCAGATTTCCTGAGTAACGTGCATGGACCAGGACTCTGAAAAGCCAACACTCCCCACAACCCCCTACAAAGCACCCAAATGGATGAGGCTCCCCGCCCTCTGGGGCCCCTCTCCTTTTTCCCTCCCTCATTCATGCTTCTCAGTAAGGGAAGGAAGGAAGGGGAGTACCATCTCCCCACCATTATTTCCCTATTTGGTCCAAGGGAAGGGAAGTCCAGAAAGGGAAGAGTTAACCCTTGGCATAGAATTAATTAACAACAGATGTGTTCAGGTTTTGATTAATTAATCTCCTGTTGACTCCAGCCATTCCCAGTGAGGCTCCAGGGTGAAGGGTGGCATCTGTGTCAGTGGGAGAGCCATGCCCGGGGAGGGGAGCACCCTGGGCCGGGTATAGCCTGGATTTGCTCCTGGGCTGTGCTGGAAGGCATGTATGGGGGCTCACATGGTCCAGTTCAGTCACCCCCAATTGCCAGGGGGCTTGAGAAAGAAGAAACTATCTGGGCTGGCAGGAGCTCCAAGGCCATGTGTCCAGTGCCCTGAGCACTGCGGGGTCCCCTGGGGAAAGTGGACTCTGACAGTGGGAGGGCTGGCCGAGCCGCCTCCACCCCACCCTGGACCTGGAGGAAGCCAGAGGGGCCCAGGGTGAGCGAGGGGATGTCTCATGGTTGGACTTGGATTGTCTTGAGGAGAACACATGGCTGACGAGGGCCAGGCCTTGAAAAGTGGAGATCTCACGGGAAATCGGTGGGCACTGCTTCTGGAAACGAAGTCTGCAGTGGTCTGGAGGGATTCTGGAAGGAAGGAGAGAGCCCAGAAAAAGGGCCAAATGAAATCTTCACTGTCTTAAGGAATGTCATGGGAGGGAGTAGCCCCTGGCCTTGGCTTCGGCTGCAGCTGCAGCAGCAGGAGGAGGTAATATGAGGCCTGAGAGGGACTCCGCCCACCGCCACACCTCTCCCTCCGCCCTGGCTGCCGTGCACCTGAACACAGGCCTCACTTTGCCAACAGGTTCTGACCCCTGGGACCATATAGGAAACTCAGGACACAGAGAGAAAGTGACCTGCCCAGGGTGACATAGTCAGGATCACAGCCAGGAGAGAAGCCCCCATCTTCTCAGGCCTCCAATATGTGTTTATCTACCTGTTTATTTCAATTTTTTGCTTAGTTATTGCATGTCCAAGGTACAAAAGGTTCAAAAGTCTAATAGGTGCATAAATGAGCATTTTCACGTATTGCTTTCTTTCGTTTTTTTACAAAAATGTCAAAATCCTATACACAGTCACGCTCTGTTCTCATCAGTTAACCATTTGTGTTGGGATCTTTCTTATCAGGAGTTTCACTGAGGGATGAGCTACAATTCAGTTACCTCTCTCCAGCTTAGTCCCTTCCATTCGTTACCCTGCTATAAACAAGGTTTCAAATATGTCCTTTTTTTTTTTAATCGTCACCCGAGGATATTTTTCTATTGATTTTCAGATAGAGTGGGAGGGAAGGAGGGAGAAAGAGAGAGAGAGATAGAGAGAGAGAGAGAGAGCAACAATGATGTAAGAGAGACACATCAATTGGTTGCCTCCCACACAACCCCAGCCAGGGCTGGGGATCAAACCGCAACCAAGGGGTACATGCCCTTGACTGGAATCGAACCCGAGATTCTTTGGTCCGCGGGCCAACGCTCTAACCGCCGAGCCAAACTGGCCAGGGCTCAAACATGTGCTTTTACATGAGCCAACTCTACTTAGAAAATTCCTGATTGCTGGGCCTCAGGGTGCACGCCTTTGTGACTTTGACAGGCTGCCCAATCGCCCTGGCAAGGGTGTGCCGGTCCGTTCTCGGGACCTCAGGGAGCCTCCACTTCTCCCTGCTGCTGCGGCTCTTTGTCCTGAGGACAGACGGTGGTGGGAGGGCTCGACCTAGGTCTTCTTCCCCGAGGCTGGGGTCTGAGGGCCTTAGGGAGGCAGAGGGCCAGGGGCGTGTGGGGGAGGGGTGCTCCAGACCAAGCAGAGGTCTGGTCCAGGTGGGCAGGAAGGCCCCCTCCCGGGCCCTCTCCCCTCCGTGGGAGCAGGAAGAGGCGCCTCTGCAATCCAAATAGTGATTTCCTGCTGCACGCGCCTGCCAGGCTGTTTTCTTTAGGACAGTGGCTGAAACCAGAGAGGCTGAGCTGGGTGGGGGCGGGACAGGCGCAGGATTTAGCCAGGCTCCCCCAGCACACACACACACACACACTCACACATTCACTCACTCACACACTCATTTACATGTGCACAGGCTCTCCTTACAGTCACACACTCACATACATTCCACAGAGTCACACCCACACTCAGCACACACACACATACACGCCCGCACACACTCACAGCTCAGCGCCTGCCAGCACTGCCAGCCCTGGGCAGCCTGGGCTGTGCCACGGAGCCCTGTGCTCACTCCCCGGGCCCCTGGCCTCTCCTGCCTTCCCCGACACCCCCACCCCACCCAGGTGGCCCTCATAACTGCCGGGAAGCAGATGGCATTTGTCTTAGAGGCCACCCACCCATCCATCCCTGCCCAGATGTCCTCCCAGGGCAAGCCTTAGTTCTAGACCCTCCCCTCCACTCCGCGGCCCTTCTCTGTTGACTCCCAGTCTCTGCTTTCCAAGCAGCCCGCTCCAGCCCCGGCTCTGCTGTGGGCCCCAGGGAAGTCCCTTCACTCTCTGGGCCTCAGTTTCCTTATATGCGCAATGGAACAGCAGCGCGACTCTGGGAATCTAGTGGTGGCCACGGCATCCGGGAAAGTAGCCTGCCTCTCTGGTTTCCCTTCATCTATGGAGCAGCAGACCCACCCCTTTTGCCCAAGAGATTTCTTGAGCGGCCACCCTCATGTCTAACCCCAAACAGGCATTAATCACCACGCGTGTGGGAGGAGGAGGTGGTGAGGCCAAATTAAGTTGTTCCTGGCCTGGACTGCCCGTGAGCACTGGGTGAGCTTGTGCCAAAGCCGAGACGCTGCCCCATGACTGAGCAAGGAGCTGAGCCAGGGCCCTGTGAGGGGAGGGTGGTCAGCCCGCCCTCTGCGTCCACAGCCTCCATCAGCGTGTGCTTTAACCGCATTCTCTGCACTCCTACCCAGCGCCCGGCAAAGCAAGCTCAGGCCCCCGGCTCCGGGGCTGTCTGGAACTTGCTGTCGCCAGTTCCCCCGGAGATGTGGCAGCAGTGGGGGGCTGAGGGCTGCTCCCCAGGGCCCTCCGGACACTGGCTGCACACACTCCCAACTGCTGAGCAGTGGGAAAGTTGAGGGGCATGCGACCCCTCAGGACTGGCCCTGTGTGAGGAAGGGTGGGGAAGAAGCAGGGACAGGAACCTCAGGCCACACAAGGGGGCAACAGAGGGGACAGAAGTTACAGATGTGCCCCCGTCCCCTCTGTGTGTATGCTCCTTTCCACATTTTGACTTTCCCAGGATTAAGGAGACACAGGATGGTACCCACGGTCACAGCCCCCCTATTGCCCCAGCCATTCCCTCACCTCCCACCCCTCCAGAGGAAAGCCCCCTCCAGCCTTCCTTGACCCTCACCTGGTTCCACTACCTTTCCCTGACCCTGTAGCAACCTCTATACCCCACGATTCCTGCCATCTGGGGTGCCCCTCTCTGGGTCACAGCCTCATTCCTTTGTACTGCAGACAGGTGAGAGGTTTGGGGGAAGGGCAGGCTCACCCGCTGTGTCTGCCTGGCATCTCTCAGTGTTGCCACCTCAGGGGGTCCAGGAAGGTACTGAGGCTCATCCCTGGGCCAGTCACCGTGTCAGGGGACCAAGAGCTATGCTGGGCCAGGTCTCTGTGGCCAGGGGGACGGGTTACTTGACTGGCCCTCCAGAACCATGTAGAATCAGGGGAGGAAAGCTCCCCAAAGAAGTAGGGGTGTTGCAACAAAAAATAGGGGAATGGCTGGCTGACTAAAACAGCAGAAGTCGCTCTGGGGCCAGACTACCGTGGGTGGCCCAGAGCAGGTGCCTGGGTTGGGAGGCTCGCCTGGAACCTCAAGTCTAATGCAACTGAGGGCATTTAGCTGGAGAAGAGAAGTCAGGACAACTCACTTGACTAACTGCAGGCTGGGAGGACAGTGAGGCTTATTCTCCGGCTCCAGCAGAGGCAAGACCAAGAGACAGACACAGCAAGGAGAGGGCTCCCGGCTCCAGGCGAGACGTGCCCGCGTGGAACCGACTGCAGTAGTTGGGGGGTGGGGCAGGTGCTCCCTGTTCAGGGACCGTTTTGGGGCAGGGGGGTCCCTACCCTGGTGTTGACCGGTGGCAGTGAGGACAAATGGTGGAGGGTTGTGGCAGGTGGCCCCCACAATTTCCGAGAACTCAGACCTTCCGTGGCCCAAGGATGCTGACAGCGACTGATAAGCGAGAACTAGAGATTGAAGGCGGACGGGAGATGGAGTGAGATGGAGAAAAGGAGGGGAAGAGGCAGGGCAGACAAAGCGTCCATAAGGCCCTGGAGACAGAAAAGCAAAGCAGGCAGGCTGCGGGCACACGTCCCTCAGCTCCTGCCAAGGTCGCCCGCAGAGGGCTGTGGGGGCAGTGGCGCCCCAAAGCCCGGGTGCCTCCTGTGCCCGGCGCCTCGGCAGCACCGGGCAGCTCAGCATTAATTAGGGGCCCGGCTAATGGCTCGGAAGATTGGCCAGTTCCAGGGACGCTGCTGAATAGAGACCTCGGTGAGATTTATTCCTAATTATCTCATTTGTCTCCCCCCATTACTCTTTATGGCTGGGATTTATGGGGCCATTAGTGGGGCCCGACCAGGCCAGGATGAGTGTGAGCCTTGAGATACTTCATAATAATAACAATAACAACGCTCACCCTGACCAGATTAATGGGGGATTTGCCTTCTTGCCCTCTCCACCCTCCGTCCTTGGGACCCCAGACACCCGCTGTCCACATGTCCCTCTCCCTCCTAGGAGCCCCGCTTCTCAGCTGCAGGTCCTCAGCCACCTGTGGCGTTCAGGCCTGTGGCCCCCACTCCACCGCAGGCCTGCCTCTTAGCCCTTTTCTGGGGCCCCTGGTCGGGAGCTTCAAGGTGGCAGTGTGGGGATGTTGATTCCAAAACCTCTGGGACAAGGCCTGTGTCTGTAATGGATGAGTTTGGCTGCAAACAGCAGAAAACCCAGGTAAAGGTGGCTTCACCTGCAAGGACATGTATTGTCTCCTTAACAAGAAGTGCAGAGGTAGGTGACCGCAAGCTGGTGGGGAGAGTCAAAGATGTCATTCTCCTGCTCTGTCATCCTCAGCATGTGGCCTTGTCTCCCCTCCAAAGTGGCTCCAGGCATCCAGCTCACACACAGCGACACAGAACGGAAAGCCCGGTGGGACAGGGAGGCCTTCTCCTCCTGGCCTTTTCCTAGAGGGGAACATTTCCAGAGCGCCTAGCACGGCTGCTTAGATCTTTGTCCAGACTGGGTCACATGTGGTCTTAGGTTGGGCTCCCTCGGAAGCAGGCCTGGGACAAGGCTCTGAGTGCAAGGAATTTTGTTCAGGAGGGGAGTCCAGAAACATCCGCACGGAGAGGGGAGTGAGAGTGGGAGCGAGGGCAGCCAATAAAGGGAACATTATCAAATCGGTTACTTCTGAGGGTGATCGGCACCCAATCCCGGAGAGCCCATGGCTTCGAGGAGCTGCGGAGCTCATACACCAAGCCGATGTCCCTGGCTGAGGGATGGAGACTGGCCGGCAGAGGTGGGCCAGAGGGCTCTGCGCTGGTGAGGCCGGGCGGCCCCTCGCCCAGCATGGGTTGGCAGTGACTGGCAGCCAGACCGAGCTTGATTCACTGCTGGGCAGGACGGAAGGGCTAGCTGTTGGGGAGGCCGCCGCAGGGTCTCCGCCTTTCCCCACCTCCGCTCCAGGGGACCCTTTGGACTCTGCCACCAGACCAGTCACAGAGACCGAGCAATTTCCACTTCAGTGTGAGGAGAACGTGGGGACAGATCCCACAGGGAGAAGGCGAGTTTCAGCCTCAGTCCTGTTCGAGTCGCCTGAATGTGGGGTGGTCATCTCAGCCGCCTCTACCTGCTTAGCTCAGGAGGAAAGCAAGGGACGGCCTTCCAGACGCTTCCATGGCCACCTTCCCTAAGGCTGCCACTCCTCCTCTGACCCCACTCCTGAGGTGCCACTGTCCCTGCCTTCCTGCTGCACCGCTCCCAGGGTGGAGAAGTCCAGCTTTTCATCCAGGCGCTAGCTTCCCCGTGTTTTGCTCTAAGCAGGTAGGGCCTGCCCTCCTCGCGAGGGCGCTGGGCACGGGGAACCCATACACGGCGCTGGGAGCGGCCACTGATGCATCTCCTCTGACACAATCTGCTCCAGTGGACAAGGGCCTGCCGTCCAGCCCAGCGCCTCCCTGCTAGCTGCAAAGGAGACAGGTGCATGGGCACACAGGCTCCGGAAGGCAGGGGCTGGACTGTCCACGGCAGCAGGACGCGTAACAGCCCCACAGGGAAACCCAACTGGCTGTCAGCGGCAGGACGGCAGGACCAAGCGGACATTCACGCGGGTTTTACAGCGGTGAGAACGAACCGTGGGCGACACACAGCACACGGGGGAAGCTCGAACAGGAGCTGAGTGAAGAAGCCAAACACGGAAGAGCCCGTGTGTGATTCCTCCTCCACAAAACACAAGGGCAGGAGAGACCCGTCCGTGCTGCTGGCGGCCAGTCACTGTCGCCCACCGTCGCCGCAGGTGGGCTGGGAGGGGGCGGGCAGGACTTCCAGGGGGTGGAAGGCTTCTGCTTCTTCACCTGGGTGCTGCTTAGATAGAAGTGTTCGGCGTGCAAACAGGCACTGAGCTGTATGGTTGTGATGTGTGCAATTTACTTGTACCTGCTGCACTTTAAGGAAAGGTAGATGCATTCTGAGACGCATGAGAATGGGAAGGAAGCAGCGGGGTGACCCAAAGCTGTCCCCTTGTTTTATTTAAGAAGAAACTGAGGCTCAGAGGGATGTTGCCAAGATCCCAGGTCTGGGTAGCACCCTGGTTTATCACACTTTCTTTTACATCACGCCCGAGTGACAACTTGTGCCCTGAAGAGGACACGGGATCCGATGCCCGTAGGGACGGCCTCGCCCTGCGGCCCTCCCTCCTTGGCTCGCACAGCATTTCGCACAGGCGGGCACACACCTGCCTCCCCAGGCCTCAGGGCAGCCCTGCGGGGAAGTGGGAGTCACGTGGTGGGAGAGAAGGGTCTTGCCAGAAAGAAGAGAAAATTGATATTTAGTGAATAAACACTGTCTTTGTTATCTATTCCTATGGAACAAAAACACCCAAATCTAATAGCTTAAAACAACAATGGACATTTACTCTTTCACATGGTTTCTGTGGGTCAGGAATGTGGCCGTGGCTGAGCTGGGCGGGTCTGGTTCGGGGTCACTTGTGAGGCTGGTTGTGGTCAGGACGTCGGCCGGAGCCACGGTCAGCTGCAAGCTCGAAGGGACTGCAGGATTTGCCCCCAAAGCGGCTCCCTCGCGTGGCTGGCAAGTCTGTGCTCTTTCCTGCTCTTCCCCCTTTGCTGCCGAGAGTGTGGCTGCCACCGCCCTGGGCCATGAGAACAGGGCCTGGCGGAGCGTGAGCTGGAAGGCGCCAGGGGCTCGGGCACCCCGAGGAGCAGAGCACTGCCCCAGCTCTGCACCACGATCGCCAACCGTATCCGCGTGCGAGAGGAATAAAGCTGGAGCAGAGACAACGCTCCTGAACACAGCAGGCGCTCCACTGTCCGCCACAGGCAGTGATGCTCGGGTGTCACGGCAACTGAAGTGGGGAGTCTAAATCGGAACCCGGGTCCCCTGCCCCCAGCTTAGGGTGCACTCTGCTTTCTAGGAAGCGGCGAGGTAAAGTGAGCCAAGCTCAGAGGCTGAAGCCAGGAGACCCGGGTCCAGGGGGCCTCACTGGAGATGTCATCCTGAAAATGTGAGTCTCCAAGTCAAGTCCCTCATCTGTAGAATGGGGACAATGATTCCAGCTACACAGGCGCTGAACACTTGAGTGGGCCTGGCAGATCACAGAGAGGGCCAATTTCTAACAATGACCGAGTGAGGATCAGATAAGCGGTGGACCTGGTTCAGGGCAACTTGGTAGCCTGCTTCCCAGGTGTGTGGAACTTCCAGGCCAGGTCGTAACAGACACCGGGGCTCCCACCTTGCTCCCTTGAATCATTCTTCCTGGGAGAAGTCAGCTGCCAATGGTGTGAGGACACTCAGAGCTCTGGAGAGGTGTACACTCAAGGAACTGAGGTCCCCTGCTGATGGCTAGCCACGCGAGGGAGCCACCGGGGAACGTTTCCGATTTCATCACGCCTGCAGATGACTGTAGCTCTGGCCAACATTTATTTCCTGACCGACAGGAACTGTGGGCAGAAGACCTGAATAGACATTTTTCCAAAGAAGATATTTGAAAAGTTCGACAGGTACATGAAAAGATGCTCAGCATCACTAGTCATTAAGGAAATGCAAATCAAAACCACAGTGAGATATCATCTTGCGCCTGTTAGAATGGCTGTCGTCAAAAGACGAGATAAATGCTGGCGAGGACATGGAGGAAAGGGAACCTTCACGCACTGTTGGAGGGGTTGTAAATCGGTGCAACCACTGTGGAAAACAGTGTGGAGGTTCCTCAAAAAATGGAAAAAGGAACTACCATATGATCCAGCAATTCTACTTCTGGGAATACATCCAAAGGAAACAAAAACACTAACTTGGAAAGTCACCTGTACCTGAATGTTCATTGCAGCAGTATGTATAATAGCCAAGACATGGAAACAGCCTAAGTGTCCGCCGATGGATGAATGGATAAAGAAGTTGTAGTGTGTGTATAAAATGGAACATTATTCAGTGATAAAAATGAGGAAATCCTACCATTTGCAACAACAAAGAAGGATCTTGAAGACATGATGCTAAGTGAAATAAGACAGATGGAGAAGGACAAATACTGTGTGATCTTACTTATATGTGGGAGCTGAGAGAGACACAGATTAGACTTGTGGTTACCAGAGGCAGAGGGTGGGAAGAAGGGAAATTGGAGGAAGGTGATCCAAAGGTACAGACTTCCAGTTATAAGATAAATAAGTACTAGGCTGTAGTTAATGCTGCTCTATGCTATATAGGAAAGTTGTTAAGAGCATAAATCCTGAGAGTTCTCATCGCAAGGAGAGTTTTTTTCCTTTTCTTCTTTGTTTTCTTTTGATTGTATCTAAGTGAGATGATGGATGTTAGCTAAACTCATTGTGGTAATCATTGCACAATAGATTTAAATCAAACCATCATGCTGTGTGACATACAGTGATATATGTCAATTATGTCTCAATTAAACTGGAAAAAAATACTAACTGATCCACTTCCCTTCTCTTAGCATTAGTTGCTCTATGAGAGGAATGGAGAGGTTGCCCCAAAGTCCCACTTTCCTAGCAAAGAATTCAGAGAGCTCACCAGGCCGGTGTGGCTCAGTGGTTGAGTGTCGACCCATGCATCAAGAGGTCGCCGGTTCAATTCCTGGTCAGGGCACATGCCCAGGTTGTGGGCCAGATCCCCAGTGGGAGGCATGCAGGAGGTGGCCAATCGATGTTCTCTCTCACGATGTTTCTATCTCTCTCTCCCTCCCCCTTCCTCTCTCTCTGTAATATCAATAAAGAAAAAAAATTTTTTTTTTAATTCAGAGAGCTCTATGTCTATCATGCTAGTGACAGAAATCCTCTGCAAACCAACTTAAGCACAAAAAAAAAAAAAAAGGAATTGATTGGCTCTCACAGCTGGAAGGAGCACTCTGGTGTTTGTTAATTAAAGAAAGATCTCTGCACTCCGTGGGAGCTGGGGACCCAACACCACCAGAAGTCTACCTCCTTCCTTCTCTCTCAACTCTGTGACTCACTGTGTGTTGGCCTCAGTGTCCCAATTGCAGACAGACCTCCTCCATACTGGTGGATGGGGAGAGAGCAAGGCAGATAGGAATCAGAGGTGCCGGCAACCCCAGTGGGAAAAGGGACTCTGCATACTTTATCAACCTTAGGACTCTGGATGGCTGTCTTGGATCAAATGTCCATCTGAATGAATCACTGTCGCAGGAGCCATGGACACACTGATTGCTCAGGCCTGGGTCATCTGTACTCCTGCTGGGGAGGGGGACTGTGGTCATTGACAGCCTCATCAGAGCCACGTGGAGGGGAAGAGGAACAGTTCTCCAAAGCTGGTGTGTTGTTTCAGAAGAAGCAGGAAAATGTTGCTCGGAAGACAAAACAAGAACAGATGCTTAGACATACTCTATCTCCCCAAGGAGAGAGGCCCCACGTGGTTCTTTGTACTAAAAGGTACCATCCAATCTTGCCAGTTCATTGAGTGAAACTAACCCCGCTGCCCAGAGAAGGGCTTCCCTTGGAAAAACTTCAGGGGCCACTATTTACACGGACGCAGTGTGAATGGTTGACCCTTGAAGCTGGACAGTATGTCACAGCCCTGACCTTGATCATTCCTGGTTGGACCAGGGATGGGCAGTTGAGCCATGAAGGAAGCCAGCATCGCTTGGGGTCTTGTCCTAAAACTAGCCAAAGGAGCCACTCCATTCTGAGCGATGCCTCTGAGTTGGGACCAGTTAGAATAATTCAGAGAATTCCAAAGTGTGTGTGTGTGTGTGTGTGTGTGTGTGTGTGTGTGTGTGGTGGGGGTTAATACAGGGAATGGTTTTGATGGGTGGTAAAAGAACTGAGGAGCCAGTGGGATGGTGAGGCACCCCAGAGATTAGCAGCACTGGGAAGGGATGGAGGGAAAACAGGAGGAGGTGGTATTAGCAGAACCCAGAAGCCAGGACCATGTGGCAGGAACTAAACCACCACAGGGGCTGCCTAGCTGAAGCTGTGCCCATGAGAGAGCTGTCTGGGGGAGCAGGAGCCACAGAGAGAACATACCTGCTTCTGAAGAGGCCACCCAAGGCAAAGAGGGAAGGACACCAACCCCTGGCCTCTCCCTTCCTCTGTCCTACCATGTCCCTTCAGTGGCCTCTGGCGAACTCAGATGGAAGCTAGCTGATACAGGAGCCCGAGACACTCCTGCAAGGGCCATTGTCCCTGTGACTCAGAGCAGAGATAACAGAGGAAGGGCAAGGAATGAATCTGAGGACATATGGGCAAATGACAGACACAATGGCCCCATTAGATCCTTTCCCTCAGAAAGAACTAAGGCCACTAGAGGCAATTTCCATACAGCTTGCTGATACCCCAGTTCTGGAATGGAGTCCTAGAAAGACTACCCATCTGTGTCTGCACATTCCTGAGTGTGCCACAATGAACCTTCATCCTCAGAAAGGCTCTCACTACATACCTTTTCAGCCTGGCCCCCCTCAGTGCTGGGAGTTGGAGCTGCTGCTCCCTCCAGATCCAGCCTGGGCTGATAGGATTACCACAGAGCATGCAGCTGCGTGGCTGGGAAGGCAGAAGGCAGAAGGCAGAGTGCAGAGGAGGGTAAACCCCTGAAAGCCAGCCCGGGGTCAGGAGGGAGGGAGTCCCTTTCATGTTTCCTAACCTCTCTACCACCACACTCCAGGAAACATTTTGAACTGAACAAAAATAAAAACGTGTCAAATTTGTAAAATGCAGCCAACACAGTACTTTGAGGGCAATTTATTCCACTAAATGCCTTTATTAGAAAAAAAGAAAGATTTTAAATGAATGATCAGAACTTCCACCTAATGAAACTGGGGGGAGGGGGGAGCAAGTGAAACCCCAAATAAGCAGGAGAAAGGAAATGATAAAGATCTGAGCAGAAATCAATGAAACAGAAAACAGAAAGACAAGAAAAAGTGACCAAAACAAAAAGCTGATTCCTTAAGAAAAATCAATGCAATTGATAAACCTCCAGTTAGTCCAAAATTACCAGAAAAACACTTACAGTAGCATTGAAAACTATGAAATACTTAGTAATAAATCTGATAAAAGATGATAAAAGATGTGCAAAACTGGTACACTGAAAAATTAAAGTACATTGCTGAGAGAAACAAAAGAAGAAATAGAAAGATATACTGTGTTCATGGACCAGAAAACTCAATATTATTGAAATGTCAATTCTCAACTGACCTATAGATTCAATGCAATTTCAATCAAAATTCCAGCAGGCTTTTATGTGGAAACTGTCAGGCTGATTCTAAAATTCATATAGAGAGGCAAATGATCCACAGTAACCAAAACAACTTTGCAAAAAAAAAAAAAAATCAGAGAATTTACACTGATTTATAAATGTACAGTAATCAAGACAAATTGATACACCTGATAGACAAATAGATCAATGGAACAGAGTAGAAAGTCCAGAAATAGTGTGTGTGTGTGTGTGTGTGTGTGTGTGTGTGTGTGTGTGTAATCATATATATATAATCAATTTAATTTCTTTAAAAAAAATTTTTTTTCTTTATTGATTTTAGAGAGAGAGGAAAGGAGAGGGAGAGAGAAATAGAAACATCCATGAGAGAGAACATCGATTGGCCGCCTCCTGCATGTCCCCCACTGGGGATTTGGCCCACAACCTGGGCATGTGCCCTGACCAGGAATCGAACCGGCGACCTCTTGGTGCATGGGTCGATGCTCAACCACTGAGCCACATTGGCCAGGCTAATCAATTTATTTTCAACAAAGGTGCCAAGGCAATTCAAATTTCAAAGGTGCCAAGGTAAGAATCACCTTTTCAACAAGTAATATTGGAACAACTGGCTATCCATCTGTAAAAAATTAACGTCAACCCATATCTTGCACTATATTTAAAATTTAATTCAAAATGGATCATAGGCCTAAATGTAAAACCTAAAACTATAAAAATTCTAGAAGAAAACATAGGAGAAAATCTTTGTAACTCTGGGTTTGATAATATTTCTTCAATAAGACAAACAAAAGTGTATGAACCATAAAAGAGAAAATTGACAAATTTGACTTCATCAAAATTAAGATCTCTGCTCTTCAAAAGATTTGTTTAAAAAAATGAAAAGATAAACTACAGAGTGGTATAAAATACTTGCAAATCATATATATGATAAGGGACTTGTATGTAGAATATATAGGGAATTCTCAAAACTTAATAAAAAGAAGACAAGCAACCCAATAAAAAATGAGCAAAAGATTTAAACAGATGTTTCACCAAAGAAAAAATACAACTGGCAAATAAATGTATGAAAAAATGTTCAATATCATTAGTCATTAAGGAAATTAAAATTAAACCTACAGCCCGGCCAGTGTTGCTCAGTGGTTGAGCGTCAACCCATGCACCAAGAGGTCACTGGTTCGATTCCCAGTCAGGGCACATGCCCAGGTTGTGGGCCCGATCCCCAGTGGGGGCATGCAAGAGGCGGCCAATCGATGTTCTCTCTCATGATGTTTCTATCTCTCTCTCCCTCTCCCTTCCTCTCTCTAAAAAAATCAATAAAAAGAAAAAAATATTTTTAAAAAATTAGAACTACAATGAGATATCACTACACACCTGTTGGAAGGGCCAAAATGAAATACTGGCTATACCAAATATTTCTGGGGCAGTGGAGGAACTGGAATTCTCATATGTTGCCAGTGGGGATATAAAATGATACAAGCACTTTGGAAAACAGTCTGGCGGTTTCTGTAAAACTATTATCCCAATTGTGTACCTCAATATACACCCACCAAATGGCCAAGCCATTCCATTCATTTCCCAAGAGAAATGAAAGCGTATGTCCATAAAAGGACTTGTACACAGATATTCATGACAACTTTATTCACAATAACCAAACCTTTAAGCAACCCAATGTCTATCAATATCAACTATGTCACCAATACCGAAGGTGAAGGGATAAACAAACGGTGTACATCCATACAATGGAATATTCCTCAGCAATAAAAGGAATGAGATACCGATACATGCAACACATAGGTGAATCTCAAAATAACTGGCACTGTAGTATCATGCAGGAATTTACACATTCAAAATAATATGGCGCTGAGCCTGAAAGGGATCAGAGGGAAAACGGCTGCACAGAGTGTGATTACATTTGGGTTACATTCTACAAAATGCAAACTAACCTATAGTGGCAGAAAGCAGGTCAGTAGCTGCCTGGGGATGGAGGGGCTGGGGAGGAGCATGAGGGACGGATTGCAGAGGATCACAAGGAACCGTTGGAGGAGATGGACACGTTCACTATCTTGATTGTGGTAATAGTTTCATGGGTAGAAACATATAGCAAACCTTATCAAATTGCATACTTTAAATGCACGCAATAATGTCAGTTGTATCTCAATCAAGCTACTTTAATCAATGGAGAAGAAATGATTTCACAGAGGAAGACTGGGGCAGAAAAGAACAACTTCGTGGTGAGGGGCAGTATGGCGTTGAGCCCGAGTATCCGGCCTGGAGCGCCAGACTCTGTTTTCCTACATGGCGCCACCACTTACCAGTATTGGACATTATAAATAATACCATGATGGACATCCTTGAACATAAAATCTTCAAGCACATCTTGGATAATTTCTTTGCAGTAAATTCCTACATGTTACTTAACTTCTTGGTGGCTCAGTTTTCTCATCTGTGACATGAAGACAACCGTGATATCTATATCATTGGGTTGTGGAATGAAATAAATCTGTGTGTGTGTGTGTGTGTGTGTGTGTGTGTGTGTGTCCTAGAGCAATTTCTTGACACAGTAATTCGATGTTACCAAAAGCTGGCTGGATGCTACAGATGACCCCTTAGCCTTGTGGTGTTGGCCGATGGTTTCCAACTCGATTGGCAGCATCCAGAGCTCAGGGACCAGGAAAGAGACACAGAGCAATGGAGGACATGAGGGGGACCAGGGGAAAGGTGGGGGCAGTGAGGAATGGGGGTAGAGGCAGAAGGGGGAGCTCAGATCACCTCGCTTGTTTCTGGGCCAAGCCCCCAAGACAGTGAAAACCAAAATGTTGTGATAATATATTTCTTCCCCCAATTTCATTCTGGTAGAATTACTGGCCAGTAATTACCTAGCAAATTAGAGAATCTACCAGGACCCCAATTAGGTACCCGAGGACATAATTGGTCCCTAATTAGAAAAAGTTGTCAAACGGGAACAATTATCTCTGTTCTATTTCATTTCCTCTCCTCCTCAAGCCAAATCTCTCTGCCTCCCCTCCCCCACTGGGCCTTCCAGCTACTCCTGCTCCTGGGAGATGGGGCGGGAAGCAGAGGCCCCCGTCCATCGCTTGTACTATCCCAGTCAGTGGAGGTAGGACTCTGCCTTCCCGTGTTCCCAGGAGCCCCATGACCTTATTTTCTAAGGGCCTGTTCCCTTGTCTCCTTTCCCACTAAACTGGGGGCTCCCTGCAGGCAAGGGTTTGTCTTATTTCTCTCCCTGTCTCCAGATCCAGCCCAGGGCCTGGCTTCCAAAAAGGGCTAGAAAGGATTGATAAAATGAAATGACGACTCTGGGCCCCAGAGTGATGATGCTGAGTGTCTCCATCCGAGCACAGGGTAGGGGGCCTACTGCGTGGCCCCCACCCGCCACAGCCCAGAAATGCCACCTGCCACTCCCGGCAGAGGAAGCCTGGCAGGAAGGTGGTCTCGGCCAGCCTCTTGCGGTCTGCATTGCTCTGAAGCTGGAGACATCACTTCTGGGTTCAGGGATCAGGGAAAGCTTCGTGGAGCAGCTGATGTCTGGTTTGGGCATTTGGGGTTAAGAGGAAAAGCCAACAGAAGCAACCACAGAGGGTTGGAGTGGGCAGCTCAGGGCAGGTGCGGGGCCTGCTGGGGCTGAGTATTGGGGTACACAAGGAAGAAGGACCAGGCTGGGGATGCAGCAAACCTTGAAGAGCCACCAAGGAGCATGGGCTTTGTCCTGGCAGCACTGGGAACCAGCCTGAAAAGACATTCCTGGAAGGTGAAGCCAGAGTCCTTGCTCATGACAGAAGTGAACGGGAGGGATGAAGGGAGAAGGGGGCAGGAGGTGATGGCGGGTGGTCCAGGCACTAGGGACAGACAGCTGTCAGGGCCGGATGACCCTGAGCAATTTAGAGAGTGAAGGCAGAAGAGGGTGAGAAGTAGATCACAGCGCGGGCCTCACTTTTTTGTTGTTGTTGTTTTTTAATCCTCACCCGATGATATTTTTCCATTTATCTTCAGATAGAGTTGGGGGGGGGGGGACATCGATGTGAGAGAGACACATCGATTGGTTGCCTCCCGCATGACCCCAACCAGGGCCGGGACCAAGCCCCAACCGAGGTACGTGCCCTTGACCGGAATCGAACCCGAGACTCTCTGGTCCGCGGGCCGACACTCTAACCACTGAGCCACAGCGGCCGGGCTGGGCCTCACCTTCTGTCTTAGCAATTTCACTCTAGGACTTTACCCTGAAGAACCTCTTCACCAGGTGCTCGGAGGTCTTCTGTTCAGTGATGTTCTTCCCAGTGTTATTTAGAATAGTAACAAGAGTGGAGAAAAGATGCTGCTAAATGAGAGAAGCCAGTCACAAAAGACCACATTTTGTACGATCCCACTTACAACAGATATCTGTAGAGACAAAAGCAGATTAGCGATTGCCTGGGGCTGGAGAGGGGGTGGAGGGTGGAATAGAACGGACTGCCAGTGGGTACAGGGTTCTGAGCTGGGCTGATCAAATGTTCTAAAATGAGATTATGGTGATGGACAAACAACTCTGTAAATATACTAAAAACCATTGCGTTGCACATTTAAAATGAGTGAACTTTGTGATTTGTAAATTATATCTCAATAAAACCATTCACATTTTTAAACTGGGCTCAGGGAGTTCAGGGCAGGGGGCTTCTGTGAAGCAAGCGGTTTCTGCCTGCTGCGTGGACAGCGCTGGACCCCCACAGAAAGTGGTGTTGCCCTGCAAAGGAGACAGAGCCCCTCTGTGAAGAGAGTGACACCAAGGGGCAGGGGGCAGGAGAGCCTCCGGGAACGAGCTGGCCAGGAGCGAAAGGGTGAGAGGAAAGCCCATACGTGTGATGTTCCAAACATGACTATAGTCCAGGTCCTTCCTTCCAACAGCCAAGCAGATGGGCCCCGAGGTCCAGCATGCTGTGCTCCGCCTGCTGCCTCCTGTCCGCAGGAGGCTAACCAGTGTGGCTTTGTGCCCAGCCACCAGGCCAGGTCATGGCTGAGTAACAGAGGAAGGTGGGGTGCCCAGGTAGGGGGCAGAGGAGAGCAAAACAAGAAGGAATCTGGCAGTCGTGAGGTTAAATCCCAGATCTGCCACCTCACTGGCTGTGTGATATTGAGCAAGTTACTTAACTTCTCTGGGCCCCAAGGGGGAGCAGTTGAAGTTACCCTAAAGCAGACGTGGAGAATGGGGTGCAATGTCTTGAGGGCCCCTTTCATGGGAGCTGTGCAGGGGTTTCATCGCTCTGGGATGGGCAAACCCAGAGTCCCAAAATCTTCATGACCAGAGCCAGTGGGAGTGAGGCCAAGGGTCAGTAATCACCGATCCCAGAACTGGAGGGGGTACAACAAGAGGAAGGGGGGCTCCCCCAACACCTGCGGTCCCTCCTTACATCTACCTCCCCACCTTCGCCCCCACCTTCCATTCCAGAAGTTTCCAGCATGAGGGTCTTTCAGGCTTCTCTGAAGAGGGGACTAATTAAACCTTAATTGACACAGCACTAATTAGCTTCTTAATTACACAGAACCACATGATTACCACGCAACAGACACTAATTGTTCATTAGGAAGCAGCCTTCCCTCTCCCCCTCCCCTTTTCTAGAACCTGCTGGCTAAGGCACCTGAGGGACCCACGGTCGGTGCAGCCCCCACCCCCAGCCCAGCCTCTGAGCCACCGGATCCTAGGGGTCAGCGGGCACAGTCTGCACGGCCCTGGCCTGCAGCAGGTGCCTCCGGGGACAGCGATCTAAGCAATCACAGCTTCTGCCATTGAGGTCTTAGATTCAGGGCCCCGAAGCGCCTGGCCCAAACCGGGAAGGACCGAGTGCTCCTGCATCCCCAGGTCAGCTCGGACCGGTCCTGGCCTCCTCTGACAAGACCTGGGACCAAAGTCTAAACCTTGGATATACCCCTGACGGGTCACACTGCTAGACCCTTAACTGCCCCCAGTCCCGCTCCGCGGAACCAAGGGACAGGGACGGGACTGGAACCCGAACCTGGGACCGTTTCAGAAGCGAAGGGTCCGTTGTCTAGGAAGGTCCGGTGCTGGAACCCCTCAGATCTGGCCCTGAACCTGGCATCAGCGAGGCAGTTTTTTTTTTTTTTTTATCCTCACTCGAAGACATTTTTCCATTGTTCAGACAGAATGGGAGGGAGAGAGAGGAAGAGAGAGAGAGAGAAACATCCACGTGAAAGGGACACATCGAGTGGCTGCCTCCCGCACAACCAACCAGGGCCGGGGACAAACTGCAACCGAGGTACGTGCCCTTAGTGGGAACCGAACCCGGGTCTCTCTGGACCGCAGGCCGACGCTCTAACCGCTGAGCCACACCGGTCAGGGCCAGCGAGGCAGTTTTAAGTCTTGCCTCCTGTCTCCTGGCCAGTCGGCCTCCCAGTAAAAGCTTTTACTTTCTCAGAAGCATTGGCTTCTCTGCGTGTCAGGCTGCAAGCCATTGCTCCTCCCTCCGGAGCACTCTGGGGCCCCAGTCCTGGCCTCCTGGGGTGGGGGGAGCCCTGGCCTCCTGGGTTGGGGGGAGCCCTGGCCTCCTGGGGTGAGAGGAGCCCTGGCCTGCCGGGGTGGGGGGAGTGCAGGGCTGGCCCAGCTTGGAGAGTGAGAGGAGAGGGAACCAGCACTGGTGACACACCCGCCTTGTGCCGATCACCTCCCACCGCTCAGTATCTGGAGCCTGGACCCCCCACAGAACAGGTGTGTGCCAGGTGAGGGGACAGGCTCTGTGGGAGTGACAAACAGACCAAGATGGAGCCAGATCCCACCCAGGTCTGACTCCGAGCCAAGCTGCTTTCCGCTAGTCCCGCTGCCTCCTGAAGAATGTCCTGATCTCGTGATGTTCAAGACTGGGACCTGGAGTGGGAAGGCGACCTGCCCCTCTCCAGGGAGCCATTTGCTCCCAGCATCACAGCTGAACTCCTGGCTTCAGACCCAGCCCTGCCCTTCCTAGCTCCGTGGCATTGAACGAGTTACTCTCGAACCCTCTGTGCCTCAGCCTTCCCCTCTGTAAAATGGGGGTCATGGCAGCACCACCGCCCCCCCTGGCTGTGAGGTGAGTGCCCAGGTCATGGCAGCACCACCGCCCCCCCTGGCTGTGAGGTGAGTGCCCAGGTCATGGCAGCACCACCGCCCCTGCTGGCTGTGAGGTGAGTGCCCAGGTCATGGCAGCACCAGCGCCCCCCGCTGGCTGTGAGCTGAGTGCCCAGGTCATGGCAGCAGCACCGCCCCCCCTGGCTGTGAGGTGAGTGCCCAGGTCATGGCAGCACCAGCGCCCCCCGCTGGCTGTGAGGGTGAGGTGAGTGCCCAGGTCATGGCAGCACCAGCGCCCCCCGCTGGCTGTGAGGTGAGTGCCCAGGTCATGGCAGCACCACCGCCCCCCCTGGCTGTGAGGGTGAGGTGAGTGCCCAGGTCATGGCAGCACCACCGCCCCCCCCGCTGGCTGTGAGGTGAGTGCCCAGGGAAGTGCCTGCCTTCAAGCCAGAGCTGTATGAGGACGGCAATTACAATTCCCCGTAATGGAGGTTGCTGGGACCTCCAGGACAGAATCTTGGGATTTGGGGTCCCCCACCCCTCCTTCCCACACCTCAAATTTCCTCTCCACTGTCTGACCTTGGGAGCCACTCCCGACAGCTCCACCTTCCTTGTCTCCAGGGTGTCACGCGCCCACCCGAGACTCCGCCACCAGGCGTGACTCTGGACGCCTCCCCCAGCCCCAGCCCCAGCCCCAGCCTGCGCTGGCTTCCGCCCACGGGGGCACACAGATGCCCCAGCCCGTGCTGCGGGAGGTGTGGCAGGAAGGAGACTGACGTGGCGTAGTGGCCACTCATCTTGCTCCTCCCGGGACAGCCCCAGTTTCCCCGCTCCCCTGGGTAACCCCTCACAGTGCCCTGGTCCACTCTGCGTCCTGATCTGGACAACGAACGATATGGTCCCACAGTGGACACCCCCTCCCCCGCCTGCCACTGGCCAGGCGCTGTGCACACCAATCCCGGGGAACCCTCAGCCTGGGGGTTGGGTTGCCCCCCACCCCTTGCCCCTGGCAGAAGAAACAGAGATATGGGGGGAGGACTTCCCCCCAAGTTCCCACCACCAGAAACAGGAGGAGTTGGGGTGCTAACCTACCTTTGGGGGGCCTCAGAAGCCCACACCTATTCTCCCCTGCCCGGCCATGCTCCATCTATGCGGCGGCCGGAGCGCTCTATGAAAGAAGGGCCAGAGGCTACTTGTGGGGGGGTGGCCCCGAGTGGGTCTCTGGCGGCAGGGCTGGGGCGCACCGGGCTATAGGGGCAGGGCTTGGGCTGAGGGATCAGTGTGAGCACAGGCGTGGCCACAGGGGCCTGTATGATGGGAACAGCAACTCGGAGTCTGGAGTAAAGGCTGGGGGCAGGGAGGCAGGTGACCCAGTAGACTGGGAGCAGGTGAGATAGATGAACCTGCAGAGGGTCAGGGACCGGGCGGAAGCCACAGAGCCACCTGACCAGATGAGGCTGTTCCCTTATCCATGTCCTGCCAGTGGCCTAAGGACTGAGAACTACAGGGAGGGGCCCCTGAAGCCTGGAACCCAGAGCTTGGTGGAGGAGGGGCACTTGTGCTGACGGAGTATCAGAAAATGTCCTGCAAACAGGACCAGCTCGTGCGAACGCTGAGGAGAAACATCTACGATCTCTCCGGGAACAGTGAGTGGACCAGCTTGTCAGGCCGTGGGCGATTTAATGGACATGGGACATTATGGCAGCCAGACAACGGGCTTACTGCTTGCTGAGGGGTCCCAGGGAAGGGCCCCTGGGGTGTGGCCGTGCGGGCTGCAGGATGGGGTGGGCAGAGACTTGTTCACTGCCCTGCCCGCCTCCTCCCACAGCTTCTCGCCTTCCTGAGTCCTCTTCTGATCCTTTTCCAGACAGCCAGGCCTGGTCTCCGGGCTGGGATGCGCCAGCTCATCCACCCCTTCCCCAGCTGGGCCCTTGGTGGAGGAGGAGGGGGAGGTGACGGTGGCCAGCTCCCGCCCCTGCCCCAGTATCCTGTGGGCCATGCCGCACCCCTCCCCACCCGGGTCCCTGGTGTCGCTGCAAGAGACACAGCAATTAGGTCAGAACGCCCCTCCAGATGCTCACCCCTTCTCATTATCTGGAAGCAGTTACAGTGTATCAAGGAAAGCCCTCTGGGGGTGTTTTCCCATCTGTTGCTGTATTTCTGACACATGCTGCTTTCCCACCTGGAATTCCCGTGCCCTCCCCTCCTCTTATCTATGCCCTTCCGTCCTTGGACAAGTTTCCAAGACTCTCTGCACTTTTTCTCCTTGCCCATAATGTGGGCATAATAGTACCCACCTCCCGGGGGCCACAGAGGACTCAGAGGGTTCATTCATACAAAGCGTTCAGCTCAGGGCCTAGCACAGAGCAGGTCCTCACTGGATAGTGACTACAGTTCTTCTCAAGGCCTGGCCTAAATCCCTCTTCCTCCAGGAAGCCCTAATGGACCACCTAAGCTTTGGGTGGTCACTCCCTCTTCTGCCTTCCACTGCCCACAACTCAGGGCATCCTACATTTATTGGAGGCCTGCCATGTGCCAGGCAGTAAGTGCCTTACATCTGTTAATTTGTTTAACCCTCACCACATCCCTATGAAGTAGGTACATTATTATTATCCCCATTTTACAGAGGAAGAAAATGAGAAACAGAGAGGATAAGTAACTTGTCCAAGGTCACACAGCAAGTAAAGTGATGGACCCAGGCCAAGGACCCAGGCAAACTCCAAAGTCCATGCTTTTACTCTCTATTGTAATCATAGATTAATACATGTTTTTTGTGGGGGGGTGGGGTGGATAGGAGGATATACACGTGACAAGTACCTATGGACTTTGTGGAGTTTCCAGTTTCAGTGGTGTGTACACTTGGGGCTCCACGCCAGGGCTGTGCTATATGCACTGCATGTGTATAGTGTGTGTGCAGAGATGTGTCTAAAGGGTACATGTTGCATGCATGGACACCACGTGGTCAGAGTGTGTGCACACATGTACGATGTCTGTGTGTGTGCACCAGTGTGAATTTCTGCAGGGGTTGTGAAAGGGCACATCACACTCATTTGTGCGGCTGTCATTCTGCCTTGACAGTTAAACACCAGCGAGGGAAGTGGTCTTCTTTCTCCTTCTTTAGAGATTGAGATGCTGGGGCCTGGAGCAGCTATGTGACCAGAGCACTGTGTGTGCATAGAGTGTGAAAATTATGTGATCTGAGCATGTACACATATGTGTATATCTGTGTGTGCATGCTAAATACACCACACATATGTGTGTCAACGGTGCCTAGGTGAACGTTTGCCGTGCCTTGGTTTGTGTATTGGGGTGCACAGAGGACACATGTGACCTGCGTGTGTTTGTACATTGAGAGGTATACACATGCAAGTATACATAAGAGGAGATGAGGGGTGCAAAGACTGCAGAGTAAGACGGACCTGAAGTCCAGCCCTGCCTCTGGCCACTGCCCAGCCGTGGGTCTTGGACAAACGGCTTCGTCTTGCAAGGCTCCGTCGCCGCGTCACAAAGTGGAGCAGCGACACCCACGTCCGCAGTCGGAGGATTCGCGGTAACAGGCTGAACCACAGTGGGCGCGCACTGCCCGCGCACTATCTGAGGACGTGTCTGTGTGCACGTGTACGTGTGCGGGCCGTGAGGGTGTGTACATGGAGCTGTGCGTGTTCACAGGGTTGGGGGGGGCATAATGGGTAAGCATGCGTGTGTGTCTAACTGCCCTGTGCAGGCTGTGGGGGCGAGTGTGTCGGGGTGCACAGCGGTGTAACAGTACCGTGTGTGACTGTGTACCTGTGGGGGGCTGTGCCCCAGGCCCCTCATTCTAGATGGGGCTGCTTGAGGAGCCTGGCTGGGCCGAGGAGGGATCTCTGGCTGTCAGGCCGAGGTGGGGGGGCTGCTGGCGGTGACTGAGCGCCAGCTCTCCCACCAGGCCTGCCAAAATACAGCGAGACAGGGTGTAATTACCGGCACTTACCGCGGCCATTACCCCCCTCGCCGCTGCGTGTGACACACGACCCGTCAGCTCAGCGTTCGCACCATTAAGGGGCCTCATTAGCATCCCGGCTCAGAAGCAAAATTACCCTCACTGCTCATTTCAAGATGTCATCAATTTTAATTTAGGGCCCAAAGATAGTACAATGAGAAGGCCCGCCCCAGCCCGCCGCACATGGAAAGGGATGAGAGGGTGGGGGAGGAGCTGGGGGGCAGCCAGGGCAGGGGCACAAAGAGGGAGAAGGGGCTGAGCAAGGAGGGCAGAAGAAGCGCTGACCTCCCCCTGCCCCAGGAAGGTCCCCAGGCTAGGGCTTCTGCCGCGTCCCCTTGGGAGGGAAGAGGAATGGAGGGCATAGCCAGGGACAGGCCCCTGGTCCACCCACCCCTGAGGGCCATCTGGAAGCTGTGACATCCGCGGCCATATCTTGAGTGACATGCTGTGTCCAGCACGTCCCTTCAGTCATTCCTTTCATTCCCATAACTACCCTGGGAGGCAGATATTGAAATCCCTCATTACAGGAGGGGAAACCGAGGCACAGAGAGCCCACCCCTCTTCACACAGCAAGCCATGGCAGAGCTCATTTAAACACAGGCCTGTTTGGCTCTGCCGCTCCCTGCCTTTCTGAACCCAGAACCCGTGGCCTCATGGAGCAGTCTTCCAGTCCCCATGCCCGGGCCCACCCATCACTGCCAGCCCCACCAGCCCACACCATCAGGCCTTCACACTGTGCCCTGTGCCTGGAATGCCCCTCCCCCCCCAGGCAGCCTGACCCTCACTACTCAGCTTATATCACCTCTCCCTTTTTAAAACCCCCTTGCTGAGTCCTCACTGCTGTTCATGGGGCCTCTCCCTGCCCCCACCTGCCCCCGCGATGGGCTGTCCCTGTGCACCTCTTCTCCTGTCTCCTGCATCCGGCCCCAGGCTCAGAGTGGGGCTCAGGGTTTGCTGAGCAAATGAATGACCACTGCCTCCCAGCCGTGCTCCTGCCCTCAGGGGAGGTGAGGACTGTGTCTGAGTCGGGAGGAACCACAGGTCTGCTCAGCCCACCCCAACTGTTCAGAGGAGCGGCTGAGGCTCACGGGGAGGGGGCGGGGCTTCCAGAAAGGCTATTTCTGTCTCAGATGGCAGGAGAGGGGTGGGCCACCAATGTTTGTTTGGAACAAATGACTGAACACATGAATGAAAGACCACGGGGGTGAAAGGTACCTCTCCCCGGGCGCCTTCGGGTCCCTCCCAGGACAGAAATCTCAGCGACTCGCTCACCAGGACTTGCAGCAGCTGGACTTACTCCCACTGCTGGGGGGTCTGCCTTTTACAAACGGAGTCCCCACCTGCAAGGGGGACTTCATAGGCCAGTGGAGAAGTTTCTGGAAAGTCTGGTTTGGGAGGTGGAGGAGCCTTCTTGTTCTTTCCAGCCGGTTCTGCCACCCTAGTCTGTCTTAACTCACAGTGGGCCTCAGGTCAAGTCTCTGCACCCTGTGGGCCGCGGTCTCCCCAAGTGTAGAGCAGGAGGCGAAACCCACTCCGCCCCAGACCACGGCGTGGGGCTCAGGGACAGGCAGCAGTGTGGCCGGGTCTGGGGCACCAGCTGAGGGGAAAGGGCACTGCCAGTCACTGCGGCTGCCCTCGCCCGGACTGAGTCCTGCCTGCCTCCCCTGCTGCCCGACACCCCCAGCTCCCTGGCCACCGCAGGAGAGAGAAGGGTCCCCATCCTGAGCCCTGAGACAGGGTCCTCGCTGGCAGCAGGCGCCGCTCCCCGGCCTCACAGAAGACGGATCGCTCCCTTAATCACTCTGGAAAAGAACCCCAAGCCGATATAATATTATAATTAATTAATTCACTAAAAAGGTATTAAATTTCTCTCCCCCCTGTGGATATTATCTGAATTCATTGACCTTTAGAAAAATCACCCTCTAATTGTAACCAGGTCCAAAAGCATTTGCAGCCCGTCCCTTTTACATTAATAATATCTTCCCGGACTCGGCTCTGGCTGCTTAAATATTGTATAAATTCCACTGCCCCCCCTGGAAAAGAGAGAGCAAAGAAAAAAATGAGGCTGGAGGAGCCTGAGAGGGGGATGGGGGCCAGACCCTAAGAGGCGGGGGTCCCAGAGGGCGGGGAAATGAGGTGAATTGAAGGGGCTCTTTCTAGCTGATCCAGCTGACATGCCAGGTGACTGGAAGGGGCACAGGAGGGACGGGGGCATGGACTGAGAGCAGGACTGTTAAATCTGGAGTTCATTTTTTGGAGGCTGGGTGGGGGGCGGGGGGGAGATTCATCTGATTCTCATCCAAGTCAACGGCTCCAAATAGCAAAGGAAGAATCTCTGATTGAAAGGAACCTGTGAAATTCCAAGGAGGACATTCTGAGGTTCTGCTTCTCCCCTCCCAGGCTTCACTCCGGCTCCGCGTCCCAGACAGCCCTGTCCTACTGGTGGCACACAGGCCTGGGGGGAGGGGTGGCTGGATGTCCAGGACGCCCAGCAGCTGAGGAGGTAGGTGCTAAGGAACAGAGCCAGTGCCTCCCCAGCCTGGCCTCAGCAGGGCCCACAGTCCACTCCTGCCCTCAGATCTGAAGACACTTCCTTTCGCTCTTTTGTTCCTTCTCAGGGCCTCAGGGGCTCCCTCAGTGAGGTGAGGGCGGTGGACAGGTCCATCTCTGCTTTCACACCAGCCACTTCCCTACTCCACCTTTTGAAAACTGATTTCCCCCTGTGGACCTGAAGTCTGGAAAGGTGTTGTCTACCACACAAAGAGCAGGGATGAAGAATGCATTCCGCCTTAGTTACTCAGAGATGTTCATAACCACCAGTCAGGAAGCTTTGGCCTGACTCCTCTCCAGCCCCAAACTAAGTAAGGTTCACGTAGACCAGGCTCAGATCCACGAACACCTCCTGGTGGCTTGCTGAATGCTGGAGGGAGCGCTCTGCCTGCCTTCTCCAGCCGGGTGGGACTGCAGGGCCCCCAGGCAGACGTGTGGAACACACAATTAAGCTAAGACTCCCCTCACCCCTCCCCTCTCACCCCCCAGCCAGGTTGCCTACTGCCAGCTCCTGACCCTTTGGCGCCCTCTTGTGGGTAGAACCCCACTCACACCCTCAGTCCTGCCCAGTGGGCCACCAGACCCTGCTTCCCAAGGAGCCCAGGGGGCAGGAAGCCAGCAGGCAGGTGGATGGTGCTGATATGGTCGTCTTGAGGGGCTGCATGAGGAAGCTGATGGGAAGCTTTCTGCACACTGAGTGAACCCTCAGGATGAAGGAGAAGAACAAATGGGGCAGGAGAGAGTTCTGAATCACCTGAAGGACTGGCCTTGAGTTCCCAGACTCCCACCCGCTCTGGGGCCCAAGCAGCCCACACCTGGACCCACCAGGTGTCTCTCAGCCAGAGTCCAGGGCTTGTCCCGGGGCAGATGGCAGGGGTGCTCCCAGGGCATGGGCAGATCCCCGGCTGGCTCACACTCCACAAAGTCATCCACGGCTCCATCTGACCTTGAGGCTAATCCTGCCGCCTCTGCCAGCCCAGTGCCCTCACGGCTGTGCGCCCGGCCCCCTTCTTTTCTCCCCTCACGCATTAATTGCTCCAACGTTGATTTGATCTCCTGCTCTGCACAGAGGAAATTGCCCTCTTAGCCATTTTCACCCTGGGATTTTCTTATTTTTTAAATTAGGCCCCTTCAGCCTCTCAGGGCCCACGAGGAGGAATCTGCTTTGATCTCTGCCTGAAGGGACTGCGAAGTGGAGGGAGAGCTAGGCAAGACCCCCAAAGATCCTCCCTCCCCCCGACACCTGGGGCTCAGGAAGCTGCCATGCCCGCCACCCCTTGCTGCCGCAAGCCCCTTTCCCCATCCCGGGCGAGGTCACGCCATCCCAGGATGGGGAGCAGAGGCCCTTGGGAGCTACTGTGGGGTGGGGGAACTGAAGCCCAGAGAGAGGGAAGGATTTGCCAGGGCCTCACCATCTGGCCAGAGCAGGGAGCAGGAGCGTCCCGTGTCCTGTATGCCTGCCCCCTTCCAAACCAGTTCACGTGGGTCCTCGGTCCCCAAACCCGTAGAAGAACACAGCCCCTCTTTACTAGGGAGCTGGTTCTGCTAGAGACACTGTCAGCCAGCAGAAGGGTGGCCTTGCCTGCTTCTCAAGACAGATCTGAGCTCGCCTAGGGAGGGGAAGAATTTGGAGAGGTCACCACTAAAAGTGGGGGTGGGGAGCAGGAGAAATATGCCCCCCACCCCAGCCAGGGGTAGCCTGGGCCAAGGGTGTCCGAAGCAGCAGCTAAGAACAGAAGACTCGGTTTATGAGCAGCCTAGTCCCCACGTCACCCAGCCCAGCCGGCTCTGGAGGTGTGAGACCAGCGTGGCTGCAGCGCCATCTTGTGGCCATGAGGAGGGACAATGCCCCCATCAGCACCAAGCCCAGAGTAAAGCTAGCTACATCGCCTGTGTTCCCAGGGGCAGGGCTGGAGAGTTGGGGGAACCAAGTGATGGACTTGTTCCCTCCTCTCTGTATCCCCCTCCCCTGACCCCCACTGGGGGCATTCAGACTCTGTGTCCAGAAAGGAGCGCACTGGATTGAATCCTGTTTTCCGTCAGCCCCAGACCCCCTCCAAAGAGACAGGACAAACGAGTACAAAGCACAGTGTTTACTAAAGGCACGAAGTGGGAGCCTGGAGGGGAGCTGCTCTTCCAGCAGTGACCCCACACTAACCTGAACCCAGCGCCCCCTCTGCCAGCCACCCCCGCCCTCACACCACCTGGTGGAGAGCTGTTAGCACCAAAGGGGGGCTGGGGGCGCCCCACCTGTGTGAGGGGGACAGCCAGGCTGGAGGACGGCTTGTTGCCATCTGAGTCGCAGAAAAGCAGGCCTGGGCACCCCCTGGACCAGTCACTGCTTCAGAGAAGGAACTTCCCGAACCCCCTGCTCCTTCATTGGTGGGGGTGGGGAGATCAGGCTCAGAAGACAGGACCCTCCCCGGCCCTCTTCTTACCTCCAGCACACACCCCCCAGGAGCCGGGCTGGAGACCTATTCCTGCCCAGCCCCATCAGGAGGGCCCCTGGGGAGCACTGAGCCGGGTGAGGGCTTCTCCTGACCCCACAGGCTGCCAAGCGGGCACTAAGTCCAAACACGGGCCGACAGGGAGGAGTGAGGCAGGGCAGGTGGCTACTTCACACACAAGTGCAGCCTGGAGGCGGGGCGGCGGCGCCCTGGCCCTCCCAGCCCCCAGGCCCGCCCGTCCCAGGGTCACAGCACATCGCCCTCCTCCATGCTGAAGCTGCTCCTGCGGCTGCTGGCCTTGGAGGCCTCGGGGGACATGGTGGAGAAGAGGGGGTCGGAGGCCAAGGGCAGCAGTGAGTTGTCCAGGAGCATGAGGTCCAGGTCCTTCTTGGACAAGTTGGGGAACAGGGAGCCATGCTCTGGCCCCAGAGGTTCAGGGTAGCCCGGGGGCCCTTCATCGCCCCCGCCCCCAAAGCTCAGGCCGTGGCTTAAGTCCAGATGGTGGAATGGGGATGGTGGCTGGGGTGGCTGGGCTGGCGGGGGCATCGGGGCATGGGGGGGCAGAGCGGGCAGTGACTCAGCATCAGGGACCTCGGCCCCCAACAGCAGGGCCTCCCCAGGGCCCTCCTCGCTGGGCAGCTCCTGCTTCACCACCTGCTGGGCCAGCTCAGCCATGTTCATGCCAGACGGGGAGGTGGTGGGCAGGCCGTGCACTCGAGCCTGCATCTCCAGCTCCTGTGGGCAGGGCAGACAGAGGGCTAAGGGCACACCCATGGGCACCGGCTGCCCCCGGACCCCTTCCCCTTGGGCCACCAAGACCACAAAATGTCTCAGCACAGGGTAGCTGTAGAGTCTAGACCGGTGTTTTCTCAAACTGTAAGTCACGACTCATGAGTGGGCTGTGAAACCTGTTAGTGAGTCTTGACCAGCTCTATTTTCCTTAATTGAAACAGACTTGCCTAGACTAGACCAGACTAGAAATGACCAGAATGCATTGCATCTATTAAGGATGAGGGTTCTTTGATGAAACTTTGATCTTTCACTTTGAGTGCGGCTGTGTGTGCTGGTTGTAATGTAAATTACAGTGTCTACTACGAGAAAGAGAACTAGAAATGGGAATATTTAAACGCTTCAGTCCAGTCGCCTTTACATAGATGACCAGCCTCAGGCCCAAAGAGCACAGAGGCCAACACAGAGCCAGAGCTAGACTGGACCCCGCGGTTCCTGCTGACTCTCCCAAGCCTTTGCTCTTCAGTTTGCCTCCCACGGTGATCCTCAGCGCTATCCACCATGCAGTTCCTGCTCTGTGCCTTCCGCACGCGGTGGGCTTGCGCTTTCCCGGCCCCTTGAGCTTAGATGTAGACATGTACTTGCATTGATCAAGATAATGTACGCAGCCCTGGCCAGTTTGGCTCAGTGGTTAGAGTATCGGCCCGCAGACCAGAGAGTCCCAGGTTCAGTTCCCGCTAGGTGCACGTACGTACCTCAGTTGCAGTTTGTCCCCGGTCCCAGCTGGGGTCGTGTGGGTGGCAACCACTCGATGTGTCTCTCTCACATTGATGTTTCTCTCTCTCTCTTCCTCCCTCTCTCCCTCCTGCTCTATCTGAAGATAAATGCAAAAATGTCCTCTGGTGAGGATAAAAAAAAAAAAAAAAAGATAATGTACGCAAAAGTGTCAAGTGTCATCTGAAGAGTAACATATGGCTTTAAGAGCGAGCTCTAGCCCTGGCCAATTTGGCTCAGTGGTTAGAACGTCGGCCCACGGACCAAAGAGTCTCAGGTTCAATTCTGGTCAAGGGCACGTACCTCGATTTTGGCTTGGTCCCCGGCCCTGGTCGGGGTCATTTGAGAGGCAGCCAGTTGATGTGTCTCTCCCACGTCGATGTTTCTCTGTCTCTCCCCCCCTTCCTCCCTCCCACTCTATCTGAAGATAATGGAAAAATATCCTCGGGTGAGGATTTTTTTTTAAAAAAGAGTGATCTCCAGATGTACCTGTCCATCGCCCTGGGTCCCAGAATGAAGGTCTCACAGAACAGAAACTCCAGCTGACATTTGCTGCTTAAAGTTGCTGGGAATGTTTGTTACCAAACAGTAACATCCTGACTGATACATCTTCCCTTCTCATGGCATAATTCCCATGACTTCAGTGTAAGCACTGCCCCCGGGGTCAAGAGCCCGGCCAGGGGCAGGAGTCACAGCTACCCAAGAAGTCCACGTGCAGACCTGGATCCGGAGCCAGAGCTGCTTGTTGGTCATCTCCAGGCGCCGGGAGTGGTTCTCGAGCTCGCGGGACTTCTGCAGGTCCTTCTGCATCCTCCGGATGTAGTCCACAGAGGCCTTGAGGATGGTGCCCTTGTTCCAGCGCACGTCCCTGCAGGACAGCACACTCAGGGCGCACGCTCGGAGGGGCCGAGGATCTGCCATGCGCTCGGTGGGTGGAAATCAAACCCTGCTTCGGTTTCAGAAGCTAATGTTGCCTGTCCCAGCTTTGCCCACAAACCCCAGACCCAGCCACCCCCATCTGCGAATGAGGCCGATCTCCACGTGCACAGAACAGGCCCCCGTGTGACTTCGTCGCCGCCACCACCTCACTAATCCCGTGGAACCAAGCAATTCAGAACGGCCTCCTTCCCCGGGCCTTCCCTTTCTGCCGACAAAACCCACTCCGGGCCTTGACCCTCACTGCTCCTACCCCTGGACCACCTCTGCACCAGTCCAATGTCCTCAATAAACTTTCCCAGCATGGCTCCTCCTCCAGGAAGCTGCCCTGACCAGCCTCACTGCCAGAACATCTGCTCATCTGTCTTGAGTTTCCTGATTTGGATCAAGGAGGGACCTTCTTTTCCCAAACAGCTGATAAGCCCTTAGAAGGCAGCAACCAAGGGATTCTCTCCCCCTCCCCCGGCAACCGGCACGGGGCTGGTTGTTCCCGCTCCTACCCAGACCCTGCCCTCCTCCAGAACCCGGCTCACAGGTCGTTGGCCTTGGGGATCAGCATTCCCAACTCCTTGATGCGGTCATTAATGTTGAACCTCCGTCTCCTTTCAACTAAAGGTAACAAATTCCGGAGGGAGCAATTAGAGGCCTGAGAACCCACCCCACCTGGGGAGAAGGGCCGGCCCAGGGAAAGGTGCCTCAGCCCTTCTGGGAGGTAATGCGTACCCAAAGGAATGGGGATTCTGTGGGGTGAGGGCGCAAGCCAGGCACCATCAAGGGGCGCTGTGGGGGAGGCAGAACCCGCCCTGGGGGAGCTGCTAGCAGGCCAAGCTGCCTGGGTTAGGATGCCCCCAATGCCCAGAACTCCTTCCAGGGGTTCCCAGGTTCCACACCCCAAAGAAAACAATCTGATAAACTCATTCACTCGGAAGTGCTGGGGATTTCGTGACATCCCCCTGGAGCCCTCTCCCACCCCTTCCAGAACAGGGCAGTCTGAATCCACCCAGGCCCGCCCAAGGCCTGGGGAGGGAGGGCTTCCTAGAACCTGGGCGAAGAGGGAGGCCGGGGAAGGGGCTGGGTGGGGAGGACTCACTTAGGTTGTGATTGTCCTTCTTCTGCCGCTCCTTGGCCAGGGCCCGGCTCTCAGCTTCTGGAGGCCAGGAGAGAAGCAGGGAAGAGCTGGGAGGGAGGGAGAGGGAGGGGGGGCAGGACACAGGGAGGCAGGTAGGTGGTACCTGTAAGCTCACGCTTCTGGGTCAGGTCGGCTGGGCAGGAGCTGCTGGTGACACCCACCAGGGAGGCTGTGACCTGAGGGTCTCCACTGTACACGTTCAGGTGGCTGCTGGACAGCGGCAGCTGTGGGGTGAGGTGGAGAGAGGGACCCGGTGAGCAGCCCTCGCTCCGTGAGGGACCCTCCCCAGGGCCCCTCGTTCCAGGCAGAGCCATTCCCAGGGACATCTAGGGAAGCGGTG
This sequence comes from Tadarida brasiliensis, assembly GCA_030848825.1. Taxonomy (NCBI): domain Eukaryota; kingdom Metazoa; phylum Chordata; class Mammalia; order Chiroptera; family Molossidae; genus Tadarida; species Tadarida brasiliensis. The sequence continues at coordinate 15,042,817 of CM061262.1, forward strand.
CGAGGACAGCCCTCAGCCAGTACTACTGGGAGGCGGTCTGTGCCCTAGGCATTAGGAGGCCCAGGGGTGGGGCACCTAATCTGTTCCTGAGCTTCTGGAAGGTGTCCTGCAGAGCTGTGAGGAAGACCTCTACAGGTGGGTGGGGGAGGAGCCCAACAAAGAATGGGAGCTGGGCAGGGGCTGCCAGCCGGGCTGCAGGATGCGGTGGGATTGGGGCTGGGCAGGGGCTGCAGGAGTGCGGTGGGATTGGGGCTGGGCAGGGGCTGGGCAGGGGCTGCAGGATGCGGTGGGATTGGGGCTGGGCAGGGGCTGGGCAGGGGCTGGGCAGGGGGCTGGGCAGGGGCTGCAGGATGCGGTGGGATTGGGGCTGGGCAGGGGCTGCAGGAGTGCAGTGGGATTGGGGCTGGGCAGGGGCTGCAGGATGCGGTGGGATTGGGGCTGGGCAGGAGGCCAGGCTGGAGCCTGGGGTGCTGGGTTCAACTTGCAAAGACCCTGGGATTTGGGGTTGGACAGCCAGTGGGGGTTCAAACAGGTGCCCAACAGGTACAGATTTGAGCTCTGGAAAGATCTCCCCAGCTCCTGTCACAGAAACATACTGAGCAAATCACAGGGCCAGAACCCTGCCCAGTACACAGGCACCCTCCAGGGCACACAGAACCCCGAAAGGGGCCAGATCCTTGTGCCCTCCCACCCCCCCACCCTCTCTCTCTTCCTAGACCTCGATGCCCAGCTGGCAGAGGTTTCCGACCCGACTGGCCCTGGACAATGTCACAGGGCGCTGGGGATTTAGGAGTGACTCCCTGATTCCCACTGTGAGAACTGGGGTTTCCCCCTGCGGTGGCATGGGCTGAGGCCAGGATCGGGGCAACAGGCTCAGGCCCAGGGGCAAGAGTAAACAGCTGAAGTTCAGGACTTCCAAAAAAGAGGTGGGGACACCCGCAATTCCACCTGCTCAGTGCCAATACCTGTCACCTTTGTGCTATGCTAGCCCCCAGTCGCTTGCCTTATCTCATCTTCCCCAGTCCTGTGAGGAGAAGGCATCTTCCCTATTTTGCAGCTGAGAACCGGCTCAGAACAGTTAAGAGACTTGCCAAGGTCAAAGCCAAAGCCAGAAGCCAGGCCTCTTGATTCCTAGCCTGGCTCCTTCCCATCGGCCACCTCCTCTCTGCCCAGGAGGCCCAGAGAGCGTTCAGCTGCCAGCGGCTGCTAGAGGAAGGGGACAAAGCCGCCCATGCCGCCCACCCCGGAGTGAGGGACACAGGCTATGCCCACTGGGCCCCAAGGTCAGTAGAAGAGGGGAGCCCCCGATCCCAGAGGAACTCATCAGCTCTGGGCCCTGCTATGGTCACACTGCTGCCCTCCAGAAATGCTCTCCCCACCCCCTGCTGAGGCCCAGCACCTGCCTCTTGCCCCCACCCCGCCCAGGAAGCCCTCCTCACCTGCCCAGGTACCTCTCCCTGCTAAAGCCCCATGGGGCATACAGGCGGAGGCATGCCTCCTGGACCCGCAATTCTCCTGGGCCCTAGGCCCTCAGTACATGATCTGATGGAGGTAACCCCCTTCCTGGTTCCCTCCGACTCAGCCATGTCGGCCCTCTGCCCCTCCCTCTGCCCCAGCCACCCCACCCTGGCCAGCAATACCGTGTTGGGCATCTGAGATTCAGGGTTGATGAAGCCCAGGACGTCGTCCAGACACATGATGTTGTCGATGACGTCAAACTGAAAGAGAAAGGTCTGCCTGGGGAGGGCCCACCAGGAGAGGCCAGGGAAGGGGCCTGGACAGCCACTGCCCTGGAGGCACCCTGGAGCCCACCTTACTCAACCTGCTCGCCTGCGGGAGGAGGAACCAGGCCCAGAGCGGATCAGCTGTCCAGGTCCCACAGGCCCCAAGGCCCAGGCCAGGTCTCCTCCCAAGGAGACAAGTTGCCCAGGGAGATTACTTTATATACCTGCTGTCTGCCCCTGGCTTTGCAGGTATGCTGGGCTCTCCTGTATGAGTCCCCCTCAGACTGGGCTCCCTGAGGACAGGTCGTGTCCCCTCAGACTGGGCTCCCCAAGGACAGGGCGTGTCCCCTCAGACTGGGCTCCCTGAGGACGGGGCCGTGTCCCCCTCAGACTGGGCTCCCTGAGGACGGGGCCGTGTCCCCCTCAGACTGGGCTCCCTGAGGATGGGGCCGTGTCCCCTCAGACTGGGCTCCCTGAGGACGGGGCCGTGTCCCCTCAGACTGGGCTCCCTGAGGACGGGGCCGTGTCCCCCTCAGACTGGGCCCCCTGAGGACGGGGCCGTGTCCCTCTCAGACTGGGCTCCCTGAGGACAGGGCCGTGTCCCCTCAGACTGGGCTCCCTGAGGACGGGGCCGTGTCCCCTCAGACTGGGCTCCCCGAGGACAGGGCGTGTCCCCTCAGACTGGGCTCCCTGAGGATGGGGCCGTGTCCCCTCAGACTGGGCTCCCTGAGGACAGGTCGTGTCCCCCTCAGACTGGGCTCCCCGAGGACAGCATCTTGCCTCCTCCATTAGACAGGTGTCCCCGGAGCACAGCACCAGTTCCGCTGGTGGCGGCCACTGGCCAGCTGCTCACTCACCTCCCTCTCTGGGTTGGAGCCAATGTGCAGCATCGCCATGGGGCTGTTGGGCGCACTGTTGCCCGCTGAGGAGGACACCACGTGGCCGGCCCGCACCCCCGGGGAGGCGGCTGGCAGGGGCTTCGGGGAGCCCTGCGCAGGGCTGATGTGGGCAGCAAACTTGTTCCCGTAGGTCTCGGACAGGTACTCCCGCACCTTCTGGTCCCGGGACTGCTGCAGGTGGTAGGAGGTGGGGTTCTCCAGGTAGGACTGAACCTGGGAGGGGAGATGGCAAGGGTCGCAGTGTGTCCCAGGAACAGGGCAGGAGGGGACAGGCCGGAGCAGGCCCTACCTTCAGCACCTCCCCAGGCACGGGGGGTGGAGACTGGAAGTGGACGGGGGTGCTGATGGCCTGGGTGGGCGGCCCCCCCAGCTGCTGCTGCTGCTGCTGCTGCTGCATGTAATGCATGACGGCCTGCTGCTGCATGCGCTCCCGCTGCTCCTCCTGCTGCGCCTGCTCCCGCATGAGCTGCATGCGCAGCCCAATGCGCGACGCCATGGCGGCTGCTGGCGCTGGCTTCCTGTGGGCGGGGGCAGGTCTGTGAGGCACGCGTCCTCTCCGAAGCCCTGGGGCTTGGGAAAGGGCTGAGACAGAGGGACCGCACCCGCTGTACAGGAGAAGGCTCTGAGGCCCAGAGAAGGGAAGGGATTTGCCCAAGGTCACCGAGCAAGTGAGTGACACAGCTGAGACTGAAACCCAAGTCTCCTGGTCCCTCTGCTTCGCACAGGGCAGTGGGTCAGCCCCAAAGCTGGCATCCACCTCACTCCTCTCATTCTCTCGCGCCACCTGGTCCTGTCGGGTCTGACCTCGGGTACATCCTTGCTGCCGCCACTGTCTGGCTTCCAACACCCCCCTTTTCCTGTCTCACAATATTCTACTCACAACTAATTAGAGGGACTCTGTTAAAACCTAAGTCAGATCCTGCCCCTCCCTCTGCTCAGAACTTGCCATGGCTCCCACTTCACCAGTAAAAGCTGAAGTCCTTACCAGAAAAGGACCTCTAGGATCTGTGGCCACCTTGTGGAGCCCTCTGACCCCACACCCTCCTACTCCCCTGCTCCACCTGCGCTGGCCACCCCAATCCCACCTCAGGGCCTTTGCACTTGCTCTTCCCTCTGCCTGGGATGCCCTCCCACCAGATACCACAGTGGCTCCTTCCTTCGTCTTCTCCAAGTCTCATAAGCATCACCTCACAGAGACTTTCCATTTAAAATGACAAAATCCCCACCTCTTTTATGTTTCTCCGTATCACCTATTGTCATCTTAAATGTTATGCATTTTTGCTTAGTTCTTTCATTCACTGTCTATCTCTTCAGACCAGGAATGCAAACTGCCCAAGGGCAGGCATCCTGCCTGCCTTGTTCCCTGTTGTCCCTCTGGCCTCCAGCCCAGGGCCTGTGAGGGCGGACGCATATCGATGTGCGGGGACGTGTGCTGTTTATGAGCCAGGCACCGGCCAGACGGCAGCGCGTCCTATGGTCCCTGAGCGCGTGGAGGCCACAGGGAGGCCACAGTGCAGTGAGAGAGAGGAAGGTCCGCAGGCCCTGACGACCTGTGCAGGGAGGGCGCTGCGCGTGCTGCCAGGGCTGCGTGGTCTTTGATGGGATCGGGTGGGACAGGGGGACTAAGGCCTCCAGGTCTAGTCTGGGAGGAGGGAGGACAGGACAGAATGAGTCCCGCAGCTGGACCCATCTGTCTCTAGCTCACTAACCCTGGTCCATCCCTCCCCCTCTCTGTGCCTCCATCTCCCTGTGCACAGTATGATAGGGTTGGACCAGGTGATTTCTGAGGTCCTTCCTAGCTGGGAAGGGCTGAGAATCTCTGAAAGGTGCAGGGCTCTTGCGGGTGCCCAGACTCCAAACAGGTCCTGGCAGGGGCTGGAGGGTCCCATCCCAGGGATATTGCAAGAGGCACCACATCTTCATGGTTGAGCAAATGCTATCGAACAGGGCAGGCTGCTTCTTTGCTGTGTGACCTTAGGCAAGTCACTTAACCTCTCTGAGCCTCAGCTACGTCATCTGTAAAGTTTCTACTTTAGAAGATTGGTGAGAGTGTTCAATAAAAATAATGTGTCTTGAGCAGCGCATGGCACTTGGCAGGCTAAGTGGGTGAGCAGTGGATAGGCACAGACTGGCAGGGTCAGCTGCTGTGCAGACCAGAGGCCAGAGCTGCAGCCGGGGGCCTAAAAATGAGCCCGAGACCCCTGCAGATGGCAAAGGAAAGCAGCACAGGCTGACAGGTTCTGTCAAATGCCAGACACCAGACATAGGCATGAGTGGAAGGTAGTGGCCAAGACCGTGAAAGTCCCTGGCCCATGGAGTGAGACTCATCTGCGTCTGTTTGAGTGCTTTCTGTGTGCTGGGCACAGCGCAGAGTGCTCTCCCGTCCAACACCTGTGAGGCAGTCTGGGTTGTTATTCTCCTCGTACAGAGAAGGGGAACAGAGGCATGGGGAGGTCGAGGAGCCTGCGTGAGGACGGAGGCTGGGCCCCAGTCCCAGGGAGTCTGGAGACCACCACGCCCCCATGCAGACCTGGGAAGGAGCTTGTCCCAGGTTGCACAGCTGGTTGATCCAGGACCAGGAATGGAGCCCAGGCCAGCTGACCCCCAACCCAGGCTCCGCCTACCACCACAGCTGCTTCCCTGTAAAGAGGGACAGCACCCCCCAGATGTGTGAGCCCCCAGTGGCTCTCCCGCACCACCGTCCTTGACCAGGGGTCAGTGAAGGGGCTGCCTCAGCTCCAGGGGTCTCTGCCCAGCTCCCAACAGGGCAGTCCCCAAGGAAAGAGGGGCAGACACCCTGGTCTGTCCTGGAGCAGGGACACAGCTGCAGCCTCCGCCCCTGCCCTGTGCCCTGACAGAGCGGCAGCCTGTCTGTGACCCCACTGTCCACCTCACACACCAGTCCCACGGCTCTGACCCCAGCCGCCCCCCTCACAGCTGCACCCACACTCTCACACAGCAGTGCTGGGGAGCCCCCGTGTCAGGAACAATCTCACTTCAGTTGGCTTTGGGGGGAGGAGACTGGGCCTGGCAGTGCCAGCCGGCACGGGGAGACTGGGGGAGAAGGAGCCCCTTGTTCCCCTGACAAAGGGCTGGGCCAGAGCTGGCTCTGCCCGGGAGACCCACCGGGCGCCCCGCGGTGCTGGCTGCCGCAGCCTCGGTCTGCTCACGTGCAGACGGACCAGGACTCCCTGCGCCACCCTCGAGGTCGGCGTGCGCTCCTGGGACAGGATGTGGGACACTGGGAACCATGTGGGGTCTGTGCATCAAAGGCTGTGGGTAGTCTCAGCCTGTCTGTCCCCCATCCTCTGACAGGGTGGCTCCGTGGCCCATTGTGAAGGCGTCACTGCCTCCCAGAGCTGCTCTCCCTGCAAAGTCCCAGCCTCCTCCCCTGGCCCCTGGGAGGGACTTCATGGGACCTGAGGCGGTCCAGGACAGACCCTGGGCACGCTGACTGCCCTTACCCCCGGGTACACCGCTCACTCTCAAAGCCTGAGGGGCCCCGCAGCCTCCCCGGTGCCTGGCCTTGGCGGGAAGAACTGCGAGGAGGGACCCAGGAGAGCCCCAATGCCCGGCCACGGTGAGCACCGTGCCCAGACGACGTACTACAGAGCCATACACCTGCAGCCTGCGTAATTTCATTAACCAATGTCACCCGATAAATTCAATAAAAAAGTCAAACAAACACAAATGCTCCCGGACCCCTCCCACCGTCTGACCTCCAGACCCACCAGGCTGGAGAGGGCCCACCATGCACGTCCTTAGTCACACCAGGGGCCTCGAGTGCCCACTGCACACGGGCACTGGGGCGGGGGCGTTTCCCCGGAGAACCTTCTCCCTGCCCCCTCCTCAGGTCACACCCACCTCCCGAGGGGACCAGGGGCTCTGCTGCCCCGGAGAATTCCTGGCCCTGCCCAGTTGCGTGGAAAACATAGCCGGGCCCGAAGTTTCAGTGAGAATGAGAGCCACCCCCATCCGCACCTCAGAACCCACAGGCCACTTCCTGCCACTGTTTACCCAGAACCTCCCCCCACCCCGACCTCTGCACTAAGCCGACTCCGGGTTCTAGCTTAGCTGTGACCCAAATGAGCTTCGCAGTCCAACAGAATTGGCTGAAGCCCCTGCCCCGCCCAGACTGGCTGGGTGACTTTGGGAAAGCCACTTAACCTCTCTGTGCCTTGGTTTCCTCCTTGGTAAATGGAGCCAGTAACATCAGCTCCTCGTGGGACCGTTGTGAGGATCCACGGAGACAGTGAGTGTGCAGGACACTCCTCAGCTGAGACGTCAGTCCCTGCTCCGTTGTCCACGGGGCTGTGGAGGGGCAGGAGTGCCCTGGGACAGGCCCGCAGGCACCGGGGAGCAGGTGGCTGCTGGGCTCCCTCCCGAGACTGCGCGCCTCTGCCCAGAGCGGGTTTCATACCAGCAGGTGCGTGGGCCTCTCATCAGTCCCCTCCACTCAGTATGAACAGCTGAGCGGAAGCTCTCCTGAGGGAAGATACGGACAGAGGAAGAGGAAAGACAGGGAGAAATCGCTGGGCCCCCTGCGGGACAGACGAGGAGAAAGAGGGCCCAGAACAGAAAAGTCTCTGGCAGAGGAGAAAGATCTCAGAGATACAGCACTAAGTGGAAAACGCAACCTGCAGAGTGGAAGGTGCAGCCTTGGGCCACTTGGGCAGGAAGTGGGCAATGTGCAGAATAGATTAAAGGATCAGAATGCTTCTCGAGTGCTTGCCGTGGACCAGGGCTGTCTGTGCTTTTCGAGCACTAGCTCATCTCCACAACAGCCCCATGAGGTGACTACTGTTACTGCCCCGGTGTTTAGGGAGACACGGGGGCACAGAGAGGTAAAGTAACTTGCCCAAGGTTTCACAGCTGATAAGCAGCAGAATAGAAATTTGACCCCGGCAGACTGGTTCGCAGCCCCCACTCTTTATCCACTATTCTGAGCTTCCCCAACACCCCAAACTATTCAGAGTGGTTACCCCTCGGAAGGGGAGTGGGAGGGAATGGTGGAGCAGGGAATGGTAAAAGGGGTTTTTTATAGTTTCTTATTCCATTTTCGAATCACTTACTCTTAGAATGCGAATATACGCTACTTATGTGATTCTTTTCAAACAAAGGAAAGAGCCCTGGCTGGTCTGGCTCAGCGGTTGGAGCGTCCACCCACAGACCAAAGAGTCACAGGTTCGATTCCAGTCACGGGCACGTAGTCGGTTGTGGTTCGATCCCCAGCCCTGGTTTGGGTCATGCGGGAGGCAACCAATCGATGTGTCTCTCTCATGTGGATGTTTCTCTCTCTCTCCCTCCCTCCCTCTCCATCTGAAAATCAATGGAAAAATATCGTCAGATGAGGATTAAAAAATAAATAAATAAAACAAAGGAAAGGGCCCAAGCTGCTTCCAATCATGTCCAAAGTTGAGGTTCCCCCATGTCTACCTGGAGTCTGGCCGCTCAGTGCCATGGTCGTGAGGCCAGCTGAGGGCCCTGGCTGAGGACAGTGACTGGCCACCAGAGGCACGAGGCCAAGGTCAGAAGCCACATACATGCCAGCTGGAGTTCCAGGGCCAGGACCCAGGGCCTATCTCAGTTTCCACCCAGCCCCAGACACAAGCCTTCAGAGACCACACCACCTTCATGCCCCTCACACTGCTCTTAGCTGAGGCAGGGCCCTTCCGTCACTGAACTGCCCTGGGGATTTCTCTGCCTTCCAGGTGATCCTTGAAAAGCTGGAGCAGCAAGCAGAAAATACACACACGCCACGAGTCAGCAATTCCGTCCCTAAGCAATGGCCGACAGAAAAGCGTCCGTGTGCTCCGCAGGGGACGCGCACCCGGCCGGCCACAGCAGCGTTACGGACAGTAGCCCACCCTGGAACACACCCACGTGCCCATCAGCAGAAAAACGGCCAAGAAGTGTGGTCCGTCCAATCACTGGAATGCTACTCACAAGGAACGTAAACCCGCTACTGCCACACACTTCAGGTGACTCGCAGACACGATGCTGATCGAAAGAAGCCAGACACGAAAACGCATACAGCACGGTCGCTGTTTATAAAGCCCCAAACTGGGTGAGACAGCTCTTCTGGGTACCAGTCAGGATCCTGGTTACCATTTCGGGAGTGACTGGGACATGGCATGGGACAGCTTGGGGAGCTGGGCTAGGAATGTCCTGTTATTTGATGTGAGTGTTGGGGACACGGGAGTGTCAAGTTCATGAAAGTATATTTAGCTACTCATTCACAATTTATTTTCTGTGTGTTATACTTTCATTAAAAAATTTACATGAGAGGGCAGACCTTGAATAATTTAAAAGAAGAGTTGCACAAATGACCCTCCCACCCAAGTGTGCCTGCGACCTTAAAATTCCTTTGGGACCAGGCAGCTTCAACACAGCGGCCAGGTGCAGCTGGGTGCACCCCCTTCGGAAAAGCAGTCTGGCAATATGTCTCAACGCCTTAAGGAAGTAATCCCGAAGGCAGAGAAGGCTTTCTTCATAAAGATGCCCATCACTTTATACGGAGAAAAATAAAACAGTCTCAGGGTGCAGAACAGGACACGTGGGAAGGGTATGGTGCGTCCCTCCTGCTGGAGCACCGTGTTTACAACAAGCCACGTGGGGTGCGTCCAGTGACAAAATGTAGGATGCAAACTGCATGTAGGATCCGACCATCCCCACGGACAAATATGTGCAGAAAAGCCTCTCGGGAGAAATATATAAAAATATGACTGACTTCCTTGGATGATGCAATTGTGAGTGGGTGTTTTTTATTTCTTTTTACCTTTGGGAATGTTCTTTTCTTACAATGATCATGTATGTCTTTCTAATTGGGAACAATATTTATACTAGTAGCTAATGCTCATGGAGTACTTACTACGTAAGTACAGGTTTTGTTCCAAGCACCTTATTTAACTATCACAGTTATTTCATGACGTTGAGTACCAGTGCTGCCTCCCCCCCCCCACCTTCACAGATGAGAGAACAGAGAGGTCGTCACTGCCAAAGGTCACAGAGCTAATGAGTGCAAGGCTGGGCCCTGGCAGTCTGGCTCCCACCACCCCAAACCCTCAGGCTTAGAGTTTGGCCTCGGTCCTGCACTTGGGGGGGATGCCACATTTTATTTTAGGGGTTCCCACTGAAGAAGCCCCCTACAATCAAAGAGTTTCAGCTGACCCCTGATCCCTTTCATCCAGCCCAGGGGCCAGAGGGTGCCTGGGACCATGAAACGGTCTGGAATCCCTAAACACAAGCAGAAAAAACTACCCTTCCTCAAAGGGCAGAGATGGTTTCCTGTATTCCCAGAAAAACACATGTCTGGCGGCTGAAACAACAAAGTGTGCGAGCCCAGAGGCCAGGACGCCTGTTTAAGCCATTTATTACGTTCTGTGCCTCTGTGGTCGGAAGAAGTTGTCTCCTGATCCAGTCTGTTACAATCTGCCAGTTGTGCGGGAACTGCGCCGTGTGGCGGAGGGAAATCAAACCGACCCCCAGAGGAAGGCCTTCTGCAGAGGTGCCCAGGCTCCGGAGGCAGGGGAAGGGACCCCGTGACCTCCTGGGGAAAGTTTCAGCCTTGGAAAGGGAAGAGAGAGAGAGAGTCCAGGACTGGGGCTTGCCTGGTTTTCTCTGAGCCCCTCTGGCCCAGGAGCCGCAAAGGAAGGCCTGATGAACGAGGAAACAGAACAGGAATGTCCACACAGTCCCTGGGTCAGAGCCATTCAAATTGCCAAGGTGGTCACAGGTCCCCGCAGGGCCTCGGGGGCATCAGTTGGGTCAGATCCAAAGAGGGCTAGGGGTGGGGGCGTCATAAGAGTCCCAGGAGTCAGCAGTCCTGCCCACGGGAGGCCATGGGGACTTTCCATCAAGTCCTTGGGCCTGACTCAGTGTCTGAGCCTCAGTCTTTCCATCAGTCAACGGGGCCGCCCCTCCCACAGAGCTGTTGTGGCCTAAGTTGGGATGGCTCTGCAAGGTGAAAGTGTGGGCAGAGGGGCTATCACCATTCTGTCACTGTTCACTGTCGCTCTGCCCATGCCCACCGGGCGGGCATCCCTGGACCAGCCTCTTCTCCCATTTCTCTTGAGTTTGGCCCCATCCATTCTCTCTCTCTCTCTCTCTCTCTCTCTCTCTCTCTCTCTCTCTCTCTCACACACACACACACACACACACACACACACACACACACACTATCAAGGCCCCAAGCTGGGGCAGGGCAGCCTATAGGACAGGGCAGGGTGGCCTTGGCCAGCTTTTCCCATTACTGGTCACACTTTTTGCTTCATCTCCAAATGCCTTGGGGTTTCTTTTGGTTTGTTTGTTTTTTATTGACGTTTTAGAGAGAGAGAAACGTCAAAGTGAGAGATCAGCTGCCTCCTGCACGCCCCCTACGGGGGATCGAGCCCGCAACCTGGGCATGTGCCCTGACGGGGAATTGAACCGGGACCTCTCACTCCATGGAACGCGGCTCAATCCACCGAGCCACACTGGCAGGGCTGCCCTGGGTTTTAAAAGGTTTTTTGTTTTTATTTTTTCCCAAAGCTTATTATTATTATTTTTTAATCCTCATCCAAGGACACTTTTGCATTCATCTTCAGATACAGCGAGGAGAGAGGGAGGAAGAGAAAGAGAGAAATATCAACGTGAGAGAGACACATCGACTGGCTGCCACCCACACGACCCCAACCTGGGCCGGGGACAAACTGCAACCGAGGTACGTGCCCTTAGCGGGAACCGAACCCGGGTCTCTCTGGACCGCGGGCCGACGCTCTAACCGCTGAGCCAAACCGGCCAGGGCATATTTTTTCCCAAAGCGTATAGATCACATAATCCACGGCAGGGCTGTGGGACAGGCAGTGAATAATGACGCCCACCTTTGGGTTCTAAAGAGATCGTGCGCGGCAAGGCACGCAGCACAGTGCCCACAGCTGGAGATCCTTACTAAGGCAGGTCGTTACTGTACTACCTGGCCCGGCGGTTCCCTGGAGGTCATGAAAGGCAGCAGTGGGCTCCTTCCAATATTAAAAAGAGCGAATGGAAGCCACCCTTGTCCCTGGTAAGTGTGCATTGTTTGATTGGACGGTATTTGGTACTGAGCAGGAATGAGGTCTATGGCACATGCTTGCAACATTTTCATTTTAACATTTTGGCCTTTTTCCTTTTTATTGAGTATAATTTATCCCAGCAAAATGCACAGATTTAGAGTGTGCAGCTCGATGGGTTTCTGCAGGTGAGCTCCTGCGTGTAATCACATGGATGGAGCGTGTTCCCACTACCCTGGAAAGCTCCCTCCTGGACCCTCTCCCAGAGGGACCCTCAGCCTGACCTCCATCGCCATGGCCCAGTGTCACCTGACCTAGGGCAGACACAGAGGCTATGGTGCGGGATGTGGTCCTCTGTGTCTTTCTGCAACAGAACCCCTCTGCCAAGTGGGAGGGAGCACTCCTGGCGCAGGCTGATCAACCCGTTTGTGATGGACAGACTGGGGAACACACAGTGAATCACGGGAGGAAGCTAAGGCTCCAAAGGGTGAAGTAGACAAGACTCGAACCCAGGGCACACCCCACTGCACCATGCAGAGCGCCTCCTCTCCAGGACCCAGTGCAGGACGCCGCAGGGCTGGGGGACAGGAGTGCAGTCAGGGGTTGATTTTGAATCTCTGTTGAACACAAGCAGGAGGCGGGGAAGAGGGAAAGGAAGGAGACGGGAGGTGAAGGGAAGCCACAGGAGCTCCCAGCCTGCTTAGAGGCCTCCCGTGCCCACGGCTCCGGCCCATCAGCCACACGTCCCAGCTCAATCCCACAGGAAAGGGTAGGGCTGGCACCTCCTGGCTGGTAGGCCTGTTGGCCCAGGGCAAAGCAGGGCAGTTATGCAGCAAAGGGGGCAGCTTCAAAGGCAATCCCAGACCAGAGAGGAGCCCATCCTGTACCAGAGTCTAGCTAGACCCTGGCATGAGGCCAGCCCCGAGAGGACTGCCACTGGCTTTGAAGGACAGTGGGGACAGGGGGACATGTAGCTGAGGAAAGCATGCAGAGGAAAAACCAGAAAGGTCCTGGGGGTGTCCACCCTTGTGATATGCATAGATGAGGCCCAGCCACACAAGCAGTCTCTCTCTCTCTCTCTCTCTCACACACACACACGTGCACCAGATCCCTCACCCTGCCCCTCAGTGGGCAGCTGCCCTTCTCCTGCGTTGAAGTGGGGCAACGGGGCTGAAAGGCCTCTTTCCCTTGCTCCCCTGCACCCCACCTGGACACCGGTGCACTTGGGTATCCTGCCTGCGTCCACACTGCTTTGTTCTCTCATTGTGTCCTGGCCACCCCCCAGTCTCCCCAGCTCCAAAGAAGCTTCCAGAGCAATCAGCTTTCTTCTTCCAGAATCCCCCCAACCCCACCCCTGAGACTTCCCAGAATGAGACTCAGGGCCGTCAGAGGCTGCTTGTCCAATGACCCAACACCTGCCCAATTATCACGCGTTCTCTCCTGCGGCAAACCCTCCCCGAGTCCCTACCACGGACCAGGCACTGCACTGGTCCGTACCACCTACTGCCGGGCTCACGGGTCCTCCGCAAACACGTCACGGGGCAAACAGCACCTCTGGCAGATGAGAAAACCAAAACTCAAGATGTGGTCAGTTGGCTCAGAAGTGGCTCAGCTGGCTGGGCGTCACCCCATGCACTGAAGGGTCGCCAGTTCGATTCCCAGTCAGGGCACATGCCCGGGTTGTGCGTTTGGTCGGTCGGGATGCATACAGGAGGCAACTGATCGATGTTTCTCTCTCACGTCTATGTTTCTCTTGCTTTCCCTCTCCCTTCCTCTCTCTAAATTCAATAAAAACATATTTTAAAAAAAATTTGTAAGTGACCTGTCCAAGGTCACACTGCAAGAACAGAGAGAAGTGGGAATGGAAGCCCAGGTCTCTCCCAGCTCCAGCACAGGTGAGGAAACCAGGGCCCACAGGGAAGACCCATGGAGATGGATTATTGTGACAGCCTTAGGGACCCAACCTTTGCTTTTCCATCTGCTGGCTGCTTGGACAGGGAGGCTGGTCGACTCCTGGTGTGAGGACGCAGGCTGAAGGGGCACAGAGGAGCACACAGCTCCCACCGGAGGGTTCGCTCCAAACCCCGCCCCAGCCCTCCCTGCCCCAGGCCCCGCCCACAGACCCACCAGTGCCTGCCCCTGCCTCCTCTCCTCTGTCACCTGCATCCCACCTGCCATGGCCTCTCCTGTTTCCCTGCGGCTTGGACTCTGCAAATGAACTCATACGGTTTGGCTCCCTTTTGAAGAGTTAAATCTGCCTCTGAGCATTTTTTTTAGAGAGAGAGGAAGGGAGAGGGAGAGAGAGATAGAAACATCGATTGGCCACCTCCTGCACGCCCCCCACTGGGGATCGGGCCCACAACCTGGGCGTGTGCCCTGACCGGGAACCAAACCGGTGACCTCTTGGTGCATGGGTCAATGCTCAACCACTGAGCCACACCGGCCGGGCAGCCTCTGAGCACTTTGAAACAACCTCTTTATAACTGGAGAATCCAGGCTTTGCTAAATAAAAGAAGACACTGGAAGAAGGGAGGGGAAAGGAAGGCAGATAAAACAGCTATGAGCAGGAACAATTGCATTAAGTTAACAGAGGTGGCCTATTCTCTCTTATCTCTGCGTACCAACCAGCAGGGCTACTATGCACCAAGCAGAGAGCAACTGAAACACCGAGGGCCTGACAGCTCGCCCAGGGCCACACAGCTGGTAGGCAGTGGAACTAGGCACCTGGCCAGGGCGTCTGAACACCCGCCTCTGCCTGCTCGGGCCGCCGAGTGCGTGGAGCACAGCAGCGTGCTGCGTGCCCCGGGGGGAGTCTGTCTGCAGAGGGCCTGAGGAGGCGGGTAAGGAGGCCTTCCGCCCATTCGTGGAGGGGCCCTGGGCTAGGAAGGTGGAGCAGGAGGGGTCCCACTCAGCTCTAGCCTCCTCCAGCACTAGTCTCCATTCAGTCCCTCCTTCCCCCCAGGCACCGCCCACCCCACCCCCAGAACCAGCCAGGGCTGCCCCTGCAGGTCCCTGACAGCTGTGGTCCACCCCCTCACCCACCCCTCAGCCGCACGTGGTTCTTCTCAGGCCCACAGCTGGGTTTAGTGGAAAGTGGTCTGGACACTGACAGACCCGAGTTCAAGTCTGGCTTTGCCCTTTACCAGCTGTGTGACTAGGGACAGCTACTTAACCTCTCAGAGCCTCAGTTTCCCCATCTGTAAACAGGATGACTCTCCCTCAGAGTAGGTGAGGGAGTCAAGGAGCTGAAGTGGGTGAGGGGCCTGGCACCTAGGAGGTGGAGGGAGAGCGCCAGTCCCCTGGCCTCGTGAGCAGCATCGATCTGGAAGGCGTTTAGATGGGAGAGGGCCCTGGAAGTCCTCGCCACTAAAAGTGTGATCCGGGCATCACGTCCCCTGGGAGCTGGTTAGAAATGCGGGCTGGGGCCCAGCTAGACCGACTGCGTCAGAATCTGCGCTTTCCCACGGCGTCCTGGGAGACATGTAGGCCAGTATATTGCAGCCTTCTGGAGGTTTGGTCACCTGGTTCCAGGCATGAACACTGGTGACAGGTGGGAGGAGACAGCCGGGAGGTACAGGCTCCTGGTGGAGTGAGATACTTTAAGGGTCAGGCAGGGTCCTCCTGAGCCCCAGTGAACCTGAGCAAACAGCCCTGACTCAGGCCCAGGGGTGCAGGTGGAGCGGAGCGCAGCCCCAGGCCGGCTCTGCACCGGGCACTCACTGGGTGCAGAGGAGGGCAGTCCAGGTCTGTGGGGAATAGCCTGGAAGCTGACACGGTTACCCGTGGAAAAGTAGCCAGACAGGCCATGTGGGACACACTGAGGCACATGCACACGGCATCCGCACACACCCCTTGCACACACATGCACACTGACTGTCCCCCACACGCCGCCCCAGGACCTTCCTGCCCTAAGAGCAGCTCCAGCAGAGAGCAGATGACCTGGAGAACAGTGTGCAACCCTGCAGCTGGCCCAGACCACCCTTTCTTCCATGATGCGTCCTCCCTCCCTCTCACCTCCCTGAGCCCCAAATCCATCTGAGCAATGAGAAACCCAGGTCCTGTTCACTTGAGGTTGACAAGGACCCACTTTTTTTAATTTTTCTTTCTTTATTGATTTTAGAGAGAGAGGAAGGGAGAGGGAGAGAGAGAGATAGAAACATCAATGAGAGAGAACATCGATTGGCTGCCTCCTGCATGCCCGCCACTGGGGATCGGGCCCACAACCTGGGCATGTGCCCTGACCAGGAACTGAACCAGCGACTTCTTGGTGCACAGGTCAATGCTCAACCACTGAGCCACACCGGCCGGGCAAGGACCCACATCTTAATTGGTCACCTGCAACATGCCAGCTGACCTACCCACCTCATACATGAAACCGACCACCCCAGGTTGCTGGGGGGTAAAAAGCAGGGTGGAACTCGGACCTCAGAGTCCCCCTGAGAGGCAGCAACACAGAGTGGAGGCCGTGCCCGTCTCCCACACACGCTCACACAGACTGGAGCAGAGCCCACCCTCTCCCTGACCACACAGCTGCAGGAGGGGCAGAGACCCATCGCCCTACCCACAGAAGGGTGACGGCTATGCCCCATCTTCAGTTCAGAAACACACGCCCCACTGACCTCGTTCACCACCGTAGGCTGGACTGCCAGGGGCCCCAGGCTCATGTGGGTTCCAAGGAAACCCTAAAATGTGGGGCCAGAGCCTCAAGCAGGCCTAGGAGGCCCAAGAAAGAACCATGGACAAGGGGAGTCAGTTGGGGCTGCTGCAGGGTAGGTGATGTCATGGGTTCTGGAAAGGCCCTTGGCCCCAAAATATCTGCCCCCTGGGTCCGGAAATCCCTCCCAACCCTTGAGAGCCGCTGCCGGGAGAGGCTCCCACCTGAAGCTCCTGTCAGCTAACACCCCTGGGAGAGGCGGCTGACAGCTGGCCTAAGAGTGGTGAAAGAGGCAGGGGGAGGGGAGCCCAGTGCTGGCGGTGACCATCATCCGGCCAGGGCTGCCTGCCTCTGAGTTCCCACCGGGAGGGGGCACTGCCCTCCCAACCTCCCAGAAGGCTGGTTCCCTAGAAGCCAGTTCTCTTGGCCAGGGAGGGGGAGGTCCAGCAAGGAGAGGGGCCTTACATACCCCCCATACTTTCCAGGGGAAATCAAGTCCTGTCCTAACTGTCCACTTGGGGAAGGCAAAGTGCTGGCGATCAGGAGGGGATGGGAGCCCTGAGACAGGGAGGTGGGGGGACGGCGGGGGAATTAACCAGGTTCCAAAATAGCACAGTTGGTTCTGCCTCGCTTCACCCTGCGCAATGTCTGGCAGCTTCTGCTTTCGGTCTGACTCACGCCTGGTGGGGGCAGGACAGGGTGGCCAGCGCAGGCAGAGGCCTCTGGATAACCACAGACTTCTCCCTCACCACACGCACCTATGGCTGAGTCTCCTCCCCCGCCCTGCCCATGAGCTGGGCTTCTGGGAACAGTCACTAGGGGCACAAAACCCAGCAGCTCGCTCGCCTGGGTCCTATCCCAGCCCTTGCCCACCCAGTCTTCCCCAGTCAGGCCGCTGCCCCAGCCCCAGAATGTGGGTTTGCTCCTGCCCTGCCCAGGTACACTGGCTGACACCTCCCCCCGCCACGGGGAAGTGGGAGGAGACTGCTCTAAGGCCAACCTCCCCCCAACAGGAGGAAGGACCTCCCAGCTGCAGCTCCACCTGCCCCTACTCCCCTCAAGGTGTGAGAGAAACAGCACAGTCTTACTCTCAAAATGCACACACACCCCTTTTTCCTGTCCTTAAACTCCACAAGCAACAAACACTGTGCCCTTGGCCGGGCAGAGGGGCAAAGGAACCGAGTACCCTGGGTTTTGTGCGTGGTGGGGGGGGGGGAGGGGAGCATCAGTAACTCCGCTCTCCCCTCTCTTGATCTCCCATCTCCACATCTCCAGACCTCCTCTTCCCAGCTTCCCCCCTACACTCACTACTTCCCGATCAAAGACGCTGAGGCCCCAACCTGAGACTCCAGCTGAGAGCCTCAGCATCAGCTCCACCTCTCAGTCCCTGTGCAAATCATCCCTGTCCTCCTCCCGGCCCTCACAGCCACACTGCTGCCCCGATCAGTGCACCTTTCTGTCCGAGTGGGCAGGTACCCGGTGGCTGTGCGCTCCGCCAGCGCCGGCCCTGTCCACGGGCTGGGGGATAGACAGCACTGACTCAGAGGGGCAGGACGTCAAAGATAATGAGGTTGGCCAACAGAGGCAGACACACTCCTGCCCGCCACCCTAGCACACGTACCCTGACCAGACCTGGTTTGAAAGTAAAAACCATCAAGGGGAAAGGCTGCGGGTGGCAGCTGGAGAGATGAGTCAAGGGACCAGGCCCTGGCATCCTGCCTGTGTAGCCCGGTGAGTTTCAGTGCGAAGGGACCACCCGGCGCCGCACCTGCCCGTGCCTGTTGCTTGCCCTTCGCCATCCCCACACCAGGCCTGGTACACTCCATTCCTGCTCTTAGCTCTTCCTGTGCCCTGGGCCCCCCAGGCATGGGACTGTACAGCGGATTCTGGGGGAGGGGAGCAGCCAAGAGGGAGGACGCCCCTCTCCAAGAAGCAGGTAGCAGGCAGAGCCTCCACCAGGGACAAACACGGGTGACACCCCACCGTCCGTGAATTGCATCCTCTTCCCCATAGAGACACAGAGGGAGGGCACTAGGAGGCTCAGTACCAATCGCTAAAAGGCAGCCGTGGAGCTAGTGGCCCCAGGAAGGGAAGAGGCAGAGGCAGTGAGCAAAGGGAAAAGGAAGCCAGGAAAACCACGACAATCACAGTCCCGGGACACTGGAGCTGGGAGGGACTGGAAGGCAGCTCCAGGCTCTGTGCTACCTCGCATGTTCGCCCCCTTCCAGGAAAGGAGGCAGCACAGACAGGCCCACCTGCCTCGGACAGGGCTGGGAAGGGCGGCCAGTGTCTGGCACAGGGTGAGGACATTCAGCTGGGCCCCTTTCCTCCACTGTGAATGCCTGGAGGGATCCCGACAGCTTCCTCTTTTTCTCTGTGGCACTTGGCACACAGTAGATGCTCCTTAAGGAGCTGTGAACACAGTGAATGTGGTGATGGGCCCCAGTGGGAAGGGTCTGCCCAGGGGAGGTGGGGGGGGGTGGCAGCTCCATAGGGTGGAGAGAAGGGAGCCGTGGGGAAAGGGCTTGACGAGAGCCACAAGCCAAGGGACCAGCCGGACACCAGGCATGGGTTCAGTGAGTGCGGCAGAGGCTGGCAGGGCCCAGCCACACCCCCTGGGTACTCACAGTCAGCCAGCCCACCTGAGCCTCCCAGCTGCCAGCAACTGCAATCGTGCCAGAGCCAAGGAGGCAGCACCCTGCCCTCCCCCTGCGCCCCTTAGCCAAATAGTAAGGGGAGCAAGTGAATAACCGTCCTGTCGCTCACCCCGCCCCCCTGCAGGTAATGCTACAGCTCTGTGTACAGAGGTCCCCAAGGAGACCGGGCTTCGGTGCCCACAGCAGTCACTGCTCCCTAACACACTGTATTGGCTTCCTTCCCTCCGGTCTCACTACCCGCTATCGCTATCGGTGCTTCCTGGGGTCACCTGCCCCATAAGCAGCCTGTACTCATACCCCGTCTTAACCAATGAGGTCCAAGGAAGCAGTTTTGACCTGAAATGAGCAGCCAACTCTAACGCTTAGCTAGAAAGGGCAGGAAAGGGGACAGAGTACAATGGGGGCTGCCATCCTGTGGAGAAGCAGTTGTGTGAGAGCCCAGTCACTGGAGGAGACTGGGGAAGCTGGAAGCAGCGGCCAAGGGTGTACCTGGAAGTCTCCCCCCTGTGGGAGGTAAGACTCCCTCAGAAGCAGAGCTGGTAAGTGGAGAGAAGGAAGAAGGATGTGCCAGTTATGGGATGAAGAAGGCTCCATTCCAGAGGTGGCAAACGCCTACAAGACTAGAAGCCCAGCATTGCCTCCCGCCCCCAGGATGCAACTGGAACAGAACTTGGAACTCCAGCATTCCAGACCCTTCGCAAGCCCACCCATCCGGCAGCACAGCCATCCTGTTCCACGCTCAGAACCAGGCACTGGAGACACCAAGGGAGGCCAGGCCGTTCGACTCCACACTAAGAGCATGTGTTCTGAAGCAGGTACAACTGAATCCCGGATCTGTTGCTTACTGTATTCACGATCTTCAGCAACTTAACTTCACAGGGTCCCAGTATCCTCCCAACAATGTCCATCTTGGAGAACTTCTGTAAGGATTAATGTAAAACATCTAATATAGGTGCTCAATAAATATTTGATGGATACATGGATGAATGCAAAGATAGAACAGATGCATGGGTGAATATAATGCATGAATGGATGGACGCATGCTTGAATAGATCTAGATGGGTAGATGGATGGATGGATGGGCAGATGGATGCATGGATGGATGGATGGATGGATGGATAGATGGTTGGATACATGGATGGATGGATGGATGAATGAATGCATGCATGCATGGATGGATGGATGGATGGATGGATGGATGGATGGATGGATGGATGGATGGACGGATGGATGGATGGATGGATAAATGGATGGATGGATGGATGGATGGATGGATGGATGGATGGATGGATGGATGAATGGATGGATGGATAAATGAATGGATGGATGGACGCATGCATGAATAGATCTAGATGGGTAGATGGATGGATGGGCAGATGGATGCATGGATGGATGGATGGATGGATGGATGGATGGATAAATAGATGGATGGATGGATAAATGAATGGATGGATGGATGCATGCATGCATGGATGGACAGATATTTGAACGGAGACAAAAGAGAGCAGTAGTTGTCTGCAGTCTGATTTCCATCTGGTTAAATAACCCTTTCTGCTCAATTTAATAACAAGAAAACGAAGGCCCATCACTCTCATTTATCTTAGAGAAATCTGTGTCTCCATTCCTCAGGCTGACAGATACGAAGTCAGCTCCTCCTAATGAGCCTCAGCTCCATTGCTGTTCCCTGAAGGGCGTAGGGCTATGTCAGAACAGAGGGTGTCCTCCTGGCTCAGTCACCATCACACCCGTTCCCACCATGTGGTCCCACCATGCCCACATCCCTTTCCCCTCAAGTCCAACTCCACCCAGCCTCCGCCCCAGGGAAGGTGGGTCAGGGACCAGGGAGAAGAAGGGAAAGCCAAACAAAAGCAGGGCAGAGGGAACAGGCCGGGATGGCTGAGCAGAGGAAGCCAAGAACAGAGTGTGGATATGTGGGATGAGGTGAGCAGGGATCAGATCAAGAGAAGGGATTGAAGAGCAGAGAAAGGGGTTTATTGTCTTTAGAGAAACAGAGAAAGAAAACAGTCTTGCGAGAACAAAGGAGCAGAAGTGAAATGGACTGAGCAATAAACAAATGCCATCCCTGCTCCATCGCCCCCAGCGGCTCCCCACTGTCCACCAGATAGAGTCCAAACTCCCTAGTCAGGCCTTCAAGGCATCCAGGGTCCCTCCCCTCCCTAAACAAGCCTTGGATTCAGCCTGGGGGCCTCATCACTCCCTCTCCCCAGTACAATCTGGGCCTCCAGATGCTCCCCCTGCCCTATCCCCCTTCCACTGTCCAATCCCCACTCGTCTCTGGAAGCCCTCGGACGTGCCACTCCTGTGGCCTTGGATGAAGATGTGTTCACTGGTGGTAGGAGTGGCATAAACAGAGAAAGATGAGCCCAAGCAGAGTGGGGAAGGAGGTGAGGCTCCAGGCTGGGGCGACAGAGGGCCTGGCTCTGTGTCCCCTTCCAGCTGTCCCCATGGCCCACCTGTCCCCATGGCCCAGCCCTGGCATTGCACAATCTGTGGTCACAGCAGAATGCCCTGTCCATTTGCTAAGAGGGCTGAGGAGGGAGGGAGGGAGAGAGGGAAGAAGAGAGAGAAGGAGAGGGAGAGAGGGATTAGTTGTTCTACATTGAAGGAGGGAACCAGGCCTCACGTCCAGGACAGAGAGGGGACAGGAGGGTGGG
This sequence comes from Tadarida brasiliensis, assembly GCA_030848825.1. Lineage (NCBI taxonomy): Eukaryota > Metazoa > Chordata > Mammalia > Chiroptera > Molossidae > Tadarida > Tadarida brasiliensis. The sequence goes on from CM061262.1 coordinate 15,064,455, forward strand.
CTGAGGAAAACAGAAGCACTTCAGCTTTGCCCAACCCCAGGGGGTCCAGGTTCAGAGAGCAGATAAGTTGAGCACAGAGCAGACCCCATAAAAGCTGTGTCTGGACAACCTCTGTCACGCCTGTGAGGCATGAGCGAGGCAGAGATGGGACCCCTCATAGCCTACACCTGGGCTGCCCCCTCGGCAGGCTCCCCGGCCTCAGAGGCCCCTTCAGGCTGGGAAACCTGAGCAGACGGGGCGGCTCAGGACAGACTCTCGAAATAGAAACAACCAGAGGCCTTAGCACCCCTGCCTACCGGGAGGTCTAGGCTGGGGAAAGGGGGCTTCCCTGCCGGCCTGAGGAGCACAAGGAAAGGGGGTGAGGGTCCAGGCTGCAGCCCTGGCCACACCTCACCTCTACATGCCTGTGCCCTCCGAAGGAGCACAGAGGATATGCAGTGTGGGTGGCGCAGGGAAACTGAGGCACAGAACTGCCCTCCAGCTCTGAAGACTTGCTTTGCCTGCCCAGCCATAAGCTTCACCCTTCACATAGCACGTGGAGATCCTACTGTCCCAGGGCCCCTTCCACCCTGGGGACACACACTTTCTGGAAAGTAGCCTGTCTGGGTCCCCAGAGCTGGGCTGCCCTTCCCCGAGCCCTGACCTGGAGGCCGGTGTGCAGCAGGCACGTGGAGCGGAGCACAGACTGGGCCCGAGGCTGTCTGGGCTCAGCCCCAGCTCTGCCATTGCTGGCTGTGACCTTGGGCAAATCACTGAAGCCTTGATACCCCGTGTCCTCACCTGAAGGGGGACAATGCTCCCTGCTCTTGTACCTCACAGTTGATGAGAAAAACAAATCTATTCCTTTGGCTCCTTAAGTATCCGAATGGTCCCTCCACTCGGGACACTCACACCCTAGTGACCAGTCCTGCTTCCTCCTCACCAGGGCCCAGTGGCTCAGGCCCTGGCAAGGGGGTGCTAAGGAGCTGACGGAGCCACTGATATTGATAGAGCTGGTGCCAGGCCCATTGTGGGCACGGGGCCCCGGGCATACAATGGGGCTGTGTGTGTACCCAGCGTTACCCTGGAGCAGAGCTGGGCAGGCTGGCATCTGGGGTCAGGCCAGGAATTCATTTCCCTGGAGAGGACCTCCCCACCCCCTTCCAGGCCGCACAGCCCTGTGGGGAGTAGGGGGCAGGCACCAGCCTCTCCCGCAGCGAGCCCAGGCCCAGGCCATGGAATGGGGACATGCCTGCTGGCGGACCCTGGGGAATAGGGACTCCTGAGTCCAGTGCCGGACTGGGCTGCTCACTAGGGAGGCATTTGGGACCCACCGTGTCCTCGAGGGCTGCAGCCTTCCCTGCAGGCAAAGGGAAGATGGGGTCTCTGGAGCCAAGAGAGGGTGCAAGAAAAGTCTGCCGGGACCCCTCCCCAGACCGACGGCCTCACTCCTCACTCCCCAGCTTGTTGGGGCCCTGGCCCAGCACCAGGGCCCTGGGGTGCCCCGGGAGAGGAGCCGGCTCGCTCCCCAGGGGAATGAGTCACCAGCTGGCTGCAGCCAGGACAGCAGGGTGATGGGGGGCAGTGGAGCCGCTCCCTCCCTCCCTGGCAGGGCTGCTGGACTAGAAAAGCGCCGGCTGGCTGCCTGGCTGCGACGGGGTGCTGACCACAGCAGTCCAGCCGCGCAGCTCCTCCTCCTGGTGCAGGGTGTCGCCCTGCCAGGATGCGGGGTCCTGAAGACCTCCTGGTCCCCACTGACCACAGCCCAGGCATGGGCCACCCCCCAAAATGCCTCTGAAAGGCGTATCACTGCAGGACAAAGCACCCGCTTACCCCTCAGTGAGAAACTGGCTCTGAGGCAAGGGAGGAGGGGACAGGGGCCTGGGGGGCCAGGCGGAGACGTGGTCCCCTGAGTGAATCCCTCTCCCTCCTCCTCAGAGCCTGGCTGCGCGGGGCAGCAGGGGCCAAATCCCTTCACACTCAGTCACAGCGACACACACATGTGCCCCTGCGGCTGCCGCCCACACTCCCAGGTCACACACGAAGTCACCGTGGTGGCCCCAGCCCAGTGGACACAGTTGGATGCCCCCCTCCCCCTCACACCCACAGGCCCCACCTCCCCCGCTGAGCCACAGCACATCCTGGAGGCCCAAGGAGCACCAGGGCGCCCCAACCTCCACTGCAGGAGAACCCGAGGCTCCTGCCTGGGACGGGGAGGCGCTCCCCCGCCAGGCCCGCTGCGCCCCGTGCGCCTGTGCACGGGTGAAGGCCACCAGCCAGAAAGAGCCTCCTGCCGCTGAGCCACCATGCTCATGTCACCGAGCAGACTGAGGCTCGGCTGGGGGAAGCTTCTCGTTCAAGTTCCAGAGCGAGGCTGAGCCTAGGGCTGAAGTGGTGGAAGGTGACCAGACAGAGCAGGGGACCGGGAAGGTGGAGCGAGGGGCAAGATGGAAGAGGAAGGCACAGGGGGAAATTTGCGACCACCCCCTGAGGGACCGCTGTTCTGGGATGCTGTGCTGGTACCATTTCATTCCTTCCTTTCAAACATTTCTTGCCCCGTCAGTGTGGCTCAGTGGTTGAGCGTCAACTCATGCACCAAGAGGTTACAGGTTCAATTCCTGGTCAGGACCCGGGTTGTGGGCCCGATCCCCAGTGGGGGGCATGCAGGAGGCGGCCGATCGATGTTCTCTCTCATGGATGTTTCTATCTCTCTCCCCCTCTCCCTTCCTCTCTCTCTAAAAATCAATAAAAATATAATTAAAACAAAATTTTTTTTAACATTTCTTGAGCCCTACTATGTGCCAGCACTGTGGCTAGGGTGTTTCTGACCAATCTCAGCCCTCGCTCCTTCCTGGGAGATTTTGCTTCTGGGGTTGAGTTTTGTCTTCAAGGCAACCACATCCCGCCGCAGCAAGGCTGGAGTGGCGCTCACAGCGCTCCTCCGAAGAGCAGCCTTGCAGGCCCTCCGCGGGGAGCCCTGTGGGGAGCCCCTCCACGGGGAGCCTCGGGCACCCTCTGCGCATCAGTGCCCAGGGCTTGCCAGAGCCCCCTGCACAGGTCACCTCCCAGACTCAATGCCAAGTGAGAGGACACAGCCGTCAGATGGCAACGAACCTGGGAGGTCACCCAGCAGCAGAGCCCCGTTTTCAGACAAAATGCATTAGGACCCTTGATATGGGACACATGACACTGAAGCAGCTCTGTGGGGAGGGGAGGCCAGACCACCTGGCTTTGATCTGGGGGCCCCCAAAACACTCCCAGGGGTTCTCAGGAAGAGTCTGAAAACCACAGCTTTCTTTGGCCTCTTCTTCTTACAGAAGCCCAAGGGAAGAAAGTCGCATATGTGGACCCCATAGCTCAGAGAGAGCTAGGACCACAGGCCCCCCAAACCTCCAGGCCAAGCTCCTCCACCCCCCAACTCCCAGGGCAACGGCATCCCATCCTCATACAGGAACGGGACCAAAAAGGTCTCATGGGCCCTAGCTGGTGTGGCTCAGTGGTTAGAGCGTCAGCCCACACACAAAAGGGTCAAGGGTTCAATTCCTGGTCAAGGGCGTGCACCTGGGTTGGAGGTTCAATCCCTAGCCCCCACTGGGGCACCTGCGGGACGCAGCCGATCACTGTGTCTCTCTCACGTTGATGTTCTCTACCACCCCGCTTCCACTCTCCCTAAAAATCAATGAAAAAATATCCTCGGGTGCGGATTAACAACAAAAGTCTCATGGATTCAGCTCCTACGTGTGCCCAGCGATGCTCCACCAACATCGGATACTTTGTTTCCCAAATACTTCTGTGACCCACATATCACCTATCATCGCGTAGGTAGAGAAATGGACATTCAGAAAAGTTAACGACTCACCCAACCTGAAAAGGGCAAAGCCCACGTTCCCACCCGGTGCTCCCGGCCCCTCGCTGCAGCCCTGCGGAACTGGCCGCCACCATGACACCTCGCTGTGACCACTCCCTCTGAGCCCAGCCCAGGCTTCACCTCACTCGGGGAGAAGCTGAGAAGCCCCCCAGCCAACTCGCTGTGGCCGCACAGCACGCACAGAGCCTCTCGTCAGCAATACCAATAAAAACAAAAGTCTGCCACCTCCCATTACATAGCACTTATGATCTTGGCACTTCGTATATTATTATTTACTCAATCCTCACAACACTACACTCCCATTACTCCCATCCTCATCTCACAGAGGTAACAGGCACAGAGAGGTTGATGACTTGCCCAAGGTCACACAGCTTGGAAGTAGCAAAGCCAGCCAGGACTCAACCTGGGCAGCCTGTCTGTTGCTCCTCCTTCGTGGTGACTGTAATGAGTGCCCTAGCGTGGGGTGTGCCTCCCTCCTCTGAGGCCCCTCTGCAGGGGTCAGAGGACGACTGGAACCCACAAGGGCTGGGAGTGGGAAAGTCTACCTGATGAGCACCACCAGCTCATGCTCTGCATGGCAACACCCACGCCGCCCCCCCCCCACCCCCGCCACCAGGAGCTGGAGTTAGAATGATGAGATGAGGAGAGGAATCGATGCACAAGTATAAATAGGATGCCTACTGCATGCCCAGCTTCAAGTTCTGGCAGGTGCAGGAAGTAGAAGCCTCTGTCCTTGCTCTCCTGCCAGGGGCTCCAGTGCCCAGCAGAGCCCAAAGGGGTCGCCCACCACCCCCACCCTCTTCAGTACTGGCTGCACCAGATGTTGGCAACACTTAGAAACAGGGCTAAAAATAGATTCTATAATGAGTCAGTGCTAAGAATAAATCGGGCAAACAGCCCTCCAGGAAAGGACAGGCTCTACCGAGGAGGTACCCCCTCCTCCCACCTCCCAGCCCCGCCTGGCCCACCCTCTGGCCTTTCACTCGGAGCCCCCACAGTCAGCAGAGAGTCTGGGGTACTTACACCCCAACTGCCACGTGGACAGAGCCGTGGCCAGCCCCCTACAGAGGGTGGGTCAGAGGTGCAGAAGCAGGAGACCGCCCTGCTCAAGGCAGAGTGGACTGTGGTGCTGAGACACTTGGGGTCCTTCTCAACTCTAATACCAACTTCTGTAGGAAACTAAGGCGTCCTGCCCCAGCTCCTCTCCCCTCATGTCCCACCTGTGAAATGGGTCCCTAGAGTCAGCCACACTGGCCCCCTTCATAGGCAATCGGGGGGGACTGAGCCCGAAGAGGGATAGCAACATACTAAAGGGCAGACGTCAAAAGTGGGCATGAATCAGAACTTGGTCCGAGCCATGCCAGACCCCCGGCCAGGGGTCTCCCCCACTTCCTCCATGTTCTTCCCTCTTTGCCCCCAGAAATGGTAAGAACGGTCAGACTGTGCACGTCTGCACAGGAACTGACAGAGCGCTGTCCCGTGCGGTGTTGAGGGAGCTTCTCAATAACACCAGACGACAGACAAGAGGGCGAGTTCCATTCCACAGGGGAAGAGCCTGGGCTCAGAAAACGGAATACGTACTTGCTAGGGGCCCTGAGCTGGGATGACGCTTTATTGCCATCCATAGGCCAGGAAAGTATCCCCAGGAGCCCACATGCTGGGCACAGACCCATCTCCCCAGCAATGCCCAGACGGGACTCGACATCCTCTCATGCCGCTGGGAGCCAGAGGGAGGGGCCAGAAAAGGGTCAGAGCCTTCAGGAAGGAAAGAGCATCACATACAACATGTCCCTGAGATGGAAAGAGGAAGGAGGGAAAGGAGGGGTGTCCTGAGCTGAGCCCTGGCCATGGATTCAAGGAGCCGTGGGGTCTAGTCCCAGCCCTGTTCAAGATGATTTCATGAGCTGGGGAAATCATTTCCTAGGCTTCACTCCAGATCTGTTTCTCCATCTGGAAAATGGTGCTTTGAGCACCAGGCCTTTGAGATATCCGGGGGTATCTCATGACCACATATTGGGGGCATACAATGGATATTAGTGTATCAAAGGCTCTGACAAGTCTTACAACAAAGAAACTTATTTTGTTTTTTTATTGATTTTTTTAGATTTTTTTTTTTTTTTTAAGAGAGAGAGGAAGGGAGAGAGAGAGAGAGAAAAACATCAATAAACACTGATCGGCTGCCTCCTGCACACCCCCTACCAGGGATGGAGCCTGCAACCTGGGCATGTGCCAGAACTGGGACTTGAACTGACAACGTTTTGGTGCATGGGATGAGGCCCGACCAACTGACCCCCACCGGCCATTTTGTATTTTTTGATTCCCACTCTGCCATACCTGCTTGACTACCAAACCCTTCCACAGAACGCATCTTGGAAAACCCCGAGTAAACTGGGGGGGCCAGCAGGAAACGTGAAAGTCAGAAGCAGGCCCAGACAAGATGCTTCGGGACCTTGCAGTTAGCTGCAAGCCCTGGGGACTTCCTGGCAGCTCCTGGGGGCCAGGGAGCCTAGCACTCTGTTCCGTGAAGGCCTCCCTCAGGACCTGCCCAGGGTTTGAATCCCATCTGATCCTCAAAAATCCTACTGAGAGGAGCAAGGAAGGAGCCAGTACCCTGTGTCATACAACTGAGGAGACTGGGACCCTGGAAGACCAGCAAACTGACCCAGGGTCACAGCGCAGGTGACTGCAGGCAGGAGAAGGTGACGCGGACCCACGTACTGCGCCCTTATTATACACTACGCCCTTCGCCCCACTGTCCCAGGTAGCTCTCCCAACAGCCCTTTGAGGGAAGCAGTGTTGTTATCCCCATTTCACAGAACAAGAAACTAACAGCAAGAAAGAGTCCATCACTTTTCCCAGGTCACACGGCTAGTAAGTGGCACAGCCTGGATTTCAACCCTGGCAGCTGGAATCCAGAAGGCAGGCCCTCAGCCCAGCTCTGACACTCACTAGCTAGGTAACCTTGGGCGAGAGACTTAACCATTCCTGGCCTCAGTTTCCTCACCTATAAAACAGGATGATAAAAAGACCTATGTATTAGGTTATTGTGGAAATTAAATGCGCAAATATACAAAGGTGCTTAGCACAGTGCCTGGCACACAGGAGCGCCCAGTGGTGTGACCTTTCAGCAGACACCACCTTCACTCCTGAGTCTCTGGGCTCTGGACGCATCAGGCTGGAAGCACTCACGGCTTCCCGGAAACTGGCCCCTGCGATCAGTCCCAGGGCACTGCCCCTCCACCTGGCAACATGGACCTCCAAGCTGGGGCTCTAAGGTACCCCATGTAGGAGGGGACTCTGGAAGTTTGGGTTCCCAGACCCAGGCCAAACCTGGGTCTCATCCTCTGAGGCCCCTAACAGGCCACTTCCCCTGCAGAGCTAGGGATATCCCCAGCTCAGCATGGGTCACAGGCCTCTCCCCACCCTTGCCCCATGGCCCCAGGTCACGGGGTATGGAGGCAGGGGGCTCTCCAGCCAGACAGCTGATGTCCTCATGACCATCCCCAGCCCTCCTAGCCTTAGGGATGACAATAACACCCACCCGGAGCCCTTCACACTTCCTGTAGCAGCTCACCCACGTTAGGTCACAAGATGGGCACCACCACCCATGAGGCCAGCTGCTCAGGGTCAGTAAACCCACTTTACAGATAAAGAAACTAAGGCCCTGATTTTCCCTGGGTGGGGATCTAAGTAACAGAAAGGCTTCTGTCTCCTGGACCGCAGCTCAGGGCTGAGCCAGGTCCCAGGCCAGACCCAACAGAGCCAGCTGGGGCAGCCAAAGGGGAGAAGAAGGTTCAAGGCACTCACGGGGCCAAGAGGAGGGGAGGAGATGGTTATACAGTGGACCCAGGGTCTCACCCAGTCACTGAGGATCCTGCAAGTGTTGAGGGGGGACATCAGTAACCCTGAGTCCGCCTCTTCCCCACTCCACCCCAGCCGGAGGAGATGGGCACAGCGCTTGCCCAGTACCCTGAGATGACCCCCGCCCACTCTCTGGGCACCTCTGGCCAGGCCTGGCCCCGCAGCCCTGCACTGACAGGGAGCTGCACCTCCCAAGGTGGCTCTCTAGCCCCAGACCCAAGCCAACTGTTCACCCCAGGCATTGTCTCCTGTCACTGTACCCATCTAATGCATGTCTGCATGGCATCACCCAGAAAGCCCTCCCTAACTGCTCACCCCCTACCTCTGCTGACCCCCAGGGCCAGCTCACCCACACACACCCACCTAAGAGCTGGTCCGCCTCCCAGGCTGCCCCAGCACATGATGCTGGGTCCCGCACAGGAGGGAGGCCATCTCTAAGGCACTGGCCCCAATATTGTGATCATGACTCACAGAAAAATATTTTCATTTGACCTCAGCACACACACACGCGCGCACACACACATGCGCGTGCACACACACACGAGCATACAGACAGCACGCATACATACGAACGTGAACCAAAAACCAAAGGTTGCACAAGCAACCCTTGCCAATACCGTGCCGTACACTTACTTGTTTTCTATTCTTTTTCATTAAAAAAATATTCACTGAGACCCACTAAGCAGATTTCATGGCCAGATTAGGGTCCAGTTAGTGGCCCTGATCCACAGTTTAAATAACGACTCTCCGGGGGTACGTGTGGCCCACACTCCCCACCAGGCACAGGAGCCCTCTACAACAGGCGCCTAACACAGATCCAGTTGTGGGACACTCACTCCACGCCAGACCTGCGCGGCTCCTACCGTGGGATCTCGTTTCACCTGCACCGTCACCCGAGGAGGTAGGGTGCTGCTCTAACCCCCACGTTACATGTGAGGACACCGAGGCCCAAGGTCACACAGCAAGGGGCTCCGGCAGAATTCGAAGCCAGGTCTGGCTGAATCTGGAACCACATTCATCGCCCAGCACCACCCTGGCCGCCGGCCGGTCTCCAGCCCCTCGCCCGTCCACACATGGCAGGAAGCGTGGCCCAAGGAAGTCTGCTCCAACTCCAACGACTAAAAGGCCACTCCTGCCCTGGCCAGTGTGGCTCAGTCAGTTGGCCATCGTCCTGTACACTGAAAGGTGGTGGGTTCGATTCCCAGTCAGGGCACATGCCCAAGTTTCTGGTTCGATCCCCGGTCAGGGAGCATACGGGAAGCAACCGATCGATGTTTCTCTCTCACCTCGATGTTTCTATCTCTCTCTCTCCCTTCCTCTCTCTAAAATCAATTTTTAAAAAACATAAAAAATTAAAAATTTTTTAAATTAAAATAAAAAAGCCATTCCCTATAGTAACTTAATTCTCTAGAGCAGTTGATGACTTGATGGGATGCGGGCCAGCCGCACACTCCTCACCGCAGGCCCTGCTCCCTTCTCCACACCCCCCTCCAGCTGACACGGCGAAGGAGCCGGGGTGAATAAGGGGGTCACCTCGGGGCTGAGGACCATTCTGCCTCATTGATATCACTGCCCTAGGGCAAGTCACCCAACCCCTTTGCGACTCCATGTCCTCATCTATGAAATGGGGATAACAGCACCCACCGTATCGGGTGGCTGTGAGGGAGGGGCGGACACATGTCAAGCATTTGGCCCAGTGCCTGACGTGGAGCATGGCCTGGGAAATGTGAGCTCTTATCATCATCCCCAGTCCTAACTCAAACCCCCATCATCAGAATAATCGCATGAGTGTTACGCACAATAGCCAAGATATGGAAGCAACCCAAGTGCCATCAATACACCAGTGGGTAAAAAAGTGTGGTACACGTACACAATGGAATATTACTCAGCCGTAAAAAAGAATGAAATCTTACCATTTGTGACAACATGGATGGACCTAGAGGGTATTATGCTAAGTGAAATAGCCAGTCAGAGAAAGACAAATACCACATGATTTCACATGTGGAATTTAATAAACAAAATAAAGGAACAAAACAGAAACAGACTCATAGCTACAGAGAACAAACTGATGGTTGCCGGGGGTGGGGAGGGGGGTGGGGATGGGTGAAAAAGGTGAGGGGATTAAGAAGCACAGATTGGTAGTTACAGAACAGTCACGGGGATGGAGAGCAGAGCACAGGGAATAGAGTCAATTACATTGTAATAAAACTATGTACGGTGCCAGGTGGGTACTGGAAATATTGGTGGGACCACTTTGTAAAGACATGATTGTCTAACCACTATACTGTACACCTGAAACCAACACAAAATAACACTGACTGTAAACTGTAATTGAAAAATAAAATTTTTAAAAAATACCCGCCGTGAACCCTGGGCAGGTTCGGGGCTGTGTGCACACAAACATGCCCGCGTACCGGCAGAATGTTAACCTGGGCACAGCACTCACTCACTGGTGCCAGGCACCACTCAGAGCGTGAACCCACGCTTCTAATCCTCCCAAAGAAGCCACATGGTGGGCGCTGTGACCGTCATCTCCATTTTACAGAAGAGGAAACTGAAACACCAAGAAGCTAAGTAACTCACTAGGATCGTGTAGCTGCTAAGTGGCAGGGCCAGGATTTGAACCCAGGCAGGCTGGCACTGCACACCCAGGCCAGGTGCTCCCAGTCATCGCTCGCAGCCCCTGATGTAAGCAGGTATTTACTGTGGCCTGGCCCTAAGCACATCATGCCCACTACCTTCTCACCAGAGCCCCAAAACAAGCCTGGGGGGTGAGGAGACGAGGTGGGGAGAGGAGGGGAGAGCTCAGACTGCTCTCTGGCCAGATAGCTGATGTCCTCATGACCTTCCCCAGCCCTCCTAGCCTTCCAGGTGACAGTAACAACCCACCCACGGTTGCACAGCTCCTCAGAGGTGGGGCTGGCAGCCAGCAACTCTGACTCCGGATTTCACAGTTTCCACCACCCGGGGCTCAGGGGAGCCGGGTCTGCTCGCCCCTGAGGCTGGGCAAGGCCCCCATGGGCCACCCGCTTCCCCAGTCCTGACCATGCTGAAAAGGTATCCCCAGGCCAACACAGCCTGCGCGCCTCACCCCACTCGCCCCCTCCCCAAGACACAACACACGCACACATACCTGTAAGGGGGGTCCCCCTGGAAGGAGGCCCCCTGGAAGGCTCAGCTCCTGAGGGGGCCCGAGCCCAGGGCCGTGGCCCTGCTCCAGCGCCAGCCCTAGTTTCCTCATTTTCCCCAGCGCTTTCTCACCCAGCCCCCTGCACCTCGGCCTCAGGAAGTTGCACAATCCCCTGGGAGCTGCAAATGTGGCCAAGGATTACTCACAGCGCCCGCCCTGCAGGACACGCTCACCCACAAGTCTACCCAACGCACAGGGACTCCCAGCTCCAATCTCACCCACCCCGGTCTCCAGGCCCCCCCCAGACTGAGCCTCTGACAGCCACCTCCCACCACACAGCCAGGACGCCCAGGCCCCAGGCCACACTGCCCCGCACCAAGATGGAGAGGTACTGCCCCGGCCAGGGTCGCGCAGTTGGTTGGAGCATCGTCCTGTACACCAAAGGGTCTCAGGTTCAATTCCCGGTCAGGGCACATACCCAGGTTTCGGGTTCAATCCCCGGTCAATCCCCAGTCGGGGCACATACAGGAGATAACCAAGCAATGTTTCTCTCTCTCTCTCTCTTGTTTCTCTCTCTTTCTCTCTCTCTCTCTCTCTCTCTCTCTCTCTCTCTCTCTCTCTCTCTCTCTCTCTCTCCTTTCCTCTCTCTCTAAAATCAATGAAAGCATATCCTCGGGTGAGGATTTTAGAAAAAAAGATGGCGAATCCTACTAGATTTGGTGCAGGCCTAACCCTGACCCACCCAGCCTCCCAGCGTCCTGGAGACATGCCCTCTTAGCCAGAAGCCCCCAGCTCACCTCCTTCCTGACTGGCCACACACGTGTCACCTTGCCCTGGGGCCTTCCTGGGGCCCCAGAAAACCAGTGCAAAGTCTCACAACAGCCCACCGTGAAACGGACCCTGAGACCAAGCATGTTCCGCGGAGTCCTGGGAAGCTCGGAGCCACCACACTGTTTCACCCGTGGGAAAAGGCTCTTGCTGCTCACGCAGGTTCAGAGGTCCCTCGGCCCCAGAGTTCTCTAACAGCCCGTCAATCCCTTGACATTTCCCCAGCGCTTCTTGCTGGTAGCTCAGCAATCCCCATCTTTGTAGGTAAACACCCCTGGTCAAGAAAGGCTGCCAATCACTGAGCTGTCACCAGTCATCTACACCTCCAGGTGGATGCATCTCTGGGCCCTTTCAGGAAGGGACAGTGTAGTGGCAGGAAGACTGGGCAGGCCACAGCTCCTGGAGAAGGCAGGAGAGGCCACTGAGGTGAGGGGAGCCCCAGGACGGGAGGTCAGGAGATCCAGGGAGCTGACCCAGACTCTGGCTCAACCGTGGGCCCCTCCCTGGGACAGCAAACCCTGGAAGGGCACAGAGGATGAGGAGGAACCTGGCCAGGGTGTGCAGAGCCCCTAGGGTGACCTCTGGCTCCCCCCTCACTGACTCGCAGTAGGGCCTCAGATAAGGAGTATGATAAGCACCTCTTATCCTTATCACCCCACACAACCTTGGACTCCCACCCAGCTGAGGACAAAGTCAGAAATGTTTTGGCTGGGCCCCAGGGCTCCCCGGAGAGCCCCTTATTTCTGCAGCTCTCATCAAAAGGCGGGGGCCTCAGGGCAGTTCCTCCACAGCCCTTCGAGGCCTAGAGTAGCAGGAACCAGGGTGGAGGCCCGTGGCCAGTCACCTGACGCCTCCAGCTCAGTGGACAGGGGGCACAGTCAAGGGCGCGGGCCACGCTGGAAAGCCCTCCCTCCCCTGGAAACACGGGCTGCAGGCCTCTTCGCAGGGACGCTTCTCAAAATGCCCACACAGCCACCCTCTCCCCAGCCCTGACAACAGCCCCACGAAGGGGAGGGCAGCAACCCCTGCCCCTCGTATTCCCAGATGGGGAGACTGAGGCTCAAAGCACTTAGTGATTTCCCTGAGGCCGGGCAGCGAGTTCGTGGCAAGTCTGTTTCCTGGCTCTTTCCCTAGACCTGTTTCTCAACCTCCACACACCTGACACTGGGGACCAGATCGTTCTTTGTAGGGGGCTGTCCTGAGCATTTTAAACATTCAGCAGCATCCCTGGCCTCTCCCCAGGAGATGCCAGTAGCATTCTCTGAGTCGTGACAACCAAAAATGTCATCAAACATTGCTGATGGGAGGCAAAATCTCCCGTGGTTGAGAACTACTGCCCCCGAAGTCCCTGAAGGACAAGCACCTGCCCATCTGAAACTGAAGGGTAGTTCCCAGGGCAGAGCCTCCCTCCTCTGCCAGGGGTACCTGGCGGGAGGGTCTGAGAGCACTGCTGAGTACTCGGTGGGCTCAGCACCCTCTGGGCAGAGGCTGCCACTCGGGGGTCTCCTCTGAAGACTGCCCTCCCACCCTCAGCTTAGAAACCAGCCCCTCCCTGGCATTCAATATTATAATTTTCTTTCAACTATCTTGATCATATACTCCTCTGAGTAAAAATGTTTGAGCACTGCCAACATATGCTTCTTTTCTTATACATTGCCTATAAATACCAATGCGGGAATATACATGCATGTCAGCAAACACACACAAAAATAGTTCTATGAAAAGGAAAAGAAGGGGACTGTAAATGACACGCACGGTAAGGCGCTGTTACACGCCAGCGCGACAGAAATTAACGTCTGCCAATAGCCACCGTCGGCGAGGACACGAGCCACAGAAACCCGAGGCACCGTGCACAGTGACTTGCCACGGTATTCACTAAGGTGGAAACACGCGCTGCACACCCTGCGCGCTAAGGTCACTCCGAGTCACACACGCGCGGGAAAATGCAGACACCGACACGCGCGGCGGCACAGACAACGCTGCTCGCACGGTGTTACTCGCAGCAGCCGAAAGGAAGCCAACCCCGAGTCCACGAGCAGCAGATGGATACAAACGTGGCAGCAAGTCATCCAGCAGAACACTATAGAGCAGGGCACAGGGACACACCGCAGCGACGCGACAGCACGGGGGAACCGCACAAAGGGACGACTGAGTTGAAAACCACGACACAAGAGAAAATGGTCAGTGTTGTTCCAGCTGTTTTAAACTCAGAATCAGGGAAAACTAACTCTATTGCTCAAGGAGGCAGACAGGAGTGGTTACGGACAAAGAAGAGCAAGGAGGTGATTATTTGAGGTCAGGGTCAAGGGTACCGCTGGGGCGGGGTCTGAGCAGGTGGGCACCGAGCTGATTTCCCAGTGAAGGCCACACTGTTTCTCCCCTGGGTGGTGGTTACCCCGATGCTCACTGTGGAAATTGCTACATTATACACAGTATATGTTCATGCTCTTTACACCAAGTGTGCTGTATTTCACAAGGAAATAGGAGTTCTAATATCTGCTTCTCATACCGGGCTTCGAAAACCACTGTGATTAGACCAAACTGGATGAGAACCTACAGTCGCAGGTCTGGAGGACACAGTCCTACTCGCGGTCTGCAGAGGGCTCCCCCAGCTGGCCCAGACTGCCCGCGGCCCCTCAGCCCACAGCGCTGGCACTCAGCCCCTGTCACCTCCCACCCTCCGCAGGGCGTCCCAGCCACTAGGCCCCTGCTGCCCAAGGGCAGGGAGCTGCATCAGGCCGGGCGCCTCCACCCACCTCACCCTGCCCTGGGCCAGTCCTCCAGGCCCCTCAGAGGCTCACGCGGGCAGGCACTGAAGGAGCGGGTGAGCCTCAGACACCCTGTGAACACATCAAAAGGAAGGAGGCGGAAAAAAGAATAAAGAGTATGGAGAGAGGGGGACCGAGAGCAGGAAAGACAGATGTTCCAGATGCAGAAGGAGATCGAGGGTCAGAGGAATTGCAAGGACGAAAGGGGGAGGAGAGAAGATGTTGAGGTGGGGGGTGGGGAGAGACAGATGCAGTGCCCCAGGGTCCAGGCCCAAGTCTGGAGCTCCAGAGAGTCCTGAACTGTTGGGCCTGACTTAGCACCCCATCCCCCATGGCCCAGGGCTTCCAAGGGGTGCGTGGGTGGCTCAGGGGCCTCCCTGTGGCCTTCCCTCATACTCAGCAGCCTCGAGCCCTCTTGGAAGTAAGGACCTGTCCAGGAGGGAAGCCTCCAGGCCTGCAGAGGTGACCCCCAGGTGAGGGGAGGGGATGGGGGGGATGCAGAGCTGCCCTTTCTGGGGTCCAGAGGGCAGGAAGGGCTGAGCCAAGGTCACCATGCTGGCATGAGCCCTGTTGTAAAAACTCTCTCCAGACCAAGGAAGAGCGCTCTTTAGAGTGAAGGGTCAGGCGTGGGCACATTCACATCTGTTTAGGATGTTACTCTGTCCTATCTTACATCTCTCTGCCTTTCTGTCCTCCGTGGTTACTGCAAGTCCCATCACCCTGCTGGGCCAGCCCTGTTAGGCACCCAGGAAGTGCTCACTCAGTTCATGCCTGTGGACCCCGACGGTGATCAAGGCCATGGGGTGCTGGAGTGGAGCCTTCATGGTCCCTAGGCCTCGGCCCCCTCCTCTCAACGTGAGGGCAGCACCAACTGGCCTCTAAGGTCCCTGGCGCCACAGCCCCAATCCACCCGCAGCAAAGCCAGCCAGTGCCACCCTGGCAGGGGCAGCTGAGAGTGCACCTGGCTAGAGCCGGGAAGGGACAAGAGGCAGCAGGGGGTGGACAGTATAGTGTGTCACTTGGCACCCCTCAGGGACTGTGGGGGCTGAGGCAGGTGTTTTCCCAAACCAATTATAAACACAGCAGAGGACAGGCTGTGACTTCCCTTGGCAAACAGGAGAAAACAAACGGAGCCCCACCCCACAGCCCCACTGGTAGAACTGGGGGGGGGGGGGGGATGCTGGCAAACCCTCTGCGGGAGGGCAGACTGAGCCCACACTGGAGCGAGGCTGGCCCTGGATCACCGGCAGGCCGGGGCAGGAGCTCCTCGCATGAGACGGTGAAGCTGATACCCAGCCCGCGCAGGGCAGACCACGAGTACAGCATCTGTCGTGTCCTCGTCTGGGCACATGGCGGGGGCTCAGATCACGCTCGCTCAGTCTGCAGAGATGCCTGAGCATCCACTATATGCCTCGCTCTCTTCCAGGCACTGGGGCTACCGCACTGAACAGAACAGACCCCAAACCTGTGCGCAGGGTGCTGACATTCCAGGGGTCCATTCATCTGTTGAAAGATTGGCTCCCACACCAAGCTCATCCCGCCTCCCCCTGCAGGGCTGCAGGGCTGGCTACCACCTCTTCTCACCCACCAGGCTCTGCTCCAGCTCCCCCAGCTTCACCCAACTACCTGCTGTCCTCCAGGCCCAGGACCTCCTAGGAAACATGCAACCTCGAGCACTGACCCCGCACACACGCACCCACCCTCCCAACGTCTCCAGTCCAGGTGAGGAAAAGGGAAGGGAATGGCTGCTTTTTGTGCGTTTTAGCATTTTTATTCTTAATGAGACATACAGTTCAGTGATCCAGTACTTGCCCTCCACAGGATGGGAAGGTGCAGTAACGTGATGGATCTTTCTACAGCCTCAGTGCAACGACGTGGAGGCCGCTTCGGACACCTCCCCTACTCCCACAATGCTACTCTGGCTCCAGGCGCTTCAGACCTGTCCCATGCTCTGCTGACTCTCGGGGCTAGCGCATCCTTTGCTGTCCACCTCATCCCTCCTGGACCAAACAGCAAATATTTCCTGAGCACTCACCCCAGAGGAGGGTGCCAAGACCACAAGGCTAGTCAGTGGTCAGGGTAACAGGAGGCCGGGGCAGAGAGCCAGGCTGGGGAAGGGAGGGTCAACAAGGGGACTCAGAGTGGCCCCTGCCCCTGGGGACCTGGTGTCAAAAAGGAGACCGGTCTAAGAGACCCAAAGCAATCAGAGACCCAGGAGACAGCTCTTGCCTGGTAGCTGCAAGGCTGTAGGTTCTGAAATGTGATCTGAGGACCAGCAGCACCAGCAGCAGCTGAGAACTTGACAGAAATGCAAACCCCAGACCTATGAATCCCAGACCCGCTCAATCAGAAACACTCTGGTGGGGCCCTGCAAGCTGTGTTTTAACCATTCCTCCAGGTGATTCTGATGCCCACTCAAATGTGAGAACCGCTGTCTTAGAGAAAGAACATCAGAATTATTTGGGGGATTTAAAAAAAAATATTAATGCCTCCCCCAAGACTCAGAAGCAATGGTATTTTTTAAGAGCTCCTAGGCGATCACAATATCCAGCAGCCAGGGCCAAAGTCAAATAGAACAGTCCCCAGGGCTCCTGGGAAGGTGTGCCTTAATGAACAGAGGATTTGGACAGGGAGGAGAGTAGGGGACAGGGTGCCAGGAGAGGGGACGAGCATGAACGAAGGCTGGGAGAAGGGAATATGGACCACAGGTTTTTGGAGAGTCTGCTGGGATTCCTGGATGAATCCCCAGGGCATCACGGTTACTTCGGAACCCCTGCCAACAAGGAGGCCTGACCCCGAGGAAGCTGGACACGGGTGGGGATGGCCAGACCCATTTCTCCTTCTCCTTATGCCCACACTGAAGAGCCAGAGAAGGAAACTGCTAATGACTCTGCCTCTTGCTTCTACCCCTCTGAGCCACCGTCTGCTCTCACCCACTGCCCACCACCCGCAGCAAAGCACTTCCTGTGGGCATGGTAAGTCCCGGATCCTGCTCTATCGCCAGGATTGTAGCTCTGCCTTCAGTGACATCGCAGTCAAGGGGATCTGTGTCTCTGGCGCAGAATGGAGGAGAGGCAGGCAATAGTGGCACAGGGGAGAGCCACCAGTTAGGAGTGGGGAGTGAGTGACCAGGCCAGATGCCACTCAAGGAATCCCAAGGGACAGGCAGTAGAGGGATGGTGGAGATGCTGCGGGCATTGCCAAGTCCTCTATGCTGTCCTGTTAAACGTGGAGACCAGGTTGGGTGTGGTGCAACAGAGAGTGGTGGAGACTATGGCACGGAGTCTGCAAAGCCATGCGAGGCGTTTCATTTGCACATGTTAGACGTACAGGGGACTATTTGCAACCCACAGGTCTTCATTTCTTCCCTAGAGCTCTCTATGCCTCTACTTCCTCACTTAAAAAGGAGAAATAAAGAAATAAATGAGTTGTAAGAGTTAATGATGCTACTAAGTAACATTTTTTGAGCATGGCACTATTCTGAGTCCTGTACACACAGCGTGCACAAATATCCTCAACCCTCAGATGGCACTGTCGGGAGGTGCTGCTGTAATCCTTGTTTTTCAGGCGTGGAAATGAAAGCACAGTGGGGTTGAACAGCTTTTCCAGGGTCACACAGCTAGTAAGTGGCAGAGCTGGGATTCCAAGCCAGGAAGCCTGGTCCCAGAGCCCCTGCTCTCAACGACCCCCTGCCTAGGTTACACTTAGCCCAGTGCTTGTTACGTGGTAGCTATGGCCATGTCCCAAGAAGTCCTGGCTGGTCATCCAGCAGGGCCAGCCGCTGGCTAAAGCTCTCCTGAGTGGACGGCAGCAGTCCCCCACTTTGTCAAGCCTGTCCTGTCCTGGTGCCTCTGCCAGGGATCTGTAGGAGGTTCGCATTAGAGGGGATCCCACAGATAATTTAGGTTCACAGCTATGAAAACTGAGAATGGGAGGAGCTCCAGCCCAGAGCCTGTCAGAGGCGGGGTGGCGTCCCCTGTGTTCTCACTTTCGCTGCTGTCTCGTTCTCACCCAGTAGTCCTCACAGCCTTTTCTCCACATCCCATTAAGCAAGTGCCTACAGAGCTCGGGCATCACTGTATGTTAAGGTCTGTGGTTTCCAAGGAGACCCAGGAAGGCTTGTCTGAACTCAGGCCAGTCAAGAGAGTTCTCACAGGGGTCCTTTGGTCACCTGTGACAGCAGCTCAGAGAAGCAGTCAGGAGACAGGTGCAGTCCTGGGACAGGGGCTTCATCAAGTTCCTGCTCAGAGCAGGAGACCTGGATGGGGAAAAGAAGGTTCCCAGACCACCACACCCCCACCTTTTAAGAGGGAACTCCGGGAAAACCTGAAGTGGTCCTCAGGGATTGAGAAGATGGATTTTGGAGTTATTTGGGCCCTGGTTAGAATCCCTACCATTTCTAGGCTGTGTAACTTCAGGCAACTTACTTTTCTGAGCCAGTATAATGAAAATAATAATTCCTACCTCATTCTAAAGAATAAATGTTCGCAACTATTGTTTATAACTAAGTTTTATTATTATATTGTTCTATTATAGCAAAAAGAAAATAGGTGAATACTCTATTAATATAATATTGTGTTATTGTTGGTCTCATAGACACACATATACACAATTCATCTATACATACATACCTAGATACCTATAACCTCATAATCACACACACACACTCCCATCAGTTACGCTGCACACTGACACCCAGAGCCGCATCGTGGACTCACCGTGTACCAGGCACAGATCCTCTTGAATCCTCACAACAGCCCATGAGGTGTGTGCATTTTTATCTCTTCTCAGATGAGGACACATACATTACACACATCAATATTGCATCCTGGGATCTGGACACTTCTCAACTCAATTTCCACGGTCATCTCCAGGGCAGCCCCAAGCTGGGCCCCAAGTGCTGACTGCCCTCCATCCACGGGACAAAGGCCCAACCTGGCCCCAACCTGGCTTTCATACCAGCTGTGGTTGGGGAAACCCCTGCCGCCAGCAGAAACCAAGTTGACTTTGAGAAGGAAGAGACAAAAGCCAGGGGCGACTGGGCCACTCCCTGTGAGGGCAGGTGCTAAGTAACTCTATAATCTCTGGCTAATGATGCAATTACAGCCATAAACAGAGCCCCAGGAGGGATCAGGGCCAGAAGCCAGACCCTCAAAAGGCAGCTAGGACTGAGGGGTGGGAGGCCCCTCCTACCTGCTTTCCAGAAGAGAGACTGAAACAGGGTCCTGACTGGCCATGGGGATGGGCACTGGGTGTCTCCACTATTCCAGGACCCTACATGGGCTCCCGCCTGCCCTGGCCAGGCCCCTGCCCACCTCTGACTGTGAGTCACCAGGTCATCAGCCCTCAGAAGTCCAGCTGGCTCTCTCTGGGTTCAGTGCTCACCTGAGGAGATGTCCCCTGCCCCAAATCCTGCTCCCCTTCCAGGGGACCCAGAACCAAGAGACCTGGGTTCCCATTTGGCTGCACCTCACTGAGCTAAGGCAAAATAGCACTGCAGCTGTAACAGGCCTTGTACACTGTAAGCAACACTGGCTCCCCTCTGGGAGAACATGCAGTTACCTCAAACAGCCCTTCATTTGCACCCTGGTTCCTGCTCTCCTGTCCCAGCAGCCAGGAGGCAGGCAGAAAGAAAGGGGCCAATGCCCTGGCCGGGTTGCTCAGTGGTTGGAGCGTCAGTCTGTGAACCAGAGAGGCTCGCATTGGATTCCAGTCAAGGGCACATATGTGGGTTTGCAGTTAGTTGCTGTTCAATCCCCGCCCTGGTCAGGGTCATGCTGGAGGCAACCAACTGATGTGTCTCTCACATTGATGTTTCTCTCTCTCTCTTCCTCCTTCCCACTCTATCTGAAAATCAATAAAAAAAATATCCTCCAGTGAGGATTTAAAAAAAAGAAAGGGGCCAAGTCAGCTGCTATTTTTCCCACAGTCGGGGAAACTGAGGCACAGTACAAGCATACCAGCAGACTACCAGACTGGACTCTCAAGACTCAGGCCCTTCCCCTTCCAGTGCCTCTACTGCCGCTGTCTCTTCTGAAGACTGTGATCTCCCAGAGGCCAGGCTAGGAACTGTCTCCCAGACAGCACAGAGAAGGCCTCAGAGGGTACAGGCCAAGAAGCCAAGGGCTGCGTTCTGATGGGGCACACAGGCATCTGGTCGCCCTAGAGGAAAACCAGGTGGAATCAGGGCAAGTGCAAGGGCCTAAGTCCACATCCCAGAGGTGTCACGGGGGGCCTGCAAACAGCCCTGTCACTCTCCCTGCTCCACTAAGCATCCCCTCACTCGGGGGACTGGAGGCGGGGGTGGAGGCTGGACGTGGTAATTTCACTGATACTTCCCCAGCTAACGAGCTCGAAGCCAAAACACTGCGCTCAAGTTTAGTCCAGAAACTGCCGGCGCAGAGCAGTCCCCACAACAGACGGGCGAGAAGAGCATGGCTGGAGTGGACGGGGGATCCGTCAAGGACTCGGTGGTGAGGAGCTGTCAGGGAACCGGAAGGGGGAGCCCTGGGCAGCGCGGGCACCCGTGCTCCCTCCCCCTGGGCGCGAGGCTGGGGTGCGCCAGGCGGCTGCGGCGCGAACCTGCTCTCGCAACCCGAAGCAGCTCCGGGCAGCCGTGCGTGAAGCCAGAACCTGGGCGGGGAGGGGGCGAGGGCGGGGACCGAGCTGGCATCAGCCCGCTCCCTTCCTGGAGGCAAGCGCGCGCACTACGGCCGAATAGCTGTCCCGAGTAAGGGGAGGGGGAAGAGTGAGCGCTGACTCGGGGGACGGGACAGCCTGCGGTTGGGCTGTGCGGACACAGGGAATAGGGGGAAGGGGGCGTGTTTTCCGGGATTCGGTACCGAGAAGGTGGGGGGGGGTTACTCGGGGTACGGGCAGATGGCTGGGAGCTCCCAGGAAAACAGAAAGAGGGGCGCGTGGGGGGTAAGCTCTGGGGTTGGGGTTCCCTAAGCTCGTGGAATAATGCAAGGGGGAGAAAAAGACCGCGTTCAGGGATACCAGGGGACTCGAGCAGGGGCGACTTCTTCAAGAGTCGGAGGGGGAAGAAAGGAAGGGAAGGGAGGGAGGGATGGTACTTCCACCCGTCCCCCCCCCCCCCCCGCCCCACACCCTCGGCAGCCCAACCCCCGGGGCGGGGCGCGGCTCCGGCCCTCCCACTCCCCCAGACCATCCCGGCAGGGCCTGGCCCGGCCGGACTCGGCCCCCGCACACCTCCCCTACCTCCGGCGCTCCCCCCCGCACCTCCCGCCCCCCCCCGCCGCGTCCGGGGGAGAAGAAGTGGGCGCAGGGCCCACACGTCCCTCAAACTTCTTGCAAGTTCACTCCCACGCCTCCCGCCCCATCAGGCTCCCAGCTCCCGGGCCGGGAAGGCCCGTGCCCGCCCCGGCCCCTCCCGCCTGGTTACATAAGGTCGCGGAGAAGCCGCCCCCGGCCCGGGCCCGAAGGGAGGGGCCGCACGGGTTCCCGGGATCGGCGGGCAACGCCGCTCGGGCCATGTGCCGGGCGTCCCGGGCTGGACGGACGGCGGGGCCGGTGGCGGCGCGGCGCACACGGTCTCACTCCCCTCTCCAGCCCGCACCCCCACCCACCCACCTGTCTCCCGGACCCACGGGATGGGGGTGGAGGAGTCTGGGCCGAGGGTTCCGAGCCCTCCGCGCACCCCGTGCCCCCCGGCCCCGCTCACCTAGCTCTGAAGGTCAATCCGTCCGCCGCCCGCGCCCCGGGGCTCCGGCAACTTGTCCCAAGTTCAGGTGTCCGGCCCGCAAGCTGCGCCTGCCGCCCCCTCCCGAGTTCCTCCGGCTCGGCGCCACCAGGGAGGCCCGCCCCGTCCGCCCTTCCCGTTGCCGTCGGCGCCGCCGCCGCTCCCTACGTCTAGCCAGCGGCCGCCGCCTCCGCTGTCACCGAGCCCCGCGCCCGGCGCCCCAGCTCCCGCTGTCACTCCGCACCCACTTCCCGCGGCGCCCGGCAGAGGGCAGCACCCGCCCCCGCGGCCCCGCCCCGCCCCGCCCCCCGTCGGCCTGCCGCGGCGCCCGCTGGGAAACGTAGTCTTCGCGGCGGCACTAGCAGGCACGCTGGGGTTTGTAGTCCCATTCTGTGGGCCCAAGGCTGTAAAACCAGGACTTGGTGTTTAACCTGGAACCTTTGTTCCACTTCGTTTCTGCCCCTTTTGCAAGTTTTCTTTCTCTTCTCAATAAGTGATGTCCCAAACCGGAGTTCATCACTATACACCCTGCAGCCTGTCTGCACGCAGCAGGTTGTCTTTCCCAGGTTGGGAAAGACACAGGGTCCCAGGTGGTGTGCTGTTGCCATAGAAACTCCTCGGTGGCCACCACAGTTTGCCATCTGACTTGCAGTGGGGTGATGGGCCTGAGCATAAAGGGCAAGGTTGGGGTCAGCCTGGTGAAGGACAGGGTAAAAGAAGTGTAACTGTGGATTGGAGCCCGCCTTTCCTCCCATTATGAATTTTGCATTTATAGCCAACCCCTTCCCACCTAGGTCTCATCGGTTGAGCTCTCTGGTACCCCCACCACTATCAACATCAGAAATGTTCTAATCTTTCATGTCACCTTCCCCTGTTGGAAGTCACAGGAGCTGACCCATCATTCTCTGCTTGCCCCTCCTCCCCCTTCCACTCCCCCTCCCCGTTCCCCTCCCCCTCTCCCTACTCCCCTCCCCCTCTCCCTACTCCCCTCCCCCTCTCCCTCTTCCTTCTCCTCCTCCCTCTGGGTCTTGCTACGTGGCTCCTAGGGAGGACAGGGATGAATCCAGAGGGACAAGACCTCTTGTTCAGTTGGTTAGAGCAAGTAGGCTTGATTTCCATGTGATTCAAGTAGTTCTCCCTCTTGTCCACTGTTGAGGGCCAGCCTTTCTTCAAATACGGGCCCAGGGACATAGGTGTCTGGGTGAAAATATGATCAGCTTAGCTCTGCTCAGACCTTCGAAGCCCTCCTGGAATAGGTTCTGGTGGCATCAGTCTCCTCCCTAGGGGACTCAGGACTGTTACAGTGCATGTAGGCATCCTAGGCATCTGCATGCCTCAGGCAGCTCCTGCTGCAAACTGGATCCCAGATAAGGAGGTGGATTCGGGATTCATTGGACCCCTGGCCACGCTGCTCGTGGACATGCATGGGAGAATTCTGGGGGTAGTTTGGTTAGTTAGGTCAGCAGAGCGTGTTGGGTTGTCAGAGTAGGGCCCCTTTTCCCTTCCTAAAGGAATGCCCTGCCTTGATGCCGCCACCACTGCTGCCCTGTCCAGAGAGAAGCTGTGCAGGGCACAGGGCACATCCCCAAGCCCTACCTTATGCCCCGTTTCTCTTTGAATCTCAGTGACCCACCCAGAAGCCTTGAAGCAACTAAGGGACAACATGGCTCAGCAAAAGCAAATTCTCCCCTGACTCTCACTCCCCATTCCTTGAGACCTGGTACTGCCTTACAGGTCACAGCTGCCCTCTCAAAACAACAGGCCGACCAACGTGGAGAAGAACTATTTATTAATAGAAAAAGTCCAGAGTCCAGAAAAGGAAGGCTGAATCCAGAGCAGAAGCACAGAGAGAAGCCCCTGCAAGGTGGGGGGCTGAGAGGAAGAGGGGAGCCCAGGCATCCAGGCGCTGAGTCTAGATGGCAGTGGCAAAGCCCACCCTGTTGTTGCCCATGTCATAGACGGAATAGTAGGACCTGAGGAAGACGTCCCCGAGGATCCACAGGGGCTGGCCATTCTGGGAGGGCAGGTAGGTGGGCTCGACCCCCAAGGTGCAGTAGCCATTGTCCTGCGTTAGACAACAGTGCAGCACACTCAGTTCACTCACACATGGACAGGGCGCGGCCCAGCCCTGAGCCCGGGCCAGGGGCACAAATGCCGAGATGAGTGAGCCAGGGTCTCTGCCCTGGAGGACTCCGGCCAACTGAGCTGCCAGGGCAGAGGCCGATGGAATGGGGGAATTCGGACTATAGTGGCCCTCCACAGGGACTCCTCTCTTCATGCCCCTCCCCCTCACCTACCTCCTGCTCCCAGATCTGCCCAGTGGTCAAGTATTCGAGGCAGACCATCGTGGATCCAAACCTTAGTTTCACCCAGACTAGCTGTGTAGCCTTGGGTGAGTTACCTAACCTCTCTGAACCTTCAAGTGTTCACTTGTCAAATGGAAATCAGTATCTCCCTCATTGAATGTTGTGTCAGTGAAGTGGGATAGTGCTTCATACAGCGGCTGACCCTGGCAGGTGTGCACCAAAGAGCCCAGTGCCTCTCCCCACTAATTAATGATAATAATTAATGGTAGATGACACCCTTCACAGAGAAGGGGGTTTAGAATCAATGAGTGAGGAAACTAAATCAGTGCTACAGGGAATCAGGAAGTGTCACAGCGTAAGGGGACCGAGCAGGTCTGGCTCCCACGCTTTCCTCCCACCCCAGGTCCCTGCGGGCTCAGCCTGCGGCACCAGCACTCACGTTGAGGACGTAGGAGGAAGGCGG
The DNA here is from genome assembly GCA_030848825.1 of Tadarida brasiliensis. Classification (NCBI taxonomy): domain Eukaryota; kingdom Metazoa; phylum Chordata; class Mammalia; order Chiroptera; family Molossidae; genus Tadarida; species Tadarida brasiliensis. Next base: position 15,089,360 of record CM061262.1, read on the forward strand.
CAGGGGGAACTGCACCCCGTTGATGATGAAGCTGAGGGTGGGCAGGTTCTGGATGCTGTTACAGTTCACAAAAAACTGCAGAGAGAGGAACAGGGCCCAGGTCGTCTCACCTCCCACGTGAGAGCACCTACCAACCTTGTCACCTCAGCCCCCCTGGTCCCAGGCCTGAGTCCCCAGCCTGCTTCTGGCCCGGAGGTGGCAGCGCGAAGGGAAAGCCTGTGTCAGTACTGCTGGCATCACTCGTGTGGGCTCCCACTTGGGGGTGGGATTGGCGGAGACCTGAGCACCTCTCCCACCCCAAAAACATGACTTTGGCCTGAATTTCCCCACATGGCAGATTGAATCTGTGCCAATCTCTGCAACTTTCTTTTGAAAACACACAGTCTGTAGAAAGAGTAGCCCCTCGGTCCCCCAAAGGTAGTGGGAAGGCATTACTTAGGCAAACCCTTCGCTGGGGTCCAGAGAGAAGGGGAGACGGGGCTTGGCCCTATGGAGGTGAGGGACATGTGGATTAAAAAGTTATCCTTGCCCGGCCGGTGTGGCTCACTGGTTAGAGCATTGGCCCGAGAACCAAAGAGCCACGGGTTTGGTTCCGGTCAAGGGCATGTACCTCGGTTGCGGTTCGGTCCTGGTCAGGGTCGTACGGGAGGCAGCCAGTCGATGTTTCTCTCTCTCTCTCTCCACCCCCCTCCCTCCCTCCCACTCTGTCTGAAGATAAATGGAAAAAAATGTCCTCTGGTGAGGATTAAAAAAAAAAAGTTATCCCTTGCCCTGGCTCAGTTAGTTGGAGCATCATCCCACACACCAAAAGGTTGTGGGTTCGATTTCTGGTCAGGGCACATACAGGAGGCAACCGATCAATATTTCTCTTCTCTATCAAATCAGTGTTTCTCTCTCCCTCTCCCTCCCTCCCACTCTATCTGAAGATAAATGGAAAAATTTCCTTGGGTGAGGATTTTAAAAAAATAAAATAAAAATTTTTTTAAAGTCCTCCCTTGTCACTCACCATCATGGCCCCTCTTCCCAGTTACTTAGCCTTCATCCTGCTTCCTCTGAGGAGCTGGGGCTCAGAAGAAATTCTGCCTCGTAGGAACCTCCTCACAGCCCCTCAGCACAAGCATCTGCCCCCCGAATCAGGCTCCAGGCCCCTGCCCCAGTCATCCCAGGGCCCCCCACCTCCAGCGCCTTGGGAAGCACAAAGTATGGAGACCAAGACTCAGGCTGCTCCTGGACCCCGGGAGAAACCGTGAGTGTCTGCTGGCTGGCCTCTCCTGGGGAAGGGACACCTGCACCAGACACACCTGTCCATACTGGTCCTCCTGGGCCCCCGTGGCCTGCAGAAGGGCACTCATGTACTGCTGGGGCACGGTGAGCAGAGATGTGCCTGTGTCCACGATGGCCTGGCAGCCCTGGGAGCACCAGCCAGAGGCCTGGCCGCCAATGAGGAACCTGAATGGTGAGGAGGTGAGTGGCCTGAGCACCCCCAGCTCAGGGCAGCTAGGGGGTGCGCTTTCCCCAGATCCAAGGGACTAACAGCCTCTACCACAGAAGCAAGGTGCAACTCAGGAAGGTCAGTCCAGTCATCCCCGCCTCACAGCACAGCAGAGTATGGGCGGACGACAGGGTCTGAAATGTCTGGGATTGCAAATCCGGCCCTTGCCTACTGTCCCCATCCCACCCTCCTTCTCCAGGCCCAGCTGGGCCTTGAAACTCCAGCAGAGGGCAGCTGTGGCTTTGTGGGGGTAGACCTGAGGGCGTGGGGGGGTCCTCTGTCCCCACCCCCAGCAGTGTGTGCGTGTGAGAGAGAGAGATGAAATGACTCAAAGCTGTGCCCACATCCCCAGGACCCTGCCACAGACTTACTCCTCAATGCCAATCTGCCAGTAGAGCTCCTGGGTGACGGGGGCCCAGTAGATCTGCCCCTGGTACAGGCTGTTGTCCACACCCCCGAAGATGACTGCTCCCCCGTCCTGAGAACCCTGCTGGCTGCGGGCAAAGCGACAGGTGAGTCCCTGTGGAGCAGGCCCCTCAGAGGGTCCTGCCCTGGCTCCAGGCTGGGCTCCCCAGGGCAGGCCTGGGGCTCCCTGAGGACAGGGCCCTGTCTCCGGGGCTCCCAGGCTAGGCCCCTGAGAATTCCCAGTGCCTCGGGCTCCTGCAGGATTTTGCCTCACCAAGTCCTGCCTCCAAGGCAGCCGCTGGTGTGTGACCCCCCAGCCTGCCCGGTTTCCTCTCCCTTCACTTCATGATGCTGGAGTACTTTCTGCTGGGATTGGAGGGAGGGAGGCCTGGGGGAGGGGAGGGGAGGACTCTGTGTTTGTTTGAGAGGCCCCCCTGGTAACTGAACTTGAGTGTGGAACTCCGGGAAGCTCCTAAGGGCTAAACTCAGAGTAACTGTACACAGAGGTAGCAAGTAAATCAGCAACATTAGTAACAGGGTAATGTTGAAAGTCCGATTCCAGTGATTAAGCCCAAGACGGTTAGAAAATTCTAAGGGGGGAAAAGGAAAATCCCGTTCCAGGCCTGGCTCCCGGGCCCCTCCACACACAGCGTGTTTGCTTGCGTTTGTGGTGAGGACAGCCACTCACTAGAGGTAATGGTGGACCTAGACCAGAACCTGGACCTGGCTTGTTCCAGGACCTGGCTGGAACAATAGATCAGAGGGGATGAAGCAGTAGATCACTATGCAAAAGAGCTGTCCAGGTAGTAAACCTCGGTGGGCAGGACATGAGCTGCCTGGGCTCTGGGCAGCAGGGAAACCCCAGAGCTACTGAGAATCAGCCGCAACCCTCGCAGCACAGCTCAGCCGGATGGAGAGACGCTGTCCTGGCCCAGGAATGCAAAGCAAAGGGGTGGGCTGGGACAGAGGCAGGGATGGGGAGAAGTGAGGAGAGGGGGAGAAGTCAGAGTCCAGGAGGAAAGGCCCTGGGACAGAAGTGGCCAAGTGCCTGCTGGGAGGCCTCCAAATCCCCAAGGATGGAGCCTCGGTTGTCCAGGCTGAAGGAAGGGAGGCAGGGCTGGGCGCTGGGGACCCCAGGTGGTTCCTTACTTGCTGAGGTAGAAGCTGAAGACAGGGCTGGTGAGGGCGCCCTCCTGCAGCATGCCCTGCAGGGCTGTGGTGGCCCCGCCCACGGCCAGGGCTGGGTAGGCCATGCCCAGGATGCCATCGAACTGCGCGTAGACGAAATTGGTGCCTGGCTCGTTCTCACTCAGGCCGAACTCCTGGTTGGGGACCTGGATGTTCTGGAGCTGGAGGGGGCACAGGGGACGTGACAAGTGTAACCACCCACCTCCCCCAGACATCCCAGAGACCCCTCCAGGCTCGTTCTCCATCCCTCCTTCACCTGTCCTCCTGTCCTTCTGAATGGCCTCGCCCGCCTGCAGGACCCCCCGCCCAGGACCAGTCATCCCACTCATCACGTGTCCTCAGTGTCCTGCACAGGCCACCCTCAGTGAGGGTCCAGTGAGTGCGTGCGTGAGCCCTCAGTGCGCTGATTTCCTGTCCTGCACAGGAGAGCGCGAGGGGTTTTCCGTATTTGCCGGGGTCTCCGTCTGAACCTCCCGATCAGACTCGGGCCTGCGAGGCTGGAGCCCGGGCCGGGGTGCGGAGCAGCACCGCTCACCGTCAGGGTGTCGTAGCCGAAGAAGCCGGTGAGGCTGCCGCTGCCGTACTGCAGGGAGAAGGTCTGCCCGTTGGTGGAGTAGGTGGAGGACTGGCCGGGGTTGAAGCGGCTGTGGCCGGCTGCCGGGCGGGGAGGATGCGGGGTCAGGCTGGCACGTGAGCTGCCCTGACCCTCAGGCCTGTGCTCACATCCTGAGGCCTCAGCGCACCCTTCCACCCGTCGGGGGGAGGCCTGCCCGGGTCCCCAGCATTGGAAGGCCCATGGGAGCGGGCCAGCCTTGGGCACAGCCCCCTCTGACTCAGGGCAGCCCTAGGACTATGACCTCCCTGTGGTCTCCCTGGGCCCGCAGATCTCAGACATCGCGAGTGCTGAGAAATCATTTTTCAGATGAAGGAGTGAATGACTCTCCAGGTGTCCCTGCTTTCCCTGACCCTCACCAGGTCAACAATCTGGCCAGACCAGCATCCTGAGATCTAGTAGTGTCCGGCCAATGGAGGACCCTCCAAGCTACAGGTGTGAGGACCCAAACCCCAAGGCTTTGGCAGAGACCAGGGCAGCCTTAAGAAAGTGAACAGGGACCACATCCTCTGTTGTTCTCCCAAGTGCCGTGGAGACACTCAGTGAGAACTTAGTAAAGAATGGAGCAGAGCCCTGGCCTGTTTGGCTCAGAGATTAGAGCGTTGGCTCGTGGACCAGAGAGACCCAGGTTCGGTTCCTGCTAAGGGCACTTACCTCAGTTGCTGTTTGTCCTCAGCCCTGGTTGGGGTCATGTGGGTGGCAACCAGTCGATGTGTCTCTCTCACATCGATGTTTCTCTCCCTCTCTCCCTCCCGGTCTATCTGAAGATAAATGCAAAAATGTCCTCGGGTGAGGATTAAAAAAAAAAAAAAGAATGGAGCAGAGTGGCGGCCAGAGCAGATGAAGGAATTGGTATTGGTGAGCAGGGAAGGCAGAGACACCAGTCAGCTCCAGGACCAGCTTCTTTCCTGTGGCCTGGGCATGCCACGTGACCCTAAATAAGTCCCTGGTCCTCTCCAGGACCAAAGCTCCCCCCAGCAATCCCTGTGACGATTACCCTTCCCCAGAGGGCATCAGTGCCCTCCCCTGCCCACCGCCCTCCCTGCCCAGCCCAGCACTCACTGCAGGCCTGGCTCTGGCAGTACACAGAGGGCACCCACAGGTTGGAAGAGCCAGTATCAAAAAGGACCAGGAAGTTCTGTGGTGGGGTCCCGATGCTGATCTCGCCAAAGTAGGCAGCCTGGGGGGGGGGGGGGGGAGGAGCAGGCTGTTAGCTCTGGGGGGATCCAGGAACTGGCAGGCCCAGCACCCTTCATGGGCAGAGCAGGGTGGGGACCAGCCCCTGCCCTACAGCCTGCACCAGAAGCAGGGCACTTGCCCAGAACCCACGGACCCTCAGCCGTGCCTGCCCAGGTGGCCGCAGAGGTCTCTGCGACTGACCTCCCAGCTCTGCCTGGGAATGAGGCCCAGGCTGGCAGGTCTGAGAGAAGGGAGCAGGGGTGGGGGCAGCGGCAGAGAGGAGGCCTGCAGCTCGCTGCCCCTGCCTTGCCTTTAGCCTCTGGCAGCAGGGAGAGAGCTGCCCCCGGAGGCTCAGGACTCACATCCATGTAGGCCATGGGCTCGTAGTCCACGCTGAAGTCGTTAAAGTTGTACTTCTGAACAGGGTCGGACTTGTTCTTCAGGAACTCCTCCAGTACGCCCTTCTCCTTCATGGTTTCACGGATGGACTTGAACTTCTTCAGGGAGACTCTGCAGAAGGTGTGTGCGTCAGGCAGGGTCCTCCCTCTTCCCTGCAGTGCCTCCAATCAATCGCCCCCCCCCCATCTCTAACTGTATACCTCAGTCTCTCTGTACCCCTGTGTCTATCGCTTGTGTGTTCCTGTTTTCCCCTTTTTCGTCTCTGTTTCTCTCTGTCTCTTTCTCTGTGTCTGTCTCTCTGTCTCTTTCTCCCTTTGCCTCTCTCTTTCTTCCCCTCTCCTTCCCTTTCTTTCAAAACTGTTCAGGACTTGCTCCAAGATTCAGGAAACAATGACCTTCACCCATGACGCTCCCTCCCCATCTCAAGGGTCCTCATCCCACCCTGGCCCTCTGCTCTCAAACATCCCAGAAATTCCTTCCCAGGAAGGGGAGAGGGGCTTCAGGCTTTACCCCTCCCAGGATATGTGCATTTTAAAAAGATTAAGAGATGGCAAACTTCACCCCAAAGAGAGTCCTCTCCTAGGGTGGCCCTCAGGCACCTGGCACCAGCTGAATGTGACAGATTGTGGGTGCAGTGGACCCACAGCCTGGGACTGAGAAGACAAGGTCCTGGTGATGCCCCTGCTGCTCTGTGTCTGGCCTGAGGGACACAGGGACAATGGGGAAATTGGCCTGGTGTTCTGGAGCCTAGATCAGCTCTGGAATTGGGACTTAAGAATTATGGGTTTCTTCCCATGTCCCCCTGGTTATCCTCCCAGACCTACTGGCTCCCATTATGTCGGCGGGGCCACCCAGGCCACCCCCATTCCTGTTCTCTCACTTCCTGCCTCGATCCCCATTCCCTCAGGACCCTGCATTCTCCACAAATTCTCTGCTAAACCCTTTCACATTGAGCTACTCACTTTGAGCTGATAGCGTCTCTAACCACCTCTACAGAATTTGCATATTAAAAGAAGATTGGAGCCCTGGCTGGTTAGAGCATCGGCCCTGGCCCGCTACCAAAGAGTCGTGGGTTCAATTCCAGCCAAGGGCACGTCCCTCAGTTGTAGTTTGTCCTGGGCCCTGGTCGGGGTCATGCAGAAGGCAACCAATCGGTGTGTCCCTCTCACGTAGATGTTTCTCTCTTTCTCTCTCCCTCCCACTCTATCTGAAGATAAATGGAAAAATATCCTCGGGTGGGGATAAAAAAACAAACAAACAAATAAAAGAAGATGGGAGGAGGAGCTTTCTCTTCCCCTAAGGGTGTGGCTGGCCCCGCCCCGTGATGTCCAGAGAGCCCCGCCCCTCACTCCCTTCTCTGGACACCTCCACGGACAGAGATTACATTACTGGTGATTGTGTCCTCTGCCCAGTAAGTCTGGGTTAAGGAAATGTTTAGCAAATGTCTCCCTCTGCAGGGACAATTGCTCCTTCCTGTGAGAGGAGCCACAGCCGCCATCCGCAGTCTGCTCAGGCAGTCGTCACCCCTGTTCTCCGTGTCACAGCCATCTTTTCTCCCTCTGAGCGGAGCTTCCCGAGGGCAGAGGCTGTGCGTCCTCCCCCCTGTGATTCCTGTCCTGCCCTAGCGGAAATCCTGGACCAGAGGCAAGCCGGGCGTCCCTAGCCGGGCCAGGCCCACACTCACCTGACCACTTTCGCCTCCAGGAGCTGGAGGCAGAGCAGGACCACCACCGTCCACTTCATGATGCCGGTCCCCACGGGTCGCGAGCACACGCCACTCCGAGCTGGGCACTTGCGGTCGGGTGCAGGCCGGAGCCCTCCTTCGTCCTTTATACCCCCCGGGATCCCGAGCAGTCCCCGGGCAAACATGACCTCAACCCCGGCGTGCCCTGTGCTCCGTGTATCAACTGTTTCTGTGTTTTCCCTGGCAAAGGTGGCCCCACAGGACTTTTCATCTTATTGACTTTTTAATACGAGTATGGGGGTCAGGAGGTGTGGCGATAAGAGAGAACAAAGTTGGAGTGGCAGAGATTACGACCCGTCCAGAGCCAGAGGCGTGATGTGGGCACTTGGGGATGCGGGCCAGAGAAAGGCAGAGCCCGTGGCGGCCATGGGACCTGAGGTGCATCCCCGGTACTATGGACACTTTGGAACAAATAATTCTTTGTTGTGGGCACTGCCCTGTGCATTGTAGGACGTTTAGCAGCATCCCTGGCCTCTGCCCACTAGATGCCGGCAGTAGTCCCCCAACATGTCCCCAGCCACTGCCACATGTCTCCTTAGGGGCCAAAATGGTCAAGAATTGTGGGTTTCTAGGTGGTGGACTTGGAGGCCTGACTCAAGTCCTGCTTCCCATCACCGCCAAGCCCTTGAGGGCTGCACTGGGGTGTCTGGGGGATGATGGGGTCAGTGACAGGATGCTGGTAATGGCAATGGTGGTGGTGAGAGTGGTCCCGATGGGATTGATGGCGGTGCCGTTAGCACTGATGCAGGTGCTGGGCTGGGACGCAAATGGCTGAAGTCAGAGCTCTTGGGGGCAGCTTTGGAGGCTTTCAAGGTCAAAGGGGGCATTTGGAGAAATTGTCTTCATAATTCAGCAAGTTCCCATGACACACCCACCGGGTATGCTGAACTGGCTTCTGGTGGCGCCTCGAACTGGTCTGGAGCACCAGGAGGCCGGGCAGGCGCACGGACAGGGGCTTGCCCGCTCCTGCTCTTTCCATGTCTCTCTTCCCAGCCCCGCTGCGACTCCGCCCCGTTTACTTCTCCTGAAATGCCCGTGTCCCCTTACCCTCCTCCCAAGCCCTCGTCTGCCCCTCTACCTCCCTCAGGTCGGCTCTGCCCTGTGCCTCTGTCCCTCACCTCCAGGTCCTACCCACTTCCCAGCCACACCCTTCCCCCTGCCTGAGGCGACCTGGAGCTGGCCCGTGCCCATTGACCTGGCACAGGAGGGCTCCCCATTTGGGGGTGAGTGGAGAAAAAGTTCCCATGCCAGTACCCTCTCTGCCACCTGGTACCCCGCATTCAGGGCTCCAAACAGATGTGTGCGGCCCTCGAGCCCCAGGCAGAAGGCCAAGACCAGGCTTGCCAAACACCAGCATAGCCCAGCCAGTGGGGGATTTTCCGCTCTGGCCACCACCACCCACTGCCCAGCCAGAGCCCTGGAGCCTCCCCTAGCGCTATGGTGGCGGGGGGTGGGGTGGGGGTAGGGACACTAGAGGTCTGCCCAGGCCTGGCCCGATCGGGTCTCAAGGCCAGATCAGCTCCCACTCCTCCCTGTAGTCCCCAAGCCCACGCTGCATTCTGGGGCTGAATGCCTTTCCTGGGGTAGGGGTCTGCAGATTGGGAAGCGCAGGCAAAAGAAAGTCATAGGATCCTTGGAATCTTGCCAAGTGCTCTGAATATAGCAGAATCCATGGAATCTCCCAAGTCCTGCCAGGCCTACCAAGCTCCCTAGCATGGGCCTCCAGGGACCTTTCCTTCTCTGGTAGGGCCCTAGGAGTCTGACGGCTGCCAGGCTGACCTGCCCCAAACCTCAGTGGCACCACATCTCTTCTGAGCGCCCCTAGCCTACTGCAGCAGGGCGGGGCATCCTACCTGGCTGCCAGGCCTTGGGGGTCTGCAGCCCCTGCCTTCCCAACCTGATCTGGTAGCTCAGTTTCCTCAGCATCCCCAGATATCCCAAATCCTGGTCTGCCCCTGGCCTGACCCTCCACCACCCAGCCCCCATGCCTGGAGAACCCACTTCTTTCCCTTCCCTCTGAATGTGCCCATCCTTCAAGGCTTCACCTCCTAGAGCCAGGGATGTTCAGAATCTAAGGACACTTTTGAAGTCATCCACGGTCACCCCCACCAAGGACAGGAGCCCCAAGAAGCTTGACACACTGGTTCCCGCCCAAGTTCGTTTTCTACCCCTAAACACTGCACACCCAGCTGCGCTCCCCTTGGGGCTGGATCACACACACTGTCCGTGATCAGTCTCCAGCGGTTTCCTGGGTATGTTTTCTCTCTCCACAAACTGAGAGCTCTCGGAGGGCAGAGGCTGTGGCTCCCACCTCCCTGTGCCTGGCCCCAAGCTCAGGACATCCTGAACAGTGGGTGCAGCCCATGAGACAGTTCCCAGTGGACCTTGGTTATATGTCCCACACCCCATTGTCCCAGTGCTCAAATTCACCCCACACCCCAAAGGATCTTGTTAAAATCCAGGCCCTGGGACCCTCTCGTAGTGATAGTCTCCCAGGAAAGAGGTATTTTCTCATCACCCTCTGGTTTCATCTCCCTTTAAGCACCAACTGCCTCAAAACTCATCAGAGGCCTCCCCATGGCTAAGTAAAATCCAAACACATCGCCCTGGCCTTCACCACACGCTCAGTCTGGCCCCTTCCTGTTTCCATTCTCATCTTGCACTACTAACCTACAAATACTCATAGTGACCTCGTTTCCTCCTGAGGAGGCCTGTTATTTGCCAGCCTCCGTGCCTTTATCCATGCTGTGCTCTCCACCTGGAACACCCTTCCCAAGCATCTCCACCTGCAAGGTCTTCTCATCCCCCAAGACTTACTACAAATGTCAGAGAGTCCTCTCGACTGTGCCCACCTACTCTCAAACTGGCCCCGATTGTGGAGGACATTGCTTTTCCTCCCCTCGTGGTATTTATTTCATACCATCTTATATCCCAGTAACTGGCCCCAAATTCTACCACTTGTAACTGAAAGAATAGGTCTCTTCCTGCACATGGCTCCTTAAACAGCTCATTCATCTTTCAGAGAATCTATAAAAGTGACACTGGGTGCTGGGAATGTCTCAAGAAGCAACTACGTAGCATGCACACTGCCACTGCTAATCCTTCACCATGGCAATCGTCACTGATCACGGCCCCGTAGTGCTGAGTCATGGCCTTAGGATCCTTCCCAATCTAGTGCTCCATGCAGACATTCTCAATCAATCTTGAAACGACAATCCCCGAGCCCTTTAATGGAGGGTTTTTAAAAAATTCTTCATTCTAAATTTTTTTTTTTATCCTCACCTGAGGACATTTTTGCATTTATCTTCAGATAGAGCAGGAGGGAGAAAGGGAGGAAGAGAGAGAGAGAAACATTGATGTGAGAGAGAGACATCGAGTGGCTGCCACCCACACAACCCCAACCGGGGCCGGGGACAAACTGCAACCGAGGTACGTGCCCTTAGCGGGAACTGAACCCGGAACTCTCTGGTCCGCGGGCCGACGCTCTAACCGCTGAGCCAAACCAGCCAGGGCTATTCTAAATTGTATTTAGACTTGTATACATATACCACTTTTTAAAAAATCAAGGCAACTTGAAACTAGAAGTATTTGTGCTATTCGAAATTATCTTCTAGCTCTTAATGTGCACACTTTGGTTTTCACATAGCTGTAATCAGTGTGTAAATGCTCTTGTCACTTAAGATTACGACATACACATTTCCATGCATTAAGATAAGCCACATCCTTATCACCTGCAGTGGCTGTACAGTGCTCTATCATCCTGGTAGCTAGGATTACTTAACCCTGTTCATTTGGGTTAATTCCAATTTCTCATTGCTATCGCTATCACTGGGCTCACAATTAAAAAGCATCTAAAGGAAGAGAGTAGTGAGCGCCTCACTGTCAGAGTCATTCACGCAGAGGCTAGAGGGGCACCTTCTGAGGCATACTGGTAGCGGGGTATCTTGCAGGAGGTGTAAGACTGAGCCAGTGATCTGAGTTTCCCTGTGTTTTCTAACCCTGAAATAAGCTCACAGAGCTAAAAGACCTCAGCTCTGGGGGCAGGTACTCTACACACCTTACGTCTTTGGCAGCTGCCTACGTGAACTTTAGTTAACAGCTTCAGCTATTATCTTGGCTTTCTGGTTTTTTCCTGGAATTTTGTATGTGCTTTATTCTTCCACCAAACTTACTGGGGACATACTGGACCTGATTTTTTTTTCAAGTTCAAGGATTTATGCTTTTTCTCTATTTTTACTTTGATATAATTTTCAACTTACAGAAAAGTTGCGAACATAGTACAGAGAGCTCTCACATAGCTTTCATCCCGAATCCCCTCGTGTTAACATCTTACGTCATAACCATAGTGATCGAGCAAACCCAGGAAATTAACCCTGATCTAATACTAATAACCAATCTATGGACCTTATTTGAATTTCACCATTCTTTCCACTGATGTTCCTTTTCCGATTCAGAATCCAATCTACGTTCCCATGTTGCTTTTAGTTTTTCGTGTCTTCTTAGTTTTGCCCAATGTGTGACTGTTTCTTTTCTTTTATTCCTCACCCGAGGATATTTTTCTATTTATCATCAGATAGACTGGGAGGGAGGGGGGGGGGGAGAGAGAGAGAGAGAGAGAGAAACATCAATGTGATAGAGCCACATCGACTGGTTGCCTCCCGTAAGACCTGACCAGGGCTGGGACCAAACCGCAACCGAGGTACGTGCCCTTGACCGGAATCGAACCCGAGACTCATTGGTCCCCGGGCCGATGCTCTAACCGCTGAGCCAAATCGTCCAGGGCCAATCTGTGACAGTTTCTTAGTTTTTCTTTGTCTTTTATGACCTTGCTACTTCTAAAGAGTTATTTTGTAGAATGGCCCTCAGTTTAGGTTTTCTTTTTCAATTTTTTTTGAGAGTATGTTTGTTAAAGCTGGGGACAGTGAAACAAGGAAGGGCTTAGGGCGGAAGAAGCAGCAGGGGAGAGACGAGGCAGGGCTGCTGTTAGCTTACTGTAGAGCCAGAGAAAAGGGGGCCTGATGATAAAGAGAAAAGGTTCAGGGGATGAGTCAGGGATGAGCTGCCACTGCCCATTGCTCCCCTGGTTGTACGTTTCCTGGGGTCCCTCCGAGTTGAGGAGATGCATACCTATAGGAGAAGAGGGGGGAGGGGGAGGCATGGGCGTGCCCCCAGGAGGAAGAGTATGTCTCAATTTTGGTTTTTCTGGTGCTTTCTCATGATGAGACTGAAGGCATGCATTTTGGAGCAGAAACCACAGAAGTGACATACCCTTCTCAGTGCATGACACCAGGGGTACATGAGATGGATGTGTCTTATTACTGGGGATTTAAGCAGAATAACTTAGTTAAGTGAGGTCTACAAGGTTTCTCTACTGCACAGTTACTATCTTTCCCTTGATAATTAATGTGTCCTCTGGAGAGACACTTTGAGATATGTAAGTATCCCATTTCTCACCATTCTTCTGCCCACTAACTTTAACATCTCTCACTGGTTCTTGCCTGCAACAGTCGTTTTGGTGGTGTTTGCCTAATGGTGCTTTTCTAGTTCCATCATCCCTTCTGTGGTCTGCGGGCCGATGCTCTAACCACTGAGCAAAACCGGCTAGGGCACATCATCCCTTCTACATTTATTAATTAGAATTCTATAGTAAGGAAGAGCTGGGTTCAAGGTTTTAAAATGGGCTCTTCCTTAAAGGACCTGTTCTCAGAAAACTACAGGACATTGGAAAAAGAAATAGAGTAAGATATAAAAAAGTGGAAGCATATACTTTGTTCATGGATTGGAAGAATTAACATCATTAAAATGCCCATACTACCCAAAGCAATCTATAGATTCAATGCAATCCCCATTAAAATACCAATGACATATTTCATGGACCTAGACCAAATACTCCAAAAGTGTATATGTAACCAAAAAGACCCCGAATAGCCACAGCAATCTTGAAAAAGAAGAACAAAGTAGGAGAGATCACAATACCAGATATCAGGTTATACTACAAAGCCATTGTAATCAAAACAGCCTGGTACTGGCACAAGAATAGGCAGATAGATCAATGGAACAGAACAGAGAACCCGGAAATTGACCCAAGACAATATGTTCAATTAATATTTGACAAAGGTGGCAAGAGCATACAATGGAGTAAAGACAGCCTCTTTAATAAATGGTGCTGGGAAAATGGACAGCTACATGCAAAAAAATGAAGCTAGACCACCAACTTACACCATACACAAGAATAAACTTAAAATGGATGAAGGACTTAAATGTGACTCGTGAATCCATAAAAATCCTAGAACAAAATGTAGGCGATAAAATTTCAGACATAACACGCAGCAAAATTTTCACTGATACAATGCCTAAGGCAAGAGAAACCAAGAAAAAAAATTAATACATGGGACTACATCAAACTAAAAAGCGACTGCACAGCAAAAGAAACCAGCATCAAAATGGAAAAGGAACCCACTATATGGGAGAGCATAATTGCCAATGATACATCAGATAAGGGGTTAATTTCCAAAATATATAGAGTACTCATACAACTCAAGAAAAGAAAGACAAATAATCCAATTAAAATGGGCAGAAGGCCCTGGCCAGTTTTGCTCAGTGGTTAGAGCGTCGGCCTGCAGACCAGAGAGTCTCAGGTTTGGTTCCCGCTAAGGGCACGTACCTCGGTTGCAGTTTGTCCCCGCCCTGGTTGGGGTTGTGTGGGTGGCAACCACTTGATGTGTGTGTGTGTCTCTCTCTCCCTCCCCCTCCCTCCCGCTCTATCTGAAAATAAATGTAAAAATGTCCTCAGGTGAGGATAAAAAAAATAAAATTAAAATGGGCAGAGGACATAAATAGACAACTCTCCAAACAGGACATACAAATGGCCAAGAGACATATGAAAAAATACTCAACGTCACTAACCATCAGAGAGATGCAAATTAAAACAACAATGAGGTATCACCTCACACCTGCCAGAATAGCTGCCATCAACAAATCATCAAACAATAAGTGCTGGCGAGGGTGTGGAGAAAAGGGGACTCTAGTACACTGCTGGTGGGAATGCAGACTGGTGTAGGAAAACAATATGGTGTTTCTTCAAAAAATTAAAAATGGAACTGCCATTTGACCCAGTGATCCCACTTCTAGGAATATATCCTAAGAAGCCTGAAACACCAATCAGAAAGAATATATGTACTCCTCTGTTCATAGCAGCACTATTTACAATTGCTAAGATCTGGAAACAGCTCAAGTGTCCATCAATAGATGAGTGGATAAAAAAGCTGTGGTACATTTACACAATGGAATACTATGCAGCTATAAGAAAGAAAAATTTCTTAATCCTTTGAGAAGACATAGAGGGTCCTGGAGAGTATAATGTTAAGTGAAATAAGCCAATCAGAGAAAGATAAATATCACATGATCTCACTTATTTGTGGAATATAATGAACAATACAAGCTGATGAACAAAATAGACCCAGAGACATAGAAGTAGGGTACAGACTGACAAACCTTAGAGGAGGGGGACTGGGGTAGGAAAGAGATAAACCACAGAATTTATATGCATGTATGCGTAACCAACGGACATAGACAACAATGCTGGGGGGTGGGCGGGATTGGGAGGAGGGTGTCAATGGGGGAAAAAGGAGAAACATCTGTAACAAAAATAAATTAATAAAAATTGCAAAAATAAAATAAAATGGACTCTTCCTCTGCTGCCAAAACATTCCACCCATCACTGAAGGTGTGCCAGGCAGGGTGTTTGATACTCATTTAATCAGGGAACCCTCACAACAACCCCACAAGATAGGCTATCTTATTCCCATTCTACAGAGCAATCCGTATTATCGCCTACATCTCAAACAGCTGGAAATTGATCTCTGTGTCTATAAATGGATACGTAGACAGACTGATTGTTTTTTCTCTGGTCTATGGATTAACATACCTTTGCTCGAAGACAATAACTTGCTTATCTGGATTAAGTGGAAAAGGGGATACATTGGATAGATGGGGGCATGTCACATTGCAATCCAGCTGCAGGAAGGGAAGGATGGGACAGAGCCTTGGGGTTAACTGGAATCTGAGATCCAAACACCTTTTCTCTTCTTCCTATTCCTATCTCCCTTCCCTTCCCTTCCCTTCCCTCCCCGCCCCCTTTCTTTCTCTCTCTCTCCATGCTGGCTTTCTCCATGTGTCTGACCACCAGAAGCAGAGTTTTACTTTTCCAGAGAAAGAAGGAAACCAACACTCCCAAGAAAGCTCTCTGGTCAGGTGCCCACTCATGGACCCATCAACTGTGGCCCTGTAAGAACTTGGCAGCCACCTCGGGAAGCATTTTCAAGAGTGTGGACAGAAGCCCCAGAGGAAATGAGGGATGTTTCTGGGCAAATAATCTCAGAGATATCCATGCATATTTATTGCTGACAACATGTGGACCCTGCCTCTCATTCTTCACCACCCCTCTTTTTTTTTTATTATTATTATTTTTTTAAATTTATTTTTGTTACAGATGTTTCTCCTCTTTTCCCCATTGACTTCACCGCCCCTCTTTGCACGTGTTGGAGAATGTGGAGGTGTGTCGCAGGCAGTTGACTCTAGAGGACCAACCTCCACCACGTACTGACCCCTTGACCCCGGCAGTTCACTTACCCTTCCTGAGCCTGAGTTTCCCTGGCTGTAAACTGGGGGTGATAATCTACTCTGCAGGGTTGCTGCAATAATCCAACAAGGCATAGCTATGAGGGTGCTGGCATGAAGCAAGCCCTCCAGAACTACCAGCTGACTCAGAATCCTTTTCTTTCAGCTGGACAGGGGCCAGAGGCAGGGCCTGAAGAGGAAAAAGCACCTTTCGGGAGCGCTGACAATGTTCTGTTAGGGGGGTGTTTTTTAAAACCTCACCCTAGGACATGTTTACAGAGAGGAAGGGAAAGAGTGAGAGAGAGAGAGAAACATCGATGTGAGAGAGAAACATGGATGGGTTGCCTTCCAAACTTGCCCCAACCGGGGATCGAACCCACAACCCAGGTACGTGCCCTGACCGGGAATCGAACCAGCAACCTTTTGGTGCACAGGCCGAAGCTCAACCAACTGAGCCACTTAGGCCAATTGTTCTGTTTCTTGACCTGAGCTCCGGTGGCATGGGTCCATGAGACGCCAGTGAGCTGTATGCTCATGGTATGCGCTCCTTTCGGCATGTGTCGTGTACTTTCATTAAAGGTTTTATAAAGTCACAAGACATTTATATAACTTACAACGTGATCCCCCGATGAGTCTTGCACCCACCTGACACCACACGTAGTCATGACAGTGTTATGACGATGTGCCTGTGCTGTATTTTACATCCCCGGGACTAGTTTGTAGCTGACAATTTGTTACAGACACATTTTTAAAAGAAGGAAGAGCCCTGGCCGGTTTGGCTCAGCAATTAGAGCGTTGGCCAGAGGACCGAAGGGTCTTGGGTTTAATTCCTGGTCAAGGGCACGTACCTGGGTTGCAGATTTGATCCCCGGCCCCTGGGGGGTCGTGCGGGAGGCAACCGATCGATGTGTCTCTCTCACATCTGTGTTTCTCTCTCTCTCTTCCCATCCCTCCCTTCTACTCTATCTAAAAACCAATGGGGGGAAAGAAAGAAGGAAGAAGAGGAGAAGACAGAGAAGAAAGGAGACAGAACACCTGCCCTCAGGGGACCCCAAAGATGGAGGGGGAGGCAGCCTGCTCAGGGAGCTCCGGGCGCGTGGGGACCCTGCACACTCACAGGATAACATTTTCCACCACAGCAGATGGGCAGACAGGCTTTAGGTGAAATAGGATGAACATGGCCGTCGGTTTATTTTTGCATAGCCAAGGATTTATGATATTTTAGCACAGATATATAATCACACCCCTGATTTCGTGAACACCGTGGGTTAAGACAGGCTCCTAACCAAGGAGCGTCAGGAAGCAGCAGAATTGCTGCCTGAAATCCTTGTCCCGTAGGAGTTTGTCTCCCAGGCTGGCCATCGGGAAGGGCGGAGCCTGCTGTTTCCCCAGGGCCCGGGCCCCCAGCGCTGAGCCTCTGGGTGTTCATTTCTCCTTCTCCTCCTGACCAGCCCTGGGCCCCGTGGAGGGGGCAGACTTCTAGATGTGAAATCCAGCCAGGAACTCCCGGCCGCACCCCAGCCAAGGCACTGCCCAGGGGTGGCCATCTCCATTTGACAGGCAGGACAACTGTGAGCACAGTCAGTTGTCATGCCATGCGGGGGCTTCACGTCTGTGGCTCTGTCCACACTGCCAGCTCAACTTCCTCCCGTCCCACGTCTCCAGAAATGGCACCTTGCACAAGCCAGAGAGCTGGGGATGACACTTGGCGTGGCCTCTCCCCCACCCCCTACATCAGTGGATTCTAACGGGTGGCCACACGCAGATAGTGCAGAGATCATGAGGGTGGTATCTGAATGACGGATTTGGGACCCACTGACCTATATTGAGTGGGCATGAAAGTCGAACTGACCTGACCCCCTATTCGATCCCCCAGCCACCTGCCTTGTTCCTCAAAGCTTGAGCCTACAGAGCAGCTTTATCTGGGGTCTCCCAGGCCTCAGCTCTGAGAAGCAGGGTTGGTGGAGTGAATGAAGAATGGGGACTCCCCAACTTCTACGAGGCCCAGAAACCTGGAGGGATGCCTGTGATGAGGGAGCTAGGCAGAGCCAGCCCACACGGCAGTGGCCAGGCCACCTTGTTGCTGCCCGTATCGTAGACGGAGCTGGAGACCCTGAGAAGATGGTGCAGCCACAGGAAACACCGTTCTCCCAGGGCAGTGCCTGGGCTGGAACCCGTGAGGCAGTTGCTGCGCTGACCTGGATGAAAAGAAGTGAGGCTGTCAGCCGGCAAGTCTCGTTGGGTTAAGGAAAGAACCTGAGCTCTGAAATCAGAGAGGCCTCGGTTCAAATCTCAGCCCACCTC
Organism: Tadarida brasiliensis; assembly: GCA_030848825.1. Lineage (NCBI taxonomy): Eukaryota > Metazoa > Chordata > Mammalia > Chiroptera > Molossidae > Tadarida > Tadarida brasiliensis. The sequence goes on from CM061262.1 coordinate 15,107,303, forward strand.
TGGCTAGCTGTGTGACATTGGGCAAGCTGCTTAACCTCTCTGAGGTTATTTCCCCATCGTGAGGGAGGAGGATAATGTGACCTATTGCTGCATTCTGCACAACGAACACAAGTTAGGCAGATGAAGAAAGTGAGAAAAGAACACTTCTGGCAGGCAAAATAGCACATGCAAAGGGCCTGAGGTAAGAAAGACAAAATGATGGGGCTAGTGAGGCTGGAGTAGGGCAGTGAGAGGGGCCTGCCAAGGGAAGCAGAGGCCCCCCGACCACAGCTGAAGTCTAGAGTCTTTTCTTACCACAAAGCAGAGTTAGAAATATATTTTACACCATAACATTATAGTACACACATACATACCATATAATTAAAACAAAAGCTCAACCCACCATAAAAAATTCTAGTCCACAGTGCATGGGAGGCACCCTAATTTTTCTACTTTATTTAATTGTTTCTAAAGTGATGGCTCCAATCAACTAAATTGATTTCTAATGAGCTGTGAGCTGCAATTTGAGAAGCAACGATCTAGATGACACAGCACACTTGCGCACACGCATGCACACACAATGTTGCAGCCTCGGCTGTCATTTCACACAGGAGCAATTAGTCACAAGTGTTTGGAGAGCAGGGTGGTATCTCTTCCTTCGTGTCCCCCACAGGGTGGGCACAGACGACGCTCAAGGCATGTGTGTTCATTAGAAGCAGGGTTGGAGGCGGGAGAGAAAGGGGCCGGCCCACCTCGTTTGGAGGTTTGAGCGACCTGAAAAGGACCCACCGACAACCATTCTGCTTACTTTGGCTTCAACGCCTCACCCTAATTGACAAGTAAGTGCCAAGTCTTGGGTTAGAGGAGGGACGGAGTGACCGCCCGTAGGAGTGATGGTGGTGCCTACGCAGGCCATCACGGGCCGGGAAGAGCAGGTGCGCACAGAGCCCTGGCGCTCCGGAAAGCGCGGCACGGTGGCGCGGGCCAGCCGCTTTGTGTCTACCCGTGCGTTTAGTGGCCCTGGCGTACGGATGGGGAAACAGAGGCCCCGAGACGCTGACGTGCGCAAGGTCACAGAGCTCGAAGTTGCAGGGCGGAGCTCCCAGCGCCGGCAGACTCCACCACGACTCACACTGCGTCTCAGAAGCCCTGAATAAAGGGTGGTCCCTGGTGTTATTTTTGTGGAAGAGGCTGATAAAACGATCCTTCTGGCCTTTTGCAAATCATGTTCCAGAACCCTGAGGGCTCCCCTCCCACCTGGCTTCCTGGGCTTTCCCCAGGCCCGGGTAGTAAGGGGAGGGGAGAGAGAGATGGGGGGAACTACAGGGAAGAGGTACCAAAGCCCGGCAGGGGAAGAAGGTGCCATTGATGGTGAAGATGACAATGGGTGAGATGTGGCCACTGCTATGGCTAGTGACAAACTGGAAAAATAATAAGGGACATGGAGGCAGGAGACAGGAGACAGGTGGTCAGAATCCTCTCCCTCCAGGGCTCCCAGATGGAGGTGGCCGGTCCCACGCTCAGAAATCCATCCTGCACCCCAGTCCTTCTTACCTGATGCCCCAATCTCCCCCCTCCCTCCCCCCTCACCGCAGATATATCCTTACCCAGATGAATGGCCACGGAAAGCACCGAGATGGAGTCCAAGCATGGGGCAGAAATGTGAGGAAAGGGGGCCTTCGAGGGGGAGGGGCAGAGATTCCAGTGCACCTGGCATTAAGCAGCTGGCAGGGAAATGACATGCCAACCCTCAGAGGCTAGGATTTGGAAGGAGCCGCTCAGGTCAGTGTCCTTTGACTTCCCAGTAACAGTGGGCTGGGGTGCGTGCCTCTCTTTGGCGGTTCCCTGGGACCCCAGTGAGCTGTGTTAGCTCACTAAAAATCTGCTCCAGGACAGCGGTGAGGGAGATGCCTGTGTCCAGACAGCCAGGCAGCCCTGGGTCAGTGGCCTGAGTCAGTGGCCTGGTCTCCTATGGACAACCTGAGGGAGGAGTCATCAGAGGTCAGTGGTCATGCCATGACTTCCCTAACCTTCATGCAGACTTTCCCTTAGAGCTCAGGCTTGTCCCCAGGTCTCCCTGGGCTGGAAAACGTTCTGTATTTTTCCCAAAGGGTGTCCCCCAGGCCTCCTCCCTTGGTGGGGGATGGGATTTGAATCCACCTGCCCCAGGAGGTGATCTGCCAATAACCCTGGGCAGCCCGGCTGGTGTGGCTCAGTGGATTGAGCATCGTCCCATGGACCGAGAGGTCCCGGTTTGATTCCCAGTCAGGGCACATGCCTGGGTTGTGGGCTCGATCCCCAGTGGGGAGTGTGCAGGAGGCAGCCAATTGATGTTTCTCTCTCACATCATTGTTTCTCTCTCTCTCTCCCTTCCTCTCTCTCTAAAAAATCAATAAAAACATATTTAGAAAACAAAACGCTGGGGAACCAACCACAGGGCTCCAGTAGAGCTCGCCTGTGTACAGCTGGCTGCTCTTACCCGCAAAGGGGCCTTCTCCCACGGTCGTGCTGTGGACCAAACACAGTCAGTCTCGGGAGGAGGCTGCTGCAGGGTGAGAGGACCCCCATTTCTGGAGCTCACTCTCTGAGTCAACCCAGCTGGCCCGCCCCTCCTTGCTACCCCCCTGCTCTCTCGTGCCCCCGCAGGGCCGTTTCCGTAAGCCACAGCCAGAAAGGGGTTGACCATGTGAAGACCAGGCAGGAGGCTCCCAGGCGGCGGGGGTCCTCTCCCCTGGGGAACTGGAAGCTGACCAGGGGGCTCTGGGGTCCGCTTCCACGGAATAAGGCCACCCAGGACCGTGGCGGCCCTGGCTGCTGAGACAGAAGGGAGGACAGGCCCTTTATCCCTCCAAGTGGATGCTTCCCAAGGTGGTGCCCAGCTCCGCTGGCTCAGGCCAAACTCCTGACAGGCGACGGCCAGGCCCAGGATCTGCTCCCGAGAGGAGGATGCCCTTGGGGTGGCCCAGCAGTCTCCCTCAGCAGGAGGGCAGCTCCTGCCGCTGGCTGCCCTCGCCGATGTCAGGGTGTGGGAGCCGGGACCCTGTCCTGCGGTGAGAACGAGCGCCCCGAGGGGTGCGTGGAGGCTCACAGGGCTGAAGCCGCTGGGAGCAAGCCGTGGACACCAGGGCCCCACTCCTCCCCTCTGTCCTCACTTCCACATCAGCCCTCTGGGCCCTGCAGGGCCTTGACCCACCCGGACCAGGGGCAGGGTGACCCCCTGTGACTTCCCCTGTGGGCCTCACAGCAGGCTGACTTTCACGGGAGACAAAGGGCACCCACAGGTTGGCCGAGCTGGTGTCAAAAGGATCATGACGTTCTGAGGAGGTATCCTGATGCCGATCTCTCCGTAGTACTACATCTAGGGGAGACCTGTCGTTGAGGGTGAGCTGGGCGCCTCTAGGCGCCACCCTCCAACAACTCCCTGGTGGCCTGACTCTGGCCCTATAGATGACTTCCCCACTGCCTTGAGTCTTTAAGGTGTCTCCCCTCAGCCTGGGCTCCCTGAGGACGGGGCTGTGTCCCCCTCAGACTGGGCTCCCTGAGGACGGGGCCGTGTCCCCCTCAGACTGGGCTCCCTGAGGACGGGGCCGTGTCCCCCTCAGACTGGGCTCCCTGAGGACGGGGCCGTGTCCCCCTCAGACTGGGCTCCCTGAGGATGGGGCCGTGTACCCCTCAGACTGGAGCTCCCAGGCTGGGCCCTCAGAATTCCCAGTGTCCCCCCAGTGACTGGGGCAGAAGAGAGGGGACAGTGTGGGCTGGCAGAGGGTCTGTATGGGATTGGGGGGGTGCGGGGTGTGGCTGGGAGAGGCCTCAGGGGAAAGTTTGCAGAGTTAGCAGAGGGTGGGACCCCAAGACCAAGCAGACTGGGTGGGTCTGGGAACCTCGGGAGCGACCCCAGGTGCCCTTGTACAAGATGCCCAGGGGAGGGCCAGCGGCTGACTTCGAGGCCTCCCACCCTGGTTTCACTCCCCCGGCCGGTGTCACGTGTTTAATCACAGAGGGTTCCAGTGCCGGCCACTCCAGGAGCACACCCCTCATTCTCGGGCCGTCAGTGTGGTGCAGTCGGTCTGGGGGATCCTGATGAGGGCTCTGTTAATGCGTTGACTGGGGTGGAATAGACCTGACACAGGTCAGGTGACGTGGCAGGTCAGGTGACGTCACTGGGGTGGAATAGACCAGACACAGGTCAGGTGCCGAGGCTGTACCGTGCTTTACATGCGCACGTGTGGTTCTCCGTGCAAAATGCTGAAAGGGCCCCGTGCACACACGGTCTGGGATGCACACACACCAACATACATCCACATGCAGGCACACGCCTGCTCATATGCACTCGCAGAGGCACCTGTGCGTGTTCCCAGGTGCACAGACACACCTTCCTCCAAGCGGGGCAGGAAGGAAGCCGCCCCAGGATCCTCCTCCTTCCCTTCTCCTCCCTTCCTTCCCCCTGCTCCCTCTGTTCCTCCAAACTGTCCTCCCTCCTCTCCTCCCCTCTTCCTCAGGGCTGTCTCCTCCAAGCCTCTGCGTCTGGACCAGGGAAAGTCCCTACACGTGACTGGTTTTCAAGGCAGAAATGAGGACAGGTGGTCTGACTTTAGCACAAGACATTTGACATCAGGCCAGGCCTGACTCCCTGTTCATGGGGTCACCCTGTGGACCGGCACAGCCTCCCTCGATTTCTCCTCCAGAAAGAGTGGCCCACGTGGGAACTTGCAGAAACTCCCTTCCATTCTTGACTCGTCTCCCCTCTAAGCCCCCAAGCCTGTTGGGAGAGCCCAGGCCTGTGTTCCTGGCCTGGTGCCCTCCTGAGACCCTGTGGGGCTGGGTGGGGGCTGAGCAGGGAAGACGGGCTATAGGGGGGACTGTTTGGACTGAGCTGGACTTGGCCACAGGCCAGGTCTCCTTGGTGGGGGAACTGGGGAGTGCTGGGGCTTGGGGTTGGGTGGCAGGGAAAGGGTCCTATGTCCCAGGCTGGGTCATATCAAAGGCCAGAGAATCTAATCACCCAGGGCCTAGATAAGGAGCTGGAACCGAGCCTGCTCCCAAAGTCCCAAACCAAACACTGCTAATGGGTCCAGGACTGTCCAGGTCCCAGCCCTTCACCTCTCCCTCCCTTTGTTCCCTAATTGGGCCTCAGGTGGGTGTGGTTATGGTCTCAGGCCAGATGCCAGCCAATCACGTCTGGGTTCTGGAAAGGTGGGCCCGTGAGGCGCTGAGCAGCCTTCCAGGGCTTCCCCTCTGCTCCCTCTGCTTGGGGCTCCTCCTGTGGGACACCTGGGGCCAGGTGGGGGCCAGGGGCCCAGAACAGGGAGCCACACCAGCTCTCCCCAACATCCTGTCGCCTGGACAGCTTGGCTCCGCATGCCCACTGCAGAGAAATCAAGGCCTGGAGCTGTAAGGGGGACCCCAACCCTCAGGGAGTCCTCACACAGTGGGCAGTGATGGAACAGCAGCGGGACCCAGAGGCCTCGACATCCCCAGACCACCCCTATCGCTTTCCTGGCTCACATGCCCTTTTCCAGATTCTGAGGGTGTCTGGAAGGGGCCTGGCTGACCGTGGCCCAGCTTCCAGGTCTGGGCACCCTCCCCGGACCCCACCCAGATTCTAGGAAGCTGAGACTGCGCTCCTGAGGCTACAGGAGGATTTCTGAGCGTCTCACCTTTGCCCCTTTGCAGGAGAAGATGTCATCACTGCTCAGTGTTGGCCGAGGGCTCCAATGGATTGCCCTCCAGGCTTTCTGTGCGAATCTCCCCAAGGCATCAAAACCCCTCTCACCTGGGGCCTCACCTCCCAAAGCCCCGGGGAGGAGAGGGGGGCTCAGCATCCAGATCACCCCATTGTAGGTCCATCAGAGAACAGACACCAGGTCACAGGCTCAGGAGTAGCAAGGTGGGGCCTCTGCAAGGACCGGCCTGGCTCCTGGGAATGTGAGGGTGGTGGTGCCCTCAGCACCGGGTTGCCCCAGGACCCTGCTCTTCAGCCCCTGGCCCAGTTCCCTGGGGCCTCCTGCTCAACTGCGTCCCTCCACCCCCCACATTCTTTTCCTGGCCTCTGTAAAAGGCACTTCTCCCTGCCAGGCCTGGATTAGGAGCAGGCCCCAACCCTCAGAGCCCTCCTTAATCCATCCTTAATCCCTCCTTTCCCTTTCCCACGCCCTGCCCCCATCAGCTTCATCACCAATGCTGCTGACTCAACCTCCAGAATACGTCCACGTCTGTCCTCCTCTCCTCTTCTGCTGCTGCCAACCGGCCCCAAGCCACCGTCATTTCTCCTAGATGACAGCCGTTGCCTCCCAACAGTGTCCCCACTTCTGCCCTTTGCACACCCTCCCTGCCCCCCCACCCCATCTCCACACAGCGGCCAGAGTCATCCTGTTAAAACTCAAGTCACATCTCCTCTGCACTGAACCCTTGAATAGCTAACCCTACGGCCTCCTGGACCCACAGACCCTGTGTGTCCTGGATCCCCCCTGTGCCCTCTCCCCTCCTTCACCCCACTCCGACTGACTGCCTCCTTTGACCCTTTCACTTTCCCGGAACCCTGCAGGGCCTTTGCACTTGCTGTTCCCTTTGTCTGGGACTTCCTGCCCTCGGCTGTTCACTGAAAGCCCTGCTACAATGTCACCTCCCCGGTGAGGCCTTCCCTGATATGCCCATCCCTGCTCAATCACATTGCCTCTTCTGCATTTTCTTCCAAGTTATCTCTTCCTTGAACTTAACTTGTTCAACTCATTAATTTGCTGGTTAATCGTTTCACCCTCAGTAGAATGTAAGTCCATGAGGAAAGGGGCCTTATCTGTCCTGCTTGCTTCCATGTCCCCAGCACCCACCACAGTGCCTGGCACATAGCAGGTGCTCCCTACATATTTGCTGAGTGAGTGGATGAGTGCGTGTTCGCACCGGGTCTGAGCCCTGCAGCCTGCCCCTGGGATCCACGCGCTGGGACACAGCTCTGCAGTTCCGTAGCCGAGAATGTGTAGCCGCCTCCACCTTCCCCAGCCACCCCCAATCCAACTCGGCTAGCGCCAGGCCCCACCAGCTCCTCTCCTCCTAACAGCCCAGTCTGTCCCCTCCCAACCACATTCTCCAGGCTAATTACCAGGCCACACTCCCATTCCTTCCCCAAATCCTCCTCAACCTTCACGGTCCACCTCCTTCAGCAAGTTTCTCCACATGACCCGCTGTTGCTGTGACAACGTAACAGAGCCAAGCTTGGGCTCTGGGCCAAGCACCCACTGAGCACTTTATGTGCATTTTCTTATTTCACACACAACAACATTGTGACATAAGTATTATTAGTTTCCTTAACAGATGAGGAAAGAGGTTCAGAGAGGTTGGGTGATCTGCCTGAGGTCACACAGCTATCAAATCGTAGAGGCATGTGTCCCATAATCCTGTCTGGTGGGACCCTCACTTCTCCAACTAGACTGTGAGCTCTGGGGAGTCAGGGCTTTGTCAGGACTCAGCCCACACAACCCAGATGGTGAATCCTGGACCCACTGCGTCTAGTTTGCTTGGGAAATCAAGGCCACTATACTTGATGACCGTGCATCATAGCAGATACTCAATAAATATATGAATATTGATATATTCCTCAGGACCTTTACTTCCAGGAGGAAAGGATCTCAATAAGGAAAGAGGCCAGGGCCAGAGACGCAAGAAGCTTCAGAGACCCGGGACTCTCCCCCTCCCCCGCTCAGCTAGTCACCCCGTGCCCTCCCCCTCCTCTTCCGCCTGCCCTCCAGCCTTCCTCGGACAGACAGCTGCGGGCTCTCCCAGCCCAAGCTGCACCCAGTCAAGATTAGTAGTCTCATTACCCTGACATTCCTTTTCCCCAGAGAATCAGGGTCCCCCATTTTCCTTCTCCTCGCCCCCACATCTTGTACTGGCCACACTCTTTTTGGTACCCTCTCACCCAGAGGGAAATGGGGTGAGACTTAAGGGGGACAGGTGGAGGAAGGTGGCAGGAGGGCCCCCCTAGGGACCACACCTCTCAGCTAAAGGGGCAGACGAGAGGGAGAAGAGATGGCTGAGGGACTCCCATCACTCAGCAGGCACCAGGTGGGGTTCAGGCTCCCCCGTCCCTGCACTGCTCGTGACCTCAGTCATTACATTAATCGTCCCTTCACGATGGGGCATAATGACAACCTGCACCTGGAGCACGAGGGATGCTCTCAGGCCCTGACCTCGCCGGCTGCCCTCCACAGGTCCCCTAGGAGCCACAAGGCATCCCTGGAGCAGCTGGGCTCAGAGAGGCCAAGAGAGGGGGCCACCTGGTGAGCAAGGCACATGGCAGGAGGCTGCCTCCCAACCACTCGCAGCAGAGTGAAGCTTCCGGAAGAGCTAGGCTGAGGCCCCGCAGCCAGCCCCCATGATCCACGCTGGCCACGGAGAACCTCCTCCCAGACCCTTCCCGCGGACGCTCCCAGCCCCCATCTCTGCTCTCCTCCATGCTCCCCATAGGAGCTGGTGCCTAAATTTCAGGACAGACCCAGACTAACCAGAAATATCACCTGCATGGATAGACCGTTCGGACTTTGATTTAATGAGCCGAGGACTGCAAATGTTTATGTGGAAAGACCTTGGAAAGGCCAGCTCTTAAGGTCCCAAGAGCCAGAAAGGCCCACGGTCGCGTGCTAACTCGGGCAGCATTAGCAGAAGTATGTTTACAACAAGGGGGATGTTGGGAGGAAGGAAGGTGAGTTCAGGCCTGGGGACTAGGTGAGTAGGTTCAGGCCTGGGGACTACACTTAGTTCTGGGTCAACCTAGAGCACAGAGGGGTGGACACCTTTCTGGTTAGGCCAGAAAGAAGCATGTCCCGGTGGAAGTATCTGCCATCTGCTGAGCACTGACTTCCCACGGGCCAGCTGCTGTGGTTCCTACTGGACAGACAGGCTGACCCTCGGCAGTCTCATGGAGAGGGCCTGCTAACACCCTTGTCTCCGCTGAGGAAACTGAAGCACAAGGAGGTCAAGTTGTTAGTAAGTGGTAATGCCAGGCTGCCAAGTTCAGCACCCTGGGCAGGGAAGTAGTCTTAGCTGCGTGTAGATCCGTGAGCAGAATAAGGACCCAGTGACAGGTAGTTGAAGGCACCATAAGACCCAAGTGAAGAGAAGATTTATGAAATAGTGAGCTTCCTAGCTGAACAAAAATAGAAAAATATCCTCAGGTGAGGATTTAAAAAAAAAAAATGAAAGAGTGAGCTTCCCGTCCTGGGAAGTGTGAGAGCAGAAACCTAAAAAACATCTCTGGAAATCCTGTAGAAGGGATCCCTGGTGGGTCCTAGCTCAGCTGGCCTACAAGCTTCTGTCCTGGACTCTGTGACCTGTAGTTACAGAGCCCCGAGGGCCCACACAGGCCCCCTCGCCCTGCCTCATTTCCGCCCCCCTCAGCCTTCCTCAGCCTTTCTGGAGAACCAGGGGTCTTTCATTATAAGCCCCTTCCACCTGTGAGTCTGACTCCCCTTTAAAGTATTGGTCAGCCCTGGCCGGTTTGGCTCAGCGATTAGAGCAGGTTAGAAGGGTCACGGGTTCGATTCCCAGTCAAGGGCACATACTTGGGTTGCAGGTTTGATCCCTGGCCGCAGCTGGGGTGGTGCAGAAGGCAACCAATCAATGTGCCTCTCTCGCATCGATGTTTCTCTCTCTCTCCCTCTCTCTCTCCCTCTCTCTCTCCTTCCCGCACTCCCTCCCACTCTCTCTAAAAATCAATGGAAAAAATATCCTCGGGTGAGGATTACCAACAATAAATAAATAAAGTATTGGTCAGAGAGCAGCCCAGGCTCAGGGAGGTCCCAGCCTGAGTGAGCCTCCTGTGAGGCTGAGGTGCCCTCAGGAGAAGGCCACAGGGGCAGGTGAGGGTGGCCTCTCCCTGCACACCCATCTACAGACGGAAAGGCATGGCCGGACGGAGGGGGCAGGGTCGGTGGCTGGGTGTTGGTCAGGCCACAGGGGGCAGCAGCTTCACCGCGTGTTACCCAGGCGGGGCCCTGGCTTGGAATTCAAAAGGATTTCTCAGTGGGAGTACTCAGGAATGTGTGCGTGTGGCCCCTGCTGACACTCAGCCCACTCCTGAAGGAGGCAGCACCCCACACGCCATCCCTGCAGCCCACCCGAGGGAACTGAGCCTCTTCAGGCCCCGTTGGGAGCTGTGGCTGCAAGAGACACAAGGCTGGCATGCAGACCCAGCTCAAGCCACTAATTAACTCCATGGCCCGAGGCGAGTCACTTCACCTCTTGGCCTGTTTCCTCCTCTGCACAGTGGTGATAACAATCCAGCCCAGATAAATGGTAAAGCTGACTGTTTATATCCTTTTAAAGTGCTATTATTACCCAGGGGTGGGCTTGGAAAGGGCCCCTCCTGGTCTAACCTGAAATGTCACTCCTGGACAGGATGCTGGCTCCTCTCCTTTCCTGAGGGCAGCCCAGGGAGTGGGTAGGGCCTGTTTCTAAAGAAGAGAACTGAGCACTCAGCAAACATTCACTGATGTTAGTGATGATCTTTGGACAAACGGATTCCATCTGCACACCACGCCCTGACGTCAGCCAGACAGGCTCAAACACAGTGGTCACCCTCCTAGGCATTGCTCCCACCCGCCTCTTCCTACCAGGAAAGCCATCCACTCACTCCCCACCCACCCCACCAAAGGAAAATTCCTGCAGCAGGCCTCGGGGTCAGAGGCAGGGACCTGGGGAGGGGACAGGGAGGGTTGGCGGCCACACTGGGCTGGGAGCCAATTCCTGGGACATGTCTCCTGGACACCCCATCACGCCCCACAAATATGTGCAATAAAGCGATTACAACTTGCTCGGGGGGATCCCCAGGGGTCTGACCAGGATCTGGCCGTCCGGGGAATGAGGCTAAACTGCTCTTTCTTGCACTGCTCAGCAAAGGAGCAGCAACAGCCCGAGGTCGCAGGGAGCCGGGAGCTGTGACTTCCAGTTGTTTCCCCTCGGGAGCAGCTGGGTTGCTAACACAGCCTGCCCGGGTCTGTCTACTCTCCAAAGCGGTGTCACGTTCCTCATCTCCTGGGCTACTTCTCACAGCGAGCTCCGTGCTTTCCAAGTGCAGACACCAAGGCCCACAGGAGGTGAACAAATGCTCTGGAGAGCAGAAATCATAGCCGAGTCTGGCTCCCCCATGAGTGTCCCTGAGTGACAGGCGCCTGAGCAGACTGAGTCACTAGCATAGTCAGGGCCCAAGGCCTGGTCCTGGCATGGCCACACTGACCCCATCTTGGCTCTCCTGTCGGGGGAGACCAGCACTCCCAGCTGTGGCGGCTAAGAGGAGCGGGGGGTTTGGGAGGACAGAGAAAGCAGGACTGAGCGCCTGGCTGGGCTGCAGGGAGGATGGCAGGTCCCTACTGCAGTGTGGGAAACGTGCTATAATCCTGCCTGCAGCCGGTGATGCCCCTGGTCCAGAGATCAAACGGATGTCGAGAAGGGTTTGGTGCCAGCTATGGGGCTGCAGCAGCTGCACCCTGGCCCCTGCTGGGCCCCAGGTGAAGGGCCTCACTCACATCCTGTTGTGGCCAGTCCTCTTCAGCCACTCCACCGACAGAGAGTGACACCCAAGGTCAGGGGGGTCTGGAAGCTGGTCAGTTCAATGCCCACCCAGAGGAAAACGAGCTCCCAGAATTGAGATCCGTGGTGTTCTGGACAGGAGGGGAGGGAATCGGGTGGGCCTCGCCCTGGCCTGTTTCCTTGGTGAGGACAGGTCTCTCTCTACCAGGCAGAGTGGGGCCACAGTGACCAGAGGTGCGAAGGCTTGTCCCTAAGTCTTGGACAAACTTTGCTCTCACTCCTTATCTGCAACCTGAGTGGCTTATCACAGACACTGGATTTCCTTTAGATGAACTGAAATGGGGTCTTGGAAGCAGGGCATTCTGCCGAGAGGAGAAAGAGGAGAGGCAGCTTCAGAACAGGGAGCAGCAGCTCCCACAACAGCACCAGGTGGGTGGTGTGCGCAGACCCGCGCACACCCGACTTCCAGGCAGGTGCCCAGACGCAGTGGCTCTGCCAGGGCCCCACCCTGTGGTGGGGTAGAGGTGCCCAAGGAATCCATTCCTGGGGAACAGTTCTCTGGGAAAGAGACTGGCAATCCAGATTACTTAGTTACATATTACGCTGTGTTTTTTCCTTTCGCTATTCCTGGGCTTTTAGTAAAGTTCTGTTTAAAGGTTCTAACCTTGCCCTGGCCCGCATGGCTCCATGGTTAGAGCGCTGGCCCGGAGCACTGGAGGGTCGTGGGTTCGATTCCCAGTCAAGGGCACGTACCTGGGTTGCAGGTTCGATCCCTGGCCTGTGGGGTGCATGTGGGAGGCAACCAATTGATGTGTCTCTCTCACATCATTTCTCTGTCTCTCTCTCCTCCTCTCCCATCTCTTCAACTCTTTCTAAAAATCAATGGAAAAAAGATCCTCAGGTGAAGATTAACAATAAATAAATAAATAAAGGTTCCAGCCTTGGCCACGCACGCCATGCTGGGGGCACCAAGAGGATCCAGGGACTGCCTTTGGGCCAAGGTGTTAAAGGAGAGCGGTGTCCACTGTCACCCACCTGGCAGCAGAAGGCAGATCGGTGACGGGTTCCAGAGAAGGTGCATCTTGTATAGCCCTCCCCCTACACCCTCCCCCAGCCACTGCCAAGCTCAGAGGGTCAGGGTTTTATCTCATTAGGGCCGTTTTCCCTACAAACCGCATCCTGCATCAAGGACTCCAGTGTCCTGTCACTTTCCTTTGACAGAGCACCCATCACCCGCAACTTTTAAGTTCTGGGCGAGGGCTTCTTGGAAGGGAAAAGGAAATGGTTAGAGACTTGTCACAAAAGCCACAGCCACCCCAAATTTCCCCGCATGAAGCCCTCCCTCCTTTAGGCCTCCTCTACCTGGCCCAGCACCACGCCAGAGAAGACTCCCTAAGAATGTGACATCATCCACCAAGCCAGAATTTAAAAATAATTATATTAATAATAAATATGTTAAATTACATCTGAAACAATAAATAGAAAAATAAACTGATAAATAAAATCAACAGGTACAAAATGTTTCAAAATTTCAACCAAAAAAAATACACAGATGACAGACAAGACAATGGACGCACGGGAGGGTGTGAATGCAGTCACGGAACCTTCACAGTTTCATCGCCGCTCCCTCCTCACCTGGTCACCCGCTCTCTCCCCAGCTGGGAGACCAGGCCACTCAGTGGCCGATATCTTTGGGGACTCCGGCCAGCACAGGGAAGCACGTGGTCCCACCTCAGTGCCCTTCTGCAAAGCACCCCGAGCCCTGGGGCGTGCGGGTTCAGAGGACGGGAGCGTGAGGCGGAGGCTGGACCGGGCGGGTGGAGGAAGTCCCTACAGAGGCAGGTCGGTGCTGTTGTGCCGGGTTTTCCGGGCAGTGCCATCATCTCGGGGCAGAGCCCTCTGCAGGTTGGACATGGCCGCAGTCTTTTTGAGGTCAATCACGGCGTAGGAGTCTGAGCTGCGGGCAGGGTGGGTTGTGGGCACAGGGGCTCGGGGGACCTCGGGGTTCTGGGGCCCCTTGGGGTGGTCTCCACCCCAGCCCTTCAGCTCCACCTGGATGTAGTTGAGCTGCCTCGGGGGCTCGGGGCCTGGCCGGCGGAAATCAAAGTTGAAGACCCTCGGGGAGCCCCGGCGGCAGGTCAGTGGCACAGGGAAGCTGCTGTGGCTGCGGAGGGCAGCCCGGGTGCTGGTGGGCTTCTGCAGTGGGGTCTCGTCCTCCTCGCCGTCGGGGAAGCCATTGGAAGAGGGTGTGAGCCCATCCCTCGAGTCCCCGTCATCCCCAGCCTCCTCCCCCAGCTGCTGGGCATGGCTCTCCCACACGGGGGGCAGGGAGGGCAGGTTCTCATAATGCAGCAGGGCAGCCCGGCGGTGGGCAAGGCCATTCCACCCGGGCTCCTCTGGACTCAGTCTCCAGCTGGGCCCTGGCCTCAGCCCACCCCTGACATTCTCATAGGTGCACTTGGGCTGGGCCGGGCACTCAGAAGGGCCCTCGTTGTTGTTGTGGTGAGGGGGGTCACGAAGGCTGGGGCAGAGGCCCTGGCACTTCATCACGTGCCGCCGAGCAGGGGTGGGACCCAGCACGAACTTCACCTGGCCTGGCTGCCAGAACACCTGGGGGTCCCGCTGGTCGGGGCCCCGGGCCTGTGATGGGAACGGTGCCCGACCCTCAGGCAGCGGCTGCAGGCAGTGCCGGCTCCTGCGGTGGTCATCCTCCCCGGCCGGCGTGTTGACGTAAGTGTGGGACTGGGGGGAAAGAGTGCAAATGAAGCAGGAGGGTCCGAGGGCAGGCAGGAAGGGAGCAGAGGGACAGGAGGATGACAGACGAGAAGCACAGGCATAAGAGCTAGAGTTTCCTCCTCTTCCTTGTCCCCCAAATCTTCCGGGGAAGCTGCCTTTCTGGGGACAGGAAGGGACCCTACAGATTTTCTTCCCCTCCATGATCCTTACTGGGAGGAGGTGCCATATTTCCTGACCTCCATTCCCACCGAGACCCACAGAGAGGGCGAGGGCGGGGCAGCTGCTTGCTCACCTGCTCATCAGGGGCAATGAGGGCATGGGTGGACTCCTCCCCAAGCGAGGGGTGTCGAAGGCTGCTTGTCGAGGGGCGCCGAGGTGCTGAGAATCTTGGGCCCTCTCCTGGACATCCAGGGAAGCCATTGGAGAAGCTGGAGACACTGTAGCCTAGAGCTGGGCACAGAAGGGACAAGCCCAGGTCAGGGGTCCTTAAACCACCTGCAACCATGTGTGCAGCATCTGGGACTCCTCTAATTACAGAGGAAACACTCCCAGGGTCCCCAAAGTAGTCAGCCGCACTGAATCGGCAGTCCCCCATTATATTTCACCTCTCTGTTCTTCAAACCCCACCTTTTCCCTGAAAGCTAAGCTCGAACCCCATAACACTTCCCCCATCACAGCCTTACCTGAAACACCTAAGGCACCTTGTCATCACTGGACTGTCCCTTTGTCTCATTCTAACTCTGCCAGTGAGCTCCAGGGAAGCTCCTTGAAACCAGGACTGTGTTTCCATTTCTTATGCCCCCACGTGCCAGCCCATGGAGTGCAGAACACAGAGCAGGTGCTCAGTGCAGACTCAGTGAATGAACAAGCAGAAATTGTGGGAACCTCTCCAGAAACTGGTCATGGCTAGAGATGCCTGCACCATCCATCAGGAAAGGTACATGGGTATGACCTAGTAGACCAGCGGTTCTCAACCTGTGGGTCACGACCCCTTTGGGGGTCGAATGACCCTTTCACAGGGGTCGCCTAAGACATAACAGTAGCAAAATTACAGTTATGAAGTAACAAACGAAAATAATTTTATGGTTGGGGGTCACCACAGCATGAGGAACTGTATTAAAGGGTCGCGGCATTAGGAAGGCTGAGAACCACTGCAGTAGACAGAAGGAAGAAAGCAAAAAGGCTCCAGACTGTTGTTTCCATGGAAACCCAATGTCTTCCTGTCTGCTCCCTGACCATCAGTCAATAAAAGTTCCAGGACTCCCCAGCCTCAGCTGGAGCCACCTGATTGGCCCAGGCCAGGACTGGCCCATCCCCAAGAGTGGTTCTGATGATGGTCACCGGTCCTGGAAGGCTGGCTCACCCAGCCATCCACCCACCTGCCTGCCTGACTCAGGCCTCCAAGACTGGTGCTTCCTGGGCCTGTGCTTACATGTGTGCGTGTGTGCACATGTATGTGTGTGTATGCGTGTGTGTGTACGTGTGAGTGTGTGTGTGTACTGGGATGCCAAGGACGGGGTCCCCTCACCATGGGGAGGCTGCGGGGCCCGCGGGAGGTCGAGCTCAGCTGGGTGGCTGTTGCGGGTGATGATGACCGGCTCTTCCATCACGTTGATGCTGTTGCACTGCATCAGATCCTGAAGGAGGTTGAAGATTTCCTCGGCCCGGGAGCACTTGAATGCAAATATCCCTGAAGCAGGAGAGGAAGAAATGAGGCTCCTCTAACCCTGTGCTCAATAGGAAAGGACCAGAGAGGCTAAACCAAGGCACAAAGCTCAGGAAATATCCCTAAACTCCACTCCCAGGCCTGTGGGGGTGGGGTGGGGGAGAGGGGCCCCCTCATCTGAAGTACTCTCCCCAGCACACTCTAAAATGGGGGGAGCTGCCCTGGCCGGTTTGGCTCAGCGGTTAGAGTGTCAGCCTGCGGACCAATGAGTCGGGTCTGATTCTGGCCAAGGGCACGTACCTCGGTTGCAGTTTGTCCCCGGCCCTGGTTGGGGTTGTGCGGGATGCAACCAGTCGATGTGTCCCTCTCATGTTGATGTTTCTCTCTCTCCCTCCCTCCCACTCTATCTGAAAATAAATAGAAAAAAAATGTCCTTGGGTGAGGATTGGAAAAAATAAATAAGTAAAATGGGAGGAGCTGGGCCCAAGCGCCCTGCCCTTGCCCTCCCACTAGGTATTACCATCTTGAGATCTAATACTTCAGCTATATTCCTCCGAGATTAAATCATTTTCTTTCTTCTTTTTTTCTATTTATCTTCAGATAGAGTGGGAGGGAGGGAGAAAGAGAGAAACATCTACATGAGAGGGACATATCAACTGGTTGCCTTCCGCATGATCCAACCAGGGCTGGAGAC
The DNA here is from genome assembly GCA_030848825.1 of Tadarida brasiliensis. NCBI lineage: Eukaryota > Metazoa > Chordata > Mammalia > Chiroptera > Molossidae > Tadarida > Tadarida brasiliensis. The sequence continues at coordinate 15,123,898 of CM061262.1, forward strand.
AAACTGCAACCGAGGCACGTGCCCTTGACCGGAATCGAACCCACAACTCATTGGTCCGTGGGCCGATGCTCTAACCACTAAGCCAAGCCGGCCAGGGCTAAGTCATTTCCATAAGAATGTGTGTGTACAGAGGGGAGGGAAGGAGAATGAAAGATCAAAGTGAAAGGGCATTATCAGATGAGTGACCACTCCTCATATGCTGCCCCCAGCTCCCTCTGCCTACTACTCCTTGCTCCCCAGAAAAATGAGCTCCACCCAGGGTACCAGCTCGCAGCTCTATGCCCAACAGCCCCAAAGGTCTTTGAGGGTAGAGGGTGTGTCCTGTTCACTGCTTGTTCACTGGGTACTCAGCCCAGATCCTGGCCAGAGAGCGAATGTCTACTGTGTTTAGGCCCCTGACCTCATGGAGCTTCGATTCTGGTGCAGAAAGGAAGAAAGGACGGGCTGACAAGCTAAAGGACAAATGCAGCAGTGATCGTGTGGCTCCTCAATGCAGCCGCCTGACAGCCTCTCAGACGCTAATGCAGGAACTCAAAGTCCCGGGGTCAGCAGGACTGGGCTGAACACCTGAGACTCAGGGGATCTGAAGAGGCCCTTAGGGTGTTTTAGGGTGTTGTGCCAGTCAGGGATTCTGCACGCCCCATAACAGTGGGGCCCGGGACTCAGGGGAGGCTACTTGGGGGTGTGTGTGCATATATCCACAACAAAGACAGATAAAGCTAGGCTGGGGTATGGGACGACTGAGGTTTGTAGGAATGGGATAGGAAAAGTGGAGGAAGAGAAAAAAGACTATACTGGCAAGCTGTGTCGAGGGCTAAAAAGGCTGGGAAAGCCTGAAGTTTTAGGGAGAACCCTGTGTTGGGGCCTAGGGCAGCCCCTCCAGGATCCCAAGTATGGACCAAACACCACCAGAAGCAGGGAAGCCCTTCCTCCCCTCTCTCTGCTCAGCCAGTGTTAATGCCTCTGCCTCATGAGCTCCAAGGGTCAGATGCTGGAGGGGAAGGTGACTCCCCCGGCCAACACAACCTCAGAGACTCACTGTCTGTTGGCAGCCTCATAAAAGGAGCTTGTTCATTTCACCTCTGCACAGTCACAGCCCAAACTGCATTCAACAGTCCCAGGCAGGACTCCTTCTGCAGAGCTTACATCTGGGTCCTAAAAGAGAAGCCCAGACCACGCCACTGCTTCAAAGAGCCATGGCTAGCTCTAGCCTTGACCTCATGGAACAATCCACCAGACCCTGATCACTGGCTGCAGGGAGAAAGGGGAAGAAGGGAGAATACATCACACGCCATTGCTCACAGATGGCAAGGAACAAAGATTAACCTCTTGATGGTTACTCTGTACACTGGGACTCAAGAGACTTACCTACCCAAAGCTATCATTCCCAGGCCACTCAGCCCCAAGGATGGCAGAACTTCCTGCCTGCCTTTTCATTATTCATGGGCTCTAGGGTACATGACCTGGGGGCTCAGAAGAAAATTTGTTTCTACTTAGAGGGCAACAAGGACCCCTGAAACTGGAGAAACAGAGGGAGGAAGGATCAGTTGCTTTTACCAAACAGGCTCTGGCCTGGGAGCACTAGCTCTCTCCCCGGGGCTGTGCTGGGGAGCACTAGCTCTCTCCCTGGGACTATGCCTGGGAGCTCTAGCTCTCTCCCAGGGGCTGTGCCTGGGAGCTCTAGCTCTCTCTCTGGGACTGTGCCTGGGAGCTCTAGCTCTCTCCCAGGGGCTGTGCCTGGGAGCGCTAGCTCTCTCCCTGGGACTGTGCCTGGGAGCTCTAGCTCTCTCCCTGGGACTGTGCCTGGGAGCTCTAGCTCTCTCCCAGGGGCTGTGCCTGGGAGCTCTAGCTCTCTCCCCGGGGCTGTGCCTGGGAGCACTAGCTCTCTCCCCGGGATTGTGCCTGGGAGCACTAACTCTCTCCCCGGGACTGTGCCTGGGAGCTCTAGCTCTCTCCCAGGGGCTGTGCCTGGGAGCTCTAGCTCTCTCCCAGGGGCTGTGCCTGGGAGCACTAGCTCTCTCCCCGGGGCTGTGCCTGGGAGCACTAACTCTCTCCCTGGGACTGTGCCTGGGAGCTCTAGCTCTCTCCCTGGGACTGTGCCTGGGAGCTCTAGCTCTCTCCCTGGGACTGTGCCTGGGAGCTCTAGCTCTCTCCCAGGGGCTGTGCCTGGGAGCTCTAGCTCTCTCCCAGGGGCTGTGCCTGGGAGCTCCAGCTCTCTCCCAGGGGCTGTGCCTGGGAGCACTAGCTCTCTCCCAGGGGCTGTGCAATACATGTCCCCACAGAGGGACCCAGGCCAGAGCTGCAATGACTGAAGTGAAAGAGCACTGACCTGGGAGTCCATTTAGTTCTGCATTAACATGCTGGTGCTCTTGGCCATGACCCTTCCTCTTGTTGGGCAACACCTACCAAGTCTGAGCTACGACTTCCAGCCCTAGCACCTGGCCCAGGTGCACAAGCCCCTATGCTAGCATGGAGCAGGGGCTGGTACTCACCCTGGCCTGTCTGACACCGGCGGCCACTCTCAAAGGAGAAGAGGTTGGAGTCATAGCCATAGCGCCGCAGGCAAAGGTACGGCCAGCGGACAGCCTCCCGCCGATGCAGGTGGAGCACCAGCTCGCTCTGTGTCAGCTCCATCACCCCGGAGCCCAGCTCCACCCCTTCGTCATCCACATTCGTCACCTGGGGAGCAGGGGACAGAGGGTCAATGAGCGAGTCAACAAGGGTGTATACAGGTCCCTGAGCCACTGGGAGGCAGGCTGATGATGCAGGGCTACACTGGGGGACTGAGGGGCTCACTTGACTCACCACAGACTCTACAGAACACCACATGATTCTCAGTGTCACTGACCTACGACAGTTCTCTAGGCTTTGGTTTTGACATTTGCACAGTGAGAGAAAGGGTGATCACTTAACCTCCAAGGTCAGATGGTTAGACAACCAAGGTTAGATGACCTCAGATGGTCCATGGTTTAGTATCCAAGGACCAGATGTTAATGGTAGAAGGTGTTAGATTGTAAATTCAAAATCTTAAGACCCTGGGAGAGTCAAGCCCAAGGCAGAACAAATACTGCCTCCACCACCTCCCCTGTAGGACTGTGCTGAGGGCGCCCTCTTGTGGTGAGTAGGAGAAACCTCTGCCTCAACAGGCAGCGAGTCAGAAGGGGGCTCCCCTACCAGGGGGTGGGAGGACCACACCAGTGCTCAGGTCCTTTGGGCCTGGCCTTAGCTTCTCAAAGCAAACAGCAAACATTAATATAGTGATTACCATATGTTAAGCAGTTTTAAATACTTTATACATATTAACTCACAAATACAGACTTTTGTTTTGTCCAAAAAAGTTTTATGTGAAGTTATGAAGATATACTGATAAGAGTGAATAATCCAAAAATCACAATTTTTGCTACTGTATTATGGCACTTCTTCATTCTTGGTAGTACCAAGAGCTGAACAAACGACAGTGGCCTGGGCTCCTTTTCCTCAGGCTACCTCAGAGGCCCTGATCTCAAGAAGTCTTAATGAGCCCACAGCCTCAGCCTGTCATTTCACCTTCTCTAGAGAGGCTGAGACAACTCGACAGCTCGGGGCCCGAGACCAGTAAGTCATGCTGGGAACTCAGGAGAGGAGGGGCTGTGGGTACCTTGAACTTGGTGGGGTGGTTGTCTGGGATGCTGTCTCTGTTCAGGCAGCTGCAGCAGCTCCCCATGGTGTCAGAGCAGCCAGCCCACCCTAGGGAAAGCACAAGGGGTGAGAAAGTCATCAAGGTCAGTTCCGACAAGCCCTGCTCTAGGGAACTCCGGCAGAACCACCTCATTGTGATCACTGACTCTGCCCAAGGGACTACATGACATAGTTCCTCCCTCAAGAAATTCCCACTCTCAACTCAGGGCCAGACACACAGTGGATAAACATTAACTCAGGTTAGGATGTGTTAACGATTAATGCTGATGGGGGCATGGAAAGAGCTTCTCAGACATATCATTTGATCTAGACCTTGAGAAGTACATAGGATTTTAGCCTATAATAACAGGGAAGGGAGGCCTGGGCCGCAAGAAAAACATGAAAAAAGTAGGGACCCAGAAGAAGTGGTTCACATCAGGAGTTGGGTGCCGGCCTGAGGCCTCGTCCAAATTCAGCAATGAAATTAATTTGAAAGTCCCAGACACTTTGCCTGTACTTTTCTCCTTTTCCACTTGACTCTTCCCACATCATCCAAATTCTCTTTTCCTCCCTCACCACCATCCCAACATCCACCTCAACTTTATCTTTTTGATGTTCTCTTCATATAAGGTGCTACATTATGGTCAAAAGATACACTCAGAAGATTGAACATTTAAAACAGAGCACACTTTTTATGACCTTGATTAGGCATTTCTTCATTTAAAATTCTGGGTTTGCTTTTGGACAAAGGGGAGACATAATCTTGGCTTTTCCCTCCAAGATTATGGCACTTGAATTGTATGTGACAATAGTAGGACCTGTGCCTAAGATGGAGAGGATCCCTACCACCAGGCTTGAGTGACCTAAGGGAGCAAGCAAATGCATGGACTGAATCCAACCAAAAGTTAAGGGGTTGCAACTTACTCCAAGAAATGAGTCTGTAAGATTAGATATCCTTCTAGAACTCCCGCTGAATGTATAAAGCCTTGAACAAGCCTGACCTGCATCCTCCATTCCTCCCAACTTGGGAAACTCTAGGAAACTCTACACAGTTCTCACCTCACCCAGGCCATCGGGAAACTGACCATGGGAGGGGCATGGGGAAGAACCCCCACTTTATTCCCCCTGATCTTGATGGGGCATCATGGCAAGCAGTCTGCAGAGAAGTCACCTAGATCCCTCTGGGACACACCTGGGGCTTCACCTAGCATAAGAGACAGAGACCATAGGTTAGTGGAAACATTCATCCTCACCAATTGTTAATGAAAACTGACTTGCTATCAGGTCCTAACGACACAGAAACACCAATGAATAAAGGGCAAAGGGACCCCATATTCTGAGCTCCACAAACCGTGGGAAGGATATTCCCCCTAGCATCAATAGGTTTGAAGTCTGAGGCAGCCCAAAACCTTTTTAAAATTTTTTTAAAATATGTTTTTATTGATTTTTTTTTTTTTTTTTTGAGAGAGAGAGAAACACAGATGTGAGAGAGAAACAGTGATTGGCTGCCTCCTGCACACCCCGCACTGGAGATCGAGCCCGCTACTCAGGCACGTGCCCTGACTGGGAATCGAACCAGGACCTCTCAGTCCATGGGATCACGCTCAATCCACTGAGCCATACCGGCCGGGCAGCCCAAGACTTTTTAAATGGCCTCTAGACTCCATCTGAATCCTGTTACAACCAACACCAAACCCACCACCTTACCTTTGCAGAGAACTTTACAAAGAGCTTTCTTAAAAAGACACTATGATATACTGGAAAGAACACTGGCTTAAGATTCAGGAAACTAATATTCTAGTCTGTTTTGTTGCTACCAGGTACTTGGGAGACTGCCAAGTCAACCCTACCACTAGCACACCCAACTCCCACCCCAAGCCCTTAGTTTTTAAGGGAAATATTTGTAAACCGCGGTGCTTCCAGCTTAAATAACCTCTAGAGCAGCGGTCCTCAACCTTCCTAATGCCGTGACCCTTTAATACAGTTCCTCATGCTGTGGTGACCCCCAACCATAAAATTATTTTCGTTGCTACTTCATAACTGTAATTTTGCTACTGTTTCACAGGCGACCCCTGTGAAAGGGTCGTTTGACCCCCAAAGGGGTTGCAACCCACAGGTTGAGAACCGCTGCTCTAGAGGTAAGTACATAGGACAAACATCACTAAAAATGTCCTCTTCCACGACAATCTCACATTTGGAAGCTTAACAAGACTTCCTGTTCTCCAAGCTCTGAAAGGCCTAAAATTTCAACACAAATGCTAACAAACCAAAATGTCAGGAATCTGAGCCGCAGGTAGACAAGCTGACAGGACAGGACCCTGGAGACTCTTGAAATCCCACCCTCCTCTCTGGAAAAACTATCATTTCTCAGGGCCTCTTGTGCTCTGTATCCTTGGACAACTTTCCAGGTGAAAAGATCCCCCTGCTCTTGGTCTGACTTTTTCTTTGTAAAGCAGAAGCAGGCTGAGGGAGGTGTGCACAGCCTGAAGACAGGCGGCTGGGAAAACACTGGGGTTTGAGCCGGGAACAAGGAGTCTGGGGGTGAAACTATAGGGTGCAAGATGGGGGAGGGCGTTGCACCTTTTCTTGTCCTCTTCTCTTAAAGATGATTATCAGGACATATCATGACAGCCCAATGTGGGACATTACATTGGATGGGACAGGAGAAGGGAGCTCTGGTCTGGGATAGGTCTGCATTGGGGGCGGGAGTTAAGAGGTTATGAGAACTCAAAATACATGAGAGGGCTGGGGAAACGTGGGCTTTCTTGGATTTGAATATGGTGCAAGGAGAATGGGGAGGGGGTATGATGGAGCAGAGAAATGTCAAGGCGATGGAAGCATTTGGGGGCACCCAGAAGAGAATGCGGCTCTGTGGGCGTATCCGAAATTCGCAGGAGTGAGGGGTTCTGCGGGCACCAGGACGTGCGAAGGTGTGTCGGGGTGGGGGTGGGGTGGTTCTGCGGGGTGAGAGGCATTTAGCTTGCAAGGTTGTCAGGGGGATTTCTAGACACCGGGAAGGAATTGGGGAGGTCAGGGCCGCGCGCCGTCCCTGGATCCCCGCCCCCAGCCCCGGGGCTCCACCACACGCCGGCCCGCCTCCCCGGGGCTTCCGCGGACGGGAGCGGAGACTGCGGCGCAGTGCGGCCTCGGTGGAGCCGCCTCGTCCCCGCCCCGCCGCGCCCCGACTCACATCGCCCCGCGGCCCGGGCGGCGCCGGGCCCCGCTCCCGGGTGCCGCTGCAGCAGCCGCCGCCGCCCGCCCGGAGCTAAGGTCTCCCCGCCCCGCCCCGCGGCCACGGGGTCGGAGGTCACCGGCAGCACCAACGAGACGCTGCGGGCGGGCGGGCGGACCCGCTCCGGGCGACCGGCGCGCAGCCTAGAAGGTCCCTTTGGAGGACTTTGCAGCCGGCAGCAGGGAGCATGCGCACACGCCAGAGGGCGCTCCTAGCCAGCGGCTGAGCGCTCCTGGCGGGGCGGGGCGGAGCCTGGGGCCGGAGCGGGGGCGGGGCTGAGGGGACCAGAGGTGGGACCAGAGGTGGGACAAGAGGTTTCCAATACCTGCAGCAGAAAGGGACAGGGGGTGGAGGGAAAAACACAAAAGATGGGGGATGGGGAGTGGATCTAAAGGGATAGTAGAGGGAAAGGCAGTACCAGGTACCCTGGAAAGAAGCTGAGGAAAAGGGGAAGGGGCGGAGGGACCACTGGGGAAAAGGGGAGGGACACAGAGAGGGGCGGGGCTAGACCTGCATGCTTGGAAAGGCAGCCAGTGTTAGAGGACCTGGCATAAACGAGGCTCCCGGGTGTCTGCTCGGTGCCCGCAGGGAGCGATCCCGCACTGAGTCCATGGCAGTGGGGTAGGGGGAGCAGTGCAACCTGCACACTTGTCACCCCGGGTCTCACAAAGGCGCGCCTGAATCTGCAGCCCAGGCCCCTCCCCGAGCCGTCCAGCTCTGCCAGCCCAGGAGGGCGTGGGAGAGGAAGGGCCGTGCTCTCCAGACGGGTGGAGGCGGGCGCTGAGCCTCAGGGTGGGGACGGAGTGAGGGGCACACGGCGGGGCCGGTCCGGAACGGCCCAGACAACGGCGCGCGGCGAGGGTGAGACCCCAGCACAGTCCTGTTCCCTTCTCTAAACTCCCCGCAGCCAGACTGGGAACCCCAGCTGACTCGGCACGACACCACGCCACCGCCTCCAAGGTGGGCCCCGTGAAGTCCAAGAAAAAACTTTGAGGATCTACCCAGAGGGTACTTGGCGGGACCGGACACTTCTCCCCTTCTCCCTCTCACTATCCAGGGAAACCTTCCCATCCCTTTACCTTCCCAGACTGTAGAGCCACTCTGGCTTTGCCCTTTAGGGCAGGGGTGGGTTGGGAAGGTCAAACTCTGTGAGCCTGGTTGCACCTTCACGCAGGTGAGAGAGGGGTTTCAGCCTTGTCCCTTGTCTAAGGGGAGCAGGGGGAGGGGAATTCTGGAAGGAATCAGCAAGTTAGAAAGGTGGGGTCCAGTGCTAAGTGGAAGTGGAGTTAGGCTGCCCTTTGAGGGGATGGAAGGGTGAGGGGGCAGGCTGATTTCTGAGCATTGTTTCTGTGTGGGACAATTTCATGCAAACTAGAACTAACCTGGAAGAGAGGGTGCAAGTCCCCTCTGGGACCCCAGATATCCCCACCCTTCCTGTGTGGCCTCCTCCCCCAAGCACCTCTTGCTGCTTGGAGCAGGGGCTCTGCCTTTAGGGGTAGTGGCTGCTGCTGGCCCTGGGTGTGAATGGCTCATCCCGGTTGGCTTCCACAGGAAACCTGACCTGAGGGACAGAACGGACAGGAAGCAGGTGGGTGTGGAGCCAGGAAGCAGGGAAGGGTGGCACAGGACGTGTGAGGGGGGGGTGGGGTGGAATTCAAGGGGGGCTGTGGGCTGGGAAGCAATATAATTGTTAGAGTCCAAACCCTGTTCCCACCCCCAAAGCTGAGTCTTATAGAGGCCAGGGATTTGGTGATGGCCCTCCTGTGCCCTGCTGCCAGTCAGAATCCATCCCAACTCTCAAAGGCAACCTCCTAAAGTTTGCCTTAGTCTTCTAATGTGATCTTGGGCAAGGTAATTAACCTCAGTTTATTTCAACCATAAAATGGGATAATAGAAACAACCTCATAGGTTTGTTGTGAGGATGGATTAAATGATGTGAAATGCTAGAATAGTCCCTGGCACAGAGTAAACAGAAACATGTGCTTTGGTTATTTTTTTCCCTTTGGTGCTGTGTATACCTGCCCAGAGCTCTAGCCCCATTCTGCCTGGTTTCATCTCTGTTTCACCCACTAGACTATACGCTCCTTGTAGGCAGGGGCCATTCCTTTTCTACTTCAGTAGTCACCCCCACCCCTAAGATACTGTGGTCATACCAAGGCTTGCCCAGGGGAGGGCTGAAGAGATACACTTAGAATTGTCCAATGAAATTGCCGCTCTAGATAAAAGATAGAAGCACAAGATTTCCCTCTGTCCTGGAGGAGCTTATAGACCAAGTGAGGAGCTGAGAGAGACACAGGGAGCAAAGAGAAACATTATGTGTTAAATCTTGGGACACTGATCGTACTTCTGGAGCTCAGAGAAAGGAGAACAATTATGGGCTGGAGAGGCTGAGAAGGGCTTCCTGGCTCAAGCCTACAGCTGGAAAAGGGGTCTGTGCAGGGAATGGGGAGGAAGCCACCTCATTGGCCTGGTAAGTACACAGTGAGGAATGGTGAGAGTTAAGCTAAGGAGGTGGGGAAGAAGGGGCCAGTCTGCCCAAAGGCTGACCAGAAAAGCAACACGCCCTCTCCTCCCACTGTGGACCTCCTCTTTCCTCCATTCCAATCGTAGGAGACCCCAGAGTTTGAGCTTCAGAAACTCTGGAGCCGAAAGGCCTGACCTCAAGATCTGGCTCTGCCACTTACTACCTGTGTGACCTTGGGCATACCATTTATGCTCACCCAGCCTGTTTGGCCATCTGTATAGTGGAGACAAAAATACCACCTAACTCACACGGTTGTTGAATGAGATAATGTCTGTAGAGCACTTAGCACTGCCTACTAGCACATTGTAAGGACCAAATAAATGGGAGGTGTTCTTGTTATTTTCTGGGCAGACTTTGCCATCAATGTCAGTGCTGAACTCTGGCTGGCCCCACCGAGGGGAGAGCCTCACTGCTCAGGATCCAGGTCCACCAGCGAACTTAGACAGTGACCCAGGCCACCTGCCAGAGGAGGACCCTGACGAGACCTCTGCTCAGGTAGTAGGAGTCCTGCCCTTCCTTCTGAGACCAATATGCCTCCACCCTTTGGACCTCCACCCATGTCCACCAGCTGGGAGGAGAGAGCCTTTGTGCCCAGCCTCCTGTGGCCCTTTTCTCTTTGCAGGAATCTGTTTCTACAGTCCATTAGGACATGAGGGTTTGACTTTAAATGTATTCACATGAATACACATTACCTCTCCAAGGGCGTCTGTGCTATCAAAGCAGACCTGAGGGGCTTTGGCCCTGAGTGAAGGGGGTGATTTCAAGCATAAGAAAGGAAGCTGTTTCGGGGTGTGAGGCCTCCCCAACCTCCATCAATCAGACCACAAATGCAGGAGTGGATCAGCTGTCCTGGTGATCTTGAAGTTGATGGTCCAAAAGGAGTGTGTGGCCCTGGCCGGTTTGGCTCAGCGGTTAAAGCGTCAGCCCATGGACCAATGAGTCTCGGGTTCGATTCCGGTCAAGGGCACGTACCTCGGTTGTGGTTCATCCCCGGCCCTGGTCTGGTCGTTGTCACTCTATCACCTCGATGTTTCTCTTTGTCTCTCTCTCTCTCTCTCCCTCCGTCCCACTCTATCTGATGATAAATTGAAAAATATCCTAGGGTGAGGAATAAAAATAAAATATAATAAAAACAAAAGGAGTGTGTGTGGTGGGGCGCGGCGCTTGGATGTTTTCCCAGATTGGAGAAGAGGTGGCAATGAGAAGGGAGGAAAGAGGAGCGAGAAGGAAAACCTAGCTCCACTCCTCACCTGTGTCTCCTCAGGATCCTGAAGTTCTGAGCCTGGAGTTTCCTGCCCTGGACACCAAACAAGCTCCCAACTGGCCTGGGCTCCTGCAGCAGCTCCCTCCACAGGACAGTGATGTGGGTCTCCCTGTCCCCAGTTCCCTCTCTTTGACTTTCTTTACACACTAGAAAGAACCTTGGTCTAGAAGTCAGGGAACATGGATTTAAAGCCTAGGTATGCCACTAATTGGGAAAATCATTCTCCTGCCCCCAGCCCCAGTTTTCACATCTACATAATGGGTACAACTATCTACATGGTAGCTGTTCTGCCTACAACAATGTTTAGTTGAAGAGCAAATGAGAAAATGGACATGAACGACTTTTGAAACAAATAGTGGAATGTACAAATGTAGGGAATATGGTTAAGTATTTATTGAGGCCTTATGTGTGCCCAGTCTAAAGGCTTATAATTCCGTTGGGAAGGCAAGACAGGAGAATATGGAATAAATAGGGAAAACACAATGGGAAGTGATATTGAGCTACAGTTCATTGGGAGCAAGGACCTAAATATGTGGTGATGGGGTGGGGGTGGGGGGACAGGTAAGACTGAGGTGGATTTACTGGTGCTCTTGTCCCTTATTCTTCTTTCCCTCTCCGTCTCAATGCCCTTCTATGCTGTTATCGCCTGCACCTCCCTGAGGTCCTACAACCTTCCTTTGACCCAGCAGCTAAGCCTTATCTCTCCATTCAAACTTCAATCTTGCCTGCTGAGGCTCTCCCATCACAGTGGAACCTGTTTCTGCAGGAGCGATACTGCCTGGCCCTTGAGGAGGAGGAGCTGGCTGAGCTGCGGCTCTTCTGTGCCCAGCGGAGGCGGGAGGCCCTGGGACAGGGGGTGGCACGCCTGATACCTCCCAAGCTCGAAGAATGCACCTGTGAGAAGGTATGTAGTACCTCCTCCCCAATATTCCCCTTCCTCCTCTCTTTGCCCTCTCAATTCTGCAGAAGGAGCTAGCTTCTGAGACTCTGGTGAGGAAAAGGGTTTGGGGATTGATAGTATGGCAGATTTTAAGAAAAAGAGAAAACAAGTTTGGAGATTCTTGGTGAGCCTGCAGTGGAGGTGGGGTTGGGATGGAAGAACGAGGAGGGAAGCTAGGAGGGTGGTGCTGCCTCTGACCAGCCAGCACCCCCATCTGGCAGTGCAGAGAGCTGCTGAGGCCAGGGCAATACGGAGTGTTTGCAGCCAGGGCAGGAGAGCAGTGCTGCTGGCACCGGGCTTGCTTTGCCTGCCAGGTCTGTGGCCAGGCCCTGATAAACCTCATCTGCTTCTACCACGATGGGCATCTCTACTGCGGCCGTCATCATGCTGAGCTGCTGAGGCCACGCTGCCCTGCTTGTGACCAGGTACAGCTCTGAGTGGAGGGACTGAGCAGGTCTGTTTAGGGTCCAGCTTGGCAGGAGGTAAGGGAACACCTCTCCCAGTATCAGAGAGTGGAGTAGGGAGAACAAGGCACCAGCCTGGGACCCTTGTGTTCCCATTGCTCTGACCTGAGCTCTGGGCATGTGGAACCCTTTGTGCCCTCCCCCACAGCAAGCAGTGTCCCCCGTATTTTCTGGGACTGAGAAAATTTTTCTGAAGCAGGGATTCTTGTGCAGACATTCCCATCAGTATGCTGGGTGCCCAGTGCTGTGCCTGATCATGCGAGAAACTCCCTTCATGTTAGCATAAGAAGCAGTGCGGAACCCTGGGTTGGGAGTCCAGCGACCCGGTCGCACTTCGGGCTGTGCCACCTGCTAGCTGGGGGATCCTGGCTAAGCCAATCAGCCCTCCCTGCGTTGGAGAGTGGTTGAGTAGATCAAATGGGAATATCTGTAGACGTGTTTTAGCGTTAACTGGCTATAAGGCGTGGTTATTGGATGAATGAATGAGTGAATGAGTGAATGAATGAACGAGCCGTTCCCCTCTCCCTCTCCCAGCTGATCTTCTCCCGGCGCTGCACCGAGGCGGAGGGATGGTGCTGGCACGAGAACCACTTCTGCTGCCAGGACTGCGCCGGGCCCTTGGGCGGAGGACGTTATGCCCTGCCGGGGGGCGGCCCTTGCTGCCCCAGCTGCTTTGAGAGTCGCTATTCGGATGCCGGCTCGAGCCCGGCCACGACACTGGAAGGAAGGCTGTCCCTTGGTAAGGGAGGAAAGGTGCAGATCAAAGGGGAAGGGGGCAGCGGCTTGGGCTGGGCAGAGGAGGGAGTTTTCCCGGGCTGGGACCCTCGCCCCGGTCCCACGCCGTCCCGTCCCTCCAGCAGCGCCCCCGTCCTCCAACCGTACCCCCCCAAACCCGAGCCTCAGGGCCCGCAGCTCTCACCGCGCATCCCTGGCCGGAGCGCTCCAAGGGCCTCCCGAACCCACCCCGCGCCGCGGTTGAGGTTGCGGCGCGGGACTCGCTCCTGGACTGGGAACGCCGCCGCCCTCTGGTGGGCGGAGGCGGGGAGGAGCGAGGAGCCCTGGAGAGGACTCCGGGCGGCGGCGGCGCGCACCACCTGGGGGCGGGGCGGGAGGCCGGGCCCAGCTCCCAGGGGCCGCCCCGCCCGGATCTGGGGGTGGGAGACTCGGGGTGCTGAGATAGGATTGTCTGACCCGGCCTGGAGCAGGGGAGGCGGGGCTCGACAGAGTTGAAGGAGGGGACCGCGCATCACTACACTCCGCGACCATCACCGGAGCAGCCTTGGCCGCTGCCGCCAGCTCCAGTCCAGAAACCCAGAGAGGCCTGCTTGCATCCAACCCGGAGCAGGAGTGTCGAGCCGGGGATAAGGCTGAGGCACCCAAAGGACGAGAGCAGGGCCCGCTGGAGACGCCCATTGATCCCAAGGAGGACGCCCCCTGCCCCACCTGCTCCTCTTCCTCTGACTCAGAACCCGAAGGCTTTTTCTTAGGCCAGCGCCTTCCCCGGCCCTGCAAGACCCCCGGAAGCCTCCAAGCTGGGGACAGCGACACCTCCAGGAAGCATTGCACCATTTGCTAGTGGCGCGGCCCGGAGAAGGGGGAGGGGTGATCTATAAGGCAGTAGACCGAGACTCTTCTCCCCTTATAAAAATCCTGGACTGAACGCAATCAGGGACATGCCTGGGAGAGGCGGTGACATGACAGACTTGAGTACTTCCTCTTCAGCACAAGCATTCTGACTTTTGATGGAGACTTTCTTGGGGAGCTCCATTCCCCAAAGCTACGCAGCCCCTGCTGAGCTAGACCCTACTCCGACCCCACAGGCTGGGACAGCTCAACAATCTCCAGCATCCTCCTCCTGAGCCAATGATCACTCAGGCCACGTGTGGCGTGACCCGCTAGGCGAGGCGAAGGCCTGGAGGGAGCCGGAGGTGGAACCGGACCGGGAGGACGGCAGGGCCTCGCCTCGCTCCTCCCTTGCAGAGCTCGTGGACGCGCAGCCCGGGAGTTCTACTTCCATCGCGGGCGTGGGACCAAGCGCAGGCTGCGGGGCCGTCTGCACGCCAGGAACCGGGGACCGTGCGAGACCGGAAACTGCGTCATCCGCTCGCGCCGACCGGGTTCATTGTCAGGCCTTGCGGACGGAGAAGGTGCTGCTATGGCTTCCAGCGCGGTCGGTGTGAACGCTGGCGGCTCGGCAAATGACACTCCTGAAATTCCAGACAACGTGGGAGATTGGCTTCGGGGCGTCTACCGCTTCGCCACAGATAGGAATGATTTCCGGAGGTAAGCGAGGCCTGGGAGCCTGGTCCTGCTCTGCCCTTCCGCGCCCGTATACATAACTGGCCGCCTTTCCCTTCGCCCAGGCTGGCGCCTCCGTTTGTTAGACTGCCAACATCTAGGTCTCTTAGTGGCTTTGGCCGTGGTTTGCCGAGTCCTTGACTGGTAGAGTTCCCGTGCAGCAAAAGCGATATTTTCAGTAACCCGGCTGTCCAGAGAATTTGACGGGGTGGCGGTGGGGGTGGTGTGGATCCGGGAATAGGAGGCGCCAACACATAAGCGGGCTTTTGGGCTCTGGATGAGTGCTTCATTGGTTTTTGCATTTGACCTGGTCTTGTTAGACACAGACACCAAGTCTAAATAACTGTGTGGGTCTTGGGCAATCTACCATGTAATGATCAGTGGTCCTGCAATCTATTATTTTAACCTCCGGGAGGTTTCTCCAGGGTGGTGGTGGGTAGCCTTTCCCCCAAGTATCTTCAGTTAACCAAAGTCACTCAGTGCCCACAGGCTTACTAGAATACATTCTTTTTCCAGGAACTTGATCCTCAATTTGGGACTTTTCGCTGCAGGAGTTTGGCTGGCCAGGAATCTGAGTGACATTGACTTAATGGCACCTCAGCCAGGGGTGTAGCCAAATGGGTAAGCTCTTAACCACTGCTCTGTGTCTTAAGAGTCCTAAAAGCTGGGAGAAGCAATAACTTTATCAACTATTTACAAAATATAGGAAAGAGACAATGTAAAACCTTTTACAGTTTCCTAGTTAATGTGTTTCCATATATTAGAAGGAATTTGAGTCTACCAATTTCCCTCCAGTGCTTTTACATTTCTAATGCTGTCCTGTCGTCTGATTGCAGACACATGGAACCCGTGATGTACTTGAACCTTCCAAACACAGAGCCTCCAATCTGTGACCATCACAAGACTTGCCCTGATGGCAGCTGAAGTTTGATTCAGATGGGTACCTTCCCTTTCCTGCCTGGTTTCTTTTTCTTTGCTGAGTCTACTCAGAACTCCATTCTCTGGTCAGCAGTCAGGCTTCAGCTAAAGTGTTGTCCTCTGTTTTGTAAAGTTCTGTACATAATTCCTTCGTTTCTGTAAGGAGTGATCTTTGCTTTTGTCTTGAGGAATAAGTTGATGGTATTTTAACAATTATTTGAAATAAAGACTGCACACAAAGACACCATTTTTAATTCTTTTAATAAGAAACTTCAGCTTACAAAAACAAGGTGTAAAAAGTTGATTTACAAAAATCATAAAAACATGATTTATATTTCACACTCAAAAGAGATAGGAACAAGCCCCAAACATGGGTTGTGACAGAGGTGGTTTGTTTCATATTAAAAGAAATGGAAACTAGCCAACCATACATTGATGTTAACAGGATGAAGCTCACTGAGGAATTTCCACTTTTGAGCATTACTAGGGGAAGAAGCCATTTGGTGTTGCATAGCATGTTAGTGCACCAGGTGGGTTTTCCAGGCACCATGGAGGCATTGTTGCTGTAATAAAATGGGATTTATTGGCAGAAAGGACAGTGATGTGCAGGGGGCAAGGTGTTAAGCCTGGGCGATGGGCACTAAAGTGAGCAGCTGTCTGCTTGAGAAAACTGCTTCCTTCACAAGGAAATAGATGTTTTCCAACCCTGAAATTCATGGTGGTGCCACTGTCCAGGAGTTTGAGGTTCTTTGGAAATGGAATGTGTAACGAACTGTCCTGGAAAGATTCATGTAGAAGAGATAGAGACAGGTTTCCCTTGACAATTTTTTCCTTGATTTACTCTACTAGGCATTTTAAAAAACACAGTTTGTCTGTGCCAAGTCTCTTAATGGAACTGGTATGGGATAAGTGACATGAATTGGAAAGGAGAGTCAGGATAAATGTACCAGTGGCCTAATTGTTACAGTTGACAGATGTTGTCTCTAGCAATCTGTTCACCAAAGGTAAATAGGACAAAACAGTACCTCGTGACCCTGCCAGCATAAATCTCATTAAGAAAGCTGTTTGAGAATTAGATTTTAAATATCTTTTCTTTTAAAAAGCACCATTCCCTTGTATTAATCAGGTAGGTCCCATCTGTTAGGAGGAGGGAGTTTGAGCCAGTGAATTCAGGGCTGTGGCTGGCTTAACATGAAACCGTGACCCTTGAAGAGTCTACAGTGGGACCACAGAGGATTTGACAGATTTATGTCTTACCGGGTGTTAAGATGAGGAAGGGTCATATATATGAGAGCAAGGCTTAGGCTTGAACATCAGCTCCAAAATGGTGACCAGGAAGGAAACTTCTATGCCACAGCATAGCTAAGCCCCTTTCCACCTGCATCAGACCACTGCTAAGAAATATGAGCACCTCCTGTTCTTTATAACAATGAAACTTCTATCTCTGAAGTCTGCTACCAGATCTCATAATTTTGAACAGTTCTATTTCATAAAATTTTTGAAGTTAAAAATAAAATCCAGCAACATTAAGACATGGTAGCTTTCAAAAGCATTGACGTTTCACTCAAAATTTAATGTTTTATATTGTACATCAACTATAATTTTTAAAAATCTTTTTATTATTTTAAAAATTTTAATGTTTTAGTTTCAAATAAGGGTTCACTGTTGGTTGGTTTGTAAAGCCATATGCCTGTAAGATGAAGTTTTATTTAAACTGGCTTAATCCCTCAAAGTGATAAGACTAGCAAATAAAGCCACCAAATCTACAATTTCAAAAATCATGGTGAGTAATCATTCTATAAATGAAAGTGCTGGCTTTCACCATTCTAACACTCAACATTCTCCCCAAGGGAAGTCAGTTTTACATCCTGTCAGTTTTCAGCCCTGGCTAATTAACACAGTACTATGAAACTCTCTTGCCCTACCTAGTCAGATTTTAAATGGAAACATGCCAGTAGAATAAGTATGGAAAGAGTCCACAAAAATGACCATTCACCTCAGTGCTATAGTAGCTACAGTGTACTTAGAGCAATGTGTGTATTGAATGAGTACACAGTGGTTAAAGTCAAAGCCCTAGCCCAAGAGAATGATTAACTTAAATGTGGAGGATATAAACTAAACTCACAGTCATATTTGGAAGGCGCTTTCAGCTGTAGTGCTGACTTGAAAGAATCTGAGCCACCAGGGAGATGCACAGTTACCCGGTAAAAACTAAGTGGCCACAGAAGGTTTTACTCCAAAGATAGAAACTCCTCACCTAATTAGGCCAGTAATTAGGCTGAGGGACCCAATTATTAAATGTGCTTTGAGTGGTGAGCTTTTAAAACGCCCTTTGGTGAAGTCTCATGAGCTCAGTGGAAACCTTAAGGTCGGAGTAAAAGCACATGCTGTGAACAGCTCGCAGGTGAGCAGACTGGGTCTCACCTTCCACAGCCGCTCAGCACCATCCATCAGCACCTGCTGGGGAAAGGGGCTGTGATGGGTTCTTTGAGCCTTCTCTTTTGCATATTACACAGTGCACTGGCTTGCCTTACAGTCTAAATTAAAGGTTCACATATAGGGGATTGTGTTCTACACTGCTTTCTGAAATTTTCTGCAAAAGAACTTCAGAACTAATGAAAGTAGCACTTCAGGGGACCCATTTTTGTTTGATTTCTACCATAAGTTTCCGAGCATTAGAAAAACAAAAAGGCCTTTTCTGATCATTTGTGCTCTCCCACCCAGCTGGAAAGGCAACCCTTCCACTCATAAGATATAACCCCAGACAGGAGTATAGTATATGGTTAAGAAGGGATGGCCCTCCCAGCCTAATTTGAAAAGGCTTGAGTTAATGTTCTGAACATAAAAGAGGTGGTGAAAAAGAATGGGGTACATAGTCTGCCTTGAAAAACAAGACACTTCATGAATAATCACAAATACAGATTTTGGACATGACTGTAAAATTTCAGATCTTGGTAAGAATAATTTGCTTTCACACATGAGATACGAAACGCTTTTAAAAAGTCTTGATACCAAATGTCCTTTACACTATACAGACCAATTGCCACTTGAAATAACAAGAAGGAATCCTTTCCCTTAATCTTTTCAATCCCATGCAAACCATAATTGGGTACAAGGCACCAAATTTTATGAATTGTATAAAATTAGTTCACAAAGCTTTATCAGTAAGTAAAACAAACTCCATTTCTCCTTCACTACCTGCCCACCCACATCCCAACCCCTACACCCAACCAAGTTTTCATTCTGCACTACTGTGACCTCTCTCAGGCTTATGCTAGGGACTGGCTAGAGCAATGCCCCACTACCAGCCAACCCACCCCGTTAGTTCTTGCAATAGGATAGAACTGTAAGCCAGAGAAGGGAACTCATACAATCATTGACTCTAGAAGCCTTGCCATTAAAAACAAAAATAAACTCTGCTATTGAGTCCATAGGACACATTAACACTTCTACAGTTTCCAATTTTAATCGTGACGTTTAAAGAGACATCTGGAAATTCTTTAGAGTGTGCCACTGCCACCCCTCAGCCTGGGAGGGGCTGGATCAAAGCTGGCAAGAGCTCTGTCCGCCATTTAATAAGAGCTTCAGTTTCTGGCTGTTGAGGGCATTCCTAATCTTTTCTACGCTAGCATGGATGCTCATCTCTGAGGCAACCACAAGTATGAAGGTCCAGCTAGACTGAGGTAAAAATCCTTTGTGAGGGCCAGGGTGCATTCATCTTGGCTGGCTACAGTAGAAAGTAAACACACCAGCCAAATGCTAAGGGCTCCTGGAATGGGATGCTAGCTGCTTGTCTGGGAGAGAAGCAGGTCTGTACGGTTCAGTTAGGAGATCTCGGATTTGATTTGGCAGCATCTACTCAACTTCTACCTGGTTCTTATTTTCTTCTCCTTGGAATGTTTCAATTTAAAGTAAGATGCAACTAAGAAATTCATCTACTTCCAATATGTAAATAAATTAAAGGCAAAAGGACATTTCTCTCACAACAGCCATTGGCTTCTGTAGCAGGGAACTCTGCTTTAATAAAAATTTTCATAAATACTAACATCTCAACAGCATCTAGTGCTGCTGCCTCTGAGTACTTGAGGAGCCCGTGACTGCAGGGCACCTCCAAGAGTGCAGCTCAGTGAGGGCTCTGGAATTGGTGTCTATTCCCACTCACTGTGAACAGTTTTATTAATTTGATACAGGGGTATTCAGCTAAGTATTTATTTTACAAAGTTTTAATCTGCTTAATATGCCTTATAATATTTGGTATAAAACTATTTTTAAAAATTTGAAGATCTTTTAATTTTCCATTAAATGTTCATTTTCCTTAAATATTTCCCCCTGGACAGCCTGAGGGATGAAGTAGATGCTCTATTAGTTCTTCTCCATTTGTAAGTTCTCTTTTTCTAGAATAATAAATATAGCATTCAATGAAAGACGAGGCACAATTTCTATTTTCTTTTCCTTTTTACTCTCCTGGGTCTTTTTAGTTAATGGGCTTTTCTACTGCCACAAAGTCACCACCAATCACACCGACTTAAAAATGTGGATCTATAGAGTACAGCTTCACATCAGAGCCTCTGGCAGCATGTGTAGCTGTGACACTTTAAAACAGTGTCCAGGAGCGAGTGAGCCCAGGCCAAGCTTATACAAAGATGCCTGCAGTAGACAATATAAACCAAACAGCATAAAAAATGCCATACGCTATCGCTTCCAAATAAAAGCTAAATATTACAGAAACCTCACAGTGTTGGAAAAAGCAAGTTTAATTTAAAATATAGTCACTCCCCCTTCCTTAGCAGGGTGAGCCATTTTCTGTCTGAATTTCCTCCCTCTCGCAGTACTATCTGGCAGGTCCTATGGCACAGTTCATCCCAAAGTAGGTAAAAAACAAATGCTCCAGAATGTGGCTCATCAACAGCGCCAAAGATATGACCCTTATTCGTTAGCCTCTCTTCTTGACTTCCCACCCCTCCCCAAACTCCCTTCCATATCTACTCCCTTCAAGTGACAACTCTACTTCTACCTGAATGGAAATATTAATATGATATACTCAGTCAAAAGATGAGCATTCATAAGACAAGCTGCGGCAGCCTGCAGCAACCCCCCAGCAGTTACAGTTACAATCCATTGTACTGGTGAGTCTAAGCGAAGGATTAAGAAGGGAAATGCAGTGGTTCCTGATGGGGAGGAAGGTTTCCACCTGGGCAATTTCATTCTCCTGAGAAACTGACCCAGTGTAGAAAGAAAGATCTATTTTGCTAGCACTGGAGTAAAGGACAGGGCACTCTTGCTGTCTCTGGTGGACTCTGTGGCTGGCTAAAGAAACAGCAGGGATCATCAGATTTGGGAAGAAACAAGCCAGAGCCATCAGCAGTAAACTGACATACAGAGGGCAGATTCCTAAGCCCTAGGAAAGCAAAAGCTCCCCAAACTTGTGGTGAACAATAATGTTCTAACCTTCCAGGAGAAAGAAGCTGCGAGCTAAGAAAAGCTTCATGGTGCACCAGGTGAGAACAGGTAACAGACATTCAGATAAGCCCTGGGCCACCAGCTATTCCTACCTACCCTCAACTGAGTTCTGAGAAAGCTTCAGACAACTGACTTAAAGACCAATTTAAACCAAACCCTAGACCTTGACCTGACCTGAACCAGGGATTTGCTGCAGAGCTGGGTAGCCAGGAGTGCCCTTAGGCTACAAAGAATATGTCATGTGCCAGTTTATTGCTTCCCCATATGAACTGCTCCTTCAGAATGAAGAGATGCTCATGCCAGTCTCAGAAGATGTGGAATGATTGAATGAGCAGCAGCCAGGGAGGGTATGACACATGAAAAACCTCCTGTCTTGCATGGGGAAATCTGCTCCATGCATCTCATTCTACTCTTCAACTGCTATCCCAAAAAGTAAGTCTGCGAGTTTTCAACCCTTGAAGGTTACTTCCTTTGTTGGAACAATTCCTTAGACTTCACCTGCTGCCTTGGAACCAATCCCATCCAGTAAACTGCTAGCTCTGTCCTGGGCTGCTCACACCAGGAGGATTCTTCTGGTGCTGCAAGGAGATTCTAATTAGCAGGGGAATCACATAATGGAAAGAAAACATGGCTGCTCTCCTGGCTGGATATGATCAATTTACTCCCTCTTTGCTCTACCCAGATCCCTCTATATTCAGAAGTAACTGATGAAAGAATCTTCGTACAAATTACTCCTTTTTTGTTTTATCAAAGGAGGGACTTTCCAAATCCATTCAAAAGAAAGTGACTACAGATTTTATGATAGCACATGAATCACCTGGCACCTCTGCTCTAGACCCAGTGAGGCAAACCTTATAACCTGTTCCTGCAGTAAACCTTAGTTCCTATAAGAGGAAAGATGTACAAACATCAAAAGTTTAAAAGCAAGCCAATTCTTTGACATGTGCCTCCCATTCAGGGGAAGGTCCGTGGTCTGCCCTCATTGTTGTTGCTGGGCTGCACCTGAGCTTGGAGTTGGGTTTCAGAGATTCTTGCATTGCCCTGAACTGTTCTTTGAGTGTAAAAAAGGATGTAGGCTTGGGTTTTGCACACTTCCTCGACACTGCATACATTCAGCTTTGAGTCATTGCAGTGGACCCAAAAACCTAGGAAACCAAAGGAAAGAAAGAGTAAATGACTACCCAACTTATATTTCCAATCAGCAGGCAAAACCAAGATGAAGAAAGGGACAGAGGAATGTGAATACAGCCAACTCTTGACTATTGTTGGTGGTGGTGGGGTGGGGGGGAATAGACAAATGAAACCAAGAGACTTCCCTATAACCACTGGCTTTAACCTCACCAAACCCCACCACAGTACTGCTTACAATATCAACTGACTATAATTTTTATCCTCATTTTATTCAGGCTTTTTCATTCCCCATTAGGGCCTTCCACAAAGACAGCTAGAGGGTGGAGAGACGGGCAGAGAAGAAGGAAGAAAGGGGAAATGTAAACAGAGAGAAGTGATAAGGGAAATTTTAGAAGGAATAGTTATTTGTTCACAGGCTCACTTTGGCTGCCCCAGGACTGAGGGGTTCAAGATCAGCATACTACTGAAAAGACCTCGCAGCACACCTGCCCCAGTGCAGCAGCTGGGAGGCTCTGCTCTCAGGCACAGGGACTGAAAGCTCCTTGGGAGGGGCCTTTGTATCCCCACACCTCCCATGGTAAGGGATATAGTAAGGACATAGTAAATACTCAGTAAATGTCCTCAACTTTATTATGAGCTGAGGCTAGTGAGATTCAAATATCTCCATGAGGTTAGATGGGTCGTACATTTCTGTATAACTAAGAAGGAAACAGAGGTCTGCAGCAGAAGTGTTACTAATAATGATAACCTCTAACATTAATTGAGCATAACGTGCTAGGCACCATGCTAAGCACTTTTACATGTGTTAGTTCTTGTTAATTTTTAGAACAATCTTATGTTGTTACTTAGTAGTTTATAAAAAATTTGAATCAAACTTCCATAATTATTCCAACTAGATTTAAATGTATGTGATATCCCCCTGGAGATGAAAAGGAAAGCAATGAAATGTGGACAAACCACCCTTTTCCGTGTCCCCCACCCTACGGAGTAAAGCGCACGCACCTCCCTCTGTGTTGTAGCAATAGGCTGTGTAGTGTCCTGAGCCAAACCCTTTCCCGTGATGCATGACCACTGCGGAGAGATCATAGGCAAAGGTCTCTTTGTCAAGAGAGGAGAGCATGTCCCTGCAGCAGTAAGGTTCCATGGTTAATACCTGGTCAAAGACGACATGGACCCCAATCTTCTCTCGATGATTACGGCCAGACCACCTAGGACACGAATATAAACTTCTTACTAGTATAAAATGGCATAAGTGATCATAGGCAGAGGTAGGTAAAACCAAGAACTGAGGAAACTTAACCTTCGTCTTTGGTTTTCACATCAGTAGAACAGTAGTAATACTTCCTGTGGATGTTTCATGATGTACTCTGAAACTGCAGATCCCTAAACAAGCAATTCAGGCAATAATCTTTGTCATTTACTGCCTGCCTTTCTTTTCAGAGATTATTTCATACTTTATTCTGAAGATGACTCTATATAAGCCCAAGTGGCTAGAAAACCTTCAAGCACAGACATCTGGTGCAGGCCAGCCAATTAAAAAGGGCCATGAGAGCCCGGCCGGTGTGGCTCAGTGGTTGAGCATCAACCTATGCACCAAGAGGTCACTGGTTGGATTCCCGGTCAGGGCACATGCCCAAGTTGTGGGCCCGGTCCCCAGTGGGGGGCATGCAGGAGGTGGCCAATCGATGTTCTCTCTCATCGATGTTTCTATCTCTCTCCCTCTCCCTTCCTCTCTCTCTAAAATCAATAAAGGGAGAAAAAAATTTAAAAAGGGCCACGAGAGAAGCAGCCCCATCCTGCTGGGCCCCAACATCAACATCAATGGGCATGATGCATTTAATCTCCACAGAAAGCACAAGGTCCCCAAGGAACCAGCCTCCCCTCCCAATAGCAAAGACATCTGGCCTCACCATTTGTTTTGAAGCAGCTGTTCCCATAGTTCATAGCCACCTGGGACGCCCGAGAGCAAGCTCACCTGAATCTTTTAAGGTGCAGCCGGAGGACCTGAGGTAGTCTGTAGATCATTAACTGCTTTCTAGCTTCACTCAGAACAAGAGGTTTGGGATTGGATTTTCGTCGTTTGCCTATATGGTTTGGGAAGGTATAAGACAGATTGTGAGGAGTCTCACTCTTTCCTAGCTGTGGCAGAGACAATGACTTACCACTCAATATGCATTCTTCTTATTTCTCAGTATCTGAACCTCAGTTTTATTTGAGGCAGCTATGTGACCCTCTGTAAGATTACATTTCCCAGCCTCACATGTCTGTGTGCTGTGGCTATGGGACTTCTAGCTGAGATGAAAGGAATGATTGTATGGCACTGTTTTTTTTTTATCCTCACCTGAGGACATTTTTGCATTTATCTTCAGATAGAGTGGTGAGGAGAGAGGGAGGAAGAGAGAGAAACATCGATGTGAGAGAGACACATCGACTGGTTGCCGCCCACACGACCCCAACAGGGGCTGGGGACAAACTGCAACCGAGGAACGTGCCCTTAGCAGGAACTGAACCCGGGACTCTCTGGTCCGCAGGCCGACGATCTAACCGCTGAGCCAAACCGGCCAGGGCTTGTGTGGCACTCTTAATGGCAACTCAAAGAAGGCTGACTCGGTTGTAGGGTACATCCTTTGCCCTTCCCACTGTTTGCAACTATTGGAATTCCCCTTGGACCATGAGGTAATCTAGAGGATGGAAGCCCTGACCTAAGACGGTAAAGCTGAAAGATGGGAGGAGCTTGGGTCCCCAATAACCATGCAAGCCCCGGAAGGTCCTCTGGACTTCTTGTTTTAAGTCATTGTTATTTGAATTGACTTAACAGCAACTAAACCTAATCCTGACACTTCAACTTTCAAATGTTTGCCATCAGCAATTTCCAAAAATTGGTATGGGTTTAGGATGATACACTCCCGATGTCATGGAATATAATGTGTCACCACAACAACATGCACAGAGAAGCATATGTTAGGGTTCTATGCCTTTAAATGTGGGCTTATGACTTAAATTATGATGTACCATAATATAAGTTTAAAAGCCTTTTGTTTTCATCAGAAAGGCCTAATTCTATTTCCTGCTTACAGCTAGTTGTATGCTTTTGGACAAGTTATTAAAAAATCTGAATCTCAGTTTGCTCTCCGGTAAAATGGGGAGTAATACACATATTTCAGGCTTACGAAAACCATAAGAGGACACAGTATTACTAAAGGACAAAGTCTTTAAACAGACACCCCCCCCCCATTTATATACGCTTGTGACATATACAAATACCTAGAAAAGAATCTTTTCTGATTTTATATTTTTATGATGTACCTAGTTTCTGAACCATGTTTCTTGTATAAAAGCACACTGCCGGACATGCAGGACAAGGCTCACAGGCCAAATTCATCCAGTCCAAAGCAGAATCAGAGCTCAGACTTCAATTTGTCTAAAACCACTGAATTTAAGGAGAAATGTATTTTTAAATTATAGCAATGGAAATAAAGTTCTCTTAATTTCCTTTCGCAGCCTCTCTATAACCATTTACTGATGGCTGCTCAGTTATTAATTAAATCGGTGAATGGATGGAAATGTAAAATTAGTGGCCCACTTGTGATGCCTGCTGATTGTCTCTGAGCTGTTGATATCATGGTCTCCGCGTCTGAAGAGCTTGGGATCTGATTCCAAGTCCTGTCTGTACCACTCGTGAAAGGTAGCAAATCACAGGCAGATGATGAATCACAGAGCTTTCTGTGACAATAGCACGTGAAACTGTTGCTTCTCATAATAGACTGCAGCAGAATGAGTGTGCTATCACATTTAGTAGGGCTGGCGGTCATGATGTGTGTGTGGGGCATGAACAGAAAGAAAATTCAAAGCAGGGCCTGGTCTTATTTTACATTTCTATTCACCAGCAGATTTTTAAAAATTATTGCAGCTCTACCGGGGAACCCTGGCAGTGACTGCCACGGTCAGCAGAGGGAGTGTGTGAGCCAAGAGAAGACCATATAGAATCTGGCTTTGTTTCCCTAAAATGAAATTCACAAAGAAAAAGAAATTACTGATTCAGTTGAGATTGATCAGTTCTGTCTCCATTTGATTAATCTGGCCACACAGAGAGGTAGAAGGCTGATAGTTTTGAAAATTCGCAAGCAAAAGATCAATTCATCTCATCCTTTTTACCACAGCTTTCCTTCCCTGCTATTATTTGAACTTGCCTAGAGAAATCCTGATAAACCGGCACACCTGGCAACCAAAAACAACCCTTTCTTACAAAAATAATAAAAGTATTTCTTGCCTAATCTATCATGTCTGAGAATGATGAAATTAAAGCTGTTAATATCCTTCTGATGTTCCTTACAAATAAAAAGCTTTATAAATCAATATTAAAAAACAAAATGATACTGTTCTAGTAAGATAATTTAAGTCACTGCCTTATATCTCAACGTGGAACAGGACAGGTGAGTCTACAGTTAACCAAGTACAGCATTTCAATATTGTTTTAAAATAGCAAAGTAATATCAAGTATTACTTTTGATTTTTCTCCTGATTCTTCAGAGAGAACAGGTTTCCCACAATTTACTATTTTAAAAAACCATATGCAAATATATTAAGATTTTTGTTCCCCAAACTTATATTCCAAACATTGTATGGCTGCAAGTTGATTTCTACATATCTGCACAATCCATTAATTTTAGTTTCCAAATCTTTATATGCCAAAAAACCCAAACATGAGCTTCTAAACATCTGCTCTGCATTTCCTCTGTACATGCTGAGTTAACAAAAGTATTAAGCTTTAGTGTGCCAAATGATGCCCACACAACCACATGGAAAGAGTTCTACTTTAAAATTAAAGCCACGAGCCCTGGCCGGTTTGGCTCAGTAGTTGGAACGTCAGCCCACGGACCGAAGAGTCCCGGGTTCGGTTCCCTTTAAGGGCGCGTACCTCAGTTGCAGTTTGTCCCCGGCCCCAACTGGGGCTGTGTGGGTGGCAGCCACTAGATGTCTCTCTCTCATGTCGATGTTTCTCTCTCACTTCCTCCCTCTCTCCCTCCCGCTCTGAGGATAGATGCAAAAATGTCCTCCGGTGAGGATAAAAAAATAAATAAAATAATAAAAAATAAATAAAATTAAAGCCACGAGCTCTGGCCAGGTGGCTCAGTGGGCTGGAACATTGTCCCATAACCAAAAGGCTGCAGGTTCAATTCCTGGTCAGTAAGAATACAGGAAGCAATCTATCAATGTTTCTCTCTCTCCCTTCCTCTATCTTAAAAAATATATCCTCGGGTGAGGATTTAAAAAAACACTAAAAATTAAATTAATGCCACAATAGATAAATACTTCCTTTTGACACCCCCTCCAAAATATCAACCTTTCAAGCACGTGAAGAAACAAATGCAGCCCGACCAGCGTGGCTCAGTGGTTGAGTATCAACCCATGGACCAAGAGGTTGCTGGTTCGATTCCTGGTCAGGGCACATGCCCAGGTTATGGGCCCAATCCCCAGTAGGGGGCATGCAGGAGGCAGCCGATTGATGTTCTCTCTCATTGATGTTTCTCTCTCCCTTCCTCTCTCCCTAAAGTCAATAAAGAAAAAAATAATAAAATATCAGTGTGGAAGAGCACCAAAAAAATAAATAAATAAAAAGAAACAAATGCAGAATGTACTTCCACAGTGCAATGCACCTTATGACTTGCTATTTTGATCTGATTGTACAGATCTTCAGCATCACTTCTGACACTTTAAATATACGAATTCAGTACAAAAGTACATTTTTCTGATGCCACAGCCCTCACACAGGCTATGCCACCCAAACTTAGATTAAATAAGACCTGTCAGACTCTATATTCATGAATTTCAGCAGGGCATCTGCAGAACTACGAAGCTAAGTACTCACATTCTTAGAGTCCCCAGTTCAGGATTCATACTTTCAAATGCCTCCCAAGATAACAGCTAATGTCAATCACAGCAGAAGTCAAAGGAAGCACTACTCCTAGGTTTGGTTTGGTTTTTTAACATATGATGTCCCTATGCTTATTTTCTTAAAAACATGCTTTAGAACCACTCAATATTATCAGTGTTACTTTTGACTAAAGGAGGCAAAAGAAGCACCTTAAACTGATATTCCAGTTGCACACCCCACTCTCCCCTCCAACCCCGGCACTCACTGTTACACTGGTCACAAGCGTAGACTCTCCCTTCCAGGGCCTCTGTCTCTGTGAACTTGGCCAGCATCTCAGTGAGCAGGCACTCTGTCTGATTCAAAGGGACAAATCCCTTTTCTATGCAGTGATAGCGTTCAGGGAATTCCAGGGACAGATCCCAAAAGGGCTCAATGGTGTTGGATTTGTAATTGCATGATATACATGTGACCTAGAATGAAAAGAATGACTTACAGGTTATATAACTCCATGCTTCCTACATATGTTTTTGCTTGCTTTATACAAGACACATAAGTTGACCAAAACTAAGTATACAGTTTTCAAAAAAATATTTTAATGATAATATTAAAATGATAAATATAATTTTAAGAGAGTTAGAGCATGTTACTTCTCTATATATTACTAACTATGTGATGCTAGCTGGAACTGGAAAACCATCCACCACAGGGGTTATTACCTACTCCTTCTCTCCTCTCACCCAAAGCATGCTCTCCCAGACTCAATGCTGTAATACAGACTATAAGTAATTGTAGAATCAGTCTGAGACGGAGAATTCGCAGATTCCTGTCTGCTTCTCTTATCCTCACACTCCTTCCTCTTCCAGGCTTTGCTCCTTCCATGCAATCCTAACTTGCCTCTCTTTTTGCCCCGGATTCTTGTAGCACCCCTACACTCATTCCTGTGTCCACAGGTCCTCAAAGTACCTTGTGATTAGACCTCCTCAGATGCACCTTTATAACCTTCCCAGATGCACCTTTCTTCCTTTGGACCCTCAGGTGGCAGAGGAAATGCCCATAAATACTCCCCTTTCAAATGCTAAAAGCTTAAATAAACTTTCTCTTCCCATTCTACTCATCATTCTTTTAAAACCATAAATACCAAGGCATAAACCTCAGTAGCACAGTGTAGAGGTTTTACTTGAATCTCTTAAGTTGCCCACCTTTTTAACTTTAAAAATTCTCTTTCTGCATAGTCTCACAAAGCTTATCTATGAGTTTTTGCTTTTGTCCCTACATGGCTAAAGATCTAGGAAATGAAAGGTAATGGGGAACAGGAGGGAGGCTTGTTTAGGCCTTTGGCATCCTCCTAACCATTTCCCTTCCTTGTATGTAAAGAATGTCTAGTTAGGCCCGGCTGCTGTGGCTCAGTGGTTGAGCGCTGATGCATGCACCAAGAGGTTACCGGCTTGGTTCCTGGTCAGGGCACATGTCCAGGTTGTGGGCCAAATCCACGGTGGGGGGCATGCAGGAGACGGCCAATCGATGTTCTCTCTCATCGATGTTTCTATCTCTCTCTCCCTCTCCCTTCCTCTCTCTCTAAAAAAAAAAAAAAATCAATAAAGAAAAAAAAAAATGAATGTCTAGTTAGGAAGAATACATACTCTTTCAAACTACCAAGGAACCAGGGTTACAGGCAAACTGTTCAATTTCCTAAAACTGATCAAAGGATGGCATGTCAACCATGGGTACTTAATTAATGAGAATATTCAATTACACATATCATCATTAAAGGGTAAAGACATTCACTGAAAATGAAGTGACATGGCAAGTTACACTGAAAATCTGCCCAGAAAGAGACAGGAGGCAAGTTCACCAACAAGGCCATCACAGTGTATAGTACAATAAAAGGTACAATGGCCACCCTCCATTATGAATAATTCTAGCCATTGTTGGCTACCCCATTAGCCCAACAACCTACAGGAGGCACTCATGGGAAGCCCAAACACTCCCATACAAGCTTCCCTCCAACGTCATGGGCAGAGTTGGGGTTAGGATGGACACACACCTACCTGACTGAGTAGCTGCCCATGAAATATGGTGTTCACCACCTTTAAGACCTGTTTGGTGAGCTTCCTCTGGGAGAAGGGGATGAGGATCCGCCGCGTTGTGCCCTCAGACTCGAGTTCCTGCTGCACTTTGTGCAACAACTCGCAGAGAAACTCCTGAGCGTCCTGCTGGTCGTAGCCGCGGAAGGCAGGGATGAGACTCCACACGGAGTGAAGCATAGCAAAGGGCGACACCAGGGCCCACTTCCCGGACCACATGACTCGGAAGAGGGTGTGCAGTTCATGGCAGAGGGAGATGTGCTTTGAGCTGGGCTCCTTGTTCTGGATGAGTTCTAGGCTCCTGGTAATGGAGGACCCACCATTCCAGCAGAGGCCATCCTGTTTGCAAGCCTCAGTCCCCGTGTGGCTCCTTGGCGACAGCTCAGTGGCTGAGTTGCTGGCCAGCCTGCCTGAGAGCGACGCCTTCCCATTGGTGGCTCTGGAAAATAGTTGTTCCGTTTTGGAAGGGTCGAGATTCAGGAAACACTCTCGGAACTTTTGGAGGTGGCTGAGTACCTGTAGGATGGAATTCATGTAGCAGGTGTTGCCCAGGTTGCGCAGGCCGGTGACGCCCGGAGCCATGGCTGGTGCACGGCGCAACGGGAGGCGGCCCCCGGTTGGCGTGCGTGGGGCGGCCGAGCGTGGGGCAGCCGCGCGGGGCGCGTGCAGAAGCAGGCGTGCGCTTTTGCGCGGAGGGGCACTGGCCAGCTCCTCCAGCAGACGCCGCTTGACCTCGAGCCTGCGCTGCCGAGCCGCCTCCTTCTTGCGCT
Organism: Tadarida brasiliensis; assembly: GCA_030848825.1. Classification (NCBI taxonomy): domain Eukaryota; kingdom Metazoa; phylum Chordata; class Mammalia; order Chiroptera; family Molossidae; genus Tadarida; species Tadarida brasiliensis. The sequence continues at coordinate 15,154,515 of CM061262.1, forward strand.
CCAGTGCCTCCTCTCGCCGCTGCTGCTCTAGTTTTGCCTGGCCCCGGGAACTCTTCTCAAACCAGAGCCGCAGCGTCTTGGCCAGCAGGCGCTGGCGCCGGTACCACAAAGCCGTGAGCATCTGCGGCTGTCCCTGAGGAGTGCGCGGCGGCGGGGACGTGTCCTCCCCTGAGGCCATGGACCGCAGTGTCCGGCCACGCCTCCCCGGCGGGTCTTGCTTCTGACCCCTGACCGCCAGGAGGGAGCTTCTCAGCAGCTTCAGGTCCCCCTCTGGGTTATCATTGAGCACGTAGTCCTTGCACAGGTAACAGAACACGTAGAGATCCCGGACCTCCATAGCTAGCGGGTGTCCAGTCTCTTCGAAGTGTTTAAGGGCGTGGTCTTCAATGTAGCGGCCGCAGGCCACGTGCGAGCACTTGAGACAGGCCCACACCGACTCCGTGGTGGTGCACTCTCTGCAGCACCACTTCTGAGGGTTCAAGATGGAGTGGTCCTGGGCCAACCGCAACCGCCCTACATGTTTGCATCTATCCATGTCTTACAGAAGGCTCCACTCTTTCAACCTGGCACAACAGGGCCCCACCAAAAGAGAGAAACAAAAGCTTTCAGCAAAATATTTTCCTAGAAAAAAGGCTTGCAACTGGCATTTTCAACTCAATACTCATTTCAATCAAAATTGATTCCTTTGGAAGGAAGTTTAAAAAAAGAAAAGCAAATTTGGTAGGGAATGAGAATTACAGAAAGACAGTTAAATTCCCTAAAAAGGAAGAACCATAAAATATTATGGGGGGGGGGGGGGGTTGGGCGGGGTAGGCTTAGCACCAATTTGAAACTTTAAATTTTCTAAGCCTGTTTTAATTCTTGAGTATCAGCTAATTTTTATGTGAGGCTGATTTTGTGTTCCTTAGGAAATGCCATTACCCTTATTTCACATTGCATCCAACTGGTCACCAGGGGAAATTATATTCTAAGCCATTTCTGAACTGATGAAGTCCTAGAAGGAAAGCTTCTACATCTCACACTAATCAAGATACTGGTTGCATGAAGAAAGGGACAGGGGAGAGGAAAGATGAGGAGAGACATAGATAGTGTTTCAAATACCAGTAGGAGAGATGAACACCCTGAACTAAAAAGGCAATCTTAGGTCGGTTTCAATGTATTTCAAAGCAGAGACAACAGGATAAGATAAAGGTAAGAAAGAGAATGTCCTCTATAGTACAAAGTATCTTCTATTTTCCTAAGTCCAAAGAACCTGGCTAAGGAGGTAGACTGTAAGCCTGAATCTAAGTGACATTGTATATGTCTAGTAAGGTCTGAATGTTTGTGTGCCTTCCATTCATATACTAAAATATTCACCTCCAAGGTGATGGTATTAGGAGAAGGGGCCCTTTGGAAGGTGATTAGATCAAAATGGGTGGACTCTCATGGGATGAGCTCTCATGAATGGGATTAGTGCCCTTATAAAAGCTTCCTCACCTCTTCTACCATGTGAGGGCAGAGTGAAAAGCTGTGTGTGGCTATGAACCAGGAAGTCCTTACCAGACACAGAATTTGGTGCCATGATCTTGGACTTCCCAGTCTCCACAACTGTGAGAAAAATAATGTTTGTTGTTTATAAGCCACCCAGTCTATGGTATTTTTGTTATAGCAACCCTGAAGGATTAAGACAGTGTCTTTTTTAAAAGAACACGCACATCTTGTAGAAAGGGTGTAAAAACCTTCTTTACTGAAAGGATAGGTAAGTATGGAATTAGATAGATTTGACACTTAGGACAAGAGGTGTAATGGCTACTTGTAGTATCTATTTAACCAAACTACCAAGACTAAAGAAAAAAGAGCAAAATTTCCGGATGATATATGTGAATATGCTTTTTAAAACATTGGCAACAAACTGAAGTGTTTTTTGTTTTTGTCTTCCTACATTGCCTCTTCAATATTGCTCATCAGAGGAGCCTACTGGGTAATCTCTCCAAGGAAAGATACTAAACAATTATTTTAAAAGAAAACTTTTTATGCTTTGGAACCCTGACAGATTTTTTCCTCCCTAACACTGATATTTAAAATTCTCTAAAGGTAGTTCCTCTTATGGAGAGAACTCCCTTCACCTCCATTTCTTCTTCACTTCATTTCTGTGAAATGCAAATGCAGTTCCTTGACTATGGGGTTGGGTCAGCCAGAGAAGTTCTAAATCCAGTGCACTCTGAGTAGTCTCTTTAGTTTTCCAGATTCCCTTTTGGGCTGGTCCTGTTGCTAAAACCCACAAATACACCACATGAGCACATTAGAGATCCCTCCCATCTTTTATTGCCTATTCCAGATGGCAGAGGCCACAATCTATTTAAGAAACCCTCAGATCATACAAAGGAAAGCAACCTAAATAATTTTCAATCAAGCCAGATCATTGCTTTTCCTTTGAGGACTGTCAGGATTTAGTTTCTACTATATTACTTTTCTAATTATTAATTTGTTGCTAAGTGCCCTTTAAGTCATTTCTTTGAATGTATTTATCCATTTCCTAACAAGATATAATATCCTTCAGAGAGGAGATCATGTGTTCTATTTCTTTTTTTACTCCTTTGTAATTTCAAGACTTGTGGGTGCTCAACTCTTAGTGGTCAAAGGTGCTCTGTCTGAGTTACCTTCCCACACAGTCCAAACTGGTACTTTTTGCAGGGCAGAACCAAATTTAAAAAACATACACATTAAAAAGATGAAATGGCCCTGGCCGGTTTGGCTCAGCAGTTACAGTGTCAGCCCAAAGACCGAAGGGTCACAGGTTCAATTCCCAGTCAAGGGCACGTACTTGGGTTGCAGGTTCGATCCTGGCTTCAGTTGGGGTTGTGTGGGAAGCAACCAATCAATGTGTGTCTCTCACCTGGATGTCTGTCTCTCTCTCCCTCCCTCCCTTCTACTCTATCTAAAAATCAATGGAAAAATATCCTCGAGTGAGGATCAACAAAAAAAATTTTTTAAAGATGAAATGGCAAATAAATAAATTTTCTTTTTTCTGCTTATTACCAATGAAGTTGGGTTCACAAGATGCTTACAACCAATTACCAGGGACACAAAAGAAAGTCAGTAATGAAAGAATGAAACCGGGGGTGGGGGGAGGGATCAAGAGGGGCAATTCCCAAGTTTCTCACTAATTTAATATTTTTGAAAATGAAGTTCCTAAACCACCTACCAGCATCAGAATTCCCTAGAATACTTATATGTACTGATTTCTGGTGACAACTCCAAACCTGATGAATCAGAGTCTGGGGAGGGGTCTAAAATCTGCATTTTAAACAGGCTCTACAGATGATTCATTTGTACACTGAGACCTTAGGACAACTGCACTAAATCCAGTAAATTATCTGGGAATGAAGAGCTCCTCATAGAAATCAAAGAAAGAATTTTACTTCTCAAATCCTCCAGCTAGACCACCACTGTTGCAACTTTCTGCAATGATGGAAATGTTCTTTATCTGCACTGTCCGATACTGTATTGATCAGCCACATGTGCCTACTGAGGCACTTGAAATGTGGCTAGTGCGACTAAGGGATTGAACTTTTAATTTTATTTACTTTTAATTAATTAAATTTAAATAGCCACATGTGGCTAGTAACTGCAGTATTAGATAGCACAGACTTAAATATACCAGGGCATGCTATCTTTAGCTCATTGGGCTTTTCTTTTTGTTTTCTTTCCTTCAAATGATTCAGTACTCACTGAATCATATCTGAATAGCTTTTTATAACTCAAAACCTGGCAAGTTCCCATCTTAGCCAATAGAAGGCTTGATTGTCCTCAGGAATTTAATTGCTACTGCGATCTTATCACATGAAACACAGCACAGCTTCAAATCCTACAGAGAATATTTCTGTGAATGGGAATACAGCAATACAACACCAGAACACGGATGCCTTACAAAATCAACTCCTATGCTAGAAAAAATACGGTGGAACAACAAAAAGCCAAAATAGAAAAACACTAAAAAGACCATTCCACATTCTCTCCATGGAGAGCCATCAAATGGAAAGAGCACTCTAGAAACTCTTCTGATTTCATTTTCTGATCTATAAATCTGCTGATCACGCACATCCTTTCCTGCACAGCCCTTTCCCCATTACAAATCTGTCGTGGCGACTCACTAACCTGCCATATGGCAGAGCAAATCCATTCAGGAAAACACAGGGGTACTTTGCACCTCACCACACTGATTTAAGCTAGGCAGACTAGCTCCTCTAGAGGAAAAAGATATCTGATCATGAAATGGAAATTACCCAAAACTGACACAAAAGAAAGAAGCCACCTTAATCAACACACAAAATAGAGAATAAGAACACAATCTCAGGTATACTCAGTTCAAGTAAGACAATGTGTTTAACTCACCTCTCATATACATTCTGACCACTTTATTTAAGAACAAGGCCTAACACCCAGAGGCATAAAAGGAATTCCACTGTACATTTTTCTGACAGGTACACCTTTTCCTTCATAATTCCCAAAGGTCATAATAATCCTAACATTTCCGCTTAAAACATACATCATCCAGTATGACAGGCATCCAATATCCAAAGGAGATAAACCTGCAGGGCCACTGGGAAAGAACATGATGTGCTTTAACAGTTCTCCATCATTAGGTAGATCAGCAACTTTAAATAAATGTCTTGCACACTTTGGATCTGTCTGCATAAGGAGAAAGTAAACCTAATAAAATATTAGTTTTTGCTTGCTTAATTACCACAGTTTTATTTAAACAATCTGAATCAACTGCAGCTAAAAACTACAATCAACATTTAAAAGTATCATACTATCTATGGTTAATATCTCTAAAACAGTCAATTAAAAGAAGGTAATGAAATCTTTTCAATTCTTGCTTTTTGTTCTGATGAGAAATGTCTAGATTTATCATATCATTAAAAAAATTCTGTATGAGATGACTGAACATTATAAGCATTCAAATATCTATAGCTTGAAAATATGATTTGTCTTTTAATTGGACTATTCCAATTATTCTCAACTAGCAAATTTCTTAGCTTATCCTAAATGCATTTCTGCATCACCAGAAATAAAATTTCTGGGGGAAAAATCAACAACAAAATAAAGATAATCTATCTACTTTAAGAAGATTTTCATTTCTTCTCTCTCATTGTATTAATTTCTTCTCAGTTCTTAACTAAGGACAGTGGAATAATCCTGCCTGGGTCTTGGTGAGACCAAGTAGCATAAATTCCAGCTTCGGAGAGAGTAGACACTATGGTAACATGCTGACAGCCTTCATTTACATAAAAGAATACTAATTATGTGGTATCATCAACATCTGCGATTCTGCTCACTGCCATATGTGACAGCACAGGGTATTTTAACCCTTCAACTTACTAAATGTACCCTAAATTACACGTACCACAAAACCTGCAAAAACTACTTAAAGAGACACTATGAATATATTTTTACAACTAACAAGTGCTAAAAATGAATTTTATTTTTGGTTAACATTTTATTTCCAAGAGATATGAGAAAATGTAACATAATATTAATAAACAATTACAAAAAAAGATTTTTAAAAACAAGGTAGAAATCACATTAAGATGCAATTAATAACCCAAAAGGGAAAAATGCTTTATTCTAGAATATTCTGTAGGGCTTTCAAAGGCTGTATTATAAGTACAATGAAACTACCTTTAAAATTTTTATATTATGGCTAAAATTAAAAAAACACACAAAACAATAACAATAATTAAAAGGGGCAGAGACAGGGTGAGGTTAGGGAAAGAAACTATTCAGAAGGCCTTTGTGAAGGGACAATGTGTGGGGCTGGGGATGGCGAACTAGGTGGAGTGTCCTCACAGGCTGCTGTGCATCCCTTTCCCTTATTACCATTCTCCCTGAGTTGGGGAGGGGTGGGTGGACAAGCGATAACCTATAGGTCAGAGCGCAGCTCACAGAGCCCTGGAGAGGCTGAATTCTTTGACCTGAGAGCTGGAATGGCCACGTAAGCAGCGGCTCTTGGCCACAGGTCATGATGGTACACTGATGTGCTGGGTGTGCTGGAGCCTTGAGAGGTGTGCTGTCAATCATCTGGCGTCAATAATCAAGTGCTGATGTTCAAGATGAGTTTGTCTATTCATGGGTTACAACAGATTTAAGGTTATGCCCTCATGATAATGTCTCTCACTTGCATTAGGACACTTTCTTCAATGAAAAAGGAATTGAGTTCATCTAAGGGGCAGGGCTGCACACAACACACTGGGTTCCAGGGGAGGGAGGAACATACCTGCTGCAGAGCAGGAAAATGACAGACAACCACCAGCAATGCTTTTGCTTTGTACCTAATACCAACTTCTCTAATAAGAACTTTGCTCTATATAGAATACCAGTGTCTCTAATCATGTAAGAGTAAGAGTTGGGTCTAAGCTCTCTCTACCTTCAGTCTCTGTTCTTTTGTTTGCCTCCTTCCTCTCCAGGTACAGCTATACCCAAGCCTCTCCAGTCAGAAAGAGAGAGAGACACAGATAGACCCAAGTTTGCCCTGCCTCTAGACTATCCTTGACACTGTTTCCAGCTCTCCGTCTGCCTACTTTATTTCTGGCAACTGGAATGTGCTGCTTCATCTTCCTCACAACTCACTCCTTACCACCTTCACTTCATGGAAACTATTTTCTCAAAAGGTCACTAGCATTTCCTTACAGCTAAGTTCATTATTAGCCTTTTCTCAGTCCCCATCCACATGTATTTGGCACTCGCACTAGACACTGAACATGCACATTCACTCCTGCATTTTAGGCTACTGTTCTCCTCTGGTTTTCTTCCTATGTCTGTAATCACACATATGTGTCTCTCTCTTCCTTGAAATATAGGCTTTCCGGCCCTGGCCGGTTTGGCTCAGCGGTTAGAGCATCGGCCCGTGGACCAATGAGTCACGGGTTTGATTCTGGCCAACGGTATGTACCTCGGTTGCAATTTGTCCCCAGCCTTGGTTGGGGTCGTGTGGGAGGCAGCCACTTGATGTGTCCCTTTCACATTGATGTTTCTCTCTGTCTCTCTCTCTTCCTCTCTTTCCCTCCCCCTCTATCTGAACAAAAAAAAAGGAAAAATGTCCTTGGGTGAGGATGAAAAATATAAAAAAAGAAACATAGGCTTTCCGCCCGCCAGTGTAGCTCAGTGGATTGAGTGTCATCCCATGGACTGAGAGGTCCCGGTCTGATTCCCAGTCAGGGCACATGCCTGGGTTTCGGGCTCGATCCCCAGTAGGGGGCATGCAAGAGGCAGCCGATCGATGTTTCTCTCATATCAGTGTTTCTCTCTCTCTCTCCCCCTTCCTCTCTCTCTAAAAAAAAATCAATAAAAACACATTAAAAAAAAAAAAAAGAAGAAATATAGGCTTTCTTTAACTCTACCAGAACCTAACTGTCCCCTATACCTGGGCTCCTGAGCATTAAAGAGAAAAAAACACACAAAGTCAATTCAAACACATGGGGGCAGACAATTGCAATGGCTAACCATAAGGTTTGACCACGATTGGTTGGTTATTTTTAGTTTGTGACGCATTTTTTTTTCAGGTACTAGGCAAAGTACCGAAAATTAGGAAATTACCGAAAAATCGGTACAGCGGTCTGCTATTAAGGTTCTGTCCTTGGCTCTCTTCTCAGTGATTCCATCTATTCCTAGAACATACAGTATCATCTCTATCAGATAATTTATTTATTTATTTATTTAGATTAATCCTCACCCAAGGATATTTTTCCAATGATTTTTTTAGATAGAGTGGAAGGGAAGGAGCGGGGGGGGGGGGGGGGGGGGGGGGGGGGAGGGAGAGAGAGAGAGAGAGAGAGAAACATTAATGCAAGAGAGACACATTGATTGGTTGCCTCCCACGTGACCCCAACTGGGGCTGGGGATCAAACCTGCAACCCAGGTATGTGTCCTTGACCAGGAATTGAATCCACAACCCTTCAGTCCACAGGCTGACACTCTAACCATTGAGCCAAACCAGCCTGGGCTAGAGAATGTATTTTATTTTATTTTAATTTTTTTTTAGACGTTGAAATTATCTGACAAGGCTTTTATAGATAATGTATTTTAAATCTCATAAATACTTTTCTAAAACCACTTAATCATGATATAGTTTACATACCATAAAATTTACTCACTTAAGGCAAAATAATTTTTAGTATATTCACCGAGTCCTACAAATACTTTTGAATATAAAAATCTTTCCATTCGCCCTGGCCAGTTTGGCTCAGCGGTTGGAGTGTTGGCCCGTGGATCAGAGAGTCCCGGGTTCAATTTCCGCTAAGGGCACGTACCTTGGTTGCAGTTTATCCCCGACTCCATTGGGGTTGTGTGGGTGGCAACCAGTCAATGTTTCTCTCTCACGTCAGTGTTTCTCTCTCTCTTCCCCCCTCTTTCCCTCCCGCCTTATCTGAAGATAAATGCAAAAATGTCCTCGGGTGAGGTAAAAAAAAAAATTCTTTTTTAAAAAATCTTTCCATTCATTGCAGAGACTCAGTCTCAGGTTGAATCTTCACATTCAGATACTTGCATTATGGTGGATTACTATTAATGACATTAGCAAGATGAAGCTATTGAACATGTTTTGTGCTTTTTTTGTTTGTTTGGTAGCAGTGATGATCACAGACCGAGCTATACATACCGTCTCATCCAGGTTTCAAGGTGATCAAGATATGTAAGATGACTGATATGGGGCTAAGGGGATGCCACCTGTGGAACAAAGCTAAGCTAGCTGGCCTTCAAGGAATCAGACTTTTTGTTTTTGTTTTTTCTGAGAGAGTGAGAATGACAGAGAGAGAGAGAGAGAGAGAGAAAGAGAGAGAGAGAGAAACATCAACTGGCTGTCAATCACTTGCCTCCTATACGTGGCCAACTGGGGATCAAACCTGAAACCTGGGTATGTGCCCTGACTGGGAATCAGACCTGTGACCCTTCGGTGTATGGGATGACACTCAACCAACTGAGCCACACTTGGCCAGGGCAAGGGATCAGACTCTTTGATTCATTAACCTATATATATATTTTTTTAATCCTCACCCGAGAATATTTTTCCATTGATTATTTTTAGAGTGGGATGGAGTGGGGGAGAGAGAGAGAAACATTAATGTGAGAGAGACACATCGACTGGTTGCCTCCCACACGACCCCAACTGGGGCCAGGGATTGAACCCACAACCAAGGTGCCTACCCTTGACCAGCAATTGATCTCAAGACTCTTCAGTCTGAGGGCCAACGCCCTAACCACTGAGTCAAACCAGCCAGGGCTGATTAACTGATCTAATACTCTTGCCAAAGAAGTCTGTGCCTAAATCTTAACCCCTTCTCCAGGATAGTAGACTGGGGCAAGGTGGCCAAAGGAGACTCCTATTAAATTCAGAGAAATTCTGAAGAAACTGGAAGAACACACTCTCCCTCCCTCCCTCCCTCCCTCCCTCCCTCCCTCCCCCACCTCCTCTCTCTTAAAAATGTTACCTGTGACTCACTGTGCAGAGAATTAATTGGCAGTCAATAGTGAAGGACAACAGGTTGGCTGTTGTAAGGATTAAATAGGTCTGCTTCAGAATTTAGTAGTTTATGCTGCTTCCAGATCAAAGGGGCCTACTTGCTGCAACCTATTGTTATTTTAGCACGATCTCCCTAACAAGCTAGTGTTAACGCAAGGTCCAAACTAAAGGCTCCCTCTTCTACTCCATTGCCACATGGAAAAATTCTAGCGCTACCACTGAGAGAATCATGGTTTGTCCCTGCAGTATGCCTCCAAAATATTAGGTTTTCAATAGCAGCTAGGCAGTCACCAAAAATGTAGACATATATGTATACATATGTCAAAAGTTCTTAAATTGTGCCCTTTACATATGTAATTTAGACTGTATGTAAATTATACCTCAACTCAGCTGTTAAAAATTATACAAACACACACACACACACACACACACACACACACACACACACGTGAATAATTTACCCCTAATGAAATAATAAATCTAGGCAGCAGCTCCCTAAACTACTAGGTGAAAGCTGACAGGAAATTTTATAATGAATAGATAAGGCTGACAACACGACTCCACTGATCAATTTTACACTCAAAGTAGGACAGCCAAACATTGTATGCTTCCCTGATATCTTACAATAAGAGGTTCATAGCAGCATCACCTATAAAGCACTCTTGTTAAAAGAACTGAACCTGAGTCCAATGGAACCTTTGGATCTAATAGCAGGTTGTAAGAAATATGAGATAGGAACATGCAACCTCAAGGCTGCAATTAGCCAAATTGCCAAATCAGTGTGGCAAATGCTACAGGATCAATGATCTGGAGTGTTTAATAAATATGCCCTGGCTGGTTTGGCTCAGCGGTTGGAGTGTCAGTCTGCGGACCAAAGAGTTGTGGGGTTAATTCCGGTCAAGGGCACATACCTGGGTTGTGGTTTGATCCCCGGCCCTGGCTGGATTGTGCGAGAGGCAACCAATTGATGTGTCTCTCTTGCATCAATGTTTCTCTCTCTCTCTCTCTCTCTCTCTCTCTCTCTCTCCCTCCCTCCCTCCCTCCCTTCCACCCTCCCACTCTGCCTGAAAATCAATGGAAAAATATCCTCGGGTGAGGATTATAAACAAACAAATAAATAAATGGTATGAAGAAAAAAGGGGATGGGTGGGTGGATGGATTTACTATGGATTATAAGAAACCTAGAGATATATCAACCAAATTCAACATGTGGTTCTTATCTAGTACCTTATTTGAAGAAACCAACTATAAAAAGATATTTTGAGGTAACTGGGGAAAATGTGTTTTAAAATACTGTCTGTCTCTGGCTATCTCACTATTTTTTTAACAGTTTAATTGAGGTATAATTGACATACAATCAACTGCACATATTTAAAGTGTACAATTTGCCCTGGCCGGTTTGGCTCAGCGGTTAGAGCGTCGGCCTGCGGTCCAGAGAGATCCGGGTTCGGTTCCCGCTAAGGGCACGTACCTCGGCTGCAGTTTGTCCCCGGCCCTGGTTGGTTATGCGGGAGGCAGCCACTCGATGTGTCCCTTTCACGTCGATGTTTCTCTCTCTCTTCCTCTCCCTCCCTCCCACTCTATCTGAACAAAAAAATGGAAAAATGTCCTCGGGTGAGGATAAAAAATAAAAAATAAAGTGTACAATTTGAGAAGTTTTGACATATGGTATATACTTGTGGAATCACCACAATCAAAATAATGAATACATCCATTATGCCCAAACGTTTCTTCATGCCCCTATCATATATCCTTCCCTCTAGGCTCCCTCCCACCACCCCGGGGGTCCACAACTAGAGAAATTTAAACACACACCAAGTATTAGATAATATGAAATTGTTATTAGTTTGATGTGACAATGGTATTGTGGTTGTAATTTTTTGTGTGTCTTTATATGTTAGAGATATCTCTGAAGTATTAATAGGTGAATACTACGATGTATGGAAGTTGTTTTAAAATACTCTAGAAGGAAAGTGGCAGGAAGATAGATGGAAGATTGTCAAAACATTCATAATAGTTGAAGCTGGTGGATGGGCACATGGAGTTCATTATACTATTCTCTTTATTTTTGTATATGCTTATAAAGTTCCATAAAAATTTTTTAAGATTAAAAAAAGCAAACAATATACTCTCTGAGAGCATACTAGACACGTTATAAGACATCTTTCATCTCTATCATTTACTATCATGTCTAGTTTTACTTTGAAATGCACCCTCCCCATTCCCCATAGACACATCAAATCAAAGCAATGCAGTTTTTCTCAACAGTGTTAGTCACGGATACTGCTAATGTAGTCCTTTTGGTCTTAGCCTCAAGTATACCTTTTGGACTCAGGTGGCAACTTCTCTGTAGCCTCCCCAAATTTCTTCAAATAACTTCACCAGATTTTGCCCACAAAAATCTCCTAAGTGTCTTTGTCTTTTGGGGACAGTAGCACAAAAATTATATTTTAAAAAATCCAAATATTTGTTTCTCTAACCCCAGTCAGATAAAGGTTACTCTCAGTCCACATATTTAGTGGAGAAAATTTGCCAAACATGTCCAATATAAGACTCATAAACATCAATCAACAGGCTGTTTTTCAGTTGAGACTGGAACACGTCTGTCACAGAAAAAGTGCAATGAATAGCACCTGTCCAGTTAAAAAGCCTACTGAGCCCATCATGTATCTATAGCACAGTATTAGAACACTAGTGTTACCACTATGAAAACTATCAAATGTATTATTCTGAGAAAATTCATTCAAACTTTCAACTTGAAATGCCAAGAACTGCTTTCCCAGCTGCAGTCCAGGCAGTGAAATTGGGAATTTCCCTCCTCCCACTTTCCCCACGTGGCAGCACAGGGCTTTCCACACATGGCCATTTGTATGGAAGACACATATATATGTTAGGAACTGCCTGCAGTGGGGGAAAAGGAACAATTTCTGTGAATAGAAAAGAAATCTGACTAGAATTCCCAAATGGATCGTCAGGATTAGATGCAGTGTTGGCTATTTCAGTGGCTAAGGAATGGGAACCACATCTTCCTGATGGCCTGTTTCTTAAAATGATAGCAGTATGTTTAGTCCTGTGCCCTCCCCAATAATACACCAAAACACATCTGTTAGGATGGAGCTCCATCATATTTTGCACAAATGGAGACACAACTTTGAGCACTTTATTTCAAGAGCAAAGAAGACAAATGTCCAAAAAGAAGGAGCCAAATACAGAGGGGTATTTGTTACATACATACAAAAGGAGAAAACTGGAAGCTACAAAGAGAACACTCAGGTACCTCAATAGAGAACAGGTTAGGTAAATTATAAACTAGCCATACAACAGAAACCACCAGTAGTTTTCTGGGGTTTTTTGTTTGTTTTTTAGAGAGGCAGGGCTATGTGTAAAACAATTCAAAATACAGTATGTGAAAAAAAGCAAAGGGGCAGAATGGTGTATATAATATGCCATCATGACTAACCCCTCTCCCCCCTCCCACACACAATCTCTCTCCCTCCCTCTCTCTCATGCAACTAAGAAGATAAACAAGAAACTGGTAATACCACATGCCCTGTGGTGGCAAAATGGGGGCGGAGATGGACAAAAAGGAGATTCAACCTTTGCACCTTTGTGTGTGTGTGTGTGTGTGGGTGTGGGGGGGGTCATGTGTTATCTATTTTTTAAAAAGATACAACACTGAAGAGACTGTTTCAACAATCTTAAAAATTCAGGCATCAGCAAGATGACTGCAGATAAACACAGAGCATATATGGTTTATTGTGTTTTCATTAGAAAATAAGATGTAGAGATAGGCAGTCTGATGATATTTACCATGTATGGAGAACCTAAGGAATTATATTCTAGAAGCACTAATCATTAGAAAAGGAACCCCATGTCACCCCTTTTCCATAAGCTTATGACCAGCAAAGCACAAGCCTCTTTGGCTTACTGCAGAGTGGTAATATAGCAGAGCCTCAGCCAGTCAAGTGTCAATCATCTGAAATTTCATATCAGCCAAGGTACCAAAGGTAATTTCTATTCCACTTCCCCAGGGGCCACTACTGAAAACTGTCCATAGAAGTGAATTCCGTGGGCAGACTCTTTCCTCTCCCAACTCTCAAGGGATCTTCCCTTCCTTCACAGAACAGTTCCTAACATTATTCCAGTTTACTAGTCAGAAAATCTCTTTCTCAACACCCAGCCAACCTCTCTGAAGGAGGATGAGTGTGAGAGAATGTGAGTTAGGGGATGGGGAAGGTAATCAGCTGAACGTGAAGGACCCCTCCTCAATACCATTCCAAGTACAAAAGGTTACTATAAGCCTCAGTTTCTCAGTCTGTAAAATTGGGAGCAATAATACCTACTTCAAAGAGTTGTTCTGAGGGAGGCTCAAATGAGATGGCCATGTACCTGCACTCTGAAAATGACTGACTCTTACCAAAGTATTGGCTGACTTGGCCACCTTGTCATCCGTCCCTGAAAACAGTTATTTTCCCTCCATAGAGCCTAATGTCAAGCTGGCTAACTGAGCAGTTTACAGTAACTGACTATATGGTCTTGAGTTTATCTAGGTAGTTTCATTTAATAAAACATTTATAATAAAATAATGTTAAACAAGAAATTAGAGGATTCTTTTATATTAAACATGAGAAAAACCACTATCTTTCCAAAGCACAGTTAAGGCTTTTTCTCATATTTTCTGTTTCTCTTAAGTCTTTAAAAATTGTGTTTAATATCAACAAAGTGCAAAGATAGTAAAAGTCCAATTAAGATGTTAAAAACCAGCCATAAAATGCAGTTGAATTAAGGACGCAAACTCTGTCTCAGCTCACTCTCCAGTGGGGGTATGCCCATTGAATACTGACAGGTCCAACAGAATGTGCTGCATGACAAAAATATAAAAGGGGCCTTCTTTCAAATAAGGCATAGAAGGCATTTCAAAGACGTGAACTGTGCATGAACCCTCATCTCTTGTATAAGAATGCAGAAGTACTTCTGGGAACTCAACTATAGTGAGCAGGCACAAGAGAAGAGGGCCAGTGCACACCCAGGCAATGGACTTTATGTAGTTCAAATCCCATAAATCCCAGCCACCTCTGCTCCTATTTTAACAATATCAACGCTCCTTGGCCTGCTAGTCAGTCCCACCATTTGGATTAAGGCACTGACATCCCCACTAAAGGCAAATATAGAATCTTATACAGGAAACACATAAAGCCCATCAACCACTAGTAACTAAGTGCAAATGAATTTACCACAGCAGGAAGTGGAAAGCAGAGCTCTGAAGGACAGGATACTGCATAGGCAGATGTAGTGAGGAAGAAATTAGAGAGAGAAAAGTAGGAAAAACTGCCTGAGACCCCATAGAAGCAAGACATGAGCATTAGGGGTCCTGGAAACAAAACAGAGAGGTTCCTAAAAATAAATACGAGAATAATTCAAAATACACACAAAAAGCCTCACTAATTTTATAATTTTTTCCAGCATCCCTTCCATATTGGCTGTGGTAACTGTGCTGAATGTTGTACATACTCATCAAATTATAATATCAGTGAGGTATAATGAAACAAGGAATATATGTAATTCATTAAGTGATACATATGAATAACTAGAACAGTAATTATTCTAAAGTTAAACCTTTCATTTATGAAAAGGTATTGTCTGACCTTGACATCTCAGTTTATTATTATTATTATTATGTTTGAAAAAAATTTTTTCCTTATTGATTTTAGAGAGAGGAAGGGAGAGGGAGAGAGAGAAATACAAACATCGATGAGAGAGAACATCGACTGGCCGCCTCCTGCATGCCCCCCACTGGGGATTTGGCCCACAACCTGGGCATGTGCCCTAACCGGGAATCGAACCAGCAACCTCTTGGTGCATGGGTCGACCCTCAACCACTAAGCCACACCAGCCAGGCCAGCTTATTATTTTTAAGTTAATGTCACTAACAGCTTATGGCCAAGGGCAAATAAAGTCCCCATCAAACCACCTAACAAAGCTACTGCCAATTTAGCAAAATATATACATCACTACTATACTACTACTCATACAAAACCAATAAAAACTAAACCACTTTGAAGGAACTATCAATTAAAATAATCATATCTAATATTACAGAAGCAAAATAATATACATTACATATTTCAAGAGACCAACCAACAGATCTCTAAAATAACATTTAATGCATTACTAATTCTAAGAGGCCAGCTTATGAGTCTGATAGTAAAGAAAATATAGAAGTTTTCTAGATACAATCTGGACCTTAATGGAAAGGGGGAAGGACCATCAAGGTGTTATCATTGAGCAAGTTCAAGAAATAAGCAATCATCACTTCATGTTCGTACATGGCAATGATATAAAATGTCTCTAAAATAGCAGATAAGGCTTATCTTCTGAGACTGAAGTTCAAAAGAAAAAAATATAGTGAACATAATGATCTATCTGTTTAAAATACCAAAAATCTGAGGTCTGAGTGACTGCAGAGTTCTGGGGACCCCTAAACTCAATCAATGTGACCAACATATAACCTCAGAGAGCAAAGGAGAACATGACTACTAAGACTGTCAGCCTATGCCTAACCACAGACTGAAGGCCAGTGGTAAGATGGCGTGGGGGCATCCTCAGAGCAATAATCAGGCAATCCTCTTTCGATAGGGGGACCGGAAAGTAATGTCGCGTTTTTACGACATTAATTCAAACAGATAAATTTTTAACAAGTTTTTATTTTTAATCAATGATGTAATCACTGATTATCACTCGTTATCAACAACCTTTTGCCATCTAGTGTGCAAATTTTCAATGCCGGATCGATAAAAATCAATTTGTTTTTGAGCAAAATATCTGGAGATGGCATTTTGGACATCATCCAAATTGTCAAACTTTTTGCCACTTAGAAAATGTAGCGATCAGAATAAATGGAAATCCGATGGCGCAATATCAGGCGAGTATGGTGGGTGAGGCAATACCTTTCACCCAATTCATTAATTTTTTCCAGGGTTCGTCTTGCGCAGTGCGGTCTTGCATTATCGTGTTGCAGAATAACGCCTTTCCTGGTGACAATCGCTGGGCACTTTTCAATTAAAGATTGATTTACTCGATCTAATTGTTCACAATAAAGGTATGCATTCAGTTGTCCAGGTTTCAGCACTTCAAAATGAACGACCCCACGAATACTCCACCAAACACACAAAAGTGCCTTTTTGGGGTGTAAACCTGGCTTAGCTGTACTTCGTGGAGATTCCTTTGGAGAGAGCCACTGCCTTTTGCATTTTGGATTATCATAGAGGACCCATTTTTCATCTCCAGTGATCAAGCGATCAAAAAACGCTTCTGTATTGTGCCGCTGAAGCAATAAGTTGCATGTGGTGGACCGGTCAGCTTTGTTTTTTTCGGACAGATTATGCAGGACCCAAACACCTGCTCTGCTTACTTTACCAATCTGCTGCAAATGTTCTTGGATGGTCGACCAAGGTTGGTTAAGAGTGTCCGACAGTTCCTCGATTGTCTGACACGGATTTGCTTCCACTTCCACCCTTAACATGTCATTGTCTAAAGTTGTTGGTCTTCCTGATCGATATGAGTCAGAAAGATCAAAATTACCGGATTTGAACTTAGAAAACCACCTTTGGCATTTACGAACATCTAATGCACTTGGATAAACATCGCAAATGTTTTTGGTAGCAACTGCTGCGTTACTACCCTTGTGAAACTCAAAAAGCATACAATGCCGGATATGTACCTCTTCTGGTATTTGGCTGGCCATTTCACTATAAATTGCACACACAAAAAATTAAGATTTAATTATTTACGAATAAACAAGTCACTCTAACCTTAAAATGTCTTTGGCACGATTTTGAAGTACACAATGAGCTGATAAATGACAACCAGATATCGAAACGCGCAGAAACGACATTACTTTCCGGTCCCCCTAATACATCATTAGAGTTAAGGTGTAGACCTAGTTATGACTTCACCAAGCTAATGCCACCTGAGAGGGCTTGAAGTAAAAAAACTAACTAGCTGGCAATTTCAGGGGTAGCTCTCTATTTAGGATCTCTCCAAGTAGAATACAGATGGACAAAATTTGGCTGGAGCTAGATTTTTCACTATTTTTATAATTAACTTGCATTATAGATAATCAAAGCGACTATGATTTATTGAACACTTACTACAACCAGGCATTGTTCTTCATCCAGGCACTGTTCTACATCAGATCGAAAAGACAGACACAGAACACTCTAGCCAGCAGCAGCAGAATATACATTCTTCTCAAGTGCATATGAAACATTCTCCAGGATAAAACACGTTAGACCACAAAACAAATCTTAACCAATAACGGAAGACTGAAATTACATACAGTATCTTTCCAATCACAATGAAATGAAACTAGAAATTAATAGCCAAAAGGAAGCTAGAAAATCCTTAAATATATGGAAATTAAACAGTATGCTCAGAAATAACCAAAAAGTCAATAAAAGTCACAAGAAAAATGAGAAAATACCTTGAGACAAATGGAAATCAAAAGACAACATGCCAAAACTTCTGGGATACAGTGTAAACAGTATTTAAAGGGAAGTTCATAGCTGTAAAAGTGCACATTAAAATAAGAAGAGATCTCAAATCACCAACCTAACTTTATACCTCAAGAACTACAAAAAGCAGAACAAACTAAACCCAAGGCTAGCAGAAAGGTAAAAATAATAAAGATTACATTGGAAATAAAATTGAGAATAGAAAAAAAAAATCAACAAAACTAAAAGTTGTTTTTTGGGGTGGGAAAAATCAACAAAATTGACAAACACTTAGCTAGACTAAATTTTTTTTTTTTTTTTTATCCTCACCCGAGGACATTTTTCCATTTTCTGTTCAGATAGAGTGGGAGGGAGAGAGAGGAAGAGAGAGAGAGAGAGAGAAACTTCGATGTGAAAGGGACACATTGAGTGGCTGCCTCCCGCACAACCCAACCAGGGCCAAGGACAAACTGCAACCGAGGTATGTGCCCTTAGCGGGAACTGAACCCAGGTCTCTCTGGACTGCAGGCCAACGCTCTAACTGCTGAGCCAAACAGGCCAGGGCTAGACTAAATTTTTAAAAGATAGAAGACTTAATTAAAAATCAGAAACAAAAGAGGGAAAATTACAACCAATTTCATAGAAATATATAAAACTATAAAAGAGAACTATGAATAATTGTACACCCCTGGACACTGTGATGGCATTGTAAATTGGTGCAGACACTATGGAAAACATTACGGAGATTCCTAAAAAAAATTAAAAATTGAGCTGCCACATGACTCAGCAATACCACTTCTGAGAATTTATTCAAAGAAAACAAAAACACTAATTCAAAAAGATATGTGTACCCTTATGTTCAATGTAGCATTATTACAATAGTTAAGATATGGAAGCAACTTAGGTGTCCATCAATACATGAATGTATAAGAGATGTAGCATACACAAACACACACAATGGAATATTACTCAGCCATAAAAAGAATGAAATTGTGTAATTTGTGACAACATACATGGACCTAGAGAGTATTATACTAAGTGAAATAAGTCAGATAAAGACAAATACCATGATTTCACTTATATGCGGAATCTAAAAAAAATGAATAAACAAAACAGAAAAAAAAAAAAAGACCCATAGGTACAGAGAACAAGCTGGTGATTGCCAAAGGGGAACAGGTGAATAAATTAATAAATTAATCTGACCATTCACTGAGCTTCTGTGAGCTAGTTTTTTAGACAGTGAGGCATGTGGGACTAGATGGCCTCTGGCCTCCATAGGTTCTTGTAGGACTATGTAATTATAAAATCAGCCAATAGTCAGCTTTGGACAGGAGGATGGAGTATGGAATAGAACAGGATGCAGACACTGATAATGTTCTGGTGGCGAATTCACAGGTGATTATTATATTTTTATGTTTCACAAGGTAACGTATGTGCTACATATAATGTTACGTATACTTCAAAAGATAACAAAAAGAAGACTGAAAAATAATAAAATTAAAAGACAATTAAGCCTTGGCTGGTTTGGCTCAGCAGTTGAGCATCAGCCCATGGACCAGAGTCACGGGTTTGATTCCCAGTCAAGGGCGCGTACCTTGGTTGCAGGTTTGATCCCCGGCCTGGTCGGGTTTGCATGAGAGGCAACCAATCGACGTGTCTCTCTCACATAGATGTTTCTCTCCCTCTCTCTAACTCTATCTGAAAATCAATGGAAAAAAATCCTAGGGTGAGGATTAAAAAAAAAAAGACAAAAAGATTTGTGCAACCAGATTCTGAGAGATCCAAGCTTTCCAGATTTGAGAATCGACTCGATTCAGCGCCTTGATTTCACAGACTAAGAACCTAAGGCTCACGCACAATCAGAAGGATTTGCCTAGTTCAGTTAGAACCAGAACTGGAACCCAGATTTCCTGACTCCCAGCCAGTGCTCTCCACATCACCTTTCTACAAAAGCTAGGGTGCTCTGGGTTAGAAAGACCCTTCGAACATATATACATACATGTAAATAAAAAAAATACATAAATACATGCACACATAAATATTACAGTTCCTTAGGGAAGAGCTCTTGTGGTGGCTCCTGTGCAATAGCTTTCTTTTTTTTTTAATCCTCACCCGAGGATATTTTTCTATTTATCTTCAGATAGAGTGAGAGGGAGAGAAAGGGAGAGAGAGAAAAACATCAACGTGAGAGGGACACATTGACTGGTTGCCTCCCGCATGACTCTGACCAGGGCCGGGGACAAACTGCAACCGAGGTACGGGTGCCCTTAGCCGGAATCGAACCCGCGACTCATTGGTCTGCGGGCCGACACTCTACAGCTGAGCCAAACCGGCCAGGGTGCAATAGCTTTCTTTTGCATATAATTATTTCCTTATTAAAAGTACTTTTATTATTTCATTTTCTGCTTCCTACAACTGTAAAATAGTTATGGTAGATATTTTTAATGTGTCATTTATATATAAACTGAGAGGCAATATAGCATGGTGGTTAAAAGGTCAAGCCAAGCTGACTAGGTTATAATTCTTGCTAAGTCCGTATTAGTTGTATATGACCTTGGACAAATAATCTCTCTGGACCTCAGTTTCATCATCTGTATTATGGAAACAATAACAGTTTCTACCTCATAGGGTGTTGTGAGGATTAAATGGGTTAACATATATAAAATGGCTTACAGCAATACCTGGCACACAGTTAGAGCTCAAGAAATGTCAGTCATTATATAAAGTGATCCTGTGACTTGCTCCAGATCACAAGCTGACACTGTTGGGACTATGACTAGCTTGCTCTCACTAAGATCCTTCCACCTGACCCACAGAACTCCCCCTCCCACTGGTAAAATACTATAGAGGTAATGTAAAGATGTTTAGGGGCAAATTATTACTCTAGACTCTTATTAGTCACCACATCAAGTAAAATCTAACTGTTTAGTCCCTCACAATCTGATCCTGCAACTTTAATGCTGCAAGTTTGTTTACAATTTAAAACTACCTTCTTTTAAACCACTTTATTGCTTGCATAACTCGAAACTTAACACACATAAGGCATTAAGAACTTACAATATTAATAAACTTCACCACTTTCAATAGCCTCTCTCAAGCTTGCTTTCTGAAATTCTCTGCTTTGCATTCCTAAGTAGCCGCTATGTGATGAGCTGAATAGATAACTCAAGCTGAATAGGAAAAAGAAACACTGAACACACACGAAAGCAAAACTTCAAATGATATGGCACCATTAGAGACTCAGAAAAATCACAGTGGCAGATAAACCTAGGAAGCATCGATAAGCACCTGGAATATTTCTTTCTGAAGAGAGGATGGCAGGTGCAGGCTGTGCCAAACAGCACATGGTGTCTGCAGCACAAATCATGGACCAGTGTAGGCAGCTGGGGGGGACCCGCTGGCTAGATAGCAATCACTGGTTAGTGGTTATCATCCTCAGCTACAAAGGCTGAGGAGTAGCTCTCTATATCTGCATTCTTCAAGTGCTTATTTATCTCAGTGCTAAAGTGACAGTGGCCTTGAGGCATATTTACCCATTTGCCCAAAAAATAAAAATAGAAGAATCATACATAAAAGCAAAACACACAAGGGGTTTAATAAAATTTGCATTAATGGAATATGACTCAGCCATAAAAAAGAATGAAATCTTATCATCTACAACAACATGGATGGACCTAGAGGGTATTGTGCTGAAATAAGTCAGACAGAGAAAGACAAAAGCCATGTGATTTTATTTATATGTGGAATATAAAAAGTAAAATAAACAAACAAGCTTAACAGAAACATTTTGATATTTGCCAGATGGGAGAGGAGATGGGAGGGATAGGTGAAAAAGTGAAGGGATTAAGTAGTGTCAATAGGTAGTTACAGGGATGTAAAGTATAGCACAGGGAATATAGTCAATAATATTGTAATAAATACATAGGGTATCAGATGGGTGCGAGATTTACTGGAGCGATCACTTCATAAGTTATATAAATGTCTAATCATGGGGTTGAATGCCTGAAACTAACATAATATTGTACATCAACTGCAATTAAATAAAAAAGTATTTTTAAAATGTTTTTATTGATTTTTTAGAGAGAGAGGAAGGGAGAGAGAGATAGAAATATCAATGTGAGAGAGAGACATTGATTGGCTGCCTCCTACACACCCCCCACTGGGGATCAAGCCTGCAACCTAGGCATGTGCCCCAACCTGGAATCGAACCAGGACCTCTCAGTCCATGGGACAATGCTCAATCCACTGAGCCACACCAGCCCGGCAAATAAAAAAAATATTTTAAAAAATAAAATAAAATTTGTACTGAGCCATATGATAGGTTATCTCCTTTCAACCCTCTTTGTACCTTATTACAGAAAAGTCCCTTAAAATCTAAAGTCTGAAAGTAAGATTTGTTTTTCGTTTTTTCCCGAGTAGCCACTGTTTTTTCATAGGGCCATGCACTTCAGGAGAAGCTGACCTCCGCACTAGCTCCAGGGGTGGTTCCTAAGAAGTCTCGCTAGTTTGTGCACGGCACTCCCTAGCAATTGTCACTATTCCAGCAGTGGGCATGTGGCCTGGGCTTGCCAGTCAAACTGAAGGGAAAGGCATATTTTACATTTAGGGGAGAGGTATTATCTCAACGTTGGCATCTATTGGCTGACTTTTTCATGTTGAGATTTTCCTAGGGTTTTTTTGTAGGAAGAATAATTTTGTATTGTACTCTAGACATTTTGAATATTATGATATTCTAAATCTGTTTAAATCTAATGGAAAATGTTTATTTTGTTTTAGCAGGCAATCAACCCAGTTGGATTCAGGTCAAAGTTCCATATTCAAAGCCTCTGCAGAGCTATTCGGGTCTGTCTGGCATTATTGCTATCCAGTGGCCAGTCCAGGACCTGGACCATCTGTGATATATCTCAAAGTTCAGTTCTCAAAGTTTTTGTATGCTGTTTATGGTCAGACCCACGCATTTGAGGGTGAGCCCAGGAGTTCAAAAACAACACTATGAGGTTGCTTTCCTGAGCTCCTCCCTCTCCATCGTCTTCCAGATATTCATCAGTTCTTTGAGTTCCCCTTTCCTGTCTTCCAGCCCAAAAAGCTGGGGCCTTTGTTACCCCCTTCTACCACATATCTTGGGGATTAGGCAGCAGGTAAACAGAGAAAGGAAAAAGTGATGGGAATTTGCCCCACCTTTTTAGGACTGCAGCTTCTCCAATGGAGAGGAAGGGTCCCCTCCCTTAGAGTTTTAGGCATCTGTGGGCCCTGTTGCTATCACTGCCAGTACCAGCACCACAAGAAATGAGAGAACGGAGAGAAAAACTTTAAAGGGGGCAGTTTCTACCACTCTCTCTCTGAGTGTTAGAAGTCTCCTTTCCCAGTCAAGTCAGAACTAGAGGGTTTACCCTGCAGCCCTCTCTTTCCATGCGTGGTGCCCACTTCTAGGTTTGGGCTGCACTGCGTCCAGGCCAGCAGATACTAGACATAAAAAGGGAAGCTCCGCCCTGGCCGGTTTGGCTCAGTGGTTAGAGCGTCGGCCTACGGACCGGAGAGTCCTGGGTTCGGTTCCCGCTAAGGGCACGTACCTCGGTTGCTGTTTGTCCCCGGCCCTGGTTGGGGTCGTGTGGGTGGCAACCACTCGGTGTGTCTCTCTCACATCGATGTTTCTCTCTCTCTATTCCCCCCGCCTCTCCCTCCCACTCTGTCTGAAGATAGGTGCAGAAATGTCCTCAGGTGAGGATAAAAAAACGGGAAGCTCCCAGCTGGATGGTAGTAGTTCAAATCCTGGTCTTCTCTAATCCATTTGCTACTGTTGATGTTTCAGAGTCCTCGAATTGTTGTTCCATGTGTTCTATCCAGGTTTTTAACTGCATTCGATGGGAGACTGAGTGGAGTGTGCTTTCTCGGTCTCACCCAGAAGTAGACCTCTCTAGGGGCAGTATTTTTTAGTTTAGTAGTTATATATTATATTAATGTTTATAAAACAACAGAAATCACTAACTCCATGGATATTTTTTAGGATGTGGTTCAAGTAAGCTTTAAGTTAAAAAATATAATTTGGTTTACAGAAAATATTAAGTAAAACTCTACAGATGTTACTGGAATGTGGCAAAAATCATGTCAGTGGTATCCAAATGTTGGAGTTTGAGAAATGCTGTTCTACAGGAAATAAGTTATTTTATTTTTAAAGCCACTTCTTTGTAGTTCTATTTTTATAACAGCATTATACATTTTAATTATAAATTAATATAAAATAAACAACATGTGAACCTGCTTATATATTTGCTTATAGTTTCCTTCTGGCTATTATATCTGCAGAATACTGAGCAAGATAAGGAAGCCCATTCAGGGACCTGCAAATGAAGCTTTCCTTAGGAAGATGGGTCTGAGGGACTTAGAAGGAAGGACAGAAGGTAGAAGGGAGTTTACACACAGATTAGGCAGTAAATGAAAAACTAATGGATTCAGAAGTTATCCTATTTTAGAAGTTTGCCTAACTTAGCCTAGAGCTTAATGAACCCTTCCATGGTCTTCCCATAGTACCTTCTTCACACCCAATATCATAGCACACCTAACTGTAATCCCTTGTTTCCTTTGTCCACTTACTAGACTTTGAAGTCCCTGAAACCTGAAATAATGACCATGTCATTGTCATCTTTGTAACCCAGGCATCACAGAAGAGATTTATGTAGATCACCAGTAATGATGACTCCATGGATGGACGCATTTCCCAAAACCATGTTTAGCACAGACACAAAATCATAATGACTTCTCCCTTAGTGGAAACAGCAGCTATATTATTCAACTAGGTTAATGTCAACTAGGCATTTATCAGACATCTTAAAGACTGGATAAAGACAAAATACAAATGTGTGTGAGCGCGCACGTGCACCGATGTGGTAGTGTGTGTCGGGGGTAGTTTTCAGAATCCTAAGGGCTCCATCCATATCTAGCCTAACATTGCTGGCCCATCATCACTCAGGCATTCTCCTGGCTGCTGACCAGTCAAGTCTGCCCCTAATTAGAACCAGCAAAAGTGAAGGAAAATCCATTCTATGGTGAGGGACTTTCCCCTTTATACTGGGCATAATCAGTATTACCTTCTTCCCCAATGTGTAATAAAAAAGAGAGTTGCATGATAAAAGGTATCAAACTTGTCTGCTTCAGCTGCTTTATTCTCTTAAATAAAGTTACAATGTTCATGTCATGAGATCAATGTGTTCCCTATTTCAGTGATCAAGACGCCTTTCTCTTCACCACCTCCACATCCAGTTGATCCCTAAATCTTATCAATTCGTCCTTATGAATCAAGACTCTATTTCCCTCCATCACACTGTACAATGACCAATAAGGCGATATATAATCCGACCGCATCTCCCATTATTCTCCCCCTCATGTACTCCTCTTCACTGGCCTCCTCACTGTTCCTTCAATACACAGGCACTCTCTGACCTCAGGGTCTGTGTAATTTTTCTGCTTCAAATGCCTTCCCTTCAGATATTCACATGGCTTGCTTCCTCACTTCATTTGAATGTGGCTCAAATGAAGCTTCTCACACTTCTCAGTGAAGCCTAAGCTGGTCACACTACATAAAATCATTCTCCACTTAACACTGCCTTATACTCATCCCTCTTCCTGATTGATTTTCCTTCCTGGCAATTACCACTATCTAAATGTAGTATATATTTACTTATTTGTCTTCCTTCCTACTAGACTAGAAGTTCCATGAGGGCAAGAAGTTCTGTGTATTTTGGTCACTGCTGAATACCAAATGCCTAAAACAGCACCTACCAAAAAAGAGGTGCTTAGTAATTATTTTCTGAAAGAATAAACAAAACTACTTCCATCTTCATTGTCTCTAATCAGTTCTAGCCCACATTACTATAACTATCTTAAAAGGTTTTTCTGGCCCTGGCCGGTTTGGCTCAGCGGTTAGAGCGTCGGCCTGCGGTCCAGAGAGACCCGGGTTCGGTTCCCGCTAAGGGCATGTACTTCGGTTGCAGTTTGTCCCTGGCCCTGGTTGGTCATGTGGGTGGCAGCCACTCGATGTGTCACTTTCACACCGATGTTTCTCTCTCTCTCTCTCTCCCTCTCTCTCCCTCCCACTCTATCTGAACAAAAAATGAAAAAATGTCCTCAGGTGAGGATAAAAAAATAAATAAATAAAAGGTTTTTCTGCATTTACCTTAATTCCCAAATATATCATTCTCACTACCTTGGGGATAAAGCCCAAACTCATGATTCATCAAGCCTTTCATGATCTGATTCTGCACACTCCTCTAACCCATCCCTCTTTCTTCACACCATGGCCATGTTCCAGCTGTTCTAAATTATTTTTAGTTCCCCTAAGGAACTACTCTCTCACTTCTAGGCCTTTCCACAAGCTGCTCCCTCCCCTAGGACGTTTTCATCATTACTCTGGCCACCCACTTCTTTCTTAGCCTGACTCTACTTATCCTTCACATCAGTATAGCACTCTTTCATCCAGGAAACATTCTGCTCCCAGGACTGGGTTAGGTGTACCTTCTATGTGCTCTCAGAATACACATACGTATTCCTTACTCAGCATCTGCCATGTTGCACTGTAATTGCCCGTCTGACTGACTGTGTCACAACTATAACCAACCTGAAGTCAGCATGGTGCCAAGAACATAGCAGGTACTTAATAAACTTTGTTGAAAGATTGCATGAAAAAACAACTCTCTACTTTAGTGTTCTCTTTGGCAAATTATTAATAGCTATGTCTAAGAATCCTTTTACATACCTTCAGAAGAGAAAAATATCCTGATGAAAACTAAAAAAGCAAAAGTAATTTTTTATTTGGGGTTTGATCAAATACAGGACTTTTAGCCCGGCTGGTGTGGCTCAGTGGCTGAGCGTCGACCCATGCACCAAGAGGTCACCAGTTCAATTCCTGGTCAGAGCACATGCCCAGGTTGTGGGCCTGATCCCCAGTGGGGGGCATGCAGAAGGTGGCTAATTGATGTTCACTATCATTGATGTCTCTCTCTCTCTTCCCCTCTCTCTAAAATCAATAAAGAAAAATTATTTTTTTTAAAAATAGAGAACTTTAAACTATGATGAAAGGGTCCAATGGTAAACTAGCACACCAATGAAAATAGCTGCAGAAAATATAAAAAGTTAGAAAATGTTTACAATAATCTGTACCTACATATTGTATACCTTAGAATACTTACTTAATGTATTAATCAAAGCTACTAGCTAAGGGTTCCATTTATGGAAGACTTATGAATTAGTGGACCTAGGCAATGATCACCAATGGCTACTAATATCATACACACAAAAAGATAACCAGACATTAAGTACCACCTAGTGGAAATATACACCAACATTTACTATTTCTTCAAAAAAACAAACAAAAAATCTAAGTCAAATTAGTTTCTAGATTTAATGACAAATTTACAGATAACATAGTAAAGGACATAATAAGTGTTAACTGACACCACTGGGACACAGTCACCAATATTCAGACTAAAGGAAACTCTAGGACAAATGATACAGTTCCTTTAACATTTTCCCATTAATATCTAGGCAGAGTAGAAGGGAGGGAGGAGGAGAGAGAAACATCAATGTGAGAGAGACACATCATTTGGTTGCCTCCCAAACAACCTTAACCAGGGCTGGGGATCAAAACTGCAAACCAGGTATGTGCCCTTGACCAGAAATCGAACCCGAGACCCTTCGGTCCTTGGGCCAATGCTCTAACCACTAAGCAAAACTGCCAGGGCCTGTGGTTATGTTTTTAAAAAGAATCCTTATCTTTTGGAGGCACGTAATTAAATATTTACAGACGAAATAATGTAATGTCTAGGATTGGTTTCAAAATAATCCAGGAATAGGGTAAGAAAGAGGAAAAGGGTATAAAGTTTGAAATTTTCCATAATGAAATGTATTTAAAAATTATGGATGGTGATGGAAAAAATAAAAAAATTATGGAAAGCAAGGTTCATTATAAGTTCAGCAAAGAACAACTGGAGTCCCGATTTTTTCATATTAATTTTATATACTTAAAAAAATAAAATTAATATGTTTTACAGAATATAAAAGTTTCAAGAATAAAACTCTCCCTCTGCTTTCCATCCCCAGTTGCCTCCCTAGCCGTAACTACTGTTAACTTCTGAAGCACATGTCCAGGAATACTTTATGCACTTAGAAATATGTTATATAAACTGAACCCTACCATAAATATTATTCTATATCTTGCTCTTTTTAACTTAATATTCTTGGACATTATCCCATATATCTGGCTTTACCTCACTCTTTTTAAATACTATATCATATTCTATGGCATAGACTACATAATTCATTTAACTAACTCCCCTACAAATGAAGAATTATACTCTTTTCAGGGTGTTATTATTACAAACAATGCACCATGGATATTCTTGGGCATATATCATGATGCACTTATGCAAGTGTGTCGGTGAGATAATTTACAGAAGATGAACTGCTGTGTCACAGGATATATGCATTTAAATTTTGGATAGATATCATCAAACTGCCTTCCAAAAAGGTTGCACTAATTTACACTCACTCCCTTTCTTCCCATCAGTAGTATCTGAGAGTGCATGGTTTCCCCAATACTTGGGGTTTGAGTAATTTTCAACCTGACATTTGAAAAGTTTTATATATGTACCTGCATATTTTGTTTGTATGTCTTTAATTATGGTAACTACTGATCTTTCTTTCCCTCTTGATGTAAACTGTCAACTCATGTCTTTTACACTGGGTTCTTGGTCTTTTAAATTGATTTGTAAAAATACTTTGTGTGCTAATGAAATCAGAGTACTTGTTTTGAAAGGAAAAAAAAAATAATGACACTCAAACTACAGATTTGAAAAATACTAAAGATTGGCTTCAAAATACAAGTACATATTACCTACCAAGAAACAATGTGACTGTATGAAGTCGACTTTCTGTAACCATGTATGATGTGATTATACAACATTCAAATAAATGTAAAAAAAACCCAAAGAAATACAAAAGACATGTCACTGTTCATATCTTCAAGAAACCATGGGTTCACATGTAAGTTGTTTAAACTGACTCATTTCCCCTTGGACTCCTCCCTACCTTTTCCTAGACCTAGATATGGCACTTCTATTCACCTGACTTGAAATCCTGACATTCTCTTTAACGCCTCATTCATGTCACAGTCAAGTTGGTTACTAAAGCCTACTAATTTGTGTTCAGAAATGACAGAACCAGACCCTGGTCTCGGCTCTTTGTTACAATAGCTCATTTAAGAGAATAGATTCAAATGTCCTCCCTGGCTTCCTGAACCTAAGTGCCTTCCCCATTATTATGGCTGCCCTCTTCCCCCCAAATGTAGGCCTGTAAGGCTGACACCTGCACTATTACTGCTTCAACTGCAGTTGATCTTGATGCATCCAATCTTTCTATATCTACTACTGATCTTAAATATTATCTCCGTATTAAACAAAAACAGCATTTTTGTCCTATACTGTATCCCCCTGCTTAAAAACCCACAATACCTATCTACCTAATATCCAATAAAGAGTTAGTAGAGGTATAATATAACAGATACATGTTTATTTTAGAAACCTTTCTCAAACCTGGCATTACCTTTTACTAGGTCTGACATTGAATTTGTTTCATATTCATTATAATAAGGAATAATATCTATATGCCTTCCAGATCTGATGTGATGATTAAACAAAATGATTTATGTAATAGTGCCTGGCGTATAGAAGGTGCTAAAAAAATAGCAGGCAAATAATGCTAATGTGATTAAATTTTCTAAATTTAACAGAATTTGATAAGATTTTTAAATCAGAGAAAAGACCAAGTGTCTTACATAATTCATGGTACATTGCATGCACTTGATAATTTATGTTAAAACTTGGGCTTCGCCCAGGCCAATTTAGCTCAGTGGTTAGAGCATCGGCCCGCAGACCAAAGAGTCCAGCATTCGATTCCGGCCAAGGGCACGTACCTTGGTTGTGGTTCTTCCCCGGTCCCGGTTGGGGTTGTGCGGGTGGCAACCAATCGATGTGTCTCTCTTACATCAATGTTTCTCTCTCTCTCTTCCTCCCTCCCTCCCTCCCTCCCTCTTGCCCTCCTGCTCTATCTGAAGATAAATGGAAAAATATTCTCCGGTGAGGTTAAAAAAAAACACAAAAACTTGGGCTTCTTGGAAAGCATCACAGAATGAATACACATTTACCTCCTCTCTCAAAATTCCAATAAAATCACGATAAGAGTAAAAAAGGGCATAAATTCATAAGGACAGAAAGAATAGGAGAGGATGACACAACAGCAGATGAGAAGTATCATCACAATTTTAGAATCTAGAAAGTAAATGGAGGAATGGAAAATGTAACAGACGAGATCATGCTAAAACTTAAATGATGGCGTGAGTGAAATGAACAAGCAAGCTGGTTAGAACTTCTGAACTTGGAAAGGATCAGGAATTAGAGGTTCCTGCACATCTATAAATGTGGATGTAAGGTGTGGAATAAAAAATAAAAAGTTGGTTGGACACCTTTAAAAGGATCCCGACTATTTTCCCCTCCTCACCCCAAGCAGCCAAATGACAACTTCTTTTCCATTTTGGCAGAAGACTGGAGTTTTATTTGAACCTTAGATGTTCTGGTCTTTGGTATACCAGGTAGAGCTGATAATGGGGCACCTGGCAGGTAGCAATGTTGGAAGATAACAGCCATTTGGTGGATTCTGATTAAAAAGCTCCTTTCATACCTTCAATGAAGGGAAAGCCAAATGCCACCCTTTTTTTTTTTTTTTAAAGAACTTCTATTAAAGTGTATTTTAAATTAAAATAATCTTTAGAGACAATCTTTGGTTATTCACATTTTGAATGTCACCTTTTTCCATCAATATTCTAATGGCATTCCCAATCCTCTGCATTTGGGAATGGCTGAAGTTAGTGAGTGATATGACAGACATCTAGCTGGTGAGCAGGAGTCTGATGGCTGCGTTAGTTAACCTTCAAGTCATTATTAAGTGACAGAATCTAATGATCCAAGTAATCTCTTTCTGTATAAAAGTCTATTAAAGAAATTACAGGGTCTTGGAAGCAACTCACCAAGCAAGAAATATCTCACACATGTATAAACACTTTTCTTCAAATAATAGAAAACAATTAGAATAAATTTAACATCACTTGTTATTTAATTTTTTTAAGTTAAATTTCTTAACAAATGGGGTACTGACTTTTAAAACAACCACAAGGGTGACTGGATAAGCCCACCTTTATTGCTATATTGGGGTTCCATATAAGATTTATCCCAAACCATTTGGTGCCTTTTTTAAAAATAAAAATTAAAAAAATCACAAAATGTCAAGCAGTTTCCACTCCATCTTCAACACCAGGACAATGAGAAACACCAGTCAGTGTTCAAGATCCACAGTGGCTATACTACCATTAATTCAAATTCCCCTGGAGAGGAAACTGACAAGGGCAAAGGATTCAAAGGCTGGAATGGAAGTTCCATGAAAGTAGAGATTTTTTGCTTTTATTTTGTTCACTGACTTATTTCCAGCCCCTAAGATAGGACTGGAACATAGTAGATGCTCAATTAACACTGAAAAATAAAAGGCTGTCCTGAAAGATCCTTTTGGTTCTTCCAAAGTTGGCAGCAACCAACACAAAGAACAATTAGCAAGGTTGGTGGTGTTCCTACTTAACACCAAACCCTCCTTTCTCCTGTAATGCCAGATTTCCACAGCTCCTTATAATTTGGAATATACCCTCTAGCACAATTACGAAAAAGGAACAGAATTTTCACTTCTCTAGACTGGGAGACACAGCCTTAGTCTATCAGGATGTCACTTGAATCTACATGGAAGTGTTGTGTGGTGGGCATTGCTGTGACCACTCACAGTCTACCCAATCACTAGACAGGGCATGGACATTCTGACCCACAGTGGGATCACTGTAGTGTTCTAATGTAGAAATAAAGCCCAGTGCTTCTCACTGCATATCTAGTGAGAAGAGTGGCCTTATTTTACATCTTTTGCAAATCTCTTTAATGTCTGCATTAAGGAAGACACCTGGATTCTCCTATCTTATCTCTGCATTCAATTGGCTGCACATCATGTAGCCTTTGGAAAGCTCCACTACATACTTGTAAGCAAGTAATGCATTAGTATTGTTATGAAAATAGTCTTAGAGGCCCCTACACCACCCTTCAAGACACTGTTGCAAAAGATATGTACACTAAGAGCCATAACTATGATGAACATTCAGAAGGGATTCACAAAGAAGGCAATGGAGTTTTAAAAGATGGAGAGAGTGCCCCGGCCACAGAGCTCAGTTAGTTAGAGCATCATCCCAATATGCCAAGGTTGCGGGTTGGATCTCCGGTCAGGGCACATGCAAGAAGTAATCAATGAATGCATACATTAGTGGAACAACAAATTAATGCTCTCTCTCTCTCCCTAAAAATCAATCAATAAAAAAATATATATATATTAAAAAATTTAAAAGATGGAGAGAGGAAAACATTATTGACTATGTGTAGCCACACTTCACAGGAAAGTCAGAACATTTTATCAGCATACTTGTTACTTTAAATGTCGCTTACTCTTTGTACTTGACCATATTTTAACAGAAAATGAATAGCTATTTGAAGAAAAGCCAATGTTTCTCTCTGACAAGACAGAACAAAAACCACGTACTATAAGTCCTTCCAGTTCCTATATAAATGTCAATTGTTAATGCACATTTACTTTGCAGACCATCATTTATAAGTGACATTCTAATTATAAGACCCATAAGTCACCTTTCTCCTGTCTTTTCTTCTCTTGCACAACTTTCTGCTGACTGCCATTCAAATATTATTTAACAGGACAAAAGAACAATTTCCAATTACCAATCAGTTCCAAACTGCTGCACAGTTAAATCTTTCTGTCTGCATGTTTCTATGAATAGTAGCTAAATGGTAATCTACAAATCAACTCACTCTAATCCCTTCTAAACATGTATTTAGTCCTTAGCTAGGTAGTGATTTTTATCCATTACAAATGATTCCTAATGAAGCAAAACAACAGCTGTATTCATTTAAATATGGTCAAGAAAAATAATTATTTACAAATAATCATCTCACATCATTTTCCCATACTTAAGAAAATACATGATTTCAAATTTTCCTTCCCACAAGCAAGCAAAAACAGATTTGTTACGGTGACTTTTTTGTTGTTGTTGTTAATTCTCATCCAAGGATATTTTTTCCATAGAGAGAGTGGAAGTGGGGGGGGGGGGGGGAGAGGGAGGGAGGGAGAGAGAGAGAGAGAGTGTCACATCAATGTGAGAAAGACACATCGATTAGATGCCTCCTACACTGCTCCAAAACAATATAGGAGGAAAAAATATTTTTAAAAAAGATGACTGTTTTAGGGTCCTTGCTTCTTGCTTACAAGCCATGGAAAAGATATCAAAAACATTTTCAAAACTATAACAATTCTGTGAAACAAACAAAAAAGAAACTCAAAAGACCTGTCCTTCAAAATAGACTACAGGAATCTTAGAAAAGCTGACATACCTATCCAGAAACAAGAGAATCTTGAGTCCAGCTTTGACATAGATACTTTTATGGACAAGATGAAACTATCATAGCTCAAACATAGGTGTTTATTCATCATACCTATAACCACCATACACACCATAAGATATGCAGTAAGAGATGAAGGTGTATAACTCTATTCTCACTTAGTCTAGCAGCATACTCTGAGAAATGAAGCTTGAAACCAAAAAGAAAACTTTCATGAAAAAATTTAAAAATCCTTGCCACCAGGGTTTAACCTTATCCAAGGTTTAACTCTTGTTGTATATCGGAAAAAGATTAATCTGTGGAAAGCTGGTACATAATGTTAACTGCGATACATATGAGAATTATAGCTAACATTTACCAAGCCCTTACTATCTTCCATGCATTATTCCAAGTTTTTTATATGGATTAACTAATTAATCTTCAAAATGTCATTTTATTGTTCCCACCTTATACCTAAGGAATTGAGGCGCACAGAGAAATTAACTTGCCCAACTGTCATAACAGTGGTTAGTCAAAAACAGTTTGGCTCCTAAGCCCAAGTTTTTAAACACCAGGCAAAGAAAAAGGTTGCACAAATATGTATCCTACACTTATATACTCTCTGGGAGGGGGTAAGATGCAGGTAGAGGGCTTTGGTTATCCATGTTTAAATTACTGACAATGAGAATGTATGGATTTGTGCAACTTCATATTTGTGCAACCTTTATAAAACTAAAAAATTTTATAAACTCATAAATTTAGTCACACCTTTTATTGTGCTTTCTGTAGCATTCTATTTGATTACCACCTGACACACAATCTGCACTTGCCTAATGAATGGGATCCCCATGGCGAGCCTAACATCACAGCAGCTGGCAATATTTGGATAGCAAAAAGGTGATTAATACTGACAGGTCATGACAGACATGTTCTCTATCCAACCACCAGTAAACTTCAAGACCTACCCTAGACTTGATTTAGTATGGTTGCTGGTTCCTATCTTTATCTTCCAACATGGTTATGTCCCTTCTTAGCTTAATTTAATTCCTAGTACTGAAAAATTCTCAACAGTGAGGAAGAAGGTGGTGAAAGTTCAGAATGGAGATAAGACAAAGATAGAGGCTGATCCCTCACACTAACAGTATGCCAACCTTAGCCACCTATTACAGATTGGCCATATACATGCTATTAGGAATAGTTTTCATTAATAACTTTTTATAATAATTTTATTTCTTACCCATTAAACACTTTTTTTCCATTTTCTTCCATAGTATTCTCCAATCATTGATTAGGTTTCCTCTTCTCTATTACCTATGAAGAAAAACAATCTGTAAGGTTGGGCTAATATATGGCAAGAGAAAAACAATTTCATGAATTTTATTTATAAATTCAAAGAAAAGGATCAGTATATTACAATGTAGTTTAATGAACTCCCTACAAGTACTCAAAATTAATGCAAAAGAGTGAAAAAAAATTGTGATCCTTTTTTCAGCTAAGAGCAATCAAAGAGTCAGTCACTTATGAATAGACTGATCCATAAATTAAAGTATGAATGGTTTGTACCCTGAGAAACACACTTCTTCATTTGCTTTAGGTTTTAAAGATTATACATTGTCTTTGCATATAGCCCCAAATTGGCAGAAAAATGAAAACCAATTCATGGTAACAAAAATACTTGAGTACGAAAAGCTAAAATTATTTTTGCATAAGTGAACTATATAATAATGAAAGCTGCCATGAGGTGACCCCTTTGTGTTAGGTGGGTTTATGCCTTTTAGGGAAGCAGCACACTTCTTTAAAAGCAACACACATTCACCCTGACTAGTTTGGCTCAGTGGTTAGAATCGGCCAACGGACCCAAGGGTCTCGGATTCAATTCCCAGTCAAGGGCACATACCTGGGTTGCAGGTTCAATCCCCAGCCCTGGTCAGTGAGGGTCATGTGGGAGGCAACCAATTGATTTGTCTCTCTCACATTGATGTTTCTCTCTCTCTCTCCTCCCTCCCTCCCTCCTTCCATTCCACCTTATCTAAAAATTAATGGAAAAATATCCTCAGGTAAGGATTAACCAAAATAATAATAATAATGATAAATAAAATAAAGCAGCATATATTCTATACACAAGGACATTAGATTAGTCAACGATATATAGAGTACATAATTTGGACAAATTACATGTATAATCATTTTTCAGGTTTCTGTCACTTTATTCAGGAAGCCAACTCAATAAACTTGAGCACTGTTGGCCGCCATGCAACAAGATGAAAAATCTTCTCTTTTGTCATCCTATAACAAACACAAGAATTCCTCTTAGAAGGAACTTTCTTTGTGAAAATATGTTCCCTCAATATGGGTCACCCCACCTCTCATGTCCAGTCCCTTGGGATGAATGGATCCCTGCAGAATGGCTATCAAGATCACAGAATGGTTGTCAAAAGAGGGAAACTGCTGTGCATTAGACAAGGAAAATAATTTGTTATTTTATCCCTGAAAGGAACAGAGAGAAGAATGATGAGGAGAAGGAAAGAAAGAGTCAGTATAATGGAGCAAAGGTGGGATCAGGTGAGAGTGAAGTTCCTGGGTCAAGGGAGGCCTGAAGAATGGGGATGCCTGACCAGGGAAGTTGCAGTAATGCAATGTGAGACTCATTCACTTTGCCCTGGCTAGTTTTGCTCAGTGGTTAGAGCGTCGGCCCATGGACCAACGAGTCACAGGTTCGATTCTGGCCAAGGGCACATACCTTGGTTGCAGTTCATTCCTGGCCCTGGTCGGGGTCGTGCGGGAGGCAACCAACCAGTTGATTTGTCTCTCTCACATTGATGTATTTTTTTTCCTCTCTCTCTCCCCCTCCCTCCTTCCCACTCTATCTGAAGACAAATAGAAAAATATCCTCGAGTGAGGATTTAAAAAGAAGTAAGCCCTGAGCAGTTTGGCTCAGCAGTTAGAGCATCGGCCCGTGGACCGATGAGTCCACGCGTTCGGTTCCAGTCAAGGGCATGTACCTTGGTTGCAGTTCGTCTCCGGCCCTGGTCAGGTTGTGCGAGAGGCAGTCAGTCGATGTGGCTCTATCACACTGATGTTTCTCTCTGTCTTTCTCTCTCTCCCTCCCTCTCACTCTATCTGATAATAATTAGAAAAATATCCTCGGGTGAGGAATAAAAATAAAAATATTAATAAAAAATAAAAATAAAAAAAGTCTCACCCCACCTCTATGTTGTCTCCTCTCTTCAGTTAGGTGTACTAAATCCACGAATGCCCTGTGTGAATTAGGGCCTTTCTGAAAATCAGAGAAAGAGCCAAGTTTCAGGTCTGAGTGGTGCAAGGCAAGAAAATACGGGTCTGGGAGGCAGAACTGACTGCTAGAAGACAGAACTCAGGAAATGCACAAATATTTTTAGGAAGAGCTTACAATTTCCACACCGTCTAGGTTGAGGATTTGAGACAACCTTATCCAGGAAGCTAAGCTGATGTGTGGATGGAGGTTTCATATCCATAAAATTTCCCTCTTTCCTATCCAAATAATCTTACTTTCAATATAAGAAAACCAAAAGATTTTTTAAAAAAGAACCCCCAAAAGATTAAAAGTTAACTTAATTACACTTAAATCCAAGTTATTTTAATTAATGCTGGATACTCTCCAAAAGCTGACCACAATAATCAATTCTATTCTAAACAGCACCTAGGGTACTTAGCTACATGGATTTAAGGCTTAAAAGCCCTATGAAACAACTATTAATTTGAAGAGTAAAGACTTCAATAATTATGACGATGATCTTGAAACCTGGGAAATTATAATAAATCAGCTTACTATTAATAGACTCCAAACATTCAAATATTTTCCATCTGGGTACCACTTACATCAATTTAAACTACTGCAATATACTTTTGAATGGGGGAAGGGAAATTACAGAATACATATATAAAATAAATCACTACAGTAGAAACAAAATGTAGATGACATCCCTTTATTTATTTATTTGCTTGTTCATTTATTTATTTTTAAATCCTCACTCGAGGATATTTTCCCATTTATCTTCAGATAGAGTGGGAAGGGGGGGAGAGAGAGAGAGAGAAAGAGAGAGAGACATTGATATGAGAGAGACACATCGACTGGCTGCCTCCCGCACGACCCTGACCAGGGCCGGGGACCAAACCGCAACCGAGGTATGTGCCCTTGACTGGAATCGAACGCGAGACTCTTTGGTGCTCGGGCCGACGCTCTAACCGCTGAGCCAAACCGGCCAGGGCTGGATGACATTCCTTTAAATCATCATTAGAAATAAAGTTCCCAACAAGCATATTCAAGCTGATCTAAGAAAGGCTGTATTCTCAGCCTTTCTTGTGTCATGCAAGGTAAGATGTACAGTAACAAAAACCAGTTATCACCATGGTATTCACTTTCTTGCACAGACCTTATGCAAGTTGCTTAACTCTCTGAGCTTATTTCCTCATCTACTTCACAGCACTGCTGTAAGGATTAAATGAGAATGTTGGTAAAATGCTACTATACTGCCTGCCACATAGCTGATGATCCTTATCTTTCTCTTTAGTTTAGAGCAATTTTTCAGGGCTTGAGGAAAAAATCCATTCTTGAAAACCTTACTCAACTTACTCTTTTGTTGTTGTTGTTCAGATAGAGTGTGAGGGGGAGAGAGGGAGAGAGAGAGAAACATCGATGTGAGAGAGACACATCGACTGGTTGCCTCCCGCATGACCCCAACCAGGGCCGGAGACGAACCTCTCTTAGCTACAAAATTGGGAAGCCCAACACAACTGGTGGGAAGAGAGAGCTAGACTAGGTGTCAGGAAGCCTGTGGGTTTCTGTCCATACTCTGCCACTGCAGTTCAACTCAAATTTAAAATTCTAAAATTTTGTACATATCACCCTGAGTAATTAATAATGTGAAAGAAAAATATAACATTTACATTTCAGTGCACAGCATGGACAGCATAAAAAAGGCCCAGGATCTGCTGACTTTAATATTCTAAGATTCTAATTTATTAGTTTGCCATGGATTTTACCCATTAACAGCTCTGAATAATAACTGAAGTTTAAATTCAGGACCTCTGCATAGAAACTGCAAAACAGATTTCTGATTTTCTGTGAATCACAAAGGATGCTAAGATTGCATTTATACCCTCTGACCGTGGTTCAGAATAATCTAGGTGGCAAAATCTAAGTTCACTTGCTAAATGAACTGATTTCTTATAAGCTGTTTATTAAAATGTTCTTTTCCACCATTAAGCAGAAATGTGGTGCATGGGTTTATGAAGCTGTTATACAGTATATATATGAAATGACAACCTGGACTGTGAGCTTCCTGAGGACAAAGATTGTTTCTCATTCATTTTCATGCCCCATTGTCTTTATATTGTTGTTTGAATGAATCACTGATAGAGGATCCCCTCTTTAAATTTAAGTTTATTGTGACTAGGCAAGAATTTTATACTACAGGAGAAATTTTGGTCCTCAAGACAAACATGACCTACTTTTTTTTGTAAGAGAAAGCTGAGGCCCAGAGAAGTTAAGGGACTTGCTGGAAGTCCCAGTGCTGTTTTGGGCAGAAGTCAGGCTAAACTCAGTGTCTTCTGATTTCCAATCCATTTCACAAAGGGATTCAATTTTGATATAGGAGAAACCAAATAGTATTAGAGGGCCTTTGAGGGTTTTCCTCAAAAAATATCTGAGGATAGGTGGGCAGAGGTGTGCAAAGCAGAAGACTCCAGACCAGCTTCTGAACTGAGTGCTTCTGCTGATGGTGGGAGTCACCAGCACCTGTTAGCTGGTCCACTTTCCTGGAAGTCTGAAACGGGGTCCAGGCATTCGTATGTTTAACAGGTAGGTGCCCTAGACAATCCTTATAATGAAGAAAACTTGGTAAACAAAAATCTAACCTGTGAGTAAGCATAAGGCCTTTAGAAAGTTGACTGACTCTATGAAAAGAAGTAAAATAGTTATTTTATTGGGTAGTGTTTTCATTGTAGACAGGAAGGTATTTTCCTTCAGTGAGAAGGCTTTTTAATGAGTACAACTGTTGCTATTTTTTAAAAAATACCCTAATTATTCTGTTTACTTCTGGTGAAACAGAACCAGTCATTAGAAATGATGTGTGCTTTTGTTTTTTCCAGACTGGAATGGAATGGCTTTCCTGAAAATCCCATGCACGTGCACGCACGCGCACGCACACATACACACACCATTCTCTTAAGCAAAAAAGTTTGCTTTTTTAGCTGCAGTGCAGATCACTTTCGTTTTTGTTTTGTTTTAATCATCTGGCATTCACATGTGGATGTTAATATGTGCTTGTTTTAAAATAAAACAAGAAGCTTTAAAAAATAAATAGCCCTGACCGGCCGGTGTGGCTCAGTGGTTGAGCATCGACCCATGCACCAAGAGGTCACCAGTTTGATTCCCTGTCAGGCACATGCCCAGGCTGTGGGCCAAATCTCCAGTGGGGGGCATGCAGGAGGTGGCCAATCAGTGTTCTCTCTCATTGATGTTTCTCTCTCTCTCCCTTTCCCTTCCTCTCTCTCTAAAATAAAGAAAAAAAATAAAATAAATAAATAGCCCTGGTCAGGGTCGTGCATGAGACAGCCAGTCGATGTGTCTCTCTCATATTGATGTTTCTCTCTCTCTCTCTCTCTCCCCCCCCCCCTCTCCCCTCCCATTCTATCTGAATATCCTCGGGTGAGGATTTAAAAAAAGAAGAAAATGTGAGATAAACACACACACACACACTGGAATATTACTCAACCATAAAAAACAATAAAATCTTGCCATCTGGGATAACATGAATGAACTTGAGGGCATTATGCTAAATGAAATAAGTCAGAGAAAGACAAATACTGAGTGATTTCACTTATATGTGGAATCTAAAGCAAAACTAGAAAAACACACACACACACAGCTCACAGATACAGAGAATGACAGATTGGTGGTGGCCAGAGGTGGGGGTGAAATGGGTGATGGGGGTCAAAAGTTACAAAAGTCTGGTTTGAAAATAAGTAAGTCCTGGGGAATCTAATGTACAGCATGGTGACTACTGTAAACAATAATGTATTGCATATTTGAAAGTTGCTGAGAGAGTAAATCTTAGACTTTCTCATCACAGGAAAAAAAATGTTTTTATAAATATGTATGGTGACAGACGTTAACCAGATTTATTGTGGTGATTATTTCATAATATATATAGATATTGAATCATTATGTTGTATACCTGAAACAAATATAATGTTATGTCAATTATACCTCAATAAATAAATAAATAAAATATACATGTGAAAAGACTGAAGGCCTTTCATCAGTGAGCTATTTTGCTTTCCTGTTAAGAATGTAAAACATAATAAAGAGAAGCAAAATCCATACTTTCTGGTAACAGTCAGGATAGTGGTTAACCTGGGATGGGGCATAAGAGAGGATCACACAGGGAACTTTTACACTTATACAATGGTTTATCCCAGCTTTTATTTTACTAGTCTTTAAAAATGTATGTATGTTTTTTTGTTTTTGTTTTTTTAAAATCCTCACCGAGGATACTTTTCCATTTATCTTCAGATAGAGTGGAAGGGAGGGGGGAGAGAAAGAGAGAGAAAAAAAACATCGATGTGAGAGAGAGACATTGATTGATTGCCTTCCACACAACCCCGACCAGGGCCAGGACTGAACCGAAACTGAGGTACATGCCCTTGACCGGAATCGAACTTGCAACTCTTTGGTCCACGAGCCGATGCTCTACCCGCTGAGTCAAACTGGCCAGGGCAAAATGTATGTATGTTTTTAAATGTATTTCACATATATCATATTTCACAATAAAAAATAAAAATTAGAAAAAATAAAAAATACATTTCCAAAGTATAACGAGAAAGCATTGTTTAACCTTAGATGAGGGAGAGAGAAAAAAACAAAACTATCATTCTAATGTTCTAAGGTTACTTCAGATTATGTTTGTAACAGCTTAGCTCAGTCATGGAAAAATTTCCATTGGATTCCACTCAATCCCAAGAGACATTATTTTTCTTTCCTGGTCAGTGGTTACAAAGGGTGTCATTGGTTCAGTGGGAGCCCCTCTTTATGTTCATGAAATCTGAAGGATATAAGAAATCTCAAAGGGTTTCTCTTCCCACATGTTCATTTCCAGATAAGGGAACATTAGACCCCTTAGCTTCCAAACAACAGGTTTCCCCTGCTCTGCTCCCAGCTGTTATTATTAGTCACCAATGTGACACAAAGAAAGGGCCGAGCTCATTCTTTCAACTGCCTTGCAATAGTGACTAGAGAAAAGGTGGATATATACCAACCATCAGGAACCTGTCAAAGAGCTAATATGTACCCCAAAGATGCACCTACGGGGGAACCCAGTGCCTCAGTCCAAGGCGGCACTCCATAAATATGTGTATAAGTGATTTTATTTGAAAGTTAAAACAGGGTTTCTGCCCCACGGATTTTACATATAAATGAAAAACATCAAAGAATTCTCAGTCAACATAGAATTCAGTGGCGTTCTGGAGCAAACTGTACAAAATACAAACTATAGAAGGGAAAGAGAAATAAGACCAAAGGTTTATGTAGTATGGTGTAAAATGCAGGAAGGGGTCTTGGAAGAGAAGAATGGAGAATTGAAAAATTGATAAAGAAAGCATTCCATGATTTCTCCAAAGAAACCTGTTGACATTTTACAATACCTACTTCCTTTTCCACACTATTTAAAATTTTTAACAGGCATACTAATTTATTCTAAATAGTTTTACCTGTTATAATTATATTCAGGAAAGAGTTTCCATCCTCCCCCACAGAGAACTTTTAGAACTCACTGAGAAGGGAACAGTAGGAGGAAAAAAGAAACCTTTTAAATGCATGATATGATTCTTCAAGATAGAAACATCTTTTTTTTTAACTTATCTTTATTGTTGAATGTATTACAGATGTTCCTCATTTTTTCCCCCATTGACCCCCTCCTCCCCATTCCTGCCCCCCTCCTGCCTTTCCCCACACTGTTGTCTGTGTCCATTGGTTATGCATATATACAAATAAGTTCTTTGGTTTATTTCTTCCCACCCCCTAACCCCTCTTCCTTTTAAGGTTTGTCAGTCTAACAATCAATTTGTACTTCTTAATCCCTTCACCTTTTTCATCCATTCCCCCCACCCCCCTCCCATCTGGTAACCAACAGAAGTTCTCTGTATCTATGAGAATGTTTCTGTTCTGCTTGTTCATTTTGTTTGTAGATATGTATTTATTGCCATTTTGTTTGTTCATATTAAGACAGAAACATCTTTAAATAGTAAGACACAATTTTTCTCAAGTTCTAAAGTTCAACAAAATAAAATTAGACCCCCAAATATTAACAGGAAGAAAAACATTAAAAAATTCCATGACTGTAACCTAAAACCTAAATTAAATTAACAGGACATTTGAGTGACATGAGCAATGGATAAAGGGCTCCTATTTCCAGGTACTTTAATGAGCACAGAACCATACTGGTAAGGAAAAGAACACTGGAGAAGAGACTCAGGTCTAGTTCTAAACAGATGAGTGAACATACTAAGCCACTTTTCAACTGAAACAGGTTTCTCAGTTTCCACATCTGCAAAAGGAACATTTAAGTGACTAATAATCTAAATTTCTGTTATTCTACCTGTAAATATCCCAAAGTCATTCACATGTCATTCTCTTATAGCAAGCTATAGGTTAGGCATTAATCCATGAGGGTAGCAAAAACAAATTAATTTATGTCCTGTATAATTCTGCTGCTGTAGCAAAATGTTGCAATTGCTGTAAGCCCACAATTTGCAACCTTTTTCATCTCATGGCACACATAAACTCATTTCTAAAATTCTGCGGGAAACCCCAAGGTTCCTATCTTAACTCCAAGTGTTCACTGGTCAGAGGATAAGAAGTTTGCTCTCTGGAAACTCGACTTTCAGCTCAGAGGCTTAGGCGCAATTTTCTTTGGTTGCCCAAATCCAGGTTCGACCCCAATGAGATCAAAGTTGTATACCTGAGGTGCACCGGTGGGGAAGTTAGTGCCATGTCTGCCCTGGCACCTAAGATCTACACCCTGGACCTGTCTCTGAGTTTGGTGATGACATCACCAAAGCAACAGGTGATTGGAAGAGTCTGAGGGTAACAGTGAAACTGACCATTCAGAACAGACAGGCCCATACTGAGGTAGTGCCTTCTGCCTCTGCCCTGATCATCAAAGCCCTCAAAGAATTAACACGAGACAGAAAAAAGCAAAAAACAAACAAACCATTAAGCACAGTGGAAATGTCACTTTTGATGAGATTGTCAACATTGCTTGACAGATGCGGCACAGATCTTTAGATAGAGAACTCTCTGGAGCCATGAAAGAGATCCTGGGGACTGCCCAGTCTGTGGGCTACAATGCTGATACCCTCATGACATCATAGATGACATCAACAGTGGTACAGGGGAATGCCGGGCTAGTTAAGAACTAGAA
Organism: Tadarida brasiliensis; assembly: GCA_030848825.1. Classification (NCBI taxonomy): domain Eukaryota; kingdom Metazoa; phylum Chordata; class Mammalia; order Chiroptera; family Molossidae; genus Tadarida; species Tadarida brasiliensis. The sequence goes on from CM061262.1 coordinate 15,198,484, forward strand.
AGAAAAATATTTCAATTACAGATCATTTGACAATCAATAAAAATTAGAAAATTCTGCGGCACACCAAAAAATCATTTTTACCTAACAAAAAAATATACGTATAATTTTGATTCATTCACACCGGACTATTGTGTTGGCTGTTGTAATTTTTTTATTTGACAATCTAAGGGAAAAGAGGTCAGTACCCCTGACTAAATGTCAGGTACTATATGTTTTTTTTGTTTGTTTGTTTTTATCCTCACCCGAGGACATTTTTTCATTTTTTTGTTGTTGTTGTTGTTCAGATAGAGTGGGAGGAAGAGAGAAGAAGAGAGAGAGAGAGAGAAACATCGACATGAAAGGGACACATCGAGTGGCTGCCACCCGCACGACCAACCAGGGCCGGGGACAAACTGCAACCAAGGTACATGCCCTTAGCGGGAACCGAACCCGGGTCTCTCTGGACCGCAGGCCGACGCTCTAACCGCTGAACCAAACCGGCCAGGGCAGGTACTATATGTTTTAAAAATTCTTGCTGCATACCAGTGTGCCTGCCGTGGCATACTGGTTGATAATCACTGCTGTTAAGTCTTGTGTTAAAACAGGGCATCAAAGAAATAAGCTTGAATATTCCATGAAACGTAATGCACTGAACACCTGCATTTGCCTCTGTTCTCTCCATAACTCCACTAAAATGGAATTAAAAACATCAAAAACACAAGGATAAAGAATAGAAAACAACTACAACAACGTTTTTGGAAACTGAAAAGCAAATGGTTAACTTATTTGAGTTAGCAGAACAAAGGGGAAGCCCAAAACAAACTGAATTGTGCTGAGATAAACCAGAAAAGCTCAGAATGCCTCTGACAGTAGAGACTGTGTCAGGCCTGAAAAAAAGGAGAACAGGGTAAAAGTTCCACCCCAAGGTTCCTATCTTAACTCCAAGTGTTCACTGGTCAGAGGATAAGAAGTTTGCTCTCTGGAAACTAAAGAGACTTTGGTCTTAGGCACAACTAGGGTCAGCCCTACCAGTCTAAAAATCTGGGGATTAATGGAAACCTGAAGGGTAAATATCCCCAGTTCTTTCCCCACTCAGCTCCTCAAATGTTGCAGCCAGGTGTGTAAGCCAGTAACTGGAGCATTCTCTCTGGGGAAGAACCTGACCAAAAGAAAAACACCTACAAATACTGACTGCTAGAGGTAACCCCCACCCCCACCCCCACAAGTTGGGTCCCTGGCTAATCACCATATAATGAGGACCACCAGTTAACTTTCAGAAGCCTCCACTGTGGCAAATTCAGCTTTCAGTTTTTCCATGGCTCATTCTGGAACATGAACCAGACAGCCAAGGTTATACATTTTAAGGAAATTCCCTAAATGAAAAAACAAAACAAATGATCAAGTAAAGGTATTTTAAGGAAACATAGATGGTGCAGGAGGCTGAAGAAATATTTTTAAAATTATAATTAACATACTCAAAGGAGAGCTATTTCATCCATAAAACAAACAAAAAAACTGTTAAAAAGCAGCAAAGAAACCCTTGAAAATAGGATAGTAGAAATATAAAACTCATTAGAAGAGTCTGAAGATGAAGTTCAAGACACTTCCGAGAAAGTAGAACAAAGAGAAAAAAAGTTAAGAAATAGAAAAGATAGGAAAATTAAAGGAACCATTAGTCCTTAAGTTCCAAATACAAATAATAAAAGTTCCAGAGAAAAAGAATAGGAAAACTGGGGGAGAAGGAGGAATCTGGTTTAAATTTTTAAAAATCCCAGAAACGAAAAATCCAAATAGAAGCCCTCAGTGTGCCTAGCAAAACAGATAATAAAACAAGACCCACAGTGAGGATGATTATCATCAAGGATAAAGATAAGATCCAAAAAGCAACCAAGGAAGGGAAAAAATAAAGACTCAGAACACCGTCAGACTTTCATTATCAATAATAGAAGCAAGAAACCAATAGAGCAATGCTTGTTAAACTCAAGAGAAAATACTGTCCAATCTAGAAATCTATACCCAAGGAAACTATATATGTCATGTATGGGAGAAAATGAAGACATTTTCATACATGCAGTTTCACAAACAAATTTATATCCCATGTACCTTTTTCTTAGGAACTTTATGGAGGAATTGCTTAATTAAAGTATACACAATAAAGGAGGAAGATATGGGTCCAGGAAACAGGGGGTCCCAACATAGGGAGGTGAAGGAAATACCTAGGGTATGCAGGAAGGTAGATCCCAGGATGACAGTCGTGCAGGTCTAGAGAACAATCTGTACAGATTTTTAAAAATAACAGTCTAAGCCCACTGTTTAGAAAAAATGGCATTGAATATAAAAAGAAATAACTCAAAGAGTAAAAAATGGAGGTGCCTGGAGAGGCAGAATGTTGCAGGGAGGGGAGCAGGTAGTATACTTCATATAGGCTTAGCGTTAATAAATATTAAATTTTAAAAGACTCTTGCCTTGGCCAGGTGGCTGAATTGGTTGGAGCGCTGTCCTGTACATCAAAGGGTTTCAGGTTCAAGTCCCGGTCAGGGCACATACCTAGAGTACAGGTTCCATCTCCAGTTGGGGTGCATACAGGAGGCAACCAATCAATGTTTCTCTCTCACATCGATGTTTCTCTCTCTCTTGCCTTCCTGCCTTTTTCTCTCTTTCTAAAATCAATGAAAACATATCATCAGGTGAGGATTAAAAAAAATTTTTTTTAAGACTCTGGAAAGGCTAAAAAGAATGTTTTAAAATCACATCTAGCCCTGGCCGGTTTGGCTCAACGGTTAGAGCGTCGGCCTGCGGTCCGGAGAGACCCGGGTTCGGTTCCCGCTAAGGGCACGTACCTCGGTTGCAGTTTGTCCCCGGCCCTGGTTGGTCGTGCAGGTGGCAGCCACTCGATGTGTCCCTTTCACGTCGATGTTTCTCTCTCTCTCTCCCTCCTACTCTGTCTGAACAAAAAATGAAAAAATGTCCTCGGGTGAGGATAAAAAATAAATAAATAAATAAAAATCACATCTAATAATAAGATTTTCCAAGCAAGATTTCTGAGGGGGAAAAAAAATAAGAGAAAAATACATTTCAAGGCACAACAATATCAAAGTATTTGGAATACTCTACATCTTAACAAAGAGTATGACTTGGTTTGAAAAAAAATAAGAGCAGGAAAAAATGTTTTGCTTATAAATACCTACTCAAAAGTCATAACTTCAACACCAGCAAAAAGAGAAAAATGAAAGAGCCCAGCCAGTGTGGCTCAGTGGTTGAACATTGACCCATGGATCAAGAGGCCACCAGTTCAATTCCTGGTCAGGGCACATGCCCAGGTTGCAGGCTCGATCTCCAGTAGGGGGCATGCAGGAGGCAGCAGATGGATGTTTCTTTCTCATTGATGTTTCTATCTCTCTCTCTCTCTAAAAAAAGAGAGAAAAATTTTAACATATATTAATATATTATTGAGAAAAGTTCATGGTTTATGGCTACTTCAAACATGTCACAAATTAAATTTCCTTTTTCACTCAGTTAAGCTGATGCTAAATCAAAATCAACAGAACAATGTGAATGTATCACATTTTAGTCAAAAATGAAAACACTTAAAAAACTGAATTGGTTCCTCAGGAAAGGAAAACACAAATACTGTGAATCTGTTGGAACAAGGAAAAAAGGATTTTGAGTTGGTCTCTCATCCTTTCCTGGAGACTGAACAAATAGTAGTGGGATTCATGTACAAATCTGAAATAACTGCTACCCAGCTTTCAGACCCCAGGAAGTGGCATCTCAATTAGGAAATATGCTTTTCTCTATCCCCAAATACTTTACATCTATATCTTCTATGGCCCTTTCACAGAAAAACTGGGAGTATAATATGATACTTGTTTATCATATTTAATATCATCTACTTAGAGTCAATGAGTGTTAAGTCTGTAGTTATTGATCAAGTGATAGGCTCTTCACGGACAGACAAGCAGAGGTGTTGCCTGCTATATTTATTCAGTTTTATAACATTTGGAGCATTGTAAATAGGGGGAAACAGCTGGATTTGAGGTTTTTAAAAATAATCTCCTATTGATTTTTGTCCAGGGGTGTTTTTCTTAAATCTAAGGTTCTGAAGCACTTTCCAACCAAATCTATTCTAGTAAAAACACTTGCTCTCAATTTTCAGCATAAATGAAGAAAATGAGAATAGATTAGCCAGGTGGTTTAACTGTAGCATACTTTATAGCTTTCAAGTTGCATGCTTAAAAATAATGTTTGTTTCCCTGGCTGGTGTGGCTCAGTTGGTTGAACATCATCCCATGCACCAAAAGGTCGCCGGTTCGATTCCAGGTCAGGGCACAGGCCCATGTTAAGGGCTCCATCCCTGGTACTAGGTGTGCAGAAGGCAGCTGATCCATGTTTCTCTCTCTCTCTTTCTCTCTTCCTCTCTCTCTCAAATCAATAAAATCATCATCATCATCATCATCATAATAATGATGATGTTTGTTTTATCATTTCTTGCAATCAGGAAGAAAACATACTTTTAGCTTTTACATAAAGTATAATGTTCTTCCCTTTTGAAAGTTTGAGAAAATACATTAATATCTCACAAAACGTAATGCATAACCAAAAGTTCCTACAGTTTAAGAAAATAAATAAAATACTGTTTATTGTTTCATGCTTATTCACAGAAAGGAAACAGCTTAACTAGAATATAAAGAAATGCTCAAACTCACTAATAATTAGAAAATGTAAATTAACATGAGATATTATTAAATGGCAAAAATCAAAAATGTGGACAATACCAGATGTTGGGGTGATGGGGAATACAATGCCTGTGGGATGTAAACTGATATACCCATTCAACAGCCTGACAATACTTATGCCACAATGCCACTCCTGAGTCTGTATCCCAAAGAAATTCTCAAACACATCCATATGGACAATTACAAGACTGTTTATTGGTGGCATTGTTTATGGTAGCCTAGGCATCCATCACTATGGGAATGGATGCACACCATGGAATACTATGCTGCAGTTAGGACCAATTAGCCAAATGTACATCCAAAAACATACATAGCCTTTAAATCAGTACTAAGTGAAAAAAGTAAAAACCAGAGCAAGGCCCTGGCCAGTCTGGCTCAGTGGTTAGAGAGTCGGCCTATGAATCAAAGGGTGTCAGGTTCGATTCTGGTCAGGGGCATGTACCTTGGTTGCAGTTCCATCCGCGGCCCTGGTTGGGGTCGTGTGGGAGGCAACCAACTGATGTCTCTCTCTCTCTCTCTCTCTCTCTCTCTCTCTCTCTCTCCCTCCCTCCCTCCCTCTCTCCCTCCCACCCACTCTATCTGAAAATCAGTGGAAAAATATCCTCAGGTGAGGATTAAAAACAAACAAGAAAAAAAACAGAGCAAGATCTGTAACATTTTTACAGGGAAAATTCTATAGCCAAATTCTACAGTAGTATGATATAATGAGGAATTTTGGAATTAAAGATTCATACACAAAAATAAATCACTAAGGATAAAGATGAATATAGAATCAAGGACATATAGCAAACACATTAGAAAGTGTGCTTGTGGGGTGGGAGAGGAAACTGGGCACAGAAAGGGGGCTGAACAAAGGGCCTTTATACACCAATGCTAGATTGTGCCCAAATCACACACTATGAAATCCAAATTCAGAATATTTTTCATTCATGCATGCATTAATTTATTCAATAAAGTGTTTTAAAATTTTTATTTATTTATTTCAGAGAGAGAGAGAGAAACATCTATTTATTGTTCCATCTATTTATGCATTCATTGGTTGCTTCTTGTATGTGCCCCAACCAGGGATTGAACCTGAACTTAGCGTGTCGGGACAATGCTCCAACCAACTGAGCTACCTGGCCAGGGCCTATTCAATAAAAATTTATTAAACATGTCAAGTGCCAAGTACTGTGCTTAACTGTAAACTTTTCTTGTTATTTCTGAAGTTTTGGGGTTTTTTTAAACCCTCAAAAATGTTTTAAGATACATTTTAACTAGAAGTAGAAGGGGAAAATAATTTAGATTAGAATATATACTACAGTGTGAGAAATTCATCATTCTTAAAATAGATTAATTTAATTTTCATCATATAAAAATTTACACTTATAATTTTTTCATCAAATATAAATATGCCTTGAAGTTCTTTAAATTACAAACTTAAATGAAAAGTTCAAATACATGCCCTGGCTGGTTTGGCTCAGTGGTTGGAGCGTCGGCCTGTGGACCAGAGAGTTCCGGGTTCGGTTCCCGCTAAGGGCATGTACATCAGTTGCAGTTTGTCCCCGGCCCTGGTTGGGGTTGTGTGGGTGGCGACCAGTCGATGTGTCTCTCTCACACCGATGCTTCTCTCTCTCTCTTCCTTCCTCTCTCCCTCCTGCTCTATCTGAAGATAAATGCAAAAAGTAAAAAAAATAAAAAAATTGAAAAGTTCAAATACAAAAAGGAACTGTAAAGCCCTACAAAATTACATTGTCACATCTCAGTTCACAGGTAAAACATCTTTTCTTGTGGCTTTCAGGGGTGAAACAATTTCTTTTTGGAGAAATAGTTTCTACTTTGTTTTACGTAATTTTCCCATAAAAACTATTTCAAATGCTCAGGAAGACTTCTTGCCAGATTTCTGTTTTCCAAAAGATTTCACAAGCTGACTGCTGGCTGCCAATGTAGGTGTTGTAGCTAATATGCTCATTACACAGCACTGCTAACAAAAACTGATTAACACATTCGATGAAAAGTGACATATCAATTCTACATCCCATGGGCACAAAAAATGATGCTCTCCCCCCAAAACACCCATTCTCCTTTTTCTTTTTTTTAACAAACCCCAAATGTTAATTAGTATACATGATAATATTGGTAAACAAAACCAACAGCAACTTATGGGACATCATATGCCTAGCACTCTAAAATTATAACTCTTCAGTATTTTAGATTTTGATACTAAGTGTTAGTACATGGGAGGATTAAAGCTGAAGAATAGGAATGGTTGGGCCAACCATTCACACTACTGGAAAAACCCAAGCTACATGATGTGTCAGTAAGATCTGCAGATTCATTATCGTAAATAATAAAGACAACACATTAATTTATTCAGGTTTATAGAAGATAATGTATTCATTCGATAGTAATAGCTACACTGAACCTACTACGTGTCAGTCACTGTTCTAAACATTTTATATGCATTTTTTTGATGTTTTTTTTATTGGCTGTTTTTTTTTTTAGAGAGAGACACATCGATGGGCTGCCTCCTGCACATCTCCCACTGGGGATTGAGCCCACAACCCAGGCATGTGCCCTGACTAGGAATGGAACTGGGACCTCTCAGTCCATGGGACAACACTCAATCCACTGAACCACACTGGCCAGGCTATATATGCATTATTTAATTAGTCCTCACAACATGGACTAGGTATTATTATCTCCATTTTATAGATCATTTTTCAAATCAAATGCAAGCTTTTTCTCATTACCTTTAAAACCTCCACCAAATGGCCTCAACTTCCACTCTGTTCCCTCTTTCTGCCATTCTAGACATTTCTGACTCAAAAATATGACTGATGTTTCTCATATGAATGAATCATTTCTCTTCTCTGGCCAACCTCCTCCTCCTTCTCCCTTACTACCACAGAAAATTCCTTCATGAAGATGCTCTCAGTTAACCCCTTCTTCACGTGCTTATTAAAAGTAAACAATATAGAAGTATAGAGAGTATAAAAAGTGGCTATCTCCTCCCTCAAAATGGAACAACTCAATAACAGTCCTTAACATTTCACAAAAATAGAAATATTCTATACATATCATTCTATAATGTGACTTCTTAAAGTAACTTTACAATGGGCATCTTTCAACATCAGCATATAGAGATCCACTGCATTCTGAACAGTTTAGAGGCACTCCACTGTGTGGACACATCATGCATTATTTAAACAGTCCCTAACTGAAGAACTTCATTTTTTGCTATAACAAACAATACTATAAAGAACAACTTTGTATTACAGTTTTCATGCAAGTGTATGAATACATCTATAGGAAAAATTTCTAGAAGTGGAATTGCTGGGTCACAGGGTACGAACATTTTAAATTCTAACAGACATTAAATTTACCTCCAAGGAAACATACATTCCCATCAACAGTGTGTGAAAGTTCCAACTTCCCCACATCCTCATTCACTACTGGCTATCAACAACTTGTTTTTTTTTTTTTTTTGGTATGTGCCCCTAGCGGGAACCGAACCCGGGACTCTCTGGTCCGCAGGCCGACGCTCCAACCGCTGAGCCAAACCGGCCAGGGCTCAACAACTTGTTTAATCTTTCAATCTGATAGGCAAAACATGGTAATTATATATTTTATATTTATTTAAGTGATTAGGATTACTGAATCTATAGCTTAAATAGATTTTGAATTTATTACTAGTTGTAGGCTAAACTTAACTGCATATGGAGAAAAAAATATATTCAAGAAGCACATTGACAATATAACTGAGGAGACTGGTAATGTTTAACCAATTTGGGATTTTAGCATGGAGCAGACAATGAGGCCAACCACAAATGAGTTTGATCTCATCATTAAAGCACCCATAACTTTCAAGTGAAATGCACTGTTATCAGTTCTTCAAGCTATGCCATACATTTTAGAAATGTTTCTTTTAAAAGAGTATATTCAATTCCACAGTCATGTATTCACTTTCTCACCTTTACTTACTCATAACACCTTTTTGTGTGATCAGTCCACTTCAACGATATTTTACTTTTTTATATGTTGCTTATTAATCTGACCCTTGACTTCTTTTAGATGTTAAAGCACAGAGTGTAACTAGCATCTAGCCATGAACTCCCAACATAATCAGGACAACTGATATAGGCTGTTGTATTAGAACATAGAAAAAGAAGTAATGTGAGGGAAACATACAGCCCCACATACTCTATGTGTGCATACATAAATGAAATGTCCTCTGTCCGGGAATGCTGATGCTCGGTCAGAGGCTGGATGTCTATGATTATAATGCTACCAGTAATGATGGCTGAACTGAACTATTCACACATTTTCTCACCCGACTGTCTTTGTAGCCACCTCCAGGCAACAATTTTTTTGTCAGGAGGACTCTAACTCTAATGGGGACTCTGACCTTATTATCCTGATAAATTAGTATCCATAACTGCAAAAATAAGTAACAAATTAACTAGCATACTAGAAAGGTTTTGACTAAAAACTAATAAATCAGTAAACGCCTCTCTACCATTCCTTTAATTCTCAATTAATATTATATTCCTCAATAAATTAACTGATCCTTACAACTTTATTTCAAAATCATAAGCTCGTGCTACTTTAATATGCCTACATGGCCTATACAAGTGAGCACTTGACAGATACTACACATCACCTTTCCCATGTCAGAGACTGAAAGAGACAGACCAAGGGGCAGGGAAGAGCAGAACACCAATGTAACAGTGCTAAAGCCAAGCTATAAATTATCTTTCAGTCACTCACGGCTGCATTTTGAAAAAGCTGGCGCAAAGTAGGGCCTATCCTTCCTTTGGAGGGATACGAGTGTCATATAAAAGCATCTTTCTAACTCACTAGCAATAGTGCTGCCCTCCCACCACTCACATAACATGCCCAGCAAAAGAAGGACCGCTGGGTTCTAAAGACAATGAACAATTATAAGGTGGTTTTTTTTGTTTGTTTGTTTTTTCCTTCATTTTATTTTATTTTTTATTTTTATTTTTTCATTATTAATTTATTTTTGTTACAGATGTTTCTCCTTTTTTCCCCCATTGACACCCCCCTCCCCCTCCCTCCCTGCCCCGTCCCCATTTTTGTTGTCCATGTCCATTGGTTATGAGTACATGCGTACAAGTTCTGTGTTCATCGCCTTTCTCCCCCACCCCCTCTTCTGGCAGATGTCAGTCTGTACCCCACTTCCACGTCCCCGGGACTACCCTGCTCCTCACATTGTTATGTTCATTATATTCCAGAAATAAGTGAGATCATATGATATTTGTCTTTCTCTGCTTGGCTTGTTTCACTTAGGATAATAGTTTCCAGGTCCTCCCATGTCGACGCAAAGGATAAGAGATCGTTCTTTCTTAAAGCTGCATAGTACTCCATTGTGTATATGTACCACAGCTTTTTTATCCATTCGTCTGCTGATGGACACTTGGGCTGTTTCCAGATCTTAGCTATTGTAAATAGCGCTGCTATGAACATGGGGGTACATGTATTCTTTCTGATTGGTGTTTCAGGCTTCTTAGGGTATATTCCTAGGAGTGGGATCACTGGGTCAAATGGTAATTCAATTTTTAATTTTTTGAGGTAACACCATAGTGTTTTCCACAGTGGCTGTACCAGTCTGCACTCCCACCAGCAGTGTACTAGAGTCCCCTTTTCTCCACACCCTCGCCAACACTTGTTGTCTGATGCTTTGTTGATGGCAGCTATTCTGACAGGTGTGAGGTGATACCTCAATAAGGTGGTTTTGACTCTAGCAAAGGATTTTCTTCTTTAACAGATGTGCAAAATGATTTTTGAAAAAGTAATACATTCACAACTTCAAATAGGACAAAAGAATCCATCAATAATGCCACATTTCTGTACGTTCTTGCAGAGATGCTAATATTTCTACATATACATATATTTTTTATTACATAAATGAAAATTTATGATTAAAAATAAGTAAATAAAGACAATGACAAGAAGCTCTGTATTCTGATAATGGGAGGGAGCAGTGAAGATCAGCTTTCTGGGCTCTCAACTATGCCAGACTGCCCTGCTAATCCTCCCCAAATCCCACAGCATTGGAGTGGGGGCAGGGACAGAATAGAAAAGAGTCCAAAGTTGAATCAAGGACAGTTGCTCTGGATTACAGGAGGTCATAACATTCCTATTTAAATGCAGGGGGAGGGGTGAAGGGGCAGAGGCAGGGTATATACAAAAGCCTATACATTTATAAAAAATACAAAAATAAATTTTAGCCTTGATCCTTCAGATGTGCTAACCAACATCTGCCCCCAATCATTTGCCAGCCCAGGCTGCACGGAAGGCACAGAGTAGCAGGCATTTTCACACAGTTGAGGTTGGAAGAGATGCTACTAGAGTGTAAATTACTAATTAGCTCAATAGAAGACAAAGAGAGAAAATACCTGTCACAGAATGCTGTTTACAACATGACATATAATATAAACAACCCTGAACATTTTAGAAGAGCGCCTTACTTTTCAGACTTCTATTAACATGTAAATGGCAAAGGAACAGTATTATAGTCTTTAAAAACTGCCCATGCCTCAGAAACAATAATGCATGACTGGGAAGAATGCTTTCCAAATAATTTGTAATTTTCTCGTCCTTATGAAAGCAAAGTGTTTTTAATTATTACAATCAGCCTTAGTAAGAAGCTATATTTCATCAGTTTGATGATCACTTAAAATGGGGGGAAAGGAAAAGAAGCTTACAAGTGCTATATTTTACATTTGTCAGAATACAGCTAATAGTCTTTCACTGAAATCAGACAGGCCTCATTCTGCAGGTGACACCTTTATCAAAAGGACAGGGTACCATTTTAATAATAAAGACTGAGGATGAGCTGGAAGGTGGCAGTGGGGATGGGGTCACTTAAATCTCCTTATATGACAACTGAAAAGACTCCCCAAATTTAGGTTATTTGGGGGGAGGTAATAGAATGTTACAATATTTATATTCAATCCCTTACCATAAGGCAAACCTATTAGTATGAATTGCAACCAATGTTCTTATACATTTTGCACTTAGACCTTTACCAACTCCTTGAAGCTACAAAAGGATCTTCAGAATATATCTTAGTCATGGTGTTGACAGCCCTGTGGCTCCTGTTTTCACATAATAATCACCCATACATCATCAATACTTAGCATATCCTGAAGACCCATTCATTTGTGAGCACAACATGCCAGGTCCTAAGTAGGTCCCCAACAGAGGGGTACATGACACAGTTTTTGCTGATGTGGGAGGGGCCTACAAACTCATCATTCACAGGTAAAAGAATATTTTCCAGAATAGACTGAAGAAAACAAACCATAACACCACAATATCCACTCTGATTCCTCTGCTTTACATGCCTTACTAAAATCAAATACATATCAACTTGCTGATACACTCAAGATATTCTTCCTGCCCTGCCCGGTTTGGCTCAGTGGTTGGAGGGTCAGTCTGTGGACAGAAGAGTCTCAAGTTCACTTCTGGTCAAGGGCACGTACCTCGGTTGCGGTTCAGTCACCGGCCCTAGTCGGGGTCGTGCAGAAGGCAACCAATTGATGTGTCTCTCTCACACTGATGTCTCTCTCTCCCCCCCCCTCTTCTCTCGCTCTCTCGCTCTCCCTCCCTCCCACTCTGTCTAAAAATAAATGGAAAAATATCCTCAGGTGAGGATTTAAAAAAAACCAAAAAAGACATTCTTCCCTTCTCTTTTAAAAATTAAGGTCTTGCCAGGCTGGTATGGCTCAGTGGATTGGATTGAGCATCATCCCATGGACTGAATTCCCGGTTTGATTCCCGGTCAGGGCCCATGCCCTGGTTGCGGGCTCAATCCCCACTAGGGGGCATTCAGGAGGCAGCTCATCAATGTTTCTCTCTCACATCAATGTTTCTATCTCTCTCTCCCTTCCTCTCTTTCTAAAAAATCAATTTAAAAAAACATATTAAAAAATAATAATAAAAATTAAGGCCTTCATATCCATATTTTTCAAATTTACTTGTTTAAAAATACTCAAGTGAAATAAAATGACAAAGCAAATGGGGCAAACAAAAATAACTGGTGAATTTAAATAAGGGTATATACAAGTTCCTTGTACCATTTTTGCAACTTTTCTGTAAGTCTGAAACATTAAAAAAAAAAAAAATCAAAAGTCACCCCCAAAAATCAAGTATTAACAACAGATATTCTCTCATAGGGTTGTTGAGTTTCAATCAACTGACAGACTTAGCTCATGCTGAGCACAAGCTGGGCACTTAGTAAACACTAATTATTAGTTATCTTTTTATTATTTATTTTTTTATTTTATTTTATTTTTCTTTATTGATTTTAGAGAGAGAGGACAGGAGTGAGAGAGAGAAATATCGATGAGAGAGAATATCGGCTGGCCACCTCCTGCATGCCCCCCACTGGGGATTGGGCCCACAACCTGGGCATGTGCCCTGACCAGGAATCGAACCAGCGACCTGTTGGTGCATAGGTTGACACTCAACCAGTGAGCCACACCGGCCGGGCATTAGTTATCTTTTTTTTTTTTTTTTTTTTAGTTATCTTTTTAAAAAAATGGTGTGGGGGTGAAGGAAGCCTAATATATGTGATAGAAAATAATTTGTCTTTGGGTGGTGGGCACACAGTACAATATACAGACCTTATAACATAGAAACCCACACCTGAAACTTATATAATATTAACTAATGTCACCCCAATAAATTTAATAAAAATATTTTTAAATTAAATAAAAGAATGGATCAATTGTATCAAATGAACCACCAGTGGGGGATGTTGATCATGGGGGAAGCTATGCATGTGTGGGGGCAGAGGGTAAATGAGAAATCTCTGTACCTTCCCCTCAATTTTGCTGTGAACCCAAAACTGCTCTAAAAAAATAAAGTCTTGCCCTGGCTGGGTGGCTCAGTTGGCTGGAGCATTGTCCCATGCACCAAAAAAGGTTACAGGTTCGATTCTCAGTCAGGGCACTTACCTAGGTTGCAGGTTCGATCCCTAGTGGGGCACATACAGGAGGCAATCAATGTTTCTCTCTCACATCAATATTTCTCTCTCTCTAAAAAAATATCAACAAACACATCCTTGGATGAGAATAAAAAATTTAAAAAATAATAAAATAAAGTCTTAATTTTTTAAAAAAATGAGTGCATCAATTTATTTAACCAAAATTAAAGCATGCATAAATGTATTTAGTATATTATTTACACAGGCAAACAAACAGAAGATAGTAAAAATTCAGCAAGAGTCTGAAGAGATATTGCTTATGGATATCTGCACTGAAATCCAAGTTCCATTTTTCCTCAATGGCAACAATCTTTCAACTACAAACCTGTATGTAGCATATATAACAAGTGCAGGCTCTTTTTCTAGCTAACGAGGTATACAGGTAACCATTAATCTGCAATGCTGTTAGGCATTTTTTTTTTTTTAATTGTTCTTGGGTTGTTTTGTCTCATAAATACAATTTTATAATGAAAAAATTAGGAGCATATAAGAACCTTAATGTAATCTTTGCATTAGACATACCCCTTAGGGTGTTTGTCTCAGGTTCCCCATCCAGAAAGGACCTGAGAAACAGTTAATAATAGAACCACAGGGATAATTTAAGGACTGGCAAACAAGTCACATTAAGGGATTAAAATAAACCAGCACTGTTTAATCTGGAAAAGAGCATGGTAAAGGATAGCTTCACAACAGTCAAGTAGAGATAATACCAGACAATGAATCAGATCACAGACTTTGCTAGCAAAATGCCAAGGTTCGAATCCTATCCCCACCCACTTGGTAGAAATTTCTCTTATGGGAAAAAAAAAAAAAAGAGAAAGACTAATTAAATGTATCGTTCGGTTACTACCTGACAAAAGAAATACCCCAAATATTATTTGTACTAAAAGATTATCAGTTATCAAACAAGTAGCTATAGAAATGTCTGAGTATAACCTTGGGCAAATTACTTAATTTCAAGGAGCCTTTATTTCTTCTCCTGTAAAATAGGAACAGGAATAGTGCCGACCTCATAAACTGAAGTGAGGAGTAAATGAGTTATAATCTGTAATGAATTTACAACCATATCTGGCACAAAAGCACATACATGGTAGCTACTATTACTAAGTTTATGAAGAATTAGCATCTTAATACTATAGTAAGCAGATATTTTTACTCTCCAACTGGGAATGGGGCAAGAGAATATAAATATAGCATTAAGTGTGTGCTGGTTAGATAGAAGGCAGACTTTCCTTATAGAGAAAATAATTAAATGCTGGAAAAGATAATCTACAAAGGTTGTCACATTACCTCTGAAGATTTAGAAAAAGAGCATACATTTTCATCTACCTGGGATGATTTAGGTGGGATATTGACTGAAGCTGCAGGATAAACTAGAGGTCCGTTCAAGGTTTTGTCCCATCCAGAGAATCTACGATTAACCAAAAAGACATTTAATTATGTACAACCTACTTATTCAAATTTGAAAATATAAACTTAAAAGTTCTTTGCTTAGCAAATAAGATTATAAATAAAACAAAGTTAAACTGAATAGAATTCTACTTGATGAACAAATAAAAATAAAACTTAAATTTATCACTGGAGTCCTTACTGATAAAAACATTTTCAGTTTTAGGAATATCAACTGAAAAATAACCATTCACAAGGAATTGATGATTTATCACACTATGGTAGCATACAGAAACAAAAGACAGGACTGAAACAGACTCTCCCTTGGTTGATCTTATAGCTTATATTTTCCTCTTTATCAATATCATTAAGTCTAAAATAATTTATATAAGAACACCAAGCATAAAACAATTATATTATTAAAATAGCAATACCATACACAGAATACAACCTAGTAGTAATTCCAGCCCAAACACATCTGTAAAGAAGGAAATATGCACACACATCTCACAGAAACACACATCTCATACCAAAGTTACTCTTCAGCTTGAAAGTTAACACTTAAGACTAACCTCCTTGAAACTTAGTAGCGAAAATAGTAATTTTTAAAAAATCCTGTTAACCCTGGCTGGTTTGGCTCATCAGTTAGAGTGTTGGCTCTCAGACCGAAGGGTCACAGGTTCAATTCCTGGTCAAGGGCATATACCTGAGTTGCAGGTTTGATCCCTGGTCCCGGTTGGGGTCGTGTGGGAGGCAATCAATCGATATCTCTCTCATCGATGTTTTTTTCTCTCTCTCTCCCTCCCTCTCTTCCACTCTATCAAAAAAATCAATGGCAAAATATCCTCAGGTGAGGAGTAACAACAACAACAACAAAAATCCTCTGTTAAACTGCTAAATCAATCTAGTCACCTTGAACACCTGCTTAACAGAATCCAGAATCCATGAATCCAGTTAGCAGCTAAATTCAGAAAGATCTAAGATTCTAAATTATTCATATATATTAATAACCAATGTTTCTGATATCTACAAATCAAAATTGAATCTTTGCTAATTATTACAAATGCCTTCAACCTAATTTTTGCTTTTACACAAACACCCACAAAACAGTAGCAACCCAAAATTTGCACGACTTTAAAAAAAAAGTATCTTTGTGTATTTGAATGTACACCAATGAAATAACCTCAAATACGATTCTCAAGAACAGTTTCCATTTTTCTCTAAACAAATTATATTCTATCCTTTGGCACCATCAAGTATAATTGTTCATATTCTTAGCTAAATGTAAAAGCTTCAGACTAAAAATCATCAAAACAAATATTCAGTCAGAATAACCTAAATGTTGTCCCAAATTTCTTATCTTCCTTTTAATTTTCAAAAGTGTCTTAAAAATCAAAAGCTTCTGGAAAATTAATATTAATATGGTCTTCTTTATTCACACCTACAAAACAGGAAAGGCAGTGGAACTGTCCAAGGCTTCAGCTTGCATTATCTTACAGAGGTTTTTTTCCATGATAAAAATTACTCATAAATTCATTTATTTAACCTAAAAGATAAATCCCACTCCAAAATCCTCCACTATTCTACAAATCTCCCTTTCTTTATTCCATTTTGCTAAGTGGGTGAGTTACCTACTACAGTATGAAATGTCCCACACAAACCTAAAGACAGCTCAGGAACTCAAAGCCCTCACAGCCATGATTTAAATCTCTTCCCAAGCAAACTTCCCTGATTGGTTATTTGCCTTTCTCTGAAATAATTTCTCAGTATTCTCTAGCCACCAAACACAACTAGGGAGAAATGTGGTTGATTATCAAAACAAAAAGATCTTCATCTTTATCTCAATAACAGTGGGCTCTCCACTGAAAATGAAAATGCTGTGGATAAAGCATTCTGCCTGCTCATGCTTGTCAGGTACAACACTGCTATAACAGCACTATCACACTACACAGGGACAGCCACCCTGTTTAAAAAATAAAATAAAATACACCCTGTTTTCCTAAGATCACAGCCCTAGTGAAATGCACAGGTTTCCAGCCTGAGTTGATGCTTTATCATTCAGACAAGAACAAAATCAAATCAAAATGGGTCTCATCTCTTCAAAGTGGACATAAAAGTCAAATTAAAAGCAATGGAAGGTAGAAGCAGATTCAAAATTCCTTGGAGAAAGGTTTCTGGAATTTCCTACTTTTATGGACAAAAGGATTCACAGTTTCAACACAGTTCTTTTCTCAACAAAGAATTCCTTTCCTGAACCCCCGCCACCACCACCCCCCCCCCCCCCCGCCCCACTTCTACTTCTTAGTTTTTACCCCTATCTCTAGGTCTCTTTTCACTCACCATGGTTTCTCCTCTTCTGCACCAAAAAAGGCACCCTACACCCGATCCTTTACTACAGCATCTGTGCCCTGACCCATGCAGACCTTCTGGAGTATCTTCCCACAACATGCACATTTAATTCCCATTCCTGTGCATTATATACCCAAGTTCTGCATCCATCGGGATTCCTCTGGTTTCCCTTAACCCTGTTCTCTTCCCTTACTCTTTCATCCTTTAAATCCTGGGGCGCGACTCTGCCTTGCTCCTCTGACCCTCCGCTTTTAGCCCTGTTTCTTCACCTCCCAGTTTATACCCAAATCTCTCATCTGTATGTCCTTTCACCCTTCCACTATGCTCTTATTCCTAACTCCACCTGGTGCTAGTCCAGTGTTTCATTCACCTTCTCTCACTTTCAAGAATTTACATCCATTGCTCACCACTAACCCATACCTTCTCAGAACCTCGCAGCTCCCACCCCACCGCCGGTCCTAGTCCTTCAGCTCATCTCACTCTGTACTAGTTCACACCCTTGTCACGTCTGGCTCTTAATCACTCTGTCCTCTGCTCCCAACTATTACCCCAGCTCTGCCCCTCCTGGCCGCCCACTTGCAACTCTTACCCTAGTACCCTCACCCACTCCCAGCCCCTGCAAAGCCTTCCCCTTCAAACCCTTGCTCTTACACCTAACCCCAGGCTCCCTCTGCCAAGCCTTGGTCCTAACCTCATTCCCTGCCCGGCTTCCTTAACACCCACCCTGGTTTTTGCCTCGTTCCTACCTCCTGGGCTGGCTTTTTCTCCTGCCTTCTAACCCTTTCTCCCCTTAATCCTCATCTCATTATTAGACCCGTTCCCCGCAACCGCCCCCAAGCTTTCTTTCCCCTCTTCTCAAGGCTTGTACCCCAAACCCAGTCGTCGCCCACCCCGCCAAAATCCAGCGCCCGCGCGCCCGGACTGCCGGCTCTCGCCTCCGCCGGCCCCCGCCCCCCGCCCCGGGCGCCCCCAGCCCGCCGGCGCCGCGGTCCCGCCCCCTGCCGCCGCTCCTCCCGCCCGCGAGGCGCGCGCCGCCTTTGTCGCCCCTCACCCGGTGTGTGAGGATTTTGCTTCTTTAAAGGGGAGGGCCAGTGTGCCGGAGACTGCTGTCCCCGCCTCCGAGTCTTAGAATGGGCTCCCTGGCCGCCCAGGTCCCGGTCCCCCCAACCCCCTGTAGCTACCCCCCCTTTGCTACCTCCCACCTCCTCCGCCCCCTCCCTCGACCCCCCCCCTCTATTTACCGCCATCATCAGCACGCGCGAGCTGTCACCAGGGCGCGAGACAACCGAACTCGGCCCCGCCCCCTGCCCGCCCATTGGCCTGCACGCCGGAGCCCCGCCCCCGGGCTCCGCATTGCGCCAACGGCGCAGCGCTGGGCCCAGACCCCAGTATAGACGTCCGCTCCCAGGGTTCGCGCCGCGGGCGCAAAGTTTAGGGTCAGCCACAAACGCAAGGCCAACTTGAGCCTGGCGTAAGGGGCGGCGGCGTAGAGGGACGCTGTGAATTGCGGGTCGAAGTTTGGTTGAAGCACAGGAGGGTAAATAAGAAGGTTTCCAGACAAAGGGACTCCTAAGGTCTGTCCCTCCTTCTTAAAGGGCCAGAGACTCTCCCGAGCCCATCTCCGCCCCCTTCTCCCCATCCCTTCAGGCGCGGAACAGTACAGGAATTCTACATTAGTTCCCCGCACTCTTGTTGGATCTCCTTTAAGATCTCCCACCACTGCCAAGGGGAAAAGCCTTTCTCACTATCCCGTCTATGTTTTCATTTTGTTCTGTTAAAAGTCTTAGTTCTTAGTTTTAACCGGGTCGTTCGTTCGGAAAGCAGCCTCTGAGCAGTGGGATTTCCTGAGGCAGCTCCTTTGCCAAAAGTTACTATTGGCTTTCAGACGGGTGAGCACGTGCCTGCCTTTTGCCACTGATGACCCGGGATTCAGCTGTTTTATGGAAACCCCGCCAAGGAAGTTTGACTCGGTAAACTGAAGACGTTCTGTAGATCATGGGGATGGAGACCACAGGGAAACAGAACGGCGGCTATTTCTACAAGCCTTCTCTGCCTCAGAAGAGGTTTCCTTCTTGAGCAGCCTCTTGGGTGCACTGTCCTGACATTACTTGCGTGGGGTGCCGTTACCCCAAATAAGACCAACACTGTTACATCACCCAACACATGGCTAAAGCAGGTACGTAAAGGCTTATATTTAAATATTAAAAAAGGGAAAAATAAACATATGTGTTACCACCTACACTGGCACAAGGCTACACACTTGTAAATATGAACTACAGAAGCACAAAAGCCAAAGAAAAATAAAATACGAAGGGGGAAATAGCATGTGCATGTCTAAGCACAAAACTTCAATGCCTGGAGCCAAGCACAATTAGGCGTAAAAACATTTCCAAAGGTAATTAACCTGGGCATTTTTAAGAGATTTGATGGAAAGAGAGGACCTGGTAATTGATTTGGTGAGGATCTGTCATGTAGTTCAAGAGTTCAAAGTTAGATCTAAAATTCAGCATTCCCTTTGTTGTCTATCACCTTTAATGTTATTCTCTTTAAGGAATTCTTATCTTACATTATAACTCCTTAATTATCTACTTTCTCCCCTTCGTCCCCAAACTGCCTAAGAAAATTCTTGAAGAATAAAGATTGTATCTTATTCAGTGTTAATTCCCTAACAAAGAGCCTGACACATAATAGGTGCTTTTGTTGAGTGAAGGATTTTGGAGACACTTAAGACTTCTGAGAGAAGGGGTGGTCTCAGAATAGCAATCCAGCAGGGAAAGATTCTCAGTGCTGTGAGCATGTATTATTAGATCAGTGGTTCTCAAAGTGTGGCCTGTGGAGCTCTTGGTATCCCTGACACCCTTTCAGGGGGGTCTGAGATCAAAGCTATGTTCATAATAAGATTATTTGCCCTTGTCACTGTGATGACATTTGTGCCAATGATACAAAAGTAATGACAGGTAAAATTGTTACTGCCTTAGCACAAATCAAAGCAATGGCATTAAATTGTACTAGCAGTCAAGGTATTTATTCTTCACTGCCACCCATTCATAGGAAAAAATACCTGTTCTACTTAAGGAAGTCCTTGATGAAGCACTAAAAATTATTTGTTTTATTTACACATCTTTTCAATAATACTATTCTATTTTTTTTTTTTTTTTTTTTTTAAGAGAGAGAGAGAGATTGAGAGAGAACATAGGTTGGCTGCCTCCTACACACCCCTCCCACTGGGGATCAAGCCCAAGACCAACACAGGCGACTGGGAACCAGCAAGTCCCTGTGCAAGGGACGAAGCCCAACCCACTGAGCCACACTGGCTAGGGCAATAATACTATTCTATGGATGTGGCATAAAGCACTTCTGTTCCTTACCTAAGTGCAGTGTTCTTGAGGAAAAGCATTTGTGCAATTTCACTGAATTAGCAACTTTCTTCCTAGAATACCACTTTTATTTGAAAGGACAGCTAACAGATGATTCAGCCTTAGGTCTCTAACAGATATTTTCTCAAAAATAAACAAAGTGAGCCTGACAGCATTTGTTAGCAATGATCAAACTCAAACTCTCAAGCAAAACAGGATTTTTTGAACACCTGTATCCATCACTGTGGGCTTAACAGCTTCCGAAGACTTTTCTGATGAGACTGGTGGTGATATTAACAAATTATTATAATTTTTTGTTATTGTATGATGAAATGTGTGTCAACATTTAAAAGATCTGTAGTAATTTCCAAATGACCAATGCACCACACCTCGGTAAAAGATCCCTCTAAAGTGCAAAATAATCCAATGAATGTTAATATAATAGAGTACAAAAGTTCACTGATAGAGTTTGAGATTCCACATTGCAACTAACCTGTAGTGGAATTGTGATATAGTATCAAAGAATATCCACAATTATCTGAAAAGATTATTAATATACTCCTCCCCTTTTCCAACTACACATTTATGTGAGGTTGGACTTTCTTCATATTCTTCAACCAAAACAAGATTGAATGCAGAAACAGATATGAGAATTCACTCTCTTTTATTATGCTAGATATTCAAGAGATTTGCAAAAATATAAAACAAGGCCACTCTTCTCACTAAATTTTTTTAAATAGTTATTTTTCATTAAAAATTGTATTTACATGCTCTGGCCGGTTTGACTCAGTGGTTCGGCCCTTGGACCAATGAGTCGCAGGTTCAATTCTAGTCAAGGACATGTACCTTGGTTGCGGTTCGTCCCGGCCCTGGTCGGGTCATGCGGAAGGCAACCAGTCGATGTGTCTCTATCACACCGATGCTTCTCTCTGTCTCTCCCACCCTCCCTCCCACTCTATCTAATGATAAATAGAAAAATATCCTTGGATGAGGAATTTAAAAATATATATATATATTCTATTTATGTTAACATGTGAGAGGTTTAATGTTTCCTTTAAATGAATTAAATACTTTCATTTTTTTCACTATAAATTTTTATGAGGGTAAATATCAATAGATATAACCAACATAAGCAAAAGCTCTTTGGGGTACTCAATAAATTTTTTTTTTTAATCCTCACCCGAGGATATTTTTCTATTTATCTTCAGATAGAGTGGGAGAGAGAGAAAGAGAAACACTAACATGAGAGGGACACATCGACTGGTTGCCTCCCGAACGACCCGGGGCCTAAGCTCTACAGCTGAGCCAAACTGGCCAGGGCTGGAGTACTCAATAAGTTTTAAGAGCACCTAGGAGTACTGAGACCTAAATATTTGAGAACTGTGTGTTAGATAAAAGCAGGAAAAAAAAAAGAAGGCTATTTTTGGTAATTTAAATATGAAAAAACTACGCAGGATAGCTAACAAAAGGTTTTTTTTGTGGTTTTTTTTTAATCCTCACCCGAGGACATTTTTGCATTTATCTTCAGATAGAGCAGGAGGGAGAGAGGGGGGAAGAGAGAGAGACACACATCGAGTGGTTGCCACCCACACCCCAACCGGGGCCAGGGACAAACTGCAACTGAGGTACGTGCCCCCAGCAGGAACCGAACCCAGGACTCTGGTCCGCAGACCGAGGCTCCAGCAGCTGAGCCAAACCGGCCAGGGCTAACAAAAGGTTTTAATGTAACTTCCCAGTTAAGATCTTAGGTAGTTCATCAATGAAGAATGGAAAATAGAATCAGTAACACTGAACTTTCTTTAAAGACACAACTGGTTACAAGTGCAATCACGATACACATGACATTAAAAAACAAAATTCAGAGACAGCCACAACAAAGGCTTAGGAGCTGAGGGGAAACAGGAATGAATGTGCTCCACATAAAAGATATAGTCATTTCTATTCCACTTTATTTTTTTTTTAATTTTTATTTTTTTTATCCTCACCCGAGGACATTTTTTCATTTTTTGTTCAGATAGAGTGGGAGGGAGAGAGAGGAAGAGAGAGAGAAACATCGACGTGAAAGGGACACATCGAGTGGCTGCCACCCGCACGACCAACCAGGGCCGGGGACAAACTGCAACCGAAGTACATGCCCTTAGCGGGAACCGAACCCGGGTCTCTCTGGACCGCAGGCCGACGCTCTAACCGCTGAGCCAAACTGGCCAGGGCTATTCCACTTTATTTTTAAGCCCAGCCCCTTTTCCTTTAGGTTATAGGAGAAGAAGTAAAATTTCATCACTATGAATAAATATTAAAAACATATTTCTGTCCGTCTGGCGTGGCTCAGTGGTTGAGCGTCGACCCATGCACCAAGAGGTCGCCGGTTCGATTCCCGGTCAGGACACAGGCCAACGTTGTGGGCCTGATCCCCAGTGGGGTGCATGCAGGATGCGGCCAGTCAATGTTCTCTCTCATTGATGTTTCTGTCTCTCTCTCCCTCTCAATTCCTCTCTCTCTAAAATCAATAAAGGGAAAAAAAAATATTTAAAAAACATATTTCCATGCTTAAGAGATGGTCCATACAACTGTGTTCACTGATCTGGTTACCAAAAAACCCCAAAAACCTGTATGATAAGTACGTTCTCTGAACCTCTCGACACTGCTTGTTCTCTATTACAATAACACTCTTTGCACTGGAGAATTTTAACCTGGACTAAACAGCAATGACCACACAACCTCCCATCTTAAGCACTCTTCACATCTATTCTCCCTTGAGCCTCTCAAGGAACAGATAAAATATGGAAAGTCAGCATCATCCTTCCCACTTTACAGATGAGACCCAGAAAGGCCAACTTGATTGAAGCTACTGGGCAAATTAGAGACAGTACTATGGCTAGCACCTAGCCATCTGTCTCCTAACACATGGTCTCTTCCCATTAATAGGCTGCCTCAGAACAACTGTCACCTCTAATCTCTAGCCTTGCCTTTCCTACGTGACAAAATATTTCTACCCTTAAAAACAGGTCTATGCCATCTGATGGGGCAGGAATGTGTTGGGAAATAAAACAGAGAATTAGGAATCTTTACCCTAATAGTACCAAGAATTTTAACTTGCTAATTTCATCAAAGACTAGGATCTATTTATCTGCCTCATCAATCGCCTCCTTATGAAAATATACTCATTATGCCAAATTCCATCACAACAGAATAATTTTCAGATCCCATCAAGTGTGTCATAATGGAAGAGTAACTCCTGGGGCCACCAAGAAAGCTGTAAAGATTGCTTCATACATATTTACTTGCACTCATTTCTGAAAGGTTCTGTGTACAGTTGTCCCTCGCCACTTCGCACTTCGACTTTCCCGGCTTCACTCTATCGCGGGTTTTTCAAATACTATACTATAAGTCGAAGCGCGAAGTGGTGAGGGACGACTGTATATAAATAAAGAATCCTACTTCGCAGTAATTCATTTATCGCAGTAGAGTCTGGAACTGATTAACCACGATAAACAAGGGCTGACTGTATGTGTATAAAGAGACAAGAGAAGGGGGAACCTATAGGAAAGATAAGAGCAGGAAAGCAGTCCAGCTTCCCAGGAACTGAATGAAAAGCCTGAAGGACTACAAAATGAAGGAGGAAATTCCCTGGAAAGGACCCCAGGTAAGGAGTCCAAAAGGAAGGGCAAGGTCTTGCTAATGATAAGCCAGCTGGACATTATCTTACCCCTGCTTTACTTTTGTCTTCCTGCTGTTTCCCTTCAGAGACTCAATTTTTGGATCAAGGATCTCTGAGATACTCTAATGATCCCTACAAATCCTATTCCCCTAAAACTGTGCATGTCCACAAAACCGTGTCCAGTTTCAGGGCATCTTAAACCTTTTGAGGCTCCTCTTGGGGGTTGATGACCTGGAGTAATATTAGAAGCCCTACTTTAGAATCATAGTTCATGCATACTCTAGCACCAACAACAAATCCCCTCATTAAGCACAATACAGTCTCCACAATCTGGGAGGGAAAGGGCAGGTATGTTTTGTTTTGATTTTATCTCAAGAGTTAATGAGAAAAGGGATGAAATACAGCAGGAAGGGATTTCCCTAGATGAGGCCAGGACAAGGCTGCCTGACCTCTGGGAAGGATGGTGTAAAGATATGAGTACTGATGGTCAAACTAGCTGACCTAAAGGGTCCCTTCTAACCCAAGAGACCGAATCTGGAATGCTCTTCACAATGACAGAAACTCGCCTTGGGTAAAATCTACTCCAGGAAGTGAATGCTTAAAGGCCAAAGACTCCACCCCCTAGGAGAGGACCCAACTTGTAATACAATTGGTTTCAGCCATTCCACATGACAACTGTAACTGGGGCCTGCAACCCAAAGGCACTCAGACAGCAGCAGATATGGAAAGGGAGGCTGTGGTGAGGGAAAGGCAGTACTGAAGTTACAGGTACAGGCTGAGACAGAAAGTATATAAATATATATTACACACATACATCAGTCCTGCAAGGCTCTAGATCTTCTGTGAATGTTCTCCCTATAGCCCTTCCTATATTGTACTTTAAGAGCCTCAACTTTCGAAATCTGGAAGACACGCTTAAGTGGGAATTTCTAACCACTCCTTTTACCTGCCAGGATTTGGAGATAAATATTTCACTACCTCATCCTGAAGCTACAAAAATGAATACTGGACACACTGGGTTGGGGTAGACCCACTGGTGGGGAGGAGTGGTCAGTTTCTAGGTATTTCCTTCAGTGGAGCAGTGACACCAGTAGAGCTCAGGGAAATGTGACTACTTGGTACTTAAGATCTGAGGAAAGCAAGCAGGAGACAGCACAGGAACAGGGTACAGCGAATCAGCACAGCACAGGAGACAGAGCAGGCACAAGCACTGTATACAAGAAATGGACAAGACACAAAGTAGAATACAGTGTTTCCCCAAATCCCAGCACTTGCCTTCTGCCTCGACAGATACTACCATTTGTAGCTATCATCTATACTACAACTTAATAGTTCTCTATAAATGGACTCTTTCAAAAACTTACCCTTATCCTAAGGAATAAAGAACTCTAGTTATATTTTTCTCTAATATACATTAGAATAAGACATAAGTGCTAATGTCACAATGTTTTCCACATTCCATTTGAAATCACCTGGCACCACAGAGGTCCAGGTGTCACACTTTGACACATGCGGTAGCTAGGAGACCTGGGTGTGAAGTTTGGTCCTGCTTCCAGCCTCAGCTCTAGGCATGACCTTTCTGGGAGCCATCACTTCCCTATCTTACAGTGAAGGAGAACTAGATGATCCCCACAGCTGCCCTGTCTAGCTCTGAGAGTCAAGGTTGGCAAATTTCTATGTGGCTCTGGCAAATGTACCCCCCAAGATGACTTGTTAGAAGGGTCCTAGAAACTTCCCAGTTTCTGCTCTTTTTGGGGTAGCTACAGATAGGGAAAGGAGTAATACATTTGGAAGCAAAGGAAGTTGGGTAGAAGATAGCCTAATATAGAAGGAAGAATATGAGATCTGAACCCCAAAATTATGGTATCTCCATTTAGCAGCCAAGTTTAAGTTTTTTTCATTTATAAAATGAGGATAGCCATGCCCTTTATCCTTAAATTTATACATTTGCTCCTCAAGTTTCAATCAACCTGAACTTACAAAAATTTATACACTGACAGTCCTAGACTACTCTTGAAAGCTCCATTCAGACTTGCACAAAAAAAGATGGATGACATTTGGGCCCTTCCCACTAGTTACTAGTTCCATTTTGGTAATTTTGCAAGTGGAGTCATATTTGTTCAAATGTATTGCATTACCGACCTTTTTAGTGATAAAAGTTTCTTTAATGGCCACAAAAGACAAACATGAACAAAAGTACCTAAAGTGGCAGTTCTTAAAGCTTGATCTGGTGTTCACTGGACTTAAAGCCGGTCAAATGTATGCTCAAATAGGAAAAAGAACAAAAGTGAAGAACGTTGGATACATAGGAGCCAAGACTGTGTCTAAAAGGCGAAGTACTGTGGGACCTCAGTTTTCGAACTTAATTCATTCCATAAGGCTGTTCAAGAAGTGATTTGTTGGAAAACCGAATCATTTTTTTTTCCCATTAGAAATAACGTAAATTGAATTAATTCGTTCCAGACCCCCAAATGATTCCCTCTTTTTTCTTTTTTTTTATCCTCACTCGAGGACATTTTTGCATTTATCTTCACATAGAGTGGAAGGGAGAGAGGAAGAGAGAGAGAGAGAAACATTGATGTGAGAGAGACACATCGACTAGTTGCCACCCACACGACCCCAACCAGGGCTGGGGACAAACTGCAACCGAGGTACGTGCCCTTAGTGGGAACCACACCCAGGACTCTGGCCCAAAGGCCGACGCTCTAACCGCTGAGCCAAACCGGCCAGGGCTAGCTCTTCTTTATATAGTACATATCTAATGTACTGTTTAATCTATAAACAAACACTTCTTTTCTTAAATTTATTAAACCACCCCTACCAGCCTTAACAGAACTTTCAGCACTCGTTCCAGGGTGTCTTTCAGGAGGTCAGCATGCAGCATCTTTGCTTTTGCACATACCATTGCCCCCAGAAATGCAATCACCAGCTAACTGCTTTTCCTTTACCCAAATCAACAACAGTTTTTCTATCTCTTCAATAGCCTGTGATCATTGTTTTTTTTTTCACATCATTAGTAACATTAGCCCTCTTGATGTCTTTTTTTTTCCTTTATTGATTTTTTTCTTTTTAGAGAGAGAGGAAGTGAGAGGGAGAGAGATAGAAACATCGATTGGCTG
Organism: Tadarida brasiliensis; assembly: GCA_030848825.1. NCBI lineage: Eukaryota > Metazoa > Chordata > Mammalia > Chiroptera > Molossidae > Tadarida > Tadarida brasiliensis. Next base: position 15,226,065 of record CM061262.1, read on the forward strand.
CCTCCTGCATGCCCCCCACTGGGACTTTGGCCCACAACCTGGGCATGTGCCCTGACTGGGAATCGAACTGGCGGACCTTTTGGTGCATGGGACCTCTTGGTGCATGGGGCAATGCTCAACCACTGAGCCATGTGGGCCAGACTTGATGTCCTCTTTGTTTTAAAATTGTGCTAATCGTCCACTTGCCAGCAACAAAAGCAAAAAACACAAAAATATTCACAGCACAATTTCCTGAGGTGTTAACAGTAGGAGGTTTGGTGGTAAACTGATTCAAACTGGCTCATTCTGTCCTTTGTCTGTGGCCTGAGAAAAGCTTTTTGTCATGCTGATATATCAGCTTGAAAGGGTTGTCAGGTAGAGAACCAAATTATTCAAGATGGGAGATGTTCAAGAACCCTGACATTTGACTATATAGTTCAGGAGTTTATATTATTTTTTAGGTTTTAGGGAACAGAATTATAATGCAAAATGTCTAGAGTCAAATTTCCCACACTCAATTTCCATATATTATTAGGAACACATTATGTTCAAAGTATTGTCTCACCTCATAAAAGACTAGAGGCAGCCTACAGAAAAATACAAATAGATAAATCTGGATAAGAAAAAATATAAATCAGAAGGCCAAAAATATAAGGTCTGTGCATTTTACTGTGTGTAAATGGTATCTAAAATATACCTCAATTTCAGCATAGCAGAAATAAAACAAAAAAACCAAGGTGAAGAACAAAAGATGCAGAGAACAGTTCCTGCAGTTACAAAGTTGAATTGAGCTTCCTGCCAGCCAAAGCTAAAAGGGAAACATGACCACTACCTGACTCTTGGTGCAGAGCCCTTATGTCTGAAAACAATTGCTACTTAGGTGCCTTCAATGAGGGACAGTATCCTTGAGGACAGCACGGCAGTATGTACATGAACACGTTTCCTAAGACCATCTCCAGCTGTGTATCTCAATATTAGCCTGACTGAACAGCAGTGGGATGGGCAGGCAATGTTGGTCAACTGAGCAGCTTGGAGGCTCAAATGAGACGAGGAGAAAGAGCTCAGGAAACCATGAAGCGCAGTACAAGTATGAGGTCAGCTGTTCTAACACTAAGCTCTGGGTGCATGCGAACTGGAGAGGCCTAGATGCTGAGACTTAGGCAAGGGGTTCAGAATTGACTTCCTAGTGTGACTAATCCAGCTAAACCAAAAGGAGCTTTGGCATCAGCCCTCTCCTCATCCAATTCATAAACAAATGGCTTAGTTACAGGGGGCACTAACTGCAAAATAACAGCCAAGAGCATTCCCGGGCACATCCACTGAGCTCCATGTAGCAGAGGCCACTAATTGGACCCCTGCACCATTTTCTCCATCTTTTAGTCGTAGAACCCCCTGAGTTTTGACTGGGCATATGACTAACCAAATAAGAGGCTCTATGTCCCAGTGTCCCTTTCAATAAAGTGTGGCCAATAGTGGTTTGAGCAACTCCAGGTCATATCCTTTAAAAAAGAAACTGCTGCCCTGGCCGCTTTGGCTCAGGGATTAGAGTGTTGACTCTCAGACCAAAGGGTCGCGGGTACGATTCCTGGTCAAGGGCACATACCTGGGTCGGAGGTTCCATCCCTGCCCCGGTAGGGGTCGTGCGGGAGGCAATCAATTGATGTGTCTCTCTCCCATCGATGTTTCTGTTTCTGTCTCTCTCTCTCCCCTCCTCTTCCCCCTTCCACTCTCTCTAAAAATCAATGGAAAAATATCCTTGGGTGAGGGTTAACAACAACAAAAACCTGCTTTGTTCTCCCTTTCTCCAGTGGAATTTGGACATGGAGCTGATGAGTATGCTTTGACCTTACAGGCAAGGACAAGCTAGGGGTGGCTGAACAACAAGATAAAAAGAAACCAAGTTCCTGATGACCTTTGTAGAGCTAAACCTGCCCTGGACCATCTGACTACCGCTGTACTATTAGAAGAGAGAAAATCAAACTTCTACTAGGTTCTCTGTGTTACAGCAGCTTAGCCTGTGGCTGAACATAATTTACAACAAAATGGAAAGTCCTGAGAGGGAGACAGGCTTCAAAGGACTCAGGCAACACCCTAGAAAAGTCAAAGCACAATTCACTTCAGCAAACAGATCAGAAAATGACATCCATAAAACAAGTTAGCCTCCTACTCCTTCTCCAGGAGAGGCGTAGCCGCATCCTTTGAGTAGAAGAGGCCTTTATTACAGCACAGCCCGAACACAAAATGAGGCCTGTCCACTGTGGCAGAGGCCAAGTCCGCATCAGCTGGAGATACAGACTACTTTCCCCACCAACACCAGGCAGGGACACCCTGTCCTACCTTTGCCCCTGCAGCAGGAAAGCTCCAAACCTCTCCACTCTTCATAATTACTGCTCTTGAGGACAGGCCAGGTCCAGTAAGGCGTGGGGTGAAACAGCTGTCGGCACTGTGTGTGAGGGTCAGGGGAGGGGAGTCCAGAGCCCCAGAACAAAAGCCACAGCTGGGAACTGGAGAGGGAGAGAAGCCTCCATGTCTGCCCTGGGTTTCTGGGACCCAGGGGCCTGAGGGTATAGCACCTGCTCCTCCTGTGGAGTCCCCTGGTGACAGAGCTCAGCCAGGCAGCTGCCAGTCACTAACGAATCCCAGCCACCGGCACCTGCTGCTGCTTGCGAATCTTGTTGAAGAGTTCCATGTACTGGACCATGGTATCTGCTGGGCCATAGACCGTGTCGTGTCTGTTGCCAAACACTGTGGGAGTCCCTGGAGTGTGGCTACCTAGAAAACTCTGTAGGAATTCGAGCAGCAGGCTCCAGCAGTCACTAGCCACCACACAGGGGCCATACTCCACCTGGAGCCAAAGAAACAGAGAATAAGAATGAGCGCAGGCAAGGATGAGGGCTTGAGTTTCCCTTATACCTCTTACCCTTGCTCCCATCTTCCCCAACCTCAAGCGAAAGACACATCCATACCTTTTAGCACAGTGTTGCTGCACAGGAAATATTCAACCCAAACACCAGGGATTTGACACACCACCATCATTCCCTTTAGCATCTTTGACATTCTTATCTTGGAGTTATCAACCCCCAGCCCTGTCCATAAGACCCAAGGGCAGATCTGGGCCCCTTTGTATTATCTCGGAACTGTATTAGCTCAGAATCCCCACTAAGCTGGGAAGATTCAGGAGAGCTCAGGCAAATTCTGAGAAAATGAAGAGGGAGAGAAAGGGAATGAGAGTGAGAGTGAGTGTGTGTCTGTGTATGTGTTGTATATCAGTAGGGCACAAAGAGGACACATATGCTCATAAGTCTCTTCAAGACCAAACATTATTCCCAAGGTAGACCCAGCCTGGGCTCCAACACTAAGAAATAATTTCCTGACCAATGTAGCAGGAGCCAAAGGATAACACATCTTCAGCTTTCTCACTCCTCTCTTAATTTGTCACTGGAGAGAGAGCAGGGGGAAATCACTGGTAACCAGGAGAAACAGTACAGAAACAGGTGGGGTATGTTTGTACTACAAAGTTGGAAATGTGGAGGATAAACAGTGGTTTCCCAGTGGATCTCAGCAAATGGAAGGTGTGTCACAAGCTGAAAAGGGTCAAGAAATCTTGGCCCTCAAGTACCTGGAGTTTCAGAGCAGTAATCCACTAATACCCTTTTCTCTACCAGGGATGCTTTTTAGGACTTAGGTATCCCCATGTCTGCACATTTGAAGTCCCTCCTTAAGTGCTGGTCTTATAGGAGGCCCACAGTCCCCCAAGTCAGCAGTGCTCTCATTGCCTGAAGTCCCAGAACAATCTGTGCCTCTTTCATGGCATTTCCCATAGACTAACTTCAAAACAGTTTGTATTTCGGTCCTGCTCTCTTACAAAATCAAGAATTTGCAAAAGGCAGGCCTCATAGCTTACTTTAAAAAAAAAAAAATCCACATGGTAGGTTGTGGATTCTCACTGGCCCCAAAGCCAGCTACTTGTCACACTCCCTCTTTGTCATTTTCAATATAACCCTCAAAGATGAAGTCATCACATGCACCTCTTTTCACCATGAAAGAAAGTGGACAGCGTGGCAAAAGGAAAAGCACATCTTTGCTACGTAACTTTTGAGACCCATCTTACCCACCTCCCAAAAGTTAACTGCATGAAAAGTTGTCTTGGTCTGCTCCAATCCTTCCTGTGAAGGCTGACTGGTCCCTCCACACAATTCACCTGCCTCCCTTGACAACCTCTTCCCTTCTTCAGCAAGCCAGCCTTCCTAAGCTTTCTACCTACTATGAACCCAGCTTCCAATTCCCATCCTGGGCTAGAGAGTCCCAAATGATTAAAGAAAGGGTAAAAGGTGCAGGGAGAGGGGCACAAATGCTCTAGGGATCAGGTAGGCATAAACACCAGTTTGCATTCAGAGGGACGTGGAAACGTGCAGAGCCCTTTGCTGAACAGCCCTTTCAGCACATCGTGCTCCTATTTCACCAAGGTCTTACCTCCACCGAGATGCCTCGGGCACTGGGTCCCATTGTGACTGTGCCCACCTTCACTAAGAAGTCACAGTACTGGTAACGGGTGCCCCGGGTCTCAATCTTGCTGGCCTTGGCACTCTGGAAGAAGCCCTTGAGTTTCACCATGAGCACATCAAAGTTGGTGTCAGCGATAAGGCAAGGGCCGTTCTCAAAGAGGGCGAAGCAGCTCAAAGGGTACTCTGAGTTGTGCATCACATACATCAGCTTCCCAGTCTGACCTGCAGGGACAGAGATCCTACTCAGCATCAAGACCTCCGCCAGCAAACCCCAGAATAGAGGCAAATGTGGGAACAAGGCCAGATGGCAATCCAGCATTACCTCAGCAGTCCTGGGGCGGGGGCCAGGGTCCCCTTACAAACAGCCTTTTCTGAGCAACAGTAGGTGAGGTAGCATGTGGTAAAACCCACCTGCTCTATAGAAAAAGGTGAGGGGCACATAGGAAACTTCACTAGCGTTGATAACAGTTGAATTCTTTTTTTTTAAATCCTCACCAGAGGATATTTTTTTCCTTTTATCTTCAGATAGAAAGGGGTGGGGGGGAGAGAAACATCAATGTGAGAGAGACACATCGACTGGTTGCCTCCCACACGACCCCGACCGGGACTGGGACCGAACTGCAACCAAGGTACGTGCCCTTAACGGGAATCAAACCCACGACTCTTTGGTCTGTGGGCTGATGCTCCAACCACTGAGCCAAACTGGCCAGGGCGATAACAGTTGAATACTAAGTTGAGTGATGTGCTCACAGATGGATGCTTAATGATAATGATAAGTATCTTACAGAAACTTCACATAGTTTTTTATATACTCATATATTACACAATAAGGAAAATGAAATAAAAGAAACAGCATTTCAGTATGCCAAATGAAGCAGACGCTCTCTCTCTTCTGTCTACTTCTACCTTCCTTGGCCTCCCCCTCTTTGAAATATAAGCAGTAGCCCCAGAGATGCAGCAAAGGGGAATATGTGAACAAGAGGCTAAGAAGGTAGGCCAGAGCCAAGCTGTGCTAAGTCTTGTCTTCCATGCCTCAAGAAGTCTGGACTTCATTCTAAAGGCAATGATGAAGCCTTGGACAATTTTAAGACATCAGCTGACTTGGGAAATGAGCAGTGCGCTACAACAGAAAGAACTCAGCACCTGGAATCAAAAGATCTAGTTTCAAGCCCCAGCTCACCTCTTCCAGTCTTTAAGAAATGAGTTTTCTCACTGATTACTATAGATTTTCTGCAAGAAGGAAGAGAAGCTCTATACATATATATACACATACATACATGTGTACGTATATAAATACATATATATTTGGCTAAGTGAAAAATAGAAGGCAAAAAATGGAAAGCAAGATTCCTCGCTCATATATCATAAGAGTTAATGGATAGACTATCACAATCTCAAATACTTATTAAGTACTTAAACTATTCCCAACACTGTCCTAGGTTTAAGAAGCATACAAGTAGAGGACTTATCCTCTGGCCTCAAAAAGTTGACAATCTTACTAGAGATAAGTGGAAAACTTTAGGACCTGAAGTAGGATGTAAAGAGAGGGTAGGATTCAGTCACACGGAGAAGGAAAGACATTCTAGGCAGCGATGAGAGTATAGCAATGAAAAGAGAGAAGGGGTTGGGGGAGCCTGGGGCGTTGTGACCTGTATACACGCTTCCACTCTGCTGCCACTTGCTGAACACAGCAGGCTCTGCACAAACCTCCGCACATCCCTCCAGACTGCCTGTTGCCAGTTCACACCTTTCACTCCTGGTAAATTCCTTCAAACACTTCAACCCTCAAAAAGACATCCAAAACTGATCTGTCATTTTGTTCTTGTGCAAACTCACTGTAATTACATATTTAATTCACATGAGTCTGCAGGTATTCTTACTGTCTTGAAAATATTTTGAAGATCAACTAAGGCGTTTTTAATGAAGTCACTCTCGGTTGTTTATATTATCTTTTTTTTTTCTTTTTTATATCCAGAGCAAATGTCTATTCCACTGAGAACACAGCACTGCCTTTTCCATGACGAAATAGTCCAATGTAATTAACCTGCCACCAGGTAGATAACTAGTCCTTTTGGAGAAAGTTGCCATAGAGAAGTTTCAGTGTTTCAGTTGTTTATAGACAATACTATTTTTTAAAAATATTTTATTGATTTTTTTAGAAAGGACGGGAGAGAGAGAGAGAAACATCGATGTGAGAGAGAAACATCGATTGGCTGCCTCCTGCACGCTGCCTACTGGGGATCGAGCCCCAACCCAGGCATTTGCCCTGACTGGGAATCAAACCGGGACCTCTCAGTCCATGGGGTGACGCTCAATCCACTGAGCCACACTGGCCAGGTGATAATACTATTTTTTTTAATCACTACAAAGTACCTTCTTATCTGCACAAATGTGTGAAGCCAGCAGAACTAGTGTCAATGTCCCCCTTTTACAGGGGAGGAAAATGTAGCTATGGGTCCCAGACCACCAGCAGCAGTACCACCACCATTTGTTAGAAGTGCAAATTATCTGCCCCAACCCAGGCCTACTGAGTCAGAAAGTCTGGGAGAGAGGCACAGGGACCTGTGTTAACAAGCCCTCCAGCCCAGCCGGTGTGGCTCAGTGGATTGAGCGTCATCCCATAGACTAAGAGGTCCTAATTTGATTCCGGGTCAGCGTACATGCCTGGGTTGTAGGCTCGATCCCCAATAGGGGGCATGCAGGTGGCAGCCAATCAATGTTTCTCTCTCACATCGATGTTTCTATCTCTCTCCCTAAAAAAATCAATAAAAACATATTTTTTAAAAAAATAAGCCCTCCAGTTGATGCTAATGCTGGTCAGTGTGAGAACTGTGCATCTAAAGGCACTGAGCCAGTTGCCCTAGATGGTTTGGCTCAGTGGTTAAGAGTGTCGGCCTGCAGACCAGAGAGTCCTGATTCCGGCTAAGGGCACGTACCTCGGTTGCAGTTCATCCCCGGCCCCGGTTGGGGTTGTGCGGGTGGCAACCAGTCAATGTGTCTCTCTCACATTGATGTTTCTCTCTCTCTCTTTTCCTTCCTCTCTCCCTCCCTGTTCTATCTGAAGATAAATGCAAAAAAAAAAAAAAAAAAAAAAAAAAAAAGTCCTCGGGTGAGGATAAAATAAATAAATAAATAAAAATAAAGGCACTGAGCCAGCAAGCAGCAAAGCTACAACTCCAATCCAGGCCTTCTGACCTCAAGTTTATTGCTCTTTCCATTCTACCCCACTGCTTTCCATTCTCCCCAACCAGACTATAGCTCCATGAAAATAAAGGTCTGATCAGGAGGAAAACAGAACCCACAGCAGGCAATTTCATAGAAATTATCTATATACATACAAGTGTTTTGTTTTCCAAATGCTTTCATAACCGTTATATCTTTTGATTTTTATGTCCTTCCTACTGAAGGCAAAACAATGGTTAACACTGTAACTTTACAGATGATAAAACTCAGTATACCTCTTAGCTACTGCCTATTAAAGGTTTATTACATGACAACCTTGGTTCTAGTGCCTTGCATGTGTTAACTTATTTAATTAGCACAATAACACTATGAGGTAAGTACTATGCTTATCTGCATTTTACAGATGAGAGAACTATATTGGGAAGGGTGCAAAAAACAGAACCCTCGCCAGATAGTTTCATTAGAGGGGATTTAACAATACAGGGGACAAAATACAGGGGGTAGAAGGACTAAAAAACCAAAGGGAATGATGAAGTCACCCAAAGATTAGCAACACAAGAAGCCACTACCATCCCTAAGCCTGGAAGGAAATAGAGAGGATGTGCTGCTATTAGAGCCAGGAGCAAAGGCTGCCGAGCAGGAGCTAGAACCAAGGAGACACAGCCAGAGGCACTGCCCAAAGCAGAGGGAGAGAGAAACTGTGGTCTCCCTTTGTCCTGTCTTTTAGTCTTCCCCAATGCCTTTGCAGGGAAAGTTCAGGGAATTCATCTACGGGGAAATAGGTAAATTATCAGTATAGAAACAGTCACAGGGTTTGGGACTCAGTTATCTGGCTCCATAGCTAGATTCTTTTTTCTTTCTTTTTTTTCTTTATTGATTTTAGAAAGAGAGGAAGGGAGAGGGAGAGAGAGATAGAAACATTGATAGGAGAGAACATCGACTGGCCGCCTCCTGCATGCCCCACACTGGGGATCGGGCCCACAACCTGGGCATGTGCCCTGACCGGGAATAGAAACGGCAACCTCTTGGTACATGGGTCGATGCTTAACCACTGAGCCACATGGGCCGGGCTCCATATCTAGATTCTTAATCACTGTGCTATGGAACTGTCCAAGATAAAGTTACTGCAGAGCCCAGGTTCCCTAACTCATATTCAAAGATCCCCTTTGCCTCCTAACCATCACCACCACCACCATCCAAAGCCATCTCACCTCTTAATACATTTAAAACAAAAGTTGATTCATCGGTCAAAGTTATGCTGACAAGGTAGCCAAGGCCACTGTCTAGGTGTGGGAAACATGAAGCCTTTCTGCAAAAAGTTCTAGAAACTCTAAAGCTTTATTACAATCCTATACAAAGACTTCTGAGCTCAAAGGAGTCTTTCTCAAACTTTAGAGTACATAAAGAACATCTGGGGAGCTCTTAAAATGCAGATTATGAGGCCCACAACAGCAGAGCCAGGCAACTGCACCTTTAACAAGTAACCCAGATGATTTTGATGTAGTAACTAACCTATTTTTTTTTTTCCTTTATTGATTTTAGAGAGAGAGGAAGTGAATGGGAGAGAGAGATAGAAACATCGATGAGAGAGAACATCAATTGGCCGCCTCCTGCATGCCCCCCACTGGGGATCAGGCCCACAACCTGGGCATGTGTCCTGACCGGGAATCGAACTGGCGACCTCTTGGTGCATGGGTCGACGCTCAGCCACTGAGCCACACTGGCCGGACGTAACTAACCTTCTAAAAAACATTTTTTTTTGCTTTAAAAGTGCAAAAAGACTAAAAAGCATGGCCCCCATCTAAGAGATGAAGGACCAAGAATTAATGAATTTAGAAACACATCTGTGTTCAAGAATACCACTCTTAGAAGAGCAGAAAGATTTCAATGAACGAACATGAATGTCTATCAACTCCAAGCCAGGTTGCAGCCATCCCGCAGACCCGTCTCACTAACCTTGGCTGCCAAGGGTAGAGGCAGCCGTGTGGTAGGTCTCACAGTCCACACAAAATGTTCCTTGCTTCTCTGCCCCGAGCATCTCCAATTTCCGAGTGAGGAGCTCCACGGTCTGCTGGACACTCTTGCCCTCAGCCACAGGCATCTGGGACACACTGGAAGGAAGAGAACCGAATCATCTGTATCCAGAGACACATGTGCACTCGCTGCACCACTCGATCACCCACAGAATCACAGCTCATCAGGACCTTAGAGACCACCTACCATGACCCCCTTAGTTTAAAGATGAGGAAATAGCCCCGGCCCATTTGGCTCAGAGGTTAGAGCGTCGGCCCACAGACCAATGAGTATCGGGTTCGATCCCGGTCAGGGGCACGTACCTCAGTTGTGGTTCGTCCCCAGCCCTGGTCAGGTTGTGCAGGAGGCACCAATCGATGTGTCTCTCTCACGTCAATGTTTATTTCCTTCTTTCTCTCTCTCTCTCCCTCCTTCCCTCCCACTCTATCTGATGATAAATGGAAAAGTATCCTCAGGTGAGGATTAAAAAAAGATGAGGAAATAGAGGCCCACAGTCCCTTAAGAATTAGAGCCCAGATCTCAGGACTCTCTCACAACAGTGCAGTGAACTTCCTATCACACTAGAATTTCCTGAGTGTGGCATGTGTGCCAACATTCAAGAGAAAATTGTAGGTGGCATACAGACTGAGCACTTGATATCACTCGGCTGTGCAATGGGTAAGGATTCCCTTTACAACTATTTCAGATCTGACTATATCAAGCCTCAATTTGGGGTATGTTTTTCCCAACTCTCTAACACTCTGAAAGTGCGATGTCCAGTACAGTAGCTACAAGCCACATGTGGCCATTTATATTTAAATAAGAATGTATCAAAACAACGAAGCAAAAAATGTTATTTCCAAGATTTCCTTCTATGGTGAGTAAAATTAGCTTTCCCTTTAGAGTGGAAGTTAACAGTCACCAAGCCCCAACTATGTGTCAGACAGTGTCCAAAAGCTTTGAAATAAATTAACTATTTGAATCCTCCCAACAGCCCTAGAAGATGTGCTATTACTTATCTCCTTGTTACAAATGAAGAAACTAAAGTACAGAAGGGTTGACTAACTTGCACAAGGTCATTCAGCTTGGTGTGGTGTAGCGAAGATTCAGAGTCAAGCAAACTGGCTCCATGTCCATGCCCTTAACTACTATAGGGGACTACTTCCCTAGGGATGTAGTTAAAATACTTTTAAGGAAATGAAATAGAATTTCTTTTTCAATTTTTATTAATTTATTTGTTACAGATGTTTATGAAATAGATTTTTTTAAAAACATTAATAAATAATAGTACAGGTGGTACTTAGCTATATAAAAATCAGAAAGACAGCCCTGGCCGGTTTGGCTCAGCAGTTAGAGCATCAGCCCCCGGACCAGAGAGTCCAGGTTTGGTTCCTGCTAAGGGCATGTACCTCAGTTGCAGTTTGTCCCTGGCCCCGGTTGGGGTCGTGTGGGTGGCAACCACTTGATGTGTCTCTTTCATGTTGATGTCTTCCCCCCTCCACCCCCCCATCTGAAGATAAATGCAAAAATGTCCTCGGGTGAGGATTAAAAAAAAAAATCAGAAAGACAGTCATTTGTGACTGAATTTTGGGAGACACTGCATTATTTTATGATCAATCAGCCAAATGAAGCTATAAAGGCAGAGTCCTACTTGTTGCTAAAAACTGTCATTACTTGCATAGCCGGTGTGGCTCAGTGGTTGAGCATCGACCCATGCACCAAGAGGTCGCCAGTTCGATTCCTGGTCAGGCCACATGCCCAGATTGTAGGCCCAATCCCCAGTAGGGGACATGCAGGAGGCAGCCAATCGATGTTTCTATCTTTCTCTCTCTCCCTCTCTTTCTAAAAATCAATAAAGAAAAATATTTTTTTTAAAATTGTCACTACTCTCCATCAGAAAAAGCACTGATAAGGAATGATGATGTACTTCATTTTGGAATATAAGAGCATCCCTAAAATGATGCTACTGGGGTGAGAAGACGTAGGAGTCTGAAAAAGTTGATAAGGGTCTCAACAGACAGAGAACCCTTTCCCTCTGTCTGCCTTCTCTACTGAAAGAACAAGGACTTCCAGGTTCCAAGCCTCTGTGCTGCAAACTTGTCATTCCCAGCTCTCACACATCTCCCTTATGCTAGCAGGGGTGGGGAACGTCCAGCCTGCGAAATCAATACCAGCTAACATCACATGCCTTACCAAATTAACCTGACCAAATATAAAATATAGCAGGGTAATTAAAAAAAAAATTTTTTTTTTCTTTATTGATTTTAGAGAGAGAGGAAGGGAGAGGGAGAGAGAGCTAGAAACATCGATGAGAGAGATCGACTGGCCACCTCCTGCATGCCCCCAACTGGAGATTTGGCCCACAAACTGGGCATGTGCCCTGACCGGGAATCGAACCGGTGACCTGTTGGTGCATGGGTCGATGCTCAACCACTGAGCCACACCGACCAGGCTTAGCAGACTAATTTTTAAGTTGATAATTTTGTATGGCCCGCAAATGATGTTACACCCAAATGGCCCCCGGCAGAAAGAAGTTTCCCACCTCTGTGCGGCTGCTAGAGGACTCAGAGGAGGCTCTTGATGACAAATGTAGGAAACAAAAGTGCAATCACTGACAAACTGGCAAGAACCTGGGAGTTTCCACGGGCTCTTAAATGAGAAGCCTATAGTCATTGACTTCAAATATCCTAGGCTACAGTCCTTTGACTGGAAATGCTTATACTTACCGATATTTTTTAAAAAAAACACACACACACTGCCTGGCAGGTGTGGCTCAGTGGACTGAGCGGCGTCCCATGGACTGAGAGGTCCCAGTTCGATTCCCGGTCAGGGCACATGTCCAGGTTGGGGGCAGGGGGCTCGATCCCCAGTAGGGGATGTGCAGGAGGCAACCAATCGATGTTTCTCTCTCACATCGAGTTTCTATCTCTCTCTAAAAAAAAATCAGTAAGAACATTAAAAAAAAGACAACCCTGAAATCTAGCATTTTGTAACTAATGCCTCCAAGGGCATTAGACCCATACCTTTCCCTGCCACCCTGACTTCTGTTATAGATAAAAAGTGCATAGAAACCAGACGAATCATAAAGAAAACAAGTCCTGAAGAAGTGATGTGCCTAGAACCCCAATCTCCTAATTCCCAACAGCTTTTGTTTCCCCCTCTAGACCCAAGATCTTAAAATGGGCAAACGAGAACCAGACACCGGCTGGTCTAACTATATTTAGTGACTGTAGGGAGGGGCAGGAGAAAACCTGAAAAAGATACTGTCTCCTCCTCGTCTATCCCCAAACCCCTCGGGCCCTGCCTGCTGATGGGTTCCAGTCCGCACATCCTATTTCCGACCCTAAAGTTCCACCCCTGGCCTCACCGGCAGGAAGATGTACCAAGAAAATGGGAAGGAGGTACCCACTGATGGGTTCCTGGGATAAGAGCCAGGAGGAAGGGGGCGCATCTCCGAGGAACCAGGCCCGGAGACTCCACAGCCCTCACGGTGTCCCCCTCACACACGATCCGAGGACAACGTGCTAAGCTCCTGAGGGACCGCGGACCCTCGTCCCGATCCTCCTCCCGGGAACACTCCAGGCTCCGAGGGCCCTTCACGACCCCAAGTCCCGCCCCACAAACTCCCTTGCAGTCCTACCAAGTCACTCCCATGATGTCAGACCAGGAGGGTAGCAGCAGCAAACAGTTGAAACGCAGAGTTCTTCGGCCCCAACGTTAAATAAAGCCCCTAACGCCAGCGTCGCTGGGGGGAGGTGCTCCGGAAATTACGTAAAAACAGAGCGCCCAGGCGACGCTCCACGAGCAGCAGGGGTGTGTCTAGGCGCCTCCTCGGTGACACCTTCTTTGATATTACTACCCAGCTGCTGCTCCAAGGCTTGCAGCACCCTGGGCCTAAACCTTCAAAGCTTAGAGAAGCCAACGTTAAATGCAAAGAGTTTATTTGGGAGTCTAGTTCCAGCACCTGTGAGTTCTTAGCAGGTGCCGCAACGCTAATGGCATGCCAGGCCTCCGACCCGTAGGGGGCGCTGTGAGCTCTGTGTGGCCTCTTGGGAACTGGGAGTTCACCGCGCAAGCGCACTCGGGACTTCTTCTTCCTCTCCACGTGTGAAGTTTTCCGGCAACTTTTTCAAGAAAAATGCCCAAATTCAAGACAGCCCGCGGGGCCAGGGGTCAGGAAAAACATGCGCCTCTTGCCGAGCAGATTCTGGCTGGGGACGCGTTGCGGGCAGGGGCCCGGGAAAAGCGGCGGGGGCGTGGAACCAAAGAGGAGGAAGAAGAGTATGTGGGGCCCCGGCTGACCCGACGGATCTTGCAGCAAGCGCGGCAGCAGCAGGAGGAGCTCGAGGCCGAGCATGGGACTGGGGGCAAGCCTGCGGCCCCACGGGAGCGCATCACGCGGCTGGGTGAGTGGCGGGATGGGTGCGAGGAAGGTTAGGAGGGGGTCGACGAGTGTCGGGCAGGAGAATAGCTTGGAATGAAAGGGTTCGTAGTACTCCCTTACAAAGGTAATGGGATGGGAGACCCAGCCCTGGAGCGGATTTAGGGTAGCCAGAGCCCTTCACGCCCGCTACTAGTTTTAGGCCCTCTCTTCTAGGTACCTCTGAAGTTAGTCCAAAAGAAAGTGATTGCTCACACCACTAAATTCTAGTATTTACCCATTTGTTCTGTAAATACTTATGGGATGTCTACTAGTGCTTCATCCTGTGCTAGGAGTTTAGAAGGTTGGGATAAAGAAGTAAACAAGGTAGACATGTGCCTGACTTCAGGATTTTACACTCTAGCCCAGGAGAGAGTAGACCATAGGCAATGAGAGTAATACATCCCATGGCAAAGTATAATAGTTTCTGATAACAGCAGCATTGATCTTGGGGGTCATTCTCCCCAGATTGCATGACCTTTGTGCTGAGAACTGGAAAATGAGTGGAGAGTGTTCTGAGTAGAAAGAACAATGTTGTTTAGGGGGTAAAGAGGGATAGAAAGTAAAAGATGATAAACATTTTCCTGTTAGGGTGGGAGTGTTGACCTTCCTAATCCATTTCTCAGATTTCTTCTTTGTCCTGACACAATTGAACATTGGCCTCCTGCCTACAGTATATTTATGTGGCTTCTAAGACATCACATTCCTGTTACTGCTTACCTCTCAGTAATCTTTGCTGGCTCCCCTTTGATCCCCAACCTCTTATTGAAGTGCCACAGGGTTCAGTCTTTGGACCTCTTCTCTTCAGTCACTTCTCTGGTGCTGTCATCAGTTTCATGGTTTAACTACCATCTATTTGAGCCCTGGCCCATTTGGCTCAGCGGTTGATGCATAGGCCTGCAAACCAGTGAGTCTCGGCTTCTATTCCAGTCAGGGGCACTACCTCTGTTTCAGTTTGTCCCTGGTCCTGGTCCGGCAGGAGACAGCCAGTCGATGTATCTCTTTCACATTGATGTTTCTCTCTCTCTCCCTCCCTCCCTCCCTCCCACTCTATCTGAGATAAATGGAAAAATATCCTTGGGTGAGGATTATAAATAAATAAATACCATCTATTTGGTGACTGCTTCCAACTTTATAGTCTAGCCTTGATTTTTACCATGAAACCTAGATTCTTCAGTTGCCTATTTGGCATCTCCAGTTTGAAATCTAATAGACATCTCAAATTTAACACGTCCAAAATAGACCTTCTCGACAAATCTGCTTCTCCAACATCTTCCTCATCTCAGTTAATAGCATGCTATCTTTCCATTTGCTTAAGACGAAAAGCTTGGACTCCTCTCTTTCTCATTCCACATCTGATCTGTTGGGAAAACCTGTTGACTCTACCTTCAAAATATATCCAGAATCAGACCAGACCACTTCTGACCACCATCCTCTTCAGTGATCTCTCGCCTGGATCATTGCAGTAGCCTCACTAATGTCCTATACCCCCTACTCTCAACTCAACAGCTAGAAGATTACAGTGGTTTGCAAAGCCCTATATGATCAGCTCCATTGCCAGTCCGACTTCTACTTTCCCCTTTTTGCTCCACCCATATAGGCTTAAGCATGGCAAGTTAGGGCCTTTGCCCTGGTTGCTCCTTTTGCCCTCATATACCTGTAGGCATACTCCCTCAAGTCTTCACCTTCTCAGAGAGGCCTTGTGTTATACGAAGAGCCAGAGTCCCAGGAAAATAACCCGGATGACTGGCTGTGAAAAACATGGGTTTATTAGGACTTACATGCTCACTGGTGGTGGCCAGCCCGTGAAGTTTTCCACAACACAGGCGTTCCCAGCACAGGGTTGTGTAGAGTACAGAAAACAAAGCAAACGGCATACAGGGTAGACGTGCTCACGCACAAGCCGTGGAAGATCAAAACACTAGCAGTTTACAATCCAGGCTCACATCCTAGAACAGTTTGTGTTTGGCTGTTTCTTGACCAAGGAGCTGGCCAGGCTCCCAGGGTCGCTCCCACTTACAGATGGCCTTCTTCTTATTCCCACAGGGTGGGAGGGGGAGTTGGAAATTGGAAAGGGGCCCAGGTTCTCACATACCACACACCTTCCCTGATCACTTCATTAAAAATTGCAACACCCCCACCCTGGCTCTGTTGAGTGGGTCAAGGCACATACCTAGGTTGTGGGTTCAGTCCTCAAGGCCCATGCAGGAGGCAACTGATCAATGTTTCTCTCTCTCTTTTCCTCTCTCTAAAATCAATGGAGGGCATGTCCTTTGCTGAGGAGTAAAAGAAGAAGAAAAAAGAGAGAGGGGAAATTTCAACATCCCCACTCCTGTCTGCACAATCCCAGCTTCTCTACTCTGCCCTGTTACTTTCTTCATAGCACTTGTCTTTTAACCTGTTATGTGTTATATATATTGTCTGTCCTCCCCCGCTAGAATATAAGCTCTTTAAGGGCAAAAGTTATGTTTCTCTTGTTCAGTAATATATTTCCAGCACCCAGACAGTGTCTCAAAGATAGTAGGCACTCAATGTTTGCTGAATGACTGGATAATGAGTGATGGGAAGGTGGGGAGGAACCAGATCTGCAAAAGACCTGGAGGCTGTGCCCAGAATTAAGAGCTATCATAAAGACAATGGAAAACTATTGGAGAATATGGAGACCAATTACGGGATTATTTAATCTAGGCAAGAGATGATGCTGATCTAGGCTTAGACAGAGCTGTGAAGGATTTGAAAGATATTCAGTGAGGTAGAATTGAATAGGACTTGGTAATTCGTTGGGTGTTGAGGATGAGGCGGCCCGCCTCCCAGGTTCGAGCTTAGCATTGGGTGGATGGTGGTGCCACGTACTTAGATGTAGAACAGAGTGAGTAGTATAAACCTCGGAGGAAAAGAGGGTGAGTTGGCTTGATGACAAGTGAAGTTTGAAGTGCCTGTGGGTCATCCAAGAGCAGCTGTCCAAGTGGCAGCTGAAGTTATGGTCTAGAGTCAAGGGATATCTACCTACAAGTACAGATTTGGGAGTTGTTAGCGTGAGGAGACAAAACACCTGTGCAGCCCCCCACCCCCATTTAGCTTTTATCGCACACTCCCTCTGTTAATGACCTGTTCATTATACTGTCTCTGCCACTCATTTGGCATATAATTAAGTCCTACTATGTGTATATTATACAGGTGACGGATGTACAACCTAGACCCAGACTACCTGCCATAGGCAAATCGCTTAACTTTTTTTGTGCTTTAGTGTCCCCATCTGAAACTGAGTATAATAATAGGACCTACTTCTTGGGGTTGTGAGCATTATGTACAGTGTTTAAAACAGTTCCTGCTACATGACTGAGCATAGTGTGTTAACTGTGATATATTGGCATCACTCTCTCATTGGTTCATAGATGTATTTAATACATTTTGTTTCTCAAGCAAGATTGTAAGCCCCTGGTACAGGAAGGTGGTGTGTGCACCACTATTTCACTGCACACGTCTGTATTACAAGCACACGTGAGGCTTATGCTGTACATAGTGGTTCAAGTTAAATTGACCTGTAAATCCCTCACCCACTACTTGCCTTTCTCATCCATTTCATCTCTTTTCTCTAGGTCCAGGAGTGCCGCAAGATGGATCAGATGACGAGGATGAAGAGTGGCCCACCCTGGAGAAGGCCGCCACAATGACAGGGGCAGGCCACCAAGCAGAGGTGGTTGTGGACCCTGAGGATGAGCGTGCCATTGAGATGTTCATGAATAAAAACCCTCCTGCCAGGTAGGGCTAGCATGGCCTGGGATATGGGGTAGTGGGTCCTGGTAGCAACTTCCCACAGGGAAGCAAATGCCCGGCAGAGTTTTGATTCCCTACCTTTGGGAACGGCCTGAGTATTGCTGGTTGTGAGGGACCACCTTAAAATGGGCCCATCCTCAAAAGACCATTCTGAGTAAGAATGATACAGACTCAAAATACCTCCTCCCCCCCTGTCCACCTGTTCTAGAACTGCTCGGATTACCTGGGGAAGCAGCTACCCGGCCTTTTTATGTTTCTGGGGAGATGTATCCCATTGCATTTGGTCTTGCCATGCTCAGTTTTCCTAGTGGTAAGCTCAGTTTCCTGTGCCGAATCTCTTTCATACCCTAAGCTTCATTGTGTTCAGGGTTTTTCAGTCTTAGCACTATTGGCATTTGGGGCTGGATAAATCTTGTTTTGCGGAGGCTGTCCCGTGCAATGTTGGGTGTTTAGCAGCATCCCTGACCTCTACCCACTAGAGGGTAGAGGTCTACCCCCAACTGTAATAACCAAATATGTCTCCAGCATTGCCAGGTGTCCTCTGGGGACAAATTCACCCCCAGTTAGAACCACTAATGTATTCCTATCTGTAATAAATGCTAGCTCCAAAAGGTGCAGGCGTTTAAGCTCCTGTGGTCAAACTCCTGAGCGTGTGGATTTGGGCCCAGCGGAGGGGAATCTAAGGGAAGGGCCCTTGACCAGTTCGTTCTGACCCTGTGATAGTAACATGACATTGTTCTTGGTTCTTCAGGCTATTTTGGGTTAATGCTTCTCATTGCTAATCACTGTGAAAAGACGGAGGCTGAATGATAAGGTCTGTTGTAGTTTATTTGAGAGCACAGAATGAAGGGGTGAGTTCCTTTTCCAGATTGAGACCCAGCAATTGAAGTAGATGTCACAAAGTGTGTACCTGAACTTGGCTGCTTGTCCCACCAGAGAGCCTCTCAGTGCCTTATAACTCCTTTTTAACAGATCATTCTGACAGGTTTGTCAGAGTGGTTTTCCAGCTTGCAGTAAATAAAAGAGTAAAGCTACTAGAAACAGTGACTCCTGATATTCTTGAGAAATGACAGGTGGCACCTTCAGAAAGCAGGCTTGGACCCACTTGAGCTCAGCAGTCAGAGGCCATGTAGTCTGGAGGCACGTTAGCGTGCGCTGTAAGGTACTCGAGCTTTAGGACCAGAGCAGCCGGGATTTGACTCTTTCCCCCACTTGAGAACTCTGAGACTTTGGGCAAGTTGTTACCTGAGTGTCAGTTCCCATGTTGAATAAGGGGACTAGCACCTCATATAGGTGTTGCACAGACTATCTAAGTTAACATCTGAGAAGTCCTGTACTCGGTGCCTGGCCTTGAGAAGATCCTTAGAAAACAGGAGCTGTTTCAAATATGTCTTAGCAGCCTCTGAAGATACCAGTCCTGTACCAGAGCCTGATGTAATGAGAATTCTGAATCATCACAATAAAATTATGTTTGATATACAGTTAATGAGGCTAGGAAAAAGATGATTACTCTTAGAAATGCTTCCATAAATTTTATTAAGTTAAAATGGTGGAAAGTTTGTGCGCTGATCTTTTTCCCAATGATCCCAGCTACTTGAAATCTTGGTATGTAACTGAGAGGTCAGACCAGGATTTTATAATTGAAGAGACTTCAGCATATGAGGGATATGTCTGAAATAGGCAACACTTACTACATATTTGCTGTGTACTAATAGTTCTAAGTAGTAACATGCATGCATTAATTCATTTAATCCTGACATCAACTGTATGAGGTAGGTATAGTTATTACCCCTGTTTTACAGATGAGGAAACTGAGGCATAGAGAGGCAAAACAGCATGCCCAAGGTTATACAGGGAGTGGAAAAGCCAGGATTTAAACCCAGGCAGACTGACTTCAGAGTCCAGGTTCTTAACCTCCACAGGACTGTCTGCTTTGTCCTAAGTTGAATGACTTTCAGGTCATTTGTGCCCTGTAGCTATTCTATGGTGGGTGGTTGGGCCCACAGGGGAACTGAGGTCCCACATCCCTGCAAGATGACAGGTCTTTCGGAGCTCACAAAGGACTGTGGTGTGGAGTCCAGGGCTTCCCGGACTGTCACCACAGCACTCCCAACCCTCCTTCCCCTCCCCTCTGCACCCCCCGACTCTTAGGCGCACCCTGGCTGACATCATCATGGAGAAGCTGACTGAGAAGCAGACAGAAGTTGAGACGGTCATGTCCGAAGTGACAGGCTTCCCTATGCCCCAGCTGGACCCCCGGGTCCTGGAGGTCTACAGAGGGGTCCGGGAGGTAAGAGCTGGAATACCCTCACAGGGACTGTGGGTTCCCATCTAAAGTCTTGGGTGCCCACATCTCTCCACACACAAGTCCTGGTGGCCGAGAACAGTCTTGAGTCGGAGTGTATGGGTTCAGAGTCCTGCTATACCACTTAGTGACTTGGTGGCTGTGGATAAGTTTCATAATTCTCTGGTCTCAGTTTCCCCATCTAGAAAATGAGGATGATAATAGCATCTCCTTATGTGGTGGTTGTGAGGATTCAGTGAGTGAATATTTGAGGAGTCCTTGGGCAAGTACCCGGAAGCAGTATGTATATTGACAGTAATGACGGTTTTACTCCCTCCTCCCCAGGTGTTATCTAAGTACCGCAGTGGGAAGCTGCCCAAGGCATTTAAGATCATCCCTGCACTCTCCAACTGGGAGCAGATCCTCTACATCACAGAGCCCGAGGCCTGGACTGCTGCTGCCATGTACCAAGCCACAAGGTGGAGTGGATGGGAGTTAGAGTGCCTTTAGGTCTGTAGATCAGGGCTGGGGGGTGTGGGAAATACAGGCTTTCCCGGCCTTTGCCATTCATTGCATTTTAACTTTGCCCCAGAGCTCTCTTTTGTGCTTGTTTATATCATCGTTTTCCCAGTTTTTCCTCTTTCATGTTTTGGGGCCAAGACCCTGTTGAGAATCTCCTGTGATACGTTTCTAGGGAAGAGACATAGAACTACTGGTCTAACCCCCTAGTGTGTCAGACTGGCCTCAAGTCTGTGGCTCCCAAGGTGTGGCCAGGTCCCTCGAAGAGTAGGGTAGAGAAGACCTGTGATGGGGAGAGGGAGGTGAATATCTGAGTAGCCATCGGTTTGGGAGTACTCTGGCTCTCTCTGTGTTCACCTGTTTGGGTACATCTTGGAGCCCCTTCTGTTCCCTCCGATCGGACTTGGGTGTTGCATGCGCACAGCTCCCACACACCCCTCAGATCTCTTGTGTGCACCATCCACAGTGATATTTAAAGGACCAGCTCCAGGCTATCAAGTAACCTGGAATCTCCCTGCTTCGCTCCCCCCATCCTTCCCCCAAAAAACTAGGATTTTCGCCTCTAACCTGAAGGAACGCATGGCCCAGCGCTTCTACAACCTTGTCCTGCTACCCCGGGTACGAGATGACATTGCTGAATACAAACGACTCAATTTCCATCTCTACATGGCACTCAAGAAGGCCCTATTCAAGCCTGGAGCCTGGTTTAAAGGTGAGAACACAGGAAGCAGGTAAGAAAGGGAGGCGCCCTGGCAGGTGTGGCTCAGTTGGTTGGAGCATCGTTGTGTACACCAAAAGGTGGTGGGTTCAATCACCAGTCAGGGTACCTGCAGGAGGCAACTGATTGATGTTTCTCTTTCTCTCTCAAAAAAAAAAATTTAATTAAATAAATAAATAAAAAACAAGGAGGCAATTTAAATGTTTATTTTAAAAAAATAAGAAAGTGCCCGGCCGGTGTGGCTCAGTGGTTGAGCGTTGACCCATGCACCAAGAGGTCGCCAGTTCAATTCCCGGTCAGGGCACATGCCCAGGTTGTGGGCCAAATCCCCAGTTGGGGGCATGCAGGAGATGTTCCCTCTCATCGATCTTTCTCACTCTCTTTCCCTTTCCTCTCTCTTAAATCAATAATAAAAAAAGAAATTTCTCGTACCTATATTAAAAAACAATAAGAAAGGGAGGGGCTGGGGCTCCAGGTGAAAACAGTAAGCATGACTTGGGAGGCAGCTGTCTCGGTGGTAGATGGAGTGCTTCCTGCTGTGCATCCTCTCTCTCCCTGGACTCAAAGGGACTGCCCCTCTGACCCTCCCCAGGGATCCTGATCCCACTGTGTGAGTCCGGCACCTGTACCCTCCGGGAAGCCATCATCGTGGGCAGCATCATCACCAAGTGCTCCATCCCTGTTCTGCACTCCAGGTAGTGTTGGTGGGGAAAGAAGATGACTAGTCAGTTGAATCACCAGGACTTACAAAGGTGGTGGGGGAACAGAGTGGAGAAGGAGCTAAGAATAGCCCTGGGTTTGTGGCTTGTTTAAGCCAGTAGGTATGTCATTACTCCACTAGGTTGTAAATTCCACAAGAATAGGGTCCCAGTGCCTGGCACATGGTAGGTGCTCATAAATAGTTGAATGAATGAATAGGGAACATGGGAAGAAAATAGGTTAGGGGTGGAGATGTTGAGATACTTGGATATATTCCAGTTGGATACTGAATGAGACAAACAGTCTGAGCCAGATGTAGGGATTTGGGATGGATCAGCATAGAGATGGTAACTGGAGCAGGGTCAAGACTGAGTAGTTGAGAAGAAGGCCTGAGATGGCCCTCTTAGGCTTACTACTGTGTAAGGGCCAGCAGAGGAGAAGAGGGAAAAGCATGGACAAGTAGAACCTCTCCCCCAACATTTCCCCACCACTAACCCTACCCCACCTTCCTGCCAGCGCGGCCATGCTGAAAATCGCCGAGATGGAATACAGTGGTGCCAACAGCATCTTCTTGCGACTGCTGCTGGATAAGAAGTACGCACTGCCCTACCGGGTGCTGGACGCCCTGGTCTTCCACTTCCTGGGGTTTCGGACAGAGAAGCGTCAACTGCCCGTGCTCTGGCACCAGTGCCTCCTGACTTTGGTCCAGCGCTATAAGGCAGACCTGGCCACGGAGCAGAAAGAGGCCCTCCTGGAACTGCTCCGGCTGCAGCCCCATCCACAACTGTCCCCCGAGATCAGACGTGAGCTTCAGAGCGCAGTACCCCGAGATGTGGAAGATGTTCCCATCACCATGGACTGAGGAAACGGTCACTTATCCTGGTCTGAGGGGTGTGGGAGGACACTAGGATGCCTGTTAAGGTGACACTGGGCACAGCCTTACAGCTAAAGACCCAGATCTGGGCAGTAAGAGCTCATGGACCTCTGTGACTCTCCAGTACCTGACAGGGAGGACTGAAGGTCTGGCTGGCTCCCTCTTCCATTCTAGGCCATTGTTCCTGCTCAGTTGTGGAACCTGTTTGAGATTCCAACCCCAGCATTCCCACTCCCCTGCTGGGGCTTGGAGTAAGTACTTTCTCTCAGGCTGTTCTGTCACCGGGACATGGATAAAAAAGAGGTATTTATTGAGCTTCTGTGTTTTGGTGATCATTGAAATCTTTCTGCTATCTCTTTTTATATGGAGGTAGGGATTACTCTTCCCCCCGTTCCATGGATTCTTACCCAGTATATGAAGAACAACCAACCCCTCCCCCCATCCTTACTCTACAAGCTTGTTTGTCCAGGCTATCCCCAGTGTTAGCCCCTAGGGGGCACAGTCTCTGCCTTCCCCCAGTACAGACAACCAGTGGTCTCTCTCAGCTGTGGATGGAAGAGCTAGAGGAGAAAGCCCCTAGAGGGAAGTGGAAATACAGAGGCCAGACAGGTCAGAGAGTAATACTGGTTGTGCCCAGGAATGATTAGATCTGGGTCACCACGAGACAAAGTTCCCTTTCTAACTTTCCTGGCTAATGAGACCTTTAGACCGGAAGTTGGCAAACTAGGGTCATATGCCTATTTTCTTATGGCCCATGAACTAAGAATGGTGTTTACAAGTTTTAATGGATAGGAAATTTTTTTAAAACAGTATTTTGTGCCCAGCCGGTGTGGCTCAGTGATTGAGAGTCGACCATGCACCAAGAGGTCGTTGGTTCGATTCCCAGTCAGGGCACATGCCCAGGTTGTGGCCCCGATCCCCACTGGGGGGTATGCAGGAGGCGGCCAGTTGTTGTTCTCTTTTATCGATGTTTCTATCTATCTCTCCCTCTCTCAGATCAATAAAGAGAAAAATATATATTAAAACAGTATTTTGTGAAAGGTGAAAATTATATGAAATTTTTCAGTATCTGTAGTTTTTATTGGGACACAGCCACTTCCATCTATTTACATGTCTTCTCTTGCTACTCCATGCTGCACTGGCAGAGTACAATCCTGGAACCCTTGTTTGTCTTTGAAAGTGTGGCTTTGTTCCAACCCAGTTAGTACATTTGAGAACAATTTGATCATAAAGCAAATATCACATTTATTTATGTGCGGTTTTGTTCTTGAGAAACACCACGTAAAATCAGAAAACTGCACCCAGCTGAACCAGGCCAGATACACAAATGCATGCAGCTCCAACGTGTGGGTTGGGAGTCACACCCACATCTGGTGTCTCAACCCACCTTCCACATCCTTCCGACCTCTGCTTCCACAAGCGAACTTCAGGTCTTTTTGAAGATATAGGACTATATTTATTGTATTTGTGTTTAACCATTTAGTGTATAAAATCTATGCTGTCCTTTCTTTAAAAAAAAAAAAGTGTCGCTCATTACATTTTGGTTGTGCCTTAAGCCCATACGTAAGTCCTGTGGGTTTTATTATGCAGTTTTGCGGAGTGCAGTGATTTTTAGGATCACATACATTCCATTATAAAGTAAGACTATATGTGGGGCAGGGACAACATAGCACATAAGCCTAAAATATTTACTCTGGCCCTTTACAGAAAAGGCTCAACACACCCTGCTTGACCCTGCTTGAGACCATTGATTTCTGCCCTCCTTACCTCATGCAGTTTAGAAATGGGCTTTTACCCACACCTCCATCCAATCCAAGAAGCCAAGGCCGGTTTTATTCCACAATCTTTATTAAGGTAGCATGATGGTCCTGGGCCAGCAGCCTGGACCTTGTCGCCTTAAGAAAGACCTGTGTCAACAGGGCTTGCATCCCTCCAGATAAGGGGCTTAGTCACCTTCAGGTCATCCTTGCTTCATCCCCCACTGAAGGATGGGGCAGAGGGCCAAAGGGAGAGGAGGGCCTGGCCCCTCCCCAGGCTGTAGCAGCTCCTCCATCACAAAGATCCTCTAGCCAGTAGCAGAGGGGAGGGATGCAGCAACCACCAGGGTTACCACCACTTGTGGGGTAGGTGGGCCCCACCACACCCTCTTACAGTTGTATCCAATACAATTAATAAATTAAAACAACCTCTTCCTTCAGCACTGACCCCCCTCAATCACACAGGAGAAGCTGAGCGGAAAGCAAAGCGAAGAGGAATTGGATGATTCTTGAATCTCTGACAAGAGGCCTGGGCCCCTCCCTCTAGGAGCAGCTGTGAGCATGGATTATGCAGGGTTGTCCAAAGTGTGTTGAGAAGAGCTGTCCCCTCGGAATATTGGAAATTTCTTCAGAAAGACCCCAATCCAAATGCAGCGACTCTAGAAGGTGCAGCACCTTTATAAGGCACCAGGGCATTTTGGCAGTTGAGAACATGAGAGCCCCAGAGATAGAGGGGCCTCAAAAAAGAATGCTGGTGCATGTATTCTACCCACTTGAATTTTGTCTCTGACCAGCCTGACACACCCCCAGCCAGAACCAGGGGAGGAGCTGAGCTGGTCAGAGGCACAGAGAAGGAGGGGCCTGACAAGCCACCCAAACATGGCTGGCCAGGCCCCTTAGTGCACACTGCAAGGATAGGTAGGATCTGCCCCCTTCTGTTTAGCAAAGGGCAAATAGGAAGGAGCCCCCTCAGACTTCAGTTATGGCAGATGTGGCGTGGTTCATTCCTGCAGGGAGGGAGGGTGGCAGTGTCCCCTCTGCTGTCAGTGGCCACTGGAGGGGGCCTCTCCGGGGCTACAGGTGGATGGCTGTGACATCTGTGGGAGTGCTGGTCTGGCTGGGCCCCTGACTGCTGGAGCCTCTGGGGGCTTTGGGTGCTGGGCTGGGGGATGTATGGGCGGCTTCCCTGAGGCTCTCCCTGAGTGCAGCTTCAATCTGCTCCTGACAGGCCCGAAGGCAGTCCTGGGAACAAGGGGGAATAGTGAGAAGGGACTGCTGGGTGAAGTGGAGGACTGTCCCCTTGGAGCTAAAGGTCCACTTCCCTCTGCCCACAGCATCTGGCAGCAGGTGCACGGGATGGACACCTCCCAGCATACAGGGAAGTCTGGGGAGGTTAGGCCACAGCCCAGCCCCAGGAATCAGCTTTCAATTCTCAGAAACTGGCAAGAGGATGTGGCAAGAGGGTGTGAGCAAGCCTTACATCTGACACCAAACCCCCCACCCCCACTCCTGCACACCATTTGACAGAAAAGGGCAATGAGGGATGGTGCCCTTCAACACACCCAAGACCACTTGCTCTTCTCCAGATGAGGCAGGAGATAAAAGGCCACAGAAGCCCCAAGAGCAGGACATGGGAACCTGGAGTGGGGACCAGGTTGGAGGTGGATGCCTCCCTCTACTGGAGGCTCAGGGAATAGCGGTGCTTCATGAATTGACAGGCTGCTGCCCAGCTGCCCACACTCACCACTTCAGTGCCTGTGATCCCTGCCAGCAGCTCCGTGAGCTCATCTCCGGATGTGGACCAGGCACCCAGGCCTTGCACTGCAGCCCCAATGCTGCCTGTGGCGATCATGGATGGTGGATACATGGCAAAGGTGTAATCTTGGGAAGAGGAAGAGAGAACCATGAGGCAAGGAGAACATCAAGAATGACAGCCAAGGTGAACTTCCTATCCCTCAGAAAATGCCAGGCAGCATGAACAGAGCAGGGGGCATACTGGAAAATGCTAGCAGTGAGTAGTGTCAGGGGCAAGGCAGAAACAGGTCCGCTCCTAGAGGGTCAGGGTCAGGTCCAAGGTAGTCCTTAAGTGAACCTGGCCAGGAACCAGAAGTGAAGGAGTCTCTCCCTGGTGTGGATACAAAACTAGGGTCAAGAGACCTGGGTTCTGCTTCCAATTTAATCACTGCGAAACCTTGGTCAAGTCACGTCTGCCTAAGCCCTGAGTCCCCACCTACATATGTACTGGGGGTCTCTAAGATCCTATACAGCTCTGACTGTGCTCTGCGTCTTTTCTGTATTGAAACGGGGGGCTCAGAGGGGATATACTTTTCATAAATTTTGAAAGGCATATAAACCAGAATCTCCTAGTTACTTCTGACCCTTCAAAAGTCTTGATTTTCCTGATTTGGCAAAAATGTACCTAGAGATATTACCTGTAGCACAGAGGGCCAAAAAGGTCTGAGCATGCTTTTTGACCAAGGCCTGTCGGTCACTGGGCAGAGAGAGCCGGTGCAGGATCAGGGCCAGGAAATCATGGGCAATCACAGCAGCCAGGTCCCACTTGAGCTTCCCCAGGACCAGCACCTCCCAGTCCTGGAGATTAGAGAAGAGGGTGGGGTCAGTGTCTCAAGAAGGGAAGGGAAGGGAGTAAAGCAGAAGGAAGCCCATCAAACTTGAAGGTAAAGACCCTAGTTCTGCTTCTGGGTTTAGGGACTGGCACTGTGGAATGGGGAGTCCAGGGCAGGGAACAGCTGGGGACATTTGCTCTGAGCATCTATTCATCATTTACTAGATGCCAGACTACATGCTATACATGAATTGTCTTTTAATCTTGTTTGGTTATCTTGGGGGCCAATAATATAGACCTTTTCCTGACTTCATCCAGGGCTCTGAGCACTTCTCTAGCCAGGGTTGAAAGACAAGACTGCAGCAACAGATACCACCAGCATCTCCATGAACTTGAGACTCCTTTGGGGTAAAGCGGACTATAATCCCAAGGATTTGTAAAAAGGGAAATCACCACTAGCCTCTCCCCCAACTCTGCATCCCAGCCAAGCCTATACCTCTTGAAGAAACCAGGGTAAGCATGAAGCCACGCCACCTCTGATACAGCCACTGAACCAACCCTGAGGTTCCTCAAAGGGGAGGGTTGCCCAACCCAACCCACATCCCCTTGGTGGGACATCAGGGGTGGGTCCTGAGATATAACACCCTACTCCACCCCCTTTAGCTGGAACCCATAGTGCCTAGTGCTATTTGAGTCTCAGAGATGTGGAGGCCAAGCCAAGCAGGATGGGTCTGGATGATCCCTGAGGGACCGAATCCTATCTCCACTTGCCCACGCCTGCATACTCCTGCTACGTCTTAGGAGGCTGAGAACCCCAGCCCAATCCACTCATCTGGAGTTCCCAGTCCTGGCCCCATTTCTGAGTTGCACACATGAGGATTTCTTCATTGTTTTATCTCAGGAAGGAACTCGTGGGTTTGACCCCTTACTGAGACAGAAATGGCAACCCCACCCAACCTCTTCCAGGCCCCCGCCTAGGTGTCATCCTCCCAAATCAGCCCCAAGGCTCACAGGACCCCACAGAAAACAGCCTGGCCTAGAGCCAGAAGTTGGCAGAGAAGCTAGCATTTTACTCCTGGTGCTTGTCCCAGTGGCCACACTCCTAACTCAGAAGTGAAGAGAAAGCACCTAGCCTCCAAGGAAACATCTGGAAGGCAACTGGGAGTGGGGCTCACCCTGTGGGGGGGCATGGGGTCCTGTGTGAGGGAAGGTGGCCACTGTACCCTGTATCTGGGCAACCTTTGAGAATCTCAGCCCTAGTTTGGCAGAGAGCATGCCCCTGGGAGGGATTCGCTGCTGTGGCTGGCAGCTTACATCACATCCCCAGCCTTTAAGGCCACCTGGGCTGGCCAGAAGACCCAGATTCTCTTCATTCGCTTCAGTGCTGCTGAGGCAGGACCCTGCCCTCCTTCTCTGGGCCTCAGCCTTCTCTGCTTCACAAGGATTTGGACTGACGAGTTCTCTGAGGTCCCTTCCAACTCTGACCTTCTAGGAAGCCATCTGCACGCTCCACCCCCAGCTCAGGCAGAGGGAGTGAGGGGAACAGTACTTTTTGCCTGTTCTGAAAAATTTCCCTCACACAAAGGCACACATACCATCCCAATCTTTTCACAAAAAAGGAAGTCCCCTTTTACCTTCTAGCCCAAACCCCTCCAAAAACGTCTTTCCCGCTGGCCCTGGAAACCAGCTCCACCTTCAGACTTGCCAAAAACTACCAGATTCATCACAAAGAGCTGTGGGGCCTCCCAGATTCCCAACTCTGGCCTCCTACTCCCATCTCTGAGAGCTACTTGGCAGGAGGAGGAATCCTGTTCCTGGACAAGCAGCAGTCGGGGGCCCCAGTACCCTGGCTTCCTGGCCAGCCAATCACAGCAGCCTGCATGCTGCCCTCCTCCCCGGGAGATGGGGCCCAGAGACTCCTCTCAGGGTCAGGAGAAGACTTGGCAGTGTAGAGCAAGGTTGAGGAAGGTGCCTGCTCACCCACCCTCTCCCCCAGACCCCCCAGGAGATGACCCAAATAACCTCTTCCAGATCTAAGCAGCTCCCTCACCTCTCCAGGCTTTGGGAAAAGAGAACTGGTAACTTTCCTGCCCTGCCTCGGAAGAACCCAGCCCAAGTTCCCAGCAAGAGGCCCAGGGAGCCACTTCCCAAACCACAGGAGTGACAGCAGCTCCCCACAGGGTTATGAAAGACCTTGGTCAGAGTGGGCGGGCCAGGGGAGGGGGCATCATTATCACATAGGAAGCAGCTGCAGCTCAGCTCCCAGTCTGTCCCTTAGCTCGGCCTTTGGCTAAGGGGGAAAGGGAGAGAGGATTCCACCAGGCTGAAGCAGCTGCTCAAGTTCCTCAGAATGAGGATTAGGAAGGAGCTTTCTCTTCTGGGATGTACTAGGAAGGAAAGAAGGTGGGATGAAACTCCTCAGGCCCTTCCTTAGAGCAATCAAGGGCTGGGCTTTAATCTGCTCTGGGAGTCTTTTCAATCACAAAGTCCACACTGGGATAAAGACTCACCCAAAGCAGGCCCCCTCCCCCACAAGAAGCACATTCCACTCCCCCACTCCAGTGGGGGTGTGCAGGCATGTCCTTCTGCAGCCAATAAATAACTCATGATGGTTGTGTAAACCCAGAGGCAAAGTACTAGTGAGTGTAGACATGCAGTTTGACTTGTTGCTATCTGGGGGAAAGACCAAGAGGAATGGCACCCCCTGGAGGTCAGGAAAAGGGGAGTTAGTTCATGCTGGCAGCTTAAGCCTGGGCTGAGGCTACTCTAACCATTACACAGCACTGCCCCACCTTTTGTCCAAATATATAACCTCTGCGGTCCTGAACCCTCCCCAAGGGGACAGAAAGCCTCTGAGGTCTTAGCATTCCTTTTCCCGGAGAGGAGGCAGTATGTGTTGGGGGTGGGGGGTGGGGGGTTAGTTATGCACGCACCCGCATCTGGCGGGGAGAGACAGCGTGGTCGGTGTAGATGCACAATTTTTCGATGGTCAGGGGAGTAGTTTCGCGCAGCTTGGAGGCTAGCAGCATGCAGACCGCACCCAGGAGCTGCAACTGCGCCTTGTGGGTGGGGACACAGGACAGGTAGCGATCCAGGTAGTTCATGGCCAGGGGGAAGACTTCCTCCTCACAGCGCTGCTCCTCACATACCTGGGGGGGAGGACACACAGTCACTTCTGGGCAGGGGCGTGGGAAGCACAGCAGCACTAAAGGTGAAAGGGGGGCGCTGAAGGGAAGTGGGACGGGGAGCAAAATGTAAAAATGACTTACAGTAACAAGGACTAATACGGAGGATGCGCTTACCCCAAGGATGCCCCCCCCACTTCCTTAGTGTTGTCCCCCCCCCCCAAGGGAGGTACGCCAGAGGCTCTCTTACGAAGGACTCTACATTGAGACTCCCCTCCCCCACGGGGGGCCCAAGAGTCACCCACGGTAGCCAGAGACTGGGACCTTACCCCCATTACCATCACCCGCTGCACACACCCAAAGGGAAGGGAGGAGACTCCTGCCGCTGCCTCCCGCACTTTTCATTTCCCTGATCGCCCAACAGCGCGCGCGCCACCCCCACAGCCTTCCCCGCCAGAACCCCGCGACAGACACAAGAACCGGCTCTGAGGCGGGGGCGGCCGAGCCCAAGGTTTTCCAGGCGCGCTCTCCTAAGAAAACGGCGCGGGGAAGGCAAGCAGGAGACGCTAGAAAAGCCGGAGGGGAGAAGGTGGACCCGGACGAAGAGAGGATTAGTTAGGGTGCCCAACCACTGGCAGTCAGAGTCGGGGTTGGGGAAGGGAAAAGGAAAGGGACACCACAGAGGCAGCCGGCCAGGGTGCCGCGTGAAAGGCCAGGCCCGGGGGTCTGGGCCACCGTAGCATCTTGCTGATTGTTGTTGAGACCAGGATGTCCCAACAGGGCGGCCCCGGGATGTCCGGAGCCGAGGACGCAGGGACGGCGGGGGAGGGGTGACCCGTCCAGGCAGTACCTCCAGCATCCAGTAAGCCAGCATCTTCCGCATGTGCGGCTTGATCTCCCTCTGCACGCACTGGAAGTAAGAGGCGCGGGGCACGTAGCGCTCCTCCAGGCGGAGCAAGCTCTGCAGGACACGCTGGTCCCCCAACAGCCGCGGGTCCGGCCCGGCCCGGGGCGCGTGCCGGGTGCCCTCGCAGCACAGCAGCTCCATACTTGGGCAGCGCACGGAAGGACGAGAGTGCGGGCTCGCAACCCAGATCGCAGGCGGCGGGCCGCAGAGAGCCGGGCGCGGGTCTGGTGCTGGTGCTGGCACTGCGCGGTGGAGCCCCGGCCCGCCTGCGTCGGCGCGCGCGCCGCTTCCCTGACAGGCGCCCCGCCCCTCGCGACGGTGTAGCAACCGTGGAATGCTCTAACGTCACACGTTCCAAGGGGCGGGGCCGCCGGCGCCCCAGACGGAAAGGGCTGGCGGGCGCCCCCTCCCCACCCCCGGCGGCCACATTGGTTGTCGGGCGCGGGCCGGCCGGCTTCCGGTCGCCCAGCGTTTTATGACCACCCGGTGGAGAGAGCTTTCCAGGAGGTGGTCCTCTCCCCCACAAACGTGCCCTCCCGTTTCGCCTCTCTGACATTAGTCGCCCAGGAAAAAACTTTTCTCCAAAGGTTATTCATTCATTGGTCAAACCCTAATTCACCCGCGCTTGCTCTGGGGAATATAAAAACTGATCAAATAACTAGTTCTTAGCGAACAATGTTCTAAGCACCTAACGCGCCGTAACTTATTAGATCCTCACAAAAACTCAGTGACTTAGGTATTATACTTATTTTGCAGATAAGAAAACTGAAGCACACTAACAATCATTAGTCTGTGGCAGAGCTAGGACTGGGAAGCCGGCAGTCTGGCTCCAGAATCTGCTCTACACCATCGGGCCCCCATTGCTGCACGTTAATACTGTGAGGTCGGAGCCCGCACCATCTGCAGCGCCTAAACGCTGGGTAGAAATGCAGGCTCTTAGGCCGACGCCTGACCTGCGGGATCAAAATCTGCATTTCAACAAGACCCCCCGCCGGTTCCTGTGCGCATTAAAGTATGAGAAGGCCTAGTCCAAATCAGCACAATACGGGAATACAACAGGGCGTAAAGGCCATGGATTCAAGGCCTCACCTTGTCATTAAGTCTGCTCTGTGGCCTTGGACAAGCCCAGAAAGTCGGCCTTAGCTTCTGTTTGAGGAAAACGTGGGTGGAGAAACTAGATCCTCTCTGAAGGAGTTTCTTGCTCAGACTCTATAAAATCTTCCAATTGCCATTTCTTCTACCTCCCAAACTTTGGGTTACTTTGTAGTTTCCCCAAAGCTGGATTCCACATGACCAAGAGGCAGACCACAGGCCTCCAGTAACGCTCCCAGTGGGAGGAGGCCTTGGGGAATTCCTGCCTCTCCTGAGGTCCTCCTGGTGGGAAAGGACACTAAGAAGAGGCAAGTTCTGTGCTAAATATTTTCTCAATGAGAAAATTATTTTTGTATATAATACATTTTATTATAGTTCCAATATAATGGAAATATTCATTTGCATTGTAGAGAACTTAGAAAATCCAGATAAGCCACACAAAAAAGGAAAATAATAATTACTTGCAATTTCACCAATAGATAACCCTTTAATATGTCAATATTTGTTATTCTAAAATTGTTCTATTTTTAAAAATGCGATCATTGCAAACTGTTTTGTAAGCTTGTTTTCACTAAAAAAAATATATACTGTTAGCACTTTTCCATGTCATTAAATATTCTACATTTTTTAAAGAATAGTTTATTGATTTTTGGAGAGGAAGGGAGAGGGAGATAGAGAGAGACATCAGTGAGAGAGAACCTTCAGAGAAAACCATGGATTGGCTGCCTCCTGCACAGCCCCCACCGGGATGGAGCCAGCAACCCCAGGCATGTGCCCTGACCAGGAATCAAACCTGCAACCTTCTGATGCACTGGAGGACACTCAACCAACTGAGCCACACAGGCCAGAACTACAACATTATTTTCAATGGCTACATAGTGTGCCATTGGGTGAATCTGTAATGCATTTTACCAAACATGTACTGTTGGAAATTCTAATTCTTCCCTATTAGAAAGAATGCTGTGAAACCTTTTTGTGTGCACTCATGATTACTAATAGAAGTGAATTAATTTCTAGAAGTGGAATTTCTCAGTCTAAAGTTATTAATCATTCTAAGGCTTTTTTTTTAGAATTTTCAAAACTTATTTTTCAGTTATAGTTGGCATACAATATTAGTTTTAGATGTACAGCACAGTGGTTAGACATTTATATAACTATGAAGGAAACCCCTTATAAGTCTATTACCCATCTTACAACATACATAGTTATCACAATATTATTGACTATATTCCCTGTGCTGTACTTTATATCCCTGTGACTATTTTTATAACTGGCCATTTGACTTCTTAATCCCTTTCGCCCCTTCCTCCAAGCCCCCTCCCATAAGTTTTCATTCTAATTTCCCTGCTGAAAGACTGAACCAATCTAATAAACAAACATTAGTTATCTATAAAAACAAAACAAGCCCTGACCGGTTTGGCTCAGTGGTTAGATCGTCAGCCTGTGAACCGAAGGGTTGTGGGTTCTATTCCAGGTCATAGGGCACATACCTGGGTTGCAGGTTCAATCCCTTGCCCCGGTAGGGGTCGATCAGGAGGCAACCAATCAATGTTTCTCTCTTTCTGTCTCCATCCCTCCCTTCCACTCTATCTAAAATTCAATGGAAAAATATCCTCAGGTGAGGATTAAAAAAAAAAGAACTCTGCCAACTGGAAAGATGAAAAGTCATTTATTAGTAATAAAATTTATATGTTATTTGTTTTAAATTCAAGAGCTCTCGTTGTGCCAACATGAATGTGTGCCATGTACCTTATCTAACTTGTAAATCTTTTACTCCTGTCTTCCAAAATACAAATATGAAGTTTTAGTTAATTAATCGTAACATTGCACTCTTTCATTAAAGAGAATAATATATTTTCAATTATAAAGAATAGATATGAAGTTATGGGGACACAAAGATGTTGAAGTGTAAGAGGTTGTCAGGGTGCAGGAGGACTGAAAAATGTAGCTTTTGAAGTAAGTACATAACCAGAAACCAGATCTGTCCTGAAGGAAGTTGTTTCTTTACTCTCAGAATTATTGTGTAGGACTGTTCAGGTTAGAAGTTTATCTTTGATGAGAAAGTAAATCATTATTTAAATTTTTTTCCAGTTTTATTGAGGCATAATTGACATATCAATTGTATTACTTTAAAGTGTACAACATGATTTAACATCTATATATTGCCAAATGATTACCACAATAAGTTTAGTTAACAATTTTTTTCTTGTGATGAGAATTTATTTTAAAATATTTATTGAATTTATTGGAGTGACATTAGTTAATAAAATTATTTAGGTTTCAGGTGTACAATTCTATAATTATGATGAGAATTTTTAATATCTACTCATTTAGCAACTTTTCAAATGTATAACACAAAACCGTTAACTATCGTCACCATGTTGTACATTATATTCCCAGAACATATATATTTATCTTATAACTAAAAGTTTGTATCTTTTAACAACCTTCACCCATTTTGCCCTCCCCTCAATCCCCACCTCTGACAACCACCAATATGTTTTCTGTTTCTCAGTATGGACTTTTAGATCCCACATATAAGGGAGATCACACAGTATCTGTCCTTCTCTGTCTGACTTATTTCACTTAGCAAGTTCCATTCGTGTTGTTGCAAATGGCAAGGTTTCCTTCTTTTTATGGCTTAATCATATTCCATTGTATAGATATCCCAGATTTTCTTTATGGAGAAGGAAAACTGGTAAGATGAAAAGTAGTTTACCTTTCTTATGAAAATAATTACCTATTCATGCCCTTTTCCCATTCTTTTATAGTGATGTTTGTTATTCTTATTGATGTGCTCTTACATTTTAAGGGTACCCTTTTTCATATTTTTTTCTTTGTCATATAGCTGACACATTTTTTTAGTTCACTGTTTGCCTTTCATTTTTGGTTCATGGCAGATTTCTTTTTTTCTAACAAATATAAAGTTCTTTATTTTTATGTAGCCTTATTTACTGATATTTTCATTAGTGATTTCTGCCTTTGAATCATGCCTTCCCACCCTAAAATTATACAATTACTAGAAGAAAATGTAGGAAATATTTATAGATGATTTATTTATACAAGGGAGCTGGTTGAAAAAGCAGATTTATGGGTCCTGTTTCGGGGCTTTTCATTCTTCAAGTCTCCGTGATGAGGCTCCCAAAATCTGCATTGTCAAGAGTACACACAATAAAGATTTTTTAAATGTGTAAATTGTTACCTCCATTTATTCGGTGTATGATATTGAGTGAGGCTCTATTTACTTTTCCCCAATTATCAACCAATACATCCCATGGCACTGATTTAACAATCTGTTCTTTATTTCATTCACTTCCCTGCTATAAGCACCCCTGGGTCTGGTTCCTGCATCTTAGATGATGCCTTATTTTGGTCATTCATAGCCAAAGACTTTCACTGAGAACTGGCCCTCAGAATTCCTGCCATTTCTGTCTAAGGAATCTTAGCTGGTCTTGATCCCAATTATCAGAGATAACGGTGCTTAATAAAGACACCAAAAGCTCATTTAGTCTGAAATGACCACTGCCCTCCACTTCTAGAGAGTACTGGCCTTCAACTGAAGCAAGAGGGATGCAAGTTAGATAGCAGGGAAAGCTCCAATTAGACAATGACATAGGAAGAAGAAAGAGCAGAATGGTCTCTGCAGACCTTTAAAAGATACCAAGGCCTGTACTACTCTCCCCATCTCCTCAATCCCTCCCTCCCATCACTGGTCAGCCCATTTATCCTCTCTGCTCAGTTTATTCATCCTCCAAGGTCCAGCAGAGGTCTGATCTCCTCCAGGAAGCCTTCCTAGAACAATCCAGCTACAGGAACCAACCCTCTGGCCTCCAAACTCCTGCAGATCCCACCGTATGTGCCCTGCATTGGGCTGGTGGTTCTGGACCTGCTCTCTCTCCCAACCCAGAGTGTAAATTCCTGCAAAGGGGAAGACAGTCCACATACACTGATATCCAACTGTGTTCCGGGCACTGGGCAGGGTGCTTACCATGTACCATCTCACCCTCTAAGAATTGTTTTCAGATGGGAAAACTGAGGTACACTAGAATTAAACAACTTACTAAGTCTATTTAGTTCCTCCCAAACGATACCCTTTTAAATCCTATACTGCTTCTCCTTAAGGACAGGAATGGTGTCCTATATGCCTGTGTCCCCTCTGCAGGACCAGGCACTGTGCTGTGACCACCAGCAACAATAACAGCCCTGTGTGGAATGCTCACTGTGTTCCAGGCACTGTGCATACCTGGTATGTATTAAACCATTTCATTTTCACATCAACCTTATGAGAAATATACTATTATTTGCCCCCCATTTTATAGAAAGGGAAATCCATACTCAGAGTGGCTAAACCATTTGCTCAAGATCACACAGCTAGAAAGCGGTGAAGACAGGATTCAATCCAGCCAGTCTGGCTTCAGAGTCCGTGCTTTTAACCACTTCGTTCTACTGCCTCTTGTGTTGTTCCATGAGTATGTATTGATCTACTGAGGAAGGGACACAGAGACTGCCCAGTCCTGGAAGAGGATGTGAACCTGCACCCTGGGCAAGAGAGCTCCTGGTGAGCAGGG
Source organism: Tadarida brasiliensis (assembly GCA_030848825.1). Taxonomy (NCBI): domain Eukaryota; kingdom Metazoa; phylum Chordata; class Mammalia; order Chiroptera; family Molossidae; genus Tadarida; species Tadarida brasiliensis. The sequence continues at coordinate 15,263,051 of CM061262.1, forward strand.
AGTTATGAGGGACACCTCTGCCTTGCTCCTGGCTGGCACTGTCATGCCCAGAGCCGAGTGGGTCATCCTAGACCCCCAGGACCAACCCCCATAGAGCCCGCTGTCCTCTGAGGAGGTGGATGAGCTCAACGCGGCAGGACCCAGGCACGGGCGTTCCTGGAAGGTTGGCTGATCCGCCCGGGAACTTCAATTACTTCCACCTCATAGGAATAGGGGCTCCCTTGTTTCTTCATAAAGAAAAAAAAGAGATAAAGCAATGACCACAGCCAATATGGGGAGGAGTTTCTGCCCAGGTGCATTCAGTTAGAAAAATTTATTCAATGAAATGGCAAGTTAGAGGAGAGGTGGGAATGGACTACCACAGGCCAGATGAAAAGCCCCAAGGAGGAAAGATACAATGTTTTCTTCCTCCTCTTCTCCCTCTCTTCCTCCTCTTCATCACTGAAATGTCCCCATCTGAGAACTCAGGGGGTGAACAAGGAGATGACTGAGGCCCGGTCTACATCCTATGCCTCGGTTACCTCCAGACAGACTGAGATGATAGGTAGAGGCCAGGCAGCCTTGGGGCCGGGGAGGGGGGCCCTTTAAACAGGGAGATGGACAAGGCTCTAGATTCAGGCTGCCTGAGTTCAAAGCCTGGTTCCATGGCTTATGACTTTGGGAGAGTTACTAAAACCTCTGTCTGTCTATCTGTGTCCCCTCTTATGAAAAGAGGATAACAACAGTCTTTACCCCACAGAGGGTTTCTGAGGACTAAACAGGCAGAAAATATCTCACCCTTGCCTGGCAAACACCAAGCATTCAAAGATGGTAGTTTCTGTTGCTATTGTTTTATCATTGTTATTATTATTATTTCCGCTCTCAAGGACTATCCTTTCTGCTAGGGACATGCACCCAGAACCCCTCAGAGAAAAGCAAAAGTCAGAGTAGCAGAAGCCCTCCTCCTGGGACGGCCGCTCTAGCAAACTTAGATGGTCCAGCTCCTAGTGGTAAGGGCGTGGTCGGGGTGGGGAGTACAGCAGGATCGCTCACTGGCTGTGTGACTCTGGTCAAGTTATAAGTTACCCCTCCTCTCTGTGCCTCAGTTTCCTTTTCTGAAAAGGGAAATAATAGTAGCAGCACCCCCACAGAGTGACTGGAGGATGAAATGGGCTCATTTGTGTAAAATACACTGAAGAGCGCTTGGCGTATGGTGAGCCCTTAAAAAGAACTGTGATTGTTGCCCTGACTAGTCTGGCTCAGCAGTTAGAGCGTCGACCCGCGGACCAATGAGTCACGGGTTCGATTCTGGTCAAGGGCACGTACCTCGGTTGCGGTTCCTCCCGGGCCCTGGTCGGGTCATGGTGGAGGCAACCAGCCACATCGATATTTCTCTCTGTCTCTCTGTCTCTCCCTCCCTTCCTCCCACTCTATCTGATAATAAGAAGAAAAATATCCTCGGGTGAAGAATAAAAAAAAACAACTGTGATTGTGATACTTTTTTTTTTTATCCTCACCTGAGGACATTTTTACATTTATCTTCAGATAGAGCGGGAGGAAGAGAGAGAGAGAGAAACATCAACGTGAGAGAAACACATCAAGTGCTTGCCACCCACATGACCCCAACCGGTGCCAGGGACAAACCGCAACCCAGGTGCGTGCCCTTAGCGGGAAGGAACCCGGGACTCTCCAGTCTGCGGGCCAACACTCTAACCGCTGAGCCAAACCAGCCAGGGCTGATTATGATACTTAAAAGCACTCATTTCTTGCCCTGGCAGGTTTGGCTCAGTGGTTAGAGCGTCGGCCTGCGGTCCAGAGAGACCCGGGTTCGGTTCCCGCTGAGGGCACGTTCTTCGGTTGCAGTTTGTCCCCGGCTCTAGTAGGGTCGTGCAGGTGGCAGCCAGTCGATGTGTCTCTCTCACATCGATGTTTCTCTCTCTCTCCCTTCCTCTCTCTCCCTCCCACTCTATCTGAACAAAAAATGGAAAAATGTCCTCGGGTGAGGATAAAAAAAAAAAAAGTACTCATTTCTTTGCATATATGGACTGTTTATGATCATAAATGTAATACAATGGATATGGAGGCACTTGGAAAACAGAAAATGCCAAGGATGATCGCTGCGATGAAGATTTGGCCAATTCTGTGCTTCAGAAGGGGTGAAGAAGCCCACGTTCCGGCCAGTGAACAATCTAGTATACTGAAAGTGGTCGGGCACACCATTGCTGGATGTCCTCATTTTCTGAGAACTGGAGAAACCTATATACATACTATTTCCCACAACTTTTTACTGGAAATATCTAAGACCTACAGGAAAGCTGCGAGAAGAGTAGTGAACACAAACATACCCTTCACTCAAATTCGTATTTCAGCCTGTGTCCCCTAAGAATGCGAGTCTCCCACATAACCACAAACCAATTAGAAAATTTATTCTAATACAATCCATAAACAATCTATATACAAAGTTCCTCAACTGTTCCAATAATATCCGATCAAGGCCCTTTTATGCATTGTTACCCTAACTCCTTAATCTCCTTTAATCTAAAATAGTTCCTGACCTTTTTATTTTTTTAAAGTCCTTGATAATATTGATAGTTTTGAAAGCCTACTGTTTTACACAGTGGGCACCAGTCTGCATTTGTCTGATTGTTTTCTCCTGATTAGACAAAGATTAAATATTTTGGGTAGATACATCCCATAGGTGATGATGTGTCTAAATGTGTGTTTCATAGTGGGGAAAACCAAGCTTTAAACCCAACTGAACATGATTTTGTTCATTCTTCGAGGATTCAGGAGACACTGTAGGGCTTACAGTGTTCAGGTCACTATTTTAAGCCTCTGCTATACTTGTACAATATTTCAAATCATTAATCTTCAAAAGTTTTTGATCATCCAATTCCTCAGTAAAAACAATTGGAGAGCCCAGCTCATGTGGCTCACTGGTTGAGCATTAACCTATGCACCAAGAGGTCACCGGTTCAATTCCTGGTCAGGGCACATGCCCAGGATGTGGGCCCAACTGCCAGTGGGGGGCATGCAGGAGGTGGCCAATTGATGTTCTCTCTCATCGATGTTTCTATCTCTCTCTCCCTCTCCCTTCCTCTCTCTCTAAAAATCAATAAAGAAAAAAAAATTGGAGCATACTCTTTCAATATATTTAGAATACTTAATTTATAAACTATGTCCATCCCTGCTACCCTAATAGAGTATGTACATGATAGGACATACTAAGAACTGTTAGAGAATTAAGACAAAGATACATGGAATAAATCGAATTTTTCACATCTTTCTTCCACTCTGCAATGGGCTGTATTACACCCAGTTACCATTATTTGCCTATCCAGCTCCCAAGACAGACTTCACTATGGATCAAGAAACTCTTTCCTGCCCTGGCCGGTTTGGGTCAGGGGTTAGAGCATTGGCCCGCGGACCAGAGAGACCCAGGTTCGATTCCCGCTAAGGGCACATACCTCGGTTGCAGTTTGTCCCCGGCCCCGGTTGGGGTCGTGTGGGTGGCAACCACTTGATGTGTCTCTCTCACATCGATGTTTCTCTCTCTGTCTTCCTCCCTCTCTCCCTCCCACTCTCTCTGAAGATAAATGCAAAAAATGTCCTCGGGTGAGGATAAAAAAAAAAACAAAGAAAGAAACTCTTTCCCATGAAGCTTGGATGGGCCTTAAAAATCCCAACACACACTCCAGGCAGAGCAACCCAGGCAGAGCTGGCACGTGAGTTGGCCTGTTTTCTGTCTCTGTTGCACATAGCAGCCAGCTCCACATGGATGTCCAATAGGCACCTTTAAACCCAACTTCTCCAAAACTGAGATCCCATGCTTTCCCCCACAAACCTGCTCCTCCCACAGGCTTCCCCACATTGGAAAACAGGAACTCCATCCTTCCACTTGCTCAGGCTAAAACACTTGGTGTTGTCCCTGACTCCTTTCTCTAATCCCACATGCGTCCATCAGCAGAGCGCAGAGGCTCTACTTTCCAAATATCTCCAGAATCCATCTTCTTTTCTTCTCTTCTGCTACCTCCCTGGTCCAAATTCAATTCTTCCTTGTCTTTACCAGTCTCCCACATCCAACCCATTATCCATTTCTGGTTGACTTTATGTCCAAAACATATCTCCAATCCTTTGCTTTTCCACCCACCCCCATCTAAATTGAATTATCCCTCAATTATTCCTGGGTTACAATGGCGGCCTCCTGATGGGTGCCCCAGATCCACTCTTGCCCCTTCAGTCTAGTGTCAACACAGCAGCCTTCCAGTGGCTCTCCATTTCATTAATGGTCATTGCCAAAGTCTTCACGATGCCCACAGACCCTGTGCCATCTGCATCCCCTACCCCAGATCCTACTACTCTGGCTCACTTGCTCTGCCCTGGCCACACTGCCTCCTGGCCGTTCCTAGAACATACCAGCTATACATGTTCCCTTCGTATGCACTGTTCCATCTGCCTGCAATGTTCTGCCCCGGATATCCACGTGGCCACTCCTTCACTTCCTCCCAGTTTTAAAGCAAGCCTCACTGCACAGATATCCTCTCCGGCCATCCTGCTCCAACCCTGGTTCTTCCTTGGCCCTTTCACTGCTTTATCTTTCTGCTTACCCTTCATCGCTAGCGTATGATATGCTTACTTATATCTCATGTTTACAGTTTGTCCGCTCCCTCGCTATCCCACCAAAACAGAATGGTGCCTGGTTCATAGTATGTATTCAAAATATCTGTTTGAATGAATGAATGAATGAATGAATGAATGAAAGAAAGAAAGAAAGAAAGAAAGAAAGAAAGAAAGAAAGAAAGAAAGAAAGAAACTGGATGTAAGAAAATCACCAGCATGAGCCACATGATAAATGGCAACTCACTGGTGGTAAGGGAACCGGTGGGGAGGGGTGACTTCTGAAGCCAGGAGGTGCTGCTTAGCTCCAGCCTCTCGCCACACCGTGAGGAGTGCTGCCATCCGTTCCCCTTGTTCCAAGGCACTTGTAATGCTCTATGGACTGGATCTGAGGGGCAGGGAACAGTTTGCAATCTTTAGACCGTAAGTTGCTAGTGAAAAGAAACCTCAGGTACTGGTCTGAACCTGTCAAGCCTCCCCCTTTTCATAAAATTAGAATACAACATATATATTTACACATTTGCTTTTTCCTCCCTCTCTCTGGCTGCCTGGATTCTGAATAAATGAGGCTTTCCTGTCATCTTGTACTGTTTGAGATTCCTGTTCCACAGGTACGGGCCTCAGGTGTGGATGAGTAACTTGCTAGAGCTGAACACCTGGCAGAGAGAGCTCCGTCTCGGCTGGGAAGCAAGGAAGCCAGCATTCGTCACCCTAGGCACCAGCCAGCCTTGCAATGGTCTAGCATCGTGACTAAGTGAGCTCTGGAGTTAGGTTGATGCCTGGCTCTGCCATTTGCCAGCTGTATGATCTCAGGTAGGTTACTGAACTGCTCCATCCTAGACTCCTCATCTGCAAAATGGGGACAGTAACGGCACTTATCTCATAGGGTGGTTGTAAAGGATCAATATGAGAAAAGCACCAGGCGCATAGTAAGTGCTCAGGAAAGGGAGCTCTCAGGCCTCAGCAGGCTTTAGGATGCTGGACAGGAGTCAAAGATGAGAAGCTTCTCTTTTAAGAACTTCCAGTCTGAAGTGTATGACTATGGAGAAACCCTGAGATGTCATTAAGACAGTAGGCTTTTCCTTGCAACACCCACCAGAGAAAGGCAGGGTGGTTTATGTGTGATGGGAAAGGTGGGCTGCATTGGGAGTGGTGGGGGTTGGGGGTCCTGGTTACACAAGAGAGCCTAAGATGGAAGAAATGGGGCTGTAGGTGCTCAGAGACTAAGTGGGATGTCAGAAGGGAGAGGCAGGAAGGGGGCATCCAGAGAAAGTTTAGGCAGGGAGTAGTGTGTAGCACACCAGAGAATTTTAGGTAGCAATAATAAATTACATTTGCTAAGCACCTTCTCTTAGTCAGGCACTGAGAGCTTTAGCAATTCGCTCCACGAGGTATAGGTGCTATTATTACACCTCCTATTACAGATGGAAACAGACACACAGGGAAGCTAAGTATCGCCCAACGCCATGACAGTAGCAAGTGGCTGCCTTACTTGGGTCTCTCCAGAAACACACTCTGAGACAAGGATTCAAGTGAAGTAACTGACCTGGGAGGTGAGTCCAGGAAGCACCCAGGAGTGGGGAAACGAGACAGAAGGGAAGGAAGCCAGTAAAGAGTACATTGTTGAGTAAGTTACCACTGTGGGCAAATGGAGCTCAGTCCTGTTGAGGAACCCTGGGAGGCGATGAAAAGTGCATGCCGCTGCCTCAGAGTAACGGCACCCCAGGGGTGATGGAGCGGGACACCTGGTCCACCATTCCCGACAGCCAGTGGTTGAGGGCTGCTGGGGATGGAGGAGGGGCCTGCAATGAATTCCCCAGAACTTTCAGCTCTCCTGCGGGAGAGCACAGTGGACTCTGATAGCCACGACCAGCCATCAGGCAAAGTCACAGTGCTGACACTTGGAAGGGGCTGGTGCACTCTGGAAGGGTGAAAGCCATGGCATCTGGTGGGGACCACCAGCAGGTGCTACATCGGCAGAGCTGGGATTGAACCCAGTCAGATGCCAGAGCCCAAGTTCTAAGCCCAAATAAATGTTTGTAACAGTTTTATGCTCATTGTAAAGTTGTGTGTGTGTACCAGAACAACAAACCTGGGACCTTATCAGGTTTCCTTTTAAAATAAATTTACTTAATGAAAAACTTAACTTTAAAAACATTAAGTAGCCCTGGTCAGGTGGCTCAGTTGGTTGGAGTGTACGGGACTCCACAAGGTTGTGGGTTCAATTCCAGGTCAGGGCACACACCTAGGTTGCAGGTTTGATCCTGAGTCAGGGTGAGTATGGGAGGCAATTGATTGATGTTTCTCTCTCACATCAATGTTTCTCTCTCTCTAACATCAATAAAGAAAAAATAAATAAATAAATAAATGGTTAGTTTTTTTATTTTTTTAAATATATTTTTATTGATTTTTTTAGAGAGAAAGGAAGGGAGAGAGAGATAGAAACATCAATGTGAGAGAGAAACAGCTGCCTCCTGCACACTTCCACTGGGGATCGAACCTGCAACCCGGGCATGTGCCCTGACTGGGAATTGAACCGGGACCTCTCAGTCCTTGGGACAATGCTCAATCCACTGAGCCACATTGGCTGGGCTAGTTTATTATTTTTGAAAAAAATCAGTATAATTCATCACATTAAATGATTAAAGGGGGAAAAAATCATGATCACATCAACAGATGCCAAAAAAGGTTTTCATAAAATTCAACAGCCATTCACCATAAGAAAAAGCTCTTAGCAAAGTAGGGATAGATGGGTATTTCCTTAGTCTGACGTGGGCACCTACTAAAACCCTACAGCGAACACCTTCTTTAGTAGTTGATACACAGAAAGTTAACCAGGCAAAGTGCCAAACATCCAGGTCAGAGGGCAAAACTTCTAGGCTGGGAAAAACCAAGCCATTCCTCCTCCACGATCAACGGGCTAGTCCTTCCCTGGGACTAGCACGGCCACCTGTTCCCAGGGTTCTCAAGGCAGACCATCATCTTTCCAGCCCTCTTTCAATTTGTACATTTTTATGAACAGCACCGTCTTTCTGCTGACTGTAAGTCCTGGGGCCATCTTGGAATTCTTCCCTTCTTGGGTTTCCTGTACCTAGTCAATTACCTGGCCCAACGAAACCACTGGCAGATGCTCACTTAGATCCTGTCCTTCCCATTCCTCCAGTATGCTGTTAGCCAATTCCTCAAAATTTGCCACCAAAGCAAACCATTTACAGCAGAGAAGAAAGCATCTCTCTAGGGAATCTGGTAGCATAATCTAAAATTACCCTCTGCCAACGGAAATTTATTTAGTCTAACATTCTGCCTTAGAAACATAATACAGCCATAACTGTCATAAAGTAAAAATACATATTTATTTTAAATTACTATGATTAAGGAAAATTAAACTTCACAGAAGCCATGTGTATCACGAGACTGGCAGGAGGAGTTCGAAACCCTCTTTTCAAAGGCTGGGCCTACATTACTATTGCAAAAGCCTCCCTGAGAGCCTCTCAGTCTTCACAGTGCTTCCAGATAGATCCAGATCAATGGCGCGGGGCCATCAGATTAATCTCTCACAGACACTCCTTTCATCTCCAGTCCAAGGACCTGCTTATCAGGTCAAATTTAAAAGTCAACCAGCCTGGCTTTTAAAGTTCTCCTTCAAGAGGCCCTAGCCACCCTATCCAATTTTATCTCAGCTGGAGCACTCCAGCCCACCCCAAGGCCTTATCACCCACCACTGGCATCCTGGTCCTTTCTCCAAATCCTGGCCCACCAGGGTTGTAGCATTAGAGACCAGGGAAATTTAGAGCCAGAAGGATCAATGTGGCCCAGAGAGGGGAGCTGACTTGCCCAAGGGCACACAACCAGTTAATGATTGTTTTGAACTAGTCTCATTGTTTCCTGTGAGTAAATTCTATTCCCCAGCCCCCAAACTGGAAACTCCTGGGGGTAGGTACTACACCTTTTTATTCCCAAATTTGGTTAACCGGCTACAGGAGGTCCCCTGCATAAAGACTCCAGCTTTGGTTCCAGACTCCCTGCTCCTGCAGTTCCCAGGCTTGGAAGGTCTCTCCTCCACCTTCTGTCAGCCATTCATACTTACAAAATCCAGTTTAAGATTCCTCTAATCGTAAAGTTATTTCATTTTTCCATTTATTTATTTATTTATTTATTTATTTATTTATTTATTTATTTATTTTCAGTGAAGCCTCACCCAAGAATATTTTTCCATTGATTTTTAGATAGAGTGGAAGGGAGGGAGGGAGAGAGAGAGAGTGGGAGGCAAGGGAGAAAGAAACATTGATGTGAGAGAGACACATCAATTGGTTGCCTCCTGCACGACCCCAACCAGGGCCAGGGATCAAACCTCTAACCCAGGTGTGTGCCCTGGACCAGGAACCGAACCTGTGATCTCTCAGTCCACCAGCTGACGCTCTAACTGCTGAGTCAAACCAGCCAGGGCAGTTTTTCCTTTTTAAACTGTCATTAGTGTTGTTACAACACTGAGCAAAAATATACATGTTGTTTCATTCTTTTTTTTTTTTACATTCCCTCCAGGACAGTTTGTGTCATTCATTCCACAGATCCTTATTGAGATTCTATCAAAACACCAAGATATTCCTGGGGCCATGGACAATACAGTGACAAATAAGACAGTTCTTTTCTTTTAAAGAGAAAAGTATCTCCTGGGCGAAATAAAATGTACTTTGCTTTCCTTCTTAATAATTTACCTTTACTTGTTTCTTTAATTAACTCAAGTATGTGGGTTTAGGGGCTTTGACTCATCATGTGGCCAGAAAGTTCTCTGAAATTAGAAATTGAATCTTGTAGTTTTTTGGTATCTAGGTAGACTCAGAATATGTTCCAGTTAGTACCGGTGTCCTGGTGTAATTATTAATGCTGCACCCTTCACTCTCAAAAGTGTCCCAGCTTGGAATAACAAGAGTTGATGAGGATGTCGAGAAACTAGAGCCCTTATACACTGTTGGTGGGAATGTCAAATGGTGCAGCCACTTTGGAAAACAGTCCAGCAGTTCCTCAAAACATTAAACATAGTTGCCATATAACCTAGCAATTCCACCCCTAGGAATATATCCAAGAGAAATAAAAACACATCCACACAAACACCTGTATTCAAATGCAAGAGCATTATTATTATTCCTACTAGCCGAAAGTAGAAACGACCCAAATGTCTGTCAACATCTGAACAAATATAATGAATATAATGTGGTATATCCATATATTGGAATATCATTTAGTCATTCATAAAAAAGAATGAAGCTCTGAGGCATGCTACAACATGAAGGAACCCTCAAAGCATTATGGTCAGCAAAAAAAAGTCAACCAAAAGACCACATGTCATGATTCCATTTGTATACATTGTTCAGAATAGGCAAATCTATAGAGAGAAAAAAGATGAGTAGTTGCGGGGGGCTGGGGTGGTGATGGTAATGGGAATGACTGCTAATGGGTACTGAGTTTCTTCGGGGGTGATGATAACGTTCTATAATGAGATGACGGTGATAACTGCACAACTCTAAATATACTAGAAGCCACTGAACTGTGTACTTCATATAGGTGAATTCTACAGTATGAAAATTATCTCAATAAAACTTTTTAAAAAAATCATTCCAGTCTGGATAATAAATTACATGGTCATTTTCTACCTAGGGGATCTTAACATGAGTGACTGAGAGCATAAGGGCTTTTGAGTTAGACCTGGGGCTGAATCCCACCTCTACCACTTACTTGTATGACCTGCGGGGAAATGATCTCATTCCTCAGGCGCAAAACAGAGCAGTAGTGCCTACCTCAGAGGCTTGTTGTAATGTAAGCAAGATAATGCATGAAAATTGTTGGGAGCCCCCCCCCCCCCAAAGCCCATGTTCAAAGTGCTCAACTTTTATTAGATATTTGCACTGGCAGAAGTTTGATACAGAGTGGATGAATGGACCAAAGGATGGAGCAAGCCTCACACAACTCAAGATTGAGAGATTATACCCATTCCAGTAAACCAGATGTTCCCCTTATAAAGGAACTCAAGCCCAGCCAGTGTGGCTCAGTGGTTGAGCGCTGACCCATGCGCCAAGAGGTCACTGGTTCAGTTCCCGGTCAAAGCACATGCCCAGGTTGTGGGCCCAGTCCCCATTGGGGGGCATGCAGGAAGTAGCCAATCAATGTTCTCTCTCATTGATGTTTCTCTCTCTCCCCCTCTCCCTTCCTCTCTCTCTAAAATCAATAAAGAAAAATTTTTAAAAAGAACTCAAGAAGAAACAGTGGACCAAGTTCAATTCTGCTTGGTCATTCAGCTCCTCACTAGTGTTCTCAGCCCAACTGTGTGCAAAGCCCTAGGCTGAGTTTCCTGGAGAATAATGGGGGAGAAGCCAGGATCCCCACTTTCAGGAGGGCAGTGGGAGGCTGGGCACATGCAGAGGAAAAAAACAGTCCCCACAAAGGCCATGTCAACAAGCCCAGGATGACCAGAAGAACGCCTGGTCTGAGCGCCTCTGAGCAGACAGCCCAGACTCGGTCCACTGTGTGCGCCCCCTGAGATGGGGCCTCCACCACCTACCACCGGACGCTGAGGTGAGTCAAGTAGTTCCAGCGATGCCTTATTCAAAACACTCATCCCCAGCTCCTGCCATGGCTCCTCTTTCCTTTATCTGCCAAGGCCCACGTTTTCTCACCCACACTTCAGAGACCTTATTCTATTCCTTCAGCCCCCGCTTTCATGTTTCTCCAGTTCTAACCTCCACCCTGAACTCCCAGCTCACGTCCCCAGCTGGATGTCACATGGACACCTGCAGCGAAGATGCTCCAAACCTGCCCCTCCCCTTTCATATTATGTATCAGTTAACCATGATCCACTGGTCATCCAGGCTAAAAATGCTGACATGATTCCTTCCCAGCTCCTCCTGCTCCAAATGTCCGCACCAACCTGGAAGCAGCTCCTGTCCCTTCTGCTTCCAAAATGTCTCTGAAACCTGCCCCCTCCACTGCACGCTCAGGTGTCCCCATTGGACACAGACACAATACCTCGCTCCTCACTGGTTCTCTACCTCCATTCACCCTCTTCAACCCTCCATCCCCACTGCTGCCCAAGCTCTTTCAAAAACCTCAGGAAACGCCCTGGCCGGTTTGGCTCAGCGGTTGGAGTGCTGGCCTGTGGACCAGAGAGTCCCAGGTTCGGCTCCTGCTAGGGGCACGTACCCCAAAAAACAAACAAACAAAAAACCTCAGGAATGCACACGTACTTCCTTTGCTTCTTAAAACCTTAAAGTCTCGACATCTTCAGGATAACATCCAGACCCCTTATCTGAAATGAACATGTAAAGTATGTCATTTAAAAATTTTAAAAGGCCGCCATGATCTACCCTACATTCTCCTTGGAGCCTTATCTCCCCTCCTCCAACACACACACCTTCCTTATACTTATATTCTAGGTCTACTGAATGGTTGAGCATTGATGCTTTTGCTCAGCTCACACACCCCTTTCTGCCTAAAACACCCACCCCACCGCTCCTGGAAAGCTGCTCCGTGTCCTTCAAGGCCAGCTCAAATACCACCCCTGCAAAGACACTCGCCTCAGTTCCTCCTGCTGCAGTGTGAAGGAAAGTGTGGGGTGAGATACAGTAGTTGCTCACAGAGGCCACCCTGACTACTGACCAGTGAGGGGGAATGGGCCTTTGCCAAGTCACCATATCTCAGGGTCTCGTCCTCAGTTTTGCAGGAGAAGCATGCTTTTTGAGGCTGCCTGCTGGGTAGACGATCTAATTCAAGTGAACCTGAATACCAAGCCAGGCAATCAGCCCAAGCTCTCCTTGACATGGGAAGCCAAACTCCAACCAGGGGATGAGAGCCAGCTTGCCCTCAGCCAAGGCACCCGCTGTGTCCCCCAAGAGACAGTGCAGAGTAATGGCTAACAGTGCAAGTCAGGAGTTACAGAACCTGGGTTTGAAACCCAGCTCTGCCACTTATTCTGTCTGTGACTTTGGATGACTTACCTAGACTCTTGGTTTCCTCATCCGTCAAGTGGAGTGAATTTTCTCCTTTGTGCTGGCTACTCCCTCTGCCTGAACCTTTCTTCCCCTAGATACCCACATAGCTCCTTTCCCCCTTCCCTGTCCCTGCTCAATTTTCACCTTTTCAGAGAGGCTTTTCCTAACCTCCCTAGCTAGATAAAATAGGAATGCCTCCCCACCTCGGCACTCCTCATCCTCGTTATCCTGCCATATCCCTAGTGCCTGGACCACGGCTTGACCAGAGGGAATTGTTCAACAAATATGGTAGAATGAATGAATAAAGCATACCCTATAGAGTTGTGAGGATGTTAAGTGTTTGGAATTGTGCTTGGCCCACACCAAGAATCCATCAATGTTAAATTTTATTAGGAGAGCCTCCTGAGAGCCTGCCACACACCAGGCACCCAGGATGCCCAAGAGGAGTTGGGGGCTCTGAGTCTTGTTGGAAAGACAGATGGAAGCCATGGGAGAAAGGCACCTGCTCCAGCCCTTGCGTGCGTGCGTGCGTGCGTGCGTGCGTGCGTGTGTGTGTGGTCTCCCAGGAAAGATTTTGTCATGCTGCAGTGTGGCATGAGAACCTGGATATTTGGTGTGTGTTTCAGCACTGCCAGCAGGGAGGGTCAGGGTGTAAGACAGGATGGTGGCAGGAACCGGGGCTGGACAGGAAGGCAGGATACATCAAGAAAGGCCTTAGAGCTGCAGTAGAATTTGAGTTGTGTCTCAAAGAAAACCGAGAGCTATTAAAGGGTTTTAATATGCACCAGGACCTAAGTACGTAAGCATTTGGAGTTGGGGAGGAGTAAACTGAGAAAGCAGTTAAGAGGTTTTTGCAATAACCTAGTTCCCAGAGCAGCTTGTGACAAAGGAGTGCAGGAAACAGAATCACTGGATGGTGGGGGAGGGGCAGTCCAGGAGATTCTGGCTTCAGCAATCTGATGGAAGGTGTCTCTATTTCCGCTGATTAGGAAGAACAGATTTCGGGGAAAAGGTTCTCTTTCCCGTTGGTTTTAAAGGGCCCACAGACATTCAGGTAAAGTCCCACAGCAGCTGCACATAACACACAAGCACCATTTATGGAGTTCTTGCTGTGTGCCTGGAATGCCTAGCATCTATTTTCGTCCTCACAACCATCATTTAAGGTAGGCATCACTATCCCATTTCACAGCTAAAGAAACTGAGACTAAAAAAAATGCTGTAAAATAACTTCTAAGGTCCACAGCCAGCAAGCGGCCCAGCTGGGCTGTGAGCTCCGGTCACGTCTGCCGACGCCCTTCCCTCTCCCCACCTCAGCCTTGATGCCTCAAGTCTGGACGTCAGGAGGACGCACCCCTGGGAGTCCTCGGCTCCGGCAGCTGAACCCCCAGCCCCCACCCGCCTGCGTGCTGCCACCTAGGGAACGTGGGGAGAGTGGAGTGGAGAGGACTCCATATTTAAGGGGTGGGTAGAGAAAGAGCCTCGGAAGGAAACAACAGCCAGAGAGGTCAGGAGAGAACGGAAGGCTAGGGAGACTGGATGTCAGATCACAATGCTGCCAGGGGTCGGCAGGACGTGGACCCCTCCCTCAGCCCAAGTGGTGTCAAAATAACAAACCCCAGCACCCTCCCGCCCCCACTGACGCATTCCTGCTTTAGATATGTTAATAGAGGGCACGGGTTAAGGTCGAGCCGGAGCTCCGGGAGCTTTTGTGTCTCTTGAACTCAGTTTGCATAGCTTTGCTCTGACCTGTGATGTATCGATTTTACAGTTTACATCGGGGCAGAAGATCTTAATTCCGATTTCTGGGAAGGTTCTTCCAGGCTGACCTCCTGCAGTGTGGGATGTAGCAAAATACATTAGGCCTTTGGAGTCAGACCTAGATTAAAATACGGGCTCTGCTGTGTGACCCTGGCCAAATTACTTAAACCTCAGGTTCTTACCTTTCAAATGGGGTGGTTATGAGGGTGAGAGAAATGTACCTAAAACGGCCAGCTTATAGTATGTGCTGTTATCATTACGTTGTCTCCACTTAGCGCTGAACACTCGGTTGGCTTTTGAGAATTCTGATGCCTGTTCACGCCCTGATCGGGATGTCAGAATCCCCAGAAGTGGGGCTGAGCTGTTTATCCCCAGGTGATTTTGAAACATCCAGGGCTGAGAACCACAAGCCAAGAATTACTTTCTCCTTCCCCTGTAGTCTGTATTTCTTCATACTGAGTTTATCACTCTATCAGTGAACTCTCTTAGTAGGCGGGTCTCTCTGTCCTATGACTGGAAATTCTCAGAGGGCCACCCCCCTCCTAGAATGAATGGAGTTATTCCCAAATCAACAATATATTGAGTCATGCCTCTTCATCCATCACAATAATCTCATTTTCAGAGAGCAGCCCTGAGCTTTCTAATTTATTAATTTATTCACTCATTTGCAGTTGCTCCCTTAAGCTCTCTGCCACATGAATAATTGAGAATTCAAGCAAATTCTGGGGTGAAACTAGAACAAATGAGAAGAGAAGAAGTTTAGCATGAGTTCACCCAAGTCTCCTCCAGGTATTACTAACTGTTCTATAATTAATAATAACAAGAATAACAGCCCGGCCAGTTTGGCTCACTGGTTGAGCGTCGACCCATGCACCAAGAGGTCGCTGGTTCGATTCCTGGTCAGGGCACATGCCCAGATTGGGGGCTGGTCCCCAGTGCGGGGCATGCAGGAGGCGACCGATCGATGTTCTCTCTCATCGTTGTTTCTATCTCTCTCTCCTTCTCCCTTCCTCTCTCTCTAAAATTGATTTAAATATAATAAAAAAAACAACAATAGTTACATAGCGATTACTTTGAGTCCGGCATTGTTCTAAATGCTTTACATTAATTATTTTAATCCTCTAAATCGGTGGATTTTCAACTGGTGTGCTGCAAGAATTTTTAAAACATTCAATACCTGACTATTTAGTCAGGGGCACTGACCTCTTTTCCCTTAGACTGCCAAATAAAAAATGACAACACAGTAGCAGTCCAGTGTGAATGAATCAAAATGATACCAAATTTTTTGTCAGATGAGCAAAAAAATATAACATTTTTTGGTGTGCCGTAGAATTTTAGTAACTAGTTTATGTGTGCCATGTGATGAAAAAGGATGAAAATCGCTGCTCTCATTTATGGTCATTCCTACTTTACAGAGGGGGAAACTGCAGCACTGAGGGGTGAAGGACTTCCCCAAGTCCACACACTGAGAGGTAGAGTCAGAATCTGAACCCAGATATTTTGGCTCTAGAATTAGGATTTTACTATTTAAGGATAAACTAAGGAGAGGGGCTGGCAAGCCCCTGGTGGCCCAGATCAGAGACCACCGAACAAGAAGGCTTGAGGCTGTCCCCAGGCCTGGGGAGGAGGAGAGGTGAGTCCTAGAGAAACCAGACTGGGGGTCAGAGCTGACCACAGGCTGATGGCTTCTTGGATTGCTGGGCAGAGGAATGAGAGACATGAAAGGGAAATTCCCCCAGGAAACGAAAACATTCTTGAGGGTTGTTTTTTTTTCTTTCTTCCTTTTGTCTCATCTCTGATTTCAAACCCATAGTTTCTTTGCTGAGTCATAGAGGACATTTTGAAAGGGTGGGGTGGTGAAGGAGTGTCACTTCCACACTCAGGGCAACAGAGCCACCAAGGCTGGGCACTCTGGGGGCCTCCTGGGCAGCCCAGACTGGAAGGGTGGTGCCAGATAGCACCTGTTCTAAAAATAGTTCACCAAGAGGAAGCAGATTCTACTGCTGTCTTCCTTATCTTCCCCTGAGACTCCTCAATGAGTGAAGAACATGAATAGATGCTTGGATGAATAACCAAGCAAATAAGTGATTCAGCAGACATATACCGATCCACTACTGAAGGCTCTGGAATCGGACACGTGTGGATTTGATCCCAGCTCTGCCATTTGTGACCCCAGGCAGGTGACAGAGCCTCAGTTTCTTCATCTAAAAAGTGGGGATATTTGTTTCAGCCTACAAGCTTGGAGTGAGGGCCAAATGAGGTAAGAGAGGTGAAGGTCTTGGCACGTCCTCTGTGCCAGGCACTGGGAGGGGCTGGAAATCAAAGAGGAATCATCTCAGCCTCCAGGACTTTGGTAGGAGGGGAAATGGAGATGTGATGAATCAACACAATGGATGATGCTCGAAGAGAGGCCAATTCCCAAGGCTAAGGACCCAGAGAGGAAAAAGACCAACTGCCAAGCTGGGCGGGCACATCAGAAGACCCTGCTAAAAAGTCTGCAGTCCAGGGCTTCTGACAGTCACCTGGGCTGAGTCACCCAGGATTCCCATTCAGCAGCCTTGGTGGGGCTCAAGAGTCTGCATTTCTAGCCACATGCCACAGCATTTGCAGGACATCGCGTCACACCTTGAGCCCAAAGCCAGGGGTTTTTAGAGGTTCTTGTTCACAGATTTCTCTTTTAGTCTTTGTATCCATTTTAGGGCGACCTGCTCGAAGTGACTTGCAGAGTCTGCTAACTAGACAGCTACCTGAGCCCCTCCCCACAGACACCTGGCGATTCTAATGAATGATCCTAATACCCACTAAGGTTCAGATCCTTGAAGGTGGTGATTTGCTTACTCCAGCCTTCCTTTTCCAGGCCAAATCATTCACACGCTTCAAATGTTTTCCTATCTGGAATTTTGTAATGAATTCCCTTTAAAAGGTCACAGATTTATAAGAAAGGAGTTAACTATGAATCTTTTTAAAATGTAAACCCTCTTTATTCCATCCCAAGTGGTCGGAAAGGGGAAGCTGTACTGGAGATGGTGAGAAATGTTTGCAGATTTGATACAAAAATACTGATATCAAAGAAGGTAACATTTAGTTGACAGCAAACAGGGTAAGAGGTGTCACCAATTGAAAGACTATTTTAGTGGGGTGGGATCGGGAGGAGGGTGTCTAGGGGGGAAAAAGGAGAAACATCTATAACAAAAATTAATTAATTAATTAATTAATTAATGACTCTTTTTTTTCCTTTTTCTTTTTCCTTTATTGATTTTAGAAAGAGAGGAAGTGAGAGGGAGAGAGAGAGAGAAACGTCCATGAGAGAGAACATTGATTGGCGCTTCCTGCATGCCCCCCACTGGGGATCGGGCCCACAACCTGGGCATGTGCCCTGACCAGGAATCAAACCGGTGACCTCTTGGTGCCTGGGTCGACGTTCAACCAGTGAGCCACACCGGCTGGACAATAAAGACTATTTTAGCTGAATCACTACACCAGAAAGCATGAAATGCCCTAAAATCTTATGGCTCATATGTGGAAGAAATTCTGATGGAGGTTTTCCCATATTTGATTACTCTCCTAGTATGTATATGCCATTACCAATAATGACCTGTGAAGCTGAAATAATCCTTTCTAAACTATCAATAATTTTAAAACTTCCAATCAACCATGCTGGAGGAATACTGGGTTATCTTTCTTATTTTCTATATGGAAAATATTACAAAGTCATTGTCACATGGAGATGCAACCGAAGAGTAGGCAGCCAGAAGATGTAGGAAATAGGTGTTAGAGAGGTGTGTCAAGCAGTTAACACAGATATTATGTTATTTTTCTGGATTTTATGATGGTTCAGCTTTAACATTTTCCCTAATATGTCGTGATTTTATTTCAAAATCTAAATAAATAAATATTCACTTTTGTATCTTTTATATTTGTGATTTTATAGTTTTTCTTTCTTTTTTTTTTGCATTTATCTTGAGATAGAGCAGGAGGGAAAGAGGGAGGAAGAGAGAGAGAAACATCGACATGAGAGAGACACATCAAGTGGTCGCCACCCACAGGACCCCAACCGGGGCTGGGGACAAACTGCAACCGAGGCACGTGCCCTTAGTGGGAACCAAACCCAGGCCTCTCTGGTCTGCCAGCCGATGCTCTAACCGCTGAGCAAAACTGGCCAGGGCTATAGTTTTTCTTTTCTTTCTTTCTTTTTTTGTTAATCCTCACCCGAAGATACTTTTCCATTGATTTTTAGATAGAGTGGAAGGGAGGGAAGAAGAGAGAGAGAGAGAGAGAGAGAGAGAGAGATTGATTGATAGATCGGTTGCCTCTGGCACCACCCCGACCGGGGACTGGGATTGAACCTGCAACCCAGCCCTTGACCGCAAATCCAACCCATGGGTCAATGCTCTAACCACTGAGAAAACTGGCCAGGACTATATATTGTTTTGCTTAAAGAGGGCCTCCAGAATTGCAAGCTTTAACCCAACAAAATCTGAACCCACCGTGGGTATACTGGAAAGCACAGGCTTTGGGGTCAGACCTGGGCTTACATCTCATATCTACCACTTTCTAACTGTGTGCTGTGTGGCCTTTGATAAATTACTTAACTTCCCTGGACCACAGTTTTCTCCTTTATCTAAAATGGGATGGTGCCCGGCCAGTGTGGCTCAGTGGATTGGGCGTTATCCCAAGGACTGAGAGGTCCCCGTTCGATTCCTGGTCAGGGCACATGCCCGGGTTGCGAGCTCAACTCCCCGAAGGGGGTGTGCAGGAGGCAGCCAATCGATGTTTCTCTCTCTCATTGATGTTTCTCTCTCTCTCCCTTCCTCTCTCTAAAAAATCAATAAAAATGGGTGGTAATATCTATCTTGCAGGCTTGTCTGAGGATTAAATAAAATACTACATATAAAGTGTTAATAGCAGTTATGTGGCCATCTCAGTGACCTTGAGGTAAAGGAACACTTGACGTTCATTTGAGGTCGCACAGCTGAAGAACACGTACTTTAGAATCTGGACTTTAAGTTAGTTGAGATTAACAATCCTCCTTCCTCTCTATCTCCCACCACTTTCAAGACAGAAAGTAAAAAGCAATCTTGTAGCATCCCCAAGCCCAAGTCGATCTAACCCACCCCTCACTCTTCACCAAAGAGAAGGGAGTGAGACATTCTCACCGCCAGCACAACCCGCCTCCACGTGGGGAAATGGAAATAAACACCCCTCTGACACTGCCTGTCAAAACAACGAATCAGATGAAATTAAGAAACACTTGGCCTTTTGTTGAAAGGATAAATTTGGTTACCAGTTTTGTGCTCTCTTTTTTCCACCAAGTCAAAGAACCCCAAGATTCTTCCTTTCTTCCCACAAACATGTGCCAGTTTCTTTGTAAGTACTATCTCATTTCATTCTTGTAATGGCCCCATATGATAAGTAGTTATAACCCATTGTGCGGATAGAAAAACTGAGGCTCAGAGAGGTGAAGCATCTTGCCTGCTATGAATCCTGGTCAATGAGAGAGAAACACTGACGGGCCACCCCCCACACGGCCCCCACTGGGGATCGAGCCCGCAACCCGGGGCTGTGCCCTGACTGGGAATCGAACCGGGACCTCTCAGTCCATGGGATGACGCTCAATCCACTGAGCCACACTGGTCGGGCCAGAGCCTAGGCTACTCATTGCTAGGTCACATTGCCTTCCTGCCAACTGCCCACCCCCATGTACGTTGCCGTGCAGTGGAATTGGAACTTAGGTGTTGGCTGGAGTAGGGAGCAGGCAATCAGGGGATCCTTGTGGATCCGTATCTCCCTTGAACCCTAGCATTGCCCAGCCGTGCCAAACCACTCCTATTTCTCCTGAACCTGCCCTTCTGATCCCCGCTTTTGTTCCCAATGCTCCTTGCAGAGTAGAGCCAGCCAAGAGTAGTTTGCCTCTTGAGGAGCCACCTGTAAGGCATCAGAAGACCCTGGTTCTAACCTGCTTTGGCCACCATCTTGCCTTTAGGCAAGTTGGTTGATCTCTCTGGACGTCAACTGCCACACTTTCAAAGTAAGGTAGGAAAGAGATACTTCCAGGATCCTCTGCAGTTCCAACATCCTCTAAGTGAGCCCATCAGGTGTGCACAGAATACAGGTCACTGAATGTGTTCTTGCTGATTTTCTGAAGATTTGCCCCACCCCACCCCAAAGATGCAGCATCCTCTGTTTCCAGTGCATCACGAAGGCTGTGAAGTACACAGGGTGATTAATATGATGTGCTCATGGAGTGTGGAGAGACGTGGCTCTGAATCCTGCCTCCACCAGGCCCTGGCTCTACGCAAGTTGGGCAAGTCATTATCTTCTTGAAGTCTCCTTGTCCTCCTCCATAAAATGGTGGTTTCATAATGGTCTCCACCCCATAAAGCTGTGATGATAATAAGAGATGAGGACTGGAAAGTGCTCAGTACCATGCTGAGGGCTCAGTGAATGAAGGCCATTAAAGTCATTACCACATATGATGTCCTCAGGCCTCCTCATCTGTTTTTGACCTGGGATATAGACCCTGAAAGGGATAACTTCAAAGGAAGAGTGAGGTGGAGAGGGGCAGAAGGGGCAAGGGACATGTGATGGACAGGTGGAGGGACCTCAGATGGCTGCACATGGTTCACCTGGGGAAAAGAATGGGCTCACTCTTTGCCCAGCCACACCCACACGTGTCTACGCAATGTCGATGAGATGTCAATAAGACGATGCTAGGGAACACTAAAATACCCAAACTGGGAATTACAGATATTTCTAAAATGCATCCCAAATTTTCTATCTCAGCAGGCACTGCCAAACTCTGGGCTAAAGCACAGAGCCTAGTCTTTCTTTCTCTCCACACTGGCACCCTTCCTAATCAGAATTTCATTCTCCATTCAAGCACTCAGTTGAAAGCCTCCAACCCTTCTAGCTTCTGAGAGCTCAGCCCATCTGCTCTAAATCCTTAAAACAAGCAAATAAACTAGTAGACCAAAAAACATTCCTACCATTTCTCTCTCTCTTAAAAAAAAAAATCTTGGCCTTTATTTATAATAGTGAAAAAATGTAAACAACCTAAATATCCAACTAATAAAGCCTTCAGGCAGTAAGTCGTAACCCTATAATAGAGTATTATACTATGATTGACTATTGTACTATATTATATAGAATATTGTATTATATATTACGATTTTATATTAAAAGCAACCATGGGTGTAAAATAGAGTGGTGGTTACCAGTGTGAGTCCTGGAGTTGGGCCGACCTGGTTTTAACTCCCAGATCCACCACACACCAGCTGTGTGACCTTGACAAGTCTCTCTGCCTTAGGTGTGCATCAGAAAAATGACAATAGTAACTAAGAGTTCTGACTCTGTAGTCAGACTTCCTGACTGGTTTAAATCCTGGTTCTGTCACTTTCAAATAGCTGCACCATCTTGGACAGTTCAATTAAGCCTTCTGTTCCGCAGTTTCCTCATCTGTAAATTAGGATCTACATATAGGGATTTGGGGGGGGTGAGAATTAAATGAGATCATGCATGTTAATCCCTTAGAACAGGACTCGGCACAGCTAATGTGACACTATCATTCCCCCACCCCCAACCTGCCTCTAACCCCAGGTGAAAGGTAAATGCTCATCCACATCACTTAGAGCATGCCACCTTGGAGAGGACCACCTGAGCTACTCCAGATGTGCAACATCACCCTGCAGGCAGCTCAGCTGGGCCCTTGGCAGGGCTGCCTGCCATCAGCAAGAGCTGGTTAAGCAGGCACTACCGCTCTCCTGTCTAACAGGAGCAGCTGGGGCTTGTTGGGGGTTCAATTTAGTCTGCTGGAAAAACAACAGCCTGACTTCAGTGTGTGGTGAGCCACGTGACAGTGTGCTCTGCCCTTGAGCTCAACTGGAAACTCACCGGCCTTCTGCAGAGGGTTCCTGATGGAGGGTCCCAAGTGCCCTCGTTACCACTCAACAACAGCCTAACTTAGCTGGGGTCACAGAGAGGCAGCCACCTGTTGAACCACAGCATGGTTCAGTTCCCATCTTCGTTCTTCTTGGCACTACCATCAACTTAACCCTTAAAAGGGGGCTCTGGGGTTCGGGGTGCAATCTGCTATTTCTCTTGAGCCTAACTGTCTATTTCCCCTAGTTCTTGGCTTCCGACAGAATTAGGCTAATCCCTAGGGCACATTATACTTTTCAAAGGGTTTATACACACACGATCCCATTTGAAAATGATGATCATCACTTACGTGTATATAACGTTAACCGTTTTAGAAAATGCTTTCTCCTCCACTAACTAACTCCATTTTCACAAAAACACACAGGGCGCTGAACTAGAGAACTTAAGCAAGGGAGCAGAAGGTAAGGCCAATGGCGGTATGGGGTGTTGTCTGCAGAGGTGACCCCAAGGCCTCACAGTAGCATGACCTCAGCAAGGACACCTCACGCCTGGGCCTACCTCCTCAGCCTCTTGGGCTCCAAAATATGACCTGTCAGCACGTCCAAAGGGGCCTCCACTCCCGGAGGGTACTCAAGGTAACGAGGGCCCCAAGATAGCAGGGCATCCCACACAGCCAAGTATAAACAGACAGTGGGAGACACAGCTGCTGAGTGGACAGGACAGAGGCCCCTGGGCCCCTGGCCAGCACATTCTCTCCTGCAGGCCCTCTGCCAGGGGCAGCCAGAGGGGAACCAGAAGTGGACTTGCTGGGTAAGGGACTGGAACTAAGGGAGGCAGCCACAGTGTTCAGTGTTGGGGGCACAGGCCAGGAGAGGTGACTCTTTCCGAAACAGGAAAATCACCAGTTCCAACCAGGCCACCTCTCCAATCAGTGACCTCTTGCCTTTTCTTTTTTTTTTAATCCTTACCCAAGGAAATTTTTTCATTTTTTGTTGAGATAGAGTGGGAGGGAGAGAGAGGAAAAGAGAGAGAGAGATAGAGAGAGAAAAACATCGATGTGAAAGGGACACATCGAGTGGCTGCCTTCTGCACGACCCAGCCAGGGCCGGGGACAAACTGCAACCGAGGTACGTGCTCTTAGCGAGAACCGAACCCAGGTCTCTCTGGACCGCAGGCCGATGCTCTAACTGCTGAGCCAAACCGGCCAGGGCGCCTTTTCTTAAAAGTATCCAGGGCTATTGGACCTTTCTTTGTAGATATGTCAGTTTCCCGGTCCAGTGACAATCGGGCCTCATTGGTCTGGACGCAATTCTGTCTCTTTAAGGTAACTCCATCTATTCTGTTTTGGTCTCATCATCTGCCTCTCAGAGTCTGATTCTTCTTCCTAGCTCTGGGTGGAGGCGAGGGAAGCAGTGAGAGATGCATCTCTGTAGCTGTTAGATGGTATTATTATTGTTGTTGCTGTTGTTATTATATATATGAGGAAACTAAGGGTATGAAAAGTTATGATAACAAAACTGTCTTTCTATATATGAAAGATACCAGACTATAAGCTTCTTGGGGTACAGACCCAGCTTGGACTGACATCAGTGACACCTCCCAGCCTACAGCACAGGGCCTTCCCATAAGGAGCCTTCAGCTTATGCTTGCTCGTTTGAATGCAGAATATGTAAGGCTCAGGGCCACAGGGCAGCTGTCCCTAAAAATAACTGACTCACTGCCACGAGGGTATCTTCAAAGAACTATACAATCATTGCAGTGACAGAGCTGTATAGATCCATTCACATCTTTAACCAAAGCCCTATCTAAATGCTCACATTTGCAGAATAACTCCCTGGATATGGAGTCCAGCCTGGGCCTTGAAATGAGAGAGTGTCAGGGTCAGAGGGGATTCAGAAGTACCTAATTCAGCCTAACCAAATTATTCACTTTCCCCACAACCCTACTTCCCAGAAACTTACATCTCAAAGACCAATAAAAATTTCCCCCCCAATATCTAGAAACCAAAAGTAAGGCTATTACCAAGAAGGTTATTAGAGAAAAAACCTATAGCCTATATATAAAGTATTTCATAAAATAAATACCTGAACACCAAATCCTTAGAGAGGGCTCAGAATGAAGGACATTGCCTTTAGTGGAAAGAATTTAGTTATGTAAAATACCCAGTGAATCATATGATGAGAAATAGCCTGGAATCACAGTCTTGTACCAGCCCCCAGTGGTCCATGTAGCACGTGGCACTTCTTCAATGATGGTAGCTCACACCACCTGAGACAGCCCAATCTATTTTCAAAAAACTTTACTAAGATTTTAAAAAAATGTATAATATATAAAAATATTATAAAAATTAAACTGTTAGGGATACTGCTTGAGGAACCGATGTCTATCCACTCCACTCCGCTATATATTCTTTATCACCTTCAGCTGAGGCCAGGTCCCAGGGAGTAACAAGAATAATAGCTAATATACTGAGCACCTACTATGAGCTGAGCACTGTTCTGAGAGGTTAATATGCATTCACTCAGTTACTCCTTAGAACAACCTAACGGGAAGTACAATTATTATTCCTGTTTATAGATTTTTTAAAAGCACAGAATAATCTGCCCAAGTAAGTGGCCAAGTTCAGATTCAAACCCCAGCAACGCAGCTCCAGAGCTCATACTCTTAACCACCATACTTGTTTGTGGTAAGGCTTCCTTACATATCCTACTGGAAGGCAAAAGATACACTTTCCACTTCCCTCTTCCTCCCATGGCCCTTGCCCCAGTTCATCCTCTCCTTCCCTTTCTGCTGGACTACTGCACTGAACCGAACCTATATGCCTGCCTCCATTCTCTCCATCCAATGTCCTCTCTCCAATCCTGCACATACTTAAGTTTAATATAAAATTATTCTCATTATAAAAGTAATTATGTTCGCCCTGGCCGGTTTTGCTCAGTGGTTAGAGCATCAGCCTACAGACTAATGAGTCGCGGGTTTGATTCCGATCAAGGGCATGTACCTCAGTTGCGGTTCGGTCCCAGACCTGGTCAGGGTCGTGCGGGAAGCAACCAGTCAACGTGTCCCTCTCACATAGATGTTTCTCTATCTCTCTCTCTCTCCCTCCCTCCCACTCTATCTGATGATAAATAGAAAAACATCCTCAGGTGAGGATTAAAAAAAATAGTTATGTTCAATTAAAAGAAATTTAGCAAATATAGAGTAGAAAGAAAAAACCCCAACCTATTCATAGTCTTACCAACCACTGAAACCATCTCTATGACACATTTTGATAATGTTCCTTCCAGTCTCTCTCTTTTTTTTTAATACACTAGCCATTTTTTAAAACATGAAATTAAAAACAAAACAAAAAAAACCCCTAGGCTCTAATCATATTATATCTGAAATTTTAGTGAAAATTGTATCATGAGCATTTGTCATGTTATTAAACATATTTACATTGTCAATGTAAAGTTAAGCTCTGATCATATTAGTTATTGCTCAAAAATGTTGACTATTTCCCCCATGCCTATCAAATAATTGTCAAATTCCTTAGTCTGACATTTAAGTTTCTCTATAATCTATTACAATGTGTTTTCTCTCCTATTTTTCCATACTGTCTAAACATGTATTCTTACCAAATGGGATCTCCATTGCCTGAATACTTCCTGTACTTTTTCCACACTCCCTAGGCCTTTGCTGACCCACATGTTCTAGATTTTAGAAGACACATCCCATTTTGATTGATCTATGCTTAAAATGAACTCCTATTTCACACACAAACCTATTTCTATCCCCTACCCAACCCCAAGCTCCACCATCATTTTCTCAGAGCAAAAATATTTTTTAAAATTTTTATTTATTGATGAGAGAAGAAAGAGAGAGGAGAGAGAGAGAGAGACATCGATTTGTTGTCCCACTTATTTATACATTCATTGATTGCTTCTTCTTATTTTATTTTATTTTTTAAATCCTCACCCGAGGATACTTTTCCATTGCTTTCTAGATAGAGTAGAAGGGCGAGAGGGAGAGAGAGGGAGAGAGAGAGAGAGAGAGAGAGAGAGAGAGAGAGAGAGAGAGAGAGAGAAACATCGACGTGAGAGAGACACATCGGTTGGCTGCCTCCCACACGACCCCCACTGGAGCTGGGGATCAAACTTGCAACCCAGGTATGTGCCCCTGACCAGGAATCAAACCTGAGACCCTTCGGTCCTTGGGCCGACACTAACTGCTGAGCCAAACCAGCCAGGGCTTTTTGCTTCTTGTATGTGCCCTGACTGGAGATTGAACCCACAATCTTGGGTTAGAACAATGCTCTAACCAACTGAGCTACCTTATCTGGCCAGGGCCTACTAAGGGCAAAAATCTTGGAGTCATCTTTGAATCCTCTCTTTCTCCCACATCCCACATCTAATCCATTAGCAACTCCAATGGGCTCCGACTTGGAATATGTATCGCAAACCAAAACACTTTTCAGCATCTGCCCCATGACCTCTCAAATCCAAGCCTTGTCTATTTCTCTAATATAATAACCTATTCCTAGACCTCCCAGCTTCACTCTGCCCTCCATGCTGTTTCCAATGCAACAGCCAAAGGTCCTTAAGAAACATACATTAGAGCAAACCATTTCTTACCTTGTAAGTGCCCAATGGCTTTCCACCACATTTAGAATATAAGTCAAAATGCTGGGCCCTGGCTATCTCTTTGACCTCATTTATTACCACTTCTACCTTCTTTTACTCCCCTCCATCCACACTTGCCTCCTAGGGGTACCTCAACCTCAAGAATCAGTTCACATCTTAACACCTTTGTACTTGCTGTTTCTTGTGCCAAAAGTTCTTCCTCTACTGCTGTGCTGTCCAATATGGTGGCCACAGGGGTCTACTGAGCACTTGAAACGTGGTTAGTCTGAATTCAGATGTGCTTCCGAATGTAAAATACACACTGGATCTCAAAAACTTAATACAAAAGATATAGAATATCACACTAATAATTTATGTATTGATTACATGATGAAATTATATTTTAGATGTATTAGGTAAAATTAAATGTTATTAAAATTAATGTCACCTGCCCTGGTCAGTGCGACTCGGTTGGGCATTGTCCCGTGCACCAAAAGGTTGCTGGTTCGATTCCCGGTCAGGGCACATGCCGGGGTTGTGGGATTGATCCCCGGTAGGGAGAGTGCAGGAGGCAGCTGATCGATGTTCTGCTCTCACATCGATGTTTTTCTCTCTCTCCCTAAAAATCAATAAAAAATATTTTTAAAAAAATGAATGTCACCTGTTTCTTTTATTTATTTATTTATTTATCTATTTATTTATTTATCTATTTATTTATTTATTTATTTATTTATTTATTTATTTATTTATTTATGTTAGAGAGAGGAAGGGAGAGGGAGAGAGAGATAGAAACATCAATGAGAGAGAATATCGACTGGCCGCCTCCTGCATGCCCCCCTCTGGGGATCAGGCCCACAGCCCGGGCATGTACCCTGACCAGGAATCGAACTAGCGACCTTTTGGTGCATGGACTGATGCTCAACCACTGAGCCACACCAGCCGGGCTCACCTGTTTCTTTCTACGTCTTAAATGAGGCTACTAGAATATGTTAAATTACCTATGTGGTTTGAATTGCATTTCTATTGGACCACTGGTTCTCCACCTTGGTTGCACATTGGAATTGCTTAAGAAACTTAAAAAGTATCAGTGCTGGCCCGGCCGGTATGGCTCAGTGGTTGAGCGTCAACCATGCACCAAGAGGTCGCTGGTTCGATTCCCAGTCAGGGCACATGCCCAGGTTGTGGGCCCGATCCCCAGTGGGGGGCATGCAGGAGGCGGCCAGTCGATGTTCTCTCTTATCGATTCTTCTGTCTCTCTCCCTCTCCCTTCCTCTCTAAAATCAATAAAGAAAAAATGTTTTTTTTTTTAAAAGTATCAGTGCCTGTGTTCTATCTCCAGAGATTTTGATATGCTTCTGGGAGATGATTGGACAATAAGTACCAAACATTTAAAAAATACCCATGTTCTTCTAGGAATCTTAACTAAGGAACTCAGAGAAGGATACAGATATTTGTGTTTATTTGGATAATCATCTCAAGATTATACAGAACACTAAAGATATGGGAAAATGCTCACAATATTAAATCAGAAAAAAATAAGAAATTTGAGTAGAAAGGTGGTTAAGATGGTCAAAAACAAAAACAAACAAGTAAAAAACCTGGCTAGCAAAAATGATTCCTACTAGCACTGACATGTTCTATCTCTTGATCTGGTACTCTGTGCTTGTCACATGACACCTGTGATTTGTGCTCCTGTTTTATGTTCAGAGAAAAATACTCTAAAACATTACTATTAGTCATCTACATAGTGGAATTGTGGGTGATTTAAATTTTTCTTTAAAAATGTTCTTTTTTTATCCTCACCCGAGGACATTTTTTTTTTTTTTTCATTTATCTTCAGATAGGGGGAGAGAGAGAGAAACATCGACGTGAGAGAGACACTTCGAGTGGTTGCCACTCACACAACCCCAACCGGGGCCAGGGACAAACTGCAACCGAGGCATGTGCCCTTAGTGGGAACTGAACCTGGGACTCTCTGGTCCGCGGGCTGACACTCTAACTGCTGAGCCAAACTGGCCAAGGCTAAAAATGTTCCTTTATTTTCTATAATAACATGCTATATTTCTATATTTCTATACTTCCCAACTTATTCTATGAGGCCAGCATTACCCTAATAGCGAAACCAGTCAATGAACATTATAAGAAAAGTACAGACCAAATCTCTCATGAATATAGATGTAAAAACCCTCAACAAAATATTAGCAAATTGAATCCAACAATGTATAAAAATTATATAATATGACCAAGTGAGATTTATCCCAGGTATATAAGGCTGGTTTAACATTCAAAAATCAATTGATGTAATCCATCACATCAATAAGCTAAAGAAGAAAAATCACACGATGATATCAGTAGATACAGAAAAAGCATTTGACAAAATCCAACACCCATTCATGATAAAACCTCTCAGCAAACTAGGAATAAAGGGGAACTTCCTCAACTTGATAAAGAACATCTACCAAAAACCTACAGCTAGTATCATATTTAATGGTGAGAAACTCAAAGTTTTCCCACCAAAATCAAGAAAAAGGCAAGGATGTCGCCTCTCACCATTTTTTTCAACGTTGTACTGAAAGTCCCAGCTAATGTGCAATAAGACAAGAAAAGGAAATAAAAGGTATACAGGTTGGGAAGGAAGAAACACAACTGTATTTATTCACAGATAACATAATTGTTTATATAAAAAATCCTGAAAGAATCAACCAAGAAAAAAAAAATCCTGAAACTAATAAATGATTATAGCAAGGTTATAGGATAGAAGGTCAATATACCAAAACCAATAGCTTTCCTAGATGCAAACAAGTGGAACAAGTGGAATTTGAAATTACCATTTACATTTGCACCCCCACAAATGAGATATTTACACATCTAATAAAATATGTACAAGATCTAAATGAGGAAAACTATAAAACCCTGATGAAAGATTAAAAAACAAACAAAAAACAACTAAATAAACAGCCCTGGCCGGTGGCTCCAGCTGGTTAGAGCATTGTCCCGTACACCCAAAGGTTTGGGGTTTGATCCTCCATCAGGGCAGGTATGGTGTTCCTCTCACATCGATATTTCTTTCTTTCTCTCTCTCTCTCTAAAAAATCAATAAAAATATATCCTCGGGTGAGGATTTTTTTAAAATTTAAAGAAAGAAAACTAAACAAACAGATAAATACTCCATGTTCATCTCAGTATTATCAAGATGTCAGTTCTTCCCAACTTGATTTATAGATTCAACACAATCCCAGTAAAAACCCCAGTAACTTATTTTGTGGATATCAACAAACTAATTCTCAAGTTTATATGGACTGACAAATGACCCAGAATAATCAACTCAATACTGAAGGAGAAGAACAAAGTCAGAGCCCGACACCGACTTCAAGACAGGGTGGTATTTGTGAAAGAACAGTAACGTAGGGCAATGAAATAGCCAAGAAATAGAGCCACATAAATATAACCAACTGATCTTTGACAGAAAAGCAAAGGCAATACAATGGAACAAAGATATTCTTTTCAGTAAGTGATACAGGACCAACTGGACAGCCACACGCAAAAAAATGAATCTAGACACAGGCCTACACCCTTCACAAAAATTAACTCAAAATAGACCACAGACTTTAAATGTAAAACACCAAACTATAAAACTCCTAGAAGATAACACAGGCGAAAACCTAAATGACCTTGGATATGGTAATGACTTTGTAGATACAACACCAAAGGCAGGATCCATTAAAGATAGAAGTGATAAGCTGGACTACATTAAAATAAAAGACTTCTGCTTTGTGAAAGACAATGTCAAGAGAGTGAGAAGACAAGCTACAGATTGGGATAAAATATTTGCAAAAGATACATCTGATAAAGGACTGCTGTCCAAAATATACAAAGAACTCTTAAAGCCCAATAATATGAAAATTAACAATCGGATCTACAAATGGGTAAAAGTCCTGAAGATGTACCCCACCAAAGAAGATATGCAGATGGCACATAAGTATATGGAAAGATGCGCAACATCATCTGTTATTAGAATTGCAAATTACAATAAAAATGAGATACCCACTTGTGTAGGAAAAACCTCAGTCTCCTCCTGTATGTCTTTCTCCTTTACTCTCACACTCTCATACTCACGTTCTGACACCAGAGCTGGGTTTTTATTCCCACACACTAAGCAATTCTGCAACACCAGCTGGGTGTCCTACATTTTAATTCAATTCTAACACTATCTACCTAGTGTCAGATCCCACAGGTTAAGGGCTCAGTCCCATGTGACTGTCCCCTACTTCAGATACCAGCTTACCCACAACTTCTGCCCTGGGGGCTACAAATCTGAGGTTCCCATGAACTCCTCCCTCTTGGATTCAATTAATTTGCTAGAGCAGCTCACAGAACTCAGGGAAACACTCACATCTACCAGTTTTTTTGTTTGTTTTTGTTTTTATTCTCACCCAAGGACATTTTTGCATTTATCTTCAGATAGAGCGGGAGGGAGAGAGGGAGGAAGAGAGAGAGAGAAACATCGACGTGAGAGAGACACATCGACTGGTTGCCACCCACAAGACCCCAACAGGGGCCGGGGACAGACTGCAACCGAGGTACGTGCCCTTAGTGGAAACCGAACCTGGGACTCTCTGGTCCGCGGGCCGACGCTGTAACTGCTGAGCCAAACCAGCCAGGGCAACATCTACCAGCTTATTAAAGGATATGAAAAAGGATACAGATGAACAGCCAGATGAAGAGATACACAGGGCAAGGTCTGGGAGGGTCTCTAGTATAGGAGCTTCTGTCTCTGTGGAGTTGGGGTACATCATCCTCTCGGTATGTGGATGTGTTTACCCACCTGGAAGCTCCCCAAACCCCACATTATTGGGATTTTTAGAAGGCTTCCTCACATAGGCATGATCAATTATCACCTCCATTTCCAGCTCCTCTCCATCTCTACGGAATGGAGGGATGGGGCTGAAAATTCCAAGCTTCTAATCATGGTCTTTCTAGTGACCAGTCCCCACCCAGAAACCGTTCAGAACCCTCTTCAGAGTCACCTCATTAGAATAAATTACACTCCTATCACCCAGGAAATTCCAAGGGATTTCAGAGCTCTGTGTCAGGTACTGGAGCCAAAGACCAAATATCAGAACAAAGATGAGACCAGTGCTCCTATCACTTAGGAAATTAAGGGTTTTAGGAGTCTGTGACAGAAATTGGGAGCAGAGACCGACATGTATTTTTTCAGTTGTTTCACACCACTGCACACCTATCAGAAGGCCAATATCCAGAACACTGACACCACCAAATGCCGGTGAGGATGTGGAGCACCAGAAACTTTCAGTCATTGCTAGTGGGAATGCAAAATGGCACAGCCACTTTGAAGACAGTTTGGCAGTTTCTTACAAAATTAAACATAGTCCTCTCATACAACCCAGCAATAGTGATTCTTTATATTTACCCATGAGTTGAAAACACAACCATACAAAAACTTGCACACGAATGTTTCTAGCAGTTTTATTCCTAATTGCCAAAACTTGAAAGCAACCACGATGTCCTTCAGCAGGTAAGTGGATAAATTAACTGTGATACATCCAGAAAATGAAATATTATTCAGAGCTTAAAAAAAAAAGAGAGCCCAGCCGGTGTGGTTCAGTGGTTGAGCGTCAACCCATGCACCAAGAGGTCAATGGTTCAATTCCCGGTCAGGGCACATGCCCAGGTTGTGGGCCTGATCCCCAGTGGGGGGCATGCAGAAGGCGGCCAATCGATGTTCTCTCTCATTGATGTTTCTATCTCTCTCCCTTCCTCTCTCTCTAAAATCAAAAAAGAAAAAATATTTTTTTTTAAAACTTTAAAAAAGAGAGCTATCAAGCCATAAAAAGACACGCAAGAGCCCTAGCCAGTCTGACTCAGCGGCTAGAGTGTCAGCCCGTGGACTGAAGTGCTGTGGGTTTGATTCCGGGTCAAGGGCACGTACCTGGGTTGCAGGTTTGATCCCCAGCTCCGGTCAGGCTCATGTGGGAGGCAACCAAACGATGTCTCTCTCTCACACTGATGTATGTTTCTCTCTCTCTCTCTCTCTCTCTCTCTCTCTCTCTCTCCCCCCCTCCTCCCTTCCACTCTATTTAAAAATCCATGAAGATTAACAACAACAAAGAATACATGGAAGTGTTACTAATTGAAAGAAGCCAATCTGAAAAGGCTACATACTGTCTGAGTCCAACTATAGGACATACTGGAAAATGCAAAACTATAGAGACAGTAAAAAGATCAGTGTTTGCCCCGGTCAGTGTGGCTCAATGGTTAGAGTGTCGGCTGGTGCACCGAAGGGTCGCAGGTTTGATTCCCGGTCAAGAAGGGATGAGGAGGTGGAGCACAGAGAATTTTTAGGGCAGTGAAATACTCTGTATGAAACTATAATGGTAGGTACATGTCTTCAACATTTGTCCAAACCCACAGATTGTACAACCCCAAGAGTGAACCCTAATATAAACTATGAACTTTGGGTGATAATGATGTGACAACATAGATTCATCAAGTATAACAAATACACCACTGAGTCAAGATGTCAATAGTGGGATTGAAAGTAGGGGAGGTTGTGGGTGTGTGGGGGACAGGGGACTTATGAGAACTCTATTTTCCACTTAGTTTTGCTGTGAACCTAAAAAATAAAGTTTATTAATTTAAAAAATTACTTACACATAGGAATATACAGAGGGTTATTTATAACAGCAAAAAAAAATTTTTTTTTTTAAGAAAACTGTAAGACTTTATTGATGGACAAAAAGATGGCCTGAATACATGGTGAAATATAGGCACTCTCCTGGATGGAGTACAGTAGTTCCCATTTTCACTCAGTAAAAGCCAAGGTCCTTATAATAGCCTTTTAGACTCTATGGACCCTGCCCCCACCCTCCCTGACCTTCTCTTCTACCCCTCGCTGCTCCAGCTACTCTGGCTATTTTTAAAAATATGTTTTTTTAATATATATTTTTATTTTTTAGAGATAAAGGAAGGGAGAGGGAGAGAAAAACATCGATGTGAGAGACAAACATCGGTCGGCTGCCTCCTGCATGCATACCTTCACTGAGGATCGAGCCCGAAACCTGGGCATGCCCTGACCAGATATCGAATAGGGACCTCTCCGTCCACAAGATGACGTTCAATCCACTGAGCCACACCAGCCAGACTGGCTATTTTTTAATTTAATTTTAATTTTTTATTGTTGACACTATTGCAGATGTCCATTTTCCCCCCCTTTGCTCATCTCCACCCAGCCCCCAGCCGCCCTTGGCACTCACCACACTATTGTCTGTGTCCGTGGGCTATGCATATACATGCTTTAGCTAATCCCTTCACCTTCTTTATCCAGTCCCCCCCTACCCTCCTCCCTCTGATATTTGTCAGTCTGTTCCATGTATCCATGTCTCCGGTTCTATTTTGTTCATGAGATTCCACATTATCAGTGAGATCATATGGTATTTGTCTTTCTCTGACTGACCTATTTCGCTTAGCATAATACTCTCCAGGTCCATCCATGCTGTCACAAAGGATAAGAGTTCCTTCTTTTTTACAGTCATGTAGTATTCCATTGTGTAAATGTACCACAGCTTTTTTATCCACTCATCTACTGATGGGCACTTGGGCTGTTTCCAGATCTTAGCTATTGTAAATAGTGCTGCTATGAACACAGGGGTGCATATATCCTTTCTGATTGGTGTTTCGGGCTTCTTAGGATATATACCCAGAAGTGGGATCTCTGGGTCAAAAAGAAGTTCCATTTTAATTTTTTGAGGAAACTCCACAGTGTTTCCCATAGTGGCTGCACCAGTCTGTCTTCCCATTAACAGAGCACCAGGGTTCCCTTTTCTCCACATCCTTGCCAGAACTTGTTCCTTGTTGATTCAGTCATAGTAGCCATTCTGATAGGTGTGAGGTGATAGCTCATTATAGTTTTAAATAAATAATAAATATATTTTTTCATATTTCTATTGGCCATCTAGTGTCTATTCAGATCCTTTGCCCATTTTTAAATTGGATTGTCTTCTTGGTGTTTTGTATAAGTTCTTTATATATTTTGAAGATCAACACCTTATCAGATGAATCATTGGCAAATATGTTCTTCCATATGGTGGGTTCCCTTTTCATTTTGTTGATGGTTTCTTTTGCTGTGCATATGTTTGTTTGTTTGTTTTTTTAATGTTTTTACTGGTTTGTTAGAGAGAGAGAGGAAGGGAGAGAGAGAGAGAGAGAGAGAGAGAGAGAGAGAGAGAGAGAGAGAGAAAGAAATATCAATCCACTGCCTCCTGCACATCACCCACTGGGGATCAAGCCCGAAACCCAGGCATGTGCCCTGACCAGAAACTGAACCGTGCATGGGATAACACTCAACCGAGCTATACCAGCCAGAGCTGCAGAATCTTTTTAGTTTGATGTAGTCCCATTTGTTTATTTTTTCCTGTGTTTCCCTTGCTCTCGGAGACATTGGCAGAAATATTGCTCTGAGAGATGTCTGAGATTTTACTGCCTATGTTTTCTTCTAGAATTTTTATGGTTTTGTGACTTACATTTAAGTCTTTTGTCCATTTTCAGTTAATTCTTGTATATGGTATAAGCTGGTGGTCTATTTGCATTTTTTGCATGTACCTGTCCAATTTTCCCAACATCATTTACTGAAGAGACTGTTTTTACTTCATTGTATGTTCTTGCCTCCTTTGTCAAATATTAATTGACCATAAAGGTGTGGGTAGATTTCTTGGGTTTCCCTTCTGTTCCATTGGTCTATATGCCTGTTCTTGTGCCAGTACCAGGCTGTTTTAATTACAGTGGCTTTGTAGTATAGGTTGATATCTGGTATTGTGATCTCTCCAACTTTGTTCTTCTTTCCCAAGATTGCTGAGGCTATTCCGGGCCTCTTTTGGTTCCATATAAATTTTTGGAATATTTTTTCTAGACCTATGAAATATGCATTGGTATTTTAATAGGAATTGCATTAACTCTATAGACTGCTTTGGGTAGTATAGACATTTGTGGGTTTTTTTTAAATCCTCACCTGAGGATATTTTTTCATTTGTCTTCAGATAGAGTGGGAGGGAGAGAGAGAGAGCGAGAAAGGAAGAGAGAGAGAAACATTGACGTGAGAGGGACACATTGACTGGTCGCCCCCTGCACAATCCCAACCAGGGCCAGGGATGAACCACAACTGAGGCACGTGCCCTTGACTGGAATCGAACCCAAGACTCATTGGTCCACGGGTCGACAGCCTACCGCTGAGCCAAACCGGCCAGGACAGTATAGACATTTTAATGATGTAATTCTTCCAATCCATGGACATGGTATATGCTTCCATTTCTTTGCATCTTCCTCTATTTCTTTCTTCAATGTCCTATAGTTTTCTGAGTATACCTCTTTTACCTCCTTGGTTAAGTTTACTCCTATGTACCTTATTTTTATCTGCTGCAATAGTAAATGGAAGTGTTTTCTTAGTTTCTCTTTCTGAAAGTTTGTTATTGGTGTATTAAAATGCCACCAATTCTGGATATTGTCACATTCACTGAAAGTTTGCCCATTTGATTCCCAATCAGGGCACATGCCCAGGTTTTGGGCTCAATTCTCGGTAGGGGGCGTACAGGAGGCAGCTCATCAATGTTTCGCTCTGGCATCAATGTTTCTCTCTCTCTCTTCCTCTCCCTTCCTCTCTCTCTAAAAAAAATAAAATTTCAAAAAAATATATTTTTTAAATGCCACTGATTTCTGGATATTAATTTTGTATCCTGCTACTTTGCTGA
Source organism: Tadarida brasiliensis (assembly GCA_030848825.1). Lineage (NCBI taxonomy): Eukaryota > Metazoa > Chordata > Mammalia > Chiroptera > Molossidae > Tadarida > Tadarida brasiliensis. The sequence goes on from CM061262.1 coordinate 15,299,627, forward strand.
ATTCATTTACTAGATCTAGTGGTTTTTTGGTGGAGCCTTTAGGGTTTTCTATGTACAATATCATGTCGTCTGTGAATAATGAGTTTTACTTCCTCCTTTCCAATTTGGATGCCTTTTATTTCTTCTTGTCTGATCACTGTGGCTAAAACTTCCAGCACTATGTTGAATAAGAATGGTGAAAATGGACATCCCTGTCTTGTTCCTGATCTTAAGGGAAACGCTTTTAGTTTTTGCCCATTGAGTATGATATTGGTTGTAAGTTTTTCATATATGGCCTTTATTATGTTGAGGTATGATCCCTCTATTCCCACCTTGCTGAAAGTTTTTATCATATATGGGTGCTGTATTTTATCAAATGCTTTTTCTGCATCTATTGATATGATCATGTGATTTTTTAAAAAAAAAATTTAAATTTTATTTTTAGAGAGACAGGAAGAGAGAAGGAGAGAGAGAGAGAGAGAGAGAGAGAGAGAGAGAGAGAGAGAGAGAGAGATTTCTATGAGAGCGTAACATGGCATGTGCCCTAACTGGGAACCAAACTGGCAACACCCCCCACCCCTCAGTGCACAGGATGATGCCCAACTGAGCCACACTGGCCAGGGCTGCTCATGTGATTTTTATCTTTCATTTTGTTTACGTTGTTTGTGGATGTTGTACCAGCCCTGTATCCCCAGAATAAATCTTACTTGGTCATGGTGTATGACCTTTTTAATGTATTGCTGGATCCAGTTTGCTAATATTTAATTGTGGATTTTAGCACCTATGTTCATCAGGTATATTGGCCTATAATTTTCTTTCTTTGTAGTGTCTATAACTTGTTTTGGAATTAGGATAATGCTGGGCTTGTAAAAAGAGTTTGGAAGTTTTCCCTCCTCTTGAATTTTTTGGAATAGTTTGAGGAAGATAGGTGTTAGTTCCTCTTTGAATGTTTGGTAAAATTCTCCTGTGAAGCCATCTGGTCCAGGACTTTTGTTTGCTGGGAATTTTTATTTTTTATTACTGCTTCAATTTCATTAGTTGTTATTGGTCTATTCAGGTTTTCTGATTCTTCTTAATTCAGTTTTGAAAGATTGTATGTTTCTAGGAATTTGTCCATTTCGCCCAGGTTGTCCAATTTGTTGGCATATAGATGTTCATAGTATTTGCTTACAATCCTTTATATTTCTGTGATGTCAGTTGTTACTTCATCTCTTTCATTTCTGATTTTATTTGTTTGGGTCCTCTCTCTCTGTTTCTTGCTAAGTCTGACTAAAGGTTCATCAATCTTGTTTATCTTTTCAAAGAACCAACTCTAGGTTTCATTGATCTTTTGTACTGTTTTTGTAGACTCTATGTCATTTATTTCCCCTCTTTATTATTTCCTTCCTTCTGCTTACTCTGGGCTTTTCTTGTTCTTTGTCTAGTTCTTTTAGGTGTAGGTTTAGATTGTTTATTTGACATTTTTCTTCCTTGTTGAGGTAGGCCTGTAATGCTATGAACTTACTTCTCAGGACTGCTTTTGCTGTGTCCCATAGATTTTGCATTGTTGTGTGTTATTTTCATTTATTTCCAGGTAATTTTTATTTCTTCCTTGATCTCCTTGGTAACTCATTCATTGTTTAATAACATGCTAGTTAGCCTCCATGTGTTTGAGTGTTTTTTAGTTGTTTTTTTTTTATTGTAGTTGATGTCTAGTTTCATGCTATTGTGATCTGAGAAGATGCTTGGTATGATTTCAATCTTCTTGAATTTATTAAGACTTATTTTGTGTCCTAACATGTGGTCTATCTTTGAAAATGTTCCATGTGTTCTTGAGAGGAATGTATATTCTGCTGCATTGGGATGAAATGTTCTGAGAATATCAATTAAATCCATATGATCCAGTGTGTTGTTTAAGGTTGCTGTTTCCTTGTTGATCTTTTGTCTGAAATATCTACCCAGTGATGATAGTGGGGTGTTAAAGTCCCCTACTATGACTGTATTATTGCCCATTTCTCCCTTAATTAAAGTCCACCAAGAGTTTTTTTTTTTTTTTTAATATACTTAGGTGCTCCTATATTGGGTACATATATGTTCACATGGGTTATATCCTCTTATAACAGCAAAAATTTATAAACAACCTTACAGTCCAATAGAAGGGAAATGGCTACATTAATTATATCCCACAACCTCTCAGTTACATTTATGAAGCATTTATAACAGCAGGGCAAATGCTGAGAAGTTGAAAATAGCAGATATATATATATATATATATATATATATATATAAAATTGTATAAATGGAATGATAAAAGTACATCATGCAAAAAGACTAGGAGGACAATATACTGAAATGGTAGTACTGAGTTGTCTTTCGGTTTTAAATTTTGTTTTTATAAATGTGCATCTTTATATTGTAAAACTCATGACAGAAAACTTAAAAATACAGAAATATATAGCAAACAAATCATCCATAATCCCAGTATCTAGAGAGAAAAGAGGTCTCCTTGAATTGTGAGACTGTGCATTATTTTCTTTTACATTTTTATTGATTGCTTTTTAGAGAGAGAGAGAGAGACAGAGAGAGAGAAACATCAATTTGTTGTTCCACTTATTTATGCATTCATTGGTTGATTCTTGAATCTGCCCTGACCAGGGATCGAACCTGCAATCTTGGGGTATAGGGATGACACTCTAACCAACTGAGCTACCCAGCCAGGGCTTATTTTCCTTTCTTTCTGTGTTCTAATATTTGGAGATTTTCTAGTATTTGTAGAAAACACAATATACTTGTATAAAATCCTCTTCAGCCATAAGTTCTAAGGCCACCATCAGCCTCTCCATGGAACCATCCAAAACCTCCAGTTTGAATGGATCTCTCTTCCTTGTTTACACTCTGATATGTATCTGTTTTAGCTCAAGATACAGTTTATTTTGTATGCTTATTAACCGTGTGCTTTTATTTTATTTTATTTTTATTTTTTAAACTTATCTTTATTGTTGAATGTATTTACAGATGTTTCTCATTTTTCCCCCATTGCCCCCCTCCTCCCCATTCCCATCGCCCTCCTGCCTTTCCTTCCCCACACTGTTGTCTGTGTCCATTGGTTATGCATATATACATATAAGTTCTTTGGTTTATTTCTTCCTCCCCCCCATCCCCCCTTCCCTTTGAAGTTTGTCAGTCTAACAACCAATTTGTACTTCTTAATCCCTTCACCTTTTTCACCCCTCCCCCCAGCTCCCACCCATCTGGTAACCAACAAAAGTTCTCTGTATCTATGAGAATGTTTCTGTTCTGCTTGTTTATTTTGTTTGTAGATTCGATTGTTGATAGATATGTATTTATTGCCATTTTGTTTGTTCATATATTTTTATCTTTTTCTTCAAGAAGACCCTTCAACATTTCATATAATAATGGTTTGGTAGTGATGAACTCCTTTAGCTTTTCCTTGTCTGGGAAACTCTTTATATGGCCATCGATTCTAAATGACAGCTTTGCAGGATAGAGTAATCTTGGTTGTAGGTTCTTGCTTTTCATCACTCTGAATATTTCTTGCCACTCCCTTCTGGCCTGCAAAGTTTCTTTTGAGAAATCAGCTGACAGTCTTATGGGAACTCCCTTGTAGGTAACTAACTGTTTTTTCTCTTGCTGCTTTTAAGATTCTCTCTTTGTCTTTAACCTTTTGCATTTTGATGATGATGTCTTGGTGTGGGCCTCTTGGGGTTCATCTTGTTTGGGACTCTCTGTCTTCCTGGACTTGTATGTCTGTTTCCTTCACCAAGTTAGGGAAGTTTTCTGCCATTATTGTTTCAAATAGGTTTTTGATTTCTTGTTCTCTCTCTTCTCCTTCTGGCACCCCCAAGATGCGAATGTTGGCACACTTGAAGTTGTCCCAGAGGCTCCTTACACTATCCTCATTTCTTTGGATTCTTTTTTCTTTTTGCTGTTCCGATTAGGTGTTTTTTGCTTCCTTATATTCCAAATCGATGGTTTGCTTCTTGGCTTTACCTACTCTACTATTGAATCTGTATAAATTATTCTTTATTTCAGTTAGTGCCTCCTTCATTTCTGACTGGTCCTTTTTTATTCTCTTGAGGCCCTCACTAAGTTCACTGAGGTTCTCACTAAGTCCATTAAGCGTCCTTATAAGCAGTGTTTTGAACTCAGCATCTGTTAGGTTGCTTAACTCCATTTCACTTAGTTCTTTTCCTGGAGTTTTGTTCTGTTCTTTCATTTGGTACCTGTTTCTTTGTCTCCTCATTTTGGCTGCCTCCCTGTGTTTGTTTCTATGTATTACTTAGCGAGAGGTATGGGGCTAGCTGAGACCAGATGCTGCTTGTTTGAAAGAATTTAGGAAAAGCTGAAGCAGGATCCAAGACAGGCCAATCCTATGGTAAAGCAACTGGCAACAGCTTGGGTGGGCCTGAAAGGTGGGTGGGGCGGGGCCTCAGGGAATCACCAGGGTGGGACAAACAGTGTGAGCCAGGTTGCTGGAGTCTCAGATATGGCGGCGTCTGCAGGCCCAGAGAAGAGCTCACCAAAGGAACAAAAGCCTTTGATAGCACGTCTGTCCAGGAGAAAGCTGCCTCTCCAGTCCTCGCTCCAATGCCAAACAGCTCAGTTCTTCCCCATATGACTCTGGTGCCTTTCAGGCTCCCTCCCGCACGCTGGAGCCTGGAGGGAGCGAGTCCAAGTAAGTCCGTGCGCGGGCCCTTTAAGAGGAGCTGCCGGGGGCTCCAGCCGCCTCAGCCTCAGTTCCCGCTGGTTTTTCCAGCCAGAAGTGATGGGGATTCTCTTCCTGGCACTGGGACCCTGAGCTGGGCGCCTGGTGTGGGACAGGGACCCCTCAGTCCTCAGGGAGGACCTTCCCAGCCAAGGTATCCTCCTAATTTTTATCCGCCACACGTGGGTGTGGGACCAGCCCGTTGTGCCTACGCCCCTCCTACTAGTCTCCATGCAACTTCTTCTTTAATTTCGTAGTTGTAGGACTTCCATTCAGCTGGATTTCAGGCGGTTTTAAATGATGGTTGTTCTGTATTTTAGCTTGATTTCAGGCGGTTTTAAATGATGGTTGTTCTGTATTTTAGCTGTAACTTTGATGTGGTTGTGGGAGGACGCGATACCGCGTTTACCTGCGCCGCCATCTTGACCGGAAGTCACAACCGTGTGCTTTTAATTCCCTCAATCTTTGCAGACAGGGACAAGTCTTACCCATTTTTATATCCTGCCCTACCCACTCAGGCCCCTAGCTCTATGTCTAGAAATGTATTGATTAAATGTCCCTGCCATGTCCCTGTCAGAATCCTCATCTGCCCCCCAGCCAACAAGACAGATGTTCAGAGAGGACCTGTCTTCTTTTAGGGGAGATTGATGGCCTAAATCCAACTTCCTAGATGTAAAGCTGCTCTTTCTCCCTCCCACATACCAGGACACAAAGGGCGAGGCATATACCCAGAAGGGCCCCAGTCATAATGCACCTTTGTATGAAGCAGCAACCTTTGCACCGGCAATTGGTACTTTTCAGAGGAAACCATTTATCAGATTAACTAGTTGGCACGGACATGCAGAATCTGACCCTGGGACAGAGGGGGTTGCAGAGTGGAGATCTCGGTGGTGGAGAAAAAGTATGAGAGTTCTGGCGTAGAAATGTCAGACTGGGGCCAAACAGGCAAGGGGGCAGGGATTGGGCTAGGACTGCTGGCACATAGACTAAATGCCACCGATTTTATCAAATAGCTGAGAACCAAAGTGTGAGCTGAAAACTAGGAGCAGTAAGAGAATCCGGCTGGACACCAGGAACAGCAGCCCCATGGTGCTCAGTAGAGGTTAGACATGGTCACTTCTAATGGCCCTTCCAGTCTGTCAATTTGGGACTTCAAGCAACCATTTTTTTCCTGTCCCTAATGATAACAATATCTGTAATTATACAGCACTTACAATGTGCCACTCATTGGTCTATGCTATTTATTATAGTAACTTGAATAATCTAAAAACCAGAAGAGGGAGGTATTATTATCTTTATATTACAGATGAGAAAACTGGCACAAAGAGATTAAGTAACTCGCCCAACGCCCCACTGCTAGAAGCCGCCACGCTGGAGTGTGAACCATCAGAATCTGTGCCCAACCATGTTCTGCTAGCTTCTGTAAGTGCTAAGATCTTCTCTTCTAGCTCCAGTCCCTTGGGGCCTTTGCCCAGCCCTGTAACATTTCTTTTCTGGTTCTATGGGAGGGAGCAGAAATGCTGGAAAATTTCTAGCACTGAGGTGATTCTTACCTTCAGGAATAGTTCAGAGGTGACCAATAAACAAGCTCTTTAAAAAAAAAAAAAAAAAAAGGAGGTCCTCCCATCCCTGATTGTGTAGGATTCAAAAGTACCCCCCCCCCCCCCCACGCTCTCATCTCTCACTATCAGCCTACTCAAGTGCTGAGTTTAATTTAGTCTTGCAAATAACCTCTAAGTTAGTCCTGGAGCTGAGAGGACTCATACATTTAAAAAATACTCACTGGCCCTGGCCAGGCAGCTCCGTTGGTTAGAGAATCATACTGATACACCAAAGTTGCGGGTTCGATCCCTGGTCAGGGCACATACAACAATCAACCAATGAATGCATAAATAAGTGGAACAACAAGCTGATGTTTCTCTCTCTTCTTCTTCTTCTCTAAAATAAATTTAAAAAAAATTTTTTTAAGCCCAGCCTGTGTGGCTCAGTGGTTGAGTGTTGACCCATGCACCAAGAGGTCGCCAGTTCGATTCCTGGTCAGGGCACATGCCCAGGTTGTGGGCCCGATCCCCAGTGGGGGGCATGCAGGAGGCGGCCAGTCGATGTTCTGTCTCATCAATGTTTCTATCTCTCTCTCCCTCTCCCTCTCCCTCTCTCAAATCAATAAAGAAATAAATAAATAAATCTATCACTTAGGTGCTCAAGAAGCTGAAATGATTAGGTGGGGAGAAAGGATGAAGAATGTAACTTTGGACAGAATGCTTTATATTGATGGTAAGATTTCAAAGTGGCCCTACTCGACTACATTTTAAATAAGGGCTTCAAATTCAGGTAAGAGGTCATAGATGATTTGGGATGTCAGAAAAGTGTCCACATTTAGAACTCTAATAGCAGAAGAGATCTTCAAAATTAAAATTATGGTAACCATGACACTGTACCAAGTGTTTTTTAAATCATTATTTTACATTATTCTCAAAACAACACTATGAAGTAGTTATTAGCTTCAAAAATGAAGAAGTTGAGGCTTAGAGAGGTTAAGAAATTTGCCTGTGATCAGACACTGGTAAAATGAGGATCTAGAATTAAGGGTAAAAGCAAAGCAACACAATAATCATAATGACAATCACAAAAATAAGAAGTTACTATTTATTAAACACTTAATATGCTCCAGATAATTTAGTACTGTAAATACATTTACATCTTGCAACCACCCTATAAAATAGTATTTGCAAATGCAAAAACATGGCCCTATCAACCAACTAAGCCCTTAACCACCATGGCTTTAAACAAGCTTTGGGAAACACTCATTGTTAGATGGCTAGAACAATAATAATTTGCAAAATGATTTACAGTTTGTGCCCGGCGGGTGTGGCTCAGTGGTTGAGCATCAACCCATGCACCAAGAAGTCGCTGGTTCGATTCCTGGTCAGGACACATGCCCAGGTTGTGGGTCCGATCCCCAGTGGGGGGCATGCAGGAGGCAGTCAGTTGATGTTCTCTCTCATCGATATTTCTCTCTCTCTCCCTCTCCCTTTCTCTTTCTAAAATCAATAAAGAAAAAAATTTTTTTTAATGATTTACAGTTTGCAAAGTGATTTCATATACCTTATCTCATTTGATTCTCACATGGTGAAAAGTGGTGTGCAATGCATGTATTCTTGCACCCAATTGAAAAATTAGGAACCTAAGACTCCAGGATACCATCAAGACTACAATACAGGTCTCTGACTTCTAATCTAGGCCTCATTAAAAGCATAGGTAGAGCCCTGGCCAGTTTGGCTCAGCAGTTTGAGCTTCGGCCCTCAGACCAAAGGGTCCTGGGTTTGATTCCTGGTCAAGGGCACATACCTGGGTTGCAGGTTTGATCCCCGAGCAGGCCCCAACCCTGACCGGCAATCGGTGTCTCTCTCACATCAATGTTTCTCTCTCTCTCTCCCCGCTGCCCTCCTTCCACTCTATCTAAAAATCAATGGAAAAATATCCTTGGGTGAGGATTAACAACAACAAAAAAACAATAACAAAAACCAAAAAGCCTAGGTAGAAAAGAAGTAATACAGAGAGAGGCTCAAAGTGAAATGACAGAAAAATACTAAATAAATACTAACTGAAAAGAAGCTGACACCAAATATTGACATGAGATAAATAAGCACTTAAGGCCAAAAGCATTATAAGAGATAGTTACTATATGATTATTTGAAAATTGGCTACAATAATAATTTCTTTTCTTTTATTTTTCAAAGAGATGGTTATTCCTTTTTTTTTTTTTTTTTTTTTTTACTTTTCAATTACGGTTTACATTCAATATTATTTTGTGTTCATTTCAGGTGTACAGCATAGTGGTTAGATAATCATATACTTTACAAAGTGTTCCCCCCAATATTTCCAGTACCTGACTGGCACCATACATAGTTATCACAATATTATTGACTATATTCCCTATGCTGTGCTTTACATCCTTGTGACTATTTTGTAACTACCAATTTGTAATTCTTAACCCCTTTACCTTTTCACCCAGTCCCCCAACCACCCTCTCCTCTGGCAACCATCAGCCTGTTCTCTGTATCTCTGAGTCTGTTTCAATTTTGTTTGTTCATTTATTTTGTTCTTCAGATTCTATATATAAATGAGATCATATGGTATTTGTCTCTGACTGACTTATTTCACTTAGCATATTAACCCCTAGGTCCACCCATACTGTGACAAATAGTAAGATTTCACTCTTTTTTATGGCTGAGTAATATTCCATTGTGTATGTATGTGTGTGTGTGTATATATATTACAGCTTTTTTACCCACTCGTGTATTGATAGGCACTTGGGTTGCTTCCATATCTTGGCTATTATAAATAACGCTGAAATGAAAATAGGGGTGCATATATATTCTTTTGAATTAGTGTTTTGAGTTTCTTCGGATATATACCCAGAAGTGGAATTGCTGGGACATAAAGCAGTTCCATTTTTAATTTTTTGAGGACCTTCCATACTGTTTCCATAGTGGCTGCATCAGTCTGTGTTCCTGACAACAATGCACTAGGGTTCCCTTTTCTCCACATCCTCACCAACACTTGTTGTTTGTTGATTTATTGATAAAAGCCATTCTGACAGGTGTGAGATGATATCTCATTGTGGTTTTAATTTGCATCTCTCTGATGGTTAGTGATATTGAACATCTTTTCATATGTCTATTGGCGATCTGTATGTCCTCTTTGGAGAAATATCTATTCAGTCCCTCTGTCCATTTTTAAATTGGATTGTGTTTTTGGTGTTGAGTTCTTTAAAAATTTTGTATATTTTACTCTCTTATTGGATGTATCATTGGCGAATTTGTGCTCCCATTCAGTAGGTTATCTTTTTGTTTTGTAGATGGATTCCTTTGCTGTGCAAAAATTTTATAGTTTGATGTAGTTCCAATAAAAAAAATTACAATAATATTTTATACAATAATAATTTATTTGCTAAAATAATATAGTAATTCTAAATACGTATATCCCAAATAATAAAGGTTCTAAAATATAAAGGTAAACTTGACAAAACTATAAGAAGAAACTGATAAATCCACCATTGGAGTAGGAGATTTTAATACATCTTTTTTAGTAACTGATAGACTGAACAGACAAAACTCAGAAAGGATTTGGAAGATTTGAATAGCACTATTAACAAGCTTGAGATCTATTTATACATTTTTATATATTTACATATGTGTGTACTTATATATCAAGCATATTAAATAAATGTAGTCCATCTGGTGTGGCTCAGTGGTTAAGCGTCGACCCATGCACTAAGAGGTCACCGGTTCGATTCCTGATCAGGACATGTGCCCAGGTTGTGGGCCTGATCCCCAGTTGGGGGTATGCTGGAGGTGGCCAATCGATGTTCTCTCTCATCGATGTTTCTATCTCTCTCTCCCTCTCACTTCCTCTCTCTGTAAAATCAATAAAGGGGAAAAAAAAGAAAAAAGAAACCAGGGAAGTCTCTGAAGTTGAATTGAAAAAGCCTTTATTTTAAAAAAATAAAATAAAATAAATGTATATATGTGCGTGTATTGGAGAATACACATTCCTTTTAAGCATACAAATTTACTACATATTAGGTCACAAGGCAAGTCTCAAAACATTTTTTAAAGTATTATAAAGACTATATTAAGTGACGAAAATGCAATGAATAAGAAATCATCAAAAACAACATCATCCCACACATGGAAATTTTAACATACACTTCCTAATAACATATAGTTTAAAGAAAAAAATCTTAATGTAAAAATTTTTAAGAACTAGAACTCGATAATGAAAACACCACGTGGTAAAACTTACTGGATGTCTACACTAAGACCCAGCCTTTTTCCACTTCCAAACAAGAGTGATAAAGTCACGAATGTACAACTACCCACAGTTCTGCACCTACACTGCTGGCCATGTTTAACATGATTCTGGGGAAGCAGGAGTCGACTTTACATACAAGTCCCTTTTCCTCGCAAAACTGAACGGCAAAACAAGGTCAGCATCTTTTTAAGACCAGTGGCCACATAGTAAAACTGTACATCGTGCCCCAGCTGGGTGGCTCAGTTGGTTGGAGCACTGTCCCATACACTAAAAGATGGTGGGTTCGATTCCTGGTCTGGACACATACCTAGGTTGCAGGTTCAATCCCCAGTTGGGGTGTGTACTGGAGGCAACTGATCAATATTTCTCTCTCCTCCCCCCCCCCGCCCTTCCTCTGTCTCTAAAATCAATAAAAACATTCTCAACTATACATCATTGTCCATTCATTTAAAAAGCAAAGTCAGTAGGATGGTATAAAAGTGATAACCGGCACATTTTTACTTTTTTTTTTTTTAATCCTCACCCAACGACATTTTTGCATTTATCTTCAGATAGAGTGGGAGGGAGAGAGGGAGAAAGAGACAAGGAAACATCGACATGAGAGAGACACATCGAATGGTCGCCACCCACACGACCCCAACCGGGGCCGGGGACAAACTGCAACCAAGGTATGTGCCCTTAGCGGGAACTGAACCCGGGCCTCTCTGGTCCGCGGGCCGATGCTCTAACCGCTGAGCCAAACCAGCCAGGGCGCATTTTTATTTTTTGATGATGAACACATTTTCTCTGAGATGGAGAATGATCTCCATTCTCAATTTCTACTACCCAAGAGAAATGAAAGCTTATGTCCACAAAAGTCTTGTATAAGAATGTTCATAGGTGCTTTATTCAGAGTAGCCGAACACTGAAAACAATCCAAACCACCATCAGCAGAGAATGGATAAACAATAGTATATATCCATCCATATAATGGAATAAACTCAGCAATAAAAAGGAACAAATGAACTAATATGCACAACACATGCTGATGAAAGAAGCTGCACAAAGAGAATACTGATCGCTTCATGCAGACGAACTCCTAGCCTAGCATAGTCCTAACACTGATTGACAGGTGGTGAAGGGACAACTGATTCAAAATGGGCCCCATGGAGCTTTCTAGGCTGATGGAACTACCCTCTATCTTGATTTGGATGATGGGAAGATGGTTGTTTACATTTGCTGAAACTCATAAAACCATAGACTTAAGATACGTGTATTTTATGATATGTATATTCAATAAATTTTTTAAAAACCTTACAGAGCCCAGCCAGTGTGGCTCAGTGGTTGAGCGTCGACCCATGCACCAAGAGGTCGCACATGCCCAGGTTGTGGGCCCAATCCCCAGTGGGGAGCATGCAGGAGACAACCAATCAATATTCTCTCTCATCAATGTTTCTATCTCCTTCTCCCTCTCACCTCCTCTCCCTCTAAAATCAATAAAGAAAAAAATTTTTTTAAAAACTTACAGAATTTAAGTTTTAAATTTTAAAACAACACTTACAGGGAAATATATAACCTTAAGTGCATGTATTAGAAAAGAAAAAAAGATTCAAAACTGATAAATCAAGAACAGATGTTAGAAAGTTAAAAAAAAACAACAAAAAAACAGCAGAATTAATCCTAAGAAAGTAGAAAGATGAAAATAATAAAATAAGAGCAAAAATTAACGAAATAAAAATAAACAGTAAAGAAAATCAATAAAGTCAAAAGCTGTACATCAAAAAGATTAATAAAATGGACAAAAGTTAGGTGATACAGATCAAGACAAAGAAAAAATACAAATAAACAATGTTAAAGAATTTTAAAGTGATATATTTAAAGCTACAGCCGTCCCTCGCCACTTCGCGCTTCGACTTTTGCGGCTTCACTCTATCGCGGTTTTTTCAAATATATATTTGAAAAATATATACTATACTATATTTGAAAAAACTGCGATAGACAGAGTGAAGCTGCAAAATTCCACGTGCGAAGTGGGGAGGGACGACTATGAATAAATAAAGAATCCTACTTCGCGGAAATTCATTTATCGCGGTAGAGTCTGGAACTGATTAACCGCGATAAACGAGGGCCGACTGTACAGCAGAGTTGTTTAGGTTAATCCTCACCCAAAGATCTGTTCTTTTTATTAATATTAGAGAGGGAGGGAGAGAAACATCAACGTGAGAGAGAAACATCAATCGGTTGCCTCCAGTACACTGCAGATCGAACCTGCAACCTAGGTATGTGCCCTGACCAGGAATCAACCTGTTACCCTTTGGTGCACATGACGATGCTCCAACCCAACTGCGACACACCAGCCAGGGCGCAGCAGAGTTTTTAAAATGAGAAAACTACAAACAACTTTATGCCAACAAATCTGAAGTAGACAAACTAGATAATATTATATGATTTACCAAAACTAACTCAAGAAGAAAGAGAAAACCCTATATAGTCCTGTAGAACAACCACATATTTTATTATCTGAACAAAGACATCTTTGAAAGTGAGACGAGGCATTATTGATGAGTATGCCAGGGAACAGACATAATCTGGCCCTAGTCCAGGCAAACCAGGATGCATCTGGTCACTTTACACATAGCCAGAAACAACAATTAAATATGTAATTTAAAATCTTCCTACAAAGATGATACCAGGCTCAGAAAGTTTTATAGGAATGATCTGCCAAACATTCAAGAAAGCATCAATTCCAATTTTAAGCCACCTTTTCTTAGAGATTAAGAAAGGGAAAGCATTCTGAACTTATTCAGTGAGATTAGTAAAATTCTAATTCCAAACTAGACAAATACTGTATGAGAAAAAAATTACAGGTTAATATCACTTATGAACATAGATATTGATACCTTGTTCAAAATATAAGCAAATTAAACTCAGTACTATATAAAAAAGATAATATGTTCCAATTAAATTTGTCCTAGAAATACAAAGAAAGTTTAACATAAAAATATTAATGTAATTTATAGCATTCACAGATGAAGGAAAATCCGTAAGATCATTTCAATAGATGTAGAAAAAGCATTTATAAATAAACTAGAAATTAAAAAAAAACTTCTTTAACCTATTAAATAGCAAGTACTAAAAACCTATAGCAATCATTATTGTTAGTGGAAAACCATTAAAAGCATTTATTTTATATTCAGGAACCAGTCAAGGATGCTTGCTATTCCTGCTTCTACCTGACATTACATTGGATATCTTAGAAAAACTGGAAAGCAAAAGTATAGAATTGAAAAGAAACAACAATGTCATTATAAATAGATGATCTGTTTGTCACAATACCCCTTCAAATCTATAAATGATTGAAATTAATTCAGAGAATAAAATAAACAAAATCCAGAGTATCTCAGTGGGGTTTAATAGAGAGATGACTCAGAAAGGGCAACACAGGAAGCTTCCGTGGAATTAGTGATATTATATTTCTTAAGTTGCGAGGTAGGTATATTGTGGGTTTAGCTTTATTATACTGCTTCATAATTTATATATATGCACATATATATTCATATATGTGCATTTGCATTCTTTTTTTGTTTTTGCTTTTTAATCCTCACCCGAGAATATATTTTCATTGATCTTAGAGAGAGAGGAAGGGAGAGGGAGAGATAGAGAGAAACATCGATGGGTTGCCTTCCCCATGTGCCCCAACCAGGGATCCAACCCGAGACCCTTTGGTGCACGAGACGAAGCTCCAACCACTAGGCCACACTGGCCAGGGAGCATTTTTATTCTACTTGAATATGATAATTAATAATTAAATTAAAAGTATTTTTACTTTCTATATTACCCAATTATTAGTTGTTTGATGCTTTTATAATGAAAATGTTAAAATGTCTGTACTTGGAAGAAAAAAAGATTAAAAAAAGAAAAGAACAAAAGCCAATGAAGGGAGCCTGGAATTTCACGAAGGGTTTGATGGATGGCTGGTGGGTGGCAGTGAGGGTGATTAATAAGGCCAAGTCCAATTAAAGTCAGGACAAGGGCTTAGTCAAGTACCGAGAAGAGGCTGCTAGATTTGGAGGGAAGACCCATAGCAGTGACCTTTAAGAGGGTAGTTTTTATAGGCTGGCAGGAGGCGGAGCCCAAAAGGAGGGGGTTAAATCATGAATGAATACATAGCAAAAAACTGGAAACCACCCAAAGGCCTAACAATCAGGGCCTGGTTAAACAACCATAGTACCATTCATAGAAGAAATGATGCTGTGTCCATACACAGGCGGGCTTACAAAATTAGGTGACGTAAAAAATTTCAGGACACAAAATAGCATTTGTGCAGATTACAATCATGAAAGGACATGCGTGTGCAGAGAGAGGCAGATAGGATTGGACAAGATCAAGTCATGTTTGTGGATGCTGTTTTAGGGCTATGGGATTTTATTTTCCATTTTTGGAATGCTGGCAGTCGTCAAACAAAAACATGTAATGTTTCTTTAAAATAAAAAGAATGGCTGTTGAAGAAATGGTGGCAGCAAGTGAAGAAAGCTGACGGTGACAGGAAGGAATGAGGTGGCAAAGCAGCTGGAGGAGTGCGAAGGGCTTGGGGCAGCAGCTGGTGGGGGCACAAGGGCTGCTGGGCAACAGGTAGAGGAGAGAGGGAGGCTATTTCCTATATTGCCTATATGTCCTTTTTTAAACATTAAAACACTAACAATCCTGCCCAGCCGGTGTGGCTCACTGGTTGAGCATCGACCCATGCACCAAGAGGTTGCTGGTTTAATTCCCTGTCAGGGCACATGCCCAGGTTGTGGGCCTGATCCCCAGTGGGGGCATGCAGGAGGCAGCCATTCGATGTTCTCTCTCATTGATGTTTCTATCTCTCTCTCCCTCTCCCTTCCTCTCTCTCTAAAATCAATAAAGAAAAAATATTTAAAAAAACACACACACAAAAACTAACAATCCTCTTTTTTAACAAATTTAAACAGTCCAAAAGTGTGTGTTAGGGTGTTGGAGGGGAGGGGTAGTGATAGAACCCTTGGCTCACCTCCTATTCCTTACTGTTAATATTTGAGTGTAGCTTTCCAGAGTTGTACCCTATTCTTTCATCTGCATTTCACTGGCTTTTTTTATTTTTCATTTTTTTTTCTTTATTGAGTTTTAGAGACAGAGAAAGGGAGAAGGAGAGAGAGAGAGAAACATCAATGAGAGAGAACATCAATTGGCCACCTCCTGCACACCCCCACTGGGGATTGGGCCCACAACCTGGGCATATGCCCTGACTGGGAATCCAACCAGCAACCTCTTGGTGCATGGGTCGATGCTCAACCACTGAGCCACACCGGCCGGGCACTGGCTTTTTATTTTATCTTCATTGGCTTTTAATTACAGAGTCAGATAGGATTAAAGAATGTAAGCAGTGAAATCCCCCATCCTGCAGAGCTAACATCTGTTGGTGGTCTGGAGAAGGTCCTTGCAGACTAGTTTGTCTGTGTGCATGTAAATATACATGTTCATTTATAGCTTCATGGTTGATTGTTTTTACAAAAGCAAGACCACATTCCACCTATAGATCATCAAGTTCACTCTACAATGTTATGGCAGATCACTCCCAAGTCTCCACATAGGATTACCTTCATGCTTGTGAACAGCTGACTAATATTCCACAGCATATAGTTGAAAGATGAGCCTCAGAGAGCACAGGGGGCATCCTTCTTTACCTCCGATTGTCAGGGGAGGACATACAGAAACAAAAGATTCAAGATGGCAGGAGGCATTGCTTGCAGGGGACTGGCCGTGGGAGTGGGGAGCGAGCCGACAGAGAAGGTTTTTCTGCCTTCTTCTTAAGCCACAGTCCTATCCAAATCTAGTTAAATCACACAGAACTGCAAGGGGCAGGGTTGTGATTTGAGCCTGAGTGATAAGGCCACCGCTGGGGGCCCAACTTCCTTGAGTGACCTGTTCTTCCCTGGTGGTGGCTAGGCAGAGCCCACTTATCAGACATCTTAAGGGGAGCCCCTAGAACAGTGTTCTCTAGGTGTGGTCCCTGTGCCAGCTGGAGCAACATCGTCTGGGAAACAAATCAGAAATGCAAATTCTCCGGCCCCACCTCAATCCCTCTAATCTGCATCGCTGGCATGGGACCCAGCAGTCCCTGTGCAAGAAGGCCTTCAGGGGATGCAGGTGCATGCTCAACTTGGAGGACTTCTGTTCTAGAATGTGGATTGGAGTCCGATAGCGATAGCGCCCATTTGCTTCGGAGACAGGGAGGAGTCAGCCCTGAAGGGAATAGGTGGGCCGACTTCATAAGTGGTCTTTAGTACCTTCCAGGCTACAGGCAAAGTCAGTGACCTAGTAGTCCCTGGAACAGCCTCCCCTCCCTTCGGGTGACATCAGTCCCCTCTCTACAAAAAGAGCACCACAGAAAGGGAGGGTGGCTGTGCAAACCCACTTCTTTCCACTTTCCCTAAGCGTGTCCCCTCCTGTTTAACGCACCCCGTCTCCTGGGGGGCTGCCCTTTGCTGGATGGAGGGCTGGAGGGGGAGAAAAGCTTTTGAGTGTTGAGGAGGAAATGGGATGTGGCATCAGTGTGGCTGGGCTGGTGGAGGGAGTTGGAGGGAGAGGAGGAAGGCAGGGAGAGGAAGAATGCCCTCATTTCACCCAGCTGCTTCTGCCTGCACCTGTTCTGCGGAGGCCTGAGGGACGACACCAGTAAATGACACGCACCATCTAGAGGGGCCCCTTCCCACAGTGCAGCAGGGCCCGGTTAACTGACAGGAAAACTGTGAATGGGTTCAGGTGGCTGAAATGAGGGACTGGGGAAAACAGCTGGGCTCCTCTGGGGGGTGGAGCAACTGTCTTCTGTCACCCCCAGGCTCTCAGAAGTTAGGGCAAGGGGTGGGAGGGCGGGTCAGGACCAGATCAGAGACCTGCGGATTTCCCTAGGAGCCTGAATGGGACGCCACTGAGGAGAAAGAAGCTAGAGCAGAAACAGTACACACCTGAACCCTGAGGAGGTTCCCAGTTGGTAAGCCCTACAACATTCGACAACATTTTTTAGTTACGCTATAGGCACTAACCTTCATTAAAAAACAAACAAAAAAAAGAACTTTATTTTTTGGAGCAGCTCTAGGTTCACAGAAAAACTGAGCTGTGAACAGTGACAGGAAATTTTTAAAATTTCTTTTCGTTCTGTCTTCCACATATATAGATCGCAGAAGTTCATCCTCGAAGTTGATTGGTCAATCAGTTCACCAATCATTTTATAAGCATCCAATAAGGGCTCTCAATAGCAATTCTCAAACTTATAAGACTCACTGGGAAGTTTATTAAAGAGGCAGGCTCTGGGTCTCTTCACCAGAGGTTCTGCTTCAGGAGGTCTGGACACACTGCAGGAGATGTTGATACATTGGACACCCTGGGCCCCACTCTGAGAAGCTCAGGCAGGGTGTGTACAAGGACCATGAGGCTCTGGTGGGAAGGGAGGAAACCAGGAACATAAAAGACAGGAATCCCATCGCCCAGCCCCACCCCGAGAACTGAGGTCACAGAGTACGATCAATGTCAGCTGAGGCATTGGGCACTCAGACCCTGAAGATCTCAGAGAGGCCAGTGACTAAAACACTCACCAGCTCCGAGATCCCTTCTACAGCAACCAGCTGGAAGTCCGAATGAGGAGGAAATAAGCCAGGAAACTTGCCTTCAGCAAGTTCACCTTCCTATGCCGCCAAGCCCTGATTGGCGGGTGGTAGGGTGGTGGCGATGGCCAGAAGAAAGCCAGGACAATCAGTGTGGTTGGAGCAGAGGGACCACATAAGAAATGCAGGGTTAGGCTGGAAAGATGAGGTAGGGGTGCTGTGGGTTGACCTGTGTCCTCCAAAACAATATGTTGAAGTTCCAAGCCCCAGAACCTCAAAAGTGACCTTATTTGGAAACAGGGTAGTTGCAGATATAATTAGGATGAGGTCATATCAGAGTAGGGTGGGCCCTTACATCTGACATGACTGGTGTCCCTATAAGAAGAGGAGACACAGAGGGAAGACAGCCATGTGAAGACAGAGGCAGACTGGATTGATCTAGCTACAAGCCAAGGAATACCTGGGGTTACCAGAAGATGGAAGAAATAGGAAGGATCCTCCCCTACAGGCTTTAGAGGGACATGGTGTGCTGACACCTTGAGTCTGGACTTTCAGCCTCCAAAACTATGAGGAATGCATTCCTGCTGTTTTAAACCACCCAGTTTGTGGTACTTTGTTATAGCTGCCCCAGGAATGAAGGGGTGGGGGGTGGCTTTCGGATGCTTTATGATGTTCAGCATGGAGCCATTAAGTCATGCTGAAGACGGAAGTCATTCTGGATGAATAAACCACAGGAACCTGAGGATCCATATCAAACCTTCTCCCTGTCTTAGCTCATTTTTAAAAAGAATTAATTTAAGCCCTGGCCGGTTTTGCTCAGCGGTTAAAGCGTCGGCCCGTGGACCAAAGAGTCGCGGGTTCAATTCTGGTCAAGGGCACGTACCTCTGTTGCGGTTCGGTCCCCAGCCCTGGTCACGGTTGTGTGGGAGGCAATCAATCGATGTGTCTCTATCACATTGATGTTTCTCTCTCTCTTTATAACTCTATCTGAAGATAAATGGAAAAAAAGTATCCTTGGGTGAGGATTTAAAAAAAAAAAAAAAGACTTAACTAAGTCCTTTGTCCACTCATCAAAATGTTGATAGCATGAAAGACAAAGAAAAATTAAGGAAACATTTTAGGTTAAAGGAAACTTACTGAGACATAACAACTGAATACAACCCATGATCTGGAACTGTGTTTTCTTTTTGGCTATAAAGCATATCATTGGGACTACTGTGACATTTGAGTAAGGTCTGTAGATTAGATACTAGCATTGTGTCGATGTTAATTTCCTGGATTTTATCATTCTACTGGGGTTATGTAAGAGGAGGCCTTGTTTTACGAATGTACACTAAACCCTGGCCAGTGTGACTCAGGTGCTTGGGCTTCGTCCCATACACCAGAAGGTCATGGTTAGCAACCAATGGGTTTCACTCTCACACTGATGTTTCTCTCCCTCTTTCCCTCTCCCTTCCTCTCTTTCTAAAATCAATAGAACCATGTTCTTGGGTGAGGATTTTTTTTTTAAAAAAGAATGCACGCTAAGTCCTGGCCAGGTAGCTCAGCTGGTTAGATCATCATCCCCATAGGCCAAGGTTGTGGGTTCAATCCCAGTCAGGGCAAATACAAGAGTCAACCAATGAAAGCGTAAATAAGTGGAACAACAAATCGAAGTTTCTCTCTCTCCTTTCCTCTCTCTCTAAAAATCAGTAATAACAAAAGAGCCCAGCCAGTGTGGCTCAGTGGATTGAGCATTGTCCCATGGACTGAGAGTCATCCCATGGACTGAGAGATCCTGGTTTGATTCCCGATCAGGGCACACGCCCGGGTTGCTGGCTCGATCCCCAGTGAGGGGCATGCAGGAGGTAGCCAATCAATGTATCTCTCTCACATCGATATTTCTATCTCTTTCCTCCTTCCTTTCTCTCTAAAAAATCAATTAAAAATATTTAAAAAATAAAAAAAAAAGAATGCACACTAAAGTAGGAACATTATGTCTGCAATTTACGTTCAAACAATGTATATATACATTAGAGATAGATAGAATGATAAAACAGATACGACAGAATGTTAACATTTGGGGAATCTGGGGGCAGACTATATGAAGACTTTCTGTATAGTTCTTACAACTTTTCTCTATCTGAAATTACCAAAATAAAAAGGTGGGTGGGGGGATCTGCTGACCAGCCCATGGCTCTCCTGCTGAGCTCTAACCCTCTGAAGCTTCTAGAGCAAAGATCTAGACACCAAACTAAGTGACGAGAGCAAGAGTTCTGAGAACTCTGGTTTCTACATGTTGGGATTCTACCAATGGCCTTGGTGGTTGTTGACTATTAAGATGTGGTTAACGTGGAATTATCTGTGTTATAAGTTACTTGCAGAAAACCCCTTTCTCTTCTTCTCATACACAGTATGACCTGGAACTGGAAGGAGCCCTACATATTTAACCCAAGCTTCTAACACATTCATTATATCCTCATTAATATCCCAAGGCAGGTGAATCTAGGCTCTTCTGAACAATTTTGGAGAATGGAGCCTCACCCTCTCTCACGGCCCATTCATTCTATCACTGGTCAGTTCTGACCGTGAGAAAAATTCCTCCATCTCCTGAGCTAGAACCTCCCTTTCTGGAACCTGTACCCACTGAAGCTGGTCCTGCCTTCCGAACGGGGTTACAGCGTCCCCTTCCCCTAGGATCTTAGTCATTCTCCCCTGAACAAGTTCAGGTTTGTTAATGTCCCTCTAGGATATAAACGCAATACTATAAATCTAGCTTGATCAGAAAGCGGAGACCACACCCTGTCCAGTGCTGGGCATTCTGTTCACACAGCCTCAGAGGGAGTTAGGCTTTTAGGCAACTGCATTACACGGTTGACTCAGAAAAGAATTTAGACTTAAACCAGTTTTCTCCTGAGAACCACGCTGAACTGTGCTGGTGGTGTCAGCAGTTATCACCACCCAACATCACGTCGTACACTTGTTTGCTCGGTGTCAGTCTCCACCCACCACATACAAGCTCCACGAAGGCAGGGCCTTTGTCTGGTTCTGAATCCCCCGTACCTACAGCAAGTCCAGACCTGCTGCAGAATTCAATAAATACATGCCGATTAAATGAATGACTGTTCAGCCCTAGCTCCCTTATCCTGTACTTCTGCAAGTTACTTCTAATTCACACCCAGCTGACTAACGAGAGGGATTTGAGGTGACTTGCTTTGCAGAGGACTTTTTGTTACCATCAGGGCAAACTTTGTTTTTGTTGGAATTCAGATCTTATTAAATTTACATCATAGTTACAGCTTGTTAAGATCTAATTCCTGGTTCTCTCAACCAACATATCAGCTGTCTCTCCCAGTGTCAAGCCATTCACTCAAGAATGAGTCCCCTGCAGCCACGCGGGTCCTCTTGCCTTCCTCAAGCACTCCAGGAAGGTTCTACTCCCAGGATCTTTGCTTCGGCTGCTCTCTCTGCTAGCATCCCCACCCTCCCACCCCCCAGGTAGCTCCAATGCCAATTCCTTCCCTTTGAGTCACTGTTCAAATATTTCCTCTCAGCTGATGCTGGTCATTCTATTTAAAACTGCAAAATGTCCTCTCCCTTTCCAGTACTGTCCCCCTTACTACTCTATATTTTTGGTTTGTCCATGGTCCTTATCATCTTTTTTTTTTCCATTTTGTAATTGAATGGTTATATATATATATATATAGTTGAAAGTATTACAGATGTCTCTCCCTTTTTTTCCCCCATTGACATCCCTCTCCCCCGTCTATGTCTATTGGTTCTGCCTGTATGTATAAAAGTTCTTTGGTTTTTCTCTTCCTCTTTATCATCTTTTAATGAGCTTTTGAACTTTGCTTATTTACTGTGTGTACTGCTTGCTGTCTGTCCTACCAGTCCTGTCCCTTGCTAAACAAAGGGAGGAATGCTTGCCTGTTTTGTTCACCAGTGTATCCCAAGCACACAAAACAAGCCTGGCACATAATAGATATTCAATAAATACTCACTGAATGAATTAATGGACAATATTGTTCCTGCCCTGGACCCAGGACTGTATGTGACACCAAGATGAGTAAGACACAAAGATGCAGCTGGTCACATGCCACCCATGTCATCTCCCAAGTCACTGGTAAAAATGTGTAATCAGTAAAACAAAACCTGTTTTAGTGGCACTGGAAAGTGCTCATCTTATATACACCGAGGTCAGTGGGAATTCAAAACTGTAATGTAGCGCCCTGGCTGGTATGGCTCGGCAGTTGGAGTGTGGGCCCGAGGACCAATGAGTCATGGGTTCGATTCTGGTCAAGGGCACATACCTCGGTTGCGGTTCATCCCAGGCCCTGGTCAGGTTGTTTGAGGTGCAACCAGCTGATGTGTCTCTCTTGCATCGACGTTTCTCTCTCTCCCTCCCTCCCACTCTATCTGATGATAAACAGAAAAAGATCCTCAGGTGAGGATTAAAAAAAAACAAAACTGTAATGTATTACATGACCCCAATTTTAGGAAAGTAGCTGTCTAAATAGAAATAACACTAGAAATAAATACACCAAAATGTTACCAGCAATTATTTCTGAGTAATGGGATCATGGTTCATTTTCTTTTTCTTCTCTCCATTCTTCAAAATTTCTACAATAAGCAAGTATTTCTCTTATGATAATAAGAATTGCAATGTATGGGTGCTTGCTGTCACTGTTATTATCTGGACAAGGAAAACGAGAGCCAGAGGTTTGAACCGCCACTGTGATACTTCAAGCTTACGAACCCCTTTGCCCTTCGGTCTCCAGTACAACACCAGGATAATAATAATCCCCACCTCACTGACTGTCGGGAAATACTCAGTGAGACGATAGAGTCACAACACTCATCACAGTGCCTAGCATATGTTAAATACTTCATAAATGTTAGCTACTGTTACTCTCGTTCTTTTTTTAATTATTTATTGTTGAAAGTATTCCAGATGTCCCCCTTTTTGCCCCCATTGACCCCCTCCTCCCCGATCCCACCCCCCTCCTGCTTTCCCCAAACTAATGCCTGTGTCCATTCGCTGTGCATATATGCATATAAGTTCTTTGGTGTATCTCCCCCCCACCCCCCACCTCGATTTCAAAGTTCACAGTCTTCTAATGGCAACACATTGACTTGCTAGGTGAGCAAAGAGGAATTAATTCTGAGTGATGCTACCAGGAAACGTCTGATGAATGAACGGAATCACAGAGGAGGTGCTAGCCCAAGGGGCCTTGATGGAGCTGCGTTTCACCCTGTGGAAGAGGGCAGGGCACGCCCTGGAAGCACACGGAGCACGTTTATTCCTGTCCTTCCTCTGGCTCTCCCTGCCCTGCACCCTGCTCTCTCCGCCTCAGCTGCTCCTGCGGCCTTCCGGCTCTCCCGCCCCGGCCCGGTCCCTTGCTTCAGCTGTTTCCTTAATCAGGGCCTCCCAGCCTCTGCAGCAGGGAGTGGGAGCCCCCAGCTCTGGGATGGCCCCTGATAAACAGCTGGAGCCCTTGGTCGCAGAATCTGTCATCTCCAAAGGAAACACAGAAACAAACGACTGGAGCCAGGGGGACGGCTGATAATAAGTCACACCGCTCCAGGAGGCCCCTCCACTCTGTCCTCCAGCCTCTGCTCCTGGAACCTCCTGCTCATCCTTCAAGCCCCAGCCCAACAATGTCTCCTCTCCACAAGCCTCCCCCGACTGTCCCCCAGCCCCTCACCCCTCGCAAGCTTCCGCTGCGCACAGTACAGAATTCATGCCTCCATTTATTACACAAGTGGAAACTGCTAAGGTGCTGGGGTCCCAGCCAGCCTGGGAGCTCCAGAAGGCAGGCAGTCTGTGTCAGGCGCCCTCACAAAGCCTAGGAAATGCCTGTGGGAATCCGCAATGACTGAGGAACACAGGGCGAACTGTTACACAGGCATTCAAAAATCTATATATTGACAGAAAAAGCTGCTGGTTAAAATATTATGTCGGTAGATGTCCAGGAAGTTTTAATGTTTTCAAAACAACACCTAGCATTTTATATTTTAGCCATAAAGATGTTCACTTGAGAGGCCATTTCCATTTCACTTGGGTGATCTGCGAATAATGCCCTTTTCTGTTAGTTTCATTACCTGAGACGAAATTTAAAAAGATATCTCCCACTACATTTAAAAATACTTTAGCTAGATAGTAAATGTTAAGATTTTTAAATCATTTTGATTAATCAATGACTTATTTCCGTCTCATTCTAAAATTAGATACTGCATGCCTGGCCAGTGTGGCTCAGTGGTTGAGCATCGACCCATGCATCAAGAGGTCGCCGGTTCGATCCCCGGTCAGGGCACATGCCCAGGTTGTGGGCCTGATCCCCAGTGGGGGGCATGCAGGAGGCAGCCAATCGATATTCTCTCCCACCGATGTTTCTATCTCTCTCTCCCTCCCCCTTCCTTTCTCTCTAAAATCAATAAAGAAAAAAAACTTTTTAAACAAAATAAATAAATAAAATTAGATACTGCTGTGTTTTCAGGCAATCTATTTCCAAACAGCTGTTGTACACGGCAGCCTATGACTGCATCTTGCGTAAATGGTATGGATTTGCTTTGTGTAACATCAGAAATTTAAGCCATATACATAGCATTAAAAACGTTGTGTAAAAAGGGAAATGCGACATTGGGCATGCAAAATGGCTCTAACTTCGTAAAAATAGAAGTGTCCGCATATGGAGAGTCTTCTATGATCTTGTTTTAAAAGAATAAGATGATGAGTGTGTATGCACAGAAAAAGGTTCAGAAGGACACGTACTGGCCCTTCACACGGTTTTCCCTGGAGGGTGGAACGTGCACCTTTATTTTCCTCCTGTCTGCAAGGTGTTTTTACAATGATAATGCTTGTTTTACTTCTGTAATTACAATATTTGTATTATTCAATTCTTTAACTTAAAAATTGAATATAAAAATGAACAATCATTTAAATAGTTGCATGAAAATTATTTAAATAATAAAGATAAAAGACCAGGCGGGCTGTCTTTGGGTGGTAAGACCTATGAACGGTTTTTCTATATTTCTGTATTGTCCACATTCCCTATACTGAGCCAGTAAACTCATTTTTTAAAAAAGGCCGAATGAAGCAATGAGTGAATGAATACACAACTTTTCCCCAAACCCCGCTCTTTGCTCGTGTCTGACCCAACATGCAGGAGATTCTTAGCTGTTGCTCTATCCTCCTTTGCTTCACTATGTGGACTGGGTCCTGAGAAGGACCCTGTCCACAGATGTGCCTGGTTCAGGCCTCCATCCACCGTGTCCTCCCCAGATCTGGATGCCGGTGTGGTGGTGAGGGGCTGGAGCAAGAATCCCTGGCTCGTCAAGATGGCCATGGCGCCTGCCCTGTCCTCGCCGCTGCCTCCCAACCTTCCCAACGCCACCTGTTCACCTCCAGAGACCACTCCGCTCTCAGGGGAGCACCCCCTCGCCCCCAGCCTTCCCTGCTCTCCCTTGCCTTGGAATGCCCACAGCACAGAAAGCCTGTACCCCAAGACTCATACTTGCTGCGTTCTGTTCTCACTGCTCCCCCTCACTCACGTGTTGGATCAACATTCACTGAGAGAATATGTGTGCCGTGATGGGCACTGTTGGAGAAACAAGGACTGGGGCCCAAAGGCGTCAGGCACAGAACAGTCATTCTTCCTATGGGGCAAATGAATGAGCGAAGGCTGGAAGGCAACTAAGACACAGTCTAGGAAGGACCATACACTGAACCCACACATAAAATGCTACCCAGGAGGACATGCAACCCGGGAGGTGGATATGTGGAGGGAACCGCTGAGTGGATTTAAACTTGAAGAAAGGCCAAGTTTGGACAGACATTTCAGGAAGGGGGGATAGTGTGATGGAAGTGATGGAAGCAGGAACACCCCAGATGTAGCAGGCATTCTTGTTGGCAGCAACGGGGTTATAAAGGTTGTGGTTCAAAGGGCGGAAAAGTGGGTTGAGCCCAGATGCTTGAAGAACCAGAGCACCTTGGTAAGTCCAATTTGATCGACAGGCCCTGGGGAGCCTCTGATGGTCTCAGAGCAGTGGAGCCGCAGAAACGCACAGTAACCCAGGCAGGCGCTCGTGCAGGTCTGGGGTGGGCAGCCAGCCACAGGAGCAGGGAAGAGGCACACAGGAGAAATCACAAACTTTGCTCCCATGTGTGGAGTATGTCCTTAAAGAGAGAAAGTCACATGCACTGAGTGCTAGTCATGGCAAGTCACTATTCTACCGACTCAAGTCCTGAGACAGTCCTGTGAGATGATATAGCGTGATCCCACAAAATAACTTGTCCATTGTCATCTTGCTAGTAAGTAGCTCAACACGAAGGTGCCCTCTCCACACCTCACTTTCTTTTTTTAAAAAATTTTTTTTCTTTTATTGATTTTTTTTTAGAGAGAGGGGAAGTGAGAGGGAGAGAGAGAGAGAAACATCGAAGAGTGAGTACATCGACTGGCCGCCTCCTGCATGCCCCCCACTGGGGATCAGGCCCACAACCTGGGCATGTGCCCTGACATGGAATCGACTGGCGACCTCTTGGAGCATGGGTCGACGCCCAACCACTGAGCCACACCAGCCGGACCCCACATCACTTTCTTCTACAGCGTCTTTTATATCCGCCAGCATCTAGCACTGTGTTGGTTCAGTACACACTAGAATGAGTGAATGAAGAAATGAATGAGCAAGTGCCTGGATCCCAGCTGGCAAAGAAAGCCTCTCGGCACACATAACAAGGGTGGAGGTGGATTAGAGTTATAAGGGCAAATGGAAAATAAAACAATAGTTTTTGTCACCACTTCCTCTGGGCTAGGTCACGGTTAACGGTGTGCAGCAGGCACACAGTCTGGCACACGCACATCCACACCGAGAGCTATTTATTTACTTCCTTTGTTGGGGTAAATACAGATCTGGTTCAAAACAGGCTCCCCACAACTGCCAGGGGGTCTTCCCCAGGTGTGGATGTAGCACTTGGCCTGGGGGAGTCACAGGTGGCCGCCTACTCGTGTCACCCACCCCCCCTTCATGCATGTGTACATCTGGTTCACCAGGGAGACCTCGGGTGCAGTGGGGAAGCAGGAAAGGGGGGAGGCTGGTGGGGCAAGGCTACCCTCCTCCAGTGTGGACTAGAACAGTAAAATTCACCCACCCACCCAAAAGAGTCAACAAGTGGTATGGCCTGGGCACTGGCCCAAGAGTTGGCACAGGGTGTTGGAGCCCCTGCTGGGCCAGGCAGTCAATCCTTGGATTGCTGGATATTTCACGGAGGACTGGGGTGGGCGCACCTCTGGGAAGCTGGCAAACAGCAACCATGTGGCGGCACCAGGGATCCCCATTATTGGTGGACTAGCTGGGGGAAGTGTAAGGCCAGGAGAGGCCCAGGGAGGAGCCCGGGAAACCAAAGGCCCCACAAAGGAAGTGTCCCCAC
This sequence comes from Tadarida brasiliensis, assembly GCA_030848825.1. Classification (NCBI taxonomy): domain Eukaryota; kingdom Metazoa; phylum Chordata; class Mammalia; order Chiroptera; family Molossidae; genus Tadarida; species Tadarida brasiliensis. Next base: position 15,327,138 of record CM061262.1, read on the forward strand.
ACAGATTTCCACTTTCCACACCACCCCCTTTCCTGGAGCGAAGAGGTGCAGTTGGTCACCGGGGTCGTGGGTAGTGGGAGGGAGGGATTCCACCAAACTGGAGCACTGGAGGGACAGCCAGGTTTGGAGGGGGAGTGAGAGAGGACGTCTCCCCTGGACTCAGATGAGAAGTCACAAAACTCACTGAGAAAAAGCAGAGTCCACGCCTGGTAAGTGAGAGAGAAGTGAAACCGCAGCTCCAAAGCAGGCTCCCCTCACCCCCACTGCCCTGCTCCCCCAGTCCACACTGGGCCTTGCCACCCCAAGATGGCAGGCGTCCCGCTCAAGGTGCCGGCCCGCCACATGCATTCATGGGCTCCCTTTGGGCCTGCTAAGCTCTGAGCCACGCGGCTGGCTCTCTCCGAGCTGCGATGGCCTGGTCTGCCTCTGCCCTCTCCGGGGACCAGGCAAAACCCAGGGCAGACCAGCTCGGTGAGGGAAGGGACTGTGCCCGTCTTGGTTTTTTCTCTTTCACCCACACTGAACACAGCGCCTGGCACATCCACAACAGGCACTCAGAAAACAGACACCGGGTGGATGGAGTGAATGAGCTAGTAAATGGGTGAGTGGGCCCCGGACCCAAAAGACTGCCTTCAGCACCTCGCCGCCTGCAGATTCACAGCTCGGGAGAGGAAAACCATTTCCTCCACTTGGGACAGAGCTCAGCCTCCTGCCTCCACTCTGCTCACTTTCCGTCCCTGAGACTGGCCCTGAGAGCTCTGGAACTCTCCGCCCGCGCTCACCCTCTCAGCGTCTCATCTCTTGATGCTGCAGATGATTACATGAGACCCTCTCACTGAGAACAGCAGGGCCCCCAAGGGGACAATATGGTGCTCTTCAGTGGACCTCACTCTGATCCGACAGTGCTCCCGGGACAAGGGTTCCATAAAGACCTCTACGGGGCTTCTGGTCAGGGTGAGGGACCAGAGACAGGCAGCCCGGGACAGAGGGCATAAGCCAAAGGGGTGCCGGCGTCCCTGTCCTGGGCCTTCCCCAGAGAGAAGTCAGTTTAAGAACACTTCACTTCTTGGAGGTTCGCATCCAAAAGCCATCCTCACCCATGGGATATGGTTCTCACGGTCCCTTCCCATCTAGATCCTGTGGCCAAGATTGCTCACTGCCCCCCAGTTCCTACTAGAAGCCCCAGCATGTGTGATCCCCAAATTCCCTTGCCACTAAGTGTGACATGTGACCAACTTTTGGCCAAAGGGCTAAGTGACCCGGCAATTTTTAGGCCATGTCCTGCGAAGGAAGGGCAGAGCCTCTTCCTTCCCGTTTCTCCTTCCCACTGGCAGGGCCGCAGACTCAGGAGACGTGGTGCTGTGCTGTCCTCCACATCCGAGGGCTCAGAGGGGCCTCATCACGGAGGAGCTCGGGTCCTCGGCGCCCTCAAGGGGCAGCTCACCCACCCAGACTTGTAGGTGAGAAACTTCCATTTTGCTCAAGGTCCCGATTTTTGGGTCTCTGTTATAGCAGTCTAACTTTCCCCAATGCCCATCACAATCCTTTTTTTTTTTAATCCTCACCCAAGGATATGTTTTTATTGATTGACAGAGAGAGAGAGAGAGAGAGAGAGAGAGAGAGAAACATTGATTGGTTGCCTCCCGTATGTGCCCCGACTGGGGAGCGAACCTGCAACCTTTTGGTGTACAGGATGACGCTCCAACCAACGGAGCCACCCGGCAGGGGCTATCACAGTCCATTCTTTGGTTCCAGAATGCCAATGGGTAAATGTGTGTGAGCTGGGCCTTGGTCCTCCCTCGTCAGTGTCCTCAGCTCTTCAGCCCCCTCCCTGTCACCTAACTCCATCAGATCTGCTTTCCCAAGTGTCAGGAGGGCCCTCCAGGTAGATTAAACACCCCCTGACCCCCACTCCAGCTACTGCAAAGTGGAGGCAGGAGGTGAACGTCTCCGTCTCTCACAACATGGTTGATTCCTCTCTCAAACTGACCATGTCTCCAACTATTTGTCTCCTTTGTGAGAAAAGGTTCTTCCACGCCCAGGGAACCGCTGCACCTTGTCAGGCCAAGCCTGCCGTGTGGGGAAGGCAGTGAGGAGGGGCAGAAAATGCATGGGCTTCAGGTCTGGGCCCCAGAGTCTTCACCACTGACCAGCCGTGTAACCCTGGACAAATCTCAGCCTCTCTAAGCCTCACTGTCTTCCTTTATAAAACGAGGGTATAATTGTTTACAGGTTTGTGGGAAAATTCAAGACTGTGCACTGGTAAAGTCCCTAGCAGTGGGCCTGGCACATGGTAGGTGCTCACTAAACGGTGGCTGTTATCACTGTGGAGATGTGTGGAGGAGAGCCCTGAATGAGCTTCCAGGGGAGGGTGGCTGGAAAGGGGGCTGGAAGGGGGAGCTGGGGAGAAGGGGAAGACAGAGGCAGAGCTGGAGGTGACATGAGGGAGCGGAGAGGGCTCAGCGATGCCCACGGGCGGGCGAGAGGGTGGAGGGCACAGCTGTGGTGTCTATCAGCTGCCTCCAGCTCACACAATTCCTGTGCCATCTCACATCGTCCCCACCCGGCACTTCTGTCTGGATTGGCCACCCTCACCGCCGCTACCATTGTTGCTGCACTGTCAGCTGCTGCTTCTTTCCTCATCTTCCTTCCTGCCTCTGATAGGGCAGAAGATGGGGACGGGAAGCAGCTGCCTTGCCCGGCAACCTCACTACCCCTGCAGGCTGGAGCTGCGGGGCGTGGTGGTTAAGAGCCCTGCAGACAGACAGGCTGGGTTCCATCCCCCCGCTCCAGCCCTTAAGAGCTTGTGACCTCAGGAAGTTATGTGGTTTGTCTAATCCTTCAATTTCCTCATCCACACAATAGGGATAATAGGGCTACTGAGAGGAAGGAATGAGATCATGCATGGTGAGCACCCAGCACAGCGTCCGGCAAGTGTTCGATAAATGTTAGCGATCATCAGGGTGGCTTCGTGGCCACGTGACCTGTGTAGTCTCACAGAACGCCGTGCCCAGAAGGGCCCACACTTGGTTTAACGCTCTGTTGTCACCACCCTAACATGCTTCATAATTTTTGAACAAAGGGCTCTGCAAATTGTGTAGCTGGTCCTGGCTATTGCTAGCATGCATTTATTGAGTCTCCTGGTGGGAGGCAGGTGGGGTTATATCAGAGAGGAGATGCAAGCAGTCTGCTGGAGACATGGGACATTAGAGGACCTTGGGGTCCTCAAGGGAGTCATTTAAGTACAGTAATGAGGGACCCCGCCAGGTTACCAGCAGTCAGGGACTGAGAGGGTAGTGCAATCCCTCCATACACACCCTCACCGGACAATGGGGATGTGTGGGGGTGCCCTTCCTGCAGACAGCCAGGCCAGTGGGCAGCCTCGGGGGCCCACCACTGCTTTCTTCTTTCACCATCCTTCTACCCTGATGTACATCAGAGCAAAACACCCACCCACCTGCCCCCTGGATTTGATCCTCTGTGTGCCCAGGACTCGGGCCATGCAAGCTCCAGGGTCCTGGACAAACAGGAGTTATGTCCATAGCAGGAACCTGAAGCCCCTCAGTGCCAGGTCTAGCTGAGTCTCGCTGTTCATGTTGGAACTAGAATGGGGGTAACATAGCAGAAGGGGTGTTAATTACCACTTGGTGGCCCAAGAGCTTGGCCCAGTCCTAGGAGATGGAAAATATCTGCTCCTTCCAGCTCCTTGATGTTCATTCCCAGGGTCGCATATCTAGAAAGAAGTCAAGGGTGTTTGGAGCAGTGATTTGAACCTTCAGGAGACGTGGAGCCTTGCAGGGGGTTGGTTCCTTACAGCTGGGGGTATCCCAGGCACTGTGATGAGGAATGAGCCCCCAAAATGCCAGAAGCAACCTCAGGAGGCACATCTTGTACCTGCTGTCTGTCTCCCCCCTGGATTGCAAGTTCCTGGAAGCCAGGGCCCACCCGCAGGGAGGCCTGACCAGATGTTTGCAGACATCAGGACCACGGCACACTCTCCTCCCCACCCACCCCACACTTCCCCAGGTCCCGCCTCAGCTTCCCCAGACTCGCCACCACAGCCCAGCCCTCCTGCTCCTGGGCCTTCCTGGAGTAGCCCACGCGTGAGTCTGAGGGTGGCCCAGTCTGGCAGGTGGAGCCCGGCCCTGGATGAGGCCCCTCTCCATCCGCCTCCGGCCACCTGTCCTGAGTACTCATTCCCTTCCAGACAGCTGGAGAGCGGCCCCAGAGCCTCTGCTTAAGGGAGGGGGTGGGTGGGTGTGGGAAGCTTCTAAGGGAGCTAAGCCAAGGCCGAGGGGAGGCCCTTCTGGCTGATGGGGATGCTGAGTGTGCACGCATGGGGGTGGGGTGGGGGAAGGCACTTGGAAGAAGTGGGAATTGGGGGTGGGATCAGAGAATGGAATGTGGAGTTCATTCTCCTGGGGGCACAGCTGTTTATTTTGATCTCCCCTGTCAGCTGCTGCATATTCCTTATCTTGGGGCTCAATCCAGACTCCACCCCCTTCTCTGTTGCTGAGCCGGGGAAGGCAGATACTGGATGCAATCCTGCTTGCTCCCTGCTCTGCTACCTCAGCTCCCACTGCTCCAGGCCGCTGGAAGTGACAAGGAGAAAGCAGGCCTGCCTCCCACTCAGACCCACTCTGTGCCCATTCAGGTCTTCAAAGTGAGTCATCTCACGTCAAGACCCACCCCCAACCTCCATGACAACCTGAGCTGGTCACCCTGAGTTGCCTGCATATTTCAGTTTTATCGGTGCCACAGGACTTAAAGGGCCGGCACACAGTGCTGGCTTACTTGAGAACTTGGGGCACAGCCAGCTGTCACCTCCCAGGCCACACCAGGCTCTCCTCTAGGTGGTCACATGGTTTACTTAGCACTTACTGTCCCCATTGAGACGCTACGAAGATGATAAGACTGATTTTCTATATACTTATGGAAACACAACTCATGACTTGTTTTGCATTTTTCATGTTTTTACAAAACCAGAACATTTAGAAAAAGGGGAAAAAAGTAGAAAAAATTCACTCATAGTTTCACTGGCCCCCAAAAACCACCACTGCTAACAGTCTGGTAAATTCTCTTCCAGTCTTTTCTCTATTTGTGTGTGTGTGTAAAATACACAGTCGTAAATACACTGTACATATAATTTTGTATTCTGATTTTTTCCTGAACAGTACCATGTAAGTAATTTTTGTGATATCACGTTTTTGCTGTTGACATTTTTAATGGCTACCTCATATTTCATTTGATATAGTTAACCCTTGAACAACACGGATCCATTTTATATGTGGCTATTTTTCAATAAACAATGGAAGAGTGTTTTCTCTTCCTTATGATGTTCTTAATAACATTTTCTTCTCTCTAGCTCACTTTGTCGTAAGAATACAGTATATAATACTTATAACATACAAAATACGTTTATGTTATCGGTAAGGCCTCTGGTCAACAGGCTATTAGTAGTTTAAGTTTTGGGGGAGTCAAAAGTTATACATGGGTTTTTGACTGTGTGAGGGGTCGGTGCCCTGAACCCTTGTGTTGTTCAAGGGTCAACTGCACTGTACTTTGCTTGACCATGCTCTATTGTGAGGCATTTCAATTGTTCCAAATTTTTGTCACGTACATAACACTTTGATGAAAATCATCAGATGAAGTTTTTCTACATTCAGAATTATTTAAATTAGGATTGAGCCTGCCCTGGCTGGTGTGTCTCAGTGGTTAGAGAGGTGGCACTCAGACCGAAGGATCTTGGGTTCGATTTTTGGTCAGGGGCATGTACCTGGGTTGTAGGTTCAATCCTCGGTCCCGGTTGGGGCGTGTGTAGGAGGCAACTAATCGATGTATCTCAATGTTTCTCTCTCTCTCCCCTCCATCCCTCCCTTCCACTCCAGCTAAAAATCAATGGAAAAAATAACAACAACAAATTAGGATTGAGCCTAGAAAGTAGCATTACCAAGGCAGAGGGTCAGGATGTCTCAGAGGAATTTGCTTTTGGTACCTATAGCCAAACTGCTTTCCAAAGGGAGCATTTACCACAGGACAAGGCCACCCGCAGGGCAAGGACATGCCAGTGTAGATCCACTGCTGGGTAAGGACACCACTCACTGTTACGCATCTTTTTGTGTGCCTAAGTCAAGGTACCTACCTTTTGTGGACTTTTTTTTTCTTGCTGCTGAGCACCCAATGCCCTTCCCAGTAACACTGCTACTTCCTTTCGGGGGATTCGCTCTCCCTCCCCTCCTGCAAATCCAGGAGCCTGCAGGCCTGCCTGCATTACAGAAACTGGAGAGGCCGGCCCATCCACTCCTACCAGGCCTGGCCAGGCAGAGGAGGCTGGTGGCCGCTGTCATCTCCTCGTCCCCCGCAGGTCCCTCTGTCCAGCCCTCGGGCACTCTGTCATTTTCCACCCAAACCTGGTTTTGCAGTCTTTCTGGTGAGTCGATGAGTTCTCAACCTTCTCCCAGTAAATTCTCTTGGCCTCATATTGGACAATCCATTTCTGTTGCCTGAGAATACGAATACCTCTTCCATTTAATGTTTTTCAAATTGCAAGTCAGGACACTTGATTGGTCCTGAAGCCCATTGTGACCACCATTAAAAAAAAAATGGAACAACAGAATAAAAAGAAAATATCAAAAGTATATCATCTAGAGTAAGGGTAAGCATTGTTTAGTGAAATTTGTTTTACATATATACACACACATGTGTTTGCGTGTGTAGAAAATAGATGAAAATAAACTAACATTTCTAGTTTTGACAAACACAGCCCGAACTGAACTTGAGTTACTTGGGAATAAAGATCAGATAATCTCTGATCTCTCCTAGATGTTTTGCATATTTCTCCCCAAACCTTTAGTATTCAGAAAAATGCAATTCCCTGCCAAGAGAACAGTAATATTTCAAGGTCTACTCACTATTTTCTCATTCATAGCCTGACATCTCCTACCCTTTACCTAATGATACTTAATGATATTGGACATCTTTTCTTCCGGGTCTTTAAATTTCGGTTAATGGCACCAATATTCCACCAGCTACCCAGGCTGAAATATTCTGGGGTCGTAATTCCTGATCCCTGTCCTTCATTCATTTACTGAGCACCTACTGTCGCCCAGTAGGAGAGAAAGCATGCAAGCAGCCAATTACAACATGTGGCCACATACTTCATCTATAAAGTATGCACGGTGCCTAACAGAGGGAGGGAAGAGCAATTTCCAGAGCAGATGATTCTTCATACCTTCCTACCAAATAATGACTAAGTTCTGTTTGCTCCTACCTGCAAAATAGTTTGCTAAATCACCCCCTCATTTCCATTTCTACCGGTATCACCCTAGTTTCGATCCTTTTTATAGTTTGTGTAGACGCTCTCGCCAATTCTATTTTTCTACTAGTGCCCTAGAAATCACCATACAACCGTTCTCATCACATCACTTCCTTTCTCAAAAGCCTTCAATGGCTCCCCATTACCTACTAAATAAAGTCCAAACTCCCTCATCCAATACTGTTGACTCAGCTTCTTCACCATCACCCAGAAATTTCTTTCCAGCTCGATGACCCACTAGAAGAGCCAGCGAGGTTCTTCTTTTCCAGCTGCCTATCTGTCTCATACGTCAACTAGAACAGCGCACAGCGACAGACTGGAGCAGAAGCAGATGTGATAATCCAGCTGTCGCTGTTAAGCCAGGCATTACAGAGATTTGCAAAAATGGAAAACAAGGCCACACGTCTCACTATTTTTTCGCTTCAGAACATATAGTTATAATTTTATTAAAAACGTGATGCTATGTTAACAGGGAATTCATTTCTTATTGTTGCTTCAAAGGAATTAATAAATATTTTTAAAACTTATCCTTTAAGATTTTTTTCATGGAAATTAAATGTCAACACCTACAACCTTCAAAGCCAAAGCTCTTTGGGATCCTCAATAATTTTTAAGGATGTAAAGTGTTTCTGAGACCAAAAAGTTTGATGACTACTGCCTTAGATCGAACACATTGGTTTAAGCAGACGCAGGGTCTCTGAAACGCACCAGCTCTCAACATTTTTTTTTTTAATTTTTTTATCCGCACCCGAGGACATTTTTTTGCATTTATCTTCAGACAGAGCAGGAGGGAGAGAGGTGGGAAGAGAGAGAGAGAAACATCAACGGAGAGAGACACATCGATTGGCTGCCACCCACAAGACCCCAACTGGGGCCGGGGACAAACTGCAACCGAGGTACGTGCCCCTAGCGGGAACCGAACCCGGGACTCTCTGGTCTGCGGGCCAATGCTCTAACCGCTGAGCCAAACCGGCCAGGGCCAGCCCTCAACATTTTTATCTTGACTCATCTTACCTTCCTGCCCTAGTGTGCTGCTGGAATTTTTAAAAAAACAAGAAGTGGTCCTATTAGGAACAATTATTGTTATAGAAATAATAATGATTATAGAAAATGCCACTAATGATTTTAGAAAGAATTAATAATAAAGAATAAGTCAGCCAAATAATTGCCATAGAAATAAGAATAGAAAATTATTATTTCTATAATATGACTTTTGGTAAAAAACTCAGATATTCAGGAAAGTAAAAACATACAAAAGCAACTACCATTTAAAATTGAATTTCTCACCTGGCCAGTGTGGCTCAGTCGTTGAGCGTTGACTCATGAACTAAAATCCAATTTCTAGCCCTGGCCGGTTTGGTTCAGTGGTTAGAGCATCAGCCTGTGCACCAAAGGGTCTCAGGTTTGATTCTGGTCAAGGGCACATACCTGGGTTGCAGGTTCGATCCCCAGCCCCGGTCGGGGTATGTGCGGGAGGCAACCAATCGATATGTCTCTCTCACATCGATATTTCTCTCCCCCACCCCCATACCTCCCTTCCTCTACTCTCAAAAAAGTAATCAATAGAAAAAATATCATCGGGTGAGGATGAACAAAAAAATTACAATTCAATTTCTCATCAAGTCCACACCTCTTTTATTTTCTCATTTGGCACCTCTGAGAAGAAAAGTCCTGGTTAATCCATGCAAAAGCAACTGCTCCTTCCTCCGGACCCCCATAACTTTCTTATGGCTCAGGGAGCCCATTGGAGCCCATAAGTGAGTGCATACTGAATTCCTAAATGTGCACATTTAACTATCACAAATGCAATGGTATCTTCTGTAGAAGACATCAGCCAACCACAGAAACCTAAATATTGCTTACGCAACATGGTCCCTTACCCAAAGCTCAACATAACGTTCCACCAAAATCTGTCCATGCTGGAGATCCTTAGAGATGGCAGAGAAAGCACAGAATGTGGCCCGGCCGGTGTAGCTCAGTGGTTGAGCGTTGACCCATGCACCAGGAGGTCATTCCCAGTTCGATTCCTGGTCAGGGCACGTATATACACAGGTTGTGGGCCCAATCCCTAGTGGGGGGCATGCAGAGGGCGGCCAATTGATGTTCTCTCTCATTGATGTTTCTTTTTTTGTTTTTTTATCCTCACCCCAGGACATTTTTGCATTTATCTTCAGATAGAATGGGAGGGAGAAAGGGAGGAAGAGAGAGAGAGAAACATCGATGTGAGAGAGACACATCAAGTGGTGGCCACCCGCACGACCCCAACCAGGTCTGGGGATGAACTGCAACCGAGGTATGTGCCCTTAGCGGGAACTGAACCCAGGACTCTCTGGTCCGCAGGTCGATGCTCTAACCACTGAGCCAAAATGGCCAGGGCTCTCTCATTGATGTTTCTGTCTGTCTCTCCCTCTCCCTTCCTCTCTCTTTGAAATCAATAAAGAAAAAAAAGTTTTCTTTAATGTGCATACTGTGTTCTATGAGCAGCTTAAGGAGACTTTAATATGTTTTTACTGATTTTCTTTAGAGAGAGAGGATGGGAGACAGATAGAAACGTCGATGTGAGAGAGAAACATCTATCTGGGACCTCTCAGTCCATGGGATGATGCTCAACCCACTGAGCCACACCTGCCAGGCATTAAGGAGACTTTAATGGTAATTTTGATGAGTGTTTTGTTTTTACACTTTGAACCCAACACTGCATAAAATGTGGCTCTACTGTAAAAGAAGACTAGATGATCCTTTGAGACCTATCGATATTGTTGGAGGGAAATACCAGAAGGGTGAGCCCAGGAGTCCTAGACCTATGTGCAGTCCTGTCCTCTGGACAGAGTAGGTGACATCCACCCCGGGCCAGAGCTACTATCCATTTCTGGGTGGAGTGTCTTGAAAGTCAAGGTTGCCGTTACAGCATTAGGACCCAGCTTAACCACCAACTCCAGAGGTGTGCCCTTAGCCATTGGCCTGGTGCCACACCCCTGCCAAAGCCTGAGTCGGGGGGAGAGAGAGGAAAGAAAATGAGCGTTGGAGGGGAAGCTGGAAGAAGAGCTTGTTTTTGCCATAACCGCAGTTGGGGCGGCTGTGGTCGGCTGATTCATCCAGGGCTCCTCAGATATGTTAGGGCCCCAGCCCCACCTAGCAAAGTTCACATCGCCACCGCCCACTCCTGCTTCCTGGGTCCTGTGCGTGACACCTGACCTGCCAGCTGAGGCAGGGCTGGGCCATCCTTGCTCCTTTGGTTCCATCTTGCTTGGCTTAGTGGACAACCCTGAATCTCTGGCCAGGGGCACTGAGGGACAGGGGAGGCTCTGGGCTTGCCTGGGGGACTCGATCCACACCGTCTCACCTCCACACAGACATACATGTCACACACAAACACACCATCACATGAGAGGCAGCCCAGGGGCCTACCAGCCTGCTCTACCTATAACAGGGAACTTGTCTCACACTCCCCCTGGTGGGTGAGCACACATGTGTGCAGACACACACAGACACAATGTGCGTGAGAAGCCAGGTCAGAGTTCGTTCAGCCACCAGGCTCTCCGGACTGACTAGCTGTTTGATCTGGGGCCTCAGTTCTTTGTCTGTAAAATGAGGAAACCTCATAGGATTCTTATGAGGATTAAATGAGAAACGCGTTAATAAACATCATATTTATTATAAACTTCTTTACAAATGGCACATAGTACACATAGGCACGTCCAACAGTCCCTGGCGCGTGGAAGTATTGTGCGGAGATATGCTATTATTATCCCCATGGGCCTAGAAAGAAAGGAGGATTCAGAGAAACCCACAAAATCAATTCCTAGGAGGAATACCAAAAATGTCTCCCAGAAACTGTGTCAGAGGGAAGGCAGGGGAGGAGCAGGCGGAAGCAAGACTTTCTGAGGACCACCCAGGGGGTTCCAAGCTCACGCCTAGTGGTTGTGAAGGGAGTTTTGAGTTAGAACTCAAGAGGGTGGGCCCAGGCAGGAAAAGACTCCATTTCCCTGGAGACCAAGAGACCTGAAAGTAAAACTTGGCCTGGTCCTAGAGGTGGACGTTAAGTCAATTCTAAGACTAGAAGGAGGCTGCCCTGGGGACCGGCAGGCACCAGCTGACTGGAAGGAAAAAAGACAGGGCCTGGGAGGATCTGGCCTGTGCTCCGCCACCCAGTACATCCGAGGGTTTGTAACCCCAAGATCCTCTCCCACTGTGATGAAAATAGATTCCGCATCTGAACAGTCTCCAAGTTTGTGGTTCTGTAACAGATACTGCTTAGAGAAGAGGGAAGGGAGCTGGAAGGAAAGGCAAAAGCAGCCCTGACTCTCAGGGGCCTCGTGTTGGGAGGGATCAGCACTCCTCCCCTCCGTAATCCAAAGACAGCTTGAGATAGCCACTTGCCAGAGAGGAATAAACCTCCCCTGGGTCTTACTCAGAGCTGATTCTGACCAGAGCACCCAGCAGTGAGCTTAATAACCGGAGCTTAGGAAAGAGTCTGTGAAGAACAGACAGATGCTTCCATGGGGGCAGGCAGCCAGGGGGCCCCCTGTCCCATCCTCCCTCTTCCCCTGGCCAGTCCTCTCCTCCTCCCACAGCCTCCAACACCTCCAGCTGGAGCCCAAATTGGAGCCCAAGGTCTGCATCTGTCTGAGGCCCTGCTTCGGCTTCCTTTCCCAGAACCCGGGGGCCCCCGGGGAGGGGGCAGAAGGACTGGCCTGGAGGGAAGAGAACAGAGAACTGGAGGGAGGGTAAGCTGGAGCCAACAACGCTGGGGCCAGAACTGGGAGTTTCTGGGACGGCCCCAATTTCAAGTATTCTGTCCAATTGTCTGACCACAGGCCAGAACGTGTGGGCTGATTTTTATTTTAGAAAAAAGGGTGAAATGGAGTCATAGGTGGGATGGTGAGGAAGGAACACAGAGCTGTCTCTTGGTTTTTGAGTAGCCCCCATGACCACCCCAAGGAGCTCAGTCTGGGAGGTGATGAGGACGATGATATAATGACGACAGAGGCCACCACTTATAAGGGCTTATGACCTGCTTGGCACTTGGCAGGGCTTTGTGTGTTGTCTCATGAGCCTAGAGCAGTGCGGGCTCTGAAGCCTCAGCTCCTGACTCTGTGTAACCATTCTGTGCCTCAGTTTCCTCGTCTATAAAGGTATAACAGTAGACCTGTGGTGAGGACTCAAAAAACTCACACTCGCCATGGAGAAGGCATGCAATGAACATCAGCCACTGTTGAATACTACTCAGCCGTCAAAAAGAATGAAATCTTGCCATTTGCAACAACATGGATGGACCTTGACAATAGTGTGCTAAGTGAAATAAGACAGAGAAAGACAAATACTGTATAATTTCACTTATATGTGGAATCTGAAAAACAAAGTAAACAAACAAAACAGAAACAAGCTCATAGATACAGAGAACAAACTGATGGTTGCCAGATGGGAAGGGGGTATGGGATGGGTGAAAAGGGGGAAGGGATTAAGATGTACAAATTGCCATTATACAAAAGAAAGTACCAGGGATGTAAAGTACAGCACAGGGAATACAGTCAATAATACTGTAATAACTACGTATGGTGTCAGATGGGTACAAGACTTATTAGGGTGATAGTCTAATTTAACTTATTTGTAAGTTATATAAATGTTTAATCTCTATGTTATACACCCGAAACAAATATAACATTGTATGTCAACTGTAGTTGAAAAATAAAAAATAACAATAATAGGAACAATTAGTCATTGTTAAGCCTCCAAATGACCCGGTGAGGTAGGGGCTCTATTATGCCCACTTTACAGATGAGGAACTCAGGGAAGGAGCCCAGCTAGGACTCACATCAGGGTGGTTTCTCTACTGAACACAGCCCCTCTCAACCACTTCACGAGTGAAAGCACAGGTTAGCAGTTCTGTGCACAAACTGTACACCCAAATGGCCGAGTCCGACTTCCAGCTCAGCCACTGAGCAGGTGTGTGAATGTAAGCGAGCAGCTTGACCCTCAGTGACTTGGTTTGCTCATCTGTAAAATGAGTGTCCTGCCTCACAAGGTTGTTAGAGAGAGTACATGAGTTACTAAGTGCTTGGAACACGACTAGTTATGAGACAGGCCAGTGAGCCAGGAGAAGTGGAACAGGGAAACTGAGCCAGGGCTGAGCAAACTGACAGAGCAATTGACAGTGGATACAGGTCACCTCCCTAGAAATAACAGCTCTAGGCCTCGGTTGTATTTCAGCTCCAGACTCAGAAAAGCAGCAAACCAGGTGGGCAACACCAGTACCAGCTGCAATGACTAACGACCCTGCCCTGACACTGACCAGTCAGTGAGGACCAGGACCCTGAAGGAGCATACCTAGGAAACTGATGGCTATTCTCTTGACCCTCCCCTGAGACCTCTCCTAAAATTCCTACCTATAAGAGAGAAATAAAAGCCTCAAGACAAAGGACCCAGCGAGCCTTCCCAGGAGCATGTCTGCCCCTCCTTATCTTCCCCCACAGGCATGCATCTCCTAGACCCTAAGGGACCCCACGAGGCTCGAAACCAGGACAGCAATGGGCAGTGGCAGTTCATCCCAGGCAAACCCCCTGAACCTGTCCCCAAGGCCCCCTTTTCTCTGACTTCTCAGTGAGCCAAAGCAGCCCAGTCTAGGCTCACTTCCCCAGCCCTTTCTGGTTTCACTGTCCCCAGCTTTAATGAACGTCCTCTAAAATTCACCGGGACTTGCGTTGTGAAATTTTTCCTGTACGAAGTCAAGGACCCACACATTACCAGCCCAGCCCTATGCAGACTCACTCAGGGCCAGGTCCCCTTTCTGGTAACAGTTATGGCCTCTTTCTCTGGGTCTGCCTTCCACAGTGTTCTCTGGCCACAGGGCTTGTAAATGCACTCTCTGTCCCCACTCATTCTGGGCCCTGCCTGCTGTATCCCTGGGGCCCCAATGGCTCTGTGCCTTCCTAAGGGTCTGAGGTGGCAGCAGGCAGATCTGAGTCAACATACAGGCACCAAGCAACTGCTCTCCTCCTCCTCCTCCCTAAAGACACTGCTTCAGCCACTCCCCACCCCCCCTTTAGACATTGCTGTCCAGGGGGAATTTCTACCAGGGTGGAAGAACTGGTCAGGTCACTGAAGACAAATAGTTTGAGAGAGGTGTGGCTTTTATCCCCTTAAAGGAGATAACCTGGGTGTCATGCCTTTGAAGGGTCTGAAAAGCCATGCCACATTAGGTACCCTGCCATGCCCATGAGGGCTGCTGGCTTTGCCCACTGCATCTGACATATAGATTGTTCTGTTTCAAGGGCAAAGAAAGTTTCAGAAAGGGGAAAGAGAAAGTATAGGAGGGAGAGGATCCCTGACCTGGGGAAGAGAGCCTGCCCCAGGGGCACAGGCCTGTCCAGTCTAGCTTGAGCCCAGAGGAGACCTAAGGGCATGTTATAGGGGCTGTGCTGAGTCAAAAGTTGCTCTTTGGGCTCTGGTATGTAGATAGCTGGGGATGGGGTGGGGGAGAGGCCCCACCCAACCAGATGGGAGCTGAAGTACCAGGTGGCACTCTTCACCCAATCCAGCAGCCTCTGGAGTGACACACTGGGCAACAGCCCCACCTGGTGGACACATAGGGACCATCAGGGGCCAGGGAGTGGACTGCAGCGAAGGATGAGGAAGGGGAAGCAGGTGAATGATCACAGGGGAGGTTTAGAGATGGAAGGGGTTTAGGGTCTCCTCCATGGCAGAAGCCTCTCCAAAGCAGGTGCTCTAGACTCCCCTAGGCAAGGAACTGACTTCTTCAGAAGGGAATTATGCAATAATTTGTTAGAAAGTCCTCATGCTTTTTAGAAACCTGCCTCCACCAGTCCCCTCTACCTGGGGGCTTCCAAAGACAACATTTCAAATGTTTGAATACAACTATAATAGCCTTCCCAAATCTTCTTCCCATATGGGCTCAGCCTTCCAGAGTTTGACCTCATTCCACCCACTACGTCTTTTTTCACTCAGTTGTTCTTTTTTAATACACCAACTTCCAAGGAATCCCTTCTAATGCTATACCCAAGCCATCCCCTCCTCACACCAGCAGCAGCATTTTTAAAACATCTTTGGGTTTCAACCTCCCTGTTGTGCAGGGTCTGATATGCTGGGGAAGTTAATACTCTGATTGGGGGTAATTTAGACGTTAAGAGCAAAGGCTTTGAAGTAAGATAGACCAGCCCTGGCCGGTTTGGCTCAGCGGTTAGAGCATCGGCCTGCGGTCCAGAGAGACCCGGGTTCGGTTCCCACTAAGGGCACGTACCTCGGTTGCAGTTTGTCCCCGGCCCTTTCATGTCGATGTTTCTCTCTCTTCCTCTCTCTCCCTCCCACTCTATCTGAACAAAAAATGGAAAAACATCCTCGGGTGAGGATTAAAAAAAAAACAAGAGAGAGAGAGAGACCAGTGTTCAAATCTAACCTCTGCCACTTACTGGCTGTGGGATCCTCAGGCAAGTTTCTTAGCTTTCTGAGCCTGCTTCCTCAGCTGTAAATTGGGCAGAGGGGGACTGACCACCTGAAGTTGTGGTGAATATTCAATGAGGTAAGGCAGGCAAAACAGGACAGCTCCTGGCAACACAGTGGCCATTATCACCACGTTCCGCCAAGGGAGCAGGGCTGCAGGGAATGCTTTGGGCAAGGAGGAAGGGCAGAAGGAGAAAAGGAGACTTTCTGGAGTCAGCCAGCCTTTCCTGACCGGCAGGAATCCAGGTGAAATCCCCAAAATGGTTACCTTGTTCAAAACCATTTCCAGGCCTGTCTCTGGCCACACGGTCCTATTGTAATGGGGCAGGCCTCAACCACTCTTTAAATCTCAGAGGGTTTAAAAGTTAAATGTCTTTGAGAGCAAGAGAAACACACCAAAATAAACACATCTACCCGCTGGGCATTGAAAGAGAAACTTGGCACGGGCCCCAGAACTTTCCCCACCCCTACCCTCCCTAAACTTCCTCTTGTGGTTTCTCAAGAGTACAACCTGTTCTCTCTCCCCAGCCAGAAGTACGCCTGGAGCAGGGGGCTGGGGCACCCAAAGGTTCTACTGCACCCACTTATGATGAGGGAGGAAGAAGGTGTGCGTGGCAGAGGAGCAGCCCGGGGGCCTGCAGAGTTCTGAGTGTTCACATCCTGCTTACCTGTTACCATCCCCCCAACACACACCCCTCTCTAAGATACCTGGTGGGGGTGGACTGACTGCAGGCAGAGAGGACAGCTTCAGGGCTTCCCCAGATCTGTGCAGAGGGCTCCTGGGAGTTTCAGAAAGATAATAGGAAAATGGCTGGAATCCATGGAACCTCTGCCCTGTGATCTGGTTCCTATAACGGGCACTGTCCCAGCCTGCCTGGAGGTAGGGGGTCAGAGCTACAGATGCACCTTTGGGATGCAGCAGCAGTGGGGAGGAGGTGAGCTTAAGACTGCTTCCTCTACTTGACTGTCTTCCTTACTCAGCTTCCAAGAAGGACTGTTCCTCCTAGAATCTAGAATATGAGGGTTTCTGCTATTCTTTTTTTAAAAATGTTTTTATTGATTTTTTTATAGAGAGGAAGGGAGGGAGATAGAAACATGATGTGAGAGAGAAATATTGATTAGCTACTCCTGTACACCCCACACTGGGGATCAAGCCCGCAACCCGGGCCTGTGCCCTGACTGGGAATCGAATCGGGACCTCAGTCCATGGGACATCGCTCAATCCACTGAGCCACACTGGCCAGGCTCTGCTATTCTTAAAGACCAACAACAAAAGAGGTGTCTTGGTTTCCCTCCTCCCAGATTCTGGCACATCACATCCATGTTGAGTTCTTCGCTGCATCAAACCTTGATCTGTTCCTTTCCATGAGTGAGGCTTAAACACACACACACACACACACACACACACACACACACACACACGGCCATTAGGAGAGGATACCAGCACTGTGCAGTCATTCCAACCTTACCATCCCTACTCCAGACCTGCTGGGCGCTCTGTAACCAGTATCAGCACATGGGCTCAGCTAATGGGTTATTCTCCTCTGTATCACCCAAGATACAGGACCATAGAGTCCGTCTGGGAAACTGCTAAGCCCCTGGCTCAAGTGTACATCCTGTGTAGTCAGTCAAGGAGGCAGATTTGCCTAGTGCTTAAGAACAGGGCCTTCCAAGTGAAGTGACCTGGGTTTAAATCCCAGCTCTGCCATTTCGTTCTGGTGTCCTCTTTAGAAAAATTACTTCTCTCCTCTTTGCCTGAGTTTCTTTCAAGTGCTTACCTCATAGGCCTGTTTGGAGGCTTAAATAAGACGTTAACTTAAAACAATTAGAAGAGTACCTGACAGAGCTATATAAGCGTGAGTTAGTATTCTGAACCCTTTTGAAAAAGGGAAGGAAACAGGAAGAGAAGGTGTTTGGAACCATGGAGTTCATGGTCTCAAGGACTGGACACAGACTGGGATCCAGCTGGAATTCTCAGAGATGCTTTTGATTCTAAGTTCCAGGTGGGTAGAAGCTCTGACTTGTTAACCATTAGGGCCTCAACATCTAGCCCATGCAGACACAGTATGGCCACAGCAGACAGGTGCTGAATGAATTCATAAATTGTTCTGTCAGTCATCTCCTAAAGAGCCTGGGAACTGAAAGAGCAGAAATGCAATGGGAGAGCTGGTTCTCTTCACTCCTGTCTAGTCTCAAAGAGAACTGCAGTGGAAGGTGTAAAGCAAGGATTTGTTAAAGAAAACGGCCCTAGAGCCCAGGGATGAGGAGTGTGTGCCCCAAGATTGTGTGGACTGTCACACAACCCCCAGTGAACCTTCCCAGCTGTACATAACTGAGAATTTCTGGGTTTGGGGGGTCAGTTCTGTCCCTGAATTCATCCTGTTTATTACCACCTCTTCTTCATGCCTAGATAGGGGGTTAAACCCGGGTCCCCATGGTACCCCAATGCCCAACACCAGTGTCAGCTTCAGTACAACTCTGTGGAATGAATAAGTGCTCGCAAAGACTTCCCATCACTTCTCTCAGAATACAATCCACACATCCTCTTCCCGCTGCAGCCTTCTCAGCTACCCCAGCTTGATGCTTTATCTCTGTTGTTCATGACCCACACTAGGTGTAGGTGAATAACATCATTGCACCCTCAGCATCTAATACAATCCCAGACACATAGTAGGTGCTCAATCAATGTTTGGAAATGAATACATTAATGTTCCCTTAGTCACAGCAACCGCTTTCTTCAGCTCTCCTCTTGTTGACACAGAAGAGGCTAAGGCCATCACTCCTGTACCCATCAGACTCCACAGGAAGAACACTGAGGGGTTCTTCCTTTCAATCCTGTCCTCTGGCTTCCTCCCTGGGGCCCGGCTGGCAGGAGAATCTGAAGGCTCCCTGCCCACACTGGCTCTGCTCTCTTACTCGCCTCCCACCCCCATCTTTGATGGACGAAGAACAGCAGCGGCCCACTGGGCCCCCAGATCGCTTGGAAGGGGGCTGTGCAGACATACAGAGCACTCGGGGCTTTGGTGAAGCTTCTCTGCCCCTGGCTCAGAAAGTAAGCAGAGCTCTGGGGGACAACCAGGAGGTGATGAGAGCTCAGCGACCTCCTTAAACCACTCACGTCCCACCCCCGGCCCCGGGAGTCCAGCTTGAGCTTAGAGGTCCCAGCAAAGGGGGGGGGGGGTTCTGACCCCCCATTACCAAGGCTTCTCCAGCCTTCAAGCCTACCTCCTTGGCAGGTGAGCCCCCGGAGCATCTACAGTGGCGGCAGACACTCTCTCCGCAGCCTCCAGCTTCTGCCTTGGGGACGTTAGAGGTGGGGGTCGCAGCCTCCAGCCGCCGGGAGGGGCGTGCACCACTCTCTCAGGAGCCCAAACAACATCAGTCTCCACCCCCGCAGGCGCGGCGTGTTTACAAAGTCCTCGCGGAGCCGCGGATCGCGAGTTTAAAGCTGGGCAGGAAGTGGAGAAGAGTGGGCGGGGGAGACCAGGGGGGCTGGATGCGCCGCTCAGCTAAGGTTAGAGCCCCGAGACCTCGCCCCCTTGCCCGAGGTGAGGGGGTGAAGGCGCCCCCCGGGCTCAGGTGCACGTGGGCGGGCAGCTTCCAGACTCCTGCCTTCAGGGCGTTCGCCGCTCATTCACGTGCTGCCCAGGGAATAAACAACAGGAGGCGACGTTTCCTGACCTCTTACTGCACGTCTAGCTCCGTGATAGACCCTTTGCCTTAGCTCGTTCCCCCGCCCCCCGCTATCAGTCCCACCCGTGTCACACAAGAGGACACTGAGGCACAGTGAGGCGAGGTCATGTGCCACGGTCGCACAGCTAGCGATGTCAGAATTCAAACGCAGCGTCCGCGTCCTGCCCGGCACCCGCAAAAGGAGAAGAATAAGGTGCGCTGCGGCCCCGCACGAAGAACCCCCATCCGGCGGGGCTGGCGAGCAGGTGAACAGAAAACCCACAGGCACCGCGGGCCGTGGGAGGGAGGCGGCCGAGGGACAGCGCCCCCCGCCCTGCGCCTCCGGCTGGCTCCGCAAATACCTGCGGAATAACAGGGCAGCAGGGGGCAGTGGCAGACCTGGACTAGGTCGCCTAGTTAGGCTCTAGTGGCAGGTGGGCCATTGGCAGGCTGTAGAGTCGCAGCACAACATAAGCTTTCCCAAAATGTCCCGCTCCAGGAGAATCACCTGGAGAGCTTAACAACACACATTCTCTGGCCCCTCCCGCCAACAGTGAGTCACTGGCGCTGGGCGGGACCAGCCAGGTGTTGCTAACAGTCGTGTTTAGGGTGTTCCAGGGGTGTGCTCTTGATGAGAAACGATTTCATGTGGAAAGAGGTGTGAAACCGAGGGCGCATTTTCGGGGCCAATATTGAGGCTCACCGGGGCGCCATCAACCCGTGGCTCCCTGGAGGTCACGTGAGCCGGATCCTCAGAAGCAGCCCTCACTCGGTTGGGTTTCAGAAAACCCAGAGGGGCGCGCGCCGCCCCGCCTCTTCGCCGGCCCTCCCCGCCCGGCGACTACAAATCCCATCCTGCCCTGCGCTCGCGCACGTTACGCCAGAGCAAGATGGCCGACACGATGGCTACTGCCGGGGCCAGCAGCTCCGGAACGGTAAGGGCGGGAGGCGCGGGGTCGAAGCTGAGAGAGTCTGGGCATTCTGTAACTTTCCCCTAGCCTGGGCAACAAGCTCATACCCAGACATCCAGCCCCACCATGAGTTCCGTATGGCGGAGGGTCTTTCAGGCCGTACGTACCCCCCCTCTTTGGGACTTGGCGGCGGCCTCCTGAGTTGGTGGACCTGTGTGCTGATTGGCTCGTTTTGAGGTTGGGAACCCGGAACACCTCCTGATTGGTCCGAAGAGGCCGTTTTCGCCTCTTATTGGCTAGCCAAAGTTGGGAGGGATTCCTGTTTCAAAATATTTAGCTTTCCTACTGTCCGGTGCTGTTAGCCTTTGCCCTCTTATTGTTTTAATTTTCCTTAGTGAAATGGTGTACAGATGGGAAGAACAAGAGAGATGATTTTTTTTTCCTGAGACATAAATTCAATCTCATCATGTGTGTTTCTTCAGCTATATATCCTGATAAGCTGCTAAAATAGAAAGTAAGAAACTGCCATTTGTGTTATTAGAATTTTAAGTTTTAGGGAAGCAGAAAGGTCTCCGTGTTTAGATCCCCTTGGATGCTCAATTATTATTTATTTGGCCAAGATCTGTAAGTCTAAACATCAAGGGCTATCACGTTTTATTAAGCACTGATAAGTAAGTACTTAGCAAAAGGACATTTGCTTGTCATTGACAATGTGTGAACTATGTGACTGCATCCTTGTTTGGTGGATGAAACTCTTCTCTCTTTCTGGGCTGCTGATTCACAGAGGTCAGGAAGTAAACAATCCACTAACCCTGCTGATAATTACCATCTGGCCCGGAGGCGAACCCTGCAAGTGGTCGTGAGCTCCTTGCTGACAGAGGCAGGGTTTGAGAGTGCTGAGAAAGCATCTGTGGAAACATTGACAGAGATGCTACAGAGCTGTAAGTATCAGGAAACAATAGGCCTTCTTCAAGTCAAGTAAACATCTATGCTGTGTCCTGCATTGTGATAGTGTTAGAGAAGATTTAAGAAAAAGAAAAACAGTCCTAGCCAGCGTGGCTCAGTTGGTTGGGTGTCTTTGGGTACACTGAAAGGTTGCTGGTTCAATTCCCAATCAGGGCACATGCCTGGGTTTCCGGCTTACTCCCCAGTAGGGGGGCGTGCAGGAGGCAGCAGATGGATGTTCTGATCTCACATCAATGTTTCTCTCTCTTTCTCTCTCTCTCCCTCTCTCTCTAAAAAGAAAAAACCTTCCTAAAGTGATTTACAGGCTTTGGAATCAGATAGACCTGAGTATAAGTCATTGCTCTGTGACTTATTAGCTGGAGCAAATTGCTAGACCTCCTGACTCTCAATTTCCTCATTTGCGAAATGGAATAGTAATGTGCACCTCGTGGAATTGTGAGTATAAGTGAGATGTATACATAAATCATTCGATGTTGGGAACACTGTAAGCTCTTTATGAGTTATAGGTGCTATTATTGCTGTTTGTGTTCTATAATCAAATAATTTATAGTTTTGTTGGAGAGTTAGGATTAATTCCTACGAAACAGATGCCACCACATGATAAGATCAAATTCTGTATTATGTACAAAGATACAAAGAGTAAAGGTGAGTTTCTTTTTAATTTTTTTTTCTTTATTAATATTAGAGAGAGAGAGGAAAGGAGAGGGAGAGAGAGATAGAAACATTGATGAGAGAGAACATCGATTGGCCACCTCCTGCATGCCCCCCACTGGGGATCAGGCCCACAACCTGGGCATGTGCCCTGACCAGGAATCAAACTGGCGACCTCTTGGTGCATGGGTCGATGCTCAACTACTGAGCCACACCGGCCGGGCAAAGGTAAGTTTTATAGAATGGGGAAAAAAACACTTTTAAAAGGAAATGTCTTGAGGTTTAGGACCCTGGCATGTTCTCATATCGGCTTTTCTGCATATACAGTGTATTTCCCTGTTTGGCCCTTTTTGGAGGGTAAGATGGGATGAGGGATGGGGGTATTTAAGGTGTTTTGGTGGTATCAACACCTATGAATGGAAGTGAGAGAAAGGGTTAGGCAGAGGGAGAAGTTGAACTGCAATGCAGGCCAAACAAAAAATTGGCCACCTTAGCCCTGACTGGTGTGGCTCGGTTGAACGTTGTCCCATGCACCAAAAGGTTGCCGGTTCGATTCCTGGTCAGGGCACATACCCAGTTTTCTGGTTCATTCCCTTCGGGGTATGTACAAGTAGGCAATCGATCAATGTTTTTCTCTCTCCCTCTCCCTTCCTCTCTCTCCAAAAATCAATAAAAACATATTCATTAAAAAAAAAATTGACCACCTCAGTGGGGAGCTCTAGGGTAATAATTGTCCCCCACATCAAGTGAAAAGGCCCTACCTTTATAGTTGGGTCATGGTCAGTCACTAGATGTGGGCTGCCCCAGGAAGGGCAAGGTATAGGGTGAGGTGGCTCTCTGATATTTGGACATTTACATACCAGGTGTTTTCCTAAAGCAGTGATCTGAGACTTTTTTGGTCTTAGAACTCCTGTGGACTCTTAAATATTGAGGACCCTATGGAGTTGTGTATACATGGGGTGGATGGATGTATACACACACACACACACACATTGCCACATTAGAAAGTAAAACAGAAAATTTTAAAACATGAGAATGAACCAAGCATATGATCCTTTATCCGTCAGAGCCATGATGTTATCACAGGTCATATAGCCTCTGGAAAACTACATGAGAGAGTGAGTGAAAAAGTCAACGAATGTCCTAATTTGATTATGAAAACAGTTTTGACCTGTGGGCTTTGGGAAAGTTTTTAGGATCACCCAGGGATTCCCAGACTAATTGTTCTCATTAGATTTTCCCCCCAGTAAACAGATACTGCCCACCATTTTCATGTGTGGAGGCTAGTATTAGTGGCTTGCTCAGGGGAGCATGGCGAGCTGGTGATAGGCTTTCAGTTAGACACCCTTCCCTGTCAAGCACTGTTTGCGTTTAACATCTGAACCATTAGTCCTCTTGAGCAGGGGTTCCTTACCTTTTTGGATCCCTTGTACATCTGATGAATTCTGTGGACCCATTCCAAGAAAAGGGCTTTTTGTGTGTGTGTAAAATTAAGCACAATTTTAGTTTTCATGGAACCTTCCATCCACTTCTGAAGCCCATTCATGGAGTCCAGCTTCATACCTTCCCCTTTCCCCTGAAGGACTTTAGTGTGACTCTTTTTTGTTGTTGTTAGTCCAACCTGAGGACATTCTTCCATTGATTTTTAGAGAGTGGAAGGGAGGGAGGGAGGGAGAGAGAGAGAGAGAGAAACATCGAAGTGAGAGAGACACATTGATTGGTTGCCTCTTGAATGACCCCGACTGGCGCCAGGAATCAAACCTGCAACCCAGGTATGTTCCCTTGACTGGGAATTGAACCCAAGACCCTTCAGTCTGTGGGCTGTTGCTCTAACTGCTGAGCCAAACCGACCAGGGCCCAATTTTAACCATTTTTAAGTGTACAATTCAGTGGCATTAAATATATTCACAGTGTTGTACAACCATTGACACTATCCATTTCCAGAACTTTTTCTTTATTCCAAACAGAAACTCTATACCCACAAACAATAACTCCCTATTCCCCTCTCCCCCAAGCCCCTGGTAACCTCTAATCTACTTTTTGACTCTGTGAATTTTTTTTTCTGTCATATAAGTAGAATCTTAAAACATTTTACTTTTTTAATCTGGCTTATTTCGTTTAGCATGTTTTCAAGGTTCATCTGTGTTGTAGCATGGATCAGTACTTCATTCCTTTCTTTTTAAAATTATTATTTTTTAATGTTTTTATTGATTTTAGAGAGAGAGAGAGAAAGGAATGGTGAGAGAAACATCGATGTGAAAGAGAAACATCAGCTGGCTGCCTCCATTACAGGGGATCAAACCCGAAACCCAGGCATGTGTCCTGACCAGGCATTGAACCGACGACCTTTCGTGCACAGGTCCATGTTCAACTGGCCAGGGCTACTTCATTCCTTTCTTATGGCTAAATAATACTCTGTTGTATGGATAGACCACATTTTGTTCATTCATTCATCTGTTGATGACAGTTGGGTTGCTTCCACCTTTAGGCTATTGTGAATAATGCTGTCATGGACATTGGTGTACAGATATCCGTTTACGTTCCTGCTTTCAGTGTGTTTGGATATATACCGTGGAATTGAATTCCTGGCTCAGATGTTAATTCTATGCTTAACTTTTTGGGTACTAAGAATCAGACTTTATGCCTTTGATTCTTTCCCAGACATTTCAGAAATTGGGAGGAGTGCCAAGTCTTACTGTGAGCACACAGCCAGGACCCAGCCCACGCTGTCAGATATCGTGGTCACACTCGTTGAGATGGGTGAGTACACAGCTTCTAGTTCCTCAGTGCAGCTGAGGTGGATTTATGGGGGAGAGATGAGACCCCAGCAGTCAGCCACATCTGCTGAGTGTTTTTGAATTCCCTCACGGTCCTTCTGGTCTGCTTTTAGCTTGAGAGGGTTATCAATAAAGGGTTCTTCTGAACCCATTTAAGAGACCTCCTAGCTCCCTGTTGAGGGATTCTGCTGGAGCTTCTTCTCAGTGGCAGCAAAATGCTTGAGTTGGGAGTTTAAGCTATTTCAACACAGTATTACTCTCCCTTCCATGTTCAATACCCAGGGGTCTGCGCAGTGACTTTTGTTTTCCTGTTTCTTAGGTTTCAATGTGGACACTCTCCCAGCTTATGCAAAACGGTCTCAGAGGATGGTCATCACTGCCCGTAAGTGACTTTGAACTAAGGTTCTCCCAGTAAGTGCTGAATTAATGCTTGTGGAATGAATTAATTAAATAGAGCAAGGATCAGTTTGTTTAGCTACTTCCCCATTGCAGGCTCCCTTCCATTATTTGGGGCTATAATATAATCTTTGTTTGGGGCTATAATATCGTCTCTGGGCTAATAGGACTAGGATGTGAAGTTCAGTCATGAGAAAGGAAAACTGTCTCTGCGATGTTGCTGTGGTTATTGTGCTTTAGCCCCAGAAGGGCAGTTG
This sequence comes from Tadarida brasiliensis, assembly GCA_030848825.1. Classification (NCBI taxonomy): domain Eukaryota; kingdom Metazoa; phylum Chordata; class Mammalia; order Chiroptera; family Molossidae; genus Tadarida; species Tadarida brasiliensis. The sequence goes on from CM061262.1 coordinate 15,352,540, forward strand.
ATGCTGCTTGAAAAATGCTGAAGCTCTAGTTCTTCCTTAGATCAAGGGTCAGTAAACTGGTCTATAGGCCTAATGTGGTCCACCACCTGTTTTTGTAAATAAAGTTTTATTGAAACACAGCCATGTGTACTTATCTTTGTTTGCTTTTGTGCTATAATGGTAGAGCTGAGCAGTTGTGACAGACTGTATGGCTTGCAAAACCTAAAATATTTAGTCTCTATCTCTTTACACAAAACGTTTGCTGACCTATGCCCTAGGTAGAAACAGTGCCATAAATTGAGTTGGGAGTAACTCGTGTGGGCTGGTGGGACCTGGGGAGAATTCACCAGATTTTTTCCATCATGTTTTTCTAGCTGGTATCTTTTGAAGAGCTTCCCTCTCAAGTAGCAGTGGAAGGTGCCATTTTCAATCCCACGCTTACTTACCCTGGCGTAGTGTATGTCTTTGTTATCTGGGTTCTGTGAAAAGGGAGTTAGCAGCCCACCCAGCTTCTTAGTTCCTCAGCAGCCTCAGCATGCTCTTTCATGAAGTGAACGTTGTCACAGCCACCCACTCACCTACCTCAGAGGCATGCAGGCAGACTGTTGTAGATGGGAAGGTCACCCAAGGTCATTCAGCAGGGCTCGGCATATGGCAGTGATCTGAGGTCCTTAAGCCCTTAAAGGCCTTTTTAAACTGGAAATACAAAGTACCTGTTGTTCAGAAAATTGAGATCCAGCATTTACTTTAAGAAAAGGAGGGTTTGGGTAGAGACCCAAGTCCTTGGGTGGAGGAGTAACCAATTGTGACTCTGTTGCAGCTCCAGTGACCAATCAGCCAGTGACCCCCAAGGCCCTCACTGCAGGGCAGAACCGACCCCACCCGCCACACATCCCCAGCCATTTTCCTGAGTTCCCCGACCCCCACACCTACATCAAAACTCCGGTGAGTGTCGAGGACGTGATGGGGCCTATGACTGATGCGAAGCAGTCAGTTTCAACTGACTGTCAGAACAAAAGTTTGTTGGTACAAGGTGGGCTCGGAGTTCAGAATGTCTTTTCTTATTGATAAACAGTGTGGCAAAGGAGAATGATGTCCTCCAGTTGGCTGACAAAAATATAGTTAGCAAGATGAAGCCGGCACAGTTTTGCCTGCCCCACCAAAACACAAAAGGACCTAGCCACACAGAAGAGACTGGAGGGTATTCCATAACATGTTCGTAGTAATTCTCAGTGGGTCATAGGTGACGCTTCTTGTTTTGTGTGTGCTTTACTGGATTTTCCAAATTTTCCATAGAAAAAGTTATTTTTGAAATCAGGGGAAAAGATTATTTAAAATATACTTAGTGATAACATGAAATGAAACTTACTGTAACTGTGAGTTCTGGGTCTGAATGAGGACAAATTGAGTTGTCTGCCAGGGTTCAGATGTGTTCTCCTTTGCCAGATGAGCAGTTTCACCCTCCTTTGGGAAGGGTTCAGTGTGTAGGGGAGTCCCCAGAGGCTCTTCCACACACTTCCTTTGTCCCCTTCACACCAGGTGCTGGTGCAATTATGGCATCATGTGGGTGGTCAGGGCACATCCTCTAGGACATTTCTCCACACCTCAGGATACTGGGGGAAGGAACAGATAGTCACCCACCATTGCAATGCAGCCACTGGCCTTGACCTATAGTCTCTGTATGAGTGTCCTAGAGCTGCTGTAACAAAGTGCCACAAACTAGGTGGCTTAGAACAACAGACATTGTCTTACAGTTCTGGAGGGTACACATCCAAAATCAAGGTGTTGCCAGAGCCATGCTCTCTCTGAAACCTGTAGGACAATCCTTCCTTGCCTTTCCTAGCTTCTGGTGGTTTGTGGGCACTCTGTGGGCATTTCTTGGCTTGTACATGCAGCAGTCCAGTCCTCTGTCTTCACGTAGTGTTCTATCTGTGTCTCTGTCTTCACTGGCCATTTTTTTGCAAGGTCATCAGTCATATTGAAGCAAGGTCCCAACCCTACTCTTGTATGACCTCTTCTTAACTGATCACATCTGCAATGACCCTATTTCCAAATGAGATCAGATTCTGAGATACTGGGGGTTAGGACTTAATATTTTTCTTTTTTTAGGGTACATGGTTCAGATGAGATCAGGCACATTCAGGGTGGTATGGCCATACACTTGGGAACACAATTCAACCCATAACAGTCTCAGACTCTTTCACGGTGTATTTCTGTCAGTAAAAATATTAAGTACATACTCCAATAAACATTCATGCTTATTTACATGAACATTGTAATGTAATACTCTACTAAAATGATGGGCATTAAAAGATAATCTGACCCTTATTAAAGGCTCAGGAAACCTGTTTGCTGCTTTTTAGTGGAGCCTTGTGATGATGGCCTCTACTTTTTAGTTTTTGAAATCTTGGTGGAATAATAAGTTAGAGGTCTGATTCTAAGATCAGCTTATTTTAATACTTTAACAGCTCTCATAGTTGAAAAAAGTACATTACAAAGATATGTAGCATTATTGGCTCCCCTTAATAAGTCACAAAACTAATATATTTTATTCTCATCTACCAATTATTTGAAGAATTTTGTTTAAAATTTTCTATTCAATTTCCAACTTTTTGAATCTCAAACAGTTCTCTTAAAAATGATGATAAGACCCTGGCTGGTGTGCCTCTGTTGGGCATTGCCCCATGCACTGAGAGGTCCCAGGTTCAATTTCCAGTCAGGGCACATTCCTGATTTGCAGGCTCAATTCCCAGTAGGGAACGTTCAGAAGGCAGCCGATTGATGTTTCTCTCTCATTGATGTTTCTCTCTCTCTGCCTCTCTCTAAAATCAGTAAAAACATAGTAAAAAAAAAAAAATGATGGTAAGGTCTTGCATTTTTAATGTTTGTAACAAGTATGATCAAAATCCACTGAAAAGTCTTCATTTGGGGATGATATTAAACATATCAGAAAATCCTGTTTCTGTGTTTAAGTGTGGATATGAGAACTGTATGTAGGCCACATACTTGAATGAACATTTTCAACAGTGGAACTGTTTTCAGGTGCCTCCTTTAAAAATCCTATGTCCATACCACAAAGAGCAGTTAGTTACTTTTTTGGTCATTGTTACAATGTCACCTATACCATCACAATTTAAAATGTTTGGGCCAACTTCTTGTTCTGAGCAGATCTCAGTCATTTTTCATTCCACACCGTGATTGCCAAAGAGCTCAAAATTAGGAGCAGGAGTGTCAGGCTGGCCATTTTCGTATTCATTTGCACTTACATTGATATCTTCAGTCTATATTCCTTTGAGGGAGTCTTTTGGAACATGTCCATATTGTGAAGGTTGGTTTAAGAAAACAAGATGGCCCTGGCCGGTTTGGCTCAGTAGTTAGAACATCGGCCTGCGGACCAAAGAGTTACGGGTTCGATTCTGGCCAAGGGCACGTACCTCAGTTGCAGTTCGATCCCTGGCCCTGGTTGGGGTCATGCAGGAGGCAACTAATTGATGTCTCTCTCACATCAATGTTTCTCTCTCTCTCTCTTTTTCTCTCTCCCTCCTACTCTATCTGAAAAATCAATGGAAAAATATCCTAAGGTGAGGATTAAAATAAATAAATAAATAAAAAAGAAAGCAAGATAGTACAATTGCAAATCATTTAAGCAGCCACTCAAGTACTGCAAGGTGTCACATCACACGGATGGAGCCGGTGGTCCCGTCTGGGCTCTGTGGGGGAGTCCTACTCTTCTTGCAGGATGCGTCTTACACCTGAGACCAAGTGTCATGGGAGCTAAATGAAGGCCTGGGGTCAATATATAGTAAATATTTGTACATTTCTTAATTTTTCAGATGAAAAATAAATATTAATGATAGTTCTATCAATTTCTTTCTGTCCTTCCATTGCCCTTTGGGGATCTCTGCTCTAAAATGATGGCAGTGGGTCATTTAAAGGGTGGAAGGATGTAGAAACAGCAAAGCAGGGCCCCGAGGAGAGCAGAATGATCCGTTGATATTACTCTGGTGTCTTTGCTATTCTTTTTAGACATACCGCGAGCCTGTGTCCGACTACCAGGTCCTGCGGGAGAAGGCTGCATCCCAGAGACGTGACGTGGAGCGGGCACTCACCCGTTTTATGGCCAAGACAGGCGAGACCCAGAGTCTCTTCAAAGATGACGTCAGCACGTTTCCATGTGAGATTGTGTCCCTTCTGTGGACCCTGTCTTGTCGTTGGAGAGAATCCAGCACCTTCCCTTACTCTCAGCACCATAGGAAGAGACAAATAAGCTGTGTCCTTGTCTTGGGTGCATCTTGTTCTTCAGATTTCTGGCTCCTTTTCCCAGATCTTTAGGTTCTTATCCCTAACTGATGACTCCAAACAGTAATGGCCTCTGTTGGGATTGGCCGCTTGATGTACATTGCATTTAGGTTACCTCGAGGGTGACTGGGCTCTAGGCGTCAGGGACACTCACACAGCAGAGTGGCAGCCCTGGTGACAGAAGGGACAGTGGCATCAGGGGGCAGGGCAGTTACAGAACGCTTGCTGGGCTTTGCCCTTCACCATGTCCTCGCCCAAGTACCTTCTCACTTAATTTCTCATCACAGCACTACCATTTCGCTGTGTGACTAAGTCATTTCCTCTCCATAGGCCTCAGGTTTTCCAAAGGTGAGTGAGGAAGGAGAGAGGAGAAAGAGTCCTGGCTGGTGTGGCTCAGTGGATTGAGTGTAGCCCCATGCACTCAGAGGTTGCTGGTTCGATTCCAGGTCGGGGCACATGCCTGGGTTGTGGGCTTGATCCCTAGTAGGGGGCGTGCAGGAGGTGGCCGGTTGATGTTGTTCTCACATTGGTGTTTCTCTCCTCCCTCTCCCTTTCTCTTGCATTTTTTTTAAAAAGGAGAAAGAAAAAGTAACTTACCAAGGTCACACAGCTAGTAGATTTTAAACCTAGACTGTCACATGATAATCACATTCTGGCATGCATAGAGATTTCCTTTTATTTATTTATCTTATCAACAATTTCTTCTCATTCTCAGTGCATTTTGGAAGAATGAGAATGCTCATTTAGGTGAAGTGCCCCTAGTTCAGTGGATACACTTACATGCAGAGAGTTCTCAAGTCCAGTATTTGGACTTGAATCCTCGAGGCTGGTGGGATCAATATCTGCGCTCTACAAATGAGGCTTTAGAGGGCTTAATGGCCCTGGATATAAGATCACTAAGCTGATGCTTTACTAGTTGCAGCCCCAGTTCTGTCTAATTGTAGTCGTACTTGGGAAAAGTGGGCTCTGAAGTTATATTGCTCAAGTTCAAATCCCACTCAGCCACTTTCTGTGTGCTGGAGGAAGTCACCAACCTCTCTGTGTCTCAGGTTCCTCATCTGTAAAATGGGGTTGATAATTGTACTTAGCTATTACAGTGGAGGTGAGGATTAGGATAGTACTTGTAAAGCCTATAGGACATAGCGTGGCCCACGGTAAGTGCTCAGAGTGTGTCAGCCATTATTGTCATTCGGTGCTGCTCGCTGTTGTGAGGCCCTAGGCCAGCTGCAAGGACTCCATGACGGTGGAACTGTGCTTCTCTTCCACTCCCACAGTGATTGCTGCCAGACCTTTCACCATCCCCTACCTGACAGCTCTTCTCCCATCTGAATTGGAGATGCAGCAAATGGAAGAGACGGATTCCTCGGAGCAGGATGAGCAGACCGACACAGAGAACCTCCCTCTTCATATCAGCACGGTGGGTCCTGCTTTCTGCCTGCTTCAGAGTAACCCCCAGACTAGCCCACACTGCCCTCAGCCTGTCACCCTGGGAATTGGACATGACCTACCCCGGGTCTCTGCCTGTATGCCTGGGACTTGCATGATGGGCTCCTTACGAATGACTGTGATATGATCGCTAGCTTGAGAGACAAGTCCCTGTCCTGGGGCTTCATTCATTCATTCATTCAGTAAATATTGAATGAGCACCTGCCAGAACCAGACACAGTTCCAGGTGCTGGGAATTAGTAGGAGACAAAACTGACACATTTCCTGTCCTCATGGAGCTAAGATATGAAGTAATAAATTAGGAGATGGGAAGTAGCTATGGGCATGTAGAATGTGGAATTAGGATGACTGAGAAGGTGACATGTGAGTAAAGACCCGAAGGGAGCAAAGCTTACACATACCTGGGAGTAGAGCATTCCTCACAGAGGGATCAGCAGATGCAAAGGCCCTGAGGTAGAAGCTGTTGTGTTGAAGAACACATCAAGGTGGCCAGAGTGGCATGAAGAATAGTAGGGGATGAGGTCACAGAGCTCATTGGGTGGGGGTCAGATCTTAAAGGCCATGTTAAACCTGTGGGCTTTTCTTCAGTCAGATGGAGCCGTGGGAAATGCTGAGCAGAGGAGGGCCAGGAGCTAATGTGCGTATGTTAACCTCAGTCAGGTTGCTGTGTTGAGAGTAGACTAGAAAGTGAGGGTAGAAGCAGAGAGAACAGTTCCGAGGCTTTTGCAGTAAATTGAGACATGGTGATAGAAGCAAAGATAATGGCACATGGTCAGATAAATTATTGGTCAAATTCTAGGTTATGTTCAGAGTAGAGCCAACTGATGGAGTGGATGTGAGATGTGAGAGAAGGAGAGAGTCAAAGATAAATGCAAGGTTTTTTGCTTGAACACGGGAAAGATGGAGTTGCCTTCAGCCATGACGGAAGACTGTTGGGTACAACAGGTGTGTGTGTAGGAGGAAGCCAGGAGTTCAGATGTAGACACGGTAAGTTTGAGATGCTCGATAGACATCTCGGTGGTAGTGTCTGGTAGAGAGGTGGATGTATGAGTTGGAGTTTGAGGAGCTGTTAAAGCTATAGATGCAAATCTGGGAGTCATCAGCATGTAAGTTGTGTTTAAAACCATGAGACTAGCCCGGCTGGTGTGGCTCAATGGTTGAGTGTCTACCCATGCACCAAGAGGTCACTCGTTCGACTCCTGGTCAGGGCACATGCTCAGGTTGTGGGACAAACCCCCAGTGGGGGGCACGCAGGAGGCAGCCAATTGATGTTCTCTCTCATCGATGTTTCTCTCTCTCTCTCCCTCTCCCTTCCTCTCTCTCTAAAAATAAATAAAGAAAAAAATAAATAAAGAAAACCGTGAGACTAGATGAGCACTAGGGAGTGAGTGAACAGAAAAAGAGCAGAGGTCCAAGGACTGAGCCCTGGGGCTCTCCGTGTTCAGATGGGGAGATGGAGAAGGCACAGCTGGAGAACTAGGGGAACCAGGAAGATGCAGTGTCCTGGTGGCCAAGGCAAGAAAGTGTTTCAGGGAGAAAAGAGTGATCACCTGTGTCAGAAGCTCCAGTTAGTTTCAGTGATACAAGGACTGAGAATTTGTCCATTGGATTTGGCGGTGTGAATGTAACTTGTGACCCCGACAAGAGAAAGTTCGTTAAGAATGAGAGCAAGGGCCTGCAGTGAGTCAGAGAGATGGGAGAAGAGAAATTGGCATCGGTGGGCATAGACTTGCACTGCCAATGACAGGAGCCACTAGCCACATGTGGCTGTTTAAGTTAATTTAAATTAAATAAAACTAAAAATTTAGTTTTTTAGTTAGACCAGCCACATTTTTTTTTTTCCTCACCCGAGGACATTTTTTTTCATTTTTTGTTCAGATAGAGTGGGAGGGAGAGAGAGGAAGAGAGAGAGGGAGAAACATCGATGTGAAAGTGACACATCGAGTGGCTGCCACCCGCACGACCAACCAGGGCCGGGGACAAACTGCAACCGAAGTACATGCTCTTAGCGGGAACCGAACCCGGGTCTCTGGACCGCAGGCCGACGCTCTAACCGCTGAGCCAAACCGGCCAGGGCTAGACTAGCCACATTTTAATAGCCACATGTGGGTAGTGACTACCATACTGGGCAGTGCAGATAAGAACATTTATATCATCACAGAAAGTTCCACTGGACAGCACTTATATAGAAAATTGTCTCAAGTTTGCAGTAAAGGGAAGAAAAGAAATGGAATGGTAACTAAAAGGAAAATGAAGGATTTAAAAGAGGTGGTTTTTGTTTTTAAGGTAAAAGAAAACCAGGTGTTTCTTTGCTGATGGGGATGATCTGGTAGAGAGGGAAAATCGGTGCAGGAAAGAGAAACATTTGGGAATGATGTTCTTTGGTTGGTCACGGCACGGGATCTAGTGCCCAAATGCAGGGGTGTTCTGGACATTTCATATCCTGGGTAGGCGATGAAGGGTGTGAGTGCAGAGACAAAGGTGGGTGAGGAGACGTGCTCACAGAACTTGGGGTGTTCTTTTCTGATCGCACTGTTGTCCTTGGCCAGAGAAAGGATGGGAGCCCACTCTAGTTCCTGCATCTTGGGAGAAAGTAAAGGAGATCGCAGAACTGCTGGAAGTCTGGTGCCTTTAGGGCTTACAGGACCCTTGTGGTCAGGTTACCATGTCACCCATTCCTAAGATTAGCCCTGGCTTTTGAGCGAGCGATGCCTTAGTGGTTGAGGTTGCACCGAGTGTCCCTGTGTTCTCTCAGGTGCGATGCGCCAGTTGGCAGCCGGCGGCTCCAGTTGGGGGTGGAGAGCATCAGTGCTGTGTCTGTTCTTTGCTGAAGCTCTTCCTTGCTTGAACACACATTTCTTCCATTTTTTAAAATATGTTTTTATTGATTTTGTTTTAGAGAGAGAGAGAAACATTGACGTGAGAGAGAAACATCAATCGGCTGCCTCCTGCACACCCCCCTCCTGCATGCCTCCCGCACGTGCCCCGACCAGGAATCGAACCCAGGCCTCCCAGTTCATGGGACAATGCTCAGTCCACTGAGCCACGCCAGTCAGGTGAACATACATTTCTTTAATGCCGAATGATTCCTTTCAGAATTAGGGCAGAGAGCCCATGGCTTTACATAAAGCAGCGGAACTCATTCTACGCTTCTGATTTGGAGTCGATTAATTTGGGCTGAGATAGGGTGATTGGGTGATGGAATCTTCTAGCAAACATCACCGTCCCTTTGTAAGTACAAAGTAGTTAAAGGGCTTGCAGATGTGTTATCTAACACTTCAGGTAATGACCAAGGTGAGGCCATGGTGGGGAGTGAATGAGGCTGAAAGAATGCCAGGAGCTGCCTGCGCTCTCCTGGGCCCCGAGAAGCCAAGCCAGACGGCAGAGTGGAAAGACCTGACCCGTGGAGTCAGACTAGCCTGGCTTTGAATCTAGACCTGCTACTTTCCAGACGCATTACCCAACATCCGAGTACAAATAGGAGTAGGAGCACCTACCTTAAGGGGAAGCAGGAGCCTGAGATAAAATGAGCTCCGTGCCAGGTGCCCGACATGGCAGCTCCCAGCCCTCATCGCTCCCTCCCCTGCTGTTTTGGGCTGTATAACCACATGCTGTCCTGCAAAAAGTAAAAGAAAAGACTTTGAGAAGAGGATTCTAGCAACAAATTTATATACACTTGATTGGACTTGTTATTTTGTTGGACTGGCAGATATAATGGTGTGTTTCAGAATTCAGAATGTACGAAAAGATGCAGGGTGACAGTTCTTTCTCTCATCCTTTTCCCTGTTACCCACTTTCCCACCTCCAAAGCAGCCAGTCTCTTTCTTATGTGTCCTTCTAGAGACGGTTTTTTTATTGTTGTTTTAAACACAGACAGCAAGTCACAGATGGTTTTCCCCTTGCTGTTCGCCTTCACCGGTGTATCTTGGCAGTCACTCCACATCTGTACACAAGGACTGTCCTCATCCCCACCCAGCCTCATTGTGTTTCAGGGATGCAACAAGTGACTTTAACCAGTCCCTGTGGACACTTAGGTGGTTTTGGATCTTTAGCATTTACACACAGTGCTACAGTTAATTAAATAACTCGTGTTTTAGATTATTTTCTTATCTGTCGATGGCAGCGTATTTCTCAAGAACTCTTGCTACATAGTTTTTACTTAACCTGGTCTGGTTTCTCCATCGACTTGAACATAAAGGGACTATTCTTTTTAAATTAGTGTGTAATAGAATTATTTTTCTCTTCCATGTGGACTACCTGCAGAAGGTAGTCTAAACGTTTGCTCTTTACGGACACTGTACCGGTCATTTATTAGTACCTGGTGGTATGTGCCAGGTACTGTTCCCAGTGCTTGGGACGCATCAGTGAACACAAAACGTCTGCCTTTTATGTTGGCAGCGGGCTGTGACAGTAAACGGAATATATTAAAGATTAAAGTGCTGTTGGGGCCCTGGCCAGTTTGGCTCAGCGGTTAGAGCGTCGGCCCGTGGACCAGAGAGGCCCGGGTTCGGTTCCCGCTAAGGGCACGTACCTCGGTTGCAGTTTGTCCCCGGCCCTGGTTGGGGTCGTGTGGGTGGCAACCGGTCTATGTGTCTCTCTCACATCGCTATTTCTCTCTCTCTCTCTTCTCCCCTCTCTCCCTCCTGCTCTATCTGAAGATAAATGCAGAAATGGCCTTGGGTGAGGATAAAAAAAATTTTTTTAAAATAAAATAAAGTGCTGTTGGGGGCAGGGAGGGAAGGTCCAGGGTGAAGGGTAGAGGATTCGGTTTTAAATAGGGTGCTCAGGGTAGACATCACCGAGAAGATGACATTTAGCAGAGACTTGAAGGAGGTGAGGGAGTCAGCCATGTGGATATCTGTGGAAGAATGTTCTGGAAAGGAAGCAGCCCATGCAGAGGCCCGGAGGAACAGCACGGAGGTGAGTGTGGGTGTGTCTGAGGAAGGCAGAGAGGGAGAGGACGGGTCACATCAGGTAGGACCCTGTAAGTGGTTTGTAGACTGGCTTTTAACTGGGTGAGATGGGAGCGGTGGGAGGTGTGGCGCAGGGGAGGGCCATGTCTGGATGAACTTACTCCAGGCGCGCTGGCAGCTATGAAGGAGGGACTGCAGCCGTCAGGCAGAGCGTGGGCTGTGGAGGGAGACCAGTTAGGAAGCATTTGCAGTAGTCTAGGCAAGAGACTCTGGTGGGTCCTGCCAGGATGGTCGCATAGGGACACCTGCAGTGGTCAGATTCTGCTGTAGTTTGAAGGTAAGGCCAAGAAGTTTTCCTAACAGATTGGATGTGGGATGTCAGAGAAAGAAAATAAGCAAGAATGACTGGAGTTTTGGGCTAGAGTTGCCATCACTGGTGGCCAGGAGGATGCAGGAAGTGCTGTTTGAGTGTAGGGGAAGGTCCGGGATTCATGTGGGCACATTAAGTTTGAGATGCCTACCTGACACCCAAGTGGAAATGTGGGATGGCCGTGCCTGTGTGAGCCTGGAGGTCAGGAGAGGAAGGGTTGGAGAGGCTCATGTGGGAGTCGTCGGTGTGGACATGGCACTGAAGCTGTGGGACGGTGCAGTCACCCCAGGGGCGGGGCTCGTTGGCACGCACGCATTGCCTGAGTCCTTTCCAGGCTCCAGGAGCTCTTGCCAGACCCTTCTGCTCCCGCGGTTTTTACAAATCTTGGTCAGTTTGGTACTTTACTTCCTTTATCTACTACTATCCCTCCCCATCTCAAGGCTGCCTGTCCCTGAGGGAGGCAAGGAAGTGGCATTTCCAGAAGCTCCGCTTGGGAGAAGAGAAGCTGCTGTCCCACAGCTGGGACCACATCCTGGCCTTGTGAGACAGAGTGAGCTGAACAGAGCCAGCCTCAGTGCCTCCAGCAGAGGTCGCAAGGCTGGCTTTCAGCACCCCTGTGTCACCTCCCGTTTCAGGAAACACTTAAGGCACAGTTGGAGTGAACTTTCAGTGACCCTAAAGATAAGGTGTTGACCATAGAGACATGATAAGAGGTGTGTAGGGGATGGTTACTAAATTAAGTCGTGAAGAACTTTAGAAAGGGCCCTGGCTGGTTTGGCTCAGTGGATAGAGTGTCAGCCTGCAGACCAAAGAGTCCCGGGTTCGATTACGGTCAAGGGCATGCACTCGGGTTGCGTTTCGTCCCTGGCCCCGGTTGGGGTTGTGCGGGTAGCAACCAGTTGATGTGTCGTCTCTCTCGCATCGATGTTTCTCTCTCTCTCCCTCCCTCTCTGAAGATAAATATAAAAATATCCTTGGGTGAGGATTAAAAAAAAAAAAGAACTTTAGAAAGGTTAGGAGCCAAATGTCCAAGGCAGGTCTGGTGCTGGTCAGATCTTTTGTCTGGCATGAGCTGGGTTGACATTGGGCACTCGCTTCCAGGAGAGCCTCCAGAAGGTCTGCAGGGGCTCTAAGTCAGCTGTGACCCTCCGGGTCAGGTGGTGGAGAGGCACAGCACAGGGATCCTGCATGGAACTGGGTCTTTGGGAGAACACAGTTGATGGGACAGGTGAGAACGTGCAGCAGAGCCCTGAAGTGATCCAGTCTCTTCAGGTTCCTGGAGCCTGAGCCTGTGGCCCTCCTACTGGGCCAGCCGAGTCTGTGGAGAGCCTGTCGTTCACTCTGTGCGATCGCAGTGTCCGCTGCCCTGCTGTCTCTTGACAATCGAATCTCCTGGTTGAGGTCAGGTCCTCTTTTGCTCTAGTTACAGAACAGGAATCTCAGTGACAGAACCCTTGGCCTGTCACCAGGGGGCGCAGCCCCACCAGCTCCTCTGGTCACTTACAGTCGCTTAGGAATGAGCTTGTAGGTCAAGTTCTTAGTGTGATTTTTGTCCCCCTTCCCCTGCTCTGCTCATTTTACAGAACTTAGAAATTAGAAGAGAGTATAAATAAGGAAAGGAGAATCAATCACCCATATTCTCTGAACCAGCTTGTAAAATTTCAACATATTAAGTTCTGTTTACACACAATTGTGATTTTTAAAAATTTTTAATTGGGGTCATATTGAATATATGTAAATGTATGAACTTTTCTGCAAAATCACTGTCTTCACAAACCAAACTGCGAAAGACCGGATCCCCAGGCCGCAGATGGGGTTATGAATGACGTTCCGGTGTTGGTGCCGGCTGGCTCTGCTTTGCCTTGGTGGGAACCCGCAGGGCTCGAGGAGTTTCTGGCCTCTGCTGTAGTATGATCATTGGTACCATGTGGCAAGTTCCAGATATTCGAGGATTTGGGGGACATCTCTTATGCTTTACAGTAGGTCTGGTTCAGGAGAGGCCCACTGTGTATGATTGTTCCGACCCCGTCTCGGTCCTGCAGTGTGGGGGCTCACTTCTCCCTTTCTTCGCTTTCTTCGTCTCCCCCCGCAGGCGGGCTTCCTTCCTGAGCCCCTGAAGTTTAGCCCCGCCCCCTCCCCTCCCCCCCAGGTCTCTGTTCTTTCTGACTCGTGTCCCGCCATGTCAGGAGTTCGGGGTTTTGGGTCCTGTGCTCCACTGCGTTGGAGCTGTCGGTCTCACCTCCCTCTGATAGCCGGTGCTGCCTGGCCTCATTTCATCCGAGGCAGAGGTAGGCACTCGAGAAAGAAGGTGGCCCCTGAGCTTCCAAGTTCTCCCTGAAAGGGATGCTAATAGTTCTTGATCTCTTTCCTTATGCCGTTGGTGTTTTGCTTTATTTCGGCTTTTGCTCAAAGGATGACTCTGGAGCCGAGAAGGAGAACACCTCTGTCCTGCAGCAGAACCCCTCCTTGTCGGGGAGCCGGAACGGGGAAGAGAACATCATCGATAACCCCTACCTGCGCCCTGTGAAGAAACCCAAGATCCGCAGGAAGAAGTGAGTTGGAGGCTGGGGTGCAGAGAGGCTCTCTGGTCAACCGAGGTGGTCTTCTCTGCTTCTCGGCAGAAAATAGAGGCCAGCAGTGGGTCTGAATCTGGGGGAAAGCTACACTGGTAAGAGGAAGTATTCTCCCTTCTCCTCTCCTTACTTGTCTCCCACATGTACCTCTCGTTGCATAGAGGTTGAGCTTCCTGCAGCTCCGGGACCAACCTCGCAGCCCTGGAGTTGTTGCCTCCTAGCAGGAGAGCAGGTGGGGCCCCCAGCAGGCAGGCTCCATGGATTCCTCTTCTTTCTAGGTCCCTCTCGTGAGCTGAAAAGGAAGCTGCCTTGTACAGAGACACGGACACCACCCTCCTGGGGGAGTTAAAGCCATTCAAGGGAAGCAGAGAGGGTGGCCTCCCGTGGTCCAGCTGAGGCTGCTGGGGTGTGACCGGGCATGATTGTAATAGCAAACTCTGGATTAAGATTTCCTATTTTCACTGGATGTGTGGGTGAGGAAGACATGATATGATGGTAATAACGAGGCTTTCTTAATCAACCAGGCTGTACTGTGGGTCGTCGGAGTAGCCGGTATCTTCATTTGTTATCACAGAACCTGATTCCTGAAAGACCAGGAAGGGCAGCAGGAAAGGGGGCTCTGTGTTTTCTTCTTTGCTTACTGACAGAAAGATTCTTTGCCTAGTTTCTATTTCAGGCTATCTGGGCCCCTTTTATTGACTCATAAACAATTTGTAGCACCAATGTATCATCCTAGAACCTCATTCTTATTTCCCTCCTCGCCTGGGCCCAAGTACCCTATTGAGCTGATTGAGAGTGACTTTGCCTTCGCACCCATCACTCCTTGCTCTGGGCCGGCAGGAGTCAGGAGGGGTGAGGGACACGTCCTGTGGAGAGCGATGCCAGCGGCACCGGTTGTCAGCGTTTGGTGAGCGCTCCCTGCAGGCTGTGCCCTCTCCTGGGAGGTGAGCATGTATTGTCCCGTTTTGGACTGTGTTTGGGAACTACTGAGTCCTGCCCCGTCCCAGGAAGAGAGTTTTCGCTGACAAGAGCCTCTACAGTGACATATTTTGCTGTGACTTGCTGGAGGAATCTATTTAAACAACAGGTGGGGGTGGGGTGGGGGGAGAGAGGGATTGGCCTTGTTTTCTGAAAGCTGAGAAGCCTGGTAGGTCTGCTGGAACCCACACACAGAAAGCCGTGCTCCCGCCTTACGGCGGCAGTGGGCTGAGCGGAGCCGGCAGGCCAGGCCAGGGTGTTCTTCCAGCAGCAGGTCTGAGTCTGTTCAGCCTCCTTGCCTCCTGCGGGGAGATTTCGTCCTTCAGGTCCCCTACAGATCGCAAAACAGGTGTTTAAGGAAGATGCTGGGCAAGCTGATACCCTTTGGCTGGACTCCAAAAGAAGAGATTTAAAAACCAAATCTAAGGAAGAAAAATGCGCATGACACCTGGAGTGACCACGAGATCACTGAGGAGTTCCCGGGGTTAGCACCCTGAAGTCCGCGTTGAACTTTCCTCGCACCCGGCTTCCCCAGTCATCTCTTAATCTTCGTGGACTGGGTGAACTGGAAAACTCAAGAGCTTGGTGACTTCATAGCAGCTCCACGTCTGTCTGGCCTCGCTGTTCTCCAGGTCACCCCGCGCCGTCACCAGAAGGAAAGAGCTGCTTGTCAGTAACCGAAGAGGGGATCCCAGTGGGAAGAGTGGATTCCCCAGCTCCGGGCCAGATAAGGGTTTTTCAGGTTTGTGGTGACCTGAAGCTCTTCCAGTGAAAGTAGTCAGGTGGGAGTTAGTGTTTCAGCTCTTGGCGACTCAGCCTGTTGACTTTGACCCCAGGCCCGAGTGTGAGTCGTGGCTGAGGCAGGAGGAACCTTCCAGCTCGCTGTCCTCACGGCTCTCGGGAGCAGTCATCTCAGTCAGTATTTCTGCAGTTCCTTTTCTGCTGTTAGCACCCAAACTAACTCCTGCTGAGTGCCGTGCGCAGGGAGGAGGTAGGGTGTGGAATAGAGTCGCCACCTCTGCTTCGGGGTGTCGGGCTGTGCTGTGGTTGTGTTCTGGACGAGACACGGAGGTGGTTGGACGACTTGAGATTTGTTGTGTAAGAACTGTGCCTACTTCTCAATGTATAGTTACAAATTTCTATTTTTTTAATTTGAGGGGAATTCTTTGGGGGGTAAGTAGTAAACAGAACCAGTTTAAGAATGTAATTTGTGAGTTCTTAATAAAAGGTCATGAGAAAAACTTCATAAAAGAAACAGAATTTTATAACCTTTGAACTTAATTTGTATCCAGAAGTCATAGCAGTGAGGAAGGCTGTAAACAGGTAAGTGAGGCTTAGCCTTCTGTTGACTAGGTACTGCTGGGATATCTTCAAACCCCAAATTAAAGCGGAAAACTTTTCTTTCTCTCCGTATCCTTCACTCAACTTCAACACTTACCAACATTTTTTCGATTCTGTTTCATCTATTTTTCCTTTATTTTTTGCTTCCTGGAGTATTTTTTAAAGCACAACCAAGACCTATGTCATTTAATCTGTAAATATGTCATTATGCATCTCTGGTAGACTTTACATTTTTTGAAATTATTATAGAATCACAGGATGCTGCAAAAAAAAATTCAGGGAGGTCATACGCACCTTTCCCCCAGGTCCCCAGCGGTAGCACCTCGCACAAATGCAACATCAAAACCAGGCAAGGACGCTGAGTAATCCACAGGTGTCACCGCTTCCTCCGTGTGCAGTCCTGTGCAGTCTTGTCACGTGTCACCACGAAGCTCCCTCAGGCTAGCTCTTTGTAACCACCACCTCCACCTCCTTCCCACCCCTAATGCCTGGCAGCCACTGCTGTGTTCTCCACTTCTGTAACTGTATTGTTTAAATGTTATTTAAATGGAATTATAAAGTGTGTGATCTTAAAGGTTGGCTCTTTCACTCCGCGTGAGTGAGAACCTTCCAGGTCGCTGTGTGTGTTGGTAGCTCCTTTTCATTGCTGAGTAGTATTCCATGGTATGGATGTCCCACTGTCTGTTTAACCTGCCACACACTGAGAAACATCTAGGCTGTTTCCAGTTTGGGGCGATTATGAATAAAGTGGCTATGAACATTTGTGTGTAGGTTTTTGTGTAAACATGAGTTTTCATTTCTCTGAGATAAATGCCTAAGAGTGCGATTGCTGGGGCCTGTGGTAACTGGTTGTTTAATTTTAAAAGAAACAATTTTCCCACTTTGCATTCCTACCAGCAGTGTATGAGCGATCCAGCTTCTCCACATCCACGCCAGTATTTGGTGGTGTCATTGATTT
Source organism: Tadarida brasiliensis (assembly GCA_030848825.1). Taxonomy (NCBI): domain Eukaryota; kingdom Metazoa; phylum Chordata; class Mammalia; order Chiroptera; family Molossidae; genus Tadarida; species Tadarida brasiliensis. The sequence goes on from CM061262.1 coordinate 15,369,397, forward strand.
TAGCCATTCTGATAGGTTGGTCATATCTCATTGTGCTCTTCATTTGCATTTCCTTAATGGCCAGTTGTTGAACGTCCCTTCCTGTGCTTATTTGCTGGCCGTATCCTCTTTGGTGAGATGTCCATTTGAGTCTTTTGCCCATTTTCTAATTGGAATGTTTTTTTGTTTTAAGATTTCTTTATATACTCTAGACACAAGAACTTTGTTGGATGTGTGCTTTGCAGATACTCTCTCCCACTCTGTAGCTAGTCTTTTATCTTCTTCACGGATCTTTTGCAAAGCCACGTTTTTAATTTTGATAAAGTGCAATTGATCAGTTGTTTTCTTTTATGAATTGTGTTTAAATGTCAAGTCTAAAAACTCTTCACCAGGCCCTGTGTCCTGAAGTATTTTTTCTAATATTCTTACAAATTTACATTTTACATTTTAGTCCTTGATCTTTTTTGAGTCAATTTTTATATGAGGATTATTTTAGGTTGAGTGCATTATTTTGCCCATGCTGTCCAATTGACCTAGCACCATTTGTCAAAAAGCTACCCTTCCTCCACTGAATTACGTTTGTACCTTTGTCAAAACTTCGGGTTTTTTTGGTATGGGGCATTCTTGTGTGGGTGCATAGACTTCTCTTTTTCTTTTTTAACCAGTCATCACGTCAATATCACACTGAACAAATGAATAGTAATCTCATAACATTCCCTGATACCCAGATCATGTTCAGATTTTTCCAGTTGTCTCAAAGATGTTTTTATTTGTTTTTAACTGTTGGTTTATTTGAATCAGGGTCACAATAAGACCCACACGTTGCACTGGGCTTCCATGTCCCCTGAGTGACCAGCATGTCCCTCCCCGACCCCCCACTCCTGGGCCCGGCTCTGTCCTGCCAGTGGGGGTGCTCAGCAGGCCCTGTTCCTTTGTTTCTGACCCGCAGGAAGTCACATGATCATTGAAGCTAACTGAGAAACCAGTAACAAAATGGTCTGGGCTTTTGGGAGAAACAGGTATAAAAGAAAGGAGCTTTGATTTTCTGGAATCCTGAAGTCTCGTTACTTAGAGGCCCTGTGGTTCAGGAAAACAAGGCTCGGTGACACTTGTATTTACAATGTATCAGCTGTGAGATTTGGGGCAAATCACTAAACTGCCAGCCAGTTTCTATAAAATGGGGTAATTAGGATACCTCATCAGGAGGATTTGAGGAGAATGTCTGCAACTGTGCTTTGTGAATCAGCTACTCCACTGCCGGGCCGTTTCTCTTTCCCGTTGCTGTTTAATTTAGTGTTAGTCTTTGTATGGAATCCTCACAATTACCTCAAAAATAGATGTTCTAGCTGTCCCCATTTGTAGTTGAGGACCCAGAGGCCCCCAGTAACTGACCTCAGTTTGCTCAGCTGCTGAGTAGCCGTGCTGCAGTCCACCCCCAGGCCTCCTGCCCAGGAGCTCGTACTGCTCACCTCTCACACCCCCAGGCCTCCTGCCTGGAGCTCGTGCTGCTCACCCCTCACAGCCTCCTGCCCGGGAGCTCCTGCTGCTCACCCCTCACACCCCCAGGCCTCCTGCCCGGGAGCTCCTGCTGCTCACCCCTCACACCCCCAGGCCTCCTGCCCGGGAGCTCCTGCTGCTCACCCCTCACACCCCCAGGCCTCCTGCCCGGGAGCTCCTGCTGCTCACCCCTCACACCCCCAGGCCTCCTGCCCGGGAGCTCCTGCTGCTCACCCCTCACGGCCTCATGCCCGGGAGCTCCTGCTGCTCACCCCTCACACCCCCAAGCCTCCTGCCCGGGAGCTCCTGCTGCTCACCCCTCAGACCCCCAGGCCTCCTGCCCGGGAGCTCGTGCTGCTCACCCCTCACGCCCCTTGACCTCCAAGCTGCTGCTGTGCGGTGTGGTGAGCACGCCTGTGTCAGCCGCACACCACGCCCTCCTTGGTCTGCGGGTTCGAGGCGAGAACTAGATAGAAATGGAACCACTTACGGAGCATGATGGTGACGCTGCTCATCACTGCTCGTATTCATTCCTTGAGGTAGACGGGACACGTATTTTATGAAGACTTGATCGGTTTGTGAATAACGGATCTGTAACAGGTTATTAAGGAGACTGGGGTTTCCTTGTGCAGAGTGAGGATCATGTCAAGGGAAATGCCGGTGGCCTCTCACCCCTGGCAGAGCTGGGCTGGAACAGCTTTTGATCTGATCTGAGGTGGTATTTCTACTGGATTAAGTGGTGGGTTCCTATATGAGTTAGGCTGTTCTAACAAAACGTCCTCAAATACAGTGTCTTAAGACAGAAATGTATGCTTTCTACAAAAGTCTGGGTAGGTGGCCCCGGCCGGCTTGGTGGCCTGATGGTGTCCTCTCCTGTCTTACGGTTCCTCCACCCCCTTGGGTAATGCTTATGTCCAGGTTCTGGGTCCACATCCCCACCGGGGGCAAGAGGGAGAAGGGAGGTGTATGTAAAGGAGACCTGGAGACCCAGAAGCTGCTCCCCTTAGCCGCCTGGCCCCACCAAGCTGTAAGGCAAGGAAGGGTGGGATTTAGCTGGGTGGCTCTGGGTCTAGGTAAAAATTGGGAGCCTGTCACCACAGAAAGAAGGAAGGTAATAGATTTGGAGGACAACTGGCAATCTTGGTCACAAACGAGGTGTTCAGGGCCTGTGCCCAGGAATGCCGGTGGGCCAGGAGCAAACCCTCTCTGACACTGAACCCACCGGCTCTCCTAGCCGGTCCCAGAGGCCAGCAGCCAGGTGCTCCTGTAGGATGGGCCCTCAGTGAAGTCCAACCTGGCTTTCGCCTCTGGCCTGGGACCCTGGAGGCTGCCCCTTCCTCTGAAAAGCTGCTCCTTTGGCCTCCATGACATTGCCTTTCTTTCCTTGTTAGTCTACATCTTGGCCTCCCATTTCTTCGCTGGCTCGTCGCCACAATCTGCCCAGCCGTGGATGGTCCCAAACACTCCTCTGCTTACCCGAGGAGAGGGCTCATCTGCTCCTCCACCTCCAGCTGTTTCCTCCTCTGGTGTCCTCAGCATCTGTCTGTCGCTTGCTGTCCACTGAGCCATCTGGTTATACTTTCAATGCAACTGGTCAGAGTAGATTTGATTCACCCTTCCCCCAACCGCTTCCGCTCCCCAGCTTTCCCACTGCAGGCGGGAGCTGGAAGCAGGGAGGCCAATAGCCGTGGCCGGAGTACTGACCCTGGGCCAGGACCACAGGCTTTACAGCCTTGTCTCCTCTAGTCTCCAGGCTACACGCTGGAGCCTTCATTCTGCGTCTGCATCCGGCCGTCACCAGATTCTGCCCCTTCTCCCTTCCCTGCTGGTCTGATGCTGCCGCAGCCTCCCTGCTCGTCCCAGCCTGTGTCCCCTGCCTGGCCCACCCTCCTGCCAGCCCGGCTCTGTCATCTCCCTTTCTGCAGTCGGACTTGCATGCACTTCTACCCTATTGCTCTTTACTCCAAGTCCAAACCGCCCAGTCTGGCTTTCGAGATCTGCCAGTTCACTGTTTCGTTTGGATAACTCGTATTTCTTCCATTTGTTCAACAAATACGGATCTAGGGCTTTCTGTGCATGCCAGGTACGATGCCAGGCTCTAAGGAGACCGCAGTGAACAAGATGCAACGTGGCCCCTGCCCCCAGGGGGTTCATTCTTGTGGGAAGACACAAAGAAAACAAAACCGAAAGCATTGCAGATGGTGGAGAAGTGTTCAGGACATAAGTGGGTCTTCATGCCTGGTGGGCGTTCCCACTGCTGCACCTGACCTTCCCTGTGCTCTTCACCTCAGACCCTGCCCTCTGTCCTGTCCTCTCAGGTCACAGCGGCCCTCCCGTCCTCGCTCACTCATTCAGCAAACACTTGTGGAGCTGCTTTGTACAGGCGCTGAGTCGGATGTCAAAAAGTCGCTGACTTCTCTGACTACACCGTCCAGTGGGGGGACAAACAGCCTCAAACAGGCGTGACGGCAGGTGGTGCACTGGGTCCTGAGAACGTGGATAGTGCGCTCTGGGTAATCGAGAAAGGGTTTCTAAAGGGATTACCTCCAAAGACGTGGGCAAGTTATAGGGGAACCCGAGGGGTGGTGTGGTACCTGGGTGAGTGACAGGGAGGGGCAGGAGCAGTTACCAGACCCATGAGAGGCCCGTGTGAGAGCCTTCTATTGGGAGCTGAGGCCTGGGGTCCTCGAGGGGCCAGAGCACACAGCAACCCAGCAGGGAGGGAGCCAGCCCAGGAATTAATACCCTGACCTCACTTCCCTCCCACTCTGGTGTCCTGCCTGCTCTCTGCTGGAAGCCAGAGGGCACAGGCCCGCAGTACCTGGCCAGCCTCACAGGGTAGCATGCAGGGTGGAGAAGGCAGAGAGTGAGTGGGTCTGGAGGGGCAGGGGCAGGAAGGAGCTAAGTGCTAACGGGGTTGCTGTTTTATAAGGGGTAGGAAAGGAAGCTGTCGTTGAGTAGAGCCCTGAATGCATTGACCAGGCACGTGGAAAAGCATTTCAGGGAGAGGGAACAGCATGTGCACAAGCTTTGAGGCAGGAGCGTGTGTGCCCTTGGACAGTAAGGGGCCAAGTGCCTGGAGAGAGGTGGGAGAGGGCCAGGGAGGAGCAGGACCCACAGAGTGCAAAGCCTCCTGGGGCTGATAAGGCTGTTGGGTGTCACTCAGAGTGAAATGGACAGCATGGAAGTGACAGTTGACTTAGCTTGTCAAAAGATTGTTCTGGCCCTGGCTGGGTGGCTGAGTTGGAGCCTTGTCCCATACAACAAAAGGTTGCGGGTTCAATTCCCAGTCAGGGCACATACCTAGGTTGCAGGTTTGATTCCTGGTCAGGGTGTATACGGGAGGCAACCAACGCCCCCCCCCCCCCGCTCCCCCCAACCCCACCCACCCACCCACCCCCCGTCTCCTCTCTAAAACTCAATACATAATATCCTCGGGTGAGGAAAAAAAAGATCATCTGGCTGCTGGGTGGTGTTCTGGCGGGAGGGGGCATGAGAGACACTGTTGCATGTAGTTTGGCATTTAGCAAACATGATTCAACTGGGGAGATAGCCAGCCACCCCAGAACTGGGGGGAAGTTAGTCTGGCCCCAAAGAGAGCCAAGGAGTGACTGTTCCCCACAGACTGAGCTCTGTACCAAGGGAAGGAAGGAATCAAGCACCTGGTAAACCCTTCCCTGGCACATGGCCTTGTAGCCAGGGAGATGAATAAACACAGGAACCTGTCTGACACCGCTTACCAAGACGGGAACAGCTGTCAATAGAGGGTTGGACTTGAGGACTTACAGGCAGAAGCCTGTGCTGAGATCTGAACAGGGTGGGGTTAGCAAGAGAAGCTTCTGGAAGAAGTGAGTAAGGGACGGGGAGGGCCAAGATGGCCTGAGGGAAGGCAGGAGGGCAGGTGACCCAGCCTCAGGGGACTCAGAAGCAGGTGACCCTCCTTCCCCAAGGCCCCACCTGCCCAGCAGAGCTCCTGGGGCTCCTGTCTCCTGTAACATCTTCTCTTTGGAGGCTAGTTTGGTGTCCACCATAACCAGCCTTCTCCCTTGTAAAGCTGCCTGAGGTCCCTCTGTGCGCTGGCCCTCAGACTGGACCCTGGCTAGGCAGGTTTGGTTTTGGAGCGCGGCTGGCGGCTCCACACCAGGCTTGCCCCGGGAAAGGGGTCATTGAACTGGTGGGCCTTCCCATCAATGCCCCCTGGGGTCCAGGGCTGGAAGGGGCTCCGCTCCAGCCGCTTTACCCAGGTGAGTTCCTGATGGTCTGAGAGGCTTGTAAATACAAGAGCCAGGGTCCAGCCCTGGCCAGTTTCGCTCAGTGGTTAGAGCGTCAGCCCGCGGATCAAAGGGTTTCGGGTTCGATTCCCGCTCAAGGGCACAAACCTGGGTTGCAGGTTTGATCCCCAGCCCTGATTGGGCTCATGCGGGAGGCAACCAATTGATGTGTCTCTCTCACATCGATGTTTCTCTCTCTCTCTCTTCCTTCCTCCCTCCCTTCCACTCTATCTGAAAATCAATGGAAAAATATCCTCGGGTGAGGATTAACAATAGCAAAAAAAAGAGCCAGGATCCTCAGGCACTTAGAAGAACTCTGTTTTGTGGGTACAAGAGGAATGGCCCAAGGCTTATCAGTTACTTGCCATCATGAAAGAGCCCTGGGGCCCCAAATTCTAATTCTGCTTCTTTCGGACTTGTTTATACATTCATTTATGAATTTTCTTCTACCACTGATAGTGGGTTTGTCCTTCTGTTTTACTCAGGTACATACTGAAACACGTTTTTAATTCTCTGAACGGCAAGTGACAGTGCCCAGGTGCAAGTAGGGGCAGTTGGCCCGAGGGTAGAGATTTCTCGTGGACTCTCTCACTCCTGGAAACAAATTCAAGGTCTAATTTCTCCTCTTGGAGCCAGTGGCTTACCCTCATCTCCATTTATTACGAGCTGTTCTTTTCCTTCTTCACTAAAAAGTTATTTGATTTTGAGTGTATAATATATGTACACAGTATAAAATTTAAAAGAGAAAGATACGTGATAACTAAGCATCTCCCTCTGCCCGTTTCCCAGACTCCCAGTTCTCGTCCTCAGAGGCTACCGAGACGTTGGCATCAGTATATTTTTTGTATTCTTTAAACAGTCTATGCAGCAAATGCTTATGTATACTTTCTCCCCCTTTTGACACAATGGTAGATACTGTATAAACCATTTTTCCCCCTTTTCAGTGTAACCTTTGGTGATGGTACCATGTCAATAATAAAAGTTTCTTGGTTCTGCTCACGGCGCACAGCGTTCCTTTGTCTGGTCCCCTCGCTCACTCAGCCGGTTCCCAGTTGGTGCAGCGAGTCGCTTTGTGCACATGTCCTGTCGCTGTCCATGCCCACGGGATGTGGACAGGTGTCGCCCGGTTCTCCACAGGATGGATCCCTTTGCCCTCTAAGCTCGGTGCCCGTTTCCTCACACTTCTGCCACTTCCGTGTCACAAAACGTGTCGCCCTTTGCCAATCTGAAGGGTAGAAAACGGTATCAGGCTGTGGTTTTGTTTGAGTGGTACTGAGTGTCTCTTCCTGTTCATTTTATTGTAACAAGCAAGTGTGTGTATCAGCCGGAATCAGGACATACTCATTGGTTGGTGTGATGATGCGTGCAGAGGGGGCATCCCAGGCGCTGTGCATCACAGAGCGAGGAACACAAGCTCCTCCAGGCTGGGACTTGAGCAGGAGCCCAGGGCTGGTGACATCGGAGCAGGACCTCGAGGTTGACCAAGTCAGGCAAAGGAAGGAGGGACATTCCAGCCGAGGAGAACAAAGACCACAGCATATGAGGGGATCCCGGGCTGAGTGGGGGGAGTGCAGGTTGAAGGCGGACCCTAAGGGCCACATTGGCCTGGCTGAGGAGTTTGTGTGTTGATCCTGTCATGGTCAAGGTGCAGATGAGAAACCACAAGGTGTTGGGAACACAGTCAGTGACTGAGCACTGCTGCATGCCAGGCCCTGCGCCGAGCACTTAACACCGATTGTCTGTTAATCCTCACAGTGACCTAATGAGGTGGTACATGTGTCCCTGTTTACACGTGGATCATCTCATTCATTAATAGCACTAGTATTTTTACTGCTTGACAGAGAGGAAACAGAGACTTGAGAGGTTAGTAATTTCTGGGAGGTCCCCAAACTACTAAATGGCTGAATGGCTGGGCTCCGAGTCCCGCCCCTCCCGTGCACTGCCCGCCCCCTGCCGCCAGAGGGCGCAGGTCCGGCTCATTTCCTGGATGGGTGGGGCCAAAGGGAACAGCCTTCAGAGGTTGCCAAGGTGATTGTAAGACACCAGACCCCCTCCCAACATGCAAACTTCGACACCAGTTTCTGAGGTGGCTTTCAGAGATCTCTGTGCACATCAGGCAAAGACAGACAACAGGTTTTTTCTTTTTTTTTTTTAATTTTTTTCTTTATTGATTTTAGAGAGAGAGGAAGTGAGAGAGAGAGAGAGATAAAAACATCGATGAGAGAGAACATTGATTGGCTGCCTCCTGCATGCCCCCCACTGGGGATTGGGCCCACAACCTGGACATATTTCCCGACCAGGAATCGAACCGGTGATTGGTGCATGGGTTGATGCTCAACCACTGAGCCACACCGGCCAGACTTTTTTTTTTTTTTTTTTTTTTAACCACAAATAGCACACTACATACAATTTTCTGCATTTGTTTTTCCCCCCTTAATATTTCATGGAGCTCATTCCATATTGGTTCATAAAGAGCTTCCTCATCTGTTTTTATCATTTCTGGTTATTCCTTCGTCTATCTTATTGTTATTTATCACCATTTCTCTGTTTAGAGAAATTGAGAATATTTCCAACAAACAATGCTACCATGACATGATGCCATTTCACTGGTATATCAGTAGGACAGCTTTCTAGTAGTGGAATTCCTAGCCCACAATATATATTTTACATTTTGGTAGCTATTGCCAAATGCCCCCCATAGGGGTTGTACCTGTTCAGCTTCCCTCCGGGGAAATGAGTCTGTGCCCTGGTCAACACAATGTGTGATCCAACTTCCCGTCTTTGGCCAATCTGATAAGTGAAAAGTGTCATTTTAAAATAGCTTGAGCCCTGGCCAGTTTGGCTCAGTGGTTAGAGCATTGGCCCGCAGACCAGGGAGTCCTGGGTTCGGTTCCTGCTAAGGGCACGTACCTCAGTTGCAGTTTGTCCCCGGCCCCGGCTGGGGTCGTGCAGGTGGCAGCCACTCAATGCGTCTCTCTCACATCACTGTTTCTCTCTCTCTCTCCCTCCCTCTCTCTCTCCCGCTCTATCTGAAGATAAATGCAAAAATGTCCTCGGGTGAGAATAAAAACAAACAAACATAAAATAGCTTGAGTTTTGTGTTCTTGTTCTCATGACTGAGGTGAGCTTTTCCGTGGTGTGATTTACAATGCGGCATTCCCAGCACCACACCTGGAACATGGCTTTCTCCACTGCCCCCAAGGTGCTGGGGGCAGCCGCCCACCTTTCAGGTCAGGAATGACCTGGTGTACGTGCACAGGTGCAAAGTGACCATTCCTTCTGAAACCGCGTTCTCGAGGGGAGTGGACTGCGCCACGGAAAGGGGCTCCCCCACCTGCATTGTCCCCCTGCAGGGCCAGAAGCTGCCCCTCCCTGGTCATCCTCCCTTGAAAATCCAAAGAGAATCCCGCTTCCCCACATTCCTCGGGCCAGATACGTTCTGGAGCGTTAACCTGTGTCCAAAGCTCCCAGGTGGCCAGTCTCCAGTAGAACAACAGAAGTCAAAAGAGACATACGTGTAAGCATGTCCAGGTCTTGGAGACCTCCCAGCCCCTGCTGCAGGATGCTGTCCCCCACACTTGGAGACAGCGGACCCTGGCCCTGGGCCCTGTGTCGATGGCCCCGATGGCCCATGTGACGGGGCCGGCTGCAGCCCTGTGGACGTTCATTCAGCCAACCCCCAGGACACAGAGCCTGCCGTGCCCTCTGAAATACTTTGTCCTTCCTGTCAGAGGCCCTCACTGCACAGCCCGAATGCATCAGGTCTCGTGGCCTTGCGTGACATCACCCTCTGGTTTCACAGAATGCTCTGGAAAATCTGGGATCTCGTCAAGGAGAGTGTCCCCAGCTGTATGAAGGAGACCCACATCCTTCCCAGACTCTCGGGAGCATCCAGGAAGCCGGTCCCCAGGAGCCTGTCCTGGCAGAGCCTGGCTGTGTAGCCCTCTCCAGCCCACCCACCTGGAATGGGTCGGACCCACTCCCACCCTACACCCCAGCTCTGCTCTCCCTTCCCTCCCAGGGCCTCTCCCTCTCCAAATAATTTTATATGATTAAAAAAAAACCAAAAAACAGCCCTGGCCGGTTTGGCTCAGCAGTTAGAGCATCGGCCTGCGGACCAAAGAGTCACTGGTTTGATTTCGGTCAAGGGCACGTACTTAGGTTGTGATTTGTCCCTGGCCCTGGTTGCGGCCATGCAGGAGGCAGCCACTCAATGTGTCCCTTTCACATTGATGTTTCTCTCTCTCTGTCTCTGTCTCTTCCTCTCTCTCCCTCCTACTCTATCTGAACAAAAAAGGAAAAATGCCCTTGGGTGAGGATTAAAAACAAACAAACAAACAAACAACAATGGTTGCCTGGCTGGTGTGGCTCAATGGTTGAGCATCGACCCATGCACCGAGAGGTTGCCGGGTCGATTCCTGGTCAGGGCACATGCCCAGGTTGTGGGCCTGATCCCCAGTGGTGGACATGCAGGAGGCGGCCAATCCATATTCTCTCTCATCGATGTTTCTACCGCTCTCTCCCTTCCTCTCTCTAACATCAATAAAGAAAAAAAATTTTAAAAAAAAGAACTTGTTCATTTAAAAAAACAACAACAGCCCTGGCCAGTTTGGCTCGGCGGTTAGAGCGTTGGCCCGAGGACCAGAGAGTCCCAGGTTCGGTTTCTGCTAAGGGCACATACCTCGGTTGCAGTTTGTCCCCGGCCCTGGTTGGGGTCATGTGGGTGGCAGCCAGTCGATGTGTCTCTCTCACATAGATGTTTCTCTCTCTCTCTTCCTCTCTCCCTCCCGCCTATCTCAAGATAAATGCAAAAATGTCCTCGGGTGCGGATAAAAACAACCACAACAATGGTTTATATTTGTATAGCACTTACTTTGTGCCAGATGCTATTTTAAATATTTTATTTATATTAATTCATCATAAATGGACACAATACAAAATTCAAAAAGTGCAAAACCAAAGTCTCCCTCCTCATGTCGTGTCTTGACCACCCCATTGCCCACCCCACAAATTACCACTCCTGGGGGCTCCTGTGTGTCCCTCGGAGTGTCCTGCGAGTAAATGGATAAGCACACAGGTACGTGTCACTTCGTCATCGTTACACAGGCCGTGGCGGACAAAACGCCATGCTCTGCATTTTTGTTTTTTTTTTGTTCATTTCCCCAGGTGTGCTTTTCACTCCGGGGAGATTCTCACCCCCCTTTCCGCCTCTAGATGCTGAGTGCTGTGATGGGGGGGGGTCTGTGGCCGGTCCCCTGCCCGGCTCTTGACGGGCTGCAAGTGACTGAAGGGTTCAGCGTCTCACCTTCCTCATCTGGAAGGTGAGCTAATACCTCAAAGGTGTTACTGAGAGGTGTGACATTAGAGATGACAGGTGTGACACTCAGGGCCGGTATTGACATTATTCCCAGGGGAGCTGCCTCCTTCCGGCAGGATGCGGTCAGCCTGACCGCGAAGGGGTCACACAGGAGCAGGAAGTGCTGAGAGCACCAGGGCCGCCCCTCACTGGTTCCCAGAAGCGGAGGGGAGGGGACATGGTGCAGGAGGAGGGCTGTGCTCTTGGCCTTTGTTTCAGATGTTGACACTGGTGAGCTTGTAGCTCTGGCCTCTTTGGAAAGTTTGCATGGGCCCTTCCCCGCCCAGGAAAGCCCTGCCCAGAACCTCTGGGCGCCTTCACTGCAGAGGTTCCTACCTCCAGAAGACAGGCCTCCGCTCTGGGCACCGTAGCAGCTGTCACTGCCGCTGCGGCCTCCCTCCCTCAACCCCCCACAAGCGGGGACAGTTCCTCAGGAGCCCCCACAGCCCCCCAGTCCCGCTCCCGCTGCCGTCTTGTCTCCTCCACACCCTGGCTTCTTCCACCCAACCGTATTCAGAGACAAACCCACTGTTACATTCGGCCTGGTGGGACTGAGGGTTAACCCATCCCTCCAGGAAACCAAGGCCGACTAAGGGCACGGAGCTACTGGGACCTCCACCGAGTCGCCTGGAGTTGGGGACCGGGCTGGGGGGGCAGCACATGGGCCAGCCCCAGCTGTCACATCGGTACCTTGTTGGTGGAGCCACTTTTACTGGAACACCTTGAGGGAAAGGCTGTACAGTTGAGCAGGTGTAAATACACCAGAACAGGGTGAGAACTGACTCTGAGAAGTGAGACCTGGGGAGAGTCTGCCCTCTAGCGGCAGCTCCAGGCTCTCTCCGAAGGTCGAAGGCAGCGCGGCAGGCGTGTGGTTCCACTCCGCGGTGTGGGAATCTCCGCAGCAGACTGAGAAGGGCTGGTCTAATGAATGGTTCTGCCATTGACCCTGTGATCACGAGCTAGTTCCTTTCTTATATTTCTTCTTATTCCACAATGGATTAGAAGCAGCTTATACCCAAAACAATAAGTTAATTAAAAAGCAGGACCAGCCCTGGCCAGTATGTCTCAGTTGGTTGGGTGTCGTCCCGTGCACCAGGAGGTTGCCGGACCGGTTCGATTCCTGGTCAGGGCACATGCCCGGGTTGTGGACTCAGTCTGGGTAGGAATAATGCAGGAGGCAGCTGATCCATGTTTCTCTCTTGCATCGAGGGTTCTCTCTCTCTCTCCCTCTCTATTCCTCTTTCTCTGAAAATCAATTTAAAAGTCTTTTTTTTTTAATCTTTTTTTTCTTTATTGGTTTTTAGAGAGAGAGGAAGGGAGAGGGAGAGATAGAAACATCGATGAGAGAGAACATCGATTGGCAGCCTCCTGCACGCCCCCCACTGGGGATCAGGCCCACAACCTGGGCATGTGCCCTGACCAGGAATCGAACTGGTGACTTCTTGGTGTGTGGGTCAACGCTCAACCACTGAGCCACACCAGCTGGGCAATTTAAAAGTCTTTAAAAAAAAAAACAAATAAAGAAAACGGGACCAGTGGGAAATGGACATTAAATAAATCCATTTGAGGGTGAGGAAGAAGCGGGCCAGGGATAAATAAATAAATATATTGTACATCAGATGGTGATAATTGCTAAGTAAAAAAATAAAGCAAGATAATGAGATTTGGGAGGAAGGGTATTGACCTTTTATGGAGAAGTTAGGAAGGTCCAGCCTCTCCAAGAGGGTAATATTTGGATTGAGACCAGATAGCTGGAAAAGAGCACTCAGTGGTACAGGTACAGCAAGTGCAAAGGCCCTGAGGCAGGAGTGGGCTTAGCATGTTAAGGAGTCCAATGTGGCCAGCATGGAGTGGTAAGGGACAGAGTGGCAGGAGTAAGGTCAGAGATGAGGGACAAGTGGATCATATGGGGTCTTGTGATCTTTCCTTGAACCACCGAGATCTGCTGAGCTGACTGTTGAGAGCTTATGAAAGAGGGAAAGAGTGAGTCTCCAGAGCCATCAGGTTTCTGTCTTCTCACAACTCATGTAACTTCTTGGTGCTCCAGCTTCCTCATCTGTTAAATGGGATAACACTTGTTCTTCAAGGCTGGTGAAGTAGGAGGTCTGCCTTCCAAGCCTCTCTCCACCCCCATGCTCAAGTATCTCTGACCACCTTCACCAAAGCCTACTCCCAAGTACTCACTGCACTGGGACCGGGTGAGGCCAACAGTGGTCCCATGTGGTCACCTGCTCTATTTGAAACCAGGCTTTAACCTAGATTCCAGGGTATCTCAGCCCGACATTTTAGGCTGGGTTTTTGGGTGTGGCTGCCTAGTGCACTGTGGGACATCTAGTAGCATCCCTACCCTCCATCTTCTAAATGCCCTTAGGACCCCCCCGGGTCTGGTAACATTGCCACATGTCCACTGGGGAGCAAAACTGCCTGCACATAAGAACGGCTGAACTAAACTTCAGCAGCAGGGCTCCGTGTTCAGGCACCAGCAAGAGGCTGATGGGAAAGAATTGGAGGCAGCAGAGATGTGTTCCCCCTCAGATTAGAATATCTTAAGCTGTTTCCTTTGTTTAGCTTCTCTGCGGCTAGGCCACAGGAATGTTCTGGGAGAGGGTTGTATAATGCGTACTTCAGAGCCGGGAGTCTGACCACTTGCCCAGGAATCCTGGCTCTGACTCCTGCCAGCTCTGTGGCCTTGGGCAAGTCGCTTAGCCCTCTGCTCCTCCGTTCTCACCCATAAACTGAGGATGACAAAGATACCTGCCTGCTGGGGCTGGGAGGATCACACGGAATAATAGGTGTAAATGCTGAGCACGGTGCCTGGGACATGACAAGCTGCAGGGCGGGTTCCCCAGGAGATGTGTGTGCAGGACATGTATTGGGGAGTGCCTTCGGGGTGCGCACCATGGGGAGGGGAAACCACGGAGAGGGCGGGGCAGAGGGAGAGCCCACCGAGCTGTCTGCACTTGCCACAGTGGCCATGGGCAGCCCTGGAGCCGTGATGACCCTTCAGAGTTGTGCTGAGGGTGGAAAAAGCCCCTGTCTGAGAATATGGACTGCCCCCAGGGAGTGGGCGTGACCTTGGGTGACAGTTCCAGGGGGCACAGCAGAGAGCGGTCAGCTGCAGCGCTCTCCTGCTGGCTGCTGGGGGAGCGGGGCTGCCGTCCTGGACAGGGCACCGTGGCGTGAGTGCTTATCGGCCAGACAATGAGGCGGTTTAGGTAGAAGTGAAAGTGCTTTTAAAACACAGTAGACACCTGAGGAATTGCTCCCAGCCTGACAGTGCCCGTCCCTGCCCCAGGACCCTGCTTGTGCCAAGCCTCCCCTCTTCCTCCCTCCCTGGAACTGACACCCGCCCAGACACGCTGCCCTTGGGCGGGGGCGGGGCAGCCCATGCCGTTGGGCGAGGTCGCTGGGCGGTGGCCAAGTCTAGCATCTTCACCGGGAGTAGCGCTGCCTACCGGTGGGGGTGGCCCGGGTGGGACTAAACCGGACCGCACAGCAGCACTTCTCAAAGTGTGGGCCCTGGGAGTGTCACGGCTGCGCGGTCACCAGGAGACAACAGCAGTGTGTTTGTGTGGGCAGCAGCTGGGACCTTCTCCCAAGCGTTTGACTGTAGGAAAAACAAGCAAACAAATGGCAGCCCTCCTTTCTCTGCCCCGCTCATCGCCTGCTCCCACGGGGTCCCCTGTAGTCACTGTTGTGGGCCCCAAGGCTAAGGCAACTAGATTCCATTTTATGTGGGCCCCTTGGTTAGGGCGACTAAAGGACTCCATTTTGTCACCAGTGGACATTCCTCGATATTCTTCCCATAATGGGTTGGTTGCCCCTAGACGGGAAGGAATTTCTGCCTAAGGTTATAGTTGCCCCATGTGTTGGGGGGCATTTGCGGTTTCCTGAGTATAGGTATTTGCAGGTACTTAATGCTAATTTTGACCTCTGTGATCTCTGTCACTCCCACTATTGTACTGGTTCCCTGAGGGGAGGGAGGCCTATTCTGTTTGCTTGACAAACAGGAGACCCCCCGGGCAACTGTTAGATATGGATTTTGAGAAATGTTAATCAAACAACTGCTAACCGCTGATAACTGCTTCTGTGAATGCTGCTTGCTTGCTATAAAAATCTGCCATTTTAGAGGCTCGGGGCTGCAGTTCTCCTCTGAGTAGGTTGGCTGCAGTCCCTGCGCAGGTTAATAAAGCTCCTAAAACTTATAATTTTGGTGTCCGAGGGAGGTTGACCTACTGGGTTACAACAGTCACCTGCTGTGTTTGGCCACCCAGTTCTCCCGGCGGGATAACCTTGTATTCTCCTGCTCTACATTCCAGGTGTGTGTGTGTGTCCTGCCCCCTCAGCAGTGCCTAGAGGAACTGGGGGAGCTTTGTACTCTCCTGAGGTATTGGGGACAAATGCTGGACAGTTCTGAGCCTAAAGGCGGGGAGATCGCACAGGGCCGGTCAGGGAGGAGGGAAAGCACACGCCTTCCTCACCCTCTTCACGCGGCTCAGAAAACAGACCAGGTACCCAGGAGAGAAGGGGCGGGGACAGCCTCTGCCGTACGGAAGGGCAGTCGTCGGGAGGCCCAGTCTTCAGAAGGCGAGGCTGACGCAATCCCACTGTCAAGAACGAGAAGGGAGCGTCCCCCAGAGGGTGCCAGCACGTCCCAGCTCCAGCGGCTCCAGGGACCGCCCTGCGCTGAAGGGGAGGGGACTGAAACCGGGAGTCACTGGGGGCTAGGGGCTGGGTCCCACTGCGCTGACCCCTTCCGGGCACGCAGCTAGCTGTGTGCTGGAAACCAGACCTGGAACCAGGACGGTAAGGCCTTCCTCTTGAGGGAGGGCCCCCAGGTCGGAGGGACAGTGAGCAGGTGGTCCTGGCTTCGCCACCCTGGCCCAGAGGCTGCTCGTTCTCCGCTCTGGCCCACACTGGCCGCAGCTCAGGTGTGAGAGGCTGGCACACCCATGACATTACCCAAGACTAAAGGAGGTCAAAGGGCAGTGAAGGCAGAGGGAAAATACTTGGGATGGTTGGAGTGGGCGGCTGGCTCACTCGCAGGCACCGAGGCCCTGCCTTGACCTGAGGGCTGCCTGAGACCCACGCCCTGAGCCCTCTGTAAGGACCAGAACGCCCTCACCCGGTCCCACCACGTCCCAGTGCCGCCTGTCTCAGCTCAGCCTACCAGGCAGGAGCCGCTCCGTGGCATCCTGAGAATCTCAGCATTAGGTCAGGTCACACAGCTCTAGAAATAAGAGGGTGATGTGGTCACTAGTCCGACGTGGCCTTTGCCCTCGAGGGACTTAAATAGTGCTCAACAGTATCTGATTGAGTACGAACATGTATTTATTCAACAAGCGTCCATTCAGTACCTTCTGGTACCAGGCGCAGCACTAGATGCTGGGCATCCTGCGAGGAACCAGACAGGCAGCCCCTGTGCTCTGGAGCTCACAGGCGGGGGAGGGGGCGGTCGAGGGAGCCTTGGACAGGAGCTGGTGTGGCCTAGAGAGAGGAATGTCTGAGTGGAGTCTGAAGAATGGGGGCGTGCCAGGGAAGTGGTGCAGAGGTGCGGAGGGCGGGCCTCTGAGCTGGGCAGGGCTGAGGGGCTTTCTGGAGGATCTCTGATCTGAGTTGGGCCTTGAGGAAGCAGAGGGGCAGGAGCAGTGATGGGGGGATGGCTTTTGGAAATAACGGGTCTCACAACTGTGTGAGAAGGACCGAGGGGGAGAACAGCGCCTTTTGGAGCGGCTGAGTTTGGGTGGCTGGCCGGGCATCCACATGGAAATGTCCAGGGGACACTTCCAAGACAGAAATGTGAGCTCAGGTCCAGGGGAGAAGGGGTGAAACTCAGTCTCCCGAAGAAGAAACCAGAGAGAAGGAAGACTGGAGACCGAGGACAGGCGCCCAGCCAGCTGGTGGGGGGAGCCAGCCTGGAAGGCAGACAGGTTCTGAAGGTCAGAGGACAGTTCTGCAGGAGGGGGGAGGCGTGGTCTGAGGCCCGGGCGGGAGCACGGATGAGCCCTGGGAAGGAGGGAGCGTTCAGAGCGCTCGGCCTTGGTCTTCACCCCGCTCTCAGAAGGGCGCCTTCTCCTCCTCCCCGGCCGGAGGCCCCAGCAGCGGGTGTGCAGCTGCCTTCCCCTGGCTTCGGAGGAAGGAGGCCCAGGTTCTCAGCCGGGTGTCTGTGGTCACCCGTCCCGGAAAGCTGACTAATGATGGGATGCCAGATCCGCCTTTGAGCTGCAGAGATGAAAGCGGCCACAGGCGCTGGGGGTGGGCAGGTGCTGGGGTGAGCAGGCAGGGGCCGGCCCGCCCGACAGCTTCCCACAGAAGGGAGCTCAAGGCTCCCAGGGAGCGAGAGGAAGCCTCTCCCCTCGAGTAAGTGGGGCCCAGGGGAAGCTGCGCTCCGCTCGAGAGGACAGGGCCCTCCCGCGGGGCTGACTGCAGGTCCCAGGCTCCCAGCGCAGCCTGCCCCGGGGCCTGCCCCCGACCTGCCCCTGCTTTGGGCCGGGCTGGGCCACACCCAGGGAGTGGTGAGGAGGCTCCCGAAACCAAGGTGTGGCCCACCTGACCCAGCTGCACATCCTGCACCTCCCACCCCTTAACCTTGTCTGCTGGCCTTCCCCTCCTCTTCGTCTGCGCCCTCCCCCTCCCGCTCGGAAAGAAGATATGAAGTTGAGGGGAGGTGTGATGCAGAGAGGGATGAATGGGTGAGAACGGCAGCCACAGGGAGGGGCTGTGATGAGGTGTGCAGGGGTCAGGTGGGCTGTTCTGAGCAATTCTCTTCTCGGGGAGCCTTGGTTTTCTCATCAGCAAAACGGAACGAGGGGTATTACAGGTCCAGCACGTTTTAGAGGATCGTCGTGAGCAGACCAGAGAATGAGCGAACTTTCCCAACTCGCAAGGTGAGTATCAGTGGTTACAACCACCGATACATCGATTTCCAACACCAGGCCCACGGAGTCAGTTTGGGAGGATGCATGGAGTGCCTGGAATAGCGTGTGATGGCATCTTTCCGGGGTGAGGATCCGTAGCTGTAAAGAGGTCTTGGACCCAACAAAGTGTAAGCCGCACACACAGGACAAGTCCATCCTCATCACTTTTGAGATGAGCCAGCTGAGACCCAAGCTCATGCAGCTTGTCAGAGGCAGAGCCAGATGGGGCCCTGATCCCCCCACCTTCCAGGACTCCTGCTGCCCCGCCAGGTCAGGTGAGGGGAAGGAAGTTAGAGATCAGGGAGGGGAGGGCAGCCAGAGGTGGAGCCCAAGTCCTTTGGGGAATGTGGGTCCCTGTCCTCACTGTTACCAGGATAAGGACATCACGGTGGAGGGTGGGGGACGGTGGGACAGGAGAATGAGGAAGCCCCTTCCTGTGAAAGGGGCGGGAGAGAACAATGGAGCACTGATCACAGTGGGGTACTAGCCATAGTTATAAGAAACGTTGAGCATCCTTGCTCTGGTCATCGTGATTGCTTTGTTCTGATTAAAGAAAGCCCATTCTGACCTGGCTAGAGCTGTCCACCCTGGGAGTTTACCTCGGGAATGCAATCCATTCTCCTTCCCTGAGAGCTGCCCCCTCATGGTGGAAAGACTAACAACCTTGGGGTCTTGGAGGGGTGCACTGGAGACAGCCCACATTCCCCAGCTCCCATGATTTCCCCACGCCTGTGTCTGTAACCGTTTTACCCATTGATGTTCCCTTTGCCCACTTTCCCATGTAATACCCAATATAAGCGACCGGCTGTCCAGGGAGTGGGGCAGATTTTTTCAGGACGGCCGGAAATATTGGAATAAACGCTCATACACAATTCAGCCCTGTCTCTGCTTAATTGGCTCAAGTAGTGACAGGCGGCCCGGACCCATTTGTTGTCATGTTTCACCTGGAAGCTGAATCAGTGAGTCGTCCTCCCAGTTTCCCTATCCCAACAACCCTGCCCCCTTCTCCGAAAAGGACTCGGAGGAGGAAACACAACCCTCTCCCTGACCCCATCTTGAAATGACTTCTCTGGTTCTCATGTCCGCTTTTGGAAAAGCTGAAGATACCATGTCAAAGCTTTATGGAAAACTGGGAAAGGCCGCACACAAGCGTAAAGTGGTCATCACCCAAAGATGCAATTTATTGAGCAACTACTGAGTACCAGGCACGTGCTGGATGCTTTGCCTGAATCGGCATAAATGTCACCAGTTCAAGAGGCCTTCCCTGACAAGCTGATTCAAGTAAATGCACTCCTCTCCCTCACCCTCGTTATTCTCACGCTCCCTGTTCCCTTCTGTGTGCTCTTTCCATCCCGTCCCCTCCACTGGGCTACGATCTTGCCATGGGCAGGAGTCATGTCAGTGTATCGACTGCTGTGTAGCCATGCCAAGCATAGTGCCTGCCATCTCGAAGTCTCTCAAATACTTATTGAATGAATGAATGACTGTCTCCAGTCTTCACAACAGCCTTATGAGGTAGGTATTATTATCATGCCTGGTGTACAGAAGAAGAAACCGAGGTTCAGAGAGTCAAAGAGACTTGCTTAAGGACACACTTTGTTATCACCAGACTTCAGCTCTGCTCCTTTCCCTTGATGGATTTGGAGAATAAGAGAATCTCAGGGTCAGAAGCCAGTCTGGGCCCAGCGAAATGGCTCACCAGTTGGTTCAGCCACCATCCTTCCTCAATGAGCTCTCCCAGCCTCTCATGGCACCCCAGTAGCTCCGAGTCATCACCCCGCAGCTGCAGAGCTGGAAGCCAGTCCAAAATGGCCTGTTTTTCTCTAGCCAAGTGAGAGCCAGTCCTTCCCACCCACCCCAGAGCAATCTACAGCTGGGAGCACACGCCCACCCCTCAAGCCTTAACACAGCAGATAAATGAGTGAGCTCTTTTATAAAACATTGTACAGGGGAAATACATACATACGGAGAGAGCCTGACAGCGTTAGGGTGGGGTTCACTCCTTGAACACAGTAACCAGATCCTGCCCCATCAGGGTGCCTGCCCTCTCCTGCACTCTTTCCCTGAGTGGCTCACTGCTGTCCTCATAAACTGGTACCTCGGCAGGTCATCACAAATCATAAAGGTCACCATCTGGCCCCCAAAGGGAACTGCTTCCTTGCTGCCCACTCCAGGCTTGCTCCTCCGAGGTGGGCCACTCCCTGCCCTCCCTCCTCTCCAGGCACCTGCCTTAGCCTGCTCCCAGGAATCCAGCCCACCAAGACCTGAAGGCAGGAAGACAGACCAAGGAATATTGTTTCCTGATGAGTTTGGTGACCACATATCATCCAAACCAGGACTTTTATGAAAATGGAAGGGGTTCTAATTCACTGGAAAACAGGCATCAGCTGGGGCTGCCCAGGCAAAGGATGAATGTCCACCCCACTGATAAGCCCCCTGCTCCGAACTGGCCCAGTCCTACCACTCTCGACTTTCCAAAACACTCCCTGTCAGCAGCAAAGATTTCAGGTCGTATTTTTCATCTCTGCCACCACCCACTCTCCAAGGCCTCACAGCATCTTGGTTACACATTTTTAGGCCTCAATGATATCGGGGACCTGTGCTACTGGGTTGGCAGGAGTAGCTGGGAATGACGCCCCCTCCGAATCACTGATAGGACCTGGTTACGTAAGGCTTTTGGTGTTGAGCCCCAGGCCTTCTGGCTCCTTGAGCCCAATCCCCAAATCATAGCTGCCTGGGTCTAAGCAGAAAAGTAAGCGTTATTCCCGGTCTCCCACCCCAAACTTGCCAAAGCTTTTTTCTCTAAGCCTCCTTATAGCTAAAGGCCAGGGCCAGAGCGAAATGAAGCGTCAAGCCCTCATCCCTGCCCTTGGCCAGCCGTGCAAAGCACTGTCTGGTACCTTCTCCACCTGCTGTGTAGACACATTCCTGGTCCCACCTTCCATGCTACGAGCCCCAGGAATCAGCTCTTGGGGTGGCAACGGGTGGACTTGTGGAGGCTGGAGAGAGCAACCTATGGTGCCCTGCACCCCCACCCGGACAGCCCTTCCCAAGGGCCTGACACAATCACAGCCACCCCAAGGTGGGTTCCTGTTCAGATCAAATGCCCCGCCCCTTGCTTTTAGAACCCGCTCAGTAGGCCACGCTTGTAAAACTGCTTTAAATAAGCCTTGCTAAAGCAAATAGTACCAGATAGCAGAAACCCAGGCTCCAGGCCCTCAAAGGCACCTCCTCTCCTCCCTCCTTCCCCCTCCCACCCAACGCAGGCAGTCCACAGCAACCTGGGAAACAGGCCCACTCTTGATCTTCCTCGGGCCAGTGCTTCTTGCTCATTGTCCATCCCTCTGTCCTCCGGGAACAAAGGCTCCTCTGTGTCTTGAGTCAGGCTGCCTAACTCCTGCTTCATCCCTCCCACCCCCAGGAAAAACAAGTGCCGGAATCCGACCCCCTTGGAGTAGAGCTGTCAGAACCCCGGGCTCAGGACGGGGCGCTCCGATGCGCCCCTGAGTAGGCGTAGGAGATGGGATGGCGGGTCCCAGGCCTCACGGTGAACGTGTTGATGGGGCTTCCATAGTGGGGGGTGCTGCGGGGAGACCTAGGGGGGAGCAGAAGGGAAGTAAGGTGAATCTTTGCAGCTGGTTAACCAACAGCCCTCCTAACCCCCAGGGCGTAAGAGGAAAGGATGCAGCCCAGGGCTATGGTTTCTGTCCCTCAAGCCCTGGGCTTAGCAACCCAGGTGGGACACCAGTCCACCACTACCGCTTCGCCAGCCCCAGGGCTCCGCGACCACCCCACCCCCACCGAGTCCAGCCCTGGTGGCCACAGAGTACTACCTAATACCCGTCTACTCAGAACTCTGCACTCCTAGCTTGGCTCCGAGCCTTCTGTGTGGGTGGGAAATCCCCACATCCAAGGACCACTCAGATCTCCCTCCGTCTCACACTTGGCCGGAGGCCCTGGGACTGGGGGGGAGGGGTGGGGGGGGCGGCAGGAAGATGGGGAAAGCGAGAACAGGATAAAGTGAGCCTCCCTCCCCTTGCTCTGGGCCCTGAAAGCCAGAGCGGACAACACCGAATGTGCCCGAGACTGGTGCCCGAGACCTGGCCCGAGGGCAGTGCCCGCAGCTCCCCTGGCTGCCCACCTGCGCCCCCGCCATCACCTTCCGTCGGCCCTGCCCCTCACCTGCCGGTGGCCGAGACGAGGACGTGGTCGCCGCTGGGCGCTTTGTACTTGGCCTCTCCGCGGGGCGCGCCCTCCAGGGACATCCTCCGTCCCCGCAGGCCGCCGGGGGCCGCTCGGCCCGCCGAGTTGACGCGCCGCATCTCCGGGCCCCCGGGCGCCCCGAAGGGCCCCCCGGGCTGCGGCCCGAAGCAGTTGGGGGAGCTGAGGCTGCGGCCCCTGCCGCCGCGGGGCAGCCCGGGGCCGCGGTGGGGCTCCCCGACGTACAGGCGCTTCTTGATGAGCGAGCGGCCCCCGGCCGAGAAGCGCTCCAGGCCGCCCCCCGAGTAGCGCTCCGCCGCCAGAAAGCGCGCCGAGGCCACGGGGCGCGTGTCCAGGGGCTGCCCCAAGTCTGAGAACTTGCTCCCGTGAGGGGAGCCCTGGCGGCCCAGATACTGGAAGGCCGGGGCTGGAGGCTCAGGGTCATTGCTGAACTCTGGCGGTGGTGGGATGACCTCGAAGCTGAACTTCTCCTCCTCCCTCTTGTAGGAAGGAGAAGAAGGGGACGAGAAGGACTTGGGTGGCAGGCGACCCTGGGGGAGGTTGGAGGACGCTGACCTTTCCCAGGCCACAGGTGCCTGGGGCACCGCCTTGGTCCATTTGTGCCCTTGGCTTGGCTCTGTGTCCTCTGGGTCTCTGTTCCACTGGGCCTTCCACGGACTGGGCAGGGTGGGCTGTGCTGAGGAGGTCAGCTGGGGGTCTTTCTCCGCCTCTGTGGGTAACTTGGGGACCACAGTGAAGGAGTTGGGCTGGCCCTCCTTGGGGAAGATGCTGTCAGAGCCTGCCTGGGGCTGGCCACGGAGACTCCCTGGCAAGGAGGACCTACTCAGGCCAGCCCCTCGAGACCGCCCCTTCTGTGCCCTCTGCCTGGCTGCAAGGAGCAGGGCCATCGGGGAGCCCTGCTCCACCACCTCCCCGGTCACGGGGTGCCTGAGGACTTCATCAGCAGGCTGGGCTGAGGCTGGGGGTTTGGCTGGCAGCCCCTGGGGCTCCTTCCCCTCCACAGGCCCCCTTGACCCTGCAGCATCTCCTCTGGCCATAGTGGGCATCACCACGGCAACCTCTTGGCTGAGGCTGTTCTGGCTGCGATGGGGCTTGTAGAGAAATGTCCCGTCTTCTCTACCAGGGGATCTTTTTGGTGGGAGGGCTGGAGATGAGAGGGCTCCCCGTGTAGGAGGCTCACTGGCCTCTGAGGGGCACCGTTCTGCCTCTGGCTGGGAAGGCACTGCAAATTCTCGAACTTCTGGTTTCTTCCACTGCTCAGCTGGGACCAGGTTCTTCTCTGCTATCAGTTGGGATAATGTGGTGGGCACAGTTGTGGCTGCGGATGGTGTGGCTGGCCCAGGCACAGCCTTGGGTGGTGTGGCTGGCCCAGGTGTGTCCTTGGGTGGTGTGGCTGGCCCAGGTGTGTCCTTGGGTGGTGTGGCTGGCCCAGGTGTGTCCTTGGGTGGTGTGGCTGGCCCAGGCACAGGCTTGGGTGGTGTGGCTGGCCCAGGTGTGTCCTTGGGTGGTGTGGCTGGCCCACTCGTGGCTGTAACAGGTGTGGACTTGGGTGGCGTGGCTGGCCCACTCGTGGCTGTAACAGGTGTGGACTTGGGTGGCGTGGCTGGCCCAGGCACAGCCTTGGACTGGTGTGGTGTGGTTGGCAGAGGGGTGGGAGATAGTGGTGACATATTCTTGGCCACAGGCTTAGAGAATTGGCCATTATCAGCTCTGTTTTCAAAGATTCTTCCTCCTTCTGGCCGAGGTTTAGGAGGCAGAGACCCTGCGCTGGGCTTGGATTCCTTCTCTGCTGATGAGGAGAGCCGAGCCTCCAGCTCACTGCGGATCTGCTGGACACTGCGAGTGGGAGAGTGTTCCGGGGCGTAGTCCACAGGAGGCAGGGGCAGGCCGGCGGCAGGCTCTCTCTCTGGGCAGGGACTCTTCCCAGGATCCCTGGGGGGGACCTCCTTCTCCAGCAGGCTGGGGCCCTTCTTGCCCTCCTTTCCCTGAGAGGCTGCTGTTGGTCCTGGCCTGTGACTGGTGGACGGGTCCTCTCTCTTGGAGCCAAAGAGGTAGGCTGCCAGCTCGCTCCGAAGCTTTGCCATCTGGCTGGGGTCCCGCCAGTCCACAGGCTCTGAGGAGGCGGTGTCCTCCGGGCTGGGGGGGTTGGGTTTGGGCTTGGGAGCAGGAGAGCTGGATTTGGGGCTTTTCATAAACCTGGCAGGTGGAGGGGCCGCCTTCTCAGCAGAGGGCAGAGGAGGGGCAGCTGGGGGAAGGGGGGGTGCTGGTGGAGGGAGTGGGGGTGCTGGTGGAGGGAGTGGGGGTGCTGGGGGAGGGAGCTGGGGTGTGGGGAGGGGCAGGGGAGAGTCTGGGGGTGGAGCTTCAGTTTGTTCATTGGTCCTGGTCTGGGACTGGCTCAGCCTCGGGCTGGCAGGTGCCACAGTCCTGAGCTCCCGGGGGCCATCTGGTTCAGGGGCCCTATCTGGGTAGACCTGGGATGCGGGGCGGATGTGGAAGCTGGGAGGCAGTGGCAGTCGACTGGGGGCCTTCTTGGTGGTCCCTTCTTCCTCTGGAGGAGCCCCTTGTGCTTCCTGAACTGGGATGGATGAAGTCCTGACTGGGGTTGGGGGAGGCACCTTGAATGAACGGGGGAAGGTGAGGTGGGGCTCTGGCTTAGGTCCCAGGGGGCTCCCCTTTGGCTCAGCAGGGCTCCTGGGGGGGCTGGTTCCGGGGGCCTCTGGCTGCTTGCCATTCAGTGCTGCCTCTGATTTCCACTTGGTGACAGCCGCAGGGGGAAAGAGGTCAGTCCTCGTAGTGTGAGGAGACACTGGAGCTGGGGGTGCCGGGGCTGGCATAGGGGGTGGGGGTGGGGCTACAAAGGCCAAGGGCGGGGCCGGGGGAATGAAATCAGGAGGGGTGGGTGTGGATGGGGGGGATAGGGCCCCTGATACTGGGGGTGGAGGTGGGGCCATGCTGGGTGGGGGTGGGGGTGGGGGTTCCAGCAGCAGGGCAGGTGGCGGGGAAGCCATGGAAGGTGGAAGTGGTGGTGGTGAATCCCCTTGAGGTTTCGAGGTGTCTGGGGGTGGCCCTGGGGCTGGGCCTGGGGGAGGTGGGGGGATGGGTGGGTCCTGGCCATAGTGCCCAGGCCTTAGGTCCCCCACAGAGCTGTACAGTCGGAGGTTGCCGTTGACTAGCGAGCTGGTACCTGGAAGGAGGGAGAGACAAAGATGAGGAGGCATGAGGCCGACCAGTCCTGGCAATCTCAGTGTGCCCGGGGCACGGTGGGGTGGGCAACCAAGAAAGTAACTGGGCAGGGTCATGCCTTTCCTCTTGAGCACCAGTGAGGGAGCAGCAAGGTCTCCAGTCTCCTGAGCAACCCTCTTCTGTCTAGGGAAGGACACCTGCCTGGCCCTGGCCCAGCCTCTGGAGACTGTACTGAATATTCTCCATTTGCTCCCGAGTCAGGTTCCACGCTTCCCTGCCCGCTCACACTGGTATACCATCCCTTACTGATTGGCCTTCAGCTACCCACTTTGAGGGCACCATCTGCTTCTCAAGGGGCCTTGACTGGTACCAAGCCAGAAAGACCGGGGATGAAATCCCTGCCCTACCACTTACCCGATGTGTGGCCTTGGACACACTAATTACCCTTGCTGAGCCTCAGTTTTATCATCTCTAAAATGGGCATCATATCAGTGCTCACCTTACAAAGCTGTTGTGAGGATTAAATAAGAGAATTCACGTGAGTCCATGTAAAGGGCTTATTGCGGTGCTAGGCCACGGCAGCCACCTAAGGACTAGTAACCACTTTGATCACTACCACCTGGGCTTGACATTTCCGACTGTGTAAGACAGACAGGGCAAGGAAGAGGGAGTCGTGGACCAAGGCAGGGGCCTGGAGGCCTTCTCCGTGAGGAAGTTCAGGTGACAGTCGGGGAGCAGCAATTTGTATGCGCAACTCCTGCTGTCGAAAGACCCCGATCTGCCAAGAGCCCCGCTGTCCACCCCGCAGAACACTCTGGCACACACTCTGGACTGTGGGAAGGGTGGGGTGTGTAGAAAGCAGGCGCCGGGACAACCTGGCACTAGAGAGACGCTGAGCACCCCTGGACCAGCCGCTCACACCCGCCCCTCTGGAACCCAGTCCCAGCTTCTCCCTAGAGTCTGCAGACAGCCAGGATGCCCCTTCTCCACCTCCTGTCCTCTTTGTTTCTAGCACAGAGCGTAACACACCTGGGGAATATGCAGCTCTGAAGGGCTCCTCCAGCTACCTGACTTCACAACAAAGAACAGAAGACAGTGGGGAGGGGAAAACTGACATTCACTGACACCCTAACATCCCAAGTGTCAGGAGCTGGGATACAGCAGTTAAAAAAAACCCCCACAAAAATTAGTCAAAATCCTAGCCCTCCTGGACATTATGTTTGTGTGTGTGTGTGTGTGTTCTCTATTTTTTTTAAATATGTTTTTATTGATTTTTTAGAGAGAGAGGAAGGGAGAGAAAGAAACATCAATGTGGGAGAGAAACATCAATCGGCTGCCTCCTGCACGCCCCCTACTGTGGATCGAGCCCTCAAACCGGGCAGGCGCCCTGACCAGAAATCGAACTGGGACCTCTCAGTCCAAAGGACGATGCTCAATCCACTGAGCCACACCGGTCGGGACTGGACAGTGTTTTAATGAGACAATGAGACAGATCGTTAGTAAATTATTACTGCATTAGAGGATGGGTAATATGAGGAAGAAACCCAGGAGGGGTGCTGGAGGTGCTGTTGTGAATAGGGTGGCCAGAGAAGACTCACTGAGAAGGTGACATTCAAGCAAAGAGGGAAAGAGTGGGGCGGGGGGAGCTGTCCCTGTGTCCAGGAGCAGAGCCGTCCAGGCAGAGGGAGTACCGTGCAAAGACCCTGGGGTGGAGACGTGCCTGGGTATTGGAGGAAGAGCAAGGGGAGTGGGCTGGCTGGAGGACTGTGAGCCAGGACAGAAAGCAGGCCAAGAGGCCAGGTGAGGCCAGATTCTGGCCATCCTGGTAAGAACCTTTCCTTGGAGTGATGTGGAAAGTCGCTGGCAGATTTTGAGCAAGAGATATGACCAGAAGTGACTTACATCCCATCCACTACTGCATTACTCCACCTGCCCGGAACTGTCCTTCCCTGTGCTCATTTGAAGACACACAGGTGTCAGGGGTTAAGCGATTTGCCCAAGGGAGCACAACTAATGTGTAGGGGATCTGGGATCAGAGCCAGGTCTGTCTGACTCCAGGGTCCTTTCTCCCACTTCATGCTGCCCTGTTCCTGCTCTGGCCCCGGCCCCGTACCATCCTGCCCCCTGGAAGTAGGCCCTTCCCAACCTGGCTCTCCGCAACCCCACCCACGGCAGAAAGATGGACAAGCCCCAAGCCCAGGGTCCTCTTACCTGTCACTTCTTTGTCTGCAAAGTCTTCTGGGACAGAGGGGGTGGGCACAGCCAGTCCATGGCTCTCCTGGGCATTCTGAAAGAGCAGAGAGATCAGGGAGCGAGGAAAAACAGACGGGTAGCTCTTACATCGCTGCAGTGACGGCGGCGGGCCCACAGCTTTGGGAGTGAACGAAAGTATACAAGGGCTCATTCAAAGAGGTGGATTTCATGATCCGGTCTGGTCTACAGATGCCTCACGGGGCATACAGGTTAGGTTCCTGCAAACGTCGGCTATAGAAATGTCATCAGTGGATCAGTACATAACCTTGTTGCATGCGTGTTTCTGTTTAGAGACATCTTATTTATTTAATTAGTTCATTGTTGATTCATTAACACTGAACTCATGGCCGATAGCACTGTAACACGTCTGAACGAAGCTTAGCTCACTCGGTATATTCTCTCCGGGGCACAGAGGCTTCCTGGCCTTAGGAGCCTCAGACAGCACTTTACCACTACGCTTGGGGCCACTGGAAACAGTGAGATCACCAACAAATAGCACAGAAACACAAAGCATGGCGCTAAACAGAAACGGACACTTGTTTCCAGCATGAGAGATGAAACAGAACAAGGTGTCATCTTCTCCGATCTCAGCTGGGAATGTGTGCATTAGGTGACTGACATTTTTAAAAATATGTTTTTATTGATTTTAGAGAGAGAGGAAGGGAGAGGGAGAGAGAGAAACATCGATGAGACAGAGAAACATGGATTGGCTGCCTCCTACACACCCCCTGCTGGGCATGTGGCCTGACTGGGAATCGAACCGGTGACAGATCGGTGCACGGGACGATGCTCAACCACCTGAGCCACACCGGCCAGGGCAGGTGACTGAAATTTTTACCCTTTTGTCCAGAGCATCTCAAATACTGATTTTAGGGTAGCAAATACATTTTAGTAAGTGAACTTCCAAATATAGAATCCACCAATAATGAGAATCAACCGTGTCTGAATGAGATCTCAATGAAAACAAAACAGAACAAACCAAAAATCGGCCAAGACTCCGGTGGCCGTCCGCGAGTTCAAAGCCAACGCCCGCCCGCGGCTCAGCCCCCTGCTCTCTCTCGGTTTTCATCAGGGAGTTACAGGAAAATAAATGAGTACAAGGAGCCGGGAGCATTTACACCACCCACCGCTGCAATGCCCTTCTGATCGCTAAGCTTCTCAGGAGGAATGTGTTTGCACAGCTGTGGGCTTGTACACACTATTTTGCATTCTATTTTTTTTTCTCCAAACACACATTTCCATATGTCAACAAAGGCCTCACACCTGCCCTTTGAAGAGTGGAGAGCATTTTACAGCAGCTTTCAAGGTCCTCACACTTCCCAGCCAACTGCTATCCCCTACTCACCTGTTACACCCACCCATGCTTGACCGACCCCTCCCAGCATCCTTTCAACCCACTCACAGAGTTCACATTCGGCCCTGACGCTGGCCAGGCCCTGACCCTCTTCCCACCCTCCATTTCTAACGATAATACCCCTTGGCCCTTGGGCTGTGCTACTCGCTCGAGGGCTGATGGTGCTAACCCTCTGGGCTTAATGGCTTAATGTACAAGAAGGGAGATCAAGGGTGAGGTTTCAGAAATAACCACAAGATCCTGGGCTACCAAGGGTCATCTCAAAATTACTCCTTGGTCATCTGGGGACAACAAACACCTTCTTATTCTTAAAGATTCTGCAGCTGGAACAGCCTGAGTCACCACCTAGTGTCTTTTTCTGCCTCTGGTTGGTGCGCACGGCCACCGTACACTTGCTCTCAACGTGTCTCAAACCCAGTGGTTCTGACCCAGAGGCAGGTATAGGGCCAGCCCATCCATGCACACTCGGGTACACACACACACCACCTATGTCTAATCACATCCATTAAGTAGGCACACTGATTTTGATAAGATGGAGGCCAGACTTTCAAAAGCCAGGTTGAGATCTCTGATTATTCCTTTGAACGTAACTGGAGAGTAGAAAGACTCGAGGACTTAGCATCAAAATTCATGCTTTGGACTTGCCCGCAGCGCGATGTCTGATGAGCGTGGTGAGGCGGGGTAGGGACGACGATGTTCGACTCTCATTCTGCACCTGTGTGCCAGCCCTGAGCTGGGCACTTTCCCTGTTACCTCAAACCCCTTCACAGAGCCAGCGTGCAAACCCAGGCCTCCCAACTTACCTCCTCTACAAATCACTGAGAGCCATTTCCTCTTATAAAGTGGAGATGATATTTCCTACTTTGCAGGGTCATTCGGAGAATCAAATCAGATAATATTCCTAACCCAGGAAATCAATGCTAGGTGAAGGGTTATGCCATCCAATCCTCGCCCCCACAAAGGTAAAAACAGACAACAGTTCGGTGAAGGCAGGGCCGGGGGGAGTGGGGAGGAGGGGGTCAATGAGGGGAAGAAGGGGACATCTGTAATACTTTCAACAATAAAGATAAATTTAAAAAATAAAATAAAATAGGAAACAAGCATTCAACAAGTAAAGCTAAGCTGCCTGTAATCCAAGAAGCACCTTCTGGGGCACCCTGAGTGTTTAATTATGGTGGAGGAGGAAGATGGACAGACTTTATGGGCTGGAGGTAATATGCTCACTCATGCTTTGATCTTAAAGACTCTGGAAAAGCATTTGACTCCCAAGACCACAGGATGGAAGTCTGTCTCCTGAGCGGCCCAGGCTTTTTCAGGTCCCACATATGGGGGTCCCAGGACATACCCACTGTCCACCACCCTTGAGGCAGGTCCCAAAGTCCAGCCTCCTCCTTCCAGGAGCCCCCAGGACTGAACAGAACACAGCCCGCCTCTCCAAGCCCCAGCTGGCCCCACTCCATCCCACTCTCGCCACACGGGATCTGGTGGCTCATTTAGCTGTCCCTACTTGCACTTTGTATAAGAGAAGGCAAACACAAATTCATTTTAAAATTAGTCCTAGAAAAACAGAGCCAGAAGGTGAGCTCCCCTCATTCACCACAGCACACAGGCAGCTGGCATCGAGGGCACTGCTCAGAGGGTGGTGTGTTTCAGTGTGCAAATGCACAGGTGTAGACAGCGTCCAGCCCCGTGGGTGCTGAGTTCCCTGACTTGCCTCTCAGGCTCAGAGAACCGAGGAAAAGAAGAGGGCTTGGAGGTCACACCCAAATGCAATGCGCGATCCTGGACTGGACCCCGGGATGGGAGGAGGGGTATGCCATAAGGACATTAATGGGACGATCAGCTGTAATCGAATATATATCAAGGTGTGTTAGATAATAGTATCGCATCAACATTAAGTTCCTGGATTGGATCACTGTGCAGAGAAGTCTTTGTTCTTGGGTAGTGCACATTTTTTAGTATTTAGGAGTAAAGGGGAGTGATGTCACAATTTACCCTTCAGTGATCCAGGAAGAAACAGCATGTGCGTACAGTGAGGAAGGGAGCGCATGGAGCCGATGTGGCAAAGCGGTGGGTCTGGGTGAAGGCTCTAGGAAGTTCTCTGAGCTATTTCTGTAACTTTTCTGCACACTAGGACTGATTAGAGAGAAAAAGTTACTTAATGCCACTGAACTGTACATTTAAAAATGGTTAAAACAGTAAGTTTTATGTCATGTGTATCTTAGAAACATCGATATGAGAGCAAAACATTGGTAGGCTGCCTCCCGCACGCCCCCTACAGGGGATCGAGCCCACAACCCCGGCATGGGCCCTGACTGGGAATCGAACCAGCAGCCTTTCAGTGCACGATGCCCAACCGACTGAGCCACACCAGCCAGGGTTGTATTTTACAATTTTAAAAAGTTAAATAAAACAATGACAACAATATCGAACGAGAAAGTGTTGGGGAGACTTGGAGCTTATCCATCCACTGGTCATCAATCTTCACATGCCCTCTCCCCCTACCCCACACGCCCAATTTTTTTTTTTTTGGTAGTTGTTCATCGTCACCTGAGGATATTTTCCCATTGATTTTCAGAGAGAGTGGAAGAGAGGAAGGGAGGGAGAGA
Organism: Tadarida brasiliensis; assembly: GCA_030848825.1. Lineage (NCBI taxonomy): Eukaryota > Metazoa > Chordata > Mammalia > Chiroptera > Molossidae > Tadarida > Tadarida brasiliensis. The sequence goes on from CM061262.1 coordinate 15,401,037, forward strand.
GAGAAAAAACATCGATGTGAGAGAGACACACTGATTAGTTGCCTCGCGCATGACCCCGACTGGAACTGGGGATCGAACCTGTGACCCAGGTATGTGCCCTTGACCAGAATCAAACCCTTGACCCTTCGGCCCGAAGGCTGATGCCCTAACCACTGAGCGAAATGGGCCAGGGCCATACTCCCAACCTTCACCATGGTAACAGCTGCTATTTTCCTCGCACTCACTGTACCAGGTGCTCCTTCTGCGTTTTCCATTTCTTAACTCTTACTTTTCACAATGACCCAATGAAATAGGTGCTGTTATTGCCACCTCCATTTTACAGATGAGGAAACTGAGGCACAGAGAGGTTAAGTGACTTGTCCAAGCCTGTCTTCTCAGGCACCTGGTCATCACCCGTACACCCAGCCTGTCATAAAGCTGTCTTTGGAAACAGAACACAGGTCGCCTGCCTCTCTGTCCCGTGTTCTTTCTATCACTCATTCACTCATCCGGGAGGTTATTCACTCAACAAACATTTGTTCAATTGCCAGTCTGCGTGTACAAAGAATTGGCCGTTGCCCTGGCTGGTTTGGCACAGCAGTTAGAGCGTTGGCCCGTGGACCAGAGAGTCGCAGGTTCAATTCCGGTCAAGGGCACGTACCTCGGTTGCGGTTTGGTCCCTGGCCTGGTCGGGGTTGTGCGGGAGGCAACCAGTCGATGTGTCTCTCTCATATCGATGTTTCTCTCTCTCTCTCTCTCTCTTTTCCCCTCTCCCTCCCTCCCACTCTATCTGAAGATAAATGGAAAAATATCTTTGAGTGAGGATTAAAAAAAAAAAAAGAGCCCTCGCCTGTTTGGCTCAGCAGTTAGAGCGTCGGCCCGTGGACCGACGTTTGGTTCCTGCTAAGGGCACGTACCTCAGTTGCAGTTTGTCCTCGGCCCTGGTTGGGGTCATGTGGGTGGTGACCACTCAATGTGTCTCTCTCACATCAATGTTGCTCTCTCTTCTCCCCTCTCTCCCTCCCACTCTATCTGAAGATAAATGCAAAACTGTCCTCAGGTGAGGATAAAAAAAAAAAGAACAGCTAAGATCTGGAAACAGCCCAAGTGTCCATGAGCAGACGAATGGATAAAAAGCTGTGGTACATATACACAATGGAGTACTATGCAGCTGTAAGAAAGAAAGATCTCTTATCCTTTGAGACGACATGGAGGGACCTGGAGAGTATTATCCTAAGCGAAACAAGCCATGCAGAGAAAGACAAATATCACATGATCTCACTTATTTGTGGAATGTAATGAATATAACAGTCTGAGGAACAGGGTAGACCCAGAGATGTGGAAGTAGGGTACAGACTGACAACCCTCAGAAGAGGGGGTGGGGGAGGGAAGAGATAAACCACAGAACTTATGCGCACGTATGCATAACTGATGGACATGGACAACAAAGCTGGGGATGGGGAGGAGGGAGGGTGTCAATGAGGAAAAAAGGAGAAACATCTGTAACAAAAATAAATTAAAAAAAAAAAAAGAATAGGCCATCACCGGACCCACAAAAAGGGCTGCAGCAGCCTGACTTAATTTCTCTTCCCTGTGTGTGCCTCGCCTGTGGGTGTTATTACAGCTGACATAGATTAGGTGCCTACTATGTGCTAGGCACCTTTCTGAGTACTTCACATATAGCAACCCAGTTAGTCTTCACAGTAACCCTAAGAGTCTTATTGTTTTCATTCTATAGATGGAGAAAGAGGAACAGAGAGGCTAAGTGCACTACCCAAGGTCACACAGCTAATAAGTGGCAGGGCCAACGTTGGAACCTCAGAGATTTCCCTCTTTGCCATTACAACACTGGCCCCACACTCTTCCTCCAGGAAAAATCAAGCCCATGGTAGACGACTGTAGCCTTTGCTGCCCCAGCCCAGACCACTTGTAGGTGGTGGCCGATTCTTTGTACACACCTAGCACAGACTGGCAATTGAACAAATGTTTGTTGAGTGAATAACCTCCTGGATGAATGAATGAGTGATCGAGAGAACACGGGACAGAGAGGCGGACAACCTGTGTCTGGTGCCAGCCCCATTACCCATTACCTCGGAGCAAAGTCACCTCTCTCTCTGGGCTGCCATGCCTCTGCTGTTAGCCCTCTCTCAGGATGCCTTCAACCACGGTGACTTGGGGGTCTGGGCCCGTAAGGTGTCCCGTCTGTGACACGGCTCACCTATGCCATGTGGGGGGTGGCCTGGACACTCGGGGCCACCCCTTGAGGACAGGGTGCTGGGACAGAACCTGCCAATGTCTCCGGATAGATCCCTGTCTCCAGAGAGGGAAAGGGGCAGGTGGGGAAAAGGAGGAGGAGATCTGGGAGGAGGAGTTCCTGAAGCCACAGGGTGAGGCCAGGCGGGCAGGGCCTGGCCTGAGGTCACTGCTGGCTTTAGACAGGACTCGGACTGCTTCAGTGAGTTGCAGAGCTGGCTGGGCCCCACCCTCGGCGCGCTGGCCCTGGGAAAATGATAGACCTGCTGCTCCCTGCAAGAGTTGGCATGCTTCTCAAACACACTCAGGGGAGAGGGAAGTGTGATCTTTCCAGAGTGGCAGCCCCACATCAGCAGAGAGAGGGGCACCACCCTGTGGGCAAGGAGACACACTGAGAACATGCAAATGAGCACCTGAGCGCCTCTGTGGGCTCCCAGCAGCCAGTGGGCAGCCGGCCATGGGCACCGCCACTCCCCGCCCTGCAGCCGCTGAGCAGCCCTTGCTCAATGCCAGGGGCAGAGTCCAGCCCTGGGCGGGGTGGGGCCCTCCACGTGAAACTGGGCCTCAGCCCTGCCCGGTCCTCAGACCACGCCCAGAAGCTAAGATCATGGGTCACTTCACAGAGGGGCAAAAGGCAGCTCCCAGCTCAGTCCAGCAGCCCTGTCAAAGCCACCACAGCCTAGGAAAGTTACCCAGCAACAATTAGTTGGGGGGAAGCTGGGGACAGAGGTGCATTTCAAGAATATTTATATTTATTTTCTTCCTCATACTTCTCTCTATTTCTAGTTTCTTAACAATGAACTTTCTTAACAATTCTATTTCCTTCACAATTAAAAAAAAATACCCAATACAATAGTAATTTTTAAAAAATTCTTGCGATCAAGTGGAAAGAACACGAACTTTGAAGTCAGCCAGGACAGACTGGCAGTCTTAATTGAGCTCATTGTCCCAAAGCAATCGTAGGCAGTATCTGACATGTAGTCAGTGATCAATAAGTGTGCCCCTCCCTCGCCTTCTGAGGCTCAGTTTTCTCATCTGTAAAATGGGGACAATCCCACCTTCTTCGTCTGCTGCCGCACACCTAGAGATGCCGCGGAGTGAGCGCTCAGGCATGGCCATTCCCCTGGGCTCTCCTCCCCCAGGTCCTAGCAAAGTTCAGTGGGTCAGCTGTGGTTCGAGCCCTTGCTCGGGGCACTCTCATCCGAAGAGGTGGGTGCTTTCTCGTGGTTGGGGTCAGGTTGAAGGAAATCCCCTACTGCTCTTTTGATTACAAACATCTCTGAGTTGAAGAGAAGGAGGAAGGGAGGAAAACACTATTTGATGTTGAGGTTGGTCTCCCCCTTAAAGTTTTAGGGGGCCAGAGCCTGCTGCTGACCCCTGAGGCTCCACCAAGGTTTAGTGGGGCCCCTCACCTGCTGTGGCCCCAGCCCTGCCCCCTTGGCCTCCCCGTGCCTGGGACACACATCCTCATGCCTGGGATTCCTCAAAGCCCAGCCAGTCCCCAAGGTGGGTCACCAGGGCAGGGCTAATGGGCAATACATGGTTGACCTTGGGGAGAGGCCAGCTCTGAGTCTGAGCTACACATCGTGGAATGCAAACCTCCTCACCGGATTCCTCCTGGAGCCTGGTTGGGGCCCCTCAGGGTGGGGTTCGGAGCTGCAGGGCGTGAGGGAGATGACCCTGAGCCAGAGTGTAGAGCAGGGCATGGTTGGGGGCACCACTGCAGGCTGGGGAGCAGGGGTGTGGGGCCCCAGAGTGCAAGCCACCAGGAAACCTGTCCAGGCACCAGGTCCCCAGCTGGGTGAAGCCCAGCCAAGTGTTTTCCTGGCTTTGAGGGGCAGTGGGAGGGGAGGGGTCTGTGCGCCCCACAGAGCGGCTTCCCTGCAATCAGCAGCCAGTGAGCATTCTGTAAAAGAGCCCAGCTGCTCCCTGCTCCAGCCTCACCCTCTGCCACAGCTCATACCCACTCCTGGGGCCAGAGAAGAATCCCACCAATGAGACCATCTTCCTCTGGACCTGCCTGCCAGCCCAGAACTGCGCTTGGACCCGGGCTACCAGGGCCCTGCCCTGGACTGTGTGCTCCAGGGGGCCCTGCTCTGATCCCCCGGGGCAAGGGGTCCATGCCCTCAGAAACTGCATCACCCCTCTTCCCGACCCAGCTTCAGGCACCGAGGACGCAGAGTTCCCTGCTTAGATGGCCCTGAGCCCATTGAGCTTCTTCCCCGTCGGTCCTCCAAGGGCAGCCTGAGCTGGAGACGTCCATCCCTGAGCCCAAGGGGGGCTGCTGTGGGTGGAGCTCGGGGGTTCAGGGAAGGAGCCAGGCGGGAAGAGGAGGGGTGGCATACGGCGGGGCTGGGAGCTCCCTCTCTGCATGCCTGCAGGTCTCTGGCATGAGCACACGGAGTTCATGTCCATGAACGTGTCCATGACATGTGCCCCACACGAACACAGAGCTCCCTCCCCCACCGCCCTTCCAGCCGACATCCCCACGTGAGTCCTGAGTCCGTCAGCGGCGGTAATGACTGCTGCCCCGGAGCCGACACCAGCCCTGAGTCCAGAGCCCAGCTCCGCAGCGGGGTGGAGTGGAAAGGAGAAAGCCAGCTGACGCGGACTGTTTCTCCGAGCTTCCGGGCGGGGGTCCAGAGCAGGTGGGGGCCTGCCCCAGCCCAGCCTGACACCTCCCCAGGAACAGCCAGGCCTGCATGACTCAGAGGGTGGGGTGACCCAGGGAGCTCTCACTGCCCGGGGCACCCCTGGGGACCTGTCTGGCCAGTTTCCCCATACTGGCATTTAACGTTTAATTCCTCACAGGTATCACCCTGGGGATGGTTTCATTCAGACCAGGGGAGGGCACGAGGGAACCCCGAGAGGAGTGTAACCCTCCCATGACCAGCTGTTCCAGCCACTCAGCTCTGAAAGCTCCGGACAGGCTCTGGCTTGAGCCCTGGGCCAGGCTTCCCCTGGGAGGGAGAAGTAAGTGGGCAGAAAGGCTCCTTCCCCACTCAGCCCAGGCCCACGTGGAGTGGGCAGGACTAGACTGAGAGGACACCTGGGCTCGGGTCCCACTTCGGCCTCTGCTGCGCTGTGACCGGGCAGACACTCCCCTCCCGGGCCCCGGTGTTCTCATCCAGGTGAGCGCGGAGGGCCTACCCAGCTCTGGAGCTTGGCGACTGTGACCCAGTTCCTCAGAGCTCTCCGGGCAGGGCGTGGAGTGGCCCTGGTGGCTAGAAGCAGAGCTCTGGGAGTGACCCTTGTGTTGAGGGGCCTGGCTTCTCTGGGGGCCTCCAGAGAGCTGACCAGGCCTCCTGCCCCTGGCTTGGGGAGTTGCTTTAACACAGAAAGTCACAGCAGGGGAGACCCTCCAAGGGTGAGGAGCAGGGACTGGTGCCAGTTACCTGAGGATCAATCAGGTCCCGACCCAGTCACGGAGGCATCCGGAGGTCCTTCCATCATTGGCCTCCGGCTGCTGGAAGCCCGAGGAAGTATTTCTTAGTCCTCTAGACTCCCACCTCCAACAGAGCGAGGACGCTCCAGGGAGGAGCAAAGCCACCTGCTGTTGTCCTTACCCCCATCTTGCCCTCTCCCCCCGCACTGTCCCTTTGCAGACTGTCCCTTTGCAGGCTCCTGCGGGACACTGTCAGTGAGGGTGCATTCGGAAGACAGCCCCGGTCCAGACGGAGCTCAGGAGGAGTGCGGGCCTTGCCGGGCTGTGCCTGGCTTCTTGGGGCTGCTGCCTTGGGACTCCCCTGCCCCAGCGCTGCGGGGCCCAGGAGGTTCCCCCAATCCTAGGAAAGGAGGTCAGGATGGTGCCACTCCCCACCCACCCTGACCAGAGGGGCTGGGGGCTGGGAGGGTGTGTGAACCATGCCCACGGCAGCTCTGCTGTCTCCCTGATGCTCGCATTCCCGGCCTCCTGGCCCAGCTGGAAGAAAGCAGTGGACTTGGCCCAGAGCCTATGGGAGAGGAGTCAGATCCCCTCAGCTCCGGAGCAGGTGATGAAAGAGTCTGGGCTGCTCTGTATCTTGTGACCTGTCAGGAGCGCAGAGATGTCCCAGGGATATGGGCCATCAGGCCAAGGGTTCCTAATCTAAAGGTGCCTCACAGAAGGGCTTCCGGGGTCCCGAGAGCGCTCTGCTGACAGTGTGGGCAACATCACACATCCTGGCCCCGAGCCTCGTCCTGCTCGCAAAGGGTCTACGACCCACAGGAGGCAAGAGACCTGGTGGCCAGCGGGCCCAGCTGCTGCACAGGGAGAGAGGCAGGCCAGGCGCTCAGGTGGTCCTGCGGGCTGCAGGGAAGATCAGCGCTTCTAGACAATGGTGGAGGGAGAGCAGGATGGCCTGGGTGGAACGGGACCCTGGAGCCTGGTGCAGGGATTCAAATCCCAGCTCTGCCACTTCAAGCTGTAACCTTGAACAAGTTACCGCCACATTCTGTGCTTCCCTTTCTCCATCTGTAAACTGGGGACAAACACAGCACTTTCCTGACACACTCCCGGGACAGTGCCTGACACACACCTGGGACAGTGCCTGACACACTCCCGGAGCAGTGCCTGACACACACCTGGGACAGTGCCTGACACACACCTGGGACAGTGCCTGACACACTCCCGGAGCAGTGCCTGACACACTCCTGGGACAGTGCCTGACACACTCCCGGAGCAGTGCCTGACACACTCCCGGAGCAGGGCCTGACACACTCCCGGAGCAGTGCAAGCCGCTCCACCTGCCTTTCCCTGTTCAGCCAGCACCGAAGGCACAGAGTGAGTGTCCCCTTTGGGACTCACTTCCTGCCTCTGTAAAATGAGGCCAGTGTGGACCTCAGGAGCCCCTCTGAGCTGGCAGATCTCTGCGCGTTCGTTCCCTTGCCCTCACCAGTGAGGGGTGTGTGCTGGGGGCAGTCCCCAGTCCTGGGACTGGCTCTGAGGCTTGCCTGAAGAACGGCCCCCAGAAAGCAGCCTCAGAATGCGGGGCCTGACCAGCCAGTCACGCCCCCTCCAGGGGCCGCTTGACGGGGTCTGCACAGCAGAGTCAGGCCCTGGCTGGTCCAAACCAGATCTACCCAGAGTGTCCAAACCAGAACTGAGGGGAGCAGAAAGGCTGGGCTTGCCCTGGTCATCAAAGGGACCCAAAGTGGGGGAATGGGGCATACAGGATGCCAGCCAATCAGAGTAAGCTCAGCTGTGCTGCATGAACCCTGTAGCTGCTGGTTCAGATCTGGGGGGGAAGGAAACCAGGACAGCAGGAGCCGCTCGGACGCCACAGCCATTTGTTTCAATGTTTTAACAATCGGAACAAGTATGAGTGTGTCAGCCTGGGGCCCACAGCTCTGTGATCTGAGTGTGTGTGCTGGGGGTACATGAGGGGAGAGAATCTAATTACGTCCAGCAATAGAAAACGTCTAAGTGATTTAGTCCACATTTATGGGTGCCACGGTCCCCATAACAGTTTTATGCGCCTCTGCAAACAAAGGCAGGGCTGACTCATTTGCTTATACCTTTTTGTTGTTGGTTGTACCTTCTGTGTTTGTCTATCATGTCTATGAATTGGTTTTATAAGCAGAAAATAAATTATTTAAAGTTGTATTTCCAGAAGTCTGTGTGCTCAGCCTTCCACAGAGAGGCCTTGGGGATACAGCAAGGAGAAGGAATGCAAGGCTCGGTCTATCCCATCTAGAATCTCAGGGTCTGGTTGGTGAGGTTAAATACACCAGCAAAAAAACTGGTGATGGAGAGAGAAAGGTGGCTGCCAGGCAGGACCAAGGGGTGAGGTGCCTGAGGTCGAACAGGCCCTGAGAACTCAGACCACGATTTGGTGCCTCGTCACTCCTGGTACAAATCCTCATGGACTCTAGTAACAGTGCTGCCCCGACCAGCACCCATTGACAGACAGGAGTGAACCTAGAATTTACAGGGCTGTCCCGTACGGTAGCCACTGGCCACAGGGGCTGCCGAGCACTGGAAACGTCGCTCGTCGGCAGTGGGATGTGCGCTCCGAGCACCGCACACCAGATCGTAAAGACAGTGTGAAAAAAGAATGGAAAATACCTCGCTGGTACTTGTCACATTGATTGAATGTTGAAACGATCATCTTTTGAATATATTGGGTTAAGTAAAATATGTTGTTACCTATTTCTTTAAGGTAGCTGCTAGAAAATTCAAGATTACATGAGGCTCACATGATAGTCTATTGGATAGTGCTGGTCTAGGCTGTCCCAGAAAACCCAGAACTGTCAGCACAGTAAACAGAGCCAGTCACAGAGCAGCCCCCTTTGTCAAAGAACAGGAGCCCAGCCTCGGGCTCCAGAAGGGAGTTCTTGTGTTTTTGCAGTTTCAGACCCACAAACAAGTCTCAAATGCCCTTCTCCCAAGGGTCACTGCTCTTTGTCCTTTGAGACAGCTCAGCTGTCACCTCTTCCAGGAAGCCCTCCCTGACCACCCTTATTGCTGGATCAACTGCCCCTGCTCTGGCTTATGTTCTAATAGTCTGTTTATTCACTCGTGACCTGCATCTAACGCAGGGCCTGGCATGGAGCAGACAGCCATCCGTGACTGTGGAATATGAACCCTGCTTGGCTGGAGGCACCCTCAAATGCATTGCCTCTGCACACAAGTTCCCCACAACCTCTTCCTGGTTTCAACCAGAGGAGCTGGCACCCCTAGTCCCAGCCTTTCTGCTGTGAGTCTCAGCCATGCCTCCTGGGTTGGCATCAGGAAAGAAGGGAATGGGCAGAGGGTGAGGCTGATGTCCACTAGCTCAGGGCAGGTGGGGCTCCCCCCTCCGTGGCAGCCGAGGTGGCCCACCCAGAGCAGGGCCTGAGACCCCAGGGCAGAACCGTACTCACCAGCGGAAGGAAGGTCAGGAGGGGCCGAACTCTGGGCCGAGCTTTCAGCGTGGCTGTTCCTGACTCGCTCACTGTGTCAAACCGATTGTCTCCGTAATAGATCCCATCTAAAGGCGACAAATGAGGGGGAACCATGAGCTGAAGATCAAAGGCATGTTGGCCACTGAGTTTAATCTGCCCTGCAGTTCCTCGTGGGGCAAGTTTGACTCAGCCTACAACTGGGGCATGTGCTAATGGGGCAGAACTGGGGGGACTTCAGGGAGTGTTTCTTGGGGTCTTCTGTAGCATTCCTGGGGCTCTCAGCTCCCAGCAGCCATCTCTCCCCTAATCCAGCCCCTACAGGTCTTAAGTCCTCACTCCCACAAGCCAGCCTCTTTTTGGGGCTCTGGGAGCTCGGCCAAGGCCCCAGCTAGAGCTTATCTCAGCGAGGGAGGAAAACAAGCTGGCTTTCTCTCAAGTGTTTGAATTTCTAATCTGGAACAAGCAGAGTAGACGAGGCCACCTGCTGCCCCCAGTGGTCCAGCACCCACCTTCTGGACTCTTCCCATCCCCCATCCACCAATGACTGTGTGCACGGCTGTGTCTGAGGGCAGAGCAGAAAGGGCAGGACAGTGGGGTCCACGTGACCCAGTACAAATCCCAGCTCTGCCTGGCTGTCCCTCAACTTCTCTGGCCTCGGTTTTCCTGTGTACAATGGGAGTGAGGACAGTGCCGACTTGATAGGACTGCCGTGAGGAGTGAGTGTGGACAGCACATAGTACGCACTCAACAAACGTGGCCCCTTCCCTGCAGGCAGATGAGAGGCGGATCTTTCCTCCAGTGCCTGGGCCCGTGCTCCAAGCTGTTTCTACAGCAGTGGAGGGTGTGAGGAGCCAGCCACAATTTCTCAAGCAATCTGCCTCATGACCTTAACACACATCTCATCTCAGGTTCACACGGTCACCTCCTAGCGGCAGGGATCACGGTGGGCCTCCCTGCGGTGTCACACACAAGCGAGGAGAGCTTACATACACTCAACGGGCCACGAGGCAGTTTCTCCTTCTCTATGGCCAGCGGGGGAAAGAGAAGAAAGGTCAAAATCCCAGTGAGTCAGAACCTTCCTAACTGGAGCATTAGAGGACGGTGATTACTTTTCCTCTTGCACACGACTTTAGGAAGAAACGTGCAAGAAGGCCAAATAATTCATTCAAAAGAGACTTGGCTTGTCAGGGAGGTCCTGGGGTCAGAACACATTCATTCCCCAATCCCTGCCCGGACAGCCATGGCCCTCTGTGTGGCAATCTGGGCTTTGAATGTGACATGGAAACCCCTGAGAGCACCCCAGGAAAGGGGGCAGAGCCCTCTCTGTCTGCCGCCCCACCAGGCAGAGAGCCAGCAGTACCTTAAGACTCCCCATCTCTCCAAAGGGGCCCAAACGGCCAGTTTCCCATGTGCTCCACGGTCCAGGCAGACAGGATCCCCCAGTCCTGGCTGCCAGGCTCCACGCCTGAGGCTGAGACCAGGAGTAGGGGGCGGGGAAGCAAGGGGGAAGGTAGATCTGCCCAACCAGAAACAACAGAAGTAGAGATAACTTGGAGACACCCAGCAGCTGCTCCCAGAGCCCACCAGATTCTCTCTGGCTCCCAGGAGTCTGAGCGTTGGCGCCAGGATCTCCCGGGGCATTCTCTAGAGGCATTCTCTAGATAGCGCTCTGTGCGGGTCAAGGTCTTAGATCTGATAGGGCTTTGGGCCCTCAGTAGTAGTGGGGGTGGGGTGGGGACAGACACAGGGACGGGGTGAGAGGCACCCTCTCCTAGGCAGACCCTCTCCGGAAGCCTCCTTCCTGCAGCTGAGTTGTGGCCCCATGGCTACTGTGATGGTGTGTCTAGGAACTTCAGAAGCCAGCAACCTGGTGATCACTATAATAGTAGAAATAATATAATAATAGGTGAAACTTACAGAACAAGTTTAACGGGCCAGGCCTCTACACATCATTAATTCCTTTAATTTTCCAAACAGCCCCATGTAATTTGCATGATCATTATCCCTAGTTTACAGATGAGGAAACTGAGGCACAAAGAGGTCTAATACCTTGCCCAAAGCCTCAGAGTAAGCGGTGAAGCTGGAGTCTCTGGTCCGGGGCTGATCTTGGAACCACTGTACACATTGCTCCCAAAGTAGGGGGGTCCTCATCCGACCATTTACAGGGTGTGGATGGGAGGGGGGTTCTGGGGGCAGGGTAAGGGAGGCTCGGCCGGCCATGGAGTGGGGCTGGGGAGGAGCGGAAGCCGAAGCAGCTTGTTCAGGCCCATGCAGGGGTCAGGGCACAGCCAGGTCTGACCCACAGACAGGCGGGCCCTCTAAACACCTCACAGATTCTGTGACTCAGCCTGACTACCGGGCACTGTCGTCAGGGTTGGTCTGTGGCTGTTCGCAGCAAGGGAATCCTTTCTAACAACACAACTGCTCCCTGGGAAAGGCACTGAAGGGGGGGGGCTGTGGGTGAGACAGGGTGGAAGGCCCAGGCAGCTCCCTCCCCACTGGGGCACCTCTTTTTTTAAATAATTTTTTAAAATCCTCACCTGAGGATATGTTCCTATTACTTTTTAGAGATAGAGGAAGAGAGAGGGAGAGAGCAAGAGAGAGAAACATCGATGTGAGAGAGAAACATTGATCGGTTGCCTCCTGTATGCACCCTGACCGGGGATTGAACCGGTGACCTCTTGGTACTTGGGATGACGCTCAGCCACGGAGCCACACCGGCCGGGCCCGGGGCAGCTCTTGCAAGTCCAGTTTGATTTCCGGGTTCCCAGAGGTGTGGCTGGGAGTCGGGGTTGGGGGGGGATGGCGCTGCAGTCAGTGCTGTGATGTGAGGAGGACCTGACTGGCCACTGCGGCCTTCAAAGGTGGCAGGAGACCACGCCAAGGACCACAGGCGGCCTCAGGGAAAGGAGAAAACAGATTCTCCCCTGTGATCTCCGGGAAGAAACAAAGTCTTGCTGACACTTTAATTTTAGCCCAGTGAGACCAGTGTCCGATCTACAGGACTGTAAGATAAACGTGTGTTGTTTTAAGTCCAGCTGCGGCTGGAACCTGGCAGACTTGCCCGGGACCCCTCACGCGGGGCTGGCTCACGAGTGCCAAGGCCCACCAGCAGGGGAGGCGAGTGTGGCCACCGCCGTAAGCTAGGTCCTCCAGCGTTCAAGGTCGGGGCCGGGGTTTTCTGAGCCTCAGAGTCAAGGTCCACAACTGAAGAGAAAGACAATAGAGTCCAACCCCGGGGATTTTCCTCTGCAGCCACATGAACTCCACTGGGGTCACAGTGTCAGGGACGCTAGAATGGGCCTTCCTGGGAAGCAGCCCCTCCTCAGCTGAGGAGGTGAGGGAGGGCCAGGCCACCTCCTGGAAGGAAGGGATGATGAGAAGGTGAAGGGGTGACGGAGAGGAGGCTGGACGACTTGCCCTTCGAGGACACCATGAGGCTGCGCCATCAGAAGAGAGAGGCCCTGTCCTAGCGTCTTGCCCACCCTGATACTAGGAAATGCCCCCTGCAGCCTTTAAGTTGACCCTTTCCCACCCGTGGGGGTCTCGGAGGGTTTGAGCTTGCCACATGGAGCAGAGAGCCAGCTGAGGAACATCCCGGGGCATTCAGAAGGCGGGAAGGAGAGTCACCCTGGACTCAGAAGCTTCCAGAGAAAGGGAACAGGCGCCTTCAGGAGACCCCTGGAGCAATTCCAGCTGCCAGGAAGCCTGGGGAGACCCAGGAAGCAGGGACAGAGCAGTCTGAGCCCCAGGTGGACCACAGCCCTGTTGAGGTACAAACTCAAGCCTCCGTCTGGCAAATTCATGTAAACATGACCCAGTGACAAAGTAGGAGAAAATGCAGGCCTGCCTCCGTTTACCCAAACCTGATCATTAAAACAATCCAACTTCCCCCACATGAAATCCTGTCTCTGACAGCACACAGCATTCCTCTCCGTGGGCACATTTCTCTCTCACGGATCGACAGGAAATGAAGGCAGCTTTGCTTTTATTTACACACCCTCAAGGACTTGAGTTCACAGAAATGCCACCTAGTGTCCAAACACCTGGCTTAAGAGTAATTCTCGGTGCCACACCTGTTTCAGCGGGAGGGCTGCACCTCAGCTCCCTTCCTCCCAGGCCTCCCTCAGGAGAACCTGACCCTGTCACTGGCTTGAGGAGTGTTTACGGGGTGGCAGAGGGTGCCTGGGCTCTGGAGACCACAGCCGAGGCCACAGCCAAGGCTCAGCCCCAGAGGAGACCCCAGGCAGCCACAGCTCCTCAGCTGGGAGGAGGCAGGACGGTGCGGGTCGAGGCCGAGGGGACAGAGCTCACCTGAACTTGCGTTCCGGTCCCTGCTTTATCACTTCTCACCCGTGGGGCCTTCAGTGTTACTAGATCTCTCTGAGGCTGTTTCCTTATCTCTGGAAATGTGAGCAATGGTTCCTGCTGGGTGGGTTGGTGTGAGGCTGAATGAGATAGTGTGCAAGAGATTTGTACGATGCCTAGTAGGTAATTTGTGCTCAGTAATTGGGAGGGCTGCTTATTATCCCCAAGGGTTTGGGCTGAGCGTGAATTAGGCCGTGTCACTGGCAAATTTGGGGTGAGCACCTGTACCCATGGGTGAAAGCCACTGGGAGGCAGGTGGCCCATTGCTCTCTTGTCAGGGGGCTCTCTAAGTCTGGACACTTGAGGCTCAGAGGGGGTGGGGGTGGCCCAAGGTCACAGAGCAGCAGGGGTGCCAGGGCCCACACAGGGCCCCCACTTGTAGCGCTGGGTCTTACCCACCGCACGGCTCACTGCCTGTCCGCAAACAGGCTGACCTGGTTCTCCGTCTCGGGAAGCTGAGAGCCGGGCACAAGCTGCTGCCTCACGCCCAGCCCTTTTTTCTCCCCTTTCCCCCAAAGGAGGAGCTGCCCACTAGGTCTTGGGCATTTCTTATCTCACTGAGTTCAGGGTTGAGAGACGGGTCAAATGAGCCTCCTCCTCAGCCCCAAAGCTGCCCCTGGTCTCCTTGGAGGCTGAGGTCTGGGACAGTTATTTAGCTCTTTCCCCAAATCCTAGACAGGTCCAAACTAGACAAATATTAATAATAAAAATGTAAATGTCTGACATTTAATAAGCTCCTAGTGCCCTTCACAAACCTGTGAGGGAGGTACTCTTATTATTCCCATTCTGCAGATGAGGAAACTGAGGCTCAGAGAGGTTAAGTCTCCTGCCCAAGGTCCCACAGCTGGTGAGTAAAAGGGGCCAGGATTCAAGCCCAGGCCCCTAACTCTAGAACCCAGCTCCTTCTGGTACCAGCCAGCACAGCAGGGAAACAGCACAGGGACCCAGCAGCTCTTCCCTCGGTCTCCTGTTTTTCCAGAGTGACACTCAAAAGTTGGTGAGGCCTAGCCCGGCCGGTGTGGCTCAGTGGATGGAGCGTCCTCCCATGGACTGAGAGGCCCCGGTTTGATTCTGATCAGGGCACACACCCGGGTTTCGGGCTCGATCCCCAGTGGGGAGCGTGCAGGAGGCAGCCAATCGATGGCTCTCTCTCATCGATGTTTCTCTCTCTCTCTCCCTCTTTCTCTTAAAAAAGAAGTTGGTGAGGCCTAGGGGACACAAATGAACCCAGGAGTCAGAACCCCGGGTCCTCCGTGTGATACTTGCGGCTTCGACACTTCCTCAGGCCGTTTCCCCACCTGTCAAATGGGGATAATTACACCCATTTTGCGGGAAGCCTCCCCAGATTGGGGGGTTGGGGGGGGAGAAAGAAGCTGGTAGGGACAAGATGAAGGCTGGGGTGATGATGTGCAATCCCAGACTGCTGGGAGCCCCCTGATGACCCCAGCAGCACTGGCCACCAGTCTAATCGGATCCCAGGGGCTTAGGAGGGGTGGAGGTGTAGCGGGGGGAGTTTGCTGCTTTGACCCAGAGTAACCTGGAACCCCAAAACAGACCCCCCACCTCTAGCCCACTGAGCTGGAGCACCCTTGGCCACTAGAGGAGCCCCAGCCTTTCAGGGAAGTGGGGGTGAAGGGGCACCATGTGAATGTAACCCACAATGGCGTTAATGAGGCCCTTCATTGCTAATTAATAGGTCCACGTGACAAGAACCTGAAAAGGCCAGTCTGTCCCAGCAAGCCCCATCAGGCCTGACCCCTGCACCAGAGAGAGGCCTTTGTTCAAGGGCAGAGGGACACTGAAGGTTGGGCTGGGGTGGGGCAGGGAGCCACAGAGCAGAGGAGGGAGAACAGAGGAAGGAGCCTTGGGGGCAGGGACTGGAGGGGGAGGGGCAGAGCAAACAGGCCCTCCTCCCAGCTAGGACCTGTCCTCACAGCGGGGTCTGCAGACCTGCGGGAGGTCTGTCCCGGGGAACCAGCGGAAAGTACAAAGGTCCCAGGGTGCTCGTCACTGTTGAATGGCCCTGAGCCAAAACGACCGAGTCCTCTAACCTGTCTGAGCCTTCTGAGTCTGTTTCCTCAGATGAGAACACATGTGTAGTTTTTAGCATAGTGCCTGGTTCAAGAAATGCTGATAATGATGATACTATTATTGTTATTAATATATTGTCTGGGAGAGAAGGGCCCCGTAGCCCGTCTGCAGGCGTCGAGGGAGTTCGGTCCTGTCTTTCTGAACTGAACTATGGAGACAAGAGGAGCTTATATAATGGGGCAGCAGAGAGGGTGTGTGTGTGTGCTCTGACTGCCAGCAAACCACAGCACACATCCAGGGGACAGGAGTAAACAACAGTCTCCTTCACACCCTGCACCGCACAGGTCAGCTTTCCGCAGACTGGTGCCAGCCCAGCCCTGGCGGGAAATAAATGCGCCGCTCCTGGGGTTCATGGCCTCCTACACCTGAGACACAGGCCAGGGGACCGCAGGTGCAGAAATAACAGCACCAGCAGCCGCCCTACGGAGCACTGGGGCTCTCTGATCAGAGTTCCTACATAGTTACTTAGAGCCTGCAGGAAGTCTTAGGGGGAAAGAGCTCCCACCTGGAGAAGGAAACCCCAGGATTCTTAAATCTTCCTGTACAAAAGAATCACCTAGGAGTTGGTGAAAATCCAGATCCTGGGCCTCTGCCCGGCGATTCTGACTCAGGTGCCTGAGGTGGGACCCCAGAAATCTGCATTTTAAATAAACGTCCTAGGTGGTTGTGACAAAGGTGATTGGCATTTGGAGGGAAAACAGAGTTGCCCAGCAAGCAGGGTGTCCCGTTGCTGGGCTGGGCTGGGGTGGCCTGGGCTGCGGTGGCCGTAGGTACAGAAGCTCGGCTAAGTCCCAGAGACAAGGGAGGAGTCCAGAGAGCCTGGTCTCAGGCCGCTGCAGCCCAGTCCTCAGCTCAGGATTGGCAAAGACCCACCTCTCTGCTTTCTCCTGCATTTAAACAACAACCATGCAGCCTAAGAGCCTTCCGTGGGCTGGGGGAAGGCACGAGGCTTCATTAGGATCGCAATTGCATTAAGTGAAGCCCTCAAGTGAAGTAAGTTTCTGGAATAAATGTTAGGGAAATTCTTTAAAGAAAAATTGATCCGTCACCACCTCCACACGACTGCATTCTACCCGCTGCGCCCAGCCCCCCCTTGTGCACTTTTACACGGCCGTAGCCACAGAGCAAAGGTTCCCCCTTGCTTCCCTTACACACACATACACGATTCCTCCTTGCTTCCCTTACACACACATACACGATTCCCCCTCCACCCCACCCCCTGTTCTCCAAGGGCTGGATACCGCTAACATCACAGAGAACGTCCCAGACTCAGGAACCCGATGAGACCTTAGGATAGCTCTTTATGCCTCAGTTTCCTCTGGTCTACAGCAATGCTAGGAAGAGGAACTAAAGCGAGAGCGGGGAGAGCCCAGGGCTGGAAGGATAAAGGGCCAGCTAGTACATATTTCGAGCTCTGTGGGCCGTGCAGTCTCCGTGCAGCTATTTCATTTTGTCACTGTAGCAGGAAATCGGCCATAAACAACATGTAAGTGATGGGGGTGGCTGGCTGTGTTCTAATAAAACTTTATTTACAAAAACAGGCCATGGGCTAGATATGAGCCGGGTCCATAATTTGCCAATCCTTGCTTTAGGGCATTTCTTTTTAATGCTCTTCAGAGCACTGCCATACACAAACCTCAAGCAGTCGTGGTAGGCAGACTGGACACTGTCCCCATTTAATGGAAGAAAAAACTGAGGCCCAGAGAGTGGCTAGTCCCCACATTACTGGCAGGGGCAGGAACCCAAGGCAGGTCTGACATGGCCATCGCAGAATCCCCAATACTGACCCCTCCCATCCTCAACTCCAAGTACCCGTCCTGTTCAGCAGGAAGGAGGAGCCGTGCCACACCCACCGGCACCCGAGAGGGCACCCGAGAGGGCACCCCTGAAACACTGCAGAGCCAGCCTGCTGAGTGCACGTTGTCTCCCACCCCTCCACGAGCAGGGTGCACCAGGCTGAGTCAGTTGGGGGCCCAGCCCAGCACTGGGGAATGGGAGGAGCTGCCCTCTGGGTTCTAGCTCTGCCCAGGCTGGTGAAGGCAGCAGCTGGCTGGAGATGACAGGGCACCATGCCCCCACTTCTCTCACCAGAGGGCATGATCTCCACCCGCAGCCGGCTCAGTGCAGGCAAAAATGTAGAGAAGTGTGTGTGTGGTGGTGGGGTTCTCAGGCAGATGTCCCCTCAAGTCAAATTCACCCTTGAATTACCTTTCACAAAATTAATTCAGCAAGCTGGCGAAGAGTGTGGTCTCTGGACCCCGACTGCCTGGGTTCAAATATTGGCTCTGCCTCTGAGAGAAATGTTGGGGCAATGGGAACATTCTAAAATCCAATTGTAGCCCTGGCCAGTTTGGCTCAGCGGTTAGAGCGTCGGCCTGCGGTCCAGAGAGACCCGGGTTCGGTTCCCACTAGGGGAACTTACCTCGGTTGCAGTTTGTCCCCCGCCCTGGTTGGTCATGCGGGAGGCAGCCACTCGATGTGTCCCTTTCACGTCGATGTTTCTCTCTCTCTCTCTCTTCCTCTCTCTCCCTCCCACTCTATCTGAACAAAAAATGGAAAAATGTCCTCGAGTGAGGATAAAAAAAAAAAAAATCCAATTGTGGTCATGGTTGCACAACTCTGTAAGTCTACTAAAAATCATTACATTGTATACTTAAGAAAGTCCTGGCTTGGCCATTTAAAGCTGTGTGATCTTAGACATGTTACTTAACCTCCCTGTGGCTCAGTCTCCTCGCCTGTCAACCAGGAATGATAGTACCTGCATCATAGGCTAGATGAAGATTCCACGAGTCAACAACACAAGGACTTTAGAATGGTACCTTGCACCTAAGGGGATCAATAAATGTTTGCCGCACAGTTATACTTGGCCGTACACACGTGTTTGTAAATTCCTAAACTGTGCCTCCAAACCGCCCAGCCCCTCCTAGCCTTTGCTCCCACTGTTTGCTCTGCAAAATGCTCGATGCCCTTTCCTCTCAGCTCAAATGCTAGTTGCAATCAGAGGTCATCTCTCCTCTCTGCTCCTTCTGCGCTTAATCTTTTATAGCAAAGGCTTGGAATGGGCTAAATGGCACGTGGTTAACTGTTCGCCCACTGGTTTGAGATCCTGGGGCCAGGGAGAGGCAACCTCTTGTTTGCCCTGCTTCTGTCCTGGCAGCTAGTGGCTAGTGTCCCTGCCGTGACAACCTGGGCACTGAACTGAATCCAAC
The DNA here is from genome assembly GCA_030848825.1 of Tadarida brasiliensis. Classification (NCBI taxonomy): domain Eukaryota; kingdom Metazoa; phylum Chordata; class Mammalia; order Chiroptera; family Molossidae; genus Tadarida; species Tadarida brasiliensis. Next base: position 15,419,801 of record CM061262.1, read on the forward strand.
CAACAGCAGGGGCTGAGGCTACGACATCCTCTGTGGGTGCCAGCACAGTGGCCATAAAGGTCAGTGAAGGTAATGGGGTGACAATGAAGGCAGGTGAGCTAAAGCACTGATGGGTGACCTTTCTTGGGCCCAGAGCTTTGGATCATGTGCAAGAAGTGAATTCCTGCCCCTACCTGCCTGGTTTCCTCTCAGTTACAGAAGGTACAAAATGCGGAAAGATGCAGTGATAGGGTGACCTATAGCCAGAGACCCAGGGCTAGGCCAAGGTGGTGTTTTCAGATGCCTGCAGAGATATACCGCTGACCCAGGGCCAGGCTCACGCGGAGAGGCTTCCTGGCCTCCACTGTCCCATTCCCAGCTTCTAGATCTGAGCGCACAGACAGGCCCGGCCCAGTGAGCGAGCGAGCTGGCGTCTTGCACAGGCTGGTACCCAGCTGGCAGTGGCTCCTGCTGACTCCTGGGCCTCCCCTGTTCAGAGTATGTGGGCGCCCACATAGCAGACCCTCTCTTTGCCTATGACCCTGGGCAGGAAAGTGTGTGTGTGTGTGGGGGGGGGGGGGGTGGCACTGGAGGGAACAGAGAAAGCAGAAACGGGGAGGGTTGAGAGACCACCTCTAGCCCTTAGTTGTGGGGGACACTTCTGACTCAACAGGGCTGCTGGGGGTGGAGAAGCAGCTCTGTAAACCCCTGGAAGCCTCAGGCAAGGCAACCCTAACTTCCAGCGAGGAGGGAAAACAAACACCTCGGAAGAGAAACTAGGATCTGATGCGGACCGCAGAGGACTCCGCCCTCCCGCTGGGAGGGTCCCCTCCTGGCGCGCACCTCTCCCCCACAGCTCCTTCCCAGAGACGCCCGCTGCGGCGCCACCTCCCTTCCCGGCAGCTCCTTCCTGGCCAGTTCGCAGGTTCCAACGTGTCCCTTCCCCTCCGCCCCGGGTCCCGCCGAAAGCCCGGAGCCGGGGACGGGGAGCGCCGCCGGCCGCCTCCCAGGGTGGGGGCCGCCACCCTCCCCCGCGGGCGCACTTACCGAAGCCCCTGGTCCCCTCCTCCGGGGCCTCTTGGGTGAAAATCCAGGGGGGGTTGGTGACGTACAGGGAGGTGCTGTTGGGGTTGGCATGCTTCTTGCCGAAGATTTTGCTGAAGGTACCCTGCACCGTCTGGTTCTTTTTCATGCTGCCGCGGGCCACGCGGGCACGGGGAAGGACGGTCCCTCTGTCGCCCTGCGCTGCCCGGGACTGAACCCCGCACCGTCTCCGCGGGGCGCTCTACCAGCCCATGTCCCCTGCAGTCCTCCCTGCCCGCGCGACGGGCGACAGGTGGTGCGGGCGTCGCCGCTCGCCTGGAAATGCGAGCTACCTGGCCAGGTAAGCGGCTGGCGGAGCGCGGCCCCGCCCCGCGGCCGCCCAACTCCCCCGGCCGCATTCCTGCCCGCCTCCTTCCACAACAGGCCATTGTTGGCACGGCCCAGTGGGCTGGGGACCTGCGGGCCCACGCCTGGAGGGGAGCCGGCCCCCTCCCCGGGTGTCCTCCCGCCCTCCTCCTCCACCCCCTTCTCCCCGCGGAGGGGAGGAAGCGGGCAAGTCCCTTACTTCTAAGGAGGGTCATGACCTGGTCAATGGGGGAACTTCGGAAAGGACTGTGCCCAGCAGTGGGAGACCACTGGCTAAAGCAAGCTCGCTAGTCTTCAGTGGATACAACGAAATGCCCCTAAGAAGAAAAGGTGAGCAGGGGAAAAGGAATAAACTAGCATCCCGATCTGATGACAAAGGTGGAAATATCATTCGCCAAAGAGCATGTAGGATGACTAAATCTTGGCATTTTTTGGTACCTTGATTTTTTTTTTCTGTAAAATTAAGTGAATATAATTTTTAAAAACTCCAGGTGAGCCAGCCCACTCAGGGTTGGGTTCCCGCTCCAGGGAAATGAGCTGTGGACCTTCACGGGGCATGGGGTACCCTCCTCGCTAAGGCAGGGAGGGGGTGGTCTTCCACTGGGGAAGGTGGGTCAGCCGAGGACCCCAGAGGATGGTGTGACAGAGGCTGAGTGGGGGAGAGTCAGGCCACAGGGTTAGATTTTGATGCTTCGTGGGCAGCGGGAAGGCTGGGGAGAGGTGGTGATCGGTCACAGAGGGTCGCTGTGCTTCCCGCAGCTCCTGGCACAGCACACAGCTGCCTTTCCTTCTCTTTCTCCCAGGAGGTTGGAACTGTATCTATCATTGTTCTAAAGGCATTTCCTCCTCAACTCTTCATTTTGAAAATTTGAAAGACCAGTAAAATGACCACCTGTATTCCTTCCTCCTGGATTTACCAATTGGTAACATGTTTTCACATTTGCATTCTCTCTCTCTACACACACGCACTTATTTTTCGATTTTCATTTGCTGAAGGTTGAAAGTTGTGGATATCACAGCACATCGCCCCACCCCGATCAATACTTCAGCTTCCATTGCCTAAGAATAGGGACATTCTCCTAAGTGACCACAGTACAGTCATCACAGTCAAATTTAGCATCGATACACTATTACCCTCTCCCAAAATGTCATTTCCATTATTTTCAATCCTCAGTCTAATCAGATTCACACACTACATTTGCTTGTCATGTCCCTTAATTTAGCACAGTCCCATGCCTTTATTGTTCACGACAGTGATGTTTTTTAAAAGTCCCCTTTACTTGTTCCAGCATCAACAGGCAGGATGAGTTGGACCTTCAGAGACTGTGGCTGTGAGGTGTTCCCCAAGTGTTTTTGGTTGGGGACACACCTGTGGTCAAACCTGTCCCACCCTACCCACCACCACGGCACTCCTGGAACCAATTCTTGTTCATTCAAGGAGTGTCCATGAAGTCCCTTGCCTGGTGCTGTGCTGAGGGTTTGGGGTGTGTGGGGATATAAGAGAATTAGAGAAGTCTTATTTCTACTGCAGAGGCTCTTGGGGTCTCACCAGGGAGATAAGGTTTTACATAATTCAAGGTGCCAGGCTACAATGACCAATCAAAAACCAGTGATTGCCTTCACTAATACACACAGCAGGGATTCAGAGGAGAGGAGATCAGTGTGGGCTGGAGAATTCCAGGAAGGCTTCTTGGAAAAATTAAGACTTGATCTGGCCCATGAAGGATGACAAGGATGTTAATAGAGAAGGGAAGGAGCTTGTTCTAGGGCATGCACTCATATCCATACCATCCATCCCTCCAACCTTCTATCTCCACATCGTAGGTCCTCCCACTGTCTACCCAGGAAGGGGACAAGGGGACCCGAGATGCCTCATCATGACCTAGACATCCTTACAGCCCACCCAACTGCTCTAGACACTCAGGCACAAGATAAGGGCTTCTTTTTTGGAGACCTCTGAGGTATGAGATGCCTCTCAATGTGGGCAGCTCCTGGCTCTTACACTCAGAACCAGCCCCAGCAGAGCCCTCATTGAGTGGCTCCATTCATATGCAGCTTCCACTATATAACTAATTGACATGAGAATTGCTGTGTGCCCAGCTCTGGGCTGTGAAGGAGCCAGAGAAATCAAGGTCATGGTTACTCAGTTCAAGATGCTTTAGTCTATTTGGAGAGATAAAGAGGGGGGAGGTGAATGACAAGGAGACTAGCAGTGGGTCAGAGATTCAGAAGGAGGAGCAATCTGGTGGGCTGGAGGATGTGCGGAGGGCACGTAGGAGGTGTGACGGCCCTGCAGGGGCTCAGGATGGTGGAGCTGGGAATTGGGGAATAGAAGGGAGGTCACAGCAAGGTTGGCTAGGGTGTGGAAGGCTTAAGGCCAGCTGGAAAGATCAGAAACAGCTCAAACTGTCCACCTGGAGATGACTGATTAAATAAATTATGGTACCTCCACACAATGGAATAATAATGCAACTCTAAAAATGTATGAGTCAGCAGACTGTGTCCAGTTATCTTCAAGATAAACTGATACACTGTTGACCAAACGGTGTGTAGTATGCTACTATTTGAGGCAGGATAAGTATGATCTCGTTTGTTTGTATTGGCACAGAGAGACTTTGGAAGGATCCATAAGAAATGAATAAAAGTGCTCACTGGGTGGTGAAGGTAAGAAAACTGGGCAAATGGGGGGATAGGTGTGGGAGGGAGAATTTTCACTGAATGTCTTTTTAAATTGATTTAGAGAGAGAGGAAAGGAGAGGGAGAGAGAGAGAAACATCGATATGAGAAGCATCGATCGGTTGCCTCCTGTACACACTTCAAATGGGGATGAACCTACAACCTGGGCATGTGCCCTGACCAGGAATTGAACCAGTGACCTTTTGGTGCATGGGATGACACTCAGCCAACCGAGCCACACTGGCCAGGGCTTAAATTTTAAAATTTTCAACCACATAGCCCTGGCTGGTTTTACTCAGTGATTAGAGCGTCAGCCTGCAGACCAATGACTTGTCGGGTTCGATTCTGATCAAGGGCACTTACCTCGGTTGTGGTTCGTCCCTGGCCCTGGTCAGGGTCGTGCAGAAGGCAACCAGTCAATGTGTCCCTCTCACGTCGATGTTTCTCTCTCCCTCTCTCCCACTCTCCTACTCTATATGAACATAAATAGAAAAATATCCTCAGGTGGGGATTAAAAAAAATAATAATAAACAAAATAAATTTCCAACCACATAAATGTATTTCCAATTTAAAAATTAAAGAAGAATACGTAGACAGAAGAGTTTAGTCTAGAAATGTGGTCCGTGCACCAGCAGCACCTGCATCTCGCTAGAAATGTAGCCACTCTGGCCCTGTCCCAGACATTGAGCAACCTCGTTGGGCCTCAGTTTGTTGATCTGTAAAACAGGCTATTAATTTAAGGTCATTATGAGTTTCAGTGAGCTGGTGGAGTGAGGTGCCCAGGAGAGCATCTTTGTTTGAACAAGATCCCCACGTGATTCTGGAACATGTTAAGGTTTAGGGAGCTCTGGGGACAGGCCCGGCTGTGCATGCAGGCAAGGGCAACTGGTGACAGCTGTGCTTTGAGGATGTTCATCTAACATCTGGATGAAGGATGGATGGGAAGGAGAAAGTGTAGGCTAAGGGGCTGAGGGAGGGGCTCAATTCATTGGTTAACTGGGTAATCGGGTTAATTGATAGAAGCAGGAGGGGATAGGGCCACACTTGTGTGCTGGTGGCAGAGACAGAAAGAGCAGAGTTGTTAATTTGTGGGACATGTCTTAGGAGGAAAGGAAGGCAGACAGCTGGCATATAGGAGAAGTGAAAAAACCGGCAACTCTGAGCTGGTTTCCTCAGCTGTGGCACGGGAGCGGTACCAGTACCCCCTCCTCGGGTTGTTATGAACATGAAATGAGATCATGGATGTGAAGTGCCTGGGACAGGGTCCGGCACATGGGCACTCCTTAGGGGTTTGTTCATTTCTCCACACTTGTGGTCCCCTTGCTTTGGGGGACTGGAGGAAAAGGGGAAACCAGGGTGATGTGTGAACACCAGAAGGGCTTGTGGCTGCTCTCCCCGCCCTTACACACCCATTTTACCCCAATTTCATCCCCATGTTGGTGGGGCTCCGGGGGAGTCTCTGGACAGCCTGGACCCAACAGTGAGCAGTGCCCCCAACTCCCCCAGTTGAAGTTTCACCCTGGCAGCCTGGCAGCTTTTGAGGTCAAGTGCCCGGGGCGGGGGCAGGGCCCAATTGTCCGTCCAGCTCAGCACCCTGCACTGTTGCTGCTTGGCCCCCACTCCATCTAATAACAACACCTCACACCTGCCCCCCCCAGTAAGAAACTGCTAAATAACAAGCTCTCCTCGAAACAGCCAAAAGCCCAGTCCTGTAATTAAATCCCTGCTCGCAATTACGTGGTAACCTCCAAGAGCGACGATACTGGCCAGGTCTGGAATGTGGGGTGGGATTGGGGCCCGAAAGCTGCAGTCTCCCCAGAAACTCAGGCCTCTGTCAAGTTTGTGGTCTTTCTGCCACCAAAGCCAAGTGCTCCTGGCTGCGAGAGTGCACGCTGAGTCGGAGGGCAGGTGGAGGAGTCCTGTGAGTCACCTTCATCATTACCCCGGCTCTCTGCAGCTGGCTGTCCACGGGCCACAGTCAGACGGCTGGTCATCCCAGCTCCTAGATGATGCTGAGCTGCAGGTCGTCTTGTCCAGCGTCTTGCTCATGGCCGGAGACACCTGGTGCCAGACCAGCTCCTGAGACCACTTCCTTTGGCCTGCAGGGAGGGTGGGCTCCAACCCCCCGCTTCGAGCTCCTCTGAGCTGGGCAGGCTAAGAGGAAGTCTGGCTAGTGTGGACTCCTGCACCCTGAGAGGAGAGAGCCTCTGAGAAGTCATGACCTGGTACCTGAGAGTGGAATCCAAGGTCCCGCCCTGGGTGGGGGGTGGAGTGTTCGGAGGCGCTGGGGAGAGACTCGTTTCCCTTTGTAACCATGGGCTATGCCGATGGACCATGACATGGTGGGGAAGGTCATTGCTGGGGAATGGGTTTCAGTCCTGACTACGCTGCTTAGCAAGGGTGTGACTTTGGCTGAGTTACCACCTCTCTGAGCCTCAGTTCGTTCATCTGTAAAACAGGGGCTGTTAATGCCAGGTTGTTACCCGATTCAGAGAGATAGTGGTTCAGGGACTCAGCAGAGTCTGACTCACGGTAGGATCTCAGCACCTGCATGTCCCTGTCCCCTCCTGCACCCTGACTCTGGCCACGGAGATGCTAACAGAGAAGCAGAGATGGAACAGAGGCCAAGACGGGCTGCAGGAGAGCAGTGCTTCCACAAGGAACCTCAAGAAGGAAAACTCAGCCAGGACCCAGGAGACAGGGTGGGGCAGGTGTCCACAAGGTCACCTTGAAGGCCAGGCAAAAGCATCCTATTATAAAACACATTCTACAATCTGAAATGTGTGTGTGTGTTTAAAAAAAGAGTGTTAAGTACAAAACCCAAAATTCTATGTAGATTGCAACTATAAGTATTTATTTATTTATTTATTAATATTATTTTTAATCCTCACCCGAGGATATTTTTCCATTTATTTTCAGACAGAGTAGGAGGGAGAGATAGAGAGAGAGAAACATCCATGTGAGAGAGACACATCTATTGGTTGCCTCCCACACAACCCCGACCAGGGCCGGGGACCGAACCGTGGTACGTGCCCTTGACCGGAATCGAACCCGCGGCTCTTTGGTCCGCAGGCTGATGCTCCAACTGCTGAGCCAAACTGGCCAGGGCGCAACTGTAAGTATCTAAAGTGCACCTGTGAATGGTCGGGGATTGGAAGGAAACAGACCAGGGAAAAGGTTCACTTGGAACGCCAGTAATCCTTGTGGGGTTTTACTTTTTAGTAATCAGCTCTGTTGGGAGATCAGTTGTTTTAACTTAAACTCTACAAATAATAATGTGCATTTTCTGTTTTTTAAAGAGCACTGGAGGGGGGACCTGAAGATAGGGACGTCAGTGCCGCTTTCGCCACTCACCTCCGGTGAGACCATGGAGCCCCCCTGAGCCGTCTCTCCACCTGAGAAGTGGGATGGGGATGCAGCACTCAGTGGTGGTTCCACATCTGGTCGAAAAGCTAGCCGGTTGGCAGAGTGGAGGCAGAACAGCAAACATCTGGCCCCTCCCATGTGAGGAGCCACGTCTGGCTCTGAGGAAGGAGGTGAGAAATGGGGGCAGTGAGCATGTCCTGGGCACAGCCATCTCTGCACCAGGCCCCGCACTCGGGCTGTGGGAGCTTTCAACGTTCGAGATCAATCCTTACTCGCTAGGGATTGGCACTGCCCCGCACACTTCTCACGCATTTTGGACACCAACTCTTGAACTGGAACTTCGAGCCCTGGGAGAATTTCTATGCAACTTGTCCTGGGTCTGGCTCGTTTCTCTCTATCTCCTTGAGACCCAGGAAGAAAAGCAGCCACATCTGCCATTCACTAGGCACCTTTCTGTGTCAGACACGGGGCCCAGTGGATCGCACGCATTAACCCACTACCATCAAGTCAGCCCCGAAATGCACCCATTTTATGGATGGAGAAAAGAAGACTCCAAACAATATTTACTCATACTTTGCGACCAACCAATTATTCTCTTGGGAATAGGCCTTCACCCAGGCCCACAGTGGGACATGGATGTGATGTCATTGCTGTGCTGTTTGTGGGGATGAGGAGTTGGAGGCACCTGGGGTCCATCCCTGGGGGAGTGGTGAATGCACTCGGTGAATGACACTGTAATTGGGAGCAAGGAACTAGATGCTTATATAGCAACACACATGAATCTTAGAACAGCAGGGAGCCATCAGAGTAAACAGAACGAGATCTAAAACACACAGTGGCACTTATGTAAATAAAAACGACCTGCATACAAAACAATATGTATATTTTGCAAGAACACATATGAACAAGAAGATACTCATTAAGCACATGAGAACGGTTGCCTCTGGCTGGGGTGGGTGGGGAGTGTGGTTGGAGACTGCAGATAAAGGGAGGAACTTAATACAATGAGGGAGGAGGCCCTCATGGACCAGGAATAATAATGCACCACGAAGCGAGATGTATAAATAACTCAGCCTCCTGTGCTTGAATCCCAACAAAGGAAAAATAAATAAGGATCAGACAAGTTAAGTAATTTGTCCAAATCACACAGCAGGTATAAGGAGGGATAGAGAGAATGTTCAAGTAACCAGGCCTACTTAGAGCAAGGCAGTAGCAGGACACTTAAAACCACCTCCCTCGCCCCACCAGTGTGGCTCCGTGGTTGAGTGTCGACCCATGCACCAAGAGCTCGCCAGTTCGATTCCCGGTCAGGGCACATGCCTGGGGTGTGGGTTTGATCTCCAGTAGGGGGCATGCAGGAGGCGGTCAATCAATGTTTCTCACATTGATGTTTCTATCTCTCCCACCTGCCTGCACCTCAACAGCAGAACGGGCAGGAGGAGTGGAGGCTGTGTGTGTGGCAAGGTACAGGGTGGCCAGCGGATCCTCTGTGAGCCAAGCCAGCCCTGCATCTCTCCTCATCCTTCCCAAACACCCACTGAGCACTGTGGGTACAGACCACAGCTGCTACCTTCCAGGAACTTTGATGATCAGTAAAACAAGGTCATGCCAAGAGTGTGGCAGAGAAGTCTGAGAAAGGAGGGTTTCCAGGAGGCAAGACTGAACCGGTGTCTTTCAAAGTTTAGAAATAATGCTAACACTGTAACTCTCAGCACTACCTTGCAGCAGGCATTGTTCTAAACTCAGCAGTCCTCACAACAAGCATTCCAGGTAAATCCTTTTATCAGCCTCAGTTTGCAGATTAGGGATTTAGGCACAGAGAGGTTAATGATTTGTGGAAGTCACACAGAGGAGAGGAGCTGGGATTTAAACCTAGGCAGAGTGGCTCCAGAGGCCATGATCTAAACCCTTCTGTGATTTACAAATGAAATAAGACAGATACTGCTTGACTAGCCAGGCCTTCCTAAAGGAGGTCTCCCAAGCCACTGCCCCTTGTTGAGGTTCCCAAAGGGAGGGTGACATAGCCTGGGATGGGGACAATCCTGGCAGGGCCCAATGCTATGGTCAGTCAGGGGTGAGATCCCTGTCTGAAGTCCTCAGGAAGTGATTCAATTCCTCCTCCTTCAAATGTCCAAGATGGAGGGACTCAACATCTTCATTGCACACATGAGGAAACTGAGGTCCAGAGATGGGATGGGACCTATCTCAGGTCACCCACGACTCCTAGAAACCAGCCTAGCACTCAACCTGCCTTGGGCTGAGACAGAGTGTGATGTGTGCTGAGCCATGGTGCCCAGCTCCCCCAAACACCCTGCACTCCCACCCCCCAGCTTCCAGTCTCCTGGGCTCCCTTCTGACAGCTCCTTCAGAGCCAGAGATGCGGGCCACTCCACCCAGAAAGCCATGCTCCCACCTTCCCTCCTCTCCCAAGCAAGATACCATCGCCCCAGAGCCTTGGAGATCCCTCCACAGAGGCTCCGGCAGGGCAAGCCCGGCTTGCTGCTCCTCCTCCGCCTCCTTTTCCTCCTCCCTCTGCCTCCCTCCTCCTCCCTCCTCTCTCCTTCCTGCCAGCCTCCCTCCTGGTCCCTCCCAGCCTCTTCAGAAATTAGGGGTCATTACCATCAGGGTGTGAGATCTGAGCACAGTACATAAGTCATCAACACCCTGATTCCCAATCTGCCTCTGGGCCCCAAAGTCCACCCTGTAACCAATAGTCAGGACTGACACAGTGCCAGGAAGGAAACAAGTCCTGGGCCCAGCCCAAGCCAGAGTGGCACAGGGCAGGAAGTCACCAGCTTGCTCCATTTCTCTCCCCTTGGTCCTTCCCCCACCACACCCCTCCACCCCAGGAAGAAGCCCAGGTCTCTCTATATGTGGGATTTCTGACACGTTCCTGGGAGTTGCCCACCAAGTCTGGTGTTGGGGAGATGGTACCCTAGGGAGGAGGGGAAGTCTGGTTTTTGAAGATGGGGACAGGACAGCCCATTCAGCAATCCCCCATCAATCCAATTACCCACCCACACATGATAATATCTGTTATTTATTGTGTGCTTACTCTGTGCCAGGCCTAGTCCTAAGTGCTTTGTCGAACTCTACCAGACAGGGACCTTTAGTCTACTCACTATACACAGGAACAAAGAGTATTACAGAGAGGTCAATTACTCACCCAAGTTTACACAACTAGTAAAATCGTAGATCTAGGATTCAAGCTCAAAGAGTCTGACGCCCGGGTCTGCAATCCCATCCTCTATAACGTAACCACCCATCATCTACCCATTTACTGACCATCTGTCCATCTCCTCACCCATAGCCAACCCACCCAGCCACCTGTCTACCCATCTGTCCACCCATCCCTGTATCTCTTAACCCCCTATTTGAAGAGGTCCAGGAGAGGGAAGAGCATATGCAGTCTCAGAGGGAAGGGAGCAGGGTATGTTTAAGAAATTAGCTACTGCATAGAGGAAAGACAGCAAGGGATGAGGCTAAAAGGATGAGTGGGGCTCAAATCAGGAGGTACTACCCATCTACCATCTATCCATCTACCACAATCTATCCATCCACTCTCTATTCTTCTATCCATCCATCCATCCACTCATCCATCCATCCACCCATCCATCCATCCACCCATCCACCCATCCATCCATCCATCCATCCATCCATCCATCCATCCATCCATCATCCATCCATCCATCCATCCATCCATCCATCCATCCACCCATCCATCCACCCATCCATCCACCCACCCCCCCATCCATCCATCCATCCATCCATCCATCCATCCACCCATCATTTCTGTAGTTTGGAGGCACGTAGAAAGAGAAAGAGCTCTTTGCTGCATCTACTGCAAGGATGAAGACCATTCTCAGCAATCAGACTGTTGACATTCTGGAAAATGTTAACATCACTCTGCAGGGACACACAGTTATTGTGAAGGACCCCAGAGGTACCCTGCGGAGGGACTTCAACCACTTCAATGTGGAACTCAGTCTCCTTGGAAAGAAAAAGAAGAGGCTCTGGGTTGACCAATGGTGGGGAAACGGAACTGGCCACCGTTCTCACCTTCTGCAGTCACACACAGAACATGATCAAGTGCTACACTGGGCTTCCATTACAAGATGAGGTCTGTGTACACTCACTTCCCATCAACATCTTCAGGAGAACGGGTCTCTGGTTGAAATCAAATTTCTTGGGTGAAAAATACATGCGCAGGGTTTGGATGAGGTCAGGTGTTGCTTGTTCAGTGTCTCAAGTCTAGAAAGATGAGTGGATTCTTGAAGGAAATGACATTGAACTTGTATCAAATTCAGCTGCTTTGATTCAGCAAGCCACAGCAGTTAAAAACAATGATATCAGAAAATTTGGGGATGCTATCTATGTTTCTGAAAAAGGAACAGTTCAGCAGGCCCATGAATAAGATCTAAGTTGTCCCGCTATAGAAACAGTAAGATGCCGAATGATTCCTCAGACTTATTTGCAATATTTTAAAGATGCAATAAAAGCCATGTATTGAAAGAAAGAAAGCTAGAGAAAGAAAGAGAATGGCGAGTTGGCGGGGGGTGGGGGGGCATGGGAATCAGGACTTATCTAGATCAGGAGGTATCTAGATAACTAGGATGATTTTCTCTTCTCTCTGCTTACCTTACTACCCACAGCTCAGGGTCCTGGGAGACTGTGGAAAGAGGGAATTGCAGAGTGGGTCAATGTCAAGGTTAAAAGAAAGACCCTTCCAGGCCTTGAAACTTCAGTTCCCAGCCCTGCCTCTGTGTCTCCTTAGGAAAACAGAAGGAATTGTGTTGTCAAAGAGACATCACAATATCACTGCCCACACAAATTCTCCCCACCTTGGCACTCCCAGTAGCCTCCCAAGAGGCGCTGGGAGCCCCTGGAGCCCCTGACCACCAGAAGTTGCATCTCTCCACTGAGGAAGACCTGGTCAAGGATGGCCCAGGTGGGATGATATCAGGGCTAGACCAGGGCAGCCCAAGGTCACAGAAGTTTGATTGGCAGGAAGGAGTAGGAAGGCCTGGCCCACTTGTGTAGCTAGGAGCTGGGGGCCTCTTACAAAAGGCCTAGGGGCCAGTATCATGGCCCAACTGTTCCCCTGCTGTAGGGCCTGGTGGGGAGCAGGGAGTGGGCCACCATCCAACTCTGGCTCTTCTGCCCCTTCATGTCCTCAAGACACTCCCATGACTCTGACTTAGTTTGTATCACCCCATCTCATAGCTGAAGTTCAGAGAGTGCTCGAGAGGTCCAGGCACTTCATATGAAACATCTCATGAAATGCTCATGGTAATCTTATGAGATAGATTTTCTAGTTATTCCCACTTCCTAGGTGGGAAAACTGAGGTGCAGAGTATTATAAATACTAAAAGATCAGGTACCTAGTGGATGGTGGAGCTGGAACCTGACCTCCAGGCCCTCATGCCACACAGCCTCATGGGGAAGCTGAGGCCCCAACTGCCTCTCCCCATCTATGCCCTTCCGAGCCCCCTGCCCCCAGTGCGGGCAAACACACTTTCACAGAGGCTCCGCGGAGTGTGCTCAAACCCAGCCTGATCGTTACCACGTGCACCGCGCTTGTGCAGTCCCCGCACATCGCACCCCACAGCAAGCTGATGAAGTAGATAGCAGCCTCATTATCCCCATTTCGCAGATGAAGCAACTGGAACTCAGAGAGGTTCAGCCGCTTGGCCAAGGTTGCCCGACCTGTAAGGGCAGCGTCAGGCCTTGAGCTCAGGTCTTTAACCGCCAAGGCCCGGGCACATTCCACAGAACCAGGTGCCCGCTGAACCAGAGGCCTCACCCTATGCAATTTGCCTCTCAACAGGGAGGAGGCCTTCTCCCAAAGAGTGAGGTGCTGATGGTGGCATGTCAGGCATGGACCAGGCTAGGGGATGTGCCAGGGCCTGGAGTATCTGAGAGGACAGAGGGACAGAGTGTCTTCCCAGAAGACCTGCAGTAATGTCACCTACGAGGTCTCCTGGCCCTACCTAGAAAGCTCCACTCTTGAGTCATCCTTTTCTCCATTCTAAGCCCGGGTATGAGGAACAGACACAGGCACAGGTCGGTCTGCGCGGCCTGGCTGGGCTCTGCCTGCGGGCGTGCGGGGTATGGAGGCAGAGTTCCACTCGGGGTCCTTGTATTGGCTCTAGCTCGAACCCCAAGTGAAGACAGGGGGGGAGGGGCTGGTGGGACCCTCTGCTTGCCCTTGACGTTTCATTGCTCCCTGTGGAATGGAAGGCTTACGCCGGGGCTGCAGGTAGCAGGTAGGGGCAGAGGGTCTTTCTCAAACCTCGAAACCGGGGTTCCCGGCCTTGGCACTGCTGACAGCGCATGTGCTCGTCCTTGAGGAGCTGTCTGCGCTGCGCATGCTCAGCGGCATCTCCGCCCTCTACCCACTGATGCCGGTAGCAGCCCCCGCTGGGACAACCAAAACTGTCTCCAGGATTGCCAAATGGCCCCTGGGGGGAAGAGCACCCCCAGCTGTGAACCAGGGTTCTAAAGTCTGTCTCACACACTCACACACACACACACACACGCACACACACGCACACACACGCACACACACCTGCACTTGCAGGGAGGACCTGATTGGGGAGGAGATGGCTAGATGAAACCAGATGTTAACCTAGAAAGTATGCAGGGAGGCCCCACCCTCCCTGCAGAGCTGGCCGCGCTGGGCCTGGGGAGGGGCGGGGGTGTTCTCAGGGCTCTGAGGTTAGGCAGTTGGAGGCTCGCTAGGCCCCTGGAAGGGGCAGGACAAGGCTGGAGCCGCCTGGGCCTCCCCCTCCTCCTCCTCTTTGCCAAATGTCTTCTATCCTCCTTTCTTGCTTCCACCTCCCTCTCCTCTTCTTCCTCCTTCTGGAGACTGTTTCTCTGTCCTGGGTTCTGTGAAGTCCTCATCCCTGGATGTGCTTGGGACCCTCGGTCCCTCCACTAGGGTCCTGAGTGCTGCAGCAGCTTGGACAGGGCAGGTGAGCCCAGGGCCGGTAGACCCAGGGCAGGTGAGCCCGAGCCCGGGCCGGAGCTGGGCAGAGCGGGAGGAGAGTGTTCAATCCCTGGTTCCCGCACTAACTGGTCACTAGTCGTGGGACTTCTGCAAGGTTCTTACATACCACCTCACTACGCGTGGCTCAGACGAGCCCTCAGACACTCCCGAGCCTTGGTTTCTGCACTTGAGAAACGGGAGTGACACCTCAGATGGTCTCCGGAGCTTTGGCAGAACTGGTGCGTGATCGATGCTCACTTCTGTCAGCAAAGAGTGTCATCCTTCCTTCTGTGGGGTCTCTGGTAAGATCCCCCAGCCATTCTGAAAGCACCTGCCTCTGTTACCCCTGCACCAGCCTCCCGAGACTGAGGTGCAGGGTCCAAGTGGCCAAGGCTGAAGGGTGGGCTGGGGAGCAGGTGCGGGTGGGTGTTGGGGCCTCTGCAGTTCCTTCGTCTCCATGGCCACAGGCTGAGTCCTTCTGTCATGTCTGGAGGACCTGAACCCCACATCCTCAGAATTACCCTTAACAGGAAGAAACCTGAGCTGCTTCTGTGGCCAGGAAAGGGAAGATTCTACTCTCCCCGGCTGTCAGCCTCAACACCGAGGATAAAGAGATCGTTAGAGACTCTACAGCAATGATTCTCACTGCCCTCAGGTGGCATCGGCAATGACGAGGGACATTTTTGTCTGTCACAACTGGGAGGTGGGTAGAGTGACTAGAGGCTAGGGATGCTGCTAACAGTCCTGCAATGCACAGGACAGCCCCCGCCACAAAGAATCATTTAGCCCCAAATGCCAAGGTGCCGAGGGTGAGAAGGCCTGCTCTATAGGTCCTCGTATTTGTACTCAGATCTGTGATGTCTTTGTTACTTGCCCACTCAGAGCCTGGCATATAAGAGGGGTTGTTTTGAATGAATGAATGAATGAATGAATGAATGAATGAATGAATGAAAGAAACAACCAATGTCATATCCTCAGCTCTGCTAAGAGATGGTAATTCATAGGATAAACCTCACACTTCTCAGTGCAGCGTCCTGTCCATGCAGGTCCAAGAACTCAGAACCAAAATCCAGCATTCAAAACCCCGGTGTTCCAGCCGAACTGGGCAATCGGGCTGCCTGGCCCCGGATGAGCCTGGGGGCTGTGAGAGCGGCCTTGGCAGCTCACCTGGCAGGCGCTCAGCAAGTTGAGGGAACGAGGGCAGAAATGACTTGGTGGGTCTTGTCCCCACAGGGCAGTGGACACAGGATGCATCATGGAGAATAGGGTGTGGACCTCGGGGTCAGCCAGGCCTGGGTTCAAATCCCAGCCTGGCTTTTTACCAGTCACATAACCACCTTAGTTCATTTCCTCAACGTTATTTATTTATTTATTGTTGAAAGTATTACAGATGTCCCCCTTCCTCAACTTTAATTTTTTTTTTTTTTTTTGGTACGTGCCCCTAGCGGGAACCAAACCCGGGACTCTCTGGTCCGCAGGCCGACGCTCCAACCGCTGAGCCAAACTGGCCAGGGCCCTTCCTCAACTTTAAATGGTGTTAATAATGACACCTTCCTTGAAGAATTAATGTGAGGATTAGAAGAGATAATCCACTTAGTTGGGTACTGTGCTCATAGCCTGCGGTGGAAAGTGACCGTTGATGACCATCATAGCTCGATCCGGTGCTTGCCCCTCTGCTTGTAATCCCGCATCCCAGGGCTGAGCCTGGAAGAGTCTGGAAGGCTGCTGAACGCTCGATGCCCCTCTCAGCATGGCAGTGCGCCAGCACGGGGTAAGCCCCAGGGACGCTGAGGTGGATAGGACGTGGTGCTGACCGCTGGCAGCAGTTTACAGGCTGTGGGAGCATTAGCAGGAGCCCGAAGGACCACGATTTGGGACTGGGGTGAAGCGGGTACAGCACCCAGGGTGCCAGACGCGAGGAAGCAATGGCTGTGCCCTCGCACGACTCTGAGTGAGCACCTCCGTGAAACTGGGGCACCTGCCTCACCCCGTTCCCAGCCTAGCAAAGGGTCACATCCCAAAAGGAGTGCCTGAAGGCCAGGGAGGGTGAGAGGGGGGCCGGCACTGGGCATCGGATGTTCCTGGAGGTGTCGAGAGAGCTGCCGGCTTGGATGGATAGGACGAATTCTGAAATGCAGAGCTGAGGCACGTAGACTCGTAGGTAGGAACCTGTAGGAGCAAAGACTGCCTTGAGGAAAGCCCTGTGCATGTCTGAATTGTGCCAATAGGACTTGAGTACCAGCGATTACCAGTAACTCTGCAGCTAGGGGTTCCCTCCCAGTTCCCCGGGGTGCATCCCTGCAGAGAGGAAATAGGTTCCCCTGACAGTTGTAGCTGGACAGAGCCAGCCTGACACACAGGCATCTCGTCCCTTGGGATGTACTGTCACTGTCATGGCTCTGAAGGTCCCTAGTGAAATGGACATCCAGTAGTCCGGAGAGAGTGCGGGGGTTCAAAAGTCAGAGGACAGCCAAGGAGAGTGAAGACCGAGAAGAAAAGAAATGTCCATCCAGCGTGATCACTGCAGTGAGGAGCTCCGGGAGGGGTCGGCGCCCACGCCCGATCGCCCAGCAGCGGTGGTCACGGAGAGCGGGCATTGTTGCAGGAGACGCTTAACAATGAGAGATGTTCTAAAGCAGAAGGGGCTGGCGGGTTAAAAGGGAGGCTAGCCCTTCCTGGGTCCAGTCCATGTGACCCATGTTTACTGTATGCTCAGAAATACTTTGAAAGAAGGAATGGGCTCGTGCAGGCTGTCATGTCAAGGATGAGGGTGAGAGGGAGCTCTCTGCGGAAAGGAAGACAGAATTTCCCTGATGAAAGGGAGGGAGGGCGCGCGGGGCTGAGGACGCTGGAGCGGAGGCCCGGAGGCCTGGAAGCGCGCAGTGTGGCCAGGGGATAACAGGTGGATGGTAAGGCCGGAACATAAGTTGCAGGAGCCTCATCCTTTGAGGTCTTGCCTTCCAGGCTGGGGGCCTTGGGCTTTCTGTTCTAGGCGGTAGGGACCGAAGGCCTTGTGAGGAGGGAGCCCTATGATCTGGCCATTAATACAGGAAGATCAATTCGGTGTGAGTGTGAGGCACAGGCTGAAAGGCAGGCGAGTAGGAGGCGGGAGGCTTGGTAGGGCTCTGGAGCGACCCTGCAGGAGAGAGGAGGGATGCTTGACCTCTGCGGTGGCAGAGGGCAGGGAGAGGCGGGCCAGAGGAGAGTGGGGGACACCGACAGACAGATGGCACGCGGGAGGAATGGAAGGGGTGTTTGACGATGACCCCAGGCTCCCAGCCTCTGAGCTCGCAGAGGCCTCTGAGAAGCAGGTGGAGGTCTGCATCACCGGGGCAGGTGAGGACCCTGGCCGGTCTCTCCGGATTTGTCTGGCTCCCCAGCCAGCAGAGCCGTGCTCCCGGTGCCTCTGGGTTCTGACCCATGCCCCTACCTCCCCCTCCTGTCCCTCGCCCCAGCAGTTGAAGTCCCAGTGTCCAATGCCCCAGCTCTCCCCTTCTTTCCTTCCTCCCAGGACTCACAGAAGCCCTCAGTTCCCAGCTGTGAGCTGAAGACAGCATCAGGCAAAAGGGTGAAGGCTCCCTTGTCTCGGTCGTGGAGGCAGGACCGCGAGCAGACTCTGGCCTCCGCTTATATGCCGGTGGTGGTGGACCCCAGGGGCTGGAACCTGGACAAGCCCAAGTTCAACTTCTACACCTCCCAGTACTCCAACTCCCTGAGCCCCTTCTGCACCTTGCAGAAGCCTACCTGTGGCTACCTGTACCGCCGGGACACCGACCACACCCGCAAGCTCTTCGACGTGCCTCCTGTTAACAAGGTTTTGTGGCGATCCTAGGTTCCTAGTCCTGTGCCAGCCAGAGGCCCCCGCCTACCCCTTACCCATGGCCCCAGTCCTGGAGGGGAGGGGCTGCTCACTCCCGGAGCAGTGGACCATCCTGGGCCAGGACAGCTGTGCCATGCCCACTGTCAGCACTGGTAAAGGGAGGTTCTCTTCTCGGCAGCAATTAAAGTTTGTTCTTCCTGTCCCTGGCATCTGAATGGGTGTCTTTGAGGGGGTAGACTGAGGCCACAGGGGTGTTTTATAGCAAGGTTATTTCCAGAGGGGTCTGAAGACTTGGAAGGACTTGCTTCTTAGTCCCCCCACTCGGACAGGAACCCTCACTCCCCTTCAGAGCCTAAGTCCCAAGCAAAGCCCATGCCAGGGTCCAGGCTGGGCAACCCCTCCAAAGACAAGAAAGAGATGCATCGGCTGACCACACCCCAGCTCTCTTATGAGGCCCCCTCTCCCCTCGTTGGAGCAGCCACTGGAGGCTGGGGAAGTGATGCAGGGAGGGAACCCAGTCTCGGGCCTCCTCTGCAGCCCTAGTTTTATTTAAGATCGCCACGTTTGACTTGCCGTTTGTCGGTGGGGATGCATTCCCGTCGCATGTCTCTCCACTGGTCCAGAAGAGCTGGCTCCGAGGCTGGTTAGGCTCGTGCGCCCCGGTTCCTGGAGAAAGAGGGTGAAGGCAGAGGGTACTTGACCCGTAGTGGTGACCCCAGTGAGCGCCTGGTCACTGACACCCAGGAATCCGTGGAGGACTGGAGCCAGCCTCTGCCCAGCCTGGGGGAGCTGACCGTGGGCCTCTCCTCCCAGCTCCACACTCAGCCACTTCACGCCGGCAGCTTGAACTTGGCGGTGGGAGTATTTACACCACTGAAATCAGCAAACACCTACAGACTGGAGTTTCTTTTGCCCAGAGACTCGGTTGTTAAATAGTTACAGCTCACTACTGAGTGATTCCAGCTGCATTCATTTCTAGGTGTCACAACCCATTCCAGATATCGGGGTGTATTCAGCGGCGCCTACTTTTAGAGCACAAGAGGCTGGGGCCGGTGTGGGATAGAAGGACAGATGTCCGGGGAGTCCGACAAGCGGCCCGTGCAGTGGCCCAGCTTCCCAGACGCCTTTCTCTGACAGGTGGTCAGGAGGCCGGGAGACTCAGGCCCCCCTGAAGGCGACCCTGACAGCCTAGCGTCCGGGTTCTTCTGTTTGTTGCAGGCTCTCTTCCCAGTTAGAGGTTTCCCCTGCTCTCTGGTGACCGGGGCTGGAAGCGGGCCATTTGGCAACCGTACCCTGTCTCTTCTGCCTGGTTGAGGGTGTTTGAGGAGCCAGCACGGGAAGGAGCTGGGGGGAGGGTATCTCACTTTCCCTTAACGCCCAGTTTTCAGAGCAGCGTTTATTGCCATTGCAGTGGGATCTGGCAGAGGAGCAGAATGATACAAGTTTGCCGTCTACGACACTCAGGAGCCGTCGTCCTCCATCAATCAATCTTCCACAGACACCTGGAACACCTGGCGCCACCTGGGTCCCCGGGCTGCAGAGATGAACAGGAACCATCTCTGTCCGCCCAGACCTGGCAGCCGTGGGGGCCGTGGGGGCCAGGCCAGCATCTCCGCTCCCTTAACTGACGCCGCCTCCAGTCCCCTGAAGAATGGGCTCCCCCTTGAGGTTCACCTTGGTAGAGCAGCCTCCATGGAAGGTTCCAGGAACCCTTTAAAGAAGCTGGCCCGGGTCCCACGTGGGTCTGGGTGGGATGGTCCCGGGAGGCAGAACAAGCGGTACTCCGAGTTCTCCTGTGTTTCAGTGGGGGAGGCCGGTGGGCGGGCAGCCTGGGTTTGCGGCCCCCCTAGTCTCTTCCAGGCCCGGCTTCCACCTCTGGCACCTGCCCACCCCCTTGTCCCTGTCCTTGGCGCCGTTCTGCCAGGTGGGTCCTCTCACTCTGGTATGGCGTCTGTCCCAGGAGGGACTCCTGCAGACCAAGCAGCTGAGGGGATCGTGGGGGCGGAGGGCCACGGAGGGCACTGGAGGGCGGGGAGGGCCTTCCTCAGAGGGGTACGGACAGGCTGATGAGGTGCGAAGACTTCCTACAACCATGTGAACTTTTTGCCAACCTCAGAATGCGATTTGTCTGGCCCCGGTTCCTCTGGTCGTGGTGGAAGGAAAGCCCCCCCCCCCCCCCCCCCCCCCCCCCCCCCCCCCAGAGCGGTGTGATCCTGCTCAGCGCGGTGCCCGGACCCAGCAGATGCTTGCTGATGGCTCCGTCCCGGTCCAGCCTTCTCCAATCACGCATGCGCACATTCACTCAGTATTTTACTGAGCTCAGGCCCCTGTCAGTCAACTGTTACTCTCCAAAAGGTCACTGAGGAAAGCTTAATGAAGTGGGATGGTTAGGGGACTGGTGGTGTGCCCAGAGAGTGGCAACAGAGGGAGGCCCTTCTTACTCCTGAGCCTGAGGGGAAGGGGAGGGGACTGTGCTCTGGGAGCCCCCAGGGAGCTCTGCAGGAGCTGTGGCTGAAGGTGGGAGGAAACGACCAGCCTTTTCTCTTTCCACCCTCCCGTCTCCTTCCAGTGCCTCTCAATGGCTGACGCCAGCCTGAAGCCAGAGGGCAGGGGAGCCCGGTAACCCAGTCCTCAGGGTCAGCCTCCTGGCCTCGGAGCAGACAGAGGAAGGTGGAGAATGGGTGGGGAGGGGCAAACAGGATAACCAGCACGGGAACCGTGGGCTACATGGTAGCAGGTGCGGGGAGGAGGATGCAAGAGATGAAGAAGGCATACTCTCTTCCCTCTGGGAGCTCCCTGGGGCCCCGAGGGCAGGTCAGCAATAACAGCTGCTCACAATTCCAGGAGGAAATGAATGTTATGTCTGTTATGGTAAAGTGTGGATGTTGTCACAGACCCTAGGATGGCCCCCACTGATTTCCACCTCCTGTCGTCCCTGCCTTTGTAAAGTCCCCTCCCTCTGCGTGTGGACAAGACCTGTGACTTGCTTCTAGACCACAGAATATGGCAAAGGTGATGGGATGGCTCCCCCTTGTTTAGGTCACATTACATAAGATTCCATTTTAGCAGACTGGAGAGTGGTCCCCAGACAGTAGCTAGCAAAAAGCCAGGGCCCTCAGTCACACAGCAGCAGGAAATGAGTTCTTTCAATAACCAGAATGAGGCGGAAGTGGGTTCTTCCCCGGTCTGGCCTCCAGATGAAAACACAACCCAGATGATTCTTGGAGAGCAGCCTTGGGAGACCCTGGGCGGAGGACCCAGCTAAGCCATGCCCGGATTCCTGGTCCGCAGAAACCGAGATAAATGTGTAGAGTTTTAAGCTGCTGACTTTGTGGTAACTTGTTGAGCAGCATAGAAAACTAATATAACACAGAAGCAAAATATGAGCGTACTGAGGCAGGAACGGCGAATCCTGCAGATTCGGAGGGCTTCACAGAGGAGGCGGCATTTGTACCCAAACATGAAAAGCGAGGAGGATGTAAGTGGGCGACATGAAAAATGAGCTGCCGACTTCTGCTCAACCCTTCATTTCCAAACCCTGGGCCCAAGAGGACTCTGCCAGGACACGGACTTGAGCCTGGACCCCAAGCACGGTCACTGGAAGGAGCCCTCCCTGCCCTTCCCCCAAAACATACCCTGGAACTTGATCAAAGTTGGCAGTCCCAGACCCCCCAAAGTACCCTGAATTGGTCCCTTTAGTTAAAGAAGAGCTCAAACAGTCTTGTTTCTTTTTTAAAAACCACTATGAGCAATATATGTTCATTATGAGCCATTTAAAAATACTGATACTTTTGTCCTGGCTGGTTTAGCTCAGGGGTTAGAGTGTCAGCCCGCGGACCAATGAGTTGAAGGTTCGATTCCGGTCAAAGGCACGTACCTCGGTTGCAGTTTGTCCCCGGCCCTGGTCTGGTCGTGCGGGAGGCAACCAGTCGATGTGGCTCTATCACATCGATGTTTCTATCTCTCTCTCCCTCCTTCCCTTCTACTCTATCTGATGATAAATAGAAAAGTATCCTCGGGTGAGGAATAAAAAAATAAAAAAATAGATACTTTTTATTTTTATTTTATTTATTTAATCCTTACCCAAGGACATTTTTCCATTTTTGTTCAGATAGAGTGGGAGGGAGAGAGAGGAAGAGAGAGAGAGAGAGAGAGAAACATCGATGCGAAAGGGGATGAATCGCAACAGAGGAATCAAACCCACGACTCATTGGTCTGCGGGCTGACTCTCTAACCACTGAGCAAAACAGGCCAGGGCAAAATACAGATACTTTTTAAAAAGCAATGATTAAAAAACAAACAAACAAAAAAACACACTGGTGATTCCATGACCTAGAAATGAGCCGTTAACATTTTTTGGGTCATTTCCTTCTGGTCATAGTGACAGGGATGGCAGTGTTAATGTCACCTCGCCTCGTCTCCCTGGTCTTCTAAGGAATGTTCTGAGCCCTGGGCCCTTTGGATGAACTTGCTCAGGATAATGGCCAAGAAGAGCCGTCGAGCTGGGAAGAAGAGAGACCGAGCAGTGGTCTTTATGATGGAAAGGAAGACAACTGCTCCTGGGGGAAGAGCAGCTCTGAGAAGGCAGACCTAGCCCAGAGCACGGACTCTGCACCCCATCGCCACCCACGCCATCTGGCAGATGTCACACGAGGCCGGGACAGGGAAGGAGCCCTCCCAGTCTCCTCCAGTTTGCAGGGAGCCTCTGGCTCACTCCCTCTGCAGCATCTTGGTCAAGAAGGGAGATCCCTCCCTGGCGTCCAGGGTCTTGCTTCTGGTGGTTCAAATGTAGCCTGAGCTGCTGAAGCGGGTGTTCACCTGCGGAAGGGCTGCTGGGGCTGAGCAGGGTCTCAGGGCACAGATCCCCACCGCTCCGGACTCATTTCTTTGCCCAGGCAGTGGGCACAGCCTGTGGATGCAAAGATTGGGTTGTCCTGATGGTTGGAAGGCGGGGACTGTCTTTCCTTGACAGAGCTGGGCCACACCTCTGAGCTGACCTCCAGGCCCCTGGTCCTCCCTTCTGTCCACTTCTGATGGAACTCTCCTGGGAGCAACAGCATGGAGCAACTGCACAAGAACCACCATCTTCCTGATGCCTCCATTCTCAAACTGCCTCTGAGGGTTCTAGCTTGTTTTTGTTTAAATTAAGGGGGGATTCTTTCTCAAACATAACCAGAACTGTGCAGAGAGGCATTGATTATTGCCATGGGTTCAGCAGCTCAACAATAACGGTTGACATCTCTGGTTTTCTTGGCCTTTCCCTCTGCTTGTAACCTCATGGTCCCAAGGTGGCTGCTACATTCCAGGCATCACATTCATACTCAAGGCCAAAAGTAGGGGGAGGGCAGCACCAGCCCCATCATTTATCACTTTTTAATCAAGAAAGCAAAGTTTCCCCAGAAAACCACGGCAGACCTTCACTTACATTTCTTTGGCCAGGACCACGTCACATGGCCACTATTAGCTGCAAGAGAGGCTAAGAAAACAATGATCTTTCCCAGCTTCTTTTAGGAGAGACAGGCAAGGGGGCGGGGGTTGGAGCTAGTAAGTTTTTTTTTTCCCTTTATTGATTTTAGAGATAGAGGAAAGGAGAGAGAGAGATAAAAACATCGATGAGAGAGAACATCGATTGGCTGCCTCCTGCATGCCCCTCACTGGGGATCGGCCCACAACCTGGGCATGTGCCCTGACCAGAATCGAACCGGCAACCTCTTGGTGCATAGAGCCACACCGGCCGGGCTCTAGTAAGGTTTTAATGAAGGTCTCTACCTTCTCTAGAGCCTGACCACAGGTGGATGTCTGCCCCCACACACAGTCCAGGGCCATGGTTAATGGCACTAAAGGGACAAGGGACATGGTTGGCTGCCATCCAGGGACACTGCTGTGCCCAAGATGCAGTGTAACTGCACCTACATTCTAAAGTCAACAGCATGCCAGCCACTGTAACAGATACGAAGCAATACAGAGATGGCTAATATGGGGCACTTACTCTTTGCCAGACCCGGTTCTAAATGCTTTTCATGTATTAATTTTAATTCACTTAATTCTCTTAACAGCCCTATGAGGTGGGCACCATTATCTCCATTTTAAGAATGAAACTGAGGCCCAGAGGGTTAAAGTACCTGCTCAAGTTCACCCAGCAAGTATTGTGAGCGAGAAATAGTGGTGGTGCTTTAAGCCACTGAGATTTTAGAATGCTTTGCTACACAGCATAACCTGGCCGATTCTGAGAGATTATATATGGACTCTGATATCTAATATATTATATATAATATCGATTGCATAACATTTATATAAATTAGTTCATATGTAAATATATGTATGTCATTATATAGTTATATTATACAATGTATGTATATATAAGTACATTTACGTACATACGCATGTATATAAAAATCTTCCTTAGTCTACACTCTGAAGAAACAGTGCTTTTTGGCCTGGAATAAAGAATCCTCTCCTTGCAGCCTTGCAGCAGGGGAGGGACCAGCACGGGGCTGGGGCTCCCGAGAGGAGCTCGGCAAGCCTGGTGCTGCTAGAAAGACTCGTGACATTTTGTGCAGTATTTAGAATCACAGTCTTTGTATTAGTCAGAAGAGGGCAGATTAGCTGCAGTAACAAACCACCCCCCAAGGGCACTCCTTCCTCAAGTATAAAAGACACCTTTGTGCTCGTGCATCAATGCACAGCCTGGACAGGCATCCAAGTGCCTGCTGGGAAAGCAGAAATGTGGATGGGGGTTCCCTCTGGCCCAGGAAGGGGACAGCCGTGGTCCACATGGAAAGGAGGGAGGGAAACGGGGAGTGAGTACTGGCTCCGGATTCCCCAGTATAATCCAGCGTAAGCGCACCTGCGTGCTGGCTCCATAAAGGAACCAACGTTAAAGTCTGGCCAGAGAACATCCCGCTAGGGGTCAGGGCAAGCTGTTGCTGCATAGATGGGCCCGTAGGCTTGGCCTGGGGGCTTTCCGGGACCAGCAGGTAGCAGCTCACCCATGCATGTATGTGCCAGCCCTCTTGCTCACACGTACACCCCCCCCCCTCGGGCTACTAGGCACACACTCAGTGTCCCCTATTCCCAGGTGATGGTGTCAGGTTCAGAGTCAGATGCGGGGATGAATCCAAGCCTCCCGGGATGGGAAGGTTGAGGCCTCCGGGAATATGAGAGCGGTCAGAACGGGACCAGAGTGTGTGTGATGGCTGTGTACGCCTGTGTAGGATGTTGTAGGAGGGGCCCACTGGCTGCTGCAGACTCGTCTTGGGAGCCCGCACACTCTGCATCATCCGGGAGCTCTCATATGTTAGCTTTCCACGGTGGGGCTGGAACCCTCAGCTCCGAGGGCCAAGCGCAGCGCACAGCCTGGTAACCGGAGGCAGCAGCCCTGTCGAGAGCCCACAGCTGGCTCAGCTCTGGAAGAGGAACCGGCTCCATTCCGTGTCTGAGGGAGGCACCCACTCAAAACAGGATGCGAAGGGAGTAGAGGTCACAGGATCAGAACAGCCGCTGGCTGGCCACCCACTCCTGGTAAGGAGGGATAAGGAGACTGCGAAGTGGGTAAGAAAATCCTCTCACCATCAGCTCAAGGCTGTAATCCCAGGCCTCTGCTCCTCTCCCCTGGGGGCAGTCCCATTGGCTGCAAGGGTTCAGTTGGGGCTTGGAACTCCAGTCCTCTGGCATCCCCTGGATTTGGGTGTAGGCTTGCTCAGCCCCCATTACCTTCTCCCTTCTGCTCACCTCCTCCCGACATTTCCCTACACGGATTCTGCTCCTTCCTTCCTCAGATCTGGATAACTCAGGCCTGCGAGCCAGCAGGGCCCAGTTCTAAAAAGCCAAGGCGCCCTGTGCAGGGAGCAGCGGGCACAGGACTTGTCCATCTCGGGCATCGGCCTCCCCCAGGCCTGGAGGATGGGCAACGTGATGGAGGGCAAGTCGGTGGAAGAGCTGAGCAGCACCGAGTGCCACCAGTGGTACAAGAAGTTCATGACCGAGTGCCCCTCCGGCCAGCTCACCCTCTACGAGTTCCGCCAGTTCTTTGGCCTCAAGAACCTGAGCCCGGCGACCAGCCAGTACGTGGAGCAGATGTTTGAGACCTTTGACTTCAACAAAGTGAGCAAGGGCCTGGGTGCGGGGCGTTGGAGGGACGCCTGGGGAGGCTCAGCCAGCGTGGGGAGGGCGGGAGCAGACTGAGAACAGCAGGGGCTGCTGGAGGAGCGACTTCATCTACACAGTTCTTTGTTTATCTGGGAGGTGACAGGTCCACGTTAGGGATTCAATCGATCTCACATTCACTGAGCACCGACTGGGAGTCACGCATGGGGGCTTGGGAATGACTCGGACCGTCCTGCCCGGGCTCTCCAGGGGAAGACAGAATGCACTTGCAGGCCAACCGAATGGCTCCGTCTGCCTCTCCGTCCGCGCATTCTGACTTACTCCAGAACCAGTGTGAACACGGAGAGACAGTCATTGAGCACCTACTAAGTGCTTTTGCACAGGCCCGAGAGGATGCAGAAGGAGGGCTGGAGAGTAGACAGTGAGAAGGCTCCAGCCCCGGCAAGTCTGGGATGGACGGGCCCACGTTACTTGTGTCACCCATGATGGTCTGTGGGCACTAGACCGGGGACAGGCAGGGTGGCCTAGTCACTGGGGAGTCCAGGCTACTCCAACTCCAAAATACCCAACGACCTCAGTTACCTTTTCTCAAGTGAGAAGAAGGTCTGCACAGGGATCAAACTGTATGTCTCCCCAAGTAATCACCTGGACGCATGGGGTGAAGACTTCGGATAAGCTAGAGGGGACCCTGAAAAGGGAGTTAGGTGCTATGAGTTAGGGTCCCTCGTTTTCATCGGCTGGGTGGCCTTGAACCCCTTTTCTGCCCCTCGGCCTCAGCTTATTATTCACCTGTATCTGCCATGATGTTGGAGCATTAGTTAGGATGTTTGTTGGTTTTCTTTTCTTTTCTTTTTTATCCTCACCGAGGACATTTTTACATTTGTCTTCAGATAGAGTGGGTGGGAGAGATGGGGGAAGAGAAAGAGAGAGAGAAACATCGATGTGAGAGAAACACATCAAGTGGTTGCCACCCACACGACCCCAACCGGGGCCGGGGACAAACTGCAACCGAGGTACGTGCCCTTAGCGGGAACCGAACCCGGGACTCTCTGGTCCGTGGGCCGACGCTCTAACTGCTGAGCCAAACTGGCTAGGGCTGTTTGTTCCTTTTCAATAACAAATCTTCCATTTATTTGAAGCAATTCAGTCAAGATGTAGTGGTGGGAGAACCCAAACCCACAAACTCCCCACCCTGGCTGGCCCCCACCTGGCTGGCACTCACTTGAAAGGTGAGATGTGACGATGGCCTGCCATATGCCCACCACAAGCGGGGGAGAGGCTGCCCAGAGCTTTCCCAGCTCCCCACACTGCCTGGAGGGTCAAACACCATTGTAGGCGGGGCTTCTCAGGAAAGCTGGGGCTCAGAGGCTATTTAAAACTCGCTAATATTTGGGGTCAAGGGGCCAAAGCAGATTATGGGCTTTGAGTCCCAGCCTCAAGGGCAGCATGGTGGTGTCGGAGGGCTTTCCTGAAGGGGGCACAAGGGAGCAGAGTACTGGAGCCCAAAGCATGGAGACCAGGAGGGGAGGCTTCAGGACCCTGGACCTCCCAAACCCTCCAGAGGCAGCTATAATTCCCGAGCAGGAGGGGAAGAACCTCAATACCCTACACCCAAATGCACCAAAATAGCTCAGCTTCTCAGCTACTAAAGAAACTCTTTGGGTCAAGATATGTCTCTGACAGGACCCTCTAAAATCCCACATATGACATCAGGGAGGGGCAACCCACCAACTGTGTGTTTGCCTAACTAGAGTCATTCACATGCCACCTCTTCAGTCTTTGTCATATGCAAGCGCCACCTGGTCTGTGCAAACCTGACTTCTTCCATTATGTCACCCACACCCCTGCCTTAGGGCTTTGGTGCTGCCTGGGACCCTCTTCCTCCAGAATTCTGCTTGGCTCACACCTTCCCCTGCTCCAAGCCTCTGCTCAAATGTCTCCTTCCCACTGACACCTTATCTCCTGCATTAAACCCTATTTTACTGGGAGTAGCCCCTAACCCTGCATTTCCTAGTCCTGCCCCCCGAGCACGTCTGATACATGATACTGAAGAACATTTAGCCACTGTGTTTATGTCTGTCTCCCCTGCTGGAATGTGAGCTCCATGAGGCAGGGATGGTTGTCTGTCATGTCCATGCTGTATCCCCGTACCCAAAACAGCGTCTGAAACACAGTAGGTGCTTAACAGAGATTTGTTATAAGAGTGAATGAATATATGAGAAATCATGAGTTTATGGGCTAGTTTTATATTTCATAATAACAATTTAAACACATATTTATTTAAATGAGGAGCATCATTGTAACATCTAAAGTGCCCCATGGACGCCAGTGGTCTAACTCGCCCGTGGGGCACCCTTGCCGCACCCACTGCTGTGAGACCAGAGCCGGTCAGCAGATCGGCTAGGAAACTTTGATACAGACGGGAGTTAAAACTGGGGTGTGCAAACAGTGGCCTGTGGGCCTATTCTGATAAATGAGCCACCACACACGTGTGTTTACATTTTGTCAAAACTGAAATATTCGTCATCTGGCCCTTTACAGAAAATGTCAGCCAGCCCCTGGGTTAGAAGAGGGTTGTATCCTAGGGTGCCATGCTGGGTGGGCAGGGTTGGGGGTCCAGCAGTGGGAGTGTGTGATCTGGGGACAAGCACATGCTTTGCTTATTTCAAAGTGTTGTGTGGGTTTGGCTGTGCCGGGCAGTCACCCAGGAGGCCCAAACCAGTGTGCATTTTCCATCCCCGCATCTGAGCGCCACGCAGGACCCAGTTTCTAGGCAAGGGCTTGTCATCTGCTTGCTGTGTGGCTACTCTCTCTCAACCTCAGCTTTCTCAGCTGAAAACAGAAGTACCCACCTCCTGGGAGTGGTTGTGAGAGTAAATGGGTAAAATGAATGAACCGCTCAGCACGAGAGGCACTGAAATGAAGTAGCATGCAGTTTGCAGCGGTGTTGCCCAATCTGATCGGTCCAGGGTGTCGGATTTGCTCGAAGGCTCTGGGGCGGGCGGGGTGGGCGCCGGGGCGGGTGGTCTGCGGCGTCCGGGGCGGGTGCTCTGCGGCGTCGGGGCGGGCGGGGTGGGCGCCCGGGGCGGGTGGTCTGCGGCGTCGGGGCAGGCAGGGTGGGCGCCCGGGGCGGGTGGTCTGCGGCGTCCAGGGCCGGGTGGGCGCCCGGGGCGGGTGGTCTGCGGCGTCCTGGGCGGGCTGGGTGGGGGCTCGGAGCGGGTGGTCTGCGGCGTCGGGGCGGGTGGTCTGCGGCGCCCGGGGCGGGGTGGGCGCCCGGGCGGGTGGTCTGCGGCGCCCGGGGCGGGGTGGGCGCCCGGGCGGGTGGTCTGCGGAGTCCAGGGCCGGGTGGGCGCCCGGGCGGGTGGTCTGCGGCGTCGGGGCAGGCACGGTGGGCGCCCGGGCGGAGGCGCGGGCTCAGGGGCTCAGGCGGCCTCGCCCCCAGGACGGCTACATCGACTTCATGGAGTACGTGGCGGCGCTCAGCCTGGTGCTCAAGGGCAAGGTGGAGCAGAAGCTGCGCTGGTACTTCAAGCTCTACGACGTCGACGGCAACGGGTGCATCGACCGCGACGAGCTGCTCACCATCATCCGGGTAACTCCAGGTGCCGAGGCCGGCCGGGCGTGGGGTCTTCAGCGGGCAGAGCCGATCGAAGGGGACCGGATGGAATCGAGCGTCCGGCCCGGGGGCAGCTCTGTCCCCCGCCGGCGGCTCACCCAGCCACGTTCCTCCCCGTCTCTGGGCCTCAGTTTCCTCATGTGTGCCAAGGACTGCAGAAGCTCCTGAGGCCCACTGCCCCTCCCCACCCTCCCCACCCCAGCCACCACCCAGACTGAGTTAGGGGGGTCCTCTCACTTTCTTTTTTATTTAATATGTTTTTATTGATTTTTTTTTTCGTTATTGATTTTAGAGAGAGAGGGAGAGGGAGAGTGACATAGAAACATCGATGAGAGAGAACATCGATTGGTGGCCTCCTGCATGCCCCCCACTGGGGATCGGGCCCACAACCTGGGCATGTGCCCTGACCGGGAATCGAACCCTTGACCTCTCGGTGCATGGGTCGATGCTCAACCACTGAGCCACACTGGCCAGGCTGATTTTTTTTTTAGAGAGAGAGGAAGGGAGAGAGAGATAGAAACATCAATGTGAGAGAAAAACACTGATCGGTTGCCTCCTGCAGGCCCCCAACTGGGGATCGAGCCTGCAACCTGACATGTGCCCTGACAGAATCGAACCGGGACCTGGAGGTCCATGGGAGGACCCTCAGTCCACTGAGCCCCACGGGCGGGCGGGCTCACTTCTTCTTCCCCCCAGGCCATCCGAGCCATTAACCCCTGCAGCGACTCCACCATGAGCGCCGAGGAGTTCACCGACACCGTCTTCTCCAAGATCGACATCAATGGGGATGGTGAGGAGGCCGGACGGGGTCACCAGGGGATGGCTCTGCAGGTGTGGGGTCCCAGCCACAGACTGGATTTTAGGGACTCCTGGGCCAGACTTTGGTGTCTGGCTCCTTTGCCTGCCGCATTCGCAGCCACTTCCCCCCGCATTGGCCTTGTGCCCTTGGCAGGACTCCGGTTCTGGGCCCTGGTACAATGCCACCAAGGAGACGTGAACACCCTCCTCCCCTGACTCCCTTTCTCTCCACCAGGGGAACTGTCCCTGGAGGAGTTCATGGAGGGCGTCCAGAAGGACCAGATGCTCCTGGACACGCTGACACGAAGCCTGGACCTTACTAGCATTGTGCGCAGACTCCAGAGCAGCGAGCCAGACCAGGAGGGGGCGGGTGGTGGGGCGCCCGAGGCCGCCGGCTGAGCCCACTGCCCAGATGCCTCTGTGTTGGGAGGGTGTGTGTGGTGGTTGTTTTTATACCAGATAAAGTCTACTGAACTCAAAGGCTCGGCTTGCCTCTTTTTTTTTTTTTTTTATCCTCACCCCAGGATATTTTTACATTTATCTTCAGATAGAGCGGGAGGGAGAGAGGGAGGAAGAGAGAGAGAGAAACATCAATGTGAGAGAGACACATTGAGTGGTTGCCACCCACATGACCCCAACTGGGGCGGGGTCAAACTGCAACCGAGGTACGTGCCCTTAGCGGGAACCGAACCCGGGACTCTCCGGTCCGTGGGCCGACGCTCTAACTGCTGAGCCAAACCGGCCAGGGCTCAGCTTGCCTCTTTGGGCTGCATGGTGGCAGCACCAGGGCAGGGGTGGGAGTCCAGAGGTGGGGGCGGTGAAGTGTGGTTTTTGAACCTCTGTGTGACTCAGCTGGTGGGGACTGCTTCCTGCTGGGGGCACTCCTAACATCCCTCTGCGCTCAGGCTCCTCTACTGCCCCTCCTGGCACCTCCCCCAGCTTTCCACTGAGCTTCTCCAGGCCCGCTCTCTTCTGGACATGGAAGCTCTGAGGCAGAGCTGAGATTTCCCAGGACCCTGGGGGAATCCTATAGGTCCTGCGACCGCAGCCTCCATCTGGTGCTGCAAGGAGCCCAGGACCACCCGAGCCTACTTGTGTGGTTTGCATAGATTTGTCCCTCCCATTCAACAAGCATTTATTGAACACCTGCTATGTACTATGCAATGCTAGATGTTAGATGTGCAAAGACAAGGACCCTTCTCATCTTCAAGGAACTCACAGGCTGAGCATCATTATAATAAAATATGCTATGGGAAGCTGTGAATGGATTCCTGTAGGTGCACAGGGAACTGTGAGTGAGCCTGACTCTGAGACAGGTGACCCTTGACTTTGAACATGAACGGGGAGGTGGGGGTTGCATGTGGAGAAGGTGACGCATGTGAGGTTGGAGGTGCATTCTGTGTGATGTATGTGTGTCACATGTGCGACTGTGTGATATGGGGAGGAGTTTTCTTAGGTGTGAATTGGGGTGTCTCTTAGGATTTACATTTTACCAAATTTGAAACAATAAGGGGTTATCATATCCATTTTAGGGAGTACCTTCAAGAGCCCCAGCAATAGGGAAAAAACCAACAACTCCTCCAAGAAGTTACAGTGCCACCTGGGAGATGAGGATGGAGTGTTTGGATGATAGCGCAGATCCGAATCAGGAGCGAATGACTGGCCGTGGCGTGTGTGCGCAGGTGCACCTGTTCACACCCTGTGGGAAGGTATGTTTGAGTCGGATTTTGGCCAAAAAGTGAAAGAAGGTGAGGTGGTATTACAGAAAGTCCTCGTTTATCAGAGGAAATCCATACTGATTCAGAAGTGGCTGCACAACACCTCATCCTTCCCCCGCTGGCTGCTTGGTGGCATTGGTGCCTGCTGCCCAGTTCCCGACAGGTCTGCCACTCACTGCAAGTGAGCTGACCATCCCTGGTCTCACCTAAATCTCTCTTGCTGCAGTGACACCTCACATCAGCTGGGAAGTGGGACAATCTGTTACAGGTGGGCCTCTTCCCCATTCTTTGCACACCCCAACTTTAGGAATACCTGTCCAAGAACCTGTGGAGAGATAGGCTGAAGCAGGTGTGCCCGTTTTTTCAAGATGCTCTTTCTTCTGGGCTGAGTCTTCACTTCATCTGGGTGTGTGTGGGGGGGTGTACAGGGAGTTAACAAAAATCCAGGGTGGGAAGGAGAAATGGGGGAAAGGGGAGTGAAGCCCCTGGCTTCAGAGAGCCCCCTGGGGGGTGAGAGGTTGCATTTTGCTCACACCCATCCTGTCCATCACTTGGACCACCCAGACTGGGAAGCCAGCTAGGGCTTGAGCACAGACGTGGAGGGATGGTGAAGGTCAATGCCAGGGGCAGCCTGGCAACACAGGGAGCTGACATTTCTGCTCCTTTTCCGGTGGCTGCCTCTTGGGAAATCCTGAAGGTCAGAGTTGGGAGGGTATCTGGATAGAGTAAGGACATTTCCCCAATGTCATTCACATACCACCTTTATGATTTGGGGCATATCTGTGTCCCACCTGGATTATTACTTTTTTTTAAATCAACCATTTTTACCTAAAATGTATTTCTAAAGGAAGCTTTATGTGAATACCACGTCTATGAAATCACAGGTTCAACAGGTTAGTTTTATTTTTCGTACATCAACATAAACACATATCTATTCAATGTAAAGCAAGTGTCCAGGTCCCACTTTAAATGGCCTCACAGGGGTAATTCTGATCCAGGGTCTTGTGTTCTCAGAGGTGCTTCTGGCTCCAGTGATGGGAGGGGTCTGAGTTGTTCAGCCCTCCTTCAACCAGAGCGGCTCCCTTTTTTTTTGGTATTGATTTTTTAAAATATGCTTTTATTGATTTTTAGAGAGAGATAAAGGGAGACAGAGATAGAAACATTGATGAGAGAGAACATCGATTGGCTGCCTCCTGCACGCCCCCCACTGGGGATCGGGCCCACAACCTGGGCATGTGCCCTGACCAGGAATCGAACCAGCGACCTCTTGGTGCATGGGTCAATGCTCAACCACTGAGCCACATCAGCTGGGCTCAGCTCCCTTTTAATCTAGTTTCTATATTGGGGTTGCACATAGAATTTATATAACAAAAATAATTCAGAATCTAAAAAAATAATCATCTGATAACTGCTGGTCTAGTCCAGTCCTGCTCACCGTGCAGACGAGGTAACTGAGGTCAGGAAGAGAAATGCCATCTTGGGTCACATAGCAGCTGGAGCCAAAGCCTGACCTAGAACTCAGGTCATCAGGCCCTCAGTTCTCTCCAGAGACAGAGGGAAGGTGTCTTCATCCATTAAGGAGACGCATTCAGTTTGTGGCTGGGAATTGTGGAAGGGCCATGCTGGGGAAGGTGTTGGAGAGGTGAGCCTGGGGGGCGAGGGGTAGGGAGAGGGAATGGAGGGTTGGAGCGGCAGCGGGGGGCTGGGGAAGCAGAACCAGGGCAGAGCTGAAGCAGCCCCTTTGAGAACAGCTGACCCCTCCAAGGGCAGGAGACCATGGCCTGGCTGGCTGCAGTTTTCCCTGTCGACACCCCAGGTGGGGACCACTTGGAGAGGAGGAGGCAAGCGCCCTCCATGGACACTCCTCAGGATCCCGGGGGAATGCAATTCCAGCCCCCGTCTCCACCAACTGCTACCTTTTCTGCAGACTCAGCACCTTCCAGCCCCTGCCTTCTACCAGTCTGCTTCCCACGGGGTGGGCGCTCATTGTTAATTTGGCCTATGGAACCCCACCCCTCAGTTTTCAGCTAAGAACCATGTGGGAATTTGTGGGAGCCTCAGAACTGCCCAGCCCAGGAGCGGCTGAAAGGGGTGAGTAGGTCATTCCCTTCACCACCCCAGTAAATCCTCCAGTGGACCAGCAGCCCGTGC
The DNA here is from genome assembly GCA_030848825.1 of Tadarida brasiliensis. Classification (NCBI taxonomy): domain Eukaryota; kingdom Metazoa; phylum Chordata; class Mammalia; order Chiroptera; family Molossidae; genus Tadarida; species Tadarida brasiliensis. The sequence goes on from CM061262.1 coordinate 15,454,429, forward strand.
CCCTCCCCTCTACAGGGCTGCCAGGCTGCTGGGCGTGAGCCGGCTGAGCCAGGGGCCCTCCCACTACTGCGGAAACCGGGTGAGCCTGGAGTCTTGGGGCCTGTGGCCTCGTACAGGGCCCCAGGGCCCCAGACACTCAGAACATGGCACTTCTCCGCCTCTGCTGGGAGATCCAGCCGCCGGGATTCACCTCCATCTGCAGCATCTTCATCACCCACCTGTCACGGCGGGCACCTTCCACGAACTCATCCAGAGACAGCTGGCCTGAACACGGGCAGAGAGGGGGTCATGAGGAAGATGGAAGAAAGGGGTCGTGGGGAGGGGAGGCCCTCTCTCCCAGGGTACCTACAGCTCTTACACAAAGGGGCCTGCAGACTTACGGCCGGAGCTTGGGGCCTGTCGCTTCTCCAGGAATCTCCTGGAACCTTTAAGGGTTTCTTTACCGGACTTTCTTTGCGAATGAATTGCAATTTTCCTTTTGCCCCTAGGACCCTCGGAATGTTCTCGAGGGCTCTTCTGGGTGTGTTCTGCCTCCCTGCACAGCCTCGGCTTTAATTACCCCATGTAGTCCTCTCAGCCATCATTATCCCCGTTTGCAGATGAGGAAGCTGAGACCAGGGCGAGAGGTTAATGGGTCATCCGTCTGCCTGACTCCAAAGCTCCCACCCTTTCGCTCGCTTGCCTGGCCTCCACCAGCAGCTCTCAGAGGAGTTGTTTGTTTTTCAATCCTCACCCAAGAATATTTTTCCATTTATCTTCAGATAGAGTGAGAGAGAGGGAGAGAGAGAGAGAGAGAGAGAGAGAGAGAGAGAGAGAGAGAGAGAGAGAGATGTGAGAGAGACACATTGACTGGTTGCCTCCCCCATGACCTGGACCAGGGCCGGGGACCAAACCTCAACCGAGGTATGTGCCCTTGACCAGAAAAGTACCTGTGACCCTTTGTCTGCCGGCCGAGGCGCCAACCACTGAGCCACACCGGCCGGGCTCCAGGAGGAGTCTTAATGGCTCTTACAAACGTCATGTGCTAGTGACACCCTTTGCTATTTCATGGCGTCCTCTCCACACCCAGCTCACAGATGAGGACAGCAGTTGTTGAGAGGTGGAGAGCTTTGCCCAAAGTCACACGGCGAGGAAGTGGGGTGCTACGGGGTGGGCCACCACCTCCTCCCCTGTTACCGTCTCCGTTCTCATCCACCAGGAGGAAGATCCTGTCCACGACCTCCTCGGGCGTGAGCAGCTGGCCTTGCTGCCCGGACTCCATCTCCACCCTGCAGGCTTTCTTCAGCTTGTAAATGGCCTGCAGAGAGATCCCAGAGGCCGTGAGGGGACCCTGCCCACTCCGCCCCTCCCCCAACCCACGTTCCAGCACCATCTCCCCAGCACTGCCCCCCAGGCTGTGTGTCTGAGGACCACAGGGCCCAGGTGCAAATCAAAACTGATGCGTCTCAGGCCCACTGGCCTAGTGGCAACTGGGGAGCCCCTGACCTTACACGCTGCCTCACCCCGATGCCACCAGCGTTTCCATTATGAGCCTCAAAGCCCAAACCCAAAACCTCTCATGAGGGATGTGTATGGCACCGTGATAGTCTCAACGCTAGTTTACGGAGGAAACTGGAGATGCAGAGAGGAAAAGAATATTTATGCCTGTGTGTGTCTGTGCGTGTGGAATAGGATGATGGGAGATACAGGTGTTCGGACTGGAGGGAAAGAACAGGTTTCTCCTGCGTTTCTCCCAGCGAGGCAATGTTTGTGAAGTGAGATGGAGAAGAGACAGACAGACACGATGATTGCCCTTAGTTCTTAGACTGAGGACAGAGGTGTGTCTGGCAGATGCCCAGACACCCAGATGCTCAGGGCCAGCACAGCCTGGCACAGAGCAGGCTCCCTGACAGGGAGCCTCGGGGTTTACAGCCAGCTCCAATGCCTCCTGGGTGGATGAACTTGGGCAAACACAGAACCTCTGTGAGGTGATTTTCCTTTCTGTAAAATGGGCTAACAATGTCCACCAACAGGCTAACACTGTTCATGAGTCAGAGTCTGCGCTCTAGCAGTACTTTTTTCCTTGCTCATTCTTGCTAGTAGTTTGTCAGCTTTCTTTGTGCATTTTTTTCTATTTTATCAATTTCTGTTCTTTATGGTATTATTTCCTTTCTCCTACTTTGTTTGGGTTTAATTTATTCTTCTTTTTTCTAATTTCTTGAGATGACTTCTTAGATCATTGATTTTCAGCCTCTCATTTTCTTATATATACATTTTAAGGCTATACATGTGTCTGCAGATGCACCTTTAGCTGCATTCCACAAGTTTTGTTATATTATTGTTGCAACATTATTTACTTCACTGTGTGTGTGTGTGTGTGTGTGTGTGTGTGTGTGTGTGTATGTGATTTTATGTCTTTGATTCATGGAGTATTTAGAAGTGTATTGCCTAATTTCCAACCACCTAGGAATTTTTTAGTTATCTTTTTGTAAGTGATTTCTAGCTTAATTCCACTGTAGCCAGAATGCAAACTTGAATGATTCCAATGCCTCTCCCTGAACCCCAGCCCCAGGAGACCCCAATTCAGTGGCCAGCCCTCTGAGCCCAGCAGTGCTCCTGTGCCCAGGGGCACCTCTGACCTCCACAATGTCGAGCAGCTCCAGGCGGTCTATGCAGCCATTTCGGTCCTTGTCATAGATCTTGAAGGTCCACTTCAGCTTGTGCTCCAGGGTGCCCCTCAGCACCAGGTTCAGGGCTGCCACGTACTCCAGGAAGTCGATGGTGTTGTCCTGCGTTGGGAGTGGAAGCTGTGAGGCCCCCTCCTGGTCCACTGCCCCGCCTCCAGAGCACAGGTGTGCACCCTATTCTGGGCCATCCATCCCCACAAACTCAGGGCTCTGCCTCGTCCTTGCAATCTGTGTGGCCTCTGCACCTTTGCTCATGCTGTTCTCCACTTCTGCATCCTTTCCCCTCCGAGATCATCCAATTCTACCTGTTCTGCCAGGCTCAGCTCACAGGTCCCCTCCTCCAGGAAGCCTTCCTTCTTAGACCACTTCAGCCACAGGGATCTCTCCCTCTCCTAACATTCACAGCACCTACTACTTGTTCTGCACAGTTTGGGACTCACGCTGGCATTGCCGCATAACTGTTTCCTAAGGATGCCTCATCCCTCGCTGCACGATGGGCTCTGGAGAACACAGAGCCTTACCCTGCTTTTGTTTCCCTTCCATGCTAGCACAGTGCCACTTCTGCACGGAGTCGGGGTCTCATAAATACTTATGAATCAATGAACAAACGATCAACTTAATCTGAATTTGAGACCAAGGTAGTTTTGAAAGGAGATTAGAAAACTGTGCTCACATTGAACGTTTCTTTTGCACTTTCGTTCACTCTGAGCCCGAGGGAAGGTGGGCAGGCAGCCCTGCTCCCCTCTAGGCCCAGTGGGCATTACACCGAAGGACAGGCCTGCACCCCCGCCCCCAGGAAGGTGGGGAGACAGAGCTCAGGTGCTAACTGGCCAGAGGAAGGAGGAAGGCAAAAGCAGTCAACTAGAGAACGTGGTTTGTTTTTTTTTAAATCTTCACTCGAAGATACTTTTCCATTTATCTTCAGATAGAGTGGGAGGGAGGGGGAGAGAAAGAGAGAGAAACATTGATGTGAGAGAGATACATCGATTGGTTGCCTCCTGCACGACCCTGACCAGGGCCGGGGTTGAGGATCAAACAGCAAGGTGCATGCCCTTGACCAGAATCAAACCCGAGACTCTGGTCTGCGGGCCGACGCTCTGACCGCTCAGCCAAACTGACCAGGGCCAAGCTGCTTTGACTCCCGAGGAGGTGGAGGCGGGAGGCTGGTGGCAGTGGCTGCAGGAGGTCAGTCTGGCCAGGGTCTCAGGTGGAGCTTCACAGGGCGAAGCTTACACCTGTGACCTCATGTATTTCAGGGTGGGGACCTCAACTCTCCAAATAAAACATCTGAGTCATCAGCTCCCCAGGAGTGTCTGCCATTCCCATGACTTGTAATCGGAAATGACAGCGCCAGCCCAGAGCACCTCTGGCCACTCTGGGCCCCAGCCCAGACGAGGGTTCCTGGGTGAGTAAGGTGTGAGCAACCGGAGAACTCGGCAGAAAATGAGGGGAATAGCAAAACAGCCTAAGGAAACACCGAGTCCACCTCAGCACCTGAAGTGTTTCATGCTGTATCTTTTCTATAAGTCCTTCGGAGCCTCCCCACCCCACCCCCACCAAATATTTACATAACTGAGATCAGACTGTAGCTATAGTTTCATTTCCTGGATTTTTATTTTAAAATGTCCTATGAGCCCTGACTGGTGTGGCTCAGTGGTTAACATGTCGGCCTGAGGACCAAAGGGTCTCGGGTTCGATTCCCAATCAAGGGCAGGTACCTGGGTTGCAGGTTTGATCTCTGTCCCTGATCAGGGCCGGTGCTGGAGGCAACCAATTGATGTGTGTCTCTCTCACATCGATGTTTCTCCCTCTCTCTCCCTCCCTTCCAATCTCTCTAAAAATCAGTGGAAAAAATATTCTTGGGTGCAGATTAACAACAAAAAAATCCTATGTCTGCAGAATGAATTAAAATCATATCTTTTATTTTTTTGAGGTGTCCTGGGAAGTCCCTCTTTCTGAACATGGTTTTAATATTTTACATCACATAATGAACATCTTTGTGCATATATATTTTTCTTACATCTCTGGTAGTTTCTTTGGGGTAGATTCTTAGCAGTGGCTGTTCCTTCCCCCACCCCCACTACTCTTTAGTGTACTGTTTCTGTAGGTGTATAGTTTTATGAAATTTTATCACATGCATAGATATGAGTAACTCTCTACACAAACTCTCTTCTTACCTGTTAATAGTCACATTCTTCTCCCAACAGAATCGCCTGACAACCACTGATCTGTTTCCCATCACTATAATAGTTTCACTTTGGGAATGGTATAGAATTAGAATCATACAGTATGTAACCCTTCAAGATTGGCTTTAAAAAAAATATATAGCACAATGCCCTGGAGATTCAGCCAAGTTGCAGTGTATAGCAACAGCCCCTTCCTTTTTCTTTGCTGAGTAATATTCCACTGCATGCATGGTCCCTATCTGTTTTCTACTCACTGAAGTTTATTTGGCTTGTTTCCAGCCCCCCTCCCCCAAGCTTTATTGAGACATAATTGCAAAATAGCCTTTTAAAGAACATACTGTAAGCTTAAGGTGTACAATGTAATGATTGGTATTCTTCTTTTTTTTTTTTATCCTCACCCGAGGACATTTTTTCATTTTTTGTCCAGATAGAGTGGGAGGGAGAGAGAGGAAGAGAGAGAGAGAGAAACATCGACGTGAAAGGGACACATCGAATGGCTGCCACCCACACGACCAACCAGGGCCGGGGACAAACTGCAACCAAAGTACATGCCCTTAGCGGGAGCTGAACCCGGGTCTCTCTGGACTGCAGGCCGATGCTCTAACCGCTGAGCCAAACCGGCCAGGGCATGATTGGTATTCTTTAAAAGGCTATTTTCATTAGTAATTGTGACTTATTAAGTTTACTAAAAATCGACCTTATGTTTCCTTTTTAATGATTTGAGTAGGAAAATGCATGCAAACGTCTGGTAAGGACCATCTCTTTTACAAACCTCACCTCCCTCAGGTCTGCTATCCGCATTTGGTGGGTGAGGAACCTGAGACTCAGAAGTGGAATAGGTTGCCTACAGCAGAGTCTTTCAAGATACAAGTCTTCTCAGTGCATCAAGTGAGGAGAACCTCCTTCTTCTGTTCCAGGTCTATCACTGTCTAAAAGTGAGCCTGGTCCTCGCACCGAGGGGAGAAAAACAGAAAAACAAAACCACTGGCAAATCCCTACTCTCTAGATCTCTGGATTCTCCCGCATTCTTTCCCTAAAACCTTCTCACGTGTCCTCTCTCAACATGGTACGCTTTCCACAACAAGCCTGTGGGGTTCAGAACGAGTCACCCCATAATGTGCCTCTGTGGTATGGGGGTTGTTTTGAGCTAAAGGCAACTTTTTAATGCTGAGCAGTAGCCACTGCATGGGGCTCAAGAGAAACTTCTGCCCCTCCCTGAACTACCTAGAAGAACTTGAATTAGGCGCCTTGTCCATAATAGATCACCACAGATAACCTCTTTTGAGCTATCTATACTGCAGGACAAATTTTGATTTTGTAAACATCTGCTCTTATCACCCTGTAACGACCCTTTAAGCCCCCTAAGGCACCTTAGCTCATCTCCAGCTCAGAATGTCTGATGTTCCACGTTCCCTTCCTGTCTCTGCACCTCTCCTGCATGCGGGGCTCTGACTCTCACACATGCACAGTTCCCAGACACTTGCACGTATTACATTTATTTTCTCCTGCTACTCTGTCTTATGCCTATTTGATTATTAGACGGGCCAGAAGAAACTGGAGGGTCAAGGCAAGTTTCTTCCTCCCCACAGCCCCTTGCCCAACGAGAGGCATGTTCCAGAGTAGCCCGTGCAGACAAGCGAGCTCACCTGTGAGGTTACTGCAAACCCAGGACCATTTCTGGGACTAATCTCTTCTGTGTGCACCGGCCCTCGTCAGCCTTAATTACCCACAGAAGCCCAGGATGATGGAAACACCTGTCTACTCAAGAGGTCGGAGCAGAAGTGACAGGCGTGATCTGCTCTGGGATTATCTGCCCTCCCTGTTTCTCCCTAAATCAGCTGCATTTGTGCACCAGCCCTGATCCCCCGCCCCCATGCCTGTTACATAAGGGTCCCAAATGACATTTGAGCTTCAACCCTTTTCTTCCACTCCAGTGCCCCTCCCTGCTTGTCTCCACCAAACCAGTTTCTGTCACCCCAGATTTTGACATGTGAGCTAGATCTATGAGCTCTTTTGATTTTATTTGCCTCAGAAACCTTAGTCCAATTGTCCAGAAATGAGACCTGCTGATATAAAGATTGTGCCAATGCCCAGCTGGTGTGGCTCAGTGGTTGAGCGTCGACCCATGCACCAAGAGGTCTTCGGTTCGATTCCTGGTCAGAGCACATGCCCAGGTTGTGGGCCCGATCCCCAGTGCGGGACATGCAGGAGGCGGCCAATCGATATTCTCTCTCATCGATGTTTCCATCTCTCTCTCCCTCTCCCTTCCTCTCTCTCTAAAATCAATAAAGAAAAAAAAAAGATGCTTACTGATTACAAATAAAACAAAGAAAAGCTGAGGTTAAAGGCTCCAAATTAAAGAGTAAGGAGACAGGACAAGGAAATGCACTGAGTGATCAGACCCCCACCTCAAAAAGGAACGTGTAAGTACATCATCAGCACAAATTGACCAAACTTGAATATGGATTATCAATTAGGTAATAGAATTGTACCAACGTTAAATTTCCTGATTTTGATCATTGTATTAAGTTATTTAAAAGAATGGCCTTGCCCTGGCCGGTCTGGCTCAGCAGTTAAAGCATCCACCCGCGGGCCAAAGAGTCGCGGGTTCGATTCCAGTCAAGGGCACCTAGCTCGGTTGTGGTTTGTCCCCAGCCCTGGTCGGGTTGTGCAGGAGGCAACCAGTTGATGTGTCTCTCTCATGTGGATGTTTCTCTCTCTCTCTCCCTCCCTCCCACCCTATCTGAAGACAAACAGAAAAATATCTTCGGGTGAGGATTAAAAAATAATAATAATAAAATAATAAATAAATAAAAGTTATAAAGAAAGGGAAACGCAACTGATGAATGCATATGCTACCTTGTAAGAGGAGAGGAGGTATAAGGGGTCCAGCTATATTATGCCCAGGGCTAAATAATCCCTTTCGGCTCTTGAATTGTTACAATGAATTTTTAGATGAGGAAGAGGAAGACGGATATATTTATGATAGTAAGTTCTGTGGTATATGACCTGCTTTTAAAAAAAAATCCTTTTCTCTCTTTATAAAACACAAACTCTCCTAGGCAGGTGCCCTTGCCTGGGAGTCTGAAGCCCTGAGGATATCATCTTGGGGAAATGGATTCACTTCCTTGTGCCCCAGTTCTCTCATCATTTAGTTTGAAGTAACCAACTCCTCCTGCTGCCTCGCAGGACGGAGGAGAGGAGAGCTCGGGTCTGTGCCAACATTGCTCATCCTGGTTGGGCAGCTCTTTGCTCCTCATCTTTAGAGCGACAGGGGCTCTGGTGGGGGTGGAAAACCAGGTCCTCGGCTGCAAAGCCCTGGCCGTAAATACAGAGAGGACTGGGCTGTGTGCCCTGCCCGCCTCCCTTCGGTGCTCGGTTAGTGGAGGGTCAGATGAGAGCGGAGAGACGGAGAGGAGGGAAGAGAAGATGGGAAGGCACAGAACGATGGAAGAGAGAAGAGTTTTGGAGAAAGTGAGACAGAAACGGTGAGGGCTAAAGGAGAGAAAAGAAGAGCAGGAGGACTGGGGACTGGGAGCCTCTGTGAGGATGCCCCCTCGGCTCAGGAGAAATGGGCCAAGCGGATTGGCCACCGGTCCTCCCCTTCGGGGTGCCTTACCCCGTTCTTGTCGAAGGCTCGAAACATGCCCTCTACATACTGGGTGGCCTCCTCATTGCCCGTGACCTTGAAGAAGCGCTTGAACTCGTGCATGAAGAGCGTGCCGCTGGGGCACTCCACCACGAACTTCTTGTACCACTCCTGGAGCTCCGCCACGTCGATCTCGCCGGCCGCCTCTGCCTCCTCCCAGCTGAACTGCTGCCCCATCCTGGCCCCGGACCGGCAGGGAGTGAGGCTCTGTCTCCTCCTGGCCCCGGATCGGCAGGGAGCGAGGCTCCGTCTCCTCCTGGCCCCGGATCGGCAGGGAGCGAGGCTCTGTCTCCTCCGGGGCTGCTGCTGCTGGATTCCTTAGGTTAGGGTCCTCCTGTCCTGAGCTCAGCCAGCCTCTTCATCATCTCCCAGGCAACTGAACATGATGGACAGTGTAGGGGGCGGCCGACAAGGTGGGCAGAACCAGCCAGCTAAGCGCCCTAAGATCATTAGAAGATTGCCCTGGAAGGGTTGACCTCCAGCCTGCTCAGCTCCCCAGCCTCACCCCTCCCTTCATCTTGTCAACCACTCAGCTAAGCCACCCAGAAGATTCTGAAGTGGGGAGGGGAGGAAACTGAGAGGAGGGTAGAGGGAAGACAGGCCGAGCCCTCCCATGTCCTACACCTTCCCTGTCCCTTTAGTTGGGCACCACACTGCTCCAGAGAGGACCACCTTGGAGACGCAGGAGACTCTGGAGTCTGTAGAGGAAGCAAGGCCAACCCCTAGCCCATAAACTAACACCTGCTCCTCCACAGGGTCTAGTGAGAAGCAGCAGAGCCTATGGCGTGAAGGGCTCTAGGTGGGCAGCCCTGTCCCCGCGCTAACTCAGTCCCCAGCACAATGCCTTTGGAGCCGTTACAGATCACACCCTTGGGTCTTGGAAGTTTCCCACTTCCCAATTTAAAGTACAAAGGCTTCCCTCCAACACCCTTCACCCAAGACCTACAGGCTTTTCCTGCCTTTTCTTCATGTGAGAAGGATCTGGGAACACGGCTTAAAATAGTCTTACTTTTATATTAAAGGTTTATGCAAATTTGTCTTTTAATCAATTATATATTCATGCTTGTTTTAATATAATATAAGAATAGTACCTCCAGGAGATCGGAAACCTGGAGCAGTGATTTTCTAGATGTGTGGGCAGCCGTCCCGGTGAGTCTGTCTCGGGCAGCACTGCCGCCTGCCATCGCGTGTCTGTGCCGGGGGTTGGCACAGAAGCCTGACCTGCTCTCAGGCTCTCGGCCTCCGTGCGCCCCTGCCCTCTCACAGGCGTTCTCCTCCCTCAGCACGCCTGAGGTGGGAACCCCACTTCCTGCGATCCTTTCCAGTGCTGGTGGACTTTTCTCCCACATCCCTCAGGGTCTGGAGAATAAGGCTAGTCTCCTCCTTCCTCTTAATCGCTGCCTCCACCTTTTCTCGCTTCTCCCTCAAAATGACAGTCCCGCCGGTCCGATGTGGCTCAGTGGGTTGGGCATCATCCCATGCACCAAGAGGGTTGCCAGTTCGATTTCCGGTTAGGGCACATGCCCGGGTTGTGGGCTCGATCCTAGAGGGGGGCGTGCAGGAGGCAGCCCATCGATGTTTCTCTCTCTCCCTCTCCCTTCCTCTCTCTCTAAAATTCAGTAAAAACATATCTTAAAAACAACTGCCAGGCCTGGCCGGTGTGGCTCAGTGGATTGAGCGTCGTCCCATGGACTGAGAGGTCCTGGTTCCATTCCGGGTCAGGGCGCATGCCTGGGTTGCGGGCTCGATCCCCAGTGGAGTGTGTGTGTGCAAAAAGCAGCTGACCGATGTTTCTCTCATCAATGTTTCTATATCTCTCTGCCTTCCTAAGAAAATCAATAAAAACATATATTTTAAAAATTGCCAGTCCCTCAAAGCCATGTCTGACTCTACCCCTGCACGCACTCATCCTTGTTGCCATTGTTCACTGGTGATTTCACGTGTCTCAAAGCATCAGCTCAGAGACGGCCACAGGAGGAGAGCTGACCCATCCCGCACTCTGGCCTCAGAGGTCCTTATCTCAGTTCCGAAGAGCTCTCTTTCCATCCCATGTTGGCCCCCCATTCACCTGTGGTCCCTGGACCAACAGCTGCGGCATCTGGGAGCTTGTTCGACATGCAAACCCTCAGGCCCCACCTCTCCTACTGAATCAGGAATTTTGAGGGTGGGCCCAGCAATCGGTGCTGTCACAAGCCCTGCAGGTCCTTCCAATGCACACAGTGTGACAGCCATCCCCGGGCCTTGCCCTCAGGCATTTCTGAACTCCCTCTCCTTCCAGCTCACTTACTCTAACACCTACACTCCAGTAAGTCACCAGCCTTAGGGAGACTTGCAACCTACTGATCTCACATTTTTAAAAACATCGTTCACCTCCGTCTATCCCCACTTCCTCCTTATCCTTACCCACAGCCCAGCACGCTTGCCGTTTCCTTACCATGACCCTGACCTTTGCACCCCTCTCCCCCTCTAACCACTCACGTCACAAAACCTGACCCTGGCTAAAGCTAACCACTGCCTGTGTGCTAACACCTCACCTGCACCCAGGAGGTCGAACACGAGAAAAATCATAAAGTCACGCTGGCTGCACACACGTCAAATAACTGCTTCCTCTTCCCTGCCGCCTCACTGTCCCCTCCCTGAGCTGACTATCCCATAACACTCCCCCCCTCAGACCTACACTCGCTGCCACCTTCAGCTGACGGCGCCACAGCTTCATTCCAGAGAAACAGACGCCTCCGCCGGCGCCTCCTCTGCCCACAGACTGGGCTCCATCGTGCCGCCCGCTCGGCCCCCTGGTTCGGCAGCAGCGTCCCTTCCCCCTTCGCACCTGTCGGGCCCTCCAGCTGTTTTCCAGGGCTCGGCCCTCTGCCTGCTCCAGCACTTCCTTCCCACAATCCCTTCCTCTTCTGCATCCTCACATTTTCCTTCTCTAATGGATCATTCCCATCTGAAGGAAGACATGCTTTAATATCACCTTTATTAAAACAAAGTAAAACCAACCACATCCCTGCCTTGATCCCACATTCAGGTCCCACTGCCACCTGCAGGGGCCTACGCACTTCCCCTTCACAGGCCGCAAGATACATGTGGAGTAAATAACTGTTACATACGTAAATACTGAAAATATGTTCTCTCTCGCTGGTATAAAGATGAATGTAATCCAGCCCAGTCCAGACTGGATTAAACTCATTTTCTGATTTTGAAAGAAATTAAAAATATGGTGTGCCCTAGGCACTCTGGATCCTGGATCCATTGGCCCTGCCCATATTCCCTCCACCGACTGTCCTAATTTTGGCCTTTCTTACAACAAAACCCTCTGTGGCAGATGTATTTTCCAAAAAGGGCACAGCCACAGACCTGTCTCACGTGTTCCTCCCACCGAGGGGTTGGTCTGTTTCTCCTTCTCTTCAACCTGGATGGGACTTTGTGGTTACTCGGAAGAGAACGGGCAGAGTGACACCATGAGCCTCCCAAGGCTAGGTCGTCCGAGGCGACAGGGTTTCCGCCTGGCCCTCAGCACTTGCCCTCGGAACCCAGACGCCATTTGCGAGGAAGCCCAGGCACACGCAGAGGTACTGGCCGACAACCAGCCACAACCACGTGGGGGAGTGAGCGACTCCAGTCCCAGCCTTCCAGACACCCCCGCTGATACCAAATGGAGCGGACAGTGTCCCCACAGAGCCCTGACCAAATTGCAGATTTGTGTGCAAAGTAAATGTCATCTCCATTTTAAGCCACTAGATCTTGGGTATTTTTCTAAGGTAGCAATAAATAACTGAACATTCTCAAACCTGTTTTGTGTCCTCATCTTTCCTTCTTACTCTCTCAACGTACTCCAGTTGGATGCTCCAGTCACTCCATCAGTCACTCCATAAACAAGGCTTAGATAGTGGTCACCAATGACCTACTTTTGTTACCCAACTTGCCAGCAGACTTACCCTAGCTCACCAGATGAGTTCTTTTGCCAAATACTCCAGGTTTCAAGGACCCACACTTCTCTGATTTCACTCTAATCTCACTGATAGCTCACTCCTGTGCTAGAACCTCCTCCACTTTACCAAATCTCTACATGCTTAGGGCTTCCCAGGCTTGTCTTTGGTCCTCTTCTCGTCTTACACTCTCCCTAGATGAACGCATTCATCCCCCCCAATTACATACCATTTGTACGCTGAGAGCTTCCAAATTTATATCTTCAGCCTGGACCTCTCTCCAGAACTCCAGATTCATGAGCTCAGCTGCCTACTGGACATCTATACTCAGACTGCAAACTTTGCAAGGCCAAACCCTGTCTCAGCCTCAGTAAGGGCATCACCATTTACCCAGTTACTTAGGCCAAACACTAGGACTCATCCTTGGATCCTCTCCTAGATCTCTTTTCCATCTACAGTAGGTCATCCCATCAACTCCACCTCCAAACTATATTCTGAATCCAACCACTGCTCATCACCTCACTACTTCAGCTCCAGTCCCGGCCGTATCCTCTCACCTGGTCCACTGCAGCAGGTTCTGGCCGATCTTCCTGACCCCTCTTACCAACCCCCTCCTTACAGTTCATACCCAGCAGCCAGAGTGGCGTGTCCGAAGGCATGACTCAGATCCTATCACTTGCCTGCTCCAAACCCTCCTATGGCTTCCCATTGGTACTCAGAATAAAACCCACACTCCTCCCCACAGCTGTGATGCATGACATGCTCTAGCTCCCACCGGCTCTGTCGCGTTTCTCTGTCCTTGTCCGCAGACACACCAAGGTCACTGGGTCTTAGCACTGACTGGTCCTGCTGCCTGGGCTGCTCTCCCTCCAGGTCTTCACGTGGCTGCCCCCTTGACATGCTCCCCTCAAGCAATTCTGACATTATCCTACTTCACTTTCTTCATAGTGTTTAACTGCAGCTGAAACCATCTTATATTTTTCCTTATTTATTATGTCTTCCCTACAGTCTAAAATCCTCGAGGAGAAAGACTTCACCATATACACTGCGGAATTCCCAGTGCCGAGGACAGTGCTTGGCACACACAGGGAACTCAAATGCTTACTGCGTAACTGAGCAAAGTGCATGACACCAAGTCATTGCTGAATTACTGGGAGCGATTACTCCTTAATTTTGCAAGACTCTGCTGAGAGCGCCTGGGTGAGCAGATATTTATTGACGTGAAAGACAATGGGCTTTGGAACTAGAAGAGGTCTTAAAGATCTTCTAGTTCCGTGACCTTCACCCTTCTCCCACCTATCACACCTGGAGACAAAGGTGCCCATCAGCTGCTGTGGCTCTGCACCGACAGTGCCTCAGCTGGCCCGTGTGAGGATGGTGCCATCCCCGACCAGCTCTCCATATTTATCGATACTTGAGCAGCACTGAGGAGTGATTAAAGGGCAGTCACTGTGCTCACATTAAGAAATGTATGAATGAAATATAACTTGATTTAGCCTCTGGCTAAAATATTTAAAATTCAATTGGCTTTTCATGTGGGTCAGCTGCCCATGACCTGCCCCATAAACACTGCTGAGCTGCTGAAGTATAAATATATCGTTTTAAAGAGGATTAGGACTCCAGAGAGAGAAATGATAGCTTGCAGTGAGTAACAACAGTAAGGATTTAAGGAGGGCAGGGTTAGGAATTGATCGGGGATTTGCAGAGAACCCTGGGGACCACAGGCAGTCAGCCAAGTCTGCTCCAGGTAAAAGAAATACTTGAGCAACAGACCTCGTAAATAACCTCCACACCAGTGTTCCTGTGACCCAGCAGGGCCCTCCTTGATGTAGCCTAAACTCCTGCGTTGCCCCTTCACACTCGCAACCTTAGACCACAGGGGTCTCACTGTATATTACACCCCTTGTCTTTTTTTGTTAATCCTCACCCAAGGATATATTTTTCCATCGATTTTTAGATAGAGTGGGAGGAAGAGAAACATGGATGTTAGAGAGAGACATCGATTGGTTGCCTCCTGCACAACACTGACCAGGGATGGGGATCAAACCTGCAACCCAGGTACATGCCCTTGACCAGGAATCCAACCCACAACTCTTCAGTCCGCAGGCCAAAGCTCTAACTGCTGAGCCCAACCAGCCAGGGCACACCCCTCGTCTTTATGCAGATAACATTTACATCTTTTATTCCTCAGATTCCCCCCACTTGCAGTTGATCATTTTACTTCTAAGCTTTAGAGGAAATAAGCACATTTTGCCAATGTGAAAAGGGAAATAACTCTGGATTTTAGGTTTGAATATTGCGTACCTCCTACTCTTTAAAAACTAGGTTCTGGGGCTGTCCCTGTCACTAATCTGAACTCAAACAAATCAGTTTCACCCGCTCTGTCTCAGCCTCATCTGTAGACTGAAAGGATAATGAACAGGGATGTCATAACTTGGTTTTCTGTTCTGGAAAAAGGGGGTAAGAACATAACCACTTTATTGGGTTGTTACAAACACTGAGTGAGAGTATCTGTAAATGACTATGTAAAATGGCTGGCGAAGTGTACGGTGGTGACTGTAGTGCACATCACGTGTTTTCTCATCTACATGAAACCTCACAGCCACCGTATGGATAAGTCGCCTCACCTCGGAGATGCTCGGAGCCCTTTCCAGCTGGCTTTGGAGAGCGCGGTGCGGGAGCATCTGGGATGCCACCGAACTTGCACCTCATCCAGTGATAACTTCTCCCCGAGTGTCTGCCAGTATCGGTGCTGTGGGGCGTTTTGTACGTTACCTAACTTAATGCCTCCACCTTGGTGATCAGGCATCACTTCCTACATTTTACTAAAGAGTAAACTGAGGCTCTGACAGGGTCAGCTATCGTGTCCAAGTTTGCTGCAGATAGTGGGTTTGCACTCTTATCTGACTCAGAACTGTCTGACTCCGAAGTCTGTTTTCTCTCCTCTGCTACTCATTAGTGTTGCAGTAAAACTAAATAAACAATGTAGGAAAGGAAGCACAGTAGCTGACAAATAGAAGTGTTAAGAAATTAGATTACTAGTTTAAAGCAACTGCTTTATATACTTACTGTGGCATGCATAAGGTGGTCAGAGGAACATGTAATTCTCTTTGAAAGCACTGAACAAGTTTACTCCATAGAGGCCCATCAATAATTTTAAACAGACCATGACATTATTTCATTTAATATGAAAAGAAAATAATCGTCAGATCAGAGAAAGCAACAACGAACTCAGGGGTACCTCTCAATGAAAAATAGTCTCACCTCCTACCTGTCTTCTGGTTCATTCTACCATTGGGTCCCATTTTCTCCCACCACCTCCCATCCCCACCAGGGACAGAGACTTGGGCATTAATTCTAATTTTTAGAATATGCATTTACTTGGGAGACCAAATAAAAAGAAATTTTTTTTTCTCAGCCTATCAGGATAAAGAAATTACCTTGTGTATATCAAGTAGTAGGCTTCAGCCCTGGCTGGTTTGGCTCAGTGGTTAGAGCGTCGGCCTGCGGTCCAGAGAGACCCGGGTTCGGTTCCCACTAAGGGCACGTACCTCGGTTGCAGTTTGTCCCTGGCCCTGGTTGGGTCGTGTGGGTGGCAGCCACTCGATGTGTCCCTTTCACGTCAATGTTTCTCTCTCTCTCTCTTCCTCTCTCTCCCTCCCACTCTATCTGAACAAAAAATGAAAAAATGTCCTCGGGTGAGGATAAAAAAAAAAAAAAAAAGAGGTAGGCTTCAAATATGCCAAATACTTTTGTCAAAGAAGGACCACTAGTTTTTGTCATGTGTACTTTATTTGCATATTTATCTTAAAAAATTTTTAATATATAATTTGATGTGTTAAACTAAGTAATCTGGCTTACGGGCTAATTCAACACGAAAACAGCTGGAAGCAGACGCACATCTCTGAAAAGCTCACAGGGAGTCACTGGAGCTGAGTGGGCACGAATCACCCTACCATACTACAGTGATTAATATTATCTAAAAACACACAAAAAGCTGTATTTATTTTTAAGATTTAAAGTAAAAATAGTCACAAATTGCTGCTTTGCTGGAAATAATTACCATTATATCGCTCTTGTTTTATTGACTAATTCTTAATGCTGAGGCTTATACCTGAGATAAGCATGCTTTAGGCATTTGTGAATGAGTAGTCAACAACTGAGCTTCGAAGAGGATGAGGTCATAGGCCACAAGGCTGTAATTCTTTTCATGTTAATGACAGTAATATAAGTCTGATACATAAGCAGTATGCATTCAAAACACTGATACCTGAGAGCAGGTCGGGAAGAGAGAATAGGAATTCCAGCTTAGGGGGAAAAACTGAGAAGTCATAACCACTCCGAAGATGTGAAGAAAACTACAAAAGACGAGGCCCTGATTCCGCTGTAAAAAGGAAACGAATCACTCCCTTGAGGTTGATACATCAACAGTTTCAGCCCATTGTAGTCCTGCTTCTTTCAGGGCTTTAACTACTATTTAATTTCATGGAAAAGTAGACATCTTCAAACAAAAAGAGCACCATTTACCAAAAGAAAGAGGCCTTCTTATCAGTGAGGAACTTAATAAGGAAAATATTTTCTGTGCCTTGCACAATTTTCAAAAGCTGTTATTTCTATTCAATTTTTGGTAAGTTAACAAAATAAAAGCCTGTTGAATGGATGAATCACAGGACGGGTGAAACGATACAGGTGGTACTTTCTTGAGAGCTTAAATTCCACTACGGTGACCCTTTAAGCAGCCCTGCGAGGGTCTGGGCCACAGGAGTTCAGTGCGTGCCACAAGTGTGCTTGGTCTGCTGTAAAGTACGTTTTCAGAACAGGGCTTAAACGAGGTAACATTTGGAAGTCATCATCCCTAAACCAATGACCACATGTCAGCCTACACTAAAGTGAACGTTAAAAAACTTTAATTGCTCAGTGTTAAATTAATCAAATTAACCAAAGGTTCCTTCTAGGAACCTCAAAAGAAAAAAATGTATGTGAGTAAATTTCAAACATTCACTTTCAGAAGAATGATATGATATAAATTAAAATCAGTACAAACCAATAACTGAACAATAGCAGAATAATAAAATGTAAACAGACTCGTTTGGTGAACAGTAGTCAAAATGGTTTACTCCCATTTGTTAACATCAGAACTGAAATGATGACAGGGTTCTTCCACTCTAGTCCACTGTATCCGTCCTGTCCCACCCCCTGCCGCCCACTGATCAGACTCACAGAGCAGTCAAGTGGACTCAAACCGTCCCAACTGGAAGCACGCTCCGCTCCAGCCCACGTGGCTGGCCCAGCCTCATTTCAAAAGCCCGCACTAGCGTCTGAGACTTTATGACTTGCTTTCTTCTTTTCCATCTGGCATCGTTTCCCAGATTGGCTTCTTGATGTGTTCTGGTAACCGTTCTAATTTTGTCTAAAAAGAGAAAAATAAAACTATAATATAATGTGGACTTAGCTGAACTCTTTGGCTACAAAATAGATTAATTTTGTTCCCGTAAACCCTTTGACTTTTTTCTTTTACTCCTCTTATCATTTTGTAGCCTTTGAAACAGAGAAGAAAACCTGGTGGTATATAAAACTCTTGACATATATAATCGATATGATCCTCAGTGATCTCTAGGGACTGCCACTTAACGTGGTCCCCAAGTATAGACAACTCCTGAGAGGGAGAGGACTTCAGAGACGGCTCAGGGAGGACGTGGCTGCAGGATTCGGCTGAGCTGCCACCAATGCACAGGGAGGTGAAGACCCTAACCACTGAGCAACCCTGCCTCCAGGACCACCACAGGCCCTCCTCTCCACTGTGGGCCAGGACCAGTCTGCAATGTATTATAACAATCCAGATTTGAGGGAAGGTCATCAAAAAGACATGCCCGCCAGTTTGCCCTGTGAGCTGAACCTGGGCGATTGAAGGCTCCTTGTCCCCTTCCCTGTGCTTTGGAATGTGTGTTCTGCTCGCCTTCCCTGCTCCCAGAACCTGCTCCAACGATACAGGCTTGAGACAAAAATGTGGTACTGACACTGTCTGGACTGGGTACATGCTGACCCCCGTCAAGGCCTCCTGGGTACGTGAATGCCCCGTTAGAGCCTCTATATAAACTTTTAAGATCTGGCAGGTGAGTAAGGAAAGCTAATCGTCTTGCGGCTGCCCAAGACAAGCTTGCTCATTAAACTTGACCTGCCATTTGGAGTGGTCTGCCTTTCTCTGTTGCCTCTCCTTGCCCTGCATCCAGGGTGTTCAGATTACACCTGGGAAGCTCCTGAGAAGGCTGTGACCCAACACAGACCTACCCTCCAACAGAGGTGGAAATGAAAGTCATACCTTTGTAACTTCCATGGCAACTCCTTCAGGTAAGTTTCGCTGAATATATTCCAAGTAGACATCTGCTGTACTTCCAGTTAGATGTTTTAGCTGAAATTTCAAACATGAAATTGGTTCATGCTATGCTTAGAGCAGAAACTTTTAAGTTTTATTGGTAAAAGAGGTAGAGCCTTTCCTTCCTCTATGAAATCTTACACAGAATCTCAATTAAAAAAAAAAAATTACAGCCCTGGCTGGTGTTGTCCAGTGGTTAGAGCATCAGCCCACACACCAAAGGGTCGTGGGTTTGATCCCCAGTCTCAGACAGGGCACGTGCAGGAGGCAACCAATCAATGTGTCTCTCTCATATCGATGTTTCTCTTTCTCTGTCTCTCCCTCTCCCTCCCTCCTTTCCACTCTCTCTAAAAGTCAATGGAAGCCGGCCGGTGTGGCTCAGTGGTTGAGCGTTGACCCACGCACCAAGAAGTCGCCAGTTCAGTTCCTGGTCAGGGCACATGCCCAGGTTGTGGGCCCGATCCCCAGTGGGGGGCGTGCAGGAAGCGGCCAATCGATGTTCTCTCATCGATGTTTCTATCTCTCTCTTCCTCTCTCTCCCTCCCACTCTATCTGAACAAAAAATGAAAAAATGTCCTCGGGTGAGGATAAAAAAATAAAAAAATAAATAAATAAATAAATAAAAGTAACAAAATAATTTGGGACCATCTGGGTGGCTACCTTATATCAAGTATTACCTAATATTTTATCTATTTAAAAAAATTTTTTTTTCTTTATTGATTTTAAAGAGAGGAAGAGAGATATAGAAACATCGATGAAAGAGAACATTGACTGGCCACCTCCTGCATGCCCCCCACTGGGGATTGGGCCCACAACCTGGGCATGTGCCCTGACAGGGGATTGAACCTGCGACCTCTTGGTGCATGGGTCGATGCTCAACCACTGAGCCACACCAGCAGGGCTATCACCCAAGACTTTATTTCTCACCTTTTCATTTGTATTTCAATCAAGTTGACAATCCACAGTATTACATTAATTGTTGCCAAATACTGAGACAGCATCACAAGCAGAGTTAATATATACATGTGTTTGTACAAATCACAGGCCCAAAAAAATTCCACAGGGCGTATATAAAAGATAGTTTCACAACAGTTTGAATAAAGAATTGGTGAGAGTTGAGTCACTGTGTGTCTTGAACAATAAGAAAGGCCTATTGAGCCCTGGCTGGTGTGGCTCAGTTGGTTGAGCATGGTCCAGTACACCGAAAGGTTGAAAGGTCGTCTGTTCATTTCCTGGTCAGGGCACACACCCAGGTTGCGAGTTCCATCCCTGGTCCAGGTGTGTGCAGGAGGCAACTGATCAATGTTTCTCTCTCACATTGTTTTTCTCTCTCTCTCTCCCTTCCTCTCTCTAAAAATTAATAAAAATATTATATATATATAAAATTCACTGATAATAAAATATATGCTTCACTATCAGAAACTTAAAAAAAAAAAAGGCCCAATAACAGCAAAGGAAGCCGCACCTTAGCAGATAGAACCATACTCAGGCTCTGAGTGGTGATTTTGCTTCAATAAAACATCATCCATGCCACTAAATTAATTTAAATTCTATTGGCTATGTAGATTTTCTGTATTTAATTTGTGTATTTGTTTTTATAGTTCAAAAATAATAAGGTTAAGTGGTTTGTGCCTATTTTTAGATTGATACTTTAAAAAAAATGTTTTTGTTGATATTTTTAGAGAGAGAGACAGAAACACTGATGAGAGAGAAACATCAATTGGCTGCCTCCTGCACGCCACCTACTGGAGATTGAGCCTGCAACCCCCAGCATGTGCCCTGACAGGGAATTAAACTGGGACCTCTCAGTCCATGGGACGACGCTCAATCCACTGAGCTACACCGGCCAGGTTGATAAATTTTTTTTTTTTTTATCCTCACTCGAGGACATTTTTTCATTTTTTGTTCAGATAGAGAGGGAGGGAGAGAGAGGGAGAGAGAGAGAAACATCGACGTGAAAGGGACACATCGAGTGGCTGCCACCGGCACGACCAACCAGGGCCGGGGACAAACTGCAACCGAAGTACATGCCCTTAGCGGGAACCGAACCCGGGTCTCTCTGGACCGCAGGCCGACGCTCTAACCGCTGAGCCAAACCGGCAGGGCAGGTTGATACATTTTTGTAAAATAATAATAAAAATTCTTTCATTCCAGCCCTGGTCGGTTTGGCTCAGTGGTTAGAGCGTCCGCCTATAGACCAATGAGTCGCCGGTTCGATTCCGGTCAGGGGCACGTACCTCAGTTGTGGTTCGCCCCTGTCCCTGGTTGGGGTCGTGAGGGAGGCAACCAGTCGATGTGGCTCTTATCACATCAATGTTTCTCTCTGTCTCTCTCTCTCCCTCCCTCCCACTCTATCTGATAAGCAGAAAAATATCCTCGGGTGAGGAATAAAAAAAAAAATTCTTTCATTCCATACTTAGGGAATGTAAGAAAATTTTTTCAGCAGCCCATCTTTACATTACTCAAGACTGAGAAACACTGACCTACATAGTTACAGTTATTAGATAAAATCATGAGAGATGAGAGTTCCAAGAATGTACAAAGAGAAATACAAGCATAACGTAATTTAGCACTTTGCCGTCTGATATCTGGTACTTCTGGTGTTGCTTCAGATACTTTAACCTTGACTCTTCCAGTAAGTCAAAAGCTCCTGGTAGGAACTGAGGCTACATTAATGCCTAATAAATATTTGTTCTTTTTTTATGATTTTATAATTTTATTTTTTTCCGAATCAACTACAGAACAAGACTGCCTTGGACACAGTTATCTCCCAAATGGCTTAAAACCAGAGCTCCAAGGAACCCAGCTGCAAGCATGGTATCAAAGCAGTATACTCACACGAGTTTCACAAACAACTCAAGGCAAAATAAAACAAGACTAAATTATAAGATAGAGTTAGTATGAGATTTTCTGCATGCTCCATGGTAAGTGTTTCTGTTGGACAAAGGTGCATAAAATTTTGGGTTTTTTTTTTTTTTTTTTCCAATTAAGAGTGGGACTACAGCCTGGCCGGTGTGGCTCAGTGGTTAAGCCAAGAGGTCGCTGGTTCGATTCCCAGTCAGGGCACATGCCCAGGTTGTGGGCCTGATCCCCAGTGGGGGGCATGCAGGAGGTGGCCAATCGATGTTCTCTTTCATCGATGTTTCTATCTCTCTCCCTCTCTAAAATCAATAAAGAAGAAAAATTTTAAAAAAAAGAGTGGGACGCCCTGGCCGGTTTGGCTCAGCGGTTAGAGCGTCGGCCTGCGGTCTGGAGAGACCCGGGTTCGGTTCCCTCTAAGGGCACGTACCTCGGTTGCAGTTTGTCCCCGGCCCTGGTTGGTTGTGCGGGTGGCAACCACTCGATGTGGCCCTTTCGCGTCGATGTTTCTCTCTTCCTCTCTCTCCCTCCTACTCTGTCTGAACAAAAAATGAAAAAATGTCCTCAGGTGAGGATTAAAAAAAAAAAAAAAAAGAGTGGGACTATGTTTTAATCATATTTGTACCATCAATGACTCGTACAGTGCTTCCAACGTAAAAGATGTACAGCACTTGTTTTAGTAACACTTATCAATCACTTACTATGTGATGGAACTATTCTCAATGCTTCAGATAATTATCTCATGTAATCCTTACACTAACCTAGGAGATGGGTACCATTACTATTCCCATTCTATAGATGAAGGAATTGAAGTGCAAAACATATAGCTAGTTAAGTGCCAGGACTGGACCAGGACCAGACTGTCTGACTCCAGAACCCATGCACTCCTTAACCACAAGACTGCTGACCCTAGTGGATGAATGAAAAATCTTAATACTGCCCACCGCAGACATGGGAAATCCAGTAAGCGTGTGAAAAGGATTACTAGAACTGTATGAAAATTTAACTAGAGTTTTTGAAAAGCAAGCAAAGTCATTCCAATGTTATCTTATTGTATAAAAATTAGCATAATCTGCATTATTGAGCTAAAGTATGAACTATTTGAGTTTGACTTTCCTATCTGCTGCTTCCACAAACACAAAAGGACATTTACCTTCTCTGCAACTATCAGGCATGAGCTGACTGAAAGGAAGTCAACTGAGTCAATGTTAAAGGAAAGTTATGCTAGTATGAAATTTGGGCATTTTAAAAATGTCCAAATGTCTGAAACAAACTCACCTCTAAACATCTGTAATGTGTTCTCATTTCATACTGAACTCTGTGCTTCTTGAAAATATGCACTGATTTGAGAAGAGTAAATCTCTCTATTTTCCTTGGAGGTTCATGTCTGAAAATTAATGGGCAAAACAACATACTTAAGTGATGTTAAAACTTAGTCACTGATATCAAAGCACGATTCCACAATTTTGTAGGTCAGGCTCATGCTCAATTACAGGCATTAACTACCATTTACTGACTTCCACTTGTCAGGGTTGTCATCTATGCTTAACGACCGCTGTCATAAAGCTCGGGCCAAAATAAACACCTCAGACAGCAACACAAACATTTTTCCACAGACCCAAAATTGAGCTTTGGCATGCAAGCGAGCACACGTGTGTGCATGCACACACGCACACACACACACACACGCAGCCTTGAAGACCCTTACTGACCAAATATGCGAACTATGAAGAGTATCACCAGTGTGTTGAACACAGGTGTAATGTCTACTGTGTGTATTATTTTAGGAAAATCTACAGATACATTGACAATCACCATAGTTATAGAAAACGTGGGTTCCTACGGACAGACCGGCAAAGCCCCAAGTGGGCTGTGTTCTACATCAGGAGCAGGTGACAAGACAAGGAGGTAATTATACTTGACCCTGCAGTGACTTCAGGGCCAAATGAAGCTCACCTTGCTCAGGTATGAAATTACTGGGTGAATGGTGTTTCTTAGGGCAGTTTTGAAACAATGAATATATCAGCCAAAGATCATTAAATCAAAGGATCTAAAAGGATCGCTTGTCCACCTAATTGCCTCCCTGCCCCATGGAGATCCCAGACATGAGGGCTTCCTGATTCCCCAGGCTTATGTCTATGAAATTGGTCTAGAAAGGGCTTATGTCTATGAAATTGGTCTAGAAAGGATTTCCTTCTTTCATTTTCCTGGTTCACTTATTCCAGTATTTAAACATTCTAGAAGACAGGAAGGTATGATCCTGCTTAGGATAATATGACAAAGCTACACCCTACCTGTTATGAGTTCTATACCACCTTAAGAGCTCGGACCTAGCTGGAATCAGCACCACTTTCCTGGTTGATCATGTTACAGCAGCTGACAGGTCAGATTAGGAAAAATCATACTCACACTTCAATGGAGATACCAAGTTCTTTAGCAGCAAGCACGGCAAAATATTCGTAACTGTCCAACACAGCCTTATCATGGCCTTTTACTAAAACTGACAGGCGCTTATACAATGTGTCTGGTTCATCAGAAACGGTTATCTAAAATTTTGAAACAAAAAAGAAAAGTTTTATTTGTGGTTCCTCTGATATTCACAACTAAAATATTTAACACATTACCTTCAATTGAGCAACTTCAGAGTTTAGTAATAAACAGGGAGAAAAATGCTAAGTAACATTTTAACATGTCAGCTTAAGTATCTACATACTATCACATTCAGATGTGCACAATGATCCTCAGAAACTGTTAAAATGCAGTTTGAATCAAAGGGACTTTCAAGGCAACCTACAAAATCACTAATGGAGCCTTCTAACTAACTTAATCATTATTAAACCCCAAATTCACAATGGGAAAGGATTTTGGGGTCTGTTAACAAAAGCCTGGTTAGAAGACCAAGGTTGAGATTAAACTCTGCTACTTCTGACTGAATGACAATGGGCAAGTCATATAGTCTCACTGCACTTTAGTTTTCTCATATATAAAATAGAATACTGCCCGGCCGGTGTGGCTCAGTGGTTGAGCGCAAACCCATGCACCAAGAGGCGGCCAATCGACCTTCTCTCTCATCCATGTTTCTATCTCATCGATGTTTCTATCTCTCTCCCTCTCCCTCTAAAATCAATAAAGAAAAAAAATAGAATATTGATGCTACAGCTCACAACATTTCTCTAGAGAATAAGAAAACACAGATTCAAACGTTTATAAATGATAAAACATTGTTATGTAAAGGTGAACAATTACTATTCATATTCTTTTTTGTTATCCTTACCTGAGGCTATGTTTATTGATTTTAGAGAGGAAGGAGGAGGAGTGAGAGAGAGAGAAACATCAACCAATTGCCTCCTGTACATGCCCCAACCAGGGATCAAAACCCACAACCTAGGTATGTGCATTGACCAGTAATCAAACCTGCAACCTTTTGGTGTATAGGACAACACTGTAACCAACTAAGCCACCTGGCCAGGGCCTATTATTCTTTTTTAAAATATGTTTTTTATTGATTTTAGAGAGAGAGAAACGTCAGTGGTCTGTGCCTCCTGCACATCCCCTACTGGGGACCGAGCCCGCAACCTGGGCATGTGCCCTGACTGGGAATCAAACCGGTGACCTCTCAGTGCATGGGGCTACACTCAACTACCTGAGCCACACTGGCTAGGGCCATATTCTTTATCAGGCTTTATTCATGTCTGTTTTGCCTACCATAATAGAAAAATTACTCATTTCTAATTAAAATGTATGACACTAACTGTACATTTAACTTCTAACTCTTCTACCCTAATATTTAAAACCTTAAAAATAATGGGTTTGACATTTCTGACTTTCTTCCAAGAGGTGAATTACCTTCACTTCATTCATCCATTAAACCAGCAATTTATATACTAATTCAATGACTCAGGGTTAATTACTTTACCCCTGAAAGGAGATCTACTTACCTAACCAGGAAGCTAGACAGTCACTCTCAATTACCCCAAACAGGGTTGTTGGAAGAACAGAATATACTGATACCCTATGGCAAAAGTTGGGGGACAAGGAAAGGAGGAATATAGCCCTAAGATATATTCTGATTGGTTCCTACAGGGTTTTTTGTAAGTTCTTATTTATTGATTGTTTGAGAGAGAGAGAGAGAAACAATGATTTGTTGTTCCATTTATTTACGCATTCATTGGGTGATTCTTGAATGTGCCTTTGACTGGCGATCGAACCCACAACCTTGGTGAATTGGGACGGCTCTAAGCAACTGAGCTAACTGGCCTGGGCCTCCTCCAGAGTTTTAAAGATATTTTGAATATGTTAAAATACTAAAAATCAGGAGATTTCACATAAAATTTTAGATTTCAGTTTAGCTTGGAAAATGTAGACAATCTGGTATCACTAGGTCTGGTTTCCCACATGCAACAAGTGGTTTGAGTAAGCAGCAGCTGTCTCACTTATCAAGAGCACAGCCGGTCATTGTGACCACCCTGTCACCTCTCCTTACAGGCCTGGCCCATGCAGTCACCTGAGTTGGATACTCAGGGTGAGTATGTATCATCATGGAAATATATCCAGTAGCTACTAAGTGCAAAAAATAAAGCAGCAGTACATTATGTATAACACAATTCTATTTTGGTGTGCATGTGCATAGATATAATGATTACATACAGAGAAATGTCTGCAAAGAGTCATACTAAACTGTCGAAGAGGGTTATTTTTGAGGGGTGGAACTGGAAAAAACGGGAATCTGTAAGGATTTCAAAAAACACAAATAACACAGAAACTGGATTGAAGGAATCATGGCTTTTACTTAAATGAAACAAGGTTATACAGCTACTTCTGCATTTCACTCATGCTAATGCTCTTTCTCACTGCCCAGGCCCAGGCTCGATGTCTTAAGAAGAAAACAAAGACTTGATGGCTACAAGAAGCAAATCTTCCTAGAACACATAAAGTATTCTGCATCATTAATTATGACAACTCTTCATGTTATGCTGAGTTACAAGCAAAGACTGCTCACTCCCACAGTTACGTTGGGTAAATAATTTATTCCTTTAGAACCTACCTAGATACTCTGACAGAGAACATGAGCACCAGGGATGTCAGAGAATACTCTATTCAGGCACACTGTGCATTTACCAGTGTTCCAGAACAAAATTATTTTAGTCATAAAGTATTTGGGAAACAACCCCAAAAGAAATAATAAGGAAAATTTATTGCTAACATAGCTCCATACACCAAGAAACAGGGAGTACATACTGTAGGCTTGGTCAAATCCCTGGGAACATCAACGTGTAGGTTTGAAAACTGTACCCACTTCATGCTGGGACTGCTGTGTGGACGAGAAAAGAGAGAAACCTAAGTAAAATAGCACAAGAGCTCATTTTCTTGTTCAATGTAGCACATCTAATTACATACTTACTGAAGAAAGCCACAATTTTTGGATGTACTGCTCTTAGAACTGTTTACAGAAAAATCCCTCGAACCCTTAAAAAAAAAGGGAACATGTTAGAATTAAAGTCAATCCCCAAACCATTCATAGTTTCCATTAAAAAAATCAAAAGATGTATGATGTTTCAAATAAAGGGCTATCTCGTTATTTCAGATGAAGATATTGGGGTAACTAAAATGCCAAATTAGACTTTATTAAAAAGAAGGCAGTGGTAGAACTGATAATCAAAAAGGACTCTCAAAATACTAGAGAATCTATATATCTTAGTTTAGAAGAACTTTTTTTTTTAATCCTCACCTGAGGATATTTTTCCATTTATCTTCAGATATAGTGGGAAGGAGGGAAAGAGGGCGGGGGAGAGGGAAAGAGAGGGAAAGAGAGAGACAGAGAGAGAGAGAAACATCGATGTGAGAGGAACACATAGACTGGTTGCCTCATGCATGACCCAGACGAGGGCCGGGTACGGTTTGCAACCAAAGTACGTGCCCTTGACTAGAATCAAACTCGCGACTGTTTGGTCCACAGGCCAACGCTCTAACCGCTGAGCCAAACCAGCCAGGGTTAGAAGAACCTTTTTAAAACAAGTAATTCTCATATTAAAATAACAGCTATAAATTAAATTTGTGGACATCAAAGAAAAAAATGTGGCTTAATTTTCCCATTATTTTCACAGATTAAATGTAATTCAATATAATACTTATTTGCTTCAATATTTTGAGCAATAAGTCTTTATAATTTAATTTATTAAGAGTTGAAATAAGACTAAAGTACCCTTCTTTTGAAGCTTGCATACATCTTTTCCAGCATATGTATTTCTTGGCTTGGTTGGGACAACTAGCTTATAAATAAACTGAAATACACACTGAAATTTACACCCATTTTACACCACTACTGTGCCTCATAAAGCAACAATCCAGCCTTTCCAAATCCTTTGTCAGCTCCCCCGGATCAAAACTCCTACTTGTAGGAAACATGGTACTATGTATATTTAATTTGCCATCTGTTTTCCCTTTAAGCTTTCCTGAGATTTAAATGTGTAACCTGAGAAAGTGGAAGCATGACAGGATCCTTGAAAATACTTGGAAGATGATAACTGTTTAGCACAAGTGAAGCTTAATTAAAACTGAGGGTCACCTAAGTATGTTTAAAAATCTGCTTTTTTTTATCCTCACCCGAGGACATTTTTCCATTCAGATAGAGTGGGAGGGAGAGAGAAGGAGGGAGAGAGAGGGAGGGAGAGAGAGGGAGGGAGAGAGAGAGAGAGAGAGAGAGAGAGAGAGAAACATCGACGTGAAAGGGACACATTGAGTGGCTACCTCCCGCACGACCAACCAGGGCCGGGGACAAATCGCAACCGAGGTACGTACCCCTAGCGGGAA
Source organism: Tadarida brasiliensis (assembly GCA_030848825.1). Taxonomy (NCBI): domain Eukaryota; kingdom Metazoa; phylum Chordata; class Mammalia; order Chiroptera; family Molossidae; genus Tadarida; species Tadarida brasiliensis. The sequence continues at coordinate 15,482,901 of CM061262.1, forward strand.
CCGAACCCGGGTCTCTCTGGACCGCAGGCCGACGCTCTAACCGCTGAGCCAAACTGGCCAGGGCTAAAAAGCTGCTTCTTAGGTTATTGTCCTTCTTCCCCTCTTTATCCAAAATGGAGGTAAATTAAAACTTTCATATTTTCCTTTGGATCAGGGAAAAGCAAAAATATGAGGAAATCAGGTGCAATACCAGGAAGGATGAGGTAAGTGCCATTCTTCACGAATAAGCACATAGAAACCCCCCCGCCATTTCTGCCAGAGACCCCAATAATTCCGTTGTCCAGAAGGACCATAGTTCTAAGAAATATGACACGTGCCAATTATATTCTTCCAACATAAACCTCTACTTTTAAAAGCTGGAAGCTAAGTGATGTTGCAGCCACAAATCAACCTTAAGAAGTTCTTCAAGTTTTCTTTTTGAGGGGGCTGAAGGGTATCTGGGTAAGTGTCTTAGTTCAAAATTTAAACCTCTAACACCATCTGACTTTTCTTAAGAACAGTGGTTCTCAAAATGTGCTCTGAGGACCTCTGGGCAGCCCCTGAAACACTTTCAGGGGGCCCGGAAGATTGAAACTAATTTCATAATAATACTAAGGCTTTATCGGCAACTTTTCCACTCCCATTCTCTTACAAGTGAACATGTTAGAATTAAAGTACAGTGAAGTATTCCAGAGGCTACATGATGTGTGGAATTGTTACCAGAAAGGGGGCCTGGACCTGAGTGGGTCTGCCTAGGGCCAGCTGGTAGTGTGTGGGTTCTTGACTTCGTGCAGGAAAGATTTCACAATACAAGTCCAGGTGATTCTTAGAGGACGCTTATTAAAGCTGGGGACAGTAAAACAAGAAAGGGCATAGGATAGAAAAAGCAACAGGAGAGACTAGGTGGGGAAATGAGCAGAGGCAGAGCTGCTTTGGCTCACTAAGAAGTCAGGTAAAAGGGGGCCTTGGAGACAGGTTCAGGGGGTTAGCCTGGGATGAACAGTTACTGCCCACTGCTACCTGGCTACAAGTCTCATGGGGTCCCTTAGAGTTTAGGAGATGCACGCCTGTGGGGGAAGAAAAGAGGGGAGCGAAAGGTACAGGTATGCTTCCCAGAGCGAGGAAGAGCGCATACTGGGATCTTCATTTTGAGGGTTTTTTCTTTTTTTTTTTGGTACGTGCCCTTAGTGGGAACCGAATCCGGGACTCTCTGGTCCGCAGGCCAATGCTCCAACCGCTGAGCCAAACTGGCCAGGGCCATTTTGAGGGTTTTTAAAGGCTGGGCATCTTGGGGAGGTCTTAGGGGAGGATTTCAATAAAATATTCATCAGTTTTACACTAATGTTCCAAAATGAGACTTATTCTCTTAACTTCATCTGTCCTTGGGCGTGGTTGGCAAATGGCACTAATTGCATTTCTTCCATCTATCTTCCTGAGTAGGGCGATTTATGCTACTTATTCTTTGGTTGGAGAAAAGTGTAAACCATTTATTCCTAAGTGTCCTTGGTTACAGAAGATAGGATTTAGCTATTTTCTAGATGGCTGTAAACTGCTTGGCCTTCTACTTATCTGTCTCAGTTTCCCTATTTTGCTTGTCTACTACTAAGCCTGTCTCCATATGAATAAAGAAGAAGCAGACATAAGGCTCCAGCTGTCTTCTATTAAGCCAGACATTAAAGAGGTTTGCAAAAACATAAAACACTGCCAGCCTTCTCACTAAGTTTGCTTTGGAAAACAATTACTTTCCATAAAAATGTTAATTATGTTAACATGGAATTAGTTTACTGGTGTTCCTTTGAAAGGAATAAGCATCTTAAGTCATCGATATTTAGTTTATTAAGAAATAAAACTAACCAAAACCCACAAAAACAAAAGTCCTTTGGAGTCCTCAACCACTTTTAGCATAAAGAGGTGCTGAAGCCAAAACACTTGGGAACCGCTGCTTGTTTTTGCTGCTTCTCTGAAGAACCGCGCAGAGGCTGTTTCAGCCGCTGCTCTGACCTCGGTGACTCGCATCTAAATCCCAGGACCCCTGGATAGGAGGAGGGCGTCTCGATTTTGTTCGGTGGGAAGCATTCTAAGCCTCGGTTTACTTTGCAAACGTGAAAAGAGGGGAGGAACTGGAACGTATGATGTCCAATATCGTTTCCAACTCTGTCCTCCTTTTGGTTCCTGTCTTTTCCCTGACTTATGTTTTACCCCATGGGAGATCGAGATAAAACTGGCCCCTTTCTTGCCACCTTCCTGCAAACGAGCCGGGGTGCAGAATAAAATCAGGGAAGGCTCCTGATGGCCAGAACGACGGCTGGCAGCCAGACTTAGTAGCAGTGTCCCTGTCGGCGCGCCTAGTCCCCCGAGCCTGCCCGGTACCTGCCTGCCACAGACGCCGGCACACAGCCCCAAGCGCTCCCCGCGCCGCCATCTTGCCGCCCCAGCCTCCCACGATCGCTTCCGGGGTCACAGTGCGGCCTCAGACCATAGAGTTCCGCAAAAGGCTAGAGTAAACCCTTGTGTTCCGGCACGGGAACAACCATAGAGGCCGAGTTCCGTGCTGTTTAACGGAGGGACTGAGAATCCAGCTGGCTTCCCGCGGGTCGGCTACCGGCACAACTCCCGGTCCTGATGAACTTCCTTCACCCCGTACGTGTAGTTACCAAGGCCCAGCAATGTTTTCCTCCACAAATCGTGTTTGCCCTGCATGGTTCCTGTTCTGTTGGAGGCAAACAAACACGTGCTTGGAAAACAATACATTGACAGTATGGATAATGTATCACAGTGTGGACAGTGTGGGGAGTGGATAAATGGCTGATTAGTTTTCCTATTCCTGTATCTTTCAAAATGTTACAACATCCGCATTTCGTTAAAATAAAAGGAAAAGCGTACCACTCCATGGAGTCCAGGTCCCATCCCGTGTCCTCCCCGCACGAGCCTTGCAGTTGTGTCCCTTCACCCCCCCTGCCTTCGCACAGCTGGCAGGTGTCCGCTCCCGCCGCCCGCGGTCCTGATCCGCCCAAGGCTTCGTTTCCTTCTGGCCCTCCGGTGGTTCAGAATTTACAGCGGCTGGCCGCTTATTAACGCCCACCGTAATTTAGCTCTAACTAAAAGGCTTGTAACTGGGATTTGCTGTAATAAAATTTTCTTCCATTTGTGCAATTCTCTAAGCTTTATTTCCCTCAAAGTGCTTTCACATATGCAATCTAGTATAAGGGACAACCCTGGGCTTATAATTGGGAGATCTGGCTTGCAGACCCAGGTTTACCCTTTAGCTGAGTGACTTTGGGCAAGTCACTTCCCCACTCTAAACCTCAATTTTCTCATACATCACTAGAGATGATAATAATAGTTACTACTTCAAATAGTTGCTATGAGGATTAAATGAGATACTGATGTATGATGTTTAGTACAATGCCTGGCACATAATAATGCAAATAAATGTCATCCAGTATTTGTACCATAAAGTTACTTCTACCTCACCTGCCTCACAAGATTGTTGAGAAGATTAAAAACAAAAAAAAATCAAGTTTAGCCTGGCTAGTGTGAGTCAGTGGTTGAGCACTGACCCATGCACCAAGAGGTCGTCGGTTCGATTCCCAGTCAGGGCACATGCCCAGGTTGTGGGCCCCATCCCCAGTGGGGGGCATGCAGGAGGCAGCCAGTCAATGTTCTCTCTCATCGATGTTTCTCTCTCTCTCTCATTCCCTTCCTCTCTCTCTAAAATCAATAAAGAAAAAAAAATTTTTTATATCAAGTTTACGGGAGTATTTTGTAGCATCTAACTAAAGTATTGCGCAAATGTCAAGTTGCTTGTTTTTCTTCCTTCCCTACCCTAATGTGCAGGCTAGAGAACCAAGGAAGAGGTAGAATGATTTGCCCAATGTCACACACATTGATGACAAATCTAGGACCAAAAACCAGTTTTCCTGCCCCTCATACCGGCCTCTGTTTACTAGAACAGCCCACGTGGAGGTGCGGCAGAGATGCCCAGTGTGGTCTTACACCAGAGCGTGGAAACACCACCCTTCACCTGTGTGCACCTCTGCTGTGCTCAGCTGTGCCACACCCGACAGGCTGCCCAGTGCCCTTTGCAGGCTCCCTCTATGAATTGTGACATTCAAAGCTGGCTGGTCTGTCTCGGCCAGTGGAGGTTTCTAACAGCTCATCAACTCCACTGTTGCTTCTGAAGTTTGCACCAGTCTCTCTATTTCAACTTCTGTGATGGCTCCTCAGCCTGCTTCTGTCCCCTTTGAGTAGCCTCAGCTGGGGGAGGGTCCTGTCACCACAATGATGGTGACATTATAGCTTGCAAATGACTTTCACCTGTTACCTAATCTGATCCTCACAAGAACAGACATTTTATCCTCATAAGTGAGGAAACTGAGGCTCAGAGATGAAATGACTCGCACAAAGCCATATGGTGAGTTTGTTACAGCTGAACCAGTAGCCATCTTCAAGATCCTAGTTCAATGCCTTTTGATCCAGGCAGTGGACTGGTACTGACCCTATGACCAGCTCCAGTTCAATTTAAATCTCTTTGGGTGCGAGGATTAGATATTCTCACATCCCCACCTTCCTGCAAGAAAAGATGTTTCTTCATTGATTTTTATTTTAAAAGACATGTGTGGCCCTGGCTGGTGTGGCTCAGTAGGTTGAGCATCATCCTGTTTACTGAAAGGTCAGCAGTTCTATTCCGAGTCAGAGCACATGGTCAGGGTTCAGGCTCAACTCCCAGTTGGGGTTTGTGCGGGACGCAGCTGATCGATGTTTCTCTCTCTCTCTCCCTCTCCCTTCCTTTCTTAAAAAAAAAAATCAATAAAAACATTTTAAAAAATTAAAGACGTGTGGCCTGGACTACTCTTGCAACTAGATACATGGGCTTACAGTATCCTTGAGGACTGGATGCCCTCTCCATCCCTGTGGTCAAACACGGTCTTTATTGATGGGCTCTCTCTGCTTACAAATAGTTTCTGCTCCCTCAGAACTGTCTTGCATGTGGCCACTACTTGCTGCCTTGGGCTCATCAAGTTTCTCCATTCATACTCCTAAATGTGGGAATTCGGTTTGGTCCCCTCATTTTCCTGGGCTAAGCTGTGCCACGTATCCCCTAATGGCCTATGGGACTTATAGCTGGGAGTCAGGTGCCAACCCTGGTCCAATTAGCTGGAGGCAAGGTGGGAGTCATTGTGAGGAGCAAACCCAGGTTTTGCCAACGATGGGTCTGTGGACAGAGCTCTTAGGGATGGTGTGTGGGCAAGGACAGTGTTTGAAAGCTTGACCTATTGTAGGTCTCTTTTCTACCATCGAAACTTTCAAACCTCTGACCTGATGTAGATGAACAGGAAGTCAAATAATTCTGGAGAGCTGATGCAAGTCCAGCTTGCTTTATATCCAGGAAAAAATAAAAGTATGTGCATCAAATATTTCTAAGTTATATCATATTTTGATTGCACCAATGGTTCTGTCTTAAATGACAGCCCTTGTCTCTTGGTTGTGATGGTTTCATGGTTATATTCTTATCTCCAAGCTCATCAAGTTGCATATGATAAATATGCAGAGCTTTTTATGTCAATCATGTCTCAATAAAGTGGTCAAAAATGGCCATACTGACAAAAATAAAATTATGCAAGCAGAGGAAGTAATGACCCAAAACAGTCAAAGGAGAGATCAGTATTGCATGTAATATGTATGTTGGAATGCAAAGCAAGCATGTAGTGCTGGCCAGCCTTCACCACTCAAACAGAAACAAACACTTCCCTTGGGGTGGGGGGCAGGGAGAACAGCCCTTTTCAAAAGATTGTATCTTTTATTTTATTTTATTTATTTTTTTTTTTTTTGGTACGTGCCCCTAGCGGGAACCGAACCCGGGACTCTCTGGTCCACAGGCTGACGCTCCAACCGCTGAGCCAAACTGGCCAGGGCAGATTGTATCTTTTATATAAAGGAAATAATCAGCCCTTTGGCTCTTTTATACAGAGATGTCTTTGATTCAAAGATCACTGCGGTTTCAGGTAGGAATATATTATTCAGTTTCTTAACGTGCCTTCCTAATTATTTTGCTGTGTCAACATGAAAACTCATCCTCATTCCTAGGGCAAACTTCAGCCAACTGGCTGTGGCTGAGGAGTCTGTGGAATTCAAAATCGACTTTAGGTAACTTCAGAAGAGGTTTTGTTTACACACACACACACCACACACACACACACACACACACACACACGGATAAGCATACCTGAAAGATTAGCGATGATTAATTTAACACAGTTGCTGAGCTCCTACTTTCAATCGCCGTGTATGTGTGGGTAATGGGGAGGCAGTTCACTATATTAATAACGCACGACCTTTGCTTTTCCTGGTGGTGGAATTGGACCAGTTCCCAGGGCCCCGTATGGCTCTTTCGAAGTACTGCATTCCTTGGCAGGAAGGAATGATGTCACAGTCATTTTTATACACTCCACTCCCCCGTGTACAGTACAGTGTGGAGTAGTGCCTGGTACATGGGGCTCACAAGTACTGAATGAATGACCAACAGTTGGAGAAGGCTTCAGATTGGACACCGGGGTCCCTGGAAGCAGAATTAAATCGACAAGGCTGCCCTAACGCACAGTGCTTCCACAGCAGCGGTTCTCAACCTGTGGGTTGCGACCCCTTTGGAGGTCGAACGACCCTTTCACAGGGGTCCCCTAAGACCATCGGGAAACATGTTTCCCGATGGTCTTAGGAACCGAGACACCGCTCCTCTACCCATCTCCAGGCGGGTCCGCCCACATGCAGATACGCCCACATCCAACATGAGGAGCTGTACTAAAGGGTCACGGCATTAGGAAGGTTGAGAACCACTGTTCTAGAGGAATAGCTGCTTAACACGGACGGCTGAGATGAAAGTAAAACAACAAAAGAACCTAGACGATCAAGGTCTTAGCAGGTGTGCCCCACTTAAAGCAAATTCTGTATAAAATCCAGAATTCCAGATTTCTCTTGAAGTTTATTATTGACCATTAAAAAGTAAACATACTCTTGCCCTGGCCGGTTTGGCTCAGCAGTTAGAGCATCGACCTGTGGACCAAAGGGTCGTGGGTTCGATTCCTGGTCAAGCACACTAACTTCCATTGCAGGTTTCAAACCCAGCCTCAATCATGGTCATGCAGGAGGCAACCAATTGATGTCTCTCTCTCTCTCACATCAATGTTTCTCTCTCTCCCTCCCTCCCTTCCACTCTCCCTAAAAATCAAGGGAAAAATATCCTCAGGTGAAGATTAAAAAAAATAATAATAATAAACACACTGTAGAATCTGGAAATCCAGATTAGCAATGCATGCAAACTGAGATACCTGTGAATAGAGCCCCCTGGTGGTTAGAGACCACCAACTCAGGTGGCTTGCCCACTGCTGGAGTAGCAGAAATTTCTGTCCAGGCCTCCAGGGTGGGCACTTGAATGAGCCTTAAATCTGACCAGACCTCTAAACTGGTCTAGAGAAACCAACTAGCAGGCAAGTTAGGATTTATCCAGCATTGAGAAGTCATTTCAGTGGCTAGAAATAAGGAATGTATAAGCCAAATGAAACTCAGAAAGATAACATTTTATTATCAGAGCAGCTGATGCAATATTGAGTCAGGTTTTCACAAATAAATAAGACATTTTGGTTACATCTCTATTTGAAGAATGCCTCTCTATAGGAACTGTCATAAATTTTTGTGGCTAATGACTGGAACCTTCTCAGTAAATTTCTCCTGGCTTTCTTTCTGGGGGGAAAAAAAAAATTGTGATAATATCACTCGGGGGAAACCAACCTAGAATGCCCCAGATGTTTGTTTTTAAGGAATGCACCTTTTTAGGACAAGTCTATAAAACATCTTTATTTATTTGTTACATGTGATGTTTAAATATAACTTTGCTTTCAAGCTTCAAACTTTTTTAAAACCCCTGGTAAAATAAGACTTTTGGTTCGCCTTAACAAAAACTGACCTAGGAAGAAACATTTTTAGCAAAATGTATTATAAAATTCACTAGAAAATACTGTCCTCTTTGCCAAAATGTTACATAAAATCCTTATTAAAAATACACACATTACAAAAGAAAAATTATGAATATGCTATACATAGTGCTCTTGATATGGACCAAGGGACCTGCATTCCGGGGAAAATACAGTTATGCACAGTAGATATTATGATGTCAACTTATAGTGCAAAGCTGAATAAATTACATCCTGAAATGGGAAGGCATGCAAGTCATTTGCTGAGAATAGAACATAACGAAGCCAGAACAGGAAGCAATCACAACCACTATTTAAAAATGTTTTCGTTTTTATTACATTAATTTTTTTCAAAAATACTTTTCTTTACAATAGAACTCCTAGAAAATATTTACAACCTTCCTCTAATAAAATATAACAGCAGTTAAATATATTTGAAAATAAGATGGGTTTTTCCATAAAATATATCTGTTAACTTTTTATATACAAGCTTTCTCAAAGAGATCTAAATTCACTAATGAAAAACCATCTGATAGTAAACAGTAACCATGTTGAAGACATTGACCTTCAGGAAGAGAAGTTCTTTGGGGTGGGGAGGGTGGGGGAAGCTAAAACACAACACATACATGCAGGCAGAATCATTTCAGGAAAAAAAAAGTACAATGTTTTGCTATGAAGTCAATTCTTCAAGTTGATATTGTAAAAAAAAAATACTAATTCGGGAATTTGAACTGTCTCATTAAGGAGGAGTTCTTTGGTTATTTCAAGTCAAAAATGCTTACACTATACTGCATGGAAAATCAAAATTAAATTGTGCATTATATTTTTGCCTTGGCAACTCAAGTTTATTTTTAATGTTTAAAACTGGAACAGCTGGGCAAGTCTCCAAACAGAGCGAATATGTTTGCTTTATAAACATTTTTCTGGGTGTTGGCTCCTTTGACAGATAAGCTTGCATACACCCAATAGCAGAACCTTTCCAGAATCACTCAGACCTCCACAAGCAGAGGGAAGTAGTCACTGGGACAGGCGCCACCAGCCAGTACCACAGCTGGGATGGTTCTGGAACAGTTCTGCCATGAAGTTGATGTCGAGCCCAGGCAGGTCTGAGCTCAGAACCTGTGAGAGAGGAACCTGTTTGAAATGGCAGCTAATAAAACACCTGTTCTTCCCCTAAAGAAAAAATGAAGACACCTCCAAGACTTCTTTTCTGCAAACAGAATGACTGAAATGAAAAGAACCTTTGTATTTATCTTCTGCCCGTGGCTTCCTGAGATTCAGAGAACACTGCCTGTGTGGGGCCGCTGTGGGCCACGAGTATGTGCTAAATGATTCTGCAGAGTCAAACTCATCCGTATGCTTCCGCTGACATTTTCTCTAATGTCATGCTATTGATGTGCCAGCAAAGTGGCCCAGTGTGACTGCCACACCTACAAGAGCTGGGGAGCCAGCCTAACTGGGTGGGCAAGGCCTGAAAGCCCCCTCTCCGGAAGTCACAAATCAAACGGGGGTCCTCTCTGTGCCCGGGCCTTGTCCCAGTCTGAAGGTGCACACTCATTTGCCCCAAGAGTAGGACAGGTCAGTCTGACTCAGCTCAAAAGCCTGAGCTAAATGACATTTTTGAAGGATTACAGGTTTATTACCTTCGGGTACAAACAGCAACCCTGATGACAGGGACAGGAGGAGGCAGAGCTATATAGCTTGGAAGATTCTAGAAGTGCTTTGGTAAATGACTTGAACGAATACATTCATTGCCTGAATGCAAACGTTGGAGCTAAAGCGGTATCTGAAACCATTTTTGTTGGCCTTTAATGCTATTTCCCTTGAATTTGCGATCAAATTTCTTAGAAAACCCTTTTCTTTATAGTTAGCGTCAAGGTAAACTTCAGTCCAGCGTAGATGAATTACAGCAAAATCCCAAATGCACGAAGTTTCACAGTACTTCCAAATGGCAGAGTCGTCTCAGAACTCCGATGACCATGAGCGGTGTTGCAAAACAGAACGGGCTCTTCCCATCTAGTTCCTGGGCAAAGGAACACTTCTTGGCATTCCAGGGACTTCAATGTGTGCCTCTCCACCACCCCCTCCCTAAAAACAGCCCTGGAAACTTAATAGTTGGGGTTATTTTCTTCCAGATGGGTCTCCAGTGGGCTCTCACCGAAACACAGCTCTGCCAACCCACGATGGGCCAAGCAGCCCCGGGGAACGGCGGACGAGGACGGCGCACCGCTCCGGGACCAGATCTTCCGTAAATCCCTGCCGGGGGTGTGAGCCTGAAAGTGTCCAGTACTCGGTTCCTAGAAACAGGCCTTCAAGGGACAGGCAAGGCCAACTCTTCACATGACGTGTGTGCAGGAGGGCTTCCTTAGCTCTCTGGAAAGCTACCCGCTAGCCCAGTCTCCTGGCACAGATGCCAAGTTCACTGCACACTACAGAATGAGGTCAGAACAGAACAGAAATAACTCTTTGTGGGAAAGGATGGCCCAAGGCCCCAGCGAGAAGAGGGCAGCCTGCTTCACACAGACACACGCATCCGCACACACTGCAAGCTTTGGGACGAGAGGCAAGCAGGATGGTTGACACTGGACAGCAAGAGGACATGAACCTGGTCAGGTCTGCCAGGAATGCGTTCACGGGAATGTAGCCCAGATGAAACACCTCTGAAGTAGAGTTGTGCCAATTATTTATTCCCCCCAACCGCCCACCAAAACAAACAAAAAAAAACCAAAAAAAAAAAAAAAAAAAAAACCACAATTTTTTTTTTTTAAATAAAAGGAAAAGAAACCAGATTTTTTTCTTCTAAACCTGAATAAAACGACCACTTTTTAAACAGGTAGTTTAAAACGGTTACAACACAAGCAGGCAGTCCAGACTTCCTGATCCCTGGAGATGGAGGCCGTGAGTTTTCGCCGTCTCTGAGTGACAGACAGACCTTCACAGTTCCGTGTCACCCTGAAGCAGAACGGGATCCTGATCGTCCAAGAGCAGATCGGTGTCCACGACCTCGGCCTCTTCCATGACGCCGCCCAGCTGCTGGACAACGTCGTCGTCGAGGATGTCCACGTCCTTGATGGGTTTGAGCAGGCTCAGCTGGTCCAGGGGCAGCAGCCGCGGCGCCCCCACCGGCCCCGTAGTCCTCTCGATCGTGGCCGCCATCTCTGCCGCGAAAGCCGCCTTCTGAGCCTTCTGCCTCTGCTGTTCCTCCTGCTGCCTGTGAGTTTTCATGTGTGCATTTCGGCTTTTGATCTTGAAAAAGACTCTAAACAGAAAGAAAAAGACGCACGTGAAATCGAGGAGCTCTGAGAACAGGGGACGCGTGGTCTGACGTACTGTCGGGGCTGGCTTGGACAGCGTGCTTGGCTCCTTAGCTCCTAGGACCTCCTCCCTCAGGGACCTGTCACCTCTCCCCTGTCTCCTCCAAGCATTACAAGAAAAATTCTCAAAGGCCTTCCTGTCCACCTGTGGTCTGGAGCACAGACCCGTTCTCTCTCCATCACTAACCAAGCCTTTCCAACCAACTTGAGAATCCCCAAGTCATGCCACCAAGCTCTGATAGTTCCCATCGTGAAACAACCCACCAGCACCCTCTGGCCTCTGTCCCTGTTCTTCCAGAGTCAGAATTCTATTAAAAAAAAATTTTTTTTCCTTTATTGAGTTTAGAGAGAGGAAGGGAGAGGGAGAGAGAGATAGAAACATCGATGAGAGAGAACATCGACTGGCTGCCTCCTGCATGCCCCCCACTGGGGATCAGGCCCACAACCTGGGCATGTGCCCTGACCGGGAATCGAACTGGCGACCTCTTGGTGCATGGGTCGACGCTCAACCACTGAGCCACACCGGCTGGGCCACAGTCAGAATTCTTTAGGATCTGCACACACTGGGTGTAGCTCCTTTTTCCTCCACCCTCTCCAACTGGACTGCTGTCCTATCCCGTCCACTTCAGCCCAAGTGCTCTTCTCAAGGTCACCAGAAACTCCGTGTGGCCAAACCCAATGGCCCTCTTCTGTCTTCATTGTACCTGACTTCTGAGCTGTATCCACCATCCCTTTCACCTGAGACCCCTTCTTGTTGGCTATCCTATTACCATCGTTTTCTACTGTTTGCTTTAGAATGAAATAGTGGTTCTCACCTGGGGGTGACGTTGCTCCCCAGGGAACATCTGGTAATGTCTGGTGACAATACTGATTGTCACAACTATGGGGGGGGGTTACTGCTGGCATCTAGTGGGTAGAGGCCAGGGATACTGCTAAACATCCTGCAATGCAGAGGGCAGCCCCTCTCCCTCAAACAAGGACTTATCAGACTCAGATGTCAGTGCTGAGGTTGAGAAACCTCGAGATAAGAAGTCTGCACACTATGGTCAGTGGGCCAAACCCAGCCAGCCCGTTGCCTGTTTCTGTAAATAAAGTTTCACTCCAATACAGCCACATCTGGCCTTCGTGTGAAAATACTCCATCTGGACCTTTTTCAGCAAGTCTGCCTAGATGTGAGGCTGCCTGCTTACGGAGCGGAGTGGCGCAAATACTCTATACTCATTCCCGAGCTCAGAAAGGAAAAACTAACAAAAACCAAAAAAACTGAAACCTGATTCCTAAGACCAGAGTCAGAGTCCATGAGTCACAAGTGGACATCCTGAAAACTGACTTTCAGCAGCTAAGAGGCATTCTGCAAACATTTGCCTAATGCTATTCCTAGCTGGGAAAACCACAGAAAATATTTCTATTTCCCATAAAATCTTAACTGGAATTATGGTAGTAAAAGGTCCCAAGAAACATAAAAGTTAAGACGAGAAAACATTTAACGGATGTCACTGAAAGAGCCAGAAAACTCGAAATACGAATTTTTGTTAAAATACCCCGTGTCTCCACCTTGCGGAATGAGGAGTTGCAGCCTGTCTGAGCAGAGGAGCGGAAGGTGCTAGCTCTTCAGAGGAACCTGGTGAGATCCCGACCACCCGGCCCCCATCACCCCAAAGCAGACAGGTAGGAGGTAACGAGAGTCGGCCTGAGGAGGTTTCATCATTTCAAGTTAATAAACCTAATGATCAATGCAGAGGACATGTCTTCCATGGTGACATGAAGACATCGGAGCAGAGAGGAGACCGGTGCCTACATCCACCCTCCCCATCTCTGCGCTTCACAGAGGGAAGAGAGCCGCTCACTCCAATTCACTGAGTCGGGTGTCCTCAGAGGCTAAGGGCCTGGCGGGCCAGCCTGCATGGAGTCAGTCCCCACTCAGCTCTGCACCGTGACAAGCAGCTTAACCGCACTGTGCCTCAGTGTCTCTGCCTTTAGGGCTACTGTAAAGATGAAATTAATTGATACATGTACAAATACTTAAAAGGAGTGCCAGGCAAATAGTGAGTACCTGAGAAGGGGCAGCTACTTTTAAGTTCCCTGAAATATCCCATGAGAATGTCTATTATAAGGCTGGCTTCATTCATCCAACTAGGGATGTTTTCCTGGTAGAGTTTCAGCAGCTACCTGGTTGTCCTCTGTCTAATACTACTCTTCACACCTGAGGCTCTGGAGAACATGGGAAGAGAAACTCGGCAAGGGTCCTAAAGGAAGTCACTCGTGTTGTCTCGCCTGAGTTCTCCAAGTCAGGCAGACTCACTGAGAGTAGACTGGACTTCTATACTGGATGCTGTGGGAGGGAGCTGTGTGCCTCTGACCATCAGTGACAGTTTCTATCCATAGTAAATAAATAAACAATGCAAACCAACAGGATGGAGCAGTGGTCAGGAGCCCGGGCTCTGCATTTGAACACAGCTGGGTTCAAATTCAGCTCTGCTCTTACTGGTGGTGTGACCCAGGGCAAGTCACTGTACCTAACTTTCAGTACTAATTTGCAAAACGAGGATAAAGACAGGATCTGTATCACGTGGAGTTTCTGGGTGAGGACTAAATGAGCTCATGCACACACAGTATGTAACAAAATAAGTGCGCAGTAAATGTGAGCTGCTATTATTACTCCCCACTGTCAATTTTCCCCTTTGCTGTTGTTTTAAACTATACTTAAAGGGGCAGGGATGCCATGAGGTTTTCTCTCATGAGTCAACTCTGATCGATTGGCTGGGCCAGCTTGAAGCATTACGATGGAAAGGATCTGAAGTCTTGACTTAACGTGGTAGCAAGAGTGCAGCAATTGACTGGTGATGTCTGCGCTGGGCACAGGCATGAGCAGAGTGGGAGGGAGCCGGCCCTGCTACAGAGGGCTCCCGGTTAGGTGCCTCAGAGCCATTCTCACACTTAACAGGGAGGCAAAGGGAGCAACGCGAGCAAACATGGTTTGGGTGTGACGGGCAGAAGTGGGAATCAGAGTCCCTTCCACCCTTTTTGGAAAAGAGGTAAGTTTTGTCGCTAGCGGTTTGCTCTCTGAAGATGACCATCCTCATTAGGCTTTAAGACATCAGAATGACATTATGAGTCAGAGGCAAAGCCCACCCAGCCTGAGGCCCCACGCACACCTCACGGATGGTATCGGGGAGAACTTAAGAGTCCGGGCTCTTTCTCTAACTGAAGAAACTTCAGAGCCTCTTGGCCCAGCCCCCACAGAGCGACTGTCCACCACACACTCAGATTCAGCCCCTGGGCCAGTGCCACCTACTTGCCACACTCCTTGCAGGGGAAGATGGTGGTGGGGTCTGTCTCGCCGCTGGTGGTGCTATGAGAGGGCGAGCTCTTCACCGAGCAGTACCCGCTCTGGGCATTGCCAGGCTTCTGCTTCCCAGAGGGGACAGCGCCCCGAGCTTTGGTCACCTGGTTGGTGCCACCATGGATGCGGGCGTGGCCGTTCAGTGCCTGTCGGGAGCTGAACACCTGGGGAAGAAAGGGAGTGACATGACATCTACAGTCCTGAAAAGGAAATTAGGGTTGTTAGTTACTCAGTGGTAAAACACGAGGTATTTGAAACAGTCTAATGACGAGGCACAGGGGTTTCACACAGCACACCTGGGCCTACCCCACAACCTCAAATGCTATCTACCCAACCCCCGCTGTCATAACCAGAAGACAGGCCACGTGGTGGTGGGAGGACAGAGCTGCCGTCTAGGTCAGGAGACTGGGGGCTCGACCCAGCGCCTGTCGAAGTGGGAGGCCGTGGGGCCACTTCCTCTCTGTCCCCCTTATTGTTTTCCCATCTGTAAAATGGGGGGAGGGGCTGGACCAGCTCTCAAACAGTTTTTAAGTCAGGAACTACCTCCCCTTCTTTTTCTTTTCTTTTCCCCCTTCCCTTCTTTCTTCACTTAAAAAAGACAAAAACAAATCAGGTCTTCCTCATAAGCTCTAAGTTAAAAGCAGAGGTACTCCGGCAGAAATAGAGCCAGCACCCCAGAACTGAGCCGATGTGCTCAGCGGCCCCCAGGAAGCCCCCAAATCCCAGGGAACACAATGGAAAGGCACGGACTGGCTCCTCTGACAGTCTGTCTGTTACGTCCGAACCCAGTCAGTAGCCCATCATTGAAACAATGTTTCAGATGCCCCCAATTTTACTACAGGATGACCAAAAGGGGAAGGACCTGGGCAATGTGTTGCAGCTTGCCATAAAGCAGGGCTTCCTAAGCTCGGCATTCCCGACAGGTGGGGCTGTCTGAGGATGCTAACAGCACCCCCGCCTCTGCCCACTGGATGCCAGTAGCACTCCTTGGTTGTGACAGTCTTTGGACATTGCCAAATGTTCAGGGGAACAAAGTCACGCTCAGTTGAGAACCACTGTTGTAAAGGGACAGAATCCACACCCCTGAATTCCGAGAGCCCGACGTCAGCTAGCGGGGGTGGCCCCCAAGCTGCCCAGCTGTGGGTGGTTGTTCCATGTTAAATTCACGAGCTCAGTTTGTGGTCTTACAGGGAAAAAAGATCTATTGCTGATTTAGCAACCCAAACCACCACGTTTTTCCCTGTGATTTTTAAAAGTCATTGAAAGGTATCCATCCCGCTGAGCCCTTCTGACTGGGAAACGTCAAAGATGACGTCCCACTCGGTGAAGAATTTACTGCACATCAAAAAATATGAATTGAGGAAGCATCCAATTTTTAAACAAATTTACACAGAAATATTGTCACTTGAAGTCACACCTTCATCACCCGGAACAGACACGCTCTAACAAAATGGCAAGGGTGACGTGTCCAGGTCGTTCATTAAACATCAGAGAAACACAAGCCAGCAATTTCATGTTCTCTTCAAAGTTAATGTAAAAATGTGCGTGCTGTGTGTGTATATATACATACATTTTTTTTTTTTTTTTACCTTTTCATTTTAAATGTAAATTAAGTGAATTTCTGCTTTAGGATCTAAATACTTTAAGGACTGTCGTTTTCTCTAAGTGACAGGCTCAATAAGCAGCCTTCAGCACACTCTGGAAAACACTATTGTTCCGTATAATGGACAAGAGAAGATTCGTGCTAACTTGAGGAAAACAGGGCTTCTTGTGAAGGAAGCAACATTTTCATTTTTTGAGTGGTACTCCTGGAACTCACCTGTACAGGTGTGCCTGGCTTTAAGAAACCCGATTTGGGAAAAGCTCAGTAATTCAGACTAGTGGGGGACCTGCGGGGGACTGAGAGTCCAAAGTAAACGACTTTTAAAAACCGCTGAGATGCACAGGGAGCCTTCGGCAGGGCCAGCACGCTTTCTGTAAGGCCTCTGCTAGTGCTCAGAGTGATCAAATGGTGAACTGGTTTTATTTTAGCTAAAGGATGCTTCTCATGTACTTGAAACGTACGAGGTTAAGTAATTACACGGAATCCCTTTCAGTCTATTTACATGATTCATTTGCTCAGTAAATCTGTTGTTTCCCCCAAAGAATACAAAGATAAACTTTAGCTAAGTCTTTGTAATTATGCCACGTAAGGGACAATCCTCTGTGGGCTCTCCCAGCGCAACTAAATGCAACAGGGCAGGACCCGGTGCAACACACAGCCCGGAGGGCAGGGGTGCCAAGAAATGGAGCGCGAAGCTCTGGAGGCCCAGGCTCACTGCAGAGCCCTGGGCCCGGCTCCGACTTGCTCGGAACCTCACGCTTCCTGAGGGCAGGGATCCACTTCGTGTCCTCTGAGCATGCAGCCCAGTGCCTAGCACAGGACACGCACTCCAGAAACATCTGCCGGCTGAGTGAGTACGCAGACGGGATGAAAGACAGAAAACCATGGCAACATGGAATTCCTCCGCCCGACCTCCCCTGCAGACGGAGCACCCTTCAGGAGCATCGCTTCTTAAAGCCAGGCACAGCCACACGCCAGGCCCGCGCCAGTCCCAGATCCCCGGAGGACGCCCAGACACTTACAGCCCCACAGTTGGGCATTTCACAGATGAAGGAGCCCGAGGGCTGCCCGAGGGCCTGCAGGGGCGGCCCCTCTGCGGGAGCCAGGACAGGGCCCGGCTGCGGCTCCGGGGACTTGGGCACTTCGCTCTCCTCTTCTCGCGTGGATTTCCTATCTTCCTCCTGGTCCTCCTCCTCCTCCTCCAACTCTTCGTCTTCTTCACTCGTCTAGTGTTAAGGCAATAAAAGCAAAAGGGGGAAAGTCCCCAAATGGCGTTTTTAGTGATGAACAGGACCCACAGGCCTGGAGGGGGGAGGGGCTGGACGCTGGGGCTGCGTGGGTTTCTCTCTGCATAAGGGACCCTGGACACTTGGAATTCTGAGGTCAAGGAAGTCCCCCTACCCCACCCTGGATCCCCTCATTACTTACATAAAGATATTTTAAGGCAGGGAGGAGAGATTTCTGTCTACAGAGTTTCTCCCCCCTTTTCAAGACCAGCAGACCTTGAAATGGACTAAAACCCAGGCAGGCTGCCCACTGTGTCTGTCTGTCCTGCTGTGTTCCCAGAGCCATGCGGAGGGTTTTTAAGCAGCAGCAATACGGTGGGACCCACTGGAGAGAGACTAAAGACCTATCTGGATTTGTTCTACAGGCCTCGTAACCCACTTCCACACAAGACACCCGAGATGTTGATCTGACCCGTGGAAAGCACAGGACACAGGGTGCTCCTGCTCTGATCTTGTTGGAAAAGAGAATCAAAGAGTGAACCACAGCGACTTTGAAAAGGAGGAAAATGCAAGGGGATATTCCCTTTTATTTATCATGTGCTTTTTCTTTTTCTTAAAAAAAATTTTTTTTAATCCTCACCTGAGGTTATTTTTTCATTTATCTTCAGATAGAGTGGGAGGGAGGGAGGAGAGGGGGAGAGGGAGAGAGAGAAACATCGATGTGAGAGAGACACATCGACTGGTTGCCTCCCGCATGACCCAGACCAGGGCTAGGGACCGACCAGCAACCAAGGTACGTGTCCTTGACCTGAGTCGAACCCGAGACTCTTTGGTCCGTGGGCCGACGCTCTAACCGCTGAGCCAAATGGCCAGGGTTCATGTGCTTTTCCTATTCCAGTCTGTCTCTGATCATGGGTTTGTAGAAATGCCCTCCAGAGGCATTCTATGAAAAAGAACAAGAAAAATACTTTCTATGAATAACCACCATCTCTGCTACCGCGGTCCCCTCCCTCTTCTGCAGAACAGCAACCAGGTGGAATTAAGCAGAAGGTCTGTCCTTCCTCAAGGTCAGCACAACAGTGAGCTAACGGAGCAGCTTGGAGTAGGGACCCCAGGTGGGTTGGGATGGAGGGCAGGGATCCAGGAGGCCCTCATTCTGCCTCTTGTTTAACTAACGACCCTATTCTGCTCTCCATCCTCTTCGGGGGTGAGGGATGCTGGCTCCTCAAGGCCCAAGAGGACTGGGGCCAGAAAAAGGGAGTTTTTTGTTCCATCAGCCTCATTTCAGCCTCTATTTCACATCTCTTCACACTCTACAAAGTGCTTTCACATTTGCCACATCACTGACTCGTCTGTTAACAGTCTCCCCAATTTACAAATGAGGAAAGGAAAGGGCTGCCCAACTGCCCCTGACCCTGATGCGGCATTTGTCTCTCTCTCTCTCTCTTTTGTTAATCCTCACCTGAGGATATTTTTTCCACAGATTTTTAGAGAGAGTGGAAGGGAGGGAGTGAAGGGGAGGCAGCGAAACATTGATGTGAGAGAGACACATCAATTGTTTGCCTCCTGCTTGCACCCCAACCGAGGCTGGGGATTGAACCTGCAACCCAGGTACGTGCCCTGGACTGGGTATCAAACCTGTAACCCTTCTATGCGAGGGCTGACACTTTAACCACTGGGCCACACTGGCCAGGGCTATGTTAAGTTTTACTTTATTTTGTGAATTAAATTTATTGGGTTGACATTGGTTAATAACATATAGGTTTCGCGTGTACAGTTCTACGATACGTCATCTATATATTGCATTGTGTGTTTACCACTCAAAATGAGACCTCTGTCACCATATAAGTGACAGCGCCACGCTCTGTGCACACCACTGCTTAACGCACATGGGCTCCAGTTTAGTTTTCCCCTGGCAGCGATGTGACTCTGGGTGAGCCTATGATTCTTAGAACCCAGGAGCAAGAATTTCCAGGAAGAACAGAGGTTTCTAAGAGCAGTGGTCCTGGGATCCAGAAACCACAGCTTTCTCTCTCCAGTCGGGACTGGGGATGGGGAGAAAGAAAGAGCCAAGCAAATATGGGGCGTTCAGCACCCCCTCGCTGGGTTGGCAGTATCTGCATTCAATATCACATGTGCACATTTAAGATGATGTAGTAACAGGGTGTATGTAAGAAACAGTCCCAGTTTCCACTGAGTTAATTAGGATTAATTAGTAATAATTACATTTGCTGAAAGACTTCAATGAATACAGATACAGGACTAATACATTTACAGAGTGATTTATGATAGAAGCCATAAACATCCAGGTTGATTTTACTTAAATGGCCTCATTCCCATATGAACCCACCGTCTTCCAGTCTTAAAGAGTTTCAGGTAAAACCACATCATGTCAAACCCCAAGGGTTCACTCTATTCCTGTACAGAACTGGAACTTCATCTCAAATATCAGTTTATTATTAAGCAGCCCAGGGCCTATAGCTTGGCTTTTTAAATAAATTACACAATAACTTTAAATGACAATGGCATTATTTCATGGTACTTGTTATAATCACAATGTTCTCACGATGCCATTTTTGGGCTTAAGAATGCGGAGAAGAAACGTTCCATATAGCCACACAATTACAGATTCGATTACATTGTCCTGTGATTATATATGTCTCAGGAATTTAGACTGGTTTTATTTCAACGGGTGATCTATACATGTTCACAAAATGATGTCTCATTAAGCCAAATGGCTTGCCACAGTGACTAAGAGATACAAAGACAGGATAAAAATCCTAACATGTAGAACTTCTATCAACAAGTTGGCTGTTTTATGATGTGAAATGAAACACTGAGTAATTAATATTCCAAAATCGGTAGCAGGTGGGCAGACACAGGACAGGGGGATGGTTACATATTTAACATGGTGCTCAAAATCTGGAGTGTCCACAGTATGAGTTTCTTTTTTTTTTAAATTAAATTTATTGGGGTAACAATGGTTACTAACATTACATAAATTTCAAGAGTTACTTGAGGTGGAGGACACTTTCATTTCTCAGGCATGTAAATGGAATTCGTATTATGAGAAATTTGTAAGTTAAAATACAAATGTTCGCCCTGGCTGGTTTGGCTCAGCAGTTAGAGAGTCAGCCGTGGACCAGTAAGTCCCGGGTTCGATTCTGGTCAAGGACACGTACCTCAGTTGTGGTTCGTCCCTGGCCCTGGTCAGGCTCGTGCAGGAGGCAACCAGTGGATGTGTCCCTCTCACGTCGATGTCCCCCCCGCCCCCCACTCTATCTGAAGATAAATGGAAAAATATCCTCAGGTGAGGATTAAAAATAAAAAACAAAACAAATGTTCAACAACCCATATTTGCCCCAAAATACAAATTTCAGTGTTACAGTCACTAACGATGGCAGTGGTGACGATGTTCTGAATGACTGCTATGAGTCAGGCATCCACACACACATTTCTAGTTCTCACACCAACCCTGTACCAATTTTTCTTTTTCAAACAAATGAGGAAACTGGCCAGAGCACTTATTTTCCCAAGGTCGGTGGCTGGTAAAACCTGGGCCATCTGATTCCCCGACCCCCTTCACTCCTTGGCCCAGCTGCAAATGTCCACAGCTGTGTGCCTGTCTGCCTGGGCATGGCTTAAATACCTCTCAGAACCCCTGGGACCAGCTGCCTTTAAGTGTTAAAGGGAAGGAGGACATTTCCCTGGTCAGTGGGGTGTAGGTACCAAAGGAGCATAGACCATGGGTAGGCTTTGCCCTTGCAGCCCTGACTGCTGTCTTCCAAAGTCAGCCAGTGTCTTGATTGTGTTAAGTTTTGGTCACAGCCAGACCCACAGATTTGTCTGAAGTGGGATCATGAGAGCAGACAGGGCACAACACACTCTCCTCCCACCTCCTCAGCAGGGCCCATCTTGGCCCCTTCTTCTGCTGCAAGGAAGGTGGAGGGGCCTGTGATGGTTTCAGGCCAGAAGGCAGACTGCCCAGCTGGTTCCCTAGAGGGCCAGCACGCCTCACAAAGTCTCCCGCTTTCCCCCTCTCCCCACATAGGTCCCTAAGCTACCTGAGCATGTTCCAATGGGGTGAAACGGTCACCTGTCCCTTTACTAAAACTCTGAGGACACACGATCAGGAGAGCTACCCCAGGTGTCCCAGGCAGGCTCGGACAATGAGCAGGGCCCCGTCCTAGGACAGAGCCTTCTGTACCCTCCCCAGCCCTTGCGCAGTCCTGATTTTTCATCTGCGGACTATTGTCAGAAGGCTGGGCCTTCACAGTGCCCCAGAGGGCGTGTGAGCTACCACACGGCCTTAGATCAAGGTTTTTTGTTTCTGTGGGCCTGAGTCATGGCTGCACATCACTTCTGGTTCTCCCTGAGCTCAGAGGTCACAAGGGTGTGGAGCTCCTGATCAGCCTCATCCTGGCTCCTGCTGAGTAAGCCCAAGAAGGTGCGGCCCCTCGGGCACCCGTCGTAACCTCTCCTCTTCCTGAAGCTGCACCTGGCCTGGCTTTCCTACCCACCTTCAAAGCCCTGTTGGCCCAAGACAGTGCCTCTGCCTTTCGGGGTAACACCTTCCCTAGCAACACTCCTCTGCTCGGGATCCCTTGCTCACCCTGTCTCCCTCCAGTGAGTTTACAGAGTTACTATGCACCTCAGACATGTCTGTTCACTCACTCAACAAGTATCTGCTCAGTGCCTCCATTATGCAGACACACCCCGAGGCACCTGATAACGCCCAGGCCAGACACCGATTTGCCTTAGGAAACCCTATCCTCTGATTTTGCCCTTTTCCAAATCATCGAAGTCATTTGCTCCAGTTTACAGCCTAGGAGCCAGGTCCCAGGTGGCCAAGGCCAGCATTCTTTGTGCTTCCTTGTTTACTACCTATGCCACCCGAAAGGAAAGCAATGCGCGGTGTAGCTGGGGCAAGCCGCTCCCCTCTGGGCCTCAGACTTCTGACTGAGCGCCTAAGGTTGTGCCTGAGAACTGTTCTCATTTCATATTGCTCTTAAACACTCTCGGGTTGCGGGTCAAGTTTCCACTTGTGTATGCCACATCTCCCCAGCCAGAGGATGTGCTCGCCTGGGTAAGTGGGCGCAGAGGCCAGCTAACACTCCCGAGTCCCCCACTGCTGTTTACCCTGGGGGAACTCAATTGGTTTTAGCTGACTGAAGCATTTGAGGCCACACTGCCTTTTTTTTTTCCTTATTGATTTTAGAGAGAGAGGAAGGGAGAGAGGGAGAGAGAGAGAAACATCGAAGTGAGAGAACATCGATTCCTACCTCCTGCATGCCCCCCACTGGGGATTGGGCCCACAACCTGGGCATGTGCCCTGACCAGGAATTGCACTGGTGACCTCTTGGTGCATGGGTCGACGCTCAACTACTGAGCCACACCGGCCGGGCCACATTGCTTTTTAAAATTTTTTGTTTTTTCCACTGTGCAACCTCCTTCAGAGCTTGCAGCAGACGCCAGACAATGGTTCAAGGCCACAGTTTGCTCTGGCATGGGGAACCCAGGGGGATGGGCCTGCCATCAATCCAAACCCATGCATCACATTGCTTTTTTATTTTATTTTATTTTATTTTATTTTTTAAAAGTATATTTTTATTGATTTTTTTAGGGAGAAAGTAAAGGACAGAGAGATAAAAACATCTATGTGAGAAACATTGACTGGCTGCCTCCCGCACGCCCTCTACTGGGGATCGAGCTCACAACCCGGGCATGTACCCCCACCGGGAATCGAACGGGGACCTCTCAGTCCATGGGACGACGCTCAATCCACTGAGCCACACCAGCCGGGCCACATTGCTTTTTTTAAACATTAGGCCACAGATGAACAAAAGTCTATTCTGACACAAGACATCACCACTTAAACCAGTCAGACAAAAGCCCTGGTCACAGGAAACCCTCAATACAGAACACTGTCCACTTTAATCAAAAGAATGGAAATTCCATTCTATTCCACAGACATTTCGTCTTATATTTGAGTCCAAATGTAAATTTATATATGTGTGTATATCTCACAGCTAGTCTTAATACTTAGTTAGGAACTTGGGCTTCTGAATAGGAATGAGTCAAAGTGTTTTTACATTTCGTCAAGAGAGCTGCATTTGACTTAAGTATCACATAAGGGAATCAGGCTCAGACAACACACTCACCAGTCATGGAATCAGGCTGAGGCAACACAGTCACCAGCCAGGGAACCGGGCTTAGACAACACACTCACCAGTCAGGGAATTGGGCTCAGACAACACACTCACCAGTCATGGAATCAGGCTGAGGCAACACATTCACCAGCCAGGGAACCGGGCTCAGACAACACACTCACCAGCCACTGACCACAGCTAAGTTACTCTGTGCCTCAGTTTCCTACCTCATAGAATTGGCATGAGGATTAGATGAGTCAACACTTGTAACGTGTCCAGCACAATGCCTGGCACATACAAAGTGTCTCTTCAAGCAAATAACCCACATGTGTGCTGACACTCATACCGGGCACTACTGGGAATGACAGTATGATTACAAATAATCACACCATTCGTGAGTTCTAAACACGTTCCCTGATGACGACAGGCTGGGGCTTAGTAATCTGTTGTAAGACATGTAACTATTACACACGCACATAGTAGGAAATATTTCCCACAGCAGATGAGACAGAGAGTTCCCCTAGCCACGGACAGAGAGGAGAGTTCACCTCAAGGATGAACGTGCAGCAGTGACCTAAGCCCCTCGTACAGGGTTCTGAGACCATTTCGATCTATGTCTTTAGTGTGTACTTAACATGCAGACTCTGACTGCCTGCTAACAAAGGAGTCACCGTCAGGGAGAAATGGTGATGTGAGCGTTAGGACGATGACACTCTGCTGAGCAGTTGGTTCCTCCCTAACTGACCGTCCCTGGCACTATCTAGAAGCCAGGACCCTCCTTGCTCATGCGTCACAGAAGCTGTGGTCGAGCTGAGGCTCCTTCATCTTTTGGGGGCACGTTATATTCTCTGATCAGTGGCATCTGTGACGGGGAAGGATCAGGAAGGAGGCACGCCAGCGGGTCAGGGCACCTGCTTATAAAAAACCAACCCCCCAAGGCCGGGACCACCCTGGCTTAACTCCCTGGCTCCTACCCACCTTGGACACGGGCCAGCCCCACCTCCTTCACTGAACCCCAGCCCACCTCCCCTCTGCCTCTACACCAGGAAGTCAGAGCCTGAATCCCGCCAGGGAGCGGGCCTGTCACCCCCTCGCTTCGGCCACCTGGGCAGCAAAGCCAAACCAAACACCAGCCCCTTACTAACCTGGGTGTGGGGTGGGAGTGGGGCCAGCATAAGCAGCGACTCGGCAGCTGCACTCACCACACAGTCGTCCACGAGCTCCGTGAGGCGTGTCCGGTGCTTCCGTCCCAAGCGCATTATCTTCTTCCACGTGTAGTAGTACTCCACGCACTGAGCCACCGTCTTAGACTTCACCTGGGGAGAGCAGCTCAAGGTCAGCTCCACAGTGGGCGGCGCGCAAAGCAGTGAGCTTTGGTGAAAATTTAATTTTGTAATATGCGGTTCAATACAAATTGCATATAGAGAAAAAACTCTCCCTCCCATGCCTGTTCTCCATCCGTCCAGCTCACTCCCTACCCCTGCAACACAGCCAGCCCCTCTTATGAATTTCTTGGCTATCATTCCCAGAATTTCTTTATGCGTATACTAACAAACACAGAGATATAATCCTTCCCACCATTTCCCTCACAAAAGGTAGCACGTATATGTTTTGCAACTTGATTTTTTCACAATATAGCCTGGAGATTTTTCATGTCAGTCCACAGAGAGCTCACTCCTCTTTTTAACCTGTAAAGCAGCATGCTTTCTCATTAAACGTGCCTGAATGTGTTTGGTTGTCTGACTCGTTGACCTTCAAAATCTATTTATGAAGAATGCTCCTTAGTCATCGAACAGGAACAGAAGCAAAGTTGTAACGACAAGAGCTTAGTTTTTGCAGGAAACAAGCCTTGCTCTGCTCTGCCCCGAAAGGGGAAAGGTAAATGTGTTTTAAAGAGAAAAAAATTCCTTTGTGTAGTTCGTGTATCTCTAAGCTCAAAGTGTGGTTGTATAAAGTGGGTTTTCTGGAGTCAGGTAAAAAGCAGGCGGTGCCCTTTGGGGTGGGGACACGGTGAGATGAGGAGGACCCCACCAGAAGCCTCGTCTCCTCAAAGCTGCCCCCTTCACATCCACCTGACACCTTGAATTTCGACACCAGAATCACCCAGGGAGTAAGGATACTGCCCCAGAGAGTCCTTGCTTAAAAACCTGTGTTGCGCCCAGCTGGGGTGGCTCAGTGGATTCAGCATTGTCCCAAGGACTGAGAGGTCCTGGTTCGATTCCCGGTCAGGGCACATGCCTGGGTTTCGGGCTTGGTCCCAAGTAGGGGGCATGCAGAAGGCAGCCGATCGATGTTTCTCTCTCACATAGAGTTTCTCTCTCCCTTCCTCTCTCTCTAAAAAAATCAATAAAAACATATTAAAAACAACAACAAACAACAACAAAAACCTGCGCTGCCTGACAAGCATATCACATGAATCTATGCGTGAGGCCTTGAAGGAATGAGGCCTAGGGCGGGTCAGCCCAGGGGGAGGTGACTCAAGAAAGATCAGAGCGTGGGGGCTGTGGGCCGAGGACGTGCTGGCTTCCCAGGCAGGGAGAGGTACGAGTGACACAGATCTGGAGGTGGAGGCAGGCTGGAGAACAAGTCCACCTGCTTGGACTCTCGTCCATCAAGGCCCGGACCAAGGACGTACCCAGGACACCACTGGTACCACTGGCTCAGCTTGGAGCCAGTGGGAGCTGTCTGTCACCGTGACCCTGTTCTCCGTGGACCTGAACACCTTCATGACCTAATAATATAACATGGCTCCACCATTCCTCGGTCTGCTGAACCACACTTGGAATTGTTTTAACTTTTAGCCTAAACCACGTCTCAGCCAAGGAAGGCCTATTAGGTTTATTGTCTGCTGTATAAAGTGCTGTTTCATCTGTGTGAAAGAGTTCTATTTTGCTGTGAAATGCTGTATATGTAAAATATTAATTTTACTATTACTGTCATTATGATTAGGGGCCCAACACCAGAAACCACTGGCTAGGGGGCAATTTCCCAGAAAAAAGTTCCGTCAGAAGAATGATAGATCTGTCAAATATACATGAAATAAATTATGTAAATTGTGAACCAGAAGCCCCGGTTCTACTTATTCTAACAGAATGCATAAATTACACATTTTTATGATAAAAATAACTCCCCCTCACTTTCGTGTCCAAATAGTCTACGTCCTCCTTCCCCCCTTATCCCTGACATCAGGGCCACGCGAACCTGTAACAAATGCCATCCTTCCCCAGCAAGGGCTGGATCACACCCTTTTTGTGAGAGCATTAAGCCAGTAACCAGACACGTCTATGTATCTTGAGGTGCACAATCTCCCAAATTCAGTTTTAAGCGAGCAACGGGAAAACGCATGCTTACCATCTTCTGTACAAAAATAAAGTCTTTGCTGTAAGTGGCTAGTGCTTTATTAAACAGTTTTCTTTCTAGGGAGCTCCACTTGTCCGAACCTAAGACAAAACACACACTTCGTGAGAACGGCTCCCAGTCCTCCCCGCGTTGCTGGTTCCAGCTTCACAGGTCTCCCACCTTCGTGGTGGGTTCGCTTAGTTAAGTCACAAAATAAAACTGTTCAACAGATAATATAATACCCACCAAATGCCTTTTGGAACAGAACGCCTGTGCAGAGTCACAGTCAGCAGCCCTGACACCTGGGTTCAGCTACGGCCTTGACCTCGGCACATTACTGAACCTAAGACTCGCTTTGGTACCAACAAATGGGAACAATTCTAACTGTCTCCACCTTTTAGGATATTTATGAAGGTTAAAGATAATGCAAAAAGTGTCTAGCCTAGTAACTTCTGGTTTTTGAATTCTCCTATCTCTGGTTCTTTAGCTGCAGTTTTTCTGTAATTACAATGTTCACAAGAACACGCATTCACGTACAAGCGCTCCCTGAGATGTGGTCGATTCGGCAGTCTCCACCCGCAAGAGGTTCACAGTGGGGAGACAAACCAGTAGGCCACTGCATTCACGGTGATGACTACGATGATGAAGGCAAAGGCCAGGTGCCAACGGGGCACGAAGGAGGAACACCACACTCAGGTGAGGGCCAGGGCAGCCAAGAGGCTGCCAGGTAGAGAAAATACCCGAGTTGAGTTTTCAAGAACACAGAGCAAGTCAGCCAAAGAGATGGAAGGGAGTTCTAGGGAGAGGAAGTATGTGTGCGAAGTTAGAGGTAAGCAGAGAGGATGCATTTTTCATTCATTCATTCATTCATTCATTCATTCATTCACTCCTTTCTTCATTTATCTATCCATCCATTCAACAGATACTTATTAAGTGTTTACTACACGTAAGAAGCTGCACTGGGGGGAAAAGCTAACATCTATAAGTGATTATTACTCTGTGCCAAGTTCTAAGCACTTCAGATACCAGTCATTTGGTTCTACCAACAACCTGTTAAGATTGGTATTACCTTTACCGGTTTTACAGTTGAGGAAACTGAGGTGTTCAGGGAAGGAGCAGGAATCCAGTACAGTTCCATGATAGGGTTGCAGTGGAGGAGAGCAGATGAGGCCGACAGGTGAGAGGGACCGGTTCCTGACAGACCTGCAGACCCATGAGGAGGGGGCCCTGCGATGCTGGGCGGGTACATCTGCCTTGCTGGCTACGCTAGACATCCATGTCGATTTCATCCATAAACGAGGAAGCAGGATATGCAAATTATCGTAGACAATGGTGCTGGGCTGTTTGCGGCAAGAAATAAGGCCTACTTTTAAGGGGAGTCCTATTTTGGGGGACCCCCAGGCTCAGTCACTACGGCTAGTTTGCAGAAAAGTCAGCCACATTCTTCTGGTTTTTTGAATTCTCCTCTCTCTGGTTCTTTGGATGGCACCTGGCTGGGCGGGACACTCCTCCACTTCTCAGAGCGGTGATCCCCCAAACCGTAGTATTTTTCCTCCCAACCAGGACTAGCCCAAGATTTCCATTTTCCGTGGTTGACGGATGGGGCTGAAGTACAGGAAACCTGAATGGCTTCTTCCCTTGGAAGATTCAGCCAAAATTAGTAACTCAGGCGAAACCACTCTGGGCAGCCAGGGGTGGAGATTCTGGCACACGTGACTCAGTGATGGACACTCGGAGTTCTGAGGGACACCTCTCCACGTGACTCCCCGGTGGGTCCTCACCACCAGCTTGACTCCTGACGCAGAGTGTGCTCTCCGCAGCCGGCTGGTTCAAACCTCTGGAAAATCAGGGCCATCACCTGATTTTCTCTCTTCTGGAAGGAAAGCAGCTTTCTGATTGATCCTCAGACGACGGAAGCATCTCCCACAGGTTCTGGGATCTGGGCCACCTCTGGCTGTGAGAACTGTTACCGGAACAGAGAGGAGAGCGGCCAGGCGTTTGGAGCTTTGCAGGAGTGGACGTGAGCAGAGGAGGGTGGTGGGATCTGGGGCTCTGGAGCAGGCCCATCACCATTCTTCAAATTCTGTCCAACAGTCAAGGCCGTGATGTCCCAGCTCCCACATGCTCCCCTTACCCAGGGCAGAGACAGAAAGGCAGAAAGGATGAACCAACAATTCAGTTGAACAACCAGAAAGGAGTCACGGTTCCTTTCAGGTACCCATCAGAACAGCCAGGAGGCACCAGAGAGATGACAGTGGAACAGGATCATGTCGGGGACACGTCACAGCAGCTGAGTCCCTGGGCGAGTTTTTTAAAATTAATTTATTATTATTTTAAAATATGTTTTTATTGATTTTTTTTTTAGGGAGAGAGGAATGGAGAGAGAGATAGAAACATGGATGTGGGAAACATGGATCAGCCGCCTCCTGCACGCCCCCTACTGGGGATGGAGCCTGCAACCCAGGCATGTGCCCTGACCGGGGAATTGAACCGGGACCTCTCAGTCCACGGGATGAGCTCAGTCCACTGAGTCACACCAGACAGGCTTTGGGCAACTTTAAAAAGAGGCTGATGGGCTGTCCAGCTTGCTGTAGGTCCACTGTTTGGAGCGCTGGGTTGCATCTCAGATGGGGAATCAGGGGATGTTGAAAACCCCCAACTAGGCCACCGAGGAGCCTTTCCACCCCAGCCAGACCACACATCTCCTGAGCTGGAGTACAGCTAAGGCCTGGGGAGACACAAACAGGGCCACACAGCCTTCTAGGCCGGCACCGTCTCTGCGGTGGATGCCTTCTTCCACCCACCAGGCTCATCGCCTGGTTACTGTCCACATGGTTGTGTTAAATTCCCAGGTCTGCCTCCTTGTGAAAAGCATGTCCCTTCATGTCCCTGCATGGCTCTCTAGCTGCAACCCTACACAGGCAAAGTGACTTCTGGATCATGTGTTATGGAGGACCCTCAAGCCTCATCGGGGAAGGAGATCTTTCCTTGCCGGCTCCTAGTGGGTTTTCTTTATATCTTTTTTTGTTTTGTTAATCCTCATCCGAGGATATTTTTTGCAACCCAGGTACGTGCCCTTGACTGGAATGGAACCCGCGACCCTTCGGTCCTCGGGCCGCCGCTCTAACCGCTGAGCCAATCTGGCCAGGGCTCCTGGGTGGTTTTTAGGGCTGCTACTTTGTGGCGGGGTCTTCAGCTTCCCCCTCAGTGTTCACTCCACACCAGTCCTGGATTGGAAGTGGGCTGCGCTCCCTCGCCGTCCTCGCTGTCACCCTTCCGCTCCCAGGGCGGCAGTGGCGGGGCAGGGAGCATGCGCTCAGAGAGCAGGGACGGCTCCTCTCTGTTCTCTGAGGGTCGTGCTTTGGCGCAAATGACAGCACGGTGTGTACGTGTCTGTCCCGCGAGGGCGTCTGCGAATGCACAGGCACAGGCGCCCCGATCCCAGGATCCCCACCGGGCTGAGAATCCACCCGGGGCTGCTGCTGGGCTGAATTTCCACGGTAAAACCTGGTATACAAAAGTAACACCTGAACGGGCGCTCCACAAATAACGTCGCTGAGGTGTGATACGAAGGGGTGACTTTCATCAGGAGACCACAGGCTGTGAACCTGGTTCTGCCACTTACTCCTCTGTGGCCCAGGCAAGGTTACTGACTTCTCTGAGTCTCAATTCCTCTCCTGTGACACGGAGATCGGGACAGTCACTCTGTGACTGGCAGCGTTTAGTCCCGAGTAGATGCACAGTGAATGTGTTAGCTCTTAACTGGCCTGCAGCTATGGGACCCTCGCTGTCCCCTGACCTTAGTAGCACTCACGAAGATGGCAGGGCTTGGCCAGCGTCCCTGTTCTGTGTATGAATAAACCCCGGCCTTTCACCTGACCACTCGCCACTTCCAGCCTTGTACTCCCTGCCCCCCGAGCCCCCTGTGATCCAGTCAAGGAGAGGCGCCGGCGTCTCCCGTCCCTGCAGCCTGTTCTGACAGGAGCGCGCTCCTCGTTCGGACAGGCTCTCCAAGCCAGCCCTTCTTAGGCTGCATCTTGGACCAAGTCCAGCATAAAATGCAAAACCGAGGCAGGGGGCTGCCTGGAGCCCTCCGCTGGCCTTCCTCCCGCAGATCCCCGCTGTCCACTCAGCAGGCACACAGGGTTAGTGGGCTGACAGTCCCAGCTCTCATTTGTTCTACCTGGAGATTCCTGGCTGTCGGCTATTGTCAGCGGGGGCCCCTAACAAGACGATTAAGGCTAATTACAAAGAGCCTAATTAACTGGAGAAAACTGGTGCTGGAACAGTATCCAGAGGAAAAATGTTCCGAGTGTTCGTTGCTGGGAAACAGGCTCTGGACTGTGGCTAAATTTGGGGCAATCTATAGTGAATCCCGGCGACTGAAGAGACGTGGAGGGGAGAGAAAGTCTGGGCACAGCATCTCTTCAAGACGGCCTTTCAGGACGAAAAACTTTCATGGATGCTGCTGTTATTGCAGTTATGCAAGAAAGATGTTCATTGTAGAAAAAGGACCGTTCTTATACCAGATCTTCATTCCCATGAAAGGTTTCCCATAGCGGGTGACGGTGAATAATTTTTGGGGGTGCAGGGTGAAGCGCGCTGCCACCAAAGTTCCCTCCGGAGACGCAGGAAGGAGGCCTCGGTGTGATCCAGAACTCGCGCTTGCCCACTGACCCGGTTCTGCACCACTGCTAAGGCAAGGCGAGAGGGTAACTGTTGTCACTTCCTGCCCCTCAGGGGACCACCCTCCAGCCAGAGACACGGGGTAAGAACACCTGCAAAATGACATCACAGCTGTGTTTCCTAAAAGTATTCGCTTGAGTACGTCATTCCGTCTCCTCGTTAAACTGGGGCAGCTTCCAAGACAGAGCAGGCTTCCCCCCACCGAGCAGGTGTGCACTCCTCCAGGCCGCCCTCGCCTCCGGTCAGGTCGGACTTCAGCACCCAGTGGTCACCTGGGCTGCGGTGGGAGCCAAGAGCAGCTTCTGTTGAACCCTTGCCAAGAAGCCCAGGGCCAGTTGACCCCCTACCACTTGGCGCCCACCTGCAGTAACGACCAGATCAATGGACAACCAAGGATACTGTGGGCCCAATAGTAACCAGGCGTCTTCTCACCCCCGCTCCCATGCTCACGCCCTCCCCACCCAATCCGCTGCCACCAGGGAGGCACTGCAAACAAGGGCTCCCCACGCCTGGGTGGAGGGTGCTGAGAGAGGGCTGGACTGGGCACCGCGCGGGGATGAAAGAGCGCAGGGAGCGGCTGCGGTAGAACTTTCCTCTGAGGATCTCAACAGGGCTCCTCTGGCCTGGCCCCAGATCGGGGGAGCCGCCCACCCACGCTGGTGACTCTCCTGGGTCCCTGCATCAGTCACTTTTTCCTTATCTTACTGAATTTTTGGGGATGGGATGGGAAAGAGAAGGTCAGGAGTAAAATAAGAGAAGTGATTTTCACGGGCTTGTGTCTTGGTCTCTCTCCCCCAGTCTGCTGCCTCCCTCCCTGAGCCGTCTTTCTACACCCCCTCCAGGGCAAGGCAGCCTGGGAGATCTGACCCACCTCTCAAGACAACTGGGAGTACGATTCCAGGGCCGGGAGTCGGGGTGGGTGACACTGGCCACAGGCAGAGACAGAAGCCAAAGGACACCCAGAAGATAGTGTCCCGGTGAGGGAGTGAGCTGACAAGCAGTCCCACTGGGGAGCAGCCCAATGGGGCCTGGCACAGAGGCCAAGGCAGGACGGGGCCACAGGGAAGGGAGTAACCAACACCCGGGACTAACCAAGCAGCATGAGAAGGGGGTGAGGAGGCAGTGGCCGGTACCTGGGGCATGTGATGGGGTAAATTCTGTGGCCTCCCTTGTGGCTTGGAAGGAAAATGTTAAGGGGATGGAATCAGGTCCGACTTTAGAGACCAATGACCTCTGCCCTGTTTGCTCATAATTCTAGAAGATTCTCTGGGGCCCAGTCTGTGGTCACTTCATCGGCGAGCACTCTTTTCTTGGGGACACACAGCCAGCAAGATATCAACCCTTCCCTCTTCAGCTCCACCTCTCTTGCCTCCAAGAACAGAAGCGACTCCAGGAAGCCACAGTCCCTCCGGGTCTGCCTGGCGGGGAGGGGCAGGGGTGGGTTAGGGTTAGCTAGGAACCCCCTACCCCAACAGATCAATTCATTTTAGCAGAGTTTAGGGCCCTATAATTTCGAAGTTCTTGGTATCACTTTAGTGTTTTAGTCTGGGGTGGGGGGTGGCTTCTAGTCCCCAGCTTTCTAACCTTTTTGATGTCATGTCACACACACACAAAACAATATTTGCTTGATACACTGGGAAGAACTGGAGGGGATTAGGGTCTCAGTCGAGGTTGCTCACAGCTGGAGCTAACCAGCCCAGGGGCACGGCCACCGTCACCCCGAGGGCCCAGGGCAGCCACATGTCACAGCAGACGGCTCAGAGACTCCTCATCCACCCACTATGCAAAGATGCTTGCGACAGGCTCCAGGAGGCTGGACAGCATGCCAGGGTTTAATGGGCAGAGGAGGACACTCAAAATTAGAAGAGGATGAAATTGTTTCCCTGGCAGATTAGGGAGAACTCCCACATCTTCCTACCCGCACTAGGGACAGACACCCAGCAGGAAGTCATTGAGACGATATGAAGAAACCGCTCTGTTGGGTCACTGGTTAAACGATGGATTCCTTATCCCTTGTGTCTACCTTTTCCTTGCCCAGCTCCAGTGGGGCCTGTGCACTGGGCTTGCTGTGCTCAGAAAGGCTGAGACCTTCCCACCCTGAGATGACAGGCAGGGTGAGGAGCCCGGGAAGTGAGGCAGACGTGGCGGGGCCAGGATGCCCACTGGGAGAGCTCCGGTATGTGACAGCAGCCCTCACCATCGGCCCACCTGGCCGTCTGCACCAAGGACTGGAAAAGGTATTCCTAGGTCCCCAAACCCACGAATGTACTTAGCACCTATCCACGCAGGGTCTGCCCAATGCACCAAGGATACATACAAACGATTAATAATCAAGGGGCATTGAGGATTCAGCCCCCTCTGAAAGAGAGAACCCAGGTAGGTTTGTTGAGACCCTCAAATAGACGGGCTTGTAAGTTAATGGAAATAAAAATGCTGACTTCAATTTCATTTGTCATCTCTTAGGCTCCCAACCTGTTTCCTTCTCTCTCGTGATTCTCACGCCATTCAACTCTCAAAGGTGTCTTCTTCCTCCCTCTTATTGGTGATGCCATCATTAATCTATACCATCACAAGACACATTTGGGTGTATGTACACGTGTGTGTATACGTATATGTACCATTTCTGCTCTCCGTGTGATCTGTTGTTTAATACCTGCCTCCTCCTCACACTCCACACTGCACGAGGCAGGACTCTGTCTACGCCTGTCATAGTCACTATTTCATCTCAGTGCTTAGCACAGCCCTTGTACACAGTAAGTCCTCAATAAATAACTTAGATAAACGAATAATAATGGCCTCTAGAATATGCCAGGCATTGGGCTATATATACTATCTTGAATCTTCACAAAACACTGCAAGAGATGGAGTATAAGCCCCATTTTGCAGGAGAGAAAATGAAGGTTGCAGACGGCCAAGGCGCAAGTGAGATCTGAGTCCACATGTACTGGCTCCAAAGCTGAGGGCTGCTGAGTGTCGCTCTGTGCTGTCCTCTCTGTGGCTCTTTCCCCAGATGCACAGGTCCCCCTGCCAAAGTGCAGGCACTGTCCACCACCGCCCCGCTCTTGGCACACCCACAAGGGGCAGGAGCCCATACAGACAAACGCCCAGCAGTGCCCAGCCAACAGACACAGCTGCCCCGTCAGCTATGCCCAGGGAGCCTTGAGATCAAAGGCGATGATTAGGACTGACCCAGGGCTATCTATGATTAAAAAGCAACACAACCAAACATGCAAACAGCCCAGGGGTGAGGGGCTGCTGGCGACCTACCGGCATAGTGGTAATTGGCTAAAGGATGGCATTTTAACCTGACTGGCTTCCGCAGCAGCAGCATGTCCAGAGCAGCCTGCAGACCCACGGGAGAGAAAAGGTGAGAGTCAGTAATGGGTCTGCGTGTCCCAAGGACACCGTCTACCTAACGGGGCAGAGGGGTCCAACTGCAGAGCATGGGGTTGGGTGTATTAGAAGGAAAACCAGAGAGAGACCCTCCTAATTAGGGGTTCCTTTCTGGTCAGCACCCAACAGGGCTCGCCACTGTAACCCTCCCCAGCCCGTGTCTGCAACCTCCTTGGTGAGGGCCCCAGCCTCAGAGCCTCCTCCGAATGGATGCTGAGTCCCTGAGGAAAGACTGTGAGGAAGCGAGTGGATGGCTTGTAACTGTTTTTGCAGAAATATCACGTTTCATTACAACTGAACCTCAACAGTTGTATTAGTGATAACTGTACTAGACACTGTCCTCGCAGAGAGCCTAGGTAAATACACTCTTTCAAATCTGCCTCCTTCAGCCTCGTTGACTTAAAAAAAAAATGCTGCAGGTGAAGTTGAGGAGTGGATGGAAGAGCAAGAACCTTCCTACTCCAAGTGTGGTCCACAGAGCAGCAGCACGGGCATTCCTAGGAGCTGGTGGGAAGGCAGAGCCTTGGACCCCACCTCCGGAACTGCTGAATAAGAATCTGCATTTTGCCCTGGCCGGTGTTGCTCAGTGGTTAGAGCGTCAACCCTTGCACCGAAGGGTCAGGGGTTCAATTCCCCATCAAGGGCGCGTACCTGGGTTGCAGGTTTGATCCCCAACTCCAGTCAGGGCGTGTGTAGGAGGCAGCCAATGTCTTTCTCTCTCATTGATGTTTCTCTCTCTCTCTCTCTCTCTCTCTCTCTCTCCTCCTCCCTCCCTTCCACTCTCTCTAAAAATCAATGGAAAAAATATCCTCAGATGCGGATTAACAACAACAAAAAGAACCTGCATCCTAAGCAGATTCCCTGAGCAACCCATGTGCACGTTAACAGTTCGAGAAGCACGGCTCTTCCACACTATTTGGAAGGGTTAAGGAGAGTTCTCCAACATTCCAGAAAATCTTTCAAGGGTATCAGTAATCTCATGAGAACGTAGTATTGGGACCTTTGCTTACTTTCGTATTTTCATGAAAGCAAAAGGCAGGAAGCTAGATCTGGTATAAGAATCATGTATTTACTAAAGGGGAAACTGAGGTTAGCGTTTGCGTGATCGCGCCAGGAGTCTAGGTTGAGCAGGCAAATGGCCAGCTCTGCTTCTGGGGAGATGGCACCAAAGTTCTGGTTTGACCAAAGAACCGCGTCAAAGGTGGAGAATGACGCGCACACTCTGTTTTGGTTGAGGGAGAAAATGGTTCTGCGACCATCAACTCTGGCTGATGTCCACGGTAGGGAAGAATGATCGGCAGAGTATGACAGGCTATTCTAGGCCAAGACTTGTCTCAGGAAGACCTACCTCCATCGCTGGAGAGGTTTTATAATGTAAAACACAAGAGTGCTGAAAGCGAGTCTAATTTCCCAAGACGCAGGTGCTCATAATTATTACTCAGAGGCGTAAACAGAGGTCCCACTGGAGGTTTTCCTGCAGGCTTCTGAATCCTGACTTACTCACTGAGATAAGGAACAGGAGGTACGCTGCCTGGATACCATTTTATGGATTAGTCGTATGGTACATGGGCCAAGCCAGAAACTTGGGAAAATACTTTTCAGAATTCTGACATGAAGAATATGAACCGTAAAGACTCCTTTCCGTGGCTCCTTACCATCACATCACCTTTGGCCTCGAAGAGACAGTGCAAAGCAAATTCAGAATTGGTCCCTCCACCTGGCAACGCACTTGAACAGCACAAATTCAGGAGGTTCTCCACTGTGGGGAACAAGAGGCCACTGCATCAGAGAGCTCAGTATCATGGAAACACATGGACCCTGGAGCCAGAGACTCTGTGAGAGAATCCAGCCTTCCCCGCCCACTTCTTCCCACATGCCAGTACCTCTTTGCTGGAGGTCACGGTTTTCTAGCTCTGGCCACGGCTTCCAGACCAGTGTGGCCTTGTGTGTGTCCTGGGCCACGGCAGAGACATCCTGGAGGTCTGGGATCTCTGCTTGGAATCTGAAGCCAATGTTGATGCGCCTTTAATGACAAGAAAAACAAGAGTGTGGTCTTCAATTTGCAGCCAAGGGCAACTGTCAGGAACTTGAAAAAGAAGAAAACCAGTTCCTTCTGCAAGAAGAATGCAGGGGCATTTCCTCAGTGTGATCCTAAGATTCCAGGCATGGCCTTTTCACTGGGATAAGGAACAGCTTTCAGACTGGGGAGAGATGCTGCATGAGCAAGGCAGAGGTCGGCCGGGGCCTCATCGCTCTCCATGACCGAGAGAGGGAGGGTGCTAATTCCAAGGGAACAGCTGCCCAGAGCATAGCTGATGATACCACATAACCAGGAGAAATGGGACAAGTACAAAGTGCTTATTTCATTTTTTATCTCTTTCAGACCCCTTTCACATCAATCATCTCATCTGAAACTACTAAAGATCTGTGACATAATCAAGGGAGTGAAAATTATTCTTTTAATAGATGAGTAAACTAAAGCCTACAAAGGTTCATTTGATTAAGATAAGTAGCACACCCCGGTCGGTGTGGCTCAGTGGTTGAGCGCTGACTCATGCACCAAGAGGTTGGAGGTTCGATTCCCGGTCAGGGCACATGCCCAGTGGGGGGCATGGAGGAGGCAGCCAATCGATGTTCTCTCTCATTGATGTTTCTATCTCTCTCTCCCTCTCCCTTCCTTTCTCTCTAAAAATCAAATAAATAAATAAATAAACAAACAACATACCCTCAAAATCACCTGGAAGAAAAAAATAAAGATCCAGTAGCACAATGGTGCTGGGACTCAGGTTTCCTGATTCCTGACTCAGTCTGCTCACGGCTCTACCACAGGGCCTCTTTTCTGTGCTCAGCCATGCAAATATCCACCTTTCCCTTCTATATACCCCCACCCACTGCTCAACAAACCCATTTGGAAGACGGGCCAAGACACTCGGGAGGGGATGCGGGAAGCAAGGACACTGGAAGAAGCCTTGTAGAGAGCTGGGCACCCTGAGAGAGATGCCTCAGTGTCATGGGGGATGTGGGAGCACGTGACCACACGCAAATGGCCCATGAAGCCGCAGATGGGGACGCTGGGTTCTCTGAATCAGGGCTGCATGCTTTCCTCGGCACTGAGTCCTTGGCAAAGGCCTCGAAACACTGGCAATTACAGAGAAACAACAGGACTCCAGAAACATCACGAGCCTACAATTTCTATTTCTCCCTCAGTGGCCGCTCTGACCCCTGAAGCACTAACTCCACTTCTCCAAGCTCCTCATCCCTTTCCTGAGCGGAGGCCCCTGTTCTAAAGAAGAATTGGCTTTTGCTTACGGTTCAACGTCAACGGTCTGCTCTC
The DNA here is from genome assembly GCA_030848825.1 of Tadarida brasiliensis. Classification (NCBI taxonomy): domain Eukaryota; kingdom Metazoa; phylum Chordata; class Mammalia; order Chiroptera; family Molossidae; genus Tadarida; species Tadarida brasiliensis. The sequence continues at coordinate 15,521,234 of CM061262.1, forward strand.
CAGGCCCGGGGGTGACTGTCACATTGCTGCCATCGATGCTGTCTGAAGCACAAAAACCAGAGTCACCGGTCAACAGGGAAAGGGTACTGAAGGAACTAGGGCAAAAAACAGTTAGCTACATGGTCATTACAGAGCCCCCTCCTGCCCCACCCAGGCCAGAGTCACTCCCCTGGTGTCCAGGGCGCTGGGTGGAGTGTGGGGCTACCGGGATGAGGGTGACTGTTCTCACACAGGTAAGGGGAGGCAGTGGCCCCACCTGGTCTGCTAAGCTGTGTCCTTTCTGAGACTATTCTTGCTCCAGAAAGAGATCCTGGCCACAGGCCTCTCTATCCTTGACCTTCACACAGCCTCTCACATGCGGAGGCCTGTCCTGCACAGCATACCCGGTCCCATTCGGACAACCCCTTAGCCCATTCCTTTGGGGTGTCTTACAGGATTATGCAGAGCACGGTCTCCTTCAGCGAATGCACACGTCAACGGTTTCCTTAGCCCAAAGGGGCTGTCATCACCGCCCTCTTGGTGCGTTCGCCACCCCAGCTGAACGGGGACCCCCCTGGGGACAGTCCCGCCTGCTGTCGTACCTACTCCCAGCCTAGCACCGGGCCTGGTCCAGGCACGAAAGTCTGTGGCATGACAGAGACGACTCAAGGAAGGGCGACCTCCCTGGGCGGTGCCCGGCACAGACGGGTGAAACCCCCGGGGTCCCTGAGGGGGCGCAGGGGGTGACTCACTGGAGCGACACAGCAGCACGCGCGGCGTGGGCGTCAGGGGCGTGAGGGGCAGCTGCGGGTGGGTGCCGGGGCCGTGGCCCGCGATGAGGACATTGCTGAAGAGCCCCGAGCCCTGGCGCACCGGGCTCAGCATGGGCGGGGGCGTGTAGGGGGGCAGCTCGTGGGCGGGGTCCAGCAGCAGGTGGTCCCCCAGCACGCGCGGCGAGCGCAGCTGGCTCTGGTACAGGGTGGCGCCCGAGGACGAGGCGGGGCTGGGGTGGTAGGAGGGCGGTGGCGGGATGAAGAGCGGCTCGGGCCGGTGCCGGAACTTCTTCTTCTCGGGCGCGGGCTTGAGGGGCTCCTCAGCTTTGGCGGCGCCAGGCTGGGGCCTCCGGGGAGTCTCCTGCAACGGGGGGCGACCCGGGTCAAACGCTTTCCCCACAGCCCGATCCCACGGGGTGAGGGACCACCGGCTACTCAGGTGGGGACCCCCTGCCGGACCCCGGCTCCTCGGTGGTAAACAGCCGCGCCCGTCCCGGTGGCGTGACCCGGAGCACACTGGGGATTTGGAGGCCATCCCTCGGGGCTGGAGAGAGGGGGTGGGAGGAAGAGTGGGTGGGCAAGGAGGAATAAATTCACATTCTTCATTGCTTATCACTGCATTCCCATCTGCGGCGTGGAATCCAGCCGAGGGGGCCCTTTAATTCCCGCTGCTCCCTGAGGACAGACATCAGGACAGATAACACACGCTCCGGGAAGGGGACACAGCAATCTATTCAGGGCAGCTGGGCAGAGGCTGTGGGGCAGGAAGAGGGGGCAGGCCCGGCCAAGGCTCCCTGGGCCAGTGACCCACCCTGGGCTCTCCTTGGAGGCAACTCGGGCTGAGGGACAGCCAGCTGTGATCTCTGAGGCCCACTTCGTGTGCTCTCCTACAAGGGGCCCTGGTCAGCCCCCCTCAGCACCCCTGCTGATGCTCCCAGCCCTGGGGGCGCCTTGGAGCAAGCCCTCTCCTACAGTGGCTTCCTGTCAGCGGGGGTGGTTGACATCATGGCAGCAGAACCAAGCCCAGCCTGGAAGGTCTGCCACACGGATACATATATTGTAATAAGTAAACATATGCACGTAAATAGATAAGCAGGGCATGCCAAAGCCGAACAAACAGACTTGGGTTGTGTGCCAGCATCAGCACAGAAAAACCAAGAGCTGGGTGTGGCTGGACAGGCAGTGGTGAGGTTGGGAGGGACAGTGGAGATACCTGCAGAAAGGTCTGGGCAGTCTGTGGTACCCTCCCAGGTCCTGCAGGCCAGTGCCTGCCCCAGCTGCAGCCCCTGGCAATTCCTGAGCCCAGGGTGGTGCCTGAGTAGAAGGCAGCAGGGGCTGATGGGAAGGACTGGCCATGGTCATGTGACCAACTGCCTCCAGGTCATGTGACCTGCTCCAATCCCCCAGTTCTGGGCTCCTGGCTCTCTGGGCCCCTGCTGCTGCCCTCAGCACTTGAGGCTGCACCCTCCTGTTTCTCCCTCAGCTTCACTGTCCTCTGGTGTCCCCCCAGCCCTTTAGGGGGAGTTTAGGGAAGCATGGAGGTGGGGAAAGGAGGAGGGGCAGAGGGCCCCTAGGCTCCCAGCTCATCCCCTGGGGACTCTCCTGAGGTCAGAGAGCCCCAACCTGCCTCCTCTCCACATCAGAGGGCTCTTCACAGCCTGAGGTTGAGACAGAGGGGGTTGCTGAGCAGAATGAGGAGAGGATGCTTGTTGGGGAGCCATCCTGAAATTTCACACCCTGTTCCTGGGTAACTAATGAAGTCATCTGACCACATGCAGACCTCCTGTGACTTCTATCCCGCACCAGGACCCACCCACACCTCTGATCATAGAGCCAAAGCTCCCTTCTGGGCTCCTCTACATGAGCCTTTGGTCCTGTTCTCCTCGGAGACCCTGGGCCAGGGGAGCCACCCATAATGTCAGACCTGGATGGCACTTGAGAGGAAGCACTTACAGCGGTCCACTCCCACCAAGCTATTCAGACTGGAATCGGGGCCACGCACTAAGAGGTTTCAGAGGCTCTCCACCCGTGAAGGTCAGGAGAGAAACGGAGGCTCTGAGACGGGGAGAGCCTCCGCTGCCCACATCCCAGCTGGCTGGGAGCAGAGTTGAGACTAGAACACAGGACTCCTCCCAGGACATTTTCCCTTCTTTATATCAAATGTCAGGACCTTGCTCACATTTACTCAGTACCACCTACATGCTTCCACTTCAGCTTCTCTCCCCACGTATGATGTCTCTTCACCCTTTCCACAAAGCCAAGTTCGTCTGTCTTCAAAACACTGCTCAGAACTGCCCTCATGATGATCTGAGCCAACTCATACCAAACCCTTGCCAGACTCTAACCACTCTAGCTACCCAGGTGTATTCCCCGCCACCCACGGCCTCCCTGTTTCTCATCTGCCCTGATCTTTAACTCACTGTCTTGAATTGGGGCAGGGGTGCTGCTTGGGGCTCTGCCCTGTGTGACTAGGAACCTTACTGTTTCCAGCTTCAGGCAGAGAGTTCTCCAAGGGCAGAAACAGTGCCTCTCCCACCCAATCAGGAGCTTCCCTGAGCAAAGACGGAGCTTGGCCATCATTTCATCTCTCTGCCTGTTGCTGCCCTTAAGTCCTGCCAGCTATGAGAATCCTCACCCCCCAGAGTTCTCCACCAGTCTCCTCTTCTGAGACTTTGATATTACATAGAGAACCAAAAAAGCTCTTTCTTGACTTTTCTAGTTTTCTTAATTATCCCTCCTACTCCTATTCTGGTCAACCCCACCCTCATGCCTCCTGGATCCCAGTAGCTTTCTATTATCCAGGGACAAATATGACCCAGCAACCAACTGTGGAAGAGATCAAATCTGATGGAGTCAACCTCATGGTTACAGACTCCCTGGGGAGAGAGGGAGACAGAGAGAGAGAGAGAGAGAGAGAGAGAGAGAGAGAGAGAGAGAGAGAGAGAGAGAAAGATCTCTGCTCCAGAGCCAAGCTGAGCTGCCTGGATGAAGCACTTGGAATATGAGAAAGAGAACTTAACAGTGAGTGAGAAACACAAATCTCTTTGCTTTCCTGAGGCTGGGGATGGGTGTCTCCTAGTGGAATTACTTTTGGAACCGTAACCAATTAGGTCCTCCAAAGGTATTTATGCAGGTGTGATACGGAAAAGGTTAAGCATCTGGTAAGGCTGCCCATCAGAATGGATGCCAGGGCTACTACCTGAAGGCCCTGCTGTGCCAGGGGTTACATCTTTGGTTGCTGGATTTGGGGAGGTCTGGAGCTCCTGGGGGAGCGGCCAGGGCCCAGGCCATAGCTATTTATTATCAGTACTTGCATATTTTAATAACTGTGGTTACCAGCTGAGTTATCATCTGTTTCAATTTGGGAACACCTTCAGGTCTCTTAGGATCTAACCCAGACCATCAGCATGGCAGAATAACAGGTTTTCCTGGGTAGAGGGCAGTGTGGGCAAGGATGGGATTCCCTAGGTGGTGGCCTTGAGGGCTCCATCCTGAGAGGCCACCCCATTTCTGAGCTCAGGCCAGTGATCCTGGAAGAGCTGTCCCCATCTCCAAGAAAGCAAAGGGATGTTCCCGCCCCAGGCACGAGGGGCAGAGCAGCAACTCACAGCAGGCGTGCAGGGGACAGCCCCTTGGGGTGAATGTGGGGGAGAGAGGGTCATCCTCACGAGCACGGGCATCTCGTCGTCCGACATCGAGCTGGCGGGCTTGTCTCTGGCGGAGGGGGCGGCAACGACGCTGTTGGCGAAGCCCTGAGAGCTGGGCTTGGGCACGAGAAGCTTGACAGGGACAGACACGGGCATGACCATAGGAGTGAGGCTTTCTGCCTCAGGAGGGAGCTGCGGTGGCGGTGGAGGCGGCAGTGGCTGGGGCTGCGGTGGCGGGGCCTTCTCTCCTTCCTCCTACACAGACAATAAAGGCTTTGATCCTGGGCTGAGAGCAGCTGTCACTGGGGGGCACACTCTGCTTTTCCTGACAGGGTCCGGGACATCATGCAGGTGACGGGACCACTGCAGGGTGGTTTGCTTCCGATAACCCAAGTCCCTCAGCTTGAGTGATGCCCGTGGGCAGTGGACAAGGCCGTGCACTCCCTTGTTCACACTTGAAAAATCCTGACCGTGTATTGTGTGTACTTTAAAACATATATTAATTTTTGTGTGTGTGGTTGTCATTGCTTTTAAAGAAGAGGTTATGAACTTGTAATCAAGCAAAAAAAACCCCACCAAACTCTTGTGTAGGACCTTTGAATTCTATGGGCCTCAGTTTACTCATCTGCTAAATGGAAGACAAAGCTTTTATCTGGCATGGCCAGGAGATGAAGTGACCTGGGTAATCCAAATTTTGGGGAACAGAGTTAACCCCATAGACTTAAATGGACCTCAACAATATTCAAAGAATTCAGAAAACTCTTTGAATTTTAATCTACCTCTAAAACTGAGTGGGTAGTTCACGACATGGATATCCCACCTGGATAATCCTGAGGGTATTTCAAGATCTTTGGACGCTGGAGTCTAACACTAGTGCACTGGTCAGTAGACGATGCTGGCTGACAGCCTGAGGGTCACATGCTGGCCACTGACTACCGATCTGGAAGGCCCAAGTGACCTTGGTCTTGACTGCTTCAAGCAGCAGACGTTAAAAGTAATATTACGTTTTCTTGGCCGTCTTCTCCAGGAGGTGGGGAGGCTGGGACTCCCTAAAAGGATTCCTAGCACTTCTGTTTCTGACTGTCATTCACGAGGCCAGTGGAAGTGGGACTGTTTGACCTGACCGGCTCCCAGCGTCTAAGTATAAGCATTCCCGTTAGGGAGGGACTGTGCCCCCCTAGGTGCCCGCACAGGGCTCACCTCACTCTGTCTGACGGCAGCAAAGCAAAGCAAGCAGCACATGGCTTGGGAAGCATGGGGGTTGGCTCCGGCTAACCTGTTTGAGGCTGGGGGAGGCCCTCATCCCCCCGTGGGACCTCATGTGGCCATTCAGGGCAGGCAGGCTCTTGAACTCCTTCAGGCAGATGGAGCACGTCAGCTTGTTCTTGGCATCCACCTGCTCCCCAAATGCTCCTTTCGGTTGGCCGCTGCTCCAGGGGAGGGCCAATGGGGAGGACATATACATGAGGCATGGAACAGCGATCTCTCTCAAGACCTCACACCCGGATTCATCCAGTCCGGGGCTCCCAGGTCCGTGGCCCCAACTGTATCTCCCCAGTACCCTTCAGAGAACTAAGCCCAATTTACAGATGGAAAACTGAGGCTCAGGAGTGGGAAAGGGCTTGTTCAGAGTCACGCAAGAGTTGAACAAAACGTCCTTCTTCATTCCAGGCCTTCAGGGGCTAGGTTTGCCCACCTACAGCTTATTATGTTTCTAGGGTCCGCTTGGGCACACTTTTCCCAGAACCTTCCTTTAGAGATGCGTGTCTAAGTCCTCTGGTTCAGCTTCCAGACTGCACGTTTTAGCACTTTATCAGTTCTGGCTAGGTCTTTAATTATATACCATGCCCATGAGGGGAGGAAACCAGTCTGAACCATTCACTGTGGCATCTCAAAGCTTAGCTCTATGCCTGGCACACAGCAGGTGCTCAATAAATACTGGGTGAACGGAAGGGGACAGAACACAGGCTTTGCTGCCCAGTTGATGTGCAACTTTAAGCTCTCTGAGCCTCAGTTTTCACGTTTGTAAAATAATAGCAATGACAGCTAACGATGGCTGAGTGCTCACTGTATCTAGGTACATGGTAATCATGCCCACACTCACTGGGTTACATATTACACGTAATATACAGTGCCTAGCACACAGGAAGCCCTCAAACACACTAGCTGCTATTATTATTATTATTATTCCTATAAACTTCTTTGAGGAACTGACTTTGAATTTGTAAATGAATCATGAGACAACACAGGAAAACCTCCCAGTCTCCCAAAACGCGAACAAGCCTCCTTGCATCCATCCTACCTTGACTCAGGGGACCCTGGCTGGGCTCTGCCATCAGGTAGGTGCATCTAATTTTGAGTCATGCAGGACACCGAAAGAAAGAAGAGAAAAAATATGTTTTTGATGGGAGGAGGAACCCTGGGGCCGCACTTCCCGGACTCTGCCCCCTTCCACCTGCCACTGACTGTGCTCACAGCTGCTCACACTGCGCGATTCCACACCTGAGACTTCGTTCCCTTGACTGCTCCCTCACCTGGGAGCACGGCCCACTCCAGGAGCTGCTCCCAGCCCCCAGCCCAGCCGGACTCAATCCCCCACTCTGTGCAGACAGGCCCCATTCCCGCAGGAGACAGAACGGAGAGCTGTATGAAGCAGCATCAGGCCCAGAGATCTGCTGAAATTCATTCCCAGCCTTGACCATGTCACCTTATTCTTTTATCACAAAGGTTCTCAGTTATCACTGGGCCCGAGCCCCAAACAAAACAGAATCAAGGGGAGTTCATCTCTGGCCTTCAACCTCCATCAGAGCCCTCTCTCCATCTAACCTGGTCCTATTCAAGGTCCCCTCCTCCCCTGACCACGCTGTCATTTGAGTGTAACAATCAAAGATGCCAACGCATGAACAATCTCCAGCCCACAGCAGGCTGTTTTGTGGTTAAATCCATTTGGGAAACAAGCAAGGTTTACTAATTGTGGCCTGCAGGCTATATCTGGCCCATGGACATGTTTTGTTTGGCTAGGTTTTTTTTTTTTTTTTTTTTAATCTTGAGTAAGAGTGCTATTAGTCACCGCCACTCCCCATTGTCTCCTCCCTGCCCATTCTACTTATTACCTTTACCTGCCCGGATCCTGCGGGCGGCTAAGGTTTTCATCTCCACAACTACATGCGGTATGCCCTTCGGGAGAGTCACAGTGCACATTAGCATTTTAAAGGCACTGAGAAGCCCTGCAGCACTGCAACCCATTTCACTTTAAGAAACCCCAAGTTTGTCATCCACAGAACCCTCACCCCCACCCCCAGCAATACCCATTAAACATTAAACATTCCATGGAACTCCTGTTCTAATATACTTTGAGAAATGCTGTCATAATGTGGTCTCCCTCCCAAATGGGGAATATACCCCGAGGACAGACCCAGGGGGATCCAGACACTCCCACCATGTGGTCCCTGGGCACTTGACTCAAGGCCTTAGTCATTACATGCCTCATTCAGGACCTGATATGGGGTTTTGGCCATTTTCTTAGTGAGATTACAAGCTCTATGGGCAAAGGACTGAGTCAAAACTGACTGTGTTCCAAGCACCTGACACAGTGTCTGGCACACGTAGGTGAAGGTCTGTGGAATGACTAAAGGGGTAGAAGGCTGGAGAGAGGACTGGGCACTGCGTAGACTCAGCCCTGGCTGGCCCTGTAGCCGAGACAGCAGGAGGAACCCCCACGTGAGAATACCTGGGGCCACATGGCACTGGGAGACAGCTGCTGGTGCTGAGGCCCCACGTTGTTGAGGTGGATCCCACTGGGGGACAAGAGCGGCCGATGGGGGAGGGCACCGCTGACCCGGTTCAGGTCCAAGCTTGCTGGGTCTCCCATCCCCGTATCAGATGGCCCCAGGTCCCCGTGGGTGCTCAGCATGGCCTGGGCCTCCCTGTCGCTCGGATAAGCCTTGGGCTGACTGTCCTCACGCTGCTGGTGCTGGGACAGGTGGCTCTGCTGGTAGAGGGGGTGGCTGTAGGGCTGCTGGGGCTCCTGGTAGTAGTACTGGGGCATGGAGCCCAGCTGAATGAGCTGCACAGCGTGCGCCTGCTCCGGGGTGTACTGGTGGGGGTCCCTGTGATACGAAGGGGGCTGCAGGTGCATCTGTTGTTGCTGCTGCTCTTGCAAGTGCGGCATCACGGGTGGGGACTGGTAATACTGAGGTATCTGCATCGAACCCTGCCGCTGCTGCTGCTGCTGCTGCTGCTGAAGCTGAAGCGGAGACGGGCGCATCTGCGGCTGCGGCTGCATCTCCTGCATGGACACACGCTGCTGCCCGGCCGGCTGCTGTTGCTGCTGCGGGTAATACTGGTGCTGCTGCATCTGCTGCATGTGCTGGGGCAGCATCTGTGGGCCCTGCAGTGGCTGTCCTCCCTGCACTGGCATCTGAGCCAGCGGCTGCTGGTAGTCGTAATACAGGTGCCCTTGGCCAGGGTGCTGCCCGACCTGAAGAGCTGGTTTGGACAGCCCACCAGTGAAACCAGGGTGAGGCTGCTGGGGCACCTGCTGGTAGCGGGAAGGGACAGACGGTGCTGGGGGCTCCACGGGCTTCTGGGACAGCAGCTGGCGAAGGGCACTGTCAGGGGCTCCATCCATCACTGCTGACTGGGTGTGCAGCACCTGGGCCATGTTGTTGACCTGAATCCGCAGGTTTTGGTTGGCAAACACCTGGGTGAAAGAGTCTAGCTTGTGCAGGACACCGCTGGTGAGTTTCTGGGTCCGGATCTCGCTGGCCTGGGAGTAGGTGTATTGGTAGCCATCGGTGGGCTCAGCCTGGGCTGGCGCCCCCCACATCATGCTTGAGTTGGTCAGGTTGCCACGGAGCTGGACGTGGTTCCCAGGCCCTGCGTGGCCACCCCACCCTCCCTGCCTCGAGGTATCCACCTGGCCAAGGTTTTTGGAGCCCACCGGCAAGCCTAGACCATCCCGAGTATCTTGAGGGAAGTGGGGGGAAATGGGTGATGCCTGAGGGGCATCCATTCCAGCCCCTGTGACTGTATTCCCATAGTTGTGGTTCAGCCCACCATGCACGCCGAGTGGTGGCTGTTGGTAGAAAAGGTTCTCACCGCCGTGGGCCACGTGGTTGGTCTTGTACAGCTGCTGATCCCCCATGCTGCCTGCCTTGCTTGTGAATGTCCAGCCACAAAACCATAAAAAAAGGTCAGTGTAACAAACCCAAAAGGACTGAAACCCTGAGAAGGTGAGAAGAAGGGTCCACACTACTCCACGGCTGACATGTCTGTGACTGTGGCTGGAGCCAGGTGTTCCTGTTGGCCTGTCCCACTCATGTGCAGAGCGGGGGGTTTGACGTCCCCACCCGGGCTGAGGTACGGACCAAACACCACCGTGGTGAAGAGATGCTGCTCACACCTGCAAGACAGATGCAGAGAACAGGAAAAGACTTACATGTATGTTCTGCAATGAGCAATTATACCTACCATGACCCGTTACACAAATAAACACAAGCAGGAGACTCGATTAGACATAGGGTCACACACACACACACACAAACACACACACACACACCCCACACCCTTTACACTGATTCTGCAGATCTTGACCCTCATTTTCAAGCCATTCATTATCCAATGGCTCATTAGTTCATTGATTTGTTAATTCATTGTTTTTCTCACTGATGAATGAATTCACCCATTCTTCTGGGACCCTGCTATTGAAAGCCCAGCACTACTCTATGATCTGTGGGAGACACGAAGAAGTTTAAGACATTCATTAATCAATGTATCTGCTCAACAAATACTTATGAGACACCTACTAGGTATAAGGCACATTGCTAGAAAATGATTAAGACATGGGCTTGCTCTTGAGGAAATTATGGTTAGAAAAGATGATGGGTCCATGAGTAAGTACAACAACATAAGGAGGAAAGAGATACATGTAATTAAAAGGTAAAAATCAGCCCAGCTGGTGTGGTTCAGTGGGTTGAGTGGTGTCCCATGGACTGAGAGGTCCCGGTTCAATTCCCAGTTATGGTACATGCCGGGGTTGTGGGCTCGATCCCCAGTAGGGGGCGTGCAGAAGATAGCTAATCGATGTTTCTCACATCAATGTTTCTATCTCTCCTTTCCTCTCTCTCTCTCTAAAACTATTAAGAAAACATATTAAAAATATATATATGAGCCCGGCCGGTGTGGCGCAGTGGTTGAGCGTCAACCCATGCACCAAGAGGTCACTGGTTCCATTCCCAGTCAGGACACATGCCCAGGTTGTGGGCCCGATCCCCAGTGGGGGGCATGCAGGAGGCGGCCAATTGATGTTCTCTCTCATTGATGTTTCTATTGACTTCTCCTTCTCCCTTTCTTTCTCTCTAAAAATCAGTAAAGGAAAAAATAAAATAAAATAAAAATAAAAATAAAAGAAAGGTAAAAATCACAATATGGGACCTCACAGACTAGAGAGCATATTCCTAGCAGAACAGAATTGGAGCCAGTTTAAATGAGAAGTACTATACTTAATAGTTTGCCCGCTAGGTCAACATAGTTACATGCTTCCTTGTGGTCCCTGCTCAGGGAAACATCTGCGCAAGGGGCTGACCACCTGGCCAGAAGCCTATGATGTGGCCTGGCACAAAAAAAATAGGCTGGGCCATCAGATTCCCTCTCTTAGAAACATGAACTAGGCAATCTGGAGGGAATGGTCTATTCTGGTTTGAGTCCATTTAGGTTCTTTCGTGGACTTTAAACTGGAGTATGCAAACCCCTAGGAGGAAATGAAGACCGTCCAAGTGCTACACACCCACTCAAAGTTTTAAGATAATCAATTTCCAGATCCTCAACGTCCATAGAGACTCTTTTCTAGAACCGATGGGTAACAGAGGTGTGAGCTGTCCTCATCTCTGCTTTTTTGCAATAGCCCTCCTCCTTTACAAAAGAAAGGCAAACCTCTCACCCATCCCATCCAAATCTGAGCTGGGTTTGCTGCCCAGGGATTAAGCTCCTGGCCACCACACAAGAGGACACTCAGAATACTGAGAAAGCAAGCAACTCTAATAAATGCGTAGTAAATCTTCTTTTTGCAGGCTGGGTGATTTCCAATTCTTTTTTTATTAGGGAGGCCAAACAGAAGTAATTAAAATGAAATTGTTAGGGATCACTATGTGATTTTTGGCATATACCTCAGAAGCAGACCAAGAACTGAGTGATCCTGCTTTATCAAAATTTATTTCTATCTACCACTTCACGTGAGGGAGGGTTTTCAGTGCATATAAGTGAAAAATGGAAAGAATCGATGCTGATCTTTGTCGCATGTCTCATGCAGTAAATAATATTCATCCTTGGATAAATAAACAAATTGAAGAAATAACCGAGTGTCAGCACAGTTCTATTTCGGGACCTGGGTTGTAACTGCATGGGTGTGCTCACCATGTGATAACTCAAACTGTACACACCGACCTGTTCACATACAGGTGTCTACTGTATGTCAGTAACAGAATTTCTTTTGTCTCTATGGGCTAACCCCTCTTACCGTCTTGTCCCACTTAGGCCTGTCTCCCATCATGCTGCTCCCTCTGTCTGGAATGTTCTTTCTTTCTTTCCTCACTTGGCCAACTGCTGAAGATTATTCAAGTATAACCCTAACTATCACTTCTAATAGATGTTCTTGCCCCAGAATCTACTGCATTACTTGTTCCATGGACTTCTGCTAGCATTTAATACAATTAAATTCAAAGTATTTGTGGAATAAAAAAATTATTAAAAAAAAAATCAAACAGCATCACTATCTCACTACGAGATGCAATTTTCAATATAATTTTCGTTTCTATGCTTATTAATGATTTATTCAAATTAGTAATACATCTGTGTTGTTTTGATCAACTGTACACTATTAATAATGATAACAATAACTCAAACTAGAAGAAAAGTTTAATACTTAGAGCTTTATGATTTCAGGAAATTAAAAAAGTTTTAACTTCATATAAAATTGTTACAGAGAAATATGATAGGCAAACAAATGAAAGAGTTTTAAGCATAAAAATATATTACATATATTACATTAGGATAAAATTCCACAGGGGAAGTGCAACAGCAATGAGATTTCCAGGAGAAAAGGAGCAAAGAGCACTGACTAGTCACAAAGAGCATCTTCAAGCATTTTAAAATGGGGAATGGTAGGTGTCAGAATGCCACGGTGTTGACATTCTACTGGGTAAACTGAAAACAGTGATGTAATAGCTTTTCTTAAAAATACCAATGTAGCCCAGCCGGTGTGGCTCAGTGGTTAAGCCCGCCCGACCCATGCACCAGGAGGTCCCGGTTCGATTCCCAGTCAGGGCACATGCCCAGGTTGTGAGCCCGATCCCCAGTGGGGGGCATGCAGGAGGCGGCCAATCGATGTTCTCGCTCATCGATGTTTCTACCTCTCTCTCTCTCTACCTCTCTCTCTCTCTTTCACTTCCTCTCTCTCTAAAATCAATAAAGGAAAACAAAATCCATGTATATAATGTCCTGGGAGTTGCATCTTCTACGGATATATATTAAAAATGTAGATATAAGCTTAAACATGTATGAAGGGGTATAAAGTTTTACAAAATCCTTTTCGGGGGGCTTTTATTTAATTTATTTGTTATTATTTTTTTAAATTCTCACCCAAGGATATTTTTCTATTTATCTTCAGATAGAGTGGGAGAGAAAGAGAGAGAGAAACATCGATGTGAGAGAGACATATCGACTGGTTGCCTCCCGCATGACCCAACCAGGGCCGGGGACCAAACCGCGACCGAGGTATGTGCCCTTGACTGGAATTGAACCTGCGACTCATTGGTCTGCGGGCCGATGCTCTAACCACTGAGCCAAACTGGCCAAGGCTCCCCATCCTTTCTTAACTCCATCCATCTTTCTCCCGCTCCACTACTATCACCCTAGTCCAAGGCACCGTATGTGTCTTCTGGACTATTTCAATTGGTCTCCCTGCTTTCAGTCTGTCCAGCCTCCAGACAGCAGCAGTGGAATGAACTTTTCAAAACAGGACTCTGACCCTGTCACACCACTGTTTAAAACCCATCGTGGCAGCCTCATGCTCTCAGGTCAAAAATCAGAATCATTAACAAGGCTGACAGGGCTCCGCAGAGTTTCCCCCAGCCTCATGATGACTCCTCCATCCGTTCGTCACTAACTTCCCATCCCTTACCCCACGCCATTCTGGTCTCAGTTCCTTGAACCTGCCAGGCAGCCGCCCACGGCAGGAACTTTGCACATGCTGGTTCCCCCAACTGTGAGAGCTTTCCTTTCTCTCCCCTTCATCTATCCATGTCCTGGGCATCCTTCAGATCTCAGCTCAAACTATACTTTCTCAAAGTCTACCCTGACGCCCACCGCCCAGTCTGCATCAGGGGCCTTTCTTACATGTTCTCATAAAACCACCTTCCTCTCCTTGGACCACACTCCTCCGTCTGTAATTGTGCCCCCACCAGTGCAATTAGTTGATTAAAGGATCTTTCTGTCTTGGAGCAGGGATCCTATCTATTATTGTCTATGATCCTACTCCCAAGCCCAGCACACTGTAGCCCCTCCAATAAGGAGGCGTCAGAGTTGTTGATGAATGAATCAGTGAATGAAAAAAATAAGATGATGATCAAATGTCCCGATGAATGGATATAGGCAGAAGAAAAATGACACTCAGTATAAGCTGAGCGGATGGTGGGTTCCCATGGAGAATAGATTTCCTCTTGGTCCTGATGGACGAACAGGGCTTACAGAGGTGAGAGGACCAGGAAGGGCATGCCAGAAGAGGGAACAGCATGCACAAAGGCATGGAGTCGGGGGCAGGGGTCCATGCTGGGGCACCATGTCCTTGGCAGGAACTCACCAATGAGCAGGCTGAATTCCTTCTGTAGGGCTAAATAGTGGGAGCCTTATAATGACACCCAGCAGGGCTATCCAGTGGGCATTAGTCCTGGTGATTTCACAATGCCCTGCCAGGCTTAAACCTCGCCACTTAACCTTTCTTGAAACCCCTGCACCAAGTCACCTCCTCCTGGAAGAAAAACTTGTGGAAGCTCACCAGAGTCTGACCACGCTCTGCCTGCGTGTCCCCCCTCCCTGCCCCTGTGCGTGGAATGGAAGCTAGGTACCTTGACTTCTGTTGCCGTGTCTGCTCTGTTCAGTGTTCCCAAACTGCTGGGCGAGAGGAATTACTTTGTGTTCTGAGCTACAGGAACGAGTCTTTATTCATTGATATTTTCAGAACGGGAAAGTTCGTTTATTTACACACACAGAGCCCTAGAAAATCAGAGGTGGGTTCCCAAAGTGTGGTTCCTGGGCCAGCAATCAGCACCACCTGGGAGCTTGTTATAAATGCTAATTCTTGAACCCCACTCAGAACCACTGAATCAGAAACCTGTGGGGCGGGGCCCAGCAGTCTGTGTTTTAACGAGCCCTCCTGTTGAGTCGGATGCCTCCCAGTGACTGCCTTAGAGGTCCTCCAGGCTCCCCACATTACAGATGAAGAAACCGAGGCCCAGAGATGCAAGTGCCAAGCCTAGAACAGCGCCTGGCTCACAGAAGTGGGCAACCAAGAACCATATGTTCAATGAAAAAGAGGGAAAATAACCTCCATAGAAAGACATAAGGAGGTAACGGCAAAACCATGTGCTATTTATTTTACATTAAATTTATATATTTTTTGAATAGTTACTATATTCACTCAAAATTCAAAAGGCATAAAGGAGCATACAAAAGAGTGAAAATGAGCCCAAATGAATGCCTGAAAATAAAGTGAAAAGTTAGAAGAGCAAAATTTTAAAATAAGGGTATATGCAAAAAATTCTGCTTCCTCTCACCTGTCCCCAGACACCCAGCACCCTCTGGGGACAATCACTCAGGTTCTTGTGTATTCCAGAGACAGTTTACACTTACACAAGAAAGCTTGTACGAACCCCTAGTCCCCGCCCTTGTACACAATTCAGCATCTTGTCAAAAGGCTCTTTTAAACATGGCATTTAAAACCTGGAGACTTCCTGGCAGATTAGTCAATCCCACAGAACCGTTTTAATACCCACTCAGGACTCACATCTTCATTACTTTTCCAATAAAGGAACTTTTGCTCATTACGTACAACATCTCCTATTGGGTAACTGGCACCGGGAGCTTTTTCATTCATGAAGTAAGTAACAGAACTACTACTTTCACATTTCTTCGGTCAATCCCTCCCTTAGATCAAGACTCCAGGATTCTGGAGTAGGTTCAATCAATCAATAAATGTCTGCTCACAGCTGAGGGACTCCTATGCGCGCCCCCCCCCCCCCAGCATTACAGTCAAACAACCTGCTTCCGTGCCCATCTCCCCTCTAGCTGTCGCCATTCCAAGACAGGAACAGAATCCCACAGGTCTTGTGGCCCCCGTGACTGGGACACAGCAGGTGCTCAATAAAACTCAATGAATGGAAATGCTGGGCTGGGCAAAAGAGCCCCCAAAGGGGAACTTCACCCCCAGGTTTCCATGCTTTGGACAAGGACCGAGGCCTGGAAGTGACTCTGTCTGTTGCAGGCCGTGCCCTACAGTGTGCAGACCTCAGCACAGGGGTTTTTCTGTACAGGGCCAGCTAGGAAATAGTTTCACAACTCTGCAGAGGATATGAAAATGAACGGGCGTGGCGGTGTTCCGATACAACTTTATTTATGGACATTGAAGTTTGAATTTTATATAATTTTCACGTCAAGAAATATTATTGTTCTTTCCATTTTTCTCCACCCGTTTAAAAACGCAAAAACGCTTCTTAGCTCACAGGCTGTGCAAGAATGGGCGTGGGCTGGGTATGGCCACAACCAGTTTGCTGTCCCTTGTTCCAGAGCATCGAGGTCCCTCTGCCCTCCCTCCGAACCACCAGGGGCACCAGGAGACGGAGCAATGACTGCTAGGAGACCGTCCAAAAGGACCATCCTTTGAACCAGAAAGAGAGAGAAAGAGAGGAAGTTGACTTTGGCCAAGGTCTCGGCAGGACTCGTTTGCTTACAATTCGGAAGGGGTAACACCCTGCTCCAGCCAGACCACCACCGCTTGTTTGAGGAAGAAAAACCAAAACGATTTTCCTTTTCCGACCCTGGGCCGTCATTCAGAGACTGTGGGCCGTCATTCAGAGACTGTGTACACAATTCCCCAAATGACTTGGCTTGGGTCTTAGAACAGCCTTCCCACAGGTCTGTCAGAGGAGCTGAACTTGGACTCCCCGGGGAGTCTTTTTACTCCAGCTCTCTTCCCAGCTCCCCAAAGGACGTGGAAGCCAAGGCGCTTCTCCAAGAAGTGGTCTCCTTCAGAGCAACGATGCTGTTCTGAATACTTTCGGATTAGTCTTCTAAATAAAGCCGGTGGGTGGTTCATAAGCCAGTAACCCAATTACCATGCCAGAGTCCTGCCAATGGCAGCGATTGGCGCCGGAGTCTCCCTCCGCACAGAGACGGCTGACCCTGGCTCCTTCCTGGCCACGCTGCTCCCTGCACTGGTCTCATGCCGACTGTAGGGGCATTTTCCTTTGGGCAGCCAGGGACATTTGTTCCTCCGACCTCCAGCCTCACTCTGTGGCATCAACCGCTCCCTCCGAGCCCTAGAGATCGGGAAGGAGCCTGACTCACAGCCTGAGAACCAGCAAAAAGGGGAGTTTGGACTTTCCTTCCTGCAGTCTGCTCCCCATCAAGAAATGCGACTGGAGCGATTTCACTTTCTGCTGGCAAGTTCCTGGCCCTCACTGTCACTGCCCTCCTCTGGCTAGCAGTAGTTCTCACCCGGGAATTAACATCGCCGTCCCTGGCGACTGCCACGTGCCACTCCTTCTCTCCCTCCCTCGCTGGCATGGAGGGTGTGGAAGCTGAGGGGACCGCAGGAGTCTCGGGTGGCTTCCTGGAGGAGGCAGCCATGGTCCAAATGGGCCTTGTTGATATATTCCTGGACACAGTTTTTCAAACCACCCACCCCCTTTCATAAGTGGCTGGGATGGGGTAGGGACATGAGGCACGTGGGCACCGACTCTGGGAATACAGGGCGCTGAGAGGGGCACTGGAGAGCTGGAGGTTGACAAGAGGTCTGTGGAGAGAAGGCGGGCAGAGAGACACCTGAACAATTCACACGTGAGTTCCTGAGCGACCCAAACCCTGGCTACTTCACAATCACAAGTTTTTGCTGAGCAGGAGCTGCTGGGAGAACTTCAGGATCAATCAGCAACCACACTGAAGCCCTGGTCTGTGCCAGATCTGACCAGGTCATGGCCACTGTCCTCATGGTCCAGAGACCCGCATCTGTGCCCTGTCTCGTCTTCCATACCGACTCACACTGGGGACATACTGTGCCAGGACTCTGCTAGGGGAGATAAAACCCGCAATCCTGTGGCTCTCAGCTCACAGTTGGGGGGTAGGAGGGCGGAAGCAGAGCCTCCTAAAGATTCCAAGACATTTCACATGGAAAAGGCAGAGGAGGGCCTCTGTGGGGTAAGGTCACTCCAGCCAGGGACCAGGATGCACAGTGGGCAGACCCTTGCTGTTGGGGACTCAGCGAGGGCCTCAGCAGGGTGCCAGCTGGAGGGGTCCAGGCCTGGGCCTGCAGGAACGCTTCTCCACTCCTGTCCCCGAGGACTTGGGGCTTGGGCCTTATGAATCAGCACCTGGGACTTTGGCCAAAGAAAGGATGCCCATCCCCACAGCTGTCCTAGGCAGGGCAGGGCAGGGCAGGGCTGAGAGAATGGGAGAGTTCCCTCCAGCTGTTTTGATGATGTTCCAGGGAGTGTGGGGGTTTAGAGGGGAAGGGGTGCTGGTTGGCGGATAGATCTGGCTCCCTTGGCCCCACCCCCAGCATCAGAGTGAATTATAAACCTAAGAAAACACGTGTTGAGCGCCTGTGGGCTCTGTTGCTATCACTCAAGCCCACACCTGGTTGCTGAGCTGCCAAGAGCCTACAGCAGACTGGCTTCCACTGCGGGGCGATGGGGAGGGGAGTGGCCAGCATTGTCACTGGGACCCCCCTAAGACTTTAGGGGGTCAGTTTCCAAATGGAGCAGCAGGCTTGGCTTGGTCTGTGGCCTTCAGAGACAACAGACTGTATAAAAATCAAAAGCCCCTGGACACTCGAGACCCCAGAGATGGGATGGGTGTCTCGGGAAAGCACTCCCCCCTCTTCCTGGAAAACAGCTCATGGTTCACGGGGTAATAGTCAGCAGTGCCGCCTTGTGCTTGGGTGTCTGCTCGTGTCACCTGGCCCTCCTGCCTGTGTTTCAGATGGGAGATAGCCTGGTTATGACCTCAGTCCACACTCAGGCATCCTGTGAAGAGCAGCAGCAACATGGGCCCAGTCCTCGGGCAATGCCACCGCCCCTCTGGCTCAGAGCTCTAAGACTTCTGGGGGAAATCTGGGAGTCAAGAAACGAACCAGAGGGACCTCCGGCCCAGCAGCATGCCCCGAGTTTCTCCCTCCTCCAGGCCCCTGAGGACCGAGTTCTGTTCTCTTCCTAGAGACGATCACCAACCATCACTCACACCCCTACCTTCCCAGAGGGTGTGACCGCCGAGGGCAGCCTTCTCAGTCAGAGAGGGGCTCCTCATTCAGGGGTCCGGAGGAGCCTCGCCCTCCCCGGGAGCACCTTCTCCAGGGCCCATGGGAAGTGCAGAGGAGGGAACAAGGAGCGAGCTGGCAAGGGGGTGAATGGGGAAGACCCTGCAAGAGACGAGCCAGTGGAGCTGCTGAGACCAGCTGTTGGGGGGACCTGCTCCCCAAGGTTAAGGAAACTGTGTGCTTTAATTTACAGATGTGTCCGAGAACTCGAGCAGTTCAGGATCAAGCTGGAAGTGAACATTCTCCATAAGCCCCTCACCTGCCATCCCTGCTGGGAGGAACTGTGTGTGCGGGTGGCGGGAGGACCCCAAGGGTGGTTTCCATCCACCAAACGGTACTGGGAGGCCTCAGGGAATCAAGAGGGCATACTGTCCTTTTCTAGGTTTGCTCCCTCCTCTGCTAACCTCTGGGAAGCCCCCAAACCTGGCTGGACTTGCTCCAGACACGGATCCTACTGGTCATTGGCCCCATTATCTCACTGTCCCAATCTCTTGCCAAAACAACTTCCTTTAGCTGCTACAAAACTGGAGTCCTGACGCCACGCGTCCACAGGGGCCCGGCACAGAGGCTGAGACCCTGGGAGGACCAAACGCTGGGTGAAGGTTCCACAGGCCCACGCACACACACTGCTATTTGCTGGAAATGTTACTCCGCCAGGCTGGTCACCTTGGGTGTTGTATTTTTCAACCAACACTAGCTGTCAAGTTCTATAGGAGGAGAATGTTTCCATACCGCTGTTTTAATATGTCTCGCTCCCTTCCCCACCATGCCACAAGCAGTGTTTAAGCCGAAGCAGATTCACTCAGTGTTTACAAAATGCACCAAACAAGCTTGTCAAACATCAACCCTGTGTGCAGGGGTGAAGAGCAGGAAGTGAAGGGTCAATCCCCTCCTCAGGGAGCTGGCGTGGTCCAGCGTTAGGGCGAGGACGCCAGCCTAAGAATGTCCCCCACTGCTCAGGCATCCTCCAGCCTGTGTGGAGATGGGATAGGGGGAGGCGGGGAGCAGCAGGAAAGACACCAGCTGGACTGCGATGCTGCTGAACAAATGGGAAGGAAGGATGGAAGGATGGCTCACATGGGCGCTAGCCTCAGGACAGGCACGGTGCCAAGCCCTTCACGTGCCCCTCACAATAACCACACCAGGTGGGAACACTTGACTACCTTGCCAACTTTAAAAAAAAATGTTTTTATTGATTTTTTTTTTTTTTGATAGAGAAGAAAGAAGAGGGATAGAAACACTGATTTGAGGGAGAAACATCGATCGGCTGCCTCTTGCATGCCCCCCACTGGGGATCGAGCCCACAACCCGGGCACGTGTCCTGACCAGGGAACAAACCGGGACCTCTCAGTTCACGGGACGACGCTCAATCCACTGAGCCACACCGGCCGGGCTACCTTGCCAACTTTCGATGAAAGTTCTCAGATGTGCCCCCTTATAGATTCCTGTGATAATTTCTTTAGGATATACACCCAGGAGTTCAGAATTCCCTTTCTAATAAGTTGGTTACAGCAGAGACTCATAACATGACACATACAAACGATTTCTAGACAAATGTAGACACTGTAGTATTGTTTGAATAGCCAAAGGCTAAAAACACCCCAAACGCCTATCAATAAGAGATTGGTTAAGCAGAATCATGGAATAACCATACGATGGAATACCATACGGCTGTTAAAAAGAACACAGAGCCCTGGCCAGTTTGGCTCTGTGGCTAGAGCATCGGCCTGCGGACCAAAAAGTTGCAGGTTCAATTCCGGTCAGGGGCACACACCTCAGTTGTGGTTGGGTCCTCAGCCCTGGTCAGGGTCGTGGGAGGCAACCAATCAATGTCTCTCTCACATCGATGTCCCCCCCCCACTCTATCTGAAGATAAAAATGGAAAAATATCCTTGGGTGAGGATCACAAAAAAAGAAAGAGCACAGAAACTGTGAACTGGTATGGAAAGATATCCAAGGTTAAAATAGGATATATAGCTCTGGCCGGTTTGGCTCAGCGGTTAGAGCGTTGGCCTGCAGACCAATGAGTTGTGGGTTCGATTCCAGTCAAGGGCATGTACCTCGGATGCAGTTTGTCCCTGGCCCTGGTCAGGTCGTGCAGGAGGCAGCCAGTCGATGTGGCTCTATCACATCGATGTTTCTCTCCCTTCCTCCCACTCTATCTGATAATAAGTAGAAAAATATCCTCAGGTGAGGAATAAAAAAAAAGCAAATAAAATAGGATATACATATGTAAATAGTTGAGTCTCATTCTTCACAGGTGTTACGTTCTATGAAGTCCTCACGAACACTGAATGAGCGAGCACTTACCACTGCTTCTCAGGGAAACACAGGGTTAGGCTCCTACAAGCCTCTGGTTAGAACATTTTCATCAACGGATCAATACATAGTCTTGTTTAGGTGTGTTTCTGTTTCAAGACACCTTATTTAATATACACCGTTGATTCATTAACACTGAACTCATGGCCGATAGCACTAAAACTCATGTCTGAACGAAGCTTAGCTCACACACGTATTTTCTCTCCAGGGCCCATCACAGCCTCCCTGCCCCGTAGGAATCTTAGCACTTTAGCACTACACCTGGGGGCTATTGGAAACAGCAAACTCATCAACAAAAAGCACAAAAATGTGGAGGAAAAAAACACAAAAAATACAAACACAGCAGTAGGTAGACGGAGAGACGGACTTGCCTACGGCACAAGAGCTGAAACAGGCCGGCCAAGTGTCTCCTTCCTCAGCTCAGCCGGGTGGGTGCCAGGCCACTAGGTTTCTCACCGCCCTGCGCATGTCCACCAATGACTGCGAAAGCCCCGCCAGTATCGACTGTGAGGTTACAAATGAATTTTAGAGGGTGGGAGAATTTGAGAATACAGAATCAGCAAACAGTGAGGATCGACTATATACTTATACATGCTTGTTACAAATACAGAAAATCTGGAAAGATGCAAGAAACTAGTAACAGATGTCCATGGAGAAGGGGTGTCTCTGGGCTGCACGGGAAGAAGAGCGGGAAGGAGACTTCATTTCATAGCTTTTAATACTTTTTTAAATTATTGAGCCATGGGAATCTATTACTTCTTCAAAAACAACACCTCCCACCCCCCACCCCACGGATACAATAAAACAGTGAAAAAACCTGCATGTACATTTAAAAGCAGTATATCCATGCCTTAAAATTCTCCTTTAACTTAAAACATAAATATTTTACTAATGTTCTACGGCAGGTCCAGACCCTTTGCTCACAGATCTGTGGAACAGAGGTCTGCACCTGTCTTTCATGACCTTTGAGGTCAGAATTATTTTCTCTATTTGAAAGATGAGGGAATTCACATGCAGGGGATGGTCTGCCCCAGGTCACACAATCAGTGACAAAGGGTAGGCCTCCAGCCCTCTGAGGCCAGGATGAGGCTTCCTCTGGCACTCTGCAGTCTCCCTGGTGCACCCACTGCAGGCCTGATGAGCGCGAAGCTCTCTCCTTGACTTCTGAAGGAAGAAAGCTAGTTTATACCACAGTATGGACATCCCTGGGAATCCGGCCACCAGCTCCTAACAACCCTCCACCCTCTAGCACATAGCCATGAACTTGGAAGTATGAAAAAGAAACCGATGTATTTTATAACAAAAAACTTTCTAAACTTCTTTTTTACTCATCAGGAGCTTTTCACTGGAGACACACAAAGGCTCTGTGGCAGGTGTCTTCCGCACAGAGCTGCCGAGACCACCGGTTCTGCCGTCAGAAGACCAGAGTTCACATCTAAATCTCCCACCAGCAGAGGGAGAACCTGGCAGGCCAATCTAATTTTTTTTTTTTTAGCCTCAGTTTTGACATCTGTGAAAGAGGAATAACACTACCACCTGGTCCAGGTTTTGGGGGAAGATTAAACAAGAGAACGCCGGACCTGTGTGGCGCCCAGAGGACTCAGAGGCTCACCACCCCGGGCGGGGCTCCTGTTGTTTTGTTTGACTTGGGTACAGTATAGATCAGGCTCAATGACTCAGTTGTGACTGAATCAGTTTGGTTATCTGTTTCCTGGGCAACCTCCAGCCCTCCCTTTGTCTCAGTGAGCCGATGGCGCTTACAGGCAGGAACTGGCACAAGTGGACACAGGAAGGAAGAGAGAAAAACCTCAGTATTCGGGCCCTTTGGGGAGGGACCACCAACCTCACTTGCCCTGACACCTTCTGTTTGTTTGTTTGTTTGTGGTAATCCTCACCCCGAGGATATTTTTTTCATTGATTTTTAGAGAGTGGAAGGGAGGGAGAGGAGAGTGAGAAATACCTACGTGAGAAAGACACACTGATTGGCTGCCTCCTGCACACGCCCCGACCCGGGCTGGGGATTAAACCTGCAACCGATGCATGTGTCCCTGACGGGGAACCGAACCGGCGACCCTTTGGTGCAAGGGCCGACACTCTAACCACAGAGCCACACTGGCCAGGGCGCCCTGAAATTCTCTGAAAGAACTGTTGCATCAGGGAACATTCACTGTCTTCACGATGAAGACCAAGACATGACGGAACGGCCACAGTGCGTTTAGTGTGTTATTCACTAGGCAGAGAGACACACGGGAGTGCGCATGCTCGTGTGACTGGCTCACTGTTGGAGGCGGGTTCTGGGGCAGGTCAGCCTCTGCAGGAGAGGCCCACCGCTCTCCAGGGCCCAGTGCAATTCACGAGGCGCCTCCGAGGGGCTCTGAGCGTGGCCCGGGTCAGGCCCAGTTGTCCACCGTGGTTACTGGTAATAAAGAAGGTGTTCTGCTCTCTGGGGCCCAGCTCTCAAGCAGCTCAAGACCCCAGGAGAGGAAAAGAGAAGTCATTCTTCAGTGGCCATCTAAAGCTTAAGAATATCTGTAGTTCTCATGAAAGAAAAAAAGTTTAAAGGGAGGGCACCCCCGTTACCCGGCAAGAGTCATTTCATTCCCCCCAGGACACCAGATAAGGAGAGAGTCTACTTCCCTTCCTGTTTTGAGGGGGCCCCCAGCTCAGATTCCAGGAAATTGGCAGTAACTCTGTCCTATCTGCCTCTCTGCCTGCTGAAAAAATGCCCCCCTTTAAAGGAACTTGGGACACCCTGTCAGGCGGGGCTGTCCCAGGGAAGCAGGCCTGGGGTGGCCTGGTGGCCCCCATCTGCCACCTGATCTGATGGGCAAATGACAGTCTTAGTGGAAGCCAACTCCCTCGGAGCTCATGTCAGCCTCACAGACATCAGAGAAGGAGAAAGGAGGCCATCTAACCCTTAGCATTTCGGACACACTCTGACACCCATTATTTTTCCATGGGGCAGCCCCGGCAAGAGGTTGTAGTCCCATTTTGAGCTAATCTCTGGGCGCTCCGAGCAGAAGGAGATTTCTGAAGGATCACACGAGCTGGTATGAAGCAGACTGAGGGAGAGGAGAGCCAGAGGCCTGCTCCCAGGCCAAAGAACCCCAGAAACCACAAAACCACTGCCACTAAATGAGACCAGACCTCCACGTGGCTTGAGTGTTCTCCAGAAATACAAACAAGAAGGCATCACGGAGTGCAAGAAAAGAAACTCCTATTCATTTCTACACCATCGACAAATGTCAGCCTTCTCTGAATAGCTCTCATCTTGTCCTCCTTGTTCCCCGGTTCTTGGTCTCCCGGACCTAAACCAAGTCTCCCGGTCCCCTCACTGTGTGCACACAGGTTCTCTCCCTCTTCATGGGACACTCACAGGAAATGTAAACATTCTCAGATGAGGTTCTTTCAAGCCCACTTCCCCTGCCCTCCACCCCACCCCCACCCAGTTGCTGTGTATTCAGGAAATGCAAACCCAATTAGAGATTACCCAGACCAAACAGAAAAGGAGACCGGCCCTGTGACCTTGTTGGGCAAATGACTTCCCTTCCCTACACCTCAGGCTCAGCTTCTGCAGAACGAGGAGCGTGGACCCAATGGGCCCCAAGGAGGTCCTTCTGGCTCTGACCTGTCAAGGCTCGGCTGGACGGACTTCCCAGATCCCGCCTGACACAGGGAGGGGCACCCCACAATCCTGAGCCAGGAGACCGAGGCAGGAGGGTTTCCCACCACTGACCCCTGACTCCTAAGGATCCCAGCCTAGTCGGGGGCGGGGGGGCACTGGGAGCAGGACCCCCGGATTTCAGTCCCAGTTCTGCCACCTTTTCTTTTTTTTCTTTTTTTTTTTTTTGGTATGTGCCCCTAGCGGCAACCGAACCCGGGACTCTCTGGTCCACAGGCTGAAGCTCCAACCACTGAGCCAAACTGGCCGGGGCTGCCACCTTTTCAAAAGAGAAATGCAGTGAGTGGAAGAGTTTATCAGAGCCCCTTAAGCTGCAGCTCGAGTGTTTTAACTAAAAAATAATAATGCATGTGATTACTATAATAAAGATTTCAAAAACAGTTTCTGCAGGGAGACCACCCAGCAGTGAGAAGGAGCTGATGGTCTGTCTCCACACAGCACGTGAAGACGCAGCTTCCAGCCGATCCCACTGGCTTACGAGTCCTTTGCCTGGGAGCTTCCTGCCGCTATTCCCACAATAACCCCGGCTCCCCAACCCCTCTGACAGCCCCCGACATGAAGTGCCCCAGCTTCCTGGTTCTGGAAAACTCTCCACATGTGCGTCTAGGACAACCCCGTTTTGCTGTGCTGGGCTCGGCCAACAAAGAGAACGGAACCTGGGCGTCACCGAGGAAGACTTTTTAATCTAGCAGCTGAGCTCCTCATGGGCAAGTCCAGTTGGATGGAGTAAGGGATCAGTCTTGGCTCACAGCTCTGAGTAACTAAAATGGAGAAGGGACAGGAAGCAGGAAGCATCATTGGGAGGGGGCTATTTACAGACTGAGGTTTGCAGGCAGGGGTGGGCCGGGCCCCCCAGCTCGGTCCAGAATATCCAGGACATTATCTTGGAAGCTGTGGAGAAGGAAGAAGCCTCACCAGCAACACCAGAGCTCAGGCCCCTAGAAACCCTCCCCTTTCTAGATATACGAGTGATCCTGGGACAAAGATGACAGGTGGTTGACTCCAAACACTCTTTTGGAACTCACATTCTGAATTCTTTAAAATTGAAAATTTTCATTATTACTTTTAATTCTCACCCGAGGATATTTTCCCACTGATTTCTCAGATAGAGTGGGAGGGAGGGAGGGAGCGCGAGAGAGAAACATCGATGTGAGAGAGGCACACCCGCTGGTTGCCTCCCGCACAACCCCAACCAGGGCCAGGGATTGAATCGCAACTGAGGTACGTGCCCTTGACCAGCATTGAACCCAAGACTCTTTGGTCCGCAGGCCGATGCTCTAATTGCTGAGCCAACCGGCCAGGGCCAGACTGAATTTTTTTTTTAATTTGTTTTTTAATCCTCACTCAAGGATATTTTTCTATTTATCATCAGATAGAGTGGGAGGGAGGGAGAGAGAGGGAGAGAGAGAAACATCCATGTGAGAGAGACACATCGACTGGTTGCCTTCCTAACAACCAGACTAGGGCCGGGGATGAACCGCAACCAAGGTACGTGCCCTTGACTGGAATCGAACCCGCGACTCATTAGTCCACCGGCTGACACTCTAACTACTGAGCCAAACTGGCCAGGGATGGACTGAATTTTTAAAAAAAGAAAGTTGCCAATTCCTGTTTTACAAAAGTGAGTTGGTGGCCAGGTTCCTTTTCAGCTGCCTCACCCTACCTGCCCCAGGGCCAGCTCCTGCCTCCCCTGTCCACTCAAGTGTATTGCGCTGTCCCCCTTGGAAATCCACTCGGAACACCTGGCACGTAATCTTATCAAGGTGCTTTATCCTTTGTGAACTTTTTGGTCATAAAGTCTTTTCCAATTAAGAGAGTTTCTTTTTTAGAGCAGTTTCAGGGTCATGGCAACCCTGTGTGTTTTTTTATACCACTTACCCACTACACAAGCCAGAGTGCTACAAATAGCAGGTGCAGAAAAAAGTTGTTGCCTGATAGATAGCAAATCAGGAAGTGATGCAAATCTGAGTGATATAAAGCCACTTACTAGAAGGGAGTGTGTGAAATAAAGTGTCACATCAGCGGCAAGAATGAAAGCCAAATGGACAGTGCAGACCACCCCCTCCCACCCCTGCCAGACAGGTGCCCAGCAGAGTGGCTGTGCCATCCCCTAACCTGGGGGCTCCACAAGGGAAGCTCCCCAGTGAGTGGTGTCATGAGGCGCCAGCCCCCTCACGGCTCCATGACAGAGGGACCTTGAAGGAGGGCGGAGATGCTGGGTGCCCCATTTCCAGAAACCATGCAATCTCTGGCCAGACCAGTGTGTTCAGTTTTCCCTTGTATTATTTTTAAAAACACCCCAGTTTGAAGAACGTAACGGTGAGGCTGGGACCCAGACTTCGGCTCTACTTTCATCACATTCATTCACCCGCGGTCAGTGGGACAGCGGCACTGAGCAAGAGTGCGGCTGCAGGCGTCTGTTCCCCGTCGCGACAGTATTAGCGTCCACGAACTGGGCGCCTTCCTTGCTCCGAGCTCATGTTACGAGCTCTCTGTACATCGTCTCACGTAGTTCTTGTCCCCGTGTTACAGATGAAGGAGCCGAAGCTCAGAGAGACTGAGCTAGTGAGTGGCAGAGCTGGATTCAAACTCAGCTCTTCTCCCTGCCCCGGAGCCCCAGTCTCATCACGGCGCACTGAGGCTCCCCTCAGATGAAGGCACATCACCGTGAGAAGGAAAAACCAATAGCAGGGAGGACTGGGGACACAGGGAGAAGAAGGAGAGAATAGCATGAGGCCAAGAAGAAGCCGGGGTCTGGAGAAGGCACACACGGGACTGGCTGTGGGTCCAGGAGGCCGTGCAGGGCGGGAATGAAGCAGGAACGTGCTGGTGGCCGCCAGAGAAACAAGCCACAAAATATGCAGAAGCCATTTCCTCTCTCAAGGAAGATAAACAATAGATTCATAAACAAATTTTACAGAGCCGTCCAACTATTTAAAGCATTCTGGTAGGAACTCATATCCTTTGTGAGCATAAAGCTAAATCCCCCCAAAAGTGGTCAACAGTTATTTGGGGGAAAGGAAGGGGACACACTCCTGCCCGGTCTGTCACCTGCCAGCCCTGTGACAGTCCTCTCTTCTGTGAGCAAGGAATAGTCGTTCCCGCCTCACAAAGCTAGAGAAAAACGAAGATACACTTTTCGGCATACACCCTTCTGGACCTTCCCAATTGAAACAACTAATATGCTGGATAAAATTTTAAATATAAAATTTGTACATACATTGCTGAGCTGGTACAAATGGAAGGATTCTCAAAGACCAAAACAAACCGAAAGCAGGAACCTGGGGAGGTCATCTAGCAGCAAAGTTGGCTTTTGACCTGAGGGTTCCTGCTGAACCCTAGATATTCCAAGTTTCCCATGAGAGCTGCACAGGGTTCAGGAAACAGGAGGGAAAAGCCCAATCCCTCCATCAAGTTGGGACTCCAAAAGGCTCTACCCTCTGAACGAGAAACAACGCCTAACACAGAGTGCATGGCAAATCTTTCCTGAAAATTTCGCCAAAAGCTGGACCTCACACAGGTTTGCAGTTTGAATTCAGGCTACTTCTGTAGCCTTAGGTAGAAAATTAAAAGTAATTTTTGGTTAGTAGTGCCCCCAGACAACTAGCAGAAGTTAATGCAAATCCTCTCTGGAAAAACCAGTGTCAACTGGACATCAAATAATTCTCCAAGATAAAGTTGCAACGAAAGTGAGCAGCTCACAGACACGACGGAAGACAGACCTGTAAAGATTTCAGGTTCTGGAATTACCAGACATGGAATCACCAGACACGGAATCCTACAATTTCCAAACACCTACTTCAATATAGTAAAGAGACAGAAAAAGAAATGTGCACTATGAACAAGAAATGAGAGACCAGGAAATCGGCAAGCAGAATTGAAAAATGATGGACCAGAACCTCTGGAAATGATAAATAAAGGAACTGAAAGGGAAAATAATTCAATGGACGGATTAGATGGCATTTGAGATGCAGAATAAATTGGTTATATGGAAGACAGATTTGGAGAAATGATTCAGAGTTCACAGAGAGATCGAGATCGAAAATGTGAAGTAGAGGGTAAGAGGTCCAGGGACTAGAATGAGAAGGTCTACCATAAGGAAGAGGTGATATTCAAAGAAGTAAAGGGTGAGAATTGTTCCAGAATTGTTGAAAGACACCCATCTTCAGCTCCAGGAATCCCAACGCACCCAAGCAGAGTGAGGACAGAGAAATTCACACCCAGTTACATGACAGCGAAGCCACGGAACAGAGAGAAACGCCAGGTCAGTATAAAGAACAGCCATCAGACTGACAGCCAACTTCTCAACGGCAACACTCAGAGCCAGAGGCAGTGAATGAACAGCTCCAATGACCCGAGAGAACAGATCCAGGAAAGCTACCTTTCAAAACTGAGAGCAGAATAAGGTATTATCTAGCCAATAAAAACAAAAACCCCAAACCAAACCAAAAGAGAAAAGACTTGAGACCCTGCTACCAATAGCGTTTCACTGAAGGAGAATGCTAAAAGATTTACATTAGGGGGAAGGAACATGATCTCGGATTCATGAAAGCATGGTGAGAAAAGACATTGATAAGCACAGCACATGGGTACGTGTATACAAACGCTGTATAAAACAATGATGTATCACTCGCAGGGGGAAGCAGGATAGAATGAAAACACAGGATACTAACTTTATACAAATTGGGAGAGGCAGTGTATGGTTCTTGTATCGTTTGGGAGGAAGGTAAAGACACTGGTTAATTTTAGACTTTGTTAAAATAGCTGTGTAACCACTGAAGGAACAGATACAGAGAATATAACTTCCGAGTAAGAAGATGGAAAGTAGAATGAGAGGTGGAAACACCTCAACCAAACAGAAAAAGCAGGCCCGGCCGGTGTGGTTCAGCGGTTGAGCGTCGACCCATGCACCAAGAGATCGCTGGTTCGATTCCCGGGCAGGACACATGCCCAGGCTGTGGGCCCAATCCCCAGTGGGGGGCATGCAGGAGGCGGCCAGTCGATGTTCTCTCTCATCGATGTTTCTATCTCTCTCTCCTTCTCCCTTCCTCTCTCTCTAAAATTAATAAAGAAAAAGCAGAAAAAATGGAAAGTATATCAAGATGGCAGAAATGAATCTCAGTTTGTCATTAAGATATACCTAGTCTAAACATCTGTGCAGCCAACAGCATTGCCTTAAAATGCATAAAGCAAATAAATGTTCAGCACTGCAAGGAGAAACGGACAAGTCCAGTAGGAGATCTGTACACATGTCTCTTAATACTCGACAGATTAACCAGACAAAAAGTGAACTAACTTATACAGTACAGTGAACTAACTTATTCTGATGCTCATATACAGAAAACTATATTCAATAATTAGAGAATACACATTCTTTTCACTCATGGAACATTTAAGAGAAAAAGTAGAAAGAAATAAAATATCAAAAGGGAACACAGAAGTGGTTTAATGCTTATTTCAAAATCTCTCTAAGGATTTAAACCTATTTTGTCTTAAAAAAGACAGAGACTTCGCCTTTCGTGTGCACGGATGTGACGGTCACAAAGGCGGCTCTCAAGACATACAGAAGTCCTCACTGAATGTCATCGATAGGGTCTGCGACTTTAAGCAAAATGACGTAAAATGAAACCGATTTTACCAAAGGCTCACTGATATAAACAACAATGGAGTTGCTAGAGCATCCCATCAAGGTTACACTGAAACGGCGCTGGACGAAATGATGCTGTTCGAGGACCAGCTGTATAAGGAGAGTGAACGAAGGATCTCGACGAGAATCGCCCAGGTTAAGTGAGCAACCGCAGGTAATGAAGTCCTTTCCCACGTGGGGGGAGCAGAAGGACCAGGTGAGTGGCGCCAGTCTCTAGGGAGAATTTATATAAAAAAGGAAAGCAGAGTCTGACAGCCGTCTTCAAACCCAAGGAGAGTCACACGGAAAAGCAGGGAAGGACAGAAATTACAGAGAGAAGAATTTGACCCAGTGTTTCTCTCTCTCTTTCTCGTCCCTCAAGACACGTATCAGTTTCCCTCTTTCTCCTAAGCTCCAAGGGCACTTCTACTTCTGAAACTTTCTAAATAAACTTTCCCTTACAATTTGAAAAAAAAAAAAAAATTTGTTCCAACAATTCAGTGTTTAACATTGGCTGGGAAATGGCCGGGCTGATCCTCAAAGGCCCCTTACAACCCTGTGTGGGACAGGAATTTCTGTCCAGAATGTTCTAGGAGGCCCAGACTAGCCATCTTTCCAACGCCATCTTCTTCCAGAGATTTCTTCACTCCCAATTCCCTCGATCCCCAGTCCCTAAAGATCTGCCCAAGATCCCAGTTCAGAAGGTAGGGGAGGAATAATGAGAACTTCAGTTCCCAGAAACTCAATTCAGCCATCGGCCTCTCCACGAACGAGCAAAATGAGCACCTTCTGCCCCGCTGCCTGACACCCACCTTCTAAGCCCACCCATGTCCGAGGAAACGCCATTTATCCAGCACACGGGGATGGATTACAAACGCATATAGAATAACTTAAAATGAACACGCCTAAGCTTCCGGAAGGAAAGCAAGCTCACCTTGACCTCCGCAGCAGATGGCTGAGTTGGGGGCCTGGCTCTGGGGGCTTCTCCTGCGGCCGGCCGGTCATGCTGCTCTCATGCTGCTGGGCAGGTGGGAAAAGGAGACCTGGTTCTGTAGCAAAAAGAGAAGGAAAGGTCACTTCTTCACCGTCTGCTCCTAGCTTTCCATGACCAGCCTGCAGAGGACACTATCCAGAAGCCCTGGGAGTCCCTGAGGCCGGCCTCACCCACTCTCGTGTCGCTGGGGAGCAGACAGGCCTGTGCTGGACAGTGTCCCATGCCCTCCAATGTGCCAGGCAGGGCTTTAAGGAATCGAGGCTGCAAAGATGAACCACAGTCCCTACTCTCAGGAAACAGTCGAGAGAGAGAGAGACAGACAGAGAGACAGAGACGTGTTTCATTGTAATATTACGTGGTAAGTGCTGTGATTTCCCCAAATTCTTTCAACAGCCTACTGTCCCACAGGGGAGGGGAGCAGGACTATTTGCCCACGCCGGTTTGGCTCAGCGGTTGGAGCGTCGGCCCACAGACCAAAGAGTCTCAGGTTCAATTCCAGTCAAGGGCATGTACCTCAGTTTTGGTTTGGACCCAGGCCCTGGTCGGGGTTGTGCAGGAGGCAGCCAGTCGATGTGTCTCTCTCATATCGATGTTTCTCTCCCCTCCCCCATTCTATCTGAAGATAAATGGAAAATATCTTCAGATAAGGATTAAAAAGAAAATGAACTGCTAGAAAAAGTGAAAAAATATTCATACAAAGCACAAGCCTACTTTTTAACTGTTCGATTCAACTGATGACCTTGTCGCATATGAAAGTTTCGAAGTGCTTACTCCCAATTTCTGCACTTTCGTTGTGACGGAGGAAGCTTGCAGACCACCCCCTGAACCATAGCTGAGTAGCATCACTATAGTAAAAGTTTATCAAATGCAACTTTCCTAAGGTGTCTGGCTGATCTTGGTTCAGAGAGAGTGGCTGGAAATAAAAATGATGTCAAATTTACCCTCCGACTACCATTTAGCAAGTTCAGCAAGTCTCTCTCCAGGAAGGAGAGCCATGGCAGGACTTGGGGAAAGTGTGTCTTTAGGGGGACAGACAGAGGCAGTGGGTTCAGGTAACAAGAGCAGACGTCTCATGGAACCTGGTCAGAGCTGTGCCTGGAGCCCTGTCCTGCTCCATCCTGGACTTCCAACCCTAACTGTGACAACCCCAGCCCTGAACATCACTTCCAACATGTCAAGGGAGCTGCTGGTATTCATTCCTTCTATTTAATGCTATAAAAATGATTTTTTTTTAAATTGAGAAATCCTTTGTCTGTGACTCAAAAAAAAGGCTTTTGAGTGCCGGTTGCCTTAATACTTGAGGGAGAGATTACAAGTCATTTCCACCCATTTGAATGTTTGAGAGAACGTGCTCACTCCCTCTAAATTCAGCTTTTAAGTCGTTCTTATTTTAAACTTTACAAGACGATAACTCTGCAGAAGAAAATTCTTTTCAAAGTTCTTTTTTTTTTTAAATGCAAACAGACATACACTCTCACTCCCGGCTTCAAATGCTAAATCATCTGCAATTTGGGAGTTTGTTGCTCGTGAAATTCCAGCGATAAGCACATCATAAACATTCCTATAGCAACAAATGCTTTTGATGCCACGGCTGTGATGTTACGAAGATTATATAGCATTATCTCTGAATGTTGGTGCAGAGAAGGTTATGGAAATAACTATTTATGTACAAATAGGTCAATATAGTAACTGGCAACCTGAACAGCAGACCGTGGCACGGGGTGGGAAGCGGGAACCAGCTCGCCCAGCCTCCTTCCTCTCAGCATGGGAAAGTAACTCTCGAAGGTTCCCACAGCAGCAGGAGTCCTTGGAACTCGTCTCAAGGACAAGCGTTGAGCTTAGACAACCACTTGGTCACCTTTTATTGGCCATCGACTGTATATCAGGTGCTGGGCCGGATCTTAGGATTCTCAAGATGGGCTCTTCTTCCAAGAGGCCCAAGAGAGACATATAAACAGGTAATTATAATCCTCCACCCCAGCTAAGAAGAGTCTTTTGGCCAGAGTGAAGGGAAAGGAAAGGAAAGGAAGGGAAGGTAACTAGCTCACTCCACCTATCCAACCAACCATTCATCCATCCAATGTTGACCAAGTGCCTAGTATGTACCAGGCAAGAACACGGCGCCAGGCCAAAAGACCAATGTGGGCCCTGCCTTCGTGGAGCTTATAGTCTAATGGGGGAAATCAACATTAATAGGTTAAACACAATGATAACTCTGTAATAGTGATGTGCTCTAAAAAAGCATGGCTACTGCTATAATAGCACATGACATCCAGCACGGAAAAGGGTCAGTGGTCTTTCCTAAGGAACCAGTCTTTAATCTGAGCCCAAGAATAAATTAGTGAAACAAAACAGGGAGGGCGGCAGAGACAAGATAGAGAAGGCGTTGCCGGCAATGAATAGCCCGTGCAAAGGTCCTGAAACAAGACAGGTGGCCCGCTGCAGCTCTGAGAGGAGGCTCTAATAGGATCAAACAGGTTCTTGACCTTACACCATGTTTCTGTCACTGTCATATTCGGGGCAAGCACCAAAGATGTGCAGGTTTTTCAAAAAGTGCCTGAGACGATACCAGGAAAATAAGGTACGTATCTGCTCGATTCTCCCTCATCCTAGGCAGGCAAGAAGCATCCACTCTGTAACAAGTTTTGGGGCTCATCTACGTTCTTTTAACCTGGCTAAATCCAGTGTGGCCCACAGTGGTGAAAACCGGCTGGTCAATGCTGACGTAAGACTGACAGGGAGTGTGGGTTTGAGATGCAGACGAGCATTCTCTTATTAAAATGATTGCTGGGGAAGTCTCACGATGGATGTCACTTGACAGAAGGTCATACATTTAATGCACAGAACACAGGGGCCGGGCAGACCTGTGTTCCAATCTGGCCCTGTCCCTCAGTGGCCATTCTTCTGTAGAACAGGGTCAGCAATGCCTTCCCTGCAGTGGTCCCAGGGACCTGAACACACCGCCTGGCTCCCAGCAGGCCTTGGACAAGTGGCCGCATTACTATCACCTCACCACAGTGGGTGGGGACAGCCATGCCCCTCCTTTGATTTGAGTATCAACTGAAACCCACGAAATGATTTCCCATCTAGGACAAGGTCTTCAGGGCAGCTGTGCAAGGGCCCAGGGGTCAGCCACCACTGACCAAGGGGCCTGAAGACTCACCATTTCTTGGTGGGTGCCCCGAAGGGTCCCCAGCTCTGCACCAGGGCTGTCCCTCACTGAGTCACACCTCATTGTCCCCGGGAGCAACCTCCCCAGAAGAATCCAGAAGGCAGGGTCTTCCCACTGCCTCACCCTGCTGCCTGGGCCTCAGTTTCCCTTCTGCACACTGGTGGTGACCAATGCTGCCTTACACACCACACTGTTGTTAAAGTTCAGAGGGAAATGAAGATTTAAGAGTCTTGGGAAGGGAAGAAATTATTATTTAACACTTGAAATGGGTACCGAGAGCCCCAAACCAAAAAGGAGGGGCTCTCCTCAGCCATAGGGCAGTTTTAATGAAAAGAACAGCTCACAGGTCACCGGACCAGGGGAGGGTACAGCCAAGGGAGGGAGGGTACCCAGGATGAAACTGTGGAGCCTGTGAAATGGGAGGCAGGGCCAGATGAAGTGTAAGAATTCCCCATGCCACCCACAGCACATTAGAAGTTGGCACGGATTTTTAAAAGCAGGAAAAGGAGGAGAGGGAAGAGAAGGGAAATGAGGAGGAAGAGTTAAATACAGATTTAATCTAAGAACATCAAGGAACAGTAGGGAGAGTAAACAATGCAGTGAGAAATCTGAGACTCCAGTCACCTGGGGACCAACCATTCTGTCCAATGAGTTCTATGTAGAAATGATGGTGACCTGGAATAAAACCTAATTTTCAAATGAGACACCCCTCCCCCAACAGCCAGGGAGACCCGAAAGCTTTTTAGATGTGAGGAAAACGCCCATCTCTTCTCCAAACATCTCTCCTCTTCTTTTGCTGGCCCATTCCCACCCCATGGCGGTTGGGCAAAGAATAATTTTCACGTACTGGAGGAGTGGATTCCTGCCTAGACCATTACGAGACAGAGGCGGACCACTTAATCAAGCTTTTTTGCAGCTGGCTATTCCAGAACAAAGAAGTTGGGCCATTCACATCAATACGACAGCAGCTCACACACTGTGAGTACATCAGATGGCCGACAATGGATGGCAGGCCACCATCCACTCTGAAACTTCCTCTGGCCTCTCATCCCTTTGCTCGCATCTCCAATGAGCTGGTCTTTCAGGTCTTCACACACTCTAAACTCTTTCCTACCCCAGGGCCTTTGCACATGTTGGTCCCGCTGACTAGGATGCTCTTCTCCTAGCTTCCCCCTCATTTATGTCTAGCCAGCTTTCAGGTTATAGCATCTGTGAGACTTCTTTGGCCCTCCAGAAATGTAAGTGTGCAGCAGTACTTATTGTAATTGTAATTACAGTTGTAATTAATTAATTATGTGCTAAACAGGTTGGTGTTCCCAGACTGTAAGCCCTACTAGGGCATGGGCAATGTCTGATTTTTTCACCATTATGTCCCATGGGCTAGCACAGCAGTTCTCAATCCTGACTGCACATTAAAATCACCTAGGGAGATTTAAAAAACATAGACAACTGAGTTCTACCACAACCCTATTAAATAAGTTTGCCAGGTGGTTGTAACATGTGGCCAAGGCTGAGAACCGCTGACTCGCTGACTCGCTTACTCCAGGAGGCCATGGGTGCTGCTGGGCTCCGGGCCTAGAGCAATCTCCAAGCGCCCCACGGGGTTACAGCAGGACCTTGCTCCCTTCGCTAGTGTGGATACAATGTATAATATAAATGTTCTCTTCCACCCCAGAGATTAAATTTGAGGAAATTCCCGAAGAGGGAAACAAACTCTTCATTGTTAGCGGGGAAATACTATGCCTTTCATGAAGTGCTCCTCCCACCGCCCCTCCCCCAGCACTCCCCTGTCCACTGACCCTGGTTTATCACCTTTATCCTCAGGGCCACAGGATTAACCGGCTGTGTTCCTGAAATACACTTAAATAGCTGGGGTGAAATCCCTTATTTTATAAAAAATTAAACCGGCCCGGCTACACTATGCAGTAGAATACAAAGCTTCACATTAAATTTCATTAAAACAGAAGAGTTCAAAGCCAGTTCGTGCTGGGAAAAGGCCCACCAGGCCAACCCCCTGCCCAAGGGGCACTGGGTGGGGGAGGTCACTCATGGAGACAGGGGGTGGTTCAGGGGGCAGGTCATCGGAGCTGATCTGGCCTTTCCAGGGCAAGCAGGGAGCAAACTGTCCCTACCTCAGTTAGCCTTACTAAAGGGGAGGGAGGAAGTGCTATGGTATAAAGGTCTGTGTCCCCACCTCACAATTCATTTGTTGAAATCCTAACCCTCAAAAGTAAAAGTGTTAGGAGGTGGGCCCACTGGGAGGTGCTTAGATCATGAGGGTGGAGAGCTCATGCATGAAATCAATGCTCATAAAAAAGAGCTCCCTTTCCCTTCCTGGCTGTGAACCAGAAGACAGCCCTCACCAGAACACGACCACGCTGGCACCTTGTTCTTGGACTTTCCAGCCTCCAGAACGGTGAGAAATGAATTTCAAATTTCTGTTGCTGATAAGCCACCCAGTCTGTGGTATTTCGTTATAGCAGCCCGAATGGACTAAGATGTGTGAAAAAAATCCAACCTCTTACATAGCACACAAACTACAACTCTAATTCCTGATGATTTCACAAGCACAACCAAAAGCACTGTTCAATGGGGCCCCACGACCCTGAGCAAAGCAGACCGTCATTTAACCAGTCGTAGGACGAGCTCTCCACGCAGCAACTTTCGCATCCATAGGGACCACCCAGGGAACATAAGAATGAAGCTTCCCTTAGCACCCACTAGGTTGGCCATAATAATGAAAAAACAAAAACAAACAAGTGTTGGTGAGGCTGTGGAGAAGTTGGAACTCTTACGCATCGCTGGTAGGAATGGAAAATAGTGTAGCGCCCTGGCCGAGTCTTCCCATATGCCAAAGGCTTGTGGGTTCGATTCCCCGTCAGGCACGTACAGGAGGCAACCAATCAATGTTTCTCTCTCTCTCTAAAAATCAGTAATAACATATCCTCGGGTGAAGATTAAAAAAAAAGAAAGAAAATAGTGCAGCCACTTTGGAAAACAGTGTGGTGGGTCCTCAGAACCTTAGACGTAGAATGACCATACGACTCAGTAACTCTACTCCTAAGCACATAGCCAAAATAATCGAAAGTAGGTACTCAAAAACAAAAACATGCTCATGAATGTTCAAAGCAGCCTTTTTTTTTAAAATCCTCACCCCAGGATACTTTTCCATTTCTCTTCAGAGTGGGAGGGAAGGAGGAAGAGTAAGAGAGAGAAACATAGACGTAAGAGAAGCATATCGCCTGGCTGCCTCCTGCACGACCTCGACCAGGGCCAGGGACCAAACCGCAACCGAGGTACATACATGCCCTTGACCAGAATTGAACCTGAGACTCTTTGGTCAGCGGGCCGACGCTCCAACTGCTGAGCCAAACCAGCCGGGGCCAAAGCAGCTTTATTTGTAATAGCCACAAAGTGGAAATGACCCAAATGTCCATCGACTGACTGCCAGATAAACAGATGTGGCATTTCCATACAATGGGACACTATTCAGCCATGAAAAGGAGTGAAGTGCTGACAATGCTACAATATGGGTGACCCTAGAAAACACTGTGTTAAGTGAAAAAAGTCAGACACTAAAGGTCACCTATGCCATGATTCTTTCTTTCTGAAGCACCCCAATATGTGAGACCATGGAGACAGATCAGTGCTGCCAGGGGCTGGGGGAGGGAGGATGGGGACTGGCTGCTTCATGGGTAGATGTCCTTCTGGGTGGAGAAAATGCCTTGAAGTAGGTGGAACTGATGGTCCCACATTGTGAAGGCACTAAATGCCACCGGCTTCCACACTTTAAATGGTCAGAGGCTTATTTTATGTGAATTTTACCTCAATTAAAAAAAAAAAAAGCTTCTTGAGCCCCACTCACCATGAGAAACTAACTCAGTAGGCCTGGGCTGGGCCCAAGGACCTGCTTTTGAAAAGAACATCTGGGTGATTCCGGCATGGCCTACAGGACAGGGCTGATTTGTGTAAATGATGCCTTTACTTTAGATGAATCAGTAAACACTGCTGCTATTTCCTGAGTGTCAAGTATGTACCAGGCACTGGGCTTGGTGCTTGCAAATACAGTACCTCAGAATCACACTGCAGGGTAGGATTGATCGCGGTTTTCTTTCAGAGACGAGGAGACTGAGGCTCAGAGAGTGTAAGATGCCCAGGGCACACAGCTGATCAAAATGGATTTGAACCAATATTTGTCTAATTCCACAGGCCATATTTTCCCTATCACCCTACACTTACACCAGTGTCCTTTAACAAGGCTT
The DNA here is from genome assembly GCA_030848825.1 of Tadarida brasiliensis. Classification (NCBI taxonomy): domain Eukaryota; kingdom Metazoa; phylum Chordata; class Mammalia; order Chiroptera; family Molossidae; genus Tadarida; species Tadarida brasiliensis. Next base: position 15,560,272 of record CM061262.1, read on the forward strand.
CCAAGTGGCAGAAATGTCATCATGTTTATTTGTGCAAAATGCTCTTTGTTAGAGATGTAGATCATCTTACTCAAAGTGTGGCCCTCAGTGTCCCCTGGGAATTTACTGGAAATGCAGACTGGCAGTCCTCACCCAAGCTTTGCTGAGTCTGACTCTGCTATACCAGATATCCGTGGGTACGCTACAATATGAGTAGCACTGTCTCTCTAGAGTGTGTTGTCCAACAGGGTAGCCACGAGCCACAAGTCACTATTAAAATTAATCAAAACGAAATACACTTTAAAAGTCAGTTCTTCCGTTGTACTAACCACGCGTGGCAAGTGGTGCCCACGCTGGCCACTAGAGAATGGAACACTTCCCTAACTGGGAGTCCTGCTGGACAGCGCTGCTGCAGAGAGGGGTACCTTGGCACTGCTGACAGTTGGAGAGGAATGATTCTCTGGGGTGCAGGGATTCCAGCATATGCTAGAACAGGAGTAGTTCTCATTCTGGGGTGACTGTGCCTCTCAGGGCACATCCTGCAATGTCGAGACATGTTTTTGGTTGTCATAGCTGGGGGATTCTACTGGCATCTGACGGGTAGTGGCCAGGGTTGCTGCTAAACAGCCTGTTGTGCACAGGACAACCCACGACAAGGAATCATCTGGCCCAAAATGTCAGAGTGCAAAGGTGAGAATCCCTGCTCTAGTAGTCAAGGAAACAGTCATTCTCAGTAACATACAAACAGGGGACTCGTGATGCCCACGTGCCCCGCCCCCCTCTCCTTTGACTGATTCAGAACCCCCAACCACACAGGAGTCTATTTTCCCCAAAAATACAGAATAAGAACTCCTGGTTTCTAAAATAATCTATAAACTCACAACTAAAATGAAGTCCCTACACTTCAAATCCCAAGAGCTGGGAAAGGCAGACATTCATTGCTGGCACTGTTGTTTGGAATGTGTGATAAATTCCACAGGAAACTAGTCTGCCTGCTGGTTAGGTGTAGATACCATTCATTCATTTGTTCACGTATCTATTTATTGAAAAGTATTTACTGAGCACCTACTACGTATCAGGTTTTCGTGCTGCAAACAAGGCAGTAGATAACAGAAGGCAGGTCCCTGCCCTGTGGAGGCGACCGACAGCACACAGTAAACAAACACACCAGCAGTGTAACACTGGGTATGATGAGTGTTAGGAAAGAAAATAAGCCAGGGTAAGGGGACAGATGAGTGATGGGGGATGGGTACCTGAGGTGGCCTGTCTGAAGAGAGACCAGGGAAGGTCACCTGAGCAGGGGACATCTAGGAAGAGATGTGAATGAGCTGAGGCTGAACCAGGTAATTCAAGGTGGTGAGAGGATTCCAGACAGAGGTAAGAGCAGGTGCAGGTCCTGTGGTGAAAGGAGACGGGTGGAGGCTGACAGCGAGGTCAGTGAGGCAGGCAGGGGCCAGGCGGCGGGACAGGAAACCACTGGCGGCTCTGAGCAGAGGGGAGATGGGCTTGATTAACCTTTTACATGGAAAACAAACTACAGGGGAACACGAGTAGAAAAGGCCAGACCAGTTACAAGGCTGCTGCAGTCTTCTAGGCAAGAGATGGCGATGACTTACTGTGAATGAATGAACGAATGAATGAATGAAACCATTAACATTAACACTAGTTCTCCACTTGGCCAATGCTACTGATATTCTATCTCAGATATATCACGGGTAGACGAAGCAAGTTCAAGCTACTTCGATGGGAAAATGCATCTGGGTTCCAAATGATCAAGGTGGGCTTTAAGTGGGGGACTGTGTGATCTGGGAGAAGTCAGGGAAAGGGAGGTGGAGGCCTAGGGCAGATTTGCAGGAAGAAAAAGGAAGTATTACCCAATCGTCCCCCTTTCTCCAAAGCCACCAGAGAAGGAGTCTGAGGGGGGCCCTCCCATCCTAGTTCTTCCAAGGGTTGCTGGGCGGTAGATGGGTGAGACCCAGCTCTTCGGCTGCAGGCCAGCGAAGGGAAGGGACCGGTCCCCTCAGAATGGCACTGCAGCTGTGAATGGAGGAAGGCAGGACCGTCTCTAGTCCTGCGGTCTCTGAGGTTTCAGGGCAACAGCCACAGCGCCGGCAGATCCAGGGCACCGTAAACCAACTATGCCTCTTCCTCACCGCACAGCCAGGCATGCCACCCGATCTCCCTGTCCTCTGCGAAACAGAACAAGACCCTGTCTCTCAGTGCTTATGAGAGGTCAAGCCAGACGATGCCCGCGCTGACAACTTCTGGGTGCTCGCGCCCTCCAGGGCAGATGCGGAAGGAGCTGTCGTCCACAGGCACAGGGGGTGGGGGGCTGTGCTGTCCTCCTGCCCAGGCCGTTAGCTTTACCCGTCACTAATTCATCCATTCGACACACATTTACTGGGTCTTCGGGCCAGCCACGGCATTTGGAAGAAACAGAAAGTGAGAGGCAGCCCCTACTCCCCAAGAACACATGGGCAGTGGGGACAGTGCATGGTGACCACTGCCCAGATTTTACGCCTTTGAACTAGAGCCACTAGCCCATGCTCTGGGGCCACAACCTCCCCTCCCCCTCTGACTCCTGGAAGCCTGCAGTATCCACCTGGGAACAGTGACCTCTGCTCCTCTCCAGACTGGCCAGCAAGCCTGGTGCTTTCTGCTGGAGTGGAAAAGGATGGTGAGAAAAAGGCAGGGCTGGCTGGGCAGAGGGAAACTGGAGAAGCTTCTGCCTTCGTCAAGCCCTCCTTCCAGCCCCACTTCCTCCCTCCGGTGGACGTAGCTCCAGAAGAAAAAGACTGAGATGGGTCAGGGACCAGGACAGCCGCTCCTGACCCACAGCTCGCCTAGGGCACAGCATCTCTCCGGAGCTTTAAAGGAACATCTTCAGGACATGGCTCGAGCTCTGAGTCATCGGAAGCAGAGAGGAGCCCTTGTAAAAATAACTCCAAGTATGAGGCTCCTGTACTCACATTATTCAAGAGACAAAGAATTTAAAAGCAGGGCAGGAAGCAGAGGAGGCAAGTGTCGTTCACATCAGTTTTCTTCACATGACAGGCAGCCAGAAACACCTGCCGAGCCCCCCCACCCTTGCTCCTCGGAGTGATTCCAGAAGCCGGAGAGAGGGTCTTCTTTGCAACCTCTGACTGTCCCTCCCACCCCTCTTCATCTGTGCCCTCCAAATCTGAGCCTCCAGGTAGCCCCTGCCAGGATTCAGAGGGCCCGGCTGTGCCCTCTCTGATGTCTTCCCAGAAATAGGGAATTCCCTCAAAGCCCTGAGACCTTCCACAAGCCCCAGGGGCGGGGTCTCTGCCGAGACTGTGTGCGGGAGGCTCTCTGGGAGGAGGCTGGCACGGGTGGCCAGATCCCTGATGGCACCTGTGTGTGGGGGCTTCCTCGGAAGACCATGGATTCCAAAATGTTAAGACAGCCAGCGTGTGTGGCCTTGGCGCTCACCCGGTCATCCTCAGGGCTTTGTGGGCTCCAAGAGGGGGGCGCTGCTGACTTGCTTCCCCTCGGCTTTCTGGAAGGTGTGAGTCTGTAGGGGTCGTGGGGGTAAGGATGGGGTTTTGAGACAAGGAAGAGAGCCCAGTAAGAGGACAAGCAAAGGAACAAGATGGGAGCAGAGAGAGGGGAGAAATAAAAAGACCCTGGGTCACAGGGGACAGGCAGAGGGGGGACATATAGCTTTTATTTAGCACTTATTAAACATGTCCTTTATAGGAAGCCATGACAGTGGTGGTCCCAACCTCTTTTTTTTTAAATAAATTTTATTAATTGATTTTTAAAAATATTTTTAAAATTGATTTTTTAGAGAGAGAGGAAGGGAGAGAGAGATAGAAACATGGAACGGCGGCCTCCTGCACGCCCCCACCCCCCCACCGGGGATCAAGCTGGCAACCCAGACAAGTGCCTTACCGGGAATCGAACTGGGGCCTCTCACTCCATGGAACGACGCTCAGTCCACTGAGCCACACCGGCCGGGAGGTCCCAACCCCTTGTGGCTTACAATTAAGAACAAACTAAAAACTACTTTTAGACAGGCGCACGTGCATATTAGGAAGTCAAAACCTCAACCAAGGCATGGTAAACATAAGTCACAGCTAAAGTCAGAACTCCGCCAAAGCCAGTGAGAGAACTAGCAGCAAACTTATCACTTTGTGCTTTGGAAACACCCCCATTCATGAGAACATTCAGTTTCTGGCTTCACAACAAGAAGCCCGCCTCACCCCAGTTTTCAGATGTCCACAGTTATGTCAGGGCACAGACACGAATAAGCCTTGCAAAATAAAGCTCATGCATCCAAAAATGTCTGCTGAGTGTCTGTTGTGTGCGAGGCATTGTGCTGTGTGATCAGCAACCAGTGAACGAGGAAGACAAAGCTCCCTGCCCTCGTGGAGCTTTTATTCAATAGGGGGAAACAGAAAATAAATTAAAATGCATAGTATGTTAGATGGTTACAGACACTACGGACAAGAATAAAGAATGAAATGGGTCATAATCAAGGAGGGCCTCTCTGAGGAGGTGACATCTGAAAAAACGACCTGAAGGTGAGGGAACCAGGGGTAGATCTGGGGGAAGGGCACCCGAGGCAGAGGGAACAGCAAGGGCAAAGGCCCTGAGGTGAGCACATGCCGGAGGTGATTGAGGAATTAGGAGAAGGATGGTGTGGCTGGAACAGGGAGAATGAGGGAAAAAGTAGTAGGAAATGAAGTCAGAGAGATCCTAAGGATGATGTGAAAATGAATGAAACAAATATAAATACAATGGAGCGAGCAGGTTGCTCACAAAGGGCACTCCGGAGAGGCCTAGGGAAGGACGGTCAGTGGCGCTGAGACCTGGAAGAGAAGAGATCTGAGAAGAGAACATTCAAAGCCACGGGGACAGCAGGAGCAATGGCCCGAGGCAGGGATGAGCGAGCACTCGGCAGGTGCACAGTGGGTGGAACACAGGCAGAGGAGTGGTGGGAGGGGGTTTCCCATGACTGTGGGGCCGTGGTTCTCAACCCGGAGCAAATTTGCCCGGAAGCATATTTGGTTGCCATTGGCATCTGGTGGGCAGAGGGCAGGGATGCTGCTAAATCTTTTAGAATGCACAGGACAGCCCCTCTCAACAGAGAATTATCTGGCTCAAAACATCAATAGGCCGACGATGAGAAAGCCTGGTGCAGGGCCTGACAAGTCATGAGAAGCCTGTGTGCAGAAGCACAGACCGAGGTCTAACCAATGCCAGTGCCTGACATCCTTACACCCATTCCACCCAGGCCCAGGGTATGTGTGCACAGAGGAACGAGAAGGATCAGCTCGCAGAACACAGGAGTCAGGGTGGGGACAGAGAAGCTGTGATAAGGTTCCTCCAGCCTAACTTGGAGCTAAGAGGGAGCTTCCGGAGCAGAGACAAAGGAGGCCGAGTGTGGGGAGGCCACGGAGGCTGTGTGCAAGCAGACAGATGACACCGAGGGCTGCGTCAGGCAGTCACTGTACCTGAAGAGTCAAGGCAGGGCCCTGGGTGACGGGGACAGGGGCCACTCTGTTACGGAGAAAGGGCAAAGGGCTGGAGAACGCTACAGGCGTGGACAGCCATCTGAGGCCAGTGTGTAGACAGCCCAGGAGTGACATCACCAAGAGAAAGAGCCATAGGTTGAAGAAACGGGACTCGGGAGGGCGTGACATGGGGGGAGGACCAAAAAACCCAGGACGCGATACCTGGAAGAGGCAAATCGGGAACCAAGAGGGGTCCGGAAAACAAGGGGCATTTCAGTATGAGCTCGAATTTGGTTATTACTACAGAAGGGTTGTTCTCTGCTCCACTGGGAGTGAAGGCACCTGAGAGTCAGGCCTCCTCGCTGCTGGTCAACAGCACTGCAGGTCACAGCGATTTCATGGCTCCCCAAAGTCAAGTAAGTCCGCAGACTGGGGAAGTGGCCCAGATGACCAATGACTCTGACATGCATTTAGCAGTAACCCCAAGCATGCCCCTCCCCCTCACCCTACTGATAACCTCAGTGAGTCATCTGGGGAAGCTGGGCCCACCCCAGTGGAAAGAGAATCTAGAAGAGGTTTTCATCTCTTAGAAATGAGAAATGTTCCTCGGTGTAGAAGCAGGCCACGCCCACTAGGCAGGGAAGCCTTCCTCACTGCGGGGAGGCTGAGGAGGGGCTGCCCCACAGTGACTTTGTTCCAGCAGGACTTCTGGTGGCACCGTCAGTCCGAGATTGTGTGGGCACAAGGAGGGGCCACCCTCACTGACACACAGTGCCGCCTCCCCTCCTCTAGTTCAAAAGTCACATTCATTCTCCTCCACCGATAAAACACATTCACTGTAACGATTTTAGCTGACACAGAACATATACAGACAAAATAAAAAAGAAAACCACTCACAACCTCTCACTTTGTGAGACTCTTTCTTTTCTTTGTGAGACTCTTTCTTTTCTTTGTGAGACTCTTTCTTTCCTTTGTTTTCTCTTTTCGCTAAACTTTTAAGACATTATGGTTGACATCATATTGTATATATAATTTTGTATCCTGTTTCTAACATAAGCATTTTGTCATGTTATTAAAAGCTCTTTTAATACCAGCTTTAACCACTGAATAATAATCCATAGAAAACCATGGTGTATTCCTGCACACTGTGAGAAGCACGTCCTCCAAGGACTTATTTCACCTAACGCAGGTGCTTTTAAGTGACCCCTAAGCACTGAATACAGGAATCGTCACCATCTCTTAGTACTTACTACAGTGTGCCAGTACTCTGCCTCCTGCTGTGTCAGGTGGCTGGGAGGGTTTGATGTGGGGATGACTTAATATCACAATGTCACATGCAGAATACTTTCTCTTCCTCCAGACTTGGGACCTCTACACTTCACTTGGTTGAGGGTCCTATCCCATCCCATTCTTCTCCCAGGAAAAGCAGGCTCTCACCTGCGCGTTCAGTGGAGGGGAAGCTCCAGGTCCTAGTTAGGCGCGGGGAATGGAGAAAGCATGGGTTAGGTCCTGAGAAGCAGAGGCAATACGGACAATGGAAAAGCTCCGAATGGCCATGGAGGACAGGAGTATAAAGAGGCTGGTCAGCCACCGCCTGCAGGCCGGCCAGCCACCTGTTTATGTAAACAGAGCTCTACTGGAACACAACCACACCCATTCATTAAATGCTGTCTACGCTGCTTTCAGACACAAGGAGCAGAGTAGTTGTGATGGAGACCACATGTCCCGAAAGCCTAAATATTTACTACTTGGCTCTTGAAGACAAAGTTTGCTGGCCCCTGTGTTTAGAGGCCAACCATCCTCAAAATCCGTGCCCCCCCACCCCATTTAGCTGAGAGTTGTCAGTGAGAAGCCAGGAACTCCGTCTTCCAGCTCCTCCTGCTGCAGAAAGGTGGGTCCCGTCGACTAGTTCTCACCAATGAAATGTGGGCCAAGGGATTTGTGTCATTTGGGGGCCAAACTGGGTGGGAAGTGGGTGAGTCTCCACCACCTCCTTTTTCCTTCCACCTGCACCCAGGGAACTCCTGGGCCCTGCAGTTGTGTTTTTCATTATTGCCCCTGAAAGGAGCCTCGTTAGACACTGTTCTAGTCTCCTTCCTCCATGGAACTGTAATATCAAAGATACACGTCTGTCTGTTTAGGTACCATGTGTGCATCGATGATTTATGTGTGATAATGGAAGACTTTTTTCTCCTTTGAGTATAATATTGCCCCAGCAGGAGTGTATTCTCCAGGGCACAGCAGGGCCACAGGTGGAAGGTGCCCACGCTACCTTATGGAGGAATGCTGGGCACATCTGACTGGCAACTGCATGTGTTCTGAGAGCAAGAAAGGACTTCTGTCATGTGTAACCCCCAAAGCAGGGGATGATCATGGCAGCCAACACTGCCTTCTCGAAGTTCATACGAGACCTAAATTTGATCATTTTTTTTAAAGTACAAATTGGCCCTGGCTTGTTTGGCTCAGTGGTTAGAGCGTCAGCCCGCGGACTAAAGAGTCGCAGGTTCGATTCCTGGTTGTGCGGGAGGCAACCAATCGTGTCTCTCTCACATCGATGTCTCTCTCTCTCTCTCTCCCTCCCTCCCTCCCACTCTAGCTGAAAATCAATGGAAGAATATCCTCGAGTGAGGATTAAAAAATAAATAAATAAAAGCACGAATTGGATAGGATTGGACAGGCATGTAATACTGTAAACAACAAGGAACCTCTCCCTAAATCCTAAAGAAGGTAAATCTAGGATTAAAAGCCCCTACTTCAGATGGGGGAGAGATTAGCTTGTTAGCTCTGGAAGAGATGTAGGCAACAATTTAACAGATTCAAGAAGAGCTGAGATGAATTCACGAGAGCAACCTACTAAAGATGGCTAGCAAACCCACTGCATTCATGACATCCTCTCTGTCTGGACACAGCATCACCAAGAGGACGGTGGAAGGGTTTGTTGTTAAGACATACTTTCAAACAGCAAAGGAAACAGGTGAAGGCTACTGGGGGAGAGACTGAGACAACTTTGTGGAAGAGAGACAGACTATGGAGACTAGCGCCGACGAGGCTGCCCCCGGAGCCAGGGCCGGGAGGGGGCTTGGACGTTAGGGGAGTCTGTCAGCCTGGCAGAATGGCCAAGAGGTGCGTGGCTCCGAGATGCCAGGGCAATGGAGGGCAGCATCAGAGGTGAGGCTGGGCAGGGGGACCATGTAGAATCTGAAGTCACACCGCGGAGTCCCCGCTGGAGACTCACGGGGCAGCCAGGTATGTACTCTCCCAAGCAAAAGAAGGGAATTTCCTTCTCTGAAGAAACCGAACGGACCCAAAGAAAACATATGACATCCAGGAAGCAGCAGAACAAACCTAGTCAAATAGTACAGGAAAACCCCAGGTGACAGTTGGGTAGCAGAGACACCGAAACTTGAGGGAAGGGAGAATACATAAAACACCCAACTGGCTAGAGAGCTTAAGGGGGAAATGAGAAAAAACAAAGGCAATGGGATACTCTTGGGGGGGAAAAAAAGCTGTTTACAAAAACAAAGGATTCATAACATACTACTTGGCTCCAAAGAGGATAAGAGATCAGACCTCAGCGTCACACACTTGAAAGCCTTCGGGCAGACAGATAAGGAAACAACCGCAGGTACGTGGGCCGCGCATCCCTGGTATGAGCAGCAGGGACCGTCACTGGGGGGGGGCAGGGACTGTCACTGGGGTGGCCCAGCCCGTGGTGAAGCCGGCAGCCTCCAGCTTCACCAGCTAGGAAGTCAGACCACAGGTGCCGGATCTCCCAGGTTTTAGAACAATACCCCTCACTCTCGATCTTTTGTGAAAACTCTCCCTTTTTTAGAATGTTGGGTGAAAATTTTAAAAATCACGAGGCAAACCAAACAAGTGCGTCCGAGGGTGAACTGTCAACGTGCAACTTGTCGACACATTCGCGACAACATAAACTCTCCATCTGCTGCCTTCCCCGTCTTTAGAATCAGCCGCAGACAAAGCATGGAAGGCTAACGGCAGTCACAAAGTCAAAACGTGACCACCCTCAACCAGTAAAGACGGGACAGAAACTGGACCGTGGAAGGCAGCTGGGGTAAGGACACCAACGTCTTCGCGCCCCTGAGCAGGGAATCGAGAGACACTGCTGCTAATGAACAGAAGTATGACGGCAGGACCTCACTTCTCAGGCTCCCCAAACAGAGGATCTATAAATAACAAAACAACTATGTTGTGAGGATGTGGGGAAGGGGGAGAGGGTGGTATAAGTGAGCTACATTGTCATCTATCACAAAAGGAAGTGAGCTGATAATTTCTTAAAAAGGAGTAAAATAAAAGTACTATATTTAAAATATGGAGCCAGAAAAATAACTGAAAGAGTTAAAAGTGGTTGCCCCAAGGGAGTGGGACTGGGTTAGGCAGAGAAGGGGTCAGGAGACTGTTGTTCTTATTATAAATTCTTCTGAATGTGTCCCCCCAACCCCCACCAGAATAAAAAAACAACCCAGAACACCTTTTGCAAGAAAATGAAACAGATTAATTCATGGGGTTGATTACTGGGCCACATAACTAAGCCTGCAAGGCTGACTCTCAGCGAGATACTGGAGATGGCACTCAGAAGGGTTTAAATGAGAAGAATCTGATAAATGAACCAGTTCCCGAAGTGTGGGGAGGGTTAAAGCAACCACCATAGATGGTGTAGCACCCAGACACTAATAGCAGTGGGCAGCCCTTACTATCCCCAAGTGTGAAGGGCAAGCCTCTCATTCCCCAAGTTCCTGGAGCTGGGAGGAGCAGGAGGTATTTATACTCCACCCTCTCCTTCCTCCTTTCTTGCATCTCCTGCTGGTGTCTCCTACTGGCCAAGACCCAAACCCAGCAGGTAAAGAAAAGGAGACCACATGCTTGGCCGGTGTGCCTCAGTGGTTGAGCATCGACCCATGCACCAAGAGGTCGCCGGTTCGGTTCCTGGTCAGGGCACACGCCCAGGCTGTGGGCCCGATTCCCAGTGGAGGGCATGCAGGAGGCGGCCAGTCGATGTTCTCTCTCATCGATGTTTCTATCTCTCTCTCCCTCACCTTTCCTCTCTCTCTAAAATCAATAAAGAAAAAAATTTTTTAAAAAAGAAAAGGAGCCACAGGCGCCAGGCTCCCAGCACACAGGAGGCAGAGACGGGGACTGCGAGGAGGTGGCAGGTGGAGAGTAACCGGCACACATTCTCATACCCTCCATCACCTATTGAACAGTGAAAAAGTGGATTCGATAAAGCACACATCTGGCCCAAGTGGTCATTCTGACCTTCTCTAGTTCAGCAGCAGAACAAAGGGATTGCCAAAAGGAAGCGATATAAGACGTGTAATTTCCCCAATTTTCATTAGTGAATAGAGATGAACGACCTTCACATGTAGGCCCTACATTTAGTCACAGAGGAGAAACAAGGTATACGAAGCCAGAATCCCATCAACTGAGAAAAGGAGAGTGAGACAGACCCGCGAAGAAAGATGGTACAACGTGGTGTGATGAGCATTCCACGAAGAGTACAACCACACGTGGCTCCAAGCCCCAAACCAGGAGGCGACACGGCTCCCAGGCTTTTCAGAACAGGGGAGCCTTGTTCCACCCTTGAAGGGTGAATGGAATTAGACAAGAGAGGCAACGTGTGAGACCTATCAGGGGGCCAGCGAGCAGGTCTGTCTGATCACAGGAGGAATAAGAATCAGGCCGGCGGTGTGGCTCAGTGGTTGAGCGTCAACCCATGCACCAAGAGGTTGCCGGTTCGATTCCCGGTCAGGGCACATGCCTAGGTTGTGGGCCCGATCCCCAGCGGGGGGCATGCAGGAGGTGGCCAATTGATGTTCTCTCTCATCCATGTTTCTGTCTCTCTCTCCCTCTCATTTCCTCTCTCTGTAAAATCAATAAAGGAAACATTAATTAATTAATTAATCAATTAATTAAATTTAAAAAAGAATCAAGCCGGGCAGCATAATGGAGGGATCCAAGTGTCAGTCTCAGGGGCTGGAACTTTATTTTTGGAACAAGATGTTGCCAAGGTTTTTGGATGAAGCGACATGCCTGAAACAGTAGGGAAATTACATGGGTGGGACCCGACCCGGTGTCAACAAGAGAGAAGGTGGGGATATGCAGAGGGAGACCCGCTGTCGTGGGTGTTTAATATCTGTGGAAGGATGAGAGGCAGGGAGGGAGGGGAGAAGGGAGGATGGATACAGGTAAGCATCTAGATTGTCCAAGACTCAGCTACGGGGTCATCTCCTCTATTAAATTTTTCTTGACCAAGCCCTGCCTTCCCGATAGTGGGAATGTCAGACTCCAACTACGTGAGGTTGGAACACGTCACTGAGCTCACGTTTCCCGCTATTAATACACGAACCCCATGGATGCAACGGTGGTGACTTACTCATCTTTATATCCCCAGGTCCTGGCTCAGGGCCTGACCCACAGTAAGTGCTCCACTGGATGAACGAAGGGATGGCCAGCAGATGAGGGAGGACAGGGGCGTGCATCAGGGTGGTAACGGTGCAAATGAATGAAACGGCACAATCAGTAGGATCTGACACCTGGATGCTTCCCAGGGTGTGCAGGCCTGATGCCTGTCTCTTTTGGAAAGTGGGAGATTATAACATAATTGCTTATCACTCAACAAATATTCACAATTGCTTTATCACTCAACAAACATGCCCAGCTTGTGAGGGCATGTCTGGTTATTAACAGATTGTGCAACAAATTAAGACATCGGAAACAAATCATGAATGAGAGAGAGGTGGGGCCCAGGGCAAGAACCAGAGGCCAAAGTGCCCTCTTACATACTATTTAGGAGGACGGGTCAGACATGCTGGCTTGCTCTCTTCAAAGGTGTCATCATTCCATTCTTCCCAGTTCATTTCGCGAGATGACAAGGAGCAAGAATCCCTTTCCAGGGGGCTGTTTCCCCACCACACACCAACGTCTCATCTATTACCACAGGCCTGTTTTCAACTAATGGTCTTGGCAAAAATCATAGAAAGCAAAACAGTGCTCCCGCGTTAGGTTCCAGAATAACAGCAGCTGTTGGAATTAAACAGCCAGGCTGGTAGCCCAATGACGAATAAGAACAACTTCCTTCAAAAACTGCCATTAATAGGCAAGGAAGGTATTTGTGGTTCCCTGGACAGTAAAACTCACCACTTCTAATCAGATAAACTGCTGCCCTAAATCTCATAATCCTATTGACCATTCGTGTAAGTAAAGCATCACTTACATCAATGGACCCAAAAAATTATTTTGAGAACCTCATTAAAATCTTTGAGACGTTTAAGACCCCCCACCTCCCACCCCAAACACCCTGGCCAGTGTGGCTCAGTTGGTTGGGAGTCCACGCACCAAAAGGTTGCTAGTTCGATTCCTGGTCAGGGCATAGGCTCGGGTTGTGGGCTTGACCCCGGGTAGAGGGCATGCAGGAGGCAGGAGATCGATGTTTCGCTCTCACATAGATGTTTCTCTCTTCTCCCTTCCTCTCTCTCTAAAAATCAATATACTATTCTTTTTTTTTAAATTAATTTATTTTTGTTACAGATATTTCTCCTTTTTTCCCCATTGACACCCTAAACTATTCTTTAAAAAAAAAAAAAAAAAAAAAAGACTCCCCTGATACCATAAAATACTTACAAATGAGGGGAGGGGTAGAATCTGATAAGAACGTAGTACCACCAAGACAGACATGAGTGGTGGCTGATTCGTGACCTTCCTTCACCCAGGGAATATGTTTGCTGTCTCAGCCTCAGAGTGCGGGTGCCCAGCGACTCCCTGCTTCCCTCCACACACTCTTGTGCATGTCCCAAAGTAATTTTTCCAACAGTTCTCCCAAGAAGCCCAAGGAGTTGCCGGGGCTGGTTCCTTTATTCCCATTTCACAGATGGGAAAATTGAAGCGCATATATCTGTGTAAGCACCTTGCCCCAGGGTCTCGGAGAGGAGTCACTGATCCTGGTTTGGAACACTGGTCTCCTGATGACTTGAATGCGAAGACGGTGACTTACTCATTTTTGTAGCCCCAGGTCCTAGCACAGAGCCTAGTCCTAGTCCTGGTCCACAGTAAGTGCTCAATAAACGTTTACTGAATAGAGGAGTCCCAGTACCAAACGACTACATTAACCTCTCTCAGGTCTGGATTTCTTTATCTCTAAAATGGAAATAACAACATTCTCCTCACAGGGTTAACGTGTGGAAAAACACATTCCCATAAGCAAAGCGTTTACCACACTGCCTGGCACGTGGTTCGTCCTCTAATCTTAGCTACCATCGTTGATGCTATAATTGCTGTGAAGCAAAGAGAACAGGGTATGTGAGGGCGAGTGGCATGGATGTGGGGGCGGCGCTACCCTAACTAGGGTTGTAGGGCAGGCCTTCCTGAGGGTGCGACATCGCAGCATGAACAAAAGGGTCGCCTGCCGGACCTGGGGAAGGGCAGGGCCGGCGGAAGGCATGGCAAGGGCTTGCAGATGGGAATGAACGCGGAGTGTCTGAGGAGCAGAAGAGGCAGTTTTGTTGATGGTTTGATGTCCCCATTCCTATCCCTAATTTTTAGGAGGAAGTATCCATCTGCAGGGCCGCCCCACACCAGGCAGTCTGAGGGTTTGGTTAAAGCATCTCAAATAGGTCTGAAGGACCCGCTTTGCTGAAAGTTTTTAAAAACTCCCTTCAGCACTGCTCACACACTGCTAACACTGACCTCACTTTCTAGCCCGTGGACAACAGACGGGGAGGACGAGGCTCCAGTTCCCCTCCATCCTGGAAGTCCCTGCTGCCGCTCAGCAGCAGCCACTGCGGGCAATTTCCCAGCACCCACCCCCAGAGCCGGGCCCAGAGCAGGTCTCAGCAGGAGCAAGGAGGAAGGAGGCACGCTGATACAGTAGCACCGGGAGAGGCTCACACGGGAGGGGAGTCTGCACTGAAACACACTGCTGCCCTGGGTCATCTGAGGCTGTTCTATCATCTGAAGCCCGAGAGGAACCAAGTCAAGGGCTCTTTAAAGCACTGGTCCCACTTGTCTTGTCCTAACTTCCTTAGGCTCAATCAGTGAGAATGGATTCGGTCAGGAACAGCCCCTCCTCTGACCACCGGCCCTAGTGGTCAACACTGTCCATGAGGCCAGCTGCTAGGCCCTCCACCTCTGGACCACCCCAATGTGAGGCAGGTCCTGGAACACCCCGGCCAGCGGCACCCCAGGTCAATGATGCGAAGTCCCAGGCTGGAGCTGCCTCTTCCCAGGACCAACCTCCTGCCCGCCCAACCCCCACCCTCACCATGGTCAAGCAGCCCCCAGAGTTAAAAATGTAAACGGTGAGCTTGCCCTTCTTCTGAAGGAACTGAGGACCACAACTGAGAGCTCAGTCACACACACATTGCACCAACCCATCACTTAGGCCCCAGCAAACGAGGTGAAGGAAACCCAGAAAGCCCAAGGCTCCGGTCATTCTGGAAACACACCGCAGAGGCGAGAGGCTGATTAAGTTTGACTGTTTAAAACGTATCAGTTGTACGTGGAAACAAACAAAAAAGGGTAAACAAAATTAAATGTCAAATGAAAAAATTATTTGCCACGTGCATTATTAATACACTTAATATATAAAGCAAGCTTAAAAATCAATAAGAAAATGATAAACACACAAAGAAAAGAACGGGTTACAGGCAATCCATGGAAGAAGAAATAGAAATGGCACAAATACATGAAAAATTGTCAGCCTCAGGAGAAATCAATAAAACGTAGATGAAAATAACCTATCAAAGCGGAAAAGGTTTTCATATCATACTGCAGCCATGGCGAGAATGTGGAGGAAACGAGCATGCGCTGACGGTAAGCTAACCAATGTCTAGCAGAACCTAAATGCACATGCACTCTGACCCAGGAACCTCTTCTGCAGAATGTGCACATCGTTACACACAGAAATGCGTGTTCAGAGAGACCCAGCGCTGACCAGAGTGTGGAGAAGCAGGCACATTCATGGACTGCTGGTGGGAATACAAATCGGCATCACATGTGTGAAGAGAAATTCAGCACCAAGCACCAGAAACACCTTCAAGTTTTACATATCCTTTGACCCAGACATTCTACTTAAGGAAATTTCCCCTTAGGAACTCATCCTGGATATGCCTGAAGATTTAGTTACAAAGATGCTCATGTGCTGTTTTATTTATTTTTAAAGTCTAGAGACAGGAGTTGCATGTTTAAAAATGTGTTTATTGATTTTAGGGAGAGAGGAAGGGAGAAGGAGAGAAACATCAGTGTGAGAGAAAAACACTGACAGGTTGCCTCCTGCACGCACCCCAACCAGGGATCGAATCTGCAACCTGGGCACGTGCCCTGACTGGGAATCAAACCAGCGACCTCTCGGTGCATGGGACGACGCCCGACCGAGCCACACAGGCTGGGGCTCATGCGCTGTTTTAACGGGAGGTGGAGGGTGGGGGAACAACACCAATGTGTTAACTGTGAGACTGGGTAAGCAGAAGGTACGGACAGAGAATGAAACACTACAACGTTATTCCAAATGATGCTGTGGGCTTTCTGGTTAAAAAAACGGTAGATGGTAAACATGTGTTTATCTCCTTTTCCTTCCAAGACGCCACAAAAATGATAGTAAAGGAATGTTTTAATTGTATAAACTTCCAAAGTTGAGAAGAACAGAGTTAGCAGCACACTGGAAGATAGCAAATGAACAGGTGGCGTAACTGAGCCAGCAGGACTGAGCGCTCCCAGAAGGACGTGTGAAAGACCGACACACACATGCTCCCATTCACTCCCTCTCCCCACCTGCATGCACCTTGCAGGCAGGAGACTGGAGGTTCCCTTCCAGACTAGTGACAAACATGTCATCCTGAGTAGTGGCCACTTCCCCATGGGTCACCCAAACAAGTTCCCCAGGAGCAAACCACTAAGTCAGAGGGACAAAGGCAGAGACATGGGAGAATGAAGGGCTACTGGGTACTGTAGATCCCTGAGCAGGGGAGAGGGACGGACAGAGCCTGGGGTAGGGCCTGACCTTAGGTAGGCGGAGGGTACCTTGGTGGGGCCCTGGGCCAGTGCCGTCTGCCATGCCTCTGGGCCCTGACATTCTGGGCCACTCTGAATGCCAGGTAAAGCCGGACTATCAACACTGCCAGGGGCATGTGCACCCCCAGGCCACCACCCACATGGACAGTCCCTTCTGCCCTCAGCCACCCTCCTAAGTAAAATGTGTCACTAGCCATTCTTTTCCTGAAAAGTCAGTAAATATTCTAAACTAGGCATGACCTCCATGCAAAGAAGAGGCTGTGTGTGTGTGTGTGTGGGGGGGGGGTGGCTCGCAGGGCTGAGTCCAAGGAAACTTTGCCCACTCTGCCTTCTTCTCACATCTCCACAGAGAGAGAATAATGGCTGTGAAAACAGACTTCATTACAGGATTCCCTTGGACCATCAAGGCTCTCCCAGTGGTGAAGGTCATGGCAAAGCCACTCTCCCTCTTGGGCTGCAGGCAAAACTGAAAGGGAGCCCTGGCGGGGTGGCTCAGTTGGTTGGGCATAGTCCTGTGCACTGAAAGGCTGCCAATTCGATTCCCGATCAGGGCACATGCCCAGGTTGCAGGCTCGATCTCTGGTAGGGGCGTGCAGGAGGCAGCTGATCAATGTTTCTCTCTCCCTCTCTAAAAATCAATTAAAAAACAAACAAAAAAAAAACACTCAAAGGGAGAGAGACCTCAGGTGGGCGGGGCTGAGGCCAGGAGCACCTCTCCTCAGCCATTTAGGCTCCTCTATGGATGGGACAGTCCCCTCTCAGGCAAGGAGACAAGTCTGTTCCTTTTCTAGACTCCCTCCCCATCACCGTGAACCCGACCTCTGTAAATGTGCTCACAGGGCCTGTCTGAGGAAGACCGCTTCTCCTGGCTTCTTAAAGACAGCCAGTATTTATTTTCCTGTCACTGTTCACTCTTTCTAAGAATTCCAGAAGGCCGTGTTCTGGCCATTAAGATCTAGGTCAAGATGGGAAAATGTTTCCCATTGGGTAACACTGGGAACAATGAGGGTCCTCTAAGGAGCCACCGCCTCAGTAATGCCAGGCCTTTCTGCCAAGCAGAGAGCATAGGGCAGGAAATTGGCCTACTGTCATGTCTCAAACAATTATGTGTATAGAGAGAGCATCCATGATGGTCCGGGACTGCTGCCTGTGAGGCGGTCCCAGTGAGCCAGGGGCTGGAGGTTAACACACAAGGAGGTTAACACATACGTCCATGTGTGAGCCAACAGAGGGAACCGGCCTCCTGCCGCCCAGCACAGACGTGTGCACTCATCAGTCAAGGGCTTCTCCCCAACGGTGGCCAATTCTGTGTTGGCTGGGGTTAACTCAGATGGTTCCCGATTAAAGTCATCAGTAAAGGAAAATGTGCCTTCATTTTCAGAAGTTTATTTAACATCTCGCTTTCATCTTTCTTGGGTTCCACATAACTTGGGGAGCTGGGTTCAGGTGACGTTTTAGGGAGCTCACAACTGTAGTTGATGTTTAAGGCCTTACGTACGTAAGTTGCCATGCGCCTGGTGAGAGGTGGATGGGGCATCCGAGAGGATGTTTTCTGAAGGTCCTACCACGTGCTTCTATCAGGTACCCAACTCATCGGTTACTTAAGCTTCTTCCCTCTGGTGCTGACCTTGGTCCCTGAACAAGGGTGTGGAGTTCCCGCCACCATTAGGTAAAGGACCCCCCCACCCGGTTCCAAATGGCACAAGGGGCGGAAAATAACCAGAAGACCCAAAGGGGCCCCGTTACTGATTTAGCCTCCATGGGAAGAAAATACTGGCGCCTCCTAGGGCCACTTGGGCCCCTTGAGCGCTTACTTAATGTGAAGAGGAAATTGCCCCACAGACACCCACCAACGGACACAGAGACGCCGAGGCCAAGGGCAGTGACGAATCCCAACGGCCACATCTGACTACCTCCCTCCATACAGACATGGAAAATTTCAAGGATGCAGCAAAGATATTTTTTCTTTTACGCTGGAGCTACTAAAATAAACATATATATATCTGTTTATATACACATACATACATACATATATATACACGTATATATAAAATATATATTGCGTTGTTTATAATACAAACTATAATGCATATACACAAACACATGTACAGAGGTTAATGCAAAATACACACACATACACACTCAAAGGGGCACACACACATATCCATGTGTGTGTGCATGTATTTTATATACAAGCCAAGAAGCCCTGGAGGGATAAATGTGGAAATCTGAAAATAAAGCAAATCAAACTTCGGAAAGGCAAGTGAACCAGTGATCTGAAGGCAGCTGAGTGGTGGGGGTCATGGCAAGCTTCAGACAGAACCTCAGATCTGCCTGTGCCCACCACTGCCACAGCACCCGAGCTCCTTCCAGAACAATGCCATCTCGGGCTCCTCAGCAACCTCCGCCACTATTACCCTCTCTCAAACGTTAAAGTGACTCCAATGTTAAATGTTAAAGTCCCAACCCCAGTATTCTCAACAATGATATACCTAACAGTATTAGACAGGTCAATCTCAAGCGTCAAGTCTCCTTGTAAGAAAGACTTGCTTGGATGGGCCAAGTCCTGGTGATGTTTCGATTTGGTTAGAAAAATCCTGTACAGCAAATCCTCCATCCAGGCCCGACCACTTACAGCGGTCACTCCATGCTGAACACAGCTGGTTCTGTGCTGGCGGGAGGACAGACCAGAGAGCGGGGCCAGGGGAGCATGTCATGGCTCTGCTGTGGCCTCGACTCCCCAGTGGGAAAAGGGAATTGAACTCTGAGACCCCACCCGGGCAAGAGCCCCCACCCCACAGGCCCAGAGGCACGGTACGGACAGGTGAGTGGGCAGGGCTGGAGGGACGCTCCGTCTCAGAGCTATGAGTGAGCGATCCACTGTGGGAGCAGCAGACATCAAGACGCCCGCATGCACCTGAGTGACGCGTTGTAGGAGACAGGAATGGACACTGGGGTTCCGGTCTGAGGGATGATCCTGGCTCACTCAGCTTCGTCATCGGCGAGAACTTCCATTCATACTGATGTGAACTGACACAGTGGTGTCAGCACTGACCTGGCTGGATGGTAAGTAGGCGGGTGGTACGAGGGGCCCCAGAAGTGACTCCAATTGCTGTGATTTCTGCACAGCCAGATCAAATATTTATGGGGTCCGCTGTGAGGGTTAAAAGCAGAGAGGAGGGAATGGGCAGGGTGGGAGGGGGCAGCAGGGAGCCAGAACTCTTGGCGTACCTGGCAGTGGGGGCCAAGAGCCAGGAAACCCCTCTCCAGGTGCTGGGGGCTAGCACCAGGCACTCCTCCATTCCACAAGCAGCTCAAGGGAGGGCCTCCCTCCACTGACAAGTCAGGGCCACTGAGAACCACCATGATAATAATAACCACAGCCAACACCCCACAGCGCTCACGGGTGCTTTACCTGTCTTACATGCATACACTCATTGTATCCTCACAACAACTCTCCGTGTACATATTATTTTGCCCATTTTACAGTGGAGGAAACTGAGGCACTAAGAGTTTAAGTGAGCAGATTTGAACCCAGCCAATGTGGACCCAGGGAGAGCCAGGGCCTGTGCTTCCACACACTTCTGGACCACAGTCAGCAAGAGCACGCGCAGGGCCTGCCGTGCATCACACGCCAGCAACGTGCTGTGTCTGGGCACTTGCTCGTGCGCTACCTCTGGGGATTCCCTCCCTCTGCTCTCCTCCCCAACTGCCCTGCCAACCTGGTTACAACCTGGTCCAACTTCAGCTCAACCATCACTTCCCCGGGGAAACCCTGGCTCCCCCAACTCGGTCTGACCCCCGTTATTTGCTGACATGGCCCCTCTGTTTCGTCTTCCTATCACTTCCCACGGCTCCACGTTATTTGCTTGCCTGTTTACTTAATAAATGCTTCTCTCCCCGTCTACTCCAAGCCAGTGCCGTCCAATAGGACTTTCTGCAGTAGTGGGGATATTTTATGTTACGCTGTCCAGTGTGATAACCACCAGTCAGCCACACATGGATGCTGAGCACTTGAAATCTGGCTGATGAGACTAATTTGGCTAGAAGGGGCTGAACTTTAGATTTCACTAAATTTTAATTCAGTTTAAAAGTCCCCATGTTATTGGTGACTACTCTATGGGACGGTGCAGGTTCATCCCCTTGAGGGTCTGCTTCCGCTGCAACATCCCCAGAGACTGGCATGGTCAGGACGCAATAAACGTCTAAACGGATGAATGAGGAATGAACAAATGAATGAATGCAAAAACACACAACAGGGCAGCTGATGAGGGAGCGAGAAGCAGGAAGAAGGAGGCACCACCTTCTTCTTTCCCATTCTCTCTGTGCTGCCCTGCTGCTCCCCGGCCACGAGCCACCACCACTGACCATCGCGCCCTATCCCTGGTCTTGAGAGGCTCCCGGCAGCAGCTTCCTGCCCCACCTTCTAATCCTCCGTGTCCACTGGGGTCAGGAGCCACAAATGCCCCTTTCTGTCCCTCCTCACTTTTGCCAGAAAGTGTGTCTTCTGCAGGCTGTCTTTATTCCACCTATTGGAGATGCACTAGAGTCAACAAGCCATCTTCTGCAAGAAAGATCACCCCTGTCCAGCTGGTGTGGCTCAGTGGTTGAGCGCTGACCCATGCACCAAGAGGTTGCTGGTTCGATTCCCAGTCAGGACACATGCCCAGTGGGGGCATGCAGGAGGCGGCCAATCGATGTTCTCTCTCATTGATGTTTCCACCTCTCTCTCCCTCTCCCTTCCTCTCTCTAAAATCAATAAAGGAAGAAAAAAAATTTAAAAAAAAAGAAAGATCACCCCAACGGAAGGTTCATCACCCCCTTCTTCCCCACTCCAAGCTCTGCATCTCCTGTGCCCTTGGGGGTTCCCATTGCACCTGCACAGAACTGAGCAGGGCAAGTGAAAATCCTCCTATCAGACCCTCGCCCCTGACCCCTGGCCGAGAACCGTAAGCTGAGGAAAGAGCAGCTTGCGTGGCTCGGGGTAAATTCACAGCACCCCCGACTGGGTGGTCAGCAGCTGGGGTCAAACTCCAGTTCGGCCACTAACATATCACATAGCTCGGTGAAGCCTCACAGACCTGTCTCAGCAGCTGGTGCTCAGTGTTCGTTCAGCACGTGTTTATTAAGCCTCAGCTGCATGCAGGCTGTGTGCGAGGTACTGGGGGTACGATGGCGATAAGGCAGTAGGGTTCCTGCAGGTCCTCGCGAGTGTCAAAAGAAGACAAGTGCGTGATGTTTTTCTTCCTTTAAGGAGGGAAGCTGGGGGCAATGGGTCCTGGGGGTGTGGGAGAGTGGGTATCTGCAAAGGGAAGAAAAGGGAGGGGAGAAGATGCCAGAGAGACTCTGCTGCATCCTTTGGGCGCCCTGAGCTCAGTACAAGTGTAAGCATGAGAAGCCTGGGACAGGCTTTCCGCAGAGGCGCTGCCCCAGGCCCAGTGGGGAGGCAGCTGGTCAGGGGAGGGCAATGGGCAGGTGGCAGAGACCCGTCTCAGGGCTGAGCTGGGCGGGCCACGTGCAGCCCGAGGGCAGTGGAGCGAGAACTGCCCCGTCCTCGACCTTCTCCAACATTTGCAGCACTTCTTCCCACTTGGCCTTTTCCTCTTGGAAAAACTGGGGTTCAAGTTCTTATTCCGTTGCTGCTCCTCAAAGAGACATAGGAGAAATTAGCTGTGGAAGGACTGAGGCCCATGTGGGTTGTGTCTGGGCCCGGGAACTTACTCCTGAGTCCCAACATTTGTGTTTATTAAAAGCTCCCCAGGGCTGAGGGTTGAGATCCTTGCTACCTGGGCCAGCAGTATCAGCATCACCTGGGAGCTTATTAGAAATGCAGAGTCTCAGGCCCCACCCAGACCTCCTGAATCAGAATGTAAGCTTTAACAAGCTCTCTGCCTGGTGGTTGATGTGCAGGTTCAAGTTTGAGAAGTGCCGCTCTAGAGTATTAGAGGAAAAGAGAGGAGCCAGCTCACATGTTTTTGATCAAACGCATCTGGCTCACTGCTGTGGGGAAGTGGCAGGACCCCAAAAAACAATAACCAAATGACCAAAGGCAGCAAGATCTCCATATCAGAGAGCTGGCCCCTGTGAGCACCATGGGGCAGGAGGGTCACCATATGGCACAGACGGAGGAAAGAGGGGGGGCGGGAACCAGTGTTCTGACAAGGCTGGGATTCTGTGATGCAAAGGGAAGAAGAAGAGATCTGGGTCACAGGGATGTGAATAGAGGGTGCACATGTGTACGCACACACGCATGCACGTGCACGCCCATACACACATGTGAAATTCAAAATGGCACAAAAAATGTATGACTTTGAGCTACTACCAGAAGCCAAATATCTTAAATTAGATGCATCTGTTTATTAAAATGGAATTTAAGAAGAAATTAACAAGTGTTCCAGTTAACTTCTGAAAGCAGCCGTCTTGCTTCTGAGAATTATGGGCTGGAACGTGGAGCAAAGGCAGATCCACAAATGTGCTACTTTTCACCCGTGGAGGCGCTGCCTTCTGATCACCATTCCCGCCCAGCAAGATTTAAGATGGCTTTCCCTGAACCCAGTCTGCATTTCCACACACAGACCTCGGTAGTGAGCAGTCACGTTGCTGGAATGAGACCTAAAGAGGCCCTTCCACACCCTAACAGCAGGGTTCCTATCTGGGACTCCATTCACAGCTCACACACAGGAAATGCCCAGGACCATCTGATGTTTGTGTGGCAGTGAGTCAATGAATATTTGTGTTTTGCTTCCCCCAACATGGTCTGTGCCCAACAGCTGGCTGGATAACCCACCACCCATTTTTTATTTTTTTTAAATTCTCACCTGAGTACATTTTTGCATTTATCTTCAGATAGAGTGGGAGGGAGAGAGGGAGGAAGAGAGAGACAGAGAAACATCGACGTGAGAGAGACACATAGAGTGGCCGCCACCCACACGACCCCAACCAGGGCCGGGGACAAACTGCAACTGAGGTACGTGCCCTTAGCGGGAACTGAACTCGGGACTCTCTGGTCCGCGGGCCGACGTTCTAACCACTTAGCCAAACCAGCCAGGGCACACCACCCATTTTTAACCCAACCTGCCCACCTCCATCCACTACAGAGGCTAGAAAAGCTAAACAATCCCTTCACCAGCCTCCCTTGCAGCTGGAGGTGAGAACATCACACTCTCAGAACTGATGAGACAAGAAACATGAAGATAAAAAGCCGAAACATTAAGGAGGGCAAAGCAGAAAGACTGAAAACCTTCTACCCTTGACTCACTGTCGAACTGCCAGACCACCACCTGGCAGATGATCATGGCTTCCACAGAAACTTGTGAGATGAGAAGGTGTATTCCTCAGGTCACTGTTTGTTTGTTTTTCTGTTCCATAAAGCCAGAAGCATGCCAGTGGTCTTTTCCTACCCACCTCCTCTCCTTCCATTTGCTTTACCTCCTTGACTAACAGCAGGACCAGACGCCCAAAATCCATTTTGGAAATGTCAAGTTTCAATGTCCCATCTTTGGTCCTCACAGAGCAACGTTTTCCAACCTCTGGAAACTTTAGCATAGATACAAACTTTACCCAAAGCTGTAAGAACAACGAGCAAATTCCATGACTACGTTTCTTTACTTCTTGGATTACTGTTATGAGCTAATAAAAGTACATAAGGATATTTCTCAAGTGCATTTATATTTAACACACCTTGTGTTTCATAGCAGGTATCCAGTCTCAGCCAACTCATCTAGGTTGACACATCAACGCAGACAGAAGGCCTTGACAAAGTAACTACTCCCGAGGACAGATGTGTAAACAGAAACACAATTTATGAATGAGCTCCGTGCTCTTCCCAAAACAGACTGGTGTAATCGGACACGACTTGGCTGGGCCCCGGAGCCCCTCTCCAGCATTTAACTGGATATATGATTGGAAAAATATATTTTAATCTTTGTTAAGATTTCCATCTTTCAGTTTACCACTTCACCTATGTTCAGACGGACATGTCATCTGCAACTATGGACATGCCTCGGCCTCCGTCAGGTTGTGAAGTGCCCGCAGGCAGGAAGTGTGTCCAAATGGCACAATGTCCTTCCACCTACCCCAGGGCCATGTCTGATCCTATCCCCAAAACAACAGCAACCAGTCAAAATTAGAAATTACACGGCAGTTGCCAGTCACAACCAAACAGCCATTTCTTACCTGTACATGCTACAGAAATTAGTCACATTTTCAGGGCTCCCTCATTTCAAGAATGATTCACAACTTTTTGGTGACTCAGACACACCACCCCATTCCTGCTCTAGCTCATAAGGAGTCTGGAGTGAAAGGGATGGACAATCAGCCCAAGATGGCCCGGGGCAGGTGGGCCTGCTGAGGGCTGGGAGTCCACCAGGTCCGTCACCGAAGATGGAGTGCTCTCTCTAACTGCACGCTCGGTTCGCCCAAACAGGGAGAGCGCTGCCCTGTTCATCGATTCATCAGCACGTGGACCGATCTCTTTGTTCCTTTACAGGTGGCATTTCCCTCCTTTCTTAGCTTTGCTTCTCCTTCACACAACACACATCATAAGCTTCAGAAGGGTCACCTTTCCCCAACCGTGAAAATGAGCAAAAAACAAAACTCTCGTATCAGATCACGTTAAGTTAACATTCTGAAGACTTCCTGAAATGATCTATTTCTTTCTGGAACTTTCTCTGACCAGTACCTCACTCTTCCATCACACACCCAGCTGACAATTCTTAAGGGTCATCTTTACGTACCCGGCAGTTGGCTGTGGGTGCTGGGAAGTGGTTCAGAATCGGTTACTCCAAGGTCCCTGCCAGTTAAGGGGCTGAGAGCCCATCGGGGGTGACAGGCTCCCAACCAGTCCCCACAGGCAGTGGTGAGCCCAGCCTGCTGATTTCCCCTCCCGTCCTTCCAGATTTGGGTGCGGGACTTTCATGACCCCAAATCATTTACCAGCAGAGCAGAGGGTGGAAAGAACGAGGGCCTTTATAGACACGAAGCTCTGGGTGTGCGGCCAGCTTTGCGTGGTCCCGGGCATTACTTAACTTCTCCAAGCCTGGGTTTTCTCATCTGTAAATTAACACCTGCCCTGCAGCGTTGTTTCAAGGATTACAAATAGTGTGGGATGCTTCTGGCCCAGAGGGGATGCTCAGCACGGGTCAATTACCAATAATCAACATCCTTATCACCTAGTGAGAACACCCCAGAAACACACTCACTCACTTCCGTGAGGCTGAATCACGTAACTGCAGGTACTGCCTGGTCTGTGTGTGCCTCCGTCCAGTTTTCCTTCTGTGGCATGTCTGTGGGTCTGCCTTCGATTCTCAGGGCCCCAGGGATGGGAGAGGGCGAGAGCGGGACAAGGTTTAGACAATGCAGCAGAGAAAGGAGATGAGGCGCCTGTTATTTTTCTGGGAAATCTGGCTTACTATCATGATTCAGTGGTTAGCTAACTGTCCGAGTGATGCTGGGGCCCCAGGCCTGACCCCAACGTGGCTCCCTCCTCCAAAGCCACAGAGCCCACCCCCTTCCATGGCCAGCTGTTACATGAAGAAAATGATCACCAGTCACCAAGAGCGAATCACCACAACCTACTGGCACTACCAGAAGAAAACGAAAAATCTGTTCTTCAATCCATGTTGGACATAATGGGGATAGGAGTTTCAACTTTACTTGTAGGAAGAAGGATGGCATTTAAATGTTCAACATCAATTCATGTGCCCACCGCCCGCAACCACCCCAGGCTTTGGTAATTATTAGTGGAGCCATCTGCTCAGCCTAATGAAATGTGCAATCTCCTGTATATATAATTAGTTAAGTCATTTTAATTAATTAAACAAATTAATTAATTGCAAGGATATTACAACCATTTCCCAGGAACTGCATTCAACTCGTTTATTCTGCCTGTGTCTGCTGGGGTCCTACTGAGGGCAGAGCCCCACGCCCGTGCTCTGAGGAGATAAAGATGGTCATGTGCGCCCTGGCCGGTGTGACTCGGCTGGAGTGTTGTCGTGTGCACCAAAAGGCGGTAGGTTTGACTCCCGGTCAGGGCACATACCCAGGCTGCAGGTTCACTCCTGGGTCGGGGCACGTACGGAAGGCAACCAATCGATGTTTCTCTCTCTTTCTCCTCTCTTTCTTCCTTCCCCTCTCTCTAAAAAAGCCAATAACAAAAGACGGTCATGGCGCACACCATGGGTAGAAACAGAAGCCCAATAGGCAGTTGCTCATGACTGTTCTATCTGCTTGGGGTGACAAATTCATCCTGGTTTTCCTGGGAGTGTCAGTTTTAAAACTATACATCCAGGTCCCAAGAACCCCTTGATCCCAAGCTGAGAGGGTTGGTCACCCTACTTCTGCTTGACCTGAGTCAAGGTTCACCAACAGACAATCACCACTGGAAAGGAGACGGCTAACACTGGGCACCCCGCAACCTGGCCCCCTCACGGCCGGCACTGCTGATCGACGAAGGAGCTCCTGAGCCCCGACTGAGCCAGCCCCAAGCCCTCTCACCCTTGCTGCAAGCAGCCGCTATTAATCACCCTGAATAGGAGGCCCAGAAAATTAAATTTCTTTTCCATCTATGCCCTAGAATCACAGAAACTCTAGGCTAGCAAAAATCTTTGAAGTCTGGTCTAATCACTCATTCAGAGCTTAAATTCCCTCTCTCTAAAGGATCCTCTACAAGTGGTGAGCCAGCCTCTCCTTGCACACTTCTAATAATGGGGAACTCACTATCTCTTCAAGCAATTCCTCCTATCTCCAATGATTTGGGCTGTTAAACTCCCTCCTTTAATTATTAAAACGTAATTTCTCTCTCTCTTTTTGTTGTTGTTAAGAAAAGCAGACTGCCCCATGCAGTACCTTGTTTGGATGCGTCCGTAGTCTTGGAAGCCTGACTACCCTACATCTCCTACAAACGGACCTCGAGAGCTTGTTTGGAGGTTCCAGCAGGGGAGCACCACCACTCCTATATCCTTGACCGAAGACCAGTCCTCATCTGGGGGCAAGGTTGTCCTCTTCGAGCACACTGCTTCGGGAAGCCCGCGCATGGATCGGCAACGGAGGAGGGGGACACCCGCCTGGCCAGCCAGATCAGCCGAATCAACCCTGGCGGTCAATGGGGTGACAGATGTCGCAGCCAGATTGCTCTCACATCCAAACATCTCTCTTATCAGTCTCTTCTTGAGGACCACATGATGCCTCAAATAATGAAACACCCGTCATTCAAGCCCTCCCAAGTCTTCTCTTTCCAGGCCCACTTTCTTCATCTGTTACATGGCTTGGTTGAAAGCTGAAGTCTTGTTCCAGTCTTCCAGCATCCCGACTGAGGCCCTCTGGGGGTCTGGTTCCCAGGTATGCCCTCAGGCCGGTCACCTTGCTCCCGCGGACTTTCTGCTCCATCTCAGCATCTGGCAGCCCCCCACACACTGACTCATACCGACATCCTGCTGCCGTTTCTGAATATGCTACTGTTGAGCCACAATGCCACCCATCTGCCACAGGGCTTCCCGGGAGCCTCCACTCCATCTGGAAGCCCGGGATAGGAGAAACCCCAGGAGATGGTTAAGAAAATATACTAAAAATTACTGACTGCCAATTTCCCTGTTACAAACAACTTGCTGCAAGAGTTTGCTTCAAAATAACTTCTTTAGAATCCTGCCAGTATGTAGCCACAGAAACCATGTTTAAAATGATGGTTAGACTCCCAGGCCAGCCCACAAAAGCCTTCTGAACTTATACCTGCAGCATAAAACTAAGATGGTATTTCAACTACACGTAGCCACCGTTTATGTTAGTTGCCACGGTAACACACATTCTGCATTCCGTTTCAGAGAACTAGACGCAAGGCATATGTGGTGCGGCATTACTCTGGGTTGCCAGTGTGCACGGTGGGGACAGGACATTGCCAGTGTGCATGGGGAAGACAGGACGTGTTGATCTCAGAGGAGAAATGACCCTGGACACTAGTCCTCCACACTCCGTTCAGACCCATGGGTCCTCTGAAGTGCCTTGTCCTAAGGGTACAACCTACGCACACAAGGGTGTGTCCCCTGCTGCCAGGGGACCTGCTGGAAGGAGCCAAGTGGTAATGGTTATGGGGCTGATTGTGTTGGTGGAGGTGGTGTTTTCCAACGATCTACTGCAGACACAAGTGTAGGGGTATTTCTCAAAACGAGAAATGTACAACGAGAAAAGTCACTGGTTATCATGTTCCTCTCTGGGTCTTCTAGATGTATCTTTACAAGTTGGTGTCTACGGTGACTGGATGGGGTGGGGTGGGGGGATGCACTGGCACCGAACTAACAGCAGTGGGGATGCCACGCAGGCTGCTGAGCCTCAGCTCTTCCCTGTGGAAGCTCCATATCCTTCCTTCTTTCCTCCCGGACCAGCCTTGCTGCCACCACCCCAGAGGGCTGCGTCTCTCCTGAGGAGGTCTGCAGAGCAATCAGAACAGTACTGAATGGATCTGCGGCCACATCTCCTGGGCATCACCTGAAGCAGGAGCAGCTGTGCCCACCTGGAGGGGGGCAGGCGCCTGCATGGACCGAGCTGGGCCCAGACACCAAAACCTGGGGTGTGAGGCCCGCTCCAGCACCCACTACTGCTCTGAACTTTTGAACTAATGCTGATAAGCTCCTCCAGCCTCAGCTTCCTCATCTCTGCACTGAGCAAAGCAGCCTCCCCACAGGGCTGTCCCAAATGATCACCAAAAGGCAGTGATAACAATGGCTGTACTTCTTGGTAATAGCTCTTACCAGCACTGTTCTATGCACTTGAATTAACTCATTTCAACTGGACGAGAACCCTAGTATTTCATAAATGAGGAAACTGAGGCCCAGAAAGGGTGGGCTGTCTACCCAAAGCTGTGCAGCTAGTAAGCAGCAGGGTCAGGATAACAGATAAAAAAGCTGCTCTGGAAACTAACATGTTATGTAAATGGTGCTCATTATTACTGTTAACGACCAACACAGGACAATGCTTGGATGCTCAGTTCTGTGTTCGCTCCCACAAGGCATCTGAGTGGTTCCCGCCACCACTCCTGAGGTTTAGCTGTCTCCTCCAGCCACAACGACAGACCTCACCCCCGCAGTCACCGGGCAGGGCATGCTGTTTGCTAAACATTACAGCCCAACGCTTGCTCCGTCTCCCCTCACCTGGCAACCCCATTTAAAACAGCAAAACGCCTTTACTCCCACTCACCTTCCTTCTATAATTTTTCCCCGCAGCAATTATTACCTTCTAGCCCACTACATACTGCATTTGTTATTGCCGGTCACTCTAACTGGACTCTAGTTTCCGTGAAGGCAAGGAATTTTATCCCTTTTTTTATGTCAGTGCTACATCCCAGCACCCAGAACACGTGGTAGGCATTCGGTAAGGATTTGCTGAATGAATGATAAATTCATCTTTCTTGGCACAGAGAAAAACGTCCACAATATATTGTGAAGCAAAAGAAAGCGGGCCTCTACATCGCATAGAAAATGATCGTCCGTATCTGTGTAAATACACTATTGCGTGTGAGGATGTGTGTGTCTGAGCATACGTGTGAGTGCTCAGAAAAACATCCAGAAAGATACACGTGAAAATGTTCATTGTGGTTATTCTAAGGAATAGCAGTGAAGAGTTTTAGTTAACTTCTTTCTAAATGTTTTACAAAGATCACGTATTATCTCTGTAAGTTGTGTGTGTTTTTTTTAATCCTCACCTGAGGCTATTTTCTCCCCATTTATCTTCAGATAGAGTGGAAGGGAGAAAGAGGGAGGGAGAGAGAGAGAAAGAGAGAGAGAGAGAGAGAGAGAGAGAGATATCGACTGGTTGCTTCCCGCATAACCCGGACCAGGGCCCGGGACCGCAACCAGGGACCTAACCGCAACCGAGGTACGTGCCCTTGACCGGAATCGAACCTCAGACTCTTCGGTCTGTGGACCAATGCTCTAACCGCTGAGCCAAACTAGCCAGGGCTATCTCTGTTTTTTTTTTAAAGCTATTTACATTGGACAATAAACCCACCGTGCACGCACACACAGCAGAGCGTGCGATTGGTTAGGGAAGACCCAAGCAAGAGGTTAGGATGGCGACAGCTCCAGGTCCCCATCTTCCTGTGGGTGGGCCAGGGCAATGCTGAGAGAGAGAACAGAATTAGGTCCACAGGGTCTGGGACTCAGCAGCACCTCCTTCAGAACTCCTCCAAAAACAGAAGGAATCAAAAAAGGAAAACTATAAAAATCAAAACCCACGTTCCTGCCTCTCTAGAGCAGCACTCTCAGAACTGTGATTATTTTTAAATTACATTTGAATGTTCCAGAAAATGTAAAGCTAACCTAATACATAAAACGAGGTATTTTGCAACTAAAAATTCACTGTGGATTTTCAAAGCCTCCTGCCCAGTGTCAGTGCTAAAGAAGAAGTCGGGAGAACTGAATCCACGCAAGGGGCCGGCCCGGCTCGGCATGGTCTGCTCCTGCCCTCCTCCTCCTCGTGCGCCCTACGCGCTGTGCGTACAGATGCTCACAAGGAACCAGCCCACTGTCGTCTATGCATCGCCGAGGGGCTGTCAATCAACAAAACGCATCGAGTGAGGGCCAGCTGTGGGGCCAGCTGTGGGCCCAGCGCGAGGCCAGGTGCTGAGAGGCGGATGGAAAGGAAACATAGGAACCTGCCTTCAAGGAAGGACAAACACACGACAAACGCGGAAGAAAACAATTACACTCACTTCACGGAGCAGTACTTACTGTCTGAAATTAGAGGTCTGCGAACAGGAGGGAAGTGGGGGCAAGGAGGCTTTGGGGAAGAGGCAGGCCTCCCTGAGAGCTGGCGGCCGAGGCACAGGAGAGGAGGGGAGCTGAGGGCCGAGGCGGGACAGGAGTGGGCCACATGCCCACCACACGGTGCCGCTGGCACAGCCTGACCTCTGCGGGGCCCACTGACTGCCACGTGTGTACAGAGCCTCCCGCAGACGGGGCAGACGCTCCCTGAAGGTGGATGAGCTCCAACGGATAAGCTTTCACAGCTCCGGTGATGCCAGGAGCCAGCGGAGCCAGGTGAGAAGGCAGCACCTATAACTACGTCCGGTTTCGAGAACTCCAGTCAACCCACAGTGATTCAGAACACTGGCTTGCGAAGGCCTCTGAGAGGGGAAGGCAGGCAAGGCCCCGGATGAGTTTAAAAAGCTCTAGGCTGGAAGCAGAAAGAGAGGGGAAAGGCCAAAGCTAGGACTTTGTGAAGGGAAAAGCGAGCTGGCCAGGGCAGAGGAGGGAGCAAGTGCATCTAAAGTGACCACCCATCCTGGTTTTCCAGGGACTGAGGACTTTCAGGACTAAATCCAGGACAGTCCCAGGCAAACCAAGATGAACTGGTCAACCCAATGGTACCATACCATCATGGATGCTAAGGGGTTGCCGACTTCTCTTTCCCTTCCTTTGTGACTCATGAGCAATGAGAAGAAGGAGATCAACACAGGGAGGTGACCATGTGCCCCTCCTGGCCTGCGTCCTCTCATCTCAGACATGCAGATTTCTAACAGGGCTCAGGGAAAAGACAAAATTCTTGATTGGTACTAAAATAAACCTAAAATTATAGCCACTAAGCTTACTCAACTATTTCTCAAGCACTGAGCTCTCCAGCATCCCAGCTGGGAGAGGACACCGCACTCTGCCCTTAGAGAAGGGCCTTATCTGTACTTGGAAATCAAAAGAAGGGGAGCTGGCACTTCGAGCTCTCAAACCCATCCCATCCAGTCTCAGCCACCCTCTTCCCCCTCAGAGCTTCGGTTCCCATCAGCTTCTTTCCAAGGCAGGTCCCAAGAGGGTACTGATGGCTTCTCCCCACGCACAAAATCCATTCACTCAACAAGGACTTACTGAGCATGTACTATGTGACAGACCCCGTTAGGTACTGTGGGAAACACAAAGAACAGCAAGATACAGTCTCTGCCTTCAAAACACCTATGGTTCCACGGTGGGGGGTGAGGCGCAGGGTGACAGGGTGGGAGTGGTGTCGAGAAGGTGAAAATCAGCAGTCAACACATACTTACTTTGCCCTTAAAACGTGCCAAGAACTGTCCTGGAGAAATGGGGACAGGTGACTAGACAACGAAAGCCATCAGAAGTAGGAAGGAGCACTGAGGAGGAGGTCCCACCCGCCACTGACCCAGATACCAACTCATCACCCGCTTCGCCGTAGCATGGAGGCAAGTGCTGTGGAGGACTAAAAAAAAAAAAGTAGTCCAACCAAACACTGGCCTCAAAGAGTTAACAATGACTAGGAGATAAAACCCACACAAACGAAACAATTAGTGTGTCACAGGATGTAGGGCGACGCGCTGACTGTGGGATGCAGACCTTCCGCACCAAGAGAAGCAGAGCTGGAGAAAGGCCACCAAGCTTCCCAGGGAAGGGGAAGTAAAGCCACTTGCCAGGGAAGGGTTTTCCAGGCAGGGAGAAGACAATAGGTACCTAAGGTTTTCTCAAAAAGTGAAAAGCCAATGTGTAGTTATCACTCCAAATGCGGCTAACCAGCACAGGGAGACCTTGCCCATGGCGACGTTCACAAATGTAAGTTACATTTCAATGGAAAGATGCTAAGGAGGCAGGGAATTGAAACATTCTTTAGTACTACACACACACACACACACACACACACACACACACACACACACACACACACCCCACGGCTCCTTTCTGTATGTCCATCCTCAAGCGATCTAAACCCCATCTCTCTGTAAGAAAAACCCTATAATTCAGGGAAAGAGAAACTGAATTACCCGGGACAATTTACAAATTAATAACTGGGAATCGACCACATTGGTTTTTGCTATAATGATATTCACAAAGTATGAACAGAAAGGCCACGTTTGGTCTGATGGCACACCGGTCAGTCAATAACAAGTTAACAAACTATTGACTGACTGTCTACTTAATGAAGAACCCTGCGCGGGTGTTGGAGGAGTGGGAAGGAGGAACCGGTGGAAGGGA
The DNA here is from genome assembly GCA_030848825.1 of Tadarida brasiliensis. Taxonomy (NCBI): domain Eukaryota; kingdom Metazoa; phylum Chordata; class Mammalia; order Chiroptera; family Molossidae; genus Tadarida; species Tadarida brasiliensis. The sequence goes on from CM061262.1 coordinate 15,593,714, forward strand.
TCTCGGTGGAAAGATGGCAGGTTATAGTGAAAAGAAAGGGAAGACTCATAAGGCACCAAGTCTGCTCCGAGCTCCACCACTGACAAGGCCTTGGGTAGGCTGATCCCACGATGAACTTTACTTCCTCATCCACGAACGTGTCCTACCCACCTCTTAGCGTCCTTTACAGTTCAAAGGAGAGAATGTTAGCCTAGGTGCTTGGAAAAACAAAAGGCTCTGTATAATGCATCGTGGAGGTCTGAAGGTACCAACCCAGCTTCATTCACTACCCTGTCTACTTTTTGAATCTCCCAGACAGTCAATTTGCCCCATCCCCTCCACACAGTACTGGTTCAGGAAAGCACAGGATCCAAGTCAAGCCAACCAGGGGCAATTAGATTCCATTTCAAGCCTTTGGTTGACCCATCAAGCACGCCATGTTCTTTCCTCCCACTGGATGAGAACAAAGAAACAGGCCAGCCCAGGAGCTCTGGGCTGCCATCTGGGTCCAGACGGGGAGATCATCCCTGAGAACAGAACCAACACTGAAGGAGAAAAACTGGGTCTGGGGCCCTTCACTTGGGCCTTGGATAGCCCCATCTGATGCCAGGATCTACTCCCGGGTTGCCTGGTCACACAAGCCGATACGTTTTCTGATCTTGCTTTAAACCAGTTTGGGTTGGTTTTCAGTTAAACTGTTACCTGATAAAAAATGAGAGAAAATATAGCTAATGCTGTGCTGTAAACCTCTCCAGTCCCTCACCAAATCCCTGCGGCTCCATTGACCACCCAGGGAGCCATTTCATACCTAGTGTCCTCCTGAGGGGGTGAAGACAAGAAGGAGATCCATCAAAGAACAAAAAGAAGAAAAGCAACCATAAGCAGTAAGACCTTAGTGATGGGCGATAACCCTAAATGATAAGCTGAAGAATCAGAGTTTCTGCTTCCACTCTACTTGTGCCTGTTTGCTCCAGACAGTTACCTATTCTCCTGTATGGGAACCACTCCAGAGCCCAGAGGAACAGTACCAGTATCCTACTGATTTATTTTTATATCTTAAAAAATTACTCAGGGCCTGCAGCACTGAGCTCATGTTCAAATTAAGTTTGCCGGAAATCTAATTTGAGAGGAGTAATTTAATTTGGCTACTACAATTCAAAGTGGCGCAGTATTTGTGTTTTAGAGGAAAACCATATTAGACTCATCTAATCTTATTAGGTGAATATCACATTTAGATCACATTATATCTAGAACAGATATATACTGGATTGATTTCTTTCATAAATCATGTGGGAGACCAAAGGGACTAACCTTCCCCTCCCCCACCTCCCCGCCCACCCACCTGACACAGGTCAGAGCAGGCAGAGAATGTAAAAGAGGCCTCACGGAGAACCCCACGGCACAGCCCTGGAATTCACACCCAAAACGCCTACAACCACCCCACGAGTTTTGCTGATGAGTAAACTGAGGAATCAAATGGAACCAAGTGACTTGCTCAGGGTCACGGTCAGTTAGTGGCGTAGCTGAGACTATACTCCGCCCCCTGAACCCTAGTTTGGGTCCCTGCCACTCTGCCCCATGTGTTTTTAATGAGATCTAACCTGAAAAACAGCCAGCGGGTCTCTGAGACCCCACGGCTACTCACTTAGCTAAAGCCATGAAATCCTCAGATACCATCTGTGTCCCGTCTCCCTGCCTATCTTAAACATCCTGGGAAGATAAAGTCGATTTCACTATCTCCATGGGAAACTTAGACCAGTGCCCCAAATTCTTCTTGTCAAGTCCATTTTCTCGATGACTACTTTTAAACTCCCTCACTCCTAAATAACTAAAATTCACATTAAGAATATTCAAACTGCCCTGGCCAGGTGGTTCTGAAGAATTGTGGGTTTGATTACTAGTCAAGGGTACACACCTCGGTTGCAGGTTCAATCCCTGGCTCCAGTTGGGGTCGTTCAGGAGGCAACCAACTGATGTTTCTCTCTCTCCCTCCCTCCTTTCTTCCGTCCCTCCTTATGTAAAAATCAATGGGAAAATATCCTTGGGTCAGGATTTAAATAAATAAATACATAAATACATAAATAAATAAGCCCGGCCATACATACATAAATAAATAAGCTCAGTGGTTGAGGTGACCCATGTACCAAGAAGTCACTGGTTCAATTCTTGGTCAGGGCACATGCCCAGGCTGTGGGCCCAATCCCCCGTGGGGGGCATGCAGGAGGCGGCCAACTGATGTTCTCTCTCATCAATGTTTCTATCTCTTCCTCTCCCTTCTTCTCTCAAATCAATAAAGAAAAATTATAATAAATAAAATGGTATTAATCTCAAGAGTACTGCTAATCAGACAGATTCAGCGGGTGTGACATCACACATTAAGGTTCCAACTGTAGAGTTTAATCCAAAAAATTAGGCTATGGAGCAAAATCAAGGAAAGGAAAAGCTAGATAAAAATAGTTATAATGTATGACAAGTTAATACAATACGCTGCATAAAAATCTCTTATTAAATGATTGAAAAAGGTAGAACACTAAAAGATAAAAATGAGAAAGGACACAATGAGGTGAATCACACACATACACAAGATTACTGATGGCCTCATGAGAAAATGTTCAAACTTATTACTAGGCAAAGCTTGCAGATTAAAACAATGCAATTCCGTTTTCAACAAATTGGCAAAACCTAGAACAAGTGTAATGTCTAGGACACTCAAGGGTACTCTGAAATAAGAATCCTCACACCCTACTGATGAGACTGCAAATTAGTCCACATTTCTGAAGGGCCATTTAGTAATAGGTATCACCAGCCTTAATTCTGAACAAGTTCACTCCAAGAATTTTTCCTGAGGAAATAATCAGGAGAATACTCAAAGATTTATGCACAAGAACATTTATAGCAGCACCATTCATAATAATAAAAATCCAGAAAAACCTAACTGTACCATAATAAAAAATGAATTATGATATATCAATACAAGGAATAATATGCAGACATTAAACCTCATGTTTTTAAAAAAGATTTAAAGACACTGGGAAGGCTCACGAAGTGATGCTAAAATTCAAAATTCTTAATAGGATGATTCCAATTTGTAAAGAAGATACATATATATATATATATATATATATATATTATAACTATAATAAATGGTGGCGGATTAGGCTAATGTCCAACAAATATTCATGCTCTTCTTTCCAGAATGTAATTTTCACTAGGAGGCAGCTGCCCAGCCAAGGACTACATTTTCCAGCATCCCTTGTATCTAGGTGGTACCACGTGACTATTCCCACCAATGGAATCTAGGTGGAAGTGATGTAAGGCACTTTCAGGCTGAGGTAGTTAGAAAGTGGAATGTCTTCTCCATTCTCTCTTCCTCCATCTGCCAACGAGATGCAGAGGACTCCAGAGCCTTAGGGAATAGAGAGCAGCCATAAGATGCAAGAATTTGGGCCACTAAATCACTCACTGGGGAACTGTCAATCAGGAGCACCATTAATGGACTAAGAAAGACATAAACCTCTACTGTGTTATATAATTTGGGGCTTTAGTTATTGCTTCAGTAAATGTTACTCTAATATACACATACAGAAACTTACTGAGGAAAACTACCAAATTTTATCCAATGCATTGTACTACAGTCAAATTATAGGTAAATTTTTTAAACTGTGTATTTTCCTACCACAAATATGTCTTATTTGAATAGGTTACAAAAATAAAGTACAGATAATTACAAAGGTTTAAAGAAGGGGATCTAGACTTATTACTTTTAAAAATCTAATACAATTCCAGACAAACGATTGTTCAAAAAAATGACCTAAGGATAAAAAACAAAGTAGGGGGAAATTTTTCAATTTATACAATACATGAAATATTAGTATCCTTTAATATGTAAAGAGCCTTTATGAATCAATAAGTGAAGGACAAATACAACAACTGGAGAAAAAGATATAAACACGTAGTCACAAAATAAGGAATACTACCTTATACACTTATGAAAAGATTTTTAAACTCAATAATAATAAAAAATACAAATTAAAATAAGATATTCTGTATCTATCATATTGGCAAACATTTAAAATATTGTGACTATAGCCCTAGCCAGTTTTGCTCAGTGGTTAGAGCATCGAGCCGGAGGACCGAAGAGTCGCGGGTTTCATTCCCGGTCAAGGGCAACATACCTGGGTTGCAGGTTCAATCCCCAGTTGGGGTCATGTGGGAGGCAACCAATCAATGTGTCTCTCTCACATAGGTGTTTCCCTCTGTCTCCCTCTCCCTCCTTCCACTCTATCTAAAAAATCAATGGAAAAATATCCTCAGGTGAGGATTAACAAAAAAACAACAACTTCCAAACACACACAAAAATAGCAAAATAGATGTGCATGGCTGACCTTGTTTCATCTGCACCTCTCTATGCCCCCATAACCCTGGATTATTTTAACATACATTCTGGATATATATATCATTCACCCAATCCATTAAGGATTTTTTTATGTTTAAATAGTCAAACTCCATACTAGATTATTTAAAGGTAAATATGTACTTTAGCATGTATCTTTAAAAGATAACCATAATAACAATACCACACCTAAAAATTAACAATTTCTCATTATCAAATATCCAGTGTCCCATTTTCCCCAATTATCCCATAATGCCTTTTTACAGTTGGTTTGTTTAAATCAGGATCCAAACAAGATTTACATTTGCATTTGGTTATGTCTCTTGGGTTTTTCTGAATGTACCAGTTAGTGACTTCCCCACTTTTCCATGCCATTTAATTTATTGAACATATGGGTGATACGTCCCAAGAACTTCCTGACTGCATCCCATTGGTGTCTTTTAACACACTCCTCTAGTCCCTGTATTTCCTTTCAACTAAGATTTACTTCTACTGTCTAATAAACTAAAGGGATTATTATTTTTCTCTAAGAATATTTTACATCAAATCAATTGTATTATTTTTAGAAGGACACAACACAAAACAATAAAGCTAAAAAATCTTTTTTAAAGGAACCCAGTCCGGCTGATGTGGCTCAGTGTTTGAGCATCGACCCAGGCACCAAGAGGTCACCAGTTCGATTCCCAGTCAGGACACATGCCCAGGTTGTGGGCCCAGTCCCCAGTGGGGGGCATGCAGGAGGCGGCCAATCAATGTTCTCTCTCGTCGATGTCTCTATCTCTCTCTCCCTCTCCCTTCCTCTCTCTCTAAAAATCAATAAAGGAAAAAAAAGTTATATAATGGAACCCAAAGAAATGCAGACCTTGCTAATTGATCCATTTCAGCAATTCATTAAAACTCAAGAGTCCGAAAGTTTTTTCAGAATAAAAAAACTAGGCTAGGTCAGTGCTTTCTCACACAAGAGAGACGCTCAGTGACTATTCATGGACTGATTTGTTTTGCCAAACACATTCTGCTCACATTTTAAGTCCAGCTCCCCTCTGCCTCAGCAGTGAAGTCTATCGCCCTCTGAAGCAACGGCACTCCCTCCACTGGATGCTCACGTCATCCTGACTGCAATCGTCTTTAATATTCCTCTCTTTTTTAAAAAATGTAGTGTGAGCACATAATTGAAAATTTGGAAATGAGGAAAATGAAAGAACAAATCACCCATAATGTTTCCCCTCTAGAACAGTCAATGTTACCTGTATACATACTTCCTTACCACCTTTATTAGGGATACACATTTTGCACCTAATTGTAATCAGTGAATAATGGGTTTTAATATTCCTTTAGGTAACATAAACACATTAAAAAATTTTGTAGCTTATGCTAAGGGCATAAAAAAAATAGCAATAATAGCCCTGGCTGGTTTGGGTCAGTGGTTAGAGCATCGGCCTGCAGACCAAGGAGTCCTGGGTTCGATTCCGGCTAAGGGCACGTACCTGGGTTGCAGTTTGTACCCAGCCCCGGTTGGGGTTGTGCGGGTGGCAACCGATCAATGTGTCTCTCACACATCGATGTTTCTCTCTCTTTCTCTCTCTCTCTTTCCCACTCTGTCTGAAGATAAATGTAAAAATATCCTTGGGTGAGGATTAAAAAAAAAGCAGTAATATATACACGTGTCCACACCTCAGCTTGAGGAAGAGAACTTGACCAATCCCCTAGGTAGCTATGGGCCCCTCCCTCATCCTACCCTTTCCTCTCACTACTAACCTGAAATTTTGTCTATGCTCATTGGTCTTTTAAGTCTTGCCACATGCATATGGATGTCAAACACTACACCGTTAATTTTGCATGCATCTGAACTTTATGTAATTAAAATCACACAGTAGCTATTCTGCAACTTGCTTTTTTTGGTTTGTTAATGCTCACCCGAGGATATTTTTCCATTGATTTTTTAAAAGAGTGGAAAGCGGGGGAAGACATTGATGTGAGAGAGACACACTGATTGGTAGCCTCCTGCATGACTCCGACCCGGGCGGGGACCAACCCTGTAACCCAAGTACGTGTTCTTGACCAGGAATCAAACCCACAACTCTTCAGTCCATGGACCGATGCTCTAACCGTTGAGCCAAACTGGCCAGGGCTGCAACTTGCTTTTTTATTTAATGTTACATTTCCTGAGATTCGTCTGGGTTGTCAAATGCAGCTATGGTTCATTCATTTTAACAGTACAGCTATATAGCTCTATTCCACTGTGAAACTATGCCACAATTTATATTGCAATTTCTGCACATAAAATTATATTGTAAATATCTTGCTACATTGCTACATATCTTCAAAATAATTAACAATTATAGTAGAGTATTATGCTGAGAGAAGACTATTTTATTTTATAGTTACCCAACTGTTGGACATTAATTGTGTTTGTGTGTCTGTTTGCTTTGTAAATAATGCACCAGGGAGCATCTTTGTCTAAATAGCTTATTAAATATTTTTTATTATTTCCTTCATGGGAGAATGTGGGAAGATGGTCCACAGAAGTGGTATTACTGGATCAAAATGTATAAATGAATAATAATATGGTTCTTTAATATACTGTAAAACTGTTTCACAATATTGTAATATCCCCAGAATTGGGGATAATCATTAAAATATATTTTTTGGCTAATATATTAAAATAGTACTCTACTGCTGTTTTATTCTACATCTCTCTTATTACAAAATTAAACATTTTTCATATATTTGTTTAGTGTTGTATTTAGTCATCTATTCAAGTGTTTTACCAAGGTTTTAGTACCTTTCTTTTTAATTTGAGTATTTCATGTAATAAAAATATTAATTCTGTCATGTTACTGCAAATCTTCCCGTCTATTGTTTCACGTTTGTTTTTTACATGAAAAAAAAAACCTTTGATTTTCCTGTAGTTTGATTGACTATTCTTCTCATTTTTGAAAGTTTTTATTTTGTTTCTAAGCAATGTTCAATTCTATAGATTTCCTATGCCTCTACATTCTGCACTTCATTGTTTCATCCATCTGCAATTCATTTTGGGGAAGTCAAAATGATTTTTCCCTAACTGCTAACTAGGCATCAAAATTATTTATTGAATAATTTCCCTTCCCTATTGATTTGTGATGAGTCCTTTGTGATTTATTAAATTATTCATGTGAGGGTCTATTTCTGAACTACCCCAGTTCACTTACCTACTTTGGCCTCCAATGCCAGCACCAATGTTTTAATTACACAGGCTTGATAATGCATTTTAATATCTGGCAGTGCTAATATTTTCATATCCAATAAATCTAACTGCCTTCCCCTAAAACCATTTCAGAATTCCCCTTAAGGTTCTCATCTACTTATTTTTCCAAACAGTCTTCGAACTATCTTGTGAAATTTGACAGATCCTGATGGGACTGTGACAGCAATGGCATTAGATTCATGAACTAATTTCAGAAAGATTCAAATCTTCCATTTTACTCTCACCATCTAGAAACAGGATTTTTAGTTGAACTCTTTAAATCTCAATCTACAACTAAGCACTTCATAGTTAATGCTAATTTTATCCTTCATTTATAATGTTTATTTCTCAAGTTACTATTTTGTAACTTTCTGCACTGGCTTTTTGTTTTTATCTCATTCACATCCAATGATGCCTTTTTTGAGGCCCCAATAAATGTAATAATGCCAGTGAATGTATGAATTCGGTCTTCCTTATCATACTAAGGAATGGTCACTTTATAAATTCCTTTTTAAGCAGTCTGTAAAAATTAGAAGTTGAATGGATTGAGTATACTTTTTGGAATTATGAGATTATTACATAGTCCTACTTAAACAATGCATGTGAATCCTATGAAAACAGAGGCTTATGAAGTCCATCCTGCATTCCAGGAACATAACCTGCTTGGTTAAGGTGAAATATTCACATACTCTATTGCTGAAATCCACTCACTAGAATTTTATCTAAAAGTTTTCTATTCCTAAGCAGGAGTCCTATAGAGCCTCCCTTGGGGGCTTGCCAAACTTGTTATCAGGGTCATTTTTACTTGACAGAAGATCTGGAAGTTTTCCATCATTTTTATAAATCCTGGAATGGTTTATATAACACAGGAATGCTCTGTTCCTTGAAAGTTTATAAAATAATTTTCAAAGGCCTTTTTAGATTTTAAAATATTCTACCTGGCACAGGTGCGTGTGTGTCCATGTGGACATTACCACGGTTATATACGTTTAAAATGACACTGTAAGATACTGATCTCTAATGGAACAGGGACCGTCTTATTATTTAATGCCTTTCTTTCCCCCATGAAAAGGGAATCAATGTCCAAGATACTAAAGCACTAAAAAAGAAACCATTTTCCCAGGCTTTGGTTCCAAGAATCTCCTTCTCGGAGGCCCAGGAAGAAGCCTACAGAAGGTGGTCAGGGAATAGTGAATACTGAACCATCCAAATTTCATTAAGGCTGACCAAGTTTAGCAACCACACTTCTCACTGACAAATGGAACGAGGAAACTGAGCTCTGCAAAGACGAGCAGCTCATCTGTCTGCCACGGGTCACCCCTAGTTCAGTGGTGAAGGTCTTCCGACCTTTGGTCCCCCAAGCCATCCTCTCCAGATGCAGGGCGCTGTACCTCTTCACGGCAATAAAAGCTTGTAACTCCAAGGCTCTCCCTACTTACTGCAGGGCTCCTGGACAAATGACATTGTTATGGACTGAATGTTGGTGTCCCCCCACAGCCCCAAATTCACAGCTTGAGGCGCGAGGCCCCCTTCGGGAATCAGTTAGGTTAAGATGAGTCATGAGGGCGGAGCCCCCAATGGGATGAGTGCCCTTTGAAGAAGAGGAAGATGCACCAGAGCTCCCTCTCCCCAGAGTGCACACAGGAGTGGTCATGTGAGCACACAGCAAAGCGGTGGCCGCCTACAAGCCACAAGACGAGGTCTCAGAATGAAACCTACCTTGCCAGCACCGTGCTCTTAGACTTCCTGGCCTCCAGAACTGAGAGAAATAAATGTATATTGTCTAAGCCACCCAGTCTATGGTGATTGTTATGGCAGCCCGAGCTGACTAAGAGGGTGGTGGCAGTATCTGTCCAAAGAACACTGAGTGCCCGGCCGGTGTGGCTCAGTGGCTGAGCGTCGACCCATGCACCAAGAGGTCGCCGGTTCGATTCCCGGTCAGGGCACATGCCCAGGTTGTGGGCCCGATCCCCAGTGGGGGGCATGCAGGAGGCAGCCAGTCGATGTTCTCTCTCATCAATGTTTTTATCTCTCTCTCCCTCTTCTTTCCTCTCTCTCTAAAATCAATAAAGGAAAAAAAAGAACAACACTGAGCTATCGCTCTGCAGATCGCGTAGCCTGCTGGAGGGTGAGATACACCGTCGGAGACACAAGTGGTAGGGAGTCTCAACAAACTGGGACGGAGTGTCCACTAGAACACGCGAGGGAGCAGAGGTGAGACTAGACCCGGACACCATGCCCAGGAACGAAGCTGCAAACACGGCAGTAACTGCAGATGTGAGCGTGCCGTAGACCGGTCTGCTTTTTCTTGGGAAAGACACACCCTCGTTCACATCCTTATTCACAGAGAATCCACAAAACGTCAGCGCTCAATGGAAACTTAGCACCAGGGCAGTGAAGGTGCCGAGCCTTAGGATAACCTGGCAGGAAGGCAGGGACCTGAAGGCCCTCTTAGGCGCGAGGATTCCACGACTGCATCCCAGATTTCCCACAGGCACGTGCCAGCCTCTTCCTCCCCTCGACCAGGACGGGAAGTGGCTTTCACACCAGTCACGGCGTCACAGAGAAGCTCAATCCCTGGCTGGAAGGCAAAACATGTTTGTGGCAAAGCCAAGCAGGCATGTGAAGTGAAGCAGAATGAGGAACATTTTTATTACTGTTTTGGATGTTTGGGGTTTTTTAATGACTCCAAAACGCATCTGTAAAAGTCACACTTTTTTGGCAGTTCCAAGATATAATTGTTGCTGCAAGTGCTAACGCTTACCAGCGACTGACTGATGTACACACGGCTTTTCTCAAAAACACCCTGTTCTCTCTGGGACTTTTCAGACCAAACTGTGTGTGTGTGTGTGTGTGTGTGTGTGTGTGTGCACTTTCCCACACCCAGAGGCATCAAGCTGAACAGATATTTCGTTTTGTAGGGTTAAAATGTGGAAAAAGAAAAACTGTTGACATACCTTTTAATCTGAGCAATTTAGGTATTACAAGATTTTCTTCCTACTGGTAGAAAATTAAACTAACAATTCTAAGTTAATGACTTGAAAGTAAACAGTTCCTTCCTTATAAAATGAATTGGATTTATCGAGAGTTGTGTTCAAGTGAATTTCTCCCATCCCTTTAAATCAAATAAAGACGTGACTTTAGGGGATTCCTGGGCTTCAAAAAATTATGATTTTGCCCAGCCGGTGTGGCTCAGTGGTTGAGCGTCGACCCGTGCACCAAGAGGTCGCCAGTTCAATTCCCGGTCAGGGCACATGCCCAGGTTGTGGGCCTAATCCCCAGTGAGGGGCATGCAGGAGGCGGCCAATCAGTGTTCTCTCTCATCAATGTTTTTATCTCTCTCTCCCTCTCCCTTCCTCCCTCTCTCCCTCAAATCAATAAAGAAAAAAAAAATTTTTTTTTAATTATGATATTTTTCCCCCTACAGTTACACATTAAGTAGGTAACTCCTCATCTCCCCAACACATGCTATGAACAGATGGCAGGGCAGCACCCACCCCTGATGTAGTTTTCACAGGTGTTATCAGAAAAATAAGAACAACGTAGTAAATTCTTCCTAAAGCTGACTGTTGTCAACGCAAAGATTTATGTTTTATCCTTAAATTTCTCCCTCCTATTTTAGCATCAAGACGGTCCTTTCTGATATGAAATTGTGGTGATGGGTGTTAGATTTTTAAAAACATCATTCCTTGGAAAAATAAAAAATTGGTAGCCCTAAGCCAAACCTGCAAATCTTTTTATTTTGGTAGTCTCTTGGCCCAGGCGGTCTCCGTGTGAGAACCACTTGACTATAGCACCCTTTGAACCATGAATTCAGGGTCGATCGTGTAGTTTTCACTGGTTCTCATCTAGTTATCACAAGGGTGACCGGCCTTGGGGCAGCAAACAACTTATAGAAAACTTAAGTCTAACTTAAATCAATACTCAGGGGAGAGGGGGCTGAAACATTTTATGGCCTATAAATCTTTGGTCCATAAGTTCCTGGTTGCTCTAGAACTTTTCCCTCTATCCACAGGCCCCTCACCGCACCCTATCCACCCCTGACCCACAAAGCCATCTCCGGCTGGTTGTGGAACACATATGATGGAGTTGGGGGGTTCTGTAACAACCTATGCTCGCCCCATCGCTGATCTGGGAATCCCAAATCATGACACTACACCCTCCTGGGATCCCGAGAGGTCAGCCTTATGGCACCAAAGTCTCTAGAGAATGAGTCACAGTATTCGGTCAGATGAAATTCCACTGAAATAAATGCCCGAGACTAGCCTCGGGGGGCTACGGCAGCATCACACCCCATCCAGGGGATCCTAAAATCCATCCACCCAGAAGAGCCCGATTGTGTGGTTGATGTAGGAAACTAAAGCCCGAAGGGTCACTTGCCCCTCCAGAGCTCCAAACTCAGAAGAAAGGCATGAATAGGGATAGGTCATGAATAGCTGGGATAGGTCATGACAGGCCACCAACTATTTCAAAGATTTTTCAACTAAGAATACATTAATATTTTATAGTAAAATTTTAAAATCTCTATTTCCCCAGGGATTCTAGACCTACCTTTAATTTAACTGAATGCTACCTAAAGTTTTCTTTATTTAGGTTTTCCCCAAAATAAATTCTAAAAAAAAAAAACTACTTCAGTTAAAAAAAAATCCATAAACTCTAAATTTTTTAATACCTTTATTTACTTTGTCTCTAACAGAGCTAATCAGTAAGAGATAATATATTTGTTGTGAAGAGAGTTAATTTCATAGATTAAATATGCACTAAGCATATAAATGTGACAATATTTTGAGATATAAGACACTAATAAAGGTAACATTTATTGGGCCAGCCACTGGGCCACTGGGCACGTTACTTAAATCACCTCAGTTAATCCTTACAGCAAGCCTATAAAACAGGTGTTATTCTTATTCCCACTTTATACATGAGGTTATAAATGAAGAACCTCATGATTGTAATTTAATCTCCACTGACCCCAAACTGGAGTTCAGTCTTTACTCTGCCTATAAAAAGGTTGACTAAGCAAATTAGAAATTAAACAGAAATGCAGAAGGCATATTTAACCTACCAGAAAGTCCTAGGTTTTCAGACATACGGAAAAGCAGGTGCTAACTGCAAGCGTTCCAGCAGGAGCTGTTTGGGAAGGTTCCACCTGAAACTTCGCTGTGTTAAAACACTTTTTAAAAAAATATACGTTTTGCCCTGGCCGGTTTGGCTCAGCTGGTTAAGAGTGTCGGCCTGCGGTCCAGAAAGACCCGGGTTCGGTTCCCGCTAGGGGTGTGTATCTCGGTTGCAATTTGTCCCCGGCCCTGGCTGGTCGTGCAGGAGGCAGCCACTCGATGTGTCCCTTTCACGTGGATGTTTCTCTCTCTCTCTCTTCCTCTCTCTCCCTCCCACTCAATCTGAACAAAAGATGGAAAAGTGTCCTCGGGTGAGGATAAAAATATATATATATATATATATATATATATGTTTTTATTGATTTTTTAGAGAGAGAGGAAGGGAGAGAGAGATAGAAACATGGATGGTCTGCCTCCTGCATGCCCCCTACTGGGGATGGAGTCCGAAACCCGGGCATGTGCCCTGATCGGGAATCGAACTGGTGACCTTTTGGTGCATGGGACGATGCTCAGTCCACTGAGCCACACCAGTCGGGCTTAAAACACTTTAAAATTCAGACTTTTTGAAAAAAAAAATTATTTCTTTTTATTACTTTATTTTTGTTGCAGATGTTTCTCCTTTTTTCCCCATTGACACCCTCCTCCCCATCCCCCACACCCCGTCCCCAGCTTTGTTGTCCATCTCCATCGGTTATGCATACATGCGTATAAGTTCTGTGGTTTACCTCTTCCCTCCCCCTCCACCCCCTCTTCTGAGGGTTGTCAGTCTGTACCCTACTTCCACGTCTTTTAAGAGCGGGTTTCCTCTCACTACTACCCCCCAACAATTAGTTCAAACTAGTAAGATTTCTATAGATGATACAATATAGTGGATGTCAACTGCCACTCTCCCAGAATCCACTTTCTTCCCTGAACAGTACCCAGAGCTCTGCTTACTCTTGGGCCCCCTCTTCCAGGCCTGGTGCTTTGGGAAAGCTGACACACTCCCCTCAGTACAGGGATAGGCCATTCAGAAGAAAAACCTCCCATCCCTACCAATCAACAGAGGGCATTTGTCTGGCCACTGGGATTGGCTAAGGAATAAGCACATGATGCAATTCAGGTCAATGAAATGCCAGGGTTGGCTTGCTGGGGAGGGACTTCTGGAAAAGATACTTTCTCAGTCTTTTTTAAGAATCACTTGAAGGACTGTGTCTTTACTTCTGGCCTTGGGGATGTGCAACAATGAGCCCAAGAACTTGCACAGCCATTCTGCCTCCATGAAAGAAGCCAACCTGAGGATGACCTGACACCATGGGAGAGCGAGCAGAGACAGGGAACGAAACTGGACGGCCTGCTGAGCTGCTGCCCCACACCCACCGGCAGTCCACCCGTGAGCTGGTTATTAGTCACCTGTGCTGCGGGAGCCCCTCTGAGTTTGGTTTTCTGACAGTCACAACACCAAAGAACCCACACAGATAAATGAGAAATAAGCACTAATGCCCAGCTTTTTCCTAGCACTTGCTCAGATTTTGCTTTACACTGTTTTTTGTTTTGTTTTGTTTTTGGTTAATCCGCAACCAAGGATATTTTGTCCATTGATATTTAGAGAGACTGGGAGGGAGGGAGAGAGGGAGGGAGGGAGAGAGGGAGGGAGACATTGATGCGAGACCCCAACCGGAGCTGGGGATCGAACCTGCAACCCAGGTACATGCCCTTGACCAGGAATCGAACTCACAACCCTTAGGTCTGTGGGCCCATGCTCTAACCGCTCGGCCAAACCGCCGGGACTACACTGTTTCTTAGGTGATGTAAGTGCTCTTCTCAAGAAAATGTGACGGGCTTTCAAGAAACACTTACAGGAACTAATGAATAGCCTTGGGCAAGTCACTTGACTTCCGTGGGTCTCTTCAACTATAAAAAGATCTCAGTTTGACGAGAGGATTTCTGTTCCCTCTGGCCCTCACAGCTAAGGGTTTTGGTTCTGAAGTAGAAACAACCTTTAAAAATTTAATCCAAACAATCTGTACCTTTCGCTGGCTCAAATGTTTTCCAATTGCACCTCCAAATCCATCCCTCCACCCTTCTCCACTCAGCTCTGTGCCCCCAGAGGTTCTGATCTCTGTGGACAGCATCAACAAGGCTCCCTGCCTTCAGGCTTCTGGAAGGTTGGCGTCATGGAAGGCACCGTCGGGAGACAGGAGAATCAAGGGGAGCTCAATGAGGATACGTATTCCCGTGGCTCTTCCCCGGCCATGTTGGTGTAGGCTGACTACATCCTTCTACCAGAGATAGCCTTTCCACCCGGCATCTCTGTCCAGATCCAATAACCAGTCCCGCCCGCTTCCTTTCAGGCCTAGGTATGGGAACAGCTGGGCCCCGAGACGCTTCGATACCCCGTGCTGCTTTCTCACTCTGCCTCAGCCACTGAACGCAGCCCCATCGGCAGAGTCCCTTACAGCAGTACTCCCCTTGAGTGAATCATCTGTTTCCTACTGGAACCCCAAGGCACATGGCTTAAAAGTTAAATCGAAATCAGCCACAACAACAAAAAAAAACAGAAGTGATCAACTCTGAGTCTCACATAACAGAGAAGAAAAGTGTGTCACTTACTGAGAAAAAAATAACCCCCACACACCAAGAGAATCAAATTAGACACCACTACCCTCCTTCCCCACTGTCACTGAGGCCAAAAAAAAAAATCTGTTTATACACAACATATTGACCCTTCGGACAGCGTCTGTGTGAAACCTGGCAGAGCAATTACAGCTACATGTCCATTTTCTAGATGGACAAACTGAGCCTGGAAGAGAACACAGGGCCAGAGCTGATACACACACTAGAGATGCCCCAGGGCCAGCTCAAAGGCTCGCTGGTCCAGGAGTCGGCCTCTGACAGGCTCTGGGTTTCTCAGAGCGGCCTTCTGTGCCACCATTCTCCAGTGATATCTAATGCCCTCTTAACGCTTCTCAAGTTACCATTCACGAACCAGTCGAGAGAGACAACACAGGATGCCCTTGGCCCCATTCCAAGTGATGCTGAATTCCAGTATGTGACTCCACAATCACTGACCATCTCCTGAAGCTTTCCAGAAATCTATGGTTGTCCAGGCCCAGAGCAGCCCTCCTCTCCCTCTTGGGGTCACCACAAGGGTCAAAGAAGTGATCTCATAACCCCTTCACAAAGCATTCAGACACCAAGAATTTTCAGAGAAGCTACCTGTTTCAGGATTAAGAGGCTCAATCTTTCAGGGCTGTCCTGCTTCCGTGTCTTCCTCCTTCAGCGTCCTCTGGAGCCAGGGCCTGCAGGAGTGACCCAAACAGCATTCAGGATACATGGCTTCAACATGGGAACGGATCATATCAATCAGGGAGACTAGAAACAGCCAAGGATGGAGCCCTGAAAACCCGACAGTTGATGGACCTGCCCAAGGAGGACCCTGCAGAGGCTGCTGAGGGAGGAGGGGATTTAGGAGAGAAAGACACCCAACTCCATTCTTGTCGTTGCTCATGCCCAAAACCCAAGAGTCGTTGTGACTCCCCTCTTTTCCTCACGCCCCACGTCCAAGCCATGAGCAAACGGTGTCAGCTTTATCTTCAAAACAGACCCAGACTCTCACCACATCTCACCACCTCCACTGCTACCACTGTGGTCCAAGCCAGCAGCTTCTCACCAGGTTATTGCAGGAACTTCCTGACGGGTCTCCCCATGCCCACCCATGCCTTTCTACAATCCATACATGATGTGGGTTGAATTGTGTTATAGGTTGAATTGTATCTCCTCAAAATCCCTATGTTGAAGTCCCAAACCCTGGTACCTTAGAATATGACCTTATTTGGAGATAGGGTCGGTGCCTATGTAATTAGCTATTAAATGAGGTCATACTGCCCTGGCTGGTTTGGCTCAGCGGTTAGAGCGTCGGCCTGCGGTCCAGAGAGACCCGGGTTCGGTTCCCGCTAAGGGCATGTACTTCGGTTGCAGTTTGTCCCCGGCCCTGGTTGGTCGTGCGGGTGGCAGCCACTCGATGTGTCACTTTCACATCGATGTTTCTCTCTCTCTGTCTTCCTCTCTCTCCCTCCCACTCTGTCTAAACAAAAAAATGAAAGAAAAAAAAATGTCCTCGGGTGAGGATAAAAAAAAAAAAAAATGAGGTCATACGGGAATGGGGTGGGTTCCTGCTCCAGTAGAGCTGGTGTCCTTTACCAAGGAGAAATTTGGACACAGACACCCACACGGGGAGAGCATCACGAGAAGACTCGCATTATGTTGCCAGAAGCCAACGAACTCCCAGAAGCTGGGAGAGAAGCCTGGACCAGATCCTTCCCACACACCTTCAGAGGGAGCGTGGTCCTGCCAGTACCTTGACCTCAGACTTCTAACCTCCAGACCTGGAAGACAATAAATTTCTGTTTTAAGCTGTCCTGTCTGTGGTACTTTGTTATTGCAGCCCTAACAAACTATTACACCATGCTCCCACAGCAGCCTAAGTGACCACTGCAAAATCACTCTTCTCCTCAAAACACTCCTATAGTGTTTCATCTCTCTCAAAGCCAAAGACAAAGTCCCTGGAATGGCCTACAAGGCCCACGTGTCCTGGCCCAGCCTCTTCCCTGACCTCGTCTCCTCCTACTCTGCTCTTCCTCAATTCCCTTCAGCCACAGTGCCTTTCTCTAACATCCCAAGCAGGCTCCTGTCTCAGGGCCTTTGCACTTGCTTTTCCCTCTGCCTGGAACACTCTTCCACGAAGCATCCTTTACTTCCTCCAGGTTTCTGCTCAAACGTCACTTTCTCAGTGAGGCCCTCCACCGCCACCACTGTATTCTTTTTTCCCCCATAATACGTTTTTTATTGATTTTTAGAGAAAGAGAATGGGAGAGTGAGAAACATCGATGTGAAAAACATCAATCAGCCACCTCCTGCACGCACCCCAAGGGGGGATCAAACCCACAACCTGAGCATGTGTCCTGACTAGGAATCAAACAGGTGACCTCGCAATGCACGGGACGACACCCAACCTGCTGAGCCACACCAGCCAGGGAACCACGGCAGTCTTTCTGTCCCCTGCTCTGTTCATTTTTCCTGTGTCGCCTTCTCACTCCCTGACATTTGTTTACGTTTTCATCCCTCTTCTCTCACACTAGACTATAAACTCCCTGAGAGTAAAGACGTCGTCTTACATGGTACGCCCCAGAGCTCAGCTCAAGAAACAGTTGTTCAAAGATTTACTTGTGGAATGAAAGAAGACAAGAGAGAAGAGTTACCAAAAGGGGGAAGTTGTCCACAGTGTCAAAAGAAGCCAAGAGTCCAGAAAGATAAGGACTGAAGTGTCCGTTGGGTGTGGTAACATGGAAGCCACAGGTGACCTCAGAGAGGGCAGTTCCCGGGGAAGGCGGGAGGATGTGAGCAGTTCCCCCAGGTCCCTCCCCTGTGCCAGGCACCCTCCACAGGCAGCAGCCAGCCCGAGTGGCCGTGGCAGCAAAGGGCAAAACCTGAGGGCAGCTGCTTTCCAGACTTCTTCTGTCCGTGAGGGGAGGAACAGAGGGAATGTGAGACACAGGGGCCTGAAAGTTTGAGGGAAGAGTTTACTGCTGAATGAGTAAAGGAGACTCCTATTTAGCTGAGCACCTACTATGTGCAGGGCGGGACCCAAGTTAAAACCCTCACACAACAGTCCTGTGAAGTGTTTTTCGCTTCTACTTACAGATGATAAAACTGAGGTCCCAGAGATTAAGTAAGCTGCTCAAGGTCACACGGGGACAAGGGACAGAGCTGGGATTTGAAACCTTCCATCTCTCTTATCTTCTTTTCTATATTCATGTCACCACTGGAATCCAAACCCTCAACATTGCATTCCTAAAATCCAACATGATGTTATCTGACTCACCTCCCTGCAACCCCCCCCAGTGCACACACCCGGATGAACCTTCTGCCAGTGCTGTTTCCACCTACCCCTGACCTAGTTGCCTGGCTGTAGTGGCTCCCCAACAGAGGTCAAGTCCACTCCGCAGCCTCCCTTGGGATCCTTCATAAATGATACACACTCCCTTGTTCAGTCTTGTTTCCCACAAGCACCCTCCACTCCACCCCATCCAATATGCCCCTCCCCTCTGCATCACCCCCAAGCTCCCCCGCCTTGGGGCACCTTCCTCCCCGCTGCAGGCCCTGCTCCCCGAGGCCCACTGAGCAGCCTGCCGAGCCCTTCCCCGCTCCTCTGTGCCCACTGCATGTAGCTTGCTCCCAGCAAGTGCTCCGTGTGCCCACATACACTGCACCCCCCTTGAGGGTGATCAACAATCTGTGTTGGAAACACTTGCAACTGCCCGCTGCTCAACACAGGGTAAATGCTCCTAGATCCACAGAACAATTCTGATGAAGTTCAGATGATGTGCCTCTAGAAGTTTTTCAGAAAATATAAGAGACCCGGGATGAGCAAGGGGAGGGACATGGCCCTCTTGAAGTGCTTGGAAGCACACCTACTCTTCCTTTGCAGAGCGCCCAGAGTCTGGCCCCTGTGACAGCTCTCCTGACAAGGAGGAGGCGGGCTGGACTGAGTTCTTCCCGCCTCTTCCTGCCCCTACACACTCCAGGTGTCGGGATTTTTCCTTAGCTACCCCTTCACCTACTTTCCTGGACATACACAGAGATCCTGTCTTCTTCCCTCTTCAAGGACAGAGCTTGCAATGTCAGAAATCCGGCTGGGAGGAATCCTGGTGACCAGCAGAATGGTCAGTGCTGAGCGCCCAGGAGTAGGAAAAAGGATAGTCCATTTCCGGAAAATTGGGAGTTGGCCTTAACTCACGTCGATTGTCAGCAGGGACCACACATGGATTCTGGGATTCCTGGGACCACAGGAAGAGGGTGGCTGGGAGAATTTTTAGTCAGCAAAGCCCTCCAAGGCCATCAAATTATACCCCACACAGACAGAATGGGCAGCACCCGCACAGTAAGAGTCTGGAAGTCAAGTGATGCTGTCTGTCATGATCTGGCCAACCAGTGGGACCAAAGGCACAGTGTGGGCCTCCTGACATAGCTGAACTCACAGAAGCTCTGGAGTCGGGCCTGGGATCAAATCCTGACCTTGTCACCCAGTGGCTGTCCAACCTCGGGCTGGTCACTTAACCTCTCTCAGCCTGGTTGCATGTGCTAATGTGAGGCCTAAATAAAACAAGAAGTATCTAAAAACATCTAGCACAGTGCCTGGGGCATTATATAAGGGGCCCAATAAGTGTTGCTTCCCTCCCTCCCTCTAGCTTTCAGCTCTCACAGCTCTCAACCCTCACTGACAGGAACGCACAGACGCTCTAGAGCACCTCCCAGACAGGTCTGCAAAGGATGGCAGAAGCCAGCAAAAGGGACGAAGACAAAAGGGCCGCCCCACGGCCGCCGAGAGAGAAGCGCTGGACTTCTGTGAACGCCCAGGTTTCAAAACACACAAAGCTTCGAGCCTCAGACCAAACCCAAACAGGAAGTTTGTGACAAACTTAGCAAACACACATGCACAACTGCAGAGGGTTGCACACCACCCAGAAAAGACGAAAGCCAGCACTTGGGGGGGTGGGGGGGGTCAGTGTGGAATAAAAGGAGCGTGCCGGGAAGATGCTCCAAACGCACAAATGCTTTCTGGGTGCCAGGAGCTCCTACCCCAAGCACAGGGCCAGGTCACATGGAGCTGCTCTGGGCTCCCAAGCCAGCTCCTGGCAGCTCCTCCCACTCTGTCCACCACCCCCCTTAGGAATCAGGGACAGTGAGCACTCTGAACAGCGATCAGGGCCCTGAGTGACTCAGGTGCGTGCGATCAGTTTTCGGCTGGAAGAACTCAGCACAGAGACAGGAAGTGGCGTGTGGGGGTCCCACAGAGCTCCTCCATCTCCACCTGCCGCCCCACAGGGCGTCTTCAGGCGGCCAGGTTTTCCCCTCCGAAATCCTGCCTGGCACTACCACGCGCACGGTACTGGTCACACGGCTGTGGGGCGCTACAGCTTCAGGTCATTGAAAACTAGGCGGTTCCTTCCCCTTTGTTCCCAACCTCCCCACCTCTCAGCACCTGTGGATGGGCCTGGATCCCAGGCCACATTGGGGGGTGCTCCAGAAAATACTTGGTAGGTGGATAAGCAACATCACTACCACGTCTACTGTTCTACCCCCACCAGACTGTGTCCCAGTCGTCTTGATCCACCCTCAGCAGACAGGTCCCCGGTTCCACCCCTCGGGGGTGAAGGGCCCAATTATAAACTCAGCCCTGACTGTCAGCCTCACTGCCCCCCCTCCCTCGGCAACTCCGGCAGTGGTTTCCCCACCTCCCCAAGTTAGGTTCCTTTAAAAAAAAAAATGACTCATTTAGGAAGAGACAAAACCAAAAACTTCAATGGTAGAGATAAAACAGCACTGAGTCTCTTTAAACACCTCCTACTCCACGTAGAATTTAGATCTGATAAAGCCTCCCCAAACTGGACCTCCTAATTTGGAACTTACGGTATACACAATTCTTCTAGCAAAAACATTTCCAGTAATGCCTTCTCTCTGAACTTTTCAGGGTCTTCTTCACAAGACAGGTGGCCTCAGGCCTCCAGTCAGCAGCATTTTCAAAATGAGGGAATAAGAAATTAAAGTCCGTGCCAAATTCTTGGGTCAAAAACGAATTCTTTAGTGTTTGATGATTACGTTTGTGATTCTGACTTCTTGCAGACAGAATGTTGGCATTCTCTCATTGGCCTAATGAGAAGTATGGGAAGTTTTTCATAAATAGTAAGACTCCTTGGTATGTAAGAAAGTTTATATTTGTGCACAGTATTTGAAAAGGCATAAAATTGTATAGTACAATACATAGAATTATAACATTTTAGGGCTCAAATGAGCAATTAAGATAATCCAGGGGTTCTCAATGTGGGCTGCATTACAAAATTTCCCAGGCCCCACCCCTGGAGATTCAGACACACACGGACTGGGGTGGGGCTCTGGCATTGTCGTCGTTTTTAAGTTTCCCAGTAATTCTAATGTGTATCCAGGGTTGAAAACCACTGATCTCATGCAGATAAGAAAACTGAGATCTGAAGAAATTAAGGTTCAGTCCAAGATTGCTCAGCCAGAATCAAATCCGACATTTACAACCCCCCGCCCAGTTCCGCAGTGCTGCTCATATTTTTGGTACTCACAGAGTTGTGAAAATCTGTCTGTTTGTTTTTTAATTGGGGGGACTACTAACACAGGGTTGCTGACTTTTTTGTTCTGTCAAGCAAGGTATTTTATAAATATCTACCAATCACTATCACGGCTTCCTGATAGGTCCCTTGCTCATTTGCACACCCAGCACTCTCTGCACCCCAGGCCCAGCCCAGGAGGTGAGGTTTGACAAAGGCCCCCCCGGTCCAGTCTCACTCGCCTCTAACTCACCCAGCTCCTCACCAACACCCATGTGACAGTTCCAAACAAAACCCGGCCTCAAACATTCTCCATCTCCTCCTTTCCCTAACTGCCCAATATCTACGCCTGGAAGTCCCTTCACTGAGCACAGACCTGCTTCCCAGTCCCGCCAGGCCCCCCTTACACCTTCCTCCTGACTGACCTGGGACAGCTCAGACTCGCACAAGGTACAGCAACCAACCAGTATTTACTTTGTAACTCCACACATATTATCCCTTCTAAATTACTCAATAATCAAGGATATGCTGGAAACTTTTAAGGAGGGCTGCCTCGGAGGAATAAAATTAGGGTGGAGTGGAGGGCAATCAGGGTTCTCTTTACAACCTTCGGTTTGAATTTGGGACATTTTTTTTAATGGGCAAAAAAAAAAAAATCACACACACACACACACACACACACACACACACACACAGCAGGTCACAAAATACATCTATGGTTTGCTTCCACTTTGTAAATACAGAAAACTGCCCAGGAGGTCTCCATACCCAAGTTCTAAATGTAAATGATATCTGGGTGGTGGGATCACGGGTGATATCATTTCCCCTGTTTATCTTTATTAGGTTTTATTTACGTAATAAAGAAATGATGATCGTTTAAAACCTGAAGCAACACATTATCTGATCTCTGACACACACAGTATTGAGAGGTAAAGACTCCAGAGCAGGTCCCAGGCTGGCATGTAGAAACATCTCCTTTTCATAAAAGGACAGATTTCTCCCCAGCCAGGCCCTGGCTTCTGCACCCTGCCTAGGGCCCTCTACCACTGACCCCAAGCCACCTCCAGGCCCCACAGGCCCCAAACAGATGTAGAAGAGATACCCTAGGACAGCTGCCAAGCCTGTTCAACTTCACCTCCCCCTGCTCCCTGAGTTCCTGCCACGTGGATCGGCTGTCCTCTCCTAAGTCTCCTCTGGTCTCTGCCTCTAAGTTCCCACCCAGGCTGTGTCACCCACCCCTACCTGTGTCCTAACTGAGTCTTCACCAAGGCAAGCAGCCATACCTACTCCAAAACATTCAAACCCACAACTGTAGATCGGGAGCCAAGAAACTCTTTATTTTTTTTTTTTATCCTCACCCGAGGACATTTTTGTATTCATCTTCAGATAGAGCGAGAGGGAGAGAGGGAGGAAGAAAGAGAGAGAAACATCGATGTGAGAGAGATACATTGACTGGCTGCCTCCCACATAACCCCAACCAGGGGCTGAGGACAAACTGCAACCGAGGTACGTGCCCTTAGCAGGAACCGAACCCAGGTCTCTCTGGACCGCGGGCCAACGCTCTAACCGCTGAGCCAAACCGGCCAGGGCAAGAAACTCTTTGGATGGAGTATAAACTATGGAATTCTCCAGTCCTCACTACTCCCTGAAGTCTAACAAGGCAGTGAAGAGGGCTGAGAGAGTCTCCCTGGAAACAAGGGCCCCAGGCTCAAAGGCCTGGAGGTCTGTGGGTATGTGATGTGTTCAGAGATGAAAAAGGCATTTGGGATATCTGGAGCGTGCCCTAGCATGTCCAAGGCCCAGCACAGAGAAAATTCCACAGAAAAGTAACAGCAAAGTTTACAAAGACCAGCAAAGAGAGGCCCGAGCAAAGGGCTCTCAACCTCTCATCTGCTACTTATCCCTCCAGCTGCTTCCCCACAATTCACTCTACCTTCCAGTCTCGCCGGGTCGAGGCTAACAGGAGTGGGCGGAAAAATAGGAACAGAGAAAAAAGAAATGAGATTAAGCAACACCACGGAGGCAGGCTGAGGTCCTCCCAGTGCAACTGAAGTGACCTTGAAGGGGGCAGGGGACATGGTGCTGAACCCTCCTCTTGATGTCAGCCTCAAGTGTGAAGGTTGTTTGTCAATTACCGAAATTTCCAGGGACCCTCAAGTGACATTTCTAAAGAACTTGGAAACTTCGAAACTGCCAAAACACAGACTGGCCATGCCCTGCCCAGGTGCCTTTGTGTCCTGTGGGGCCGTGCGGGTAACCCCCGTGCAGGGCCCTGGACCCGCATCACCACCTCCTGTCCCGTAAGAAGGCAGGCTTTGCCACTCTGCCTCTTCAAATGTCCACCTCCATTGGGTTTGACGGCTTGGCTGACGCTCCGTTCATCTGCCCGGGAGAGATGCCCGGGGACAGTGCCTGCTGTTTTGGGCAGGAGTGCGTGCCCATCCTCTCTCCCACACACACGCAACCACACTGTGAGCTCTCGCTCCTCTTTCCTTTTAGAAAACCCTCCTTGTGGGCATTTACTAAGTAGAAAACCAATCCTCAAGCCTGTTGGCTCTTATCAAGCTGGAGTCTTCTTGGAGACTGAGGAGCTGTACACACTCCAAAGAGCTGGGTAACACCTTGAGGGTCTGCTGGACAGCGACCTGCCTCTGCTTGCTAAAGGAAAGGTGTGGGGCGCGGGGGCTGGAGTGGTTGGAGGGCTCATAGAGGAAGTGCGATCTGAGTTGGGTCTTGAAAAGAGTTCAATTGGGTCAAGTGGAGAGGAAGTGGGAAGACCATCCAGGCGGTGGGACCAGCACACGTGTGGTCCTGACCACAGGGTGGGGAGGTTCCACTGCGGGGGAATGAGACTGAGAAGCAGAGAGGTTACGAATGTGCATGGGAGAGTCAGGTGGACTGGCCCCGAGCCCAGCGCTGCCTCTTGTTAACTGTGCGACTGGGCAACTTACCGCAGTTCCACATTCTCCATCGGCAACATGATGAAGGGGGGGATACTACTGGTACCCACCTGCTGGGGTTACTGGAAAGATTTGATGCCCGTAAAATGCTTAGGGTGCTCAGGGCCTGCCATCAGTGAATGTTACCTGTTATTCTCGCTACAGTCAAAACTACCCAGTGCCCCTCCTGCTCACGCGGACAAGGCACTCTCTTCTTTACGACAGCCATGGGAAGGAGGGACACCGGCTGACTGGTCACCTTCTGAGTAACCTAAGAAGTGTAAGAGCCAGCTGAACATTAAAATGCCCAGGCAGCCAGGTGAGGGTACTCTCACCTACGTACCTACACACACACACACACACACACACACACACACACACACTCTCTCTCTCTCTCTCTCTTCTCCTGGGACCACCGACTTCCTTGTAATAACAACAAACGCATTTCCCTTTTCCTCCCACCTCTCCACAATTTGGCAGTGCTTGTGTCCCTTCAGCTTCACAACTACTGTGCTGGGTCCCTTCTCCCACCTCCTGGCCTAGGGGAGATAACAGCTTCCCACTGCTGCCGGCCCTGGGGCACCTAGCCATTCTCTGGTTTCCCTAACTGCCCACACTGCTACAAACGCTCCCCTTCGTTAATGTCTCTCCAGTTAAAACCCTCAGCATGTGCCCACCAGATGCACGGGGCTGAAGTGCAGACCTGTCTTCCTCTCACTCCCTTCCTCCCCTCAGAGGTGGTGTGAATGGCAGTGTTTAAGATATAAGCACCAACGCATTTTACCCAAGGGCAATCCATCACAGGGGACTTTAACATCCCTAGGAATCTAGACATAGACTCAAGAGGCTCAGGGAAAAGCAACTCTCCCAGCCCAGGCAGGGCACATTCACAGGCCCTGTGCTCCTCCAAGGCGATCATACAACGGCACTCCTGCAAAGTGACAGAGCCCAGATCAGTGCCTGGTACACAGTAAGCGCTCAGTAAGTATTTGTCGATGCAGGTCCTTCTGGCTAAGGAGCTAAAATCCAAGAGATCATTCAGGAAAAAGTCCTCCATGGAAGCAGCTACTCCGTGGGGCGGCTCTGACGCCCTGTGCTCACTCTCATGCCACACGCAGCACTGAGATGCCCCATCCATACCAGCAGGAGTTCAGATTCCGGTCCCTCAGATCACGAATGCTATTGCCTTGTAACTCCTGAGGCTTCTAGTTCCCTGCATCTCTTGCTGTGTTTATTACTCCTACTCCCTCACCTGCCCACACTCCTCCCTGGCTCAGTGCAATCTGAAAGCATTTAGTAAGTGTTTGCTGTGTACAAGTATCATGCCAGGCACTGGAGATCCACAGATGATTAAGATAAAGGTCTGGGGATCTAAGAGCCACACACACACAAAACACGAAGGACAAAGGCTTACTACTGACAAAGGGGATTCTCAAGATCAAGCTTGAACTGCACTGGGTGCTGAAGGGCGGGGCTGCTAACAGTGGGGTGGGGGGGGGGCAGCAGGACACGCAAAGAGGCAGGTGGGAGCTGGAGGAACAGGAAGGACTGAATGTACAGGGACCAGAGCAGAAAAGAGCTGGGCAAGGGGTCTGTCTCAAACTGGGACTACCTGATTCGAAGTCCCAGCACACTGACAGTAGACATGACACCTAACCAGGATATTTCCTCCCAGCAGCCTCCAAAGTCACAATGCCCCCCCTTTGGAAAACGTGAAAGGAAGCCTGGCTGGATCTGCGGCAAAGATGCTTGTCTTGAAGCGGGTTCTCCCGGCCACTCACCACCAACCTGGCCCTGCCTGGGGCTCAGCCACCCCTAGACCCACAGCCAGCAAGAGCACCCCCACCCCACGAAAAACAGAAACCTTCCACACACGCTTGCTCTTAACTGAAGTTCTAAAATTAAAAAGTAAACGCTCATTCCTCTCACCTAAAAGCTTTCTCCCTTTATAAGCTAATATGCAAATGCCTTGGGAGAGGCTAAGTCTTAGCAGCCCCATATCCGCTTAGCAGGAAAGATCCCAGAAGATCTTTCCTGGAAAACAGACTTTGCATAAAGGATGCTCAAGAGATTATCTGTGACTGGGATGGGGGTGGGGGAGGTAGGAAGGAGGGAAGGGGGCTCCCGCATTTAACCAACAACACCCACCGAGGGCAGAGGGGTAGAGAGTCGAAGAGCCTTCAAAAGACGTTTTCTCACTAGTTGTTTCTAAACTGAGATGTTAATGCACGACCCACAAAAGTTACCCATTAAATGGCACAATCCAGTGGTTTTTAGCATATTCACGAGGTCGCACGACCATCAATGCTATCTCATTTCAGAATATTTTCATAACCCCCCCAAACCTCCATACCCCTTAGCAGCCATTCCCCACTCCCTTCTATCCCCGGCAACCGTCTTCTCTCTCTGTGGACTTGCCCTTTCGGACATTTCACATAAATGGAACCACACGCTATGTGGCCTTCGTGTCTGGCTCCTTTCACCTGGCATGTTTGCAGGGTTCATCCCTGCTGTAGCACGATCAGTACTTCATTCCCTTCTTATGGCTGGATAAGATGCTAGTGTCCGGATTTTAAAGACCACATTTTAAAGGGCAAAACACACGGCGCTCCTGCAGAAAGGAGCACCCAGCATCCCTGGGGCTGCTTGGGGGCTGCTTGGGCGCCGCGACCACTTGTAAACTTTCCTTCTCTGCTCTCCCACCAGCTCGGCAGACACCGTCCAAACCCTCCCCACTGGGCTGGAGGGAGTTTCCAAACACACAGCGGCTCAGGACGGCCGCCCTGAATCACCGGGCCGTGACAGAAACCACTCCAATTCCTTCGGAGGGAATTTGTAATGACTCTTAAATGTGCTCTATAGACCTCTGTGGTCCTGGTGATGGCAGATGAAAAAGCAGAGCCGGGTCACGCGCGCAGCCTGTGCGGGCTTTCCTCGCGCTGGGCTTAATGTGTTACTGTCGCCGTCTTGAAAGTCTTAGTTTTTAAACAAGGGGCCCCGCATTTTCATTTTGCACTGAGCCCAGCAAACTGTGTAGCTGGTCCTGGATAAGAGGCGAGGGTTTGGGAAGGGGTGAGACCACGGTGCAGGAGAGGGGCCGTGTCCCCAGCAATGCTGAAGGCCCAGCTTTCTACCCACGGGGCGAACAGTTGGCTGATAAGGCCTGCCTCCCGGAACAGCCAGTCTAGTTGAAAGTAAACGTGATAAGTCGACAGGCCCAGACTGTAAAGCGGGAGACTCAAACTGAAACTTGTTTGATCTTGTAATCGCTTACAGGTTAAGACCAAGAAGAAGAAAGGAAGAAAATTTAAAAAGAAAAAACACCCCATACTTACTGAAGTCACTGGCTCTGAGAAAACTTTTTAAATATTGACTTTTTTTTTTTAAACTGTCATTTTTATTTCCAGCATATCAAGGCAGTCATGGTTTCACTAAAAATCTGGTGTTCGACCCAAAGAGAGGGGTGGATTTAAAACGCAGCTGCCTCTGCTGATGTCAGTACTAGAAGGGACCTCAGGAACAACCCATCCACATGGATTCTCGGGAGCCTCGATCCCCCAACCACCCCGCACCCAGGCTGAGTCCAGTCCTGTAGATGAGGAAGCTATGCTGAGAGAGGGGAAGTAACCGGCCACGGCCACCCACAAGAAGGGGTAGGACCAGAACCCGGGAGTGTGCAGCTTCCCCTTCCAACCTCCCAATTTCAAGAGCCCAACTAAAATTCATATACTGCGTGCATGTCCCCCAATTTCCTCCTGGATCCTCAACTCAAATCCTCTAGTACTGTCCCTGGGAAGAGAGTCGGGTCATGCAGATACACCGAAGATACATAAGCCCCAAGGAAGAAGATGCGGCTTCTTCCACGTGTACAATCTGTATCCATCTGTAGGTGAAGGGCCAGAGAGCTCCGATGAAGGGCTCAGAGCCTCTCCAGGGTATTTATTAAACACAGGTTTTCTGGGAAGAGTCAAGTGTAACCGAGTGTTTTCCAGTTATAGGTACAAGGATCACGCAGGGTGGATAGAGCTCGGGGGCAGACAGGAAGTGGTGCCAGCCCACCACACCAAGAGACAGGTCAGACGGCCGCTGGAAAGGGATGGGACTCAGCCACGCCACCAAGTTCTGTCCGTTTTCTACAGCACAGACGAGCCAAACCATCCTTGACACCAAGCGCCTGGATTCCTTTGGTTTCAATTTGTGTTTCATCCTCCCTCCTTTCCTCCTTCCTTCCTTTATTCTTCCTTTCCTTCCTCTCTCCTTTCCTCTTTTCCTTCCTCGAACAAATAGATACTGAGTACTTCCTATGTGCCAGGAATGTTCTGGGTGCTGGGGACACAGCAGTGAATAAAACAGAGGGTGGAAATAAGGAAAGAGTTAATAAGCAAATGAATGTACACCATGTATGATGGTAAAAAAATTTCTCTGGAGAAAAACTCAGCAGGATAAAATGAGTAAAAAATGTCAGGGAAAGCCCTGGCTGGTGTAGCTCAGTTGGTTGACGGACGTCCCATGCATCAAAAGGTCGCCAGTTCAATTCCCAGTCAGGGCATATGCCTGGGTTGCAGACTCGATGCCCGGTGGGGGGCCTGCAGGAGGCAGCCAATAGTCGATGTCTCTCTTTCTCTCTCCCTCTCCCGTCCTCTCGCTAAAAAAAAAAAAATCAATAAAAATATTTTATTAAAAATAATATTTTATTTTAATGGCAGGGAAGAAGGTCATTTTATCTAGAATGGCCAAGCTAGGGCTCTCTGAAGGAGGTGATGGAGTGAACCATACAGATATCTGGAGAAGACATTCCAACGAAAAGGATCAGTAAGTGCAAAGGCCCAGAGGTGGGAACGCCCTGGTGCATCAAGAAGTGAGGAGGAAGTGGCAGGCTGGGGGCAGAGGGTAGGTAGGAGCCAAACCAGGCCAGCCCTGAAGCCACGGGAAGGCCTTTGGTTGTATCACAAGTGGGCTGGGAGCATGCAGGTCCTGAGCCAGGGAATGACTGACCCGACCCAGGCTTTACCAGAGCCACCCTGATCACTGTTGTCACCAGGCCACCTGTGCTAGGGAACCAGCTTCAGAGCCAGACCCAGCACGGCCTCCTCTGTGAAACGGGAAGATATGACCAGATGATGTCTAAAGTCCTTTCTGTGATCTTCTTATTTTCTGACCCTAAGACGAATTGCCCAAAGGGTCTAAAAGTCTCCCCCGCTGACTGGGGAGAAGGCAATGAACGGCAGCCAAGTGACAGAAGCCCCCCACCTCTCCCCACTGCCTCTTCTGCCCCACACAAATTCTCACCCCACAGAAGCTCTCTAGGGAGAAAGGTCCAGCCCAGGAAGCAGCCACGTCAGCAACGTCCTCCAAAGATTACCAAGGGTGACCACTAAAGATAGCACAGCCTCCACACTGTTCCAGGGCGGGGCGCGGCCTCCGGGGGCCACTCGGAGCGGCTGCTTAGCCAAAGCAGAGGGCACTGTTGCCACAGTCTCTCCTATGTCCCCTACTTCTAGCATGGAGACAGAAAGAAAGTTACGGGGTTCAGAACTGCTCCACCCCATCATTTCCTTGAGGGTTCTGTCTGTTCACACATCATCGAACTGGGTCAGAAAGCATGACTCAGGTCTCCTCCATCAGGCTAGATAAGCAGGGTTTGTCTCTTCCCCATCAGACTGTGAATTCGGACTGTGAATTCATCCTATGCCTCCTCCATCAGACTGGGGGCCCCATGAGGGTTGAGGCTGTATCTCCCCAAATAGATAGGGAGCACCTGATGTCAGGCTATGCTAGCTCCCTGAGGGAGAGAGTTTATCTCCCCCTTTCTCTCTACTGCCTCACGGCATCCTATAAACTTTGTATATTTCTGTATATTTAGTGATTTCTTTTTTTTTTAAATCCTCAATCAAGGATGCGTTTTCTTATCGATTTTACAGGGAGAGAGAGAAACACTGATGTAAGAAAGAAACTTTGACTGGTTGCCTCTTGCACACGCCCCAATGGGGGATCAAACCAGCAACCTGGGTACGTGCCAGGAATGGAACCTGTGGCCCTTCAGGGCACGGACAATGCTCCAGCCAACCGAGCCACACTGGCTGGGGCTATCTAGTGATTTCTTAAAACAAGGTGCTGGTTGAAGCACTCAGACTGGACCACCCACCCAGGCACGAGACCCTGTGATCCCGGCCATGAAATAATCCATGAAAACTATCTGAACACGAACCTCCAAGCTCAATGAAAACAAAATTAACGGTTGGCTTCACCGAACAACTTTTTGGTACACGGTTGGTGACTGGCTGAGGCCACGCTGAGATGCACCTTGAGGACAAACAGCAGGGAGCCCACTGGCCTGGCCTGACCACAGCCGAGTCCCACAGCCCAGACACATCACCTCCAGCCTCCAACTCGGGCTTTTCCAAGGCAGTCACACCAGAGGTGGTGGGAACTGGGAAAGTGGCGGTGGGAACTGAAATCAGAAGGAGGAGTGAGGAGGAGCCCACCTCGGAGAGGCTGGCCTAGGCCTGCTTGCAGAGACCAAAGGAGGTTGGGGTGGAGAAGGGGATGGAGAGAACAGGGCGGCTCAGCACAGTCTCCCGGAGCCTCCTGGGGGGAGAAGAGCCCACCCCAGACATGGGGAGGGCACGTGTGTGTATGCGGACTCAGGGCAACCACCAGGGGCTCCCCTGGAATCAGGGATGCTGGCTCATCTCGGCCAAGGGTTTCCACAGAATTGCAGAGGAGGGGCAAGAACTTCCAAAGGCTGAAACCGATAATAATAACAACACAGGCACTGTGCTAAGTCCTTACCATGTACTAACTCAGTTAATCTTCATAATGACGCTAATATTACTCCCCGTTTACAGATGAGGCGACTGCGGCCTGCCCAGAGTCACGCATACATGAGGAATAAAGATCTCAAGTGGGCCACTTGGGTCCCCAACATGTGCTCTTCGCCACCTCCCTCTCTGAACACAAAGGGGAAAATCCTAGGGTATTTCTGCTGGTTCCTCTGAACCTCTGGGGTTGAAGGCCACCTAGCAACAGGCATCCCAAGGGCTTGGGAGACTGGGCTGCTGGCCACTCACACAGAGTCCAGCAGGGTCCTGGTGCTGTTCTCCCACTGCGCTGAGAGCCTGACACCCTGAAAATGCCACCCTGCTGGTGCCGACGACTCGCTCCTTTCAGAAGACTGAGGTTAAAAAAGTTCTACCCGTCCGGTTGGCGTGGCTCAGTGGTTGGGTGTTGACCCGTGCACCAAGAGGTTGCCGGTTCGATTCCTGGGCAGGGCACATGCCCAGGTTGTGGGCCCGATCCACTGTGGGGGGCATGCAGGAGGCGGCCAATCAATGTTCTCTCTCATCGATGTTTCTATCTCTCTCTCCCTTTCACTTCCTCTCTCTCTCTCTCTCAAATCAATAAAAGGGAAAAAATAAAATAAAATAAAAAAGTTCTACCCTTTGTGTACATGGCACATCCATGGGGGAAAGACTGAAAGCAGAGGAGGACCAAGTGGTGGTGACAGGTCTCAGCACCCACCGGGAGCCCACAGGGCGCCTGAAAACTCAGGAGACATCTGATAGACCTATTTTTAAACAGTGTGCTGGGTATATTTTCAAAGCGTTGCTCTTTTCAACCTCCACACCTTTTCAGGTGAAGTCTGTCTCCGTGTTATAGTTCAATGAGTCCAAATGCGACAATGCAGAGTGTCCAAACTGTGACAACGGAAAGAAATAGCGGATCTATTGTATTTTATTTTCAGGTTAACAATGGGACCCCATTCCTCACATGAGGGCTTTTCACGTATTGACACTATACTGTCGGCATTTCGGGCTGAAATTCTTTGTCGTGGGGACTGTCCTGTGCATTGTGGGGTGTTCAGCAGCATCTGGTCTCTGCCCATGAGATGCCAGTGGCATTCTCCTTTCTCTCCACTGCAAACGTGACAACCAAAAAGGTGTCCAGACACTGCCAAATGTGGGGGGGTGGGGGACAGGATCACTCTCTGCTGAGAACCACTGCTTTATGTTTAGATAAATTTCAATGAAAAGGTGTCTGAAGACTGGGGGAAAAAATATATTGATGCCCGGCTGGTGTGGCTCAGTGGATTGAGCATGTCCCATGGCCTGAGAGGTCGCGGTTCGATTCCCGGTCAGGGCACAGGCCTGGGTTGCGGGCTGGATCCCCAATAGGGCATGCAGGAGGCAGCAGATCGATGTTTCTCTCTCACTTCAATGTTTCTCTCTCTCTCTCCCTTCCTCCCTCTCTAAAAAAAAAATCAATAAAAACACAGTTTTTAAAAAAAAAAACAAACCATATTGAGCATAACGCTGAAAATGTAACTGACATACTACTGAAAAATAAGTGTATCCTATTTCCCCCGACTTCTTGGACACCATGTACGTGAAATTTTTCTGTGTAGCTGCCATTCCTCTTTCCTAAACGCAAACACTCAGTACCCCGGGTGCCCACACCTGCTCCAGCTCCCAACCCTGGCATCTCCAGTCTCGTTCATGTCCATCCCCAAACCCATCCTTCCTCAGGCGTTCAGCACACCAGTGAGCACTTGCTCTCTGCCCGTGTCAGTGCCTCTCTGAAGGAGCAGGGCAGGGGTGAGACCAGAAACTGCCAGGCTCAGGGACTCCACAGCCTCGGAGGCAGCAACGGCCACCCAAGAAAATGGACCTGTTTTCACGACCATCTCTGTCCATTCATCCCACTCTCCAAAGCCTCATTTATACATTGTTTGCCTCAGCCCCCAGAGCTACACCAAACAGACTGTGAAAGACCAACGACCTGACAGAAACACAGAAAAAGAATAGGAACTGAAAGAAAATACAAATGGATCTTAAACTTGTGGAAAAAATGCTCAACCACACTCATAAAAGAAATGCAAATGAAAACTGAGATACCAATTTTCACCTATCAGATTGGCCAAGATCAAGAAGTCTGATAACTCACTGTGTTGGCGAAGCTGCCTCATTCATCGAGGGTGTCGGTGTAAACTGCTGCCTCCTTAAAGGATACTTGCAATGTCTACCAAAAATCACAGCTGTCTATTTGCTTTGACCAGTAATTCCACTTCTAAGAATTCACTCTGCAGACACACTCCCACATGTGCAAAGTGGTGGGTATACAATGACACTCACTGCAGTGTGATTGGTGATGACAGAAAACTGAAAACAGCCTCAATATCCACTGTTAGGACATTGCTTTAATAAATCATGGTTCACAAAATGAAATGCTATGCAGTTGTGAAAAACAGTGAGGGCATTCTCTATGTCGTGATAGGGAATTATTTTCCATGCACACTGTTAGGTAGTTCAGGTAAGGCATGCAACAACATGAACAGTACACCAGCAGGTGTTGTAAATACCATGTTGTCCATATATGCACTTAGATGCGCAGATTACCTTTGAACAAGATAACCAAAAAGCTAAAAACTGGTAACCCTTAGAGAGGGAAACTGGGAGACCGGGGGGAGGAAGGGGAGAAAGAATTACTACACACCACTTTAAATTTTTTGTTAACTTCCAATTTTTCCATCATGTGCTTGCATCAATTATTCTGTTAATCAATCAGTAAGAAAAGACTGTAAGTAATTGACCTAGCTCTACCATCATTACTGCATGTGTGCATGAAACAGATCTTACAGGTCAATTTCAATCATAAATTCCCTGTTCTTATAAGTATCCATACTTGTCAGTTCAAATGCCCCAAAAGGAGGATGATCACCACATCCAGAACACGCAAGAAACTCACGAAGCTTCCCTCCTCAATTAGGTTTTGAAAGCATTCATCCTCAAAACGACCTTCCTTATCTGAAAAATGTACTGTCACTGACCCTGGGACAAGTTCAAATGCAAGTAAGTGGGATCCCTTAAAGGTACACGGCAGGATCAATGGCTAGGGACCCGGGGCACCCATGCTTCTAATAGAGCCTCAGAGCACTATCAGCCGGGACTGTGCCATACCTGTGGGGAGTGGCTGAAACCCCAGCAGCACCGAGAACCCTCCCTGCAGCTCTGCCCGCGGCAGTGTTTTAATGGCATACAGCTCAAAGGTGCCACAGCCGTCACTTTTAAACCTACCCCACTCCCACTGCCACTTCATCATAAAATAACCCTTATATATATTTTAAGCCGTAAATCAGCATTTGTCAAGTTCTAAATTGGGCTACAGCAATATTTATTCATCAAAGGATAAGTCTTCCCTGCAGAGTCATAAAACCACCTAATAATTTAATATGCTATCACTCTTACCTGAAACTTGTCAAAAAGTGGCCTGAAAGAGGCATGCGTTTTACACTTGGCTGGCAGTAAGCCTACAGTTTATTAAATAGCTCATATTTATAATTCTCCGTGTGTGTGTGCGGGGGCGGGGGGGCACAAGGGACACACCTGTGCAGGACCCATCCTATTCATTAACCTGTTTGAGGGCAGAGAAAAGCAGCTTCCCCAAAGAGGACCAATGACCCTCCAATATAGCCTTAAGATGATCGGTTTAGAGAGAAAAGCAAGAAAAATTCAAATTATAGTATTACTTATGGGGTGGGGACAAAATACACTAAGTTAGAAAAGTCCTGTTAGGGACAGGTCCATGGAGCAACCAGATGGAAAAATCTTAGAAGAAGAGTGAAATATGACTCTAAGCTGCAAAATTATGATAGCTGGGTCCAGATGCCAATTCCAGGGAGCCTTTCAGATCTTTGGAACAGTAAGCTTTCGGGACCTGGAAGTTCCACTTCAGTAGAAGTATTTACTTCCCACAGCCCCGTGCCAAGACGGTGCTCTGTGTGAGGATGAACGGACAGCACCCGAGCCCTGAGATTGAGGTTTCTCAACCTTGGCACGATTCATACTTCGGGCTGGCAATTCCTTGCTGTGAGGCTGTCCTGTGCATTGTCAGATGTTTAGCAACATCCTAGGCCTCTTACCCCAGTAACACGGCCCCAAGCAGTTGTAACAACCAAACCTATCTCCAGACATTGCCAAATGTCCCCCAGTTGAGAACTACTGTCCTGGATGAAGTTAGTCTAATTGACAAAGGTCGGCTGATGGAGCTAAAGCCACGCCACTCCAACAAATGGAACGTTCCTTCATGGTGCTTTTTCTCTGAAGGTTCAAAATACAAATCTAAGGAAATGCAGAAACTAGAACATCTGTATTTAGTTCACACACTGTTAACCGGCTCTCACCAGCGAAGTTTAAACTGTCCTGTGGGCCTAGAGGACAGGGCCAGGCTCTGCCTTCCTTTCTCCTTTCCCTATTCTGCAGGCCCCTCCCACGTATTCCCCGCCCACCAGTCTTCATCTTTCACTTCTAACTTACCCTCTACTTCCTTTATGTTTTTCCACAACCTTGTGGTTTACTCTGGCACAAGAACGTGTTTCAGGCTGGCATTCACTGGTGGTTAATGACAAGGTGGGTTTCTAAGCCACAAACACTATTAATTTTAAGCTGTTCAAGGGCGAGCGGGGGAGGCAATCCCTCCCCAGTGCTGAACACTAAACTCCTCAAGAACTTAAATAATCAAACAAAGATAGAGAACGACTTTTTAGTTAAAAAAAAAAGCCAGTTTCATATGTTCATGCTCCAGGCCATATTTCTCACAAGAATTTTACAATCAACAGACCAAGATGCTACACTGAACCTTCCAGCCGGGGAGCTGTGTAGCTCTCAGGGCACTAAACCTGGGCTGGACTCAGATAAAATGTTACAAGATTCAGCTTTGCCCTGGCCGGTTTGGCTCAGCGGTAGGGCATCGGCCTGCAGACCAATGAGTCTCGGGTTCAATTCCGGTCAAGGGCACGTACCTCGGTTGCGGTTCGTCCCCAGCCCTGGTTGGGTCGTGCAAGAGGCAACCAATCGATGTGTCCCTCTCACATCGATGTTTCTCTCTCTCTCTCTCCCTCCCACTTTATCTGAAGACAAATGGAAAGATATCCTGAGGTAAGGATTAAAAAAAAAAAAAAAGATTCAGTTTTGATTCCATCGTGGAGTTAAAAAAAAAAAGAGGTAACTTTAATAAGGAAGTGTTGGAACAGGATGGGAAACTTCAAATGAAACTGGACCAAAGGTTTAGAAGAATTTTTCCGTCTGTACATACTCATCTCTCAGTTAGATGGTGCCCAACCCCCAAGGGCAGAAGAATGGGAGCGATGAGTTGGGCCCACCTATATGGCCTTGGACTCGGGGCTGGGTGGCCTCCCATTAAGGCTGCACTGTGGCCACTGACCACGGTCAAGTGGGACAGGTCTCAATCACTCAAAACCACCTGTCTGCATGTTTGATTCATAAAAAAACTGAAAACCACACTGCCCTGAGATTTGCCTTAAAGCTCTATTTTTCTTCCCAAAGTTTCACCCGCTAGAAAAATACCAGCTATTATCACCATCGGCTCTAGACAGCTTGGTGGCATCGCCAGAGTAAGAGATGCCTAAGGCTTGGACTCTTCAAGAAGGTAGGCCTCCACTAGCAAGTTGTTTGGGACTCCCAAAATTAGCCCAAGTTTCCACTGGAGGCCACCCTGCTCGGGTTTATCTACAACTGTTTAAGCCCCAGGATGCCCTGTCCATTCCATTCACTGTGTACAAGTTTGTTAAATCAGCTGACCGTCCCGCTTGCTATGCCCTCCATACTTTTAGTCCAACAAGATTAAAGAAACAAACATAACAGAAATGAAGCCACAAGAAGGTAGGAAGGTGCCCAAGTCCTGTGCCCCAGTCTCATAAGTGAAAGGAGTCTCTGTCTCACAACCCTTCTACCACGACTTGAACTCAAACACTCAGAGCAGGCCTTGATCATGGCAAAGCCAAAATGCCATCGACATGAAATAGAACTGGGGAGAGAAGCAGCTTAAAAAGAAACGAGAGCAACAAAACCACCTAACTTTGCTCTGAGACGGCCCGCGCCCTGGTGCACTGCCGACGGACGCAGTGGACACAAACCTGCGAGGCTGTGGCGGGCAGCGACGTGCACCTGTGTCTCGGAGACAAGGCTGCCTATCCAACAGCAAAGATAACGGAGTCAGGGTCAGGATGTCCCCTGGACCAGCAAGCTTGCCCCAGAGAGACATCCCATTATTGCCAGGGCACAGACCACACCCCAAACCCAGCCATTCCAGAAATGATGCCAGGGAACATGGAAGGTGACATAGGAGACCCCGGTTGTGGCACAAGTGCACTAAGGACCAGGACACCTGCATCATCATTTCGGGTCGCTGAGCTCATTGTTCCAGGCCTCGGTGGCCCCTCCATACGATGGAGTTCGCTCAGCATTAAATAAGATCAGACCTGTGACCCAGCACTGGGCCTGGGGACCCAACGAATGCATGCAGTCAGTGCTGGCTTCCTGCTGTTTTCATTATTTCATGTTTCATATTATCCAGCCATCATTGACTGAGTGCCTATATCTTCCCTCCCGACTCCGTAAGCTTGGTAGGAGGGTAAATCGTGGAAATGCAGCTGAAGCTTCCACAAACACACAGCTCTTATCAGCAGCATCATTACTGT
The DNA here is from genome assembly GCA_030848825.1 of Tadarida brasiliensis. NCBI lineage: Eukaryota > Metazoa > Chordata > Mammalia > Chiroptera > Molossidae > Tadarida > Tadarida brasiliensis. The sequence goes on from CM061262.1 coordinate 15,631,976, forward strand.
TGGCTCAACCCCCACTCAAAGCCCCAATGGAGCTATTTCAACCCCAGCTAATTGGGCTCCAATATCCAGAGAGGGACTGCCAATCAGTAGCTTCAATCCTCAGGACCATCTTTGCTCTTCAAATGAGGAGTTATTTGTCTAAACTAACAATCCCTCTCTCCATCTGGCCAGCCAGTGATCTCCCCCCACCCCCCACCCCCCACCCCCCACCAGGTGAAGTGCAGCCCCAAACGTGTGAAGTGTGTTGTCCCCAGGGGAGGCATCTTAGGGAGTGACAGTTCTCTCGAGGCTTTCGGGGTCTTGTTAGTTCAAGTCAACACCCGTGGGCCGGCACAACACCAGAAACCAATGACGGAATCTGCCCTCTCTCCTTTTTTAAGTCATTGGTAGGAAATGAGAAACGAAGGTGGAGGCAGAAAAAGAAAGAGTGTGGGGGTAGAAGTCCACTTTCCCCACCGTCTGCAATTCAGTACGAGAGCTAACTCAGTCCTACAATGCAAGGTCTAAAAGAGGAGCGATTTAAATAACTTTCCCCAGCGCTGGGGAAGGAGAGTGGAGGGCAAGAAGGCTGGGCGGCCCATGGCACCGGCCCGAATTTGCATGCCTGGCCCGCGCGGGGGCGTGGCTTGCATCTTCCCGAAACTTGTGTGACACCCACTGCACGCTCTCCACAGGCCCCTCAAGGGGCTGAGCCTTTTAAAACAAACAAGAACGTTTAACTCGACAATTTAAGAGAACTGCATGATTTTAAAAAGAAAAAAAAAAAAAAGGTCAACAGCGTTCTGAGTACACATTTCAAGCTTTGTTCTGCTCACTTCCCCACTTCCTGTTGCTTCCTCACCTCATCACTTTTTAGTTTTGCAGCAGATGTGTTTGCTCGGGTATCGCTGTAAGGTTTCAGAGGGAGGCCACGGGGGGACCAGGCTGAGGACTACATACACAGTTCTGAGACATGAAATCACAACCGCCCGACCATCAGGAAAGTACACCCAAAATTTCACTCCCTCCCATCGACAGTGGGTGTGCTAGGAAAACACTTGTGGGCGAGCTTTACTTTGTGGGGAGCATCCTGTGTGGGCAATGGCCACCTAACCACTAGCGAATACCAGGTGGCTTAGAACTGGGAACCAAGCCGGAAGATACTCAGCACCCACAGACCAAGAAATTCCCTGAAGGAGACACATCCCAGCCCTTAAATCTTTCCCCAAACCCTGCACTCCAGGGACCAATAGCCACTTGGAAAAAAAACTGAAAGACTCAGATGCTTTATGGGTGGGACCCTGTCTAATCTCCAGTTTACAATAATGGTCAGAGCAAAATGGGACAGTAAAAGCCATTTGAGCAGCCCCCTCCTGTTACAGAGGAGGAAGCCCAGAACAAGACCTGTATCGCACAGCTAATTTATTTAACAGCAGAGCAGATCCTAGTTCTCTTACCTCCCAGGGCAGGGGTTCCAGTATCTTATGAAATGAACACAGAGCAGATGCTCGATCAATGTTGGCTCCACCACAATGGACCCTGGTTGGTCTACAATGCATGGGGGAGGGGAGAGGGACTTTAAAGAAGGTCCAATCTTCTGGAAGTACGTTTTGGGGGCTACAGTAGCCTGTCTCATAACCCACTCTGGCCATGAATTCCATGAGTTAGGGGCTGCCCTTCAGTGGATCCCCAAACTGGCTTACTGCACCTCTCTGTCATTATTCCCCAGCTGGGGATTAAAAAATAAAATCTGGGAGACAGTGGTATTGCACAAGGTACAGGACTGGGAGTGGAAAACTGGGCCCCGCCCTCAATTAACACAGGGTGGCCTTGGAGGAGTCATCCTGCTCTCCGTGCCTTCCTATGTCCCTGTGTATCATGACAGCATTGACCTCCCAGAAGCTGCTAGCCCTGTGGGTCTCTAATTCTAAATCTGCATAACCTTTCCAACCCGCTGACCACCACAGAGCTCATTCTCTGTCTCCCACCTTCCCTGCTCAGCCCTGCTGCAGTCCACCCGCCCACCCAGCACATTTGGGAACCCTCAGCATGTACATCAGTACACTGGGGGGTCCTGTGAGCACGTGTCCCTGATTAGATCTCATCGGGAGCTCTCACTGCACCTTCTTGCATCATCCTCAAGGATAAGACTTGGCTCCCAATCGCCCAGCCAATAAAGAAGTGATGAGGGGCTACTGTGTGCAGGGTGCTCCGCGAGCTACAGGGTGGACTGCGTTTCAAGGGCGGTGACGCAGACATCCAGGGTTAGAATCTGCACAGCCCAACTCCAGCCCTGCCCCTTCGGTCTCCATCTCCTTCCCCTGATGGATTTCCTTCGCTGACCTCGGCAAAACCCAGCACGGTAGTATATGTTTATATGTTTATTTATGTCTGTCCTGCCCACTAGAAGAAATGCACCACGCGGACAGGGACTGCTTTTATTCATCCTGGCAGGCAGAGCAGCACAGGGCCCGTGGCAGGAGTTAGATGTCAAATGAATTAATGAATGAACGAATGAATCCTGGATCTTCCTCGATCATCACCAAGTTACTTAATATCTCTAAGTTTCATGTTTTCCTCATTTCTAAAACAAGGATAATATTAATGTAATCTTTATGTGACTGGAGTGAGGATTAAACAAGAAAATGATTGTAAAATCATTTAGAACGCACCTGGCACACAACAATCAATGAATGTTAGCTATTACTTGTTAACAATTATTATTGCAGTCACTGATGGAATCACAGGGAAATAAAGCCTTTTTATTATACCCTGGGCAGTTTTTAGGCTAAATAACGAAGATTCTGTGTATGTAAGATCCATCTATAAAGGATCATTAAGAGAGGACTGGGCCAGGGGCCTGCGGAGATACTATGGATCCCTCAGAACTAAGTCTTAGTGAAAAATGTTTTCATGTAGTTTAAAGTCGTGAGCTCATTTGTGTAAATGCTGCTTTATGGGTCCCTATCATAGCCATCATCCAAGCAATTTAAAGTCTTGAAATACCTAATTCCTGCCCTCAAGAGCTTGTAAGTCCAACTGGGGAAAATGAGACATTAATACAGGCATACCTCACTTATTTGCGCTTTGCTTTATTGTACCTCACAGATACTGTGTTTTTTACAAACTGAAGGCAAGACCCTCTACCAGCAAAAAGACTATGATTCACTCTATTGCGATACTCATTCTATTGCAGTGGTCTGGAACTGAGCCCACAATATCTCTGAGGTATGCCTATCTGTGAAAGAATTATACACTCAAATTCAAAACAACATATGTCAAATGTCAAATAAGTGCACTGGAGACTAGGACTGTCAAGTGCTGGTAAATGCTTAACAACCAGTTCTCTCAAAAAAAAAAGTCTTGATTTTAGCATGTTATCACTTTCCACAGTGTAAATACTCTCACTAGGGCCAATCTCAAGCTACCAATGTGAGGGCCAGTGGACAAGGAGTTGGGGAAAGACATGTACAACTGACTCTCGTGAACTGGTGTGAGCCAGCTGTGGCACACCACTGGGTCCTATTCCTCAAGGTCAAGGGCCATGGGCCAAGTGGTCAATACTAACAACTAACACCTTGATGGTATTTGAGGTTACAAAGCACATCAGAAGCCATGATTGCATTTCACCCTCACCATTGAGTCAGAAAGGTATTGCCCTCATTTTCCATATAAGACAATAGAGTATCAAAAAGCACAAAAAATTTTCAAGGTCATTCTGCTAGTGAATGACATTGTCAGGGCTTGAACCAGGATCTGGGGCAGCTGCGAGGTCTCGCTGTACGACTGCCCCTGATAACTAGGACTTCCTAGAGGACAAGTGGTTGGAGGGTGGAGAACGGGTCGGGACTGCAGGAGAGGTACAGGGCTCACCTAGATGGGAAATACCCTAACAGAGTCCAAAGATCCCGGGAGCACGCAAGTCATGAACAAACTCCAAACTAATGAAACCATTTGGTGCAGCAAGCTTCACCAGAGAACTGCTTTCCTGAAACGCTGATCCAGTTACTCAGCTCCGCATTTCCAAATTCACTGCAGCATGGGGTGAAGGCGCAAAAGAAATGGCAAGCCATGTAAATGACAAACTACGGGGACTGGTTAAATAAGGACGTATCTGCATAACAGAACGCTGTACCTCCACCGAAGGTCACGGAAAGAACAGCTTACAACTAGGAAATGCTAGCAGAATATCGTCTTGAAAGCACATTACATAATAGTATGTGCAGTATGATTCCAGTTTTGTAAAAACTAACAAGCAGACAAACACATCCTATGTATACGTGCATTAAAGAAAAAAGACTGGAGCCCTGGCCGATTTATTTGGCTCAGCAGTTAGAGCATCGGCCCGCAGACCAGAGTCTCGGGTTCGATTCTGGTCAAGGACAGTTCAGTCCCTGGCCCTGGTTAGGGGTCGTGCAGGAGGCAGCCGGTCAATGTGTCTGTCTCACATCAATGTTTCTTTCTCTCTCTTTCTCTCTCCCCGCCCCTCCCACTCTATCTGAAGATAAATGGAAAAATATCCTTGGGTGAGGATTTGAAAGAAGAAGAAAAAATACTGCAGACACAGACTTCAAAGTCCTCACACCGTTTCTTCCCGAACGGTGGGATTATGGGTGATTTTTATTTTCTCTGTGATTTTCTGTATGCTCCAACTTTTCTCTAACATGTTCCTTTTACAACCAGAGAAATAACAAACAGACCATATTTTTAAAGCAGGATTTTCAAAGGCTGAGAAGACTAACTACAAAGAATCAGTGGCATAAACCCCCAGGGAGACATTCTTCTGGGGCAAAGGTCCAGGTGCTCAGGCCCCTGATATGTTCCTCATGCCCCTCAAGGAGTCAAGCCAGGCCCCCCACAAATGTCAGCTCCCCTACACACACACACACACACACACACACACACACTCTGACACCAGCACAAGCCTCCATACCATTCCCCTGCCCCCTCCTCTCAACCTCATCCCCTGATCATTTCCAACTTGGTGGGCAGGCGATGGAAGGCACAGTGGAGGATGGACAACCAATAATAATTTGTGAGTGCCCTCTGTGTCCCACGCAGCATGCCGGGAGCTTCACACGTGAATTCAGATATACAGAAATTCTAAAATATGGGTATTCCTACCAACATTTTACAGAGGAAGAAAGTAAAGTTCAGAAACGATAACCAGGGTAGACAGCCATGAGGACCCAGAACTGGGAATGAAGCCCAGGTCCAACTAGAATGGGTCTATGGAAGTTTAAATGGCTTGCCCAACAACTATACTCAACCACCACGAAATGTAAAATATCCCAGTTCAACCTACTTTAATTTATACTCAGGCTAAAAGTGGAATGCACCACCAATCCTGGCTTAAGACTATATAGATACTTAATAATTTAAAAAAGAAAGAGAGAAAAAAAAAAAAGAGGGGGAAAAACCCTCAGCTCTGTGCTCATCCCTCATTCAGTGAAGTAAAAATAAAAACTGAACCTTCCCCCAACACACTGTGCTTTAATGAAAGCACCCAGCCAATCTTGCTCACTGCCACCCACCCCAGCCCACTTCGTTTAAATTTAGGCAGCCACCAGGCAAACTGTACCCAACTGCATTATCTGAAATGAAGTCGTGAAGTCCTCATCACTTCCAAGGAAGACGGGGCAGGGCAGATGGGGTGCGGTCTGGGGCTGTGCCTGTGAAGACCCCTTTGCAAAGAGCGAGTTCTGTGAGCAGGCTCTCTGCCGGGGGTTGTGTGACCTTGTGGCTTCCCCTCTCTGGGTCTCAGCCACCCCTTTAGGAAGTCAGAGGTGGGCTGATGAAAGGGACCTCGAAGGCCCAGCTCTATGGTTCCTGGGGCGCTGGGGAGAGGACAGCCCACTGGGCAAAGCCTGCACACCCCATCCCACCTCCTAACACGGAGAGAATGAATGACCAGCAACCCAAGATGTGGGTGATGGGGACTAAATGCACTGGAGTTCTTCAGCTCCAGCTCTGGAGTACCAGTGCTCAGTAAATGTTTGGAGAGAGAGGGCTGAGTTGAGGGGAAGGCTTCAGTAAGGAGGGCTCTGTGGCCAGTCACCCTCTGGTCCCACCCAGGCAATACCACCAGGGATCCTGTCCACTGGGATTCAATGAACTCAGAGTCCTTGATCCCTTCTCTCTTTTTCAGTGAGATCTGGCCAGAGAAAGGGGAGTTACTAGCTAATGAAACACGCAAGTTTTCTGGATGGCCCCAAGGCTTTGGGGGCCCACAGGCTAGCTAGATTTTCCTTCCAGCAACCGAGTGCATGGACTTCTTTTCAAGGTTACTTCCAGAGTTTCATTAAGTGTGTCTAAGCCCTTAGAGTAGATCTGTACCCACTCCCTCAAACAGAGGGATGAGGCACCCTGGAAAAGGGGAATCAAATAAACAGTCACAACTCAAGAAGTACTTCCTTAACGGAGCAGAACCCCCAGCTCCACACTGGGGCAGCAGGAAACGGCTCTGTGCTTGCTGAGACCCAGGGACTGAACACACTGTTCAACCAAACCGGGACCCCAGTCTCTGCAATGGGATGGGCAATCCGGATCTCAACTCCCCACACACTCAATTCCAGTCCGCCGTAAGCCCGCCCCCTTCACAGCTGGAACCTTCCAAGCAGGTTGTTCCCAGCTGCTCATCTGCTGAGCCATGCTCTAAGGGCTCCATCAGAAATCCAGGAGACCAGAAAGAGAAAGATTTAGAGGAAGGAGAGGGCAGCCAATGGCCTCAGTGCTCTGAAGCTCTCTGCCCTAAACTGAACCGAGAAATTCGAACCTGAGACCCCAGCCCTCCCAGTCACCAAAGCCCAGAATGCCTGACCACCCGAAAGCAATGCTTTCGAGGTGAATAAACATGAGATCTACATATTACACTACTTCACACAGAGCTAAATTTAGCCATCCTACTTCCCCAAGAGGAAGAAATGACAGAGAATAATACATATTTCTGACTACAGATAAAAGCATGGCTAATACAGATAGTAGTAAAAATCATGAACTCTAGACTCAGATCTGGGTTCAAATTAGGCCCTTTCACTTATAAACTGTGTGACATCAAGCAGGTCACTCAACTCCTCTGAGCTTCCTGGGCTGGGAAATGACTATTGCAGGCGAGATATATAACTGGGAACTTAATAACCCACAGATGTTTTCCTCAGCAGGCTGGAATAAAAGAGGGAGAGTTATGAGACCACTGAACTAGAAGGACCCAAATTCCAGAAGCAGCGTAAGAGGCACAGGGCCGGTACACGGGTCAGGTCCTATCCCCCACACCCATACCCGCACCCTGCAGCAGGAGGTGTGACACTCACCCACAAACCCCCGTGGGCCACCTCTGCAGACAATGCACACCGCAGAAATGCTCTAGGCATCTGTTTTTCCAACTTTTTTTAGCTGCAGAATCCCAGACCCCAATATAGAGAGTAAAGATAAAAGGCAGGATGTTCTTGGAGAAGTAGATTCTACGATGACCTGATCTGCAGCCCTGGGAAATTCTTGCTAACTAAAACTGTACTGTAATGGAGAAAGAAGGAAAGGACGGAGAGGAAGGAGGTAGAGGGAGTCAACAAAGGAGAGTGGGGACAAGAAATTAGCTGTGTAACAGGGGACTGGGACCTGTCGTGGGGATGGCACCTCACTCGTGACAAAACCGACAGCCTCAGGCACCCTCGTCAGACAGTACTCGAGACACAAAGCCCTGCACAGAGCCCTTGCAGAGCGTCCAAATGAAAAAACAGAGGTGCCACTGAGATACACTCTAGAATTACATATTATTTCATTATTGCCAAAGATGTACTAAGATTCAAACATCCACCGTTCTCCCAGAAAGATGATCACCTACCTGACACACCCCTCATGTCTCAAGACATCCCTTGGGAAAACAGGTCTAAAATTCCCAATGCCCAATCTACTGCCTCTGCCTCAGGAAGTGCCACCCCTTATCCAGCCACTGTTCCTCACCCCACTCACTCTCATTGTTTCTCCATCTAAGTTTCATGGGACAGCCCGGCCGGTGAGGCTCAGTGGTTGAGCGTCGACCTGTGTACCAAGAGGTCCCCAGTTCCATTCCCTGTCAGGGCACATGCCCAGGTTGTGGGCCCAACCCCCAGTGGGGGGCATGCAGGAGGCAGCCAATCGATGTTCTCTCTCACCGATGTTTCTCTCTCTCTCTCCCTCTCCCTTCCTCTCTTTCTAAAATCAATAAAGAAAAATAAATAAATAAATAAATAAATAAATAAATAAATTTCATGGGACAGCATCGGTTTGTCCGATAAAAACTTCACCACACCAAACAGAAGGATATCGGGCCAGTTCTGCCAGCTCAACAGCTTGTCTCCATGAGGAATGCATTAACAACCCATTCAAGCACAGAATGTGACTTGCCAGTTTGGGCAGGTCATAGGTCAGAAAATACCTGCTTCTCAGAAAAGGATATACGTGGCAATCGTCCCATAAACAGGTCAAATAGCACAGTACCAGAGTGGCACCGTGGAGAGGCCTCCACAAAGCATGACCACAACGGGAATATTCCTTCCACTAACCACACAAAGTCTGCTTGATGTGAGTTCAGACAGCAAAATATTTTCACAAGCATCCCTACCAGCCAGAAGCCAACTCTACTTTGTGACCTGAATCCTACTGTTTGGGACTGAGTGTTTGGCATCAGCGACTTCCTAGGAGAAGGTGGTAAGGCATCAGTATGGGAAGATCAGAGGCCCTGGACTCAGAGTTCTGAGTTCAATCCCAGCTCCAGCTAGCTGTGTGCTCTTGAGTAGATGGTGTGTGTCAATTTGACAAATGGAAGTAAAACACTCAATAAATACTAGCCCTCTCCTAATGCCAACTTCCACCTCCAACCGTAACCCCAGGGTAAAGCAGGTCTAAGCATTTTGCAAAACCATTATTGGGTAAGTACCACTCAAACCCAGGACGGGACCACCTCTGTGCTTGTGCCATGTGGTGTGAAGGAATCAAGAGTGTGGCCGTGACATGGCCTTGGTCCCTATTTCCCCAAGTGCCTCTTCACAGACTACCCAGCACCAAAATGCTATTCATCCTTCAGGTCACAGCTCCACTGTGTCTCTCAACAAAAATTAACCCCCTGCCCTGGCTGGTATGGCCCAGTCGGCTGGAGTGTCATCCTGTGCACAGAAAGGTTGCCGGTTTGATTCCTGGTCAGGGCACATGGCTGGGTTGTGGGTTCGATTCCCGGTCTGAGTGCATATGGGAGGCAACCGATTGATGTTTCTCTCTTTCTTTTCCTCTCCCTTCCTCTCTCTCTAAAATCAATAAAAACATATTTTTTAAAAAATTAACCCCCTCCCACTATTCCATTTTGCCTGTACGCTTATTACAGTACTGGCTTTATTCTGTTTCATATTGTCATTGTACGATGGCTCTGTCCCCCAACTCCAAACCAAAGATTCTTCAAAAGTAAGATTTTGTCTCTCTCAACCTTCAAACCTTCAAGCCTGGCGCATTTCCTTGTGCAGACCAGGTCAAAAAATATTTCAGATAAATGGATGAATGGGGAAGAAATCCATTCAAGATTGTCCCGACACCACATAAAATGCATTACTGCTTCTTGAGAGGTCGGGTCAAGTAAGCCCATGAAACCACAAGGAGGGAAGGCTAAGGATATACACTAGCAGGAGGAATATCCCACATCAACCACCAGCACCCTGGGGAGACGCAGAAGCACTGGCCTGGAACCCACGCAGTATCACTCCAGGGTGGACTTTAGTCGCTCCCCATGCCCTCTGTGGGCCTCAGTTTCTCCACGGCAACTTCTACCTGCCACCCCATTAGACACACAGAGAGCCACCACCAGCTGGTAGGAAGGAAGGTGCCCCGGAGGCAAAGCACTGTGTATTCCCCAGAGCCCACTGTTATTTTTCTAAATGGTTTTGGTTTGTCTAGTACGTTGTTTGTGATGCTTCTAAAAGAAAAGTCCAGAGGAAGAGAAATGAAACAGATTGTACCGAATTGTTTAAAATAAAACAGAAATCAAGAGGAAGTGGGTCCCTCTCATAGGTTTCTCATTAAACCCATAGTCAAATTTTAGTAATCAGTTTGTTAGGTTTCCATTACAGACGCCAGCATATCAAACCTACGACTATCAAAGAGAAAAGTACAGGCGCCACTGCAACTAGGTTCCACCCCCAGAGGTCCCCAGACAGTGAGTCGTAGCTTTCCCGATTACACCGGGGCCCTGGGTTTCCTCGGGTACCTGCCTGCGTGGAAAGAACAGGCACTGCTGAAGCAAAGCTGATACTCAAGTGCCAACACCTAACCAGGGCAGCGCCCACGCCTTCCGAGGGGCCGCAGCGCTGGGGTGTCTGGCAAACGCAACCCTGATGTTGCTTTATACTGAAAGCACCGGGACAAGGCGGTTCTTCCAGATCGAAGGCTCTCGATAAGGAATGTGCATTGCTGCAGACCAGCGATTTCTGACCAAGGTGCCGCCAGAATTTTAAAAACACGCAATACCTGACTATTTCGTCAGGGGCACTGACCTCTTTTTTCCCTTAGATTGTCAAATTAAAAAGTGACAACAGCCAACACAACAACAGCCGTCCAGTGTGAAGGAATCGAAATTATACCTATTTTTTTACACTTAATTTTATTGTTGAGAGTATGAGAGATATCCTCCATTTTCCTCAATTTGCCCTCCTCCACCCATCTCCTACCCCAACCATTACACCTATTTTATTTTGTCAGATCAACACAAAAAAATATGTTTTTGGTGTGCCACAGAATTTTAATAATTAGTTTCGTTTCTGTGTGCCATGAGACGAAAAAGGTTGAGAATTGCTGCTGTGGACGGTGCCAGGCCTGATGCTGATTTGAAGGAGCCAGAAATTACAAAGGGGTCAGAGGTCCAGGAAGTCAGGAGGAGGTCCAGGGCTCACTGAGACCAGAACCATGGTGTTCGGAACACATCCGGTAGCCACGGAGGGCTCTGGGCAGAGGCCAGCTTCTCTGCCCTAATTTCTGAGTCCCATCCCTCATGGTCAGACCCCTGCCGTGTGGCAGTGAACAGAGACAATCACTTTTGGTGACCACAGCTATTCACAATCTTTCTCTTCTCCGAGCAGGTGCCACAGGGCCCGGGTGGACTGCACTGCCCAAGTGAGAGCACTCCAGGAGTCCAGGCGACACTGCAGAAGGGACACTCTCTTTGGAGTCAGAACTGCGCTAGAATCCTGATTATCACGTACAAGGGGCCTCTCCATCTCTCCTGCCCACTCGACGTGAGTAGGCTTTCCTCCTCCTGTGGGATCCAGCTGTCATGAAACAGGGCTCATAGGAACCACATCTTTTGTACAAGAGAAATACTCCTGGTCCTACTCACGGACTGCCCCCCTCACCAGCCAGACGCACCCTAAGGCCACACCTTAGGGAGAAGCAAAGGGATCTGTAGGGTTCCACGTGGTACAACCGACATGACAGCTACACAGCCCAGCACACAAATATACAGAAAGAAGAAAGAATAACAAATTACAACTCCCCCTTCCTGGGGGGCGGGGGGGGCGGGGAGAGTTAGCCCTGTCTGAATTTTTTCTCACTGTGAAGGGCTTTCATCTGGCCCTTCATTCATTCCCTCCCTCTCTGGACACTGGCTTGTGGAGGGGGTGCCCTGAGGGCACTGCTGCAAACAAGACAGCAGAGCCCCCCACCAAGGGCTCTGGAGGATGGTGGGAGACTGGCAAATTCAAGAAGCAGGGGTGCTCTGCTCCGGGTCAATAAGCTCCCCCTCCAAGAGCTGGCTGATGGGGCTGGGGGTGGCCTGGGGATGGGAGAAGAGAGGACGGCCTCTTAACCCCACCGGCCTTCTCTGCAGATAACGTCCAGCTATGGCAACCATTGTTCTGAATGTCCCCAAAGTCCCGATGGCAAATAGTCTGTCACCACTGCTCCCATATACCTTGGCTGTGTCCCAAAAAGCCCCAAATTTCAGAATCCCAAATAGATGTCCTTGACAGTCTCTCGCTTCCAGGGGAGACCCAAGGCCTGGCTGGGGCCTTGGCATCACCTCCTCTGCCTGAGGGCCCAGAGCATGGTGGGAGGGTGTGGGCTCAACTGCAGGGGCTCACGGCCATCCTCCAAACACACCAGAAAAGCATGGTCCTGCCGACCAGGAGGGAAGCCCAAGAGGGGGGATGGGCCAGGATGGAGGGAAAGGGGGTGCTGCACACGGGCCAACAGCAAATGCAAGGTAGAGAGGCAGAAACTAGTCAAGTGAACACAGAGGCCAGCTTAAGATAGTAATTTAACTGCCACAGACAACCAGGCAATTGACCACTAATTACCTAGAAGGAACAACTTAACTCCCCTCTTCTCATCAAAGGGCTCCCTCCACCATTCCTGCTCTGGAAACAACAGATTCAGAGCACTTCTTGCCATTACAACCACCACTTTTTGAGCCCTAACGGGTGTACTAGGTGCCTTAAATATGTCATCAAATCCTTAAAACCACCCAATTGATGCAGGCCCATTTTACAGATGAAGAAACTGAGGCTGAGCGGTTACATAATTTACCCAAGGCCCTATGGCACAGATACGCAGACATTTATAAAAATGTCTTATCCGTTCAATCAGATTTTAAATTCCATGACAGCCCCAGGCCCCGCCACACAGCCTGCTTGCAGGGAATCTGACTCTTCTAACGGTGCCAGGCACGTCTAGGGCACACTGTGGGTGCCTCTCCAGCCACTCATGCTCCCACACCCTGCCCCACCCAGCCCCACCTACAAGAGGGAACACGCTGAGCCTGCCGGTCTGTTCAGTTCTCCATAACCGAGTTCATCCTCAAAGACTAAAATGCCCCGAGCCCTGTCTACCACGGGAGACCACATGGAATTTCACAGGTTCATCTTTCTCTTTTTAAAAAAAATCCTCATCTGAGGATATGTTTTCATTGATCTTTAGAGAAAGAGGAAGGGGGAGAGAGAGAAATCTCGAGATGAGAGAGAAACATCGATCGGTTGCCTCCTGTCCGCGTCCGAAACAGGGATCAAACCCACAAGCTAGGTATGTGCCCCGACCGAGGATCGAACCCGAAACCCTTCTGGTGTACCAGACGCCAGTCCAACCAACTGAGCCACCAGCCGGGGCTCGCAGGTTCACCTCTTGAAAGGAAAAGCAAAGCATCGCGTGCAGGCACAGAGGAGCCAAAGACGTTTCTATTTCAAAGCAAAAAAGGTCTCAAGCTTTGAAGCACTGCTCTCAGTGGCCAATAATCAAGCAACAAGAGTAGGTCCCTTAAAAAAATTTTTTTCATATTCCACAAAAAAACCAAAACCAGACGCAAGCATAAGCCTCTAGAAACAAGCAAACACAAATTTGCACAGACTTGTTTAATTGACTTCAAAATATGCCTGCCGCTGTTTTATAGATCAAAATAAAACTCCAGGAGGAAATCTGAGAAGGAGGCAGCTGAGGGCTGTGGACTCTCACCCAAGACCTTCCTACTACTGGAACCGCAAGCAGTATTGTATGTCTCTTTTTAGCCACTCCTAGCTGGGTTGCCAGATTGCAGGCCTTTCTCTCCCAACTGGCAAGTATATGCCGGGCATCCGAAAGCTTTACAGTAAGTGGTGACTCATCCATCTCAGCCACCATGGGTACCGCTAATGTAATAAGCTGAAGTTTGTTCCATCCACATGAAAGAGAAACGCTGGGTGCAGGGCTGTGAGCCTGACTCAAACTGCGACCCCTGTTCACCGCCACTCGTAAGCACTTAGCTGAAACTCAAACTGTAATTACCCAGCTCTTGGGGACTGAGGGCAGGAAGAAGGGGGGTTTCTAAGGAAGGGTCACATCCATAAACACAGACATGTCACTTCTCATCAAGGTAAGTCTCCTCATGCGATCACTTATTCGACAGATATTTAGGGAGCACTGACCAAGCGCCAGGTACACAGAGGCAAACGAACAAACACGGCAACTCCCCTCATGGGCATCCGGAGTCCCCTCCTAGTGGCTTTACACATTTTTCTCATTTAATGTACTAGGTTCTCATTTAATAGCTCCATCTAACAGCTGGGGAAACTGAGGCTGAGAGGTCAGAGCAGGGTCACACGGTTCATTAAGCGGAGAGCCAGAACACAAATCCTCCTGCACGGCACTCTGGAGCTGGGCTCGCAAACCCCAAGTTACCCTACAGGAAGGAGACACGCAGGCCTGGTCCCATCTCCTTTTTTTTTTTTAATCCTCACCCGAGGACATTTTTCCATTTTTTTGTTCAGATAGAGTGGGAGGGAGAGAGAGGAAGAGAGAGAGAGAGAGAGAGAAACATCGACGTGAAAGGTGCACATCGAGTGGCTGCCTCCCACACGACCCAACCAGGGCTGGGGACAAACTGCAACCGAGATACGTGCCCTTAGCGGGAACCGAACCCAGGTCTCTCTGGACCGCAGGCCGGCGCTCCAACCGCTGAGCCAAACTGGCCAGGGCGGTCTGGTCCCTTCTCAAGGAGCTCAAGCCTAGTGGAGGACACGCACAATAGAGTGTTGGGGTGCTCATGAGGGAGAAGCTCACGAGACAGACAATGAACCTCAGCTGGGATACATTCTAAATATCTTCCCAAGAGGAAGCCATGGTAGGGAGAGGTGGGAATAAGGCCAAAAAAGCAGATAGAGGTGAGGCCTATCTATACTGGGTTGAATGGCACACCCCTCAAAATTTGTGACCACCAGAAACCTCAGAATATGATCTTATTAAGAAATAGCATGTTTGCGAGTGGATAAAAAAGCTGTGGTACATATATACAATGGAATATTACTTGGCCATAAAAAAAGAATGTAATCTTACCATTTGCAACAGCATGGATGGACCTGGAGGGTACTGTGCTAAGTGAAATAGCCAGTTAGACAGAGCAAGACAAATACCATATGATTTCATTTATCTGTGGAATCTAAAGAACAACATAAATGAACAAATAAAACAGAAAGAGGTTCACAGACACATGCTCTCTGTATCTATGAGTCTGTTCCTGGCTGCCAGAGGAGAAGAAGGTTCGGGGACTGGGTGAAAAAGGCAAAGGGACAGAGAAGGACAGATTGGTAGTTACAGAATAGTCATGGGGGTGTCAAGCCCAGCATAGGGAACATAGTAATACTGTGATAACTATGTTTGGTACCAGGTGGGTACTGGAAATATCAGGGGAACACTGTAAAATATATGACTGTCTCACCACAATGCTGTACACCTGAAACTAATACAAAATAATATTAAATGTAAAAAATAATATATTTTCCATTAAATGAAAAAAAGAGAAGAAACAGGATCTTTGCAGGTGTAATTAGTTGAGATAAAGCCATACTCATCTGAAGCCCACCCTAATCCAATGACTTAGGAGAGAAAACGGACACACAGACACACGCAGGAGGAGGCCATGTGGCAACAGAGGCCGCCTGGAGTGACGAGTCCACAAGCCCAGGAACACAAGGACGGCCAGAGCCACGGGGAGCCAGGAGAGGGGCAGGAACAGAGCCTCCCTCAGAGCCTTCGGAGAGAACCATGCCTGCCAGCACCTTGAGTTCGAACTTCTAGCCTCCAGAACTGTGAGACAATGCACTTCGGCTGTGTTAAGTCACCCAGCTTGAGGGACTTGGTGACGCAACCTAACAGGCGAGGCCTGCTCCGGTCAGGCCTTAAATATACATGGGGTTCAGGTGTCTGCACTCCACCTGCACCCTGAGGGGTTAGGTTTTAAGCCACAGAGTGGGGTACCTTCAGGGTGGGGTGTTTTGTAAAAGTTTCTCTGGAGCTTACACCCCCCAAATCTGTGGTCTCCAGTCCAACAATGTTAGTGCCCTCCAGGACTCCGCCATCCGTCTCTCCAGCCCACCCCCCGCCCCTGCTTGCTGGGCTCATCCACACCTGTGGCTTCAAGCACCAGAATTTGCTGACGGCACCCAACTTCAGGCAGGACATTCTTCTGGCCAGGCACCTCCACCTGCGTTCGCACGGGTTTCTGCGACTCCACGTGTCCCCGGGCGAGCCCAGCCCCACCTTCCCCTGCGCCTTGTTTCTGTTGGCTTCCTCCCTGCCTCTGTCGGTGGCACTGCGAACCCAGTCATCGCCCTAGAACGGGGCTCACCCGAGTCTCCTGTGCACACCTCCACATCCATCCCACTCCCCCTTTTCCAACCCTACCTCCTTTCCCACCGGATTTCTCTGCGGCCGCACCACGGGTTTTCATTCTTGATGACTCCCCCCTTTCCTTTCTACCCCCACCCCAATCCAGCCCTCCTGAAAACCACAGCCAAGCACACCTTTCAGAAAACCTGGCCCCACTGCACCCAGCCTGAAGGCCTCTGGCTGATTCACAGGCTTTAGTCAGACAGGAGCCCCACCCAGCCTCATTTCCCTACCCTCTGGGCCTGCAAGATCCCCAAGATCGGAGGGTCTCAACCTGTGGGTCGCGACCCCTCTGGGGGTCGAACAACCCTTTCACAGGGGTCGCCTAAGACCATCGGAAAACACATATTTCCGACGGCGATTCATAACAGTAGCAAAATTGCAGTTATGAAGTAGCAACGAAAATAATTTTATGGTTGGGGGTCACCACAACATGAGGAACTGTATTAAAGGGTCGCGGCATTAGGAAGGTTGAGAACCACTGCGCAAGATCCTCCTTTCTGCCTCTTCTTTTTGTTAGTATGTTTTTTAATTGATTTCAGAGAGAGGAAGGGAGAGGGAGAGAGAAACATCGAGGCTGCCTCCTGCATGCCCCTTACTGGGGATTAAGCCTGTAACCCGGGCTCGTACCCTGACCAGGAATCCAACAGGCGACCGCCTGGTGCATGGGACAACGCTCAACCACCTGAGCCACACCGGAGTGGAGGGGCTCCTTCCCGCCTCTTGATCCTATCCTCCAACTGGCTAATCCCTCCTTGCAGAATCAGAGGACCTAGAAGTCAGTCCAGTACCCAAGGACTACCTGCTTTCTCTTACTAGGGACTCTCACATTGAGTTTTCTTTGTCTTCATCAAAGGTGGAGCTGAGTTCACACTTGCAGTGCTCAGAGAACTTGTGCCTGAGGGCACAGACAGGGAGGTGTGGAGGGTCACTAAAGCGTTTACTTTCAGTCAAGGCTAATATACCCATTCCCCAGGCTAAAGGTCCTTTTCCCAGGGGGCTGGACAGTGCCTGAGGCTGCAGCCAGTTCGTTAAGTGCTGTTATCTCTGCTGCTTCAAAGAGAGCAGAGCGCAGCACTGAGGGGGTTAAGTACCTTGACTCAAAGTCCTACAGTTAGGAAGGAAAAAGGTGGGATCAAGGACCACTGCTGCGGTCCCGGTCCCAGTTCACCGCTGAGGAAGGGACAGGGAACTGGCTCACGGGGCCCAGGACACCAGGCCCGGCACACAGTGCTCACTGCCTGTCTGCTCAGGGATCCAGACAGGGTTTGAACCTCCTGGGCCTCTCTAAGTCTCAATTTCCTTATCTGAAAAACAAAAAGAATGAACCTCACCTCAAAGAATGATTGGGAGGATTTCAATGAGCTAATGTATGTAAAATTACAGAACAATAAGGCCTGACCTAGAAGATGCTGTCCAAAGGTCTGCTGCTTTAAACTGAAAACAGAGAGGAGCAGAGGGAGCGCAGCACGCAGCTGCCCATGAGAAGTGAGAGGTGACCCAGCCGGCGGCAAATCCAACAGCACAGAAACACCACGGTTCCAGCCTCGCCATCCTTCAAGGTCACAAAAGAAAGAACATCGGCCACGATCGCGTGTGGGAGACTGAGAAGAGCCAACCACTCTCCATGCACAACTCAATGAGTTAGTCCTCCCACACCCCTAGGAGGGCAGCTGCTCATCCCCATTCTACAGAGAGAGCTCAGAAAAGTTGATTAACTCGGTCATGGAGGCTGGTGGATGTACAGCTGGGACTGACCCACAGGTGACTGACTCCAGGTCCCTTATCCTAATCACTGCCTCCCGAAAATCAGTCAGTCTCCCTGCATGACCTCACCTTCCTTCTTCTCCACCTCAAAAAATGTCCTGCCCCTCCTTCACCCTCTCCTCACTCAGAGGGAGCTGCTGAACTCTGGCCAGTGCCCACAACTCCTTCCTGAGGGCACATGCTGCAGAAAAGGAAGCAAAGGAGAGGGGACAGGAGAGGGGACAGGAGCGGGCCCAGGGCGGAGCTCAGATCCCTCCAGTCCCTGGCAGGCTCAGTGCCCTGCCCTCACAGGGTGCTAGGAGGCTCACGAGGCAACAGACACAGATGTATTCAGTACATCCTAGAAGGCTGCACACATCCATCCGAGGCCTTCCGAAAGCTTCCTCCTCGAATACCGCCCAGGCATCCTCACACTCTACCTCTTGACTAGTCACTGGCGTCTCGCCCTGAATGGCCCCGATTTCCCTAAACACACCATCCCTGGCCTTGCTGCCATCTCCGGACTTCCGTTCGTAGGGATTTGGGTAATCGGCCCCTCCGGGCTGTACCAGCTCCCCAGAGGCAGCGAGGATAATTCGATGGCCCTCTGTTCCCTGCGGGACCTGGCACCGTGCCTTTTTTCCATGCATTCAGGGAAAACCTTGACAAGCAGTAACTGAAAGCAGAGAACATTTAAGCACCACATCCTAACTCATTCTCACAACAAACGAGGGAGATGGAGAATTTCCTCACAATGGGGGAACAGGGGCTCGGGGGCAGGAGTTCAAGGTCACCCAGCTCCCAAGTAGAGAGGCTCAACACTAGACTTTATTGGTTGGGCCTCAAAGTGTCTCAAGCACACCAAAGGAGTGGCTGGCCTCCTCTGTCGGCCGTGTCCACGAGCAAGTTTTCTAAAAGAGTTCAACCGCACGGCATGTCCGAATCCGATCACCATGAGGTCTCCCTGAGTCTCGGTCTTTCCCTCTTGGGCCACATCTCCTGTTCCGAAGGGAAGGGGCAAATAGTTCCGTGTTTCGTGCATCCTAGGGGCTGCAGGGCCTTCTCAGGGTTATCTGTAACAGCTCTGGAGGCTGTTTATTTGGGGGGGGGGTGTCTGCCTCCCCTTCTCTGCTGCCCCACTTGAAGTGGACCTGCCCTGAACTAGACATTCTGCAGAGATGGGAACAAAATGACGGAGGGCAGGAAAGGGCCCCAGGACCCTGCAAAGCAGGTGACGAAAAGGGTGTCTGCTCAAAAGCCAGGAACTCCTGGGATCTACTTTGTGGGTGGCACCATTCCCTCCTTCTGGGGTGGAGACAAGGGAGCGGGGGAAGATGTGTGACTTGCCCCAAACCACAGGGCAACACAGTGACTCAAATCCAGCCCCTGTGGACGCCTTGCCCAGTGCCATCTCCCCACCACAACACGCTGCCCACGTTTCCTCTTTTTACTACCAGAATTTCCCCTTCCTTTCTTCTTTTAAAAACCTGCATTACATATTAACAATCTGACAGGGGGGGAAAAACAATAAAAAACACATCAAATATGCTGTGCACTTTTCCAGATTCTTATCAATACACTTGCATAGATTTGGACCTGCTCGCCCCCAGCACAGGTAAGCCATGCCGCGTGCTGCTCGCCCCACCTGACTGCAGTCCACGTATCCACACGAGGGAAGCATTCCACTGGATTGTCACAGGGCTTATCTGACCATCCCCTAATTACCTACATTTGGATTCTTTCCGATTTTTTTCCCCATCTTTGGACAAATCGACTTTCTGCCCCTTTAGAGTTATTTCTGTGGGACTCCCAGAAGTAAAAATACTGGTCAGAAGGTAGGAACACTGTCACTGCTGTTGCAGTCCGAAGTCGCCATGCTCTCCAGAAAAACAGCTCCACTTTTCAGTAACATGAGTGGTACCCTGTTCTTTCCCATGGCCTCAACAGGGGGCTTTAGAAATTTGATCTATTTGTCACTAACATTATAGGCCAACTGAAGTACTACTTCAGATCTGTTTTAACTTATATCTCTTTTATGCTTAGGAACCTGAACACTTTTGCACATCTCAGTGTATTGTCTGGGCTTCGTGCAAAATGATCTGCCCTTATGTCTTGTTATTTCACCAATACAATCTGAATATTTGCCTTAAAGGTCTTTATCGGTCTGGCATATTCTTATCCATCAGTTTATCACAACTGTTTCCCTCTTCTATTACCTTCCCCTTTAGCACAAGTTTTATTATTATTATTATTATCATTTAAAACACACTTTACTGAGTCACACCCAGCTGTAAATATGTCACTGTGAGAGCCCCGCCCTAACCCCTAGGCCACACGGTCCATGATGAAATGACTGGGTACATGGGTATTTTTTTTTTTTTTATCCTCACCAGAGGACTTTTTTTTTTCCCATTTTTGTTCAGATAGAGTGGGAGGGAGAGAGAGAGAGAGAAACATCGATGTGAAAGGGACACATCATGTGGCTGCCTCCCACACAACCCCAAACAGGCCTGGGGATGAATCGCAACCGAGGTACGTGCCCTTGGCCGGAATTGAGCTCACGACTCAATGGTCCGCGGGCCGATGCTCTAACCACTAAGCCAAACCGGCCAGGGCGGGTATTATTTTTATTTTGCAGATTTTAGTCCTTTATAGCTGAACACACACCATTTCGTCAGTAATCATTTTGACAGAATTTTCACAAACACATTTGCTCTCTGCACTGAGGATAAATATTCCATCTGCTTTCTCTGAGTTTTAAAACTAAGTTTTTAATACATTCAGAATGTATAACATATAATGAGACATAAATCTAAATTCATTTTCTCCATATTATCTAGTTTTTCCCAAGAGCTATTTACTTTAAAATCATTTCTTTCACTATTGCTTGCCTTTCCAAATTTGCCATATATGAATGTCTTCCATTTAGGTAGATCTCTTTTAATGTACCAGTCTCCCATTTTTCTATTTTGTGCTAATACTGCATGGTTTTAATAACTACTGCTTACCTGCCTAGTTGGCTTAGAGGAGTCCATTGCTAAAAGATTTTCAAAACATATATGAGTATGCTTGCCCACCAATGATCCCTGATTATTATTATTATCATTTGTCATGCTTTATAAAGTATTTCCTTGGAACTTTAACAGCCAGGGCATGAAATCTAGGCAGAAATCTTGGGATACTGGCCCTCAATGCTTTAACTTCTGATCAGCACACATGTAGAATTTTGTAATTTTCTTTGAATAGAAATTGTGTCATCTGCAAACAGCGATATTTTTATCTCTTCCTTCCCTATACCAACCCCTCTAGTTTCATTTTGTTCCTATATTGTTATGACAAGCATCTGTTAAACTATGTTAAATAAGAGTCTCGATAAGGGACATTTAGGTTTAGTTCCTGTTTTGGGGGGCATGCTTCGAGTATTCTGAAGTCAGTATCTACAGCCCTCAGGGAAGGCTGGGTACATGATTATACATAAGCAGGCTCTTTATCGTATTTAGGAGTAAATCCCCCAACACACCTATTTTTAGTTTTATGATGTTTTATAATATAATTATTTCCAGTGTTTTTCTACATCTACTGAGACCAACTTCATTCATTCATCAGATATTTGTTGAACATTAATTTATATTACAGGCACTGTGCTGAATACTGACTGTTCTGATTTTTTCTTTTGATTTTTTTTCTTTATTGATTTTAAACAGAAAGGAAGGGAGAGGGAGAGAGAGAGAGAGAAACATCAATGAGAGAGAACATCGACTGGCCGCCTCCTGTATGCCCCCCACTGGGGATCAGGCCCACAACCTGGGCATGTGCCCTGACCGGGAATCGAACTGGCGACCTCTTGGTGCATGGGTGGACACCCAACCACTGAGCCACACGGGCCAGGCCTGACTGTTCTGATTTTTATGGTTTATTTCTATCTCAGATTAGTCTCTTTATATTGAACCAGACATATACTCCTGAAATGAGCCTCATTTGGTAATTTTTCAAAAGCTTAAGTGACTATAAAATTCATCTGAAAAAATTAATAGACAAGAATATTGCGATATCAACCTCCAAGAACCAGTTAGAACATCACCTACTCCAAGAAGCCTTCCCAACACTCTCTTTCTTTTTTTTTCCAGTCCTCACAGGAGGACATTTTTGCATTTATCTTCAGATAGAGTGGGAGGGATAAAGGGGGGGAGAGAGAGAGAGAAACAGCGATGTGAGAGAGACACATCGAGTGGCTGCCACCCACATGACCCCAACCGGGGCCGGGGACAAACTGCAACTGAGGTACATGCCCTTAGCGGGAACCGAACCTGGGACTCTCTGGTCCACGGGCCGACACTCTAACTAACCACTGAGCCAAACTGGCCAGGGCCCAACCCTCACTTTCCTGAAGCAGAGTTCTCAGCTCCTTTCTCTAGGCTCACACAGTCCTTCCTCCCTCCATCACCACATTTATCCCAGGGACTGAAACGCAGTCATTGCCCACGTGTCTGCCCCCAGCCCCTGACTCCCTCACTGCCTTGCAGAGAGCTGCCTGGTGGATCCTCAGTGCCAGGAACCACGGCCAGTGGATGGGGGTTGCTCATTAAACATTTACTGAAGTAGTTAGGTCATTCATCTGTTAATTTATTTCACTGATGATTTTTACAGCTGCATTTTTAAGTGAAATTAATCTGTACAATCCTTCTTGGGATCATCAGCGCATGGACAAGCCAGTGATTCCAAGCTCCTCGGGGGTCCTCTCTCCGAGAAGACACTGAGGCTCTCCAGCTAGAGGCTGGGCTCACAGTGACTTCAGGGAAGGGGACAGCATAAGATGAAGTTATGAACGGTTCCAACAAATGGGCAAAGCCCTCTGATGGGGGAACCAGGACAGTGACCCTCTGGAACATGGGCAGCAGGACATCTATGGAAGGTTACCAAGGCCTCAGCTGGCTAGTAAGCCAAGACTCTAACCTCTAGGAGTAGGACTAGTCATGCTAATTACTGGTTATCAACACATACTATGCACCAGACACCTTATGCAATTGTCTTTCCAACCACCCTGTAAGGTATATTCTACAGTTCCCATCACACACATCAAGAAACTGAGACCACAGAAGGGGGTGGGGAGAGATAAACCACAGAACTTATATGCATGTATGCATAACCAATGGACACAGACAACAATGCTGGGGACAGGGCGGCGGTGGGGGATCAGGAGGAGGGTGTCAATCGGGGAAAAAGGAGAAACATCTGTAACAAAAAGAAATCAATAAAAAAATTTTTTAAAAAAAAGAAACAGTCAGGTTATGTAATTTACCCAGAGTCACACGGCCAGTACGTGGATGAGCTTGGATTCAGGTTGATGTCTTCCCACAACTTGCTATCTAGCAAACGGCCAGGACAGGGTCTCAGACCCTGCACAGGACCCAGATATCAGTCACATTCGCAGAACAGGAACCAACACAGAAGCCTCTTAGAAGAACTGAGACTTAGAGAAGGAAACGGGACACAGGAACAAGGCAGGAGGCCCTGCAATGTCAAAGCCAGAACAGTGTCTGAGCCCAGAATCCTGGCCGGAAGGGATCTGAGTCTCCGCTTCCTCAGACCAGGCGCGATTCTAAAAGCTGAGGGCAGGGCTGAGCTGCAGGAAGCAAACCGGTAGGGTTGGCCTCACCCAGGATGATACAGGCTGGTCTGGCTGGGTATCCCCTCAGCTCCACAGAACCAGTGTCCAGCCGGGCAGGCCTTCCAATGCCATGGGCAACACCACCTGCATTTAGAATGGGAGCTAGTGGAATGTGGAGAAACTGACTTTGAATAAATGCCTGAAAATCATCCCCTGGCTTCCTTCTCTGCAAAGTGGACAGAGCTGGACCAGATGGCCTCTGTAGGTCCTATGAATTCTGTTCCTCATCTGGGGAGTATCATACAGTCCATACATGGGAGTCTCCTACAGTCCATTCAGGATACCTGAAGCCCTTACAAGCGAAAGAAAATTGGGGTTTTAGTGTGCATGAATGGGGGTGGGTGTACTTCTGGAGAGGAAATCCATAGCTTCCATCATATTCCCAAGGGGCTCCATGGATTAAAAAGGTTCAGAACAACTAATCCAAATGTATTAAAAAAGTCAGCTAAACCAGTGGAGGCTAAACAGCAGTGTTGAGCCCAAGTCAGCTCAACCAACCGAATGTGCCCGAAGACATTCTGTAGCCACAAACTCTCCTCTACCCTCAGACCATCTGGAAAGTGTGTGGTCACTAATGAAGCCAAGGAAAGTGACTGGGTGGGTCAGGGCATCGCACCTTCATGACTTTAAAGGAGAACAGTATGAATTTTATTGCAATAGTTAGGTGCATCATCTTTTTTTTTTTCTTAATTTTATTAATTTATTTTTGTTACATATGTTTCTCCTAGGAGCATCATCTTTACAGCTGACAGGTTCACTGGATGCTGGACACTTGGAGACTTAGTGCCCTACAGTCAGAGGAAGAGCAAATGCCATTTCCTCGACTTTCTCGCTCCTCAGTGGGACCAGCTGGAGCCAGTTAGAAATGCACAGTCTGGGGCCTCACGCCCCGTCTGCTGAAACAGAGTGTGCACCTAACAAGGGCTGCAGGCCCCAGGGGATTTGTGAGCTCCTTCAAGTTCAAGAAACACTGCTGGACTTGTGCGGATGGAAATTCGCAATATTAAAAAATGAAGGATAGAGAAAAACTCCAGAGTGCAAACAGAAGGAATAGATAAGAGCGTGAGCAAATGTCTGAAAGAGAACAAATGTCAAAACTTTGCTTTTAGAAAAAAATAATAAAATTACTGAACCAGGAGCCCAATTCACTTCAAAAGAATAAACTACAAAATCTAGAACGGAAACAAAAAGAGCCAATAAATTAGCCATTTATAGACTGTTTAAGGGATTTCGTGTGTAACCATAAAATAATAACTGAAAAAACAAACTTAAGATAATACTTAAAAATTTATAATACCTAACCAGCTGGTGGGGCTCAGTGGACTGAGCATCGTCCTGTGTACCAAGAGGTTACCGGTTCTATTCTTGGTCAGGGCATATGCCCAGGTTTCGGGTTCAATCCCCAGTGGGGGGTGTGCAGAAGGCAGCCAACTGATGTTTCTCTCTCATCAATATTTCTCTCTCCCTTTCCCTTCTTCTCTAAAAATCAATAAAAATTAAAAAAACATATTTTTTTAAAAAATTGCCCGGTGGTGTGGCTGAGTGGATTGGGCATTGTCCCATGGACTGAGAGGTCCCGGTTCGATTCCCGGTCAGGGCACATGCCCGGGTTGCAGGCTCGATCCCCACTGGGGGCATACAGGAGATAGCTGATCGATGTTTCTATCTCTCTCCCTTCCTCTCTCTCTAAAATAAATAAATAAATAAATAAATAAATAAATAAATAAATAAATAAATAAATAAATAAAAACTTTTTTTTTTTTTTTTAATTTATGGTATCCAATTAAAGCAAAAGGAAAGACACTTGAACTCATCAGTCACAGAAGATGAATTAAAAAAAGGCAGGAACAACCAAGGGAAAGGCACCTGTGTTTAACGGGTCCTTGGAAAGTCTTTCTATAATGTGCAAACATTTTTTTTCATCACTTAAAACATATATGTAAAACATTCACACGTTTCCTTTGACAAATTAAAGCATGAAATTCAAAGCTGAGGCCTCTCTAAATACCACTGCTGTAAGTCTGGTGCACATTGTTCGGGCCTGTTTTGTATGAATGCAGGATTCCACCGAAAATATGATAGGATCAAAAATATGACACCATTTTCTTTTTCAAAAATGGAATCACATTGTACATATCACTCTGCAATTCGCATTTATCACTCAACATTACATTTCTGAGACCTTTTCTTATCACAAGGTGTCAATCTAATATATTCTTTTTAATTACTCTTGCAGTATTTTTCCAACTTTTTTGACTATGCAGTAAGAAATATATTTTATATTGTGACCCAGTTCACACTTGCAAATATGCAAAACTGAAACAAAAATCTCACCAAATATTTACCGTCACTATGTACAATGCACTGTTATTTTCTATTCTTTGTTTCACACTGTGTCACAGACCACTAAGCTGATTTATTGACCCACTAATGGTCTGAACAATCCAAGTTTTAGTTAACCCTTACTAAAAAACAAATATTTATCCACCCGACTGATGGATATTTACACTGTTGTCTTCAATGTTCCACTATTACAATAATGTTCAATGAACACTGTGCATGTATATGAATGTTCCTCTGGGGCTGATACCCAGAGTCAAACCACAGAGTCCTAAGATTCGGGCATTTATTATTTAGATAAATATCACAAATTGCCTTCCAAAGTAACTGTATCCATTTACTCTCACCAGCAATGTACAAAAGTACCTTTTCTTTACACCCTCACCAATGTTTTGATCTTTTCCAATCTAATAGGTTCCAAATGCCATTTTACTGTACTTCTGATTTGCATGTTTTAAGAGAGTTTGTGCATCTTTTCTTTTTACAAGTCATTTACCCTTCTTTTCCTGTGAATTTCTGTTCCTGTCTTTTGCCCATTTTTCAAATAAGTCGATGATCCTTTATTTCTAAGAAGCTCTTTGCATATTAAAAAAATTAGCTCCTTTTAATATTGCAAATATTTTTTCCCTGATTATCACCTATCTTTTACTTTTTTTATGGTGTTTTTCTTACGCAGAAGTTCTCCTTTTTCTATTGTCAAGTTTATCAATCTTTTACTTTATGTCTTTTGGAATTAGTGTCAAACTTAGGAAGGTCTCTCTAAGACTGTAGAAAAATTCTTCCAGTACTTTTGTACTTCCATTCGTTATTTAAATCTTTGATCTTTCTTTGGTACTTATTTTGATTTAAGGCACAAAATAGGGCTCCTGCTTTCTGCATAGGCATCCCCCTCAGATAGCTCTCTAGTTGTAAAGATACTATCTTTCCCCATAAATTTGAAATACTGCCTTTTTCACAAATTACACACATACACACACACCCCTATTTATTTTGGGGCTCTCTGTTCTGTCCCATCACTTGTTCAGTCCATTCAGTACCAAATTATCTTAATTATTATAGCTTTTAAAATATTTAATATCTGTTAGAGCCAGACCCTCCTATTTCCTTCTCATATTTTTATGTGTTAATTTTTCCATATGAACTTAGAATGGGCTTTCTTTAAAATTTGTTTTTTTCAATTGCAGTTGACATACAATATTATATTAGTTTCAAGTATACAGCATAGTAATTAGACATTTATATAACTTACAAAGTGATTGCCCTGACAAGTCTAGTACCCTTCTGACACCATACATAGTTATTACAATATTATTGACTATATTCCCTTTGATGTACTTTACATCCCCGTGACTGTTTCTATAATGGCAATTAGCACATCTTAATCCCCCCTTCCCCTTTTTCACCCATTTGCCCAAGCCCCCTCCCATCTGGCAACCATCAAAATGTTCTCTGTATCTATGAGTTTGTTTTGTTTATTTATTTTGGTTTTTAGATTCCACATATGAGTGAAATCATATGGTATTTGTCTTTCTCTGACTGATTGCACTTAGCATAATGCTCTCTAGGTCCATGACCATGTGTTGCAGATGGTAAGATTTCATTCTTTTTTATGACTAATGGAGTCATAAAAGTCATAATGGAGTAATACTCCATTGTATATATGCACCACTTCTTCTTTATCCATTTGTCTACTGATGGACACTTAAGTTGCTTCCATATCTTAGCTATTGTAAATAATGCTGCAATGAACATATGAATGTATATGTCTTCTCGAATTAGTGTTTTGAATTTCTTTGGATAAATACCCAGAAGTGGAATTGCTGGGTTCTTCTTTGTCTCTTATTATATAGCCTTTGTTTTAAACTCTATTCTGCATGGTTTAAGTATTGCTACCCTAGCTTTTTTTTTTTCCATTTTCATGAAATAGCTTTCTTCATCCCTTTATTTTCACTGTGCGTCTTTTGATCTGAAATGGGTCTCTTGTAGGCAACATATATATAGGCTTGTTTCCTTATCCATTCAGCCCCTCCACATCTTTTGATTGGAGCATTTAATCCATTCACATTTAAAGTAACTATTGATAAGTATGTAGTTATTGCCATTTTATCATTCTTTTTTTTTTCTTCTTAAAGAAGTCCCTTTGTTTTTTGTAATACTGGTTTGGTGGTGATAAACTCCTTCAGCTTTTTCTTGTCTGGGAAGCTCTTTATCTGTCCTTCAATTCTAAATGGTAGCTTTGCTGGGTAGAGCAATCTTGGTTGTAGGTTCTTACTTATCATCACTTTGAATATTTCTTGCCAATTCCTTCTGGCCTGCAGTTTCTGTTAAGAAAACAGCTGACAGTCTTATGGGAGCTCCCTTGTAGGTAACTGCTTTTCTGTTGGTGCTTTTAAGATTCTCTCTTTGTCTTAGCATTTGGCATTTTAATTGTGATGTGTCTTAGTGTAGACCTCTATGGGTTCATCTTGTTTGGGACTCTCTGAGCTTCCTGAACTTGTATGTTTATTTCCTTCACCAGGTTAAGGAAGTTTTCTGTCATTATTTCTTCAAAATAGGTTTTCAATTCCTTGCTCCCTCTTTTCTCCTTCTGGTACTGCTATGATGCAAATGTTGGTACATTTGATGTTGTCCCAGAAACCCCTTAAACTATTTTTTTTCTTTTTGCTGTTCTGATTGGGTGTTTTCTACTACCTCATCTTCCAAACCACTGATTTGATCCTCTGCTTCAGCTAATCTACTGTTTATGTCTTCCAATGTAGTCTTCACATCAGTTGCTGTATTCTTAATTTCTGACTGGTTCTTTTCTGTTTTGTATCTCCTTTTTTATATATCTTATCTCTGTTAAAGTTCTCACTAAGAGTTCACTGAGCATCCTTATAATCAGTGTTTTGAACTCTGGTAGATTGTTGTCTCCATTTTGTTTACTTATTTTTCTGGAGTTTTGTCCTATTCTTTCATCTGGGACATGTTCCCTTGACTCCTCATTTTAGCTGCCTCCCTGTGCTTGTTTCTATGTATCAGGTAGAGATGCTACATCTCCCAGGCTTGGGAGAGTGGCCTTATACAACAGGTGTCCATTGGGGTCCAGTGGCACAGTCTCCCTGATCACCTGAGCCACTGCTCCAGGTATGTCCTTGGTGTGGGTTGTGTGTGCCCTCCTATTGTAGTTGAGCCTTGACGGCTGTTGGCATGCCAATCTCAGGCTGATTGGCTATGAGAACTGGCTGTGTCAATGGGGGGAAAAAGAGAAACATCTGTAACAAAAATAAATTAATTAAATAAAAATTAAAAAAAAGAACTGTCAGTGACTATAGTGGAGGAGCTATTGTGCAGGAGCTGATCCCACAAAGTAGAATTTGCTGCAGTGGGGCCCTGGTGTCTGCTGAATCCGCCCTTTGGGTATGTCATTTGTAGAGGTGACTGGGTGGTACTCTGGTGTGCTCTGAAGCTAGCCATCAGGTATGTTGGTTCTAGGACCTCTTGGGAGGAGCTCTGGTGCAGGTCATGGTCAGAGGCTGCCTTTGCTCTGCCCAGGGCCACCTGGTATAAGCTGCAAAGTGATGTGCAGATGGCTGCCACTTGTGCTGGACTTGGAGGTGCCTGGGAAAAGCTAAGCTGCAAACCAAGGTTGGCTGCCACTAATGTCAGGTTTGGGGCTGCTTAGCAAGAGGTGCAGGTTATACCAAGCCCAGAAGCTACTTGTCTGGGGTTTGTTATATTTTGAGAGACTTTACGAAAGTCTGCAGCATGAGCCAAGACAGGCTCATTTGTCTAGAATCAGATTTTCTACTACCAAAATAATCCTACTGGTAATTTTATTGTGATCACATTTTACATGTATAGGAGAAGTGATATTTTTATAACAGTAGCTCTTTCTAGCCAGGGTTATAGTATCTTTCTGTTTAGGTCTTTCACACCCCTTTGTAGCACTGAAGTTACATATAAATATTTATTTATTAATATTTTATATTTTATAAAATATTTTTTAATATTTTATATTTTTATATTTATAAAGCTTATAACTAGATATTTTATCTCTTTTGTTGCTTACATAAATGAAATGTTTTCTTCCACCATGCTGCCTAGTTGGATAGTGTTTATTGAGAGACCTACTGATTTTTGTGCTTTATTTATGTACTCAACTACCTTACTGAATTCTCTAATTGTCTTTTAGCTTTGCCTTCTTCTAGTTTTTATACCTCTTATGTCTTTTATCTAATTATATCAGCTAATCCCTCCAAAACAAAGTTATATAATTATAGTGCTTAATCATGATTTTAATAGGAATGCATCTAATGCTCACCATTCCAATGCTAACCAAACTTGGCTAGTAGTTTGACAAAGTTGTATTTTCTCACGATGGGGAGGTATCTCATTACTCCTACATTATGAGTTTTTATTAGAAAAATGTATTTAATTTTTCAGAAACCTTTTCAACATATTATATTCTCCTTAGATCTTTTAATATTTAATCTTATGACTAGAAATCCTAAATGTAACTCATCCTTGCATTCCTGTTCTGAAACCCACCTACCCATGGAGCTTTTCAATGGGCTGTTCTGATTCTCTCTGCTTTAATTATGTTGTAAGGGTTTGGTACCGATATTCAAAACTGAGATCACTTGGTAGTTTCGTGTGTGTACACAGTGTTCTTTTTTTTTTTTTTTCTTAGTTGGCATCGTTTTTACTCCACAATGTCAATCTCATTCCACAATGTTTTTTCATTGGTGTATTTGGACAATTCACACCTAATGTAACAATTAATATGCTGTGGCTTATGTCTGCCATTTTGTTTTTTGTTTTCTGTTTTTCATTCTTCTTATTTTCCTTTTATTTTTACTGTTGAAAGTAGTAGAGATGTCACATTGCTCTTTCGTCACATTTTTTACACTAGCTGCATAAGAAGAACCTAAGTGTTCCTTCTTTCTTTGCTCTAGAACAATTTAAATGGCATTACAATCACCTGTACCTTCAATATTTGAAAAAATGTACCTGTGAAACCAGCTGGTCCTATGACTATGTTAAGGAACAGCTCTTTAATACCTTTCTCAATTTCTTCTACAGTAACTGGTCTGTTTAAATTTTATTCTATTCTGGTGTCAGTTTGGTGTGGGTTTTTTTTTTAATTTTTAAAGAACACATACTCTCATATTACATAAACTCTTTCTAAACTTAGAAAAAGATCCTACCAGCATCACTCTAAGAAGTAAATACACCCTCTATCCCGAACGGCCTGGTCCTGCAGCCATCCTCCTCGCTCCTCCTAAAGGCCTCATCTTTTCTCACTATCAGATTCACATATAAAGAGAATGGAAAGGTTTGCAATAAACCAGAAACTCACTGGTGCTCCTCCCCCACCTCCAGTCCCATAGGGCAAGGACTGTGACAAAAGGCCCAACTCCCTCCAGCTCCCTTAGTGGAGTCCATTCCCTCTTCTGAGCTTCTTTTCAGAGCCTCACCAACCCTACCCCACCTGTGAGGTCAGCAGCCCACCTCACCTCACTCACACCAAATCCCCAGCTTCCTGATGGAGACATAGCATCAAGGAATCCACTGTTCATCAGCAGGCACTGGCCAGATGCCTGGGGTACCTGCCCCCTAAAAGCATGTTATCTGAGTGATGGGTGAAGACCTGCCCTCAAGTACCAAGGCCCAGAATGACTAGGTACAAAACAGCACAGAGCAAATCACAAGTGCAGAGGACAGAGAAATCTCTGGGTGACCAGGAAGGCAATGGGGAAGACACTTCAAGCAAGTGACCCAAAGCCAGGCCAAAGGAAGATCAGCCCAGTGTGCTGATGGTATACGGGGTGGGATGCTGCCTGGCCAGTGAAGAGGGCAGATAATCCCAGGCCCCAAGGGCCCTGGGAGCCCCAGCGAGAGGTCTGGACATGACACAGCGGGCACTGGGAGTCACTGTGGGCTCCTGTGCAGGGCAGTAACAGGAAGAAAGTGGTGTTTTGGTTACACCCCCCACATTCTAGGATGCCAGACTTGCCTTCAAAGAAATGACTAGCTGTACCAAGAACTCGGTGAGCTATGGGGGAGGGCTGTAAACCACAACCCTAAGTTGATGCCACAAGTGACAATGGACACACACACACACACACACACACACACACACACACACGTCCAGGTTCTAATTAAAGACACCAGGCTGGAACCATACCACAGCACTAGAGTTTAAATAGTTTATTGCACTGCACAATAAAAACCACATAGGCAGAAATCTCTAATTTCTGGGGGCATCTTCTGAACGTTCAAGTGCACCCGTTACACCTGAGGGTCTTGTTTAAAATGCAGACCCTGAGTCTACAACTGTGGGTTCTGCACTCGTATCTAAGAAGCTCCCAGGTGATGCTGGATGCCAGATCCAGCGACCACGCTTTGAGTAGCAAAGGACTAGATGATACTGGGCCTCTAGTGAGCTCACAGGCAGCAGATTGTGGGCATTAATTACAAGCAGAGAAAACACTGAGTCTACAGCAAGGCACCCAAACTAACCAACTCATTTTCTATTAAAAAAAAATTCACCACAGGGGTTCAGTAACAGGCCTGGCTCCCTCAAAGCCATTAGTAAATGTAAACCACCGCGCATTTCACAACTCTGGTCTAATTACTCTCCCTGCAACCTTTCATGGCAGCCCTAAGCCAGCTCTTTCAAGTGCTGATGCCACTAATTAAGTCATAAAGCTTTAAAGCGTCATATTATTAGCCTTGATAACAGAGTGTAAAACAAACCCAGCAACAATCCCATTTGCCTCTCCTCCCAGCTGAAGCCAGCAGTCAGGCTAACACTGGTGTTACATCCCATCCCAGGTCAAGGGAAAATGCATTTACCCAGTGAGAACCTCCTATCTGGGGTGAGCCATGCAAGAGAAATGTATCAGTTCTTTTATGATCCTCTGAGAAGACTCTAGAAACCGATCACAATCCTAGCAGCTTCTTTACTGGCTCCATATCCTTGGGTAACTTGGACACCTGGAAGAAACTTCTGTTTTAATTACCCCGCTTCTGCTGAGTCCCCTCCCCTCAGGTTACCTACTCAGACACCTTTAAATCAACCCCATCACAAGCCAGAGAGCTCCTCAGCACGCCTGGATTCTGAAATCAGATTGCTGTGTTTCAAACTGCATGCCTGTGCCGCTTGGAACGAGACAAATGGTCCATCAAAAGAGATTGCTCAAAGGTAGACCTGGACTCCACCTCCATGTGACCCACAAACCACACACACCCCCATCGATTCAATGAATCCCCTACGCCACTTTGGAACTCCCCTATGAAACTAGAAAGTTTGCCACTTTGCTCTTTATCTCCTCCCACGCCCATCCTTTAGGGCCCCCTTTCTCTTAGGAAAGCAACATAATTTAACCCATCCGAGAGTTGGTCAGTTCTGCTCTCCATGAGATGGGTCGAGGACAAAGCAAAATCATATCCCCTTTTCAGACTTAGTAACATGCACAGGTTAGTGAAGATGACTTCTCAGATCCTTTCCAGCTTTAAACAGAATCAATGGAAACTTCAGTTTGCAGTTAGGACAAAATGGGGGCTCCCCCAAGCCATGCTCTGCGCAGGGAGGATGGGCTGGTCCAAGCCACTGATAAGAAGCTGCAGTACACAAAGAACCTGTCCACCCATCGCCTCCCGTGGTCCGCACAGAGCTTCCCCAGCCCACAGAAGAGGAGGAACAGCCAGCTGCCAACTGTCTTCGAAAACTTGCCAGGAAGAATTCTTAATTAAAGCTCTTTGTTGCACTGCAGTATTATATTCCTTCTAATGAGTTTTAAAATTACAAAATTGATTTATGTTCATGACAGAAAACCAAAAAACATTTTATTTTTAATAACTTCTGAAGTCATAATATAAATGTACATTCATTGCAGAAAATCAGAACTTGTTAAAAGAAAATCCCAGTTGTAAACAAATCTAATTCTATCTGTTAATTAAATCACATTCCAATTGAGAATCAAAGAAACCCAAGAGTTGGAACTGACCTTAGAGACATACAGGTTGTGTCCTGGGCCTTGCTCTATAACGTCAGGGAGGACAGTCAGGGATCCATAGTAACAATCCAGTCCAATACCCCTATCTCCAGCATCCCTAACAGGTGGCCACCCTGCCTGTGCTTGAACCCTTCCCACTTTCTGGCCCTTTTCCAGGCAGCTGGGCCATTTGGGGGAAGCTCCATCAACAATTCTTCCTGCAGTGGAAAGTAGTCATTATATGCAAAGGCTATGAACTTGGGTTCAATTCCACACAGCCTCTTATATGCTCCATGACCCCGGGAAAGTCACTTAGTCTCTTTGAACTTGAATTTCCTCATCTCTAAGATGAGAACGATAATACCTGGATGAAAGGATCATCGTGAGATTTAAATGAGAAAATGCATACAGGGCATTCAGCCAAGTGCCTTAGCCCAGTGTAAGTGCCCAATAAATAGCAAGTAGTAGTATATTAAATGGTAGCTCACAACAATGGTTTTCGAACTTTTTCCACCCTATCCCTACAAAGAAATTATACTTTATATCATGACTCAGTACACAAAATATATACCCATACAAATATATAAAAAATGAACAAATATTTTCAAGAAACAATGGTGAACCACACACATATCTGATCCACTCAGGATTTTTTTCCTATTCTATTGTTTCCTTTTTATTCTATTTCTTTTTTTTTTTTTTTTCTTCCCTACAACCCTCACCCAAGGATGTTTTTCTGGAGAAAGAAGAGGGGCGGAGGAGAGAGAGAAAGAAACATCTATGTGAGAGAGAAACATCGATCAGCTGCCTCATGCATGCACTCCAATGGGGGGTCAAACTCACAACCCAGGTATGTACCAGGAATAGAACCCGTGACCCTTTGGTGCACAGGACGATGCTTTAATCACTGAGCCACACCGTCCAGTACTCTATTTCATTTTTTATTTATTATTATTATTATTTTTTTTTTTGGTACGTGCCCCTAGTGGGAACCGAACCCGGGACTCTCTGGTCCGCAGGCCCACGCTCCAACCGCTGAGCCAAACTGGCCAGGGCTTATTATTATTTTTTAATCCTCACCCAAGGATATTTTTCCATGTATCTTCAGATAGAGTGAGAAGGGGAGAGAGAGAGAGAAAGAGACATCGATGTAAGAGAGACACATCGACTGGTTGCCTCCCGCTTGACCCCAACCAGAGCTGGGGACGGAACTGCAACCAAGACACGCGCCCTGGACCGGAATCAAGCCTGGGACTCTGGTCCGCGGGCCAACACTCTAACCACTCAGCCAAACCAGCCAAGGCTCTATTTCATTTTTTTTAATTGCTGGTCTTGATCACTAATGGATTGCACATTGCAGTTTCAAAAACACTGACTTCTACTAAAACCAAGTATCTCCTCCGGTAGCTTCCACCTTTCAATTCTCGCTTTACCTTCTGGAACCACACAGCTCGCTGCTCTGTCTTCCACGTCAAACTCTCGAGTGTCTGAAGCACTCCCTGTTCTCTCCGGCAGTCACTGCATGTGATCTGGCTCCCAGATCCCACATCGCCTCCTCCGGACTCCTTCCTTCCTCTGCAAGCTTTCCTCCTTCCCTCACTGCTGCCCAGGAAGGCCATGCCCACCTAGCAGCTGCTCTGCTCCTCTGGTGGCTTCGACGATGCCTCAGATCAAGCAGCCTGACAAGAGCATCATTTTTTTTTTTTTTAAGATTTTCAATTGATTTTTTTTTTTTAATCTTTACCCGAAGATGTTTTTCCATTTTTGTTCAGATAGAGTGGGAGGGAGAGAGAGGAAGAAAGGGAGAGAGAGACAGAAACATCGATGTGAGAGGGACACATCGACTGGCTGCCTCCCGCACGACCCTGACCAGGGCTGCAACCGAGGTACATGCCCTTGACCGGAATCGAACCCGCGACTCATTGGTCCGTGGGCCGCCGCTCTATCCGCTGAGCCAAACCGGCCAGGGCCACAATTGATTTTTTTAGAGAGAGAGAAACATCGATGTGAAAGCAAAGCATCGATCGGCTGCCTCCTGCACATCACCTACCGGGGACTGAGCCGGCAACCCGGGCATGTGCCCTGACCGGGAATCGAACAGGCAACCTTTCTGTGTCTGGGATGATGCCCAACCGTGCCACGCCAGCCAGGGCAACACGAGCATCTTTCTGAACCTTCCCACCAGGTGCACTCTTCATCCCCAGAGGAACTTATCTTGGTTTCTTCCAGCCCATTCCAACTCCTCGCTGGTTCTTTCATACCGTTCCCTCTAGGTCCTTCCACAAGTGAGATGAGGATGCCTCAGGCCCCATCAACGAGAAGAGCGAAAGTGGGGAAGAGTTTCGATATGCATGTTTGAGCCCAAATCTACCACCAGAAAGTGCTCCCTTCTTACTCATTTCTGAACTAGCTCTGCCTGGAACCAAACCGAGAGGCCTCATCCCCCAGCCACATCTGTCCCTTCACCAGAAAGCGACAGGGAATCTCACACCTGGCTGCAAACAGCCCTTCAGAGCTGAGATCTCCCAGCACCACCTTGAATGTGCAGGAAACAAGAGATACCAGAAACAGCCACAGTTTCCCATGTCCTATCTGCATCTGTGGTCATTAAAAAATACATTCGTGTTAGTAAGAAAACAAATAAAATTCACACACATGCACCTAGTGTCACTACTCTGATGTGTAACATTCTGTAATTTGGGTTAAAAAGAAAACATTTCCAAAGCAAAAACAAAAGAGTCTACTATGCCTTCAAAACGCAAGCTGGCTCCTACCCCTCGCTCCAATCTCCATCACTGCCCTTGGGGATCTCTTCGTGAACACATCCCAGAGATTCCCGCAGAAGGAAACTGCACGCACCCACCACCCAACATCGATGGTTTTATTATATATATCCGCACCCCTCAGCAATGGGTCTTAAAATTTCTTGTTAATTTTTAAATGTATTCAAAAGGGATCATGCTATATGGAATAGTCAGGGTCTTGCTTTCTAAAATTCAGCCTCAGATTACTAAGTTTCACTCGTGAGGATGCATGGAGATGTTCATTCATGTTGCGGCTGTACACGGCCCGTCAGACACCACAATGCATTTACTCATCCTCCAGCTGATGTGCATCTGGGTTTCCAGGTGTTTGCTATTATCAACAGTGCTACTAGGAATGTTCTTAGTACACATCTCCTGGTGCCCACATGAATGAGTTTCTCATGATTATTATGTACCTAGGAGTGGAAATGCCAAGTCATGCAGTATATGCACATACAGCTTTACAAGATAATGAAACCAAACTGTTTTCCAGAGTGGGTGCATCAGTTTACCCTCCAAACAGCAGCATGTAAGAGGACACCGTGATCTATGCCCTCCCCAATGCTTGCTATTGCACAGCTCTTAATGCTTGTCAATCAAAGGGGGATAAAATGGAACCTCATTGCGATTTGTATTCCCTGATTACTAATGGAATTAAGTGGCTCATAAAAAGAGAGATTCTCTCCCAACCTAATGCCCTGTACTTTTCTTTCCCAGCTCTTATCAGAGTCTGTAATTAACCATTTGTGGGATTACTGATTAGAGCCCATCGCCCTGCTTGTTTTCTTCACCGCTGCACACTGTACAACACGCACAAATCGGGCCTCTGTGTATATGCTGAATGAATGCACGCATGAACAGCCAAATAAATGAAACTATCAGGCTCTAACCTGATTAAAAGCCTGGGCTCACTAGTCAGGGTCTGATCTCCCCAACTGAGTTATAAAGGGGGTGGAGGATGTAGAGGTGATGAGGTGGTACCTCCAAACCTGGACGGAAGGGGGGATAAGGTCCACAGAGATCAGAGCCAAGCCCAGTCTTGGTCGAGGGTAATTCGCAGTACCTCCTCAATAACAATGGTAAGAAACTATTATTGTGAATTGTGAGCCTAACACGGACCACACACTTCACACCAAATATGAACAGCTATTACTTATATAGTGTGCTTATTATACACCAAGCACTGTGTTACATGTTTGCTAGATTATTCACCTGATACTCACATCTCTATGGAATGAATATGACAGACCCATTTTACAGCAAGGAAAACTGAGGCTTAGAGAGTCTAAGGAAGTGTCCAGTCACAGCACATAAGAGGCAAACCCAAGGTCAGAGTCAAATCCAGGTCAGTCTTGCCCCAGAATCCATGCCCTTCCCACACGTCTGTACCAACCCCAACCCTCCTGAGGTTTTCTGTCTTCTTTGCATGGGGCTGCCTTTGCTCCCCATTCGCCCCCACAAAGATCCTTGGACTCCAAGTTTTGCTCCACAGCCCACAAATGCTTCCCCACATTTGTGCTCAAGTAAAAGGTCAACTTGTCACTTAAACATTTGCACTGACAACCCACTTACTTGTCAGATCCCTAACTGCAAGATGCTGTGTGTCACCCAGGAGGCTGGCACAAGGACATCACCCATGCCTGGCTCTCCCAGAATTCTCCCAAGTCAACAGTTCCTACCAGTGGAGGTTCTGCAGAAACCAGCTCC
This sequence comes from Tadarida brasiliensis, assembly GCA_030848825.1. Lineage (NCBI taxonomy): Eukaryota > Metazoa > Chordata > Mammalia > Chiroptera > Molossidae > Tadarida > Tadarida brasiliensis. The sequence goes on from CM061262.1 coordinate 15,670,348, forward strand.
TTTTCAACTTTGAAAGGGTTATTACTGCAGCGGGAAACAAACATCTAACAAATACCAACTACATCTCAGGCACATGCCTTAACTCCACAAGAAATACTATGTAGCCACTAAAATTATACAATCCAGGCCAATGCATGGAAATATGCACCTAAAATTATGTTAAGTGGTGGGGAAAGCAACTCAGAAATAGTATCTACATGCCAAGTTAAGTACACACAGTACCCCAGACACAGAACTGAGCGTTCACTAGAACCTTTCTTTAGTAAAGTTACTTAGGTTTCCAATGCTCCCCCACACAGCTGCTTACCAAGTATTTATAACAAGTCTGGTTGCAAAGCAGTGGTACTAATAGTAGCAAAGAATTATTCCCAGCAAGAATGAAAGCTCCCTGAGGGTCATGATCATATCTGTTTTGTTCATAACTGTATCTTTGTGTTTTATTTTTCCAGTCCTCACAGAAGCATATGCTGAGAGAGAAACATCGATCAGTTGCCCTCTGTACGTGCCCCAACCAAGGAGGGAACCCACAACCCAGGCGTGTGCCCTGACCAGGACTCAAAGGGCAACCTTTCAGTGCACACGGGGTCGATACTCAACCAACTGAGCCCCACCAGCTGGTCCATAGCTGTATCTTTTTTTTTTTTTTTCCTTTATTGATTTTATAGAGAGAAGAAGGGAGAGGGAGAGAGAGATAGAAACATCAATGAGAGAGAAGATCGATTGGCCGCCTCCTGCATGCCCCCCACTGGGGATCAGGCCCTCAACCTGGGCATGTGCCCTGACCGGCAATCAAACCGGCGACCTCTTGGTGCATGGGTCGACGCCCGGCCACTGAGCCCCACCAGCCAGACCATAGCTGTATCTTTAATGAAGGGGTTGAAGGGCTCAGCTACTGTGGCCTGCCTGCTAAACCCAGCCCAACACCTGGTTTTGTAAATACAGTTTGATTCCAGTTACGTGTTGTCGATAGCTGCTTTGATGGCACAATGGCAGAGTGGAGTACTTAGGACAGAGAATGGCCCACAAAGCTGAAAATACTTACTTTTATTAAAAGTTTGCCAATCTTGCCCTGGCCGGTTTGGCTCAGTGGTAGAGCGTCGGCCCTCTGACCAATGAGTCCCGGGTTTGATTCCAGCCAAGGGCACGTACCTCGGTTGCGGTTCAACCCCGGCCCTGATTGGGGTCAAGCTGGAGGCAACCAGTACATGTGTCTCTCTTATGTCAATGTTTCTCTCTCTTCCTATCTCTCCCTCTCTCTCTACCTGAAGATAAATGGAAAAATATCCTTGAGTAAGGATTGAATAAATAAATAAATATGAAGTATACCAAACAAACAAACAAAAAAAGTTTGCCAATCTTTGATCTAATGCTTAGCCTGGTATTCTGCATATAGTGAGGACTCAATAATATTTATTGAATTCATTATTTCAAATAAGCCCAAGTCAAGCTAATACGTAAGAACAAAGACCTTATTTACCAGGACTTACAATAACAAATGCCTAGCTAATAGGAAATAAGCTCTCTTTTATTTTATTTTTTTCTTTTAATTTTTTTGTTAATCCTCACCTAAAGATATTTTTTCCATTGATTTTTACAGAGAGTAGAAGGGAGGGAGAGAGGGATTGTGGAAGGCAGGGAGGCAGGGAGAGAGAGAAAACATCGATGTGAAAGAAACACATCAACTGACTGCCTCCCACACTCGCCCCAACTGGGGCCAGGGATCGAACCTGCAACCCACGTATGTGCCCTTGACTCGTAATCGAACCCGTGACCCTTCAGTGCATGGGCCAACATTCTAACCACTGAGCATACCAGCCAGAACTCTCATATTTTTAAGAAATGGGACTCCTGACATCTCAGTAGGAGGTATGCCTAGAGCACTTTCTTCTTCGGTGGTCGAGATGGATCACACCAAGTCATGGGCACTCCAGAGCTGCCGTGAGGGACAGCAGTGTGGGCTCTGCAGGCCATGTGGGCCTGTGCTAGGAGTCAAGTCCGGGTAACTGATCAAGATGCTGTAATAATACCCAAGTGGGGCCCAAGCAAGGTCTTGGCCCCCCGGCCTCATCTTCTAAACAACTAAGCTACAGGCCCAGAACCAACCAAGGTGAAATCATTTCATTTATTTCCTATGTAACTTCTGGTCGGGACAAAGCATCAGTAAACAACTGTAAGCTCAGTGATTTTCCCTTTAATTTATCAGTACGTCTACATTATAAGGCAACTGCATATTTTTAGTTCTGCACACTCGAATTTTCAGAGGTTGATCATTCATTCGGCTGGTGGCTCTTTGAAGCTCATTAAGGCCCCAGAACCAGAAGACAGGAGAGAGGAAATGAAAGGTGAAACTCAAATCAGTTGGTATTGCTACTTTATTAGCAGATGAGATACCAAGATTGGGGTGGAGGTGGTGGCAGAGGGTGAAACCTCAGGTCTGGAGAGCCACGGCTCCTTCAGCCCTCCTCCCAGATCTCTACATCTGACACCACTGCACGCTGACAATTTATCAAGAATTTTGTTATCCTGATCTATTCCTGCAATGATCCAAAAATACTGCTCTCTAAACTCTCTTCCTTTGCTCATCAGAAAAAAAAAAAAAAAAAGTCAAAAGGAGATTCAGAGTTAGCAGTCCGAGGCCTAGAACAAACCCTTGGCCTGTTGAAGTCCTAGGACAGGTCTGCCCTGCCGGAGCATGGATTCATTTAGGGAAATGTTTCGAAAAGAATGCTGGGAGGAGTCTAAGCCACTTCCTCATCCACGCTGCCTCCTCCCTCCCTTCCACACACATTAATTATTCCCAGCAGGCCTTCCCACTTCCCAGGAACCCATAGTGGCTCCGAGCCACTGGGTTACACCCAAGGTCCCCTGATAATGTCCCTCCTGCAGGAGTGAGAAGTAGCTGGAGATCTGACTCCAGTCTCAGGCCCACAGACCCTTCAAGCCTGTAGGTACCACAACAGGCACTCCATCACTGCTACTGAACAAATGAATGAAATCCACTCACTCTCAGTGCAAACTGAAAGTCACACTCAAGGAAGACCACACTCCTGTTTCTCCTTGTGATATTACTCCTCCAACTGAACCACAGGCAATACAGCTCCCTTCTTCTCTCTCCTCTCCTGCCTCCTTTTTCCTCCATCCTGAGTACTGGTGACTGGAGAAACCCTTCACTGCAGGGAGGTCACGTGCCCACCTCTGGCTGACAACAGACCCTCCCTCGGATGTACCCTGCGAGGTCTGGGAAGCCTGTTCAGCTCCAGCAGTGGGGTCCAGGCCTTCCTCAATGAACCACACATGAGAAAACCGAGGAGGGGGGATGGCAGGAAGCACACACCACCGTTGCCTCCTCCCACTTTCCCCAGGGCCTCCGTTCTGTCAGATTCTGAAGCATAATGAGTTTTGTTTCATAACAGTCTTAAATGAACTGGAAGGGGGAAGGGGATGACAATGATAAAAATCTTAATTTAAAAAGTTCCAATAGGCAAAGAGATTTCCCAGATTCAAAGATGTGAAAAGTCTCTCGAGCTGGAGGCAGAGACCCCAAGAACCCAGCATTCAACATACTGAGTGCCTGCTAAGTGCCTGGCATGATTCTGGGTGCTTAGGATGCTGCAGTGAGCAAACATACAAACAACCCTGGCTTCTTGGGGCTCACATTCTAGGAGGGAGGAGACAGCAAAGACAATGACAAGTAAACTACATGGAATGCTAGAGGATAACGTGTTTTGGGGAAAAAAAAGAAAAAGAGCAGATAAAGGGGGTGGGAAAATCAGGCAGAAGGCAGGGTACAGTGTAAGGAGGAGAGAGACATCAGAGCAGACTTGAAGAAGGAGAGTGAGCAATACAAATGGGTACCTGGGTTCTGCAAGAGCAATCCAAGCAGAGAGGATGGCCTGTGCAAAGGCCCTGAGGCAAGAACATGCCAGGTGTAACGTGTTTAAGGAACAACCAGGAGGCCAGTGTGGCTGGAGCAGTCAGCAAGATAGAGAACAGCAGAAAGAAAATAGTGTCACAGACACATGTGGAGAGGGGGCAAGGTAACTCCAGACCACTATAAAGACTCTGGCTTTCGATGATGAAGGAGGGGGCCACTGAAGGGTTGTAAGCAGGGAAGGGACAGGTTCCCCTTCAATTCTCTGCCATCCTGCCATTCTTCCTGGCAACCTCCTTTGACACCATTTAATAAATACAGCTCGAAGCTATCTCTCCTGCAAAGCCCTCTATGATTAATCACCGCAAGTTTTAAACTCAAACAACCCAAAGAAAAATAGCCAATTCCCACACCTCCCTCCCTCCCAAACAAATGCTGGACCCAATGGGAAGGTGGGTAGGAAGACGAAAGAGGAGAACGGGTACCGTGAAGATGTGACGGAGGGGCATGGAGGTATACAGGGACAGCACAGCAAGCTCCAAAGACAGACAAAGTTCGTAGGCTCCTTACTCTTCATCCACTCCCCGCATCGGTTAGATCCAAAGCACCAACACTTAATATTTTCACTAATGGCTAGCCTGATACTCCAGTCAGTGCATGAGCCCTCTCTTCACTCTTTATCCTGATGTCAGGTGGAACTGGGAAGAGAAAGATGACGTTACTCTTCCTCTCTAAACCTCGGCCCAGCTAGCACTAACCAGCCAAATCAGACACGGAAGCAGAAAGTCCCTTGTCATTAAATTCACATCAGGGATCACCAACAGATGCACTACAAGACACCAGGCAGTCTTACCTGGTCAATCTATAAAGTGCGCTGCCACCACACAGCCCCAGTCCCTACAGCGACTTCAGTCCTAAACTGTCCCCACACTCACACTCATCCGCCAGCAACCGCACTGCAGAGGAGACAAATAATGCCCAATTAAGGAAAGGTTGGGGAAGTCCAGGAATAAGCTAAAATTAGTAGAAAAGAAGTAATAAATTAAAACAATTAGCTCAAGGTGGTACACTGTAGTAGCTAAAAACATGGGCTGCAGATCCAGAATGTATGGCACCGTTCTGCATTAGGACAAGTGTGTGACCTTGGACAAGGTACCTGTCTGACCTTGGGCAAGTTATCCACCCTCTCATGCCACAGATTCCTCACCTTCAAAACCAGGATCATTATTAGTCCTGTGTCCTAGACTCGTAGGAGAATTCAAGTTTGTAGACTAGGGTATGTAAAAAAATGTCTGGCACATGGTAAGCATTATATGAATATTTTTAAAGAGAGAAAAAGACTTTTTTAAAAGGAAAGCTTCTTTCTGGAACATCTGAGAAAGGTCTAACAGTTTTATTTATGTACATGGTGCATGCATGAAAACAATCACTACTGATTAATATTTTCAACTCTGAAAGTCCCATTCCATACTTTTAAAATATTAATAAAATGCTTTGCACAAAGACATTTACTGCATTATTCATCAAAGTAAATGATGGGAAATGACCTAAATATCTGACAGTACAAGAATGGTTGAGTAGATTATGAAAGTCATAAGAAGAGGGTTTTGTGCAGATATTAAAAATCACCTAATAAAGAAATCTTAAAGACATGAAAAATACTTATGAGACAAATAATAAAAGGCATAGAATTAGACTTCACTTTCAGCCATTATGACCTAACAGCTATTAAACTAACAGGACTCCTACACAGAACAACAATAAAAGGCAGATAAAATACAAAACAGTAATAATAACTGTGTGATGGTATGGGAGTACAAGCCAGCTGGGACTTGAGGGACCAAGCTCCTAGAGGAAAGGGAAGCTCGGTGAGGTGTATTTCAGTAGTTAATGTTTCCCCTCGGGACATTTTCCGATCTGGTAGAAGGAACATTGAGGTAAAACAGAAAGCAGCAAATTAAAGTTTGCAGCAGCTTTTTTCCTGGACTGAGAAGATTAAAAACTGGAGTTCGCTCAGCTGGTGTGGCTCAGTGGTTGAGCGTGGACCCATGCACCAAAAGGTCGCCGGTTCAATTCCCAGTCAGGGCACATGCCCAGGTTGTGGGCCAAATGCCCAGTGGGGGGCATGCAGGAGGCAGCCAATCAACATTCTCTCACTGGATGTTTCTCTCTCTCCCTTCCTCTCTCTCTAAAATTAATTTTTTTTAAAACTGCAGTTTAAGGCTACAAAGACCATCCAGGATTTGACAGGCCAAGATACCAGGGAAAAGTGAACCACACAGAAGTGAGCCCAGTGCTCTGCCTATTTCCCCTCAAGGCATCTGCTGACACCTAAACCATGTTTGTAGAGAGCTAGACCCTGCCATCCAAGCAGAAAGAGGCTACTAAAACACTAAAAAGTTAAGCAGAGATTTGGTTTCAGTGGCAGAGAAATAAAACTTGGGAGATCCGAGCCAACCAAACAGGAGGGACCCTAACAAACACCGACCCTACAAGTAAGGGTGAACCAGATACAGACCAGCCCTAACTGAATCAAGGTGATGCAGCATCCCGAGCCTCTACATTTTCCATGTAAAATGCCCAGCATTCAAACAAAAATAACAAAGGATTTCAGCAAAAAGCACCAAACCAAGAGAAACACACTCATGAAAAATAACCCCCTCAATAGAGGAATGGATAAAGAAGATGTGGTACTACATATAATGGAATATTACTCAGCCAAAAAAAAGGAAAGAAATCTTGCCATTTGTGACAACATGGATGGACCTAGAGGGTATTGTGCTAAGTGAAATAAGACAGACAGACAGATCATATTATTTCACTTAGAAATCTAAAAAAATAATTAAATGAAAAAACAAAACAAACTCATAAATACAGAGAACAAACTAATATTGCCAGATGGGAGCAGGTGGGGAGATGAGCAAAAACGGTAAAGGGGATTAAGTACAAACTGCCAGCTATAAAATTAGTCATGGGAAAGTAAAGTTCAACATAGGGAATATAGTCAATAATACCGTAATAACTATGTATGGTGTCAGATCAGTACTAGACTTATCATGGTAATCACTTTGTAAGGTATGTCTAATCACTATGTTATATACCTGAAATTAATATAATATTGTATGTCAACTATAATTTAAAATAAAATTTAAAAATAAACTCAAAAAAAGAAAAACTAGCGCTGGACGGTTTGGCTCAGTGGTTAGAGCATCGGCCTGCAGACCAGAGAGTCCTGGGTTTGGTTCCCGCTAAGAGCACGTACCTGGGTTGCAGTTTGTCCCTTCCCTGGTTGGGGTCGTGTGAGTGCTAACCACTCGGATGTGTCTCTCTCGCATCAATGTTTCTCTCTCTCTCTTCCCCCCCACCCCCGCTCTATCTGAAGATAAATGCAAAAATGTCCTCGGGTGAGGATTAAAAAAAAAAAGAAGAAAGAAAAACCATCCGCTCAAAATATTTTATCGTAAGTATAGATACATAAATATTTTACATTTTTAAATACATAAATATTATTACATATTATTTATATATAAATAAAATATTTACAAAAAATAAAAACAAATTAAGAATTGAATACATGGGTTTGACAACAAATAAGAAACAGCAGAAGAGATGACTAGTGAACTGGAAGATAGGTCAATAACAAAAATTTTCATATTAAAGCACAGAAAATACAAAAATGAGCTTCAGGGATATATAGGATACCATGAAAGGGTTTAACATGTGTGCAGGTTTCTAAGAGGAGAGATATAATGGGGCAAAAGCAGTATTTGAAGATAACAGCCCAAGAATTTTCTAAAACTGACAAAAAATAAAAAGCAAGCCATGAATTCTGGAAGCTCTCCAAACTCCATGGAGAATACATACAAAGAGAATCACACTTATGCATACTTATGCACATCATAGTAGAACTGCTAAAAAAAACAAAGCTAAAGAGAACAAATATGTTCCCTAAAACACCACAATAAAACTGACAGATGACTTTTTAATAGAAATGAAGGAAGCCATAAGACAATGGAATATCTTTAAAGGATTAAATAAAAAAGAAAGACAAGCTAGAATTCAATATCTAGTGAAAATATCCTCCAAATATGAAGGTGTTTGAACAAAAATCTATACAATGTGACACCAGCAGACACCCTCCACCACACACACACACACACACACACACACACACACACACACCCTCCTAAACGGAGTTCTTCAGACAGAAGGTAATTAACCTGAGAGAGGAGCTGAATATACTTATACAGGAAGAAATAAAGAACAGCAAAAAGAGTAAATATGTGGATTATCTGTTACTATTGACTTTTTAAAACAATGTCTTGTGGACTTAATATACAGTGGAGCAAAAGTAGGTTCACAGTTGTTTGTATGGAAAGTAATATGATAATTAATAAATAACAATACAAGAATAAACTGTTTCACATACAACTGTAAAACTACTTTTGCTCTACCCTGTATATATAGAGAGAATTAAAATCACAAGACCTCAGAAAGCATTAAAGACAAAAGGAGTCTAAGTATTATAAAAAGCATGCATTGTCCAGGAAATAAAGTATTAATTTAGGGAAGGCTCTAAAACACAAAATAAAAAATCACACACACAAAGCATCCAACTATGCAAAGATATATATGTATTCTTTCATATACTATAAATAAACCACTTTTTAAAGCAGAAGTTCTATCAAGATGATGAAATAATGACCGGTTTTCATTTTCTATATACTCCTCAGCATTTTCAGAACAACTTTTTTCTCTCAATATTTGGTTCCATATAAAACTACTATCATATTTTCCTGAGGGAGGTGAAAGTAGCCTTCATTTTCTTATAAAGTTTCAAAAAGAACAAATTCCTAGAAAACTGGACAGAGACCCTGTAATTCTGCAGCCAATTATTGGCATCATTTGTCTGTCTGAATGAAGAATGCTTTCGTCTGCCAACACAGACAGACCAGGTATCAGGCACATCCTGTGCCCCAGACAGGGACTGGCAGCTCCCTCACTGTTCGACGTGAGAGAAGCACTCCTCAAGTGCTCTTTCCATAAACATGAGGAAGTTCTAAGTCGGCAGAAAGAATCCCTTCTGACAGTAATTCAGGACATATGCATAGTCTTTCCAAAACAGAAATCCAAAGATCTTGCTAAATTAACAAATAAATATTCTCACTTACCATCACGCAAGAGACTTTTGCACTCCACCTTGCAGCAAGAAAAAAACGGAGCCCCAGAAAAGTGACGGTAATCCACGCGACACAAGAATGATCATTTTTGAGAAACGGGTTGATGAAGTGAAGTGAGTACTCTCATATGTTAGTAGTGTGAATGCAAATTAATCTTTAAACTCTGTGAGGAACAATTAGGAAATATTATCGAGAACCTTAAAAATGCCTACTCCCTTTAACATAGTAATTCTCCTTCCCAGGCATTTACCTTAAGAAAATAATCTGAGCCCTGACCAGTTTGGCTCAGCAGTTAGAGCGTCGGCCCACAGACCGGAGAGTCCTGGGTTCGGTTCCCGCTAAGGGCACGTGCCTCGGTTGCAGTCTGTCCCCGACCCCTGTTGGGGTCGTGTGGGTGGCAACCAGTTGATGTGTCTCTCTCATATCGATGTTTCTCTCTCTCTCTTCCTCCCTCTCTCCCTCCTGCTCTGTCTGAAGATAAATGCAAAAATGTCCTCGGGTAAGGATTAAAAAAAAAAAAGAAAATAATCTGAGATGTGATCAAAGATGCATGCACCTAGATGCTCATCAAAGCATTACTTATAATAGTCAAAAATGATAAACAAGCTAATTTTCTAATAATAGAGACTAGTTAATAACTAATAGATAAATATTTATTAAACATAAAATATTAGAGTGAATTCTAAACAACCATTTAAGAAAAATAGTTTTCGCCCTGGCCGGTTTGGCTCAGCGGTTAGAGTGTCAGCCTGCGGTACAGAGAGACCCGGGTTCGGTTCCCACTGGGGGCATGTGCCTCGGTTGCAGTTTGTCCCTGGCCCTGGTTGGTCGTGCGGGTGGCGGCCACTCGATGTGTCCCTTTCGCGTCAGTGTTTCTCTCTCTCCCTCCCACTCTATCTGAACAAAAAATGGAAAAATGTCCTCAGGTGAGGATAAAAAAAAAAGAAAGAAAAATAGTTTCTAAGGAACATTTAATGATCAATATATGAAAGCATATCCAAATAAATGCCCCTAATAATATTTTGAAGCATAATATCATAGTAAATATTTATTGAGCACTTACTATCTGCCAGGAGCACCCCAAATGTTTTTCATGTATCACCTCACTTGTGAAGGCTCCCGGATTCAAAGCCACACAGTCTGACTCCAGACTGTCCTGCTGACAAAAATTTCTGGAAGGAACTTATTCAAATGTTAATAGGAAGGAATTAAAGGCTATTTTTATTTTCTTCCTTGTACCTGTCACTATTTCCAAATTCTCTATAATTACCATGTACTATTTGTAGTCTCCCTCCCCAAAAGGAAGTTTTATGAAATATTCTCACTTACCATTTACACAATTTCAGTGGAAAAAAAAAAGTCTTAGCTCTAATGAAGCTTTGAATCACGTCTCCTACAGGCCTCAAAAGCAGAGAGAACGTTGTGTAAATCTGAGCCGTGACATTCTGACCAGGGAAGGGGGACAGGCCAAGAGTCTGTTCCACAGACTGTGGCGTCCACGACCTCCATTCCACAAACACAGGTCCCCATCTGGCTTACAAAGTGCTGATTTTTACACACATTCTGCCATTCATCTTCCCAATGACCTAATCCAAGTAGATGTGACCATTTCAGGAAACAAGTTTAGGAAGGTAAAATGACTTTCCCAAGGTCACACAGGGCACTCCAGCTCCAGTCCAAGGTCTACCCATCAAGCAGCCCAGGCACCAACTGTTCCCCCAAATCAGGAGGAACAAGTGAGGCGGAGCTGAGGCATGGGCAGGCCCCAGCACTGCTGGAAGTGAACGATGGAGACTGTGCGCCCCACACACATCCTGCCCCAAACCAAACACAGCAGCAGGGCCCAACCCTTACAGAACTGCGCCCCTTCAGGAAACAGCTACGCAGAAGAGTCAAGTGGATGATGGCTTTATAGTTCGCAAAGTACTTTTGCATCTTTTATCTCCCTGGACTCTCAAACTTTTTCAGCCAGTAAAGACAGCACAGGTACTGAGGATGAGGAGGAGGAGGCTCTGAGAAGTCGACTGCTGCCCAACAATACCCCTAGAGGGTCAGCGTGGTCCCCTTGCACCGTATTGTAATAGCCATATTTCTGAGCAAAACTCAGGCCACGCTGACTGGCAAGGCTGACGGGAGGCAGGCTACGGAAGTGGGAAAAGCACCTGCTTTTACAGTGCCCAGGTCGGCTTCCTGAGTTCAAATCCCTGCTCTGCAACTTACTAGCCATGAGACCTTGAGTGAGCCTCTCCGTCCTCACCTGTACAATGGGGATAACAATGCCTTCTTCACCCCGGCCAGTTTGGCTCAGCGTTAGAGCGTCAGCCTGCGGACCAATGAGTCGCGGGTTCGATTCTGATCAAGGGCACGAGCCTCGGTTGCGATTCGTCCCCAGCCCTGGTCAGGGTCCTGCGGGAGGCAACCAGTCGATGTGTCCTTTTCGCAGCGATGTTTCTCTCTCTCACTCTCTTCCTCTCTCTCCCTCCCACTCTATCTGAACAAAAAAGGAAAAATGTCCTCAGGTGAGGATAAAAAAATAATAATAATAATGCCTTCTTCGTGGAGCTGCTTTGAGGATTAAATGAGGTAAAATACAGGGTTGGGCAAAAGTAGGTTTACAGAATGTGAGTACGCAAAAGTTTATTCTTGTATTCTCATTTATTTATTAATTACTATGTTACTTATTATCGACCTACTTTTGCCCACCCGTCTGTAAAATGATGGCACACATCTGTACTCGGAAGGTAGCTGCTATACTTTGAAATGTGTTTTATCCTCGAACACGCACAGTGTGAGGTCGCCATGGCCAGAGCGCATCGCCTCACCTTCCTAAGCAAAATAATCCTCTCGTACTTCCCTCAATTTTGCCATCCTGGTTCCTTCTTAGCTACCTCAAAGGGTCTAGATTGATTTCATTACTTCCCAGACTCCTTTTCAAAACTCTCCACAAGCTCCGCAGATTCAGCCCCCAGAAGTGGCCTCAGAGAAGAACCTGGCAGAGGCTGACAGACAGAAGGCTGACACCCCAGCCTCTGCGCCCTGGGCTTCTGCTCCGAGTCCACCTTAAGGGTTTAGAAATGGGACAACAGAGAGTAAGACATACCCTGAAGGGAAATGAACAGGTAAGCAAAGACAGGGAGGGAGGGGGGCCAGGGGGCAGCTGGCTAGGGGCCTCAGAGAGCAGAGGGGTCGAGGGACCCAGAGAAGTGAAAGGGAATTCTTCCCGCAGGTTCAGAGCACCCGAAACAGAGAGAGAAATGGCAGGAGGGCCTCACCTGGCAAGATGATGCTAGTGTTCAGCATCACTGCCACAGCCCAAGAGTCCAGGCCTTTAGCCCTCTTGCCCCTGCGTTTCTAGCACTTTCCTAACAGATCTCTTGACCTACAAGCTCCGCCAAGCCAGCCTGTCTCCACACCTCTGGGAGTACTCTCTAATATACACATCAGACTTGACCCCATTGCCCCACACAGCCCTCCTCACTAAAACCCTTCCCTGACTCCCACTCCTACAGGGTCAAGACCAAGCTCCATAACGTGGCACCGGGTCCTCCCTGCCCAATCCCTGCCTACCTCTCCAGCCCCATCAACTACAACCGTCACTGAGCGCTTCCCATGCGCCAGGCCCCGGCTGGGCACTGGGGACACAATGATAACTGGACATGGCACAAGGACAACCAAGACCTGGCTTACAACCTTAAGAAGCCAGAGCCCTGTTGAGGAGACAGACACGGAGAGGGACTACTGCCACGCAGACAGTGAGACGGAAGCCCAGGCTGGGGTGTTTCAGGCAAGCCCCTGGAGGAAGTGGGAGTGAGCCAGGTAAGGGCAACGGAGGAAACAGTCCACGCAGAAGAAACCCGGGAGCAAAGTCTGTGAGCAGCGCTAGCTAACAGAACTTTCTGCACTAATGGGAATGTTCTGTATGCTTTCCAATACAGTAGTCACTAGCCACATGTGGCTGCTGAGCACTTGACAGGTGGCCAGTGCAACTGGGGAGCTAAACTGTTCATTTCCTTTCATTTTTAGTTATGTACATGTAAATAGCCATGCATGGCTAACAGCTATCATACTGGACAGCAGTTCTAGGGCATGACACTGAAGGGGACAGAAAATGAAGTCAGGTAGATAAGCTTTGAAGTGATGGTTTCGCATGTGGCTTTCTATACTCCCCATGCTATCTGCTCTTCCCTTCCCCTTGTCGACCTGGCAATCCCCCGCTGAACCAACACAACGCCACCCATGTGCCATCTCTCTCTGAAGACTTCCCTGGATGCTCTACACAGTCTCTCGCGCTTACTACTTCTGAAGTGTGGTCTTTTTCTAGGCAGGCATCACTGTGTATCACTATTTCTATGTCCTCATCACCATCTTCCACTAGGCTCGGAGCTCTGCCTCTTATCTGTCCTGGTATTTCCAGTCACTGGTACAATCTTGGCACATGGAAGGGACTCAATAAATGCTTGATGAACAAGCTGTCAGCAAAGTCACAGTAGCCAGGCAGGGATGGAGGCGGGGCACTCTTCTAACAAAGATGAGTCCCGAACCTTGACCTCCCTTAGAATGACAGTTCTGGAGGAGTCCTCACGAACATCCTTCGCACCCTACCGTAACTGTCCACAGCAGGCCTCGTGGTGGCTCTATTTCGCCCAGGTTCCCAGAATCTACAGAACAGAACAGGGGAAGTGACTAGCCCGTTTTTAACGGCAGCATTGGCTAATGATCAGGAACCAGTCTTTGGAGTTAGCCCTGGGCCTGGGGACCAGCTCTGAAACTCAGTACTTGTGTGTTCTTAAGCCAGGTGCTCAAGTGCCTTGACTCCCAGTTTCCTCAAGTGAAAAGTGGGCATCACATCTGCCACTTACAGTTGTTGGGAGGCTGAATGACCAACACATCTGCACGGGGCCAGGCACACAGATTTGGAGGCCTCATTTAGACACGCCCACAGCATATGCAAATCCCTGAGCCCCTAAATAGCCACTCCTTGGTGCTCTCTGGGATGCAGGGGATATCATCCAATCTCTGACTCACCCTGTGTTGCCGAAATTCTTCTGGAGTTCCCAAGAGAAAATTTATTTTATTTCCCTCTAACTTTAAAAATTAAACAGTGCTTGCAGCATTTTGGGGTGGCAGGGGTGAGGAAGGAGACCGTGAAATCCAACAAGCAGCTCTGAAAAGGTTACAAACTGATGGGAGAAAGAAAGGAGAAGGCAGCTGGAGGGGGTGAGCAGGGGGGATGGAGACAATCCCCTGAGTTTCTGCTATTATTGAATACCCCAAGTCTCAAAGCATCCAGGCAGCCTCCTCCTCCACGTGGGCTAAGCTCTGTTAATGAGAAAGCGGCGCTCTGCCTACATTACCACAATAATGATTTCCCCCTTGCATTTTTACATGCCTGCCGCTTTATCATAGCAGAAGTAGACATATACTTTCAATAAATCCCTTCTCCCCTTCCTCCTCCCCAACTCGAGCTCTCCCAGTAAAAGCTGTTCTCTCCGCGCCCTCCCCCATCGCAATCCCAACCCTGGAGCACAATGAGTTCCACTAATCAAAACAGAAAGAAAAAGAAAAATGGAAAAATCACAGCTGCTGAAAAACAGCATTTGCTACAAGTCAAAGCCCTCCACATTTTTTCTGCATGCAGCATTTACTTCTTCAAGGACACAGCACCCCTCCCCTATCAGAAATCTTATGGAGAGTTGCTCAAAGGGGAGGGAAGAGGGGGCGGGTGAAGAAATCTAATATTCACTCTCTTTCCTATTTTGACTAAGCCAGCACAGACAGAAATATAGATAAGGCCTTGAATAACTGATTTAACAAAATGTCACTTATTAAACGGGATGGGGGATGGGGCCGCATTTGCATTTGAGAGCTCAGTTAAACCACCCCAGCTAAAGGCTGTGAGGCCACGAAAGCCAGAGGGAAGAAAACATTTCTCTAGTCTGATCTCCATCAGTGGCTGCAAGAACTGACCCTGGTGGCAGAGAGGCCTGGATTTCTCCAACAAGAGCCAGTGGGGAGAAAAATCAAAGGCAAAACAAAAACAACAACAACAACAAAAGCTGATTCTTAAATAAGTAAGCCTTTATACTGCACTAACTAGGGCCAGGCTCTGTACTGGGTGCTGGGGGTACAAAAATGAATGACCCAGTTCTGCCCTCCCCAGGGCAGTCTAGAAGGGGTGGAAGGCACGCCCAGTGGTAAGTATGCCAACAGCACCAAGGGCTGCAGCACCCAAGTGCACCCCCTCCAGCCCACTCCACAGAGCTAACCTGCAACCAGGCACATAGGGCCCTCAAGAAGGACTTAGGAATGAGTGTCTGCATGCTGAAATTGTTTGAATTCTACACTGGTTTCTAAAGAAGCTCAGACTCTTCAAAAGGAAAGAGGCCCCTAAATGTCCTACCTACTGTGGCTCCCCATGAAAACCCCTTGGCTAGTATGTGTTCACCCAATTAAAAAAGAAAAGTGAACAAGTCCCAATACTTAACAATCAGCCTCAATTACTGGTATCCTTCAGCTGACTTTTAAGAGAGCTTGGTATCTCCCATTGTGATGACAACAGAGGGAACTCAAAGGACACTCCTATTAAAACTCCCTGGGCATCAAATCCATCTTTTTTCCTTTTCCTTTTAAAAAATCTTTCAAAGAAGTTAGGTGGGAGGCAATTTCCCAAAGATGAGGAGAGGCCCTCAGAGCAGCCTTTGTTATGACAAAGACCTCTGGGGCCCTCAGGAAGCTTTCCAAGGTAGCACACTGCCCAAGGCCCAGTTATGACCAAAGCCAGAGCCTGGAGACTAAAGGCCACACTATCTAGAAATGACCACAGATTGTCCTGGTTCCTCTACTGAGGGGCCCCTCAAAAGGGACTGGGCTGAGAGTAGGAGGCTGATAGAGAATAGCCATGTGATTTGTTCAAGTCAAGTTTTGGCTTTAATTACAAGGCAGGCTTAAAGCTGTGTGCTCCAGAATGAGCCAGAAGAGTCAAGTTTTTAAAAATGTAATGCCCAAAGCATGCTTAAATCATCTGAGTATTTCCAACTACGGTCACTGGAGTTATAAGCCTGAAATTCCCAGATGAACATCTTGGTTTCCATGATCTTTTGCATATATTCTATCACATTCTTGTTTAATACTATACAGCATTATCTATTTCAGAGTACAACAAAATTTGGAGACCATTCAAATTCTGGCATTAAACCCGGGCTTTGAATGCTGGCTGGTCACGTGACTGCAGGTTAATCACTTATTTACATTTTTTCAATTCTACTTCTTGAGCCTCACTTTCCTCAGCTGGAAAATGAGAATACTATCTACTCCTATGGTTGTTGCAAGACAGTGATAAAATAGGACAAGCCAAAGAGGCTTTGGACCTACAAAATGCTAAGTAAACACTAGTTATTTCAATGATGGCATCCATTTCCTCCCTCTCTGATTTTTCGTTGATTATTTTCCCCTCTCTATGAAACCAGACTGATATCAGTTCCACTGATCTCTCAAAACTGACAACTTGTATTTATTACACAAATAAATACAAGAAGCCCCGTTATCCACAGGTGCAAAATCTGACTAACCACTAAATCTAGCTGAGGGGCACAAGGGAGTTCATTACACTACCCTGTCTATTTTTGTGTACGTTTAAAGATTTTTTATGATAAAAATTAATACAGAAAGAAGGAAAGAGAGCCTCACCCAGATGTCGGAGTCCGATTAGTGAAGAGCATGGGCTATTTCTCAAAACTGGAGCCGCCTTCCCAGCATACACAGTAAGACTAAGGGGTAAAGGACTGTTTTCTGATAGACTCAGTATACACAACAGTCTTCATTTGCAAAACAAACACTGAATGCAAATGGAAACTGCTAAGACCGGGAGGTTCAAGGTTCCCCAGCACCCAGTTCACAGATCGAGTTAGTTTGGCCCTTTGGGTGGACAGGTCTCAAATTCTAAATATGGAATCAGAGTCTGAACCTCTGTGACTAACACTTTACAGCCAGCACTCTGATGCCTGCCTTCCAACAGTAAGATCAGTTTTGCTAAAGGGATCACAGAGGACTTGAAAGCCCCAAATAGAAAGTGACTTCGAGGAGGGAACATCAGTGGGAGTGGATACGGTGAACAGTTTTCAGTAGAAGCTTTGGGAAATTAAGGTAAGTGTTTCATTGGTTGTCAGGGTTTTATATCTGAAAAGAAGATCTGGCTGAAGATCAATTCACCTTGCTGCTGCCTGTTACAGTTTACATAGCACTTTCCGTACATTATCTGATTCCATCCTCACAAGTCTAAGAGAGACGGCAGATGGTATCACCCCCTTTCTGCAGATGTGGAGACAGGCTCAGAGGCTGACTTGTCCGGAGCAAAGATGGAGCAGGACCCCAACCCAGCTTTTCTGACTCTCTTCTCACCCATCTACCTCCCATGCAGACCCCATGGCCGTCTATGGCATGTTTTTGTGAAAGGCACCTTGAAGGAGAGGCGGACCTCCATCCTTTTTTAGGAGCTTCTTGTTCAAAACATACGACACAATGCCCACCAACTTCTGAACTGGGCTGAAAATCACGAATGTCTTTTTCCAATCATAGTTTTCAAATAAATTCAATGTAAGGCCCAAATCACTTTAACTGAAGACTCTTTTTCCCAAGCGAAATAATCTGCTCTTTCCTCTGTACTGCTCAGTAATGCAGTCAAATGTTCAAAAAAATGCAGTACAATTTTCTGATGCAGTCTTAACCCTGCAGGCTCTGGGTGGAGTCAAGTCCTGCGCCCAGAGCCCTTCCCCTGGAGAGGCAGCACCTCCGGCCCAGGCACAGCTCCCTCACCTTCCCCTAACCTGCGCTCAGGCCAGTTGAAGGAAGTGTCCCTCCTCCAGGAAAGGCCAGATCTCCCCCCACAGATCTCAAGGGCTTTTGCTCAAGTGACCCAACCCATTGCTCTTGATCAATCAATCCCTCTCCACTGATCTTTTTTTTTTTTTTATCCTCACCCGAGGACATTTTTTCATTTTTTGTTCTGATAGAGTGGGAGGAAGAGAGAGAGAGAGAAACATCGACGTGAAAGGGACACATCGAGTGGCTGCCACCCGCAAGACCAACCAGGGCCGGGGACAAACTGCAACCGAGGTACGTGCCCTTAGTGGGAACCGAACCCGGGTCTCTCTGGACCGCAGGCTGACGCTCTAACCGCTGAGCCAAACCGGCCAGGGCCCTCTCCACTGATCTTTCGCAACAGCACACAAATATACCACCAGAACCCAAAAAACCTTTCCTTTTACCACATGTCCTTCCAGCTCCCGTTCCACTCCGCTGGCCCCCCTTCCCGGTCAAGCTTTGCCCAAAAGTTGTCTATACATGCTACTACCAGTTCCTCACTTCCCATTCCCCCGCCAGCCCCCTCCATCCTTGCTCCTACCCAATCCATCCCTCCGCTGAAACTGTTCGCTAAGTCAGCAATGGCTTCCATTTGGCCAAATCCATTGGTGATTTTTCTGGCCTTATCACACACACCTACGTACACATTGCCTTTTCCCTCCAGGCCCCTTAGGACATGTCCGCCAGTCTCCTGGATTAAAATACCACCCCCTGGCTGATGATTCCCACATTTTCATCTCTTGCCTGGCCAGTCCTCCGGCACTGGATGCTGTATCAGACTGCTTGCCTAACCTCTCCACGTTGAATTGAACAGGCATTTCAAATTCAGAGGAGCCCAAACTGAAACAGCCCGATTCTGCGCCCTCCCTCTCCCTCTTCCCCATCTCAGCAAACAGCACCACCAATCTACCCAACTGCTCAAGTCAGAAACCTGTTATCCTAGATTCCTCCTCCCCACCCCCCACCAAATCCATCAGCAAGACCTGCCCCTTCTACCTGTACTGTTCATCTGGCACCCACCGGCTCCCCTCCATTCACCTCTGTCACCTCCTCACCTGACCTGCTGCAAGTGCCACATACACTGCTGTGTTCCCAGTTCCACACCTGCCCCTCTCCACCAGTGCATTGGTTAGGGGCTGTCACTTCTCACTGCCAAGTCTCAATGACTTCCCACTACACTTCGAATGAAAGTTTCTCCCCAAACCTTCCAAGGATCCCAGAGCCCTGCATGATCAATCATCTCGTGTGCCCTCTCTCCCTCCCACATGTCCACCTGTGCCTCTTTTCAGTTACCCCCAAAGCCAAAGTCCTCCACCAAGGCTCCCCTCTGCCTGGTGCCCTCTGTTTCCCCCCACCCTCAATCCCCAGAGAGGCTTTTCTTGGCTGCTTTAGCTAAGTAAGTCCAGGTCATTGCTCCCTGGGGTTTCATCAGAGCATTTATCACATTTTGTAATATATATTTCTTTACATGTGAACCTCTCCTCTGGACTGTAAACTAGGGGGAAGGGTGGGGGATGGGTAGAGGGAAATGATTATGTCTATTTGAATTATCAACATATTCCCAGAGCCTAAACTTAGTGCCTAACAAACAGTAGGTGCTCAGTAAGTCACTGCCGAGTGTACAAATGAATAAACCAGAGTCAGCCATGGCATGAAAATAAGTGTTACCGTTTATGAGCCTAGACTTATCACTGCCATTTGTGCACACAAGTTCTTTTTACAACCCTTCCTCTCTATCAAAAAAAAAAAAAGAAAGAAAAAAGTTTTAATACTGCTAAACCAAAAGCCCAATAGCTCAGCATAGCCCACCCATTCTCAGCTTGTCTTCCACAAGGAAAAAGCAAAAATCATCCATTTTCTCAGTAAACCCAAATTAACCAGTGGGCCCTACAAGCGGCTGCCCAGAGAATTTGAAAATTCTTATAAAATGTCACAGGGTCTTTTTGTTGTGTCGTTTATTTAACCCAGAAAGAAAAAAAAACAGATGAAGAGAGCCATGGAATCAAACTCATGTTATCAAGCCTATATTATTCCTTAAAATGCCACAGTAGCCTTGCTGAAAAGCATGCCCAAGAACAGAACCAGCTGCTCTTGCCTCTCTCTCCCCACAAAAGAAAGCAACTATTTAATTTCCCC
Source organism: Tadarida brasiliensis (assembly GCA_030848825.1). NCBI lineage: Eukaryota > Metazoa > Chordata > Mammalia > Chiroptera > Molossidae > Tadarida > Tadarida brasiliensis. The sequence goes on from CM061262.1 coordinate 15,690,394, forward strand.
TTTATTTTATTGGTTCTCCTTAAACATGCAAATTAAGAAATATTACTAATCCACAAGATCCCCGCTGATTCTAATCCTCTCTCCTTCCTAAATCACACAGTTTTAGGAAGTCAGAAATAAAATGAACTGAATTCAAATGCTTTTAGAGCAGGAAAATCAGCACAAATTTGTATTCCCTGGGGTCTGAGCCACAGGTCTGGATCCTTACTTTACGTGTCAATGTTCAAAGTCAATAAAAACATCAAGAGCTTTTCCCCCAAAAATGCCCACAGTGAAACATGAGATATCCCAGAAGCAACAGTAATACAGTATCATTACTGTGAACCCTATGGCAAATGTACAAACAAATTCCAATTACCCACGTGTGAATTTCCACAGAAAGTGGGTAAAGCCACACTAGGCTTTCTGGTCTGCTCAATTAACCTTAGACTTGACCAAGCCTAATTAGACAGGTGAACCAGCTGGCTGCCGGGGAAACTTCCAAGATGAACTGAAATTATTTTTGGTGCCTGGGATTACGTGCCACTCTCTATTAGCACATATAATTGGGTATCAACCATGCACTTTTTTTCCCCCAAGATGGTGGCAGACTTTCATAAGTATTTCCTTGCACTGACAGTCAAGATTACCAGGCGACTCAAGAGTCCTTTTTGGAATGCCAAGGTACAAATCCACTCTCTCCATGCGAAGACAAAAACAGAAGTTAATCAACTCGCCCAAGTCCATGAAGCAATTTGGCCGTTGGCCCAGGAAGACACTGTCGAGACCTCTGGAGACCTCTCTCCACAAGACCAAGTGATAGAATTTCAGACACGAATGGAACTCATGGATCAAACTGTGCATTTTTAAACCTCCCCACATTTCAGTGACATTTCCCCCCTGCTTTGAGCATCAAATCACCTTAAAACTTCGTCACTCGACAGGCACTGTATACTTGAGCCAACTACTGAATGCAAGACAAATGTTAACACTTTCTGATTAATCAACTTGATGGAGAATCCTTACACTTTCCCCCCCAAAATATGCTTTTGATTATTATGACCATCCCAACCATCAAAGGATGAGAAAAATAATATTATAAATAAGCTTTGTTTTTGTGACCACCCATGTTATTATATAAGCAGCAGTCTCCTCATTTATAATGTTCCTACCTCAACAAAAACCACAAGCCCAAGCGGGTTAAAGGAAGCAAAACTGAGTACTTTCCACACAGTTCATAGAACAACTGTTTTCACAGCAAGCTCACATAAATGCTATGTGATATTAACACATGCCTGCTATGTGGAAGCCTGCTTACCAAGCTGTGAAAAGACTCATGTTTACTATGGAACCTGTAAAATTAATCTTCTCAGTGCCCATAAAGCAGACGGGAAACACTCTTTTCTGAGATGTCAAGCGAGCTTCTCAACAAATCTTTGGCAAAAATGGACATGCCTAAAAGGGCGGGGCCCAAAGAGCTGTGTCACTCCCTGTATCAATTCCTATAAATCAAATCCTGACAATCACCACAATGTTTTTAAAAGAATGAATTATGATTCATGGGCCTTCAAACCTTTATTACCACAAGAACATTCCCAGCAAAAGAGAAAAAAAGAAGCTACTGTGACTTGATTAATGGCCAAAGCAAGACAATAAAATAAATCTCATAAATATAAGAGAGAGAAAAACCCCTGGATGACTGCTCTTGGATTCAAGGGTAGGCATGTCAGTAATTCCACTATCCTGGGATAAACACACATAAAGATTTCGTTTACCTTCTCTGCATATATACCAACCAGACTCAGATTTTCAGCAAGGAAAAAAAAGAATAGCTAATTTGTTTAATGCCTAGTTAGGAACATTTGATAAGGGGCAATAATATTTAATTCCCAACTAACTCAACTCTCAAGATGCCAAATTAACAAATTCTCAATCTGGAAATCTGATAACGGGAAGGAAAGAAAGCAAGCACTGTCCATCAGTAACATGTAGAGAAATATTTTTAAACCCATTTTTTTTCCCTACTAGAATTGAGCCTGGCTACAGAACTGCAGAAAGCTTAACCAACTTTAGTTAACCACACTGCCTAGTGTTTACTCCCTGACCCTACTAAGCATGTCTGGGTTTGAACCTCTGGTGCTAAAATTATCCTGGCAAAGTTAAAACCCCCAGCATAATCCAGGTACCTGACAGCCAAGACCTACAACCCATCTGCAGAAACCAGCAGGCTGAGTACCAGGAAAACAGAGGGAGGGAGAAGCAAGGGCTGCTGGTTAACTAGTTAACCGCTGAGTACTTCTGCTTGTTACCCTTCCAGTGGGCACAAAACCACATCGTCTGTGACCAGACTGCTTTCTTGAAACGTTTAATGAATGCAGAAGGTTGGTACCAACCGGGACAGCTGAAAACTCCTTTCTTAAAGCTCTGCTCCAAGGCCTGCTAAAAAGTGCACCTAGCCGGCTTTTGGGAGAGTTTTTTTTGGTTGTTCGTTTTTTTTTTTAAATAACTCTTCAGCCGTCCCTGGATCCGTCATTCCTAAGCATCACTTCCATGCACTTTCACAAGACAGCCCAGGCCATGCTGTTAGCAACCGGCTTCAACATGTACGCTCACTTGCCAAAGCCGCGTCTAGTCTGGGAAGAGTTTCCACAAAGGTGGTTCTAACAGGCCAGTGCAAGGCACACGGAGGAATCAGAAATCGTTTTCTTTTAACCTAAGGATGGCAGGCGCACATGCCCTAGCCCAGTGTTGACCAGAGGCTGCCGGCCAGGTGCTCTCGGCCTCCGCCAGAGAATGGGTGGTTTTGTGTTGTTTTCTAATATCTATTTCTTTAGATCACCAGCAACAACTTCCCAGTCTTCCAAACTGAAGTTGGGACTGGAGGGGCACGTTTACCCCCCTCATACATTTCTCCCATCTGGGTGGCCACTTTAACTTCTGGGGGGTACCCAGCCCCCAAAGAGCCCATAGACGTATATATATACATATATGCATCATGTCAAAAACCCCAAAAGGCACATCCCTAGGGTCCTGCGGTTTCTTGGCTGGAAGAATGAAGGCTTTATAACATCACAACCTTCAAGTGCAAGCCACCACCACCTTTTAAGCCGGGTCTGCCAATTTTAGCGCCCATGCACCCCTCCCCCTTTGCTGGGATGCCATGCAGCAGAGAGGGAGAGAGGGAAGAAGGGAAGCAGTGAGAAGGCCCCGTTAACATACTGAAAGTAAAGTGGGGGGAGACTTTTCCTTCCCTGTCCCCCCACTTTGTCCCTTCCCCTCCCCCATCTTCTCACGGAGCATCCCCCCCCAACTAATTTTTTTTAAAATGAAACTTAAGCTTCTTGCCTACCTTGGCTGTTTCTGCAACAAGTGCATGGGCAATCCAACCAGAAGACCAGTCTCCGCTTGGGGGGTGAGATGGGGGGCAAGCAGAGCTGATGGAGTAATTTCAATATTAATTTATGTCAGAGCCGCCTTCTCGAAGCGCTACTCACTTACAGTACTGCCCTCAGCCTGTAAACAAATATCGCTCCGCCAGGAAACATACTCCCCAGATGCAAGCCCCTCTCCCCAACAGGGAACCTGGTCCTTCGCCCCCTCCCACCCCCACCCGACAGCATGCTCCCCAACCCGGGTAGGAACCTCCAGGTTTCCAAAGCACCAACCCACCACCTCCGCCACCACCCTAGCAAGAAACTTACTCGGTCCGTCTACGCCTCCACCCTCCCTTCAGGAAATCTACTCTCCATATGCATTCAGCCTCCCCGCAGGAAATCTGCTCCCCCCCTCCCCCTTCTATATACATGCACCCTTCCCTCTCCTCCGCCCCACGAGCCCTCCCCAGCCAGAAACTTACTAATGAGCAAGCGTGCAGGCTCTCCTGATCCTGGAAACTTACTCCCAGATATAGCGCCCGCCAGCCCCCTTCCCGGCCCTGCTCCCCTTCCTGCCCTCCGCAGCAAGCAACTCCAAACTCTCCGCATCCAGCCACTCTCCCTCCCCGGTGGAAATTTGCAGCGCGGGGCCGCGCGCGTGCAACCACCCTCCCCTTCAGGAAACTTACTCCCCATCTGCATGCACCGCCTCTCAGCCATCGCTTAGAGGGAAGGGGGTGTGCTAAGGAGACAGAAATACATATGTATCTCTCGCCCCTCCCCCGGCCGCAGCCCACTCGGGGCGAGCCTCGATAACCTGGCCTTACCTTTTGCATTGCTCCCCATCCTCGCCCCTCCCTTAACCCTTCTTATCCGCTCCCCGGCAACCCCCTTTTTTCACCCTTTACCCACCCCTAGCAACCGTTCCCAAGCTCCTCTCGGTCTTTTTTTTTTTTTTTTTAATCCAGGATGCAAATTCCTCCCCTGTCAGCAAATCGACTGTCAAATTATTTTCTTGCAAAAGGAGAAAGGCGGGGTGGGGGGGTGGAGGGGCAGAAGCAAAAAGGGGGGAGGGCGGGGGAAGGGAGAGAGGGGGACAGAAGAGAGAGATATCCCTCCGCAGAGCTGGGTCTGGCTGCGGGCGGGGAAGCAGGAAGTAAGGTGTCCAGCGCCGCGGCCCGCGGGTCCTACGCCGCGGCCCCCGCCCGCGCCCCGTGTCCCCCGGGGCGCCTCGCTTCGGCGGGCGCGGACTGCCCGGACGCATTGTTCAGAGCGTTCCCGGCGTTGCGCTGCCGACCTTATTTGTTTGCTCTGCATGTGCATGAGGTTGCACCTTTTGTAGGCTGGCGAGACCTGGACGAGGATGGGGCGGGGGACGCGGAATGAGCTGCGGCCCCTCGTGGGACCTGTCAGCAAATCGAGGTGTGGCAGACTCCGGCGTGGCCGGAAAATCGAGGCCCAGGAGAAGGCGGCGTGGCCGGGAAGCTGCCGCCTTAGAACCGGACCAGTGCAGGATTGCTTCCTGCGTAGCCGTCCTGGTTATTGTAACGCGCTTTGCAATCTAACGACTGGGGTTTGGGTTTGGGTTTGGGTTTTATTTTGTTTGAGGGGTTGCAAAGATGCCATGGTCTTAGGTGGACTACGGGGAGACGGTTTGCACCGACCCCCACCCCTGCACCCGGGCCTCGGTGGGGCTGGAAGAGAGGCCGGGGCTCCCGGCAAGGGGCTGGAGGTTCGCGAAGCGCGCGGCTCCATCCCTCCGCCTCGATGGGGGCGGGGAGCGGGTGGCGCAGGCGGCGCTGGAAACGCAGCTCTCTGGGGAGGGGTCTCCATCTCTACTGCGCAGCAGGCAAGGGAGGGAGGTTGCCTAGGAGAGGGGACGGGCTGGGCAGCAGAGGGGAGGAGGCCCGGGTGCAGCGGCGAAGCGCGCTCGCCCCTCCTTGCGCGCCATGACTGTGGAACGTGGTGCTGGGGAGGAGGGACGGCCGCCGGGGCCCGCCCGGGGCTGCTCGGCATTGGTGCAGAAACCCGAGCCGGGAGTCGCTCCTCACGCTGCCTGCTCCTCCTCCTCTGCGGGGGAAACCGCTGCACCCAAACCGAGAGCAGCTGCGAGCAGGGGGCAGGGCGCGGGCTGAAAGGGGAGCCTGGGGTTCAAACCTCGGTGGCGCCAGGAGGGCGACTACAGGACAGCCCCCGGTCCCGCCAAAGCACGGCCGCCTGTCGGTCCAGCCCGGGACCCAGCATTTCCAGGCGTGTTTTCTGGTTCGAGGAAACGTGAACCAAAGATGGTTCTGCTCAACAGACCACCTCGAGCCGGTTCGAGGCATCTATCTCATCGAGGGCACAAGACAGCGAGTCCTTTTTGCTCAAAGGAAAGTTAAACCATGCTTTTTGCAGTAAGGGGAGATCGGTGCGCCCCTTCCCCCAAGTGTCACGTAGGATAAATAAGGTGCTCCCGCTACCCAGACATTAGCCACTGTCCCTCACCCTACCCCCACTCTGCGCTGGGTGTGGACAGGGCGGGGGAAGGATATATAGGCGCTTAAAGCATGAGGTCATGGGCGGAGGAGGCTGCTGCCAAAAGCAGCGGAGGTTCTTGTGTATCTTGAGGGGTAACGGTTCTCCGTCTAAAGCAGTGATGAGTTCCACTGCATAACCCTTCCGATTCTGTAGCACCTGGACCAGAGTCCTCGAAAGAGAGGGCTCTAGGCTCTTCTGCTCATTGAGAGTTTGGCCGGTGCCCAGCCCCCTATGGGGCCCTTCCACATAAGCAAAGAAAGTCGAGGTCCACATAAGCAAAGAAAGTCGAGGGATAGCGCGCAGTGTCGCGGAGACTGAGGAAGGCTCAGATACTCGGTCCCCGTCCCCCTACCCCCTTTTCCTCAGTCGTCTGTCATCTTCCAACCGGACAGCTTTCCGTGATAGCTTCCTGGCCTCCTCTGACCCATTCTCCCCAAGCGTCTGGAGCAGTCTTTCTAAAACTCCTGACTACATTCCTCCAAACCCCTCTCAATTGCTCTTAGAATAAAGCCAAGCCCTGAAGCCCCGGTGTGATTTCGCCTCTACAGACCTCTCCACTCTCACAGCTCCTCCTCCTGTACTGTAAGCCGGCCGTGCTTCTTTGTTCTGTGGCTGGGGGTGGGGTGGGGGACGCTAACCCTTCCCCCTCCTCTTTTTACTAACTCCTGCTGAACCTTCTGGACTCGATTCAACTGTCACTACCTCCAAGAAGCCATCCTGAGGATACATCATCTCTAACTCCCTCAGAGAAAAGACCCACCCTAGACCTCCCGGCTGTGGTCGGAGCTGGCCCCAGTGGCAGCCCTTTTCCAAGCGGAGGAGGAATAGCCAAGCTTGAGCGCCATCGCTGCCTGGGGCTTGACCTCCTGGAAGGGAGCTGGCCAGGACAGACCCTCAAAACACCGTTTCCTCAAGAGACCTGGAAAAAGCAGCGCACCGGCGAGAAACCTCAGCCCCTCCACCTCCCTACCCCCAGCACACACCCACGCACACGTAATGCGGGAGAGGTCTTTTAATCTAAAGCTCCTCCCTGGCCCAGATAAAGAACCTGAAGCAGACAGGAGTAAGTAAATTGCCCGAGGTCAAGGCGGAAATTCACACCCTGGCCTTTCCTGCTCCTAAACCAGAAGCTGCAGAGAAGGAAGGATTTGGGATTTGGGACTCAAGGTATTGCTGCTGCACAGCCAAGGATGCTTGTATCACCTTCAAAGGATCCCTACATGATTGGCCACTGCCAACAGAGAGGTAGTATTGCCTGATGGTTAGTTGTGCAGGCTCTGACCTCGAGCAAGTTACTTAATCTTACTTGATTCTGTTTGTTTGACTGTAAAATCTGTATAGTGGTAGCTACGTTGTTGTGTTATGAGGTTTAATTGAGTTAATATATGTAAAGATCTTAGAACAGTATCTAGGCAAGTTCTTGATTATTTGTGAATGGGGTTATGTGCCCCCTCCCAAGGACTCTAGAAAATTAGGTCCCCAGAGTCTTAACTGATGTAAGTCAAACATGGCCTAAAAACCTGGGAAATGCACAAACAATACATACGAAGACCTTATCTAGCCAATAGATTCAACCTCAACAATGAATATGCTTGAAGACAATCCAGGGGTGAATAATCCCAAATCTGTGACTGCTGGTTGTGAACTCTTAGAATGAGTGTCAGAGGGAAGACAGCTGAAATTAAAACATTACCTTGGATCTTTGAAATTCGAATCAAACTGAAATAGTCCTAGTCCTGGTGCAATTACTGCCTTGAATGACCAAAGCCCTCCTAGGACTGCAAAAAAAGTAAAGGGATTATTATTATTATCATTAGACCCGAGTCTTCCCATTTGCAGCACTTATCCCCATGGTAAAAGAGGTGTGTTGTTTTTTTAAATGCAATTCATTTTTTGGAATAGGTTTAATGCATTCACATGATTCCAAATTCAAATAAACATTGAGAAGTCTCCCTCCCACCCTGTCTGCCACCCACTGTTTTTCCCCCTGTGGAGGCAATCAGGGTTAGCCCTCAGAAGACATGTTTAACTGTTTTCCAGCTGAGGCCTCCAGAGAACTCCTTGGGTGCCTATTTAATACTTTATGTCCAGGGCTTCCTTCTGCAACCCATGCAGAATCATCGCCCTACTCCCACCTTCCCAACCCTTCAGCCTAAAGTCCTAAACAGATTGTATTAACAAACATGAGCCACTGTTTCTTGAGCTACTAACAAAAGCAAACACTTTGTGGTTCTTTCTCCTCCATTACACTAATAATAACCACTTATAATAATAATAATCTATGTGCCAAGCACTGTGTTAAGTATTAGACATGCATTATCCTATTTAGTCAGCCCCAAACCATCATCATTACAGTATTCTTATTTCACAGATGCAGACAGAAGTGGAGTATCAGAGAGATTACATAACTTGCTTCCATTTGAATCCAGGCCAACCTGAACCTAAACCCTCCGTCTTAACCACTAGCCCTCTTGTCTCTGCAACACAGGAAAGAAATCTGGGAACCTGAAGGTGAAAGAAGTAGAATGGAGTCTTTGAACTTGGGCAGATCTTAATTCAAATTCTGGGTCTGGCCCTGATCAGCAATGAGACCTTGGAAAGGCTTTGTTTTTTATTTAACCTCACTAAGCCCAGTTCACCCACCTGTGAACTAGGACCATACGTTTTTCATTGGCTTAATTTGAAGGTCAAATGCATGTAAATAAAGTTTTTTTTAAATGCCTAGTAAACCAAATGCAATGTTTAGATCTTGTATGGCTCTGATTTGAGTAAATCAATGCTAAAAAAAAAAAAAATGCATTGTTGCAACATGTCAGGGAAATAAAATGTAGACTTGATGTACATGTTAAGAAATTATTAATTTTATTAGATGTTTACAGTAATGGCATTGTGGTTGTGTTTTTCTCTTCAGTTCTTATCTGTTAGAGATGCATAATGAGGAATTTTGGGTGAAAGTATGTCTAGGATTTATTTTCAAATACTCCAGCCCCTTCCCCCAAAAACCATGAGATCAATAAAACAAGATTAGGAGCCCTGGCCGGTTTGGCTCAGTGGTTAGAGCGTCAGCCTGCAGACCAGAGAGTCCTGGGTTTGGTTTCCACTAAGGGCACACACCTCGGTGGCAGTTTGTCCCCTGTCCGGTTGGGGTTGTGTGGGTGGCAGCCACTCGACGTGTCTCTCTCACATCAATGTTTCTCTCTCTCTTCCTCCCTCTCTCCTTCCCGCTCTATCTGAAGATAAATGCAAAAATGTCCTCAGGTAAGGATAAATAAATAAATAAATAAATAAATAAATAAAACAAGATTAGGAAAGTATGAATGATTATTGAAGCTGTTCATTATACTGTTCTCCGTACTTCTCTTGAATGTTTGAAATGTTTCAAATAAATTTGAAGTAATTTAAAAGTAAGATAATTATATTCTAAAGTGTTAAATTTTTAATTATCAGGTTTATTCAATTATTGTAAATTGTTAATAATTATGAAATTTTTAATATAAATTATTGAAATACAGTACTGGCTTATATGTAGGCATTCAAAAAATGGCAATTTCGTTACTGTGAGATACTCAGGGCAGCACCTGTGTCTGGCAGGTAAACCAGTGGATGGGGACGCGGGCACTGAACACCGCAGAGAGTAAGGTGGACGGGTAACTATTAAGGACCCAACCAACCACACAGAGGACAATGCACAGGAAGGTAAATGGCAGGAGGACGGGGTGAAGGAACAGGCACATTAAAATTGAGGGACAGATTTTCCCCCAAAATGTACATCTCTGCAGAGTCATTTCAAAATTGCACGTATTAGGGATCAGATGCACTGGGCGCAATTCTCAACTCTGCTCACCAGTTCTGTCACCTGGTCCAGAACTGCAGCCCCAAGTTCCCTCATTTGTCATTTGGGTACAAGACTTTTCCAACACCTACCAGCTGTCCAGACTGGAAGTCTAAGAAATGCTGTTGGCTTTCACAAGAGAAGGAAAATTTCTGAGGCCACACTGGTTATTTGCCTATCTCAAGAACAGATCAGAGCCAAATGGAAAGGAAAATGTAGCTAATTCATTCTCTGGCCAGGTAGCTCAGTTGGTTAGAACATCATCCCGATACACCAAGGTTATGGCTTTGATCCCCATCAGGGCACATACAAGAATCAACAAATGAATGCATGAATAAGTGGAACAACAACAAAAAAAATCAATGTTTCTCTCTCTTCCTTCCTCTTCCTCTCTCTAAAAAAAAATAAAATCAATAAATAAAAAATTTTTTTTTAATTTAGAAAATGTTGCCAATTAATAACCAAATGAAATGTGTTAGTCCTGGTGAGCGTTCGTGTATTATTCTAGGAGTAATTGTTCTGAACTCTGGATTTACACAGGTGGAATTATTTTTATGTATGACCTTTATTTGAAATGAAAGTCGTCCTGTTTGAGAGAAAATTTGTGTTTCAGAGAAAAGATAAGACAATATATTCAGAAACTCTTCAAAGAAGTAAACACTTCCGTATAATACTTCCCTTTATATTAAAGATGGCTCTTCAAGAGACATGGAGGGGGAAAGAAAATACCACCTGTGCTTCCTGCTCTCTCCAAGGCTGCAGAATGAAGACTGAGAGGCGACAGGGACCATGAGGGTGGAACAAACCAAGTGCATGCTTGAGGAATGAATGATGACGTACCTAATGCAGCAGTTGAAGGCTCGGGATCAAGAGCATGTCAGTCTACGAAACGAAAGCAATGAAACCAAAGGGCTGATGGGACTCCCGTTTTAAAACCAGGAAGACAGCATCATTTTTGGTAGTCACTCCCAACCCCCAAGTCTGTTAAGGATGGTGTTGAGAGAGCAGGTCTTACTCAAGACAGGAGGCCTAACTGGTGTTTGTTTAGTAATACTATGCGATCACTATCTCAGGCAAGTTTCTAGGCAGAGAGAGAGAGAAAATAGGTTCCAGGCTATGAGAAGGTTCTCAGTTAAAGTCATGTTTCCAGGAAACAAGAGCTAGAATATGTAGTAGATCCTGTGTCCAATACAGAAAAATGAAAAGCAACGAAATGGTTGTAATCACTGCTAAAATTCCTGCACCTGCCCGGAAGGTATGCCTGGGAGTCACACGTTTCGGTAGGAATTGGTACATGGTAGGTGGTGCTCAAGGGCTGTGGTCCCCACAGTGGTTCCCAAAAGAGTGGTTTTGTTAGCTCAGGGTGAGGAAGAGAGAGATTAAGTGAATTTCCTACTGCGATGCAAACCTATTAATGTTTTCAATTGCACAGTGTTTAAATGTAAGTGGACACAATGGCTACTTCTCTAGAACCCCTAATGGAGCCACAATTTATTTTTTTTTAATGGGAGAGAGAGCCCATGGTGTGTTCGAAAGAATCCTGGCAGGAAACAGGCAGCACACTCAACAGGTAACTGAGGAGTGTTTAAGGTGTTTAAGGTGAGAGCTATTTACAACAGTATCAACAGTGCAGGCCTCATGGACATGGACGTGCAGCCGTGCAGCCTGTGCTGGCACACAGGACCCCCCTCAGAAAGGCCCCGCAATTAATTTCATGACGTGGTTGCCATCTTTTTTTTTTTCCCCCTTTATTGATTTTAGAGAGAGAGAAGTGAGAGGGAGAGAGAGAGAGAGAAATATCGATGAGAGAGAACATTGACTGGCTGCCTCCTGCATGCCCCCCACTGGGGATCAGGCCCACAACCTGGGCACGTGCGTGCCCTGACCGGGAATCGAACCAGTAACCTCTTGGTGCATGGGTCAATGCCCAACCACTGAGCCACACCAGCCAGTTGCCAACCTGAAACTCTTAGTAATTTTTGAATAAAGATTCCTGCATTTTCATTTTCACTGGGCCCCCACAAATGAAGTCATCAGTCCTGTGTTCAGTGTCATGTGCCGTGTGAGGGATAGAATAGCACCAAAGGACTAGAATCAGTGTGGAGCCTACACCACCCCTAAGTCAGAAAGGGCAAGGAAGATAAATAACTACAATGGAGACAGAGCTGCTGCTGAAGTTGTGGCTATGGCTATAGCTGTAGGAGAAGGTCACACAACAGAACGGGTGGCCTTCTGGAGAAGAACACAGCCATAGTCAACCTACAGCCTGTAAAGAGGGAGGCAGGTGAGAAATACCCTAACTTCTCTCTGCCTTAGCCCTCTGACCTGCATGTGTCTCCCACTGAATGAACTAAATAGGAAGCCAGAGGGTCTGGGAGCCCACTGATAAATCAATAGAGGTCAGCCTGCCCGGGCACAGTGTACAGTGGGAAAAGGGAAGAGTAAGTCTGGAAAGGGCAGAAAATACCCAGCTCAGGACTTTTACTTGAAATTTTCAGGATCAGGGTTAAGAGTAAATAAAACGGAAATAATGCATTTCAGTAAAGGGCTTTGTGATGATTAAAGGATGATCATTTGGTATGCATCATGCACAGGTGTTTATGTGCTTTCCAAGGAAAAACAAGATGATCTAAGAATTTCCATGAAAAGAGGCTTGGGTATTTGAAAGAGCCATCGTTAGGAAGAGAGAAGCCACTGATTTCAAAATTTTAGAAGCATTCCAGGCCCCAAAGTTGAATTTTGCAGACAACACCCTAGTCCCCTCCACCTTTACTTTTCCTCTGACTCTTAGGCCAACGTCACAACAAAAGTGCCTGTGACAGGCACAATGTCCCAAGAGCTGTGAGGGCCACTAGGGCAATAGCAGCTGAATAGAATATATTCCAACAGAAGATTATGGTATAATTAAATATTTGTAGATACCTTTAGGTATAATTAAATAGTTGTAGGAGCGTTGGAAAGCTCTGTCAAAGGGAGTTTATGATGATGATTTGCAACCATTCCAACTTCTCAATTCCTCTGAACATTTGAGATTATAATAGTCCCCCTTTATCCGCGGTTTCACTTTCAGCGGTTTCAAGTTGCCCATGATCAATTAAGGTCCAAAAATATTCAATGGAGAGTCCCAGAAATAAACGATTTGTACATTTTAAATTGTGTGCTGTTCTATTTTAAATTGTGTGCTGTTCTGAGCAGCGTGATGAAATCTTGTGCCATCCTGCTTCATTCCACTGAGGGTATGAATCATCCTTTTGTCCAAAGTATCCAGGCCATAGATGCGACCCACCCGTTAGTCACTTTAAGTAACCATCTGGGTTATCAGATTCACTATTGAGGTATTGAAGTTCTTGTGTTCAAGTAATTCTTATTTTATTGAATAATATAACATTCACATAATTTGTATTACAGTATATTGTTATAATTGTTCTATTTTATTATTGTTAATCTCTTACTGTACCTAATTTATAAATTAAACTCTACCATAGGTATGTATAGAAAAAAATGTAGTATATATAGGATTCAGTTCTATCTGCAATTTCAGACATCCACTGGGGGTCTTGGAATATTCTTCCTGAATAAGGAGAGACTACTGTTTTCAGATGACTTTTTTCCCCCTCCTCCCACCCCCTCTTCTGAGGGTTGTCAGTCTGTACCCTACTTCCACATCTCTGGATCTACCCTGTTCCTCAGACTGTTATGTTCATTATATTCCACAAATAAGTGAGATCATGTGATATTTGTCTCTCTCTGCTTGGCTTGTTTCCCTTAGGATAATACTCTCCAGGTCCCTCCATGTCGTCTCAAAGGATAAGAGATCTTTCTTTCTTACAGCTGCATAGTACTCCATTGTGTATATGTACCACGGCTTTTTTATCCATTTGTCTACTGATGGACACTTGGGCTGTTTCCAGATCTTAGCTATTGTAAATAGTGCTGCTATGAACATGGGGGTACATATATTCTTTCTGATTGATATTTCAGGCTTCTTAGGGTATATTCCTAGAAGTGGGATCACTGGGTCAAATGGCAATTCAATTTTTAATTTTTTGAGGTAACACCATAGTGTTTTCCATAGTGGCTGCACCAGTCTGCATTCCCACCAGCAGTGTACTAGAGTCCCCTTTTCTCCACACCCTCGCCAACACTTGTTGTTTGATGATTTGTTGATGGCGGCCATTCTGACAGGTGTGAGGTGATACCTCATTGTTGTTTTAATTTGCATCTCTCTGATGATTAGTGATGTTGAGCATTTCTTCATATGTCTCTTAGCCATTTGTATGTCCTGTTTGGAAAGGTGTCTATTTAGTTCCTCTGCCCATTTTTTAATTGGGTTCTTTGTCTTCCTTTTGTTGAGCTGTATGAGCACTCTATATATTTTGGAGATTAACCCCTTATCCAATGTACCATTGGCAATTATGCTCTCCCATACAGTGGGTTCCCTTTCTGTTTTGATGGTTGTTTCTTTTGCTGTGCAGAAGCTTTTTAGTTTGATGTAGTCCCATGTATTCATTTTTTCCTTTGTTTCTGTTGCCTCGGGTGATGTATCAGTGAAGATTCTGCTGCGTATGATGTCTGAAATTTTGTTGCCTACATTTTCTTCTACGATTTTTATGGATTCATGAGTCACATTTAAGTCTTTTATCCATTTTGAGTTTATTCTTGTGTATGGTGTAAGTTGGTGGTCTAGCTTCATTTTTTTGCATGTAGCTGTCCAATTTTCCAAACACCATTTATTAAAGAGGTTGTCTTTACTCCATTGTATGCTCTTGCCACCTTTGTCAAATATTAATTAAGCATAATGTCTTGGGTCAATTTCCGGATTCTCTGTTCTGTTCCACTGGTCTATCTGCCTGTTCTTGTGCCAGTACCAGGCTGTTTTGATTACAGTGGCTTTGTAGTAAAACCTGCTATCCGGTATTGTGATCCCACCTATTTTGTCCTTCTTTTTCAAGATTGCTGTGGCTATTCGGGGTCTTTTTTGGTTCCATATGAACTTTTGAAATATTTGTTCTAGTTCTGTGAAATATGTCGTTGGTATTTTGATGGGGATTGCATTGAATCTATACATTGCTTTGGGTAATATGGACATTTTAATGATGTTAATTCTTCCAATCCATGAACAAGGAATGTGCTTCCATTTTTTTATATCTTCCTCTATTTCTTTTTTCAATGTCCTGTAGTTTTCTGCAAATAGGTCCTTTACTTCTTTGGTTAAGTTTATTCCTAGGTATCTTAATTTTTTTGCCGCGATGGTAAATGGGATTGTTTTTTTTAGTTTCTCTTTCTGTGAGTTCATCATTGGTGTATAAGAATGCTGTCGATTTCCTGACGTTAATTTTGTATCCTGCTACTTTGCCAAATTCATTTATAAAGTCTAGTAGATTTTTGATGGCGTCTTTAGGGTTTTCTATGTATAATATCATGTCATCTACAAATAATGACAGTTTCACTTCCTCCTTTCCAATTTGGATCTCTTTTATTTTGTCTTCATGTCTGATTGCTGTGGCTGACTTCCAGTACTATGTTAAATAAGAGTGGCGAAAGTGGGCATCCCTGTCTAGTTCCTGTTCTTAAGTGAAATGTTTTTAGTTTTTGCCCATTGAGTATGATGTTGGCTGTAGGTCTTTCATATATGGCCTTTATTATGTCGAGATATGATCCCTCTATTCCCACATTGCTGAGCGTTTTTATCAGAAATGGGTGCTGGATTTTGTCGAATGCTTTTTCAGCGTCTATTGATATGATCATGTGGTTTTTATCTTTCATTTTGTTTATGTGGTGTATCACATTTATTGATTTGTGAATATTGAACCAGCCTTTCATCCCTGGGATGAATCCCACTTGGTCATGGTGAATAATTTTTTTGATATATTGCTGGATCCGATTTGCTAGTATTTTGTTTAAGGATTTTGGCATCTATGTTCATCAGGGATATTGGCCTGTAGTTTTCTTTCTTTTTAGTGTCTTTTTCTGGTTTTGGAGTTAGAATTATGCTGGCATCATAAAACGAGTTTGGAAGTCTTCCTTCTTCTTGAATTTTTTGAAACAGTTTGAGGAGAATGGGTGTTAGTTCTTCTTTGAATGTTCGCTAATACTCCCCCTTGAAGCCTTCTGGGCCTGGGCTCTTTTTTGCTGGGAGAGTCTTGATTACATCCTCAATTTCCTTAGCTGTTATTGGTCTGTTCAAGTTTTCTATCTCTTCCCGGTCCAGTTTCGGGAAACTATGTGTTTCTAGAAATTTGTCCATTTCGCTTAGATTGTCGAATTTGTTGCCATATAACTGTTCATAGTATTTGTTAATGATCCTTTGTATTTCTGTGGTGTCAGTTGTTACCTCTCCTCTTTCATTTCTGATTTTGTGTATTTGGGTTCTCTCTCTTTGTTTCTTGGTGAGTCTAGGTAAGGGTCCATCAATCTTGTTTATCTTTTCAAAAAACCAGCTCTTTGTTTCATTGATCCTTTGAATTGTTTTTTTGGTCTCTATGTCATTTATTTCTGCTCTGATCTTTACTATTTCCTTCCTTCTACTTGCTCTGGTGTTTCCTTTTTGTTTGCTTTCTAGTTCTTTAAGTTGTGAGGTTAGATAGTCTATTAGAAATTTTTCTTGTTTCTTGAGGTAGACCTGTAGTGCTATGAACTTCCCTCTCAGAACTGCTTTCGCCGCATCCCATAGACTTTGTGTTGTTGTGTGTTCATTTTCATTGGTTTCCAGGAAGTTTTTAATTTCTTCGTTGATCTCTCAGATGACTTTTTAAAAACTATGCATCACTGATTAATTTGCACTCCACTCAGATATGGGCCAAATTAAATTAATCCTTTTTAATTTCCTTAAAAACCAAAAATTTTGCTACAAATGTGAATAAAATTGAAGGGTCACACTTCACCTGTAAAAATCACAGAACACAAAAGTAATAATTTTAAAGTGTACAATTCAGTGACATTTAATATATTCACAATGTTGTATAGTCATCACATTTATATATTTATTTATTTATTTATTTACTTACTTACTTACTTACTTACTTGCTTATTTATTTGTTGATTCTCACCCAAGGATATTTTTTCCATTGATTTTTAGAGAGAGTGGAAGGGAGGGAAGGAGAGAGGGGGAGAGAAATATCGATGTGAGAGAGACACATCAATAGGTTGCCACCCACACCTGCCCCGACTGGGGCTGGGGATCAAACCTGTAACCCCCATCACTTCTATTTAGTTCCAAAACATTTTATCACCCCAAAGGGAAACCCCATACCCATTAAGTAGTCACTCTTCATTCTCCCCTCCCCCTAGCCCCTGGCAACCACTAATCTGCCTTCTGACTTTAGATTTACCTGTTCTGAATATTTCATATTAATGGAATCATACAAGAAGTGACCTTTCTGTTTGGCTTCTTTCATTTAACATAATGTTCTTGAGGTTCATCCATGCTGTACTTCATTCCTTTTTATGGCTGGATAATATTCCATGGTATAGGTAGACAACATTTTCTTTATCAGTTCATCAGTCGATGGTCATTGGGGTTTTTCCCACCTTTTAGCAATTGTGAGTAATGCTGCTATGAACATGAGTGTATATGTACTTATTTGAATACATGTTTTCAGTTCTTTTGGGTATACACAAAGGAGTGTAGTTTTTGGGTCATATGATAATTCTATATTTAACTTTTTGAGGAACTGCCACATTGTTTACACTTAATCTTTTAAAGGGAACTCACTGTTTGGAATCCTTTCAGAAGCACTCCTTTACAATCCCGTGTTTCATACCTAGAGTAACTTTAGCCCATTCTTGCCTACAAAATAAAACACAGCCCCCAACAGTTTTTATATGAAAGATACTCGAGTTAGCAATTGACTTGAGTTCTTACAAGTTATTTAAGTTATTAGTTTATAAAAGTAATGTGGGCAAAAAGAAAACACAGATCACTTATAACCCACTGTGAACTCTTATACATGTACTTTTGTTTTTTATAAAAATAGCCCCAGAGTGCTTATCAATAGATCCAGCCTGAAATAGAAAATGAAATTAAGTCAATGAAGAAAAACAACACAGTAGGCCTCTGAATGGTAACAATTTCACATCAGAAAGCACCCCAACCTAGTTTTTTCAATTCAGCCTGTTGCTTTAATAATTTGAAGCATAACTGTATCGTTGTATAGAAAAATATTCACTGAGTTTAGTTGTATAGAAAACTATTCATTGAGTAAATCAATTCTGACACTGTGTTACTGAGTGTACATTTAGAAGATGTGTTTTGGGTTTGTTTTTTCTTGACAGTTTTTTTTTTTAATTGATCTATTTATTTGACTTAAGAATTTATTTTCTCCTTTGGAATTGAATAGGGAATACAAAATTTTGGCAAACTGTATTTTTCAGATGGATTCAAAAGCCCTGCCTAGGTATAGGCTTTCTTTTTTTCTTTTTAAAATTAACATGAAATAAAATTGACTCTGTGTGTGTGTGTGTGTGTATGTGTGTGTGTGTGTGTGTGTGTGTGTGTGTGCGTGTACATGTGTATATACAGTTATTTGTGTAAACATCACAATCAGGATACAGACAGTACTTTCACCCACCCCCAAATCCCTTTTGCTGTCCCTTTAAAGTCATATTCTCCCCCAATCCCTAACCCCTAGCAATTACTGGTCTGTTCTACATCACTCTTTACTTGGCCTTTTTCCTGAATGTCATCTAAACGGAATCATACGGTATATAATCTTTTGAGATGCTTCTTTCACTCCACACAATGCCTTTGGGACTCATTCATATGGCTGCCTGTAATAAAGTTCATTCCTTTCATTGCTAGGTAGTATTCATATTATATAATACCAGCAAGAGTATTTATTGCTAAATAGCATTTTAATACTAAATAGTAGGAATGTACCCACTTTATCTATTCACCCATCAAAGGTCATTCAGGTTGTCTCCAGTGTTTGGCAATGACTACAGATAAAACTGATTCAAGCATTCATGTGCAGGTTTTTGGAAGAACAAAAAATTCATTTCTCTAAAATCAATACTTAGGAGGGGGATCTTGTTTAACTTTATAAGAAACAGGCAAATTGTTTTCCTTAGTACTATTTTATATTCCCACCAGCAGTTCCAGCTGAGAGTTCCAGCTAGTGTGCCACTAGTAGGTACTGTCATGCTTTTGTTGTTGGTTTGTGGGTTTTGGTTTCTGTTTTTTTGTTTGTTTGTTTGTTTCATTTTAATTGATGTTCAGTAGTATCTCATCAAGGTTTGAATTTGCATTTTCTTAACGGCTAATGATGTTGAGCATCTTTTTATGTGCTTATTTTCCACTTTGGTGAAGTGTCTAGACATTTAAGTGTTTTGCCCCTCACACCTTTATATTTTTTTTTCTTTATTGATTTTAGAGAGGAAGGGAGAGGGAGAGAGAGATAGAAACATTGATGAGAGAGAACATTGACTGGCCGCCTCCTACTTGTCCCCCACTGGGGATTTGGCCCACAACCTGGGCATCTGCCCTCGCTTGGAACCGAACTGGTGACCTCTTGGTACATGGGTTGACGCTCAACCACTGAGCCACACCGGCCGGGCTGCCCCTCACACCTTAAAAAAAAAAAAAATCCCACCTAGCCCTGGCTGGTTTGGCTCAGCAGTTAGAGCATCAGCCCAAGGACCAAAGAGTCTCAGGTTCAATTCTGGTCAGGGGCACGTACCTCGGTTGTGGTTCAGTCCCCGGCCCTGGTCAGGGTTGTGTGGGAGGCAACCAATCCATGTGTCTCTCTCACATTGATGTTTCTCTCTCTCACTCTCCCCCTCTCACTCTATCTGAAGATAAACGGAAAAATATCCTTGGATGAGGATGAAAAAAAAAAACCAAAACAAAAGCAACCCACCTACATATTTCACCTATTTGTTTTACTTATTGTCTGTCTCCCCTATAAAAATGCAAGTTCCATGAGGGCAGAGATTTTGGTCTGTACTGCTCATTCTCTAAGAGCTACAACCTAAAATGCTTGCAACTTAACAATATCCTGTTTCCTATAACAGTACTTCACATAGTAGATATCTATTTGTTGAATGAATGAACTAACATTTATTGAATATTTACTATGTGTTGGGCACCATTCTAAAAGCACCACATTTATTTGTTGTTGTTGTTGTGTAATTATTTTATCAATAATTATAATTTATTCTTTACCAGTCTTTAATTGTTCAACAAACACACTGAGTGGTTACTATGTGACAGTGACTATGCTAGGATTTAGGAATAAAGTGAAAGCTACCCTTAAGGCACAGACAGGTTAATGCTGTAAGATAAGGGAGGTGCACAGGAACTTGGCAAAGCACAGCGGGGAAGCACGGAATCAGACTGATGGGTCAACGAAAGCTTTCTGGACAGCTGATCACTTGAATTAAACTGAAGTGAATAAAATTCTTAGCTTACACTTCTGCCATAATATTAAACAGAATTCAATTTTATTTTATTATTATTTTTATCCTCACTCGAGGACATTTTTGCATTTATCTTCAGATAGAGCTGGAGGGAGAAAGGGAGGAAGAGAGAGAGAGAAACATCGATGCGAGAGAGACACATCGACTGACTGCCACCCACACGACCCCAACCACAAAATGCAACAGAGATACAGGCCATTTGGGGAACCGAACCTGAGTCTCTCTGGTCCGCGGGCCGACGCTCTAACAGCTGAGCCAAACCGGCCAGGGCCAGAATTCAATTTTAAAGCTCAATTACTTTTGTTCTCCTTTACAGTAATGTAAATTATCCAGGAAGCACTATATTTTTAAAAAGCACTGGAAATAAACAAACAAAAGTCATTGGTCATTGTTTCCTATCATAAGTATCTTTGTTTTAACAAAATGTTTTCCTCATTTTTTTTTTTATTGGGTTGTCTGTTTTCCTACTATTGAGTCTTGAGAGTTTTTCTAGATACAAGTGCTTTGTGGGATAGGTGATTTGAAAATACTTCTCCCTAGTCTATAGCTTTTCATTCTCTTAGTGTCTTTAAAAAAGCAAAAGCTTTTCATTTTAATAAGGTCTAATTTATCAAATTTTTTCTTTTTTTGGTTATGCTTTTGGTATCCAAGTCTAAGGAAACTTACCCTAATCCCAGGTCATGAACATTTCTACTATATTTTCTTCTAAAAGTTTTATCGTTTTACACTTTATTTTCTAATCTATGATCCATTTTTAAAAATATGTTTTTATTGATTTTTTTTTTTTAGAAAGAGAGGAGTAGAGAGAGAGATAGGAACATCGATGTGAGAGAGATACATCAATCAGCTGCCTCCTGCATGCCCCCTACTGGGGATCAAGCCCGAAACCTGGGCATGTGCCCTGGCCAGGAATCAAACTGGGACCTCTCAGTCCATGGCATGACGCTCTATCCACTGAGCCACACCAGCAGGGCTATGATACATTTTTCTCTAAAATATGTTTTTATAGATTTTTTTTTTTTTTAGAGGGAGAGATAGAAAAATTGATGAGAGGGAGACTATTGATTGGCCGCCTCCTGCATACTTCCTACTGGGGATCGGGCCCACAACCTAGGCATGTGCCCTGACCGGGAATCGAACTGGCAACCTCTTGGTGCATGGGTCGAGTCTCAACCTCTGAGCCACATCCACCGGGCAGCTGTGATCCATTTTTATTTAATATTTGTATAAAGTGTGAGATTGAGGTCAAGATTATTATTTTTTTAATCCTCACCTAAGAATATTTTTTCATATATCTTTAGATAAAGTGGGAGGGGGGAGAGAGAGAGAGAGAAAGAGAAACATCAGTGTGAGAGAGACACATCAACTGGTTGCCTCCTGCATAAGCCAACTAGGACCGGGGACTGAACTGCAACCGAAGTATGTGCCCTTGACTGGAATCGAACCGGTGACTCTTTGGTCTGCAGGCCAACACTCTAACACTGAGCCTAACCGGCCAGGGCAAGATTTTTTATACTTAGTTTTTTTGTGGGATGCTCTTGCGTATGGATGGTCAGTTGTTCCAGCACCATAGTCTGAAAAGACTATTCTTTCTCCGTTGAATTGCCTTTGTACCTTGGTCAGCAATCCACATTTTGTAAATCAATTGCTGGTCATTCTGTTCTGTTCCATTGATCTCTTCCTCTGTCTTCCACCAATACTATACTGTCTTGATTATTGCTGCTTTATAGTAAATCTTGAAATTGGTTAGACCGATTCCTCCCACTTTATCCTCTTTTTCAAAATTGTTTTGGCTATTCTGTTCCCTTTGCCTATCCAAATAAATTTTAGAATCGGCTTACCTATATCAGCAAAAATCCTATTGGAATTTTTATTGGAATTGCAATAAATCTGTAGATTTATTTGGAGAAAATGGACATGTCTAACTAAATTGAGTCTTCTAATCTATGAACACAATATGTCTATTTATGTATTTTGATGTCTTTATTCAGTGTTTATAGTTGTCAGCATACAGACCCTTTACAAGTTTTGCTTGATGTATACTTTGGTATTTCTATTTTTAAGTTTTTAAATGATATTTTTTAACTTTGGGTTTTTAACTTGTTTATTATAAGTATATAGAAATATGATGGCCATGGCCGGTTTGGCTCAGCAGTTAGAACATCAGCCCGCGGACCAAAGAGTCTCAGGTTCGATTCCCAGTCAAGGGCACGTACCTTGGTTGCGGGTTCAATCCCCAGCCCCAGTTGGGGCCGTGCAGGAGGTAACCAATTGATGTGTCTCTCTCACATCAATGTTTCTCTTTCTCTCTCTCTCCTTCCAACTCTATCTTAAAAATATCAATGGGAAAAAAATATGATGCATTTTTTGTGTGAGTTAACTTTATAGCCTGTGGTTGTGCTAAACTCACTAATTTAGGACATGTTTTTTGTATAGAAAACCATGTCACTTGCAAATAGGCACAATATTCTTCCTTTCTAATCTGTATGCCTTTTACTTTCTTTCTCTGCCTTATTGCTCTGACTAGGACTTCCTGTGCTCTAGTGAATAGGAATGATGAGAGGGGACCTCCTGGCTTTGTTCCCGACCTTAGGGGAAAGCACGTAGTGTTTCCCTTTTAAGCATGATGTTAGCTATCGCTATTTTGTAGATGTCCTTTATCAAATTAAGGAAATTCCATCTGTTTCTAGATTGCTGAAAGTTTTTATCATGAATGGATGTTGGATGTTTTCAAATGCTTTTTCTGCGTTGTTTGATACATTCTTGTCATTTATCCTTTTTAGTTTTTATTTTTAATATGGTGAATTACATTGATTGATTTGTGAATTTGGAACCAGCCTTGCATTCCTAGGATAAACATTACTTGGCCATGGAGTATATATATATATATTGCTGGATGTGATTTCCTAATATTTTGATGAGGATTTTTGTATACTAGTCATGAGGGATATTGGTCTATAGTTTTCTTTCTTGTACTGTCTTGTCCTAGTTTTGGTATGAATAGACTCATAAGATAATTTGGAAGTGTTGCCTTTTCTTCTGTTTTCTGGAAGATATTGTATAGAATTGGTGCTATTTGTTCTTTGAAGGTTTAATAGAATTCGCCAGTGAAAACGTCTGGGCCTGGAGTTATTTGGTTTGTTTGTTTGTTTGTTTGTTTGTTTGTTTTTTAAGGTCTTTCCTGTGGATTTAATTTCTTTAATTTATTTGTTACCTCTTTCTTCTTGGGTGAGTTTTAGAAGTTTGTGCCTTTTAAGGAATTGATTCATTTCATCTGAGTTATTGAATTTATGTATGTAGAGTTGTTAAATAGTATTTCTTTTTAATATCTGTGGGTTTGTAGTGATATTCCCTCTGCCATTACTAATATTGGCAATTTGTCTTTTCTCTTTTTATTTGTCAGTATGGCTAGAGTTTATTAATTTCATTGATCTATTCATAGAACCAGCTATTGATTTCATTGATTTTCTCTATTGTTTTTCTGTTTTCAATGTCATTCAATTTTGCTTTTTTAAATTTCCTTCCTTCTGCTTACACTGGGTTTATTTGGCTTTTAGTTTCTTAAGATGGAAGCTTTGTTTGTTGATTTGAGACCTTTTTTCTTTTCAAATAGAGGCATTTTGATTGTTATGTGTGTCCTTTTAAGCACTGCTTACACCTCATCCCACAAATGTTTATGTGTTGTATTGTATTAAAATATAGTTGAGCCCTGGCCGGTTTGGCTCAGCTGTTAGAGCGTTGGCCTGCGGACCAGAGAGACCCGGGTTCGGTTCCCACTAAGGGCACATACCTCGGTTGCAGTTTGTCCCCGGCCCGACTGGGGTCATGTGGGTGGCAACCAGTCGATGTGTCTCTCTCACATCGATGTTTCTCTCTCTCTCTTCTTCCTTCTCTCCCTCCTGCTCTATCTGAAGATACATGCAAAAATGTCCTTGAGTGAGGATAAAAAAAAAAATCTCCAACTGCAATTGTGAATTTGTCTATATTTTTGCTTCACATATGTTGAAGCTCAGAGGTTTGGTGCATATACATTAGGATTATTATGTCTCCTTAATGCATTAACCCACTTATTATTATGTAATGTCCCTCTTTGTGGTTATTAATTATTTTTGCTTTGAGGTCTAGTTTGTCTGATATTAATATAGCCATTTCAACTTTCTTTAGCTTACCTTTGGCATGGTATATCTTTTTTACATTTTTAAATTTATGTCACTTATTATATTTAAACTTGGTTTCATATAGACAGCATATCTCTGGATTTTGATTAAAGACAACAATTCTGACCATTCTTGTCTTGTAACTGATGTGTTTATCTGCATTCCATGTAATTTTTGGTATATTTGGACTTACATTTACCTTTTCACTATTTGTTCTCTGGGTTTATTTTCCCTCTGTTTCCCCTTTCCTTATTTCGTTTGGATTATCTAAATATTTGACGATATGTATGTTAGAAGTTTAGGTGTGGTTTCCTGGGTCCTTGAGGCTATGTTCATTTTTTTTCTTTCTCTTTTTCTCTCTGTTGTTAAGACTGAATCATTTCTATTGATCTATCTTTAAGTTCATAGACTTTTTTTCTCTGTCATCTCCATTCTGCTATTGAGCTCAGCCAATGAATTTTTTATTTTAGTTATTATATTTTTCTTTTAAAATTTTTCCATTCAATTCTTTATATCTTCTCTTTTCACTGAGACTTTCTGTATTTCCATTTGTTTCAAGGGTGTTCATCTGTACTTCTTTGAGTATGGTTAAAATAGCTGTTTAAAAGTCTGTGTCTCATAATTACATTTGTGTTTTCTTGTGGTTGGTGTCTGTTGACTATCTTTTCCCTTATTAGTTGTGATTTTCCAGGTTCTTTGTCTGCTGATTAATGTTGGATTGTATCTTGGACATTTCTAAGAGCAAAGATAGGATGCCTCAAGAATTAGGATTTGTTAGTAGGCTTTTCAAGTTTGAGTTCTGTAATATCATTACAAACCAGTGCAGTGTGGAAAAGGATTGAGCATACTTTTTGGAAAAACATACACTGAATATGTACATAAAGCTTCATGTCGAAATCTATTGCTTTCTAGCAAATGAGTAAGTATTGCTTTTTAAAGCAATTGTACTGATATGCAAGTTAAAATACTAAAATATGTTTGATAGCTGAGGCTCTAGCCCCTCTGTCTCTCTCCACTAGGCTCCCATTACCTCAGCTGCTTCTTCAGGAAACCCCAAACCTTCCTTTAATCCAACAACTAAAGAGTTAATGTCTGGCCCAGCAGGGAATCTACTGGACCCTATTCCAGAACTGTGGTTGAATACCACTCTGATTGGTCAAAGCCAGTGCCTACCAGTCATTAAATATTTGGAATATCATCTCTGCCTGTACCTTATATTTGTACAGCATTTATAGTTTACAAAAAATGTTTACATATATTGTCATAATTAAGCTTCATGCCAACTCTGTGACATCAGTAGGAATTATTGTTGCCATCAGAAAACATTTTAATTATACAATTAACACATATTGGTGTGGAAAATGAATTATTATTGGGGAACTCTAGGCTCACAAAGATTATTACTTACTCAAGGTCACATGGTTATAGGAGCTGAAGTCTGAACTCCTAATAGCTTCAAGAATGGTACATATCTTGAGTGCTAGGCCGGGGAAGGAAGATTTCACTCTGGACTGGATGGATCTGGGAAGGCACTGAGCTTGTCCTGAGGGACTGATGGGATCTGGAAGGCGGAGAGGAAGAGCAAGGATATTTTACTCAGAAGAGTGTGAAATGTGGTCTAAATGTAGTAAAATGCCCTATTTCCATGATCATTTTAAGACCCCGTCTCTGGAGGTGTTAGAACTGAAATCCCCCAAGGGCCGGTCACCGAGCCCGAGGCACCCTTCCTATACTACAGCCTTTGCTCAATTCTGGATGGCTGTTGAGGGAGGCAGGAAATGAACACTCACGAGCTGCTGAAAATGAATTGTACTTATTGGGCTATTTTTCCCCAGATAGAGCAGTGGGTGAGAGAGAAAGTGAGGAAGTCTGAGATATTATGCACAGCTCCTCGGCTGCTTTTGCCAAGCGCACAGAGGCTTATCCCAGGAGATAACGATGCTCCAAGTCTCAGCACAGCAGCCCCAGCCCTGAAGTTCTTTGGATGCCTGAGTCCCGTCTGCAGTAGCAATGGGAACAGTTTGCTCGTATGACACTCCTTTGGCTGCTTATAACAGTAGAGTTGTGTCGGGTTTTGTGGAGCCCAAATCTTATATAATCGGAGCCTCTTTTTATTTATTTATTTTTTTATCCTCACTGGAGGATATTTTTCTATTCATCTTCAGATAGAGTAGGGGGGAGGGAGAGAGAGAAACATCGACGTGAGAGGGACACATCGAGTGGCTGCCACCCGCACGACCCAACCAGGGCCAGGGAAGAACCGCAACAGAGGCACGTGCCCTTGACTGGAATCGAACTTGCAACTCATTGGTCCATGGGCCGACGCTCTAACCACTGAGCAACCGGCCAGGGTATAATTGGAGCCTCCTTTAAAAAAAGAAAACACAGTGACAATTTGAAAATTAGGTGGAGGACGTTGGAAAGGACTCCAGACGTAAGGGTCAAGGAGCTTTAGCTTCATTTGCTTCACAGACCTGTGCTTAACAGTAATAACAACTCTGATAAGAGGAGGGGGAATTATTCAATTAAATAGTATGGAAGTATTGTTCACTACATACTCACCTCTGCTTAACAGTAATTTTTTGATCTGCTAAAAGAAGAAATGATCCAATTAATAGCATGGGAGTATTTTTTTAATGTGCTTCCAGGCTGCTTTTTTTTTTTTTTTCCTCCTTCTCCCCAGTACTTTTCAGATGGAGAAAAATATTAACAATCCAAACATAAAGAAGTGAAGGGGTGCTCTCTCAGGGTAAGGATGTTTTGAACAGTCTGAGAAGGGTATGAGCCACTGTTATGCAGAATGTGTACTTGGGCCCACGTGAAGTTTCTCTGTGGAGTCAATAATGTTCTGGGCTTCACGTCACTTCATCAATGGTATTCACAGAACACCTGCTGTGCTGTCTCGGGGCACCGTGGGGATGTGCAGAGACGCTTGCCTCTTCCCTCCCCCTCTGCCTGGGCACTGGCAGATGCCAAGATGGTTTATCATCCAAGGCTGAGCCCATGTGTCCCTTCCAGGGCCACTCAGACAGTCATTGTTTCCTTCCAAAGAACTTCTCAACCATATATTTATGTCTCAGTGAACACTGTTTCCTGATTACCCTGTCTTATTACCAAATATTTCCCCAATGTAGGTTCTCTCTTATGAATAAGATCATTAACCTCTTAAAGGCAAGTATGTATTTGTATTACTTCTTGGCCTTTCCATCCTCATCACGGAGTGTAACACAACTTGATATATATTTATCTTACTATATAATTAATACTTGTTTATAATGGAGATGTTTGCTATGGAGATGTTACATAATGCAGATAAGCAAAAAAGGTTTTTTAATTACTCATAATTTCACTATCCAAGAATAACTATTAACATTTAAAAAAAATTTTTTTTGCCTTTATTGCTTTTAGAGAGAGAGGAAGTGAGAGGGAGAGAGAGAGAAACATCGGTGAAAGAGAACATCGATTGGCCGCCTCCTGCATGCGCCTCACTGGGGATCAGGCCCAGAGCCTGGGCATGTGCCCTGACTGGGAATCGAACTGGCGACCTCTTTGTGCATGGGTCAATGCTCAATCACTGAGCCACACCAGCTGGATACTATTAACATTTTATATAGGGTATACACCAAACAGGATGTGTGTTGGCCCCAAGGGAGCTAACATTTTAGTGGAATGAATTGAAATATACACAAGCACAAGTAGGAAGGGGTAAAAGGAAAAGTTCAGTTTCTTGAGAAGTCAGGGAGATGACGTGTTCCTTGTGGCCCCAGGTGCGCAGCTTAAGCATGCTTTCAGACTTGGCCAAGCATGCCATCCAGAAACCAGTTCTCCCATCAGTTCTTAGAATCCTTATAGGAAGAATAATGATTGTCCTTCCACAGTCATGTTAAAAGATGTAAGGAGAAGTGTGGTCCCTGAACCAGCAACACCAGCATCATCTGGGAAATGCACATTCTTGGGCCCCATCCTAGACCTACTGAATCCGAAACTCTGGGGGTAGCCCAGCCGTCCGTGTTTAAGAAACCTTCCAGGTGATTCTGTTGCACAAGAAAGTTTGAGAATCACTGTCTAAAAAGTGGGATTGTATCTTGTTCATGGTTGAGTTCTCTGTCTCAACACCTCGTGCCTAGAAGGTTGAAAAGAATTCTTTAAATCAAGAATATAAATACCCCGCCCTGGCCGGTTTGGCTCAGCGGTTAGAGCGTCGGCCTGCAATCCAGAGAGACCCGGGTTTGGTTCCCGCTAGGGGCACGTACCTCGGTTGCAGTTTGTCCCCGGCCCTGGTTGGTCATGCGGGAGGCAACCACTCAATGTGTCCCTGCAACCACTCGATGTGTCCCTTTCACGTCGATGTTTCTCTCTCTTTCTCTCTTCCTTTCTCTCCCTCCCACTCTATCTGAACAAAAAATAGAAAAATGTCCTCGGGTGAGGATAAAAAAAAAAAAAAAATACAAATACCCCTTAGAGATGCATCAATTTTTAAAATTATTTTTATTATGGTACATTTCTCATAGAAATACATAAAAGACATAGTGAATACCTAGTATATCCAGCACTAGCTGGAGCAAATTACCTCTTAACAGTTTGTCACATTTCCTTCAGATTTTTTGTTGTTGCAATTTTTATTAATTTATTTTTGTTACAGATGTTTCTCCTTTTCCCCCCTAGACACCCTCCTACCGATCCCGCCCCCAACGCCAGCATTGTTGTCTATGTCCATTGGTCACGCATCCTTTAGATTTTTTTAGAGAACATAAACATTGCCGATACAACTGAGGGCTTTCTGTGGATCCTGTTCCCAATCTCCTTCTGCATTATTTTTCTTCAGAAATAACCATGACCGTAAAGTTGGCATTAATCATTCTTGTACATGTTTTATGCTTTTACTACATATTTATGTATCTATAAACAATATATGGTATGGGTTTTGCAGGTTTTTAAACTTATTTCAAGGGTGTCACACTCTATTAATACATACCTTGCAATTAGTTTTTCTGTATTGTTTTTAAGATTTATCGTTGGGCAGACACAGAGCTATGATTCATCATTGGAATTGCTGCGTAATATTCCCTTGTATGAATACATGATGATACATGAATCTGATATTATATTAATTATATTTAAATGGTTCCACTTGATTTCATTTTTCGCTATTAAAAGTAATGCTGCCAACTGTGAATGAATGTCTTTTTTTTTAATCCTCACCTGAGGATATTTTTCTATTTATCTTCAGATAGAGTGGGAGGGAGAGAGAGGGAGAGAAAAGGACAGAGAGATAAACATTGACATGAGAGGGACACATTGACTGGTTGCCTCCCACACAACCCTGACCAGGGCCCAGGACAAACCGCAACTGAGGTACGTGCCCTTGGCCGGAATCGAACCCGTGACTCATTGGTCCGCGGGCCGACACTCTACCACGGAGCCAAACTGGCCAGGGCTGAATGCCTTTTATTTAGAACACCAGAACTATATTTGCAAGATAACTTTTTATATGTGAATTTACTGGGCCAAAGGATATCCCTTTTTAAATTTCTAGAGCTATTGATAACTAATATCCATAAACATGGTATCAATTTATACCCTTATAAATGGTGTATGAGGCTCTATTTTGCTAGTCTATAATAGAATATTAGTAAAGTGTTTGATGTGTGCAGAAAAATAAAATAAAAGTAATGCTACCAGAAAGGTAGCATTCTTCTTTTAAGAAGAATCTTCTTAAGGCAACCAAATAATTTCTTTAAGGTATAGACCTAAGAGTAGATTTCCTGGAATGTAGGAATAAGAGCATTTCTAACCTGCATAGATAAAATCAAATTACTTCCCAAAGTGGTTGTATCAATTCCTCCACCCTTTTTCCAACATTTAGTATGAGTCAACTTTTAGATTTTTGCTAATTTGATGAGGATGAAATACTATCTCAATGTTGCTATAAATTTTTTGCTACCTTAATTTCTAGTGAGGTCGAGCATCTTTTTCCATGCTCATAGGCCATTTAGATTTGAGAGATATAAAATTAACACATATTCACACCAAGATATAAATGCCTGAGATCATCTCCACTTCTAAAAGAGAGTTTCACAGGGAGAAAGCCTGAGAGGGAGGAGAAAGTGGAAAGAGTCCTGGGCAGAAGGGAGGAGATGAAGTGAGAAGCTAGAGGTACTATTTACCTTCTTGAAGGTCATATCCAGACCTGGCCCTGGACAACTGTCAGGGGGCTCTGTTCCCTTCCCCCAGAGCTGGAGCCCTGAGCCCTGGGAGAGGCTGAGATAAAATGCAGGTTGGTGTAAAATCTTCACTGAGGAAGGCCTTTCCTGGTCTTGAGTTTTTTAGGTTTTGTGTGTTTTTTTTAATTTAAGACCAGTTAATCCAGGGTTATCAGTGAGAGATGCACATCCCTGCTATGGTGTGCTTTGAAAATTTGGGGGAGTTTGGATTATCACAATGATTAGGGGATGGCATTACTGGCATTAGTAGGCTGGAACCAGGGGTACTATACTTCCTTCCATGCATGGCACAGTCCTACTCAACAAAGAATTTCCATGGCTGCTCCACACAACTGTCAAAAGTCCTGCTGGACATTTATATGGGGGGAAAGCCTATTCGTGATGATCCAAAGTAACTCCTAACTCTGTTTTCTATATAATCACAAAGGACTTTGCCATGGGTTTACACTAATTATCCCAGGAATGTAAACTAGTGTTTAAACAGAGAGAAGATTCTAACTTCATTTTGGTCAGAGATTTACCAAGATTAAAAAAAAAATCTTACTCTGGACAATACTGATCATGGTATTTAAGTCACCAATATAAGCCACACACTGGTCTACAGTTGAAGTTCTCCCCCTCACAGTGACTCTACAGATAGGTGGAGCATCTGACAACTTCACTATGTTTCCTAGTACAGTAGGTCTGCACATTTTATATAGTTTTATGATAAACTGCTCTTCTTTTATTTCTCCTTTATATTTGGGTATTGCAATTATTTTTTAATTTTTTATGTAGGGATGATCATATTACCTATGAATTTCATTCTGGTACTGAAAAAGGACATTACAAAATATGTCTTGAGAACCAGTGAACTAATAGTTTCTTGATAAGAAAATTTAGGATAAGAGGCCCTGGCTGGGTAGCTCAGTTGGTTAGAGTGTCATCCCGATATGCCAGGGTTATGGGTTTGATCCCGTCAGGGCACATACAAGAATCAACCAATGAATGCATAAATAGATGGAACAACAAATCGATGTTTCTCTCTCTCTCTCTCAAATCAATTTAAAAAAAATTTTTTAGGACAGAGTACAATTCCAAAATGGCGGCGGAGTGAATGGAAGCTACATAGACCATCTCCCAGGACCAAACTGGAATTACAACTAAAATAAAGTCAAACCATCAGAAAAAAAACAACAGAAAAGCAGCTGGAGAGGACCCATATAACTAGGGACAGAAAGAAGATACTAAATTGAGCCTGGTAGGAAATGCGGAGGCATGAGAGGGGGGACTGGGAGCCCATGGACAGCAGCTGTTTTAGCTGTGAGCAGCTCCATCAGGGTTAAAATCCCAAGCCAGCTCCACAGTGCAGAGGGTTGGGACAGAGCACAAAATTAGCTACAGCCACTCACCTTGGGCTCCAGTAGAGGGAAGGCAGACAGGACTGGAACTGTGTGTAGAGACTTGGGAGCTTGGAGAACTGGGATGGCAATGGGAGTTTTGTGCTGAATCACTCCCTCACAGGACAGTAGCCATCTTAATCAAAGAGCCCCTTCCTACAGCTCCAGGGAGAAGCAACAGCCCCCCCCCACCTTAGGAATTTACCACCAGCCAGGCCAGAGAAATACAAATTGAGGCTCATTAACAGCAAGCAAGCATCTGCCCTACCCACTGGAAATTCTCTTACCCTGAACACCTGAGGGATTTTTTCATGCAGTTGCAGGCTACAACCCAAGGTTCAAGTAATTGAGACTAATAACTTCCAGGCAAAAAACCTGAGGATAACTGAACCTTTCCTGGGCTTGCAAATCTACCCAAGAAAGTAAGACTTGACAGTGGTGTTTAACGTGGGTCCTCCCACACTCATCCAAACTCAGTAGAGGGAGCCACAACCAGCAGAACACCAACACCCACAGGGAAAATTTGGCAGGCTCCAAAACCCACTGAGACAGCCAAAATGGTGAAACAAAGAAACAAATCCCAAATTAAAGAACAAGAGAACTCTACCAAAGAAGAGATAAATGAAATACAATTAAGAAAGTTATCAGAGGTAGAGTTCAAAGTGATGATAATGAGGAAACTCAACAGCGTGAGTAAAGAGCTAAACAGCATGAGTAAAGATATAGAAACATTGACAGTGAACCAATTGGAAATGAAAAAATACCAAGCAGAAATGAAGAATGACATAGCAGAAATAAAGAACACATTGGAAGGAATAACCAGCAAAGTAGAGGACCAGATCAGTGAATTAGAAGACAGGGTAGAAAAAAATCACTCAATCAGAGAACCAAAAAGAAAAAACAATTGAAAAACAGGAAGGCAGCTTAAGAGAACTGTGGGACAATGTGAAATGTAACAACATCTGCATCATAGGTGTTCCAGAAGAAGAAGGAAATGAGCAAGGGTTAGAGAATATATTTGAAGAAATAGTGACAGAAATCTTCCCTAACTTGGTGAAGGAAAAAGGCATACAAGTACAAAAAGCACAGAAAACCCCAAGTAAGAAGAACCCAAACAGGCCCACACCAAGACATTTTAATAATTAAAATGTCAACAATTAAAGACAGAGAGAAACCTAAAGGCAGCAAGAGATAAGCAACAGGTTACCTCCAAAGGAACCCCCATAAGGCTATCAGCTGACTTCTCAACAGAAACACTACAGGCCAGAAGGGAATGGCATGAACTAATCAAGGTAATGAAAAACAAGGATCTGAATCCAAGACTACTCTACAAAATAGAAGGTGAAATAAAGAGCTTCCCAGACAAAAAAAATGGCTAAGGGAATATATTAGCACCAAACCAGCACTGCAAGAAATGTTAAAAGGACTGCTGTAATTAGTAGAAGAAATAGGAAAAAAAATATAACCACAATCAACAAAAATGGCAATAAATAAGTATATATCAATAATAACCTTAAATGTAAATGGATTAAAGGCTGTGATCAAAAGACACAGAGTAGCTGATTGGATAAGAAAGCATGACTCATATATATGTTGTTTACAAGAAACCTACCTCACAACAAAAGACTCACATAGGTTGAAAGTGAAGGGATGAAAAAAAAAAATCTTTCAAGCAAACGGAAAGGAAAAAAATAGGTGGGGTAGCAATACTCATATCCGATACAACAGACTTCAAAATGAAGGCCATAACTAGAGACAAAGAAGGCCACCACATAATATTGAAAGGATCTACCCAACAGGAAATATAACCTTGGTAAACATATTTGCACCCAATATAGAAGCACCAAAATATATTTTAAAACTTCTGTAGGACTTCAAAGGAGAAATAGACAGCAATACAATCATAGCAGGGGACTTCAACACTCCACTGACATCACTGAATAGATCCTCTAGACAAAAAATTAACAAGGAAACAGAGACTCTAAATGATGCACTACATCAAATGGATTTAATAGATATCTACAGAGAATTACACCCCAAAACTGCAGAATTCACATTCTTCTAAAGTGCACATTGAACATTCTCAAAGATAGACCACATGTTAGGACACAAATGAAGTCTCTATAAGTTCAAGAAGATTGAAATCATATCAAACATCTTCTCAGATCACAATGGCATTAAACTAGAAATTAATTACAGCAAAAGCATTCAAACACATGGAAGCTAAATAGCATGTTATTAAACAATGAAGGGATTACCAAGGAGATCAAGGAAGAAATTAAAAAGTTCCTGGAAACCAATGAAAATGAACACACAACAACACAAAATCTGTGGGATGCAGCGAAAGCAGTCCTGAGAGTGAAGTGTATAGCACTACAGGCCTACCTCAAGAAACAAGAAAAATTTCTAATTGATTATCTAACCTCACAACTTAAAGAACTAGAAAACAAACAAAAAGAAAAACCCAGAGCAAGTAGAAGGAAAGAAATAGTAGAGCAGAAATAAATGACATAGAAACTAAAAAAAAAAAAACAATTCAAAGATCAATGAAACAAAGAGCTGGTTCTTTGAAAAGATAAACAAGATTGATGGACCCTTAGCTAGACTCATCAAGGAACAAAGAGAGAGGACCCAAATAAACAAAATCAGAAATGAAAGAGGAGAAGTAACAACTGACACCACAGAAATACAAAGGGTTGTTAACAAATACTATGAACAACTATATGGCAATGAATTGGACAATCTAAGCCAAATGGACAAATTTCTAGAAACACATAGTCTCCCAAAACTGAACTGGGAACAGATAGAAAATTTGAACAGACAAATAACAACTAAGAAAATTGAAGATGTAATCAAGAATCTCCCAGCAAAAAAAAGCCTGGGCCCGGATGGCTTCATGGGGGAGTTTTACTGAACATTAAAAGAAGAACTAACACCCATTGTCCTCAAACTATTCCAAAATATTCAAGAAGAAGGAAGACTTCCAAACTCGTTTTATGAGGCCAGCATAATTCTAACTCCAAAACCAGATAAAGACACTATAAAGAAAGAAAACTAGAGGCCAATATCCCTGATGAACACAGATGCCAAAATCCTTAACAAAATATTAGCAAATCGGATCCGGCAATACATTAAGAAAATTATTCACCATGACCAAGTGGGATTCATCCCAGGGATGCAAGGCTGGTACAATATTCACAAATCAATAAATGTGAAACACCACATAAACAAAATGAAAGATAAAAACCACATGATCATGTCAACAGACGCTGAAAAAGCATTCGACAAAATCCAGCACCCATTTCTGATAAAAACACTCAGCAATGTGGGAATAGAAGGATCATATCTTGACATAATAAAGGCCATATATGAAAAACCTACAGCTAACATCATACTCAATGGGCAAAAACTAATAGCATTTCCCTTAAGAACAGGAACAAGACAGGGATGCCCACTTTCGCCACTCTTATTTAACATAGTACTGGAAGTCTTAGCCACAACAATTAGACATGAAGAAAAAATAAAAGAGATCCAAATTGGAAAGGAGGAAGTGAAACTGTCATTATTTTCAAATGACATGATATTGTACATAGAAAACCCTAAAGACTCCATCAACAATATATTAGATTTAATAAACAAATTTGGTAAAGTAGCAGGATACAAAATTAACATCAATAAATCAACGACATTCTTTTTTTTTTTTCATCCTCACCCGAGGACATTTCTTCATTTTTTGTTCAGATAGAGTGAGAGGGAGAGAGAGAGAGAAACATCGACGTGAAAGTGACACATCGAGTGGCTGCCACCCGCACGACCAACCAGGGCCGGGGACAAACTGCAACTGAAGTACAAGCCCCTAGCGGGAACTGAACCCGGGTCTCTGGACTGCAGGCCGACGCTCTAACCGCTGAGCCAAACCAGCCAGGGCTCAATGGCATTCTTATACACCAATAATGAACTCACAGAAAGAGAAACTAAAAAAACAATCTCATTTACCATTGCGACAAGTAAATTAAGATACCTAGGAAAAAACTTAACCAAAGTGCAGGAAACTTCAGGACATTGAAAAAGGAAATAGAGGAAGATATAAAAAAAGTGGAAGCATAGCCCTGGCCGTTTGGCTCAGCGGTTGGAGCCTCGGCCTGCGGACCAGAGAGTCCTGGGTTCAGTTCCCGCTAGGGGCACATACCAAAATAAAAAAATAATAAAAAGTGGAAGCATATACCTTGTTCATGGATTGGAAGGATTAACATCATTAAAATGTCCATACTACCCAAAGCAATCTATAGATTCAATGCAATCCCCATTAAAATACCAATGACATCTTTGGAACTAGAACAAATACTTCAAAAGTTTATATGGAACCAAAAAAGACCCCAAATAGCCACAGCAACCTTGAAAAAGAAGAACAAAGTAGGAGGGATCACAATACCAGATATCACGTTATACTACAAGGCCATTATAATCAAAAGAGCCTGGTACTGGCACAAGAACAGGCATATAGATCAATGGAACAGAACAGAGAACCTGGAAATTGACCCAAGACATGATGCTTAATTAATATTTGACAAAGGTGGCAAGAGCATTCAATGGAGTAAAGACAGCCTCTTTAATAAATGCTGTTGGGAAAATTGGACCGCTATATGCAAAAAAAATGAAGCTAGACCACCAACTTACACCATACACAAGAATAAGCTCAAAATGGATAAAAGAATTAAATGTGACTCATGAATCCATAAAAATCCTAGAAGAAAATGTAGGCAACAAAAGTTCAGACATCACACGCAGCAGAATCTTCACTGATATATCACCTAAGGCAAGAGAAACAAAGGAAAAAATGAATACATGGGACTACATCAAACTCAAAAGCTTCTGCACAGCAAAAGAAACAAGCATCAACATGGAAAGGGAACACACTATATGGGAGAGCATAATTGCCAATGATACATCAGATAAGGGGTTGATTTCCAAAATATATAAGAGTACTCATACAGCTCAACAAAAGGAAGACAAAGAACCCAATTAAAAAATGGGCAGAGGACCTAAATAGACACCTCTCCAAAAAGGGCATACAAATGGCCGAGAGACATATGAAAAAATGCTCAACATCACTAATTATCAGAGAGATGCAAATTAAAATGACTATGAGGCATCACCTCACACCTGTCAGAATGGCTGTCATCAACAGATCATCAAACAACAAGTGCTGGCGAGGGTGTGGAGAAAAGGGGACTCTAGTACACTGCTGGTGGGAATGCAGACCGGTGCACTATGGAAAATACTATGGTGTTTCCTCAAAAAATTAAAAATTGAATTGCCATTTGACCCAGTGATCCCACTTCTATATCCTAAGAAGCCTGAAACACCAATCAGAAAGAATATATGTGCCCCTATGTTCATAGCAGCACTATTTACAATTGCTAAGATCTGGAAACAGTCCAAGTGTCCATCAATAGATGAGTGGATAAAAAAGCTGTGGTACATATACACAATGGAACACTATACAGCTGTAAGAAAGAAAGATCTCTTATCCTTTGAGATGACATGGAGGGACCTGGAGAGTGTTATACTAAGTGACATAAGCCAATCAGAGAAATACCACATGATCTCACTTATTTGTGGAATATAATGAACAAAATAAGCTGATGAACAAAATAGACCCAGAGACATAGTAAGGAGTACGATTCAAACTGACAAACCTCAGAGGAGGGGGGGTGGGGAGAGCGATAAAATCTATCAAATAACTTATGTGCATGTATGGGTAACCAGTGGACATAGACAACAATGCTGGGAGGGGAAGGGCGGGATCGGGAGGAGGGTGTCTATGGGGGAAAAAGGAGAAACATCTGTAACAAAAATAAATTAATTAATAAAATAAATGAAAATAGCCCTGGCCAGTTTGGCTCAGCGGTTAGAGCATTGGCCCATGAACCAGAGAGTCCTGGGTTTGGTTCCTGCTAAGAGCACGTACATCGGTTGCAGTTTGTCCCCGGCCCCGTTTGGGGTCTTGTGGATGGTGACCAGTCGATGTGTCTCTCTCACATCGATATTTCTCTCTCTCTCTTCCCCTCTTTCTCCCTCCTGCTCTATCTGAAGATAAATGCAAAAAAATGTCCTCAGGTGAGGATAAATAAATAAATAAATAAATAAAAATAAAAAATAGCCCTGGCCGGTTTGGCTCAGCGGTTAGAGAGCTGGCCTGCGGACCAGAGAGTCCCAGGTTCGGTTCCCGCTAGGGGCATGTGCCTCGGTTGCGGTTTGTCCCCGGCCCCGGTTGGGGTTGTGTGGGTGGCGACCAGTCGATGTCTCTCTCTCACATCGATGTTTCTCCCTCTCTTCCTCCCTCTGTCCTTCTCGCTCTGTCTGAATATAAATGCAAAAAAAAAATGTCCTCGAGTGAGGATAAAAAAAATAAAAATAAAAATAATTAAAAAATAAAAATAAAAAATAAAGTGACAGAGTACTAAAAAGGAAAATTTAGGATAGGAGAGTGAAACAACAACCCCACCTCATTTACCCCAAAATGGCACAGTTGGTAATTGAGAGATTGCTGACCCATATCAAATCTAGACTCTTCCCTTTAAGTCACTCTACCTTCAAAGACAATGGCCTTCATGGAATAGCAACAATAACGACATAGCTTACACGAACATGGCACATGCCATGTGCTGGACACTGTCTCTAAGTGTTTACATTCACTAACTCTCTGAGCCTCACAACAACCCTGTAAGGTAGGTACTATTGTGGTCCTCATTGCACAGATGAAGAAACCAATGCACAGAGAGGTTAAGAGATCTGTCCGAAGGCACACAGCTAATGTGTAGCACAGCTAAGACGATAGCTGGCTACCTGGCTCTTTATCACTTCACTGTCCCATGTCAACAACAGGGTCAGGAAACCAGCCAAAAAGCCAAGGTGGCATTTGGCCTATGGAAATGGAGGGAAATGGACACACCCAAGCAATGCCATTGCTCAATTATTAGAATGTCTCAGGATAATAATTACCTGGCCGGGGAGATACTATGATCACGAAGGTGGTTTTCCCAGGGCGAGGCTTATCCATTGCACTCCGGATGTGCTGACCCCTGCGATTTCCCCAAATGTGGGAGACTCGACTGCACAATTTGTGGTAGTGGGGGACTGTGTTCGCACTCTCCCCTGAAAAAAGGGGGGGGAAAGAATGTCTCAGGATGAGCTTCAGGGGTTATGTGAATCTTCTGAAACTATATGCAAATTATGTATGTCAGTGTGTGTATTTGCACATTTTTATAGGGAGCAGGTCCATGGTTCTCACTCGATTCTGAAAGGCCCCTGAGCACAGAAAAGTCATACCTACTGGTACAAAGGAATGTCAGCAGGACCTGACGAGCAGAGGGTGCAGGCACAGCACTTCCCAGTCCAATACTGTGCACAGGGACAGGCAGAGGGACGGGGCAGAAAGCCCCTCTGCCCTCAAGGTGTCCAAACCTCCTTACTCTTGTTGGCATCTCCATCTAGGAGCAGCCTGTTCATTTCTGTTCCCCTAAAAGCACACTTCAAGGAAATCAATATGCTGTACAGACAGGATACTTTCTGTGTGTTCAGTCACATGCAAAAGACCAGAAGGCACTGGTTTAGAGAATTAAGGTGGAGAAAGAACCACATTCTAAAAGCATGAGTGAGGTTTACAGGCCGCTCAGTATACACGTGACTCTCAAGCTCTTTCTGCCCCAACGTACCTAAGGAGGGGACCAACTGCCAGTGGCCATATCGGGCTGTGCTGTGTGAGTCAGTGCTCCTCGATGCTCCATAGCCCCTCGGCCCACCCGGGAGGCCACCTGCAGCTTTGATGGAAGTTCCTGTGGGCACCAACAACTTCCCAAGCACCTGCGTCTTCTGGCTCTGAGACTTCTCTGGCCCCAGCATCACATCCGTCCATACTCCCAGGAACAGCTCTTAATCGACCAGGGTGAATTAGAGAACCAATACTTCAGGGTCCTCTCGTTCAGTGAGACAATTCTAAGGTGTGTTTTATAGTCTTTCAGGGGGTCCCCAGTGGGACTGGGCCCCAGCTGCCCCCAGCAGTAGCCTGCTCACTGATGCATCCTTTACTGATGTTTCCCCTTGCCTTGTCTCAATTCCGCAACCCCTCCCTGTGCTCTCTGGGACCACCTCCAACACAAACTATTTATATCCAAATCCTTGTCTAAATACCCGCTTTTAGGGGAAACTAAGCCGAGACAGTGCCCTTGGAGATCTCATGTCAGTTGAGAATTCTAAAGGAAGACGTCTGGCCGCCCTCGGCCCATATTTTCCCAGATGTGCCACGAGCGTGGAGCTGTTTTTGAGGGGAAGGGGCTCACCAGACCCTTGTAGGATGAATCCAACGTGCTTCCAAAACTGGGGGCAGAAAACATGTGTCCAAATCCTTAAATGGGAAATTCTATCCCGAAGGATCTTCTCGCTACAAAGGCAGCATGCAGCGAGGCCTGTCCTTCAGAGAGTCCGCATATATAAGGCCTTACAAGAACAGCCTTGTGCAACCAGGGCCTCTGCAAAAGATTGTGGAGTTGTGCCCTGGCTGAGGGGCAAGGGAGCTGAATTCCAGCCTATGCCGCTCACCAAGCTGTGTGCCCACGTGAAGAGTCCACCTTTCAAATGTGCAGCCAAGGAGGTTCCTTACACGTGGCCCCGTGGGCAGCCGTCTCTGCTGCTTCACTCTGCAAGATCGGCCAGGCTTCGTCTTCAAATCCACGCTGTCGTGGCTGGAAATATATTCTTTATAACAATATTCCACTGATCTAGAGCAAAAACAATGTGAGAGCCCCGGGCTGTTGGTTGTAATGGAATTTTCCTCATGTGAAAAACTACCCATTGCTGTTGTATTATTAATGGAGTTTTATCCTCTTTTTTTTCCCACTAACCTGACAGTTTTAGTATCATGTTGGTACGATTTATTCCACTAAATGATTAGAATACTTCTATGTCACATTTCTATCTTCCTTTGCTAAATTGGAAAGGTTTGTATTCCTGCCGCAAAGTCCGACATTTAATGAGATTTGAACTTGTTTGCTTTGTGTGGAATGGGATTAACCCCCCTGCCGGTGCCCACTCTCCCCAGTCTTTGTGTTGGGGAGGCCCCAGTTATGTGGGCAAATGGATGGTTATTCTCAGCAATAAAAATGAGCAAATAACGTGAAAGCACCCATACCTCAAAAAGCAGAAGAGTGACCTCTGTTTGACCTTGAGGTCTGTGCA
Source organism: Tadarida brasiliensis (assembly GCA_030848825.1). Lineage (NCBI taxonomy): Eukaryota > Metazoa > Chordata > Mammalia > Chiroptera > Molossidae > Tadarida > Tadarida brasiliensis. The sequence goes on from CM061262.1 coordinate 15,731,512, forward strand.
CTGAAGAGAAAAGTTCCCTAACAGACAAAACAAGCATTGAGCCAGAGAGAAAGAGAAGATTGCTTACTTTCTGATTACTTTGTTTAAACCAACCCCCTCTCTAGTTTATAATCCTTTACGGGAGCATATTAGGAAGGGGCAGTTTAAGGTCTGTTTAGAGCAGAGAAGAATCATGAAATAAACAATTAATATTTACGAAAGGGGCTCCAAATCCTCTATTTGTAGGCTTTTTCTCCCCGGTTTAATGAAGAACAGCCTTGGGCCGTGGTCTTAGGCATTCCATGTATTTATTTTGATTACTGTTGTGATATATTCACTTATTACACTCTTCGTGCTATTTTGGACAGTCCAAAATTAGGGGAATTCATTGGAGTAAACAATGGGGTCATTTCTACTGGTGTGAGTCATGTATAGAATATAGGAGTGTCAATTCTAGTAACAGAGAAGCAAATTTATTATTCACATTTTATCCTGGCAAAGTGGTCTTGGAACCCTTTTGCCTGGGGTAATATTTAAAAGTCAGTCAGTATGCCCTGGCCAGTTTGGCTCAGCGATTAGAGCATTAGCCTGCGGACCAAAGAGTCTCGGGTTTGATTCCCATCAAGGGCACATACCTCTGTTGTGGTTCGGTCCCCGGCCCTGGTTCAGGTCGTGTGGGAGGCAACCAATTGATGTGTCTCATGTCAATGTTTCTCTCTTTCTCTCTCTGTCTCTCCCTCCTCCCACTCTATCTTAAGGTAAATGGAAAAATATCCTCGGGTGAGGATTTAATAGTCAGTCCTTCCCTTTCAGCCAAACACTCCATCACATCCCAGCTTAACACCTGGTCACTGTTGTTCCTGCCCAAGACTGATCTGCATTGTCCAGCTTCTAGACTTCCACTCAGGCCAGTGCCTCCTGCTGGGATGCTCTCCTCAGTCTTTAGCACCTATTGACTCCTCAAAGGGCAGGTGAAATCCTAGTTCTTCCAAAACTCTTCCCCAGACTGCCTGACGCTTTTCCTTTCTTCTCCAAATGGTAGCAACTCATCACTCGGCCCTTCCTAATATACTATTAATTGTCTTTCCAAGCCTACTGTTTCCTGTTTCCCCAGGTAGATTTTAACTTCCTTTGGAAGAAATTGTAAGTTGCCACCAATATCCATCCTTTGCCACCTTTTAGTAACAGAGCCCCAATAATTCAGGGTGGCAATAAACCCACATAGACATTACCTTCTCCAGCCTCCTTTGCCAAGTACAGTCATGTGCCTAATTCTAATCAATGAGATGTAAGGAACCAGAACCTACAGGAAGACTGTTTGAGAACAGATCAGGGCAAAGTTGGGTCTTTTGTCCTTTCCTCCTTCTACCTTTCTGCTGCCTGAGGTGAAGAGGGGATGGCTAGAGCTTGAATCATGAGGTGACCTTCAGGATGGAAGCCACCGGCTAAAGATAATGGAAGGATAGAAGGAGCCCAGTGTCCAGTGACTTTGTGAAACCACTAGTCCATTCCTGGATTATTTCCTCTATATTTTTCCTTTTTAATTCTCACCTGAGGATATTTTTCCATTTATTTTCAGACAGAGCAGGAGGGAGGGAGAGTGAGAGAGAGAAAAAGAGAGAGAAACACTGATGTGAGAGAGACACACCGACTGGTTGCCTCCACACGACCCTGACCAGGGCGGGGGACGAACCACAGCCGAGGTACGTGCCCTTGACCAGAATCGAACCTGTGACTCTTTGGTCCGCGGGCCGACTGTCCAGCTGCTGAACTAAACCAGCCAGGGCTCCTCTACACTTCTTTTCTGAAAAAGAATAAACGCTTTTGCCCTGGCCAGTGTGGCTAAATGGTTAGAGCATCAGCCCATGCACCAAAGGGTCCCAGGTTCAATTCCCTGTCAAGGACATGTACCTGGGTTACAGGTTCAATCCCCAGCCTCGGTCAGGGCACACACGGGAGGCAACCAATCAATGTATCTCTCTCACATCGATGTTTCTCTCTCTCTCTTTCTCTCTCTCTCTCTCTCCCCCCATTCCGCCCTCCCTTCCATTCTCTCTAAAAATCAATGGAACAAATATCCTAGGGTGAGTAATAAAAAATAAAAATAAATAAATAAATAAATAAATGTTTGGGTCCCCATGAAGCCGTGCTATACCAGGTTTACCAGATCTGGGTAAGAATGGGATTGAAGGACTTCATCGTTTATAAAATCAGGAGTGCTGATAAAAGAAGTAAATCTTTCAAAGATTTGAGCCCTGCACCTGCTTGTGGCCATCACTAACCAGCTTTACTTGGAGTGCATGTCCGAGGGGACGTCAGTCTGGCTGTAAATTTCAGCAAGCTATGTTACGTGGGAACATGCAACATCACCGCATACTTACAGATGTGCCGTTGTCTTCGTGGCATGAATCAATGTACCTGTAGGATTCAAAGAAGAGGAAAAAAAGAAAAGAAAAGAAAGAAAAAGAAGAGGTAACAGGGAAAAAAGGGAGAGGGCCATTATTAGGTCACAGGTTGAATGAGGAAAGTTTACCCCGTGATCCAGAGGAGCCCACAGGACAAAAGGTGTCTTGGGTGGGTTTAATTTGGTCTGGATAATTGTGTTTTAGGCAAAGGAGAAACAAGGCCTTTGTACGCTTGTACTGTTCTCTGTAGCCATGTCTTCTTTCATTTACTTGACTTTCTAATACTGACCTCCTGAATCAGCATCCGTGGCCTGCAATATGGAGCCCAGTCACCTAGCATGAAGAAGTCCCACAGCGCTTTTTTTTTAAATTTTTTTATTAATTTATTTTTGTTACAAATGTTTCTCCTTTTTCCCCCATTGACACCCTCCTCCCAATCCCCCCCACCACCACCCTGTCCCTAGCATTGTTGTCTATGTTCATGGTTACACATACATGCATGTAAGTTCTGTGGATTATCTCTTCCCTCCCCCAGACCCCCTCTTCTGAGGTGTGTCAGTCTGTACCCTACCTCTATGTCTCTGGGTCTATTTTGTTCATCAGTTTGTTTTGTTCATTATATTCCACAAATAAGTGAGATCATGTGATATTTGTCTTTCTCTGCTTGGCTTGTTTCGCTTAGGATAATACTCTCCAGGTCCCTCCATGTCGTCTCAAAGGATAAGAGATCTTTCTTTCTTACAGCTGCATAGTACTCCATTGTGTATATGTACCACGGCTTTTTTATCCACTCATCTGTTGCTGGACACTGGGGCTGCTTCCCGATCTTAGCGGTTGTAAATAGTCCCACAGCACATTTTGAACCACGTGATCCAAGGTACGAGTCAGAGCTTGATCAAGAAACCAGAAGCCATTGCAAATATTTCAAGAAGAAGAAAGAATATTGTTTTTGAAAGTGTGGGGTTATAGTGACTTTTTTTTTATCTTCTTACTACCTTATATTTTCCAAATTTTCCACAATGATCATGTACCACTTTCGTAATCTGAAAAAGTAAAATAAATTATATTTTGAAGAAAACACTTATTCCAAAAACTTAAGATGTTTCCGTACTCTTGGAGAGAAACATATTAAGCCACTGTCAGTGATTAAAACATAAGAAAATGATCGTCAAACTGTTCCTTGGGATCTGTATTTTTTTTTTTCCAGATAGAGTGGGAGTGAGGGAGGGGGAGAGAGAGAGAAACATCAATGTGAGAGAGACACATCCACTGGCTGCCTCCCGCACGACCCCGGCCAGTGCCAGGGACTGAACCACAACCGAGGTACATGCCCTTAACCAGAATCGAACCCGCAACTCTTTGGTCCGCGGGCTGATGCTCTAACCGCTGAGCCAAGCCGGCCAGGGCTGTATTTTTAAAATTGTATCTTTATTATTGAAAGTATTACAGATGTCCCCCCTTTATTCCCTTCCCCCGTGCTCCCGCCCCCTCCCCCTGGCTTCAACACACTATTGTCTGTAAGTAGACCTTTAACAAATCATTTACCTTTCCTTTGCAGCCCTCTGTCTGTCTGTATACATTGTCACACACCTGTAGCCTCACACAAATATGACTGAGATTAATGAGGTCGCCATTTCCAAGTGTTCTTCAAGTTTCTTCCACGAAAAAGCACTTTGCGAGCAGAACTGATATTATTGCCCTGCTACTATTTCCTAGAACATCTATGGCTGCCAACCTTGAACAAAATCTTATTTAGAAAGAAACACTCTTCCCTGTGCCTTTCTCCCGAATATAATAATCTTAGGAATAAATGGAGGAAGAAGTCTGTTCCAAAGATGTATAGAAGCCATGGCAAATCATAAGCTTTGTCATTTTTAGGGAAAACAAGTTAAAATTCAAGTTTGTATTTTTCTTTCCACTCACCATTTTCATGCTCTATGCCAAACTTATGTACCTTGGGGGCAAAACAAAATGGAAAGCTTCAATTCTGTTTGTGCTATTAAATTTTAAATCTATAAAACCCAGCACTAGGAAAGGACCTTGAAAGAATATCTGATTTTGCACTCTTCCTTCAGAGAGATGAACAGTTCAACTTCCAAGGACACGTTTCAGCCCAGCCCATTCATAAAGGTCTCTAGGGATCAGGAAATCCAGCACTTTCCAAGATAATCTTGTCTGGCATTTTAAAATTATTTTATATTTGACCAGCACTTTGGAGTTTCTACATCTCCAGCCTCACAACTGCCCTGGAAAGATAGTTCTGGAAGAACATCACCAATACATGGAATCTTTTATTAGAAGCCCAATTACACAGAGTGAAATGGCGGGCATTGTGGAAGGAGGACGCTGCAGGTCCAGTCTCTGACTTGTTATAATATTTGATTGAACATAGACAGCCAAAACTACACACAGGACACAAATGGTGGTTTAAACAAAAATCAAATCAGCCCTGGCCGGTTTGGCTCAGTGGTGGAGCGTCAGCTCAAGGACCAGAGTCATGGGTTCGGTTCGGTCAAGGACATGTACCTTGGTTTCGGTTTGGTCCTTGGCCCCGATTGGGGTCGTGAGGGAGGCAGCCAATTGATGTGTCTCTCTCACATCAATGTTTCTCTCTCTCTCTCCCTCCCTCCCTCCCACTCTATCTGAAAATCAATGGAAAAGTATCCTTGGGTGAGGATTAAAAAACAATCAAATCAATAGCGAGGTGGACAAGGAGTTATTTGTGTCTAAAATAGGGAGCCTTCCCTCCATCGGCCAGGTCATGAATTCTGTCCTGGAAACTCACTTATAGAGGGCAGTGACTTTTCTGCAGAATAAGGGAACATTTTCTCTGGGACAATATTCCCAAAAAGAGATAAGGGTTGATGAGAAATTGAGTTGAGAGCCAATCTATTTGAAACCCATATATAAAATAAGGTCAGTCATCTTCTTTGTACCCAAAGAATTACGACTCAAGCCCCTAGCAGACTATTTGTAAATTACCACACACATTCCCCAACATGTTCAAGAAATTCCTCCTCAATCTGCACCTTGTAACTCAACATTGTCCTAGACACAAGTCTTTTCTGCTGAATGATACATCTCTGCCCAGGGGTGAGGGATTCTAGTTTTCCTTCTAACTCTTTGCCCCAAGCCTGGCACCAGCTCTTTCCTAATTCCCCAGCAGCATTGAGGTTGAGTTGTAACCTTATTAACATTAATTACACCTACTGGAAGTTGAGAGAAATCAACAGGGTGTCCCACTGAAGAACAACGTATAATTACTTCCTAAACCCAGATGAGTCCTTGGCCATTCTCCTGGCCTACCTCCAAGCAGCTCACCCTCTACCATGGCAGTGGTCAAGTCTATGAAGAATGGATGTTCCCACCATCAATTATTCTGTAAACAGGTTTATTTTCAGTTACAATATATAAATGTAAGAGGAAAAAGAGAAATTTTATTTTCCTTCTGGGGACTAGAGATTAGTTTTACCAGGACTTGGAAATGTGGAAAGACCTGGAATGATAACCATCTTGATACCAATCTGAGGATGAAGCCAACCCATAAATAAGTTCAAGGCCAAGAGAAGTACAGGAAAATAGAGCTAGAGATACTGGATTTGATCAATCTTGAACTTGCCCTTCCTCTGGAAGTTTAGTGATGACAGCCAATACATGTCCTTAAAATCCAAGTCAAATTTAAATAGTGTAATTTTTGTTATTGGAAGAAAAGCACCCTAACTGATATACTTCCATATTCTTAAATATGTTTCTACTGCCAGTTCTTAGTTTGTCAATATTAGACATTATCTATTTAATCTGTCATATGATAGGAGAAAAATCAGCTCATTTTTTAATACTTCTATTTCCTCTTTTAGTTCATCTATTAATTACACTTATAACAATAAATAACATCCTAACCTTTATTTTTTGTTCCATTAAATACCTTTTAATGCTCTTCTTAAAATTAAGATATTAGCTTCCCAACCAGTCCATTCAGCAATTCTATGCTTCACTTTGGACCTTCTGTCATCCATACTTGATTTTACATTATCAAGGTTGATAACATTTGCATTATAGCTAATTCTCCTAAGTTTTTTTTTCCATTAATTTTTTTTTCTTTTTTTTCAGATAGAGTGGAAGGAAGAGAGAGAGAGAAACACTGATGTGAGAGAGCCACATCAATTGGTTGCCTCCAGCACAACCCTGACCAGAGTCGGGGATCAAACCTGCAACCCAGGTACGTGCCTTTGACTGGGAATTGGACCTGTGACCCTTTGGTCCTCTGGCTGACTCTTTAACCACTGAGCCAAACCGGCCAGGGCTAATTCTTCTAAGTTTTATCTACAGGTTAGTTGTAAACAACTAAAAATAAATTAAAACTCTTTGCTGTTGACAATGAACGCATCATGATTGCAGAGCTGGACACTGTTCAATAGTAGCAGCCGGCTCCTCTTGTTTTAACTCCATGGAAGTCCTTGCAAACTTGACTTGCTGTGTAGCTGAGATAGATGATAGAGATAGAGATAGAGATAGAGATAGAGATAGAGATAGAGATAGAGAGATAAACAGAGAGAGGGACAGAAACAGAGACAGGCAGACAGAGATAATGTGACTGCAAGAAGCAAAGATATGGTCTGCTTGGGAGTTATATTTCACACCATAAATGAACAAAATTTTATTATGGCATGAATATTTGTGGGCATAAAATACTTGTGGAAATTAACAGACATATATATCCATATATATCGAGAGCTATAGATATAGATATATAGATATAAATATAGATATAGATACTATTTATAAATTTTTCTAAATAATGTAGAAAATTTTCCCACATCACTATTTATATTTTTCCATAGTTATATTTTTAAAAACTTTCTCTATTCATTTGCACGTGTGTGTAAAGAGCGTTTTATTTTATGGTTTTGCTTTACATAAATGTTATAACATTGTACATATGGTCCTTTGACTCACTTTTTTCACTTAACAATATATCTTGGAGACTTTTTTATGTCAAAAAAACATAGTTCCACCTACTTACTTATTTACTTTTAATTCTCACCTAAGTACGGTATGGATGTATCACAGTTTTGTTCATTTGTTTCTTTTCTTTTTGGGGGAAGAATTTCATGGTTTTATTAACACAAATACAATGTGCACACAAGCTGTGTAATTGATTTTTTCTTTGTGCAGCCTGGCTTTGGGGTTGGTGACTCTGATGGCCACCTGTGTGTGTGTGATTTAGGGGATCTATTTAATATTGTCCTAAAGATATTAACAAATACAATTAGACAAGAGAAAGTATAGGAATTGTAAAAGAGATGGTAAAATTGTCACTGTTTTCAAATGATATCATTTCATATTTAAGAGAATCAACTAAAAATTACTACCAATAATAAAATAATCCAGTGAATTGAAGGATATAAAATTAATATACAGCAATGAATAACTTTCTCATATAAAACAATACCAGTTAAAAAATACAATGAAAAAGAAAAAAAAAAGACCACATCTGCAATAGCAAAAACAACAACAAATAGATAAACTACTTAAGAATAAATTTTACGCCCTGGCTGGTTTGGCTCAGCAGTTAGAGCATCGGCCCATGGACCAAATAGTCGCAGGTTCCATTCTGGTCAAGGGCACGTACCTCGGTTGCAGTTCGTCCAGGCCCTGGTCAGGGTTGTGCAGGAGGTAACCAGTCGATGTGTCTCTTCTCTCACATCGATGTTTCTCTCTCTCTCTCTCTCTCTCTCTCTCTCTCTCTCTCTCTCTCTCCCTCCCTCTTTCTCTCTCCCTCTCTCTTCCTGCCACTCCAGCTGGAGATAAATGGAGGAATGTCCTCGGGTGAGGATTAAAAAAAAAAAAAAAAAAAAAAGAATAAATTTTACCAGAAATATGCATCTGTATGAGGAAAATTTCAAAACACTACTGTGGGACACAAAAGTAGAAGTGAACAATGGAAATATATATCATGTTATTTGGAAGAAAAATTCAATATGACAAAAAGTGCATTCTCTCTGAGTCAATTTATAAATTTAATTGGATCTTAAAATTATCAATAATTTTTTTTTTCAGGAAATAGATCAGTTGTTTCTAAATTCATTTAAAAAAATAAATAAATAAGGAAGGGTAACCATAAAAACTCTGAAAAGGAAGAACAGTGTGATGGAGCTATCCCATAGATATTAAAATATACTCACTGGTCCCAATAATTAAAGTAGTATGATAATGATTCATGACTAGACAGACTAAAGGAGGAGAATATGAAGTATAGAAACAGAACCAAATACATCCAAAAAGTTAGTGGCAACCCAAAATCAGACTGGCAAGAAAGAATTTTAAATAAATAATTGGTAACCACCTGGAAAAAACAAAGGTGAGTCAATTCCTTTCATCATGTACTAGGTAAAAGGCAAATATGTTTAAAATCTTAATTAAAAAATGAAACCATAAAACTATCCAAAGAAAACATAAGTGAATTTCTTTATGAACTGACTATGACTCAAAATACAAAAGATTAGTAATTTTGACTAAATAAAAAAAATTTTTTAAGTGCACGGAAAAAATATGCTGTGGCAATGTTGAAAGACAAATGACAAACTGGGGAAATATATTTGCAACTTACATCATAGACAAAGCACTAATTCTCCAAAAATATAAAGGATTACAATAAGGCAACACAAAAATGACCAATAAGATCAATACTTTTAAAGAAAAATGAGTAAAGTACAAGAATAGCAAGTTCACAGAAAAAAGATATACAAATGGCTCTATGTGTATGAAAAGAAAGTAAACTTCTTTTAACTCATAATAAAAAATAAAAAAAGCAACATGAAACTAAGCTGAGATAACTATTAAATCAGGAAAAACCCAAAAGTTGAACTGAGTTTCCGTCAGCAAGGCTGTGGGAATACAGTCATCTCTTACATTGCCAGCACGAGTGAAAAAAGCACAACCATAATAGAAGGCAACAGGCAATAGTTCCCAAATTTACCATGCATTTACCCTTTGACCTGACATTTTCACTTGTGGAAATTTTATATGTTTCCCTGCACATTGACAAAGTGATGTACATAATAGGGTAATTCATCATTGCATCACTATCTCCAATAGAAAAAGATCGGAAACAATCACATGCCTATTGATAAGGAACTGGTTAAATAATCTGTTCTTCATTCACACAATGGAACACAATACAATTTTTTTTTTAAAAAAAAAAAAAGGAAACTTTTTATGTACAGGTATGGAAAGAACTTAAGGGTCTATTTTAAGAAACAAAAGAAAGATGCAAAATAGTAATAATGTTTTTGCTTTTTATGCAAGAAAAGGATAAAGTAATATATATTCTTATTTACTCGTATCTGCATAAAGAAATATTGGAAGTATTCAACAGAAACTAATAAAAGCGATTAACTACAGAGGGAAGGAAGGCATGTGGTGCATATCAGCAGGAAGGGAGTGACTGGATTCATTGCTCAGGAGGATAAAGATGTTAACTTTAGGTTTTGTTAGTTAGTCAGGACAGGCTTGGTTATGTTGCAGTAACAAACACAACAAAATCTCAGCAGCCTGACCACCAAGTTTTCCTTTCTTTCTCCCACAAAACGTCCATTATGAGCAGACTGGGAGCTCTATTCCGTAAATCTGGGATGGGCAAATGACTTAGTTCTGGCCAATAAGATGTGATGAAATATCCTGGACCACTTCTGGGAAATACTTCCACACTTTTGAAGAGAATAAACATCTCTTCTATGTCACAGGTTTACAGAGGATGCTTGACAGTGTGGGAGCCATCTTGTTGCCTTGGAAGGGGCAAGCTTGAAGGACATGCAAACCTGACCTCCTGGGTATTTCAGAATTAAAAATAGAAAGAACCTGAGTCCTTAATGATGTCAGTAAACCACTGAATTAACCAACTCTGGAAACGTCCTACCTCTGGATTTCTTATTATGTGAACTAATAAAATTTATTTATTGTATAAGCTATTTCAAATTCGATTTTCTGATTGGGGGTGAAAACATCTTCATTTATAGGTTTGTTCTTCATTTTTCTTGTTTTATTGCTTTGATTAGATCCCCAGTTTAATATTGTATAGTAGCATGAAAGCAGGCATATCTTCTCCTTTTTTAAAAAATTTTTTTTTCTTTATTGATTTTATTTTTTTATTTTTTTTTTATTATTATTTTTTTTATCCTCACCCGAGGACATTTTTCCATTTTTTGTTCAGATAGAGTGGGAGGGAGAGAGAGAGAGAAACATCGACATGAAAGGGACACATCGAGTGGCTGCCTCCCGCACGACCCAACCAGGGCCGGAGACAAACTGCAACCGAGGTACATGCCCTTAGCGGGAACCGAACCTGGGTCTCTCTGGACCGCAGGCCGACGCTCTAACCGCTGAGCCAAACTGGCCAGGGCTCTTTATTGATTTTAGAGATAGAGGAAGGGAGAGGGAGAGAGAGAGAGAGAAACATCGATGAGCAAAAACATCAATTGGCCGCCTCCTGCATGCCCCCCACTGGGGGTCAGGCCCACAACCCGGGCATGTGCCCTGACTGGAAAGCGAACCGGTGACCTTATGGTGCACGGGTCAACACTCAACCACTGAGCCACACCAGCTGGGCCTTAGTCTTGATTTAATAGAATTACCTCTAAAATCACCTCTAAGTATTATGATAGCTGAAGGTTTTGGGTTTTTTTAAAATATGTTTTTATTGGTTTTAGAGAGAGGAAGGGAGAGAGAGATAGAAACATTGATGTGAGAGAGAAAAACATCAATCAGCTGCCTCCTGCACACCCCCTACTGGGGATTGAGCCCTGACCTGGAATTGAATCGGGACCTCTCAGTCCATGGGAGGATTTTCAATCCACTGAGCCACACTAGCTGGGCTATAGCTGAAGGTTTTTGGTACATCTTTTTATTGAGATAAAAAATTTCCCTTCTATAGGTGGCTGCTTAGAGTTTTTAAAAAATCATTAATAGATGTTAAATTTATCAATTATTTTTCAGCATTTATTGATATAATCAGATGCTTGGACTTCTGTAATGAACCTCCCCTTGTCATGATATATTCCTTGATATATTGTCGTATTTGATTTGCTGAAATTTAAATAGGAGTTTTGCATCTATGTTCCAAGTGCAGCTGACATTCAGTGTAGGCATCACTGCTTTGCTGATTTCACAGACCAAGCTGGATACCTTTCCAACACTAGAACAATGTATATAACATAGAAATTCTCATTCTGGGAAGTTTATTAATACTCACCCAGCCCTGGCTGGTTTGGCTCAGCGGTTAGAGCGTCGGCCCTCAGACCGGAGAGTCCTGGGTTCGGTTCCCGCTAAGGGCACATACCTCAGTTGCAGTTTGTCCCTGGCCCCGGTTGGGGTTGTGTGGGTGGCGGCCAGTCGATGTTTCTCTCTCTCTTCCTTCCTCTCTCCCTTCCTCCCACTCTATCTGAATCTGAAGATAAATGAAAAAAAAAAAAAAATACCCATTAAACTTCTTAGGCTTAGTGTCTTTTTTTAACTTTTTTTAAAAAAGTATGAAAATGCAGAAAACAATATGATAAACCCCCACGTACTAACTCATAGCCAAAAATGACCCACTTATAGCAATTACCATTCTGAAGCAAACCACTGACATAACATTTCATCTATATTTCAGCATGTGTCTCTAAAATACAAGAACTCTTTTAAACATTACCACAATATCATTAAATATCCAGTCAGTGCTCAAATTTCCCTGCATATCTCATAAATATTTTAACAGCGTGTTTGTTTGTATTGGGAGTCAGTTAAAGTCCATATCTGAGTGGTTTGTCTTTTAAGTCTCTTTTAATCTATGGATCACCCCTCCCCCACCCCAGTCCCACACCTTTCTTTTCTCCTTGGAATTTATTTGTTGAAGGAAATGGATCATTTGTTCTGTAGAGTCTCCTACAGTCTGGATTTTGCTCATTATATCCCTGTGGTGTTGTTTACTGTGTTTTTCTGTCCTCTGTTTCTTGCACAAATCTGCCAAAACGGATTTTTTAAAAAAATTACCCCATCCTTCTAAACTTAAATATATTTAAAGTGTTTTGAATCCAGTACAATTATCATCGTCATTAATGCAAAATTGTCATCTCTTCAGCCAGTAGGAGCCCTTCGAGTTGGTTCCTCAGTGTTTTGCATTCTGTGTATTCTTCAGCTTTCTTTTTTTCTTTTTTTTTTTTTATCCTCACCTGAGGACATTTTTTCATTTTTTTGTCCAGATAGAGTGGGAGGGAGAGAGAGGAAGAGAGAGAGAAACATCGACGTGAAAGGGACACATTGAGTGGCTGCCACCCGCACGACCAACCAGGGCCAGGGACAAACTGCAACCGAAGTACATGCCCCCAGCAGGAACCGAACTAGGGTCTCTCTGGACCACAGGCCAACGCTCTAACCGCTGAGCCAGACCGGCCAGGGCTTCTTCAGCTTTCTTGCTGATGATAGGACAACTTGTTCCGGGCTCATCTTGTGCCTTTCCTGCCCAGACTTGGAACCAGCCTTTTCTCAAGTGAACACTGATTCCTCTTAGTGGGAAATGATGTTTAGAGACCACTAAGTAGGTATCGAGAGTGTCACTACTGCTGAGCACCTCCATTTTCTAGGCCTTCCTTGAATTCTAGTTTATTTGCTTTAAATATAATCACTTATAGTTTACTTTTATTCATTTTTTCTTTCTTTTAAAAAAAATTTAAAATCTTTATTGTTGAAAGCATTAAAAATGTTGATGGATTTTTTTTCCATCAATCCCCTCCTCCCTGCTCCCACCCCCCTCCTGCCTTCCCCACACTATTGTCTGCATCCATTGGTTATGCATATATGCATAGAAGTTCTTTGATTTATTCTTCTCACCCTCCCCTTTCCTCAGGTTTGTCAGTCTGTTCCCTACTTCCATGTCTCTGGATCTATTTTGATCATCAGCTTATTGTGTTCATTAGATTCCACATATAAGTGAGATCATGTGGTACTTGTCTTTCTCTGACTGGCTTATTTTGCTTAGCATAATACTCTCCAGGTCATCTCAAAGGATAAGAGATCTTTCTTACAGCTGCATAGTACTCCATTGTGTATATGTACCACAGCTTTTTTATCCATTCGTCTACTGACGGGCACTTGGGCTGTTTTCAGATCTTGGTTATTGTAAATAGTGCTGCTATGAACATAGGGGTACATGTATTCTTTCTGATTGGTGTTTCAGGCTTCTTAGGATATATTCTGAGAAGTGGGATCACTGGGTCAAATGGCAGTTCCATTTTTAATTTTTTAAGGAAACACCATACTGTTTTCCATAGTGGCTGCACCAGTCTGCACTCCCACCAGCAGTGTACTAGAGTCCCCTTTTCTCCACATCCTCACCAGCACTTGTTTGATGATTTATTGATGGCAGCCATTCTGGCAGGTGTGAGGTGATACCTCATAGTCATTTTAATTTGCATCTCTCTGATGATTAGTGTCGTTGAGCATTTTTTCATGTCTCTTGGCCATTTGTATCATTTTTTCTTTGACTATCTTCATCTTTGACTATATTTCCAAACTTCTAAGGTGATTTCATTTTCCATATGTCTCTTGTAATAGCTAGATTTTAAAAAATCTAATACATATAAGGTCCTGTTGTCATCCATGAACTTAACCCACTCACATTCAATGTGATATTGATACAGCTGAACTCTCAATTTATTTTACCTTTTCTATTTATTCTGGATTTTGTTGTTTTGTCTTTTATAAGATTGATTGGGTTTTCTTTGTCCTGTTTTATCCTTCTTAAAACTTGGAACTTGTATCTGCTATTTCTTCCAGAGGTTACCCTAACATATGGATTTACAATAATTTCACCGATTTCTTGAACAAGATACTCCTTCATAGATCTATCTGGGATTACTTTCTTTTTCATTTTTCTAGGTAAGCACATCCTCTATTAATTATTTGTGGGTGGTAAATTTTCTGAGTCCTTGAATATCTATAAATGTATTTATTTTGCATTCACACTTGAATAATAGCTGAGTATAGAGTTCTAGATTTGTAACCATTTTTCTCTCAAATATTGAAAGAACATTTTTATTGTCTTCTTATACCCAATGTGTCTCCATTAAGAATTCTGATATTGGGCCCTGGCCAGTGTGGCTCAGTGATTAGAGTGTCGACCTGTGCACCAAAGGGTCGTGGGTTCCATTCCCGGTCAAGGACACATGCCTGGGTTGCAGATTCAATCCCCGGCCTGGTTGGGGCGCATGTGGGAGGCAACCAATCAATGTGCCTCTCTCACATTGATGTTTCTCTCTCTCTCTCTCTCCCCTTTCCTCCCTCCCTTCCACTCTCTCTAAAAAATCAATGGATTAACAAAACAAAAACAAAATGTATTCTGATACTGGGACATCTGTAGTACTATCAACAATAAAAAAAAATAATTCTGATATCAATCTTTGTAGAAATGTTTAAAATCTTTGGATGCCTTTAGGAATTCTCCTAATGCCTATTGTTCTAAAATTTGACTCTGTGTATCTAGATTTAGATATCTCTTTCGTAATTCCACACTTAAAGACTTGTGTTTTTCTTCAACAATGGAAATTTTTATTTATTTTTTATCCTCACCCGAGGACATTTTTGCATTTATCTTCAGATAGAGCAAGAAGGAGAGAGGGAGGAAGAGAGAGGGAGAAACATCATCGTGAGAGAGACACATCGACTGGTTGCCACCCACATGACTCCAACTGGGACTGGGGACAAACCGCAACCCAGGTACGTGCTCTTAACGGTAACTGAACCCAGGACTCTCTAGTCTGCGGGCCGACTCTCTAACCCCTGAGCCAAACTGGCCAGGGCTGGACAATTTTCTTTTATTATTATTTTTTGTAATTTTTATAAGAGTTAATTTGAGCCAAACTGCCAACATATGCCAGGAAGTAAGATCTCAAATTTATATTCAAAATTTTTCCTCCCTTTCATCTTCTGTTTTTTATTTTCTTCTGAAACACGTGTAACTAGGTCTGGGAGCCTCTGGTTCTATTCTCCATGTTTCTAAACATTTCTTTCACACTTCCTGTCATCTTGTACTGCATTCTGGGAGAATCCTTCAGCTATTGTTTGCAGCTCACTAAGTAGCTCTTCACCTGTATCCATTCTGCTATTTCTCCTTCTTCTAAATACTTTTCATTTCCAAGACCTCTACTTGGCTTTTTTTCACAACTTCTTTTTTGTTTCATGAATTCAATGATCTCTTTTATCCCTGTGAAGATTTTAATTATATTTCCCTTAAAATTACCTTCTGTGAGTTCTATTAACTGTTCGTTAAGTATTAGTCAAGTATTGCATTCTGTGTTTCTCTTTTATGATGCACTAGTAATTCTTGGCTCTGTACACACCTTTTCCCTTGAGATTCTCTGATATCCTGACTATGGGAGCTACTTATTAAAACCTGCTTTCAGCAACTGCTGGGGAGGAAGTTCAGGATGGGCCCATACCTGGACTTCTCGGTGTGGGGAGGCTCTCTGTCCCTGGGTATCATCAGCCTCCCAAAATGCTGCCTTGCCTGTCGTGCCCAAGTGTCTCTCCTCACTATTTAGGGGCAGATACCTCTGCTAACCACTGCATGGCACAAAGTGGGAAGTGGTGACAGACAGAACTGTCAGCCTCCTCCTACTCAAGTGTGCTTGGGTTGAGTAGTGTTTACTCAGAACCTGTGAATATGACCATATTTGGAAATAGGGTCTTTGCAGATGTAGTGAAGACAGGATAAGGCCATACTGGATTACTATGAGCCTTAAACCAATATGAATGATGTTCTCATAAGAGGAGGGAAATTTGGCCTGGCTGGTGTAGCTCAGTGGACTGAGTGTCATCCCATGGTCTGAGAGGTCCTGGTTCGATTCCCAGTCAGGGCACATGCCCAGGTTTCGGGCTTGATCCCCAGTGGAGGGTATACCGAAGGCGGCGATCAATGTTTCTCTCTCACATCGATGTTTCTATCTCTCTCTCTAAAAAAAATCAATAAAAACATATTTTTTAAAATAAAAAAGAGGGAAATTTGGACACAAAGACCTGAACACATGGAGAGGACAGAGGCTAAAATTAGAGTGCCGCTTCTATAAGCCAAGGAATGTCAAAAAATGGCCCAACCACCGGAAACTAGAAGAGGCGAGGAAGGGTCCTCCATTGGCTCCTTCAGGGGGAGGAGGGCCCTGCTGACACCTTGATTGCAGACCTCTAGCCTCCAGAACTGTGAGAAGAGAATACACTTCTGTTGTTTTAAGCCACCTAGTTTGTGGTAATTTGTTACAGCAGCCCTGGGAAACTAGTAAACTACCAACATAACCCTACCAATCACTCTTGACTCCTTTTCCAACCTACTTTCCATCTTTCCAATCTTTGCCTGGAAGATTGTCTGCTCCATTCTCCCTTGTAGATGACAACAGCAGGTTGACCGCACCCCATCCCCATCCCTTCAGCCAAGAGACACACAAGATAGTCTTTCTTGCTTGGTGTCCTGCTGTTGAAATCCAATATGCCCTCCTAGATATCAGTTACAATGAGTCAACCCTTCAAATCTCAGTTTACCAATCTAGAAAATGGGAATATAATACCTCCTGCCCCACAAGGTATTATAACGATCGAAAAAGATAAGATTAGTATAGGGGCTATATGAGTTGGGACATTATATTTTCCCCTATACTTTTATGATAAGCAGATAAGATTAGCAATGATGACACATACTGAAAGTAACACATCATCCTAACATTTGGACCAAAAACCTTAATTCTGTGAATATACCCCAAGAAAATAATAAATTACAGAACCATCTTTTGTTTAAAAAATGTTCATAACAGTAATCCTTACAAAAGCAACACATTGGCAGTAGCCCCCAAAGAGCCAAACAATAGAGGAATCATTACATAATCTTTCCCTACATATGCAGATATAGATATAAAGATTTTTTTACTATGTAAGTCTCCTTTGTCGACTCATACATAACCTTATAAAATTCATAGTATTTTTTAAAATCATTTAATAACTTTTACATTATTTTTAACAAACACGTATAATGTTTAATATGTGCCTGGCATTGTTCTAAGCACTTCAAAATATTAAAAATATTGTATTTATAAATATTAGATCATTGATATATGTTTTAAAATCTTTGATAAATTATTTAATTTGAAACAAAATAGTATTAACATTGTATGATAGATTATTTTAACACAACCTCCATTAATATCCATGTTATTAAGACAAAATTTAACTTCCTATTAACATGTGACACATACTTTAAAATAATTACATAAGAAAAAGCATAATTTGTGACACACATTTTGAAATGGGGTCATTTATTGTGTTTAGTTTAGGGACAAAAGCTATATTTAATATAGATGTAAAGAAACTACATTATGGCATTAAAATGGGCAAAAATTATTTTCAATGCTTAATGTTTAGAATTCTTACATTTTAATTTAAAATATCAGCTATTTTATTTTTATAATTTTCATGCTTTGTTTACAAATGAAGAGACAAGAGAGATTTCAGACCTTTTTTTGCAAATATTTCTCTACAAATACATTTGGGAATGGAATTTGGGTGTGGATATAATCATTATTCCCAGTAAACAAGTTGCTCCTTTCAAAACAGATTTTAAAGTTTCAAATATGTTTTGATGTTTGAATTCAAGTTTTTAGAACTATAAATAAATACAATTTACATATCTGATGAGGATTATCTGAAGGAAACATTTTCAGAGTTATAATTATTTTACTGTGGTAAAATACACATAATGTAAAAATTATCATTAATGACATTTAGTACATTCACAATGTTGTGCAACTATCACTACTTTCTAGTTCCAGAACATTTTCATCACCCAAAAAGGAAATCTCATAACCATTAAGCATCACTCCCCATTCCCGCCCCACCCGTCCCAGCCCCTGGCAGCCACTAATCTGCTTTCTGTCTCTGTGGATTTGCCTGTTCTGGACATTTCATATAAATGGAATCATACAATACACGGCCTTGTGTGCCTGGCTCTTTCATTTAATATAATGTTTTCAAGGTTCCTCTATGTTGGTGTGTATCTGTACAGAATTGTAACTTTAATTTTTCTCATTAACTTATATTTTAATGACAGTATTCCTCATTCTTTCTGTTGTCAGACTGTAATCCACTATGAGTATAGACTGAATAATGCAATTAGGAATAAAGACAATGTAACACTGTCTGAGGTTGGTTTTGTATTCCCATGATGTTGTGTCAAGAGGGGTAATGCCTGACCTGGCCTGGTGGCTCGGTTGGTTGGAGGTTATCCCGCACACCGAAGGGTTGTGGGTTCAATTTCTGGTCAGGGCACACACGTAGGTTTCGGGTTTGATCCCTGGTAGGGGCGTGTATGAGAGGCAACTAATGGATGTTTCTCTCTCACATCCGTGTTTCTCTCTCTCTCCCCCCTTCCTCTTTCTCTCTAAAATCAATAAAAACAAATCCTCAAGTAAGGATTAAAAAGAAGAAGAAGAGTAAAGCCTGAGGGCCTGGCTCACGATCTCCAGTAATCCTGTTTTGCTTGTTCCCCCAACACACACCCAGAGGCTCTCACTGCTCAGCTTTGAAGGGGAAATATTTAGCCACGGCCGGTTTGGCTCAGCAGTTAGATGGCCCACAGACCGGTCATGTGTACGATTCCCGGTCAAGGGTACATACCTCGATGGGTTGCAGGTGCGAGAGGCAACCAATCAATGTGTCTCTCTCACATCTATGTTTCTCTCTCTCTCTCCCTCCCTCCCTTTCATTCTATCTAAAAATCAATGGGAAAATATCCTCAGGTGAGAATTTAAAAAAAAAAAAAATAATAAAGTAAAAATAAGGGGGAAATATTTTAAATAACTAATTGAGCTACCCTTTACTTTTTGAAATTCAAACAAATGCCATTGCTATCTTTGAATGTGGAATAATGTTCCACAGACCTTGGAATTTTCTGGAATGATGTTGACGGATGTTGCAGAGGGTCACAGACACTTGACAGGATCCTTGTGAGGTGGATTGTTTTGCAGCCATTAGATTTGATGCTCATGACGACGATATATTACATGAAAAATATTTGTGATATAACGCCACAGGGGAAAGCAGGATACAGGTGTAAGCATGCCACGGAAATGAGAGGGAGACCACTGTAAAAAACACTTCCAGAAAAAAGACAGAAAGGAGATATACATGATAATAATAATAGTAATATGGTGGATGGTAGACTTATGGATATATTTTTTTCTTTCCTACATATTCCAAAGATCTGTAATGTGCTTATATTACTTTCATAATTCAAGCAATCATACATGAAGAAAGGTCCTAGCTCACGATCACTCACCTTACCAGATCTCTGCTCAAGTCCACCTTGATTCAGGCCATCATAAAAGGACATGCAGACCCACATGTGCTCTATAGATAAAAATCCTGGAGTTAAATGATTGGGAAATCACAGAGGAACTGCTTTCTAATGTTCACTTTGGAAAGGTAACTGCCATTGGCTTGTCTTTTCAAGGACAGCTCCTTTTAATGAGGTCCTTTTTATACTTCATTAAACCCCCTTGGATGGCCTTTAATGAGACCAAATTCTGCTTACTCTATACTTCTCAAAACAAAAGCGCAGTGCATTCATGTAAGGTACCAGGCCACCACCTATTGTAATGTGCCGGAGAGGACATTGATTTGGGTGTCAGGAGGCCTAAGTTTGAGCCTCCTTGGCTGTGTGGCCTTGGGCAAGTCAAACTCAGTCTCTGAACTTTATCTTCCTCATCTGCATAAGGGGGATAGGACTCCTGACTTTGATGGTGCTCTAACAGAGAAGGAAATTCTTAAGTGACCTCTGATTTCTCATAAGTAGGGATTCTCAGAAAGGTGTCTGACTCCTACCAAACTAGAAACAGCTGGAGAGCAGGAAAATGCAATAAAAAAGGGTACACTTGAGCCCTGGCCAGTTTGGCTCAGCGGTTAGAGCGTTGGCCTGCGGACCAGAGAGTCCCCAGTTCGGTTCCCACTAAGGGCACGTAACTTGGTTGCGGTTTGTCCCTGGGGTGGTGTGGGTGGCAGCCACCCGATATGTCTCTCTCACATCGATGTTTCTGTCTCTCTCTTTCTCTCTCTCTCCCTCCGGCTCTATCTAAATATAAATGCAAAAACAAAAACAAAATGTCCTTGGGTGAGGATAAAAAAAAACAAACAAAAAAAAACGGGGACACTTGAAAATAACAAGGCAGGAGGGAGAGCACTGGAGGGTGAATCTCAGGAGACCTGAATTCTAGGCCTAGTTCTGCTACTGGCTAAGGGTGTGATCCTGAGTTAGTCATTTCCCTTCTGTAGGGCCCAGCTTCTTCCTCTGTGAATTGAGGTAGCAGGTCTAAGGCCCCTTCCGGTTACAAATTCTATTAACATGTGATTCTATAGCATAGGAGAGGGGGTGTCTGTTGTAACTTCACTTGGTTCTTACAGGGCCTCTTTGTTATTCAAGGGACTCAGCACAATGTTGACTTTTTAATCTTTTAATTCATTCTCATGTCAACCATGAAGTAAATCAGAAGAGAAAATCCAGATGGACATTCCCATTTAAGCCAGTTTCTTAAGGCTGATATTAACAAACAATAAACTGATGAATCATGAGATGGCCTTGGAAAATATTAGACACTTAAATCTTCTCAACATTTTTCAGGAAATAGGCTGTAAATGAGGGAAGAAAAAAATGTAAATGTGTTCAAGATGGGGAACTGTCTTTAAAAATAACTACATTTTACTTTTAAATTTAAATTTCTCTTCTCCTGAAAGAGTACTTGGGGTGAGTACAGAGTGTCAGGGATTTTTCTTAAATCCCACAGCTACTCTTTATTTGCTAGACAGCATTTTGGAAAATTTGCATCATGAATGCAGACCCAGGCAAGGAGGATGGCTGAGATGGGTGACTTCTCCAGCAGCTTTCTCAATTACTTGGTTTTCCTGATGGTCAGACACACTCTGCCCCAACCCAACTCACCATCATCAAGGGAAGCCGTGGGGTAAAAGTTTGAGGCTGGCAGAATTTATCATCTGGTTCTTCCCCGTCATTGGCAACTCCTCTCCCAAGGTGCCTTGTTACCTGTATAATTCGTTCCTCTTTGCTTCTTTACTTTCATTTCTCCACACACTTAAAATCTTTTATCTGAAGAAATCTAAATGTATTGTTCTGAGCTATAATTGGCTGAGAATATCCTACGATGGGTTATGTATTCCCAGGGTTGGTAAACTTCTATAGGATTCAAAGTCTCAAGCAAATGGAGTAGACTTTTAAACTAGAATTAGTCACCAGCCTTGGAGGGAATGTGGGGGTGTGGGAGGAAGGGGTGCGTGTACATTCTATCTCTCGGGGTCTGCCTGCAGATGTCAGAAACCTCTTGGGCTGGTTTACACAACCCTTTAGTGAGAGAATTGATTGAAGGGCTGTCGGAAGAGCCCTGGGATGAGCTTCCAAGAATGACTCCCCAGAACGCGATGGTGGAAGGGGCCCACAGAAGGAGCCAGTACTCTCTCAACAGGAAGCTCGAGGACCACATTGCTCCTGACACCCACAAAACCAAGAGCCAGACACTAAGACTCCTGCCACTGCTGTCACAGAAGAACCCAACCCATCTCTACTTGCAAGCCTGTCAGTGGAAAGGACAGGAAACAGCAGAAGTATGGCCTCCCCCTTATTCCAGCTTTCCAAATCCCCAGGTGTGTTTCCTTGATGGACTTGGAACTCAAGCTGTCAAGGAGTCTAGGAAATATGTAGTCTTTCTGTTTTTATCTGAAGCATTTAGCAAGGCATATTACAAGGGAGTTGGAATGGAGCTGAGTGAGTCTATTTGCAACATTGACATGGGAGGAAGGAAGGGGGACAACTTCACTTTCCCTAAGGCACTTGGAGGTTCACTCTCATACACCAGGCCAGCCATGAATATCGTGTGTATAAGAAGAAATCATGCAGCTCTGGCCCGTGTGGTTCAGTTCGTTGAGCATGGGCCAGTGCACCAAAAGGTCACCAGTTGGACTCCCGGTCTGGATGCATGCCCAGGGTGGACTCTACCACGGATAGGGGGTGTGTAGGGGGGGATTGACTATCAATGTTTCTCTCTCTCTCTCTCTGTCTCTCTCTGTCTCTCTCTCTCTCTCAAACCAATAAAGTTACTCTTTAAAAAAAAAAATCAACCTTATCCCTGGCTGGGTGGCTTGGTTGGTTGGACTGTCATCCCGTGCACCAAAAGGTGGTAGGTTGATTCCTGGTCAGGGCACATACCTAGATTGTGGGTGCCGTCTGCGGTCGGGGCACATATGGGAGGTAACCCATCACTGTTTCTCTCTCACATCGATGTCTCTCTTTCCCTCTCTCATTCTTTTTTTTTTTTATCCTCACCCGAGGACATTTTTGCATTTATCTTCAGACAGAGCAGGAGGAAGAAAGAGAGAAACATCGACGTGAGAGAGACACATCGACTGGTTGCCACCCACAGGACCCCAACCGGGGCCGGGGACAAACTGCAACCTAGGTACCTACCTTTAGCAGGAACCGAACCCAGGACTCTGGTCCTTGGGCTGACGCTCTAACCACTGTGCCAAACCAGCCAGGGCAAAACTCAAAGCAGGGCTCATCCGGGATTTGAATCATTCTTATACATGTATTTTGTGTTTATCACCTCACTTAAGAAAGTCTTATTATTCCTATTTTATAGATAGGGGATGGAGGCTTAGAGCATTTACCAAAATCATACAAAGTAAATAAGAATAGACTCTGGGATTTAAAGCCAAGTCTGACCTCAGTGCCTAAGCCTTTAATAACCACTGAAGTCCTAACATCAAGACTCAGTGAGCTGAGCTACTGTGGAGGTGAGCTCGGCTGTATCACAAATACAGTGAAGATGCAGAATAATACAATCCAAATATATGTTTAAGTACAACTAAGTTTGACCAAATTGAAGGGGAATCTCCAAATGCTGTGAATGAAGAGAACAATCGAAGGCAGAGCAGCTAGGTGAGCTGATGTCACAGCAGCCCACAAGAATTTGGGTCTGGAGTTAGGGTCAGGGGCTAAGGCTCATGAAGGGCAGGAGGCAGGCACTGAGCCGTGATTGCATTCTCTGCATAAAACCCAGGGTCTTGAAGACTTCTTCCCTCTGAAAAGGGGGCAGAAAAACTGCACACCGGCCCTAGGATTTGGCCAAGAAGTTCACTGTTTGTCTAGGTTCTTAAATGTGGAGGGGAAATGTCACCCTTGAGAAATGTAAACCCTAGGCCTATGCCATGTGCAGGATTGGAGGGGGTGTGGGGGAGGTGTCTAAATGAAGCTGCCTGCATGGTGCAAATTCCAAGATGAAAATTTGACATTAAAAAAAAAAATGGCTTAGGGCCATCAAGACATGTAGCACTGTGGCCGAAGCAAATGTGCATCTGCTCCATACATGTCACTGTCCAGGACTTCCGGGACCCCCATAGGAAGAAACCACTCCCACTGAAGTCAAGTTCATAATAAAAATTACAAATATCCTGCTGTGCCAGGGAAACAGCAAAATCCTGTCTGGGATTTAAAGAGTGCAAATCAGCTTGGACTGGAAAAAAAAAGAAAAAGAAAAAGGCAGCCCTGCCCAATTAGGCTGGGAGGACAGACACCAATAAAGCCAGCTGCAGAGTTAATAAGGAACATTGTTCTCCCAAGGTCAGGCAGCAGATGTAAAATGCCATAATGAGCCCACTTGCAGTGACTACTGCTTTCCTACCAAATTTCCAACCACTTTGCCTTACCTTTCTATTTCTGGGGTACTCAATTGCTAAGCCATCCATGGCTCATGACCCAGTCTCTAGTTAATCCCCACTTCTCCTAATCCCCCTCAGTAATCCAGAACTGACGTCCACTTCCCTTAGAATCCTTGGAATCCTTCAGCGGGACCTGCACCTTACCAAAGGTGCTCTCCTCCTCCCTCTGAGGACCCACCGTCCTCAGTCCCCCTGGAGTCCCCTCCGGCTACATTGGGTCAGTAACTGTGGCTGGTCAGACTAGATACTTGCTCTTAGTGGTCTGTGGCTGACTAGGCTTTATCAGTAGAATTTGCATCTATAAGAAAAATTGGCACCTCCTCAAAAGTCAAAATAATATAAAATCTGAAAGGTAGTATAAATAATAAGTAGACTTTATGATAAAAATAATGAAGATAGTTAACACATAACACTGTTCTGAGGGCTTTCACAGAGTATTAACTCATTCAATCTTAACTGAATCCTTGGAAGTAGGTACTATTACTTTCTCCATTTTACAGTTGAGATGTTAGGAAATTTGTCCACGGTCACACAGCTATCAGAGTAGCAGAGCTGGGATTTGAACCCAAGCAGTCGAGTTCTGAGCACATGCTATTCATCACTATAGATTAAAAGCAACAGGATACTATTAAATAAGAACAGATAGATCTGAAGAAAGGATGAACTCAAATTTCTAGAAATGAAAAACAGAGTCACCTATTCATTCATTCACCAAATATTTATTGAAACCATATTATGTGTCAGACACAGGTCAAGGCTCTGGAGATACAAAATAGACAAAAATCTTGTCCTAATAGAGTTCACATTTCAATGACGAAGATGGATAATAAACATAATCTATAGTATATGAGGTGGAGGTAAGTGCTAAGGAGAAGAAATAGAGTTGGGGAGAGGGGTATGAACATCAAGAGGGAGTAGTTGGAGGTTTAGATAAGGTATCTGGCAAAACCAAACTGAGCAAGTGATTTTTATTCAAGATCTGAAGAAGTGGGAGAACATACCATATGGGTGTGTGGGTTAGAACATTCCAGGTAGAGGAAACAGCTAGGGCAAAGACCCTGAGTAAGGACATGCCTGGTGTTTTTTAGTAACACGGGGATCCCAGTGTGGGTGGGTGGGAAGGCGGGGGGGGGGGGGAGAGAACGAGAGAGCGGGCAGTAGTGATGAGTCCAGTAGGTAACAGGAGCAGAATTATGCAGAAACTGGCAAGTCACAGTACTGACTTTGGCTTTACTCCAGGTGAGTCACCAGTGGGTTCTGAGCAGACAGTAGTAAGGATCTCAACTAACATTTTAACAGGATCACTCTGGCGGTCATGTTGAGACTAGACTACAGGCAGACCAGTCAGGAGGCTATTGCAATAATCCAGGCAAGAAATGCTGGTGACTTGGACCAGGGGGCAGCAGTGAGGATTATAAGAAGTGGTCAAATTCTGGATCCAGTTTTAGGTAAAATCCATAGGATTTGCTGTATTTTCAGTATGAGACAAAGAGACGAGAAGAAGATGACTCCAAGGATTTTCGCCTGAACATCTATAATAATAGTTACCATTAACTAAGGTAAGAAAAACTGCAGGGTTTGGGAATGAGGGTCAGCAGCTTGGTTTTAAAACTTCCAAGTGGAGCTGTCTCGTAGCCAGCTGGATATATGGGTCAGGAGTTTAAAGGAGACATCTAAACTGGAGATATAAATTTGGAAGATATCAGCATATCTATGGCATTTGAAGTCCCAGGATTGATGACTTCATCTGGAAAGTGGTTTAGATAGTGAAAAAGAGAAGAGGTCCCAGAGCTGAGTCCCGGGAACTTCATTACTTAGAAGCAGGGACAATGAAGAGGAACCAGCAAGCAAGACTGAAACAGAACAACCAGAAATACAGGAAGAAAGCCAGATGAGTGTGTGCCTTCAAAGCCAGGAAGTTATTAAAATGTAAAAGTCAATGGATGGGTTAAACAGCAAATTAGAGCCACATGAAGATGAAATTAGCAAATTCAAAAGGGAGAGAGAAAGGTGGGGAGAAAAGAATGGTGAAGAGAAATGGAGGATAGAATGCAGAGGTTCAACATGCAATTAGTAGCTGTCCCTGAGGAAAAGAATAGAGAAGGTGAAAGGCAATATTTAAAGAGAAAATATCTAAGAATTTTCTATAAATTTAGAAAGACGAGTGTTGCAGGTTGGGTTCCCTTCGGAATAGATTAGTGTGCAGGAGGCTTATTGTGGAGACCTCTTGGGATCAATACCAGTGAAAAGGATGGAAGCAGGACTGGGCAGAGGGAGAAGGTGAGCTGCGATGCAGTCTCTCAACAAAGGCTTCAGCCAGCTTCATGGAAAGGATGACCAATGGTCCCAATTTGCCCAGGATTAAGGCATTTCCCAGAATGCGAGATTGAGGGGTTTCAGAGATGCAAGACTTTGGCAAACCTCAATGAGCTGATCATCCAATCATGGGGAGCTCTGAAGCTAAACCGGACCTTTAGAAATATCCCACATTGGGACAAGAGGCTTGCTCTTTGAACCTTGCACTGACCAGTCATTGGATGCAGGCTGTCCTCAGGAAGCACTGTTCAGCTTCTGCAGGCAATTCCTGGAGAGGGCTGACATCTGAGCATTGTCTCCTGGAAACACCCCCAGCTCCCAGCACCTGGGGGATTAGGTCTTTCAGTCCTGTAGAGGGATCTAGGTAGGACAGGACATCATCAAACGTAATGAGTCTTTCTAATTAAAGTAGCAACATGAATCTTGAGCAAAATAAATAAATACAAATGCACACCTAGAAAACTCATCACACCTGCAGAACAGTACAGACATAGAAAAGATAAATCTAACCAAACTGGAAAGACAGATTGTCTACAAAAGAATAATAATTACCACTTCTCATCAGAGATAACAAATGCCGAAAAAATTAAACGATATCTTCAATGTACTGAGGGAAAGTAATTGTCAACCTGGAATTTTATATTCAGCTACATCATGTTTCTAGATTGAGCATAGAATAAAATGAAGATATTTCAGACAAAAGGCTGGGAGAGTCCATTTCTCACTGACCCTTGGTGAAAGAACGCCTGAAGGATATTCTTCAGTGAGATTAGGTAGGAGTGGGATATAAGAAGAAATGGTGAGCAAACAGGTAGGTTGATACTCTAAATCCCAATAACCATAGATTAGTAAAAATTACTCATTTGTGTGGGGATATTTAAAAACAAGATGGACCCTGGCTGGTGTGGCTCAGTGGTTGAGCGTCAACCCGTGCATCAAGAGGTCACCGGTTCGATTCCCAGTCAGGGCACATGCCCAGGTTGTGGGCCCAATTCTCAGTGGGGGCATGCAGGAGGCGGCCAATCGATGTTCTCTCTCATCGATTCTTCTGTCTCTCTCTCCCTCTCCCTTCCTCTCTCTCTAAAAATCAATAAAGGAAAAAAAAAAAAAAAAGAGTCTTACTTAAAAAAAAAAAAAACAAGATGGAAACTCAGTTAAGATAATAGTAGTGTGGAATGTGGGAGAGAGGAGAAAGGAATCAAATCCTTATAAGACCTTGTATTTTTTAGAAAAGTGATACCAGTTAATTTTGTGCTTTACTAGGTTAAGAATGCATATTAAAATTCTAAGTGTAACTCCTAAAAGAATAAAAAAAGAATACATAACTTCCAAACCTGCAGACATAAAAGAGGGAGGGAATAAGCAAAACTTGAATACGAAAAAAAGCAACAAAAGAAAAACAGTGATAAAGGAAGAGCACTACAAAAGAAATGGAAATAAATCCAAATAGTTTGCTAATCCAAATAAATTTAAAAGACGAAATCCACCTGTTAAAAGACAAATATTCTTAGACCGGAAGATAAAACAAAACACAGCCATTATGTTCTTTTTAAAGAGACAAACCCAAAACATAATGATAAAACAAAGTTCAAAGGAAAGGGATGTAAATATATACACCAGGCAAACACTAATGGAAGAAAAGCTGGTGTGCAATATCACGATCAGACAAAAATAGATGTTAAGGCAAAAAGCATTAGTAGAAAGAAAGCAGACTTCAGCTTCCATCCAAGATGGGATAACAGGGACCAAATTTGCCCTGTCTCCTGAAACGACAAAAAAACTGGACAGAAAATCTGAAACAATGGTTTTTCCTACTTTGGACATCAGGCAGCACACAGTGATCCCTGAGAGAGGAAAGAAATTAGGTGAACCCGATGATTGTTCCAGCTTGGCACCTGGAGAGTCTCCAAACCGAAGCACCAGGGAGCCAGGCAGACCTATGGTCTCCCTGAGTTGATGAGATAGGTGTGGGAGTCTGCGGGGCCAATGCTGCTAGATCGCTGGCACCGTGCTGGAGAGGAGGGAGGTGCTCACAGACAGACAGCTCCAGAGGTCTGCACTGCTCCGGTCTGCACTGCTCACAGCACGTGAGAGTGAGGAGCCTACCTGAAGCCAGAGAAGGAATAACCCAAGGAGCACAGGGAGCAATCCAGGGAGATTACACAGGCTAAGGACAGTTGGACTTCCATCAGACAGAGTGGAAAACCTTGTAATTCATGGCGCAATGAGTACTCCGAAGGCTGTTTTCTCTGCAGTGGGGAAAAATCAGCCATAGACTAAAGACTACTCGGATCCCACCTCACAAAGCTTAAAAATAACAAAAGCCTTAAAAGGATCAAACTGTTTCCAAGTCATTTAACTGTGTCCCAGAACAAAGCTCAAGAATATTTACAGAAATACAAAACATTCGGCATTTAATAAGGTAAAATACACAATGTCTAGCAACCCATCAAAGCTTACCAGGCAAAGAAGCAGGAAACTATGGCCCATAATGAAGAGGAAAATCAGTTCATGGAAGCACAGCCAGAAACAACACAGATAACAGAATTAGTAGACAAGAACATTAAAAGTTATTGAACAGCCCTGGCCGCTTTGGCTCAGCGGTTAGAGCATCGGTCCACAGACCAGAGAGGCCTGGGTTCGGTTCCCGCGAAAGGCACGTACCTCAGTTGCAGTTTGTCCCCGGCCCCAGTTGGGGTCATGTGGGTGGCGATCACTCGATGTGTCTCTCTCACATCAATGTTTCTCTCTCTCTCTTCCTCTCACTCTATCTGAAGAAGAAAAAAAAGTTATTGTACGTATATTTCATAAGTTTAATAAGGTAGAAAGAGCCCAGCTGGTGGTGTGGCTCAGTGGTTGAGCCTCGACCCATGCACGAAGAGGTCACTGGTTCAATTCCCGGTCAGGGCACATGCCCAGGTTGTGGGCCCGATCCCCAGTGGGGGACATGCGGGAGGTGACCAATCGATGTTCTTTGTCATCAATGTTTCTATCTCTCTCTCCCTCTCCCTTCCTCTCTCTCTAAATTCAATAAATAAATTTTAAAAAATTTTATTTTATTTATTTATTTTTTAAAAATATTTTCCCTTTATTTATTTATCCTCACCCAAGGACATTTTTCCATTTTTTGTTCAGATAGAGTGGGAGGGAGAGAGAGAAACATCGACGTGAAAGGGCCACATCGAGTGGCTGCTTCCCTCATGACCCAACCAGGGCCAGGGACAAACTGCAACCGACGTACATGCCCTTAGCGGGAACCGAACCCGGGTCTCTCTGGACCGCAGGCCGACGCTCTAACCGCTGAGCCAAACCGGCCAGGGCTAAAAAAATTTTAAAAGAAGGTAGAAAGATTAATCATGTTAAGTAGAGGCATGGAAGATATAAAAAAGACTTAAATTGACCCTCTAGAGATGAAAACTACAATGTCTGGGACAAAATTTCACTGGATGGCCCAGCTGGTGGCTCAGTGGTTGAGTGTCAACCATGCACCAAGAGGTCACAGGTTTGATTCTCAGTCAGGGCATATGCCCGGGTTGAGGGCTCGATCCCTGGTGGGGGGTGTGCAGGAGACAGCCGATGGATGTTTCTCTCTCATAGATGTTTCTATCTCTCTCTCCCTCTCTCTCTCTAAAAATAAAAAAAGTCACCCTGGCTGGTTTGGCTCAGAGGTTGGAGCGTCAGCACGCGGACTGAAGAGTCCTGGGTTCGGTTCCCGCTAAGGGCACGTACTTTGGTTACAGTTTGTCCCCGGCCCCGGTTGGGGTCGTGTGGATGGCGACCAGTTGATGTGTCTCTCTCATGTCGATGTTTCTCTCTATCTCTTCCTCCCTCTCTTTCTGCCGCTCTATCTAAGGATAAATGCAAAAATATCCTCAGATGAGGATAAAAATAATCAATAAAAATATATTTAAAATAATAATAATAAAATAAAATTTCACTGGATGTTGTGTGTTGTGAGTAGCAGATTAGACCCCACAGGAGATAAAAGAAAATTCACTAGAAAGTTATAAAAATCCTGAACCACTGTGGAAACTCAAAGTATAGTAAACAAAACTTGGTAGGTCTAAAGGAGAATTTGATGACTTCATGACCATAGTGGGAGATTTTGACTTTGCTTTCAAAATAAGAGATAAAAAAGCAAAACATATATATATATATAAATTCAAAGTAATTACAAGCTGGCATTGCAGGTCTTCTATCCTCATGTAGTGAGACATTTGTCATCTACTGTGAGCTCCTTGAGGGCAGGAATTGTATCTTGTTCTGGATTAAATCATTTTAATTTATCAAAAAGTAAGTATTTAATATTTTCATTTTAAATGAAGTCACTAAACATTAGAAAGGCTGCAGAGGACATAAATGCACAATTACAAGCTTGAATTAATGGATATGCATAGAACTGTACCTAACTACAAATAGAGCAGACATATTTAATTTTAAAAACCTGTAAAATGCCTATCAAAGTCAACCATATAGTTACCATGAGACAATGAGCAATGTGCTATCATGAGGCTGTAGGACAGTCAAACTGTGACTTACGTTTCCTTGCTATGTAAGATATTTTTGATGGTTCTTGAAAGTATTGTTATGAAAATTGTTTTGTTTTCTGGGAAGTGGAGGAGGGGGCAATACTTCCTTCTTTCTTTTTTTTTTTTTTATCCTCACCCGAGGACTTTTTTTTTTTTTTTTCATTTTTTGTCCAGATAGAGTGGGAGGGAGAGAGAGGAAGAGAGAGAGAGAAACATCGACGTGAAAGGGACACATCGAGTGGCTGCCACCCGCATGACCAACCAGGGCCGGGGACAAACTGCAGCCGAAGTACATGCCCTTAGCGGGAACCGAACCCGGGTCTCTCTGGACCACAGGCTGACGCTCTAACCGCTGAGCCAAACCGGCCAGGGCCCTTCTTTTTTTTCTTCATGCTAACAAGCTAATATCACATCATAATCAGAACACACCAGGTCCCAAGAGGTGATTTAACAAACCTCACAGTCAGAGAATGTAAGGATTCAGACCAAATCTCTGTACTAATCTTCACCTTTTTGGTAAGAGGAAGATAGGAATGTTAACTGTGATATTACACTATATTAACTGTAAAAGCTAACAATCAATTCTCATTTCATATGTTGTTTCTATAAACTCCCCCATCGAAAAGCCCATTGAAGTGTTGTTATATTTAGCTATCAGGGTTGAGTTAGCATTATATGATGATAGACATTGGGTCCGGCACCCAAAGTGGTCAAAACAAAATAGACATCTGTCTTATAGAACACCACCCTTCAAAAAATAGCTTTATTTACATACAAGTCACATACTATGCAATTCATCCATTTAAAATGTTCAGTTCAATGTTTTTAACATATTCATATGTTGAAATAATCAACACAATCAATTTTAGAATATTTTCATTATCCCCCAAAGAAATCATGTATATAGAATCATACAATATGTGGCTCTTTGTGACTGGCTTCTCTCACTTATAACACTTTCTACGTTCGTTCCTGTTGCAGTTTGCATCAGTACTTCATTCCCTTTTATTGCCGAACAACATGTAGCTGGTACCACGTGTTATGTATCTATCATCAGCTGATGGACATTGTGTTGCTTCTGCTTTTCAGCTCTGATGAATAATGTTGTTATGAACAATCCTGTACAAGTTTTTGTGGGGACATATATTTGTATTCCTCTTGGGTACATACCTAGTAGTAGAATTGCTGGGCTGAATGCTAGCTCTAGGAAGAACTGCTAGATCGCTTTCCAAAACAGCTGCACCATTTACATTCCACCAGCAGTGTCTGTCCCAATCTCTCCGCATGCCTACCAACATTTGTTCTTACTGTCTGTCTTTTTTCTTTCTTTTTTGTTGATATTTTAGAGAGAGAGGTGAAAGAGTTAGGGAGAGGGAGGGAGACATAGAAACACCGATGAGAGAGAACATCGATTGGCCGCCTCCTGCATGCCCCCCACTGGGGATCGGGCCCACAACCTGGGCATGTGCCCTGACCGGGAATCGAACCAGCGACCTCTTGGTGTCTAGTCAATGCTCAACCACTGAGCCACACTGGCTGGGATGTCTGTCTTTTTCATTATAACCATCCTAGTGGGTGTAAAATGTTATCTCATTGTGGTCCAAGTATTGCTTTACTGAGGCTTATTTCTTGGGTGTTCTGCAAGATAAATGCATGTTTTGAATCACTTTGCTATCATATGCATTTTTTTAAATTAAAAAATTTGTTTTCTTTATTGATTTTTGGAGAGGAAGGGAGAGAGAGATAGAAACATCAATGAAAGAGAACATTGATTGACCTCCTGCATGCCCCCCACTGGGGATCGGGCCCACAACCTGGGCATGTGCCCTGACCGGGAATCGAACCGGCGACCTCTTGGTGCATGGGTCAATATTCAACCACTGAACCACACTGGCTGGGCTCATATGCATTTTTATTAACTTTGCTTACTCATAAAAATTATAAAGTTTGATATATAAAAATGAAAAGTATTCGGTTATCTATTACTATGTAACAAACCACCCTACAACTTAGGGCCTTAAAATAACAACCATTTTATTATCTCTCACGGTTCTGTAGGTTGAGTATGCTCAGCAGCGTTGTTCTGCTCTCTGTGTTATCAGCGTGGGCTCAGGTCACCTGAGAGCTCAACTGCCAGGGACATCCAAGAACTCACCTACATGTCTGGCACCTTCTCAGAGATGGCTGGAGCCTGGGATACTTGGGCAGCTGGAACTCTCTCTCTCCGCGTAGTCTCGGGGCCTCCTTCTCTCTCTACCTGCCTTTCCAGCAGAGTAGTTGAACTTCATACACAGCAGCACGGAGTCCACGAAAGTGGAAGCTTTGAGGCCTTCCTAAGGCTTAGGTCCGGAATCGGCACAAATGGTGTCACTTCCACCACGTTCTTTTGCTTCAAGTCATTCGGGACCAGTCTAATTTCTGCAGGGAGGGATATCCACAAGGGCATGAGTCTGGGAGGCACGGACCCTTGGGGACCATCTCTGGAGACGAGCCACACAAAAAGAATAGATTAGCCCTGTCTGGATGGCTCAGTTGGTTGGAGCGTCATCCAGTACATCAGAAGGTTGCAGGTTCGATTCCCAGTCAGGGAACATACCCAGGTGGCGGGTTTGATTCCCAGTTGGGTTACATATGGGAGGCAACCTATGGATGGTTCTCTCTCATATCAATGTTTCTTTCTCTCCTTCTCTCTCTAAAATCAATAAAAACATATCCTTGGGATTACATTTAAAAAAAGAATAGTTTACTCAGGCAATAATAATACATTTTGTAATTTATTAACATTACTGTAAACGCTTTCAATTTTTAAGGCTTCTATCATTCAGGACCTTTTGAGAAGCAGGAAAGAACTCAAGCTCCCAGGAAACCGTCAATACTCTAAGAAAACATCCTCCTTTACTTCCATATTTCTTGTTCTCTAAAGTGTAAAAGAGATACAAAATGGATCATTCTTACAAAAGAAGCTAAAGAAAAAAAGACCCAATGTCAACTAATAAAGACTTTGCCATATATGGAAATGATCAGGTAATTCTCATTTTCAAAGCGCACCCCCTTCTGATACTTTTGGAAGATTAGATCATTTCTCGATGTGTGAGCTGGTATTTGCCAACACAAGCCAGGTTCCCCCAGGTGCTCCACTTTGAAGAAGGAAGGCAGCAAAGGTCTCTATGATGCAGAATTTCAGTTCTGGACAGCACACCTGAAGATGTTCTGCATTTTACAACATTTGAAAGCATCTTGCCAGCATCCAATCCTAAGGTAAATTGGGGCTTAATATATATATTTGCATTTATTCTCAGAGTGGGAGGGAGAGAGGGAGGAAGAGAGAGAGAGAGAGAAACATCGATGTAAGAGAGACACATCGAGTGGCTGCCTCCCGCAACCGAGGTATGTGCCCTTAGCGGGAACCGAACCCGGGACTCTCTGGTCTGCGGGCCGAAGCTCTAACCGCTGAGCCAAACCAGCCAGGGCGGGGCTTAATATTTTAAAAGCCCTTATTAAGCTCAACAATGGATCCAACCTCTGGGGAGGCAGGAAGCTCCCACCTCCAGAGGGGTTCGTTCAGACAGAACTGGGTCACCCGTCAAGGGATGCTGCTGTAAAGATTTGAGTAAGTTGGAAAAGCCCTAACAAATTCTATATCTTATTATTCTAAACCTGTTAAATGTAGGCAAAGCATTGCCCACTAATGAGATGCCCAAGTTCTGAAATCACACAGATCTAGGTTCATAACCTGGCTGCACCATTTACCAGATGTATGACCTTGGGCAGGTTATTTAAACTCCGTCAGCCTGTTTCCTTGTCTGTACCATGGGGATAATAATATTACCTATATTTAAGGTGTGGGTTCTGCAGCTAAACCAGAAAGCACGTAGATGGTCCATTCTCGAAACCAGTGTTCTTCATTTAGGGGGTCATGGACTTCTCTGAGAATCTAATGAGAAATTTGAATCCTCCACATTCTCCAACCCATGTAAGTATAATGAAAATGTTGCTAAAGTTCATGGGGTTTGCAGACCCGTAACTGCCCATCCGTGGTCCTCCTGGGGAGTTACAAGCCCTAGCTCTAAACTAAACGCAGCCGCAAGGAGCCCGCACAGAACGGCAGTGACTTCCCTCTCCTGAAAATCATGGCTCTGCAGACAGACACACCTTTGTCTGCTGAGAGCTTCAGTCTATCCCTGAAGTACCGACGTGTAATCTGAGAGAGAGCTGGCTCTACAGAAACTTTCCTTCCTTTGTGGTCTACCTTGGGAAGAATGGAACTGAGTAAGCAACCCATGACTCTTTTATCTTAAACATTGCACTCGCTTTCTATACTCGAAATTTTTTATTTTTTGGAGAAGTTCTCTGAGGAAAACCTTATTTTAATTTTTGCAGAATTTTCCCTCCATCTCCACTCTCTGTTCTCCCACATAAAGACTGGAAGGCATGGATAGAAGAAGCTGACTTTGGAACCCAAGTCTGCATTAAAGAGGAGAAGGGGAAGTTTGCGAATTTGGGGTGTCTCAATGAAGCCCTGGCCTGGAGGATTACTGAGGGGCTTGCAAACCCGAGGAGCATTTATTTGATGGTGTGGCAGCTGGAAACAGTGCCTACTGGGTAAGCAGACTGGTCCTACGGACGATGAGAAGTATCAGGTTAACCCATCTCAGGACTGGACCCTCTTCTTTTTTTATAATCCTCACCCGAGGACATTTTTGCATTTATCCTCAGATAGAGCGGGAGAGAGAGAGAGACACATCGACTGGTTGCCACCCACACGACCCCAACCGGGGCCAGGGACGAACTACAACCAAAGTACGTGACCTTAGGGGGAACCGAACCCGGGACTCTGGTCCGTGGGCCAATGCTCTAACTGCTGAGCCAAACTGGTCAGGGCAGGACTGGACCCTCTTCTAAGTCTAGACCCTCTCAGATGTGGGTCAGAGGGTCTCTTAATGGATGAAGAAACATTATGATATCTTTTGAACATAGTATTATTG
Organism: Tadarida brasiliensis; assembly: GCA_030848825.1. NCBI lineage: Eukaryota > Metazoa > Chordata > Mammalia > Chiroptera > Molossidae > Tadarida > Tadarida brasiliensis. Next base: position 15,767,521 of record CM061262.1, read on the forward strand.
TTAATGATTTATTTTTACCCCAAAACAAATGGACAACATATCTTGTGTTTAAATAAGGAGTTTTTGTGACCCTCACCTTGTTGTACACTTCTCCTCTTATGTTGTCTTAAGCCAGAGCTTAATTTTTAATAATTCAGTAATGACTCTTGTTTAATCTGTCTTAATCCTCTTGCCTAATTCTCTTTTACATTAAGGGATTAAACACAGAAAATAAGACGTGGCCAAACGATGACTCACTCCTCTTTCAATGCTGATCCCCAAAGGCAGATAGACAAGAAGAAATGTTCCAGAAGTGAATGAAACACACAAGTCTAAACTGAGAAATAAATCATCTGAGACTCAGTCTATTTAACTTCCCCTTTCATGGCACAAAAATTAGTCTGAAAAACTTTGCAAATGCTGCACCTTCCATAAAATACTCTCCAGTAAAGCTGACGTTACTAACTCACTGTCACAGGCTGTTTGCTTTGAGCTGTTTCTCTGATAGTGGGGATGGGCCACACTGACTCATCCACACTCTTGCCCAGTCCCCTGAGAACCTAAGAGAATCATTTACTTGAGAATTATCAGGATTAGCAATGCACGGTCTGTGGCTGTGGAGGGGGGCCGGGGCAGCTGGACTTTTGGGGCCCCTGGCGGCATTAGGCAGAGGAGGCTCAAAGGAGAGCCTGCGTCTCAGAGTGGTTGGATGGAGCCTGATCAGGTCAACTTACTCTACAGAACCTAGATGTGGCGCCCTAGTCACGTTCCCAGAGCTCTGGGTTGCCCTCACCTACTTCCTGTTTCTGCCCAAGCTGGTGAAGTGTATCACGATGGGGTGGGGCTGGAAGGGTCCCTGCTCTGGATGGAACTGTGTTTTACTCCTTGTGAATTAAATCTGGAAAATTCTTCCCTTTCCCCCCTTACAATGGCCAGCCTGTGTGGGGGAGAATAAAGCAGGAGCTTGCTATATGCCATGATTTGGGGGGGGGGGGGGCAAATAAAGCACCCCTCCCTGAGGAGACATGCCACATGCTTTAACACTCCTACAGGACACCCTCCTTTGAGTTAAGGCATTAAAAGGGCTGTGGCAAAGCAATGAGGTTTGGGTGGTCTAACATATAAACTTCTTTTCTGCTATTAACACCTTATCAAATTAGTTTATCAGACTTGACCACTGGGACATGTGAACTCTGAAAATAGCACCTTGGACTAGTTACTCTTTTTTTTTTTTTTGATCCTTTTTTTTTTTTTTTTTAAATCCTCACCTGAGAATACGTTTTTCTTGAATTTTAGAGAGAGAGGAAGGCGGGGAGAGAGAGAGAGAAATATCGATGTGAGAGAAACATTGACTGCCTCTCATACACACCCTGACTTGGGATCGAACCTGCAACCTGGGTATGCGACCTGACCGAGAATCAAATCCGAAACCTTTTGGTGTATAGGATAATGCTCCAACCAACTGAGCCACCAGCCAGGGCTGGACTGGTTATTTTTACTGCAGCCTGGGAGCTCAAACTGTCAGATTCAGATTCCTGCATAATCCAGCCATCACATTGAGACTTTGTATGTAAAGTATCAAAATATGATGATGACAAACAGAAAACAGCGCAAGCTTAGCAGTCCACATTCCTCGGCTGGTTCAGAAGCTACATTCTTCATATTGCAAGAAAGCAAAAGCCAAACCAAGGTTGAGGGGAAATGTTTAAATACTGTGACCTCTCAATGATCCAAACCAGGAGAGGAAAGTGAGAAAGATTGTAAAGAATTCAGAGCAACAGATTATCCAGTATAGAAGTTCATGCCCACTGCCCGCCGTCCTCCCACAGCAGGCCTGGGTTTCTGAACACACTTTTGCTTGGGTCGCTGGTTGGCAACCTGGTCTGGGGGGTGCAGATGTGTTCTGGTCTGTTCCTCCAGCCATGTGGTAAGTCCAAAAGGACAGCTTCTGGCCCAGCAGGGGCGGAGGATAGCATTTTGGAGGGTAAATTCAGAACAGGAGAGTATTAGCAAGCCCATTTGACTTCACGACCACACCACATCCTCTGATCTGCCTTTGTAACTAAGCCAACCTTCTAATTTCCAAAAATAATTTTTAAAAATAAAATGAAAATAGCCCTGGCTGGTTTGGCTCAGCGGTTAGAGCATCGGCCCACGGACCAGAGAGTCCCAGGTTCGGTTCCCTCTAAGGGCACGTACCTCGGTTGTGGTTTGTCCCTGGCCCCGGTTGGGGTCGTGTGGGTGGCAGCCAGTCGATGTGTCTCTCTCGTATCGATGTTTCTCTCTCTCCCTCCCACTCTGTGTGAAGATAAAAATAAAATGAAAATAATAGCTACAGAGAATCCGAATGGGAGAAGAGCCGCTCTTCCGTGTTGCCCCACCCTGCTCTAGAGTGACCTTCGGTTCCATCTACCAGTTTTCAGGAGTGTACCGCCGGGACTCAGGGCTCGGGGGGAGAGCTGGCTTCTGACTCAGCCTTTCCCAACAGCCTCACCCGGGCCCTGAGACTGTGCATGTGCTTGTGTATACTTTCCCACACACCTCCCAGAACAGTGAATATAGAAGCCTGGACAACTATGAAACAAATGCTCCTGTGTTAGATACTCAGAAGGATACTGAGGTTACAAAAGTGAAAGAGTCCTGGACGGTTTGGTTCCGCAGTTAGAGTGTTGGCCCACGGACCAAAGAGTTGTGGGTTCGATTCCGGTCACCAGCATGTACCTCCGTTGCGGTTCGGCCCCTGGCCCTGGTCAGGGAGGTGCTGGAGGCATAGAACACAGAGGTACTTATAGAGGTTGTAGGCGCATAGAGGAGGAAATGGGAAGGGAAGCCTTCAAAGAGGATACATATTTTTTGGCTGCTAGTAATAAGATATACAACTATAGTGGCCTAAGAAGTAAAGATATTTATTATTTCATATAACAAGAAGTATGAAGGCAGGAAGTACAGGTTTGGTCTGTATACCATTAAGAACCAGGCTCCTGCCCTAGCCAGTGTGGCTCAGTTGGTTGGGCATCGCCCCGTGCACCAAAAGGTTGAGGGTTTGATTCTGGGTCAGGGCACATGCCCAGGTTGCAGGCCTCCGGTAGGGGGCGTGCAGGGGGCAACAGGTTGATGTTTCTCTCTCACATCAATGTTTCTCTCTCTCCTTTCCACTCTCTCTTCAATAAAAACAGCCTTGAGTGAGGATTTAAAAAAAAAAAAAAAGTACCAGGTTCCTTTCATCCTGGGCATGGGGAGAAAAGCATTCATTTTACTTTAAAGGTTCTCCATTCTCCATTGTGGATTTAATATGACTATCCCATTTTTGTATTCATCATTTCTGATTCGTCAGTTCTGGATTTCTCCAGGGAATAAAATATAGTACAGTTTTTAAAATTTTAATGACTCACTCAGGCCAAAAATGTTGCCTTTATTTATGCTACATGCATGAAGCAATCTCTTTCGGTTCTGCAGTGGTGACTGTGCACCCCCCGCCTGTCTCCAGCGTTGGTGACTGAGCCTTTAAAACAATTGTTTTAGAGTACAGAGATAATTCCTCTCTCGTTCTAATAAAAATGCCAAACTAGATCAACTTAATTGTATTTGAAAAGTTTTAGGAAGAAACAGCAAGGTTGCAGTTTTTTTTTGTTTTTTTTTTATCCTCATCCAAGGACATTTTTTCATTTTTGTTCAGATAGAGTGGGAGGGAGAGAGAGGAAGAGAGAGAGAGAAACATCGATGTGAAAGTGACACATCGAGTGGCTGCCACCCGCACGACCAACCAGGGCCGGGGACAAACCGCAACCGAAGTACATGCCCTTAGCGGGAACCGAACCCGGGTCTCTCTGGACCGCAGGCCGACGCTCTAACCGCTGAGCCAAACCGGCCAGGGCAAGGTTGCAGTTTTTAACAACTGCATTTATTTGTTTGATTACACAAGAGTAATACACGGGCATCTTAGAAGCTATGGGCAATAAAGAAGGTGAAGGTGTGAAGAGAGACAAATGGGGCCCCCTGGAGCTGTGCAGTGCACAGCCTATGAGGCTGTATGTGGCCACCTTATTCTGAGCACAGAGCAAGAGATGAAAAGATCCCCCATGATTCTACCTCCCAGCAACAACATAAACATTTTGCTGAGTTTCCTGCCAGTCTTTCTTCTAAGGTATATTGTATTTTTAAACAATATTATAATGTATACCTGCTTGAAACCTCTTTTACTTCATAATTAATTATGGACATTTTAAATATTTCATTAACTATCCTTGGGAACATCATTCTCAATGCATTTTCGTATTTTATTTAGCAAACTCTTATATAGAATTTTTCTTATGTGCCAACCACTTTAAAAATATTAGCTCGTGTAATCCTGCACAGAAATGTCCTGTGTGCTACCCCGGACACCTCTGCCCTCCTTCCGCCCACTCCTTGCCCCTGACACTGACCTGTATAGACTGCTGCGACAGTTTCTGTGCCCTCGCTTCCCTTGGGTTTGGCCAGTGATGAGTTCGACTAGCATTCCTGACTGGACGCTCTCCCTGTGTTAGGACTTGCCATGTGAGTTTGCCTTCTACTAGAGTATATGTAATATAAATATCTCTATTTTATTTAGTTTAGGCTCAGTCATGTGACATGCATTGGCCAATGGAATGTGTGCAGACTTGGCGTGAGCAGAGGCCTGAAGTGGACTTGCCTGTTTGGTTTGGCTTCTCGGCTGGTGGTGACAAAACGAGAGGCCCATGAAGCTGACCTGAACCCAGCCCATCCAAAACCGGAGGTAGAGCCGCCCCAGTCAACCTGCGAGTGAGAAAACCCAGTGTTTGCTACTGAGATTTGGGGTGGTTCGTATGCCCCATCATCGCAACCGTGGAGGCTAATCACAGATGTTTCAGAAGGAGGCTGGAGAGTGAGGTATTTCTGAAGGGTCGCTGGGCCTTCATCAGAGGGCACAGGTTCTCTGTCTCTCTCTCCAGGTTCCAAGAAATGCCCCAAAAAGTCCCCTTAGGGAGGGGTGTTGGGGGACTGGGTGAGAAGGTGAAGAGATTCAGAAGTACAGATTGGTAGTTACAAAATAGTTACGGGGATGTAAAGTACAGCGTAGGAAATATAGTCAATAATACTGTGATAACTATGTGTGGTGCTGGTTGGGTACTGGAAATAGATGATTGTCTAACCGCTACGCTGTACACCTGAAACTCATATAAAATGATATTGGATGCAAACTATAATTGAAAAAAATAAATAAACAAAAGTTGTCTTTGTAAAAAAAAAAAAGTCCCTTTATTAAACTCTCCTCAAAATACCTAATTTGAGTGTGTCACCTGTTTCCTGCATGGACTCTGACTTAAAATTCTCATAACTATTCTATGATGTAGGTACTATTATTATCCCCGTTTTACTAATGAGGAAATTGAAACTGAGAGGTTAAATAACTTGTACAAGATCACACAGCAAGTAAGTGGCAGAGCTGAGATTCGAATCCAGACAGTCTGGACGCACGCTGACCTCACGATGCTGCTGTAGGTTCATCTAATGTCCTGTCAGAATTTATCTGGCTCCCCGTAGTCACTCATTGTAGTTAAAAGGAAGAAACTTAAATGTCGAGTTCTCGGGAGTTGGTTGTATAACTGATAGTATATGGCTTCAGTAAAATTCAAGGCAGTTATAGAAATATGCATGCTATGCAGTTAATCTAGTAGAAGAATATTTAATGACATGAAAAATATTCATGACGATGGATATCGTTAGGTGAGGAAAAGCACGTTACCAGGCTGTATTCAGAGTATGATCCTGTATTTACACACACACACATACACACACACGGTCACGCTTGCGGAACATAACTTGTGCATTACAAATGAGTTTTTATTTTTACTTTTCTGCATTTCTACAGTACATGTTAATTTATTTTCTAATAAGAAAAGTGAATACATGGTGCTTACATGGTGCTTACACACTTGTTATAGGATTTGTGTTTCTTTTTCTCTTATAAATAATGCTTTGATGAGCAATCGCTGTATAGTATTTGCTCATATTCAGGGTTAGGAACATGTCTAAAAGTAAAATCGTCGGATTAAAGAGTATGAATTTCTCTGTTCCCTAGCCCTTTCTTTTATTTTAAAAATTGTTTCCTTTTGACTATAAAAATGATCAGATTCAATAAATAAAATTCAAGCATTATAGAAGTATATATCATAAAACATGAACAGCCCTGTAATTCCCTCAAAAAACCATTGACTCAGGATCTAAATGCTCTTTAATAACAATTAACAGTAATTATTCACTTTTCTTATTAGAAAATAAATTAACATGTACTGTAGAAATGCAGAAAAGTAAAAATAAAAACTCATTTGTAATGCACAAGTTATGTTCCGCAAGCGTGACCGTGTGTGTGTATGTGTGTGTGTGTAAATACAGGATCATACTCTGAATACAGCCTGGTAACGTGCTTTTCCTCACCTAACGATATCCATCGTCATGAATATTTTTCATGTCATTAAATATTCTTCTACTAGATTAACTGCATAGCATGCATATTTCTATAACTGCCTTGAATTTTACTGAAGCCATATACTATCAGTTATACAACCAACTCCCGAGAACTCGACATTTAAGTTTCTTCCTTTTAACTACAATAAATAAAATTCCCATGCACATATTTCTGATTATTATTTTAAAGTATATAGAGGTGTGAAATTTCTGGGTCAAAATGGATGCACGTTGATAAAGCTTTTGATTCTTATTACCGTAGTGCTCACAGAAAGGCTGCCAATTCATTCTCCCACCAGCAAAGGTTATCACTGCTTAATTTGTTTTCAATGTTGTTAAATTAAAAACAAAAAAAAAATGAAAGGGGTTATCTTTTTGGTTTGTATTTACTTTAATTTGCTTACTAAGGACATAGAACTTCTAATAATTTTGTTGTCATTTTTACTTCTATGGTAAATTGTGTACTTTGCCATTTTTGTATTTGTAGTATGGTTGTCTTTTTTAAAACTACTTTGTAAGAACTCTTTTAAATGGTCATATATGCAGTAAAAATGTTTCCCACATTGTCATTTCTATTGTACTTTTTTTAAACGGATTTGTCCTGTAGTCAAATTTAATTTTTTTTTTTTTAAATCCTCACCCGAGGATATTTTTACATTTTATCTTCAGACAGAGTGGGAGGGAGAGAGAGAGAGAAACATTGATGTGAGAGAGACACATCGGTTGGTTGCCATCCAGTCCCAACTGGGGCCCGGGATGAACCACAACCGAGGTACATGCCCTTGGCCAGAATCGAACCTGCAACTCTTGGGTCTGCGGGCCAACGCTCTAACCGCTGAACCAAACTGGCCAGCATCAAATTTAATATGTTTTTACCCTTTAGTGACTGCCTTTCATATTATATTTAGAAAGGTTTTCTTCACCCAAAGATCCCATAAACATTCACTGGTTCTTCTGATTCTTTGGTATCCTTATTTTTTCACTTTAAAAGTTGTAAGCCATTTGAAATCTATTTTGGTATTTTGGGAGAGCTAGGGACCTAATTTTATTGGCATTCAAATAATCAGTCTACTTGCCCACCGTCACTCACTACATAAACTACTATTCCCCAGCTGACCTGAACCACCTTTATTCTACACCAAATTTCTTACATACTTGGGGTTCTCTCTCTGAACATTTTATCTTGTTGCATTGATTGACCAATTCAGTGCCGACACCTCACTGTTTAAAGTACTGTGGTTTAATAACTCTTAATACCTAGTAGAACAATTCCCCCATCTTCATAATTGTTCTTTCTCAAAATTTTTTTGCACTTTTCTTCAGTAGGTATTCTAGAAGATCAACTTCAGAATCATTTTGTCACAATCCAAGAAAAATCTTGAGATTGTTGCTAAAACTGCATTCAATTTATTAACTAATTGGGGGGAAATTGTCTTTGAAATACTGAATTGTTTCATTTAGAAATATGATATTCCATGTTCCATATATGCAAGCCCTTTGGACCTCAAAGCACAATTTATGTTTTTCTTCACGAAAATCTTGTGCAATTATTTTAAATAACAAAGGCATTACTTGAAGTTCCACGGTGGATATTTTCAAATTCCAGGGAGCCCCAGTTAGGAATCAAAAGACCTAATTTATAGTTTGGGTAGTCATTTAGTACTTAGAAAAATTCACAAAATCTATCCCAGCCTCATTTTTCTCAACTGGACTAATAACCCCTGCCTTTTCCTTTTTTCAGAGTTAGCCTGAGGATCTTACAAACACTGCATTGGAGAGAGCCATGTCAATACAAAGGGTTATTTTTTTTGCCAATATATAGCTAAAAATGGGAATGTGCTCAGTATGATTTTACCATATAAAGTCGTCCGACCAATCAAGAAATAATTAGTGAGAACCCATAAAGTTCCCAACCATCTTGCTAGGATTCTGTGGCTTTTCCAGATGTTGGCTCTTCAGGGCTAAAACCAAGAAAGTCCCAGACAAACCGAGATGCATGGTTCTCCTAGCTGTCAGCCACCCCCTCCAAACTCGAAAATGCTGTAATTCCAGGGTTCTATACATAAAAGAAAACAGATCCATGTTCAAAGGGTGTTTCCAGTCTGATAGTGGAGACATCATGAATGCTTGTGAAATGATGAGGGAATGTGTGAATGCGCACGAATTCTCAAAAGGGCAAGATGGCTTTGGACCAGAGACTCTTGGGTAGGTGCTTGAACAAGACTTAACAACCGGAAACATTTGAATAGGATGGGAGTCCAGATGGGGGCTGAGCAGGAGGTAAGAGTCAGAGCGCTCTTGCAAGGAAAGGAAGAGTTAGCCCTTGGCCCCCAGCCTGGCACCGGGGAGGTAATACATGAGCACAGGTGCAGTCGGGTTCAATGTACTTGGTAACACAGAATTGGGATATGCGTAGAGCATCTATTTTGGGTCACACACTCTGAAGTTCACCGAGTAAACAATTAGAAATGCAGAAAATCACCTAAGAGGCTCTCTCCTAAAACACAAAATGAAATAATATGAAACGTATACAACCAAGACGTTTCTCTTTTTCCTTTGGCTGCCAGAGTTTTAGTGCTAAATTTAGTTCCCAGGACAACTTCGAGAACCAGTTCAAATTTACTTCTCCCACTTCCTTTAATCAGGCATTGTTCTTTCATATCCTGAAATATCTTCGTTTGCGTTGCTTTAAAAAAAATTGCTACCTGAAAGATACATTAGGGGAAACTTATAAAGAGAAATGTAAGATGAAAGTTAAAATTCCTGCCATTTCCTCTAAATATAGCCATTGTGAATATTTTAGTGTTCCCTCCCACACACATGCGCCCAAAGACTTTTTCTTTCTGGATATTGTACTGAATATGTTTTCTCACTTGTTTTTTTTAACTTAATAATACTTCAGGAAGATGTTTCCTTTTAAATAAATTACTTCTACATCAGCACTCTTAGCTGTTACATATTATTTCATTTTATGGTGATGTACTAATTTATTTCGCTAGTCTAAAGAATAGGGGCATTGAGATTTTTCTAGGTATAGTTTTGTTCTGAATTATCCACATGTCTGATTGCTTCCTTGAGTAAAGTCCTAGAACTAAAATCACTGAGGAAAGTCTATTTTATGTGATCATTTATAGGTTAAGAGGCAGGTTCTGGGAACAGAAAATACAAATCCTATATTTTCCAGCTCTGAGGCCATGAATCTGTTCTTTAATCCCTCCAGTCTTTGTTTTTTTTGTTTTGTTTTATTTTGTTTTATCCTCACCCAAGGATATGTTTATTAACTTGAGAGAGAGAAAGAAACAATGATCAGTTGCCTCCCATACACGCCCCAACCAGGGATCCAATCCACAACCTGGGTAAGTGCCCTGACCAGGAATCGAACCCACCACTTTTTTTTTTTTTTTTTTTTGCATTTATCTTCAAATAGAGCAGGAGGGAGAGAGAGAGGAAGAGAGAGAGAGAGAAACATCAACGTGAGAGAGACACATCGAGTGGTTGCCACCCACACGACCCCAACCGGGGCCGGGGACAAACTGCAACCGAGGTACGTGCCCTTAGTGGGAACCGAACCCGGGACTCTGGTCCGCAGGCCGATGCTCTAACCGCTGAGCCAAACCGGCCAGGGTGAACCCACCACTTTTTGGTGTACAGAATGACACTCCAACCAACTGAGCCCGCCCGGCCAGGGCGTTGTTTTCCAGCTAAAGTTGAGATAGTAACTGTCCCTGCTTCATAGGACTGTTGTGAAGATTTGAATGAGGTAATGAACGTGAAGTACTTGGAACAGTGGCCAACACAGGATGAGCACTCAATACATATTTTCTATAATTATATCGCTAAAGTGATCTCCAAAAAGTTTGTATCAATTGTCATTTATAAAAAGGTCAAGTCCTTTGAGGGAGTTAAGACTTAACTCAAATAAAAGTTAAAAAATAGCAATGTGTAAAAAAAAAAAAAAAAATAGCAATGTGCACCCTGGCTGGTTTGGCTCAGTGGTTAGAACATCGGCCGCGGACCAGAGAGTCCCGGGTTCGGTTCCTGCTAAGGGCATGTACCTCGGTTGCAGTTTGTCCCCAGCCCCGGTTGGGGTCGTGTGGATGGCAACCACTCGATGTATCTCCCTCACATCGATGTTTCTCTCTCTCTCTTCCTCCCTCTCTATCTGAAGATAAATGCAAAAATGTCTTCCGGTGAGGATAAAAAAAAAAAAATAGCAACGTGCACTGGTCCTTTGCCCACCAGAGTGACAGGGCCAATTTACCTCCCCTTTGAGTTGTTTTCCCAAGGACACAAGCCTATTCTTTGGCAAGTGTTTTAATCCAGTCCCCCTAGTGGCCAAGAGACTGACTTTTCAAAATAACTAACCCTGTTCTTTCAAGGTTAATTCACAAAAGGGAAACAAAGCAAAAAATACATATAATGACCCAAGTAATATCCCCGAAGATCATCTTCGGTTTCTGCTTTCTAAAAGTTGCCAGTTGAAAAACCAAGGTTCTCCAGATTCTGATTTAGTCAGACAGTAGTGTGGCTGAGCGTCAGGATCTAAAGAAGCTCTCCAGGAAATTCTAATGTCCAGCTGAGGCTGAGAACCACTGGGCTAAAGAAGGTTGGCAGGGATGCCTTCAAACTCATTTTAACCTCTTTTCAATCCAAACATCAATGAGACAGGCTAGGGAGAAGCTGCTTCCTCTCTCACCACTTCCTCTGTTCTTAGGATGGTTCCAATGAAAATAATCAACACATCTGAATAATCCCCCTGGATTTAACTTTTTGTTGCCTCTGCCCAGCTGGAAATAAAGTCTGAGCCACAAATCAAGCCACATAAGCAATTTCTAGTAGCTACACTGAAAAAGGGAAAAAGAGACAGGTGAAATAATTTTTTAAAAATATATTTCTATTGATTTTTTAGAGAGAGAAGAAGGGAGAGAGAGATAGAAACATCCACGTGAGAGATACATTGATCGGCTGCCTCCTGCACGCCCCCTATTGAGGATGGAGCCTGCAACCCGGGCATGTGCCCTGACTGGGAATCGAACCAGGACCTCTCAGTCCATGGGACGATGCTCAATCCACCGAGCCACACCGGCCGGCACAGGTGAAATTATTTTAATGATATATTTTATTTAACCCAAATACATCTAAAACAATATCATTTCAATGTGTAATTAATGAGCTATTCTACATTCTTTCTTTTTTCACACTCACAGCACATATCAATTCAGACCAGTCACATTTTAAGTGCTCAATAGCCACATGTGGCTAGTGGCTGCCATTGGACGGCCCAGTGGTGGGAGTGAGGCGCCAGCCCCAGACAGAGCTACGTGTCTTCCACGGCCACAGGTGAATGGACCAAGGGTGGGAAACCAATGCAAGGTGGGTCAGTGAGTGGCCCAGCCAGCAGCCTACGAGGGGCTCTGCTGTGAACACGTCTGCTTACCAGACGGGAGGCAGTAGAAGCCATAGAGGCCGGAACCCTTGATAAGCAGAAGCTTGGAGAGAGTGGCAGCCACAAGGCAGAGGAAAGAAGTGCGAGGTGGGTTGGAGGCAACAGAAGTGTGAGAAGCAGAGGCAGAGAGGAGCTGTGTCACTGTCATGCCAAGGGGTGGACAATCTCCTGCCGAGAGGGGGCAAGTCACGGTCCTTAGAGTTCTGGGTCCTGGAGCCCCTCCTGGTTTCTGAGCTGCATTCTAGTTCCAGTGAAGCCCAGCTGGGAAGCCTCTCTCGGTGCTGCTCCGAGGACAACTGTTTATTACAAGCAATAGAGCACAACACGCACTCCGAGTAATTTGATTCATTTATTAAATTTTGTGAATAAAAGATATAAATATTTGATTTTAATGGGAAGAAGAATAGAAGCAGAGTAACTGGAGGAGGTGGAGATGGTGGGTCCCTGGGGGTAGAGTGTTGGGAGAAGGGAACAAACGTCTTCACTGGTAGCCAGTCTATACTACTCCTGGGAACGTGGACTGGCCAGTCAGAAAAAGGACTCCAGCTGGTGGCTGGAGTCAGAGGAAAGGAAGCTGAGCTGCACGGTGTTGTCCAGAAGGTGCTGAGGGGGTAGTGTGGTGAGCAGGGAAGGCTCCGGTGGTGCAGGGAGTATGTGACCCCCAAAGTGCCCTTTGCTCTGTTGATGACCAATCTGAAGTAGCAAACAGATTTGCTGACCTGGAATTCAGTCTCTCCATTCAGAACTAGATAAAGATTTTGGCCCACTTTCAGAAGACAGAACTTAGGCATCCAAAAAGTTTCTACCATTTTCCCTAAAAAAAAAAAAAAAATGCAGAAGAAATAACTAGAGTTAGGGGTCAGCATCTTCCTATTGATCATCGGACCCACTTGTTTATACAAGTCCTCAGCTACCATCTAACTCCCAAACAGGACTGGATTTTATCAAAAGTATTTCCCAAAAGCTTTGATTTAGCGACATAAGTATCAGTCTGAAAAGTATTATTATTCTTATTATATAATAAGTATTATTTTTAGTATTAAAGAATAATAGTAAGAACAATAACAATAGTTAATATGTAATAAGTCTTTAATGTGGTCCAGACACCATGTCAGAAGCCTTATACCCAATATCTCATTTCATTTTCTCATCAGCCTTATTTCATAGGTACTATGACTGTCCCCACTGTATAGACAAGCTGACACTCAGAGAGGCTCATTAATTTGACCAATGTCATATAGCTAATTGGAGCAGAAATGGGATTCATATTATGTCGGTCTGAATTCAGAGTCTATGCTCTTGGTCACTTAAGCTATACTGACTTTCTCATCAATTATGATCGTTAACAGGGAGTGTAGAGATTATCTAAATTCAAAGCCCCATTTTAAATATGAAGACATCGCCCTGGCCGGTTTGGCTCAAGCGGTTGTAGCATCGGCCCATGAACCAGAGAGACCCGGGTTTGGTTCCTGCTAAGGGCACGTACCTTGGTTGTAGTTTGTCCCCGGCCCTGGCTGGGGTCATGTGGGTGGCAACCAATCAATGTGTCTCTCTCACATCGATGTTTCTTTCTCTCCCTCCCTCCCACTCTATCTGAAGATAAATGCAAAAAAAAAGTCCTCGGGTGAGGATATAAATAAATAAAATATGAAGACATCTTCAAATTCTTCCTGTTTAGTGGAGTAGGTAGACGTGGAAAATTAAGAGTCACCCAGTCACCCTGTTCAGCCACTGACGGTGAAGTCAAGCCTCTGGAGGCAGCAACTTCCATTTGCAAACACAGCCAGAAATTTTTCACTTATGACACTGACCTCTTTTTTTTTTTTTTTTAATCCTCACCCGAGGATGTTTTTCTATTTATCATTAGATACAGTGGGAGGAAGGGAGAGAGAGAGAGAGACAGAGAGAAACATCGATGTGATAGAGCCACATCAACTGGTTGCCTCCCGCACGACGCAACCAGGGCCGGGGACGAACCACAACGAGGTACGAGCCCTTGACCGGAATCGAACCTGCGACTCGTTGGTCCGCGGGCCGACGCTCTAACTGCTGAGCCAAACCGGCCAGGGCTGAACTCTTTCTAGACCCTCCCACCTCAGCGCTTCTCCAGGTGGTAGAGAAACGTTGAAAGCCATTAGGTCTTGAATTAGCCAAATGAAAGCTGGTATGATGAATCAAACACCATCTTTCATCAGAGAAAGGCATCAGTAGGTCATTAGACCAACACAGGGCTTTGCTGTTTGTCAGCAAGTGACAGCCCCAGACCTGCTCCAGTGGCAGAGAGGGCCTCACAGATTTCCTCTGGGGAAGCTTCGACAAGGCCACGAGGGCGACCACAGGATCGCGGGGCCGAGTCGAGGACTGTGGAGAAAGGAGCAGCAGAAATTCCTTTTACTTTGTCCTGTTTTATCAGGACTGCTAAAGAGAAACATGGTCTGTTGAACTAAATTCTTGTCCAAACAATACAATTAACTTCCTCCTCCTCCTTTTCCTTTTCCTTCTCCTCCTTTTCCGGCTCCCTGAAGCTTCCAGAAAGTAAATTTTTCATCTTTCATTCAATGTTACCTCTGTGCCAGCTGAGACTACAGTGTATGTCTGCGCAGAGGCAGGCCTCGGCCTACTAACTGGGATTTGCTTTGAAGGACGGTGGGGGGCCAGTCTGTGCAAGTACTGGACACTATGCTTTTAAGTTACTCACCAGATAGTTCCAATGTTATTAAACTATGCAAAAGCATAAGAGAGAAAGCAAGTTTTCAGACTCCTTTTTACAAAACCCGTATTGTGCCCAGATGGTGCAGCTCAGTAGTTGAGCACTGACCCATGCACCAAGAAATTCCTGGTTTGATTCCCGGTCAGGGCACATGCCCAGGTTGTGGGCCAAATCCCCAGAGGGGGGCATGCAGGAGGCGGCCAATCGATGTTCTCTCTCATCGATGTTTCTATCTCTCTCTAAAAATATCAATAAAAATATATTTAAAAAAGAAAGAAAACTTAAGAGTAAGAAAATTGCAAAATAAATATACAGAAATGAACAGCTGTTCCGTAAGTAAAGGACTCAGACCTGAGAAAAAAGAATTCTGAGATGGCAGTGGAAAAGATAAGAATCAAACCCATCTATATTATAAAATCCAATGCTAGGAATTGGTGGAACCAGTGACCTTTGAAAGTGAAAGAGGGATAAACAAAGAAAACTGATTGAAATACTGTTTAAAAGGCAGGTGGAGCCTGCCCAGGTAGCTCAGTTGGTTAGAGTGTCGTCCCGATGCACCAAGGTTGCAAGTTCAATCCTCAGTCAGGGCAAATACAAGAATCAACCAGTGCATGCATAAATGGCTGGAATAACAAATTGATTTCTCTCTCTCTCTCTCTCTCTCTCTCTCTCTCTCTCTCTCTCTCTCTCTCAAAAAAAAAACAAACAAATCAATAAATAAACAATTTTTTAAATTAAGAAACAATAAGGCAGTTGGAGCCCTAAATACCCTCCGTACTCCCTGCCCCACCACAGCAAGGTTTATTCTCCGGAAAGGGAAAACCAGGGGGGTCTCTTCTGGAGGACAGTAGGCACACTTGAGAGCAGAAGAACCAGATGAAAACACTTAGAAGTATCAGAGGCTGAAACTTCTGCCCTCTTCTGCCTCTGCTCCTGGAAGATGGCAGCCTGGCTTTTACCTTTCCAGAAGGAGGCTGGAAAAGAGTTATCTGGGGAATCTGACCAACTCACAGGAAAGACATAAAGATATAGACACCAAGGGTTTCCCCAATGATACCACCCAGGCGGAACACCCTACAATGTTTTCCCACACAGTCAAAGCTTCCGATCAGTTTAAGTAGGAGCAGACGACCAAAGATCACCAGGCATTTGAGGAAAACTTCTAACATGAAGCATAGAAACCAAAATGTGCAAACAGAAAAAGGAACTTGGAGGAAGTGGATTAAGCAGTTGAAGAAAAGGAAAACAAAAACTATACTTGATATCCTCAGATAATTGAAATGATATTGTGATACTATTGTATCCATAAAATAAGAATCAAATCCTATAAAGAAAAAATATTCAGAGAAAAGACTGAGAGAGAGCTCTTTGAATTTAAAGGAATGACATCAGAGATTTGTTTCTCACTCATAGAAGATTTGGAAAATAGGAGAGAAAAAAGAAGAAAATTAGAAGCCTGGTCCAAGAGGTCCAATACCCAAATAACAGGAGCTCCAGAGAGAACAGTGAACATAGCTCTTGCTGTGTGACAGGATTCAACATAAATTCCACAAGTCACATGGTGTGGGTTAAAGAATAGACTTTAATGAGGAAAGGTCAAGGTCAACAAGAAAAGGCCCGTGATCTCCATCAACCCACTGGTCCCTGGAGAGGTGTGCTAGGACCAGGTAGTCTCCTGTACATGCACTGTGGGTCTGTGTTCCATGGGAGGGACCCCATGCCTTGAGGGGCTCCTCTCTTTTAGGGCGAGCATGAGAACCACCTTATCAATGAAACACAAATTTGAACATTGTGCCATCTGGATAAGGCGGCAGCCACAGTATGAGGCAAATGAGGCACTTGTCTCTGTGCAAAATTTAAGAGAGAACCAAAAACTCAGTAATCAAGATGAATTATATTTTAATATAATATTTTAAAATAAAATTAATGTATGATTCAATATGACTCAACATAGTGCTGTTACTGATCCTATCTTTATTTCAAGTTTTGTTTGATATTTTGTTCATCATAGATTTTTTTGCATTAATATTGATTTTTTCATTTTTATTTTTTTAATGTTTTTATTGATTTTTTTTAGAGAGAGAGGAAGGGAAAGAGAGATAGAAACATCGATGTGAGAGAGAAACATCAATTGGCTGCCTCTTGCACACCCCACACTGGGGATCGAGCCCACAACCCAGGCATGTGCCCTGACTGGGAATCGAACCAGGACCTCTCAGTCCATGGGACGACGCTCAATCCACTGAGCCACACTGGCTGGGCTAATATTGATTTTTTTTAAAAATATTGCATTAAACATTCTTTTTCTTGATTACTGAAATTTGATTGCCCTCTTAAATTTTGCATCCAAGCACTCTAATCTCCGCCCTGTTCCCATGTGTACTGTGTTGTCTGGGAAAGCCAGCTGCCAGCACCTGGCTGAGGGAGCCCCCCAGTTCCACTGACAACCAGTTCAGTTGCAGTCCTGCCCACTGGGAGAAGTAGACTAAACTATTTAGAAGAAGCACTTTTGGACAATCATTGTACCACAAAGATGTTCACTGAAGCAGTAATCAGATAGAAGAGGGTTGAAATAACCTAACTGACCATCAGTAGAAACCAGTTAAATTTTTAAAAAGGATTTCTATGCATCTGTAAGATAGAATAAGCAAGATATAAAAGGTGGGGGGGGGGGGCAGGGTTTAGAAGAATTCATATAGTGTGTCTTCATTTGAATTTTGAAGACATAATATATAATATGAATGATAACAATTCAGGGCCTTCTATGTGCCAGACTCACTTTACCCCCATTAATACTCTGTGAGGTAGATACTATTATTATCCCCATTTACAAATAGGAAACTAAGATCCAGAAAAATTAGGTAAGCCTCCCAAGGTCTCCCAGCTATGCAACTGGAAGAGCCAGGATTAGGACACAAAGATAAATATTTATGTATGTCCAAATGTAACCGAAACGCTTAATAGTGGTATCTCTGTACAATGAGATTGAAAGCCTAAGGTCTTTTAGATTGTTTGAACTTTCCTTTTTATAGTTAGAGTTGCCAGAAAAATGCAGAACACCCACTTACATTTGAATTTCAGAGAAAGAACAAATTAATTGTTAGTATAAATACATCCCATGCAATATTTGGGACATAGTATGCAAAAAAAAAAAATTGTTGTTTCTCTGAAATTCAAATTTGACTGGGTGTCTCGTATTTGTATTTGCTAAATCTGACAATCTCCTTATATAATGAGCCTTTGTTTAACAAGGCCAGCAACTCCCTTGGTCCTGCACAATGAAATATCAATTCTCCAGCAACGTGTCATAATCTGCTAAGGCTGGATTTCAACAAGTGGCCTAATTCAGACATGAAGTTACCCCATTCAATTACCACATATTAATTAGGGATGATTTGGAAACAACTGTGCCTGAAACTGTCTTCCCTTGATTTTTTCTGACTGAGAGGGAACGCATTATCAACAGGAGAAAATTCAGGGGTCCTCCAAGATACAGTTTGGCTGTATCTCTGGCACCTAGAGGATTCATCCTGGACCAGGCAGAGGCTTTTGTTCTTCAAGCGCCCTACCATCAAAAAGCAGCCATAGCTATCAATGGGCATATGGGGTCCTGGAGACAGGAATGCCACATCTGAGTGTTGCATCAGAATTTGTACAGAGTCTAAATCACACGCCTGGGAAGCTTTACAGACAGCTCATGCCGCCCTTCCTCTGGGTCCACATCGCAGATCAGAATAGGAGATGTCTCCTTGACCATGGAGGCTAGAGCCTCTTTGGGATTCCTGAGGGAGGGGAAGGAATTGGCTTCAGGCTTCCGGTCCTGAGGATGCGGAACACCACAACTCCCTTTGAATGCGAGTTACTTACTGCTTACTGAATCCAAAACAGCAAAGAGACATCAAGCACTTCTGCGTCCCAAAGGGACTCGGTCGTGTTCAAACGAATGCAAGCTCCATTGTTACAGAAGAGGAACCCCGGGGACAGAAAAACCGGCCCTCCTCCCCGCGCTGCAGAGACCAGCCCTGGGCAAGAGCGCCCCCTGCAGTCACCCAGCATCATTGCCGAGGAAGCGCTGTCACTCAGCCAAGGCTAGGTGTGCTCATGGCTCTGTCACCCTCACTTCTAAAGCCGCCCTGGGTGGCAGTCATCTTACACCTAGCCAGGGGGCAGGGGCTACTTCGAGAGGAGTATGAAGGGCCATGCCCCAGTGGGCAGATTGAAGGCAGTACCCACGACATGAACCTGGTCTCTGGAGATAAAACGAGACATTCTCTCATGTATTAAAATTCCTGCTCTGTGGTTAATGTTTAGACCACTGGCTTGGCTGCTGGATTCAGCTGGGGGGTAATTCTGACTATATTAAGCTCTAGGTTCCTCGTGTGGATGCCACCAAATCCCTGGTTGAGGAATCCCGTTGGAACAACGCTGTAGATGTTCTGGCAAGATATGGGAGGCAGGCAAGTGGACACATGACACCCAGGTGGCCAGGGCCCAAGACACTTAACAGCCAACATGTTACTTACTTATTTTCTTTTGAAATGTGTTTTTATTGATTTTTTTTTTTTTATAGAGATAGAAACATCGGTGAGAGACAAACATTGAATGGCTGCCTCCTGAGTGCCCCCTACTGGGGATGGAGCCTGCAACCTGGGCATGTGCCCTGACGGGGAATCCAACCAGGACCTCAGTCCATGGGACAATGTTCAATCCACTGAGCCACACCAGCTGGGCCAACACGTTACTTTCAACAGCCCTGTGAGGTTGGCCTTTCCCTACCTACTACTGTGCCTGGAGGTAACACCGCATCCATTGCTGAAGGGTAGATTATATTTCACTGCTGCCCAGCCCATCGAGACCAAAAGTATGTTCACAATCATTAATGCTTAATTAGGTAAAAACAGCCATTATGGAATCAACTCTTCGCTTACTTAGAAAGCTGTGCAGAAATATGGCATTCCTGATTCCTTAGCATCTAATTTGGAAACACAATTTTACAGCTAGTGTGATTCAAGAATGGGTTTATAATTTAAATGTAAAATAGCCCTTCCGACACTCCCATCTCTCCCAAGCAGCAGGTAAGGAAAGAGGAAGGAATTGGCCCCTCACTCTGTAGCTGAGGATGTTCATTAGTTCAAGAACACGCATGAGGAGGCCTACAGTCTTGTCACAAGCCATTTGCAATGGTGATAATTGCTGTCCATCACATACCTCCATGGTGGTAGGACCAAGGGATGAGTAAAAATAATAGGGTACAAATGGTCCAAACCCCCAAATCTATCTGATGATGCCATTTATGAAGGGACCTAAAAAATATAAATAAGGAGTTTTAAACTTTGCTTTGATAAAGCACAAGTGAGGATTGGTGCAAAGAGTAAAGGAAATGATTATGAGTTGGGGAAAATAACAACTAAATATGTGAGACTAAAATGAAATTTCCCCCCACCTTTTGGGTTTTACACAATGTGAACAACCAATCTGGTGATAAGTCATTGAGTAAACTGATACAGGAACTTATGATTTCACAATTCACCAGAAAGACTAAAGTAAAAATGAAAACTCCTTTTAACCAACTGGTAGGTACATTATGAACTTACTATCTGCAATCAAATCATAAAGGGAAGAAGAAAGGAGGCCCAGAAAACTCTGAATATGATCGTAAATATAAATTCATATCCTTAAATCATGTGAAGAGATCTTTGATTAAAGTTTCCTTTTCTAGTATAACTGCTGTGGTTTGTTTCATGATGGCTCCTACCGGTCAAAGACCAGCCCTTGATATATATGGGCTTGTTCCCTCCACTGGGAACAGCACAGCCTACAGCATGTGGTGGCTCGTCACACATCAGCTGTGGACAAATTGAACACATAAGAACCTCGCAAACTAGGATTGCATGAGAACAGCCACATACGCGAACTACACTCAAATTATACAGTATTTGCAGATAGAAGACCAGATGGGTATAAACTCAACCATCGAAGGATTCAACTGTTGGCAAAAATAAGTAAAGGATGGAAATAAATGCCAATAGTAATTGCTGTGTACAGACCCAAGGTCCCTGGGAATGATTTTAAAAAAAAAATTATACTAGTGCCCTTTTAGCAATAAAAAATGAACACATTCATCCCTTCTAGTCTACAACGAGTTTAAGCACCTCAACTTGGGAGACTGCGAATTCTGTTCCTGCAGCTTCTCACAGTGGGTGCCATATTGGACTACTCCCTTAAAAGTGGGAAAAGATAGCCCTGGCCGGGTTGGCACAGTGGTTAGAGCATCACCTGTAGACCAAAGAGTCGCAGGTTCGATTCCAGTCAAGGGCACGTACCTCGGTTGAGATTCGATACCTGGCCCTGGTTGGGGTCATGGGAGAGGCAACCTATCCATGTGTCTCTCTCACATCGATGTTTCTCTCTCTCTCTCTCTCTCTCTCTCTCTCTCTCTCCCTCCTTCCCACTCTATCTGAAGATAAATAGAAAAATATCCTTGGGTGAGGATTTAAAAAAAAAAAAAAAAAGGCCCTGGCCGGTTTGGCTCAGCGGTTAGAGCATCGGCCTGCGGACCAGAGAGTCCCTGGTTCAGTTCCCACTAAGGGCACGTCCCTCGGTTGCAGTTTGTCCCCGGCCCCGGTTGGGGTCGTGTGGGTGGCAGCCACTCAATGTGTCTCTCTCACGTCGATGTTTCTCTCTCCTTCTCTCCCTTCCACTCTATCTGAAGATAAATGCAAAAATGTCCTCAGGTGAGGATAAAAAAAAAAAAAAAAAAAAGAACCATATCCTCGGGTGAGGATAGAAAAAAAAAGACATAGGATCCAGTAAACTTGAATTTTGAACTTTGACATAGGAGGGATGAAGGGAATCTTAAAGATAATGGAGATTCCAAGGAGAAAGTGGAAAGAGATTTCAGAATGGCTGCCAAGTACCAGGCAGGAGTGGATCCAGGCTTTGTGGTGTCTCAGGCTTACATAATTGGGGGATCCTCTTTAAGAAAATAAAACACAAAATTACAAATACAACATTAGGTAAGAAAATGAATATTTATGTGGAATGTGAAAAGAAATAATAAGAAATTGCAATGTTAAAAAGCTGATGAAGCCCTGGCCTGTTTGGCTCAGTGGTTAGAGTGTTGGCCCGCGGACCAGAAAGGCCCGGGTTCGGTTCCGCTAAGGGCACGTACCTCGGTTGCAGTTTGTCCCCAGCCCCGGTTGGGGTTGTGTGGGTGGCAACCACTTGATGTGTCTCTCTCACGTCGATGTTTCCCTTTCTCTCTTCCTCCCTCTCTCCCTCAAGATAAATGCAAAAAAAAAAAAAAAAAAAAAAAAAGCTGATGAATACTACAAATATCATAAAATCCAGAAAAAAAATAGAATATTTTATGAGTTAATTGCTTGATCCATTCTCTAATACTGTTTTCCTCTATATTTTTCAGCTGCATAATATACCTCTCAACATTTTACTATAAAAAATTTAAAACCTATAGAAAAGTTGCGAGAACTGTATAAAAAACACCAAATACCTACCCCCTGAATTCTACACCTAACATTCTACTATACTTACTGTACCACGTATCTGTCCATCTCTCCATTCCTCTACCCATCCATCAGTCCATCTTTTTTTTTAATGCAGAACAGATAGAGCAAGTTGCAGTTGTCAATACATTTTCTGCCAACTACTTCAACATGCATATCATTAATAGAAGATCAATTTTTTAAATAATTTTGCCTTTTAAAATTTGAGGAAAAATTTACATAAGATGAAATGTAAAAATCTTAAGTGAAGGCTGCATACTTTTAAAAAATCATTTCTTCATATGACAATAATTTTGTAATATTTTTCTGCAGAGAGGGAAATTATTTAGTCTTTTCTTGAGCATGGCTAATCAAGGACTGTGAGCCTTGGACTTATTTTTGAGAGTAGGGATGTATAAAATAAACAACTTCACATATACATAGTGAAAGGTTAAAGTCGGTGGTGCACGGGCAGGCTAAATAGCAATCCCAGGCAGTGAATAAAGAAAATTGGATTTATTGAAAAAGAAGGGAATGGGCAATGGGGATATCCAAAGGGAAGGGCTACACATCACTGAGCCATGGGGTATTGGGTCGATGATGTCAGCTCCTAGGAGCTGGAGTTTTCATCCTTAAATGCAACCACTGGCGGAAGCCTTTGTCGTCAGTGGGTTTTGGGGTCTTGGTTGGTGGGTTTGGGCAGTGGGGTTGGGTCTACAGGAATGCGGATGTTTCTTTGGCAGTTTGAGTTCCTTATATGGCTTTGATTTCTGGTGTCCAGCATTTCCTGTCTGACAAGTCCTGGTCTTTGTTCTCCTGTGGCGGGAAGCTTCAACAAAATGGCCCTTAAAAATGATATTGCCTTGTAAATCCTAACACAGAGTACTGTATGGAATGCTGGTACAGGTTCAAGCAGAATTCTGATAAATTCTATTTACATGTTTCCCACCAAAAAAACAACTGTACAGTGCATTTATAATTGTAAGTATATTTCTGCCAGGAGAGAACTGAATTGCTGAGAACTGAATCCATCACTTACAATTTCTTACATCCGATGAATGGACAAAAAAAATTCCACAGACTAGCTTCTGGCTCTGTTACATTCAGGCCTTGTTTCTCCTCCCCTATTCAATCTACTTTTACTGCCAGGGACCATAGAACATGTTCATATCCTGTGGTCCCTTTTAAAAATATGTTTTTACTGATTTTTTTTAGAGAGAGAGGAAAGGAGAGAGAGATACATCGACACCCCGCACCGGGGGGATTGAGCCCGAAACCCGGGCATGTGCCCTGACCTGGAATTGAACCGGGACCTCTCAGTCCATGGGATGACGCTCAATCCACTGAGCCACACCAGCCGGGCTCCTGTTATAACCTTTGACCATGCACCTGCAGGTTACAACCGAGGGTGAGTTAGCACAGTAGGAGGGAGGAATATTCCTGAAGCAATTCCTATGGGGTTGGCTGACCTAACTTTATACAAATGTGATACAAACTACATAAATGAATTCAATTAAATCTAAACTGAGTGGATCTCCAACTCACTTCTCCTTGGTTGGATCCCAAAACTTCAATGTGGAGGAAATGTGACAGAAGGAAAGTTGGGCCCTGGCCAGTTTGGTTCAGCGGTTAGAGCGACAACCCATGGACCAAAGAGTCACGGGTTCGATTCCAGTCAAGGGCACGTACCTGGGCTGCAGTTCAGCCCCAGCCCTGGTTGGGGTCAGGCAGGAGGCAACCAATTGATGTGTCTCTCTCATGTGGATGTTTCTCTCTCTTTCTCTCCCTCCCTCCCTCCCACTCTATCTGGAGATAAATGGAAAAATATCCTCGGGTGAGGATTTTTTTTTTTTTTTAAAGGAAAGTTGGATAGGAAAGAGACAGCTGATTGAACCAATCACAATTAAAATATCTTACTTAGCTGCCCTGGCCGGTATGGCTCAGTGGTTAGAGCATTGTCCCTCAAACTGAAGGGTCTCGGGTTTGAAAGGGTTAATAATGTTTTAACAAAATTAAACTCCATTCTGACCCTCAGTTGCTGCACGTGCACACCTTGGCAGTTTCTCCTTGAAAACATGAGGGCCTTGAGAAACCCGAAGATAAAGGGTTGATGAAGGCCTTGAGAAACTCAGAGACCATAAGAAAAAAAAGAGATTAATGATGGCCCTGACCTCTGCCAGAGCAGACTCCTTACCTCTGAGACAACTCCTACCAACCCAGACAACAATTACAGAGAGTGTGAGGTTTTTTTTTCTTTTTGAGTGTAGTTTTTTTTAGTTTCTGTAGTTTGCCACTATAAAGCCTAGAGAAAAAAGGGACTGGACGGCTAAGCTTTCAGGCTTGGCCCCTGTCCTGCACCCAGGCGGATATAATAAAGCATCTTTGCTCTACATTGGCCTTGTGTTGTGGATGTGATCTCCCGCCGGCACGCACACACCTTTTATTTGGTGCCGAAACCCGGGAGGTCTGTGAGGACCCTGCATTGGGGGCAACCGCGGGCCCCTGGAGTCCTCCAGGCCTCCTGTCGGACCGGGATCGATCACATCCTCAGCCGGATACTGGACCTCCAACCTTTCCTGCCAATCCAGCATCAACACCGGACACTAATTCACGGGTGAGTGTTCATTTGCCTACCGGTCTGATTCTCCGGGCTGTCTCGTTATCCTCCGTCCGGGACAAGAGAGCCAGGCTCTCAGTCACTACTGTGTGATCGTCCCTCCGAAAATCCAGCGCTGGTCGGGACAAGCTCCTCGGGAACCAGGTTCCCTCAGCTCACCATATATCTGGGGACGCCTGGTATAGGTGAGTTGCACGTCTCTCTGCTCTAGGGGAGAAGCGGGGACGCCTTCTTCTTCCTCTAGAGTATCCGTCCGTCGGACCGCTAGGCCGCAACATCTCACACCACAACATGGGAAACGCTCAATCTGCCATCCCTCGTACAACACCCCTAGGATGTCTCCTAAAGAATCTACAGACCCTAGGGCTCGCTCAGGACTTGCGTCCCAAGCGACTCATTTTTTACTGCAATACCGCATGGCCTCAATATAAATTAGACAATGGGTCACAGTGGCCTGAGAACGGCACCTTCGATTTCAACATTCTCACTGACCTAGACAATTTCTGTCGAGGGCAAGGAAAATGGTCTGAGGTTCCTTACATCCAGGCTTTTTTTGCACTCAGAACACACCCCTCTTTATGCGACTCTTGCTCTCCCTCCCAAATTTTCCTGCTGCACTCTAATCCTCCCAAACCTCCTTCTGAAGACAGCGCGCTAACTTCTCCTGTTTCCTCCTTTGACCCAGCCGATCTCACTCCACCACCTCCTCCCTCAGCCCCTCCGGCAGGGTCTTCTCCTCCAGCCCCTTCTGCGGGCCCCCCACCCTACCCTGAGCCTCCTACTCCAGTTTCGTCTCCTCTACACCCGCAAGTGACTCCCTCACACACACGATCGGGAACCATCTTTGGTCCCTATCCGTCCCCAACCTCAGCCCCCGTTTTAGAATGTCCCCTGAGGGAAGTAGCAGGAGCTGAAGGGATTGTCAGAGTTCATGTCCCCTTCTCTCTCTCAGATTTGTCCCAGATAAATAAAAGACTAGGATCCTTTACTGAGGATCCCACCAATTATACTCAGGAATTTGAGTACCTTACCCAGTCTTATGATCTAACTTGGAATGATATTCATGTTATTCTCTCTTCCACCCTTAATCCGGAAGATAAAAATCGAGTCTGGATTAGTGCTCAGGGCCATGCTGATAATCTGAGGCGACAGGCCCCCACTAACCCCGTAGGGGCCGAAGCAGTCCCTAGCCAGGACCCCAGGTGGAATTATCAGGACAATGAGGCAGGTAGGAGAGCCAGGGACCATATGGTAATATGCCTCATTGAGGGGCTTAAAAAAGCCTCACACAAAGCGGTTAACTATGAAAGACTATCTGAAATAATTCAGGAAAGGAATGAAAACCCTGCAACCTTTCTATCCCGCCTTACACAGGCCATGAGAAAATATACTAACTTAGATCCCACTAGCCCAGAAGGAACTGTCATTTTAAACCTGAGATTTATCTCTCAGTCAGCCCCGGACATTAGAAAAAAGTTACAAAAACTTGAAGATGGCCCTCAAACCCCTCAACGGGAACTTCTAAATCTAGCCTTTAAGGTGTTCAATAATCGCGATGAAGAGGCTAAACAGCAAAGAATAGCAGAATTCCAAATGCTTGCCTCTGCCATCAGAGCCCCCTCTAATCAAAGGAGCCAGCAAACCCCCTTCAGGGGACAAAAGAAGGGCACCCACCAGGATCAGCAGAGCGAGCCTCCAGGCCCCTGCTTTAAATGCAATCAGATTGGCCACTGGGCGAGACAGTGCCCCAATCCCCGACCACCGCCTAGGCCATGTCCTCAATGTGGAGGACCCCACTGGAAGTCGGACTGCGGACAGACTGCGCAGAGTCGGTCCTCATCCCTTCCTCTGGCTGGCGGATCGGGCAATCCAGGCCTTGATCTGATTGGCCTCGCGGCTGAAGACTGAAGGTGCCCAGGAACGGACGCCCCGACTGTCATCTCGAACTCCGAACCTCGGGTAACTCTGATGGTAGCAGGTAGGCCAATTTCATTTTTAATAGATACCGGGGCAACCTACTCTGCCCTCCCTGAATTCAAGGGACCTCTTCAACGGTCTGGGATTTCAGTTGTGGGAATTGACGGCCAAATATCACAGCCCAGGGCAACCCAGACACTCACTTGTTCTCTAGGCCCCTATATCTTTCTCCACTCATTTTTAGTGTTACCAGCCTGCCCCACTCCCTTGTTAGGGCGGGACATTCTATCTAAACTCCATGCCACTTTAACCCTTACTCCCTCTCTCTCCACCAACCACTCTCAGTCTTTACTTTGTCTCCTCCAAGAATCGGCCTCCTCTCCTAAAACAACCCCCCCACCACTACCTCCAGAACTGGTTAACCCCATAGTGTGGGACACATCCCTCCCCTCTGTAGCTAAACACCATACTCCAATCAAAATATCTCTCAAAGATCCCTTATCTTTCCCTTCCCAGAAACAATACCCTATTCCCCCAGAAGCACAAAAAGGACTGAAACCTGTCTTAACCCGACTCCTAAAGAAAAATTTACTCCGCCCTACCAATTCTCCCTATAATACTCCCATCTTGCCTGTACGCAAGCCTGACGGATCTTACCGCCTAGTACAGGACCTCCGCATTATAAATCAAGCCGTTCAGCCGATACACCCCGTTGTTCCTAACCCATATACTCTCCTCTCTCAAATTCCGGCTAACACACAGTTCTTTACGGTCCTAGACCTTAAAGATGCCTTTTTTACTATTCCCTTACATCCAGACTCTCAAAATCTTTTTGCTTTCACCTGGACTGACCCAGACACTGGACAGTCCCAACAGCTAACCTGGACTGTTCTCCCTCAAGGATTTCGGGACAGTCCCCATCTGTTTGGGCAGGCCATAGCCAGTGACTTGCGGCAATTAGACATAAAAGGGTCGACTCTTCTTCAGTATGTTGATGACCTCCTCCTTTGTAGTCCCACCAGAGAAGATTCTGAGAAACATACCACCCGTTTGTTGAATTTCCTTGCAGAGAAAGGGTATCGGGTTTCTCCTAAAAAGGCTCAACTTACAACTCCACGAGTAACCTACTTAGGGCTCACTCTCACTCCCCATTCCAGAGGGATCCCTGCAAGCCAAATCTCCCTCATCTCTGAAACCCCGGTCCCAGAGACTAAACAGGAGCTTCTTTCATTTTTAGGCTTGGCGGGTTACTTCAGGCTGTGGATTCCTAATTTTGCACTTCTAGCTAAACCTCTATATCAGGCCGCTAAAGGGAGTCTTAATGAACCCTTAAATCCTGTCACTCCTATTAAGGCTCCTTTTCAGAAACTACAGCAAGCTCTCACCCAGGCTCCTGCCCTCACTCTGCCAGACTTAACCAAGCCATTTATTTTATACATAGATGAAAGGCAAGGAGTAGCAGTTGGACTTCTGGGGCAGCTGAAGGGGCCCACCCTCCAGTCTGTAGCGTATCTCTCCAAACAGCTGGATAACACCGTCCTGGGATGGCCCCCATGCCTCAGGGCTTTAGCAGCCGCGGCAGTCCTCACCCTAGAGAGCCTAAAAATTACCCTTCATAGCCCAGTCACTGTCCACTCCTCTCATAATTTAAAGGATATGCTATCTCAGAGACACTTACAAAACTTAATGTCACCCTCTCGCATTCAGCAGCTACACACTTTATTCCTCCAGACGCCTCAGGTCTCAGTAACATCTACTTCTCCTCTTAATCCAGCAACTTTACTTCCTTTACCATCCAAAGGAGAAAAGGAAAGGACACATTGCTGTTTAGAAATCTTAGACTCCTGTCTATCTCCCTTTCCTCATATCAAGGACAGCCCCCTTCCAAAGGCAGATCATACTTGGTTCATTGATGGCAGCGCCTACAGCAAGCAGGGTGCCTCCTATGCCGGTTATGCAATTGTAACCCTGGAACCTAAAGAGGTTATTGAGGCTGGTCCCCTCCCTCGAGGCACAACCTCTCAAAAAGCAGAACTAGTCGCCCTAATCAGAGCTCTAACCTTAGCAAAGGACCAGAGGGCAAACATCTACACTGACTCTAAATATGCCTTCCATATCCTGCATTCACATGCTTCCATCTGGGCTGAAAGGGGCTTTCTCTCAACCCAGGGGACACCTATAATTAATGGTAAATTGATTAAAAAACTCCTCGATGCGGCCCGCTGTCCTCTAGAGGCAGCTATTATACACTGCAGGGGCCATCAAACCCATGGAACTTCGACTGCTCTAGGCAACAATTTTGCTGACACAATCGCCAAACAGGCAGCCAAGGAACCCTTACAGGGCCAATTTCTTTCTCTAGCCTTAATAGAGCCTGTTTACTCTCCCTCCGAAAAAGCAGATTTTCAAGCACAGGGGTACCAAACTGAAGGCCCATGGTTCCTCCTAAATGGCCGATATATTTTGCCTGAAGAACAGGCCGATTCCATCTTACACACTTTACACCAGTCCTTCCATGTGGGCCACAGACCCCTGACCCGTTTATTACTCCCTGTACTTGCTTGCTCACGCCTGTCAGACAGATTACAGAAAATAACTAGGAGATGTCAACTTTGCTATGCTGTCTCCCCCCAAGGGTGCCTTAAACCTCCTTCTTATCCTACACATCAGGCAAGGGGTCTGACCCCAGGACAAGATTGGCAAATTGATTTTACACATATACCCCCAATTAAGAAAATCAAATACCTCCTAGTGTTAGTAAATACCTTTTCAGGATGGGTTGAGGCTTTCCCAACCACCTCCGAAACTGCCGGAACAGTTACACAAACTCTCTTAGACCATATCATTCCCAGATTTGGGTTACCAAACAGCATACAGTCTGATAATGGTCCTGCCTTTGTCAGTCGCATCACCCAAGAAGTTTCTGAAACTTTAAACATAAAATGGCACCTCCATATACCTTACCGACCACAATCCTCTGGCAAAGTAAAAAAAATGAATTCAATTCTTAAAGCACAATTAACCAAATTGACTCGGGAAATGAGACAGACTTGGGTCACGGCCTTACCTCTAGCGCTCATGAGAATCAGGTCTATACCAAGATCCCCCACTTTTTATAGCCCTTTCGAGCTAATGTATGGCCGGTCATTTCTACTAGGACCTGCCCCAGACCCAGATAATTCACCTCCTATTGGAGATTATATCCCTGCTCTAAATCTCACCAGAACTCTCCTGCGAGAGGCTGCTAACCGTCTGCTACCTCTTCCAGAACCCGAGCCTAGGGCAGAGGACAGTCTAGCTGGGAAGGAAGTCCTGATCCGCCAACTCTCAGACAAGCTTCAGCCTCGGTGGACCGGACCTCACGTAGTCATCTGCAGCACCCCCACAGCTGTGAGGGTGCGCGGACTCCCCCACTGGATCCATCGGACCAAGGTCAAGGCAGTCCCGTCGGAGCAGCAGGACACCTGGAAAGCGGAGATTAAGGAAGGCAAAAACACGGGCCCTTCCACTCTACCTGGACCATCGCCTAAACCTAAGTATTCCTGCTCCCCCTTAGGACCCACCAAGGTCAGACTAACCAAAATCCCAGAAGACGAGCAACCTGAGCCGTGAGTAACCATGATTTTCCCTTGGCAACAGCAAGAACAAACATTCCAATTTACTCTACTCTTTCTTATCTCCCTATTCCCAGGGGGACATTTTGCCCCCATACCCTCTCTTCTAGAATCATCACATCTGGAACGCTCCCTTAGTCTTACTCAAGATCTTCTAATTAAGGCTAATTCCTCCTATGCAGCCAGCTGCTGGATGTGTCTCTCCATGTCCACCTCAGCCTACTCTGCTCTACCTATTCCGAGCAGTGACACCTATCTTCTTCCGACCACTCTTATCTATAGAGTTCAGAAGGGAGCCACCTTCTTTGAGAGAGCTGATACTCTCCTAGGAGATTATCCCACCTCAGCCGCCAACCGAGCAAACAGGCTATATCATACCTACTATTCGCATCTTGAGGAATTTAAACCTTCAACCCCCCCTGCCCAAGGGCCAGTCACTCTTAATACCCCTCTCCTTTTACCCGCTCCCTTATGTTTTACTGCTCGAGGCACCGTCCCAGTAGGCCACCTTCCCTCTAAACTCTGTAACATCACAGTAAACATTCAATTTCCCCAGAACCATCAAAATAGCCAGGTCAATTATCAGGTATCTCCAGAAGCAAACGGATTATTTATTAATCCCGTTCGCTTCACAGAACCCCCTATTCTTATGGCCTCACAGCACAAGTGCTCCTATCCCACTAGCAGACTCCACCCGTGGCTCACTACTTCCTCCTTAAAGTTACTCTGCTCAAAACAATCCTCTACTCATATCTCCCCCCTTGTCGGGGCTGCACTTTCCTCTACCCTGACTGCCTGGAGCTCAGAGACAGTAGGACGGAGCCGGCCACTCATCCATCTATTCTCTCTTCATCTCTCGGCTTGCATCACCCAATCGGGAGCTTTCTTTTTATGTGGAACTAACACCTATATGTGTCTCCCAACTAATTGGACAGGAACTTATACCCTGGTCTATCTCACCCCAAACATCAACCTAGTTCCACCCCATGAGCCTCTCCCAGTTCCTAGGACTCGACTGGTCAAGCAAAAGAGCAAACGAGCAGTACAGGTAATCCCTCTCCTAGCTGCCCTAGGAATCACTACAGCGGTGGGCCTGGGGGCGGGGGGACTAGGCACCTCCCTGTCTTACTTTCACTCTCTCTCCGAAGACCTCCAGAGCTCCCTAGAAGAAATTGCCTCCACTCTGGTGAGACTCCAAGATCAACTCGACTCCCTGGCCGCTGTCACATTACAAAATCGCCGAGGCCTGGACCTCCTAACGGCAGAAAAAGGGGGTATCTGTGTCTTCCTAGAAGAACAATGTTGCTTCTATCTCAACCAGTCAGGGCTGGTTAGAGACGCAGCAACTAAACTAAAGGAACGGGCTCAACGAATCCGTAAAAGACAGAAGGGGTCCTGGGATCAATGGCTCCACACAAACTGGGTGTCTTGGCTATTACCATTTATCGGTCCGCTCACCCTCATTTTTATCATTTTAGCATTTGGACCCTGCCTCTTGCGCCTGATTACTAAATTTGTACAAAATCGGTTGCAAATTTTAGTCAACCAGACGGTTGGACAATTTGTCCTAGCACAGGTGAAAGGATCCTATCACCCCATTCCCCAAGAAGTTATCTAACAATTCCTTTTAGGAGTCCACGACAACCCCATACCTGCAGGAAGTAGACAAAGAGAAACTTCGCCCCTTCTCCCTTTTTTTATCATTATAAGGTGGGAATGAAAGGGTTAATAATGTTTTAACAAAATTAAACTCCATTCTGACCCTCAGTTGCTGCACGTGCACACCTTGGCAGTTTCTCCTTGAAAACATGAGGGCCTTGAGAAACCCGAAGATAAAGGGTTGATGAAGGCCTTGAGAAACTCAGAGACCATAAGAAAAAAAAGAGATTAATGATGGCCCTGACCTCTGCCAGAGCAGACTCCTTACCTCTGAGACAACTCCTACCAACCCAGACAACAATTACAGAGAGTGTGAGGTTTTTTTTTCTTTTTGAGTGTAGTTTTTTTTAGTTTCTGTAGTTTGCCACTATAAAGCCTAGAGAAAAAAGGGACTGGACGGCTAAGCTTTCAGGCTTGGCCCCTGTCCTGCACCCAGGCGGATATAATAAAACATCTTTGCTCTACATTGGCCTTGTGTTGTGGATGTGATCTCCCGCCGGCACGCACACACCTTTTAGGGTTCGATTCCCTGTGAAGGGCAAGTACATGTTTTGCAGGTTCAATCCTGAGTTTGGGAGACAGTCAATCTATGTGTTTCTTTCACATCGATGTTTCTCGCTCTCTCCCCCTTCCACTCTCTCTAAAAATCAATGGAAAAAATATCCTCAAGCGAGGATTAACAACAACAACAAAAATCTCACTTTGCTACTTTTACAAAATTCACGATCACGTGGATACATTGCTAAAGCGAATGAGGGCTTCTGAAGCATAAGTTTCATTAGCTTCACGGGAAACCCACTGCTGGCTAACAGGGCAACCAGTCAGAGCACTCCAGGAGAGGTTTCTACGTGATCAAATGTATAGACAACTGAATGGGTCCCTGTATAATGAGAGATTTAGCAATTGGTGAAGAATCGGGGCTTGAATATTCTGGTGTGTTCAGAGGAAACAATAAAAATGAAGAATAAGACAATTATTAACTCCATGGAAAACAAAAAGTTGTTCAGGAAAATAAAAGTCATCATAATTTACTGTATGACTCAGCTATAAATAACTTTTATTGGCATAGTAATGTAAACTCTGGAAATTTACTTATCTGCATTCCAACATAACTCTCTTAGGAGGTTGGAGGAATAGAAAGAGTAGTATATGGTGGGGGCAGGGGCTGAAAGAGAGTGGAATCCTTATCTTTCTTAACAGGATGTGCATAAATAATGCCTAAAATAAAATTAAAAAAATCAGGGAGCAATACAAGGAAGCAATTTTGAGATAATGGAAGCAGCTAAAATAAGTAAAAGCAATTGCCTCTGAGAAGGGAGAGAGGGACCAGGGACGGCTTTGCTTTTTTTCTTTTTCTTTTTTATTTGATTTTAGAGAGAGAGGAAGGGAGAGAGAGGAAGAGAGAGAAACATTGATGTGAGAGAGAAAAATTGATCGGTGGGAATCGAACCTGCCAAGTTCTGGCACAGGGGACATTGTCCAACCAACTGAGCCACACCAGCCAGGGCTTCTTTTGTTTTTCTTTCTTTTTTTAAAACCAAATTTGTAGAACAATGTAACTCTTGAAATTTGCACTATGTGAGTATATCTGTGGGACTGATAAAATCCCTAGATTACAGGATATGAGTGTTTTTTAATTTGTAATTTTTATCCAAATTATCAGGGCAAATCATCTGAAAATTTTCAAACATCAGGAATAAAGAGAGACTCTTACAAACTTCAAGAAAGAGAAAACACAAAGACACATCAGAATGGCACTGGATGTGTTGATCTTTAAAATATACATTTAAGATCACATTTGTTATATTTTTATACAACATTTCTGGGTATCTGTGTTGGGAGTGGTGGTGGTTTAGTTAACACAGTTTGTCTTACTTCCAGAAGAGCTAAAATATGAGTTCAATAAAAGTAGGGACCCTTGCCCAGCTGGTATGGTTCAGTGGTTGAGCATCGACCCATGCACCACGAGGTCCCTGTTTTGAGCTGGATCCCTGGTGGGGGGCCTGCAGGAGGCAGATGATCAATGTTTCTCTCTTATTGATGTTTCTATCTTTCGCTCCCTCTCCCTTCCTCTCTCTCTAAAAATCAATAATAATAAAAAAAGTAGGGACCCTGTTCATGCATTTATTCATGTTACTGTAAGTATCTAGAGCATATTAAGCGTCAGAAATCCACATTGATTTTTAACCTAATAATGCTTCGTTACTTTTCATGGCTGCATAGTATTTCATGATATAAATGCATCGTAATGTATTTAACGTTATTGATGAACACATTGGCTTTTTCCAGTGTTTTGTGTGATTAAATATTACTGAATGAAAATCCTCATTCACACAGATTAACACAATTTTTAAAAGGATAGCCAGAGGCCCTGGCTGGTTTGGCTCAGTTGTTAGAGCATCAGCCTGTGGACCAAAGGGTCATCGTGGTCAAGGGCATGTACCTGGGTTGCAGGTTCAATCCCTGGTCCCAGTCTGGGGTCATGCGGGAGGCAACCAATCAAGGTGTCTCTTTCTCTCTCTCTCTCTCTCCCTCCCTCCCTCTCTCTCTCTCCCTCCCTCCCTCCCCCTCCCTTCCTCCCTCTCTCTCTCTCTCTCTCTCTCTCTCTCTCTCTCTCTCTCTCTCCTTTCTCTCCCTCTCTCCCTCCCTGCCTTCCACTCTGTCTAAAAATTAATGGAAAAATATCCTCAGGGGAGGCTTCACAAATATAAAATAATAAAATAAAAAGATGAAAGGATAGCCAGGATAAATTCTTACAAGGGAGTTTCTTAGGTCAGAAGAAATAATATAAATGGCAAAGGAGCAAAGTGAGGCACAGAGTGGACAGGAGTACGGAAAAGCCCATTTGGGTAGCCACTATCACACCAAGGCACCTCGGGCCAATTAATTTGGGGGGATTTCTCAAGGCAAGGGGAGACTGCGTTTTGGCCTACTATACATGAGCTTGGTTATTTTAATTATGAAAAAAATAATAAATTAATTTCCCTAGAAATGAGTGCATAGTGGGAGCAACAGGGCATGGAAGGAATAGAAGACTTGGACTTAGGGAAACCGTAGTTCCAATGCTAGCTCTGCTTCCCATCTAACTATGTGACTGAATTGATTAGCTATTTATGCACATAAAACCACCTGTAAACTCAGTGGCTTCAAAAACATTTAGTTCACAATTCTGTGCGTCAGCAATTTAGGCCAGTTCTTCTGGTCTCCCTGCATTCCCTCGGGTGCCTGCAGCCACCCACAGGCTCTGCTTCCAGGAACTGGCAAGCTGTTTGTTAACCTATGTACCTCTGTTGTCCATGTGGTTTCTCATCCTCCAGCAGGCTAGCCCTAACTCATTCTCCTGGAAAACGCAAAGGTTCAAGAAAGAGGGTGGCAGTGTGCACGACCACATCTAGGGGTACAGGTGGGGTACACTGTCACTTCCATCTGCATTTTATTCTCTAAAGTCCCAAGGCCAGCTCAGGTTCAATGGATTGGAAGAAAATAGACCCCATTCAAAGACTGGTAGAGTCATATTGCAAAGAGAGTGGGTACGGAAGGCCATTTATTAGGGCCATAGAACTGCAATCAGTCTACTACAGTGACTTTGGGCAAGTTAGCTAATCTTTATGAACCTCAGTTACATTGTGTTTTAACTGAAAATAACACATATCTGAAAGGTTTTAATAAAGAATAGAAATAATATACCTGTTACTATTACTAGTGAGCATAGCATTTATTAATTTCTCTGAAAACTTTTTGACATAAAGCCATGGCTTTCTTCTTGTTCTTGATTCAGTGCAAGTCTGTTTCAGCCTCAGGGCCTTTGCACTTGCTATTTCCTTTCTCTAGAATGCTCTTGTCCCAGATCTTCATGTGACTAGCTTTTTCTTTTCACTGAGGACTCAGTTCAATTCTCTCATCCTCAAACATGCCTCCCTGACCAACCTACCTAATGCTCCTACTCCCCTTCTTCACCTTCACCCTCCATAAAATTTCTGTTTATTTCCTTTTAACATTTGTCAATATCTAAAAATCATAATATATTAATTTGCTTATTTTTTATTGCCTATTTCTTCCACTAAAATACAAGCTCC
This sequence comes from Tadarida brasiliensis, assembly GCA_030848825.1. Classification (NCBI taxonomy): domain Eukaryota; kingdom Metazoa; phylum Chordata; class Mammalia; order Chiroptera; family Molossidae; genus Tadarida; species Tadarida brasiliensis. The sequence goes on from CM061262.1 coordinate 15,803,509, forward strand.
TTGAAAGTAGTAACCCTGCCCCATGTATTCGCTGATTTGTATCGCCAGTAGTAAACTCAGCTGGCATTTGGAACTCAATAAAACACTTGTTGAATTAACTACTTAACTAACTGATCGTTGAATGGATAAAGATTAGGTTAGGTTCTGGGGTAATGGCACATATGTTGGGGAAATTTTTCCGAAGTGTACTGGAACCGACCTCCAAAGGAGAATGGGGCCGAGAGACCCGAGAAAGACGATAACTCCAGAATTTTAAAAAGAGTTTATTAAGGGAAATTATAGATAGAAGCAGAGTCTTAGGCGGCAGCATGACTATGGATCTCAACACCCAAAAGGGAATGGTTGACTTGCTATATGGTGTATAGCCTCCAGGAACACAGGTGGCTTATAGACAAATGGTAAGTGTTTTTTAAAAGCTGTATGTTCCAGCCCTGACCAATTTGGCTCAGCGGTTAGAGCATCAGCCCTCGGACCAAAGGGTCACAGGTTTGATTTCTGATCAAGGGCACGTACCTGGATTGTAGGTTCAATCCCTGGCCCCAGTTGGAGTCTTGCGGGAGGCAACCATTGATGTGTCTCTCTCACATCAATGTTTCTCTCCCTCTCTCCCTCCCTTCCATTCTATCTTAAAAAAAAATCAATGGAAAAGTATCGTTGGGTGAGGATTAACAACAACAAAAAAAGAGTTGTATGTCCCAAAGCTTGGAGAAATGACCATGTAATTACTCACCTGCCTTTACTTCCCACCCTGGTTTCTGCAATGGCTTCCTAACTGTCCCCCCTGTCTCTTTTATGGCCTGGACTGCGCTTCTGCATCTCTCGTATCCCCCGAAAAGATATGTTGAAGCCTTTTCAACATGTGAATGTAAGCTTATTTGGAAATAAGGTCTTCAGCTTAATGGACCAACTTCTCTATGTAAGAACATTCCTTTCAGCTGACATGGGCCCACCCCTCCTGGGGTGAACTGGCCATCACTGAGAGCAGTGATGGTGTCACTGCTCTTAAGATGGTGTCATGGACGAGACAAGCACTAGAAACCATTTTGCCTGACAACATAGATTGGTTACTTTAGTAGGGGGAGAAATAGGAAATTAGGTGAAGATTTGGAATCATGTCTGGGCCCAGTAAGAAGCCACAGTGAAAAGCCCTGAATAGAAAGAATGTCCTGGGTGCTTGGGAATGATAGGTGGCCACCAAAACGGGCCTTTTTTACACTCCTGTCCACACCAAGCCTCACTTTGCTCCTTTGACCCTTTCACCAGTTACATTATTCCTTTTGACCTAGTAAACTCCCTTGTGGGAACTTGTCCTCTGGCTACACTCAAAAAGAGTTTGCCCATCTATATGAATAGGGAATTTCACTCAGTATTATTTTAATCACACCAAACACTGGAAAGAGCCAATGAGTTCATCAATACGGTTAAATACATCATGATGAGTTTATAGCATGGAATACTATGCAGTCATGACAAACGATGAGGCATTATTAGGTTAAAAATTAATATGGATTTCTGTTTTATTCATTCATTTAATAAATATTTATTGAGCACCTAATATGCTTCAGACACTGTTCTAAGAACATGAATATGTGCATAAAAACAGGGATCTTGGCCCCGGCCGGTGTGGCTCAGTTGGTTCAGTGTTGTCCCATGCACTGAGGTCACCAGTCAGGACACATGCCCGGGTTTCGGGCTCGATCCCTAGTAGGGGGTGTGCAGGAAGCAGTCAACAGGCATTTCTGTTTCTCTCTCTCTCTCTCTCTCTCTCTCTCTCTCTCTCTCTCTCTCTCTCTCCCCCCTCTCCCTTTCTCTCTCTTCCTAAAATCAATAAACATATTAAAAACAAAACAAGGTCCTGGCCTTTATTGAATTCACAATTTAGCTATTTTGGAAATATGACCAATTTTATTACCTAAATCACCACCACTCCCAACACCAATACCTACACATTTTGGATGAAAATATGATAAATATGATCTAAAATGCATATTTCAAAGGCTGACACATCTGGTGCCATTCTGATTCTGGAGCCTTTGAGTTTTTTCTTTCCTGAAGTTTGTAGAATTCTTTCTTTGTCCCTGCTATTCTAAAGTTTCCCGATGGCTGCCAGGATGTCACTGTTTTAAAACAATTGTCTTAGGTACTAGATGGGCTGCCTCAATTCAGACTCTTATGTCTCTCAGTTCTTGGAAATTTTCTTCGTAATTTATAGTCTTCCATTTTGTCGTTGTTAATGTTCTCTCTTTTAGAACTCCTATTATTCAGAGCTTTTGCATTTTAAATATCTAAAAGCATTTTTTTTTGTGGTTGTTCCTGGATGTTTCTTTTCCCCAGCCTCCCGTTCTTTCATAGATGTAAAAATCTTCAGTCCCAAGAACTCCAATGACATTTTAAAAACAACTTTTCAACTTTCTGATTTGTTTGTGTTTCCTCCTTTTCCATATTTTTCAGTCTTTGCTCAAATATCTGTGTGCAATTGCTTGCCTGCTCATAGTCAAGAATGGGTCACTAAAAAGATGACTGGGAGTTCTTTGTACATGGGTGAGGTGACCTGACTGTAGCATTCTGTTATGGACTAAGTTGTGTCCTTCTCCCCCACATTCACAAGTTAAAGCCTTAACCCCCAAGGTGACTATATTTGGAGATGGGGTCCTTAAGGAGGTAATTAAAATTAAACGAGGTCATAAGGGTGGGGCCCTAATCCAATGGGACTGGTGTTCCTGTAAGAAGAGAAGAGACATCAGAGACCTCTCACACACACGCACAGAGGAAAGGGCATGTGAGGACACAGAGAGAAGGTGGCCATCTGCAAGCCAAGGAGATAGGCTTCACCAGAAACCAACCTTGTTGGCACCTTGATCTTGGACTTCCAATTTCCAGAACTGTGAGAAAATAAATTTCTGTTATTTAAGCCACCCAGCCTGTGGTATTGTTATAGCAGCCCAAGCTGACTAATATAGGGTTCTAGCCCCTGGCGGATTTTCTTTCTTTCAGTCTCTCTGGAGAAGATTCTTCCAAACTCCTGTCTGGGAGGTATAAGCAGCCACTGGTGTTCTCAGAGCGAGGGGAAATGCACTGGGGCGAGCCTCTTCAGCGTACAGACTTTGAATTAATGCTCTAGTATTCAGTACAATGTCCCTGTCCTTAGCTGTACCTGGTGTCTCCCAGTCCAAAGACCTTCATGTACAACCTCTCTAGAGAATAAAACTCCAGTCTCTTCCAGAATGGGAGATGGGAGCATCTAACTTCCTGCTTATTTTTATCATCACTTCACCCACTTTCAAAGTAACTCGGTGCTTCAAATTTCTAAGTCTTTCAGAGTTCTGCATATGAACCAGCTTGATTCTGAATTGTTCTACTGCTGGCGTGTGTTTCAGTATTCTCTGATTGCCAAGTCAGTTACTTCTCATCCATTGGCTTTCCACCTTTTCCAAAATGTTGGCGCTGTCATTCTCACTCCTCCCTTCCTCTCTCTCTAAAAAAAATCAAGTAAAAAAAAAACACATACACACTATTAGGTGTTGTTGTTTTTCCTTTATTGATTTCAGAAAGAGAGGAAGTAAGAGGGAGAGAGAGATAGAAACATCGATGATAGAGAACATCGATTGGCCGCCTCCTGCATGCCCCACACTGGGGATCAGGCCCACAACCTGGGCATGTGCCCTGACCGGGAATCGAACCAGTGACCTCTTGGTGCATGGGTCAATGCTCAACCACTGAGCCACACCAGCCGGACCACTATTAGGTATTATACATACAAACTACAAGGGTCTAAAGTTCTAACTTGTCACAGGATAGATGTTCTCAGAATCATGTTTCCCGGTATGATGTCAGTTGGGAAGATGGAACCCTGGTGGAACCCAGGCCACTCTGAATAAGCTAAAGGCATCAAGGAGATGTTTTCTGGTGTTGCCTCTCAGGTGATGTCTCACACATACATAACCTTCCCCTGAGCATATGTTTCTTCTCCTGGAAGCCCTTCATCCTTTCTTTTTTTCCCCTTTACTGACATGAGGTATTCATTATGCCATGTTTAACTGGAAGTTGGAGCTCTGGTTCTAATGCCCACATGGGAACATAAGACAAGAACTTAGGTCCGAGAAACATGAATTGAAACTGAGATCCCTACCTAAAGTCAGGGCTTTCAAAGCAATGTAACATCAGTGAACAAACAGACTGGAGCAAAACTCACTGACTGGCAGAGGGAAACAAAGAAGCTTTTAATCTTCACTCTTGAGTAGGAAAAAGAACTCTCCCTTAAGAATTTATAAACAGAGACAATACCACACCATAGAATTAATATTGTTAGGAAACCCCCCAGCCAAGAAACTGACATAAAAATCGGTCCTAGGGCCCTGGCCAGTTTGGCTCAGCGGTTAGAGCTCGGCCCACGGACCAATGAGTCGCAGATTCAATTCCGGTCAAGGGCACCCTCCTCGGTTGCAGTTGGTCCCTGGCCCTGGTCAGGGTCTGGTGGGAGGCAACCAGTGGATGGGTCCCTCTCAAACGTCAATGTTTCTTTTTCTTTCCCTCTCTCTCTCTCTCTCTCTCCCACTCTATCTGAAGATAAATAGAAAAATATACTCGGGTAGGGTTAAAAAAAAATTGGTCTAGGTGTATGATACTCCTAGAGTTCTGGTCCTAAGGATATGATGCTCCTCGAATACCTGGCCTTGCAGAAGTATATGCAAGACTACTTTAAAGGTACACACTCTTACACAGGCCTCTCAAGATTCCCACAGCCAATTCTAACTAAAGATGATCTCAAAATTCATAATTACAAAGCACAAAGGAAACAATCATTTAAATGAGGATTTGCATACACACAAAAAGTATGATTAGATTCCCAAGATGATCTGTAAAAGTACAACAATCTAATGAACACTACTGAATAAGCATATTTAAAAATATTAAAGATGTAAAACAAAGATTTAGAACCATAAATAAATAATAAGACATTATGAAAAAGAAATAGGAATGTTTGAAAATGAACTGAATATAATTTCTAGAAATGAAGTCATTGAAAATAAAAACTCGATAGTTCAATATCAGATTAGACATAGCTAAAAAGAAAATTTGCACAATAGAAGATATATCCAGAATGTATCACAGAGTTAAAAGTATGGAAAAATAAAAAAGATTAAAAGTCATAGAGAATAAAAAGGAAGTCAAATAGAAGTTCCAGAAGGAGGAAATAGAGAGAAGGCAAGAAAGGCAATATTTGAAGAAATAATGGCTTTGAAGAGTTACTTGACCATATATTCTAATCCACAAAGCAAATCTCATCAAATACCAAAGAATCTGTATCATATAGACTGTGTTCTTTGCCCACAGTATGATTCAATGAGAAATCAGTAACAAAAGATAACAATGCCACACATATTTAGAATTTTAAAACATACCACAAGGGCCAAAGAAGAAATCATAATAAAATTAGAAAATATTTAGAAACAAATAATAATGAAAACACTATATATCAAAATTTGTAGAATGTGGTTAAAGCAATATACAATGGAGATGTACTGCTTAAATAAATCTGTGATTCTCAAAATTGGTCCCAGGCCAAGAGAATGACCCAGGAACCTGATAAAAATGCAAATTTTCGGTCTCCACCCAAAACCTGAAAAAGAAATTCTAAAAGTGGGGTCCAGAAATCTGTATCTTATCAAGATCTCCCAGCAATTCGGGCGCATGTTCAAGTTTGAGAACCACTGCTTTAGATGTACATATTGAAAGAAAGAGAAAGATTAATAGCAAACATCCAATTTGAGAATTTAGAAAAAGAACATTAAAAGCAACCCAAAAGTAATAGAAGAAAATAATAATGTTAAGAGCATAAAATTTCTTTACAATCTATGTATTTTACTGTCTTTAATTCTATGTTCGGACCCTTAGACAGGTATTATCTTTGTTTCTGGGTTGTAACAATCCCAGTTTTTCTCCAGGTTCATTCCAACTAGGGAGTGTATCAGTGCAAGGAAGTTGGTCAAAGAACAAAGTAATATATAGAACAACATCTGAAGATATTTATTCTAGATATCTGTGCAGATGCATGCATACATTTTTCTGGATAGAATCATAAGAAAGTATTAAAAATTATTTTCTTTGGGGAGAGGAATTTGGGGTAAGAAGGGTAGTTTTTATTTTTCCTTTAAAAATATTCCAATTGCGCCCTGGCCGGTTTGGCTCAGCGGTTAGAGCGTCGGCCCGAGGGCCAGAGAGTCCCAGGTTCGGTTCCCGCTAAGGGCACATACCTCGGTTGCAGTTTGTCCCCGGCCCCGGTTGGGGTCGTGTGAGTGGCAACCACTCGATGTGTCTCTCTCACATCAATGTTTCTCTCTCTCCCTCTCTCTCTCTCTCTCTCTCTCCCTCCCCCTGCCTCCCACTCTATATGAAGATAAATGGAAAAATATCCTCAGGTGAGGATTTAAAAAAATATTCCTATTGAGATTGAATTTCTAATCTTATACATATATTACTTATTTTTAAAAGTGATTTAGAGGCTTATTTGGACTATGAGGTTATGGGTAATTTTTATTTCCTTTATAAAACCTGGCTAATAGTATAGTATTGTTAACAATGACACTAACAAAAACATGTCCCAAACCTGGACTGAATCAAAACTTTATTTCTTTATTTTTTTGGCTAATGTAACTCTCAGTCTCCTTCTGAGAATAAATTAGCATGCCTGATAAAATATGTAGGCAGTTACCTGATAAATCTAAGGGAATTGAAGACTTGTTCTAAGAAACCCATTCATTCCAACTGTCAGTCAAGTGCCTAATTATCTCTAACCAAACATAATTTTATTTTGTATCTAATCTAACAATGATCTATTTCTGTAAAAGTCCCCATCAAGAGTAAATCTTTGAATTGGCTTGGTGGACTCCTTTTCCTTTGCAGCAAGACCTGTAATAAATTTTGGTAAGTGGTCATAACTCACTTGTTTGGAAATGTTTTCTTTATAACAATTTTTTTTTAATCCTCACCCAGGGACATTTTTGCATTCATCTTTAGACAGAGCAGGAGGAAGAGAGAGAGAGAAACATTGATGTGTCTCACATCCACCGGTTGCCACCCACAGGACCCCAACCAGGGCTGGGACAAATTGCATGGGAGGTACATGCCTTTAGCGGGAACTGAACCTGGGCCTCTCTGGTCCACAGGCCGACGCTCTAACCGCTGAGCCAAACCGGCCAGGGCTGGAAATGTTTTCTTTAATAGCATTTAAACATGTAAACTTCAAAAACCTAGGTAATGTTCCCCTCCGTTACTAAAGGATGAGATGATAAATGACAGCGCTATAGAACTATGGGAATAGAATGTAATTCATTCATTCACTGGACAAGCATTTGAGTGCCTGTCATATGCGAGGCTTTGAAAAGTACTTGAGTATCTACTGCGTGCCAGGCACTGTTCCAGAATCCGCGGACACACACACAAAAAAATGAACAAATGGAATTCAAGGAATAAAACTACAATTCCCAGCTCTTGCTCTTCCGCCTCTTCCCAGGTGGGCGTTTCTTTCCATTATTCTCTTCCCATGATTCTACTCGTGCAGAAAAGCCCCGCCCACTTGCCTACTATTTGCCCATTCTCTCGTCAGGAGATGGACTACAACTCCCAGAATGCCCGTGGGCGCACCCTATAAGGGCACAATTCTTCCTGTCCTTGCTGAGCACTACTACAGTTCCCAGAGAGCTTTGCTTCGCCTTTTGGGTGTTATTGCCCCTTTCCCCGAGCGGGACACAGTAGAAGCCAGCGAGAGTGCCAGGTCCGGCGTGTTCTGTGCCCTTCCCTGGGGCAGGAACGAGGCAGTGACTTGACTCTTGGGCGCTGAGCCCGGGAGGGAGCGCAGGAGGCCGCGGTCCCTTCTGTCCTGCTCACCTAACGCCACTCTCCGTCTTCTACACCCGCCGTCGCCTGGACGGCTCCGGGCCGTCTGCCTGGGGCAGAGGTGGCGATCTCGGCCGCCTGGGCTGTAGCGAGGCCGCGGCCGTCTGGACCGCGGTAGCGGCGTCAGCGCTGGCCAGGAGGACGAGGGAAGATGGCGTCGGAGCTGGAGCCGGAGCCGGAGGTGCCGGCCACCGACCAGAGTTTGCTGGAATGTTCAGCTGAGGAGACCGCGGGGGTGAGTGCCTGGACCCGGGAGGGGACGTCCGGCCCTCGCAGGCAGCGCTCGGTGGCACGACCTGACTCCAGGAAATCCCGGAGCGGCCCGGCTCAGACTTGGGGTAACCACCGCGTCCGGCTCTCCGGCCTCCCCTAGTGGGGAGCAGCCCGGGGAGGCCACCGATCCGGCCCCTTTCCTTCCCTCTTTATTCTCAAATAGCCCCCAGAGCTGCTGTGTGCACCAGCCACCTTTACAATCCCTTTCTGCCCAGGAGAACCAACAGCTCTTCATCATTCCTGCTTTCCCCCACACTCCTATTAAGTCCCCAACATAAGGGCCTTTGCCTATTATGCCAGGTCTTGCAACAGGGGAGGAAAAGACTTCGTGGTGTTGGGGTGTAATCGCCCTACTTTCTCTCCCCGATTCCTTTTCCTGAGATGAGCGGAGCATTGGCTCCTCCACCGAAAAATGCCACCTTATCCGAGTCCCTACTTTGTTTCTGGGACTGCCCTGAGCACCAAAGGATGCAAAGGATACTGTTCTCCCTATTTCCCCTCTTCAGTGCGTTTTTACACCGGTTTGATCAGTCAGCAGCGTTGATAAATGTGCGGAAAAGAGTGTTTCGGCACTCCTGACATTTGCTGAGTGTGAGAAAGTAGTGGTGGAGGCTGGAAGATTAAAAAAATGATTTTTCTAGGAGTTAGGGGTAGTTGTGTGGAGAAGAACAAACGTTATATAACTTTGAGAGAGCAGCTTTCGACAAACAGAAGTTAATAGAGGTTTGGCCACAGCATAGTGGGTACAGTTATGCCCCAAACTTAAACCATTCAACCCCAGTATTGTGCTGAATCTGTAATATGAATATGCTCGTGTAAATAGCAGAGTTGTAAGATGATTACTTTAATAAGCTGGTTGGCATCTTTCTTAGAGGGCCGGGAACACCCATTAGAACAGATTGTCCAGAATGATTATGAATGGACCAAAACAACTCAGGCCCCTCCTCTGAGGCCTTCAATTTAGAAAGCTACTAGGGAGGGCGTGACCTTTGATCACAAGTCAACAATCTGAATGTTATGAACAAAATTTTAGCGGAGCACTGTGGGGCTGTTGGTCATTGAATTATTTTGGGTGAATTGATGAGGACACTAAAGTCAGAGTGGATGGACTAAATGACAGGAGTAAAGGTGAAGAGTTTAAAGAAATACATTGTTGAAAGTCTGCTTTAAAAAAAAAAATTTTTTTTTTTACCCATTTGTTTAGTCTGGGTCAGTTTTCATTTACTTTCTGCTTAATATTACAACCACCCAAGGATTTTCAGCTCCCATAGGCCTTTCATTTATTGGAGAGATTTGAAAAAGAATAAGTGTTACAAGTAAACAGTAAAATGATTTTCCGTCTCCATGTCATCTTATTATTATTCATATTGATAACTAATCTGTTATATACCTCAAGTTAATATTTTCTTTTACTCCCACCGAATTTTGTTTCTGTTGGCTCAGTGATACAGGCTATTTTCCCAGTCCTAAAAGTGCAAACTACCAGGTAGATTAGAGCTTCAGCTTGTTGGGGTTCTTGAGGAAACCAGTTATAAAACTGATGCCAGAGACCAATGTTCCTAGTTCTTGTTTAGTGGAATTCTTAAGCAGATGCAGCAGGGAAATGAAGGGAAATGCAATAAAAATTTATTAATTTGGACTTAATTTGAGTTTGTGAAGATCACTGTCTGAGCTACATTTTACTTTTGCCCTTGTTTACTTTCAAATGGTTTTCTAAACAATAAGATGAAAAAAATGTTTAGTCTGAAGGCCCAAAAAAATTCCTTAAAGAAGATGCAAACTATTAAAATGCAAGACTCTGCCAGCTATATAGAACTGTAGCCTTACTTTTTGAGGGGTTGATTGCCTGTACTTGAAACATTGTAACACTTGCCCTGGCTGGTTTGGCTCAGCGGTTAGAGCGTCATCCTGCTGAGCAGAGAGTCCCAGTTCTGTTTGCTAAGGGCAGGTACCTCGGTTGCAGTGTCCCCCATCCCCCACCCCAGTTGGGGCCGTGTGGGTGGCAACTAGTCCATGTGCCTCTCTCACATGGATGTTTCTCTCTCTCTTCCTCCCTCTCTCCCTCCCCCTCTATCTGAAGATAAATGCAAAAATGTCCTGGGGTGAGGATTAGAAACAACAACAACAAAACATTGTAACACTTAAAACTATTCTTTCAGTTTAGGCTCCAACACAGCTCTTTATCACAAATTAAAATGAATTAATAAAGTTTTCTCAGGTTAGAAGTAAATTTTAGAGAGGGTAAACAAGTAAAAAAAAAAAGCAGCTGTTACAGCCTTTAGACCTCTGATACTGTAGTTTGTTGGTATCACATCCATTTAAAATTACTTAATAAGCACTAGTATCATCTTTCCCACACTTTATTTACACACAGCTTCTCTTCTATTATGAGGAAGAAGGACTATTTGTGATCCCATCTATCCTAACTAATATGCCTCACAAATAAAAGCATTTAGGCGATCTCTTCAGTAACCTAAAGTTTAGGATATTAAAGAGGCCCTCCGTCTCAGTCTTCTGTTTTTCTAGGTAGAATTGACTCCACAAGTATGGCTTTCCCAACACTTTTTGAGTCTATCTATGTTGCATGCTCCACGGATTTGATTATAATATGTTCTAGTGGATGACTGTGGTTTAAGAAGTTACATATATTATTTTCCCCCAAGTATAAAAAATACATATTCTAAATTATAGAAGTTTTATGTCTTGGTTATTTTTTGCTTTAAAATTTTAACAGTTTCACATATAATTCAAATGCATAGTTCAATTCAGTGGTTTTTACTATATTGACAAAGTTGTGCAACCATCACCACAGTCAATTCTAGAACATTGACATCAACCCCAAACAGAAATCCTGTACTCATTAGTAGTCAATCCCCTTTTTCACTTAAACTCCCAAATTCTAGGCAACTTCTAATCTGCTTTTGGTCTCCATAGATTTTCCTGATCTGGAAATTTCATATAAATAGAATGGTACAGTATGTTGTCTTTTGTGTCTGGCTTTTTCACTTAACGTAACATTTTCAAGATTTGTGTTGTAGCATATATCAATATTTCATTCCTTTTTATTGCAAAATAATATTTATTTGTATGCATGTACCATATTTTATTTATCCGTTCATCAGTTGATGGACATTTGGGTTGTTTCCACTTTTTTGGATATTGTGAATCATGCTGCTATGAACATTTGTGTACAGTTTTTTTTGTGGGGACATATGTTTTTATTTCTCTTGGGCTTTTACCCAGGAGAGGAATTGCTCAGTCATATGGTAATTCTGTGCTTAACGTTTTGAGGAACCCATAAATTGTTTTCCAAAATGGCTACATCATTTTACATTCTCACCAACAGAATATAAGGGATGTAAATTTCTCCACATCCTGTCAACACTTGTTACTATCTTTTTTATTATAGCCATCTGTTGGGTGTAAAGTGGTATCCCATTGTAACTTTGATTGTATTTCCCTATAACTTATGATGTTGAACATCTTTTCCTGAGTTTTTTGGCTATTTGTATATCTTCTTTGGAAGTTTCGATTCCTATCTTTTGCCTATTTTTAAATTAGATTTTTTGGTCTTTTATTATTGTTTATATATTATTTTTATTTTTTTTTCAGTCCTCACCTAAGGACATTTATCTTCAGATAGAGTGGGAGGGAGGGAGAGAGAGAGAAAAACATCGATGTAAGAGGGACACATCCACTGGTTACCTCTCCCATGACCCCAACTGGGGCCGGGAACCAACCACAACCGATGTACGTGCCCTTGGCTGGAATCGAACCTGCGACTCATTGGTCCAAGGGCAGACACTCTAACCACTGAGCCAAACTGACCAGGGCAAGTTTGTATATTATTTTGATTTGTGAATGTTTTTACTTCATTTTTAGTACTCACAATATGATTTGTTTAAATATTTCTTGATAATAAATAATCCCCAAAACTCCATTCAATCACTAGCAATTGTTTTACAATTATTTTACACATTGGTTATCCTTGGTTGAAAACAAAATCAAATGGGGTTAAAGGATACAATTTTAATTGGGTATAGAATAATAATTAGATATTGTAATAAAAAGCTAACCTCTAGGGAATCTTTCCTTGTTGTGTTTGTAGTTATTCTCTATCCCCAGGCTTAAATTTAGCATTCAAAAAAGGAAAGCTCCTGGAAACATTGTCATAACATGTTTACCTTAGTGGAATGAGTTGACAGTTTCTTTACTTCCTTATTGAGGACTTCTAATAAGATAGTGTTTATTAATCTGTTGTGCACTTTGGTGTGACAGCCACAAGTGTCTAAAATAAGGACAAATTAACATGCAACCAAATTAGAAATCTCAATAGTTTTTCATGTTAAATACTTACAAAATGAGCTTATGTTAGTGAGAACTAATATGAAAAGCTGTAGATTTTATTCTTTAGAGAAATACATGAGCCATTATTCTGAAAGGCAGCCAGAAAGTTTTTCTTTCTGCTCACTTTCTCTTCAAACCCCCCCCCCCCCCACTTTTAATTTATGGTGTTGCAAGGCACTAATTCAATACCTTGGTATAGAAGTATCATGTAAAGGTACTTTACTTTATATGTTGTTTAAATTAAAGACATCAAAATGCCTGTGAAGGATGGCAAATCTGTTACATGGTTTTGAATTTGGAATATATGCCTGCCTTTTTTTTTTTTAATCTTTATTGTTGAAAGTATTACAGATGTCTCCTCTCTTTTCCTCCATTTACCCCCCTCCACCCCGCTCCCACTGCCTGCCTTTAAAAAAAAAAAAATGTTTTTATTGATTTGAGAGAGAGAGAGAGAGAGAGAGAGAGAAACATTGGTGGACTGCCACCTGCACACATCCCTCCTGGGGATGGAACCTGAAACCTGGACATAGAACCAGAGACCCTTGGGTTCATGGGATGACGCTCAACCGAGCCACACTGGCCAGGACTGTGCCTGCCTTTCTTGAACCAAATTTTTCTATCTTTTTAATAATTTATAATAATATGTGATAAATAATATTTAGAATGAAATGCTCTTATTAATAACATATTTTATATAAGGTGGCTGATTTTTTTCTTAACTGAAAGCTGATAGTTTCTGAATATTTTTGTTTAAGAAATCTTTGAACAGATTTGACCTGTCAGTGTTGTTGGAGCTACAAAACATAATTTTTTTTTAGAAAGCATTACCTTTTATTTTCCTTGTATTAAAATTCTGCAAGTGAAGTATTAAGAGAAATGGAAACAAAAATAAAAACAAAAGTTGCTTTTAAAGCAAAACTGTTAGCCCAGACAGTGTGGTTCAGTGGATTGAGCTTGGTCCCATGGACTGTGAGGTCCCGGTTCCATTCCCGGTCCGGGCATATGCCCAAGTTGCAGGCTCGATCCCCAGTAGGAGGCGTGCAGGAGGCAACCAATCATTGTTTCTCACATAGATGTTTCTCTCTCCCTTCCTCTCTCTCTAAAAATTCAATAAAAACATTAAAAAAATAAAAATAAAACAAAACCTTTAAATGTGTTATAAATTAAAAGTGCCTAAAGCATACTTTTCCAGGATCATGGAGTTGAATTCTTTGAATCTTTTTTTTTTTTTTTTTTTTCAATAACAGTTGACATTCAGTATTATTTTATATTAGTTTCAGGTGTAAACTGTAGTGGTTAGACAATTTTATGATTTATGAAGTGATCCCCCCAGCCCTCCACCTAGGAATTCTTTTAATCTTAATGCTTAGTTTTTCATTCATAAACAGTAAATTGCTTAGGATAATTTTACTCTATCGTGATTCGTATTTTAAATAGGATTTGCTAACAGTGGGTGAAAAACTGGACATTTACCCTTGAATATAACCCAGAAAGTGTTTTTTTAGTTCAAAGAATTAGATTCTAGTTTGTTTGTTGGTTGATGACTCTTTGCCTTTTACTGTTGACAACTTTTTTTTTTAATTGAATGATTTTAGAGAGAGAGAAACATTGTTTTGTTGGTCGACTTATGTATGCATTCATTGGTTGCTTCTTGATGTATCCTGATCAAACCTACTACCTTGGTGTATCGGGACGATACTCTTACCAACTGAGCTACCTGGCCAGGGCCTTTGACTACTTTTTTTTTTCTTGTCCTTTTATACTTATACTGAAGTATATGTGTAATTTTGATTTAGAGCTACTGCTCTAAAGGGAGAAAGAACCTGGCTGTTATGGCTCAGTTGGATGAGCATAGTCCCGTGTACTGAAAGGTTGCCGGTTCAATTCCCATAAAGTAGTATGGAGGACAAATGAACACAGCGACTGAATTGGCAGGGGAGGCAAGGGTAAATGACAGAATACCGGGAAAAGACTTCAGGAAATAGCAAGGCACCAGAAGGAGGTACTAGTTTGAATGATGCTTTACCTAGGGCTTATTTGGTTTGGTTTTTAGAGACTGCAGGCCTGGATCTGCTTTATCTCTGCTTTCATTAAAACCACATAGAGAATCTTTCCACGGTATTAGTGTAATGTGACAGTAAGTAGTGTAAACATATTTGTAGTCATTCAGTTAACGGATTTTATTAAATGCCTACTGGGGCCAGGTTCCGTTTTTGACCTGGGGGTATATGGAAACGGGAGATGGGAGAGAGGAATGGGTTAAGAAGGCATCTTAGAAAAAGTGAAACATAACCTGAGATCTGAAAAATGAGTAGAGAATAGCCTTGTAAAGCAGATAGAGAGGAGCCAACACGGGTCTGGAGAAGAAGACTGGGAGAGTATTGATAGAAGGCAAAGGACATTGTAAATCGTGTTAGGCGAGTTGCCTTATTTCTCAATACAAGGAGAAGCTGAATGACATGATCAGACTGGCGCTTTTCAAGAACCACTGTGGTAGTGAGGTTGGGAAATTGACTGTAGAGGGGTAAGAGGAGTGGGGGTCACCAGTTAGGACATCATTACTCTAATCCTGGTGAAAGACAGAAATGGGGTGGGGTTTGGACTAAGGTAGTGGAGGTAGTACCTGTGGAAATGGAAAGAAATGGATGGATTCAACAAATATTTAAGAAGCCTAATGGATAGGACTCAATTGGATGTTGAGGTGCGAAAGAAGGAATATTTTCAGGGTTTTTTTTTTTTTGGTTTGGATACCTGGGTGTGTGCTGGTACCTAAAATAGGGAAATGAGGAAAATAACAGAGTTTTGGGTACTGTGGATGGATCATTAGTTCAATTTTGGACATATTGAGTTGGTGTCTAAAAGGAAAAACTCTGTTTCTCTCTACTCTTACACCAGTACTCTGGCCACCAAATGTGTATGGCAGGACGGCTTCCCCACACGAAGCAGTTTCATAATTCTCTGAGACACCAACTGAGTGGCCTACAGTTCCATTCATTTTTGACACTATACACCTAGAGTTAGCGTCAGATCCCACAGATTAAGGGCTCAGTCCCACAAGATCTCCCCCTTCACCACTGTCCTCAAGATACCTACAACTTCTGTCAGACTTGGCTAGAAATCCGGAGTTTGCATGATCCTTTCTTTGGGTTCATTCACTTGCTAGAACATCTCACAGAACTCTCAGGGAAGCAGTTTATTTACTGGATTACTGGTTTATTATGAAATGATACAACTCAGGAACAGCCAGATGGAAGAGATGCATAGAGCAAGGAATGTGGGAAGGGGGGGTGCGGAGCTTCCATGCCCTATGCCAGCACCTCTGTGTATTTACCAACCTAGAAACTCAGTGAACCCTAACATTGAAGGGTTTTTATGGAAGCTTTGTTACATGGTCATGATTGATTAAGTCATTGAACATTAACTCAGCCTCCAGCTCCTCAAAGGGGCTTGTTATAAATAACAAAAGACACTCCTTTCACCTTTATCTCACTTATCACTTAGGAAATTTCAGGAGTTTTAGAAGCTCTGCCAGAAATGGGAAGAAGACCAAATATACATTTCTTATTATAAATCACAATATCACAGTATCTATTAGCTGTCTAAGTATAATTATCTCCAGTAGTTGGACATAAAAGTTTGGGGACAGAAAAAAGTGGCTTTTTTTGGTTTGTTTTTAGCAGGGAGAGCAAAGAAGAAAGGTCTTATGGTGAAGTTGATCAGTGAAAGAAGCCATATTGGTGGAACAAAGTCTCTTATGGACTGACATTCATAAGAGAGTGGTATATCATCTCATGTTAATCAATCAGAAATATAACTTATTTATTGGCTGTTTGTGTTCACTGTAAGCTGTTCCTGTCAGCAAACTGACAAAGAGATTCCAAATCACAATCCGAATATCGGGGTGATCACTTTGTAAGGTATATAAATGCCTAATCACTATGTTGTACACCTTACACTAAGATAATGCCGTCTGTCAACTGTACTTGAAAATAATCTAATAAAAATTTGAAAAGAAAAAAATGAAATTTGAACAAAGCAGTAGAAAGGAAGTCAGATGAGTTTGATGGCTAGAGATTTATATGATGATTTGTTGGGGTCATTTTCCTGTACTCTCTACAGAAGGTTGCTTCTAGGGGCTCATTTCACTTTAATTTTACTTTCACTTTAAGTAGAATGCTAAAGTAGTTTGGATTTTAATAAAGTATTCAATTTTGCCCTTTTTGGAAAGAAGACATACAGTGATGAGTGTTGTCAACAAAATAATTTATAAGACTCTCATTATTTTTGTACCTAGAAGAAAATAGAGTAGATTTATTCAAATTAGGAGTTTCTTGACATTGTTTAAAACTATTTTTCCTTTTTTCTTTTTTTAAAGAAATGGCTGCAATCTACTGACCTCACTAGAGAAGTATACCAGCATTTAGCCTACTATGTACCCAAAATCTACTGCAGGGGTCCCAACCCTTTTCCACAGAAAGAAGACATGCTAGCACAGCATGTTTTGTTGGGACCGATGGAGTGGTACATTTGTGGTGAAGATCCTGCGTTTGGATTTCCAAAACTTGAACAAGCAAACAAACCTTCTCATCTCTGTGGCCGTGTTTTTAAAGTGGGAGAGCCTACATACTCTTGCAGGTAAAATATTATAATTCTAAAAGGCTCTTGTTTTTGCTTGACTATTTTTCCCTGAAAACTTACGTCTTTAATTTTAAATTATGAAGTATTATATGTAGTATATATAAGTGTACACAGAAGTATATGCAGTGTTGTAATTACAAAACAAACATTCATGTAATTATTTTCCAGATCAAGAACTAGAATATCACCAGCATCCCAGAAACCCACTGTATGCTTTCTTCCTACTCCATAATTAACTGCTACCTTGACTCTTGTAATAATTATTTCCTTGCTTTTCTTGATAGTTTTTTAGTTACAGTAATTCTTTTTGATGTTCATATTATCCCAAATTTGGCCTGTGGGAGCCCCATCCCACTAGCTTCTTTATCCTTTGCACATGCTTTCATGCTTCTTTGCTTTCTGGCTCAAGATGTCCATAGCTCACTCTTTACTTACTCTAACCCGTATGTGGAATCATGTTACCAACCAAACTGGGTCTGAATGCTCAGTAGTTGCCAACTAAAAGATGATTTTATGAGAAGGAACTTTATTGTGAGCCAGCAAGAAAGGACAAGCATCTAATCTCTCTTTATTAGGGTAAATCATGCACAAACATCAAGGTAGACTTTGTCGTTGCATGTATAGGTGGGGACATGCCAGTGCTTGTACATCACACATTCAAAAATGATGGAAAATCTCCACCTCTGGGTGGAGAATTTAGTATTATAATGAGGAAAGTTCATGAGAAGATTACTAGAGCTTCAGGCTGTTCCAGACACTCTCAGGCGATTTTAGCTGGTTCACTTCCTGGTCCTGCAAAATATCCTGGGCTTGTTCCTGAAAGACAGCTGTAGCAATCATCAGCATCAGGAATTGCATAGGTATGGATAAACATCTGACTGATTCTTGGTCTTTCTGTGACACTTTCAAGATAGCATTACACAAACCTTATAAATTTTAGCATGATCTAAATGGGGTTACAGGTTAATTGAGGTGGAGTTTCCTTTTAGTTGGGAATGGTAGTTAGGAACTGTGATATGGGTGATATATGTACTTACTGCTAAAGGATGACTTTTTTTTTTTAATTTGTTGAAAATTAAGTATATAAGAGTAGAAGATAGAAAGTGCTCATCTCCTTTATGACTTTGTATTCCTATTTCTGAGAACTAATCAGTTAACATTTTCTTACGTATCCCTCCAGAAATTTTATTTTATTAAAAATTTTTTTTTCTTTATTGATTTCAGAGAGAGATGGAAACATCGATGAGAAAGAACATCTATTGGCCACCTCCTACATACCCCCCACCGGGGACTTGGCCCACAACCTGGGCATGTACCCTGGCCGAGAATTGAACTGGTGACCTCTTGGTGCATGGGTCGATGCTCAACCACTGAGCCACACCGGCTGGGCCCTCAGAAATTTTCTGTGCAGGCCTATATATATTATTATCTTAAACATACATATATGCAAACATACATACAAAAGGGAGTATGTTATATATACTAGGCTAAATTTTTCTTTCTGTTTAACAGAATTTTGGTATCTGTTCATATCAGCTGATACAACCAGATAATCAATTGTGTGACTGTACTATTTAAAAAATTTTTTTTTCCTTTATTGATTTTAGAGAGAGAGGAAGTGAGAGGGAGAGATGGAAACATGGATGAGAGAGAACATCGATTGGCCGCCTCCTGCATGGCCCCCACTGGGAATCAGGCCCACAACCTGGGCATGCGTCCTGACCGGGAATCGAACTGGCGACCTCTTGGTGCATGGGTCAGCGCTCAACCACTGAGCCACACCAGCCAGACATTCTTGTCTTCTTGAAGGGAAGATTTCAATTGAGACAAAGTGTAGAAAAGCAAGCAAGAATTTATTGGCCATGGTAAAAACACACTTAGGACAGTGAAACTAGGAAAGGCATAGAAGAAGCAACAGGAGAGCCTGGGCTGGGCTGCCTTGGCTCACCGGAAATCAGAGAAAAGGGGGTCTTGGAGACAGGTTCATAGCTTAGCCCAGGACAAGCTGCCACTGCCTATTGCTCCCTGACTGCAAGTCTTGTGGGGTCCCTTGGAGTTTAGGAGATATGTGACTGTGGGAAAAGGAGAGGGGCAAGGGACTGGCATGGGCATGCTCCCTGGAGGGAGAGCATGCTGGGACCTTCCTTTTCAGGGATTTTAAAGGCGGAGCGTTTAGGGGAGGATCAGTAGAATATTCATCAGCTTTATGCTGATATGCCAAAATGAGATTTATTCTCTTAATTTACCTGTCCTTGGTTGTAGTTGGCAAATGACACTAATTGGATTTCTATTATCTATCGCCCTTTATTGATATTAGAGAGAGAGGAAGGGAGAGGGAGAGAGAGATAGAAACATTGATGAGGGAGAACGATTGGCCATCTCCTGCATGCCCCCCACTGGGGATCAGGCCCACAACCTAGGCATGTGCCCTGACCAGGAATTGAACCCTTGACCTCTTGGTGCATGGGTCGACGCTCAACCACTGAGCGTCACTGGCCAGGTCCTACCAGTTCCTGTGTGGCTTCTTTATCCCTTAGTTGTAGGACTTTTGTTCTTTAGTTTAGTTGTAATTTTGATGTGGTGTAAGAGGATACAAGAACCGCATTTATCTACACCACCTTCTTGACCGGAATCTCTTACCATATTTCTTTATTCCTTGTGTTTCCTCTAAAGAGGTTGTTAGGCTTAATTAAATTCTGTTATGTGGTTGGGGAGTGATAGTCACTGCATAATTAATGAATGGTGTGTTACTTCTTAATTCTTCATACCAAGAAGCACATGATGCTTGGCTACTTTTGTTTTATTGAGATTGATCAGTGGGTTTATGTACTGGGCAGATGCAACCATTACTTGATGTTTTAGCAATCACTCTTGCTTGTTGCCTAGATCAGCAATTTTCCACTGGTGTGCCCTAAGAATTTTTAAAAAATGCAATACCTGACTATTTAGCCAGGGGCACTGACCTCCTTTCCCTTAGACTGTCAAATTTTTAAAAAATGACAACAGTCAACACTACAATAGCCATCTGGTGTGAGTGAATAAAAATTATACCTATTGCCGGCGTGGCTCCATGGATTGAGCATCGTCCCATGGACTGAAAGGTCCTGGTTCCATTCCTGGTCAGGGCACATGCCCGGGTTGTGGGCTCAATCCCCAGTGGGGGACGTGCAGGAGGCAGCCAATGGATTTTTCTCTTTCACATCGATGTTCCTATCTCTCCCTTCCTCTCTCTCTAAAATCAATAAAAACATTTTTAAAAATTATGCCTATTATTTTGTCAGATCAGAAAAAAATATATTTTTTGGTGTTCCTCAGTATTTTACTAATTAGTTTATGTATGCCATGAGATGACAATGGTTGAAAATCGCTGGCCTGGATCATTATTAGGGGGAAGCAAAGTGGTGATATTCTAACATCATTTTTTTATTAGCCTGGGAGAGAGAGATAGAAACATTGATGAGAGAGAACATTGATTGGCCGCCTTCTGCATGCCCCCCCACTGGGGATTTGGCACACAGCCTGGGCATGTGCCCTGACCAGGAATGGAACCGGCGACCTCTTGGTGCATGGGTCGACATTCAACCACTGAGCAGGCTAGAAGAGCACTTTCCTGGTAAACCTACAGTAACATAATACTTAATGGAGAAACTTTAAGTATGTTTAATATGAAAAGCAAGACAAGGATGCCTACTATTATTGCTACTTTTTAACACATTACTGGAGGTTCTTGTCAAGAATATAGGGGGGGAAAAAGAATATAGGGAAGAAAAATGAAAGGTGTAAATGTTGTAAAGAAAGAGATAGAGCCCTGGCCTGTGTGGCTGTGTTGGTTGGGCATTGTCCCATGCAGGGGTTGCCAGTTTGATCCCCAGCCAAGGCACATGCCCAAGTTGCTGGCTGGATCCCCAGTAGGGGGCATGCAGGAGGCAGCCTTTCAATGTTTCTCTGTCTCTCTCTCTCTCTCTGAAAAATCTTTAAAAAAGGAAAAGAAATAGAAATGTCATTATATACAGACTGTATACTCATTTACCTTGAATACAAAGGACTCATGAAAAAAACTTTAGCCCCGGCCAAGTGGCTCAGTTGATTGGAGCATTGTCCCATACATCAAAAGGTTGTGGGTTTGATTTTCAGTCAGGGCACATACCTAGGTTACGGGTTTGATCCCCATTTGGGGTGTGTAGGGGAGGCAACTGAGTGATGTTTCTCTCTCTCTCTCCCCTCCCCCTCACTCCCCCTCTCTCCCTCCCTCTCTTCCTTCCTCTCTCTCTAAAAATTAAAAAAAAAAATCCTCAGGTGAGGATTTAATAAAAACCTTTAAAACTTTAATAAAAGACATAAGAAATACTCATGGACATGATAATTTACTCTTGTGACAATGTTATTACTTTTGAAGTTTATCAATAAATTCCAAGTAATCTCTGTCAGAATATTAGCTGTATACTTTTTGAGAAACTCTATAAACTTATCCTCAGTGATGTATGGAAGAATAAATAAGAGTTTGTGAATAGCTAAGTCAATCTTAAAAAAGGAAAATAAAGGGGAACTTTTCCTGTCAAATGTTAAGGCATACTACAAAGCCATACAAATACAGTGTGGTATGGTATAAGAACAAATAGATCACTCAAACTTATTAGAGAGCTTAGAAATAGACCCAAAGATATGTCGGAACTTAAATTATGAAGGTTATACCACAATCAATAGGTAAAAGTTAGATTGTTTAGTAGGTGGTGCTAGAAAAAAACATAGCTCATTATATAGAGAGAAATAAAGCTATCTCTACTCTATATATGTGCAAGGGTAGACTCCAGAAGAATTAAATACTTAAATGTGGAAGATAAAACCAAAAGGTTAATAGAAGAAAATGAAAAACATATTTGTGTCCTGGTTTGGGGAAAGTGATAAAACCTAAAAGCACAAACCAGTTTTGTGTGTGTGTGTGTGAGTGTGTAAATTTAATTACATCAAAATAGGAATTCTGTTTAACAAAGGACCCCATGGACAAAATCAATACACAGATGACAAATGGGAGACAATATTTGTAATATTTAATATAGCTAAGTGATTAATATCCTCTAGACTAGTTTGTATAGGGAACTCCTATGAATAAACAATATAAAGAAAGTTATCCCAGCAGAAAAATGGGCAAAGGATAAAAATAGGCTGGTTATAGAGAAAAGGAAGCCCCCAAAGCAATAAGCATATGAAGAGTTGCTCAAACATATTAGCAGTCAGGGAAATGCAAATTAAAACAGTAGGACATCATTTCATGTATGTTAGTCTGACACACATATTAGAAAACCAGATAAAACTAAGTGCTGATGAAGATTCAGGGCTATAAAAACCCTTACACACTGGTGGGGATATATGTAGGCACTCTGGACAGTAGCATGGCACTCAGAATAAGAAATTTACATGTAGCCCGGCCGGTGTGGCTTAGTGGTTGAGCATCGACCCATGCACCAAGAGGTCACTGGTTTGATTCCCGGTCAGGACACATGCCCAGGTTGTGGGCCCAATCCCCGGTGGGGAGCATGCAGGAGGCGGCCAATAGATGTTCTCTCTCTCTGATGTTTCTCTCTCTCTTTCCCTCTTCCTGTCTCTCTCTCTAAAAATCAATAAAGAAAATAAAAATAAAAAATAAAAAAAATTTACATGTAGTATATGATGCAGGAATTCTGCTCTTGAGTTTATATGCCAAAGAAAGTCTCAAACAGATCCATAAGAGAACATTTACAGGGATGTTCTTGTAGCATCATTTGTAATAGAAAGGCATTGGGGGTAATCCAGATGTTAGGCCCAGGGATAGTAGAGACATAAAATGTTTTAGATACAGGTTATGGCATATTGTGTAGCAATTAGAAGCAGCAAGTCAGGTGTACACATACAAAATGGATCATGCTACAAAAGTAAAAAAGTAAAGAATAGAATGTGATATATAACAGGAAGATTTGCATATATTAAAAATACATGCACTTAGCCCTGGCAGGTTTGGCTCAGCAGTTAGAGCATTGGCCCGGAGACCAAAGAGTCATGGGTTCGATTCCGGTCAAGGGCACATACCTCAGTTGCGGATCAGTCCCTGGCCCTGGTCAGGGTCATGCAGGAGGCAACCAATCAATGTTTCTCTCCCTCTCTCTCCCTCTCCATTTATCACTCTGTCTGAGGATAAATGGAAAAATATCCTTGGGTAAGGATTTTAAATAAATAAATAAATAAATAAATAAATAAATAAATGGACTCAACATTTTGCTAAAACATGTACTAATAAAAAGGCACACAATAAGCACATTAGAGTGGTTGCTTAGGAGGATACAGGAACCAGAGATAAGGGAAATTTAGAGATTTTCGTGGTTCCCCATCTCATTTCATGGAATTAGAGTCTCTTATTTAAGACATAATCTGTAAATGTATCTAACTGGCAATATCATGAAAGCAAATGAAGTGACTGAGGACATCATGGTCAGCCCATCCACCTTGTGGAATTCTTTCTCTCCTGTCAGGATGTCTTATAAACCATATGTGTTATGTGACCATTAGACAATGACCAAGTGAGGAGACCCATGTCAGTCTGTATATTAATCATTTAGAATGTTTGATTTCCCTTTTAAATTAGTTAAAATTTAAATAGAAATATAAGTTTTAATATTTTCTTGCATCCTGGTTAGACCTCTTGCCTTTCTGGGTATACACACATACTGCTTTGAAGACCATTGATTTGAAACACCTGTTTGGAGGAAGTTACTTGAAATCTGAAGATATATGTTAAGAATTCATAAAATTTAAAATCTATTTCATAAAATCTCTGTGTTTTAATATAACATGTGATTCCCCCAAATTTTAGGGGGAAATTACTATTCTAGTAATATGTGCCTTCGAAGACTCGCTTGTACACATCCAGTGTGAGAAGCATCCAGTGTAAGCTGATTTCATTGAGCAAAGATCTGAGAGATCTTTGGGAATAATATTTCCTTTCTTTTAACACCAAGGCACTTCACTATTATTGCTCTTCTAGGATGGAATCCATTTTGAAATACTGTATTGTGAAATACGCAGTTATTTTATGACGCTGATTTTTTTTCTCTCTCTCTAACTTTACAGAGACTGTGCAGTTGATCCAACTTGTGTTTTATGCATGGAGTGCTTTTTGGGAAGTATTCACAGAGACCATCGATACAGGGTTAGTAATGTCCAGATAATATCCATACCCAGTATTGAATTTTATACTAGATACCTTTTCTGCTTTTTTAAAATTCCATGATTTAACACTAGAACGGGAGAGTGATTTAAGAAATGTGTTATTTAAACACCATTAAACTGTAATGGCTATATAGAAATGAATTATAAATCCAGACTTCTTGGAACACATGGTTTAAGAGAGAACACAACCCTGGCCGGTTTGGCTCAGCGGTTAGAGCGTCGGCCCACGGACCGAAGAGTCCCGGGTTCGGTTCCTGCTAGGGGCACATACCTCATTTGCAGTTTGTCCCTGAACCCATTTGGGGTCATGTGGGTGGCAACCACTCGATGTGTCTCTCTCACGTCGATATTTCTCTCTCTCTCTTCCTCCCTCTCTCCCTCCTACTCTATCTGAATAAAAATGCAAAAATGTCCTTGGGTGAGGATAAAAAAAAAGAGAGAGAGAGAACACAGATATCAGCTCATCCATATGGGTTTCCATTTAATTTGTTTTGCTATTTTTTAATGTTTATTATCTCTAGAACTCTAGGCTTCTGAAAGGGGTTATCAGAAATTAGATGATCCAGTTGAAAGTTAAGAGTGTGAGAGGGAGGTTCCTAAAGGGGGATGTGTGAGACAAGGAGAAAGGAAAAGCTAAGAAATGTTCTATTTATTGGTTATCTTCCACAGAAGATTTGTGATTTCTTATATTAAAGAGGCATCTACTGCAGTGTTGAAGAGGGCCCAACTCCAGAACATAAGACCCACCAATTTGATTATTTTTTCTGCTGTAATGCAGTCAGTACTTTTCCAAAAATCAAGTATGTTTGCTTTTAAGTCAGGGAAACAGACAAAGGCAGATTATTGCTAAGCCTATCTTGGTTCTTCTACTAGAAGTTGAAAACAGAGCCATGAACATTCAAAGATTAGGAAACTGTTAGGAGCTGGAACTTTTTCACTCTAATCTCAAATAAAATGGTAGAGAGGAAATACTGCATTCTTATTATTTCAGGAGCCCTGTTGGTTCAGGACTTTTCCTCCTGTTTGCTTTTATTCACAATACCCAAGTATTGATACTAATTAAATAAAAACAGCTACAAAATTGAACTCCTTGTATTTTTGTGTTCTCTTTATTCATAAATCAATAAGAGAACCCCAGTTTCCTTTAAGTTCTTCTGCCTATCTTCGGTAATGAGGACAAGTGTGAAACTAAGGGGTGGGGTTATTTTCCAAATGCCTGCCTGCCCATGTTCTTGACATATATTTTTGCAGCCCCTGAGAATAACTGTCATTTGTGGATTTACATTAATTATTTGTGATATATAACACACAGATACTTTCTTTGGGCACAGTGTATTAGGGCTAACCTAAAATTTGCATTTAATAACCATTACTAAACTCTCAGAATTTTTTAATGTGCAGATTTTCCAGTCTACCAATGATTAACTAATAGATTCTGTCTTGCCAGATTCCTTGAATCATTTTTGTGTCTTAAAAGTATAAATAATTCTTTTTTTTTTTTTTTTGATCCTCACCCGAGGACACTTTTGCATTCATCTTCAGATAGAGCGAGAGGGAGAGAGGAAGAGAGAGAGAGAGAAACATTGATGTGAGAGAGACACATCGAATGGCTGCCACCCACACAACCCCAACCGGGGCCGGGGACAAACTGCCACTGAGGTGTGTGCCCTTAACGGGAACGAACCCGGGTCTCTGGACTGCAGGCCGATGCTCTAACCGCTGAGCCAAACTGGCCAGCCAGGGCAAAAGTATAAATAATTCTTGAACCCTGAAGGTGGTGAAAGGTTTTTTATGACCAGTCAGTCCACTTTTGTATTTCCTGAGCTTCCTTTCTTTTCAAAGAATGCTATTTAGTGAGTGTGAGAAAAGAAAAATAAACTATTTTAATAGTTTTGTTGCTTACTTTCTGTAATGCAGATGCAGCACTCTTTTTTTTTTTAATCCTCACGTGAGGCTATTTTTCCATTTATGTTCAGATAGAATGGGAGGGAGAGAGGGGGGGAAACATTGATGTGAGAGAGAAACATCAACCGGCTGCCTCCTGCACGCCTCCTACTGGGGATTGAGCCCAAAACCTGGGCATGTGCCCTGACTGGGAATTGAACCAGGACCTCTCAGTCCATGGGAGGATGCTCAATCCATTGAGCCACACTGGCCGGGCTAAATAAGCTTTAAAACATTGAGATGTTTGGCATTTTATTTAATTTCATCCCTCCAAAATAATTTAAATATTAATACTTTAGCAATGTTATTTCCTTAGTACTTGCTATTATTTATAATCTGATAGCCCTCAGTAAACACTTATTGACAAGATGCTTTGTAATTACTTTTCAAGATGACAACATCAGGAGGTGGAGGTTTCTGTGATTGTGGTGATGCTGAAGCTTGGAAAGAGGGTCCTTACTGTGAAAAACATGTACTTAACACCTCTGAAGTTGAAGAAGAGGTAAAAACATTTTCAAAGTTTTTTTTTTTCTTTTAAGGAAATACTGTTTTAATCATGAGTTTAAAATATTTTGAGATACAGGAGTAAGGTTATAATATGAGAAATGGATAAGCAAAATAGTCCTGTCACTATTAATAGTGACCAGGTATACTTTAAAAGTTGTTTGCATTTTATGGATGCAATACCATTGCTAGAAGCACACACTTGAAATTATGGAAATGTAGTTTAATTCAACTTTTTATTTTAAGTTCTCATTTATTATTGAAGAGATTGTTTTTCCTATATCTGTAGACCAGTTAACTTAGTTGGTTTTTGTATATTTGTGTTGTAACTAAGACTTCATAGATCAGATATCTTTCTTTTCTATAGCCATACCTGGCAGCCAGTTCTCATCATCATCTGGTAAATCAATGACATTGGATAGGTTATGGGACCAAGTGTAGAGATGATAGCTCAGTACAAATTATAGTCACTCCAGCTGTAAATGTGTACTTCAATAAATTGTTGATTCTGCATTGTTTTTCTCTGACATTTATAATGATGTATTTATAACTAAATAAATACTTGAATCTCTGCTGCTGCTGCTTATGACAATTTGATGTTTGATTTAAGATCCTTATTTCAGATTACATTTTAAAATGGCAGCGAGGTGGGTACATTCAGAGTGCTTCTGCATTATTAGTAGGTCTGATACAGATTTGGGGCAAGTGGGCATTAATAATTCTTCCTGGTGCACATACCTTACATGTCTCAAATATTTCAACAGAATAACCAAGACTTTATGGTGTAGGACAATGTCTTTTAGTCTGTGATCCACTATGTTTTGGACAGATAAAATTTGTGCAGTTATTCAGTGCTATAGAAAACATATATCTTATATTTTATTTGCTTTGTCCAAGTGTTGTAGAATTTGCTACAGAGAAACACCGAGTGGTCAGGGTTTTGGATTTCTTCACTCCTATTAGAGCAGCTTCATTTTTATCTCATATATCAGATTGGAGTTCTGTACGTAAAAATACAAACAAGACAAATGAAGATACATTTGAAAAAGAGAGTTTTGCTTTCTAAAAAAACTGAAGACAAGTATGAAACAGTAGGACTATGGGAGAAAATATTTGCAAATCATACATCTGATAAGGGTCTAGTATCCAATATATGTATCTTTCAATTAATGGGCAAAGGACTTGAATAGACATTTCTCTGCAAAAGATATAATACAAATAATCAACAGACACACAAAAACATGCTCAACATCATCAGTCATTAAGGAAATGTAAATCAAAACCACAATGAGTTGGAGTGTCGGCCCTCAGACCAAAGTTACAGGTTTGATTCCAGTCAAGGACACGTACCTTGGTTGCAGTTTGGTCCCCAGCCCTGGTCAGGATCGTGCAGGAGGCAACCAATGGATGTTTCTCTCTCTCTCTCTCTCCCTCCCACTCTGTCTGAAGATGAATGGAAAAATATCCTCGGGTGAGGATTTTTTTTAAAAAGCAAAGTGTTAGTGAGGATGTAAAAAAAATTGGAACCCCTTGTACATTGCTAGTGGGAATGCAATATTATTTCAACACTATGGAAAATGTTTGGCTATTCCTCAAAAGGTTAAGCATCGAATTGTCATATGAGCCTGTCCTCAAAATTTTAAACATAAAATTGCCCTATAAACCTGTAATTTCACTCCTAGGTATATACCCAAAAGAATTGAAAACCAGTATTCAAATAAATACATGAACATGCATGTTCATAGCAGCATTATTCACCATTGCCAAAAGGTGGAAGCAGTAGACATATCTATTGATGAGTAGATAAACCAGTTGTGGTATATACATAGAATGTAATATTACTCAGCCATAAAAAATAGCACTACATCCTAAAACATGGATGAACCTCCATAACATTATTCTAAGTAAAATAAGCCAGACATAAAAGGTCACATATTGTATGGCTCTGTTTATATGAAATATCCAGAATAGATAATATTGTAGAGACAGAACACAGACTGGTGGTTCCCAGGGGCAGGGAAGGAGAGAATGGGGGAAAACCGGTTAATGGGTAAAGGGTTTTACTTTGAAGTAACAGTAGAAATAGAACTAGATAGAGGTAGTAGTGGTACAAATTATGTATGTACTGAATTGTTCACTTTAAAACAGTTAATTTTATGTTCTGTGAATTTCATCTCAAATTATTTAAAAAGAAATGCTTTACGCCCGGCCAGTGTGGCTCTGTGGTTGAGCGTTGACCCATGCACCAAGAGATCGCTGGTTTGATTCCTGGTCAGGGCACATGCCCAGGGTATGGGCCCAATACCCAGTGGGGGGCATGCAGGAGGCAGCCAATCGATGTTCCCTCTCATCGATGTTCCCTCTCATCGATGTTTCTATCTCTCTTTCCCTCTTCCTTCCTCTCTCTCTAAAAATCAATGAAGAAAAAAGAAAAAGAAACACTTATAGGGCAATTCTATGTTACCTTTTTATCTTTATTTTAAAGTAGGCTCAAAATAGTTTTCTAAGAAAAATTATGAATCTGTCTGCAGTCACTCTGTCGGCTTTATCCTCATACATTAGTAGGGTAGCTATCAAATAGTGCAGACTTGAGGTAATTTTCTGAATTTTAAGAATAGGCCAGCAAGATCACTTGCCTGGCTGAAGCTACATGGCTCTGCCTAGATAATATATACTCCAGAAACTTGGACTCTGTCATTTCTTTCCTCTTTAAAAATTCAGTTAAGCTCTGGCCGGTTTTGCTTCATGGTTAGAGTGTCCGCCTGCGGACCAATGAGTCTTGGGTTCGATTCCGGTCAAGGGCAGGTACCTCAGTTGCGGCTTGTCCCCGGCCCTGGTCGGGTCGTGCGGGAGGCAACCATTCGATGTGGCTCTATCACATCGATGTTTCTCTCTGTCTCTCTTTCCCTCCCTCTCTCCCACTCTATCTAATGATAAATAGAAAAATATCCTCGGGTGAGGAAATAAATAAATAAATACATTAAATAAATAAATAAATAAATAAATAAATAAATAAATAAATATTCAGTTAAGAGAAATGAGGTCTTCAGGGGTAAGACTATAAAATAAGATAAAAAGATAGCATTGTATTTAGCATACCTGGTTCCCACTTACTAAATTCATACATATATCTAGGTGTGTTTTTTTTTATGCTTGAAATGGGAGAAAGCTATATAATATTTGGAATGTGTTCTTTTAGTCTGTCATAGAATTTTCATTGAACTTTGTTGTTATTTTAAATTCAGTCTGCATCTTAAGAAAAAGTTGGAAAAAACTTGATAGTGTACTTCTGTAGGGATAATGTTTAGACGTTGCACAGGTCTTCTCAGCTTCTCGCTGTTGGGGTAGGACACTTTATTGTGTAGTCCAGAGGTCCACAAACTACGGCCCTACAGGCCAAATCTTGTTTGCAACCTGTTTCTGGCACCACCCTAAGCTAACAGTGGTTTTTTGTTTTTTTGTTTGATTTTTTTTTTTAGAGAGAGTGGAAGGGAGAGGGAGAGAGAGAAGCATCTGTGAGAGAGAAGCGTCAACATCTATAGGCTGCCTTCTGCACGCCCTCCCCCCCCCAATTGGGGACCAAGCCTGCAACCTGAGCATGTGTCCCAACCAGGAATCAAACCAGTGACCTCTGAGCCACACCAGCCAGGCAACAATGGTTTTATATTTTTAAACAGTTGAAAAAAAATCAATAGGATAGTATTTTGTGACATGTGAAAATAATATGAAATTCAAATTTTATTGCCACACAGCCACACTTAATTATTAATGTGTGATTTATAGCAGCTTTTTAGTTACAATAGCAAAATTGAGTAGCTACCACAGAGAACCCTGTAGCCTGCAAAAACTAAACTACTTACTCTTGACTCTTCACTGAAAAGATGTCCTGACCCCAGATATACACTGTCAGAAACACTTTGTTTATTATACCTGATTCCCACTCACTAAACGGCATCCCCCATCCCTGTGACAACAATAAATGGAAACCAGGTTTCCAAATGGGCCCTTGGATGTGGTGGTAAGTAGGGAGGCTGGTGGAATGGTACCTCTTCTGGTTGAGACCTACCATATACTACATAACCTACTTTATAGTGTCCCCTTTGTTGATCTTCATAAGAACCATAACAAATTTATATTAGATCTATGCATTAGAAAATGTTATGTTTCTCTTGGTATGATCCTGATAACTAATTGTTTCTTTTTGTTGAGGCTTCTGGAAAACGGAACCAAATGTTTAGTAGTAGAGCCTGTCTATAGTAGCTGTATGGAAATTTATTATCTGAATTTATGAATAGATATTATCTTGACTTCAGTTTATTTTCCTACATTTATTTTCATTTTACCTGCTTTGTATATCTATTTTTAAGTTCTGTTTCGTTATACTGTATGTATTGTTCAGTTGCTGTAAATCCTTTTTGGAACAAAATTGAATTCAATAACAAATATTGACTGAATGAGCAAACACAGTGAATATTTTTCTCAATTTTTTTTTTCTTTATTGATTTTATAGAGAGAGGAAGGGAGAAGGAGAGAAACATTGATGAGCGCCAACATCAATTGGCTCCCTCCTGCATGCCCCCCCTGGGGATTGGGCCCACAATCTGGGCATGTGCCCTGACCAGGAATCGAACCGGCGACCTCTTGGTGCATGGGTCAACGCTCACCCACTAAGCCACACTGGCTGGGCTCTCAGTGAATATTTTTTTATCTAAAATTTTCACTTTGCTGCTCTCATCTCCTTTGAATGCAGATTAGTGATTATTAATAGCTAAATATTATGCTAAGTACTATACTTGGTTTATCTCATTTAGTTCTCAGAACAGCCCTATAAGATAAATATTGCTGCTACCAATATTTTATATCTGCAGAAGCTTGAGTTTCAGAGAAATTAAGAATTGCTCAAATGTGCTGGAGCAGTGCTTTAAACCTAACTAGTATAGACTGCAGTAATGAAACTCTTTGACAGTACATTATACGCCAGTAGGCTTTTGAAAACATTTTTAGCAGTGGAATTGTTATTTTAAATAAGATTCTAATTTTAAAATCCCAATAAAAAAACAGAAAAAAGTTATATTATTAATGAATTTATTTTTTGTAAGTTGAAATATATATTATTTACTTGTTAAGAAAGCTAATTCAGCCCTGGCCAGTGTGGCTCAGTTGGTTGGGCGTTGTCCTGTGCACCGAAAGATTCATGCCTTATTTGCATATGAAAACAGTTAAAATATTTATCGTAATACGTGTTTACATGTATGTGTCCTGACCGGGAATCAAACCCGTGACCTTTTGGTGTATGGATGATGCTCTGACCAACAGATTCACATTGGCCAGGACTTTTCTTACTTTAAATTTTTTTTCTTACATTCTTCAAGTCCTAGCTCCATCTCCTTTAGGAATCTGTCCTTTTTGTCCTTTTTATCTCCCGACTTCATTTGTTTTATATCAGTTCCACTAGACTTATCTTTGTGTATGTAGCCTTATGTATATTTGCAAGAATGTGCTGATTTTCATTTCATGATGTTGAAACATACTGATCTTTTTATTTGAGAAATGAATATAACACTAGCCATTAAGCCAAGTAGTGTGTTTAGATTTAAGATAAAACTTTAAGATTAAAAATATTTTGCCAACCTTGACTGAAAGATAACCATGATAAACTTAGTATATGTTTATAGTAATACTTAAAAAAGCATTTTTTTTTTCTTTATTGATTTTAGAGAGAGAGGAAGGGAGAGGGAGAGAGAGATAGAAACATCGATGAGAGAGAACATCAATTGGCCACCTCCTGCATGCCCCCCACTTGGGATTTGGCCTACAACCTGGGCATGTGCCCTGGTCAGGAATTGAACCAGTGACCTCTTGGTGCATGGGTCGACGTTCAACCACTGAGCCACATCGGCCGGGCTATAGTAATACTTTTTTACATTAACCTAGAAATTGAGTAACTTACTGTTGAATCTAAAGTAGGAAGTTCCCTGTTACATGCATACACAACCTATAAGTGATTCTTATAATATCAGAGAGCAGTTTTTTGACCTTGTTGACTTCTCACCTTTATAATCCTCAAAATCAGACTCTTCTTTATACCTATAAAACTAAATATTGGTTGTTTGTCCTTAGATAATATTCCTTTGCTTATTCTGGAAATTGAGAATTAGTGGGATATGAAGCTATAAAGATGGTTTGTAGTTACATTTTAATGATCCTAGAATGTCATTCTAAAGTTTAGATTTATTCATTAGACATTGGAGTGCCATTGAATATTTTGGTTCAATCGATTTCAATAATTGGGATTATAATGAACAAAACATTCTAAGCAGCTTGATTTGGTAGGATGTTATATATAGAATCAAACAAGAGAAACTGAAGCTGAAAAAAATCAGTCACCTTTTTACAGTAGTATTTTGAGAGGTGGAAGCAGAATGGGAAAGAGGAAATTTGATGTACATTTAACAAGGTTGCATTTTTTTTTCTGTTCTTTTTTTTTTTTTTTTTTTTCCTCCAGGATCCTCTCATTCATTTACCAGACGATGTGATGGCAAGAACTTACAACATTTTTGCTATTATGTTTCATTATGCAGTAGAGATATTAACCTGGGAAAAAGAAAGTGAATTACCAGCAGATTTAGAGATGATGTAAGGACAATCCGTTTATTTTTTGGATTTGGATTTGCTCACACTCAGTTTTAACCATTTTAATTCCTCATTTTAACTTTAATATAGCTAGAATAGAACATAATCTTTTGCAGTAATTAATTTTCAGCAGAACAGTAACCTTGATTTTATACTTTTAAAATATGTGCGATCCACTTAATTGGTAGAGGTTTCTCCCTATTGGTTGGTTGGTTGGTTTTTTGGTTGGTTGGTTTAGTTGGTTTATAGCCGTATTTAAGCTACATCAAGGATCTACCACTGGTTTCAGTGATAGGCAATTTTCTCTTTGTGCGATAAAACTGGTAAATTAATGCTACAGTTCTTTTTGTTTTGTGTATCAGATATTATCAGAGAATGAGCCATTTGATGTGAGTTTTCTGGTTTGACTAAATGCTCAAACTCAGTTTTAACCATTTTGATTCTAAAATTTCATAAAATATGTTCCCCACTCTGAGCTTCTTTTAGTATACATCTAGCATATTTACCATTTGTACTTAGATTATTAAGGAGGTCACAAACTTGTGACTGGAAACTGTATTCTGCCATAGCTTTATTAAGGTTAAGGGCTAACTTTTTCTTGTGGGTGTGCGTGCCTTAAGCCGTCTTCTCTTTTACTTTTTTTTTTTTTTTAATCCCCACCAGAGGACATTTTTCCATCCTTTGTTCAGATAGAGTGGGAGAGGGAGAGAGAGAGAGAGAGAGAGAAACATCGACGTGAAAGGGACACATCGAGTGGCCGC
The DNA here is from genome assembly GCA_030848825.1 of Tadarida brasiliensis. NCBI lineage: Eukaryota > Metazoa > Chordata > Mammalia > Chiroptera > Molossidae > Tadarida > Tadarida brasiliensis. Next base: position 15,837,705 of record CM061262.1, read on the forward strand.
CTCCCGCACGACCCAACCAGGGGCTGGGGACAAACTGCAACCAAGGTACGCGCCCTTAGCGGGAACCGAACCCGGGTTTCTCTGGACCGCAGGCTGACGCTCTAACCGCTGAGCCAAACCGGCCAGGGCTTCTCTTTTACTTTTAATTCTAACCAAGCTTGTTGGATTTATTTTCATAGTTAAGGTTGAATACAAGTTGGAGTGAGAGTCTGAAGGACATCGGTGGTGTTTTTTGTTGTTGTTGTTTTGTTTTTTGCTTTCTCAACAGTGTTTCAGATAATTAGTTGTGGGTTAAGTGTTTTAATTAAAACGTTAAAAATGAATTAGGACCTTATGTCTTTATCTTCATGTACTTCAAGTTGGGAACCATTGATCCAACATCTAAATTTAGAACCTAGAGAATAGAAGAGTTTTGCTTTTATTTTTTTGTTCATTTGTAGGCTCAGGGCACCAGCATAGAAGAGAATCTAACTTACTTCTCTTGAACAGTTTATTCATCTTAGTAAATGGCATATTCCGTCTACCTAGAAGCCTGAATCACCCATACCCATTTAGACTTATTTCCAGTCTGGCTGGTTCTCCTTCTATCAAATTTTTCTACTACTGTTCATCTCCAATACTACTATTCTAGTCTAAGTTACATTAATTTCATTTTTGGACAGTAAGGCATTCCTAACTGGACTGCCATATCCACTCTTGTCCTTCACAATTCATTTTCTACACTGTAAGGCAAACTGACCTCTTATTCAAATCCTTGATTGCCTTTAGGATGGCATAATCAACATTCATTATAAGGTCTTTTAGATTTCAGCATCTTTCCAGACTAATCTCCTTCCTACCTGTGGTCCAGCTTCTAATATTTACCTTTGCCACATCAGGACCTTTGCTTTCACCTTCCTGTAGCCCAGGGTTTCTCTAGCATGGCACTGCTGGCATTTGGGGCCAGATTAATTCTTTATTATGGGGAATGTCCAGTGGATTGTAGAATAACTAGCAGCATCTCTGACCCTTACCCACTAGATCCCAGTGGCGGTCCATCCCAGTCATGGCAACCCAAATTATCTCCAGACATTGTCAAATTATTGACTATAGGGATAAAGGAGAATTGCTCCCTTTTAAGAACCACTGATAGCCAGTTCTCACTTTGGGTCTCAGATTACTTCTCTGGCAGTTCCTCTCTGAACTCCTAGACCTGTTTTACCCTGCTCTAACATCCTACCTTTGATAAAAGCCAGTTCACATAGAATTAATATGTCCAATCCTCACCAGATGGTAGTGTCATAGAGCATGGGGACCACAGATGACTTTGTTATAGTTAGTACCTAGCACATTCCCTGGAACAAAGTATGCTCTTAATTAATCAGCCTAGAGCAAGAAATATGCAAATAGATAATATATCATTAGTATTTTATCCCACAGAGAGAAGAGTGACACCTACTATTGCATGCTGTTTAATGATGAGGTTCATACCTATGAACAAGTTATTTATACTCTTCAGAAAGCTGTTAACTGTACACAAAAAGAAGCCATTGGCTTTGCAACTACAGTAGATCGTGATGTAAGTAATTTTATTATATTGATGTCACATAATAAATTGAACTTTTACTATAGATAAGTTATCCTAGAATATATTTTTTCAATTTCATTTGAATATTGCCCCAAATTGGGTATAACTATAAACTATTGTCAGATGGAAAGATTAGGAGAAAATGTAGATACAGTTGCCCTCATTCTACGCAGTGATTAAAATGTTCAATTATGAAAACAGAAATTAAAGAAGTCCAAGTACTTTTCTGTATCGCCAGAGAGAAACAGTCACAATATTTGCTTCTATGATCCTAAATAAACCTTTTTTTTTTTTTAAAAGTTGGTTAAAAAGTAAGAAATTATAGCAGCCTAAAAGAATAAATGTTGTCTTAATCAAGAAAATATGTTTATTAATAGCTTGAAAATGTTGGGATACCTTTGAAGGAAAATGTTTTCATTTACTTTTTATCAATGAATTGAATGTTGTAAATATTAAAAGTTGACCAGAATTGTTGTATGCTCTGATATGTTTGTTTACTGGTTCAAAAATTATTAATACTGAGTATAATATTTTTACAAGATAATTTTAAATATCTTTGTTTATAGGGACGTAGGTCTGTTCGATATGGAGACTTCCCATATTGTGAGCAAGCAAAATCAGTAATTGTGGTAAGTAATTTTAAAACATGTCTACAGTATTATCTTTTTATTAGTTTAAAACTAGTTTCATATTTTGGCATTTATGAAAACATTTTTCTGCCTTCATGAAAAGCCAACATCAGCCAAATATCATGTTTGAAGATATGTATCTTGAGCGTTGCATTATTGCTTTATCTAGTTTTTTTAAGCTATGTAAGATTAATATAGAAAATGAATGTTTAGATGACATAAATATTTTCTGCCTTCTCATTTCTTTATCAGAGACATCTCTAGAATGTTTTTGCTTTTTGTCTTGTTTTGTTTTTGATATAGTTTCATGTTACTTTTAAAGAATTAAACTGGCCTTTAGCACCAAGATTAGAATTCACCGAAAGTTGTTTCTTGGTACCCTGTAGCAAGGTATGCTGTGTATTTTAATAACACTTATGACACGTATTATTTCTCTAATAGAAAACCTTCCCACATTTAAATTTATTTTTAGAAGTTAGCATTTATTTTTTTAATTTATTGATTTCTTTTTGAGAGAGAAGGAGAGAGAAACAGATGAGAGAACATCAATTGGTCGCCTCCTGCATGCCCCCCACCGGGGATTTGGCCCACAACCTGGGCATGTGCCTTGACCAGGATTTGAACTGGCGACCTCTTGGTGCATGGGTCGGCGCTCAAACACTGAGTCACATTAGCTGGACAGCATTTATTATTATTATTTTTTATGCCTCACCTGAGGATATTTTTCTATTTATCATCAGATAGAGTGGGAGGGAGGGAGAGAAAGAGAGACAGAGAGAGCCACATTGACTGGTTGCCTCCCGCATAACTGGACCAGGGCCAGGGACAAACCGCAACCGAGGTACATGCCCTTGACCGGAATCGAACCCAGGACTCATTGGTCCACGGGCCAATGCTCTAACCGCTGAGCCAAACATGCCAGTGCAGCATTTATTCTTTTTAACTATGGCAACTGCATTTTATGTAAAGGTCCTTTTTAAAAAATAATTTTATATATTGTAAAATGTTTTTGATATACAGATAAAAATAGAGATAACACAATGAACACCTGTGTCTCCACATTATATACATTATCTTTTTCATACTTATTTTAAATAAATAAAATAGTATAGAGATCCCTGTATTATCCATTAATCCCATTCCTCTTCCTTTTTCCCTGGAGATAACTACTTTCATTTTCTCATTCTCATGTATACCTTTATATTTCATTTATATATATCTGTCAACATGATATGTATTGATTTGGAGGCCTTTAAACATTATATAACAAGATTTGTACAGAATGTATTATACTGCAACTTGCGTTTTCATTTCAGCATTGTTTCTAGATTTATCTGTGTTGATACATATGCCTTTCAAGTATTTCATTGATGACTATACCATGATTTTTCCATCCTCCTGTTGATGGACAGTTAGGATATTTACAATGTTTAGCTACGACTAACAGTCCTACTGTGGACATTATTTTGTCCCTTTGTTGCAGAGATGCAAAAGTTTCTCTAGGTTTTTTATCAAAAATGGAATTTCTGAGTTGTTACGGTATGAGTATTTTCAGCTTTATTACATTTTGCCAAGTTAGCCTCCAAAATGGTAATACCAGTATACATTTCCCACCATCAGTATATATGAGGTCGCATTTTTACTCAGCTTTGTCAAAACTATATATTGTTAAATTTTTTAATTTTTGCCAATGTGATGTGTACAAATGGCATCTTGTAAGTTAAATATGCATTGCCTTCATTACAAAGTATCTTATTTCATATTTATTCTATTGATCATTTAAGTTTTCTGTGACTTTCCTGTTTGTACCCTTTACCCATGTTTTCCTGTTGGGTTATTTGTCCTTTTTGTTTTTTAATCTTCACCTGAGGATATTTTTCTATTTATCTTCAGATAGAGTGGGAAGGAGAGAGAGGGAGAGAAAGGGAGAGAGAGAGAAACATCAGTGTGAGAGGGACACATCGATTGGTTGCCTCCCACACAATACCAACCAGGGCCGGGGACGAACTGCAACCGAGGTACGTGCCGTGCCCTTGGCCAGAATCGAACCCTTGATTCCACGGGCCGTCGCTCTACTGCTGAGCCATACTGGCCAGGGCTATTTGTTGTGTTTTTTTTTGTTTTTTTTTATCCTCACCTGAGGACATTTTTTCATTTTTTATTCAGATAGAGTGGGAGGGAGAGAGGAAGAGAGAGAGAGAGAGAAACATCGACGTGAAAGGGATACATCGAGTGGCTGCCACCCGCACAACCCAACCAGGGGCTGGGGACAAACTGCAACCGAAGTACATGCCCTTAGCGGGAACCGAACCCGGGTCTCTCTGGACCGCAGGCTGACGCTCTAACCGCTGAGCCAAACTGGCCAGGGTTGGCCAGGGCTATTTGTCTTTTTTTAAACTTATTTGTAGGGTAATCTGAATTTTGATCCTTTATTGAAAATACCTTTTCCCAGTGTATGAATTATTTTAGGTTTGTTTCTAGAGCCCCTCATTGAGCAAAAGCTTTATATTTTAATGTAGCAGAATATATCTCTTTATGATTTGTACTTTTTTTGTCTTATTAAAGAAATTCTTTCTTGATATTTGGACATATTCAATTTAATAATGCATCAGAAACTATACTGTGACTATGTAAAAGAATATTCCCGTTCTTAGGAACTGTTTCTTGAAGTACTTATGGATAAGGAGACATAATGCATGATGCATATAACTTAACCTCAGTAGTTTGGTTCATTTTTTTAAAAAGCATGTGTGTTTATCTCTCTGTGTGTGGAAAAAGATAATGTGCAAATGATATAGGAATTGGAATAAAATGTTTGCAATATATGAATCTGGATAAAGGAAAGGGTATTTTTTTCCCTTTTCATTGTTGCTTTATAACTTATATGTTCGGTAATGTTTAAATTTTTCCCTTTTTTAAGTTCTCACCCAAGGATATGTTTATTGATTTTAGAGAGAGGCGAAGGGAGGGAGGGAGGTGGAGAGACAGATAAACATCTGTCGGTTGCCTCACATATGTCCTGACTGGGGATCGAACCCACAACCTAGGTATGTGCCCAGACTGGGAATCCAACCTGCCACCTTTTGGTGTACAGGATGACGCTCCAACCCACAGAGCCACACTGGCCAGGGCTAAATTTTTTCTTTTTTAAAAAATTAGTGCTTGTAATTTCTGGTGGTATTTGCATAGATATATTCATAATGTAGAATAGAAAGTTCAGAAATAGATACTAGTATGAGGAAAATCTAGAAAACCACAGGTATATCTTAAGGGAGGAGAGCTTCTTAACCAAGACTAGAACCCAAGGAGTTAGAAAAGAAACATTTGTTTGACTACATAAAATAATTGCATAGCAAAATATTCCATAAACAAAGTCTGTAGACAAATAGTAGATTCAGAAAAATTCTAATTCATAGGGTAGACATTTAATGTTTATGATAAACTGAGCACTTACACAGAGTATCAAGTAGGGAACAAATAACAAAATAGAAAAATGGTCATAAGATGGAAAAAAGTAATCACAACAGAGAAAATGTAGGTGGTTGATAATATGAAACGAGACTCAAACTCACTGGTAGTCAGTGAAATGATGGAGATTTCATACCCATCAGAATGGAGAAATTAGAGTGATAAAATAGCTTGCTGGCAGAGATGCAGAGAAGAAGAATACTTGTATAAAAATAAATTGCTACAGCATTTTTGGAAAACAATGTAGTAGCATCTGTTGAAGTTTTACTTCTAATTTATCCCATAGAAATATAAGCACCAATAAGTGTGTGTACAAAGATGTTTAGTACTGCTTTTTTTGTAGTCACAGAAGACTGAAAACACAGGGAATATGAATGCCCTTCTCTAGAGGATGTTTGAATAAATCCACACCACAGAATATTATGAGTCATTAACCAAAAATATCGGTTAACACAAAGATGCACAAGAGTATGTATAGTATCGCATTTTTGTACATTAAAAATCTTTTTTAATGTGTCCATATATAATATGTACAGATGGAGAAACTTTGCAGAGATGTACTGTGTTAATGTGGGTTATGGAGATGGGATTGAATGAGAGGGTAGAAATGATCTTAACAAAAATGAAGCGGTGGGGCATGTTAAATAAAAAGTTTTGATGGGCTAAATAGACATTTCTACAAAGAAGATATACAAATTGCCAATAAGAACATAAAAACAGCCCTGGCTGGTTTGGCTCAGCAGTTAGAGCGTTGGCCCGCGGACCAGAAAGGCCTGGGTTCGGTTCCCGCTAAGGGCACGTACCTCAGTTGCAGTTTGTGCCCAGCCCTGGTTGGGGTTGTATGGGTGGCAACCACTCCATGTGTCTCTCTCACACCAATGTTTCTCTCTCTCTCTTCCTTCCTTTCTCCCTCCCACTCTATCTGAAGATAAATGCAAAAATGTCCCAGGAGAGGATAAAAAAAAACAACAACATGAAAACATGCTCAACGTTACTAATCATTAGGGAAATGCAAATAAAAACCACAATGAGATACTACTTCATACCCATTAGGATGGTTATTATAGACAAAATAAAACAACAATTTGTAGTTATATAGAATAAAAACTTTTTTTGTATAAAATAGCATTTTTAAGTTTGTTTTTTCATTCTGCCATTTCTTTTTAAGAGAAATACCAGTAGACAGACAAAGCCACTTAAAGTTCAAGTTATGCATTCATCTATTGTCGCGCATCAGAATTTTGGTTTGAAACTTTTGTCTTGGCTGGGAAGCATTATTGGATATTCAGGTAGGTTCTTAAAAGCTCGTACTACCTGACTTAATAATGAGCTCATATGCCCTTGCAAAAGTGTTTTGGAAAAAATATTGAGTGGAGTGAATTTTTTTTTTGCTTTAATTTCACATTTTAAAATACCATCTCAGAGTATCTTTATGCACAGAAAAACCTTTGTTTCCCAAATTTTGTTCCACAGAATTTTTTTATATGTATACAAAGGATTTTGTGTTCAAATAAATGCAGGATACCCTGTGTTTTAACAGTTGGCTAATGCAATCTACATCTCACAACTTGATAAAGAACCTTTTTCTTAATAGAGCACCTGTGGAACTCTTTTACTTAGCAAGCTGGAAAATGCTACTGTAAATAAAACCTAAGTGGTTAGCAGTTTAAAGGATAAAAATGTTAATATCTTTGTTTTGACTCCTACAACTTTTTGTTACCAGTAATTTGCAACTCTGAAAATTTGCAAATTTGAAGGTACTTATTTAGTTTTTCCACAGTATACAAATTAGATAATCTTTTTAATGTAATGGTAACAGAGTTAGAACCCTTGTGTCCAATGCCAAAAGTACAAGTTTGGTGTATGACACTAAATAGTAAAACAATAAATAGATCGAAGCTATCTGTCATGCTGTTTTTCACGCAAGAGAGGTGGTTTGGTTAAGTGACATTCTAATGTTTACTATAAAGAAACTTTCTGAAATGTGTATTGAAATACTGTTTGAAAGAACATTGCCACACTGTGAACTGACAGGTTAAAACAAGGTATGGATATTTAAGAGAACATATTTGCTTGCTTATAAATATCTTTCCAATTATTTTTATTACCTCATTTTTAAAAAATCCTCACCCGAGGATATGTTTGTTTATTGATTTTAAAGAGAAAGAGAGAGAAGGAAACATTGATCAATTGCCTCCTGTACATGCCCTGATTGGATATCAAACCTGAAACCTTTTGGTGCATGGGACAATGTTCCAACCCACTGAGCCCAACCAGAACTCTTATCCTCATTTTTTAAGTTTTGATGTTTTCCATTGGATACGTGTATGCCAAGTATGTGCTGCAGTAAAAATTACTCTGTTTTTTTCTGATTATTTTTTATGCTTGTAGAATTCTGAAAACTGATATTAATTATAAAGTATGAAACAAAAAGGTATTAAAGTTTTTTGGTTATGTTAATACTTATATCAGTATTTGAGCAACTTTTTTTTTTTTTTAAGTTTTGTATTTAGAGGATGTAGTAATTTGTTTTCAAGGCCCTCTTATGTAGTAGGTATATAGTGAATTTTTGTTTAATGATGAACATTTTGCATGGCATTAATAAAACAGACTAGTATATATTATAGCACTGAAGTCATGCCTTCTTTTAAATGGTAGCACAGTTTTATATATTATAATGTGATTTAATTACTCTTGGTGTTTGGAGAGCTATGTCTTGTTTCAGTGAGGTTTTTTATATGCTTTGCTCTTTAAAGTCTTTACAGCATAAGAAGTCATTGCCTTTCTGATAGATATGTATTTTGGTGTTCTGGAATAAGAGTTTGCGTGCAATGCAAGATTTGGAATTTTTCTCCTTTTTATGAAAATGTTAATAAAATAGTTAATATGTTTACTTTTTCTGAATAAGTTTGACCTTTAATAAAACATGTAAAACTCTGTAGATTCATTTGAACATTTCTACTAAAATTTCATTTTATTTTTAATATTAGAAGTTACTATTTCATGACTACTTTTCTTCCTGTTTTAAGATGGTCTTCGCCGAATTTTATGTCAAGTTGGTTTACAAGAAGGACCAGATGGTGAAAACTCTTCTCTCGTGGATAGATTGATGCTTAATGATTCCAAATTGTGGAAAGGTAAGTCTCTTAACTACTTTGTATAGGGAAACTTATATAGGAAATTGAGATGTTAAAGTTCTCTTTCTTTCTTTTTTTTTTTTTTTTCCTTTTGGAAGGTATTTAATAAGTATGGTTTTTAGAATTAGCATATGCAGTCTTATTCTTTGGGAAAAAAACAAACAGATTTTGGGATCTATGACCCAAATTAAATAACCTTTATATTTGTTTCAAAGTATATATAGAAAAACTGATTTTTTTAAGAAACAGGTTGTAAATATTTTATAGTAAGAAACACATGTAGAGTTTTGCTCTTGAGATTTAAAATACAGTTAACCATATAAAAACTTCGGGGATGTAATTTTTGACTTGTTTTATATATCCTTATGTTATATCTGCTCTTTTTGTAAAAGGTGCTAGGAGTGTGTATCATCAGTTGTTCATGAGCAGTCTACTTATGGACTTAAAATACAAGAAACTGTTTGCTGTTCGATTTGCAAAGGTAAGTAGTTTTTCAGATTTGAAGATTAACAAAATAGTCAGGTAATATACAGAATAACTGTTGCCCACATTATATCCAGGCTTTGTAAAATTAGCAGCTAATAGTACTATGTCAGTGTATTGATTTTAAATTCTAAGAAACTTCATACATGATCTTTTTCTTTCATCAATAGAATAAAATTCATTGAGGCTTTTCATTTGCCATGATAATACGAATATCCGTTTATACAGTGTGTATGATATGAAATGATAAATGAAGAATTTAAACCTATTCCATTGTGAATTATGGTATTATTTCTATTAAAATTTATACAAAGAAGAAATCGTCTTAGTTGAAACACTGTGTATATATGGATGTGATTTAAGAATCGTGAACTCTAGATTGTTGATATTGCTGAATTATGTTCTTCTCCCTTTTAACAGTATGTGATTAAACTATCTGGTTTTTTATTTGTTTGTTTATTGTTTTGTGTTTTTTTACCTAAATTAGGAGTTCTTAATCAAGGAAGTGTGTAAGAATCATTTGGGGAGTTCTTTCAAAATACATGTGTTTGTGTTCTGTTCTCAAACCTGCTATAGCAGATTCACCAAGAATGGGGCCCAAGCACGTGTACTTTGAAAGAGCCATCAAGTGATTCTGATATGCATCCAGAAGTAATACAAGTCTGGTGTTATCAGTGACAATGCAAAGCACTGTGGGTTAGCCTCACCAGTGTACAATGATATCCCTGCATTTTAGTAGCTGTTTCTCCTATTTCCGCTCATAAACTGCCATTTGTGTTTGAACAGATTGTCTCGTGAATCAGTATTTATGCACACTTTATTTGATAGGAGTCATTCCAGTTATCATTCTTATAGTGTTATCTCATTGACTCCTCCAGCACTGACTTTTCATTATAATCCTTAAACATTTGGTCAATGTGGATTAGAGGTGAATCTCCCCCTTGTTGTTTAGAATTACCAGCAGTTGCAGAGAGATTTTATGGAGGATGATCACGAGCGAGCAGTGTCCGTGACTGCTCTGTCTGTCCAGTTCTTCACCGCACCTACTCTGGTGAGTAGTGCTTGCCTTTTCTTGTAACTGATAGCTGGCACTCCTTGCCTTTTTTTGCCTTCTTAATAGAACTATGAGCGTTTGCAGAGTGATTATGTGACAGATGACCACGACAGAGAGTTTTCAGTCGCAGACCTCTCGGTTCAGATATTCACAGTTCCTTCACTTGTAAGTACTGAAATATTAAGAAGAACTTTTTTTGTTTTCCATTACCAAAAGTAAATCCTTAAAATAATAGAGAACTGTCCTGGCCGGTTTGTCTCAGAGGTTAGAGTGTTGGCCTTGGATCGAAGGGTCTCAGGTTCGATTCCCAGTCAAGGGCACGTACCTGGGTTGCAGGTTTGATCCCAGTCCCTGTCGGGGTTGTGCCGGAGGCATCCAATCTATGTGTCTCTCTCACATCGATGTCTCTCTCTCTCTCTCTCTCTCTCTCTCTCTCTCTCTCTCTCTCTCCCCCTTCCCCCCCCCTTCCTCCCTTCCACTCTATCTAAAAACCAATGGAAAAATATCCTTGAGGGAGGAGTAACAGGAAAAAAAAAAGAGAGAGAAAAATCAACACAACCAAAAGTTGGTACTTTGAAAACGCCAGGAAAAAAGCATAGATCTCTATTAAGACTAATAAGAAACACAGAAAAAATTTTAGTTTAAACGATACTATAGAGCTTATAGATATTGAATAGACAATAAGACAATAATAGGACCAACTTAATAAAATTAGAAATTTGGATGAAATGTGAAGAAATTCCTAAGAAAAAATACAAGTTATTAAACAAGAAACAGAAGATTTTAATTAGTATAAAAATCTCCTCATAAACAAATTTGTAGGCCTAAATGACTGCACTGGGAAATTATTCTAAATATTTAAGAAAGAAATAACATCTGTCTTACATAAGTTTTTCTAGAAGACAGAGAACAAGAACATACTTGACAGTTTTAGTGAGTCCTCTGTAATCTTTATACCAAAACCCAACAAGACAATTAAATTACCATCTGCCCTGGCTGGTGTTGCTTGGTGGTTGGAGTGTCGGCCTGCACACTGAAGGGTCTCAGGTTCGATTTCTGGTCAAGGGCATGCATACTTGGGTTGCAGGTTCCATCCCTGGCCCTGGTTGGGGCTGTGCAGGAAACAACCAATCAATGTGTCTCTCTCACGTTGATGTTTCTCTCTCTCTCCCTCTCCCTTCTAACTCTCTCTAAAAATCAATGGAAAAAATATCCTTGGGTGAGGATTAACAACAACAAAAATAAAATTATCATCTAATTACCACAAATGAGGTCACACAAATCAAATCAAGCAATATTTTTTTTTTAAATCCTCACCCGAGGACATTCTTCCATTTTTTGTTCAGATAGAGTGGGAGGGAGAGAGAGGAAGAGAGAGAGAGAGAGAGAAACATCGATGTGAAAGGGACACATTGAGTGGCTGCCTCCCGCATGACCAACCAGGGCCGGGGACAAACTGCAACCGAGGTACGTGCCCTTAGCGGGAACCGATCCCGGGTCTGTCCGGACCACCGGCCGACGCTCCAACCGCTGAGCCAAACCGGCCAGGGCCAAGCAATATTTTTAAAAAAGGATGATACATCACAACCCAGGAGTAGTATAACATTTGAAAAAAATCAACTGGTATAATTCACCTTATTTAATAAACAAAAAGGAGGGGGAAAATCATATCAAATGCTTTTCCTGAATTCATAAAAATTAAACACTTATTCATGATTTAAGACAAACAAAAAATACCTCATGGCCAACTAGGAATGAAAGAGAGCTTCTTTAATCTGATAGAGTACCTAAAGCCAAAACAAAAAGGAAGAACCCAAAGCAAACATTATATGTAATGGTGAAATACTAAAAACTTTTCCCCTGAACTCAGGAATGAGAAAAAATTTTGCTTTTATTTACCTTATGGTGACTACCAGTCTTTTGTTATTTCTTGAGATAGATATTTAAATCTTTGGCTTTCAGCCTTTCTTTTCTGATGAGTGCCTTTAAGGCTTAAGTTTCCATCTAAACAATTTTTTAAGCTGCATCCCACAATTTTGTCATTTTAAAAATTTTTTATCTTTATTGTTGAAAGTATTCCAGATGTCCCTTTATGTCATATTTTTATTATTCAGTTCCTAAAACCAAGTTCCTTTGTGATTTCTTCTTTAACCCATTTTTTCTTTGTGATTATTCTTAGAAGTATATTGATAAATTTCAAAATATGTGTACATTTTCTAATTATTTTGTTAGGAATTTCTAGCTTAATTTCACTGTGGTCAGAGAACATACTCTGATTTTTGTCCTAAGGAATTTGTTGAGACTTGGCTTTATGGCCCAGAATATTGTCAGTTTTGGTAAATATTCACTGTGGCCTTAAAAGTAATGTATATTCTCTCATTATTGGGTACAATATTTATATACATCACTTAGGTCAAGTTTGTTAAGTCTTTGTGTAAGTCTTTTATATACTTATTAATTTTTTGTCTACTTGTTCTGTGAGCTGTCAAAGCATGTTAATAGTCTCCCACAATGATTGTTGATTTTTTTCTCCTTTTACTTCTCTAAGTTTTTGCTTCATATATCTTAAAGAAATGTGATTGAATGCATAAAATTTAAAATTGTACTTCCCAAATTGAGCCTTTTATCATTATGAATTATCTCTTGTTATATATTTAACTTTTCTACTCATATTTAAGTTGTATTGCTTGTAAAAAGCACATATTTGGGTTTTGTTGCTTATCCAATCTGACACTCTTAATATTTTATTTAGTTTTCTACATATTTAATGTAATTACCCATATATTTGGCTTTATGTTTTTACCACCTTATGATTTTTTTCTGTTTAACCCAACTATCTTGTTTATTTTTACCATTTTTTTGGATTAAGTATTTATTATTTTATTTTTCCTCTTTATTAACTTGTTAGTTGTACATTCACTTAATACTTTTAAGGGTCTCTCTAGAGCAGTTTTATTCAAAGTGTCAGTTATGAAAAGATAAACAGTTTGTACCAGAATGTGAAACAACACACCACTGCTTTCAGCAAAATCTTTCTATGAAAATTAATGTCAGCTGAACAGAATTCTAAGTGGTTGATTTTACCTTCCTGTGCAAACTTCTCGTCACAACTGGCAACAAGCAGTTTTCAGGCTGCTGGTCTGTGGACCATACTTTGAGTAGCACTGCCCTGGAGGTTATGGATGCATCCTTACTACAGTCAGACACCACGTTTCAGCCTCTCCGGAGTGGAATTCTAGACTCTGCATTCAGCCTTTGTCAGTGTTGGTGGGAATTGAGCCACAGTTTGTTTCTGTGGTGGTTAGCTAGAGTGCAGGGGTTATTCTTTGCAAGTTTTCTGTTAGGTTATTCCTTTCCTGTGGCTAGAGAGAGCAGACTTTTTTTTTTTTTTTTTTTTTTTAAGTCTGTGCCCATTGGCGTTTGCAGATTGCCAGCTTCTTCAGCTCCAAGTCTGGAATATATGAGGTGAAAACAAAGAACTCTACCTTGTTGATCCTTGGATTCCAAGGTCCCTGGCCAGTGCACCTTCACTCCACCTTTTAGAGTCTTCTGGTGTTCCTTTTGCATAATGTTCAGAGTTTTCAGTTGTTCTTAGTGGGAAGACTAGAGAAAAGTACATCTACTCCATCTTCTCTGAACCCTGAAGCAGAAGTTGGTGTTTTTAAAAATACATTCCAGTTTTCTGGTGAAATTCTCTATATTTTTCTCATTTCCTGAATATGTAAATCATAGACAGCTATTTTAAAGTCATTGTCTGATAATGCCATTGTATGATCATCTATAATTCTATCCCTATTAATTGACTTTTCTTTTTACTATTTACCCCTTTTCATTTTCATTCTTTCGGAATGCCTAATACTTTTTACTGACATTTTTCTTAGATCGCAGCAGTTTTACTATGATTTACCTAGATGTGGTTTTCTTTATATTTATAGATGTTGTAATTTATAGATATAAAATCTCTAGTCTGGTGCCTTTCCCAGTTTGGGAAATTTTTATGCCATTCTCTCTTCAAATATGGTTTCTGCTCCATTCTCTCTCTCTAATTGCCATTAAAAAATTTTTTTTAAATTGATCTTTAGGGAGAGGGAGAGAGAGAGAAACATCAATCGGTGGCCTCCTGTACACCCCCTACTGGGAATTGAATTGGCGACCTTGTGGTACATGGGACAACGCTCAACTGACTGAGCTACGGCAGCCAGGGCTCTCATTGCCTTTTGTTTATTTTAAAAACCATACATACTGCATATCTTTCTCTCAAGAAGGCTCCCCTTAATGTTGTTAGATAGGGTGGAGCCGATCACCTTAGTTCAGTAAGGAATTGACATGACTCAAGGTTGTTTTGCCAATACTCTGTCTTACTTCTAATTCATCCTTTCCCCTGGGACATAACCCTTTCAGGATACCCAACTTAGAGCCTGGAGTATTCACTAGGGTTCCTGCCTTCTATAGGGTCCTGAACTCTAGTCCTGTTTACTCAGCTTATTTAGACTGCCACATCTGGAAATGCAGACTGGTGCAGCCACTGTGGAAAACAGTATGGAGTTTCCTCAGAAAATTAAAATGGAACTGCCTTTTGGCCCAGCAATCCCACTTCTGGGAATATATCCTAAGAATCCTGAAACACCAATCAGAAAGGATATATGCACCCCTATGTTTATAGCAGCACTATTTATAATAGCCAAGATCTGGAAACAGCCCAAGTGCCCATCAGCAGATGAGCAGATAAAAAACCTGTGGTGCATTTACACAATGGAATAAATACTATGCAGCTATATAAAAGAAGAAACTCTTACCCTTTGTGAAAGCATGGATGGACCTGGAGAATATTAATTATGCTAAGTGAAATAAACCAGCCAGAGAAAGACAAGTACCATGTGATCTCCCTAATATGAACAAAATAAATCAATGTACAAAATAGAACCGGAAGCATGGCTACATGGAGCACACTGGCCAGTGCCCGAGGGGAGGGGGTTGGGGGGGTGACTGGATAAAGAAGGTGAAGGGATTAGCTAAAGAACATATATGCATACCCCATGGACATGGACAATAGTTCGGTGAAGGCCAAGGTAGAGGCGTGGGGGTGGGGAGAGGTGGCAAAGGGTGGGGGTAAAGGGGGACACCTGCAATAATGTCAACATTAAAATTCTTTAATAAAAATTATTTTTCAAAGGCCCTGGCTGGGTAGCTCAGTTGGTTAGAGCATAGTCCCGACACATAAACGTTGTGGGTTTGATCCCTGGTCAGGGCACATACAAGAATCAACCAAAAACAGCATAAATAAGTGGAACAACAAATTGATGTTTCTCTCTCAAAAATTTTTTTTCAAGACTGCCACATGTTTGCTTTGCTCTAGTAGGCTTTCTGCTCTCTCTTCTTAGACTTCTATTCTGCTTAGCTTCAGAATTTTGCACGTCTTAAGGGAAAAACTGAAAGAAAGTTGGACTTGTTCCTACCTTTCTGTTCTATCTGAAATCTCAGCAGGTCTTTCTCCCCCTTACCTAGCAGCTCTGTCACACTCCCGGGATCTACAATTCCATCTTGCTCTGCTCCCAGAAGAGTCAAATGCTGAGGGAAAAGTAGTTGCAGAATGTAGCCCACCTCCCTCTGCCATCACCCTTCTCCATGGTTTTATCCCCTGGAATCCTTGTTGCCTCAGCAGCTCTCTAATAATTGCAAACTTAAAAAAATTGACCTTTTGTCTCGCCCGTGTGGCTCAGTGGATTGAGCATCATCCTGTGGACTAAGGTCCCGGTTTGATTCCTGGTCAGGGCACATGCCTGGGTTGCAGGCTCAATCTCTAGAAGGGGGCTGTGCAGGAGGCAGCTGATCGATATTTCTCTCACACATCGATGTTTCTCTCTCCCCCTTCTCTCTCTAAAAAAAAAAATCAATTAAAAAAAAAAACTATTTAAAATTTACCTTTTCTAGTTCTTGGTAGAAATGGTGTTCAGCTTCATCCCACCTCAGCATCCATAGAAGCAGAAGAGTACATGTATTGTTTCCTGAAAAAGAGCTGTTAGTAATTCTTATGCACAGCCCTGATTAAAGATCACTGGCACTATATATTAGTGAGATGTTTTATAGTAGTGATAGGATCCCATTTACTGGTATCTTTTGAATCAGAATTACCTTACAGTGAACACAGTCTTCGTTTTAATAGTTTGGTCGAGAACTGGTACTAATAATTCAAGTGTTTAGAGTATCTTAATTTATTTAATTAAATGTGCCCTCATTATAGTCACCATTATCCCTGTATACTCTGTCATGTTTAGTTGAACTAAAACTGTGTGTGCACAGGCCATTATTACTCTGTGAAGTTTTTCAGAGTCTTTGGGAGGAATTTGGCCCACATTGAATATACTGTTAGATATGTAATGAGCCTTGCAACACAAAATTGAATGTAAGTTACATAAAATGAATAAAAACTATAAGATAAATAATGGTAAATTTTTTTAAAGCAAAGTGAAATTGTAAGCATAAAAATCAAGTGTTTTTTAGAGTGAGTGATAAGTATTACAACCTATGTAATGTTAGATATTTAATGTTGAAAATTACCTTGAAAAGTTAACAACAATCTAGATATGAGGTGATAAAGCCAAGTACTTAAAATTTTTATTTTCTTTTTCGTTGTAACCTTGGAAAATATGTTTTCTTCAGTTATCTTTTTAGAAGTAGAAATGCCTGAATAACTTCTCTACTTTAATGGGATAGTATTAAAAGACCACCCTATTGATTTTTATTTGGCACCCAGTAAAGACAGTTAGAATGCAATCTAAAACTATGTAGTGGATGAACCATCTCTTTTAATATTCTTCTGAAACTGAAATTGCTAGTAAGTGCCTTGGTTGGTGAGATCTAAGTTCCACCAATATTGTCACTTTTCTTCCAAGTCAACTAATATGACACACAAAAAACAAAAAGGAAAATCTTTTTACTTAACCTGTCAGCACCTCCCGTCCTTCAAACAACCCCAGTCTTTACTGTCTAAGAATATTAATAGCAGTTAATCCTGTTGACTTTTTAAAAAGATTTGTTTATTGATTATTAGAGAGAGAGGAAGGGAGAGGGAAAGAGAGCAAAACATCTATGTGCAAGCAAAACATCAGTTGACAGCCTCCTGCACACCCCCTACTGGAGATTGAGCCTGAAACCTGGGCCATGTGCCCTGAGTGGGAATGGAACTGGCAGTCTTTCAGTGCACGGGATGACACCCATCCAACTGAGCAACACTGGCCAGGACTGGTCCTACTTTTTTTTTTTTTTTTTATCCTCACCCGAGGACATTCTTCCATTTTTTGTTCAGATAGAGTGGGAGGGAGAGAAAGGAAGAGAGAGAGAGAAACATCGACATGAAAGGGACACATCAAGTGGCTGCCTCCCGCACAACCCCAACCAGGGCCGGGGACAAACTGCAACTGAGGTACTTGCCCCTAGTGGGAACCGAACCCGGGTCTCTCTGGACTACAGGCTGACGCTCTAACTGCTGAGCCAAACCAGCCAGGGCTGGTCCTACTTTTTGATGCAACTTTCTGTATTACTAATAAACCTGATATTGACTACGGTAAGACCTAGTTTAATAGTCACTTAGCACCAATTGCAGCTTGGAACCTAGGTAGGCTGTACTAGTGGGAAGAAATCCATGATCTTTTATGTCAGAGTGATATGTGGCACTCAAAGTAGTATTAGACTTTTCTAACTTTACTGTGGAGCAAATAAGGAAATGCAGATTGTTAAAAAAATGTTAGCCCGGCTTGTGTGGCTCAGTGGTTGAGTGTCAACCCATGCACCAAGAGGTCACTGGTTCAATTCCCGGTCAGGGCACATGGCCAGGTTGTGGGCCCAATCCCCAGTGGGGGGCTTGCAGGAGGCAGCACATCAGTGTTTCTGTCTCAAATCAATGATTCTGTCACTCCCTGTCTCCTTTCCTCCCTCTGAAATCAATAAAAACGTATTTAAAAAAATAATAATGTTCAACTTCATTCATAATAAGATATGTAAATTAAAACCATCAGAATGGTAGGATCAAAATGTGTGAATTGCATTGTGTTACTGAGGGCATGAGGGGAAAGCACACATTGTAGATGGGCATATAAATTGGTAAGCTTCTTTGAGGGGACAATTTGGTGATATCAGTCAAAAGTTATAATGTACATATACTTTAACCCAATAATTGCACTTATAGGAAATTACAAATATTCTTCTAACTGTATAGAGTAAATATTTGTTGCAGCATCTTTTGTAATAAATCACTTAAGACTGGGAAAAACAAATGTTTCACCTGTAAGGGTCTGGCTAAATATAGTATGATAGAAAAGAATACCTGGTGATAGTTAAAAAGAATGAGAGAATTGATATAGAACAATCTCTAAAATATCAAGTGAAAAAACAAAGTGCAGAACAGTGTTTATAATATATTACTCTTCCAGGGGAGAAGATGGATATAATTATACATATCTATACTTTCATCTATTTGTTTTATTTATTTATTTATTTTTATCCTCACCCGAGGACATTTTTTCATTTTTTGTTCAGATAGAGTGGGAGGGAGAGGAAGAGAGAGAGAGAGAAACATCGATGTGAAAGTGACACATCGAGTGGCTGCCACCCGCACGACCAACCAGGGCCGGGGACAAACTGCAACCAAAGTACATGCCCTTAGCGGGAACCGAACCCGGGTCTCTCTGGACCACAGGCCAACGCTCTAACCGCTGAGCCAAACTGGCCAGGGCTACTTTCATCTATTTAATAACACTTAGTCCATGTATTATAAATGTATATATGTGTATATATATGTATATGTATGTTTATTATTATACACACATACACCATCTCTGGCAGAATATGCAAGAAAACTGCTAAGAGATTGTCTTTGCAAGAAGAACCTCAGGGACTAGGAGACTTATTTTTCACCTGTTGTTTTTTGCATCATTTAAATGTATTTGCTTATTCAAAAATACAGATATGTGTATCTATACTTAGAAACAAAAAATAAATCTCAAATAAGGATGTTAAGAGAAAATAAAGTTTTATACTTAGTTCTACAGAATCTGTGATATAAACCTCTGGATCCTAGAGTAATTATACCATACCATTATAGGTGTCTAAATGTCTCAGTTAAGGAAAATTTGCAGTCTGGTTCAGATCCCCACACCCTGAATTGTCTTTGAATAATGAGCCTTGGATCTGTCTCCTAACATTCTGGCATCTTTCTCCGTGATAAAATTGTTGCTTCATACAAGTGGCAATTGGAGTAAGTAATTGTTATTTAGAAATACACAGTAATGCATTATTTATGGTATTGTGCTATAGTTGTGTTGAAATGCTTTAAACTGAAAGCTCTAACCAATGTTGGTGACTTTTTTTAGCTTCCTAGTAAATAGGTTTTGATTACCATGTACTCTGATACACTTTGTTCTAGGCTCGGATGCTCATCACAGAAGAAAACCTGCTGACCATTATCATTAAGACCTTTATGGATCATTTGAGACATCGAGATGCCCAGGGTAGATTTCAGTTTGAACGATACACTGCTTTACAAGCCTTCAAATTTAAGAGAGTTCAGAGTCTTATTTTAGACCTCAAGTAAGCTTTTGTTTAATTATCAAAACAGTTGCAACTTGTAAAATGTTAGTGTTTATCCATATATTCATTGCTATTTTTATCTTGTTCAGGTATGTGTTGATTAGCAAACCAACTGAATGGTCAGATGATCTGAGGCAGAAGTTCCTGGAAGGATTTGATGCCTTTTTGGAATTACTCAAATGTATGCAGGTATGTATAAACTGACACATTTTAAAAGGGAAACACTCACTTTCCTGTTTTCTGTCTTCCCTTTTTTTGGTTTTGTTCATTGAACTGAACACCTTTCTCTCTGTACATTTGTTTCATTTTGGGCACGTCTCCAAAAGAATGATTTATATGGCTGTCATTTGAACCAAGAAGCGCCTCTTTAAGTGGAAACTCTTGGTGGAAAGGTGTAGAATGAATGAGATCCCAGCAAAGGTTCTGGCATTTCCTGGGTTTTTTTTAATCCTCACTGGAGGACATGTTTTGTTTGTTTGTTTTTAGAGAGAGAAACATCTATCGGTTGCCTACCCTATGTGCCCCACCCGGGGATCAAACCCACAACATAGGTATGTGTCCTGACTGGGAATCAGACCTACCACCTCCTGGTGCTTGAGATGATGCTCCAGCCAACTGACCCACCCAGCCAGGGCTCTACTGTTCTTCTGTATTAGGTTTTTCTTGTGGTCACCATTAACGTTCTTTCTTTGGGGGTTGCAAGTTTATATTTTTTTAATATGCTGACCTGGAAGTATTGTCAGTTATTTAAGAAACTATAGCCCTGGCCGATTTGGTTCAGCGGTTAGAGCGTTGGCCCGCAGACCAGACAGTCCTGGGTTCGGTTCCAGCTAAGGGCACGTACCTCAGTTGCAGTTTGTCCCCGGCCCCGGTTGGGGTCATGTGGGTGGCAACCACTCGATGTGTCTCTCTCACATCGATGTTTCTCTCTCTCTTCCTCCCTCTCTCCCTCCCACTCTATCTGAAGATAAATGCAAAAATGTCCTCAGGTGAGGATAAAAAAAAAGAAACTATAGTGTTTGCTTTTTTTTTTTTTTTAATGTTTCCATATTTTTTTTCCTTGATGTGATATTTCTATAATACAATATAGAACTCTTTCCCCGATGTTTAATTCTCTCTTTTGGAAACACCTCATATGCAAAATAGAATCTCGAAGCAGAAATCAGCTGGCATGTATAACCAGTTTTAACTGTGAGAAGATAGATGACATCTCAATAAATCTAAGCAGTGCCATTATGATTCCTTTAGTAACTGTCTGGCTTTTTTAAAGAAAGAAAGAAGCAAACCTGACCTTCTGTTTTTACTTTTTTTTTTTTTAATCCTCACCTGAGGATATTTTTTCATTTTTTGTCCAGATAGAGTGGGAGGGAGAGAGGAAGAGAGAGAGAGAGAAACATCGATGTGAAAGGGACACATTGAGTGGCTGCCACCCGCACGACCAACCAGGGCCGGGGACAAACTGCAACCAAGGTACATGCCCTTAGCGGGAACCGAACTCATGTCTCTCTGTACCGCAGGCCGACGCTCTAACCGCTGAGCCAAACCGGCCAGGGCTGACCTTCTGTTTTTAGAAAATGTTCTAGTTCGTGTTGGGTGGTGATTTCTGGGTGTTTAATTTTTTGTTGTTGTTGTTGACACTGTTACAGATGTCCCCCATTTTCCAGCCTCTTTGCCCATCTCCTCCCAGCCCCTGCCCCTTTTCCTCCCCTGGCCTTCACTACACTGTTGTCTGTGATCATGAGCTATGCCTATATGTTCTTTGGCTAATCTCTTCACCTTCTTTTATTCATTCCCCCACCCTACCCTTACACCCCTCTGTCTGTTCCAGTGCTCCATGCCTCTGGTTCTGTTTTGTTCATCCGTTTATTGTGCTCATTAGATTCCACATATAAGTGAGATCATATGGTGTTTGTCTTTCTCTGGCTGGCTTATTTCACTTAGCATAATAATCTCCAGGTCCATCCATGCTGTTGCAAAGAGTTCTTTCTTTTCACAGCTGTGCAGTATTTCATTGTGTAAATGTACCACAGCTTCTTTTTTAAAAAAATATTTTAGAGCCCTGGCTGATTTGGCTCAGCGGTTAGAGCATCGGCCTGCGGACCAGAGAGTCCCAGGTTCAGTTCCCGCTAAGGGCACGTACCTCAGTTGCAGTTTGTCCCCAGCCCCAGTTGGGGTCATGTGGGTGGCAGCCACTCGATGTGTTTCTCTCACATCGATGTTTCTCTTTCTCTCTTCCTCTCTCTCTCCCTCCCACTCTATCTGAAGACAAATGCAAAAATGTCCTCAGATGAGGATTAAAAAAATATATATATATATATTTTAGAGAGAGAGGAAGGGAGAGGGAGAGAGAGAGAGAAACATCAATGAGAGAGAACATCGATTGGCCGCCTCCTGCATGCCCCCCACTGGGGATCAGGCCCACAACCTGGGCATGTGTCCTGACCGGGAATTGAACCAGCAACCTCTTGGTGCATGGGTCAACACTCAACCACTGAGCCACACCAGTGAGACCACAGCTTTCTTATCCATTCATTTACTAATGGGCACTGGGGCTGTTTCCAGATCTTAACTATTGTAAATAACGCTGCTATGAACATAGAGGTACATAAATTTTTTCTGATTGGTGTTTTGGATTCTTAGGATATATTCCCAGTAGTGGGATTGCTGGATCAAAAGGCACTTCCATTTTTACTTTTTTTTAGGAAATTCCATACTGTTTTCCACAATGCCTGCACCATTCTGCATTCCCACCAACAGTGCACTAGGGATCCCTTTTTTCCACATCCTTACCAATACTTGTTGATTGATTGATTGATTGGTTTTTGGTGATGTCTTATGAAATTCCAGCAAAGCAAAATTTTTTTTTTCTAATCCTCACCTGAGGATATTTTTCTATTTATCTTCAGATAGAGTGGGAGGGAGGGAGAGAGAGAGAAACATTGATGTGAGAGGAACACATCGACTGGTTGCCTCCCGCACGACCCTGAACAGGGCCAGGGATGAACCACAACCGAGGTATGTGCCCTTGACCGGAATTGAACCTGCAACTCTTTGGTCCGTGGGCCAATGCTCTAACCGCTGAGCCAGACCGGCCAGGGCAGCAAAGCAGATTTTTATTTTATTTCTTATTTAGTTAATCCTCACCTGAGGATATTTTTCCATTGATTTTTATTTTATTTATTTATTTAATTTTTAATTTTTTAAATTAATTTATTTTGTTATAGATGTTTCTCCTTTTTCCCCCATTGACACCCTCCTCCTGATCCCCACCCCCACCCCGTCCCCAGCATGGTTGTCTATGTCCATGGTTACGCATACATGCATCTAAGATCTTTGGTTTATCTCTTCCATTACCCTTCCCACCCCTTCTTCTGAGGTTTGTCAGTCTCTACGCTACTTCTATGTCTCTGGGTCTATTTTGTTCATCAGTTTGTTATGTTCATTATATTCCACAAATAAGTGAGATCATGTGATATTTGTCTTTCTCTGCTTGGCTTGTTTCGCTTAGGATAACACTCTCCAGGTCCCTCCATGTCGTCTCAAAGGATAAGAGATCTTTCTTTCTTACAGCTGCATAGTATTCCATTGTGTATATGTACCACACAGCTTTTTTATCCACTCATCTATTGGTGGACACTTGGGCTGTTTCCAGATCGTAGCGATTGTAAATAGTGCTGCTATGAACATAGGGGTACATATATTCTTTCTGATTGGTGTTTCAGGCTTCTTAGGGTATATTCCTAGAAGTGGGATCACTTTCCATCGATTTTTAGACAAAATGGAAGGGAAAGAGGGAGAGAGAGAGAAGGAAACATCAATATATGAGAGAAAAACATCAATTTTTTGCCTTCCACATGACCCTGACCAGGGCTGGGGATTGAACCTGCAGCCCTTCAGCCCAAGGGCCAGCACTCTAACCACTGAGCCAAACTAGCCAGGGCTGTTGATTTACTGATGGTAGCCATTCTGGCAGGTGTGAGGTGATGCTTCATTGTACTTTTAATTTGCATCTCTTTGATGATTAGTGACGTTGAGCATTTTTTCATATGACTCTTGGCCATCTGTATGTCCTTTTTGGAGAAGTGTCTATTCAGGTCCTTTGCTCATTTATTTATTGGGTTTTTGTCTTCTTGATGTTGAGTTATATAAGTTCTTTATGTATTTTGGAAATTAACCACTTATCAGATATATCGTTGGCAAATATATTCTCCCATACAGTGGGTTCTCTTTTAATTTTGTTGATGTTTTCTTTAGCTGTGCGGAAGTTTTTTAGTTTGATGTAGTCCCATTTGTTTATTTTTTTCTTTGTTTTTCTTGTTCTAGGAGATGTATTTGCAAAAATATTGCTATGAGGGATATCTGAGATTTTACTGCCTGTTTTCTTCTAGGATTTTTATGGTTTCGTGACTTACATTTTTTTATCCACTTTGAATTTATTCTTGTGTGTGGTGTAAGTTGGTGGTCTAGTTTTGTTTTTTTGCAGGTACCTGTCCAATTTTCCCAACACCATTTATGCTCTTGCCTCCTTTGTCAAATATTAACTGACCATAAAGACATGGGGTTGATTTCTGGGCTCTCTGTTCTGTTTCATTGATCTATATGCCTATTCTTGTGTCAGTACCGGGCTGTTTTTATTACAATGGCTTTGTAGTAGACTTTGATATCATGTATTGTGATCCCTCCAATTTTGTTCTTTCTCAAGACTGCTGAGGCTTTTCAGAGTCTTTTGGTTCCATGTACATTTTTGGAATATTTGTTGTAGATTTGTGAAATATGCCACTGGTATTTTAATAGAAATTATGTTGGATCTATAGATTGCTTTGGGTAGTATGGACATTTTAATGATATCAGTTCTTCCTGTTCATGAACATGGTATATGCTTCTACTTGTTTGTGTCTTCTTCTATTTCTTTTCTCAATGTCCTATAGTTTTTCAAGTTACAGATCTTTTACCTGTTTGGTTAAATTTATTCTTAACTACCTTTTTTTTTGTTGTTGTTGCGCAATAATAAATGGGATTGTTTTCTTAGTTTCTCTTTCTGAGAGTTCATTATTAGTGTATAAAAATGCCACCAATGTCTGAATATTAATTTTGTATCCTGCTACTTTTAATTTATTAGATCTAGTCATTTTTTGCTGGAGTCTTTAGGGTTTTCTGTGTACAATATCATGTCATCTGCATATAGTTTTTCTTCCTTTTTTCCAGTTTCTTCTTGTTGTCTGATTGCTGTAGCTAGAACTTTCAGTACTATGTTGAATAAGAGTGGGGAAAGCAGACAACCCTGTCTTGTTCCTGTTCTTAAGGGAAACACTTTTAGTTTTTGCCCATTGAGTATGATGTTGGCTGTAGGTTTGTCATATATAGCCTTTATTATGTTGAGATATTATCCTTCTATTTCTGCTTTGCTGAGAGTTTGTATCAAAAATTGGCCCTGGATTTTATTGAATGCTTTTTCTGTTGATATGATAATGTGATTTTCATCCTTCGTTTTGTTTATGTGATGTATCACATTTATTGATTTACGAGTATTATATCAGCCTTGCATCTCTGGGATATATCCCACATGGTCATTGTGTGTGATCTTTTTAATGTATTGCTGGATCTGATTTGCTAATATTTTGTTGTGGATTTTAGCACCAATGTTCATCAGGGATATTGGCCTGTAATTTTCTTTCTTTGTAGTTTCTTTATCTGGTTTTGGAATTAGGATAATGCTCGTAAAAAGAGCTTGGAAATCTTCCTTCCTCTTGAATTTTTTGGAAAAGTTTATGGAGGATAGGTGCTAGTTCTTTGAATGTTTGTAAAACTTGCCTGTGAAGCCATTTGGTCCAGGAATTTTGTTTGCTGAGAGTTTTTGATTACTGCTTCAATTTCATTAGTTGTTACTGGTCTATTTGGGTTTTCTGATTCTTTCTGATTCAGTTTTGTAAGATTGTATGTTTCCAGGAATTTTTCCATTATGCCCAGGCTTTCCAGTTTGTTGGCATAATATTTTCTTACAATCATTTGTATTTATGTGATGTCAGTTGTTACTCTACCTCTTTCATTTCTTATTTTATTTATTTGGGTCCTCTTTGTTTCTTGATGAATCTGGCTAAAGGTTCATTAATTGTGTTTATCTTTTCAAAGAACCAGCTCTTGGTTTCATTTATCTTATATTGATTTTTTAGTCTCTATGTCATTTATTTGTGCTCTGATCTTTATTATTTCCTTCCTTCTACTTCCTCTAGGCTTTTCTTGTTATTATTTTTCTAGTTCTTTTTAGATGTAGGGTTAGAGTGTTTATTTGAGGTTTTTCTCTGGGTATTTAATTTATAATAATACTTCTATGTTTTGTGGTGTTTTTGTATCTATAGAAATATCTACTTTGGTCATTTTAAATAAAGTATATTTATAAACTCAATAATATTTTAAAAGCCTGTCAGATTTCTTCTAATAATTTTCCTATAGGTAGCAGACCTAAAAAGGAAATTGAAGGATTCTTACAGTGAAATATTCATTTTATTGTTTAAAACATGTAGAAGATTGCCTCTAAAATAATTTGCTATAAATTGTACTAGAATTTTTAATTTATATTTTAGAGAATATTAGATAAACATGTAATTTAAGAGTTGGACTTTCTCATACTACTTGAAGTTTCCTATTAATAAGCCTTTTACTTTATATGTTTTTGTAATCAATATATATTTCTTCTACATTATTTTTAAGTTTTCATATAAGAGAACAAATATAATTTTAATTTATTTAAAATCTTTTCACTTTCTTTCAGGGAATGGATCCAATTACACGTCAAGTAGGACAACATATTGAAATGGAACCAGAGTGGGAAGCAGCCTTCACATTGCAGATGAAATTAACACATGTTATTTCAATGATGCAGGACTGGTGTGCTTTAGATGTGAGTTTCTTCTAGGAGTAGTAGATAGGTGATAGATGGAGGAGGGGGAAATAAATGGATTTTAAATAATAATTATTATTATTTTTTTGGTTGTTAATCCTCACCCGAGGATATTTTTTCCACAATGGAAAGGAGGGGGAGGAAAGAGAGAGAGAGATTGATGTGAGAGAGGCACATCGATTGGTTGTCTCCTCCACATACCCCGACCGGGGCCAGGGATTGCCTGAAAGGCTTTGTAGTGTGTGCCAACGCTCTAACCACTGAGTCATGCTGGCCAGGGCGTAAGTAAATTTTGAGGAGCTTTGGAGAGGATAGTGATGATACTTAGCTCATAAAATGGCATATTTTCCTCTTTCATCTATAAATTTGATAAAAGTTAAAATTCTAAAGCCTTAAAAAAAAACTTGGAAAATATATAGAGGAGGAAATAATCCATATTCTCTTTCTCTTATGTTACTGTCTTTATTTCTTTCATAAATTCATCTAGATTTTGAGCATATAAAAAGAATAGTTTCTAAAGTTATCCAAAAATAAAATTTTACTCTTGATACATTTGTTCTGTCTTAAAATTATTTTGTCTTGCCCTGGCCAGTTTGGTTCAGTGGTTAGAGCTTTGGCCCGCAAACTGAAGTGTCGTGGGTTCCATTCCTGAGCAAGGGCACTTACCTGGGTTGCAAGTTCGATCCCCAGCCCTGGTCAGGGTCAAGCCAGAGGCAACCAATCAATATGTCTCTCTCACATCAATGTTTCTCTCTCTCTCTCTCTCTCTCCCTCTCTCTCTCCCTCTCTCTCTCTTTATCTCTCTCTCTCTCTCTCTCTCTCTCCCCCTCCGTCCCTCCCTCCCTCCCTCCCCCCTTCTCTTCTATTGTCTCCAAAAAAAATAAATCAAGCCCTGGCCGGTTTGGCTCAATAGTAGAGCGTCGGCCCGCGGACCAATGAGTCGCAGGTTTGATTCCAGTCAAGGGCATGTACCTCTACTGTGGTTTGTCCCCGCCCTGGTCAGGGTCGTGCAGGAGGCAACCAGTCGATGTGTCCCTCTCTTGTTGATGTTTCTCTCTCTCTCCCCCTCCCACTGTATCTGAAGGTAAATAGAAAAATATCCTCGGGTGAGGATTAACGAAAAAAAATACTTTGTTCTTGTTTTGGCTGTATAAATTCTAGTTGAGAGCCTGTTTAAGTTGGGAGGTCAGAGAAAGCTTCCATCAGATCTGAACTATGTGTCCAAGTTAACTGATTGAAGAATATTTCTGACTGCGGACTATGCTCTGTGATAAGGAATATGGTTGTTAGAGGAGCTGTGAGGAGGCTCTGGTTGGAACATAGAGGTTGAAGGTAGAGGAGTGGACCAGGGGACTGACTTTGCAGGGCCTTGGAGGCCATCAAGGGAAGTTTGGATTTTATTCTAATTGAAGTGGGATGCCATTAGTGACTACCAAGGAGAAAAGTGACGTAATCCAATTTACACATCTTTTAAGATTACTCTGTGTGGAGAATGGATGGAGGGGAGCAAGAGTAGAAGTAGGGAATTTAATAGGGAGATGACTGGCTTTCCTTTGAGTTACTGGAGATCATAAGTGGCCAGGTTTTAGAGCAATTTAGAAGATGAAATTTTCAGCTTGGTGATAGATCAGACAATGGGTAATGAGGGAAAAGAGGGTATTGGAATAACTTCTAGATTTCCACAACTGTACAGAGATGTCATTCACTGAGACAGGGCCCAGAAGAGGGACCAAATTGAGAAGGGAAGATTGGGTATGATTTTGCCTGTATTAGTATTTGAGGTACTTATTCATTATCGAATTTGATGTGCATATTCAATGTTATAGAAACCCAACCTTTTAAATAACTTACAACCCCCCTCCTTTTTTTCTTTAGGAAAAAGTGTTAATTGAGGCTTACAAGAAATGCCTTGCTGTATTGACGCAATGTCATGGTGGTTTTACTGATGGTGAACAGCCAATCATATTAAGCATTTGTGGACATTCAGTGGAAACCATCAGATACTGTGTTTCTCAAGAAAAAGTTAGCATTCACCTCCCGGTTTCTCGCTTACTAGCAGGTAAAGCATTTTCCCCCCAGACAATCCTGAAAATACCTTTGACATTGGTGTTTGTGATTAATATTTATTGAATATCTACCACGTATTAGTCTGAGAGTTTTACGTGTGTTAACTTATTTAATCATCACATCATCTATGAGGTAGGTATTATAATTAAGTTTACGATATATATGGAAAGACTGAGACACAAAGGTGATTTGCTTAGTTGTCACACAGCAAGAAAGAATCAGAGTAGGAAGTTTGAGGTAGTTTGGTACCATAGTGCCTCTTCAGACTTCTGAGTGCAGATACCATGTTTTATTGTTTAACTCAACCCAGCTTCAAAGTCTGTTGTTACAATTTAAGTCAGTGATTTCCTGACAAATTGAAACCACCCTAGATTTTCTCATATAAGCTGTTTCTTAATCATTTATTGATAACTTTTTAAGGAGTGGGTCAGTTGCCCGGCTGGTGTGGCTTAGTGATTGAGCATCAAACCATGCACCAAGAGGTTGCTGGTTCGATTCCTGGTCAGGGCACATGCCCAGGTTGTGGGCCCAATCCCCAGTCGGGGCATGCAGGAGGCAGCCAATCCATATTCTTGCTCATTGATGTTTCTATCTCTCTCTCCCTCTTCCTTTCTCTCTCTCTAAAATCAATAAAGAAAAAATATTTTTTTAAATAAAGGAGCAGGTCAAAAGTGAGTCCCAAGTTGGGATGATAATTTTTTCATCGTAAATAGTTGATATATAAGCCATTTATACTTGCTAGCCTATCTGAAGCTGCCACACTGCAGCAGCCAAAAACTTTGACTATGCACTTGTCTATCTCTGTAGACTCATTTCAGTACATTTCCTTCCATATGATTGTAGGAATTCTTGTCCTACTCACATAATATTTATTAATCCCTTTCATTCAAGAGTAGAAAGAAGATCTAAAGCTAGATATTTTTACTCGTTGCAGAATTTTTTATTTATCTTAAGTGTGTAGCTCAGTGACAATATGATGTGAAAGTGGTTGTGTGTGTGTGTAAGAGTGTAAGAGATTGTGGAGAATTGGTATTATTTCTTCCTTAAATATTTGGTAAAATTAATCAGTGAAACCATATGGACATGATACTTTCCTTTTTGGAAGGTTTCTAATTATTGATTCAATTTCTTTAACAGATATAGGCCGGTTCTGGTTATCCATTTCTGCTTGTGTGAATTTGGTAGTTTTTCTTTTTTAAGAAATTGGTCCATTGCATCTGAGTTATCAAACTTGTGGGCATAGAGTTGATCATAGTACTCCTTTTTTTTTTTTTTTTTCAAGAGAGGGAGTGAAGGGGAGAGAGAGAGAGCGAGAGCGAGAGAGAGAGAGAGAGAGAGAGAGAGAGAGAGAGAGAGAGACATCGATATGAGAGACAAACACCAACCATGGCCACAGTCTGGGCAAGTGCCGTGACCAGTAATCGAACTGGGTCCTCTCAGTCAATTGGACAACTCTCAATCCATTGAGCCACACCAGCCGAGCTAGTTCTCCTTTTTTATCCTTTCACTTTTCATGGGATCCATAGTAATGATCCCTCTTTCATTTCTGAAGGTATTTTTTTCCCATTGTTCTGAGCCTTATCACATTATCCTGATAGCATTTCATCAGTCTTTTGAATTGTTATTGCAATCATGGTGATGTAAAACAACTTAGACATCTGAATATCAATAGTACGACAAATAAGTACCTAGACTGAAGTTGAGAGTGTAAGAAGAAATCTCTTAATTCCTATAACTTATTCAGGCCCAGTTTTGTTTTTTGTAAGTGCTTTGAGCATACTGACTTGGTCCTCAACATAGACAAGTGGCAGCATGGTGTTGTGAAAAAGTATTGAACTGGAATGCAGGAAAGTGAGTCCTGTCTCCAGCTCAGCTGTTGATTTTTTTTCTACCTTTAAAAATCTGGTTGTATGGGTGGTAGCTGATGCTGATAGAGAAAACAGTCAATACTCACTATGTTTGACAGTCTTTCTCACTATGTTTGACAGACCTGGGCCTGAATGCTTATAATCTAATTGGAGAGCTAAGTAAACATACACAAAACAGTTCAAGAACAGCTTGAAGTGTGTGTTAGTAGAGTTTGAGTGGCAAATGCAGAGTAAAAGTTACTAGAATAGAATTCATAATACAAGTCTTCTTGGATGAGGAAAGCCTCAAACCAGGCTTGACCAAGTGGCTAGTAGTTATTGATAAGACTGCAAAAAGTATTCTCTGTTTAGACAACATAAACAGGACAATTAATTCTTAGTTAACAGAATTATCTAAGGTTGAGCTATGAAAGAGCCCTATGCATTTAGGAACTAAACTGGAAGTTCTGGAGAACTTAATTCTGAGGTCAGGATCAACCCCAGGGCCAGTTTCTCTGTTCAGTTGCCAGAAGGAACTCTCACTACAGTACTTTCAATGGGAAGAAACTCCATTGCCCAGTCAAATATGACTGTTAAAGTTGGCATAACATACATAAATTGCTTGGATAGTTATATAGCTGGTCTTGCTATGTTTGTATGCCTAACAGTTATGTTGGGCATAAATGTCATCAGTGTATGTTGGTACATATAATTAAGACTAGTTCTAACTGTGCCTTTGATACAGAGATTCATAAAAATAAAGCTTTAATTATCGATGCAATTCATTCTATATTATAATTTGTACTGTGATAGGTTCTCATAGAGAAACGAAGTTAGATATAAAAGAGAGTGAATATTTGTTTGTTTTTTCTCCTGAAGATTTTCACTTATAAAAATACATTTTTGTTTGTTCTCCCATGCAGGTTTGCATGTATTATTAAGCAAAAGTGAAGTGGCATATAAATTTCCAGAGCTCCTACCTCTAGTAAGTAGTACTGTCTTTAAAAGTAAATACTTAATTATTATGTTTCATGTATTTGAAATCACTTTCAAACAGAGTTGTTTAGTCAGGGTTCTCCAGAGAAACAGAACCAATAAAGAGAGAAAAAGAGTGTGTGTGCATGCGCACTCATGTGTTTATGTATGGAGATAGAAAGACAGAGATTAATTTATTGTCAGAAATTGGCTCGTGCGGTTATGGTGCCTGGCAAGTCTGAAACAGGCCTGTAGAACAGGCCAGAGACCCAAGGAAGAGTTGGTGTTGCAGTCTGAAGTCCACAGGCAATCTAGAAGCAGAATTTCTTCATGCTTTGGGGACCTCCATCCTTTCTCTTAAGGCCTTCAGCTAATTGGATGAGGTCCACCCCTGTTATGGAGTCGAATATGCTTTATTCAAAGACTACTGATTTAAATATTAATCACATACAAAATAGTTTCACAGCAACATCTAAACTGATTTCGATAAAAAACTAGGTACCATGGCCTAGTCAAGTTGACATAAAATTAACTATCACACAAACATACTTTGAAATCATTTTAACTTGTGTTTTATTTAAAACTTCATCGCTATCAAACAATATTCTTTATAGAGTTGAGACTTTTGTGTTTTTGTTTTGTATATACAGAGTGAACTTAGCCCACCCATGTTGATAGAACACCCTCTTAGGTGTCTTGTTTTATGCGCCCAAGTACATGCAGGAATGTGGAGAAGAAATGGGTTCTCTCTAGTAAACCAGGTAAGTGTCTTTTAATTCTATGGAAATTTTTCAGTTCATTCTTTGGCTGATGTGAAGGATGTAATTTTCTGTGTACTTACTAAAAGTTGAGTACCTATATTAAAATTATTTGAAAAGATAAATATGTTAAACCAAAAACGTTTTTTAGAACTTTTATCCATACTTTGTCAAGAAACAGTATCAAAGGTAGAAATGCACTTTTCTTGATTCGTTAGTTGCATAATTTTTAGAACAAAATTGGATATTTAAAAAAATAAAAATTCAGATTTTTATCTACTTAAATTGGGTTAAAAGATAAAAGTTCTGTTAGTATAGCACTGAAACTGAGGTTTGAATTTTTAAACCTTACCAAAGCTTGGTATAGCCCCCCCCACACACACCATTTTTGTTAGCTATAAACCTTATGGAAACAACTTTGTTGAGAAACCCAGAAAGTTGGGTGCAAAATGTGAACCATAGAGTGACCACTATAATCTGGAAATTTTTGATTAATTAATCTTTATTAAGATAGTATTAATTATTGGGGAAGCCACATTGTGTGTGTGTGCTCACACGCACTTGCCCGAAACCCATGTGCTCTTTTGGGATGTGGGGAGAGGAGGGAACTGCATCAATGAAAACCTGTTAACCCAATATAATCAATTTTTTTTAGATTTATTACTACCATAATGTGAAATGCAGACGTGAAATGTTTGACAAGGATATAATAATGCTTCAGGTAATGAATTAAAAGCATTAAACTTAAAGGTATGGGGAGTGTTTTTCTTCTCGTTGATTCCATAGAACCCAATCACTTATAATCACTCCCAGATCTATAACTCTAGCTTAGCCCCATCTACTAAGCTCCAAACTAATATGGCTAACAGGCTGTAGAACATTTCCATCTAGATTTTCTGGACACATTTCAGAGTTAACATTAACATATTTACAATATAACTCCTCTTACTTCCTCCATACATTCTTTCTATCTTGAATTTCCTACCTTGGTAAAATGTTCAATTATATAGCTGTCAAAGTAAGACTCTTGAAAGCCACCCTTTCTTCATTTTCCTCTGGCTAAAGACCCAAACCCCTTAAACTGATTTCTGAGACCCGTGATACTTTCTTTATGTTAAAATTCCCTGAATTTGCCGTGATATCTCTTAAATCTTAAACTCTGTGCATTTATTTCTTTTGCTCCTTAGATTCCCCACCCCACCCCTTTCTTTTTCCATTTACCTGGTAACTTATTTTCCTGCATGTTTTAGTTTAGTTTAGTTTAGTGTTGCTTTCTCAGGAAGCCCTCCCTGACACCCTAAACCATGCCTAAGTATACCTTTTGGGAGGGCCCATAGCATGGTGCTTATCCCCACCATAGCATTGATGACTCTTGATTGTGCTTCTCTGTTTACTTGTCATCCCTTCCACTGAACCATGGCAACTGTATCTTGTTCCTTTTTACGTAGCACAATGCTTTTCACATAGTAGTTTTTCCATATTATTGTTGAATGGATTTAGAAATTATTTTAAAAGTTAAGAAATGTACATTTCAAAAATTATTGGTTCAAAATAAATTAAAACTCAAGTTGGTTTAGAATTTATACAAGTGGAATTAAAATAGAATTAAAATGAATACTTAAAAGCTGTCACTTCAGCCTTGGCTGGTTTGGCTCAACAGTTAGGGTGTCAGCCCGTGGACTGAAGGGTCTCGGGTTTGATTCCCGATAAAGGGCATGTACCTGGGTTGCAGGTTCAATCCCCAGCCCTGGTTGGGGTCGTGTAGGAGGCAACTTATCATTGTCTCTCTCTGTCCCTCTCTGTCTCTCTCTCTCTCTCTGTCCCTCTCTGTCTCTCTCTCTCTCTCTCTGTCTCTCTCTCTCTTTCTCTGTCTCTCCCCCTTCCCTCTCCCCCCTTCCCTTCTAGTCTCTCTTAAAAAAATAAAATAAATGAAAAAATATCCTCATGTGAGGGAAGAAACATAAAAAATAAAAATAAAAGCTGTCACTTTAGTTAGTGTCATGTTTATCATCAAAAATTAGTTTGTTTTTTATTAGTTTAGTATGATGTATATAAAAAATACTAGAAGCTTAATTGCACTACCATTTATCTCAGAGTCAATACACCAGAGAGTGATGAGAGAACCCTGAAATAAAACTTTAGAATTGAATTCAGAGGGATACAATTCATTCAAAGCCTTAAAAGAAAAGAGATCTAATCCATGTTATTCTGATGTGTGGATTTAGGGTTTGTTTTGTTTTGTTTTGTTTTGCTAGCTTAGATTCCTGTCCACACTTAAAGATGCCACAAGTAGGGACTGGAGCTAAATGGGTTTCCATCTTTTATTGGGATTGATGAACAAGTAGGCTGCTTTGTCTTGTGCAAACCAAAATATTTCTCACTAATTGTTTAGTAGTTCTTTTGACCTTCCTCTTTTCCTTCATCTTAAAAAAAAAAAAAGACAGGTGTCTCCATGATGGATCCAAATCATTTCCTGATGATAATGCTCAGCCGCTTTGAACTTTATCAGATTTTCAATACTCCAGACTATGGGAAAAGACTTAATTCTGAGGTTACCCATAAGGTAAGAGCGTGTTTCATGAGACCACAACACATCATTAAAGAAGCAACTTTCTTTTTGTTGTTGTTGTTATGTTAATTATTGAAATAATACAGTATCTCTATTCTTACCTCTGAACTTTATCCCCCTACCACTTGTTACAGGATGTAGTTCAGCAAAACAATACTCTAATAGAAGAAATGCTGTACCTCATTATAATGCTGGTTGGTAAGTTTGAATTGTTTGAGACATTTATAAATTATATCGGCTTTTGTGGTAGCAAATAGTTAAGAATTTCTGAACTATGTTTCTTTTGTTTGAGCAGTTACTTAGTTCTAAGGGAAAGATATTTTCCCCCCTCTGGTTACTGTTGAGAGTAACAGCACTGTGGTGCTTTGGGAAAAGGAGAGAGTACAACTGCTAAAGCAGAATAAATTGGAAGTCTTCATATTCAGGGGGAAAGGGGGAACAGGCAAATTTAGCTAGAAAGAGTAGGACAGTTAGGAGCTATTTACTATTACTTTATATCTTAGCTATGTTTTCCTCCATTGGTTTGTGGTGCAAAAGTGTCATATTGACTTCAGACATAATAATTCCAAGTTAATAGACTCCTATCTATGGCTAATAGATGCAGATATCTTATTGCCTATATTTTCAGTCCTGTTGCCTCCATCTTTTCTATTCTTTTATCCTTTACCTTCTCCCACCTCCCCTGCTATTTCAGACTCTGTACAGTCCATATCGCAGAGACTCCTGGCAGCTGTCAAGAGGTGATACCAGTGAAGGAGGTCTCAGAAGGTGATATCTCATTTGCCACTAGATAGGACAGAGGAAGGCTCTCCTTCCCTGCTACCATGTGGCAGATGGCATGACAGCAGTTCCCTAGACTACTGGTACAACTACTGCTGTATCAAGTGTTTACTACATCTAATTCCTTCCTACTTTCTGATCCTATTCTTTCAGAATTGCAACTAAAGTTCTCTCTCCACTGTCTAAAGCCTGCACTCTCCAGTTGTTCCTGAGACTCAGATGTATGATTGGGAGCTACTCTCCCCTAACTTGTTGCTAGACCAGTCATTGCTTTTCCATTGTGCAGAAAGAAAAATATAGTGTGTTGCGTGAATTATAAGTATATGTCACATAAGCATTGTGTTTATGTTAAATGTATGTGTGAGTATACTTTTTCATTTTTGACAGGAGAGAGATTTAGTCCTGGAGTTGGACAGGTGAATGCTACAGATGAAATTAAGCGAGAGATTATCCATCAGTTGAGCATCAAACCTATGGCTCATAGTGAATTGGTAAAGTCTTTACCTGAAGATGTAAGTATCTGCATTATTAAAAAAAAAATTCTAGCAATCTTGTCCTACCTATCAGTCTTAGTATGTATAGATTTATTTCTTTATACCTTTACCACAATTAAAGAACAGGTATAACTCTAGTCACTCTTATTAGAAATAATTGGAAAAAGAGAATACCAGGAACTGGGAGTAGAAAGCAGCATAGGAATAGAATCGTTTACAGTGAAGCTTTGAAAGAGGTAAGTAGCTGACTAAAAGTAAACCTAGTCCTTGGAACTGAATTTATGTATTCATTAGAGGGGGGTTGTTATAGGGTCTTTAGAACAAAGTTGCCATGGTTAGAGTATTTTGAAGACGGGAGAGAGAAACACCTACTCATCTGTGTTGAGTAAACTAAATAAAGAACCTTTTCCTTCTGAAGCCTCCAAAGACTCCTTAGTGAGCCATCTCTCACTATAGTGAATGTAAAATGACACTCACATGGGCTTTCATAGGTTAATTGTAATGGTTTTTCTTCCAAGGATCTTAAGTACTCAACCACCTATTTTTCAGCCGTTGGCTTTTTAGAAACCCAAAGCTTACAGTTGGGAAAGGACTTTATTGTCATTGAGTCTTTTCAAAATGTTTTCCCAATTTGAAACATAGATCTAAACTTTCAACTTTATGTTCATTCTTCTAGGATTTAAACCTGTATTATTGCATAGTAATACTTCTTTTAAACTTTGTTACAAAAATTTTAAACATCTATATAAATAAAAAACATAGAGCACCCATCACCAGCTTCAACAGATGGCCAGTCTTGTTTTATCTATACCCCAACCACTAATCCTTACACCCCCACTGGATTATTTTGTAGGGATTTACCATTTCATCTATGATAGAATTATACATACCTAAAACAGTGGTTCTCAACCAGGGACGATTTTGACCCTGAGGGGACATTTGGCACTCGGGGCAGGGTGTGTGGTGCAATAGGCATCCAGTGCGCAGAGACCAGGGGTATTGCTCAACATTGCACAATACACAGGACATGTGCACGCCCGTACACAAACACACATACACACACACATATACCCCATAACAAAGAATTAGCTGGTTCAAAGGTCAGAGTACCAAGGTTGGGAAACTGATCTGAAAGATAAGGGCTTTTAGGAAAACCTATTTTATGCCATTATCGCACCTAAAAACAAACAATAATTAATAATTTCTTAATATCACTAAATATCAAATACTTTTACCCTGTCTGGTGAGTCTCTCAGTTGGTTAGGCGTCATCCCAGGCACCGAGGGGTTGCTGGTTTGATTCTCAGTCAGGGTACATGCCTGGGTTGCGGGCTCGATCCCTGGTAAGGGGTGTGCAGTGATCAATATTATGTTTCTCTCTTTCCCTCCCTCTCCCTTCCTTTCTCTCTAAAAATCAATGTAAAAATCTAAAAAAAAGTTAGTTGCACTCTTTAATGCAAGAAATGAATCCTGAGTTGTTAGATGAGGAAGCAATTACAGTTTCACTTAGGCTTTAGAATAAGGAATAATAAAATTTAAAACAGCATTTTAAAAGTAATATGCCTAGCCCAGCCAGTGTGGCTCAGTGAATTGAGGGTCGTCCTATGTGCTGAGAGGTCCCAGTTCAATTCCCAGTCGGCATATGACCTGGTTGTGGGCTT
The DNA here is from genome assembly GCA_030848825.1 of Tadarida brasiliensis. NCBI lineage: Eukaryota > Metazoa > Chordata > Mammalia > Chiroptera > Molossidae > Tadarida > Tadarida brasiliensis. The sequence goes on from CM061262.1 coordinate 15,875,676, forward strand.
GATCCCCAGCAGGAGGCAGCCAACCGATGTATCTCCCTCACATCGATGTTTCTATCTCTCTCTCTCTCCTTCTCACTCTAAAAAATCAATAAAAATGTATTTTTTAAAAATGGATAACAACTATATTTACCAGATATTTAGACCAGAAAATTATTTATTCACAGAACTCCTATTGACATCTTACCATGAATGAGGTATGATTTAGGAAATGCTGTTTTACTGAAAATAGATAAGAAATTAGTTTAACTATTTCACAAAATATTACATCTTACATAAATTTTGTTTAAATGTTATGTGTACTTTGTGTTCACTTAATTCCTTTTGAAAGCTGTTACCTTGATTCCCTGTGGTAATGACTTCTTTTTAATTATATCAATCTGAAATAAATTTTCCTAATGGTATATTAATTTATGTTTACTATAGAATCCTCATCTGTAAATATTGGGATAAGAGTATATCTGCTTCATGGGATAGCTGTGTGAGGCGTAATGAGATAAAAAGCCCAATGCTCAGAGTGCTAGCAGATATTATTAACATGAAACATACTTATTTGTTTCCCTTACCGTTAGGAGAACAAGGAGACTGGCATGGAGAGTGTCATTGAAGCAGTTGCCCATTTCAAGTGAGTTCACTTCCTATTTATTCACATTTGGTTTTTTTTTATACATTCATTTTTTGTAGAGTGCTTCCTTTGATGAAACTGAGAATAAAATTGTTGCTTTCAGAGAGTAAACATTTTCAAATATATAATTCTGAACTATATATCTCACTGATTTTCACTTTTATTATCTACCCCTGTGCTCATCAACTTAAAGTAGCTTAGTGAACATTTTCATTGTATTCAGAATAGGTGTTCATAGCTGATAGCTTAAGATAATTAAAATTAACATGAGCAAATTGTTTCTTTTTGAACGTGCCACCGAAGCTGTGGGACGGCCTCTGAATGCTGCCTCCTTTAGTGCCCAATCAGTAAACTAGTTTATCCCCTTAATAAGGTTGTTGAGGCCGTCTCAGTCCTGCTTTCTCCTTGCTCCCCATCCCAATAGAAATGTCTTTATTTTTGTTTATTATAAAGACAATACATGCTTTCAGAGAAAATATAAAAAATATTCTTTAAACCCTAAAATTGTGCCTACTTTTTCCTACTTGGTAGACCATATTTACGGACGACATCTTTACATGTCAAAATATAGCCCTGGCTGGTTTGGCTCAGCGGTTGGAGCGTCGGCCTGTGGACCAGAGTCCCAGGTTTGGTTCCCGCTAGGGCTACATACCAAAAAAAAATAATAATAATAAATAAATAAATAAAAAGGTATCAAAATATAAAAGTTAGCCCTGGCTGGTTTTGCTCAGTGGTTAGAGTGTCGACCCGTGGACCAGAGTCCCAGGTTTGGTTCCCGCTAAGGGCACGTACCTCGGTTGCAGTTTGTCCCCGCCCTGATTGGGGTTGTGTGGGTGGCAACCAGTCAATGTATCTCTCTCACATCGATGTTTCCCTCTCTCTCCCTCCCACTTTATCTGAAAATAAATGCAAAAATGTCCTCTGGTGAGGATAAAAAAATTTTAAAAAATATATAGAAGTTCATATAACTTTTAATGGCGTTCTCTTTTTTGGAGATGTCATAATGTGTGTAACAATAGACCCTGTTAGCCTTTGAATTGTTGCCACTACACCATCAACTTCACTCATCCAATTAGGATAAACTCAATGTGGATGTGCTAGATAAAATGAATGCATATAAAACTTTGGGTGTAGATTGCCAGTTTCACCCATAGAAAATAGTACCAGCTTATGAAAGTTCTGTTTTCTTATGCTATTATCTAAGACTGTGTATGACTTTAGTAATACTATTTTAAGGACTTTTTTTTCGTAGGAAACCTGGACTAACAGGAAGAGGCATGTATGAACTGAAACCAGAGTGTGCCAAAGAATTCAATTTGTATTTCTATCACTTTTCAAGGGCAGAGCAATCCAAGGTAATTGGGAAAATTAAAAGTATACTAGGGCCTTGGCTGATTTGGCTCAGCGGTTAGAGCATCAGTCTATGGGTTCGATTCCTGGCCCTGATTAGGGTCATGTGGGAGGCAACCAGTCCATGTTTCTTTCTCTCTCCTTTCTCCCTCTCTCCCTCCCTCCCACTCTTACTAAAAATCAGTGGAAAAATACCCTCTGGAGAGGATTAACTAAAAAAAAAAAAGTGTACTGAGGAAGATTTGGGTTGGGTTTTTTTGTTGTTGTTTTAGTCTAAACCAAATTTACTGCTTTTCACAGATTGAAAAAGGATACATTTTTATTGTAGGAAAGTTGGAAAATATAAAAAGATAAAAGAAGAAAATACAGGTTGCTTATAATAACCCACCTAAAGTTTTGGGTTTTCCCTCCAGTGTTTCATGCACAGATATATAATATCTATATTATTATATACATACCACACATGTATAACTGTATTTTATTGGCTTTTGAAGACAAATTGTCAACCTGTATTATAATCAGTTAGGTTATTTTACACTCATTTCAGAATTGCTACAACTTAACATTATGTTTTTCCATAATGATTTAGGAATTTTCATAATCATTCTTACCTAGTTAAATTTTTTTTTAGCAGTCTACTCTTAAAATACTTTTTCAATAAATGGCATTAAACAAAACAAACATGGAGCTTTTGTTTGGTTTTTGATGCATACCACAGAGCTCAAACCTAAATGGTTTTTGGTTTGTACATGTTTCCCCTGCATTTTAAAACAAGACAGAACCCATTGGTGGAGGAGGATTAACCTTGATTTATCAGTTGGGGGGGAGGGCAGTATACTAAGGATAAAAATCTTCTAAAATCAGAAGATATTATGACAAAGATTATGTCAGTAGTTTTTGATATTAGGTTGTTTTGTATTACCATTTCCCTGTCCAAATTACTTTCTTTTTTATTAGGCAGAGGAAGCTCAAAGGAAATTGAAAAGACAAAATAGAGAAGATACAGGTATTTTTAATTTTTCCAAAAATCTCGTGTCAGTTTCTTTTACTTGCTAAACATTGTTTTCTATTGACATTGATGTTTATCCTGGTGAAGTGAAAGGTTTAAATATAAGCTTTCTGAGTGAACATTAAAGGACTAATAAGTATGCTAATGTAGAAGTAATCTCAGATTTTAAGAAATTTCTAGGGAAAAGAACAGCTTTTCTTTGTACTGCTGCTATTTGTGAAGCTGTTTTTATGCATTTGACTGTCCTTAAGAAAAGAAAACTATAAGATGAATGTTAATGAATATTCTTTGGGTGAAGACTGTCAAAAGTATCTAACAAAGAGATAGTTTTTAAAGCATGTTCTACAAAAGAAACTGATAGTAACTTTATTTTCAGCACTTCCACCTCCGGTTTTGCCTCCATTCTGCCCTCTGTTTGCAAGCCTAGTTAACATTTTGCAGTCAGACGTCATGTTGTACATCATGAGAACAATACTGCACTGGGCTGTAGAACATAATGGATATGCCTGGTCTGAGTCCATGCTGCAAAGGGTAGGTTTGAAGACATTTACTATTCATATGTTTTGTCGTAAAAGCCAAAATATTTTTGTCAGTATCTGTACACAGAAAACTTAAGACAAGTGTAGTTTACCTTCATTTGAAGTATAGTATATTGTTACTGCTTTTGTGTCTGACAATAAAATACAAACCTGATCGATTTTTTTATACCAAATTGTGATTCTTGGTACTCTCAGCCAATCTGCCTCTCATTGATTGGTCCTAATATGACATTCGCTGCATGTCATTCAGGCTAACCTAGTTTTTCCACATCTGACAACCACAATAGCCTTATGTCTGAGAAAAGGTACAGAGACACCACACACGTATCTGCTTCGAAAATTGGAGAGCATGATGAGAGCCCAAAAAACACAGATAGAGTCATTGTAGTTATATGTTTTCTTAAAAGTCTGGTAAGGAATTTTGTGAGATATACTGAAGAACTATGAATATCTTTATAAATATGTAGCATTAGAGATAAAAAATACGTCTCTTTCTGAGATGGTTAAGATTTTTAGTCCATAGAAACAGAAATTAAACTTAGGTAGTAGTGTAGGCTACATGATAGATGTTTGCAGCTCTAATTATTTGGCCGTTCATTCTTAGAAGATTTTTAAAGACTATACTGTAGGGAAAGAATAAAACTGAAAATTACATATTGTATGAATTGCTGGTCACATCTGATAATACTTTTAACTAAGAATTTGCAGTTGCATTTTCTTCCTAGCTGAAATAGAAATTGTTTCCTTGCTTTATTGCAAAATGAACTGTAAAGTTTGAATTTAATAAAAATTAATACTTTGAATTGTTTTTCATTGTACTGAGTCTTTATATAGTTTGATTTATCTTTTTTCAATAGTGAATTCTTTTTTGTTTTGTTATTTCTGATAAAAATATGTACTTGATTTTTGTTTACTAAAAGTTACAAAACATTTATTCGAGGTGTTACATTTAATTGGAATGGCACTACAAGAAGAAAAGCAGCATTTGGAGAATGTTATGGAAGAGCATGTAGTGACATTTACCTTCACTCAGAAGATATCAAGTATGTATACACTTTTTACTAAACTAACTCAAAATATCAGTGATTTTAAATATGTAATACAGCCTTTTTATTTGATTATATAGGTTCTAAATAGGTTATATTGAATCCAAATTTCTGAGGCTGTATATATTCATCTGTGTATATTAAAAGTACTATATCAGATCCTGATTTTTTTTTTTAAAGTTTTTTCTTTATTGATTTTTAGAGAGAAAGGAAGGGAGAAGGAGAAAGAGAGATAGAAACATCGATGAGAGAGAACATCAATTGGCCGCCTCCTGCACGCCCCCTCTGGGGACTGGGCCCACAACCTGGGCATGTGCCCAACCAGGAATTAAACTGGCAACCTCTTGTTACGTGGGTCAATGCTCAACCACTGAGCCACACCGGCCAGGCAGATCCTGATATATTTTTATAAAAATACTTAGGACTTGATTTTTGTCTTTTCTTCAAATAAAGAAATAATTCATAAAAGAAGAATTATTTTTATTTTCTTGTGTATAGTAATAAGTGCTATGCAGTGTTGCCTGTTGTTATTGTGCCTTTTATTTTTTCCACCCTAGAACCTGGTGAAGCACCAAACAACTCCCCTAGCATACTAGCAATGCTGGAAACCCTGCAGAATGCTCCCTACCTGGAAGTCCACCAAGACATGATTAGGTGGATATTAAAGGTAAAATTTCCTGCATCGCTCTTGCTTTTTGTAAGAAACATTAAATATTTATCTTCAATTTTGATAATGTGTCATTGATTCAGAATAACTGGTGCTTTTTTTCGTAGACTTTTAATGCTATTAAGAAAATGAGGAAGAGTTCATCCACCAGTTCTGTGGCAGAGACAGAAGGAACCATAACGGAAGAGGTATAAGAAGTAAAGTGTGGTAACACCAAAAAAACTGTAGCAAGTTCACTATTTAAATGTATCTGCAGTAAGTTGATAGTTGATATATTCACAAAAATGTAAATTCCAAGAAACGTGCCACTATTTGTTTATCTTTATTAGTTGTAGCAATTTTTTTGATCTGCCTTTTTTTTTTTTAACATGTTAGGTTGATTAAGACATCTTTACTCTTGTTTAGAAAAGTGAGATTATAGAATAGTTTTTAATTAATCTTTACAATAAAGATAATTCTATTTGTGGGGGAAATTTGCACTTAGCATCTAATGGTCTAATTAAATGAAGCATAATTTCAGAGTTCAAGAGACAAAGACAAAGCCGAGAGGAAGAGAAAAGCTGAGATTGCCAGACTGCGCAGAGAGAAGGTCATGGCCCAGATGTCTGAGATGCAGCGCAACTTTATTGATGAGAACAAAGAATTCTTCCAGCAGACATTAGTAGTGGATGCCTCTAACTCAGCTGTTCTTGATAATAGGTAAAATTTTTTCAGTCAAAACATTTTTAATGTCTTGATCATTGATTCTCAATTGGGGAAGAATTTTTTTTTTCTTATAAGTACATTTTTAATCCTAAAGTAATTTAGAAGATTGATAGGTACATTTTGTGGCCTCCAGATAGAGGAATTAATTTTAGAAACCTGAGTATTTTCATATATGTTTATGAGTGTATCTCTGACTATAGATAAGATAATTAATGTGTATTCTTAAAATGTTATACAGAAGACCTTTGACATTCCCTAGGTTCAGTTAACTGAGTGTATGGCTTCTGTGTTGCATATTGAATGCTCTGAGGATTAAAGGAGATGGTTTGATACATATGAAAGACTTCTGGCAGTTTAAGTCATTAAAACTGTACGTGTTTAATATGTGCATGCCTGTCATCTACTGTTTTGTGATTATATAGAAACTTCTTAGGCTCATTAATTATATTCACGACCTTTCATTGTAGCCCTATGATATCAGATATGACACTCACAGCATTGGGCCCAGCTCAAACTCAGGTCCCTAAACAAAGACAGTTTGTTACCTGTATACTGTGTCAAGAGGAACAAGAGGTGAAGGTGCAAAGCAAAGCAATGGTCCTAGCAGCATTTGTTCAAAGATCAACTGTATTATCAAAAAACAGAAGTAAAGTCATTCAGGATCCAGGTAAGTCATAACTTGATCCTCTCCTCCTTTTAATAATGACTGCCACTTAGTGTGGGTGGTGATATACAGAAATTTTGTTAATCTAATCCATAGGTTTGGTGGTATCTTAGTCAGGTAGTTTATGCAATAATTCATTTGACAGATATGGAAACATTGTAGTAGGCTAAATATCATTCCTGAATTACACAGCTGGTAAATAGCAAGCATTCAGAGGAAAGCTTTTCTTTATGATATAACATTAACATTCTTTGGTACTTAAAAATCATTCCCATTCTTCAACACACTTGTAAATTAGTTGACACTCTGAAATAACAAAAATTATTTTTTCTCATGGATAGATCCAAAGTATACTCTCTTGAGAACAGCTATATGAGTTACTTATGTGAGAAGCAATCCTTGAGCCAGATTCTGACTCAGAGTAGTGATATTTCAGATAGGGTTCCCCAGAGCAGACTCTTGAGATAGGGATTACTGTGTGGGACTTTTTTTTTTTTTTTAATCCTGACCTGAGGATATTTTTCCATTTATCTTCAGATAGAGTGGGAGGGAGGGAAGAAGAGGAAGAGAGAGAGAGAAACATCGAGGTGAGAGAGACACATTGGCTGGTTGCCTCCCGCATGACCCTGACCAGGCCGGGAGGTACGTGCCCTTGACTGGAATCGAACCTGTGACTCTTTGGTCCAAGGGCCGACGCTCCAACTGCTGAGCCAAACCAGCCCGGACCGTGTGGGACATTTATTAGGGAGAGCCTTGGCATCAACATGTGTGGAATGGAGGAGAAGGAATCAGGTTTGGGCAAAGGGGAAGTTGAGTGATCACCAAAAGCCCTCAGACGGTCCCATGGGAGCTCTGCAGCTGGATGGCCTTTCAGAGGTGTCCTGAGTTGGGGCAAGGGTGCTAGATCTTTGTACCTGGAGACTGATCAGTGACTGGTTTGGGGATCCTCTGGGAAGAAGTGTGACCTTGAGCAAAGCGGTCATCGCTTGTGGAGGAATGACAGTAGAATGCCTTCCACTGCTGAGGGAGTAAGTCATTCATTCCTGCAGGGGCATCTAGGCTGCACATTATTGTGTCCACCACAGACACTTTTATGTCTCTACTCTAGAGCTGTTTATATGTGCTGCATATGCCTCAACAATACCAGTAAACTTCTTCAGAGTAGGAACTGTCTGGAATTTCCAAAGCACTTATGTAGCAAGTGCCTTTCACATTGTAGGATTGAAAGGAGGTTTGAAAACCCACTAGTAAGATTGCCTTTTCTCTATGAGGAAAGTCTGCATAGCATAACTCTCAAGCACATAGGTAGGAAAGATTGACCTGTTTTCATCTTTTTAAATGGTCATTTGAACTAGGCGATTTATAATTGCGTTCCAAGTCAAAGATAAAGTTGCCATGTTTATTTACTTTGTTATTTCATGAAGAAAAACACTGGCTGGCTTTAAGCAAATTTTGTTCTGACATTTTCATTGTTATATAGAGCAAATTGAAACTTGAGTAATTCTTTCTAGAATGTTACGGAATTTCTAAGATTATACTAATTTACACAGAGAACTCAAAAAATTGCAAAAGAAACCAGGCACCCATTTTATGGTTGTCTTCATTTTTCATCTTTGAATATAAAAAATTAGCACCAGAGCAGAAACTGATTTGCCCTTTTCCCCACTGCTGGTTTGGAGTGCTGTCCTGGATATTTTGCTGCCACCTGGACTCTGGTCCAGTGATTGTGGTTCTTCTCTGCATGGGTGACGTTAGGCAGAGTTGCCTCTAGGAAGCACCCCATTACTGCCAAAACATCACTGTGACCCAGATGCCCTGATGGTATTAAACACAGTCCCATGAAGACTATCCCTTCTACTGAGTTCAGGACTTTTGGAGGGAATGGGAGTCTCTCAGTGTCCTGAAAGTGTGAAATGTTCAAAAGATTAGAAGTAATTTAAATACAGAATTCCAATTTTAGTTAACAATTCAGGGATGTTTTATTTGCTCAGGTGATGCAAGTTAGAAAGTCTTGCTTTCTAAATAATCCAGGGTCTCACATAAATTATTGGTATCACAAAGGAAAGGAATAAGCTAGCATTTCATTTCAAGTTTACAAACCATTATCAAGGATTTCGCAAAGTTAAGTTTTACATTTGTTATGGGAAAATTAAATGCTTGTGTGTTTTTTGTTTGTTTTGTAATGCAGAAAATTACGATCCATTATTCATGCACCCTGATCTGTCTTGCGGAACACACACTAGTAGCTGTGGACACATTATGCATGCCCATTGTTGGCAAAGGTAACATTCTTAATATTAGTCAACAGAAGCTTATGGGGGGAAGAGGGTGGGTCCTTTTGTAATACTTTCAACAATAAAGATTTAAATAAAAGGGAGAGAGAGAAAAGAGAAGCTTATTCAAAGGCTCAAAATTGAATTTTTATGTAAAGGAAATTCCATTCTAGAAAAAGGAAGAAAGAACTAAAGATATTAAAGAAAAACTCCACATCACTGCCTAATAAATAACAATTAAAATTGATTTGCTTTGTCATACGTGTAAAGGAGTGACAGAAATTTCATAGTATATCCGATTTATTTTTTAACGTGGGTATCTGTGTCAGCTAACAAACTGGATGAAGAAAAATATTTTCACAGTGGAATAAACCCTAGTAGGGTAATGTCTTTCAGAGGTGAATAGCTCTTGATTCTGAAGGTGATAGTACTTGCCTTGTTGCTTCCTGAGATTATCGTGGCTCTCTGAGCTAAACTGGGATAACCTCAAACTATCCTGTTTTAGAACTCCTAGAACCCATTTTGATAATTAAAGCAACTCAAAAATTAAAGTACCAGTATTAAAAATAATTCAGTTCATTTTAAGATTTTAGTTTTTGCATTATTTGTGAAAAGAAATTATTTAAAATGTTGAGCCTTATGGTTCTTACTGAAAAAAAATTACCGTTGTTTTTGATACCTCGTGTTTTCTAATTGTAAAGGTATTTTGATTCCGTTCAAGCTAAAGAACAGCGAAGGCAACAGAGATTACGCTTACATACAAGCTATGATGTAGAAAATGGAGAATTCCTCTGTCCCCTTTGTGGGTGCTTGAGTAACACTGTTATTCCTCTGCTGCTTCCTCCAAGAAATATTTTTAACAAGTAAGTTTTGGCTTATAAAACCTTTATATCAAAGCAATAGTTGCCTTTGAAGATAATGAAATAGTAAACTAGGCAGGGGAATCACTCCAGGTAATTATATAATGTTTTCCAAATACTGTCGAAACTTTTTATTTAGTCATTTCTTTTAGCAGGCCTGCAAAATATGATTTTTGTTTTTAGAAAGGAATAGGCCAAAATTTAACAGTTTCTTGTTTACCCATAAACACTAGAAGATATAAAATTGCCTGGCCAATGTGGCTTAGTGGATTGAGCGTCGGCCCATGGACTGAGAGGTCCCAGTTCGATTCCTGGTCAGGCCACTTTGCCCTGGTTGCAGGCTTGATCCCCAGTAGGGGGCATGCAGGAGGCAGCAATTTTTTGCAAATTACTGGCTGATAATAGCTTTAGGAATTGGGCCAAAACAATGAAAAGCTGTTGGTGTATGTAAAATGGAATATTTTTGTCATTTCATAATTTTTAGGGTGCTTCTAGTTAATAGGTGTAATATTTCAAAATATGAATTTAATACTTTGTACTATTTAAATCTGCTTTTTATTTCTCAGTTTAGATTTATGATATCTACTTTACATGAACAAATACTAATTTAACTTTTATGAATATGACTTATCTATTAATTTCTTTGCTATTTGGATTTAATTCAAAGCAAAGTCAGTTTTTTTCCCTCAATTATAGAAGTTCAAACTATGGTGCCTTAATTTATGCTACCAGAAAATGTTCTTTAATGAGGTGGGAAGGGGTCAGTGGAGGGGGGGGAGACCATCTGTAATACTTTAAACAATAAAGATTTTTAAAATGTTCTTTAAATGCTGTTAGATTTTAATATAAGCTCATGCTTTTTTTTTAATCCTCACCCGAGGATATTTTTCTATTGTTTTTTACATTGAGTGGAAGGGAGAGAGAGAGAAACATCAATCAGTTGCCTCCTGCATGACCCCCACTGTGGCCAGGGATCAAACCTGAAACCCAGGCACATGCCCTTGACCAGGAATCGAACCTGCGACCCTTTCATCCACAGGCCGACGCTCCAACCGCTGAGCCAAACTGACCAGGGCAAAGCTCATGCTTTTTTTTTTTTTTTTTTTTTTTTAATCCTCACTCGACATTTTTTTCCACTTTTTGTCTAAATAGAGTGGGAGGGAGAGAGAGGGAGAGAGAGAGAGAGAGAGAGAAACATCGACGTGAAAGGGACACATCGAGTGGCTGCCTCCCGCACGACCCACCAGGGGCCGGGGACAAACTGCAACCAAGGTACGTGCCCTTAGCGGGAACCGAACCCGGGTCTCTCTGGACCGCAGGCTGACGCTCTAACCGCTAAGCCAAACCGACCAGGGCTCATGCTTTTTAATCATAAAAGAAAATCATGATACTGACTTATTTGCATTTGAACTGATAAATTAATCATTGTTAGATTAAGGATTCACTACATAGAAGGAGGGAAAAAAACACCTTTTGGATTTCATCTCACTTTTGTGATTTAGGTTTTGTATTTTTCCCATAAGAGCCAAATATGACATAGTTATGAAGAGCACAGGCTTTGGATTCTGATACAACTGAGTTTGAATGCCAGTTCTGTCCCTTGTATGGCCTAGTCAAGTTACATATTGCTAAACCTCAGTTTCCTCATCTGTAAAATAGGGACAATAATATAACCTGTTTCATATTAATATTTTTAGGATTAAATCTAATACCATTAAATGCTTTACTAAGTCACATGATAAGCACTCAATAAACATTGGTGTTGGTGTGATGACTGTGACATTTAAGAAATACTTGCAGCCCTGGCTGGTTTGGCTCAGTGGTTGGAGCCTTGGCCTGTGGACCAGAGAGTCCTGGGTTCGGTTCCCGCTAGGGGCACATACCAAAAAAAAAAAAGAAATACTTGTAGCCCTGGTCAGTTTGGCTCAGCGATTAGAGTGTCGGCCTACAGACCAAAGAGTGGCGGGTTAGATTCCGGCCAAGGGCACGTACCTTGGTTGTGGTTCATCCCCAGCCCTGGTTGGGGTCTGCGGGGGAGGCAACCAGTCGATGTGGCTCTATCACATCGATGTTTCTCTCTCTCCCCCTCTCTCCCTCCCTCCCTCCTACTCTATCTGATGATAAATAGAAAAGTATTCTCGGGTGAGGAATAGGGAAAAAAACTAAAATAAAATAAAGTATTATGCCCACTATCATTTAATGAATCTTTTTGCATCTTAAACTAAGCAACAACAACAAACTACTAAATACTTTTTATAATCTTTTCTAGCAGGTTAAATTTTTCAGATCAACCAGATCTGACTCAGTGGATTAGAACCATATCTCAGCAAATAAAAGCATTACAGATTCTTAGGAAAGAAGAAAGTATTCCTAGTAAGTTCTGATAATCTGCTTTCATTTTTCCCTGAAGTCCAGAATGAATTGTTTAAGAATATTTTTTAAATGAAACCTCTCATTTTAAAATTTGAATTTGACTTACTTTAATTTTCTTTGTCTTAATGAACTAAATTTGACTTGACTATGTTACTTCTTATTCCTTGAAAACCCATAGGCTTATGTGAAGTTTATAATAAATACTTCTCATGTATTCACCCATGTTATTGAAGAGCTTCTTGGGGTGGGCGAATGGAACTGACTATTGCGGAGCTTGCTTTAGTTCTCGGGGGCCTAACTCATTCTAGTGTTGGCATTACCTGTGGCGTCCCAGGTTTCACCACATGTGCTGCAATCATGACTTCAGGGCAAGCAGTCTGAGAATTTATATCATTGGTTTTTATAAAAACAGAACAGCATACTCCTCCCTCCTTTTCTTACCTTCCCTAGCTGTGTTCTAGTGGTTCTGCTATTAGGAAAAGCACAGATGACTGAAGAAGGTGCCTTGATCAGTCAGAGCAATTATTTCTCGTGCTTTGAATGCATGTTATGCAAGTTTTTATTAATAGAAAATTTTTCCGTTGTTTTTAATTTCTTTGATCTATATTTAGAATGGAATTTACATTGAAAATTCACAGAAATATTGTGGACTGATGAATAATAATATGAAATACTTGTTTTTGTAGATATTGCCTCTTCAAAGAATTCAGAAAATATGGATGCACTGCAGCTCCCTGAAGGGTTTAGGCCTGATTTTCATCCTAAGTGAGTATATTATTTTATTCCTTTCAAGTTTGGCCCACTTGAAATGAAAAACTAAAGTTAGCAGTTAGTAGGAGTATGGTTTGTCACCCTGGGAGCAGAATATTATAGGACATTGATCTTAAAGTCTGAGGTTTAAGTATTACATGATGTTTCCTGCGGGTATAGTGATCAGAACCTAAGAACCATGTGGCATGTTTAATTCTTACCAACCTCTCCTAGTCCGCATTGCTGACTCCCTATTATACCCCTTTATCTGGCTCTCCTTGACAACCCCTCATCAATACGTATAAATCCAAACTGCTCAGCTCCCCCACCAAATCCTGTGCTTTCCTTCTGACTTCCATATTTCTGTTTATGGCCCCACCGACTTCTTAGTAACCCAGGATCAAAACCAGGGTGTTTTTACCATCTTTCACCCCATAGCCAGTTAGTTATAAAGTATAGCATAGATTCTAGAGCTAGACTACTTGGTTCATTTCTTAGTAACACTGCATACTAGCTGTGCAGCTGTGCAGATTGCTTGACCTCTGTATACCTCAGGTTCCTCATCTAAAGTATTATGAGGATAAAGTGACATAATACATGTAAAGCCATCTGTAAGTTATTCCTAGCATGTACTAAGTACTCAATAAAAATAGCACTGAAAGACTTAAATAGAAAAAAATAGTACATTAGCCCTTTGCCTCCCACATTCCCCCTCCCTATCCCCATTCCTGTTATTTACTTCCATATTTCTAGTTAAAATGCTTAGATAGCTTCTCTCTTGATTTATCATTTCTAAACAGTCGTTTCTGTTGACTGGCTAGCAATTTAGTATTCAGCTCCCACCCCTACCCTATCCACTGCTCCTTACCAATCTCCCAGTAGAGTTTTTTCACAATTTTTCATTAAATCAGTTGGCAGTTTTTAAATAATAATTGTTTCTATTGATATAAGTTATGTGTTATAGTTATATATTTTTTCTTTTACAATTTTGTCTTTAACTGTGGTTAATAATTACCTTTTTTCATGAACTTGGTTTTCTATGGATGTTACTTTTCCCCCTCTAAATGCTGCAATATATCTTTCAGATGCCTAGCAGTAGCTTTTCTAAGTGCTCAAACCCCTCTTCCCACAGCCTCTGTGCTTCCACACCAGTCAAGACAGGACACAGTTGTCACCCTGAGACTTCCCCTGCTTATGTTCCTCTTATTTGGCTGGATCTCCTATTCTTCTCTTTCCTAATTTGCATATAACTGTCTTTTTTTTTTTTTTTTATCCTCACCTGAGGACATTTTTTCATTTTTTACTCAGATAGAGTAGGAGGGAGAGAGAGGACGAGAGAGAGAGAGAGAAACATCGACGTGAAAGGGCCACATCGAGTGGCTGCCACCCGCACAACCAACCAGGGCCGGGGACAAACTGCAACCGAGGTACATGCCCTTAGCGGGAACCGAACCCGGGTCTCTCGGGACCGCAGGCCGACGCTCTAACCGTTGAGCCAAACCGGCCAGGGCTGTCTTTAGATAGTTTAAGCAGTTCAGTTCCCAAATAGCAAATAGCTGTTAAGAGTCTGAAACATTTGATGTGAGCACATTGTTTTGAGCTAATTCTATATGTGTTCACTTCAGGAACCCTTACTCTGATGGCATAAAAGAAATGCTAACAACATTTGGAACTGCTACTTACAAGGTGGGACTAAAGGTTCATCCCAATGAAGAAGATCCCCGTGTGCCCATAATGTGTTGGGGTAGTTGTGCCTACACCATCCAAAGCATAGGTAAGAGATTTAAAGTTGTCTCTCTCCTTAAGTCACAAGCATACATTGACATGAGTTATGTGTAGAAGCCTGTATTTACATAACATGTTTAAAGTGGGCAATAATATGAAGAAAAATGGTATAAAGACTTTAAAGTAGGAAATATACCATACTGACAAAAGTTTGTAAATTAACGAAAGCAACAGAGGACTCATTTTGGTGGTGGTTTTAGCTTCTTGTCAGTTGAGGGGACTGTGTTTTCATTTTTGCTTTTCATCCTAAGTTAATTCTTGTATAATGACTTGAAAAATTCAAAACCTGACAATTTTGTGCTTTCTACAAAAAAATTTCTTTTTTACTATTTTCTGAAATGGTGATTAAATATATACATAACATATACCATCTTAATCATTTTTAATCTGCAGAAAGAATTTTAAGTGATGAAGATAAACCATTATTTGGTCCTTTGCCCTGCAGACTGGTAAGTTATCAGTTTACTCAGTTCACAGAATAGTAGAATGGAAAATTTGTGCTTCTGCTTTTTTTAAATCTGAAAAACCTGAATTGGTTATTTAAGCATAGCCTTACTTGTTTCATAGTAAAGCCCATTTTCTGTAACGATACTGAAGAAATAATAATTGTGGTTTAATTTCTCATTTTACTTTTAAATAGACTTCAGCTCTCTCACCTAGAGCTCTTGGTTAAACACATGAAAATATGGGGAAAAACTAAAAACAGCGTTTGTTCTTGAATATTTAATGCTGTAATTGGAAATATAGAACAGAACACACCCTTTACCACATTTGATTACCTTTCATAAGCAACGTTTAAATTAAGTACACATTAATGTCAAAACAGTACATTCATTGCCTAGAAAAATGGGGAAGGGCAATATACAGTCAAAGCTTGCTCATTTTTACTGTGTAGCTGGTGTCAGGTAGATCATAAAATTGTCCTTAAGAGTAAAATCATGGAATTTGATTCATGTTTTGCCTTACTTTGGAAACCTCAGAGCCCTGCTCTGTGAGTAAGATAACCCTCATCTGTGGTACTGCCTCCTTCGGCTGCCTCCACCTCCCCTTTTTTCCCCTTCCCACCCCCAGGACTGTGAGCTCCTTGGGGAGGAGGGGGGGATTAAGTTTTCATTTTAAGATCTTGAGAACCAAGACTATTGTGTAGTCGGTCCTCAATATCTATTGAACCAAACATTACAGAAAGAGCATTAAGTGGGAAGAAAAAACTCATTAACTTATTATTCATGTCTTTTTCATGAGTGTGTTTATACTTGATTATAATTGGTATTTACATGTTGTTAGAGTATCTCTTTAGAACAAATATAAAGGCCCTGGCCAGTTTGGCTCAGCAGTTAGTGTTGGCCTTTAAACCGAAGGGTTGCAGGTTCAATCCCCGACAAGGGCCGTGCGGGAGGCAATCAGTCAATGTTTCTCTCCCTCTCCCTCTCCCTCCCTCCCTTCCACTCTATCTAAAAATCGATGGAAAAATATCCTTGGGTGAGGCTAAAAATAAATAAATAAAATTTATTTTTAAAAATAGAATAAATAGCCCCGGCTGGTTTGGCTCAGCAGTTAGAGCATCGGCCCATGGATCAATGAGTCACGGGTTCGATTCAGTCAAGGGCACATACCTCGGTTGCAATTTGTCCCCAGCCCTGGTTGGGGTCGTGCGGGAGGCAACCACTTGATGTGTCCCTTTCACATCGATGTTTCTCTCTCGCTCTCTCTCTTCCTCTCCCTCCCACTCTATCTGAACTAAAGTGGAAGAATGTCCTCAGGTGAGGATAAAAAAAAATTATAATAAGTATAAAGAAATACTGCCTTACATTCTTGGGAGTTTCTGTTGTTTGCTGTCTGTCTGGAAACATGTGTCCTTCTTTTTCCATACAGAATCAGCATCATGGTGGCAAAGAGAAAACTTTGGTTTATTCAGCATACAATAAGATGTTTTCCATTCTACCTATTCCATATTAGAGACATGTCATTAAAGATGACGTAGATTCAGCCCTGGCCTGTGTGGCTCTGGTTGAGCATAGTCCCATATACTGCAAGGTCAGCAGTTCGGCCCTGGCTGGTTTGGCTCAGTGCTTAGCGTGTTGGCCTGTGGACTGAAAGGGTCAAGGGTTCGATTCCCAGTCAAGAGCATATACCTGGGTTGCAGATTCGATCCCTGGCCCCAGGGTTGTGCAGGAGGCAACCAATCTTTGTGTCTCTTTCACATTGTTGTTTCTCTCTCTCCGTTCCCTCCCTTCCACTCTATCTAAAAAATTAATGGAAAAGTATCCTTGGGTGAGGATTAACAAAACAACAAAAAAAGGCAGCGGTTGGATTCTCGGTCGGGTCATGCCCAGGTTTCAGGTTCAGTCCCTGGTTGGGGTGCATATGGGAGGTGACTGATCAGTGTTTCTCTCTCTCAAATCAGTAAAAAACATTTTTAAAATAAGATGATGTAGATTCAGTTGCATACCGTCTGGAGAGATTTTATTGTGTGTCTAGCTTTGCCTCAGTTGGCTATGCTTTGAACTAGCAGTCCTCATAGACAAGAACCACCTCTTATGCTGGCTTCTTTGTTAATTGTGTCAACCTCTTTATTTCAGGATGACTGTCTTAGGTCACTAACAAGATTTGCTGCAGCACATTGGACAGTGGCATTACTTTCAGTGGTGCAAGGACACTTTTGTAAACTTTTTGCATGTGAGTATTAATACATGTACCATATTTTAAGGTAATTTTTCATCTGTAATTTAGTTTGTAGTCACATAATTTCTCTCCTTTATGAGAGAAATATTTTGGTAATACTGTTTATATACAAGTTCTAGCTTATAGATTCATATATGTCTTGTAAAAAGATAAATGTAAATAGGTTATATACATTTTTGTAAGTAATATTTATGTTGGCATATGAAATGTGCTAATGTTTTTTTTTTTTTTTAATATTTAGCATTGGTGCCTAATGACAGTTATGGAGATCTTCCATGCATATTAGATATTGACATGTTTCATTTATTGGTGAGTATCTTGTCATTTGTGTTTGACTTTTTTTTTCTGTACATAAATATTTGTAGCAGCTTTATTCATTAAAAAAAAAAAAATTGGGTTTCTAGCTCTCCCTCTCCCTTCCTCTCTCCCTAAAATCAATAAAGAAAAAATTTAAAAAATAAAAATAAAAATTGGAAACACGTCAGCTATTCTTTTTTTTTTTTAATCCTCACCCATGGACATTTTTGCATTTATCTTCAGATAGAGCGGGAGGGAGAGAGGGAAGAAGAGACAGAGAGAAACATCCATATGAGAGAGACACATCAAGTGGTTGCCACCCACACAACCCCAACTGGGACCAGGGACAAACTGCAACTGAGGTACATGCCCTTAGCGGGAACCAAACCCAAGACTCTCTGGTCCATAGGCCGACACTCTAACTGCTGAGCCAAACCAGCCAGGGTGGCTATTCTTAATATGTTTTTGGTTTTTTGTTTTAATTGATTTTTTAGAGAGAGAGGAAGGGAGAGAAAACCATCGATGTGAGAGAGGAACATCAATTGGCTGCCTCCTGCACGCCCCCCACTAGGGATCGAGCCTGCAACCCGGGCATGTACCCTGACTGGGAATCAAACCAAGACCTCTCAGTCCATGGGACAATGCTCATTCCACTGAGCCACACCAGCTGGGCACCTCAGCTATGCTTTAATGGGTAAATGATGAAACAAACTGTGGTACGTTCAACATATGGAATATTACTTGGCAATAAATAGGAAGAAAGTGGTGATAACGTACATACATGGGTGGACTCTAGGGCTTTATGTTGAGTGAAAAAAAGCCAGTCCCTAAAAGTCACATACTGTATGATTGTTTGTATAACATTCTCAAAAGAAAAAAATTATAAAAACAGAGAAGAGACTAGTGTTTACCAGCGTTTAGGGACACAGTGAGAGACTGAGGAGGGAGGGATTGGGTGTAACTATAAAGGGGTAATATGACATTTTCTTTATCATACTATAGAACTTCATCTTAGACTTGGTGAATAGTGTGTAGGCAGATAGGAGGAGTTATCTATTACTCTTACCCTTCTGAGTATAATTCTTTCTGAGGAGCCTCAAAAAGAAAATTTTAAAGAATCCAGCTGAGAGGCTTGACGTAGGTGTCTAATCCTGTCTCTCTTATTTTGCTTTGGGGCTGAGGTCAGTAAATTTAACCTCTCTATGCTTTTTACCTACAAAGATGTAAAAATAACACTAGTACAGTCGTCCCTCGCCACTTCGCGCTTTGACTTTCGCAGCTTCACTCTATTGCGGTTTTTTCAAATACTATACTATACTATACTATACTATACTATACTATACTATACTATACTATACTATACTATACTATACTATACTATACTATACTGTATTTGAAAAAACCACGATAGAGTGAAGCCGCAAAAGTCGAAGCACGAAGTGGCAAGGGACGACTGCATATAAATAAAGAATCCTACTTCGCAGAAATTTATTTATCACAGTAGAGTCTGGAACTGATTAACCACGATAAACGAGGGGCGACTGCTGCTGACCCCATAGAGTGCTTTTGAGCAGATACAGCCCCGTCTGTGGTCACACTACTTAGCAATAAACATCCCCTTTGTGTGATTTAGGGAAAGGTATATCTTCTGGACAGTCTGGTGCCAGGACACACCGCTGGCTAAACTTCAGCCCTGCCTCAAATGGGTCCCCTTACTCAGGACACTGAGTGCATTGTCACATGCAGCAACCCCAAGTGCTATTTCCTTAATCTCTTGGGGCATCAGATTCTATACCTTTAAGTTGGTTAGTACCTACCTCACATGATTGTGTCAGAACTCAGTGGGATGATCAGTGTAAAGATCTTAAAGCACAGTGTCCTTAGTAAGTGTTAGCTGTTGTGATTGTTCCCATTTGCCTATGAAAACCACCATTTTACAGGCAGCAGAAGGTAACAGGAGAGGTAACATCACATACCTGACTGCTTCCGCATACATTCTTTAGTCCTATACATCCTTGCTACGAAAGTATTAAAAACACATATATGTTGTCTCTAGTTTACCAACAGGGAAACTGAGGCTTAGAGGTGTTAACTTGTCTAAAAAGCTCATAAGAGGAGCTAGGTTTCATATCTAGATCTTTGTAGGTCCAAAATCCATGCTTTTTCCACTGCTCAGTCCTAGAAAGATTTCAACTGTTATTTTTACTTTTTAATTTTAGAGAGGAAGGGAGGGAGAGAGAAACAGAGATAAAAACATCTATATGAAGTGAGACGTCGATTGGCTTCCTCCTGCACACCCCTCACCGGGGATCAAGCCCGAAACCCAGGCATGTGCCTTGACCGGGAATCGAATTGGCATCCTCTGGTGCACAGGACGATACCCAGCCAACTGAGCCACACCAGCCAGGGCTGTTATTTTTAACAGTAAGCTATGTCTAGGGGAATCACTGGATAAATGATATGATAGTACCCATCAAGACTCTTATCTCTTAAGTGATTTCATTTAGCCAATCCTAGTGGAATTTCTAACATGTGTACTGTTTAAGAACAAAGATTTTTTTTTTTAATGACTATTTTTTTTAAATCCTTACCCAAGGATATTTTTCCATTTATCTTCAGATAGAGTGGGGAGAGGAGGGAGAGAGAGAGAAACATCGATGTGAGAGACACATTGATTGGTTGCCTCTCACACGCCCCCCACCAGGGATTGAGCCCACAACCCAGGCATGTGCCCTGACCAGAAATCAAACCAGGACTTCTCTCAGTCCATGGGACGACGCTCAATCCCCTGAGCCACACCGGCCGGGCAAGAACAAAGACTTCTTAAAGGAAGGGGCTGAGCTCCAAAGGGTGTCATATCAAGAAAATGGGGAGATGTTTAGGTGTGAAAGGAATGGCGAGCTGTCTGACACTCTGTATTTGGTACCTAGGTGGGCTTGGTGCTTGCTTTCCCTGCGTTGCAGTGTCAGGATTTTTCAGGGATTAGCCTTGGCACTGGAGACCTCCACATTTTCCATCTGGTTACTATGGCACACATCGTACAGATCCTACTTACCTCTTGTACAGGTAACTCCTTTTTGTCAGCTTCTTGAAGGAAGTACTTGAGTTTTCTATTTTAAAAAAAGTATTAAAGGAAAAAGTTCATGAATGAGAATAGTACATAAATTATAATTAGGCTACTTGTTTTTATTTATCCTCATGTGACAAGTTTTGAAACAAATTTCTTTCTCCTATTAAAATCCCTTTGCATGTAAGTCATTTTTATTTTATAAGTTTAGCAATACACAGTACCATAGACTGTGTATTTAGTTGATTTAGCTCACTGCATGCTGCCTGGCACCCTGAATCAGCACAGCTTCTGCTTCCAAAGCCTACAAGCTCCTTATTAGGTGGCGATCGATACTGTGCTCACACCTGAGGAATTAAATTTCTTTTGTTTTGTGGGAATATTTTCATACTGTATCTGAGTGCTTAAATGATGTGGTCACCAATCCATTTAATAGGTGAATACAGAGTATTAATATTTCCTTTTCTTTCAGAAGAGAATGGCATGGATCAAGAAACTTCTGCTGGTGAAGAAGAATTAGCAGTTCTTGCTTTGTATAAAACCCTTCGCCAGTGTACAGGAAGGTGGGACCATAATCTTTACATGATAGGCAGCTCCCCAAATAGTAGTAGGTTGATAGCATGAAAAAGTCATTTGTTAAATAAGGGAAAGTACTGTCTGATGACAGGTTTATGTTTTGTTTTGTTTTGTTTTTTATATTGATTTTGAGAGAGAGAGAGAGAGAGAGTGAGAGAGACATCAGTGTGAGAGCAGAACATTGATTGGCTGCCTTCTGCACACCCCTACAGGGGATCAAGCCTGAAACCCAGGCATGTGCTTTGACTGGGAATTGAACTGGCAACCTTTCAGTGCATGGGACAACGCCCAACCAACTGAGCTACACTGGCCAGTGCTGTTGACGTGTTTTAAAAAGAAAGGGGCCCAGCTGGTATGTCTCACATCAATGTTTCTGTCCCTCTCTCTAAAATAAAAACATATTTAGTAAAATAAAAAGAAGATGGGCGTGTATCTGCAGGACTCCTCTGAACTTGATTGGAGTTCTCAGAGCTTCCCACATTTCCTTGGCCATGGAACCCTTTTGCTCAGGATGTGACACATGGAGACATGGAATTTAATTGGAAAGTGCTATTTTTAAAAACATACTCTCTCACTGGGAATTTAAAAACACAAATTAAATTGGCATAATTTGTTTTAAGGCAATATCCAGGACTGGCAGGAATATAGTGAAATTATTTGAACTTTACATACTGTTAGAGTCATTTTTATTTAGCTTTCTCACAGAATGTGTCAAGAACTGTATTGTGTTTTTTTTTTATTAAGTTATCATATTTATGAGAATCCACACTAACAAACTAATCCAACGTATAGAAAAACCTATAGACATAAACATGTACACTCTGATATTATTTATATTAGCAAAGAATTTAAGGCAATCTGAGTGCTTGCTTGCAGGGGAATAATTTGGTATCGGATTGATATGTTCCAAAATATTGCATTTTCAATAAAATTGTGGTTTATGATGTTCTGAAAATCATGTTAATTTTAAATTTTATATGTTAAATTATGACTGAGACAAATTAGTACGAAAATAGTTTGCCAAAACAATACCTGCTAATAAAGATTCTAGAATAGTAGATAGTTATTTATTTTCCAAATTTTCTTTTCTTTTTTTTTTTTTTAATCCTTACCCGAGGATATTTTTCCATTTATCTTCAGATAGAGTGGGAGGGAGGGAGGGAGGGACAGAGAGAGAGAGAAACATCAATGTGGAAGAGACATATTGACTGGTTGCCTCCCGTACGACCCAAACAGGGCCAGGGACGAACCGCAACCAAGGTACATGCCCTTGACCCAAATCGAACCTGAGACTCTTTGCCCCTCAGGCCGTCGTTCTAAACACTGAGCCAAACCAAGCCAGGCCCAAATTTTCTTTTTATGTTACTTTTATAAATTTTAATAACAGCATTGGGCTATTTCACCATTTTATACCTGACACTCTATTATAGTCAGGGCTACCTACTCCTTTTTAAGCCTGTATACCATCAATTTCAAATAGCAATTGTCTCTTTTCACATTGTGCTGTAACTAGAATGACCTTTTCTTTTTTTTTTAATCCTCACCTGAGGATATTTTTATTTATTTTTTTTTCTTTATTGATTTTAGAGAGGGAGAGAGATAAAAACATGGATGAGAGAGAACATTGATTGGCCGCCTCCTGCAAGACCCCCACTGGGGATTTGGCCCACAACCTGGGCTTGTGCCCTAACCAAGAATTGAACTGGCAACCTCTGGGATGATGCTCAACCACTGGCCGGGCTCGAGGATATTTTTCCATTGATTTTTTTTCAGATAGAGTGGGAGGAAGGGAGAGAGAGAAAAAAAAAAAAACCATGAATGTGAGAAAGACATATTGATTGGTTGCCTCCTGCATTACCCCAACCAGGACTGGGGATTAAACCCACAACCGAGGTATATGCCCTTGACTGGGAATCGAACCCTCGACTCTTCAGTCCTTGGGCCGACACTCTGACCACTGAGCCAAACTGGCCAGGGCTAGAATGACCTTTTCTTATTCAGTTTTTCTATTTTAATTTTCCTCTTTTCAGTGCCTTGAAGGCAATCCCATCCGGCTGGCATCTATGGAGGAGTGTCCGAGCTGGAATCATGCCATTTCTGAAGTGTTCTGCTTTGTTTTTTCATTACTTAAATGGAGTTCCTTCCCCACCTGAACTTCAAGGTAACTTCTGATTTTTTTTCTTGAAATGTAGGAAATGTATGTAGTATTTCACTCTAGCAGCTTAGAATTAAGGTGACTTGCAAAAATGAAAATGGATTAAAAGTTTAGAATATAGGTAATTGACTTTGATGTACACAATTACAGAATGAAAATGCATATTTATATGTATGATTTTATTGGATCTCAGTAAATATGCTTTTTGTATGTTTACATGTTCTAAAGTGTACTTATTTTGCTTTCATGTGTTAAACTGTTTGATTATATATTATTCATAAACTGGGTTCCTTGGTTTTTAAAAGTGAAAACTGACAATTTCAAGTGTTTTTTTGTTTTGTTTTTGTAATTTTTTTAAATTGATTTTAGAGAGAGAGGAAGGGAGAGAGAAAGATAGAAACATCGATGAGAGACAACATCGATTGGCTGTTTCCTGCATGCCCCCCACTGGCGATTTGGCCCATAATCTGGGCATGTGCTCTGACCGGGAATCAAACTAGTGACCTTTTGGTGCATGGGTCAACGCTCAACACTGAGCCACACTGGCCGGCCTCAAGTGTTTTTTTATTTTTATTTTATTTATTTATTTATTTATTTATTTTCCTTTTATTGATTTTAGAGAGAGAAGAAGGGAGAGGGAGAGAGAGATAGAAACATTGATGAGCGAGAACATCGATCGGCCTCCTCCTGCATGCTCCCCACTGGAGATCAGGCCCACCATCTGGCATGTGTCCTGATCAGAAATCAAACCGGCAACCTCTTGGTGCATGGGTTGACGCTCAACCAGTGAGCCACACCGGCCGGACTCAAGTGTTTTTTAACTTGAAACATGGGGCATTGAAGTTCAGAATATCCACAGTTGCACATAAATCTTATTTTAACATAGGAATTTATTTGCTGTTTCACGGTTGTTTCCTTTGTTCTATTTTGATTCATTTCATAAAAATAGTATAAAGGTAGACTTAAAGCTTACTGTATCTCTGTATCTCGTAGTGCCTGGCAAAGGGCATGGGTGCCTGCATGTAATGTTGCTCTCTAAAAGTTTGTTGACTAGCATCTCCATTCAGCTAATTGCCCAGGCACCATGTAGACTAATTTAGACTTTCTAATCATTTGCAGGGGTGATTAGAATAAGTATTTAAATTCATCTCCCATGATGAGATCATCTTATATATCTATCTGTACTGCTTATACTTTTCCGGAGCACTCTTATGTTGTTTTTGCCATTTAATGTTTATAACCAACCCTATGAAGTAGATCATGCAGGTAAACCATTTTGCAAATGGTAAAACGGTCACCAAGAAATTATAACCAATTTGATGTAGGAGTCACCTGACTCCACTCTGAAGTGTGTCATTTTCTGTGGATCCGATCCATGTGCCATAACTTCCTTCAAGTTATGTACCTAGCAAATGTGAACTCTTTCCTCGTGCTTTTTTTAGAGCTCTTACTCTGATAGAGGTTCTACTCTTAATTGTTATATGCCTCACTTTTTTCTTCTCCATTTGCAGTTTCTGGAACAGGCCATTTTGAACAATTATGTAACTATCTTTCCCTGCCAAACAACCTCATTTGCCTTTTTCAAGAAAATAGTGAGATAATGGAATTACTGATGGAAAGGTAATGATTACACACTTTTTTTTTTCACTGCATTGAATGAAGTTATATGGAAACAAACTTCCAGTTTATCACAGATATTGCTAAATTCTCAAGTAGTGAGCCTGGAAGAATTCAATTCATGTAATTTAAACTATAATGATTAGGCCTTCTTAGTTAGGGATTTACCTTTGTGGTAAGATTTTTGCCAAGCTAGAGAATAGCATAAGCAGATTTGCTTAAAAGATGAGTATGGTGGAAATGTTTATTTCCTCCTATCAACTTGTCTGTTAAGGACTCAGTTCTGTAGATTTAGGGAACTGAAAGAAACCTTAAGGATTACCTAGTCCAATACTCTTAGTTTAAAATTTGGCTGTTTGGCCCTGGCCAGTGTGGCTTAGTTGGTTGGAGTGTTGTCCCTGTGCACCAAAGGGTCGTGAGTTCAGTTCCAGGTCAGGGCTCATACCCAGGTTGTGGGTTCAGTCCCTGGTCAGGGTGCACATGGGAGGCAGCCGATCGATGTTTCTCTCTCACATCAGTGTTTCTCTTTCTCTCTCCCTTCTCTAAAAAAAATCAATTAAAAAATATAATAATGAAATTTGGTTGTTTTATACATAGTCTGGGAGAAGTTATTTGCAAATCATATATCTGATAAGGGATTAATATTTAGAATATATATATCCAGAATTCCTACATCTTAGCAACACAAAAAGCAAACAACCCATTAAAAAATGACCAAATGAAAAAACTTTTAAGAAAAAAAACAAAAACATTTTCTTTTAAGAATTTTTTATTGATTTCTAGAGAGAGAGGAAGGGAGAGAGAAACATTGATGTGAAAGCAAAACGTTGATCAGCCAGCCGCCTCCTGCATGCCCCCCACTGGGGACTGAACCTGCAACCTGGGCATGTACCCTGACTGGGAATTGAACCAGCAACCCCCAGGGTGATTGGGACGGTGCCCAACCAACTGAGCCATACCAGCCAGAACAAAAAAAATTTTTTAAAGGAGCAAAGGACTTTTCTGAAGAACATGTACAAATGGCCAATAAGCACATGAAAACATGCTTAAAGTCACTAGTCATTGGGGAAATATAATTCAAAACTGCAATGAGATGCCACTTCATACCCATTAAGATGGCTATGATAAAAAAGACAGACAGTAATAATATGAGTTAATGAGAATGTTGAAAAATTGGAATCCATGTGCATTGCTGGTAGGAATAGAAAATGGCATAGCCGCTCTGGAAAACAGTTTGATAGTTCCTCAAAAAATTAAAGATAGAATTACTATCTGATCCAGCAATTCCACTTCAAGGTATATATTGCAAAACAATCGAAAGTAGGGACTCAGATATATACTTGTATACTCATGTTCATAGCAGCACTATTCACAATAGCCAATATTCATCAACAGATGAATGGATAAATAAAATGTGGTATACACATACAGTGGAATGTATTATTCCTTCTTAGGGAAATGCTGTCATAAGCCATAACATGGATGGATCTTAAAGACATGCTAAGTGAAACAAGCCAGTCACAAAAGAGCAAACATTGTATGTTTTTACTTATATGCGGAACCTCGGGTAGTTGAATTCCTGGAGACAGAAAATGAAATCTTGATTGCAGGTTTTCTAGCTCCAGATAATAAGAGCCTGTCATTAATTCAGACTGGTTTTACTAGAGTGTCCAAATTAGTGGGGTAATAGTGTATTTAGCCACAAATTTTAATATATTTAGCATTCTTATTTTTTAGAAAATCATGTCATATTTTTGTGATTTTATAAGTTGTAGATAAAATATGGTATTCATCCAAGTTTCTTTTGAATTGGTACATATATTAAGCAAAGAAGTTTTTGTTTTGTTTTTGTTTTCTTACTGGAGGAAAAAATTCTAGTTCTGACCCTTCAAAAGTAAAAAGTGGTTTCTTTTTTCCCCAATTATGTTAAAGTTGGTGTCAAAACATTGAAGTTAAAAGATACCTAAAAGGTGAAAGAGATGCTGTCAGGTGAGTTAAATTTTGTAAAATATTGGTGAGGGTGGGAGGCAGGGAGGAAGCAGGGTGTAAGTGCTGTATTCCTTCAACACTGGCCTCCCAGGCCTTCAGTGATTCCAAGAGGTAGGCCATCATGCCTTCATCATTTTTTCTTCTTAGTCTAATGATGGTGAGAGTTTGTAAAAGAATCAGAATTAGGAACATAAATATAGTACATTATTTTTGGCAGAGGAAGCAAATAACAAAATTATTATATTTTGAAATATTTCCTTTAAAAAAATGTGGTTCCTTGGGGTTTTCTTAGCTCTGTATTTTGTTTTTGTTTTTCTTGTGGAAAATTTTAAACTATCCAAAAATTTAACGAATAGCATAATAAAACACCACATACCTATCACTCAGCTACAGTAATTATCAAATGATGACCAGTCGTTTCTTTTTCTTCATTCTTTTGACCTTAGCTTTATTCTGAGTCTACGGTATGCTCTATCAGGTGATAACACATGTATTTCATCTATTGTATTAATATCTCCTTGGTTCTGCTGAATATATTATCCATAAAATTCAGAGGGCTAGAGGAGATTATGTGTTCTACTTTTTTGATTTTTTACATACTCTGCCCCAAATCCAGAGATGATGGCACCCCAATTTTATTAAGTTGAACCATATGAAATTGCAGTTTTTATAAGTCAAAAATGGTTGAGTACCACCGATTTCATATGATTCAACCCTGCAGCCAGAAAACTCATTATGTGGAACAGTAGTTCTCAACTTGAGTTATACATCAGAACGACATTGGAAACTTTAAAAAATACTCAGGGTCCTACCTACCAAATCTAATTTCTCTGAAGTTGGGCTCCTAGCATGTATGACCCCCCTCCACCCCAAATTTTCCCCAAGTGATTCTGGTATAAGAACTGTGGTCTAAGTAACTCCCTCTTGGTCAGTCTACTCCTTTCTCTGCCGTAGGTAAAGTAGGGAAGGGTTGAACTATGTGGCCCATGCTGGGCAGGTGTGAGCCCTAAGAGTTGGGCCTCAAATACCAGTTGAATTTGGATCTAAATTTTATCTAAATTAACTTGTCACAGAATCAACATGGCCTGATATCTCTAATTGATCTATTCTCTGCTTCTCTCCTCCAACTCATTTGTGCCTTTAAGATCACCTTTAATAAGCACATCTTTTCTGTCTTCTCTCTCCTAGGTTCTGTGGTTGGGCTCTCCATTACTGGGTTGTTTTGGTAGAAGCCTGGGGATGAATATCTTTTTCTACCTCTCCCCTGCTTCCCAGAGCTACCACATTTTCACATAAATTGGGTAGATTCTAAGTACTGTCTACTGTCCTAGTTATTTATTTTGAGATTTTCAAATGAAAATGTGAACCCTAAGACCCTGTGTTATTTAAGTGTGAATTTTTTAATAGTAGGGCTTTATTTTTTACTTTTTTTTTCTTTATTGATATTAGAGAGAGAGGAAGGAAGAAGGAGAGAAAGAGAGAAACATCTATGAGAGAGAACATCGATTGGCTGCCTCCTGCATTCCCCCAACTAGGGATCAGGCCCACAACCTGGGCATGTGCCCTGACTGGGAATCGAACCGGCAACCTCTTGGTGCATGGGTTGATGCTCGCCACTGAGCCACACCGGCTGGGCTTAAGTGTGAATTTAAAATATTTTTTACTGTGGCTTTTTGTACTACTGTGGTAGCACTCAGCACTCAGGTTCAGTCTGCCCTTATTTGTTTTGACTAAGTTGAGTTATCCTGTCATTGTGATGTGACCTCATATTAATTAGTTTTCTGTGTGTGTGTGTGTGTGTGTGTGTTGTTTTTTTTTAAGCTATCCAAGAGAATCTAACAAATTAATAGGCCTTCCAGAGGATTACAGCAGCCTCATTAATCAAGCATCTAATTTCTCGTAAGTTTTTATATTAGAATATTGAGTATTTCCTACCACTGGAAACACATCTCTGCACTGAATTAAGGGATTTTGTTCATTGTCCTGTTTTGTGTAGGTAGGGAAATCGTAACATCGGTAGTCTTTATACTACCCTAACTAGTAAAAGCATCATTCCACCATGTTTCAGAATAAGATATGGGAAAGGGGCTAATGGGGGAACAAGTTTGGTTCATTAAAGGTTATCTAAATAACAATTTGCACTGCAGGGTGGGGCCAAAGTAGGTTTACGGTTGTTCATATGGAAAATAATACAATAATTAAATAATAACACAAGAATAAACCACTCACAACTGTAAACCCACTTTTGTCCCACCCTCTATAAAGTAATAAGAGCCCTTAGTAATTTTTAATACATTATTAAATATTTGATGTGCCAGTAGCATAAAGAATAATCAGTAGTGTAAAAAATTAAACGTTACCCAGCTTTAACAGCCGTCTGTGCATCTCTTCTCTGGTGCCTCCTCCCCCCGTCAGATCCACTGTTCTGGGGTGTGAGCATTCCTGTGCATTTACACCTTACGTGCAGATGTTTGTACTCCTAAGCAGCATTATTACCTATTATTATTTTGCATGTTTTAAGCTTTAAAATGGCATTGCACTGTACATATCCTACATCTTTCTCACTCAGCATTGTGTAAGATTTATTTATACATTTGACATATGTAACTTTTGTTGTTGTTAATCCTCAACCGAGGACACATCTTTCCATTAATTTTTTAGATAGTGTGGGAGGGGAGGGAGAGAGAGAAACATTGATGTGAGAGAGACACATCAATTGGTTGCCCCCTGTAATACCCCGACGGGGGCCCGGGGATTGAACCTGCAACCCAGGCTCATGTCCTTGACCAGGAATCGACCCTATGACCCTTCAGTCCATGGGCTGACACTCTAACTGCTGAGCCAAACCAGCCAGGGCATGACATATATAACTTTTAATTCATTGCTTTTCACTGTATATAGTATTTCATTATATGATAGTAGCAGAATTTACATTTTTTTCTCCTATTGATGAGTTCATTTTTCTTTTTTCTTTGAGTATCGATTATTTCCAATAAATGGTGTTTGTGTATATATGCGTGAGATGCTCCCTGTTCTAGAAATAATTTTCCTGGGCCATAGGGTATAGGCATCTTCAGCTCTACCTGATGTTACACAGTTTTGTTCCACGGTGGTTTTACCACCATCGGCTCTTCAGCCCCACTTCTGTAGGGCAATGACTTGTGCTTTTTGTTGTTCCATGGAGGTGCCCCAAATCAGGCGGTGATAAGAGCAGAGCCCCAACTCTGTGCCTTGTGTGTGGAACTCTGCTGTGCTCCCAGAGCTACTGCTGTCAGGCTGAACTGGAAGGGGAAGACGTAGGAGCCTGCACAGCTCACACCTACTCCTGTGGTTCTGGAGTGGGCATCTTCCTGAGGTAGGTAAGGCCCTGGAGGGAGCTTGTTAGCATCTGTTGCGGTGCGTGCCTGTCAAAGGGTGGCACAGAAACTACCACGTTGCAGAGAATTCTGAGACTGCTGTTTGCATGTTTTATTCGTTTGAAAGAACATGGGGAGCCTTGTCTTCTCACATCTCACATTTGGCTCAGGCTAACTTTTTGTTGGTTCTTCCATTATCATTATTCCTGCCCCCATGACAGCTCTGTTCTACTTTCCTCATGCCTCTTTCTAATGTGAAAATGGTAGTTGTCTGGCTAGATTTTCTACCCAAATCTAGTCACATTTACCCCTTTTGTTGTATCTTCATAGTTTTGGATTTGTACATATTACAAGTGTATATATAGAGCTGTACATTCAACAATGTATAACAAATACTTATGACTACTGTGGCCTGGGCATTCATTGCCTTTTTTGGAGCTCATTTTCTAGTGAGGAAGATAGAAAATCAACAAGAATGATACAAAGTGCTATGTGCAGAGGGGGGGGATAGGAAATGGTAGCTGGGGGGGGGGGGGGGTTGAATTAGATAGGGAACCAGGGAAAGTTCCCTGAAAAAGTGACTTTTGAAGAAAGACCCAAAGAAGTGGGGAGGAGAGCATTCTAGAAAGGGAGAAACAAATACAAAATTGCTGGGGAATGTGCCTGCCGTATTTAAGAAACAGCAAGGAGGCCGGTGTTGCTGGAAACCATTTCAGGGTTTGAAGGAGAGAAGTAACATGAATTTGAGTCCTCTGGAGCATAGATTATCTCCATATTTTAGTATCCCCCAGTGCCTGACAATTTATTGTATGTGATAGGTACTTGATAAATGTTAAATTGAGCTCAGTTTTTAAAATATGTTTTGTGGGGTTTTTTATTGATTTTTTTTTTTTTTTAGAGGGAGGAAGGGAGAGAGAGATAGAAACATCGATGTGAGAGAGAAACATCAATCAGCCACCTCACACAAGCTCCGCACTGGGGATCTAGCTCGCAGCCTGGGCACGTGCCCCGAGACCGGGAATCAAACCAGGACCTCTCAGTCCGTGGGACGACGCTTGATCCACTGAGCCACACCAGCTGGGCGAGCTCAGTTTTTTAGAAGTCAGGCAAACCTCTCAGGGATCAGGAGACATTTTTTTAAATAGCCCTTAGGAAAAATGTGAAAGTAGCATTTTCCCATCTGGCATATTTCAGAATTCTTTGTCATGTACAGTGTTGCTTTGTTTTTCAAGTCAACCCGATTCACAATTTTTGTGTACCTTTTTTTTTTTAATCCTCACCCGTGGATATTTTTTTCCATTTATTTTCCGACAGAGTGGAAGGGAGGGAGAAGGAGACAGAAACATCGATGTGAGAGAG
This sequence comes from Tadarida brasiliensis, assembly GCA_030848825.1. Classification (NCBI taxonomy): domain Eukaryota; kingdom Metazoa; phylum Chordata; class Mammalia; order Chiroptera; family Molossidae; genus Tadarida; species Tadarida brasiliensis. The sequence goes on from CM061262.1 coordinate 15,907,417, forward strand.
ACACATCAATTGGTTGCCTCCCGCACAACCTCGATCAGGGCCAGGGACTGAACCACAACTGAGGTACATGTACCAGAATCGAACCCACAACTCTTTGGTCCACGGGCCGATGCTCTAACAACTGAGCCAAACCGGCCAGGGCTGTGTACCATTTTTTAATGAATAATTTCCTCATAATAGTAGTTAAAATACCAGTAACTATTTTATAGAAGTTAACTTTCTCACACTTAACAATTTCTGAAATGCTACTGTTATGTGAGCTGTCAATTCCCAATCCACGATGTCCCTCTTTCTCACTGTATTGATTTACAGTACAGTCATTTTAGTGATTTTTTGTCATGTGTTGATACTCCTCTGTCTGCTGTAAATGCCATTGTTTATTTATTTTTATAAGACTTCAGTCCATTTGGAACTGAATCCAACCTTGGTTATAATGTATAATGTGTAAATGGTCTCTCTGCAGAGTCCGGGATTGTCAGGTGCTGTTTTTAGCCGGCAAAACCAAAGGCTGTTTTTACTCTCCTCCGTACCTTGATGACTACGGGGAGACTGACCAGGGACTCAGGTAAGGGCCCCGCATCTGGGGTTGGCTGACTTTGGACCTGCAGAGCCTTCAGTACGTGGTGAAGGTGACGCGCCATGTGGTCCTGAGGCCGGCTGCGGGCTTCTGTTCTGACAGAGGTGGCTGGTATCTGTGGACTCTTCTAAGGAGGACACCCTGACTGCCTGGTTTGGCATTCCCTTTCCCAGCCCTTAGAATGTCATGAGGGCCATCAGGATAGAGAAGGGGAAAGAGCAGGACAGATTGCAACTTTTTTCCATTTCTCACTCCAGAGAACCAGAACTGTTTGAATTGCCACATGGCATCCACAGCATCAGAGCTCTGCAGGGATAGCCCATTGGAACCGTGTGGCTTTGTTTGGGGAGACCCAGTGTTCTTCAAGTGATCTAAGAGAGCAAATCTTCATTAACTTCTATTATAAAAAAAAAATGCTAACAGTAGTTCCCTCAAATACTGTTACAGAACTTGTTAGACCATCGCTTTTTGCCCAAAGAAGGTAAAAGTCTTAACCTAGGTATAACCATCCAGCCTTGAGGAGCAGAAGTTCAAGGCCTGGAAACTGAGGCAGAATAAGTAAATAGGCTGCTCCAGATTGCTTGGCTGCAAGGTTACAGGTACATGCCACCTGGTGATTTTTTTTCCCTGTTCTCTAAGGAGTATGGGCTCTTAGGAGGAGCCCTGGTTAGAGAGTGAGACGCTTGTGTACTGTGAATTGGGAGCAGAGGCTCCAGGCATGAAGTCACCAAACCCTGTGCTTTGGTTAAATTAGACCCCAATGCTGTTCACATTGGCTGCTTTGCTTAGACTTTGTGGCTGAAAGACAGCACTCTGAGGAACATATGTACCCCTGTAATTTTCCTTCCACCCTCTGCCCTGCCCCTCCCTTCTTTTTTACATTCAACCAACAAAATGGACAATGAATGGGTAGTTTTAGCCTCTCAACCCAGACCCTCCTGCTGAACTCTGCCCCTGTTCCCTCAGCCCAGCCTGAGGAAGTATAGCTTGTGTGCATTTTCCTCTTTTTTTCAGCACTTATTCCCCTTCAGCTCCTCCTAGCAAACCTTCAAAGCTAACGTCTTAATAGCCACAGTCGCCTGCCAAACAGAAATTTTGCAGAGGATCTAAAACCAGTAACATGTAACTTTTCCTAAACCAGGAAAGGCTGAGATATAATAGATGAATAAACAGAGTGCATCCAGAGTGACATCTGTCTTCTTTCTAGACGGGGAAATCCTTTACATTTGTGCAAAGAGCGATTTAAGAAGATTCAGAAGCTCTGGCACCAGCACAATATCACGGAGGAAATTGGACATGCACAGGAAGCAAATCAGACACTGGTTGGCATTGACTGGCAACATTTATAGTCACTGCGCTACCGAAAACATAAACTTGGATTTTTGTAACCCAGCAGCTTTTCAAGAAAGAGAATAGGAAATCAGTTCCACTGGATTTGGAAATACTTAGTTCAGCTTTTCTTCCCAGTTTTATTTTTATAGTTTCTGGCTCCAGGGACTGGTGAAAAGCATCTTCCGTCAGCATATTTTCTTGCACCGTTTGCTGTATCCCTCAAATGTAACTTCTTGCGAGGAGCTTCTCTTCCTGGGTTGGATACAGCCCCACTGTGGGTATCTGACTGCGTTTGACCATTCCCAGCAGTCTGAGCTGTTACGTTGCTGATCACGGGGCACTCCAGGCCTGAAGCCGAATCGCCAGCAGGAAGAAACGAAGTCTCTAGTCTATTGGGGTCATACTTCCAGACCCTGTCAGTGACTTAGCACGGGCTGGGTTTGTGTCCCCTCTGCTGACGGGACCCTGCCTCTGAGAGCAAAGCCGTGGATGTGTGAGAGCCGCATTCCCTTGTCTGCGTCGGCTGTGTGAGGACGGGGCACTGTGCCTGAGGAGCCCCTGTGAGCAAGGAGAGGAGGTTACTTCTTCCAAGGCTGAGTGGTTTCCAGAGCTGTGGAAGGTTGGATTCTTTTTTTTCTTTTTTGGCAAGACTTCTGGCTTTGAGAGAAAAAACTGCTTTTAAAGGGCTTTTTGAAAAGTTACAGAGTATCCTAATTTTTCAGATGATATATTCTCTTATTTCTAAGACTAAATGGAGAAGTGTATGCATCTAGAATCAAAAACTAGCAAAAAAAAAAAAAAAGGACTGTGTTTTGAAGTTCCCGCACCCCCATCCTGCTCGTACTTCCTGGAAAGATGGATTGCTGTTTACGTGCTGGCTCACTTAGTCCATTCCTGGGACAGCCTGTGTGCCCAGGCTTTTTATTCTTTTTCAATATCATTGTTTTTACTAAGAGGTGCCTTCCTAGAATGATAGCCGCTTAGTAAAATTGATTATAACAATTACGTACCGCACAGCCACTCTGGTTTGATGTACATGTGCCGAGAGCTTGGATACAGAGATGATGGCCGATTTCGTGGAGGAATAATTCGGAGCCTAATGCATAATGAGAGGCTCTTGGATTTTTTCAGCCAGTGCAAGTAGCCCTTTCCCTCGATTTTCTTTGAACTGCATCTAAAAGTTCCATTGCACTCAGCTTTGCGCACTCCACAGTGTACCCAGGAGGAAGGTCAGAGATCCAGACTTCAGGCTAAAATAAGGGGATGCAGAAGCTGCATTCACTGCTTCCTCTCTCAGGTCGTCTTCTGAAAGGATGACCTTGACCCTTCTTGCTTGGGACTGGTTCGCCCAGCTGAGGAGGTGTTTCTCACCCAACAGGAAGAAAATCAAATTAGAACCCAGTGCGCTCCCCCTTTTCTGGCCTTTTTGCCATTGGTAAGATCTGGTGGTTTGGACTGTGGATGGCATAATGACTTCAGTGTTTGTTTGGCTTTGGTCACATCCCTGTTCCTTTAGCTTCTAAGTCCAGCTTCTTTTGGCTTTTCTCAATAATGTTCACCAAGATTAAATTTAAAGTGATAAAGACCAGGCCTGGTCTCTCCCTCATAAATGGATTATGGACATTTTCACCAAATCATAAGCGTTTTCCAGCTTTCGGGACTGAGGGTGTCATCCCTGGATTTCATTCTCTGAGAATGTCAGGCTCTGAGAGAAGATAAAGTTAGAAGATGAAATAGTGTTTGCATCATTAAGCTAATTGTCTTCCCTACCTAATGAATCATCTTAGTTTTATGATTTGTTCCGCATGTATTATGTTTATTGTGGAAATGTCTATGTAACATGCTTTCTATATCAGGGAAAATCATATCTGTTTAATAAAATTGGCTATAACTTTAATATCTGTGGAAAACTTGTAAAATTTGGACTGTATCATATGTAAAAAGTTTAAAGATATCCAAATAAATGCTTTAGGTGTCGACATTACTTTGGGTCTGTGTACATTTTCTTTCATTTTGTTTCACACACTTAAATACCCTGAAAGTGTTCCCCATGTCACCTTGCTACAAATAAAGTGGGACATCTGCATTAGCTTGAAATTTAAGATGCTTATATTCTTAGTGTCAATTATGGCCATTAGCCAAATGATCTTGACCTTCCCATAGAAAGCTTGATCATCATTTCAGCTGATTAAGTTTCCTGTTAATTGGCTATGACAGTTGGTGACCTTTCTGAACCATTATGGACCTCAAATCACTGGAAAACAGGACACTCAGAGTCTCTCCCAGCTCCAAGACCTGTCTCCAGATGTAAATTCTTCTTGCTCATCCTTACCTGATCCCAGTCCTTGTTCTTACACTCTCCCCAGACACTTCCTGCTTATAAGAGGGACATGTAGGAGGGGAGCTGCATTCTGTATTTGCCGGGGAGGCATTGCCTATGAGAGCTCTTCTGTACTTTTTTTTATTATTAAATCCTCACCCGAAGATATTTTTTCATTTATTTTCAGACAGAGTGGGAGGGAGGAAGGGGGAGAGAGAGAGAGCAGAACATCGATTCGAAAGAGACACATCGACTGGTTGCCGCCCGCACGACTCCACCCAGGGCCGGGGACCAAACCGCAACCGAGGTACGTGCCCTTGACTGGAATCAAACCCGCAACTCCTTGGTCCGTGGGCCAATGCTCTAACCACTGAGGCAAACCAGCCAGGGCTCTGCTGTACTTTTTAAAATCTCTTCTAAAGAAAGCACCACACTGAAAAAGCAGGTTTCCATTGTGCTGTCCCTTGGTCATTAATGCTGCTTTCAACTTCCTCCCTTCCCTGGTCCTAATGCCATCAGTTCTAGGGCTCATGAAGCCCTCTGATACACTCTTTGCTCTGTCCCTACTCTTGATTTTCAAGTCAGGGTTTTTTAATAACCACTACAGTTAAGAAATAGAAAAGTTCCATCACCCAAGCGCTCTCATGCTCCTGTGTGGTCACCTCCCCCATCCTGACCCCTAGCAACCACTAATTTTTTTCTATCCTTTTGTCTTGCCTCTTGTTATATAAATATTTATGTAGCCGTTTGAGTCTGCTTCTCTCACACGGCAATCACTTGAGGGTCACACATGTTTCCTTTGGTCCCCAAGTCGTACTCCACTGTGCACATACAGCAGATGAATGTACATGAAATAGCAGCACATGCGTCTTGTATCTTGGAGTGCTCACATCACTGGGTAGTTACCAGGCGAAGGACATTTGGGCAATTTTTGGTGACTATAAATAAAGCTACTATAAACATTCATGCACAAGTTTTTGTTTAGACCTAAGTTTTCATTCCCCTTGAGTAAACAGGAATTTCCCTTTATATTTTTACCCACTCTACACCATCCTTGTATAACATTCTCTTTACCTTTGCTGTGTATACTCATCCTCTGTTTGGAGGACAAGATAGAGTACTGTCAGGAGTGAAGGGCTGCTCTATCCTCCCTTCAAGCCAATCTCAAGTCCACTGAGTACTGGGAAGGCATCCCCCCTCCCTGGACTCCCATTACTCCCCCGTGTTCCTGTTCCTAACACACAGTGCCACTGGCTGGCCGAGCTGTCATCAGGAGCCCTCTTTTTATCTAGTAGCAGGCCAGAGGCCTTAATTGCTTCGGTGCCCCCTTGCCCCAGGCTAAGCTGCAAACCTTCTGGCCGAGCATTACAGGTGCCCAGAGAGGAGGGGCAGAGCAGCGTGCCAAGCAAGCAGCTAATCTCATTAACACGTATTGAGGTTACTCAGTTTATTTGCTGGTGGCTCAGTCCCAGGTTTGAACGTGTTGCAAGAGGCTATGTGTTACTGAGCTGAGTCCACAAATTCTAGGGCACCCACCTTCCTAAGTGTTCAGAATAAAAGTCCTAAGGTCCGGTCTTTACCTCTCACCCTGTCCCAGGGCTAGGCTGGCAAGACTTTGAAAACTTGGAGTCCCTTGGGTAAAATGAATTTGCACTGGCCCAAGGAAAGACTGAGGTTAGACGCAAGGAAGAACCTGGCACCAGAGTCCTGCTGGGCACTGGTCGATGATCTAAAGAGATGAGCTGGCTTTCTCTGGCAACTATGGCTCCCTGAGACCTGTTAAAATGCAGCTCACCCTAAGCCCTCTCTGAACTAACTAGTGATAGTTATTGGAGGGTCAGTTAGTCGTTGGTCCTCAGATCCTGAGGTTGCTTATATTTGCCCTATAACCTGGCCCCATCGAGACCCCTATTTCCCTGTTGGGGGAAATATATTTTGACCAGAGCAGGGGGAAAGATGCTTTGGAATTGTTGCTTAAATCGCTAAATTAAGATACCAGATATTAAAATATTAGATAAAGTCAGCTGTGGTCTAGACTCTAGCAAAATGCTGAGATTATTTGGCTAAACTGATAGTCACTGTTCTTACAGGTCAGAGCGAGCAAGAGGGAAAGGTGACTTCCATGCTGTTGGAACACACCTACCCTGATCGTTATAATGCTTCCTTTTAGTGTCAGGTTTGGCTTTGTTAAAAAATATTAGGTAGAGTTTAGGATCCCGTGGTGCATGCTGTTGGCTAGGCTAACATAGGCATTTTCATACTATACACAGAAGTGGTTTTCATACAACACAAGTTTTAATGTCTATTGTACAGCAGTTACACATCTGGCCTAGAGCAGCATGTTCACAATGGTTCTCCACACACCCGATAGGGAAGAGGGCTCTGGGACCCTCGTCAGAGGTGGCTGACTCCCTCAGCATTCTCAGTGGACCATTCCTTGGTCTCAAGGAGACAGAAGTCAAATTAAACCTGGAACCAAAGTCTGACAGTGTCCGAACATCTTTGATCAGCTGTAAGCCTGAGAGAATTAGCCCAGAACAAACCCCGGCAGCACCAAAAGCCGTGTTTTCTCCACACTGAAAACTCAGGATGGCAATGAGGTCATTCTCTCCTGCAACTAAACAAGCTTCCTTTCTCTCTTTTTCCTGAAGGAACTGAAAACTTCTGTTGCAGTTGCTAGCTCAGGAAGATGGGCTATCTTGAAGAATCTTCTTTAATGCAGAGGCATTCCAGAAATATTGCTTTGAAGGATGGATATGTGGGGATAGAAACAGGAAGAAGCTCCCAGAGGACTCTGCCCTCCACTGTAGACAATTAGTGTTGTCTATGGGGGCTGACACAGCCACCTGTGTGGGCATCCCTGGGCCCACCAAGAGGTGAGGCCTGGTCTCCAAAGGGTGGACTCTGATTGTTGCTCCTCTTCCACAGAAGGGCATCCATCTAACCCGGTGCTTCTATAGACGAGCCAAAGGGGTCACCCAGACCTTTCGGGTTGGGATGTTGCTGGAACATGCCAACAACTTGACTTTCTCGACCCATGGCTTATTCCTGGCCAAGTGAGGGCATGAGAATGAGACACAGAAAAGCAGGCCTTCAACTGCGTTTTTGGTGGGAGGTAATAAGCCTTTGTCCTTCAGTTCTCCTGCCCCATGATTGAAGAATTCCTCTTTTGAGCCCTCACTGCTTTTGAGAGTCCATTACTCTTAGAAGAGTATACGTGTCCCCCACCTTCTGCCATTAAACAGAAAATGGCCGACCTGTCCATCTTGGCATCTTTTACAAAACAACAACATGGCCAGTACATTTTTTCAGACTCCTGTGCTTAAAGCACCTAGTGACACTTTGGATATAGAATGAAGCAACTTGGAACTCATAGTGGCAAACTCGTCGAAGGGAAGCAGCCCTCAGGCGCGGCCAGTGGCCTCAGTGTGGAACTGAATTTGGGTGCTGTGAGAGGTTGTGGGCATAGTCATCCACTGAGAGAGCCCTGAGGCCACCATGAGACTGTACCTTAGCGCAGTGGGCCTGAGGGGGGCTCATTCACTCACATTTTGAGTCAGTCACTCAACAAGTGTTTGCCAAATGCTTTTAGGGACCCTACACTTTCAATCCCACCATCAAGGAGAGTCTCTGAAATGGCCACCCTCCTTGGGAGACTCAGATTGGACAAGGACAGGTATCCGCATTTCTTGGAGTCCACTACTTCTCAGTGAGGGAGAGGACCTGGGGCCATCAGCCAGCCTCTGGGGCCTGGCCTGTGTCTGCGCCCTCAGCTTCCACCTGGTTACTCTTGCCCAGCTTTTTCAAGCTCTCCAGAAAGGCCTTCCAGGTCTCCGGCACACTCTTTTCCAGCAGCCAGCCCTCACTCTCGCCCTCTGGTTCTTCGAGGTTGGACACGCTTTCCAGTGCTGTGTGTAGGTAGCGCAGCCCAATCATGATGGTCACCTGGTGGGGGGAGAGGAGACTTAGAGATCTGGGACAAGAAGCAGTGGGTTGTGGCTGCCTGGAAGCCATGGGAGCCCCTGGTCTGTCATGACTAGGACCTTCTAATGAGACGGGCTCTGATGAGCCTGATTGGTGAGGGCCTGCCCACGCTAGCCTGGCCTGGGCACTCAAGATACCTGCCCCTATCCAGCCTCATCTGCCCGCCTCTCCCTTACTGGCCACCCTGGGCTTCTTGGGATCTCGTTGCACCCCAGCCTTTCTCTTCCCCATTCTGTGCCATTTGCTGTTTTCTTTTTTTTTTTTCAATCCTCACCTGAGGATATTTTTCTGTTTATCTTCAGATAGAGCAGGAGGGAGAGAGGGAGGAAGAGAGAAAGAGAGAGAAACATCGATGTGAGAGAGACACATCTACTGGTTGCCTCCCGTACGACCCCATCCGGGGCTGAGGACATGCCCTTGGCCGGAATCGAACCTGGGATTTTTTGGTCCATAGGCCGAGCTCTAACCACTGAGCCAAACCGGTCAGGGCCATTTGCTGTTTTCTATGCCTAGAACATTGTTCCTCTCCACATTCACCTTTTAATTCAGCTTCAGCCCTCTGCATGTGTCCCTGCTGCTCTTTCTCCCTCCCCTTCCTCTCAGGCTTCTCCTGACCCCCACCCCCAACCCCAGTTCCTAGCACATTGATTGCTTGGCACATATTGGGTATTCAGTAACTATTTGCTGGAAGGAACTAAAAAGTGACGTCCTTTTCTGAAAACAGTATGCTATGTGGTTTCCTCTACTTCTGTTACCTTCCGTCGTGTGGGGGTGAGTGGTTGATTTGGATTTGTTCACTGGCAGTCACTGGGCAGACACTGGCACCAAAATGCCTGGGTTCCGATCCCAACTCTGGCACATAGCCAACCATGTGACGAGGAAACCTCTGTTGACTCTTCTGGTTTGCGGATTTTCAGGTGAAGTGTCGCCTGCCCCGTGTGTGTGCTGACATTTCAGTGTGTGTGGAACGTGGCACCTGGTGCACAGTGAGGATGCATAGGAGTGTCAGCTGTAATCAGTTACTAGGCAGCACGGTGAGTATGTTTTCAGTTGTCTAGTAATGTACTGTTCGCCATTTGTCCACCAAGTCCCGGTTTGCTCTCTTACACATCTACTTTTAGGGTGTAGCCAGCTCTGTGAGAGGGCTAGGCCTGCTAGTGGAGAACGTCCGCCCCCTGAGGGCAGGGGTGCCCCTGATCCGCCGTGTTCACCCAGTGTCCCAGCCCCTAGCACAGCGCTGGCTGGTGAGAGGGCCCCAGTAAGCATCTGTTGAATAAATGCTCTGGGGCAGCGACTTTCAACCAGGAAGCCACAAGAATTTTTACAACACGCAGTTCCTGACTGTTTAGTTAGGGACACTTACCTCTTTTCCCTTAGATTGTCAAATCAAAAATGCCAACAGCCGCCCTGGCCGGTTTGGCTCAGCGGTTAGAGCGTCGGCCTGCGGTCCAGAGAGACCCAGGTTCGGTTCCTGCTAGGGGCGTGTACCTCGGTTGCAGTTTGTCCCCGGCCCTGGTTGGTCATGCGGGTGGCAGCCACTCGATGTGTCCCTTTCACGTCGATGTTTCTCTCTCTCTCTCTCTTCCTCTCTCTCCCTCCCACTCTATCTGAACAAAAAATGGAAAAGTGTCCTCGGGTGAGGATGAAAAAAAAAAAATGCCAACAGCGAACACTACAATAACCATCTGGTGTGAATGAATCAAAATTATACCTATTTTTTTATGTGTCAGATCAGCAAAAAATATGTTTTTGGTGTGCCAGAGACTTTGTGTGTGTGTTTGTTTTTTGTTAATCCTCACCTGAGAATATTTTTCCATTAATTTTTAGATAGAGTGGAAGGGAGGGAGGGAGGGAGGGAAAGATAGAAACATTGATGTGCATCGATTGATTGCCTCCCACATGACCCCAACTGAACCAGGGATCCAACTTACAACCCAGGTAGGTGCCCCTGACTGGAAATAGAACCTGTGACCCTTCGGTCCTTGGGGCAACACTCTAACCACTGAGCCAAACCGGCCAGGGCTGTGCTGGAGACTTGTAATAATTAGTTTGTGTGCCATGAGATGAAAAAGGTTGAAAATGGCTGCTCTGGGGCATTTTATAATTATAATAGAAGATGATAACAGTAACTAATAGACTTTAAGGTTTTCGTTATTGTTATTGTCAATTGAAAGTTTAATAGTTTTAACAGTGGAAAAACGTACCTCTTCCTGGAAGCCCTCCTGGTGTGCATGTGCCCACTCTGATCCCCTCCTGCTTTCCTGAAGGAGGCTCACTGCTTCACTACGAGTTTTGCACTTGGTAATGGTTCTCCCTTAGGTTCATGGGCTAGATGTCATCTCCTAACTGGGTTGTGAAGCTCGGGAGGGCAAGGCTCAGGGCAGAATCCTATCTTAGCCCAGCCACCCTCATGCCTCTCACAAAGCTCTGCCCACTAAAGGCCTCAAGTAAAAGTCAGGAGCATTCAAGCTCCCTGCCACTGTGAGCTGGTTCTCCTCTTACACAGTATGTAGATTCCTGGAAGAGTGGGTACACTGAGAGGCAGCCAGTGGAACTCCAGCCTTCTAGCAGTAAGCTTCTCTCCTAATTCTGCCCACTCATTCCGAAGTCTCTGCCTAAACATTCAGAGAAGCCCTCCCCCCCCCCCCCCCCACCGCAGGGAGTACAGTCCCTCTAGTGTAGTGTGGTGAGTTAGAAGTGGGATATCAGCCAAGGGCACAGCCACATGAGAATTTCCATAGCTCTAAGAGAGGGACATACTTGAAGGAACCTTTCAGTGAATCTTCTCTGATGGAAAGTTCCCCCAACTAATGTTTCTGATTTTGTGCATTTGGAATTTGGAGTCTGGATTTTCTGCTGCCAGCTCAAAGCAGGAGCCCGAGTCATCCTCTGTGCCCCCTTGGTCTACCACTCACTAATGCACGCTCTCGTTCAGCACCCAGGACAGCGCCCCAGAGCAAGGTAGCTTTGCAAAATCTCTTCAATAAATGAATTCAGCATTCACTGAGGGCTTGCTACATTGCAACCTCTGTAGCTACAGAGAGGAATTAAGCCTTACAGCTGAGATAAAATGAAGCCACAAGTAATTAGAGTAATAGGTAAATGGTGACCAACATCTCGAGAGAAGCACAAATCCAAATAGCTCCCATTTACTGAATGTTCACCCATACCTAGTTTCTCCTGTTGCCTCCCAGTGGTCCCAGAGCAGTGCTGTCAGCTCCTTATAACAGAGAGGTTAGGTAACTTTCCAAGACCTCAGACCAAAAAGTGGAGGCACAGGATGAACCTCCAAAACATGCAAAGTGAAAGCAGCCAGATATAAAAGATCTCCTAGCATATGATTCCATTTCTGTGAAATGCCCAGAATAGGGGAGTCCGCAAGGACAGACCACTGGGGGCTGCCAGGGGCTCGGGGCTGGGGATTGGGGAGTGACTGCATAATGCATATGAGGTTTTCTTTGGGGGTGATGGAAGTGTTTGGGAGTGGAAGGAGGTGTTGGTTGCACAGCATTATGAATGTACTAAATGGCACTGAATTGTTATGGCGAGTTTTATGTTCTGTGCATTTTGCCTCAATAAATTATTTTTAAACGATGAGACAGAAACAAAAGGAAAGTGGAGGTGTTGGGGTTCGAGCCTTGGCTTTCCTGACCCACAGCCAAGCAGAGGGCTGGTTCCAAGGAGGGAAGCATGTGCTCCAGGCCCAGCTCCACCCCTTCAAATCCAGATGGGGCAGGTGGCTCCCTTTCCCGCTACACCCCATCCCAGGCCAGGAGCCTACTTCAAAGAGCCAGACGAGGAGCGTGACAGCACCCATGGAGTTCATGAGGCTGCTGTAGTAGCTCAGCAGGGCAGCCCTGCAGCCTCGCACCCACAGGTTGAGCTCCTCCGTCTGGTGGTCGTAGCTGTAGTGTGCCGAGTTGTTGGTGAGCTGGTACTGGATGCAGGGCCTCGGAGAGCTGGGATTGCAGCAGCTGAAGGGGACGCCGTCCACCAGGTACCGCCCATCCACGTTGCTCTTGATGCGACTGCAGGAGAAACAGACAGCTTGAGGGGCTTCTCAGACTTTTCACCAGGTGCCAGTTCCTCCCATCCCCGGCCTACATCATTCATTCATTCATTCATTCATTCATTCATTCATTCATTCTCTCAATATTTCCTGTGCACCAACTATGTGCCAACCACTGTTCTAGGCACTGAAGGTGGAGCAGTGACCCCGGAGAGTCAATGCCCCTGCCTTCCTGGAGCTTACGTTCTAGAGGGTTAAGATAGATGATAAACCAAGAATCAAGTAAATAGGGAATGTAGCGGTCATCCAGCCTCCCTGGCATGCAACGATTCCTTAGAACCATGGCAGGCTGGGAGGAGCCACAGGATAGGTGGTGACTGAGGAACAGGGCTCTGCCAAGTCTTCGTGACCATCAGACCTTAGCCCCAGCCCCCACTCCAACTTCGTCTCCCCCTTTTCAGGTCACTGGGGACTAAGACCCCTGTGGCCAGATCGTTTCTTCTCAATAGACATTTCAGGGCTTGTGCTGGGGGTGAGGCCCAAGACAGGCACAGTCCGCACCCTCAGTTTGCTCATCGTTCACGGGAACTCTGTCCAGCTGGGTGGGAGCCCCTTAGGCACCTGAAGGATGCAGTCCACATGACTTCTGCATTTCTATATTTATGTGTATGTTTGGTTAGAGCACACTCTACGTTCATGTGTGCTCAGAATTCAAAAGGAGGAGGCATCTTTATAGTGAAAGGTCCCTCCCCATCACGCGGGCTGGCTATGTTCTACCTAACCTGCGTGAGGATACCCAGGTCTGTACATGTCAAAATCTATCAAGCTGCATACTTAAGATTTGCGCACCTGACTGTGTGCATGTTATCTTGAGTAAAAAGGGTTTTTGGAAGCCCTGGCCGGTTTGGCTCAGCGGTTAGAGCATGGGCCTGCGGACCAAGGAGTCCCAGGTTTGATTCCAGCCAAGGACATGTACCTCGGTTGCGGTTCATCCCCGAACCCGTGCAGGAGGCAACCAGTCGATATGTCTCTCTCACATCGATTTTCTCTCTCTCTCCCTCCCACTCTATCTGAAGATAAATGGAAAAATATCCTCGGGTGAGGATTTTTTTTTAAAAAGTGTTCTGGTTTTTTTTTTTTCCTCACCCGAGGATATTTTTCCCATTGATTTGCAGAGACAGTGAAAGCGAAGGGGGGAAGGGGGGAGAGAGAGAGAGAAACATCAGTGTGAGAGAGACCCATCATGTGAGAGACACATTGATTGGTTGCCTCCTACGGTACCCCAATTGGGGCCAGGGATTGAACCTGCAACCCAGGTACATGCCTTTGACTGGGGATCAAACCCGAGACCCTTCAGTCCTTGGGCCAGTGCTCTAACTGCTGAGCCAGATAGGCCAGGGCTAAAAAATGCATTTTTAATGGGGAAAAAAGGGGAACATCTGTAATACTTTCAACAATTAAATAAATAAATAAATAAATAATAAAAAGAAACGAAAAAAAGGTTTTTTTTAAAGTTGCATATGAACAATGCATTCCATAACAGCAGCAGACTTTTACAACACAAGAATATAAAAGCTGGCCTGGCTGGCGTGGCTCAGTGGATTGAGCACGGTCCCATGGACTGAGAGGTCTGGGTTCGATTCCTGGTCAGGGCACATGCCAGGGTTGCGGGCTCGATCCCCATGGGGGGTGTGCAGGAGGCGGCCGATGGATGTTTCTCTCTCACATCAATGTTTCTATCTCTCTCCCCCTTCTTCTCTCTCTAAAAAATCAATAAAAACATTAAAAAAAAAAAGAATATAAAGCCTATAATGGTTTAAAATAGAAATTGTTTTCAACAATTTTCATTGAAATAATAATTATACTCTTTAAAAACAATGTTCGCCCTGGCTGTGTAGCTCAGTTGACCGTCCTCATACGCCAAGGTTGTGGGTTCGATCCCCAGTCAGAGCACATACAAGAATCAGCCAGTGAATGCGTAACTAAGTGGAACAACAAACCGGTGTTTCTTTCTCTCTCCTCCTTCCTGTCTCTCTAAAGTCACTAAATTAATAAATAAATATTAAAAATAAAGAAAATATAAATAGATGTTCATATTTAGCTTCTAAATGAAATCTTCATGCAGTGAAAAGTCTCCCCCTCATTCTTGTCCCTGGCGTCCAGTCCCCCCACTTTGGCCAGCTTGTCTGTCCTTCCAGGAAGGCTTCGTGCGGCGACAAGCAAACACAGGTTCTGTAAATGTTCTTATTCTTACTGGTTTGCTTTTTTCCCCCCAAGTGGCAGCATTATATACATACTGTCTTGAACCGTTATTTTCCCCCTCAACAATGTCTTAGAGGTGTTTTGTATCTGTCAGTGGGGAGTGTTCTCGGGTTGTCAGTGAGCTGCATGGTGTCCCCACTGTGAGGTGGATCAGGGGGTCCTGTGCAGTTCCCCATGGTGGACATTGGGATCGCCCAGTCTCCTGTTAATACAAATACGGATATGGGTCATCTTGCCTGTCGTGGATCTATCTAGAGGGTAAGTTCCTAGGAGATGCATTCCTGCGTCAGAGGGTGGGTCCATCTGCGGTCACACCAGACCCCTTCTGTATTTTCTCTCAGGCTGTGCAGTCACACCCCACCAGCCACGCATGAGAGAACCTGCCCCCCATAGCCAGGCCCACACGTGTTTGATAGATGATAGGTCAATGAAAGCTGGTACATGAGAAGTAGTATCTCAGGTCCTGGCCAGGTGGCTCGGTTGGTTGGAGCATCATCCTGTACACCAAAATGTTGTGGGTTTGATTCCAGGTCAGGGCACATACCCGAGGTTGTGGGTTCAATCCCCAGTCAGGGTGTGTATGAGAGGCAACTGATCAATGTTTCTCTCTCACATAGATGTCTCTCTCGCTATCTCTAAAAAGCAATAAAAAACATATCCTCAGGTGAGGATTTAAAAAAACAAATAGTATGCCCTGCTGATGTGGCTCAGTGGATTGAGCGTCGTCCCATGGACTGAGAGGTCCAGTTCAATTCCAGGTCAGGGCACATGCTCAGGTTGTGGGCTCGATCCCCATTGGGGGGTGTGCAGGAGGCAGCCGATCGATGTTTCCCTCTCATCGATGTTTCTATCTCTCTCTCCCTTCCTCTCTCTCTATAAAAATCAATAAAAACATACTGAAAAAAAATAGTATCTTAGGATTGTTTTATTCTTAAGATTTTTTTGCCCAGCCGATGTGGCTCAGTGGTTAGAGTATGGGCCCATGCACCGAAAGGTCTCAGGTTCAATTCCTGGTCAAGGGTTGCAGGTTGTTTCTCAGCCCCGACGGGGTGCATGCAGGAGTGCAGGAGGCAACCAGGTGATGCTCACATCAATGTCCCCGCCCCCCGCCTTCCCCTCTTCCCCTCCTTCCCTCCCTTCATTCTCTAAAAATCAATGGAGACAGTATCCTTGGGTGAGGATTAACAACAAATTTTTAAAATTTTTCCCTTGAGAGGAAGGGAGAAGGAGAGAGAGAAACAGGTGAGAGTGCTACATCAGTTGGCTGCCTCCTGCATGCCCCGACGGGGTCGAACCCGAACCCTGGGCATGCACCCTGACTGGGGGTCAGATTGGCAAGCCTTCGGTGCACGGGACGACGCCAACCAACTGAGCCACACCAGCCAGGGCTCGGGTTATTCTGATTTCCATTTTCTCATTACGTGTGCAGTTTAGTATCTCTCACTATGCTGAAGAGCCCTCTGGTGCTCGCTTCCGCAGCACGTACCCTAACACTGGAACCACACAGAAGACCAGCGTGGCCCCTGTGCGAGGACGATGCTCAGATTCGTGACGCCGTCCGTATCTTCACTTCATAAAACAAGACTATAAAAAAAAGATCCATTTGTGATTCCTTTGCGGTGAACTGTCCATTGCTGTTCAATATGATTAAGACTGAGAA
Organism: Tadarida brasiliensis; assembly: GCA_030848825.1. Lineage (NCBI taxonomy): Eukaryota > Metazoa > Chordata > Mammalia > Chiroptera > Molossidae > Tadarida > Tadarida brasiliensis. Next base: position 15,923,561 of record CM061262.1, read on the forward strand.
ATCTCCATACAACATGGCTTTCTTGGTTCCAAAACCATTCTTGCCTGGGTCATGGTGACCATATTCCTACCCGGACCTCGACTTCATGGACAGGACCCACTGTCGAAGGAGCAGGTGGCCCTGGGTACACAGGCGGTCCAGGTGATGTGAGCAGGACTGTCTGGGTTTACTCCCAGTCCATCCCTCCACCAGTTCCCTAACCTCTCCGGACCTCAGCTTCCTCATCTGCAAAATGGAGGTGCCGTGGGACCATTTGAAGGGATACTAGTGAGCGTGGGCTCTTGGGCCAGGGGTGGGCGGGGTGTAGAGCAAGAGCCTTCCCTCACTCTGCCCTCGGGGAGCTGGGAGCGGCTGACAGTGTGGCACACCACATTGCTGGGGACAGACACTTTGAGTGGGTGGCATGGGCTCTGCCAGCTGTGAAAAAGCTGTGAGCGCCTTCTGCGACAACAGGGCTCCCCACCAGCCGCCGTGGAGACTGTTAGACGTTTGTGGGCCGACATAGCGGCTGCTGCCAAGTTCTCACCCCAGCCCTGCCGACTGCATGTGAGCGCAAACCACCGCTTCTGGAGGGCCGGCGCCCGGCACAGCCCCGCACACAAGGCTCCCACCCCAAGGCCAACCCCAGCACCTCCTCAACACCTCCTAGCTCCAGTGTTCAGCCCTCTCCCTGACCTGTGGGCTGCCCTGAGCCCTCTCCCAGCAGCACAGTGCCCCACCGGACCGTTCCCAGTGTCCCTGTGGAAAGAGCCAGCCTGCAGTCCCAAATCTGCATTTGTGAGCAGATCTCACACTTGGAGCGGCATTTGACTCATCTCTCCAGAACTGTGTGAGGTGGGGATAACCACACCCCCTGTTGGCATGTGGGGAGGTCTATTTTTTATTTTTTATTCCCTCACCCAAGAATACTTTTCTATTTATCATTAGAGAGAGTGGGAGGGAGGGAGGGAGAGAGAGAGACAGAGAGACATCAATGTGATAGAGCCACATCGACTGGTTGCCTCCTGAATGACCCGACCAGGGCCCAGGACAAACCGCAATCAAGGTACGTGCCCTTCAACCAGAATCGAACCCGAGACTGATTGGTCTACGGGCCGACACTCCAACGGCTGAGCCAAACCGGCCAGGGCCGGATGTGGGGGGTTTAAGTGAGACCGTGCAAAGGGGCTTGACCCAGGCCCTCAGAGAACGTTGGCTCCTCCCCACACAGGGCCATCTCCGTGCAAACCACCAGGTGGTTGTGCAGAGGAGGAAGTGGGCCCAAGCGGGGCAGGGCCTCCCCAAAGCCGCACAGGAGGTGGACCGCCTGCAGACCTGCCTCATGTATCTGAAGTGAGGGTCAGGCCTGCAGTTCTGTGGGCTGAGGCCAGCAGAGGCTCTGAGCTGCCTTCAGTCTGCAGGCTGGCCTTCTGGACAGCCACCATCTCCCCCTCACCTTGCTGACCCCCAGTGCAGAAGCCACCCTACTGGTCTCTACAGGGCAAGGCTGTGTCTCCCCTCAGCCTGGGACTCCCTGAGGCAGGGCCCAGGTCAGCATGAGAGAGGCAGGCCTAGTTTGGAGGTTGGGGCTTCCCTGGGGCCCTGGCTTGGGACCTCTTGGGGTCACACCTCTGGAACTAGCCCTCCCTCTCCCCAGAAGCTTCTTCTTGGTTATTCAGTGCTTGCCCTGGGTCCAACCACAGATTAAGGACCTGCTCACCCTCTTAAGACAAAGCCAGGCAAAGATTGCTCCTTATGTAGAGAGCTGGCTATTTATATCAGAGTATTTCCCAGGCTGCAAGTCTCACTCTGCTCAGGGCTCACAGTGCTCAGAGGGCCTTGATAAGGCTTGTGTTCCAGCCCACGATCCCGAGACAAGCTACACATGACTCAGGAAAATCACGTCAGAGTTTTCCTGGAAAAACCAACATTAGTCAGTGCATCAGTAAATCAAAAAGGAAAGCCGTAAGGAAATGAGGGAGGGGAGAGGAGGGAGGCAGGAGTGTAACTGCTGAGTCAGACCCAGGGGCGTGCTGGCTGCACCACAGCCCCGGGACCTTGGCAACTGGGCCTCTGAGAGCCTCAGTCTTCCCGTCTGCAAAATGAGTGTATAAGTACCTGAGGGCTGTGGTGGTGATTAAATGGGATAATACATAGAGCACCTGGTATACAGCAAGTGCAGTGTTAGTATTTATTTTTTGGGTAGTCACAGGATATAAGGTCCTTCAGGTGGTGGGGGGGCTCATAAGAAGGGAGAGACACAGCCTGTCTGAGGGGAGCCCAATGGCCCAGTTTCTCCAAGACACACATGATATAAAAAAGGTAACAACCGCCCGGCTGGTGTGGCTCAGTGGTTGAGCACTGACCCATGCACCAAGAGATCACTGGTTCGATTCCCGGTCAGGGCACATGCCCAGGTTGTGGGCCTGATCCCCGGTGGGGGGCATGCAGGAGGCAGCCAATCGATGTTCTCTCTCATCGATGTTTCTATCTCTCTCTCCCTCTCCCTTCCTCTCTCTCTAAAATCAATAAAGAATAAAAAAAAATTTTTAAGGTAAATATCGCCCTGGTTTGGCTCAGTGGTTAGAACATCATTCTGTGCACCAAAAGATCCCAGTTTGATTCATGGTCAAGGGCACCTACCTAGGTTGTAAGTTTGATCCCTGGTCCAGGCGTGTGCAGGAGGCAGCCAATCGATGTTTCTCTCTCACATTGATGTTTCTTTCTCTCCCTGTCCTCTAAAATCAATAAAAATATTTTTTAATAAAATTTTTTAAGGTAGCTTATAGAGAAGAGACTTAGGAGAAGCAACCACATACAGAGTGTGGGCTCAGTTTGGATCCTGATTTGAACAAACCAACTGGAAAAGACATTTTGGAACAATTAGAATATTGAACAGAGTCTGGATATTAGATGATATCAATGTTAATTTTGTTTCGATGATTAACATCGTACTTATATAAAACAAAAACAAAAAGACACACACACACAAAAATACCCCTGTCCTTATGAAATGCCTCCTAAAGTATTTTCAGGTAAAGGGAATCGATGTCCGGGATTTGCATCGATGAAACAAGAAAGGCAAAGTGTTTATTGAAGCTAGGTGATGGGTGCAAGGGTATTCATTATAATCTCTCTATTTTTGTGAATGCTTGAAATTTCCTGTAATAAAAATCGAAAATGTAGCCCTGGCTGGTTTGGCTCAGCGGTTAGAGCATCAGCCTGTGGAATCACAGGTGCGATTCCTGGTCAAGGGCACGTACCTGATTTGGACGTTCAGTCCCCAGCACCAGTCGGGGTCGTGCGGGTGGCAACTAATCGATGTGTCTCTCTCGCATCAATATTTCTCTCTCTCTCTTCCCTCCCCTCCTTCCACTCTGTCTAAAACATCAATGGAAAAAATATCCTCGGGTAAGGATGAACAAAAAATTGAAAATGTAAAAAAAATAAAAGCACTGGTCAAGAACTACAAGTCCTTCTCCAGAGACCTTGCTCTGAAGACTGGGAGTTGCTGAGGGAGGCTGCGTTCTGGGACTCAGCTAGTCCCTCCGAGGGCCTCCCCCAGTTATAACAGAGTGTCTGCCCTGCCCCCCGCCAGGCTGGGGAGGGGGTGAGAAGGTAAACACAGAAGCAGGAGGTTAGAGCACAGCCACGGGCGCCCACAGGCCTCAGGAGCCTGTTTCTGGTCTCTGTGGGGCTGCCCCCTGCTTATCCCAGACCCTGGCACGGAAGCGCTGGAATCCAACCACAGCCCACAGGTGTTATCTGGAGCCTGTAGCGTCTCTGCCAACGCCGTCCACTGTCCCTCGGAGGAGGAAGTGGAGAACAAGGCAGAGAAAGACAGGGAGAGGGAGGGCGACGAGGCACCGTCCCCACCCTGCCCCGAAAAGTGGTCCGGAGAATTCCAGGCCTCAGCCAGGCAGATTTACCCCCGAGTCTGTTCAAGGTGCACTTTAACATCCTGGAGAGCAAGCACAGAACAGAAGCAGCAGGAATAAAACCTGGCAGTCCACACCGTGGGGCTTCATGTGAAACCTGACACACACTGCAACGTGCTGAACTCTGAGAGCATCGCGCCCAGTGAAAGGAGCCAGACCCCAAGGACAAGAACGACCTGGTCCCACTCAAAGGGGATGTCCAGAACAGGGAAGGCTGCGGGGCAGAGAGTGGATCAGAGGCTCCTCGGGACGGTCAGGGAGGCTGGGGAGTGAAGGCTTTCTGTGGGGCTTCTCTTCGAAGTGACGGGAATGCGCTGAAACTGCCTGGTATTGGCTGCACAACTGTGCGCGTGCGGACACGACCCAGCTGCACGCTTCAGATAGGTGAGTTCTGTGTTATGTGAATTATATCTCAATGCAGCTTGTTTAATTTATTGGTTTTAGAGAGAGGACGGGAGAGAAAAACACTGATTAGTTTTTCCACTGATGTATGCATTCATTGGTTGATTCTTGTGTGTGCCCTGACCGGGGATGGAACCCGCAGCCTTGGTGTATCTGGACGACACTCTAACCAACTGAGCCACCCGGCCAGGGCAATAAAGCTGGTTTTTGTTTTTTTAATTCTACTCCTCCACCCACCCTCTTCTTGCTGTGAGGTCTTAGGCATGTCTCTTAATCTCTCTGAGGCTCAGATTTCTCATCTATAAAATAGAGATTACAACTCCCGCCCGGAGAGGTTTTATACAGAATTAATGAGGACATTTTCCCCTCCCAAACTATCTGGCGACACAGTGCTGGGCAGGCTGGGTGTGAAGTGCCCCCACAGGGCTACTTGCCTGGGACGGGGCGGGGGAGGTGGGGCAGAAAGCTTGTACATTCCTGTAAAAAGTCTCTAATTGCTCCTACATGATCTCATCGTTTAGACCAGGGCCTTTAGGAAATAGTCCTTGATCTTAAAGATTCCCTGAGAAATCTCCAAAACCCAGCCAACCCTCCTGCCCCCCAACTCCCACGCCTGCTGAGGTCAGGAGCTCCGTGGAAGGGAGGGGGGTGAGTACAGGGAACCCATGCAGGATTGGAGAAGGAACCCAGCTCCTCCTCCCGGGAGCTGGACAGGAGCTGGGGGCTGCACCTCGAGGTTCTCTAGCCTAATCCAACGAGCTGTACCTTGCCCCGAATGGAAAGAGGTGCCCCAGGCGCAGGGCCTGCAGAAATGACCAGCTCGTGGGCACCGGACACTGCCCACGCCCAGTACCAGTGTCACTGGAGGATCCTGATGTATTTTTTCCAGATTTCCTACCCTTTGAACTACTGCTCCTGGGATCACCTCCCAGAGTCCTTAGGGTCAAGGCTTTTGCTGGCTCATGCAAATTTGGTAGGGAAGGGAAAAGGAGAATTCCTTTTTAAAAAGATCTCGGTGGTCCTGGCCAGTGTGTGTCAGCGGGTTGGAGCCTCATCCCGTACACAGCAATTCCCGGTCAGGGCACATTCGATCCCCAGTTAGGGCTCGTGCGGGAGGCAACCGATCTCTCTCTCTCTCCCCTTCTTCCTCTCTCTAAATTAAATAAATAAAGCTGAAAAGATCTTAGTGAAGATAACCGCTCCCTCGCCCTGCTCTCCCAGCCCTGCTCTCTTTGCCTCTGTTGCCTCAGAATTCTCGCCCAGAGGATGCTGCTGAGAAAGGCCAGAAGAAAGGTAAAAGCTTACCACTTCCCAGCGTTTCGGTATCTCAGAAAAATAAATGCACTTTCTATTTCTGAGAGCTAGCTTTGTCAGGTAAACTTAATAATTCTCCTCAGTGAAGCGGTCACGAAGTGAACAGAAAAAAATGGTAGTGTTCCCGGAGGGGAAGTGAAAGGGGCCATTCCAGTTCTCTTCATTCATTCCTTTGTTCCTTCTTTCCAGGACAGGTAAGGGCTGGGCTGTGCTGGCCCTCAGGCAGATCCAGCCCCACGAAGCTTTCCTGAAGCTTTCCGGAGCTTCCCTGCGCTCACAGGTATTGTTCCCTGATCACTGATTTTAAAGTTTGTGGGAAATGATGATGTGGTCCTCTCTGTCACGGTGACCCTATCAGGCTGTGCCCTTGGCAGCACAGGGGTGTGACGTCACTGGAGTTTTCAGAAAGGAGAAGAAAGGATTTCAGTTCTACAGTTCCATTTCTAGAAATTTAGCCTCTGGGATGTGGGAGAGAGACAGACAAAGAGACAGAGAGAAGGCAAAACCTCAAAGAGGCCCATTCCAGTGTTATTTATAACAGAAATAAATAAGGACAACCTAAATGCCTGCCTGTGTGTCTCCTTGTTCCGTGGAATATTATGCAACCTTTAATCATAATCGTTTTAGACAAATACTGTATGATATCACCTATATGTGGAATCTTAAAAACCGGAATGCATAGAACAGACAGAATGGCGGTTGCCAGGGGCCGGGGGAAGCGGAAGATGTTAGTCAAAGGGACCCAGTTCTGGGGATCAATGTACAGCATAGTGACTGTAGTTAACAGTACTGTGTAATATACTAGAAAGTTGCACACACAAAAAAAATGTTAAGAGAGTACATCTTAAATGTCCTCACTACAAAACAGAAATGGTAATGATGTGACATGATGAAGGTGTCAGCCAAGGCTATAGTGGTAATATATAAATATATCAAACCAACACAATGTACGCCTTAAACTTATACAATGTTATTTGTTAATTATATGTTGATGCTGGGGGGGGGGGAAATGATCGTTTTGAACATTATGCAAAGATTATACTATTAAATTGCAAAACGGCGCATTCAGTTGTAACCATGGTTACACTATCATTATGTAGATGTTAACGAGACTGGAATGAAATGTGAAAAAAATTAGAGCTAGTGATGCTTAGTTATGGATGAGAATCTGACTTGAACTTCTTTACCTGTTTTTGTTTCCCTTAATGTTGTCCCCATATTTTTTGTGTAACAGAGATACTTTTTCCTAAATCTAAACAAGTCGGTGTGTAGCATTGAGCATAAGATTTGCCTGAAAATTTGGATATGCTGACCACTGGGAGTGGAATAACCTGGAGAATTTCTCTGCTCTGGGACAAAAGGGGATTTGGGGATTACAGAGATTTTAAAGTCTCTTTAAGGACTGACCCTGTGCAGAGGCAATCAAGGAAAATGACGGGGGGAATGAAAAGCCCTTGTCTGCCCACCAGGGCTGGTTCTGCCAGCAGCATCCCTCCTGCCCTGCCCCGTCCCTCCGGCTGCCACCTCCTGGTCCTCTTATACAGACCGCGCCTCCCTGTGCTGTCCCTGCAGACCTGTCACCTAGGAAGGGCAGAGCAGTGTACAAGTCTCTCCTTGACTAGGGATTTGTCGCAGTAATCCCTACCCACAGAGAAAATCCCAGCAGTGACCTTCAAGCCGACTTCCCTTCCGTCTGAGGTGCAGCCTTCTGGGGTCCGTTGTCTGGGTTTTACCCATGGCCTGCTGCCAAAGTGCCCCACACCCTGTGTGCCAGTCCCCTCGGACTCGCCAGCCTCACAGGAAAACCCGCCTAGATGATCAGCTGAACCGCTGTCTCGGCCAGGGAACAGGCAGAGTTGGACAGAAAGAAGAGGCTCTGGGCAGGCTGCCTGTCCCTGGAAATGACTAGAGACCTGTGATGGGGCGTCCTGGGAGAGCGGGGTGCTGGCCCTCACTCAAAGGGCAGGGTTCTCTTCCTCACCAACACCTCCCGACATCCCACCGCAGGGGGCTATGTTTACACCTGCCAATCCTTTAGAAACACTTAATCGTGTTGCACTGCTGTGATTTAAGAAGTAAACATTTAATGAGCACCTGCTGTATGCCAGGCTCTAGGCAGAGCTAGGAGGTGACCTCCAAGATTATTCCAGTGTCTTTACTAACAAATTGGGCCATCGAGGGCCCAGGGGGCAAGTGACTTCCCCATGGTCACCATTAACAACAGGGCCAAGACCACAGTCTACTGTCCTGGCTGCCCTGTCCTCTGCTCTTTCCAGCACACCCAAGGACAAACACTTTGAGAGTAGACGCTCAGGATCCAAAGGCGGGGAAACAAAGGAACTAACCAGGAAATGTAAGCTTCTGGGACTGAATCCATGTGCTCTGAGTGAATGAGCGGGTCGGCCAAACACCATCTCAGCCTGCGTGCTCTACGAATGCCGAGCTTCTGCTGAACGCAGCAGACACATATTCCTGGCTGGGTCTTCCTCCCTGACGACTCCTGTCCCAGAAGCTTATGTAACTTGACACCTTCCTCCCAGCACAGCCAAACATTAGGCTGAGCCAAACGAAGTTGCCGTCACTACAGGTCAAAATGTTAGAACATCGGCAATGCCATGAGGTCCAACCAAATGCAGCCTCACGTGCACAGTAACAAGCTGTGCACAGAGACCACCCAAAGGGGAGGGCAGGACACTGGGCTCCCATGTCCCCCTGTAGCTCCCACCCTGGCACCGGGGCCACTCACTCTTTGACTTCTTTGGAGGAGAAGTCCAGGTAGCGGTTGCTGATCCACTGGATCTCAAACCAGTCCCGAAAGCCGTTGTTGCCGCAGCACTTGAACTCGATCTGCAGCATGTCGATGGTCTTCTTCATGAAGCACCTGCCGGGCGTGTCCGTGTCCCGGTAGTACTTCATGCCGCTCTTGAGCCCGTGCGCCAGGGTGCTCTCCAGGGAGCCCCGCAGGAGGAAGCAGCAGAGGGCCACCAGGAAGAGGACAGCGTTGAAGAGGACGCAGGCGGCCAGGTACGGCTTCACCCAGGGCTTCCACTTGGCATACTTGGCAGGGTCCAGGGCGTCATAACACATCTTGCCAGCCAGAGAGTTGATGACACAGGACAGCACCCCCACCCCTATCAAGGAGTTGGGCACAAAGTGGCTCTCTGAACTGTTCATCACATCGCTCCTCTTCCGGAGTTCGATCTTCAGGAACAGCCCTAGGCTGAAGGTGACGATGCCAGCCAGCACGCAGAGCCAGTTCACGAGCCAGAGCCCCTGGGCCAACTTGACCCGCTTCTTCTGGTCAAACTTGATTTTCAGCAACGCCATGTTTGCAGGTGCGGTCCGGGTGGCCTCCCACAGCGCGGCTCCCACTCGTGACCGTGATGAGCCCAGGGCCTGAAGACTCAGGGCCTCAGGAAGGGTGCAGACAGTCCAAGCTGCAGGGAGCTGCTCTGGGGGTGGCCCATGTTGACGCCCCCTCGCCTGCGACCCCCGTTAGCTCAGCAGGCACAGCTCACAAAGGGGCCCGTCCTCGGTGTCGTTCCTGCAGCTCCCTTCCCAGCCAAGAAGGGACAGCCTGAAGGCTGCGGATTAAAAGTGGGATCCACAAGGCATCTTGCTAATCTCTTTAGCCAGGTTCATCCCATTAGATAAAGCTGTGCCAGTTTCTAAACATGCCTGAAAGGAGCCTCCACGGACACACTGGAGCAGAGAACTCTGGGTTCAGCTTGGAGACTCAGGAGGCATGGGCTTGATCTGAGGCCTGGCTCGGATCACATCTCCCAGAAGCACATTTCCAGGCCAAACTCCTTCAAAATTTAAAACTTTCTGTGGACAAAAGACATCATAATTCAAGTTGAAAAATGACAGATTATGAGAAAGTATTTGCAACACGTAAAAAAAAAAAAAAAAAATGAATAAACAGATTTTTTTTACTCCCACAATTCCACAATCAAAAGATCAACAATTGAGGCCCGGCCAGTGTGGCTCAGTGGTTGAGCATTGACCCATGCACCAAGAGGTCGCCGGTTCAATTCCCGGTCAGGGCACATGCCCAGGTTGTGGGCCCAATCCCCAGTGGGGGGCATACAGGAGGCGGCCAATCGATGTTCTCTCTCATTGATGTTTCTATCTCTCTCTCCTTCTCCCTTCCTCTCTCTCTAAAATCAATAAAGAAAAAAAAATTTTAAATAAAAATAATAAAAAAATAAACTTTATTTCTTTTTTTTTTTTATCCTCACCCGAGGACATTTTTTGCATTTATCTTCAGATAGAGCAGGAAGAAGAGAGGGAGGAAGAGAGAGAGAAACATCAATGTGAAAGAGACACATCGAGTGGTTGCCACCCACATGACCCCAAACGGGACCGGGGACAAACTGCAACCGAGGTACGTGCTCTTAGCGGGAACCGAACCCGGGACTCTCTGGTCCGCGGGCCAACGCTCTAACCGCTGAGCCAAACTGGCCAGGGCTAAAATTTATTTCTTAAAGCAGCTTTAGACTTACCAAAAAAACAAACAAAAACAAAAAACTGAACAGCAAGTACAGAGTTCCCATATACTCCTTTTCTCCAACCTGTTCTCCTTATCTTGTGGTGGCCTGATACATTTATTACAACTGATGAACCAATACTGCTGTCTCATTATCATTGTAACTAAAGCCCATGTTTACGTTAGGGTTAACTCTTTGTGTTGTACGGTTCTATGGGTTTTGCCAAATGCATAATTTCATGTATCCACCATATTATACAGTATCACACAGAACAGTTTCACTGATCTAATAATAATCCCTGTGTTCCACCTACTCATTCCTCCTCCTCTCCCAGCCCAGCCCCAGGCATCCACTATCTCTATCATTTTGCCTTTTCCAGGATGTCCTGTAGTTAAGATTATAAAGTATGTAGCCTTTTCAGACTTGTTTCGTTTCCTTAGCTGTATGCACTTAATGGTTCTCCATGTCTTTTTGTGGCTTCATAGCTCATTTCTATTTTTCACTGAAAAGTATTCTGTTATATGGGTGTACCACTGGCTGTTTACCCATTCACCTATTCAGGTGCATCTTGGTTTGCTTCCAGTTTTTGGCAATTATAAATAAATCTGCTATAAACATTTGCATGCAGATTTTTGTGTGAATTACCTAAGAACATAATTGCTGGATTATATGGTAAGACTTGTGTTTAGTTTAGTAAGAAAATGCCAAACTGTTTTCCAAAGTGACTCTACTACTTTGCAGTTCCAGAGATAATGAATGAGACTTCCTGTTGCTCTGACCCTCGCTGGCATTTGGTGTTGCCGGCGTTCGGTATTTTAGCCATCTTAATAGGTGTGCAGTAGTATCCCACTGTCGCTTTAATGTGCATTTCTCTGATGATATAGGATGCGGAGCATCTTTTCATGAGCTTATTTGCCATCTGCATGTCTTCCTTGGTGAGGTGTCTGTCCAGCACTTTTGCCACTTTTTAATTAGGTTTGTTTTCTTTAGACTGTACTTTTTATCGCTTTTTGGGGGAGAATAACGTGTCTATCACTATTAAAATTTTAAATGCACATTCCCGCTGCCGCTGCTCCGCTCACTCCGTCTGCATCGCCTACACTCTGGGACTCGCCATTAGGGATACTCTGTTGGAAGCAAATGGCACTTTTTCCTTAAACCTTTTTTTTATTATTATTAATTTATTTTTGTTACAGATGTTTCTCCTTTATTCCCCATTGACAACCTCCTCCCCATCCCTCCACCCCGTCCCCAGCTTTGTTGTCCATGTCCATCAATTATGCGTACATGCGCATAAGTTCTGTGGTTTATCTCTTCCCTCCCCCACACCCCCTCTTCTGAGGGTTGTCAGTCTGTACCCTACTTCCACATCTCTGGGTCTACCCTGTTCCTCAGACTGTTATGTTTATTATATTCCACAAATAAGTGCGATCATGTGATATTTTTCTTTCTCTGCTTGGCTTGTTTCGCTTAGGATAATACTCTCGAGGTCCCTCCATGTCGTCTCAAAGGATTAGAGATCTTTCTTTCTTACAGCTGCATAGTACTCCATTGTGTATATGTACCACAGCTTTTTTATCCATTCGTCTACTGATGGACATTTGGGCTGTTTCCAGATCTTAGCTATTGTAAATAGTGCTGCTATGAACATGGGGGTACATGTATTCTTTCTGATTGATATTTCAGGCTTCTTAGGGTATATTCCTAGAAGTGGGATCACTGGGTCAAATGGCAATTCAATTTTTAATTTTTTGAGGTAACACCATAGTGTTTTCCACAGTGGCTGCACCAGTCTGCATTCCCACCAGCATTGTACTAGAGTCCCCTTTTCTCCACACCCTCGCCAACACTTGTTTGATGATTTGTTGATGGCGGCCACTCTGACAGGTGTGAGGTGATACCTCATTGTTGTTTTAATTTGCATCTCTCTGATGATTGGTGATGTTGAGCATTTCTTCATATGTCTCTTAGCCATTTATTTGTATGTCCTGTTTGGAGAGGTGTCTATTTAGTTCCTCTGCCCATTTTTTTTTTTTTATCCTCATCCGAGGACATTTTTTCATTTTTTGTTCAGATAGAGTGGGAGGGAGAGAGGGGAAGAGAGAGAGAGAGAGAGAGAGAGAGAAACATCGACGTGAAAGGGACACATCGAGTGGCTGCCACCCGCACAACCAACCAGGGCCGGGGACAAACTGCAACCGAGGTACATACCCTTAGCAGGAACCGAACCCGGGTCTCTCTGGACCGCAGTCCGATGCTCTAACCGCTGAGCCAAACTGGCCAGGGCCCTCTGCCCATTTTTTAATTGGGTTCTTTGTATTCCTTTTGTTGAGTTGTATGAGCACTCTATATATTTTGGAGATTAACCCCTTATCTGATGTATCATTGGCAATTATGCTCTCCCATAAAGTGGGTTCCCTTTCCATTTTGATGGTTGTTTCTTTTGCCGTACAGAAGCTTTTGAGTTCGATGTAGTCTCATGTGTTCATTTTTTCCTTTGTTTCTGTTGCCTCAGGTGATTATCAGTGAAGATTCTACTGCGTTTGATGTCCGAAATTTTGTTGCCTACATTTTCTTCTAGGATTTTTATGGATTCACGAGTCACATTTAAGTCTTTTATCCATTTTGAGTTTATTCTTGTGTATGGTGTAAGTTGATGGTCTAGTTTCATTTTGGGGCATGTAGCTGTCCAATTTTCCCAACACCATTTATTAAAGAGGCTGTCTTTACTCCATTATATGCTCTTGCCACCTTTGTCAAATATTAATTGAGCATAATGTCTTGGGTCAATTTCTGGATTCTCTGTTCTGTTCTACTGGTCTATATGCCTGTTCTTGTGCCAGTACCAGGCTGTTCTGATTACAGTAGCTTTGTAGTATAACCTGATATCCGGTATTTTCCTTAAACCTTTTGAAAAAGCTGGCTGAAGACAACTCGAAAAACATGCTTTCTTGCTCGTGAGCATCTCCTCTGCCCTGGCTATGGTCCTCATGGGGCAAAGGGAAACATCATAGCCCAGATGGGCCAGGCATTTTCTCTCTCTCTTTTTTTCTTTATTGATTTTAGAGAGAGAGGAAGAGAGAGGGAGAGAGATAGAAACATCAATGAGAGAGAACATCGATTGGCCGCCTCCTGCACGTCCCCCACTGGGGATTTGACCCACAATCTGGGCATGTGCCTTGACTGGAAATCGAGCCGGTGACCTCTTGGAGCATGGGTCAACGCTCAACCACTGAGCCACACTGGCCAGGCCCAGGCACTTTCATTAAGTAAAAGTGGTGGTGGAGCCCTGGCCGGTTTGGCTCAGTGGTTAGAGCGTTGGCCCACGGACTGGAGAGTCCCGGGTTTGGTTCCAGCTAAGGGCACGTACCTCGGTTGCAGTTTGTCCCCGGCCCCGGTTGGGGTCGTGTGGGTGGTGGCCACTCGATGTCTCTCTCTCACATTGATGTTTTTCTCTCTCTCTTCCCCCCTTTCTCCCTCCCTCTCTATCTGATGATAAATGCAAAAATGTCCTCGGGTGAGGATAAAAAAAAAAAGTGGTGGTGGAGGTGAAGATGTCCACCAGGGCTTCCAGTCGCTTCTCACTGACGTTAATGGGACTGGCACGGAGAACTTGCTTAGAACTGCCAACAGGCTCTTTGGGAAAAAGTCTTAGGATTTCAACTCATCTTTCAAAGATTCCTGCTGCAAATTCACCAAGCAGAGATGGAAGGGCTCGACTTCTTCAAAGCTGCAGAGGACACTGGAAAACACATCAACCTGGGTAGCCACAAAACAGAAGGTAAAATTACAGAGTTGCTGTCTTCAAATTTAGTCAAGTCACTTGTCTGGTTCTCGTGAATACCATCTATATCAAAGGAACTTGGACAATCAGTTCAACACACAGCAGACCAAGGAAAGACCACTTAAAGTCAACAAGAATGAGGAGAAACCTGTGCAAATGATGTTTAAGAAATCTACCTTTAATGTGACCTACACAGGAGAAATGTTCACCAAAATCCTCGTGCTGCCTATGTCAACAAAGAGCTGAATGTGGTCATCGTGGTTCCCGATGAACATGTCGACCTGGAAATGGTGGGGCAGAACCTTACTTGTGAGCAATTCATAGGATGGACCAGGCCAGATACAATGGATGAGGAAGAGGTGGAGGTGCTCCTCCCTAGATTTAAACGGAGGAGAATCGCAACGAGGAGGACGTCCTGGCTCTCTGGGCATGACCAAAGCCTTTGAGCAATCCAGGGTGGACTTTTCTGGAATGCTGTCTGGGAGAGACCTGTTTCTCTCCAAGGTCATGCACGAGTCCTTTGCGGAGGTCAACAAGGAAGGCACGGAGGCTGAAGCTGCCACTGCTGCCAAAGTGATGCTTCGATGTGCAAGAATCACCCCCAGGTTCTGTGCTGAGCACCCCTTCTTTTCTTTATTCAGCACAGCAAAGCCAACGGTGGTTCTGTGGCCGCTTCTCCTGCCCTTAGGGAAATGGTCAGCACTACATGTAACCCTTCTCCTGTCACCTACTGACCCACTCCTCTTCTGACACTTCACAATGTACCTGAAGTCCAAAGGAACCTTTGCTGACCATCCAAAAATAAAAGGCCTCATTTCAAGGACCCACATTCAGAAAAATAAATAAATTAAAATTAAAAAATAAAATGCACATTCCCAGTGCATTCAGCAGTCCCGCTTCTCAGAATAGCTCGTGCACAAGCACAAGGAGTTTTTTTTAAAAATATGATTTTATTGATTTTCTTTTTTAGAGAGAGAGAGAGAAACATCGATGTGAGAGAGAAACATCGATCAACCACCTCCCGCACACACCCTGACTGGAGATTGAGCCCACAACCTGGGCATATGCCCTTACCGGGAATTGAATTACGACCTTTCTGTGCATGGGACGACACCCAACTGGCTGAGCCACACCAGCCAGGGCAGCACAAGGAGTTTTAATAACAAGCCAATGTTGTCCTTGAATTCCTGTCCACCTAATACCAAAGAATGCTTCATAGAATAAGAGGCCCCTGAGCTCAAGGCAGTAAGTAGGTCAAATCTCCAACCTGGAATCTCCTTTCTTGCCTTATGTGCATTGGTTCCACTACATTCAGCCCCTGCACACCCCCCTTTAAGATTTCCAAATCACTAAGTGAAATCCAAGGAGTATTTCTCCACAGATGGAGGTGTGAGAACAAAGCAATGCGACATGAGGTTTTTCCCTCCAGCGTGCTGCTGGACTGAAGAAGTCTACTTTGCCTGCATGCATCAGAACCCCATCAAAAGTGAACTGGAGTTTGTAGCCAAGAAAATAAGGGTTTATTAGTTGAAGAAATGGTGCCAAGCCTGGAGTCACAAGTGAACTGATGTCAAAGACCTGGCTTCTCAGTGGCCTCCAGGGAATGGGTTATAGAGGGGACATCATTAATCATGGTGGCCAAAGGAGCTGGAGTCATGGGCTCTTCTGATTGGTTGGGGCCAGGGTAGGCAGTAGTTGATCATTGTGTCAGGTCCTTATGTCACCGTGGCATTGTTCTGCCCGGTTTCATGAGGGTGATATGTAGGGTCATTCTGGTTTCGTGGGCCTGGGGCTGAAACACAACTAAAGTCAAGATGTTACCTTTAGCTTGACCAAAACTCTGTGTCTGTGTTCAACAGACCTGAGGCTTTTTTTTTTTAATCCTCACTCAAAGAGATGTATTTGGTTGTTTTTTTTTTATTGTTTTTAAAGAGAGAGGAAGGGAAAACACCCAATCAGAACAGCAAAAAGAAAAAAAATGAGGATAGTGTAAGGAGCCTCTGGGACTTCAAGTGTGCCAACATTTGCATCATTGGGGTGCCAGAAGGAGAAGAGAGAGAACAAGAAATTGAAAACCTATTTGAAAAAATAATGACAGAAAACTTCCCTAACTTGGTGAAGGAAACAGACATACAACTCCAGGAAGCAGAGAGAGTCCCAAACAAGATGAACCCAAAGAGGTCCACACCAAGATACATCATCATCAAAATGCCAAAGGTTAAATATAAAGAGAGAATCTTAAAAGCAGCAAGAGAAAAGCAGTTTGTTACCTACAAAGGAGCTCCCATAACACTGTCAGCTGATTTCTCAAAAGAAACTTTGCAGGCCAGAAAGGAGTGGCAAGAGATATTCAAGGTGATGAAAAGCAATGACCTACAACCAAGATTACTCTATCCTGCAAAGCTATCATTTAGAATCGATGGACATATCAAGAGTTTCCCAGACAAGAAAAAGCTAAAGGAATTCACCACCACCAAACCAGTATTATATGAAATGTTGAAGGGTCTTCTTGAAGGAGAAGAACAAAAATATGAACAATAAAATGGCAATTAATACATATCTGTCAACAATTGAATCTACAAACAAAATAAACAAGCAGAACAGAAACAGACTCATAGATACAGAGAACTTTTTGTTGCTTGCCAGATGGGCAGGGGCTGGGGGCATGGGTGAAAAAGATGAAGGAATTAAGAAGTACAAATTGGTTGTTAGACCGATGAACCTCAAAGGGAAGGGGGGAGGGAGGGTGGGAAGAGATAAACCAAAGAACTTCTATGTATATATGCATAACCAATGGATACCGACAATAGTGTGGGAAAGGCAGGAAGGGGGTGGGATTGAGGAGGAGAGGGATCAATGGGGAAAAAACGGGGGACATCTGTAATACATTCAACAATAAAGATGAGTTAAAAAATAAATAAAAATTGAAAAAAATAGAGAGGAAGGGAAAAGGAGAGAGAGAGAAACATCGAGGGGACCTGCAACCTAGGTATGTGCCCTGACCAGGCATCGAACCCAAAACCCTTCGTTGTACAGGATGACCCTCCAACCAACTGAGCCACACCGGCCAGGGCCTGAGGCCTTGTTAAGACAGTTTGATGCTGGCCAGAATCTTATGTCCTAAGGGCTTAGTGATCGAGGAAGGGCGTGGACAGACAGAAAGGAAAGGGGGTTGTGTTAAAGAAACACATATTCCACTGCTCAACCTAAGTTTGGACTCCAATTTGGGAGCCATCTCCAAGGCTAGGTTCTGAGCCTTATGGGGAAACCAGTCTCAGTCTTATTGTTTTATTGTTACATGACATTTTAAGGTCCAAAATGACAGTTGGCTTTCAGTAGCTTTGGACCTTCCAAGGATTTCAACTCTTCACCATCAAAGACATTTAAAAAAAAAAAAAAAAAAAAAAAAAAAAGGTGGTATTGTTTCTGGAGCTCTTTTTCCCCAAGAGAGAATCTTTAGAAGTGTGACCAGACTCACAGCTCATATACACAAAATCTGAAGCCAACTACCCTGAGAGAGCAGGGATATAACGACTGAGAAGCTATCTCAGAGAACCTGTTAGGAGATGCATGCAGACAACAGAAAGTCAGAGGGAAGGAAAGGAAGAAAAAATTGATGTAGAAACCAGAAACAAAAATAGTTTTACAAGAATAACCGTATTAGTCTCCTCAGATGGCCTAGAGGGGCAGAGTTGAGCTGTGGCAAGTCAGTGGGCTCCCCCTGGTGGCCAGAAATAGAATGGCCTCCGTGAAGGGAAAGGGGGCTTCACCTCTCAGGCTAGAATCCTTGAGGATGTACATTATCTAGAAAGGTTAAAGAGAACAAACACATGTCAGATATGTCCCTGGCCAAACCCTTCGAGAATGAAGCAAGGCAGGATGTGGTGAGGAGTAAGCAAGCAGAGAAAAGTGGACTGTAGAGGAAGGACTGAGGAATCTCTGGTGGAGGATGGACAGCTGGCTCCCTCTCCCACTGGACCAATGGAGGTGAGTCTAGATGCTATAAATCAATTATAAATATAATAGAATAAATGAATGGGATTAGGGGTGATTTGTTTTTCTTTAGAAATTCTTTTAATGCTAATATAATATTGGGATGAAATTATACAATTTTTAAAATTTTTTATTGATATTAGAGAGAGAGAGGAAGGGAGAGGGAGAGAAACATTGATGAGAGAGAACATTGATTGGCTGCCTCCTGCATGCCCTCCACTGGAGATCAGGCCCACAACCTGGGCATGTGCCCTGACTGGGAATCGAACCAGCGACCTCTTGATGCATGGGTCGACACTCAACCACTCAGCCACACCGGCCAGGCTGAAATGATACAATTTTTATTTTTATTTTTTTATCCTCACCCGAGGACATTTTTGCATTTATCCTCAGATAGAGCGGGAGGGAGAGAGGAAGGAAGAGAGAGAGAGAGAGAGAGAGAGAGAGAGAGAGACATCCAAGTGAGATACATCAACTGGTTGCCACCCACACGGCCCCAACCGGGGCCGTGGACAAACTGCAACCTAGGTGCCCTTAGCGAGAACTGAACCTGGGACTCTCTGGTCCGCGGACTGACGCTCTAACCACTGAGCAAAACCGGCCAGGGCTGAAATAATACAATTTTTAAAAAATAATTTAAAAAACTGGCTGGGCCCTGGCCAGTTTGGCTCAGCGGTTAGAGCGTCGGCCTGCGGTCCAGAGAGACCCGGGTTCGGTTCCCGCTAAGGGCACCTAGGTTGCAGTTTGTCCACGGCCCTGGTTGGTCGTGCGGGTGGCAGCCACTCGATGTGTCACTTTCACATCGATGTTTCTCTCTCTCTCTCTTCCTCTCTCTCCCTCCCACTCTATCTGAACAAAAAAATGAAAAAATGTCCTCGGGTGAGGATAAAAAAATTTTTAAAAAAAACAACTGGCTGGGTGCTCAATTGGTTGGAGCGTCATCCTGTACATCCGGTTCTATTCCCGGTCAGGGCATATACCTAGGTTGCAGGTTCGATCGCCAATTGTGTATGGGAGGCAACCGATGGATGTTTTTCCCTCTCTCTCCCTCTCTCTCTAAAAGTCAGTAAAAACATATCCTCGGGTGAGGATTAAAAAAGGAAAGGAGCCCTGGCCGGGCTCAGTGGTTAGAGCGTCGGCCTGCGGACCAGAGAGCCCCAGGTTCGGTTCCTGCTCAGGGCACGTACCTCGGTTGCAGTTTGTCCCCGGCCCCAGTTGGGGTCGTGTGGGTGGCAGCCAGTCGATGTGTCTCTCTCACATCAATGTTTCTCTCTCTCTCTTCCCCCCTCTCTCCCTCCCGCTCTATCTGAAGATAAATGCAAAAATGTCCTCGGGTGAGGATAAAAAAATAAAAAGGGAAAGGAAAAAAGAAAACAAGAGCCCTGGCTGGACAGCTCAGTTGGTTAGGGCATTGTCTTGATATGCCAAGGTTGTAGTCAGGACACATACAAGAAGCAACCAATGAATGCATAAATAAGTGTAACAACTAATCAGTGTTTCTCTCCCTTCCTCTCTCTCTCTCTCTCTCTAAAAAGAAACAAACAAAATCAATAAAATTTAAATTTTTTTCTTTAAAAAAAAGAGAAAGAAACCCAACTTATCATCTCTCTGGACTTCCCATCCAAGGAAGAACAGGGCACAAGTTGGATGTTTGAATAATTAACTGACTTTGTTTCCTTGATTGTCACCCTGACTTTCCTTTACCGCCTACACTTTTTCCTCCTTCCTTCTTTCACTTTTTCATGTTTTTCTTGATAAATATGTCATACATAAAAAGAATAACAAATAATGCTCAATGAACATCTGTATTTCCTCCCCCAGCATAAGAAATAGAATATCACCAGTACCTGAGGAGCAACCTGGGTGTCCCTCCCCATTTACACCGGAGGTAACCTGAATTTGGTGTTTATCCTCCTCTAGACTTTCCTCAGTGTTACCACCTGTGCATATATGCTTAAACAACATACTGTTGCCCTAGCCAGTTTGGCTCAGCAGTTAAAGCATCTGCCCGCAGACGGAAGGTTCTCAGGTTCCTGTCAGGGGCACATACCTGGGTTGCAGGTTCAATCCCCAGCCCCAGTCAGGGTCTTGCAGGAGGCAACCGATCGATGTGTCTCTCTCACATCAATGTCTCTCTCTCTCTCTCCCTCCCTCCCACTCTCTCTAAAAAAAAAAAAAAAATTGCCCTGGCCCGTTTGGCTCAGCAGTTAGAGCATCGGCCCGCGGACAGAAGGGTCTCGGGTTCAATTCCCAGTCAAGGGCACGTACTTAGGTTGCACATGCCTAGGCTGCAGGTTTGATCCCCGGCCCCAGTGAGGGTCATGTGGGAGGCAACCAATCAATGTGTCTCTCTCACATCAATGTTTCTCTCTCTCCCTCTCTCCCTTCCACTCTATCTAAAAAGCAATAGAAAAATATCCTTGGGTGAAGATTAAAAGAAAAAAATTAATGGTGCCCAAATGGTGTGGCTCAGTGGATTGAGCGTCCTCCCAGGAACTGAGAGGTCCTGGTTCAATTCTGGGTCAGGGCACATGCCCAGGTTGAGGGCTCAATCCCCAGTAGGGAGCGTGCAGGAGGCAGCTGATCGATGTTTCTCTCTCACATTGATGTTTCTCTCTCTCTCTCCCTCTCCCTTCCTCTCTCTCTAAAAGCAATAAAGAAAATAAATTTTGAAAAATATCCTCGGGTCAAGATTAACCAAAAATAAATAAATAAACAATATATGATTTTAGTGATTTTGAACTTGACATACATAGAATTATATAAGTATTCTTTTTGCTCTTTTCCCACCAAACATTACTTTTTCTAAAAAAGATTTTTTTTTATTGCTTTTTAGAGAGAGGAAGGGAGAGAGAGAAACATCAATGTGAGAACGAAACATCAATCTGCTGCCCCCTAAAGGGAACACCCAACCCACTGAGCCACACCAGCAAGGGCCCCAAACATAACTTTAAAAACATTATTACATAGCCCAGCTGGTGTGGCTCGGTGGTTGAGCATCGACCCATGCACCAAGGGGTTGCCAGTTTGATTCCCAGTCAGGGCACATGCCCAGGTTGTGAGCCCAATCCCCAGTGGGGGGCATGCAGGAGGTGGCCAGTTGATGTTCTCTCTCATCAACGTGTCTATCTCTCCTTCTCTCTTCCTCTCTCTCTCTGACATCAATAAAGAAAAATAAAATTAAATAAATAAAAATAAAACATTATTACATACAGAAATGCCCACAAATCATAAATGTAAAACTCGATCCTCAACATGAATACATACAGCTAAAGTTCATTAATTTTTGTTTATAAAGATTAAGTCATTCTTTTTTTTATCTATTTTTCTTTATTGATTTTTAGAGAGAGAGGAAGGGAGAGGGAGAGAGAGAGAAACATCGATGAGAGAGAACATCGATTGGCCGCCTCCTGCATGCCCCCCACTGGGGATCGGGCCCACAACCTGGGCATGTGCCCTGACTGGGAATCGAACCGGCGACCTCTTGGTGCATGGGTCGACGCTCAACCACTGAGCCACACTGGCCGGGCGAAAGGTCATTAATTTTTTATTTTTAAATATAATTTTGATACAAAGAATATACAGAACATATATCATATCATAATAAATTACTCATCACCCAACTCAAATATCACAAATAATTTGCACCTACATATATGATTCTTCCCATCAAATTCCTCTCTGCGATGGACTGATTGTGTCCCTCCAAATTCATAGGAGAAGCCCTAACCCCCAAAGTGACTGAGTTTGTTAACTGTCAGGAGGGAATTAAGGTCAAAGTCCTAAGGGTGGGGCTGTAATCTGATAGGACTGCAGTCCTTTTTCGAGGAGGAGAGAGACTCGGAGGTCTCCGCAGGCGGGCTCCCAGGAAAGGCCACAGGAGGCCATGGCAGGAAAGCAGAAAGCAAGCTTTCAGCAGAGACCAAATCAGCCCCCTCCTTGCTCTTGGACTTCCGGCCTCCAAAACTGCGAGAAAAGAGAAAATAAATTTCTGTAGTTAAGCTGCGAAGGCAAGATCTCACGGTGCAGAGACCTCCGCCCCTGGCTTTTGTGAGAAGGCCAGCCAGGTGCAGCCCCTTGGGCAATGCAGCGACCCCACGCTTGGCTTTTGTAATTCCCTTGGTTTTTGTCATTCCTGTACATCCGCCAGCCGCTTAAACTACAGTGGAATAGAAGACCCCCAAATGCCCGGGGGCTCATGTATAAAAGCGGCTGGAACCCGGGCTTGGGGCTCAGCCTTTGGAGGTGACTCCGCTGGGCCAGCACCTGTGCGCATTAAACAGTCCTTTTCTAATCCTCCGAGTGTGTGCAGTCTGTCTCTCCCCGAGGACCGAATCTGCCACAACAAAGCCACCCAGTCTGTGGTATTTTGACATAGAGCCCAGTGTGGCCATTATTCTGAATACCTCAGCTTTTCATTTCACATAATGATGTAGTATTTATTTCCCGACACATGTATTTTTGCTTGTTTTTGAGTCACAAAATTGTATCATATATAGTCTTCATGATCTTTTTTTCACTCAACATTGCAGTTTTTTTAATAACATTTTAAATTGATTTTGGAGATAGAGAAATATAGATTTTGTTGTTCCATTTATTTATGCATTCATTGGTTGATTCTTGTATGTGCCCTGATGGGGATCGAACCGGAAACCTTGGTGTATCGGGACCATGCTCCAACCAATTGAGCTACCTAGCCAGGGCCTCAGCATTATGTTTTAAGATTCATACATGTGCCCTGGCCGATTTGGCTCAGCGGTTAGAGCGTCGACCTGCGGCCCAGAGAGACCCGGGTTCGGTTCCCGCTAAGGGCATGTACCTCGGTTGCAGTTTGTCCCCGGCAGGAGGCAGCCACTCGATGTGTCCCTTTCACATCGGTGTTTCTCTCTCTCTCTCTCTCCCTCCCATTCTATCTGAACAAAAAAAAGGGAAAATGTCCTCAGGTGAGGATAAAAGAAAAAAGATTCATACATGTTGCTGCATGCAGCTACAGTTCATTTTCGTCTATAGATCATACCGTATGTGATCCATTCTCCTATTGGTTGATATATGGGTGATTTCCAGTGGGTTTTTAAAAATGATTTCTAGCCTGGCCTGTGTGGCTCAGTTGGTTGAGCATCATCCCATGCACCAGGAGGTCATGGGTTTGACTCCTGGTCAGGGCACATGCCTGGGTTGCCAGCGCGATCCCCAGGAGGGGGCATGCAGGAGGCAGCTGGTCAGTGTTTCTCACACCCATGTTTCTCTCTCCCTCTCCCTTCCTCTCTCTGAAATCAATAAAAACATATTTTTAAAAATGATTTCTAGTGTTGCTTTTATGAACAGAGTATTCCAACATTGTATACAGGTCTCTTGCTGAGTGGTAGTTTCTCTAGGGGATAAGCCTAAGAGGGGAACTGCTCAGAAGTGGGGTATGTAAATCTTCACCTCTATGGGTTGATGCCAAAACTTTTTCTAAAGTGATCAGCCCAATGTATACTCCCACTAGCAGTTAATGTATGATTCACAGCCTCTCCAGATCTGACTGAGTCAGACTTCTTAAGTTTGTTTCCTTGGTTTTAATTGTGGCCTTAATTTGCATTTCCCTGGTTACTAATGAGTTTGTATACCTTTTCATAAATTGCTGTTTGTGCTTCCTCTGTAAAATGTGTGTGCTAGTCTTTTGCTCATTTTTATTTGGGTTGTTAATGTTTTTGTGATTGATTTGTGGAACTGTCTTATATTTCCTATATAATATTTATTTGGCATTATATGTATTAAAAATTATTTTCTCCGAACTTGTGACTTTGACCTTTCACTTTCTTTTATGGCATCTTTTGAAGATCATAAATTCTTTTTATTTATTTATTTGTTTTGTTTTTGGAGAGAGAGGAAGGGAGACAGATAGAAACATCGATTGGCTGCCTCCTGCACACCCCCTACTGGGGATCGAGCCGAAACCCAGGCATGTGCCCTGACCAGGAATCAAACCAGGACCTCACAGTCCATGGGACGACTCTCAGTCCACTGGGCCACACTGGCTGGATGAAGATCATAAATTCTTTTTTTTTATCCTCACCCGAGGACTTTTTTTTTTTCATTTTTTGTTCAGATAGAGTGGGAGGGAGAGAGAGGAAGAGAGAGAGAGAGAAACATCGATGTGAAAGGGACACATCGAGTGGCTGCCACCCGCACGACCAACCAGGGCCAGGGACAAACCACAACCGAGGTACATGCCCTTAGCGGGAGCTGAACCCAGGTCTCTCCGGACTGCAGGCCGATGCTCTAACCGCTGAGCCAAACCGGCCAGGGCGAAGATCATAAATTCTTAATAGTAGAACTTAACATAATAAGTTCTTAATAGTAGAAATTTCCAATCTTTTCTTTATGGTTAGTGCTTAAGAAATTATTCCTTACCCTGTATAGACAAAGATCTTATCCTCCATTGCCTTCTAAAAGATTTATAGTTTTTTTCTCTTTGAGATTTTAATGCTTCCAGAATAGACTTTTTGTGTGGTATGATGAGGGGCTTTATTGTAATTTTCTTCCATAGGGATAATCCCAGCAAATCATTTATTGAACAGTCTCTCCTTTTCCCACAGTCTGCACTGAGTAGTCGTAAATCAGTTTTCCATACATGCATGGATCTATTTGTGAGTTCTCTGTTTTGTCCTATAGTCATTTTGTTTATTCTTTTTATTTTTTTATCCTCACCCGAGGACATTTTTGCATTCATCTTCAGATAGAGCAGGAGGGAGAGAGGGAGGAAGAGAGAGAGAAACATCGATGTGAGAGAGACACATCGACTGGTTGCCACCCACATGACCTTAACCAGGGCTGGGGACAAACTGCAACCGAGGTACATGCCCTTAGTGGAAGCCGAACCCAGGACTCTCTGGTCCGCGGGCAGACGCTCTAACCGCTGAGCCAAACTGGCCAGGGCCATTTTGTTTATTCTTATGCTATCATCATACTGTTTTATTATTTTTTTAAATTTTCTTTTCTTTTTTTTTGTTTTTTGTTTTGTTTTTGGTATGTGTCCCTAGCGGGAACCGAACCAGGGACTCTCTGGTCCGCAGGCTGACGCTCCAACCGCTGAGCCAAACCGGCCAGGGCAAAATTTTATTTTCTTTATTGATTTTAGAGAAAGAGGAAGGGAGAGGGAGAGAGATAGAAACATCGATGATAGAGAACATCAATTGGCTGCCTCCTGCATGCCCCCTGATGGGGATTGGGCCCACAACCTGGGCATGTGCCCTGACTGGGAATTGAATGAGTGACCTCTTGGTGCATGGGTCGATGCTCAACCACTGAGCCACACTGGCCGGGCTTATTTTATTTTTTTAAATATTTTTCTTTATTGATTTTAGAGACCGAGGAAGGGATAGAGAGAGATAGAAATATCAATGTGAGAGAGAAACATCAATTGGCCACCTCCTGCACGTCCCCTACTGGGGATTGAGCCTGCAACCTGGGCTTGTGCCCTGACCAGGAATTGAACCAGATCATGATCATATAATCCACAAATAGTGACTTTTGTTACATCCTTTAAAATCCTTACCTTTTTTTTTTTTTTTATCCTCACCCGAGGACATCTTTCCATTTTTTGTTGAGATAGAGTGGGAGGGAGAGAGAGAGAGAGAGAAACATCGACGTGAAAGGGACACATCGAGGGCTGCCACCCACACGACCCAACCAGGGCCGGGGACAAACTGCAACCGAGGTACATGCCCCTAGCGGGAACCGAACCCAGGTCTCTCTGGACCGAAGGCCGACGCTCTAACCGCTGAGCCAAACCGGCCAGGGCTAAATTCCTTATCTTTAAAATACATTTTTTAATCCTCATTGAGGATATGTTTTTATTTATTTGAGACAGAGAGAGAGAGAGAGAAACATCAATGTGAGAGAGCAACATTGATCAGTTGTCTGTCATATGCACCCTGACTGGGGATCTAACCCGAGACCTAGGCATGTGCCCTGACTGGGAATCGAACCCACAGCCTTGCCCTGTATGTGACAATGCTCCAACCAACTGAGCCACACCTGCCAGCACAAAATCCTTATAATTTTAAAATTGCTTTTAAGACTTACTGAAGCCGCTAAGATCTTTAGTACAATTTGAATACAGATGATGATAACAGGGATCCTTGTTTTGGTCTTTTTTAAAAAATCTGTATTTATTGATTTGAAAGAGAGAGAGAGAGAAACGTCAATTTTGTATTTCCACTTATTTATGCGCTCATTGGTTGCTTCTTGTATGTGCCCTGATGGGGATCGAACCCCAAACCTTGGGGTATCAGGACGATGCTGTAACCAAGTGAGCTGCCCGGTCAGGGCTTTGTTGTGGTCTTGATCTTAACTCTAAATGCGTCACCATTAAGTATCATGGTTACTGCAGGTTTTAG
Source organism: Tadarida brasiliensis (assembly GCA_030848825.1). Classification (NCBI taxonomy): domain Eukaryota; kingdom Metazoa; phylum Chordata; class Mammalia; order Chiroptera; family Molossidae; genus Tadarida; species Tadarida brasiliensis. The sequence goes on from CM061262.1 coordinate 15,949,845, forward strand.
CAGACACCCTTAACAAGTTAGAGAAGTTCCCTTCTATTCCTACTTCGCCAGAAGTGTGTTCTCATGAATATAGGCTGCATTTTACAGAAGTCTTACTCTGTTTCTACTGAGATAAACATGTGGATTTCCCCCTTTATCTCTTAATGTGATCGACTCGTTGTCATTTTTCTAAAGTCAGACTATTCTGGTCTTCCTAGAATAAACTGGTATATTGTCTCTTTATGCACTTCTGGATTTGGTTCAGTACTATAACAGGAATTGCGCCGTCTCTCACTGCTCTTCCTATACCCTGCCCACATCTTCGTAGATAGCTCCTGTATTAAGCTCTTCTCAAATTATCCATTTTGAGTGTGCCATCTGTTTCCTGCCAGGTCCCTGACTGATACAGTGTTTGATTAATGGGTATTAGTTCAGACTAGTTGGAGCATGAAGTGTGTGTGATGAAGCAGTAAGACATCCTGTAGGAACAGGAGGCTGAGAACGAGCAGATGGTGGAGGGGCTTGTCTTCCCGGCCAGGGAGTCCAGTAGGCAATGGGAACCCCAGAAGGTTCAGACCAGGAGTGACATGCTTTAAAAAAAACGCATTTGGTAGCTACATGTGGAATGGTTTAGAAATTGGAGATGGGAGACAGGTTAGAAGATGATTGTAATTACAATTACAGGAAGGTAACATTTTGTAACTATCAGATTGGCAAAGATCCAAAAATTTGATAGTACAGTATGTGGATAAGGATGTGGACAAATAGCACTCTCAGACATTGCTGGAGAGGGTGTGAATTCTATGGAAGGTAATTTGATAAGATCTATCAATATTATAAATGTTCATAACCTACGGACCAAGCATTTCCACTTCTAAGTACTTAGTCTACAGATAATATTGCACACATGCTAAATAATTTATATATAAGGATATTCATTGTAGTATTTTTCTCTTTTCTTTCTTTTTTTTTTTTTTTAAATCCTCACCTGAGGATATTTTTCCATTTATCTTCAGATAGAGTGGGAGGAAGGGAGAGAGAGAGAGAGAGAGGGAGAGAGAAACATTGATGTGAGAGAGACACATCAGTTGGTTGCCTCCTGCTCGATCCCAACCAGAGCCAGAGACTGAACCACAACCGAGGTACGTGCCCTTGACCGAAATCGAACCCAAGACTCTTTGGTTCAGGCGATGCTCTAACTGCTGAGCCAAACCAGCCGGGGCCATTGTAGTAGTTTTCTAATGGTTAAAGATTGGAAACAACCTAAATGTTCATCACAAACTGGTTAAATAAGTATGCCACATTCTTATGGAATAAGTATTCCATAGAAGAGAATATTTATTCAGCAGTGAAAGCGAATGAGAGGATGTGATGTACTAGATGCAAAGATCTCCAATATGCAGCAAGTCCTCGAATCAACATCATTTCTTTCAATGTCATTTCGTTATAACATGATGGGATGCCGTAGGAACTTAACTCTTGTTTATATCAATTAGCCCACGGTAAAATTGATTTCATGATCCGTCATTTTACTTAAAGTCACAGTATTTATTGACAACATTAAGGACTTACTGTAATGTTAGTGACAAAGGCAAGGTGCCTAATCATATACAAAGTATGCTTCTATTTGGCTGGAAGGATAAAGGATATTTTGGACATAAGTTTGTAAATGCATAGGCCTGAAGAATACAAAGGAAATGGTAAAGGGTAGTTGTTCTTAGAAGAGAACTGAATGGCTAGGATCAAAGGAAGGAGGGAGATTTACTTTTTATTCTAATCTTTCTGTACCTGTGTGTGAATTATCTATGTTTTTATTTATTCTTTTTTTCTTTATTGATTTTTAGAGAGAGGGGAAGGGAGAGGGAGAGAGAGATAGAAACATCAATGAGAGAGAACATCAGTTGGCCGCCTCCTGCATGCCCCCCACTGGGGATTTAGCCCACAACCTGGGCATGTGCCCTGACCGGGAATCGAACCAGCGACCTCTTGGTGCATGGGTCGACGCTCAACCACTGAGCCACACCGGCCGGGCAAATTATCTATGTTTTTAAAAATCCACTGCACTGTCATCTTAGAACCAAACCTCTACCTTGACATCAGTTGTAAAAATCAGATTATGGATCGCTTTCTTGGTGAAACAAACACAACTGAAAGGTATTAAACTAAATAAAAAATCTGTATAATAAAGTACTTGAATGGCTGAACAGAATGCTGAGCTTGGTGACCAGGTGAGTAAAAGGCCTTGCATTGTCTTGCTTGGTTTGGTCAGTTCTTGAAGTTCAAGGTAAGTACAGTATCTGAAAAGTTAGAAGGAAGACCTTTGCATAACTCCTTCCTTCTGTGACACTGCTGCTCTGAGTAGGTAGTGGGTAGGGATGCCACCCAGGGAATCCAGACTCTGGATTGGTGTTGATAGAGATACTTTACTGACGGTTCCCTCTAACCTGGAGAGGTTAAAATAGGGCGTTACCCTATCAGAGTTCTCAGAATTTCTCTCTCATGATTATTCCTTCATCTGTCTGATCTTCAACTACACTGGAACCTTCATAAAGGCGAAGCATGCTTATTTTGTTTAGCATGTGTCCTTAGCATTCAGCACCAAACAGGCGCGTAGTGAATCTAAAATACTCGGTCAGTTGAATTGAGCATGGCTTTCTGTGTCATATTGACCCTGCCCTTCTCAAACTTAAAGCTGGGTAAATCATTGACCCTCATCTTAATTGTAATGGCCAATTTATAAGAAAATACTCAAATAATGTAACTAAGTTTTTGACTTGGTGATGAGACTCTTGAATTAAATGCAATTTCATTGTCCAATTTCTGTGGTACTAGAGTAATTGCCATGATGTTGATAAAACATTGTATTATCATGTAACATTAGCCATAGAGTGGTGAATCTTTACATCTTGCTGTTTTTGTTCGTTTCTGCCTGGTTAAGAAAATTAAAACTAACTTTTTTCGATAATGACTCTTGTATTATAATCAGAACTTCAGCATTGGAACTTGAGGAACTTGGCTATATCTCTTACTCTTATGGGGTTGAGACTCTGGAGGGATATACTTTATAATTAGACAATACTCATATAATTCCGTACACCGTACTATATTTAGTATCTTTTCATAAATGAAATGTAATAAACTGATTGCTTGACTAATGTGCTATTTTATTGCTTTTCCACAATTAATTTTTTTTTTTTATCCTCACCTGAGGACATCCTTCCATTCCTTGTTCAGATAGAGTGGGAGAGAGAGGAAGAGAGAGAGAGAGAGAAACATCGACGTGAAAGGGACACATCGAGTGGCTGCCTCCCGCACGACCAACCAGGGCCGGGGACAAACTGCAACCGAGGTACATGCCCCTAGCGGGAACCGAACCCGGGTCTCTCTGTACCGCAGGCCGACGCTCTAACCGCTGAGCCAAACCGGCCAGGGCACAATTAATTTTAATGAAGATGTATGGTCATTACACTTACTGGTGCCATAGGTCCTCATTATAGTGACCGTTATCCTTAGGTTTGCATAGTAAACACTTACTAAAATTACTTTAATCAATGCTTAAAATCAGGGATGTGACTTTAACTTAGGTTTTGGTTTGTTCTGGTTTTGTTTGTATGTTTGTTTAAAAAATCCATTGCAGCCCTGGCTGGTTTGGCTCAGCAGTTAGAGTGTCGGCCCTCGGACCAAAGAGTGGCGGGTTTGATTCCGGCCAAGGGCACGTACCTCAGTGGTGGTTTGTCCCCGGCCCTGGTCAGGGTCGTGCAGGAGACAACCAGTCAATGTGTCCCTCTCGTGTTGATGTTTCTCTCTCTCTCCCTCTCTCTCCCTCCCCCCATCTGAAAATAAATGGAAAAATATCCTCAGGTGAGGATTTTTAAAAAATCCTTTGCAGTTTAAGTTTAGGGAAAACATAATAAGGCCTAATTCTCTGAAGGCAGAGACTTGAAAGGACAGGATGAATGAGGGTAGACTGCTATGATTTGGAAATCTGATGTTACAAATTGGACAGCTCAGGGACCAGATGCAGACTCCAGAAAAATTTTGCTTGGCTTGTCCAATGTTTTAAAAATGCTTGAAGTTGTCTGCCAAGTCATCTGGTCCCCTGCTCCCTGTTGACTAATTTCCAGCAGCCTTCCTCATTGACTTTACCTGCTTGGTAAAGCATTAAGCATCTGGAGAATAGTTATACCATTAAATGAAACATGGAACTTGGGAGGGAAAGAGGTGAAAATGGAGGTTTTGGGGATATATGGAATTTGAAAGGCAGGTGAGCCCACTGAGGGTGGAGGCTGGGGATACAGACACAGGACTGTACACATAAGCTTCAGTTGAGGTTCTGAAGAGACCAAATGCAAGAAGCTAAAGACAAAACTCGGACATCACTCATATTTAAGGACTGTATGTCACTGGAACCCCAAGGAAGGGAAAGAAGCTGCCATAAGAGGAACAGAGTAGAGCAAAGCTATGGAGGTCAAGGACAGAGAGAACTTCAAGGGTAAGGTAGCAAAGTGCACCTAGAGTGGAAGGATAGGACGGGGGACGAGGAGGGAGCTATTAGATTGGGTGCTTAGGCGCAGGTACCTCAGTGAGCCAGTTCAGCAGAGAAAGGGGGTAAAATCACAGACATAAAATGGGAGCAGATATAGATGTAGGTGGACAGAGCTACTCTTTAAAGATGGCTGACGGGGGAAGGAGCTGGAACATCATTCAGTAATATGTACGGTGGAGGATCTCAGGATCTGGTATTTTGAAAAGAAAAAGGCCAGTGGAAAGGGAGCAGAATCTATAGGCAGTAGGAAGGGATGGTCGCAAGTGGAAGTAGCTCTGGAAACTTTTCAAATATTGAGGAATGTTAAGGGGGTGCTAGTTGGATGGCCTATAATGTGTTAGGTGAAGTCAGCAGTTACAGGCATTCGATTTTGAGCTTTAGGAAAGTAGAAAAAGGTCTGGGATAGTTGGCATAAGAAATGTGGCCATTCAAGGAGGCAGGACAGGCTTGCTAAGCAGCAAGAAAAGCTCAGTGGAAATTAGCAAGCATTGACTAGGGTTCCAACTGCCAGGATTCTGTGATTTTATTATGTATTACAAACTGCAGGTTTGCACAGGGTCACAGGGTGCATTTTTGAGATGTAATTAGTTACCTTTCTTGTAAAAACGATCATTCCACACATATGAATTGCAAGCCCATGAGTGCCGCAAGCATGGTTTCTCCTGCAGTGTGCTTGGTGTTGAACCATCAGTCTCAGGGGCACAGTCTTGGTATTCTGGTCATAGTGTCTAATGTGAAGATAGGGTTGAGAATTTCACTACAAAATATTTCTCTTTTTATTATCAGGATTATTTCTCCTAAGCAACTAATTTCCCTTCTCTTCTTTGTGCATGTTGCAAACTGTGAAACTGGTTAGGATCCTTTTTCAAGTCAGCTAATAGTTGAGGGAAAAAAATTCTGGATTAACATCCGACTAAGGAATGGAGCTCAGCAGGCTACACTTTTTTTTTTTATCCTCACCTGAGGACATTTTTGCATCTATCTTCAGATAGAGCGGGAGGGAGAGAGGGAGAAAGAGAGAGAGAAACATTGATGTGAGAGAGACACATCGAGTGGTTGCCACCCACACGACCCCAACCGGGGCCAGGGACAAACCGCAACCGAGGTACGTGCCCTTAGCGGGAACCTAACCTTGGGACTCTCCTGACACTCTAACCGCTGAGCCAAACTGGCCAGGGCCACTTTTTTTTTTTTCATCCTCACCCGAGGATTCTATTTTTTTTCAGATAGAGTGGAAGGGAGGGAGAAAGAGGAAGAGAGAGGGAGAGAGAGAGAAACATGGATGTGAGAGGGACACATCGACTGGTTGCCTCCCACACAATCCTGATCTGGGCCAGGGACAAACTGAAACCAAGGTATGTGCCCTTGACTGGACTCTTTGGTCCATGGGCCAACGCTCTAACTGCTGGGCCAATGTGGCCAGGGCTGTTTTTTGTTTTGTTTTAAAAAATTTTTCTTTATTGACTTTTAAAGAGAGAGAAAGGGAGAGGGAGAGATAGAAACATCAGTGAGCGAGAACATCGACTGGCCACCTCCTGCATGCCCCCCACTGGGGATCAGGCCCACAACCTGGACATGTGCCCTGACCGGGAATCGAACCAGGGACCTCTTGGTGCATGGGTCAATGTTCAACCACTGAGTCACACCAGCCAGGCTGTTTTTTTTGTTTTGTTTTTTAAATCCTTGTTTTTACTGATTTATTTTAGAGAGAGAGAGAAAGAGACATCGATGTGAGATACATCAATCGTTTGCCTCCCATACCAGGATCAAATCTGAAACCAAGGTATGTGCCCTGACCGGGATCCGGCCAGGGAAGCAGGCTACACTTTTTTTTTTTCCTTTATTGATTTTAGAGAGAGAGGATGTGAGAGGGAGAGAGATAGAAACATCCACGAGAGAGAACATCGACTGGCCGTCTCCCCCACGTCCCCCACTGGGGGTTTGGCCCACAACCTGGGCACCTGTCCTGACCTGGAATCGAACCAGCGACTTCTTGGTCCATGGGTCGAGGCTCAACCACTGAGCCACACCGGACGGACTTTTTTTTTTTTAAATCCTCACCCGAGGATATTTTTATATTTATCTTCGATAGAGTGGGAGGGGGAGAGAGGGAGAGACATCGACGTGAGAGGGATACATTGGGACACATCGACTGGTTGCTTCCTGCATAACCCCGACCAGGGCCGCGCTGAACCAAAACCGAGGTACGTGCCCTTGGCCAGAATCGAACCCACGACTCATTGGTCCTCGGACTGAGGCTCTACCGCTGAGCTAAACCAGCCAGGGCGGCAGGCTACACTTTTTTTTTTTTATCCTCACCCAAGGACATTTTTGCATTTATCTTTAGATAGGGAGGGGGAGAGGGAGGAAGAGAGAGAGAAACATCGATGTGAGAGACACATTGAGTGGTTGCCACTCACACTGACCCCAACCCGGGCCGGGGACAAACTGCAACCAAGGTACGTGCCCTTAGGGGGAACCGAACCCAGGACTCTTTGGTCCACAGGCCGATGCTCTAACTGCTGAGTCAGACTGGCCAGGGCTGGCTACACGTTTCATTGGCCTAATTTCTGCCTCCAGTTTTTTACTTTATCCTGTTCCTCATTTGTTTTTGTTATCTTGTTACATTTCACATATCCTAGAAACCACTTTAAATCCTTTTAGAACAAGATAGAATATATAAATATTAAACATATAAATAGTTAAGGTACTTCAAACACATTAATACTGTGGCAATTATTAAATAAAAAAACAATTAGTTACAGGCCACTAGTCCCAAAAAGTTTTTTGAAAATCTCACAACACTCCATTTAAGAATAATGAATGGCCCTGGCTGGTTTGGCTCAGCGGTTAGAATGTAGGCCTGTGGTCCAGAGACCTGGGTTTGGTTCCCGCTAAGGGCACGTACCTCGGTTGGTTTGTCCCCAGCCCCTGTTGGGGTCGTGTGGGTGGCAGCCACTTGATGTGTCCCTTTCACGTCGATGTTTCTCTCTCTCTTCCTCTCTCTCCCTCCCACTCTATCTGAACAAAAAATGGAAAAATGTCCTCGGGTGAGGATAAAAATAATAATAATAATGAATGGTGGCCCTGGCCGTGTAGCTCAGTTGGTTAGAGTGTTGTCCCCTTACACCAAGGTTGCGGTTTTGATCCGTGGTCAGGACACATACAAGAATCAGCCAAGAAATGCATAAGTAAGTGGAATAACAAATTGATGTTTCTCTCTCTCCCTTCCTATTTCTCTAAAAATGAATAAAAATTAATATATATATAAATGAATAATGAATGGTAGTGTATAGAGCAGAAAGCCAAATTGTAACCATAGAGAATCATAGCAAAATGAGTGAAAAAATTAAGACTGAGGTAGATCTTGTCTCCGTGCCTTCTTCTCTTCAGCCAGCCACTCAATGTCTGTCAAATGTCATGTTACTTATTATACCACCACATGGTTGTAGAGAATACCATAAAAAAAGAAGACTGAGCTAGACGTTTGCCTCAATTTTTTAAATTTATTTTTTGAGAGGGAGGGAGAAACATTGATTTGTTGTCCCACTTATTTATGCATTCACTGGTTCTTTTTTAAAACTTTTATTTCAATATTTAAATTAACTTTAGAGAGGGAAACATCGATGCGAGAAGCACCAATTGGTTGCCTCTCACATGCATCTCAACTGGGGATCAAACCCGAAACCTGGGTATGTCCCCTGACCGGAAATCAAACCCGCCACCTTTGGACGTATGGGATGATACTCCAACTGAGCCACACTGGCCAGGGCCATTGGTTGTATGTGCCCTGATGGGGGATCATACCCGAAACCTTGGCGTATGGTACGATGCTCTAACCAACTGAGCTTCCTGACCAGGGCTGCCTCAATTTTTTTGTATGAGGAAATGTATCATAATTAAGCCTGAGAAGTAAAAAAAACAAAACAAAACAATTTGCCCTTTTATTTTGTTTGCTTTCTTTTCAACTCAACACAATTCAAAAATCACTATCTTGTAGTGAGTTAAGAAGGTGGGCTCTGGATCAGGACAACCTTGTTTTAAATTCCAGTCCACCAGCATGTGTGACCTTGAAACATACTTATCTGTTTCCTCACTTGAAAAAATAGTGCGAACAGAACCTACCTCATAAGATTTTGAGGACTTAATAAGTGTATGTGAGTAAGGTACTTAATACTGTGTCAATGACATTTGAAATGCACAAAAAATTGGTAGGTATAATAATTTTGGTTTTAGAATAGGGAAGACTCATGAGCCTCTGGGAGTCCAAGCCAAAATTTTGGACCCAAAGAAGTCAGTGACTAGCTGGATTCCAGAAGCCCAAGCTAATGTGTAGCTGAAGACCAAAGAGGAGCCTTTCCAAAGAGAACCCTGCTGACAAACACCTATGGAGGTCAAACATTCAATTCAAAAAAGTTCCCATTAACGGTACTTCCCACAGGTTTGATACTGTAATTCCACAGTAATTGGTTCCTACCAGAGACCTACTTAATTCGTTTTTTAAACAAGTATTTATTGAAGGCCTGCTGTATCATGCAGTAAGTTTTAAATACCACAAATCAAAAAAAACAACAGAACCACACTCTTTTCCCCATATTGCTTGAAACGGTCATAGTCAAGTAACTCCTAGACACTATCAAAACAACAAAAATAATTTAAAGTGTTATACCTGTCGCGAATTTAATGAAAATCACAAGCAGCTTATCACAATTTAAAGTCTTAAATACTGAAAACATACACTATGTGACAAATTATAAGTAAACTTTGGGGTGCCATTAGTTGGAGTCAGTCCCACATGGGAAGAATTTGGTAGAAGTGACGAAAAGAGTAACAACTACTTAGTCCCACTGGATCGTTCGCTCTTCTTCAGGAAGAATACTCCAGTTTGGGGAGGCCATATCCCGGGCCAGCCAGTTGAAATCGTCAACGTCGTTCCAGTTATTTTTGCTCCTATCTAAACCAGAGCTCTCGAAATCTTTGTCGATCCCCGGGTAGCTCCAGGTGTAAGGGGCGAACTGGATCCCTTTGCAGTCCTCCACGATGGCCCTGCTGGTCACCTGCAGGAAGATGCGGGTGTCTCTCGTAGTGTGTACCCGGAGCTGTTGGCAGGCCACGGCCAGCACGCACTCACTGCAATCATCCAGAAACACAGAAGTGGACACCGGGCCGCAGAGCAACGTGCAGCTGCGGGCCTTGGTCAGCCGCAGGGTGTTGGGATTGCCATACAGTTTGATCGTACAATTACTCAGTTCGGTCAAAACGATGTCTCGCTGGTGCAACTCCTCCGCTCTCTTCTCCAAGACTTGGGACTGCAGGTTGGAGAAGCCGCAGAGCCAGCTGGAGCCCAAGCCTCCCTCCTCTTTCACGGACGGCGGGGAGGCCAGGATGCCTTCCGCCGCCTGGGTGCCAGGAGCCGCATCTACTTCGGTGGCCAAAGCAGCGTCCTTCCTCCGGGTCTTGAAAGCGAAACGCTTCTTGGGCTGCAGCTGCAGGCGCCGGTCGGCCAAGGCGGCCTGCAGCTGCGCTAGCGCCTCTTGTCCCTGCCGCACTTCGTAGGGGGCCAGGAACAAAACCGAGTCGTTGAGAAGTTTCTGCAGCCCCTGAAGCCGAGCGGCCGCCTCCTCCAGCCGTTCGACGGACTCCCCGCCCTCCAGAAGCTCTTCCACCGCTGCTCGCTCCCGAGCGAAGGCGCTAGTGAAAAAGTCGCTCTTCTCCTCCACCACCTCCTGGTTCTGCCGCTTCTGCTTCCGCCTTTCCACCTCCAGTTGCCTCTCTTGATCTCGTCTCTGAAGCCGCTCAGGCAGCAGGGTCCGGTCCCGCTGGGACCCCAGGTCCCCGTTTCCCACGACCGCACCGGAGCAATTAGGTGTCTCCATCTTGACTGCAGGCTTCCTTTCCCCTGCCTTCCTTCCTCCGGGCGCGCCCTCCTTGAGGCCTCCCACCAATGCGTCCTTTGATTGGCCAGCCATGATGACGTCAGACGACCGGCCTTATTTTCTTAGTCCATTGGTCCCTCCGCGTGGAGGGGCGGGGCCGACTGACAAAGTAGGTGGAGAAACAAAGGTCCTTGTGGATGGGTGGGGTAGGAGGCAGGCGGGGGAAGCTTTTTTTTTTTCTTCTTAAAGGGGCAGGACTTATATCCGGGATTGTGGGGTGAGTTGCAGCAGCGGCAGCTGCACATGTGGGTTTGTTTATAAGAACAAGGTTAGAAACTCGCAGTCCTCCCCCTCCCCCCCAGCTCCTCCCTACCTCCCCCTTACAGGCCAGAGATCTGCTGCTGGTGGGGGGAATATGTGCGTGTGGTGGGTGGGGGGACAGGTAGTGGTGAGAAAGATGGAGGGGGGGTGGAATATTGCACCGCCCGGCCCGCGTCGGAGGAAGCTGCAGCTGGAACAGCTGGCTAGGGAGCCGCTTGCATGCCTCTGGTTTTTCTTTTATTTTCCACCAGCCCTTTCCCCAACCCATTCCTGCCGCCCCAAAACCCTTATCCTCAGCCCCCCCCCCAAACCTCTGCAGTTCGGCGTGGCCTGGGGCTCCTGGATCCCCGCAGGCAGTTACGGGGGCGGGAGAAGGCGAGGGGCACGCGGATGGGAGAGACCGGGTTTCTCATTGCAACCGGGTTCTGGGGGCCCTGGGGGAGCCTAAAAACGAATTATTATTTTTTTGGCCAATTGCAGCAGTCGGCGGGGTGGGGCGGGGGGGTGAGATGCCACACTCCCTTCCTCTTCCTCCCACGCCCTCCCTACCCCCTGCGCTGTCACTCCCTGCGCTGTCACCCCCTCCGCAGCTGGGCGCCGCTGGGCGCGCAGGGTGAGACCCCAGCGGCCGGCTCCGCGGCTCTCCCTGGGGCTGTCGGTCCTCAGGAAAGCGGTGGGGGAAATGTTACATTATTTCTAGAGGTGGTGGGAGGGATTTGTCACCGGAAGTGAATGAGCCTAGCCTACAGTCGGGACCAGCCCGAGGTGTGAGTGGGCAGCCAAGACGGCGCAGCCACTAGCAAAGCCCAGGCAGCGGGCGGCCGAGAACCCGGACGCGGCCGGCGGCCGGCGCGTGGCGGCCTCGCGTGCTCGCTGCAGCTCGGCGGAGCGCAGGGGCCTCTGTGACCCGGCCCACCCTTCCAGTCTTGGGTTGCACCCTTATCTACCTCCCACACACACACACTTCCCGGCCTTCACCGGTTTTAATTGGGGTATTTAACTGCCCGAGAAATTGCCACTTGATATTTCACCGTAATGCCTGCATTTGCATGTAGAGAAAGATGGGAGGAAAGGAAAAACATAAGACTCATATCCAATTCTTCACGCCCCACTTTCCTCCTCTTCTTCCCATTTAAAACAAACAAAAAACCAAAAACAAAATACATAAATTCCTGTATTTCTCCACTGAAAGTCAGCACAGGTCACCGGTGGGCAAATTCCGCGCGCGTGGGGGGGTGTCTGTGTGTGTGTGCGTGCACCCTATGGAAATGGGGGTGCTGGAGAATTCCTGTACTTACCCTTATATACTGTTCTTTGTTTTCATTTGCTTTGTTCATGGACAAGATAGGTGAGGCTTTTGGAGTTTTGTGCGGTTTGGTTCTGAGGCTGTTTATCTTGTCTAAGTCATACGGAGGAATAGCTGCTTTATTTTATGAAGAATTGATTTAATCAAGGAAGGTTTAGAGAAGATTTATTTTGCTAGAGGAAAAAGACTCTGACCTGTCTCTCTTAAAATTTTCAGCAATTGAATCTGTTTCACAAAAATGTTAAAAGTTTGTTGCCAAAGCAAGTTTTTTGGACTTGGGAGTTACAGCTGGGGTCAGGCACCATTTCTGTGGAAGCCACAGTGAATCTAAGAGTGGTTAGTGTTTTCTGTATCAGAAGGCAATTGAATGTCATTAAACTCTTTCAGGAATTTCATTTCTGCCCAGCATCAGATTTTGGCATAGAGTTCAGTAAGACTTTAGAAGTTTCTGAATATTTTTAAGTTGGCCAGTTCAAATGTTTACAAGAAAGAAGCAGTCAAGAACAAAAATGAACAGGTCACTTGGTTGACCCAGTGTGTTAGAGGCAGTTTCAAAGACTGATGTGGCCCTAGCCGGTGTGACTCAGTGGTTAGAGCGACCTACTGCTCACCAAAGGGTTTCGGGTTCAATCCCCCGATCCTGACCCGGGAGGCAACCATTCTCTCTCTTTCTCTCCCTCCCTCCCTCTACTCTCTCTAAAAATCAAAGAAAAAAAGTCCTCTGCTGAGGATTAACAACAAAAAAAGACTGACGTGAAGCCTGAGTGAGAATGGGCAGGGGTCAGTGGTGTGGTCGTCATGAAGCGTTGGCTGGACAGTTTTTCACAGCCCCCAGCACAATTGCTAGGTGGAGACATAGATGTAAAGCTGTATGTCTGAGTTTGAAAGCAGTAGGAAGGCTGCGAAACCTCTGTCATTGCCAGACTGTATCTGTATGTTCTTTCTGACATTTGAAGGCAATTCAGTGAGCATCCTGGAAATAGATCCCAGCTCCTCAGAGGTAAGTGCCTGTTGTGATGGAAGTACAGAGGCGATGTGCTACAGCAGAAATGTGACAAAAGGCAAGCAGTTCTGGATCCTGCTTTCAGAGATACCTTAAAAGGCTTGTGACTCAAAGTACTGCTCTCTATTAGACATCTTAAAAAGTGAAAGAGCTCTGGCCAGTGTGGTTCAGTGGTTAGAGCGTCGGCCTGTGCACCAAAGGTTGAGGGTTTGATTCCCACCCAGTCAAGGGCATGTACCTGGGTTGCAGGTTTGATCTCCCACCTCATCGGGGTGTGTGTGGGAGGCAACCAATTAATGTGTCTCTCTCACATTGATGTTTCTCTCTTTCTCTCCCCCTTCCTCCCTCTCTTCCACTCTCTGAAAAAAAAAATTAATGGAAAAAATATCCTCAGGTGAGGATTAACCAAAAAAAAAGTGAAAAAATTCTAAGTTATTACAGACTTTGAAAATTACTTAACAGCCCAGCCGGTGTGGCTCAGTGGTTGAGCATCAATCCATGCACCAGGAGGTTGCCAGTTCGATTCCCATTCAGGGCACATGCCCAGGTTGTGGGCCCAATCTCCAGTGGGGGGCATGCGGGAGGTGGCCATTCGATGTTCTCTCTCATTGATGTTTCTATCTCTCCCTTCCTCTCTCTCTAAAATCAATAAAGGAAAAAAAATTTTTTTAATTACTTAACAAAAATTTAGGTCCTTGGGAGTTCTATTAGTTAGATTTGCTTTTTAAGTCTTTGAAATTTTCAATTCTCTAAGTATGTCAGGTGTATCCATCACCCAGCTTCAACCATTAGCTGATAGTCTTCTTTCTTCTAAAACCCTGCCCCTTCCCCGCTCACTTCACTCTGCTTATTTTATAGCAAATCACTGACATTATATTATTTCATATTTTACAATCTATAAATATTTCAATATGTATCTCAAAAAGATTAGTACTGCCCTTTTAAAACTATCACCAAACTCCCAAAAAAGTGGTGACATATTCTTAATATCATCAGAGATCCAGTCTGTATTCACATTTCTCTGATTATCTTATAATTTCAATTTTATGGTATTTTATTTGAATAAAGATCCAAACAAGTTCCAGATAGTTGTCTAGTTAATATATCCCTTAATCACTTTTATTTTTTATTTTTATTTATTTATTTTTAGATCCTTTTTTTTTTTTTAATCCTCACCTGAGGACATTTTTCCATTTTTTGTTCAGATAGAGTGGGAGGGAGAGAGAGGAAAAGAGAGAGAGAGAGAGAGAAAGATCGATGTGAAAGAGACACATCGAGTGGCTGCCTCCCACACGGCCCTGGTTGGGTCAGGGCCGGGGACAAACTGCAACCGAGGTACGTGCCCTTAGCAGGAACCGAACCCGGGTCTCTCTGGACCGCAGGCCGACGCTCTAACCGCTGAGCCAAACCGGCCAGGGCCTTAAATCACTTGTAAATCCTCCCTCCACACCCTCTCTCTCAATTGTTTTGTTGGAAAAACCTGGTCATTGGTTCAGTAGAGTTTCCAATGGTCTGGATTTTGCTGGTTGCATCTCCATATTGTGTTTGTTAGGTTCTAAATATTTGTCGTATGTATTTGATCTTTTAATGTCCTAAAGTGAATGTTTATGTATTGATATGCCACAGGAAATCAATAACCAAGCAGGGAAAGCATGTAAGCACAATGCAGCGGTCTCTGGCTAAGGCTATGCAGCAGAGTGAGGTCTTTTGCTGTTGTTCTGTGGAGTTTGTCAGGGACCGGTGCTGTGGAAGATGCCAGCCACACGTAGGCACAATAAAACAGATCCAGGCCCTGTGTTCCAGTAGCCCGATGCCAGAAAGAAGTGTCACTTATAGTGGATATAAAGCACTCATTAAAGAGCTCTATATGTCAAGTATCAAATGGTAGGTGTGTATTCCTACCTCGGTTGCTGGCTTTTCTGACACAAAGACAGTGGAAGGTGACAGCTGTGAGGGTACATGCTGTTCTTGAAAAGGCTCCAAATGGGTCTAGGAGGCAGGACAGGAGCATCCCCTCCCTTCCACCTTTGCCCCTGGCTGTCCTCCTCCCCAACACCCTTCACTTTCTGGAATTTTTTTCATCATCGTACACCTAAAGCCTAGCACAGAGGCTGGCACCTGTATTTATCTAACAGCAGTTTATTAAGCACCTACTGTGTCCAGCATTGAGCCAAGGAGGCCCTCAGGCTGCCAAGGTGAATAAACACAGACTTAGTCTCTCTCCTTGAGGAGGCCTAATCTAGGCAAATAATCTCACACAAGTGAAATTTTAACAGTGACAACTGACATCTGTTACAGAGGAAAGAGGAACAGAGAGTGCCACTCGTGGGCGGCTTGACCTTGTTGAGGAGGTCAGTGAAAGCTTCCCCAAAGGGCCGGAAGGATGAGAAGGAGTTAGCAAGGAGTGAGTGAACACAGAAATGTGTCTTCTAGATGTGTGGGCTCCTGGGGTCACCGGGACTTTATGGAAAGCTGTGTCAGGGGAGTACAGTGGGCAGGAGGCAGACTGCAGGGGTGACGCGGGGGGTGGGAATGGGGTAATGGAGCTGAGGACAAACGGATAACTTTTTGGAGAAGTTTGGCTGGGAAGAGGAAGGGAGAGTAACTTGGGGTGGGTGGGTGGGAGGAGGCCAGCGAGGTGTTTTTGATTTTACAGAAAGAGAAGACTTAAAGTCCAGAATATAAGGGTCCTGAAAAGGGGGGCGGGGCGGTGTTGCAAAGCAAGGGTTAGCTGTGGGTAGGAGGAGGGACAGCTTCTCTGTTGCAGTGTTGTTCCTTTAACTTTTTATTATGAACGTTTTCCAACATACACAAACTTTTTTTTACCCCAACCCATAGTAACAGGTGTGCCAAAATTGAAATAGAAGCTTTAAGAAACAGTAAATCACTCTGTGCAACAGATACTATTTTCTATTCTATTTATTGTATTAAAAAATGCTGATCAAGACCGCCTAAATGAAACTGCAGTTTGAAGTGCTGTATCAGCAAGAGAGGATGCAGCTGTAGGTAAATTTGTGTAGTTGGTAGTTGGTAGATGAATCTGATGCTTTCTGTGTTCTTTATGAAGTAGGCAGTGAGGTCCCCTATTGGATGTAGGAGGAAGGGGTTGGGGGTGTCTAAAAGATGTAGGGAAGGTTTGAAGGCCCTGTGGGAAGAGGGAGAGTATGTTGCCCAGAGAAATGGGGCTCGGTGGTGTGGATGTTCAGCAAATACTTGGAGAATGAATGAGAACCTTCCAGGGGGGCAGTCTAGTCTGGGGACCAGTTTGGGGGAAGGAGATGGAATTTGGGGCAGGCCAGAGGAGAGAAGCTGGTATTGCTAGCCTGACCCTCAGGAGCAGGAAATCCTCCCAAGAGTCTGGAGCCTTGACTCCCGGCCCCTCATGCATTCCCTACAGAACTTCAGAAACTTATGTCACTCTTTCCAAGACCCGCACCGCCTGTCACCTGATGACCTTACCTACTCTCCATAGAGAAAAAAGGCCACCAGGTGTGAACCTCCCCTCGCCTGCCATCTCACTTAAAACTGACCTGTGAAGTTCTGCCTCTGTCTCTCTTCTCACCCAAAGCAAAGCTTTCCACCTGGGTTCCATGTCCCTTCCCTCCCACTTCCTAGGACCTCCAGCCTCCACTCATCCTCTCTTTCTTCAGGATCTTTAATCTCTGTCTTCTTTGGCATCTCCTCATAGCAAGCAAGCTCCATCAACCCAAGCGAATGCTCTAAGTTTCTTCCTTCTCTTAACAACAGACTTTTTATTTCATTCTATTGTGTTAATATTATGGGGAAGGTAATTAGGTTTATTCGCCCCAGCTTTATTGAGATATAATTGACACATGACATTGTGTGACTTTAAGATGTATAACATGAGCCCTGGCTGGTTTGGCTCAGCGGTTAGAGCATCGGCTTGTGGGCCAGAGAGACCCGGGTTCGGTTCCCGCTGAGGGCATGTACTTCGGTTGCAGTTTGTCCCCGGCCCTGACCCAACCAAGGCCGTGCGGGGGGCAGCCACTCGATGTGTCCCTTTCACGTCAACGTTTCTCTCTTCCTCTCTCTCCCTCCCACTCTATCTGAACAAAAAATGGGAAAATGTCTTCGGGTGAGGATAAAAAAAAGATGTACAACATGATGATTTTATATATGTATATACTGCAAAATGATTGCCATGATAAGACTCGTTAACATACCCATCACCTCACATAGTTACCTTTTTAATTTATGTGGTGAGACCTTTATGATATACCCTCTTAGCAACTCTCAAGTGTGCAATACAATATTACTAACTATAGTCATCACGCTGTACATCAGTCCCCAAAACGTATTCATCTTATGATGGAAGTTTGTATCCTTTGTCTGCACCTCCCGCCCCCAGCAGCCACTAACCTACTCTCTGTTTCTGCATTCCATTTTAACAACAGACTTTTAAAAACAGTATCTACATTTGCTGTGTCCAGTTTCTCAGTTGTCATTCCCTCTTTAGCCCGGTATCACCGACTTCAGCCTCTGCCACTGTATCTGAAGCACATTGCTCTGTCCTGACCCTTCCCTCCGACTGTCAGATCCACTGCTCTGCCAGCTGTGCGCTCCCTCCACTGTCGGATCCACTGCTCTGCCAGCTGTGCGCTCCCTCCGACTGTCAGATCCACTGCTCTGCCAGCTGTGCGCTCCCTCCGACTGTCAGATCCACTGCTCTGCCAGCTGTGCGCTCCCTCCAACTGTCAGATCCACTGCTCTGCCAGCTGTGCGCTCCCTCCACTGTCGGATCCACTGCTCTGCCAGCTGTGCGCTCCCTCTGACTGTCGGATCCACTGCTCTGCCAGCTGTGCGCTCCCTCCGACTGTCAGATCCACTGCTCTGCCAGCTGTGCGCTCCCTCCACTGTCAGATCCACTGCTCTGCCAGCTGTGCGCTCCCTCCACCGTCGGATCCACTGCTCTGCCAGCTGTGCGCTCCCTCCACTGTCGGATCCACTGCTCTGCCAGCTGTGCGCTCCCTCCGACTGTCAGATCCACTGCTCTGCCAGCTGTGCGCTCCCTCCACTGTCAGATCCACTGCTCTGCCAGCTGTGCGCTCCCTCCGACTGTCAGATCCACTGCTCTGCCAGCTGTGCGCTCTGTCTCCCTCACAGCGCAGCTCCCTGGTTCTGTCTGAGTTCTCTGTCCATCCCTGACCATTGCTTCTTGTCTCCTTTACAGACTTCTCTCTATCCACCCCTTAAATATTCCTGAGGCCAGAATTCTGTCCCAGTGCCTCCTTTCTTGTTCCTCCCACCTGCTTTGACAAGCTTACTTTTCTCCCAGGGCACCAAGTCCTGTCCATATGCTGATTGACTTTTTTAAAAATGGATTTTTAGAGAGAGAGGAAGGGAGAGAGAGAGAAACATTGATGTGAGAGGGGAACATATATTGGGTGCCTCCTGTACACCCCCTACCAGGGGTGGAGCCCGAATCCGGGGCATATGCCCTGACCGGGAGTGCAGGGTATGATACCCAGCCAGGGGCTGATTGACTCTTGAATCTCTGTCTCCTCCCTTCACCTCTCTCCTGAGCCCAAACCTGAACTTCCAGCCCCTTTCTAGATATTTCCATGTAATTATGTAGATATTTCCACATAACCATATACAATCCATATAATTACCTACTACCCAAAATATCTAATATTTAAGATGGCCTAAAATGAAGTCCTTACTGCTCCAGTGATGTCCTTTTCCTTCTGTACATAAGTTTCAGTTATTTATTGCTGTGTAACAGACCAACCCAAACTTACCCACTTAAAACAGCAATAATTTATTATTTCTCATAATTCTGTGGGCTCAGCTGAGGTTGTAGCCTCCAAGACAGCCTCGTTCACATGTCTGGGCCTTGGTGCTGGCTGTCAGCTGGTGCACCGCCCTTCCTCCGTGCGGCCTCGCACGCCTGGTCTCTTAGCATTCAGGAGTCAAGCTCAAGCTTCTTCACACGACGGTTGGGTCCCACAGGGGCAATGTCATGGTGTAGTGCATTCGTTCGGTCAAAGCAAATCACAAAGCCAGCCCAGATCCAAAAGGGGGAGAAACGGACTCCACCTCTTGACAGGTGGGGCAGCGGGCACTTAACAGGATGGAAGGAATTGCTGGCAGCCATCTTTGCAGATAATCCACCTTGCCGACTCTTCATGGCATTTGCTACGTCCTAGGAAATGGCTGAGCATTTACCAGTTTGACCTCGTTCAGTCTTCACAACATCCCTGCTATGCAGGTACTACTGTCCCCGTTTAACAGGTGCACGGAAGAGGTGACTTCCTTAGGACTGAGAGCTAGTAAGGGGTGGAGCTGAGGTTTGAGTCGAGGCAGTCTGGTTGCTGACTTTTAATTCCACCTGCCCGATCATGATACCATATCTGACCATGATCCTGACACCACACCCACAGCCTTCCAAGCAGAAACCAATCATCCACAGCAACTCATTCTCCCTCACTGGTCCACGCGGTCTGCAAGTACTGTTATCTCTCTCTGTCTCAGGTCTGGTCCCTCTCTTCATGCCTTGGCCCCCTCTTCATCTCCTCTACACACCCATCTGGTCCCCTACCCTTGTGTTTCTCTGAATTCCCCAGTCCTGCATGCGTCTCCCCTTTGCTTCTCTTTCCCCCAGTCTCTACAGTTGCAGTTATGACTCACAGGCACTTATTGCCCTAAAATTCAAGCTGATCGTGTCACTTGACTTAACATTTCTGCTGGCTCCCTTCTGTCTAACACTGTTCGGACTCCCTAGTGGGGATGCCAGGCCCTTGACCACCGTGTACCCCTTGTGCCTCTCCAGCCTCATCTCCCACCGTCGCTTTTACTCCAGCCACACTGCCCTGCCCGCACGCCGTGCTCATTCACTGCTGCACTGTTTAGGCAGCGCTGACCGCATGCTGAGCGCTTGGCGGGGGATGGAGATCATTGATGAGCACAGACGGCTCCCTCAGAGCTCACAGGCTGAGTGAGGGATACAGTTACAGGGTGGTGTGACGCATGTTATATTGGGAGGGATCTTAGGTGCTCAGCTCACTATAGGTGACCTAATCCAGACCAGGGGTCATCAGGGGGGGTGGTTGGGGTGTCTTTTAGGAAACCTAAGCTGGATCCTAAGAATGACTGAGATCTAACCTGGTAAAGGGAGAAAGCAGAGTCTCTCATTCATTCATTTCTTTCTACAAATATTCATGGAGCGCCAACTATGTTCCAGGCACTGTTCTAGGTGCTAAAAATACAGCAGACAGTAAGACAGAGAAAAAGTCTCCGGCTTCATGGCCAGGAAGCAATAGACAGAGCATATTGAACAAACCCGGACATGAGAAAAAGACGCGTTAGACTAGAGTAGTGTCCTCAGCCTGGCTGCACATATACTGGGGGGGCCCTGCAGCACCCTGACAGCCAGGCCTTGCCTCGGCAATTCAGTCAGAACCCCTGGGAGGGGTCCTTGGCATTGGTAGTTGTTAAAGTTCCTCTTCGACTCTTCCGCCTAGTTTTAAGGTTTCTCCCTTAGGTAGGATTTCATTATTTGCTATGAGATGCCGCTTTTCTGTGAAATACTATAAACCACAGGTTTTCAAACCACAGATTCCAACCCAGTAACATCATGAATTCCATTTAGTGGTGACAATCTGCATTTTAAAAAAATGATAAGAGAAATAGACTAGAAGGTGTCAGAGTATTGTGTGGCATAAATAGGTTTATATTACATGTATGTATTTTAACATTTGATTGATTTTTTTATCCTCACCCGAAGACACTTTTTGCATTTATCTTCAGATAGAGCAGGAGGGAGAGAGGGAGGAAGAGAGAGAGAGAAACATCAATGTGAGAGAGACACATCGAGTGGTTGCCTCCCGCACAACCCCAACCGGGGCGGGGACAAACCGCAACCGAGGTACGTGCCCTTAGTGGGAACCGAATCTGGGTCTCTGTGGACCAAGGGCCGACGTTCTAACTGCTGAGCCAAACCGGCCAGGGCTACATGTATGTATTTTAAATATACACATACATGACTTGTGAGATAAAATGTATTTCTTTTTATAGGTGATGGCCAGAAAAGTTTGGGAAAATGGTTTTGTGAGTGAGGCCTTGCACATTATGGGTCTCAGAAGAGTTCATTGACCTGGATGGCGGGATGTCTTTTTGTCATTATGACATGATAGCAATAAGGAAATACGAATGCTGAGCCAATTCTTGCAAAATGTCAAGTGGGAACCTATTTGTGTTGCAGACACTTTCTCCTCCTTTTGAAAGAATAATGAACGTTTGCTCATGAAAAGTGAGAGATGCCGACTTGGACGGGGGAACAATGGCACGTGCAGTTTAGGGGTGTGGGGGGTTACAGGGGCTACGGTATAAGGCATTGGCGGCTCCGACAGTTGTGAGTCTCCTTTCCAGGAGGAGTGCAGTGATCCAGGACATGCAGCAATTTGAAATTTGCGAAAGCATAAATCTGAGTACATCCTCGGAGGCCAGGCATGTGGTGGGGCAGATGGTCATTTAGCTGGGGAGCGAGCCACGCCCTTTGCCCTCCGTCTGCATTTCAACATTGCATGCGGTTTTTCTGTTTGTCCTGAGAGCATAACTGCCTTAGAGTGATACAAAGCTTGCTTCCGTCAGAGAATGACCATGAAGTGAAAGGTGAAGCTTGAGTGAAACTTGTGGTGTGAGGCTTTGCTGAGAAGGGTAGGCCCTGGACAGAGGTGTGATTCCCCCAAAAGCCAAAGCGGCCACAGGTGTTCTGCGTCCTTCAAGTTGGCGATTCCTGGAGCTCCCGGTAGGGCGCTGGAGAGGTTGTCGGGGGTCTGTGTAATCTGCTTTCCTGCCTTCTTAGGATCCGGGGCGAGCAGTGGTTTGGCACAGTATTCATTTATCGTACCATGTAGGCAGAGCAGGTTTGCAGTCGTTCATATGGAAAATAATACAATAATTAATAAATAATAAGACCAGAATAAACTCTGTTTTGTGTACTCACAACTGTAAACCTACTTTTGCCCACCCCTGTATAGCCTCTGGGAGATAAAAACCTAGTGTGTAGAAATCTTCATGTTTGTTTCAAAAGAGGAGAAAGCTTGTGTGTGTATTTTTTTGTTTGTGTTTTTGCTTATTCCCATACTTCTTGATCGATGCTTTAGGAATCACTGTGTAAAGTTCTGATGCTGTCTGAGTTGTGCTCTTAGGATGCTGTACTGTGTGTTTTGGGTTTGCCCAGAGCTGAGGCCTTCCCACAAGTCTGGGAGGGAGAAGAAGATCGGGGACAGAACAGGGATTGTCAGTGGACAGTCAGGACCAGATTCTGCTTCTACCTTCACATGTACATGTTGACTCTTTTGAAAGACTTACAGTAAAGTGACTTGTGGGCACTCACGTGCCTTTCTACTAAAACACTTAACCTGGCCCAGCTGGTGTGGCTCAGTGGACTGAGCATCCTCCCATGGACTGAGAAGTCCGGGTTCAGTTCCTGGGCATGTGCCCTGACCGGGTTGCGTGCTTGATCCCCAGTAGGGGGCGTGCAGGAGGCAGCCAATCGGATGTTTCTCTTTCACATTGACGGTTCTCTCTCTCTCTCCCTTCCAATCTCTCTCTTTTTAAAAAAATTTTTATTTTTTTAAATTCTTACCCGAGGATATTTTTTACATTAATCTTCAGACAGAGCTGGAGGGAGAGAGGGAGGAAGAGAGAGAGAGAGAGAAACATCGATGTGAGAGAGACACATCGGTTGGTTGCCACCCACACACGAACTGCAACTGAGGTACGTGCCCTTGGCCGGAATCGAACCCGGGACTCTTTTGGTCCGCGGGCGACACTCTTACCACTGAGCTATACCGGCAGGGGCCCTTCCAATCTCTCTTAAAAAATCAATTAAAAAATTAGTTTAAAACACTTAAACTAAGAAGGGGAGGTGCTCACTCCCACCCCCATTCTCCAGTAGTTGTTGACCTAAAGTTAGCATTCTTTAAAGTGCCTGTGAGTCATAACTGCAACTGCAGAAATCGGGGGAAAGAGAAGAAAAGGGGAAAGGCATGTTAGTTTATCAGGATATGAGAAATTGTGTCTCACTTTTTTTTTTAATTCTCACCCAAAGATATGTTTACTGATGAGAGAAAGAGAGAGAGAAAAAAACAAAAAACATGTAATAGAGAAACATTGATCGGTTGCCTCCCACACGCACCCAACCAGGGATCGAACCCGAGACCTTTCGGTATACAGGACGATGCTCCAACCAACTGAGCCACCCAGCCAAGGCCTTACTTTTTATCTGAAAAGAATGTTAGGCTGAGATTCATTTATTCCTTGCTGTACCACGTGTGTCACCAGGAGAGTGTCTGCTCTCTCAGCTCTGGTGTGCAGGCCAGGCGGGCGCCTCACCTGAACATTCCGTCCGTGGAAAACTTGTCTGTGCCACCCGACGGACTGCAATGGATTCGGCAGCCGCTTGTTGAGTGCCTTCTCCCCCCCACACCAGCCAGGGGCCTTGATCCTGTAGACCTCAGGAAATGTTAGTTTAATGTATGATGCAAGATGCTGGAGCCGCCCCGGGGTGAGGGAGGTGCAGAAATGAACAAAGGGGAGTCCTGTTTCCTTCAGGCTCCTGATCCAGGGATAGACGTGGAGGCAACTGTTAGTCAAGCTGACTGCAGTGTGTGTTAGTTTTTTAAAAAATATGTTTTTATTGCCTTTTTTGAGAGAGAGGAAGGGAGAGAGAGAGAAACATCGGCTGCCCCCTGCACACCTCCCACTGGGGATCGAGCCCGCAACCCGAGCATGTGCCCTGACCAGGAATTGAACCGGGACCTTTCAGTCCATGGGAGGACGCTCAATCCACTGAGCCACACCGGCAGGCACAGTGTGTGTTCGTTTAAGGAGGGAGGAAGTTCTATGGAAGCACAGAGGACAGGGGGAGAGGGGCAGAAAGAGGAGTAAGGGAAAAGCGAGCAGGCAGGTAAGGTCCCAGAGGGAAGGAAGGCCAGGCAGTGGGAGGAACATGAGCAGAGCTGGGAAGGCACCAGCTGTATTTGAGAAGCTTGGAGTAACCCCTCCTGGCAAGAGTGGAGAGTCGTCAGAAGGAGCAGAGGGGTGGGTGGAAGATGGGGCCACAGCCTCCAGGCATTCTGAAAGCCCCGGGGACCCATCAAAGGGCTTTGAGCAGGGAGCCAGGCGTGGGACTGGAGTTGTGGGAAGAGAAGTTAGAATGGACGGAGCTGGGAAGCGCTGTTGCCAGGCTGTTGCAGTGGTTCCTTGGACAAATGACAGGGCTTGACCGAGGGCAGTGGAAATGAAATGGAGGTTACTCAAGAATGATTTGTACTCGAAAGCCAATTTGTGAATTTATAGTGGCCATGAACCTACCCAACCACCAGGATGATTAGGTCAGCTGGCCAGAACACAACTTTTTAAATTGAAGTACATTAATAATCAAGGGATTGCTCGGTGAAAATGGAGTTAAGGCGAAAGGAGTTGGATGGTCTGAAGACCTTTTACTCAGTCTGTAGGAGTTTTTGCACAGCAGTAATAATTGAGCTTAGTCTCTGGCAAGTTGTTACTCTCCTCTGGAGAGATACTTGGCTGCCCTGACCAGTGCTGGAAGGAGCTAGCTGGCGGCATATTGGTGTATTCGAGGATCTTTTGGTTGTAAGAAGGGAACTCACTCAGAAATGAACAAGTAAAATGGGGAATCAATTACATGGAAAGGTAATCTTCCAACCCAAACACTAGAAAGGCAGCCACACCTCATGAGGTGCTTACAGTATCATCAGGGCCCACCAGAGGGACACACAGGTGTCCCAGCCATACCAGTTGGGCAGGGAGGGTCACCTGATTAGGCAGGCACACCCGAGGCTGCGGGTCTTTCCCAGGGTGGGGGATGGGGTGCCCACCAAGATTCGGTCCCAATTGAGCATGTTCAGTTGAGGGTCCCACTGCAGGCTCCAACTAGGGGCGCAGCCCTATCACCCAACAGAAGGAGAGGGAGGATGAGAGCCATTATGGAAAAATACCAGGTGCCGAGTTGTCCCCTGACCCAGAGGCTGAGGGACAGAGGGGCAGCTGATCTCTTCTCCCTGGACCTCCTGCCACCACCCCCAGCTCCTACTGGTTTAATGGTCACAGACCCAGTAGAAGCTGCAAGCGAGGTCCCACCGCATGGAGGCAAGGGACCTGTTTTCTAGACTGTGTCTGCCTCTAGCTCATAGGGAACCTTCAAAGGTGACCTTCTGGGTGCCCTTGCCTCTCTGGGCCTCAGTTTACCCCTCTCTAAAATGATGGGTGAAATAAAGGATTCTCCAGCCTCATCTGTCTGAATGTTTGCAATAGAACGCAACTGCATCCTTCTCACCCATGAGACAGGACACCGTAGAATGTCCAGACTTCATAATCAGAAGCCCCCAAACTCCTAAAACACCCTGTCAGTAGTCCCCCCCCATAGTCCAGGGCCTGTCAAAATATGTAGGACCTGAAAAATTCACAAAGAAAAGCTGCAGAATAAAAAAATGTATGAATGTTTAATTAAAACCTTCTACGCATACTATGTCAACTTTATGAAATGTTCCATTCGGTCTTTGTAACAATGTCATTAATCTGAAAATAATTTCTCAGATTTTTCTTGCTTTGTGTGGGAGGACTACGGGGAGTCAGCCAGTGGTGAGGCAGAGGATTTTCTGGGGGCCAGAGAATTTAAAAAGCAAAGTTTCTTTTTCAGGGGAAAAAAAGTCCTGATCGAAGACATGGGTGCATTTTACCATTTAATTTGCCTCCTAAGCGGGCCTAAGCAGGTGCGTTCTTACAGCAGCAGAAACTGCTCAGGACATTGTCCCTGTTATTCCCTAAGCAGGATTCAGGTCACTCCCAGGGCCTGGATTACAGAATCCTAAAACCTTTCTGGACTTCAAAAGTCCCTAGACCCAGGGTTCTGTCCCCCACACCTCTCCTCTGCAGCCTGCCCCTCCTTCTTCCATCCTCCGATAAGTATAATTCCACCGTCCAGCCTCACTCCATAACCCCTATCTCAAAAAAAAAAAAGAATATCATCAGGTACTTTGTCTTCCCTCTTCCCTCCCTCCACACCCAGTGAGAATCTTTTCTCCCTGACACACTGGCCTTTCTGTTCCCATCCACTTACAGGGTCCCATTATAACTGCTCCAGGATGGCCTTGACCCCTAGTCTTTCCAGCCTTCTAGTCTGTTCCCAAACCTGACCCAGTTTCCCAAGTACTAATACCAGCAGAGAAAGTCTGTTTGGTCTAGGTTGGGTCAGGAGCCTTTCCTTAATCCAGTCAGGCTGAAGATGTGTTATGACAGATTCTTTGAAAAAAGAAAATGGTAGTAAACAATGGATAACTCTGATATGGTGGCATTATTGTTCGACTCCTCTACCCTCCAGGAATAACTCAGTGTATTAGTCATCTATTGCTGTATAGCAAAGTCCCCCAAAACTTAGCAGCGGAAAGCAGCAAGCATTTATGATATCACAGTTCTGTGGGTCAGGAACCAGAACAGTCTAGCTGGTGTTTCTGCCTCAGGTTAACTCTTGAGGTTGTAGTCCAGGGGTCCCTGGGGCTGCAGTCATCGGAAGGGTGGTCTGGGGGCTGATTTGATTCCAGGACAGAGGGAAAACCTCGGTTCCTCACTGTCTATGGGCTAGAGACCTGTTTTTCAACATGTGGGTCTCTCCATGGATGGAGTGTCCTTAGGACATGGCAGCTGGCTTCCCCTAGAGTGTTCCAGAGGAAGCACCTGAGATGGGTGCTGAAGTCTTTTTACAAGCCAACCTTGGAAGTGACAGTCACTTCTGCCCTATTTCATTGGTCACACAGACCAACCCTGGTACAAGGTGGGAGGGGTATACAACAGTGAGAATACTGCCCTGACCGGTTTGGCTCCATGGTTAGAGTGTAGGCCCATGGACCGAAGGGTCGTGGGTTCGATTCCTGGTCAAGGGCACATACCTGGGTTGCAGGTTTGATCCCTGGCCCTGGTTGGGGTCATGTGGGAGGTGGCCAATCGATGTGTGTCTCTCTCTCTCCTTCCCTCCCTTCCACTCTATCTAAAAATCAATGGAAAAATATCCTTGTGTGAGTATTAACCAAAAAAACCCAATAACAACAGTGAGAATACCAGGAAGTGAGGCTCACTGGGAGTCATCTTGAAGATTAGTTGCTGTCCTCAGTCACCAAACATTTATTTAGTGTCTCATGTGTGTCAGGTGCCAGGAATTGAGAGCTATGTGATACGGGTTTCTGCTTTTGAGCCCCCACAACCTGGTGTGGGGAAGCCGTACAGAAACACAGTACCATTATGTCCCGAGCCCTGACCTCTGTCCACTCGTCCACACTGCCACCACACCTATCCTCTTGATATTCAAATCTGTTCACAGCAATCTCTTATTTAACTGTCCTCAATTGGGTCCCCTTTGCCTAGAGGGTTTTTTAATTTTTTTAAATCACTCCTTAAGAAATACATTTTATATCACAAACCAGTACATACATATATAGACACATTTATAACAGAAACAAATTTCACAAAAGAGTTGACACTCTCACTACCTGCCATGTAGCCTGATATTTCCTATTCTGGGCTTTTGGGTTTTATGAAAGCTGGTCACAGCCTCATGAATTTCACAGCCTATTGCATTGTGACTTGCAGTGTGGAAAGCAGAATAAAGAATCATCCAGACTCCCTGCCATGAGCTACAAGCCCCTCACCACCTACCTGTCTGCAGCTCCCCCTCATTTATATTTAATGACCCCCCCCCAAACGTCCTTCCTCCCCATAAAGTTCCTCTACCTGGAGCTCTCTCCCCTCGTTCCCACATTATCTGGAGAACTCTTACTCAGCCTTTAAAACCAAGCTGTAAAGTGTGTCCTCGTCCCCTCGCTTCTTGGCCAGAAATGCCGGTTTCCTCCTGGCCCCCGAGCCCTGCAGGGACACTTGGTGACTGGCCGGCCTCCGCTTCCAGCCTGCTCTGGGGCCAGCTCCCCCAAGCCACAGTATATTTTCAATGAATCACTCCAAGTCCGTTTCCGAGGACCTAGAGCAAATTAGCACCACACAAATGACGATGCTGCAAATGAGCGGTGTGCAGAGTCGGGGGTGTCGCAGGCAGGTTTCCTGTCAAGGGAGCCACGTGCTGCAGAAAAAGGCTCCCTCCCCCCGCGGGCCGCTGTCTCGCCCGCGCATCCATCAGGTACAATTCGCCCCGGAACTGGCAGCCCGGGTTCATTGCCGCGGTTCATTTCAGCCGCCCTGGTTTCTCTTTGGGTTTTCTACTTTTTCATTTGTTTGTGTTGATGGGGACAGCCTAGTGAGGAACGGAGCTTCAGGCCGTGCAGATAGAAAGGCCTGTGTCTGCACCCGCCCTCGGGAGGGGGTTTCCTTTCTGAAGTGGCAGGAAGGAGGGTTTTGAGGTTTTTGAATATTTGCTTCTAAGTATCTAAGTAAGAGATTTGTTTGGCCACATTTGCACTCTCTTGCCAAGCTAGCAATGTGACAGAGTATTTTCTGGTTGGTTTTGTCTGTCCGTGGTTTTTATGTTTGAGGGGACAACGTATTGACACCTTGGTTAAATTCTACTGAAATACAATGGCTGTTTTAAAAATTGCTGTTAACTTGAGGGTTGAGGCCAGTGTGACTCCCAGGCCCAGCCTCTTGGGAGGTGCTGATAGATTATGCTGTGAACCAAACCGGAAAAGAAAAAAATTGGGCTTTGTAACTGCCCCAGGATTTGCTGGCTTGGTTGTGATGTGTGCATATTTGGGGGAGAGAGGTGGGAGGGAGGTGAAGACAGACTGTAAACAGATAATTAGTGTAGAGTGTGATAAACAGTAGAATAGAAATATGTATCACACGCATAGAGAGGGAGTCATTTACTCTGAGCAGTATTTTTAAAATGAGGGTCACTTCCATTAGTGGATCATGAAATCCATTTACAAGGTGGCTGACAGCATTTTTTTAAAGTGAGATAGAGTAGAATGAACTATGTCAAGTTGCACTCTCCATAGTAAGTTTAGATAGTGTTTTCCTAAGCCGTTGTTTCAGTTA
Organism: Tadarida brasiliensis; assembly: GCA_030848825.1. NCBI lineage: Eukaryota > Metazoa > Chordata > Mammalia > Chiroptera > Molossidae > Tadarida > Tadarida brasiliensis. The sequence goes on from CM061262.1 coordinate 15,978,905, forward strand.
TATATTTATTGCATTGTAGTGTGAAATCTATTTCTTGGGAGTGAGTCTCAAGCAAAGATGTTTGAAGGCCATGGCTATTGGGGACGAAAGAAGCCTTCCCAGAGGAGGTGGCATTTTTGGTGGGCCTTGGAGAATGGTGGACTTGTCCCAGAGGAAGAAGGGCATTCCTGGCGAGGGCAAAGGATTTGCCAATATAGAGAGCAGTTTGTTCAGGGGCAGGATATTTTCTGTGATTGGACTGCAGGGTACTGGGGGAGGAGCTAATTAATGAACCTTAAAAGCACATATGTTGGTGCTTCAGCTCTCCCAGAAAGAAATTCCATTTCCCTAGTAATGGCAGCCTTGGGAATCTATTTCTTTTTTTATTTTTTATTTTTTTTAATCTTCACCTGGAGACATGCTTTTTGTTATTATTATTGATTTTAGAGAGAGAGGGGGAGAGAGAGAAACATCGATGTGAGCATGAAACATTGATCTGTTTCCTCCTGCCCGTGCCCTGACCTGGAATTGAACCCTTGACATTTCAGTGTACAGGATGATGCTCCAACAAACTGAGCCACACCGGCCAGGGCAGGGTACCTGTGTTTCTAATAGGCTTCCTCAGGCAGTGAGGTGCTGACAGAGGTGGTTTTAAAAAGGTGGTTTAGATAGAAAATTGGTTGAATGGAAATAAAATTGAGAGACCAGCGAGAGATGAGGACCTGAATTTTCCACGGTTGGTGGAAAAGAGGGACTGGATTTGAGGGAGGTTTTGGAGTTGGGTTACATGGTTTAAGGCAGATGAGAGGATGAGAAGGAAGCATAGACAATCCTAAAATGTCTATGAATACAGAGACTAGAAAAAGATCAAATTCCAAAGGGGAGATGATTACTTGACTTTTGGTTTGTGCCCATGGTGGGACAGGAATAATTCATCAAGTTTTCACCATGCCCCATGTCATGTGAAATGTATCTCAAGAGTGTACATTTCCTTTGCTCTGATTGCCCATCGCTAAACAACCTCCTGATCGTCTTAGACCTGACTCAGGTTAATCTAACTCACAAGGGACTGATACATACACCCAACTGCTAGTTGATTGGCATGATTTACAGTGAGGGAGATGTATAAACTTTTTTGAGTACAAGAGTACTTATACCTTTTGGGGGGGGGGGTTAATCCTCACCCAAGGATATTTTCCCATTGATTTTTAGATAGAGTGGAAGGGAAGGAGGGAGATAGAGAGAGAGAGAAACATCGATGTGAGAGACACACATTGACTGGTTGCCTCCTGCACGACCCCAGCTGGGCCACGGATTGAACCTGCAACCCAGGTACATGCCCTTGACCAGAATCAAACCTGTGACCCTTCAGCCTGCAGGCTGACGCTCTAACCACTGAGCCAAACTGGCCAGGGCAGAGTACTTGTACCTTTGCTCAGGGTGTCACCTTTACAGTATCAGAGTACCTGGGAAATGGAACTAGTAATTAAAAGATTTCGGAAAGAGAGAATTGTATGGGCTGAAGAGTATTTCATGTGGACTCTTAAAATGCCTGATTAACTTTCCTGTGCTCAAATAAGAATGTAGCTCTTCAGTGATCAAAATACTTAGTCGGGTTATGCTTTTTTTTTTTTACTTCAGTGTTGAAGATATATCTTGGTGCCTGTTTTGTACCTACTTATTTCTTTGCTTCAGCTTGTATTCACAAGTCATCTTTTAGGAGTGGTTCCATTTTCAGATGTCTTACTTCTTGGTAGTTTCATTATTGAGCAAGCCTCTTTATGTGGATACCCTCTCAGAGGCTGACTTTCTCACCAAATTCTGAGGGTGCTTTATAGAAGTACCCTGCAGCCATGAGACCTCTTCTGCTGCCTCTACAGTCCCTCATCCCCGGTGTCACGGAGGAGTGGAAGGAAAGCTCTGTTGTGCAGAGTTAAGAGTTCTGGCAGAGCGCCACTGGGGCCTGGGAGCTGGTGAGTGACGCCTCCCAGCCTTGCCTTCCAGCAGCATGTGGTAACCTCCTAACCTGATGTCTGGCCTCCCCCTCACACACTCTGTGGGGAAACTGGCTAGATGTGTAAGAGCAAGGCCAGTGGGAGTGCTGAATGCCTCTTTTTTTAACAACAGTTCTGCTCATACTCCTTATCCTTGTACTAGAGGCTTGTAGGAGTTCAGATTTTTATTTTAAAATCTGTCAGGGAAAATAACCAGCTTGAAATATGTCATGACTAGAATAGCCTTAGTCTCTACAAGGAAGATTTAAAGTGTTTATTCATGTATCAAATAAAACAATAATGTAGGCAAAGTACTGAAAACATTTGTGATCACTCCAAATAAGTTGTTTGTTTACCACTACTTTGAAAACATTTCCACGTTACTTCTAATAATAGTATTAACTACAACAATAATGGCAACTATTATTGAGTATTTACTGTATGCCAGGCACTAAAGCCAGGGTTTAGTTTACCTAATATCATTTAACTGTCCCCCTACCAACCTGAGATGTAGGTATTGTTACTTTCATTTTACAGATTAGGAAACTGAGGTAAGTGAAGTGAAAAAGTTTGCCAAGATCACATGGCTAGAAAGTGGCAATGATAAAGCTCTAACTTATGGGGTGGGGGGGAGAACTTTAAATTATAAGGCTATACTACCTGTGATCAGTTGGTTTTATGTGGTTCAGGGAGACTTACTGTACACCCTTAAAACAGAGTGGGCAAAGTAAATTTACGGTTATTTGTATAGAAAATAATAATAAATAATAATACAAGAATAAACTCTGTGTTTCCAGTGCTCACAACTGTAATCCTATTTTTGCCCACGCCTGTATATAGGTCTCTAGGTAGACACACTCATTTCTTGCATTCTTATGCATCTTGTGGACGGGGTTGTTTCTCTTTTATCATTCAGGTGCTGGTTGTGAGCGAACTACATACAAAGTACTCTAGGTCCTTAGAGAATGGGGAGTCTGCGGAACTGCCTGTCCAGGAGGGAACATGAGAGAGATACAGGAGGTTGAATCTTATGAGATTGTCACCAGGAATTTACATGGGAAGCTTTTACATGGTTCAACCTGACAAAACTAAAATAAGACGCCATGATAAACATTTTACAAGCACTAGTTCCTGAATCCTAAAATAACTTTTAGACATGGGTACTATAATTATCCCTGTTTTATAGAGGAGGAAGTTGAAGCACTGAGGGGTGAAGTGACTTGCCTGAAGCCACATACCTGGTGTGTGACATAGGTGGAATTTGAACCCTGGTCAGTCTGAGTACAGAGCCAGTACACTAACGCCCAGCATGTAAGTTCCTTGGTACAAGTAAAGGTTGGCACCTTATTTATGGTAATTCTTACATTTTGTTTCAAACACTACGTAGCGCACTGACTAACTCATCTGGCATATTTTGGTATTTCTGTGACCTGGGCACATCTGGTCATGTGAAACACCACCTCAGCTCTAGCATTTGCATTCACCCCCTCTGAGAATGGCCAGCCAACGAGGGAAACATTTGGAGGGAGAGCACACACACACACAAAGCATTTTCACTTTTAATTGTTTTGTGGACATTGGGCTTATTTGGAGGCCCAGACTCATGCTAGAACATTTCAACTATAATTACATCCTCTTTTTTTTTCCTGTATCCAGTTGCCCTTCTTTCTAGGTCACCTACACAGATAGGAACCATAGGAGTGATCATTTAATTGTACATAATTAAATTGTAGGCAATACAATTAAAGTTATTTGCATATAGGTAAGCCATTTTAAGAACATTCGTCTTAAAAAGTTTCCCAATCTTACATTTAGATACCAAAATCCTGTCTATATAAGCCAAAATTTAAATTGTACATACACGCCCTGGCCAGTTTGGCTCAGTGGTTAGAGCGTTGGCCCTTGGACCAAAGAGTTATGGGTTCGATTCCGGTCAAGGGCACGTACCTCAGTTGCAGTTTGGTCCCTGGCCCTGATTGAGGTCATGCGGGAGGCAACCAATTGATGTGTCCCTCTCACATCCATGTTTCTGTCTGTCTGTCTGTCTCTCTCATTTCCTCCCTCCCACTCTGAAAATAAATGGAAAAATATCCTCGGGTGAGGGTTAAAAAAATTTTTTTTTTAAATTGTACATGAGAAGGCATATTCCTTGTTTAAAATGTTAAGTTTTTAATCACATGGGAAAAACTAAATAGTTGTTCTTTGTTTTTTTTTCTTTTCATTTTCCTTCCAGATAGAGTGGGAGGGAGAGAGAGGAAGAGAGAGAGAGAGAGAAACATCGACGTGAAAGGGACACATCGAGTGGCTGCCACCCGCACGACCAACCAGGGCCAGGGACAAACCGCAACCGAAGTACATGCCCTCAGCGGGAACCGAACCCGGGTCTCTCTGGACCGCAGGCCGACACTCCAACCGCTGAGCCAAACCGGCCAGGGCTGTTCTTTGTTTTTTTGATATTAAATCGTTTCAGTTTTGGTGGTGCCTGGTGAATCTGAAGTTCTCCCCACTGCTGTCCCAATATTTTGCAACCCCTCAAAATTTTAAATTAGATTTGATAACTGGCATTCTCAAAGTAGGTCTTAACGAAGTAGAGGGTTGTCCCCTCTGCCTAGGCCACAGCACCGAACCCTGTTTACATTCAAACAGTAAGGATTGCTTGTTCCCAAAATCTTTTTCAGGGCTTGAAGAGAATCAACCTGACCTGGGTTTCCCCCACCAGCCCTTACTAGACTGATGACTCCAGGCAAATTACTAAAACTATTAGGAGCCTTATCTGCAAAATCAGGATAACTAAGCCTTATTCTACAGGTTTTCATGAAGGTTCAGCCAATAATGTCTTTAAGTATATAGGAGGCACTTAATAGGCCCTTAATAAATGTCACTGCTCTTATATGTAGGCATTCTTTAAAAAGCCTGCAATATCCATACTCTTTATGGGTATATGAATTTAGTTTTGTTTGGTGATCTTTCAAAGTCAGATTTGTGTTTCTTCAGGGTTTTGGCCGACTTGGGAGAATAGCATTCTAAAATCCATTAGTATGTCATGGGAGCTGCGGAGTAACAGCTGTAAAACTTGCTTGGTAGGTCCTAATTGCTATGAATAATGGACTCTTTGGAAATGTAATCCTTCGAAAGGAGGGTATTATAATGAAATTCCAACCAATCCAAAGGCACTTTAAAACATGTTTAAAAATTTCCCAAGCCAATTAGAAAACTGGTTGGTCCAACTATCAAGTGTATAGAAATATGCTAATGTATGCAAAGACTACTGTTCCAGGAAGGCCGTGGCTGGCTGTGAAACATGTGAGAAAACACCTCGATGATACTATGTGATAGAAAATCACTGAAGTCTAAATTCAACTCATGCATATGTTGTGAAGGACGGAGTGTCAGTTACTAGAACAAGATACGGTTTGTTTTTTTAAAAAGATCTTCTATCTTGAATATGATAACATTGTATGCTAACCTTGACATTTACTTTATGCAATATAGTATAGTTACAGTATCCTTAAATAAGCAAGCAAGGTGGGCTACCATGACCTTTTTTGATGCTAAGGGGATATAGAAACTAAACAATACTTTCATGTAAATAATTTAAATTAGGATTTTATTTAAAACTCACTAAATATTTGGGGAACATGGTTTTGAGCATTCTGTTTATCACAGGACCCCATTGCTATATGCATTACAAACTAATTTAAAATAATTTTGGAACATTTCTGGAGTTTACATATGTATTTTAAAAAATCTAAATCACACACTTATACAATTATCCTTTATCTATCCTTGATGTTTATTTAAACTAAAAGACAGCAACAAACCCCCCACTATATTTTTGTGGGCATTTACAGGAAACATAAATGCAGTTACTCTAGACCACAAACGTACCCTCTCCCAATCCACACTATCATAGTTAACATTTACTTAAATGCTCTCTGTGCCAGATGGTTTATGGAGACTCTCAAACAATGGGATTCGAAATTTAAAATGGGTGGTAATTACACTTAAAAGGTTGGGCAGCTCCCTTTTTAAGACGGGAGATTATGTAATGAAAGTTCCACAAATGTGGCAATAAAGGATATCTACATATAAAGAGAAGGCAGTAGGAATTGGATGTTTTGAGAGTGACTTAGTCCCTCACCTTCATCTTGGCCGCTCAAGTTGTTTTGTCTTTTCTGTTTAATGTTGACATACAGGTTTCACAGATAAGGTTTTACGGGCGTTTTGGAACGGAAAGAGGGTGTTGCAAAGGAAAGCTTAGTCCATTTAAAAGTTAGATTGAATCGGTTATTTGCCAAATAACTAAGTTAAAAGTGACGTTTTAGTATTTTTTAAAAGCATATGCAAAAAAAAAAAAAAAAAAGTATTTACCGGGGCTTGTTCTAATTAGAGTTCTAAACAAATATTGTTTTTTTGTTTTTAACACCCCCTCACCCCCCCGCTAAAACTGGAGGGAGGGAGTGTGTGTGTGTGTGTGTGTGTGTGTGTGTGTGTGTGTAGGGCGCCTGCGGAGAAGAGCACGTATCTTGTAGATTTTATAATTTTTTTTATGAGCCAAATAAACCTGTTTCTTGAGTAAACCAGTACATTTCTGAAGTTAACAAAAAAAAAAAAAAATCCCAAAGGAAACAGAAATTAACATCTTTGGGAGCTTGATTAAAAAAAAATTTTTTTTTTAATTAAAAAAATCCTAATCTTCACATTTTCTTGCTAGGCGAGAACCGAAGTTTGGAGGTAGACGAGCAGGCGAGCGGTTTGCCCGGGCGCAGAGCATGAAGGCCGGGCGGGCGCGGGGAGCGGGCGCCCGCCGCCCGGCGCGGGGGTGAGCGAGAGAGAGAGAGCGGAGCGCGTGTGGCCGGCGCCGCTCGGCCGGGAGCTCCCGCGCCCGCGCCCCGCGCCCCGCGCCCGCCGCCGCCGCCGCCGCCCCTGGTGCGATGGCGCAGAAACCCCGTTGACAAGGCACTGCTTTTTCATGACGGTGAGTTTCCCTTTGAGTGTATTATAATTTTGTGATAAAAATTTCAAGGAGCAAAAAAAACCACACAACCTCCTTCCTCTGCCTCTTTCCTTCGGGGAGGGGACAAGCGAGGGAGGGGGGACTGGAGATCTATCTCCAGACAGACAGAAAAGAAAGAGGAGCAAATTAAACACCGACTTGCCAAAACCAGGATATTAGGTTTCAGCCCAGAGAGCTATTGGCTAAGGCTGTGTTTTTTTTTGGGGGGGGTGGGTTTGTGGGTGGGTGATGGTGGTGGTGGGTGGATGTTTAATGGACACGGAGAAAAGGGGAATCGAGTGTTTATGCCTTTCCCAGCGCCGCCCGGGCCCGGGAAGACCAAGTTCAGAGTCTCGGGCGGGGGCGCGGGCGGACGGCGGCGGGGCCGGGCCGGGGGCGCCGCGGCGGGTGGGGGCCCCGGCGCCTTTTTTTTTTTTTTTTCTCCTTCCCGCGGATGCAAATTTCTGGAGCGGGGAGAGGGAGAGCCTGGGAAGGGGGTGGCGTGGCGGTTGGTGGTGGGGAGGAGAGGGGAGGGAAGCCTTTTAATGACTCATTGATTGAGCCGGTTTAAAATTAGTTGTGTGCGCGAGAGCGAGTGTTTTCCGCCCCCCAGAGCCGCCGGGAGCCGGGAGGAGGGAGCGGGGCTCGGCGCGGGGAGGACGGCGCGGCGGGGCCGCGAGCAGGGGGCAGGGAGGGCCCAGAGTGACGGCGGGCGAGGGAGAAAAATCAGCCTTTCCAATCTCCTCCCCTCCGCTTCCCCCCCCCGTCTCTCCTCTCTCTCGGAAGCTCTTGGGTGTGAATCGCATTTTCTTTCTTCTCGGCAAGATGGACCCCGCGTCTCGGCAGGGGGAGGGGAGAGGGTGGGAGGAGGCGGCGGCGGGGACCGGGTTTCTTTCCAGCCCGTTTTCCCCGTCGCCGCCTTTGCGGGCGGCCGCGGCGGGGACAGCGGGCCGGGCGGCGGGGAGAGCTCGGGGCCGGCCGTCCGCCCCGCTTCCCGGCGCGCGCCTCTGCGGGCTGCCCGGCCCCGCCGCCCGCCGCCCGCGCCCGGAGCGCCGCCGAGGACCCCCGGCCGGGCCGCAGCAGCCCTGGCGGCGCGCGGAGCACCCGCGGCCCAGCCTGGCGCCCCCGCCGCCGGCCGAAGAGGAGACAGGCTCCGGGGGCACTGTTTTGGCCGGCAGTGCGCGGGCCCGATGCGGTCCGCGCCCCCCGAGTCGCCCCGAATGCGGGATCTTGCGGAGGGGGTGGTGGCGGCGGTTGCAAGGTGCTAAGATGGCGCTGGGCCTGGCCGGTCGCCAGGGCTGGTGGCGCAGTTGCTCCGCCGGCGCCATCTTCCCTGGCGGCGCGGGCGGCGCCCTCTGCGGGCGCTGAGGCTCGGGGCGAGGGGACCCGCGCTCGGTGCTGAGCGCCGCCGGCGGGGTCGGGCCTGCGCCGCCTCGTCCTTCCCCGGGCCCGGAGGACAGGGCCGCCGCTGGCGGGAAGGCGAAGGGCCGGGGCGGCGGCGTCCTGCTCCTTCCCGCCGGGGAGGGCGGAGGGGCTGCGGTCCGGCCAGGCGCCGGTGGGGTGCGGGTTCCCGGCCGCCCTCTGCGGCCTCACTCCGGCCGGTTTGTCGCCCCTGGCCCGGCCGGGGCAGGGCATGGAGGCTTTTCCTTCGCCCTCTCCCAACTAATTTGGAGAGTGGAGCGAAACCAGGTTACAAAATTGCAACAACAAAAAAAGTCAGGAGAATGTCTGTCTGCCTTCCAGTAACGTGGCTCTCTGTAGTTACCCTACATTCGTTTTATTTTTTTAGTTGGTTGTATTTTAAAATAACCCTGGAGAGACATTTATCTAGTTGTCAGATTGTGGGAAGGTAATGGGCTCCAGTGATTTGAAACTTCTTGTTGGCCGTCATAGTACCTATTCCCAACGGTAGTAAATTGAAAGAGCTCTGATCTGAAAAATTAAACTGGGTTTGAAACACTCCCAGACTTTTTTCTTTCTCTTCCTCCAAAAACAAAAACTGCCCTGTGTTCTGAGTAGTCTCTTATCACTCACTATAAGGCTTCTCAGTTCCCTAACTCACTAACTGGTTAAAGTGTTTCCTTAAAAGCATCCATATAAGTATCTGTTTTGCAGTAGCTCCATATTAACAAAAGTGTAGGTTTTAACTTTGTTATAATTGTTACTGAAAAGATTGTTGGGAGGAGGGAAAAGTCTGCAAAGCTTTGATCTCTTCAGTCCACAGAGATGGATAAAAGTAACATAGTGGCAACAGTGAGTGTGTGCTGTGTTGTTTTTTTTTAAATCCACTGTATGATAACTCTGAGAACTGTGCTTGGTGCTTTATTTAATTCCAATTTATCATATCAGCCCTGCAATACTGATTTTATTCTTTCTTTACCAGGGAGGAAACTAAGATAGACAAAATGTTCAAGATCTTGCAGATTTAAGTGGTAGAATTGACATTGGATCCCAAAAACCAATGTTCTTGGCTCTGCACCTAAGGTTTCCAAATCTGAGCAGTAGAATCCACTGGGGAGATATTTTTCAAGAGATTTGCAACATCACCTCTTTGTTATTTGTTAGGGCCAGTTTTTTCAAAAGGTTTAGTGTGTTAGACAGTCTGAGTTTTAAGCTGACTTTTCAACTTGATGCCCCTTTTTTTTTAAAATAAATTATTTTTCTTTATTGATTCTTAGGAAGGGAGAGGGAGAGAGAGAGATAGAAACATCATGAGAGAGAACATCGATTGGCCGCCTCCTGCATGCCCCCCACTGGGGATAGGGCTCACAACCTGGGCATGTGCCCTGACGGGGAATCCAACCAGCGACCTCTTGGTGCATGGGTCGACGCTCAACCACTGAGCCACAGCAGTCGGGCTCAACTTGATGCCCTTAACTGAATATGTAGCATCAGTGTTTTGCCAAAGCTCTCCAGGTGATTCCGGTGTGCCGCAGATACCATTCAGAATATCACTGTGCTACACTGCACTGTGCTGCTGGCTGTTTTTTTAATTGAACCCAGAGACTTGGTCCATATCATTCTGAGTAGCAGTGTATGGCTTGCATCATTCTCATTTTTATTTTTCTCCTGTAGCTGCCATTTATCAAAGTGTCAAAACTATTTTCTTACAGAAAGAAGGCTGTTAGGTATCCTAAGACTTTAAAAACCTATGATCTCATTCTATTGAGAAGTTAAATAACATACAGGCTTCTAGGTCTAGATGGGCCATCTGGTTTATTCAAGACAGTAACAAAAATAGAATTGAATCTGAGATTGATAAAGAAATTAGGAATAGGGTAGAAAAGATCCTAAAATAGAAGCCTAGAGATAAATCCTTAGAATAAAGGGTTTTTTCCCCCCTGAATTTTGAATTTTATCTTTTGGGTTTGAGGAAGTAGGATGGGGAAATTATTCTAAACATGAGACCTGACAAGAAAAGTATGCATGAAGACACAGGTCAGGAAGAAACATCAGAACCAGTGGTGTTGACTAGCCAGCCTGACCAAAATGAGAACCAAGTCAGTGATGAAATCATTAACTTCTTTGGAGCAAGGACTACGTACTTGACTTATTTTGTGCTTTCCTGTCTTTATTCTCAAATCACTGTTGTGTTTAATAATTGCTAGGGGAAATGGTTGAAAACTTTGATTTTTTGAGTAGAAATTATATGTCCACATTTTTAAAATTCTGTATGGAGCAGCTATTGAAGACCTGTGTGCAGTCCATGTACAGTCTAGACCGGTGGGTGGGTGGAGTTCTAGTCTTTGCCTGTTTGGCTTCTCTACCCTTGTTTTTCATGGTAAATGCCAAAGTAATTATATTCTTTGACTAAAATCCAATATAGCTTGAAAGGAAGGGAAATCTAAAATAACCCTGCTTAGAAGGAAAGAGTAGCATCTTTATTTTAAAGTAGCCTTTAGTGGAATTCAAGACAAGTCCAGCCAGTGTGGTTCAGAGGTTAAGCCTTGTGTCGCAGGTTCGATTCCTGGTCAGGGCACATGCCCAGGTTGCAGGCTCAATCCCCAGTGGGGGGGAGGCATGCAGGAGGGGGCCTATAGATGTTTCTCTCTCTTCGATGTTTCTGATGTTTTCATCTCCCTCTCCCTTTTTCTGTCTTTCTAAAAATCAATAAAAATATATTTTTTTAAAAGACAAGACCTCTGCCCTCATGGAATTTGCAGCACAGTGGGGAAAACAGAAAATAAACAAATGGTCAAGATAATTACAGATTAAGAAAAATGATTAGAAGTTAATTAGCTACTGAATCTAAAAAGACTTGTGGGAAATGACTGGCTAGTAAGAGTCAAGGAGCATCCCTTTGAAGAGGTGACATTGAGCTGGGACTTGAAACATAAGCTTGTGCTAGCCATGGGAAAGCTGGGGAGACATTCCTGGCCTGGGAACAAGTGCAAAGACCAGAAAGGCCCAGTAGGTCATGGGTCTTAGAACAGAGAGGAGCGGGAGGAGTATGGACTGAGATGAAATGGAGTTGGAGAGAGCCTGTAGGGCCTCTTGTATTACAGTACAAGGAGTTTAGGATTTTATTTAATGAGAATGAGAAGCTTTTGAAGGGCTTTAATTGGGGGCAGTGATTTGTTTTTGTTTTTAAAGCTCACTGGCTACTATGTGAAGCAAGAGGAAGCAAGAGGCTACTGCAGTAGTCAGCTGGAGCTTGTTATTTTTTTTTTTTAATTTCTTTATTGATTTTATATATATATATAGAGAGAAATATCAATGAGAGAGAACATCGACTGGCTGCCTCCTGCATACCCCCACTGGGGATTTGGCCCATAACCTGGGCATGTGCCCTGACCGGGAATTGAACCAACGACCTCTTGGTGCGTAGGTCGATGCTCAACCAGTGAGCCACACCTGCTGGGCTGGAGCTTGTTATCTTAACAAGTACAGTGGCAGTGGAGATGGAGCTAGGAGATATATTCTGGAGGTGGTCAGAAGTATTTGCTTAATGGATTGGCTATGGAAGGAGAGGAATCCAGGATGCCTTCAGGCTTCTGGCCTATGCCTTGGGGGCTGATGGTGCTGTTGCTGGTTGGAGAAGACTGGAAGAGGACAGGTGGGGAGGGGTGAATAACAAGCATTCTAGGTGGAACCGGCTATGTTTTTTTAAATATTTGTGAGACATCCAAGTGGAAAGTCAAGTAGGCAATGAATATTCAAGTCGAGCTGAGAGGAGTGGACATAAATTTTGGGATTCACTAGCACACACATGGTACGTCATGAAACTGGTTAAGATTATTTGTGATCATAGAGGCCTTAAGATCAAGCCCTAAAACACTTCCAGTGAGTAAAGGAGACAGAAGTTTTGGCCATTAAAGTGGGAGAGTGAGTTACCCTTTTCAAGAAAGGGGCTGGTCCCTCTGCCAACTGCTGCTGAGAAGTAAACAGTGAGGATAGAGAAATGTCCACTTGGACTTGGCAATGTGGAGGTGGCTGTTTGACAAGTAGTCTTAGTGGCATATGGGGCTGGGAGCCAGGTTGGAACTTACTGAGAGAATGGCAAGTGAAGCAAATGTAGACCGCTTGTTGAGGAGGTTTTTGTAAAGTGGAGACAGGAACAGCACAGCAGTGATTGGGGAGAGAAGTGGGGTCAAAGACCCTTTTTTAAAAAAATGATGGGATGGCCCTGGCCGATTTGGCTCAGTGGTTAGAGCGTTGGCCTGTTGACTGGAGAGTCCTGGGTTCAGTTCCCGCTAAGGGCACATACCTCGGTTGCAGTTTGTCCCCAACCCTGATTGGGGTCGTGTGGATGGCAACCACTCGATGTGTCTCTCTCACATCGATGTTTCTCTCTCTCTCTCTCTCTCTTCCTCTCTCCCTCCCGCTCTATCTGAAGATAAATGCAAAAATGTCCTCAGGTGAGGATAAAAAAAAAAAAAAAAAAAGATGGGATGCCCTGGACGGTTTTGCTCAGTGGTTAGAGCATTGGCCCTCGGACCAAAGAGTCACAGGTTCGATTCTGGTCAAGAGCACGTACCTCAGTTTCGGTTCAGTCTCCAGCCCTGGTTGGGGTCTTGTGGGAGGCAACCAATCGATGTGTGTCTCTCACCCTCCCTCCCTCCCAACTCTGTCTGAAAATAGATGGAAAAATATCCTCGGGTGAGGATTAAAAAAAAAAAAAATTAGTTTAGCCCAGCCAGTGTGGCTTAGTGGATTGGGCGTCGTCCCATGGACTGAGAGGTCCTGGTTCGATTCCTGGTCAGGGCACCTGCTTGGGTTGCAGGCTCAATCCCCAGCCCATCGATGTTTCTATCTCTCTTTCCCTTCCTCTCTCTCTGAAAAACAAAACAATAAAAACATATCATATATATAGATATAAAATGATGGGAAATAGAAGAGCATGTTCAAATAGGCTGAGAGTAGCTGATAGAGAGGGAGAGACTAAGGCAGAGGAGAGGTAAGACTACCAAAAGAGCAGAATTCTTGAGAAGGTGAGAAGGAATTCAGAACGGAAGAGGGTCTGCCTTCGGTGGGAACAAGAAGACTTGCAGTAATGGGAGAAGCAGAGAATATGGGCACAAGTGCGAGGTTTATGAAATGGAGGTAGAGCACATGGTTTTTATTTTCTCAGTGAAGTCTGAGGCAAGGCTAGCAACTTAAAGGAAGAAGGGGTGTGGGTGGTTTGAGGAGACGGACACCTCAGTTCAGACAGCAGGACAGTAAACTCACTGGAAACCGAGGTAGTGCTGCTGGGCATTATTGAATGCCTGGCTGTAGCTTGGGGTCTGAATTTAAAGTGAAACCAGTCAGCCGTGTTAGTTGTATGGTTTTCTACCAGGGACCTTCAGCTGTTACAAAGGAAACAACAGGCGGACGAGCAGTTTAACCAGGATTGAAGTTTTGCCTCCCAAGTGTGACAGGAAGAGAGGAGCTGGAAGCGGAGGCTGGTTGCAGTGGTGGGCCTTGGACCGTTAGCTCGGTCGCAAAGCAAGAGCAGCTAATGGGGGTGGGGCCGTGCATTTAACCATGAAAATCGTTTTTGGTTAAAAATAAGTTAGTGGATACAGAATTTCAATTCAGGATAATGAAGTTCTGGAGCAGAATAGTGGCAACAGTCACCCAACAAAGAATGTACTTTAATGCCACTGAACTGTACACTTAAAATGGTAAGTCGTATATTTTACCACAGTAAAAGAAGAATTAACATTTAAACATTGTGGCAGGTACATATGTTATTTGCATACTGCCTTGGACTATTTGCAAAGTACTGTATTATCTATGGAAGAAAGTAGCTTTAGAAACCAAATCTCAAATTACTGAGACTAAGGAGAAAGTATTCCCTCATATCATGGTCCCCAACTTGAGTATGTGGACCAGTCACCTATAGAAAGAGCTTCTGGGGTGGGACCCACTAATCTTATGTTATTTCTTTGTTCACTGATTTATTTTAAGCATTTAGCATAGCATTTAAATCCTCACTTGAGGATATTTTTCTATTTATCTTCAGCTAGAGTGGGAGGGAGGGAAAGAGAGAGAAAGAGACATCAATGTGTGAGAGACAAATTGAATGGCTGCCTCCTGCCCGACCCTGACCAGGGCCGGGACAAACTGCAACTAAGGTTCGTGCTCTTGACTGGAATCGAACCCACGACTCATTGGTGTGTGGGCTGATGCTCTAACCGCTGAGCCAAACCAGCTAGGGCTTAGCATAGCATTTAAAACAAGTTGGGCACTCAGTAAACATTTTCTGACTAAGTACTTAGAGAAGCCAGGTGTATCAGAATGATGAGAACCAAAGGGAAACAGGTTTTAGAGATAGGTGGAGATCAGCAGTGCCTTATACTAGTAGAGGGATATGTGAGAAAAAGAGTAAGAAAGACCATTGGATGTGATTATTAGCGTTTGACATTCTGATCTCTGCAGATGGTGAGAAAAATCAGATTATTTGTTGGGTAGAGAGGGAGAGAAATAAGTTTCTTTTTTCTTTTTTTAAAATTGAATTTATTGGAGTGACTGGTTAATAAAATTATATTCAAACAACCGCCCAGCCAGTGTGGCTGTGAATTGAGCATCGTCCCATGGACTGAGAGGTCCCGGTCGATTCCCGGTCAGGGCGCATGCTGGGGTTTTGGGCTTGATCCCCAGTAGGGAGTGTGTGGGAGGTAGCCAATTGATGTTTCTCTCCCTTCCTCTCTAAAAAATAAAAATAAAAACATACTAAATAAAGATTCAAACAATACCAACTGGAAGTGTGTAGCATGCCTCTTACCCTCCCTTTCTTCGTTCTTTCCTCTGAATCTGCTGTCATTCACCTTTTCATGAGGTTCCTCTGTTCCCTAATTGTCTATAGAATAAGTAATAGTAATGTGAAATTAGAGAGTAGGAGAGTAGGGTAGATGATAGGACTCAAAATAGATGTCTACAATCTTCACTGCGATTTTAGCAAGGACATGTCAGGGGAAGAGGCAGAAGGTTTTGAGTTTAAGGAGAGAGGAGTAAATTTGCAGAATGTATCAGATGTGGGGGGAAATGGATAAAAGAAATGGTTCTTAGCTGTGGTGAGGCAGTGTGAATTAGTAACACCAGATCCATCTGCATGATTTGTTTCTCATGTGATGAATAGCATTCTATAGCAGAAATGGGAAGTACAGTGGGGCGGGGGGGGGGTGGCATGGCAGAAGTGGTGGGGTTGTTAAACAAATGTGAAGAGTGCGAGAGCTCACAGAAAACAAATGGAGTGTGGACTTTAAAGGAAAGCCCTAAATTGGAAACCTTGTAAGTGGTATCTCGCCGAATGGAGATGGAGCCCTGGATGTGGCTCTGCTGGGGTGGCTTGTCCATTTGGAGTGCAGTTCAAGAGAGCTCAGAGGCTGTTCACATATGCTGTAAGGGAAGCTGAAAGAACGGGGTCTTGGGGAGAAGCAGCTGGGGGCTTTGATCTATTTTTTTTTCCTTACCTCATATGTGCTTCCATTCAGGAAAAGATCCTGAGAGCTCCCTGTACCAGGTCCCCTTAATCCTAATAAAATTCAACTTATATAGTTGTGATGTTTAAATTATAAATTTCTTTTAAATAAAGTTATAAATTGAACATTTTCTCTTTGTGTGGGTTCTTTGGCTATCTTGAAAACACACTTATATATCTGAAATTAAAACTCTGGGTGGGAATGAGGTCTGAAAGGTTGCCTTTCTAGAAAAGGCTTATTTCAGTTCAACCAAAATCCAGGTCGCTTCATTGTATCATCGGCAATTAAACTTTGTTTCCTAACTTGTGATTGAAACATTTTTACAAGGGGGAAAAAATATGGAGGGAAAGAGAAATAATATTTGTTGAACCTTAATATTATTTTAAGCCCTGATGGGCTTAATATTAAATTTTGACAAGAACCCTGTAGATCGGTTTTGTCTTTATTTTCTAGATAATAAACCTGAGGTTTAGAAAGAATAAATATGGTTACATCACTACAGGTCACAGCTGGTATTTAAATATACTGCAGACCCATACATTTTGCCATTGGTATTAAGCCCATGTATAAAATTTAATCTATAAATGACTGCCTACTAGGTAAATAAACATTATGAGGTCTTAAAATTGGATGACTTTTGTTTTAATAGGAGGAACAGAGAAAAGCAGTGATTTAATGGCTAAATAAAAATTGTGCCCAAAGAGCCCGGCTGGTGTGGCTCAGTGGATTGAGCATCATCCCATGGACTGAGAGAGGTCCTGGTTCGATTCCTGGTCAGGGCACATGCCCAGGTTTCGAGCTTAATCCCCAGCAGGGGGTGTGCAGAAGGCAGCCAATTGATGGTTTCTGACGTCCATGTTTCTATCTCTCCAAAAAATTAATAAAAATATATTTTTAAAAAATTGTTACCAAAGAAAACAGAATCTGCCCTGGCCAGTTTGGTTCAGCGGTTAGAGCGTTGGCCCGTGGACCAGAGAGACCCCGGTTGGGAACGTACCTTGGTTGCAGTTTGTCCCCGGCCCGGTTGGGGTTGTATGGATGGCAACCAGTCGATGTTTCTCTCTCTCTCTCCCTCCCGCTCTATCTGAAGATAAATGCAAAAATGTCCTTGGGTGAGGATGAAAAAAAGAAAAGAAAACAGAATCTACTTAGGTAGATAGTCAAATTTTAGGTCAAAGCAGTCATTTTGCCCCTTCTGCAGATAACTCAGTTTTTATTTGCATAATATGGTGAGTCAAACATGGGGACCATTGTAGCTCTATATTTGGTAGCAATCAGGGATTATGAATCAGATCTTTCACTTAAAAATCCTAATTGGAAAAGAAAATCTTTTAAAAATAAGACCTCATTTAAAATTGATATTGTGTAGCTCACGTTCTTGTGTTTGAAATATTGTCAATGTAAACACAGTAATTATAGTACAGATTTGGGTGGGAAGTATTTAAAATATACTAAGTGTGAGTTACTATAAAGAAACATTTTTATTTTTATTATTTATTAATTAATTTATTTTTTTATCCTCACGCGAGGACATTTTTTCATTTTTTGTTCAGATAGAGTGGGAGGGAGAGAGAGGAAGAGAGAGAGAGAGAGAGAAACATCGACATAAAAGTGACACATCAAGTGGCTGCCACCCACACGACCAACCAGGGCCGGGGACAAACTGCAACCGAGGTACGTGCCCTTAGCGGGAACTGAACCCGGGTCTCTCTGGACCGCAGGCCGACGCTAAAGAAACATTTTTAAAAGGCCATATTGTAGGTTGAATATAAGGCACATTTACTCAGTTGTGACCAGTGAGATAACATGTCAAAACAAACTATTTTTTTCTTTTACTCTACTTCCTGATAGGCCACAGTAGTAAAATATCTAGAAACATTCTCACTGAGGATTCCTGAGTTCATTTGGGCTGATTCAGAGCTCTTGAGCGTTGTGTTGCTCACTGAATAGTCTGAAGCAGTTCTTCATGCAAGGCTGCAAGAACTAACTTGAATTTTCCTCCTTGCCCAGTGAGAACCAACCCTTTCACTACTTATTAGTGGTAAGCCTAATTTAGGGAGATGAGGAATTTCAAAATATTGTGGTAAGTGTATTGTGGGAGAGAATTTCAAAATTTGTTATGAAGACTAAATATTTTGAACATGAGTAAGGAGTATTGAGACTGCTATTGTATGTATTGAAATCAACCAAAGATATAAATCATTTATCTGATTTCTTAAGTTTTATTTTAGAATTGGTATTCAACGCTCCTTAGAAACTATTTTATAGCGTTTGAGCCACCCCCAACAGTGGATTTTTAGCAATATTTTTTCCCTTTTTATTGAATTTATTGGGGTGACACTGGTTAACAAAATTATACACGTTTCAGGTGCACAGTTCCACAACACATCATCTGTACACTGTATTGTGTACTCATCACCCCAGATCAAGTCTCCAGTCACCATTTATTCCCCACATACCCTCCTCCACCTCTCCCATCCCCCCCTCACCCCTGCAACCCTCACACTGTTGTCCCTGGATGAATTTTCTCTCTTTTTTTCTCAAGTCCCAGCCCCCAGCCCTTAGCAATAATCTTTAAAGCCTTAATCATCTCTCTTGAATTAAAAAGAAGCCATAGTTGTTGACTAAACTTAGTTTTAGTGCAGTGTACGTGAAAGTTTTGCAAATATAGTTTAGAGTCGTTTCTAATTCTTTTCAGAAATAATTTCTTAATAAATAGTACAACTAGATAAACTTGGATGCCATTTCAAGAGATTAAATTTAAAATCTTTATATTTGTTTTTGGCAAACAAAGGTATTACATACAAAGTTAAAATTAATATCAAAGAAAATTTTCTCAAGTAAATTTTAGTTTTTTAAATTGGACTTAACCTGGGAGGCAGAATAGATTTTTTTCTAATGTGGAAAAATGTCTTTAAATTTAAAAGTGATGCTTTCCATGTATAGAGAAAGTTATTTTTTTTAATCCTCACCCGAGGATATTTTCCCATTGGTTTTTTATTTATTTACTTACTTTTTTTAGAGAGAGTGGAAGGGGAGGGAAGGATTGGTTGCCTTTTGCATGACCTCGTCCAGGGGCCAGGGATGGAACCTGCAACCCAGGTACATGCCATTGACCAGAATTGAACCTGAGACCCTTTGGTCTGCAGGCCGATGCTCTAACTGCTGAGCCAAACTGGCTAGGGTGAGAAAGTTATTTTTTAGTGTGTGTGTGTTTATTTGGAAGTATTTCTTTTAGGATTTAGAATAAATGAGTGTTGCTCTATTTAGATTTCATTTAACTCTGATGTTTCCTAGACGTGCAAAGAAATATATTCAGAAATAGTTTGGTTTATTCTTATTTCCCATTTGTATTCTGATTCTCCAGACCTGTGAGACTGTTAGGAGCGGAGAGATCCATGAAAGTCCAACCCCTTTTCTCTATGTGTGATCACACTTTAAAAAGGGAGATTTACAACTGGATGTGTTTGGAGCTGCTTCTAGCCATAGACCTCAGGTTACTTTTTTTTATTTACAATTTTTAAAATTTTTTTTTAAACATCTTTATTGTTGAATGTATTACAGATGTCCCCTCTTTTTCCCCCCATTTACCAATGGGAACCAGTCCCACCCCCCTCCTGCCTTCCCCACACTACTGTCTATGTCCATTGGTTATGCATATATGCATAGAAGTTCTTTGGTTTATCTCTTCCTGCCCTCCCTCCCCCCTTCCCTTTGAGGTTCCTCAGTCTAACAACCAATTTATACTTCTTAATTCTTTCACCCATCCCCTCAGCCCCCTCCCATCTGACAAGCAACAAAAAGTTCTCTGTATCTGTGAGTCTGTTTTTGTTCTGCTTGCTCATTTTATTTGTAGATTCAATTGTCGATAGATATGTATTCATTGCCATTTTATTGTTCATATTTTTGTTCTTCTTCAAGAAGACCCTTCAACATTTCATATAATACTGGTTTCATGGTGATGAACTCCTTTAGCTTTTTCTTACCTGGGAAACTCTTGATATGTCCATCGATTCTAAATGATAGCTTTGCAAGATAGAGTAATCTTGGTTGTAGGTCATTGCTTTTAATCACTTTGAATATTTCTTGCCATTCCCTTCTGGCCTGCAAAGTTTCTTCTGAGAAATCAACTGACAGTCTTATGGGAACTCTCTTGTAGGTAACTAACTGCTTTTCTTTTGCTGCTTTTAAGATTCTCTCTTTCTTTTGAACCTTTTGCATTTTGATGATGATGTGTCTTGGTGTGGGCCTCTTGGGGTTCATCTTGTTTGGGACTCTGTGCTTCCTGGACTTGTATGTCTGTTTCCTTCACCAAGTTAGGGAAGTTTTCTGTCATTATTTTTTCAAATAGGTTTTCAATTTCTTGCTCTCTCTTTTCTCCTTCTGGCACCCCCATGATGAGAATGTTGGCACACTTAAAGTTGTCCCAGAGGCTCCTTACACTATCCTCATTTTTTTTTTTTTTTTGATTCTTTTTTCTTTTTGCTGTTCTGATTGGGTGTTTTTTCTTCCTTATATTCCAAATTGATGGTTTGCTTCTTGGTTTCACCTACTCTACAATTGATTCCCTGTAAATTATTCTTTATTTCAGTTAGTGCATCCTTCATTTCTGACTAGTCATTTTTTATGTTGTTGATGTTCTCACTAAGTTCCTTGAGCATCCTTATAACCAGTGTTTTGAACTCTGCATCTGATTGATTGCTTATCTCCATTTCGTTTAGTTCTTTTCCTGGAGTTTTGTTCTGTTCTTTCATTTGGTACATGTTTCTTTGTCTCCTCATTTTGGCTGCTTCCCTGTGTTTGCTTCTGTGTATTAGGTAGAGTTGCTATGTCTCCTTGGCTTCGTAGGGTGGCCTGTTGTAGTAGGTGTCCTGTAGGGTCCAGTGGCACAGCCTCCCTGATCACGCCAGCTGGGCCCTCAAGGTGCACCCCTAGTGTGCACTGTACAGTTGTCCCTCGCCACTTTGCGCTTCTTCGCGGCTTCACTTTATTGTGGTTTTTTCAAATATATTCATTAAAAAGTTCATTGAGACAGTGAAAATGATACAGCACACGCTCGGTTGTCTGAGTCAATTATACACCCCTGTATTACAATTAAAATTACTGTACGTATGGACTGTAGGCCTATGTATTGGAGCACCCCAGGAATCCTTCAACGCCAGGTGCAACCGCTAGAGTCTGGAACGGATTAACCGTGATAAACGATGGACGACTGTACACCCTTCTGTTGTAATTGAGTCTTGATTGCTGTTGGCACGTCAGTGGGAGAGATTTACTCAGGCTAATCAGCTGCAAGGACTGGACTGACCACTGGTCTCTGACTCCCTTTGAGGATCAGCTGTGCAGGGCCCACCACACAGAGCAAGACTTACTTCAGCAGGGCTCTGGTACCCACTGAGTCCACTCATTAAGTGTGTCACTTGTGGAGGTGGTTGGGTGGTGGTGTTTCGATGTGGTCTGAAGCTGTCCACTGGGTGTGCTGGCTCTGGGGCAAGGTTAGCCACTTCCTGTGTCCTACCCGGGGCCACCAGGCATAAGCTACAAAGTGATCTGCCAATGGCTGCTTCTTGTGCTGGGCTTGGAGGTGCCCAGGCAAAGCCAAGCTGTGAACCAAGGCTGGCTGCTTCTAGTGCTGGGCCTGGGGCCACTTAACGAGAGGTTTGGGGCTCGCTGAGACCAGATGCTGCTAGTTTGAGAGATTTTAGGAAAATCTGAAGCAGGATCCAAGACAGGCCAACCCTCTGGTAAAGCCATTAGAAACATCTTGGATGGTCCTGAAAGCTGGGTGGAGCAGGGCCTCAGGGAATCACCAGAGCAGAGCAAACAGTGTGAGCCAGGTTGCTGGAGTCCCAGATATGGCGGCGTCTGCCGCCCCTGGGAAGGGCTCACCGAAGGAACACCGGCCTCCTACAAGTCTGTCCAGGAGAAAGCTGCCCCTCCAGCTGTAGCCCAATGCCAAACAACTCAGTTCTTACCCGTATGTTACTGGTGCCTTTCAAGCTGCCTCCCCAATGCTGGAGCCCAGAAGGTCTGTGCGCGGGCCCTTTAAGAGGAGCTGCCTGGGGCTCCAGCAGCCTCAGCCTCCCTCAGCCTCAGTTCCCGCTGGTTTTCCAGCCAGAAGTGATGGGGACTTCTCTTCCTGGCACTGGAACCCTGAGCTGGGCGCCTGGTGTGGGACGGGGACCCCTCACTCCTCAGGGAGGACCTTCACAGCCAAGGTATCCCTCCTGATTTTTATCCGCCACACGTGGGTGTGGGACTAGCCTGTCCCCACCTCCGCCCCTCCTACCAGTCTTGGTGTGGCTGCTGCTTTAATCTCGTAGCTGTAGGACTTCCATTCAGCTCGATGTCAGGCGGTTCTGAATGATGGTTGTTCTATAGTTTAGTTGTAATTTTGATGTGGTTGTGGGAGGAGGCGATACCGCGTGTACCTACGCCGCCATCTTGACCGGAAGTCCCTATTTACAAATTTTAAAACTATTTTACTTGTTTCTCTTTATTAGTCTGACTTTATATGTCATGTGATATGTACTTAGAATTATTTTTTGTTACGGCATATATTATGTAGGTGCAACCATCTGAAAGTAAATGTCCAGAGAAGAATACAGAGAAAAATGAAATTTGGGTAGCCACGTTGTTTGAAGGAGAGGGGTGCGGAGAACCGAACTGACTTGGAAGCGTAGAATGGGCATCGTGCCACGCAGAACACACCAGAGAAAACGGTTACCTTTTATATGATATTTTATGAATACTAATATATCACTATCCATTCTTTTTTTTTTCTTTTTTTGCATTTATCTTCAGATAGAGTGGGAGGGAGAGAGGGAGGGAGAGAGAGAAACATCGATGTGAGAGAGACACATCGAGTGGCTGCCACCCACACAACCCCATCTGGGCCGGGGACAAACTGCAACCGAGGTACATGCCCCTTAGCAGGAACCGAACCCGGGACTCTCTGGTCCGCGGGCCAACGCTCTAACCGCTGAGCCAAACCAGCCAGGGCTCACTATCCATTCTTTTCACATTTGTACTATCACGTTCAAGTTTTAAGGTTGGGGTAGACGTATAATCAGCCAAGAACTTAGAGCAGTGGCGCAGGGGTCTGTGTCAGGCTCCCCTCCAGCCCCACAGGGAGCTGTGCTGCAGCCAGCTGCCCGAGAAGGTCATCCAGTGTCAGAGCCTTGTCTACGCTGTGCTCAGGAGTACTTTAGTTCTCTAATATACATGCAGTATAAATTTAGACCAATTGTTTTATAGAACACATTTTCTTACGTGTTATTACAGTTAGATGCTCCCCAGCTAAAACTTTGTTATTGCTAGATCAAACAGTGTGACATAGCCCTGGCTGATTTGGCTCAGTGGTTAGAGCGTCAGCCCGTGGACCAATGAGTCGCAGGTTCAATTCTGGTCAAGGGCACGTACCTTGGTTGTGGTTTGCCCCCAGCCCTGATTGGGGTTGTGTGGGAGGCAACCAGTCCATGTGTCCCTCTCATGTCGATGTTTCTCTCTCCCTCTCTCTCCTTCCCTCCCACTCTATCTGGAGATAAATAGAAAAATATCCTCAGGTGAGGATTTTTTTTTAAAAAGTGTGACATAAAACCTATTTGACATTAATTTTTGTTTTTGTCACGTTACATAAATTTCCAGTTCATAATTATTTTTTAAAGTATGTTCTGTGTTTCAAATCAGCCTTACTATCAAAATGTTACCTTGAGCTTGACCCTCAAGAATGTCTTCAGGATACAAGATGCTGTAAGTCACAAAGCAAATATTTTCAGAGCGTGACATGGATTTGATATAATGTATGTGCATTATATACACACACCTTTAAAATATTTGCATCCTTTAAGATGAATTTAAAATTAAATGTTTGAGTTTTTTCTTATATCATACTGCTTTCCAGAATTTCTTTTCTAAATGGAATTTGAAAAACTATTACTGTAATTATCTAATATGAAAGTAAAAGGCACTGCCTTGATATTTCATCATCAAATATTTATTAAGTCCTAGTTTTGTACAGGGCACTTGGAGAGTACAGGAACACATAATCTCGCTAGGTGGTTAATAGGTAACAGAAAAATACACGACAGTATGTGGCAAGTGCCAAATGAGTGGTACAAGTGAGAGCAAAGGAGAGAGTCTTTGACTGTATGAATAATGGATGGATGCTTGAGACCATCCATCCATCATTCATACAGCAAATACTGTTGAGCACCTAATGTGTGCCAGGTACTACTTTAGGTTCCAGGTTGCCTCAGTGAACCAAAGACCTGTTCTCATGGGAGGACAGACAATAAACCTAAGTGAACTTTGTAGTAAGTCATAGGGAGAAAATAATGCAAGATGAGGAAGATGTGAAGTGCTGAGTGGTGGGAAGGGGTCATGGTAGGTCATGATCTTATGAGCAGAGACTTGAAGAAAGTAAGGGGTGAGCCTGAGGATATCTGAAGAAACAGCATTCCAGGCAGAGAGCAGCCAGTGCAAAGGGCCTGATACATGAGCGTGCTTGGTGAGTTCAGGGCATGGCAATTCAACAAGGGCTAGAATCAGGGGTCAGAGAGATGGGGGTTAGGGGGGAGAGTTGTGTAGGGTTTCACATAGAAAAGGATTTTTTAAAAAGATTTTTAATTGATTTTTAGAGAGGAAGGGGGAGAGAAAGGGAGAAGCATTGATGCAAGTGCAAAACATCGATTGGCTGCCTCCTGCACGCTGCCTACCAGGGATGGAGCCTGCAACCTGGGCATGTGCCCTGATCGGCATTGAACCGGCAACCTTTTGGTGCACGGGAGGACGCCCAACCAACTGAGCCATACCGGCCAGGGCTAGAAAAGGATTTTGAGCATAGGAAAGGATTTTGATTTTTACCATAAGGGAAATGGAGATACATTGGAGGGTTTCGATTTGTGTTTTAAGGCCTACCCTGGAGTCTGTTTGAGAATAGATTGTAGGGAGTAAAAGGAGAGCAGAGAGACCAGATGGGAGATGATAGCTTGGACTAGGGAGATGGCGGTGGAGGCTGTATGTGGTTGAAATCTGGATCTATTTTGGAAGTATAGTCAATGGCATTTTTAAAAATGTGATCCTCACCCAAGGATATGTTTTATTAATTAGAGAGAGAGAGAGAGAGAGAGAGAGAGAGAGAGAGAGAGAGAAACATCAGTCGGTTGCCTCCTGTATGTGCCCTGACCAGGGATTGAACCGCGACCCTTTTTGGTGTACTGAACGACGCTCTAACCAACTGAGCCACCCCACCGGGGCTCAGTAGCATTTCTTGATGGATGGGGTGTGGGGCATAGAGAACGAGCAGTCAAGGGTTACATCTGGGAAATGGAATTTGAACTGAAACCTAAAGGAATTTGTTGACCAGGAGATGGCATAAGCAGAGGAATTTAGGTGGGAAAGAACTAAATTAGGTGAGGTGTGTATGAGAGGTGCGGGACAGTGAGGAAATTTCTTTGGATGGAGTGAGAAGTTTATAAAAAGAGAGGAAAAGTAAAGGAAGGCTGGGAAGGGACATTGGGATCAATTTGTGAAGTGCTCTAAATGCAAAGCCAAAGTATTTGAATTTTCCCCTCACTTATTAATAAATCATAAAAGTTTTACAAAGAAAGAAGCATTGTAGTTAATAGCTTTGGAACCAGACAGATCTGAATTCCAACTCTTGTTCTTTTCCTTGCTGTGCTGTCTTGAGTAAATTACATAACCTCTCGGGGGGGGCGGGGGGCTGTGCCTCAGTTACTTCGTCTGGATTGAGATTTACCTTTCAGAGGGAGTTTGTAAGGATTAAATGAGATCATGTATATAAAACATAAACATAGCTTTGACCGGTTTGGCTCAGCGGTTAGAGTGTCACCTGCGGACCAAAAGAGTCACGGGTTCGATCTCCGACCCCAGTTGGAGTCGTGTGGGAGGCAACCAATTGATGTATCTCTCTCATATAGATGTTTCTCTCTCTCCTTCCCTCCCTGCCTTCCAGTCTATCTTAAAAAAAAAAAAAAAAAAAAAAAATTAGTGGAAAAGTTTCCTTGGGTGAGGATTAAAAAAAACATAAAACATAGTGCTTGACCCATTTGGGTCTATCACTGTTTTTAAAATTATTATTGTTATAAAAAAGTAATATTAAAGCACTGTTTAATTAGACTTTTCTGCTAACAGTGAATGAATTAATGGCCCCCTTAGAAAATAAAATAGACTTTTTGTCTAAAGTGAACTATGCCTGTCCGCCAATATTTCCTTCCAGTACTGGGCATTGCCCCTTGAAATTCCTGTTAGTAGTCTAGCAGTACTTTTATCAAAACAGCAGGGAATGTAACACAGAGTTTTTCCCCAACAACATACTTAGAGATCAAATCTAACAGATTCCCTTCTTGATAGTCCCAGTTTGTTTATTTTTTTAAATATAAAAGAAAAAATTTTTTTCTTTATTGATTTGAGAGAGAGAGGAAGGGAGAAGGAGAGAGAGATAGAGACGTTGATGAGAGAGAACATCGACTGGCCATGTCCTGCATGCCCCCCACTGGGGATCGGGCCCACAACCTGGGCACATGCCCCGACCAACCAGGAATGGAACCAGCGACCTCTTGGTGCATGGGTCAATGCTCAACCACTGAGCCACTCCGGCCAAGTGATAGTCCCGGTTTAGTATAGAAAAGGCTCTGAGAAACTTAGCAGTAGAAATCTGATGTCACTTTAAAACCCAGTTTCCAAAAATTAATGTCCTGATAAACACTGTTCAGCAGAGCACAGGTTTGGAAATTGCTGGGAAAGTGAAGAATAGACTCTCGGCTTTGGTTTCATTTAAAAATAAAAACATACCTTAACAAATAAAATTGACTAAAGAAAAAGACTCAGAATGTTCCAAGGTATTAGTCTCCTTGAGCTGCTGTAACAAAATACCATAGACCTGATGGCTTAAACAACAGAAATTTATTTTCTCACAGTTCTGGAGCCTGGGCAGTCCCAGGTCTGGGTGCCCACTGATTCGGTTGCTGGAAAGGCCCTCTACCTGCTTTGCAGACAGCTGCCTTCTCTCCCATCCCTGCAGAAGCTCTGGTGTCTCTTCCTCTTCTTCTTCTTTTTTTCTTCTTCTTTTTTTTTTATCCTCACCCGGGGACTTTTTTTTTTTTTGCACTTATCTTCAGATAGAGCGGGAGGGAGAGAAGGATGAAGAGAGAGAGAGAGAGAAACATCAACGTGAGAGAGACACATCAAGTGGTTGCCAACCACATGACCCCAACTGGGGCCGGGGACAAACTGCAACCGAAGTACGTGCCCTTAGCGGGAACCGAACCTGGGACTCTCTGGTCCGC
The DNA here is from genome assembly GCA_030848825.1 of Tadarida brasiliensis. Lineage (NCBI taxonomy): Eukaryota > Metazoa > Chordata > Mammalia > Chiroptera > Molossidae > Tadarida > Tadarida brasiliensis. Next base: position 16,006,089 of record CM061262.1, read on the forward strand.
GGGCTGATGCTCTAACCGCTGAGCCAAACCGGCCAGGGCTCTCTTCCTCTTCTTATAAGAGCACCAGTCCTATTGGATTAGGGTCCTACCCTTGTGACCACATTTAACTGTAATAACCAAAGACCCTGTCTCCAAATACAGTCACATTGGGAGTTAGGATTTCAACATACGGCTTTGGAGGGACACAGTTTAGTCCATAGCAGTCACCTCTAGGCTGTGGAATCATAAGTATCTTCATTTTCTTTTCTGTACATTTCTGTACTTTCCAAACTTTATGCAGTTGAGGGTGTTGGGTGAAAAACACTTTTAGATCCCATGTATATGAAGTACCAAAAGTAGTCAAATTCATAGCCACACCAAGTAGAATGGTGATTGCCAGGGGCTAGGGAGAGGGGAAGGGGGAGTTAGTGTTTAATAGGTATAAGGTTACAGTTTTGCAAGATGAGAAGACTTCTGGGGGTGGATGGTGGTGATGGTCGATTGCACAATAATGTAAATTAATGCCACTGAAATGTGTACTTAAAAATGGTATAAGCCCTGGCCAGTTTGACTCAGTGGTTAGAGCATTGGCCCACAGACCAGAGAGTCCCGGGTTCGGTTCCCGCTAAGGGCACGTACCTCGGTTGCAGTTTGTCCCTGGCCCCGGTTGGGGTCGTGTGGATGGCGACCAGTCCATGTGTCTCTCACATTGATGTTTCTCTCTCTCTCTTCCTCCCTCTCTCCCTCTCGCTCTATCTGAAATGCAAAAAAATGTCCTCAGGTGAGGATAAAAAAAAAGGTGTAAGACGGTGAATTTTATTATACACACACATTCCCAGCCACCCCCTTAAAACAAACAAACAAACAAGAAATCTAAAAAATACACAACTTTCTGAGGTAGACTGGGTTTTATTACTAGTTCTGTGCTGAGCTGGTGGTTCTCAAACTTGAGTGTGCATCAGAATTACCCAGGGAGCTTGTTTATCACCTCCCAGTTCTTGGCATTAGGTCTGAGATGGGCCTGAGGATTTGCATTTTAACGAGCTCCCAGGTGACCTAGAGCTGGTCTTGGTTTCCTTGTGTGACAGTGGGTGTGAGCACTGTGAGGCTTCCATGAGCGTGCCTGGTCCAGAAGCTCTCGCGCCAGCTTCCATGTCCTTTTAGCAAATAGTTTACTTGCTTTTATTTTTAAATACTTTATTTTTGGATTTTTTTTTCCTCCATGTAATTAAGGTCATTTTACACAAACATGAAGAAATAACTTATTTTTATAAACATATTAAAATCTTTAAATATGTAAGAGGAATGTAACATTGACTGACTTAGAAAATTAGGATTATTGTAGTCTAATGGCTAGACTAGGGTTATCTTTGGAACTGATTTTTAATATTTAACTTTTTTCGCCCTGGCTGGTTTGGCTCAGCGGTTAGAGCGTCAGCCTGCAGTCCAGAGAGACCCAGGTTCGGTTCCCGCTAAGGGCATGTACCTCGGTTGCAGTTTGTCCCCGGCCCTGGTTGGTTGTGCGGGTGGCAGCCACTCGATGTGTCCCTTTCACGTCGATGTTTCTCTCTCTCTCTCTTCCCCTCTCTCTCCCTCCCACTCTATCTGAACAAAGAATGAAAAAATGTCCTCGGGTGAGGATAAAACAAACAAACAAACAAACAAACAAATATTTAACTTTTTTCCTTTTCCTAATTAAATCTGTGTAGGGGGTGGTATATTCTGGGGAAAATAAGAGTTATGGCAACTCCCTTCCTTACAACCCTCTTTCATAAAAATCCCACAAACAAAATCTCTAAGAAATCCTATATAAATAATTAGGGTAAATATTATTCATACCTCTTTAACTGTTCTTAAATCTTAAAGATTTCCACCTTGTGGCTGTCCATAGGGGCTAACAAAGGGAAAATGAACCTCTAGGTCAGTGTTTTTCATAAATGAAGTTCTATAAGTCTATCAAGTTGTACATATTGTTTTTTAGAATTAAAAAATCTCCCGCTTTGCCAGTGTGGCTCAATGGTTTGAGTATCATCCCATGGACTGAGAGGTCCTGGTTCGATTCCTGGTCAGGGCACGTGCCCAGGTTGCGGGCTCCATCTCTGGTGGGGAGGGTCCAGGAGGCAGCCGATCGATGTTTCTCACATCGATGTTTCTATCTCTCCCTTCCTGTCTCTCTAAAAAATCAATAAAAACATATTTAAAAAAAAAATCTCCCACAGCCCTGGCCAGTTCTGTGGCTCCGTTGGTTGGAGCGTTGTCCCATACACCAAAAGGTGGTTGGTTCGATTTCCTGTCAGGGAACATACCCAGGTGGCAGGTTCAGTCCATCCCCAGTTGGGGCATGTGTGGGAGGCAACCGATAGATGTTTCTCTCTCTCTCTTCCTCTCTCTAAAATAATTTTTTTTTAAATCTCCCGCAAAAATTCAGAAAACAAAGTTCTGTAAGTCTGTAGACCTGAACTGTCCAATATGATGGCCACTAGCCACACATGACTGGTAGCACTTGAAGTGTGGCTAGCACCACTGTGATGTGCTTTAAGTGTGAAGTCACACCAAATTTTAAAGACTTTGTATGAAAAAGGATGTATATATCTCATTAATTTTATATTAGTTAAATGTTGAAATGATTATTTCAATAAATACTAAATAAAAATTTTTTTTATTTAGTCCAAAATATTTTTGCATATCCTGGACTAAACAAAATATATTAAAATTAATTACACTTAGCCCTGGCCAGTTTGGCTCAGCGGTTGGAGCGTTGGCCTGTGGACCAGAGAGTCCCGGGTTCGGTTCCCGCTAGGGGCACGTACCAGAACAAACAAACAAACAAACAAACAAAAAAACAAAATTAATTACACTTAAAAAAAATTGGCTACCGGAAAGTTTTAACTCACACATGTGGCTCTCACTTGTGAGCCCTGTTCTATTTCTGTTGGACAGCTGTGCTACTCCAGGCCTCCTGGGAGTTCATAGGTGTTGGGAGTGGGGTGAGGGGTGAGGAAGGAGGGTTCGGTGGCACAGTCAGTGTGGGGAACAACGAGTTTTTAAAAGCTGGAGGTCTGAGATGGAACCTGTGCCATACTTTTTTGTTTAAAGACTCCTTTCCCTGAAGTTGTATGTGGAAAAGACTAAAAGGCTGCTGTCACCTACAGTGTTCCCAAAGCTGCTTTCTACAAGCTAGTGCTGATATAGTTCTCCCTACTTATGCACACCTCTTCATAGTGATAGATTAAAATAATATGTTTCACTTTTCTCAGCAAAAATACCTTGTGATGAGGTGATTAAAACTGTTAGAATTTTAATTGATGGAGGAGTGAGGTTTTTGCTGTGGGAGAATGTGTTGTAAGATTCTCAATTGCCATCTTTTGACATGGAAAACATTTACAGAAGTCAAACCTTTGAAACTCATGTTTTCTCTCACGGAGATGAGAATCAGCAGGCTTGGGAATTAGAGATTTGAGATAAAACCTCTGTCTCACCACAAATTCTGTAGTGTTGGACAAGTGTCTTACATTCTCTATAAAAATAGGATTAATAATACATACCTAGCAGGAGTGTGTTAGAAGGATTAGGACTGTGTGAAGGGCCTGTCACAGGGAAGGCACTTAGGAAATATTAGCTGCTGTTACAATTTTTATCACCTCATGTGCCTAGTATATCAGTTCATTGTAAAAGGGGGGTTAATATGACTGTAAATATCCCTATTAGCATATTTTTCTTTTCATGCACATTAATAACGCTTTCTTGCGGTTTAGATAATTATTTCAGATGTAAGTATCTTACCTTTCCAGTAAGATAATCAGTCTGAGGAACAGGGTAGACCCAGATACATGGAAGTAGGGTACAGACTGACAACCCTCAGAAGAGGGGGTGGGGGAGGAGGGAAGAGATAAACCACAGAACTTATACGCATGTATGCATAACTGATGGGCATGGACAACAAAACTGTGGACGGGTGGGGGGATGGGGAGGAGGGTGTCAATAGGGATAAAAGGAGAAACATCTGTAACTAAATTAGTAAAAAAAAAAAAAAAAAGATAATCAGCTACTTAAGAGCTGGGACACTATATACTTGTGTGGGTCTTTTGTGTTTCTTTAATCCTTTACACTGCCCCTCCAGCACAGGCTTATTTTAACAAATAATCGTTGAATCGAGTCTTTGTTATTATTATGATAAATTATAACAATACTGTTAATATATCATGCTATTTCAGTATGCTTTCTTAAGGAAAATTATGATGTTGTTAAGAGCAGCATTAACAAAAGTTACAAGCTATCATTGGAAGTTTAAGGAAAAGTTAAATAATGCCAAACCTCCATAGAAAGATCATTTTACTGAGGCAAAATCTAAGAACTTAAATCTTTAGAGAGAGAAATAAGGTGTTCTTAAGGAAAGATTATGAAGGTATAATGAAGCAAGAAAATATTATTTTAAACACCAACCAAAAAAAAAAAGAAAACGAAAAAAGATGAAAGAAAATGCTATTCTAATTTGTCCAAAAAGATGACACTGAATAACAGTGATAATAGAACTATGGGTCTGTCCTATTTTAAATGATCCAGAAGTGATGTAAGATAGGGTCAACCTATCTACTAAATGAAAAGTGTGTCTCTCTTTCCCAAGGAAAAGAGCTGTGTGGTAGGCACAAATCTCTCAGAAGATGGGACAGTGTTCTAAATCAGTTACACACTTTACCCTAACACCCATTCTGGCACATGAGACTGCCACCTTCAGAATGATGTGGTTTTATTTTTTTATTTTTTTTTTATCCTCACCCGAGGACATTTTTCCATTTTTTGTTCAGATAGAGTGGGAGGGAGAGAGAGGAAGAGAGAGAGAAACATCGACGTGAAAAGGACACATCGAGTGGCTGCCTCCCGCACGACCCAACCAGGGGCCAGGGACAAACTGCAACCGAGGTACGCACTCCTGGTGGAAACCGAACCCGGGTCTCTCTGGACCGCAGGCCGACGCTCTAACCGCTGAGCCAAACCGGCCAGGGCTCAGTATGATTTTTTAAAATCGATTTCTTTCTCCTTAAAACTGCCCTGGCCGGTCCGCAGACCGGGAGAGTCCCTGGTTCGGTTCCCGCTAAGGGCACGTACCTTGGTTGCAGTTTGTCCCCGGCCCCAGTTGGGGTCGTGTGGGTGGCAGCCACTCGATATGTCTCTCTCACATCAATGTTTCTCTCTCTCTCTTCCTTCCTCTCTCTCTCCTGCTCTATCTGAAGATAAATGCAAAAAAAAAAAAAAATGTCCTCGGGTGAGGATAAAAAAAAAAAATCATACTGAGTTGGCCTTAAAAAGGAAATCTAGTATTTTATTCTGAGACCACTGGAGGCTGTTTTAAGTCACCTGACTCTTATGAGGGTTCAATAATCTATAACAGGATAGCCCAGAAGTGAGTATAGAAAAAGACGTTCATTTAGACGTTAATTCAGCTCCCAGCATTAATGTAAAAAATGGAAAAGCTTTTTCTGCTGTCTTGGACCCTGTGGAGGCTGCTGGGAACAGGACTTCAGTAAGGACAAGTATGTCTGGAAGGCTGTGGTCCAAGGCCATTTCTGCCGGTTATAAGCGGGGTCTCCAGAACCAGAGGGAGCACAGCTCTTAAAATTGAAGATGTTTATGCTCGAAATGAAACTGAATTCTGTCTAGGCAAGAGATGTGCTTATGTGTACAAAGAAAAGAACAGCACAGTGACTCCTGGTGGTAAATCAAACAAAACCAGAGTAATCTGGGGAAAGGTAACTCGTGCTCATGGAAATAGCGGCATGGTTCGTGCTAAATTCCAAAGCAACCTTCCCACTAAGGCCACTGGACACAGGATCCGTGTAATGCTGTGCCCTTCAAGGATTTAAATTTATTGAAAAGTAAATAAATAAAATGGATTTGGTAAACATAAAACTAAAAAAGGTGGAAAAGTACATGATTTGTGTGACTGTTTTCCACACTGGATGTTTGGGAGAAGGAAGATGTGAATTTTGACTAAGTTTTCCAGAAAAGACTTGTATGTTTATCAGATGAAATTTGCCTTTGTAGCCCTGCTGGAGTGGCTGTTGGTTGAGCTTTGTCCTGTGCACCGAGAGGTTGTCCGTTCAATTCCTGGTCAGCGCACATACCTAGGTTGTGGGTTCAATCCCCAGTCAGGGTACGTGTGGAAGGCTACTGATCCATGTTACTCTACCCCCCTCCCCTCTCTAAGCATATACTCTAGTGAGGATTAAAAAAAAAAAATTGCGTTTGTGTCTCACTCTGGTCCAAGGTTGAGAGTTTTGATGGGCTTTCCACTGCAGTCTCAGGCTTTTTAATTATAAAATGTATTTCCATTGCTTTCTATTAAGCTTACCGAAAATTGACGTACTTGACCTTCCTCATTCAGGGAATTCTTTGATAAGTGGTGATACTGAAGAGTGTCCTCTGCACTGTTAAAACCTGTGCGTGTGGCAGCACTTTCCATTTCTTTGCATTGTAAAGGAGTGCATCCAAACAGTGTGTAGAAATGACCACTGTGTGCTTAGCCAGTATAAAAATATCTTGTAGATTATATTCAGATATTTAGAATTCCATTGTTTGTTACTGGATTGAGTTTATTCATTTCCCATCCTGAACAACTGCCCTGGACCCCAATAGGGCCAAGGGCTCCATGGACAGAGCCCTGAAGGTTCTGTGGATAGAATTGGGGGAGAAGTGCTCATGAACTTGGATGCGAAAAAAATTGCGTGTTGCTAGACTCCAATAGAAATTTATCATTTCCTAAATCTATGAAGGCCACAAACCACAGTGGTATTAACAGTGCCTGGGAATTTATTACCAGTAGAACTAATTTTTCTCACATAACATTTGCAAGTATCTTGAAAGATTACTGTCTTCCAAATGATAGTAGTTACTAGACTCACCACTAAATCTTGTATATCAGTGCATTGGTGAAGAATCACATATGTATTACAACTTTAAAATATTTTATAACTGTATTTTTAAAAAATCCTACATACATTATACATCTTGAAATATTACTCTAAGACATTAGCTTCGCCAGACAGCCAAAAGGCATACAAAGGGTTAAGAACCCTCCTCCTTCCTTTGGGCATTTCTTTCTATAGCCTCATCCGATGTCTGTCAGTGGTTGTGGGGTGATCTGCCTCAACTTTTTTCACCCTTTCTTTCAATAAATATGTGTACTGGTTTCCATCCGAGGCTGGGGGTCCGCAGATGCAGAGGGCGGGTTGTATGCATTGTTCTACGCCATTTTATATGAAGGACTTGAGCATCCGTGAATTTTGGTATCCATGGTGGGGTCCTGGAACCAACTCCCTGTAAATACTGAGGGACAACTTAAGTTTTGGGGAATCAGAAAGTATGTGTGGAGTTTTGACTACATGGGGAGTCAGTGCCCCAACCCCTGCATTGTTCAAGCAAGGGTCAACTATAGTTATATTGTTTTGTTTTTTTGTTTGTTTTTTTAAATCCTCACCCAAGGATATTTTTCTTTCCCATTTAGATAGAGTAGGAGGGGGAGAGAGAGAGAGAAATATAGATGTGAGAGAGACACATCAATTGGTTGCCTCCCGTACCACCCCGACCAGGGCCGGGGACTGAACCGCAGCTAAGGTACATGCCCTTGGCCAGAATCGAACCTGAGGCTCTTTGGTCTTCGGCCAGTGCTCTAACCACTGAGCAAAACCGACCAGGGCAACTATAGTTATAATCAAATAAGCCCTTATGGTCTTATCTTTTTAGTAAGAATATTCATGGATGCTTTATACTTTTTTTATTGTGGTAAAATACACATGACATAAAATTTACCATTCTAACCATTTTAAGTGCAGTTAGTGGCATGAAGTGCATTCACATTGTTGTGCAACCATCACCACCATTCTTTTCCAGAACTTTTTCCTCTTCCCCAACTGAAACTCAGATCTTAACTGTCTTTGATAGAAATAACTATAAATATAAATTTCAGTGCACATGATATTTCTTAGGGTATGTAAAATATTTCACACTAGATAGAAGTCTGAGTCTCTAAGTGGAGTTTAGAAAGATGAGAGGAATTCATCTTTGAAGTTTTTGTAGAAACTGTGAAATCTTGCTTGGAGTAATATGCTACATGTATATTTGTTCATAGTCTTTCTTAAATCATTTTTAAGCTTTAAAAAAGTTTGTCTCATTTTTTCCTCCTTAAAAATTTGATTTTGTCTACACATCTTCCTTTTGCATCTGCTTTTATAATAGGGAATCCTCGGCATCTGTTCCTTGGTAACATTATTAACTTTGTAAAATGGAATTCTGTTTGTTGATATTGTTAGTTGTTTCATAGGGCTTATTTTGCTTGGAACATACCGTAAAACCAACATATTTTTAATGTTACTCATTGACAGAAAGCAATGAGAGTCAAGAGTTTGCATAACTTCAGCCAGATTGCTAATACTAATGTTTAATAAAAGAAAAGAATTGTTTATAATTACTGCCAATTCAAAGTATTTTTTAAAGTAATTTTTTGTTTTGTTTTTTAATTTTTTTCCCTTTATTTGATTTTTAGAGAGAGAGGAAGGGAGAAGGAGAGAGAGATAGAAACATTGATGAGAGAGAACATCGATTGGCCGCCTCCTGCATACCCCCCACTGGGGGTTTGGCCCACAACCTGGGCATGTGTCCTGACCGGGAATCGAACTGGCAACCTCTTGGTGCATGGGTCCACGCTCAACCACTGAGCCACACTGGCTGGACTCAAAGTATTTTTTAAATTGGTTTTAGAGAGGGAGGGAGGGAGAGAGAGAAAAAACGTCGATCGGTTGCCTCCTGAATGTGTCCTAACCAAACTGGCAACTTAGGTATGTGCTCTGACTGGTGCACGGGTGACGCTCCAACCAACTGAGCCTCACCGGCCAGGGCTCCAAGTATTTTTTAAAGCAGTTTCATATATAGGGGTAATAACATACAAACTAACACAGAGCAATGGTGTCCTATTATATTTGAGGAAATATAGAAAAACTTTAGGCAGTTTTTATTTTAATAGCTTAATTATTACCAAACTGTATTTTAATTAATTTTGGTATGGGAATGCAAACAGCAGTTCTTTTACTATTTATGACTGATATTATGCAACAATATCCATTATTTTTTAAAGTAGAAAAAGTCACATGGGTAGGATTTTTGCTTTTACTTCATTTAAAATGTTTTCTAAAAGTATTCCCCTTTCTATTAGGGAAAACACAAATTACTTAGATAAATCTCCATTTCATTTTTTAAATTGATTTTTATTTATTTATTTTTTTGTTAATCCTCACCTGAGGATATTTTTTCATTGATTTTTAGACAGCGTGGAAGGAAGGGAGAGAGGAAGAGAGAGAGAGAAAAAAATCAATGTGAGAGAGACACATCAATTGATTTCCTCCCACACGAACTAGACCAGTGCTGGGAATTGAACCTGCAACTCAGGTACTGGCCCTTGACTGGGAATGGAACCCGTGACCCTTCGGTCCACAGGCTGACGCTCTAACCGCTGAGCCAAGCTGGCCAGCACTCCATTTCATTTTTTAAAAATAATTTTTCCATTGATTTTTAGAGAGATTGGAAGGGAGGAGGGGAGAGAGAGAGAGAGACATTGATGTGAGAGAGATGCTCTAACCACTGAGCAACACTGACCAGGGCTCCATTTCATTTAATAAAAGATATATTTTTCTAAATGAAACTAGAAATCAAAATAGTGTTAGAGCAGTTTCTGTTTAATATTCAGATAGTTTGTTTTTATGGAGAGGATGCGTGTAAGACTTACTTTGGGCTCTTCTAGTTTTTAATTCTTATTCCTAAAATGTTTATTTATGTGTTTGGTTGATACATGACCAGGTTTATCTTTTGGACGGTTAGTTTCAATGTTGGCATTGCTTCCTTTTGCTAAGTCTGCTTGTCATGGGAACTGATTCCCTAAATGACTGATTATTTTTAGTGGAAGAGTAACAAATGTGTCAATCATGATTAAAACAAATTCACCTTGTATTTTGAAATATAATACAAGAATTCTTTACATTTGAAATTTAGTCGTGTAGCTCTGGCCAGGTAGCTCAGTGGGTTAGAGTGTCCTGATACACCAAAGTTGTAGGTCAGATCCCCGGTCAGGGCACATACAAGAATCAACTAATAAATGCATAAATAAGTAGAACAACAAACAAATCGATGTTTGGGTTAGAGTGTCCTGATACACCAAAGTTGTAGGTCAGATCCCCGGTCAGGGCACATACAAGAATCAACTAATAAATGCATAAATAAGTAGAACAACAAACAAATCGATGTTTCTCCCTCTCTCTCTCTCTCTCACCAATAACATAAATAAATAAAAGAAATTTAGTAGTACAACTGCAGAGAATTGACATCTTTTTAATACATATTATCCTATGTACTGAAGTAGTATGAATTATCACAAAGATATTTTCAGTTGAATTTTACTTAATATTTAACACAATCAGGATAGCAGCACCTTGTATCATTTATCATTCATATTTCATGTATTGTTTTCCATAATCATTAAAATGTTCAGTCTCTTATGAAACACAATAAAGAAATTATAAAAACATTTTGGCAGGGCATCTGTTTTTTCCTATCTTGTAGAGTTGTTTTTTCTTTAATGTAAGCTCTGGTGTTGATGCCCTCAAAATGCCATACCTGGCTATGCCAGAGACTCTTCAACTTAGATTTTTGCTTCTGAGTCTTTTAATGAACAGGACTATTACTAATATAATAAATGACTCTGCTAAAGATTTAGGGGCTCCAAGGAATTCTTTATTTCAGTACATAAAATCCCTGTTTGCAGGAAGTTCATTGAATAGTACATGGATCATCATGGAAGGATACACGATCTTTGTCCTATGGATCTTAAAGAATGACATTTCCTTAGGCCTCAGAGAGTTGAACCGTCCGACCTGGAGCAGAGATGGGGAATCAAGTGACTTCTCGTAGCTTTTTCTGCACAGCAGGAATGCGTGGCTAGATACATAAGGGCCCAGCGTAAGCCAACGGATCCTGGACGATGGATGACCAGCTCTGCATCCCAAGTCCTGTGCTTTATGGTTGAGAAAAAGTGCTCAAGTGTAGCCTAGCTGCATATTCTTGGAAACTAAATGATAAGGAACTAACATCACTGCTGGAAAAAAACTTACTCTTTAGACCAAAATCTTACAAAAGTAATTTAGTTGAGTAAAACACATTTATTGGGCGTGTTTATATCAGGCGTTGTACTAAATGCTGGTAACACAAAGATGGAAAGAAACTGATTCAGCTTTTATGGAATTTGTAAGCTAATAATTTGTAAGTCAGAAAAACAAAGTTTTGTCATACACGTGTCATACTAGTAACATGTCAGACATGCTCTACGGATGCAAATAAGTGAACAATTAATTTTGCTTGGGGATTTAAAAAGTAAGTAAAGAAAGGCAATATCACTTTACTCAAAGCCTTCAAAGATAAGTTTAGGCACTGTCAGTTGAGCACTTGGGGGTGGGTGGAAGGTCTTGTTTTCTAAGTAGAAGGGCAAGTGCAAAGCCAAAGAATTGAATAAATGTTGTGATAAGTTTGGGGGACATCTACTGGTCAAGATGGCAAAGAGCCAAGTGGTTCCTTATGGGGGAGGGTGGGGTGGGTAGAGGTACAAAATGAGACTGGAGCCTATTATAATTGGCCAGTATTTTAAGTTCACTGATGCCAAAAAACCATCGTTCGAAAAGTTGCTTGGATGGAAGAATTTCTCTTTCATCAGTACTCATGATACTTTATATGGCTTTTTAAATTTGAGCTCTGCTGAGCCCAGCCTGTGTGGCTCAGTGGTTGAGCATCGACCCATGCACCAAGAGGTCGCCAGTTCGATTCCCGGTCAGGGCACATGCCCAGGTTGTGGGCCCGATCCCCAGTGGGGACGTGCAGGAGGCAGCCAATGGATGTTCTCTCTCATCGATGTCTCTGTCTCTCTCTCCCTCTCCCTTCCTCTCTTTCTAAAATCAATAAAGAAAAAAAATTTTTGAGCTCTGCTTTAGTTGGGAACAGAAGGTAGGGTAATGAAGATAATCACACAGAGCAGTGTCTGACCACTTTCAAAAGAGTTGTTGCTTTTAGAATTCTGGGTAAGAGAATCCTAAAGACCACGCAGGGCTGTCAGTGAAGGATTCACAGAGGTAGAGTCAAGCTAAGTTTTGAATAATAGGTGGAATTTCAGTAGACATAGAAGAGGAAGAAGAGCATTTTAGGTAAGAAAAATTGTCACCTAGACGAGGGCAGATGCTGGGAAAGTGTGCATTGTGTTTGGGGACCAGGCGAGTGGCAGTAAGAGAGTGTAGGGGAATAGTGGGAAATAACTTTAGCCCATTGTACATTCTAGTTTTACATATAATTCTTTTTTTTTTTTTCCTCACCCGAGGACATTTTTCCATTTTTGTCCAGATAGAGTGGGAGGGAGAGAGAGGAAGAGAGAGAGAGAGAAACATCGACGTGAAAGGGACACATCGAGTGGCTGCCACCCGCACGACCAACCAGGGCCAGGGACAAACTGCAACTAAAGTACATGCCCTTAGCGGGAACCGAACCCAGGTCTCTCTGGACTGCAGGCCGACGCTCTAACCGCTGAGCCAAACCAGCCAGGGCTACATATAATTCTTTATTTTCCACTTTAAACTGTTCTCCCATAGGATAACCTGGTCTCCAAAATAAGGGTATGTCCTTGGAAAACAGAAGTGGGTTCAAGGAAAAGGAAATACGCTTTCCCCGCTGTGCCTGATCCTGGTGCTGGTGCAGGTCTTGCCATCTTGTGGCCAACATGTTGGAAAGGGCGATAGTTTCATTTTCTTTCAGTGTTCATTGACCACAATGAGATATTACCTCATACCTATTCGAATGACTATTATCAAAATGACAAGAGATGACAAGAGGGAACAAAAGGGAACCCTATGAGGACAAAAGGGAACCCTAGTGCACTGTTGGAGGGGATGTAAATTGGTGCAGCCACTATGGAAAACAGTCTGGAGGTTCCTCAAAAAATTAAGAATAGAGCTACCATATGATCTAGCAATCCCACTTCCAGATGTATATCTGAAGGAAATGAAATCATTATCTCATAGCAATATTTGCACCCCCATGTTATTGAAGCATTATTTACAATAGCCGAAATATGGAAACAACTAAGTATCTGTCAGTAGATGAATGGGTAAAGAAATTGTGATACCCACAGGAATATTATTCAACCATAAAGACGGAAATCCTGCCATTTGTAACAACATGGATGAACCCTGAGGGCATAAACATAAGCTAAGTGAAAGAAGTCAGACAAAGATAAATAATATTGTGTGGTTTCAAAAAATCGAACTTGTAGAAACAGAGTAGATTGGTGGTTGTCAGGGCTTTGAGGGTGGGTAGGAGAAGTGGAGAGAAGTTGGTCAAAGGGTACACATTTTCAGTTATAAGATGAACAAGTTCTGGGGATTTAATGTATAGCATGGAGACTGTAGTTAACAGTACAGTATAATATACTTGAAGTTTGTTAAGAGAGTAGATTTTAGATGGTCTCACCACACACACAAAGGTAAATAGGTGAGGTGATGGATGTGTTCTCTAACCTCATTGTGATCATCATTTCACTATATATATGTATATATATCAACTCATCACACTGACACTATCTTATTTGTCTGTTATATCTCAATAAAGCTTGGGGGATGAGAAAAATAATGTTCGCTGAGCTCCTGCCATGTGCTAGGTGCTGCTCTGGGTGCCAAGGTTCATCAGTGAACAGACACGAACCTCCGCCCCGGAGGAGCTGACATTCTAAAGTAAATATGAGTAACTATAGTACAGAAGAAATAAAGGAATTATTATTATTATTATTATTATTATTATTATTATTATTATTTGCATTTATCTTCAGATAGAGCGGGAAGGAGAGAGGGAGGAAGAGAGAGAGAAACATCAATGTGAGAGAGACACATCGACTGGTTGCCACGCGCACGACCCCAACCGGGGTTGGGGATGAACTGCAACCAAGGTACATGCCCTTAGCGGGAACCGAACCTGGGACTCTCCGGTCTGCAGGCTGATGCTCTAACCGCTGAGCCAAACTGGCCAGGGCATAAAGGATTTATTTGATGGGTAGGAGTGGAAAGAGACTGATACTGAAGGTGGTCCAGGTGGTGCATACCAAGTAAGATTTTACCTACAGCGTTTTTCTTCAGTCAGATTACCAAGAAAGTGAACCATTCCCCTGAGTTTGGAGAGTTGACAGTCTCAATTTATGTTTCAGAGCTGACCAGAGGCCCTGTTTGCAGGTCCCACCTGACTGCATTTGGGGATAGGTTCCCTAGTTTGCCCGAAATTTGCCTGAGTGTATACTATAGCATAGGGGGAAAGAGAGACCAACCTCAGGGGCTCAGAGAGAAAACCTCATTGTAGCCCCAAATTTTTGGTGAATCAGAATCTCTGGAGGTGTGGGGGATACAGGATTCCATGTGGGTTTTTTGGTGGTTTTTTTTAATCCTCACCCGAGGATATTTTTTCTATTTATCTTCAGATAGAGTGGGAGGGAGAGAGAGGGAGAGGAAGGGAGAGAGAGAGAAACATCAACGTGAGAGATACACATCGACTGGTTGCCTCCTGCACGACCCGACCAGGGCCAGGACAAACTGCAACCGAGGTACGTGCCCTTGGGGAAATGAACCCATGACTCATTGGTCCTCGGGCTGACGCTCTACTGCTGAGCCAAACCGGCCAGGGCCAGGATTCTATGTTTTTAATAACCAACTCCAGTCTATATTATTTTGAAGCAAATCCCAGACATCATGTTAGTACATTTACACCTATTTCAGTATGGATCACTAAAAGATAACGGGTCCTTTTTTTTTTTTTAATATATTTTTATTGATTTCAGAGAGAGAAAGGGAGAGGGAGCAAGAGAGAAACATCAACAATGAGGGAAACATCAATCAGCTGCCTCCTGTGCGCCCCCTAATGGGGATCGAGAGTGAAACTCAGGCATGTGCCCTGACCAGGAATCAAACTGGGGACCTCCTGGTGCATAGGTTGATGCCCAACTCCTGAGCCACACCAGCTGGGCGATACAGGTCCTTTCTAAAAATACAATCCCAATTTTATTAGTACATCTAAAAATTTTTGACAGAATGTAATATATTTATAAATCATCAGGAATTGCAAAATTTTAATAATGGTGGAGTCTAGGAAATTATAACTTTCTATGTCAGGACTAATCTAGAATTGTGTGAGTTTTTAATTATGCAAGGGCTTTAGGAACACAATCTGCATACAATACAGCTGCCCTATATTTAAACCCTGAATATTTATTCAGTATTTATTATACCTGTTTATGTGCAATTTGCTGGGAATATGAAGATGAATATGATAACATTCCTGCTTTTCAGGGTAGCACTATAATATTGTCTTATACTGTTAATTTCTAGGTGATGGTCTGTTAGTAACATATTTGAAGTCAGTCTTTTAGTCCACTGTAACAGAGCCATAATTAATACCCAGAGCTCTTTCCCACCACTGGCTGGGCAGTGTGAGTGAATGGGCGCAGTTCAGTGCATTGCCGATGCCCGCAGGCCTGTGTTCATTTCAGAGTTTGGTATCTCTTGTACCACCACAGGTCTGAATCTAGATCCAGCAAAGACTTTTGGAACTCAGCAACAGCCTCTTTTGATGCCCTCCTTTGTTTAGACCTGGGACCCACCTCTCCACCTAGGCCAGCACAAAATTGGCAGTTGAGATTAAAGGAGGATGAAGAGAGGCCTGGAAATGCTTTCCCCAGGACCAGGTTGCATCAGTCAGACTACATGTACACACAGGTCTGTCAGTAGGTAATTGTGGGATCTCAAGATTTTGAGAGGCTTTTAGCAAGCATGTTAAGTTGATTTTTTAATGAGCCCTGAAATTTTTCAGTGTGTATATTTCTGGATAATTTTAGAATCTATTAATGTTTTTCAAACTTGAGAACTCAAACCACCCAAGTCTATTTCCTCAGACCCCAGTTTGAGAAACATTGAAACTGTATGGTTAATGGTTCTATAGTCAACAAACTTCAGATCGTTAACACTATGCTAGAATTTTTCTTTAAAAAGTTTGATATAGCCCTGGCCGGTTTGGCTCAGCGGTTAGAGCGTCGGCCTGCGGTCCAGAGAGACCTGGGTTCGGTACCCGCTAAGGGCACGTACCTCGGTTGCAATTCGTCCCCAGCCCTGGTTGGGTTGTGCGGGAGGCAGCCACTCAATGTGTCCCTTTCACGTCAGTGTTTCTCTCTCTCTCTCTCTCTTCCTCTCTCTCCCTCCCACTCTATCTGAACAAAAAATGGGAAAATGGCCTCAGGTGAGGATTTAAAAAAAAAAGTTTGATATAGTAATCAAACAGTATTTTTCACTACAGTAGTCCCCTCTTATCCAAGGGGCATGTGTTCCAAGACCCCGAGCAGATGCCTGAAACCATGGATCATACCAAACCCCTAAATATACTTTTTTTTTAATCCTCACCTGAGGATATTTTCCTATTTATCTTCCGATAGAGTGGAAGGGAGAGAGAGAGAAACATCAGTGTGAGAGGGTCACATTGACTGGTTGCCTCCCGCAAGATAAATATACTTTTTCTCCCCCCCCATACATACATGCACTTCATAGCTTCTCTTTGGCATATCTGAATTTGCAGCATCACTGCTCTTGTGATTTGGGGCCATTAATAAGTGAAGTACGGGTTACTTGAATATAAGCACTGTGATATCACAAGTCGATCTGATAACCAAGAGGCTACTAAGTGACTACTAGGTGGGTAGCGACTGCAGCAGGATACACTGGACAAAGGGATGATTCACATCTCGGGCCAGACAGAGCAGGGCAGCACAAGACTCTGTCATGATACTCCTAACTGCACATAGTTTAAACTTATGAATGGTTTACTTCTGGAATTTTCCATTTAATATTTTTGGGCCGAGTTTGACTGTAGATAACTAAAACCTTGGGAAGTAAAGCGCTAGATAAGGGGGGCCTACTGTATTCTCTGGCTTGCTAAAATAATCATGAATGTCTTGATTTCTATGGACCTTTGTATTTCCATTTCCAGATTGTCCATCATTGATAGTCATTCCTTCATAACACACAACAAACCATTGAGTTTTGGGAGTTGGATAAATTAGTTTTCAAACTTTTCCCTCCCAGTTGAATAAGAGTTGAGTCACACAGTTGAGGGGAGAAGTGGGAGTGTCAGGGTGCCTCCACCAGCAACTTTTAGGCCTTCAAGACATCTCTTGTACACCTTGGAGAATCTTAGGTACCCAGGCAACAAAGCTCAAAAAATCTCTAATGTGGCCACTACTTCATTTAGGAATAGGAGACTGTGCCCTGAGAGATTGGAGCGTGTCAGTAATCACAAGGCTAGTCAGTGTCAATATCCAGAATAAGCCCTCTGACTTTCAAATGCAGTGTTTTTCCCCATGAGTCCCCAGCCTCTGGAAAGCCTTGTCAGACGTCTCCCCAGCCCTGAGGTTGGTCACTTTTCTCCCCTGTGTTATAGCCATTGTTTATCCAGCTGGATTGCATAACATACTAAGTTTATTTCTACCCAACCTCATTCTAAGTAGAAATTAAAGCACCGTAAAGGCCTTCAAATTCTGCACTTCATTAATTGAACCAATGTCTAATACTGCCAACATTAATGCTCGTCTTTTCTGACTTTGAGGAATTTTTCTTCTAATGTTTCTTTGTGTTTTCCACTTTCTCTTTCTTGCTGCTAGAAGGCTGTAGTGGGTGACAAACTGGATGAAGTTCTTGGTTGATTAATAACTGAAAAACTCAGAGCCCATTATGTTGAGTTTGACAGCTTCTTTTTATTGCAAATGGGTACAACTGTAAAAATATAGTTATGTTTTCTTCTAGTAAAATGTCATTATTTCACAAAAATGTCCAGTGACTTCACCTGGAGAAGCTTGGGAGCCCCTGCCAGAAACTCGAGCACTTCTTCTCATGTTACATTGTAGTGAATTGTCCTATGTCTTTCTTCCAAAAGAAAGAGAGTTCCATAAAATCAGGACCCATGCCAGAAGGCTTCATACAGTCTTACAATTACAAAATTTATCAGCTCATAATAATTACAATATAGTAGAAGGATTAAATGAGAAGATTTTACGTCCTATTTGACATAACAGTCACTTGCCCTGGGTATGTGGCTATTACATCTTTTAGATCATGATACTCATTGGAAAATTTTTACTTAAACCAATAATTCATTTTTCAGCCTTGCTTTTATAGTTCTAAAATGAATAATGAATATTCTTTTCACCCACTGAACAATTTTATTAAAGATAGGAATTAAAGAAGCAGCTTTCCCCATTTCCTAAGCTGTTCTTCAGGGTAGAAAACAGAAAGAACATTGGAATACAACTGTACAAGCAATTTACTGTCTTTCCTTCCTCCTTTCTCCCTCTTTCAGGGTGCTTGATCCTTTAACCCGTGCTAATGAACTCATATAAACTGTTCTTACCTCCTGGAGTGATTTTTTTTCCTTTTTTTTTTTTTTTTATTGTTGGAAGTATTACAGATGTCCCCCATTTTCCCCCATTGACCCCCCTCCTCCCCACTCCCACCCGTGATTTTTTTTAAAACCTTAAAAAATGATAATAGGGCCAAGATGGAGTAACAGGGACTAAATTTACCTTCCTGCATAAAGAAAAGTTAAAAATCAGATAAAATATATAAAACAATGGTGTTTAGACATTGGATATTAGGCAGCACTGGACAGTGACTCCTGAGAAATGGAAAACAAATGAAGTAAGCCCTATAAATTGCCCAGCTTACTGTGTGGAGAGAGGGAAAGGGAACTCAGATGGAGTCTCCCTGAGTTGAGCTGATGTGTCTGGGAGGTGAAAGAGGCTAAAACTCATAACACAGAGTACTCATTTGATATTCCCAGCCCTTAACACAGTACCTGGCACACAGTAGGTGCTAGTTGTGTGTTAAATGAACAGTGAATAGTATTTTAACCCACTAAAGCGAGGAGAGAGCTGTACAGAGAGAAAACCTCGGAGGTTTATAGCGTCTCCTTCAAGTCTTCAGCTCATAACTGATCAGTACGTGTGCAGGGAAACTACCCAAGTCATGGGAAAGAACCAAAGGATTGGAGAAAACAAAACGTGGAGCTCACACAGGGCAGAGAATAGTTTGTGTTCCTACCTGCAAGAGTGTAAAAATCCTTGTAATTCATGGGACTTCATGTGAAGTACTCAAAAGGGTATTATAGCCTCAGTATAGGGCAAAATTATCCTAAAGACTGACAGATTGATAGAGTTTAAAAGCAAGCCTCAAGAGAATCAGACTGTTTACAAGTAACTTAATTATGTCCTAGACAAAGTTCAAAAATATCTCTAGGGATACAAAAATATCAATACTCAATAATGTAAAATTAACTCAATAATGTAAAATTAACAATGCCTGTCACCTGATAAAAAATTACCAGGCATGTGCCCTGGCCAGTTTGGCTCAGCAGCTAGAGTATCAGCCCACGGACCAAAGAGTTGTGGGTTTGATTCTGGTCAAGGGCACATACCTCAGTTGCACATCCCTGGCCCTGGTTGGGGTCATGCGGGAGGCAGCCAATCGATATGTCTCTCTCACATCGATGTTTCTCTCTCTCTCTCTCTCTCTCTCTCTCCCTCCCTCCCACTCTGTCTGAAAATAAATGGAAAAATATCCTCAGGTGAAGATTAAAAAAAAAAAAAATTACCAGGCATGCAGAGAAGCAGGAAAATACCACCCATAATGAAGAGGGGGAAAAAAATCAATCAATAGAAACAGACCCAAAGTGATACAAATTATAGAATTAGTATAGAATAACATTAAAATGTTATCACTATTTTGCATAAGTTCAACAATGTAGAGGAAAGATTTAATATATTAAATAAAGATATGGAAAATATTAAAAAGACCCAATTTCTAGAGATGAAAACTATAGTGTTTGAAAATAAAAACACATTGGATGGGATTAACAGCAAATTAGACACTGCAGGAGAAAAGATTAGTGCACTTGAAGACACAGGGATGGAAACTTCTAAATGAAAGCCAGAAAGATAAAAGGACTGAGGAGAAAGAAAGAAAAAAAAAATTAGTGAGCTGTGGAGCAAATTCAAGCAGCCTAATTATATACATGTAATTGGGGTCCCTAAAGGAGGGTTAGGGACACAAAATATATGAAGTAATGGCTGAATTTGTTCTAAATTGGAGGAAAAGTATAAACTTATGGATCCTGGAAGTTTAATGAACCCCAAGCACAAAAAGCACGAAAAAAACTATATCAAGGCATATCATAATCAAATTGCTTAAAACCAGTGATAAAGAGAGAGCTCTTGCCCTGGCTGGTTTGGCTCAGCGGTTAGAGAGTCGGCCCATGGACCGGAGAGTCCCGGGTTCAGTTCCCGCTGGGGGCACGTGCCTTGTTTGCAGTTTGCCCCCGGCCCCGGTTGGGGTTTAAAAAAAAAAAAGAGAGAGAGAGCTCTTTACAGCATTGGAGAGAGGAGAGACCTATTATGTACAAAAGAACAAAAATAAGAATGACAGCATACTTCTCTTTTGAAATAATGCAAGCCAGAAACAGTGTGGCAATAGCTTTAAGAACTGGAAGAAAAGAAAAAATATTCAATCTAGAACTATATGCCTAACGAAAATACATTTCAAAAATGAAGGCAGCCTGCTTGGGTGGCTCAGTTGGTTGGAGCATCATCCCATACACCAAAAGGTTGCAGGTGTGATTCTGTTTAGGGCACAAACCTAGGTTGCAGGTTCTATCCCTGGTCAGGGCACGTACAGGAGGCAACCAACTGATGTTTCTCTCTCACATTGATGTTTCCCTCTCTCTCCCTCTCTCTCTTTCTCTCCCACTCTATCTGAAGGTAAATGGGAAAATATCCTCAGGTGAGGATAAAAAAATATTAGTAATAAATAAAAGTTATTAAAGCTCATTATACCTTCAGTAACTCAGGCAGAGAACACATGGTTCTGGGGACTGCAACCATTCCGTAGTTCATAACTGCTAAAATAAAGTTCCTCAGTGTTCCCTCTGCTAACCTCAGCATCTCTTTATTTTCAATTATAGTTGACATATTAGTTTCAGGTATACAGCATAGTGATTCATCATTTATATAACACGAAGTGATCGCCTCGATAAGTTTAGTACTCTTGGCATAACCTTAATATCTTTTAGAGGTAAATTTGTAAATGATTGGGAAATTTTGGCATGTACTGATAACATACTAAATTAATACAAATAAAGCAAATATCAGTATTTTTTTCTATGTTGATAAGATAGCCTATTGATTCTTGGTGGTCTTAAAGTTTTAGCTTGTTTTTTTAAATTTATTTTTCTTATTAACTTGAGAGAGAGAAGAAGGGAGAGGGAGAGAGAGATAGAACCATTGATGAGAGAGAACATCGATTGGCCGCCTCCTGCATGCCCCCCACTGGGGATTTGGTCCACAACCTGGTTACGTGCCCTGACCAGGAATTGAACTGGTGACCTCTTGGTGCATGGGTCGATGCTCAACCACTGAGCCACACCAGCCAGGCTAAAGTTTTAGTTTATTAATCATCATTTGCACTAGGTTGTGTTTCTGGAAGAAGAAAAATGACAAAGAAGCATATAAGAAAGAAAACAAAAGCATTTGTTATAGCAGTCAATATACCAAAGTTCAGTTTGTGAAGTATTTTAAATCCTGTTATGACATTAAAAGTGTTCTTCTACTGCTGTTAGCTTATAATATAGGTAGAATTGATTTGTTTAACTAGCTTTCCTGAAATATCTGTTCTTGAAACCAATGTTTCTTGATATGAGAGCTGAGATTATTTACTGCTGTGTGAAAAAAAAAAATGTTTTTTAAACATTTTTTCTTTATTGATTTTAGAGAGAGGAAAGGAGAGGGAGAGAGAGAGAGAAACATCGATGAGAGAGAACATCGATTGGCCACCTCCTGCATGCCCCACACTGGGGATGGGGCCCACAACCTGGGCATGTGCCCTGACCGGGAATCGAACCGGCAACCTCTTGCTGTATGGGTCGATGCTCAGCCACTGAGCCACACCGGCTGGGCTGAAAAAAATTTTTAATAGCCTGTCATCTTCCTTTATAGCTCTGCCTTGGAAGTCTTTGATATCTGTGATCTTAATGAAAATCAAACTGTCTTTAAGATATTTCTTTCAAGGTAGCTGATGTAGATTATTCTTGAGGCCACTAGACTGCTTTAAATTTCTGAGTTCAGTTGACCCTTCAACAACATGTGTTGAAATGCACAGGATTTTTTTCAATAAATATGCAATCGGTCCTCCATATCCCTGGGTTTTGTATCCACAAATTCAACCAACCACAGATCAAAACAATATTTTCATTCCACAGTTAGGACTCCATGGACGAAGAGGGCTGATTGTATGCACTGTTCTACACTGTTTTATATTAGGGACTTGGGCATTCTTGGATTTTGGTATCCTTGGGGGTCCTGGAACCAATTGGTAGAGAGACAATTGTAGTTAAGTTTTTGGGGAATCAAAGTTATATGTAGATTTTTTACTGCTGGGGGAAGGTTGGCACCCTAACCCCCACTTCATTTAAGGGTCTGCTATATTTGATATCTGGTATGCTTACCTAGGGAGGGTTAGCCTGACTTGAGGTTCTGTGTTTCAAGAGTCTCCCCCTCTCTCCTATTTGTTTTATTAATTGTGCTTATTTTAAAAAATAGGCCTTATGTGCATGTGGCCTAACATTCAGAATGTACAAAGAGACCTATGGGGGGGAAAGGAGGGACATCTGTAATACTTTCAACAATAAATATTTTTTTACAAAGATCTGTAAATGAAGTGTATACCGTCCTCTGTTCCTAGCCACCTAGTTTTCCTCTCAGAAGCCGCTAATGTTACTGGTTATTTGTGCTTCATATCAGGATCGGAACATTTATAAGCACCTATATATATATTCCCCACACCCTGTACTTGGGAGTTTAGTATACACAGTGTTCTGTGCCTTTCTTTTTCCATTCACCATGTATCTTTCCAAGTCAGTTTGTATAAAGCTGCCTTATTACTTTTAATGGCTATGTAGTATTCCACTGTGTGGGTGAACCATAATTAATTTTAAAAGTCTCTCTCATTATCGACATGTAGGGTTTTTAAAAAATATTTTAAATTCAGATATAATTTCTGTACTATAAAATGTACCTTTTTATTTTTATTTATTTATTTATTTATTTTCAGATAGAGTGGGAAGGAGGGAGAGAGAGAAACATCGGTGTGAGAGAGACACATTGATTGGTTGCCTCCCACATGACCCCGACCAAGGCCAGGACAAACCACAAACAAGGTACCTGCCCTTGACCTGAATCAAACCTGTGACTGTTTGGTAGGTGGGCCGACGTTCTACCCACTGAGCCAAACTAGCCAGGGCATAAAATGTACCCTTCTAAAGTGCACAATTTAGTGGTTTAATTCCAGAATATGTTCATCACCCCAAAAAGAAACTCCTGCCCTGCTGTTGTGGTTCAGTGGATTGAGTGTCATCCCATGGACTGAGAGGTCCTAGTTCGATTCCCGGTCAGGGCGCATACCCAGGTTGCGGGCTCCATTCCCAGTGTGGGACATGCAGGAGGCAGCCGATAGATATTTCTCTCTCACATCGATGTTTCTCTCTCTCTCCCTCTCTTTCTCTCTCTAAATAATCAATAAAAACATTAAAAAAAAAAAAAAAAAAAGAAACCCTGTATCCATGACTTCTAGGTTTTTATAGTCTTGCTAAAACCAGAATGCTGCACTGGATATTCTTATACACATATCATTGCACACGCGTGCAAGAATGTTTGCAGGACGAATACCCAGAAGTAGATTTGCCAGGTGACATGATGTGTGCACTTGGAAATTTGAAAGATATTGCTGACGTGCTTCTCTGGAGTTAGGAGTTTACACTGTTGCTACCAAAGTATAAAAATTCCTGTTCCCCACTCCCTGACCAGCATAGTTCTTCACCTAACGTCATCGTTGCCATCTGACAGGAAATGGTATCTTGTCATTTTAATTTACAGTAGTCCCCCTTATCCACAAGGGAATACATTCCAATTCTCGCCCCTCCACCCCCACCCCTGTGCCTGTAACCATGGATAGTTACTGAACTCTGTATATATTTTCCCCCTACACATACATATACTTTATGGCTTCTCTTTGGCATTTCCAAATTGCCAGCATCACTAATCTTGTGCTTTGACACCATTGTAAAGTAAAATACAGGTGACTTGAACACAAGCACTGCAGTACTGTGACCGTGGCTCTGATAACTGAGACAGCTACTAAGTAACTAACGGGCAGGGAACATACGCAGCGTGGAGATGCTGGACAAAGGGATGACTCATGTCCCAGGTGGGACAGAGCAGGACAGTGAGAGATTTCATCATGCTGCTAAGAACTGTGCGATTTCAAACTTACGAATTGTTTATTTCTGGAATTTTTCATTTAATATTTTTGGACTGAGTTTGACCTTGGATAACTGAAACCGTGGAGAGTAAAACCATGGATAAGTTTGTCTTGTGACATATTTAGACTCCCCACTCCAAGATTATAGTATACTTCTCTTATTGTAGGTGAAGCGGATGATTTTTATATATATTTAGGGGCGATCTTTCCTTTCTTATGAATTAATTGTTCATACCCCTTGCTTTTCTGTAGGGTAGCTTATTTCTTTCTTTCTTTTTTTTTTCTTTCTTATTTATAGCCACTCTTTATGTATCAGGGAGAAGAGCACTTTGTGATATGAACTGGAGGGATACTTCCCACTTAAGTTTTTTGGTTGTTTTAGTTTGGGCTCCATTTATGGTTTTTTCTTTTATCATGCAGAATTTTAAAATTTTATGTCATTGCCCTGGCCAGTATGGCTCAGCAGTTACAGCATCGGCCCCTTGGACCAAAGAGTTGCGGGTTCAATTCCGGTCAAGGGCACGTAGCTCAGTTGTGGTTCGATCCCCAGCCCTGGTTGGGGTCGAGCGGGGGCGGCCAGTCTATGTCTCTCTCTTGAACTGATGTCTCTCTCTTTCTCTCTCTTGCTCTCTCTTTCTCTCTTTCTTTCTCTCTCTTTCTTTCTCTCTCTCTGTCTCTCTCCCTCTCACTCTGTGTGAAGATAAATGGAAAAATATCCTTGGGTGAGGATTTTTAAAAAAATGTACATCATCAAATTTGTCAGTTTTTTCTTTTATGACTTCCTTGTCTTGTGACATACTTAGACATCCCCCACTCCAAGATTATAAAAAACAATTTCTCCCATGTGTCAGTCTAGTACTTAAAGGTTCTATTCCCCTACTCCTACCCCATTTAACTCTTAGATTCACCTGAAATTTATTTTTGGGTAAGATGTGAGGTATGGGCCCACCTTCTTTTCTCTATATGGCTAACATTTTTTTCCCTGATTTGAAATGTCACTTTTACACTGTTTGGTTTTTTGTTTTGTTTTGTTTTTTGTTTTGTTGGTGGGAAAGGCCAAGTGGATACACTATGTTCTCTTGATTAAAAGTATTATTCAGCCCTGGCTGGTGTGACTCAGTGGTTAGAGCGTCAGCCCGCACACCAAAGGGTTCGATTCCCAGTCAAGGGCACGTACCTGGGTTGCAGGTTCAATACCCAGCCCTGGTCGGGGCGTGTGCCAAAGGCAGCCAATCAATGTGTCTCACATCGATGTTTTCTCTTTCTCTCTCCCTCCCTCCCTCCCTCCCTCTCTCCCTCCCTCTCCTTCCTACTCTCTCTAAAAATCAATAGAAAAATATCCTCAGGTGAGGATTAACAAAATAAATAAATACATGTTAGCTTTAATTTTTTTAAGAGTGGTAGTCAGCTATCTGGGGCAGGGATTTCTGAACTCTAGGGGGCCTGCCTAGCAGGGAGCTACAGCCCCTTCGGTGCATGACAGGTCCTGCTGCTTTCCTGGGCAGTGTGTCTCACAGTGTTGTGGGCCAAGAAGTGCTTTCTAACCACTGATCTAGGGATTTCCCTTTAGAGGGGGACTTCCATGTCATACAGCCTTATAAATGCACCTGTTGCCAGAGGCCCATCAAGCGATTTCAGGGTTGTTACTTTAATGAGAAAAGAGCCTCAACAGGAGTCCAGAAGTAAAGGGAGGCCTTTCCACAGAAAACTGAACACGTCTTCGCTTTTTTTTTTTTAATCCTCACCTGAGGACATTTTTCCATTTTTTGTTCAGATAGAGTGGGAGGGAGAGAGAGGAAGAGAGAGAGAGAAACATCGACATGAAAGGGACACATCGAGTGGCTGCCTCCCGCACGACCAACCAGGGCCGAGTACAAACCGCAACCGAGGTACATGCCCTTAGCGGGAACCGAACCCGGGTCTCTGTGGACCGCAGGCTGACGCTCTAACCGCTGAGCCAAACCGGCCAGGGCACGTCTTCACTTTTGAGTCAGTTTCTGATCCTCAGACTATCTTCCCACTTTAGAATAATAGTCAAATTGTACAACTGTACTTTGGTAACTACTTTGGTGGCCCTTTCCTGGGGAGAGGAACTACTGGATTAAGCTGTATTATGGCTGTACTTTGTCACTATGTAGAGCTGGCAATAGAGGGATAAGGATCACCTCTTTTAATTTGAAACTGTTTAAAATCAGAAATGAGTGTGGCCCTTTAAAAAGTAGAAGTCTCAGGGTGGCCCTGAGTATAAAGGCTCATAGAGTTCTATCCAAGGAGGGTGAAAGGGGTAGGTAGGCCTGTCTGGTAGGACTGATGCCACTGACTAGGGCGGATTCCCGTGGAGTGGTCTGTCAAGAGTTTGAGCAACCCGTGTGGTTTGGTCGGGGAAGGTGCATGGTGGCTTTTCATTGCATCCTATATTGTAAAATTGTTTTTATTTGGGTACTGAAGGAGTAGTTTGTCACTCTGAACTTTGGGGTAGCAAGTGTCCCCTATGTTTGAAAGTTCCAGCGGCCGTGACACTTGGGTGGAGTGACTGGTGCTGACTTCCTTTCTCATTTTGTCTGTTAATCCTGGGCATCTAGTCCCCTAGGGGAACTAGGAACAGGTGTAACATAGTGAGGGAAGCTGGGATAGTTGTGAAAGTGTTGTGGGTTTTGGGGGGGTTATTTTTAGGTTATCTTTCACTTATATTTTTATTAATTAGTTTATTCCAGAGACTGTTAAATACTTTTAAAAATAAACTTACAAAGAGTACAGTGAAACTCTAAATAAATGGTCATGTTGAAGTAAAGAAATAATATCCACTTTATAGGTTTCATTATACATCGTGTTTGTGTGATGTAGTCCAGGTAATCGTGATGTCTGGGACACAGGCGCACGGCACAGTAATTGGCTAATACAGTTCTACCATGGGAAACATCAAAGTTAAGGAGGCCCTCACACAGATGTCTATGTAGCTGTTTAATGACGATTTTCCTTCCTGGGCCATTTTCACTCCTCAAAATTCACGTTGGGTTCGAATAGTCAGGCTAGCATGCCCTTGAGTAACTCCACATCTTAGTCCTAAGAGCAAATTCCACTTACCAGCTGCCCCTTCCACAGTTCTAGCCATTAAGATTACCTTTGATAAGCTTCCCCACTCTGTCTTCCTCCTGTCTCACACATCATCTCTCCTGTCCCCTGAAGCTTCACTCAAATGGATTGTAATCGCCCGTAGTCGCCCGGAGCATTCAGCCACCGAACACACTCACCCGCCAACGGGAAGGTCCCACACCCAGGGATACTTACCCCTTCCAGACCCTTCCTGAGGAAAGCAAGTTTCCTTCCATGTGGCAGGAGTCAGTTTTATATTTGTTTGGCCTTGTGACTGATAGGATGGGCAGTTTGGGGGAAGCAGAGAGGAGATGGCAGTTTTAAGGGAGAAAAAACATTTAGTAGAAATGATCCCTCTGCCTTCTTCGGGCGTGTCCCTCCTCTGGGCATCCCTTCAGGATTTCATTGCTCCGTCCAACTGCCGTTCACACACTGCCCTTTCCAACCGCTCCAGAACTCTTGGCCCCGGCATTCCGTGATGTAAGTTATTCCACGCATGGCTCGAAATGGGTGTGAGGCAGTGTTGCCAGGTGTCGGATCACTAGTGTAAGTTTACCGCATCTCTGGGTCTCCGGGGAGGGAGGAGAAAGGGGGAGAATTGCTCTTGGAATTTGTCGGTTGTTATTGTTTGAGCCAGAACACAGTCGTTGTGCTGGCTGAGCAGATGCTGCCGATGGCTGGGGAGGGAGGGAGTTCTGGGCCCGGAGCTGGCGTGAATTTGGGTTGAGATTTTCTAGTGTTGGGATGTAGATTGTTTGGAATGAACAGCTGGCAGTATTGCTGCCAAGGGAGGAACCTGGGACCTTTGGGGCAAAGTCTGTGGCAGTGCTGCCTGGACTATGGTGCCTCTTCTGTCTCAAAAAGTAGGGACAGCCGGCTTTTCTGTTTTCCTAAAGATAGCTGAAATATGGCAAGAAATCAGATTACTCACCATGTTTGGAAACATCCAGTCACAAAATTCAAAGACCTCTGTATCCATGAGATTTTTTTTTCTAAAACAAAAATATTCTTTCTCCCCTTGTTCATGATACATTTTGAGGAAGCTGCTGTTGATGGTTTACAGCCCCTCTGGGGAATCTGCGTGTGATGGGGTTGCTGTCAACTGTCTTTGATTTGTCCAGATTCCTTTCTGACTTGTAAGTTAAGGATTTGTGTTCAATAAAAACTATTTAAATTGAATACTTAATCTCTTGAATGACCACCAAAAAACAAAACAAAATCCCATTAATAATAAGCAATTAGAGGAAAAACTCACATGAAGTACAGTTATTTATCTAGGAAAGTACATAGTGTATTTTCATGTTGCATGGATGCTACTGGCTTTAATCCACTTTGCTGAAACTGGTTTTTTTTTTATTCCTTTTCTTATAGTTGTCATGGATGATGATGATGACTCGTGTCTCCTTGATATTATTGGGTAAGATGCTCCTTCCAAAATCAGGGTAAATCAAATGTGTGAGGTTTGCTCTACTAAAACAACCTAATAAGCATATTAAACCAGATGGGTTTTTAAAATAAAAAGTAATCATCATAATGTAGAATAATAAGTAAAGGGACTGATATGATAGGGGTCAAACTTAGGTAAAGCTTTATTTATCCTTTATTAAATTCATTTTCTAACAAGTCCCAGGAGGCAGAAATGAGTGATAATAGGAAACAGAACAACATCAAAAAGTAAATAAAAAGTAAAACAAAAAACTACTAATAAAATTGTTTTAAAATAGGGAGATACTTTTACTCAGGCTATTACGTCAGTTTCTTTTCACCCTAGAAAAAAGAGTCTTAAATATAGGTAACATATTTATTGTTGCTTTCCCCCTTGTCATTGTTTTCTAGAGACCCACAAGCATTGAACTATTTTCTACATGGACCTAGTAATGAATCTGTAAGTAATACTTAGCACATCGCAGATATAACTTTTGTTTCTTCTTTACAGTTCAAGTAATCACTCTGTTGAATTTGTACCTTTGCAGAGCAATGATGACTTGACTAATGCAGGATATTCTGCAGCCAATTCAAATTCAATTTTCGCCAACTCTAGTGTGAGTATTAGAGACTGAATGCAGTGATCAAGTGTTTCTGTCTCACTGATGCCTGTCAATTGAGGCTTTACCTTTGTATCGTGATGAGAGTTATTACCTTGTCTTTTGTAATTGACATAGAAGGAAAATCTATTGAATTATGTTGACGTTTTCTGCTTTTAGCTTAGTCAAGACAAGCTACTTGAGATTTACTGTGCCATTTTCCTAGGCTTTCAACTTTCTTTTTAAACTGACTCAGAAGTGTTATAATCTAAGAAGGTAATATTACAATGTTTTGAACCTCGTTATGTAGCTTTAAATAAACTATTCTTAATTATAATTACTCGCTAAATATTTTCATCTTAAACAAGAAAAAAGTGACTGAAACTTATTGATCATTTAGTATGTTCATGGCACTGACAGTTTAACATAATTAACTTCATTAATCCTCACAATAACTCCATGAAGTAGGTTCTGTTATTATCCTTATACTATAGATGAGGAAACTTTGCACAGAGATCTTAGTGCTCCGCCCCCCACCCCAAATTACACAGCCAGGAGTTGCAGAGCTGGGGTTCTAACCAGGCCACCAGGTTCTGGGGTCCATATTCTCAAGTTCCAGGAGCATCTAGACAAGAAACCCGACCTGGAGGATAGGGAGTCTGGCCTGGAGACGATGTCCCAATTACTATGTTTAAGCCTATGATACTTCAAGTCCTAAGATGGTATCCGGCTGAGACCACCTTAGTCCCATTTCAACTATTGATTGGTTGAGGGTCAGATGAACCAGTCTTGGCTTTTCCATGTAGTTCTTTGCATCATCTAGCCCCCAACACCTTATTAGCCTAGGGCTGAGAATCTCTGCAGTTTTGCACGTTGGACCTCTCATTCTTGATGGATCTACTTTTAATTTTCTTCTTCTTTTGTTGTTTTAAATTTTAATTGTGTTAAATACATATATCATAAAATTTGCTGTCTTAATCATTTAACTGTACAGTTCAGTAGTGTTAAGTACATTCACATTGTCTTCACCTTATTTTAAGTAGCTGTTTATTTCATATCTTTTTTTTTTTAACAAGAGAACAAATTCACTTTTATTTCTTTACTTCTCAATAAATTTAAATCCTTGAGGGTTACAGCATTACGTGGATTCTGTGTCCAGTGGCCTTAGCAGGAGGTTACTTCGAATTTGGCACAAGCCACACCACTGTTTCCATGAGCAGGAGTTGCTGTCCCCAGGTTACTCTGGTTTTGTTGTTTGCTACCAGGAGTCACTGTGCTGTTCTTTGCCTGTACACATAAGCACATCTCTTGCCTAGACAGAATTTAGTTTCATCTAGAGCATAAATGCCTCAATTTTAAGAAGAGCTGTGTGTGCCCTGGCCGGGTTGCCCAGTTGGTTGGAGCGTAGTCCCATGCACCAAAAAGGTTGTGGGTTCGATTTCCGGTCAGGGCACATACTTAGGTTGCGGGTTCAATCCTTGGTCAGGGTGTGTACCAGAGGCAACTGATCAATGTTTCTTTCTCTCTTTGTCTCTCTCTCTCCAAAAATCAATAAAAAAAATATCCTCGGGTGAGGATTAAAAAAAAAAAAAGAGCTGTGTGCTCCCTCTGGTTCCAGAGACCCCACTTATAGCCAGCAAAAATGGCCTTGGACCACAGCCTTCCACACATATTTGTTGTTATAGAAGTCCTGTTCCTAATAGACCTCCACAGGCTCCAAGATGATGGACAGACTCCATACCTTTTCTTTTATAATTTCGACATGTCCCAGGAAAAACTGTGGGCCAGTGGGGTGTTGCTTATTTATGAGTGACCGTGTTCAGTTCTCTTCGTGTACCTGGATTGTTGTCTCTGGTTGGAATGCCCATACCTTAAGGACAGAAATGAACACATAAGTGGGTGCCTGACAAATAAAGGTTGATAGACTTACTTTTGAATAGGATGCTGAAGTAGTTTATAAAGCCTTATGATCAGCTGATTACTTCTAAGAAATCAAATGACCATTTACTCATTTTATGTAGGAAGTTTGTTTTTCCGGGACTAGTCTTGCCTGGGTAGTGGGGGTTAGAACTGGGGGAGTTCAGAGAAATCTTGAAAGACAGGCCTGAATCTGGGATCCTTCTGGACCACTAGTAGAACAACACCCTGAACTCCCCAAACTCAGACTCCTGTTGTACAAAGGACTAGATATGGCTGTCTCCTCCACACACACACACACATCCTGCTGAGTTCCACTTAAGCCTTGGACTGGAAGCAATCCTGAAAATTAAAGTCTGTGCCAGTATCTCAAAAAATGATGCTGGCCCTGGCCAGTTTGGCTCAGTGGTTAGAGCATCAGCCTGAGGACTGAAGGGTCTTGGGTTTGATTCCTGGTCAAGGGCACATACCTGGGTTGCAGGCTTGATCCCCAGTGCTGGTGGGGGTAGTGCTAGAGGCAACCAATCAATGTGTTTCTCTCGCATCAGTGTTTCCCTCTCTCTGTCTCTCTCTCTGTCTCTCTCTCTTCCTCCCTCCATCCCTCCCTTCCACTCTCTCTAAAAATCAATGGAAAAATATCCTCAGGTGAGGATTAACAAAAAAAAAAAAAAGAAGAAGCTAAACTCCAATAATGATCACTATGTTCCTGTTATTTATCTATTTTCTATAAAATAATTTACCAGAGCAATGAATGTACATAATTACAAAAATAATGTTCAGCCCTGGTCAGTGTGACTCAGCTGGTTGGGCATCGTCCGGTGCACCGAAGGGTTGCTGGTTAGATTGCTGGTCAGGGCACATCCCAGTAGGGGGTATGCAGGAGGCAGCCAATCAGTGTTTCACTCTCACATCATTGTTTCTCTCTCTCCCTTCCCCTCTCTCTAAAAATCAATTTTAAAATATTTTAAAAAATAAATAATGTTCAACATCATTTCTAAGGAAATACAGTATCAGAATAAGGTGAGCAGTTTGGAGTTGTGCTTGAAAAACAGACTATCGTGCTTTATTTGTATTTGAAAATGAGATTGGTTTTTTAATAAGAATCTCTTTCAAAGGTTGGATATGCCATGTAACATATTGCTGTTTTTGGTTTTTTTTTTAGAATGCTGACCCTAAGTCATCCCTCAAAGCTGTGAGCAGCCAGCTTGGAGAAGGGCCCAGTGATGGGCTGCCGCTTTCAAGTAGCCTTCAGTTTCTTGAAGATGAACTTGAGTCTTCTCCTCTTCCTGATCTCAGTGAGGACCAACCTTTCGACATTCTTCAGAAATCCTTGCAGGAGGCCAATATCACTGAGCAGACGTTGGCAGAAGAGGCATATTTGGATGCCAGTATAGGTTCAAGCCAGCAGTTTGCACAAGCTCAGCTTCATCCTTCTTCATCAGCATCCTTTACTCAGGCTTCTAATGTTTCTAATTACTCAGGTCAGACGCTGCAGCCTGTCGGGGTGACTCACGTGCCTGTGGGAGCATCATTTGCAAGCAATACAGTGGGTGTGCAACATGGCTTCATGCACCACGTGGGGATCAGTGTTCCCAGCCAGCACTTGTCCAATAGCAGTCAGCTTAGTGGTTCTGGTCAGATACAATTAATTGGGTCATTTGGTAATCAACCTTCCATGATGACTATTAATAACCTAGATGGATCTCAAATCATATTAAAGGGCAGCGGGCAACAAGCCCCATCAAATGTGAGTGGAGGGCTTCTGGTTCATAGACAGACTCCTAATGGCAACTCCTTGTTTGGGAACTCGAGTTCCAGTCCAGTAGCACAGCCTGTTACCGTTCCGTTTAACAGCACAAATTTTCAGACATCTTTACCTGTGCATAATATCATCATACAAAGGGGTCTTGCACCAAATTCAAATAAAGTTCCAATTAATATCCAGCCAAAACCTATCCAGATGGGTCAGCAAAATACGTACAATGTGAACAATTTGGGAATACAGCAGCATCATGTGCAACAAGGGATCTCTTTTGCCTCTGCAAGCTCACCCCAAGGCTCAGTGGTTGGTCCGCACATGTCTGTGAACATAGTAAACCAACAGAACACAAGAAAACCAGTCACCTCACAGCCAGTGAGCAGCGCTGCGGGTAGTATCGTCATTCATTCTCCCATGGGCCAGCCTCACACACCCCAAAGTCAGTTCCTCGTACCTACAAGCCTTTCCGTAAGTTCCAACTCGGTACACCACGTCCAGACCATAAATGGGCAACTTCTTCAGACTCAACCTTCTCAGCTCATTTCTGGCCAAGTGGCCTCAGAGCATGTAATGTTGAACAGAAACTCTTCCAACATGCTCAGGACCAACCAACCCTATTCCGGACAGATGCTCAACAACCAGAATACCGCCGTCCAGTTAGTGTCTGGGCAGACGTTTGCCACCTCTGGAAGTCCAGTGATAGTCAATCATGCCTCCCCTCAGATTGTTGGTGGACAGATGCCCTTGCAGCAGGCATCACCAACAGTATTACACCTGTCACCTGGGCAGAGCAGCGTCTCCCAAGGAAGACCTGGTTTTACCACCATGCCCTCAGTGACAAGCATGTCAGGACCTAGCCGGTTCCCTGTTAGCTCATCCAGCACTGCCCATCCTAGTCTTGGGTCTGCGGTTCAGTCGGGTGCATCGGGATCAAACTTTACAGGAGATCAGCTGACCCAGCCAAACAGGACTCCAGTACCGGTCAGTGTGTCTCACCGTCTTCCAGTTTCTTCTTCCAAATGTACCAGCACCTTCAGTAACACACCTGGAGCGGGAACCCAGCAACAGTTCTTCTGTCAGGTATGTTCCCTTTATCAAATGAATGCTTAGATGATTACAAATGGAAAAGTGGAACTTGTATTTAATAGAATATAATGTTCATCCTAGGCTTCTGATTTATAATTCGTTGCCTTTTTTTCCCCTTAATTAAAATATTTTATCTGGCATAGCATTGTGGTTTAGAGTGAGACATATGATTTGAGTCTACGCTTTATGACATGGAGCAAGTCTTAACTTACTTCTCTAGACTTAATTTTCCTCATCAGTGAAATGGACATAATAATACTATTATTTGTATTATTTGGAGGGTTAAATGAGATGATCCACATAAAGCAAACAGCAAATATTCAGTAAGAGCCAAAATTAATATACAGCAGGTCCTTGGATAACATGGTTTCGTTCAACATTGTTTTGTTACAACGATGAGATGCTGGAGAAACTTAACTCTTGTTTATGTCAATTAGCCTATGATAAAACTGGTTTCATTATACATTGTTTCACTAAAAGCCCCAGAACCTATTGTCAACGTTAAATGAGGACTTACTATATATACTTGGTTGAATATATTATGGGCATTTAAAATGAAATCTTAGCCCTGGCCGGTTTGGCTCAGCGGTTAGAACATCAGCCCGCAGACCAAAGAGTCCCGAGTTTGATTCCAGCCAAGGGCATGTACCTCAGTTGCAGTTCGTCCCCGGCCCCAGTTGGGGTCATGCAGGTGGCAACCAGTTGATGTGTCTCTCTCATATCAGATCAGTGTTTCTCTCTCTCTCTCCCCCTCCCTCCCTTCCACTCTCTAAAAACCAATGGAAAAATACCCTCAGGTGAGGATTATATATATTATTTCTGAGTATTTACTTACACATCATGCCATTAGGTCATATGACCATTTACTGGGTGGAGATTATGGCTGGTTCTTGGGTGCCAAACTGGAAAGGCTCTGGGACTCAGTGTGACTCAGTGGTGAATAACTGGTCTGCACCAGGAGTGCATATAGAGGGACACATCAGGGCACTGGCATTGGACCAGTACCAGAGCCTGCTCTTACCATGCCGTTGTGTAGGTAGATCACTGTGGGCCATCAGCTAAGCCGAATAGGGTTATGTTTGTGAAAAGAGCCTCAAATGACATCAGTCCTCACCCCCATCTGCCCATCCTAGCTTTGGTTCCCAGCCGTTCTGAGCGGTTCCTTAGTTCCAGCTCCACACCCGCTTTCACCCCATGGTAACCCTCCTCAGGTCTCCATTTCCACTGCCTTGCTCCTCCACACTTAGAGGTTTGCAGAAACTTCTCTGTACCATATGCATCAATATTTTTTAAACTGTATACCTTTGATTTAGTAATTCCACTCAGAATCCTAAGGAAGCAAAGATTATTTATGATCAAGGATGTTCAGTGTATTACTTTTGGTGTCAAAGGGATGCGTGTGTGCATGCGCGTCTGTGTGTGTGTGTGTGTGTGTGTGTGTGTGTGTGTGTGTGTGTGTGTGTTTTAAAATAATGTCAGACTGCCCTGGCTGGTTTGGCTCAGCAGTCAGCCCGCTGACCAAGGAGTCGCAGGTTCGATTCCAGTCAAGGCACGTACCTCGGTTGCGGTTCGGTCCCCGGCCCCAGTTGGGGTCGTGTAGGAGGCAACCAGTCGATGTGTCCCTCTCACATCAATGTGTGTGTGTCTCTCTCTCCCCCTCCCTCCCTCCCACTCTGTCTGAAAATAAATAGAAAAATATCCTCAGGTGAGGATTAAAAAAAAATAATAATGTCAGACTTATAGAAAAGTTAAACTTACAAGAATAGCATAAAGAATTTTTACATACTCTTTACCAAGATTCCCCACATTTTTACCACATTTGTTTTATTATTCTGTCTCTCTCTCTCTTACATATACACACTCTCACAGTTTTTGGAGAGTATCATTGCAAGCATGATGTCTCCTGACCCCTGAATACTTTGGACTTCAGTGTTTATTTTCTAAAAACAGAGACATTTCCCTACATAACCTTACTACAGTTATCAAAATCAAGGAATCAGCATTATTACAATATTATTATCTAATCTACAGACCTTATTCAGAGTTAGTCAATTTTCACAGTAATGTCCCTTTTAGCAAAAAAGAAAAAATTATTTTGTGTTGTTTTTATGGTCCAGGATCCAATCCAGGATTACTGGATTTTCTTGTTTAATTTCTTGTCACATCTTTAAATCTGGAACAATTTCTCTATCTTTCTTTGTCTTTCATGCCCTTTATATGTATTTTCATGCTTTTTCTTTTTTTTTAATGCCTTTTATATTTTTGAAGAGCACAAACTATTTTATGGAATGTCCCTGAATTTGTATTTCTCTGATATTTCCTCATGATTAGATTTAGGTCATACATTTTTGGTAGGATTGCCGCAGAAATTGTATATCTTCACAATGTATACTTGTCCCATTACTGGTGATGTTAACTTTGAACACTTGCTTAAGATGGTGTCTGGTGCATCTTAATAAGTCTCTTCTGGAAAGTACTGTGAAACTGTGTAGATATCCAGTTCCTTATCAGATTTGCATACACTAGTTTAAGCTTCCATTGATAATTCCTGACTGAATCGGTTATTACTGAATCAGCTGTTATTATGATGGCCACCAAATACAGATTTTCTAATTCCATCACTCGTTCTGCATTAATTGTTGGCATTGTAATCTAAGCAAAAGTTTTTTCTTCTCTCCCTTTTATTTATATGTTTGTTTATATCATTGTGGACTCGTAGATTCTTATTTTATTCAATGGGTTATAAATTGTTACAATCATTTATTTTGATGCTCAGTTTATTTTATTTATTTATTAATATTTTAATTGATTTTTAAATAAAGAGGAAGGGGGAGGGAGAGAGAAAGAGAGAAACTTAGATATGAGAAACATTGATTGGCTGCCTCCTGCACGCCCCCTGCCGGGAATCGAGCCCTGAAACTCGGGCACCTGCCCTGACCAGGAATTGAACCAGCAGCCCCTCGGTACATGGGATGATGCTCAACCAGCTGAGCCACACCAGCCAGGGCTTAATGCTCAGTTTATTTTGATGGCCGGTGGGCACTCATCCAAATTGGCTGCTGGTCCTTCTGATGTGTTTCCATCATGCTTTGAGCACGTTCTTTAATTTCTGGCAGAACAAGATGTTCCATGTCCATCTTTGACTTTGCCTGCCCCTGCCCTGAAATCAACCATTTCATAAAGGAGCCAATTTCTCCTAGTGGAGAACAGTATTTAGAAAACAAGATCTCAGCACTACATACTCATTGCTACTGAGGTGTCTCAGCTGGGACTTATATACATTACACATACCCAATATCTGTAACTATTTATTTTTCTGTCAACCTATATTATATAGTCCATGTTGATACTTCCAGTTCTAATCCAGGACCACCGGGTTCATTATTCAAGTCTCCTTCTTTTTCGTATTTGTAACTGCCTTTTCTAACAGTGAGAAAGCCAGCTCCACAGTGTATTTACTTACTTGCTCAATACTAGAACATAGTGAAAATAATTTCAGAATTGTTAATCCATACCACTGTGAAAAACAAACCTGCTTATTAGACTTTGGTGTTGGTCTACAGTTCTGTCTTTAGTCTAAAGATCTATAGTCAAACTGCTGTGTTCAAAAATTACTTGGGTTACTTCCTTTTTTTCCCTCCTCCCTTCGTATGCTATTCATTTGAAATATAGTTCTGTTTATATTTCATTTTAGGATTCTTACCCCACTATCCTTGTTGATTTTATCTATTTAATTTCTTTTGAATGCATCACCATTAGCATGGCCCCAGAAGTCAGGTCTGTGCAGAAAGTGTACCTGGAGCAGTCTCACTCGCAGTCCTTCCTCTCTGCCCCCACCCCGTTCTTCCCCTAGATTCATCAATCTCATTAGTTTCTAGTTTATTTATCCTGCTATTTTTATACAACTAGGCAAGTATATATATTTTCTTGTTTCTCCTCTTTTCTTTCTCCAAAAGCATATATAGATAGTCTGCAACCAAAGTATTGCAAAAAATTTTTCTAAAAACTCAAATGTCGATTGGGTATGATGAAGTGTAATATGTAGCCATTTAAAATGTTTTATTTGGCCCCCTCCGGTTTGGCTCAGTGGTAGAGCGTTGGCCCGCAGACCAAAGAGTTGCAGGTTCAATTCCGGTCAAGGGCACGTAGCTCGGTTGCAGTTCAGTCCCCAGCCCTGGTCGGGGTCGTGCGGGAGGCAAGCAATCGATGTTTCTCTCTCTAGTTCTTTCTCCCCTACTCTATCTGAAGATAAAAATGGAAAAAAGTATCCTTGGGTGAGGATTTAAAAAATAAAAATAAAATGTTTTCTTTGCCTGGCCGGTGTGGCTCAGAGGTTGAGCGTTGACCCATGCACCAAGGGTTTGCCGGTCTGATTCCGGTCAGGGCACATGCCCAGGTTGTGGGCCCGATCCCCAGTGGGGGATATGCGGGAGGCAGCCAGTTGATGTCCTCTGTCATCAATGTTTCTAACTCTCTCTCCCTCTTCCTTCCTCTCTCTCTAAAAAGTAATAAAGAAAAAATAAATAAATAAATAAATAAGTAAAACATGCAATTGGTAAAATTAAAAACAATTCCAAAATAGTTTAGAGTGAAAGTCAGTCTTCCTTCCCCAGGTTTCCTCCCAGAGGCCAACACTGTTTCTGTGTATTTTCCCAGAGAACACAAGCAAATACAAGCACCACTTGAGGGTCATTTTAGATCAGTATGCATTGATCTGCTCTGTGTGTGTTATTGTAATTAAGTATACCTGATCAGCCACAGCACGGTCATTGCTTCTCTTTTCCTTCCTTTTTTTTTTAGTGCTTCAGTGGGGGAAAAGTCTCTCTCTGACTCCCAAAATTTGCAATTATCCGAAGGTAACAGGAAGCCCACACTGGCAGCTCCAAAGTAATTCTTTGTGATTTTAATCCCAAGAAATAGTACTGGGCACTAGGTCAGTTCCTTATGTCGGGTGTGTCTGTGCTGTCGGTTTTCTGGAACAGCTGAGTGTCAGGTATGTTGGAGTGAGGACGCAGCTGTGGGTGCACATGCATGGGAAAGAAGTGGTGAGGTGTCCTCTAACATTTAAATCCCAGGACAGCCCAGCCGGTGTGGCTCAGTGGTTGAGCGTTAACCCATGCACCAAGAGGTCGCTGGTTCAATTCCCGGTCAGGACACATACCCAGGTTGTGGGCCCGATCCCCAGTGGGGGGCATGACAGCCGATCAATGTTCTCTCTCATTGATGTTTCTATCTCCCTCTCCCTTCCTCTCTCTCTAAAATCAATAAAGGAAAAAATAAAAATAAAAAATTCCAGGATGGCCAGAGATACTGACAGCAACTCTTTTACTTTATAACTCCTGTAAAATTTCTGTATTAATTACTTTCTAGAACATTTAATGAACAAAAATACCGTAATCAGGTGCCTTTAGTGTCTGTCTGTTGGGGGAAATTTAATTCAGCAAGCTTTGATACTATAAAGGGTTAATATTACAGAGGAGTAAGTTTTTAAATACAAACTTTATTTTTGTATAGATGATACCTTTGTTGGATTCAAAATTCAAAAGGTACAGAAAGGTGTGTACACTGTAGTGAAAATGTTGCCTCCTCCTCCTGTCCTCCAGCCACCCAGTTGCCTGCTGGCAACCAATGTAACCAGCTTCTTGCAGAGTGAACTTACTTCCCCACCACCCCTTTTTTATTATGAAAACTTTCAGACCCACAGAAAAGCTGGAAGAAAACAGTGAACCCATCCATTCACCTGGATGCACCAGGTGTTTATGTTTTGCAGCATTTGCTTTATCTTGGGAGAGACCTGCTTTATTTCCTGCAGGTATCTCCTAAGAACAAGGACCTTCTTCAACACAACCACAGTATCACTCTCACACCCAAGAAATTTAACATTACTTTAATAAAATTATACCAAAGTTCTTCCATGTGACTCAGTAATGTCCTTTACAGTAATGCTTCGCTCTAGAAACCAGTCAGAGAGAACATTTACTGCCACATCTCTTTAGTCCGTAGCAGC
The DNA here is from genome assembly GCA_030848825.1 of Tadarida brasiliensis. NCBI lineage: Eukaryota > Metazoa > Chordata > Mammalia > Chiroptera > Molossidae > Tadarida > Tadarida brasiliensis. Next base: position 16,046,418 of record CM061262.1, read on the forward strand.
CAGATCAATTATCACGTAGAATGGCCCTCAGTGTAGAGTTGTCTGATGTTTCCTTGTGACTAGATTCAGGCTAAATGGTTTTGGCATGACACATAAAGTTGGTTTGTCCCCTTATTGGTCATTCTGAGTATGATCACTTGGTCAAAGTGGCCTCTCCACCAGGTTTCCCTTCAAGGTACTCAAAGGTACCTTGTTCCCTTTGTAAGGAAATGATCCCTAGGATGGTGTTTTAGGACCACGTGACTGTCCTGTTCCCCAGCCTCTCACCCAGTGATCTGAGACTCCATTGATAATCATTGCCCAAACATTACATTAGCGGTTGCAAAATGATTTTCTAATTGTTATCCTATCTACAGTTATGGCTGGGATTTTTTTCTTTTAAAAAAAAATTTTTTTTTCTTTATTGATTTGAGAGAGAGGAAGGGAGAGGGAGAGAGAGATAGAAACATTGATGAGAGAGAACATCGATTGGCCGCCTCCTGCATGCCCCCCACTGGGGATCAGGCCCACAACCTAGGCATGTGCCCTGACCGGGAATCGAACTGGCAACCTCTTGGTGCATGGGTCGACGCTCAACCACTGAGTCACACCGACTGGGCAGGCTGGGATTTTTTTCCATAAAACAGAGCTTTTTCTTTTCTTTCATCATTTAAAAACTTTATTATGGCCCTGGCCGGTTTGGCTCAGCGGTTAGAGCATCGGCCTGCGGTCCAGAGAGACCCGGGTTCGGTTCCCGCTAAGGGCATGTACTTCGGTTGCAGTTTGTCCCCAGCCCTGGTTGGTCGTGCGGGTGGCAGCCACTCAGTGTGTCCCTTTCACGTCGATATTTCTTTCTCTCTCTCTTCCTCTCTCTCCCTCCCACTCTATCTGAACAAAAAATGAGAAAGTGTCCTCAGGTGAGGATAAAAATAATAATAATAATAATAAAATAAAAAATAAAAAGTTTATGTGGAGTTTTTTGTTGTTGTTGTTAATCCTCACCCAAGGATATTTTTCCATTGATTTTTAGATAGAGTGAAAGGGAGGAAGGGAGAGAGAGAGAGAGAGAGAGAGAGAGAGAGAAACATTGATGTGAGAGAGACACATCGATTGGTTGCCTCCCACACCTGACCCTGATGGGGGCTGGGATCAAACCTGCAACCCAGATATGTGCCCTTGACCGGGAATCGAGCACGCAGCCCTTGTGTCCGCGGGCTGACACTCTGACCACTGAGCCAAACCAGCGAGGGCTTTATTATGGGGAATTTTAAACATGAACAAAAGTAGACAAAGTAGTGTGATGAGCCCCCACGCTCAGTCAGCGTCAGTGCTGACCAGCTGTTCTTGTCTCATCCCTACCCTACTCACTGTCCTCTGCCCAGTGTTATTGTTAATCTAATCCAGACGTGTAAGTTTATCTGTAATATTTTAGTGTATATCTCTAAAAGACTGTGTGTTCTTTTGTATTTAATGTGTTGTAATCTATCGCTTTCATTATTCTTTTTGATGTTTAAGTTGTCCTAGATTTGATCAGGGGAGGCCTGCTTAAGCCGCTTCTATACTTTTGACAGGTTCCATCTCCTCTGAGCACTTTGTGCACAAGGTACTGTTGGCTTGGCTTGTGATTACCCCGCCTCAGACCCAGAATCAGCCATTTCTCCGGGGAGCCCTGCGAACTTAAATCTCTTAATGCAGAGAGTAATTTATGGGATTTAAACTTTCTTGTAAATGGATTAATATTTGAAAGTCAGTGATTAAAGGAGGAGATTTACAAGAGTTTAGCCTATCCAGCAAAAGTAAACAAGTTATTTTAAGTCCAAATCTCCTCAGATCACAAAAAGATTTAGTAGATTTTACATTCCTTGAGAGCAGTACCTGCCATACTTTAGGTACAAACTGCCAGGAGTGTTCCCAGCTGAGGTCCCCAGCCCTGCCTGCCCTCCCTAAGCTCAGCCTGCTGCCGCACTGGGGAACCACTGTGTCGTCAGACACCCAGACTTCAAAAGCTGGATGTTCTGTTTTCCCTCCCCTTCTAAACCTTTAATAAGTTTCCAAATCCTACAAGTTCTTTGAATGTCTCATATCCGTCCTTTCCAGTAATGATGGAAATCATGGTCATATTATTAACAAAGGTTCAGTGAGCGTCATGGGCAACACGTGTTATTTCTAACCCTTACCTTGGGGCTACTAGTGGCACTGTTCCCAGTCACGGAGATGGAGGTGCAGAGCATGGGCAGATTGCATAGAGGCAGACCACCTGCTAGCTATCTATACCAGCGATTTTCAACTTTTTTTTATCTCATGGTACACATAAACTAATTACTAAAATGCTGCAGCACACCAAAATAAAATATTTTTTTTGCCAATCTGACAAAAAAAATTATGTATGATTTTTATTCATTCACACCAGTTGGCTGTTGTTGTGTTGGCTGTGGTCACTTTTGTTATTGGATAGTCTAAGGCAGCGGTTCTCCTGTGGGTCACAACCCCTTTGGGGATCGAACGACCCTTTCACAGGGGTTGCCTAAGACATAACAGTAGCAAAATTACAGTTATGAAGTAGCAACGAAAATAATTTTATGGTTGGGGGTCACCACAACATGAGGAACTGTATTAAAGGGTCGCGGCATTAGGAAGGTTGAGAACCAACCACTTCTCTAAGGGAAAAGAGGTCAGTGCCCCTGACAAAATTTTACCCCTACTGACCCCCTCCTCTCCGCTCCCGCCCCCCTCCTGCCTTTCCCCACACTGTTGTCTGTGTCCATTGGTTATGCATATATGCATAGAAGTTCTTTGGTTTATTTGTTCCCACCTACCCCCGCTTCCCTTTGAGGTTTGTCAGTCTAACAACCAATTTGTACTTCTTAATCCCTTCACCTTTTTCACCCATTTCCTCAACCCCCCTCCCCTCTGCCAGTCAACAAAAAGTTCTCTGTATCTATGAGTCTGTTTCTGTTCTGCTTGTTCATTTTGTTTGTAGATTCAATTGTTGATAGATATTTATTTATTGCCATTTTATTCATATTTTTTATGTTCTTTTTCTTTAAGAAGACCCTCCAACATTTCATATAATATTGGTTTGGTGGTGATGAACTACTTTAGCTTTTTCTTGTCTGGGAAACTCTTCATATGTCCATCGATTCTAAATGATAGCTTTGCAGGATAGAGTAATCTTGGTTGTAGGTCATTGCTTTTCATCACTTTGAATATTTCTTGCCACTCCCTTCTGGCCTGCAAAGTTTCTTTTTTTTTTTTTTTTTTTTTTTTTTTTTTTTTTTTTATTTTTTTTTTAACTTATCTTTATTGTTGAATGTATTACAGATGTTCCTCATTTTTCCCCCATTGCCCCCCTCCTCCCCATTCCTGCCCCCCTCCTGCCTTTCCCCACACTGTTGTCTGTGTCCATTGGTTATGCATATATACATATAAGTTCTTTGGTTTGTTTTTTCCCACCCCCCAACCCCCCTTCTCTTTAAGGTTTGTCAGTTTAACAAGCAATTTGTGCTTCTTAATCCCTTCACCTTTTTCACCCATCCCCCCAGCCCCCACCCATCTGGTAACCAACAAAAGTTCTCTGTATCTATGAGAATGTTTCTGTTCTGCTTGTTCATTTTATTTGTAGATTCAATTGTTGATAGATATGTATTGCCATTTTGTTTGTTCATATTTTTTTATCTTTTTCTTCAAGAAGACCCTTCAACATTTCATATAATAATGGTTTGGTGGTGATGAACTCCTTTAGCTTTTCCTTGTCTGGGAAACTCTTTCTATGGCCATTGATTCTAAATGACAGCTTTGCAGGATAGAGTACTCTTGGTTGTAGGTTCTTGCTTTTCATCACTCTGAATATTTCTTGCCACTCCCTTCTGGCCTGCAAAGTTTCTTTTGAGAAATCAGCTGACAGTCTTATGGGAACTCCCTTGTAGGTAACTAACTTCTTTTCTCTTGCTGCTTTTAAGATTCTCTCTTTGTCTTGAACCTTTTGCATTTTGATGATGATGTGTCTTGGTGTGGGCCTCTTGGGGTTCATCTTGTTTGGCACTCTCTGTGCTTCCTGGACTTGTATGTCTGTTTCCTTCACCAAGTTAGGGAAGTTTTCTGCCATTATTGTTTCAAATACGTTTTCGATTTCTTGATCTCTCTCTTCTCCTTCTGGCACCCCCAAGATGCGAATGTTGGCACGCTTGAAGTTGTCCCAGAGGCTCCTTACACTATCCTCATTTTTTTGGATTCTTTTTTCCTTTTGCTGTTCTGATTGGGTGTTTTTTGCTTCTTTATATTCTAAATCGATGGTTTGCTTCTTGGATTTACCTACTCTACTATTGCATCTGTGTAAACTATTCTTTATTTCAGTTAGTGCCTCCTTCATTTCTGACTGGTCCTTTTTTATGCTCTTGAGGCCCTCACTAAGTTCACTGAGGTTCTCACTGAGTCCATTGAGCATCCTTATAAGCAGTATTTTGAACTCTGGATCTGTTAGGTTGCTTAACTCAATTTCACTTAGTTCTTTTCCTGGAGTTTTGTTCTGTTCTTTCATTTGGGACCTGTTTCTTTGTCTCCTCATTTTGGCTGCCTCCCTGTGTTTGTTTCTATGTATTACTTAGCGAGAGTTGTGGGGCTAGCTGAGACCAGATGCTGCTTATTTGAAAGAATTTAGGCAAAGCTGAAGCAGGATCCAAGACAGGCCAATCCTATGGTAAATCAACTGGCAACAGCTTGGGTGGGCCTGAAAGTTGGGTGGGGCGGGGCCTCAGGGAATCACCAGGGCGGGGCAAACAGTGTGAGCCAGGTAGCTGGAGTCCCAGATATGGCGGCGTCTGCAGGCCCAGGGAAGGGCTCACCAAAGGAACAAAAGCCTCTGATAGCACGTCTGTCCAGGAGAAAGCTGCCTCTCCAGCCCTTGCTCCAATGCCAAACAGCTCAGTTCTTCCCCATATGATTCTGGTGCCTTTCAGGCTGCCTCCCACATGCTGGAGCCTGGAGGGAGCAAGTCCGAGTAAGTCCGTGCGCGGGCCCTTTAAGAGGAGCTGCCGTGGGCTCCAGCCGCCTCAGCCTCAGTTCCCGCTGGTTTTTCCAGCCAGAAGTTATGGGGATTCTCTTCCTGGCACTGGAACCCTGAGCTGGGCACCTGGTGTGGCACAGGGACCCCTCAGTCCTCTGGGAGGACCTTCCCAGCCGAGGTGTCCTCCTGATTTTTATCCACCACACGTGGGTGTGGGACCAGCCCGTCGCACCTCCGCCCCTCCTACCAGTCTCGATGTGGCTTCTTCTTTAATTTCGTAGTTGTGGGACTTCCATTCAGCTTGATTTCAGGCGATTTTGAATGATGGTTGTTCTGTAGTTTAGTTGTAACTTTGATGTGGTTGTGGGAGGACGCGATACTGCGTTTACCTACGCCGCCATCTTGACCGGAAGTCTCCTGGCCTGCAAAGTTTCTTTTGAGAAATCAGCTGACAGTCTTATGGGAACTCCCTTGTAGGTAACTAACTGCTTTTCTCTTGCTGCTTTTAAGATTCTCTCTTTGTCTTGAACCTTTTGCATTTTGATGATGATGTGTCTTGGTGTGGGCCTCTTGGGGTTCATCTTGTTTGGGACTCTGTGCTTCCTGGACTTATATGTCTGTTTCCTTCACCAAGTTAGGGAAGTTTTCTGTTGTTATTTTTTCAAATAGGTTTTCAATTTCTTGCTCGCTCTCTTCTCCTTCTGGCACCCCCATGATGCAAATGTTGGTACACTTGAAGTTGTCCCACAGGCTCCTTACAGTATTCTCTTTTTTTTATTATTCTTTTTTCTTTTTGCTGTTCCAATTGGGTGTTTTTTGCTTCCTTATATTCCAAATCGATGGCTTGCTTCTTGACTTTACCTACTCTACTATTGAATCTCTGTAAATTATTCTTTATTTCAGTTAGTGTTTCTTTCATTTCTGACTGTGCATCCTTCATTTCTGACTGGTCTTTTTTATGCTCTTGAGGCCTTCACTAAGTTAATTGAGCATCCTTATAAGCAGCGTTTGAACTCTGCATCTGTTAGATTCCTTATCTCCATTTCATTTAGTTCTTTTCCTGGAGTTTTGTTCTGTTCTTTCATTTGGGACATGTTTCTTTGTCTCCTTGTTTTGGCTGCCTCCCTGTGTTTGTTTCTATGTTTAGGTGGAGTTGCTATGTCTCCTGGGCTTCCTAGGGTAGCCTATTGTAGTAGGTGTCCTGTAGGATCCAGTGGCACAGCCTCCCTCATCACCCCAGCTGGGCCCTCGAGGTGCACCCCTTGTATGGACTATACACCCTTCTGTTTTAATTGAGTCTTGATTGCTGTTGGCACGTCAATGGGAGGGATTTACTCAGACTGATCAGCTTCAAGGACTAGCTGTGCCCACTGTTAACTGACTCCCTTGGAGGACCAGCTGTGCAGGGGCCCATCATACAGAGAAAGACTTACTTCAGCAGGGCTCTGGTACCACTGAGTCCACTCCTTGAGTGTGTGGCTTGTGGAGGTGGTTGGGTGATGGTGCTTTGATGTGGTCTGAAGCTGCCCACTGGATGTGCTGGCTCTGGGGCAAGGTCAGCCTCTGCCTGTGTTCTGTCTGGGGCCACCAGGCATAAGCTACAAAGCGATCTGCCAATAGCTGCTTCTTGTGCTGGGCTTGGAGGTGCCCAGGCAAAGCCAAGCTGTGAACCAAGGCTGGCTGCTCCTAGTCCTGGGCTGGGGGCCACTTAGTGAGAGTATAGGGCTCGCTGAGGCCAGATGCTTCATGTTTGAGAGAACTTAGGAAAATCTGAAGCAGGATCCAAGACAGGCCAATCCTTTGGTAAAGCCACAGGGAACAGCTTGGGTGGGCCTGAAAGTTGGGTGGGGCAGGGCCTCAGGGTATCACCAGGGCGGAGCAAACAGTGTGAGCCAGGTTGCTGGAGTTCCAGATATGGCGGTGTCTGCTGGCCTCCTTGGGGAAGGGCTCACCAAAGGAACACCAGCCTCCGCCAGCACGTTTGTCTGGGAGAAAGCCACCTCTTCAGCCCTCACCCCAATGCCAAACAATTCAGTTTCTCCCCCCACATCTCTGGTGCCCTTCGAGCTACCTCCCCTCCTCACTGGAGCTCAGAGGGAGCAAGTACATGTGCGGGCCCTTTAAGAGGAGCTGCCTGGGGCTCCAGAAGCCTCAGCCTCCCTCAGCCTCAGTTCCCACTAGTTTTTACAGCCAGAAGTTATGGAGACTTCTCTTCCTGGCACTGGAACCCTGAGCTGGGAGCCTGGTGTGGGACAGGGACCCTTCACTCCTCAGGGAGAACCTTCACAGCCAAGGTGTCCTGATTTTCATCCACCTCACATGGGTGTGGGACCAGCCCATCCATGCCTCCTCCCCTCCTACCAGTCTCATTATGGCTTCTTCTTTAATTTTGTAGTTGTAGGACTTCCATTCAGCTTGATCTGAGCTAGACTTTTAAGAGGCACTGCAGTAGCCCTGGCCAGTGTGGCTTAGTTGGGCATTGTCCATGCACCAAAAGGTCACCAGCTTGATTCCCAGTCAGGGCACGTGCCCAGGTTTCAGGCTCCATCCCTGGTTGGGAGCGTGCAGGAGGTGGCCAATCGATGTTCTGCTCTCACGTCAATGTTTCTCTCTCTCTCTCTCAAAAAAAAAAAAAAAATCAATAAAAGTTATTTTTTAAAAAAGAGGGACTGGCCCTGGCCGGTTTGGCTCAGCGGTTAGAGCATTGGCCTGCAGACCAAAGTGTCAAGGATTCGGTTCGGGTCAAGGACACATACCTTGGTTGTGGTTCAATCCCCAGCCCTGGGTGGGGTCGTGCGGGAGGCAACCAATCCATATGTCTCTCTCACATCGATGTGTCTCTCTCTCTCTCTCTCTCTCTCTCTCTCTCTCTCTCTCTCTCTCTCTCTCTTTCCCTCCCTCCCACTCTATATCCTTAGGTGAGGATTAAAAAAATAAAAATAAAAGAAAACTGTCTTTTAAAAAAAAAGCCTGGCAGGTGTGGCTCAGTGGTTGAGCGTTGACCCATGCACCAAGAGGTCACAGGCTCGATTCCCGGTCAGGGCACATGCCCAGATTTTGGGCCCAATCCCCAGTTGGGGGCATGCAGGAGGCAACCAATCGATGTTCTCTCTCATCGATGTTTCTATCTTTTCTCCCTTTCCCCTCTCTCTAAAATCAATAAAGAAAAAATATTTTAAAAAATAAAAAGAGGGACTGCAATATACTGAGAGAAACAAGAGTGGGATTAGGAGTCAGCACTTAATTGTAGGTCCTGCTTTGCCACTGACTGGTTTTGTGGTCTAGGTTCTTATCTTAATTCTCTGAGCCCTAGATTTCTCTCCTCGAAAACGAGGAACCCTAGCTATGCATTAGAATCACCCAGGGAGCTTTTAAAAATATGGATGTCTGGGCCTCACCTCCATAAATTCTGATTTAAACAGTCTGGAGAAAGGGCTCCAGGCATCAGCATTTTTCAAAAGCTCCCCAAGTGATTCTAAAGTGCAGCCAGGAGAGAGCCACTGGGCTAGATGCTTTCTGAGGCCCATTCATATCCTAATTAGACAATTGTAACACTTGTCTGGGTGATTAATCTGCCTTTGCTCTCTTCCGAAAACCTGATTTCTACCACATTAATCTTCCTAAAACATTTGTTTGATGACCTGAACCAAATCATCTGGGAGCTTCCTGTTGCCATAGGAGAAAGCACACCTCCTTCTGCCTGGCAGGTCAGGTTCTCCTGTTGGAAACCCTCCAGGTTAGCCAGGCTGACCCCCATTATTCCCCCAAATAGCCCAGACTCATTGCGAACCTCTGGCCTTTGCTGATGGGTATTCATTGAATGTCCTTTTCTATCTGGTTTAAATGCTTCCCCTCCTTCGGGCCCCCCCGCCAAGCCCCTAGAAGAAAAAGGCCTTTTTCAGTTCTCCCTTGATTTCTTCTCTGCACTTTTTGTTTGTCCTGCCCACTAGATGCCTAATGGCTTACTGTGCTAAAAGTTTCCTTCATTGATTCAGTGATTCAGCAGTATTTCAGTGCCTGCCATGGCCAGCCCTGGGCCAAGTCCCAGGGACACAGTAATCTGTTGCAGGGCAGGAAGCAGACAGATAAGCCAACAGACACACCAGTATTTAAGTGCTCTGGTAGAAGCAGTCCAGAGCACCAAACTCTGCAAAGGAGCCTCTAGCCCAAATGAGACGGTTGGCCTGGCCGGTGTTGCTCAGTAGTTGTGTAATAAACAGCCATATGTACTAAAGCATTCAACCGAGATATGGGCTGAAATGGGATTGATGAGCACGTAAGTTGTCATCAAAGCAGTGGAAGTGAATGAGATAGATCAGGGAGAGTGTGTAAGTAGAGAAGAAAAAGCAGCTGGAAAAGAGCCCCAAAGCACCTCAACATTTAGGGGATGGACACAGAAAGGAGTCTATAGGTGAGAACCAGAAGGTTCCAGAAAGGAGGAGTAAAACGAATAGGGTCCAGCATTTTGGAAGCTGAGGAAAGAGAATGTTGCAGATAGAAGGAAAGAGGTCCACAGAGTGAAGTGTCGCTGAGAAGTCAGTGGGATTAAGGATCGGAATGTTGCTGACAGATTCAGCAATAAGGAGGCAGCAGTTGACGTTGGTAAGACTTGTTTCCATGGAGTGATAGGTGCAGAAGCTCATTGCAATAGGCCAAGGAGAGAACAGGAAGGGTGGTAATGAGTACAGACAGCTTTCAGAGAAATGAAGGTAACAGACAGCAGTAACTACAAGGACGTGTGGGGTCATGAGAATTATTATTTTAAGATATGGGAAGGGCTTGAGCTTTTTTCAAAGCTGATGGAGGAGAAGGACATGAATTATAGAGCACTGGTGGGATTCTTTGTAGAAAAAAGGAGGGATGCCTCTTCCATTGTAACTAGAAAAGGGAAAGGATGAAAGGAAGTGCAGGTAGGGTTGTAGCTTTGAGAGTTAAATGAGTTATCACCTGGCTTACAGGTTTGAAAATAATGAAATAGCATTCAATGGAAAACGAGCAAAGGAGCTGGCTAGGGGAAAGAAAGGATTGCTGGACAGGCAAGAGGGCCCAGCTGAGGCTGAACACCATAATCATAGGGCCTGATCAAATGTGTTCTCTGGGCCTGGATGGTTTCTGGATGGTAAACTTTCAGAGGGCAAAGACTGTGTTTGATCTTGTTCCGCTGCCTTCTCTGACTGCCACGGCGCTGTATCTACAGCTGGACCGGATGTCTCAGGCAAGGTACTTTGGGTTGCAGCCATCAGAAACTTACCCTAACATGTTTAGCCAAGAAAAGAGAAATGTCCAGAAAATATAGTGCAGCTCCTTATAAGGGTCGAAAACCAGGCTTTCTGCTGTTCTCTCGGCCTCCCCAAGATGGCAGGGCCTCTTGTCTGTCCTTCATTGTTCTCTCTCGCGCTCTTCTCCTGGACCAAAGTGGCCACCCCAGGCCAGCTTTGCATTATTATCCAAGCATGTAACAGAGACTACAAATGCATCAGAGTCACCTGGAGGGCTTTTTAAACTTATAAATTTCTAAGCCCCACATTGAGTTTCTAAATTAATTTTTGTGGTTGGAACCTAGAAACTGAGTCTTTCAGAAGCTCTCCAGGTGGTCTTGATACAATCAGTCTATAAACCTGCATTAAGGAACCACTACCCTTGGGTATTTATTCCCCCCACCCATTCTAAATTCCCAGGAGAGTGTCTGATTGGCACTTCCATGGTCAGAGGAGCAGGGCTGTGGGTGACATCAGTAAGTGGCCATGCAGGGTCTCTGCTGCTCTTACCAGGCCTTTGTTCCCTCTGAGCCAGAAAACAAAAGACACCCCTATGCTCCACTGACAGACAGGCTTGGCACTATTAGATTGGGTGGGGGGGGGGGGGGGCTCCTTTCCTGGATTTTAGCTCTTCACACCCTCTGGCAAGCCACACATCTTTGTATGTTCTCTAACCTTGCTGGCTCTGACACATTTCTGTGGCAATGGGACATTTCCCAGAGGAGAGTATGGTTGGGCAGATCTCAAATGGTCTTCCTCATTCAGCAAATGCCTATTGTTGCATAAATGTCATCTTGCTAATTTGTTGTTTGTTTGTTTTTAATTTTTACAAGAGTTTATTTGAGTCAAAGTGAGATATGCCAGGAGCAAGATCTCAGATGCTTCTAAAAATAACAGTTTTGCAGCTTTTTTTATGCATTTGAGATTAAAGAGGAATGTAAGAAAGAGCATGGAGATGGGAGAAAGCAAGGCTGGGATTGGATTATAGGATAGTTAACAAGATTATGTGCTCTCTTGAGGGTTGTTATGGCTTATTTCAAATGTGTGTTAACCTAGATGCATAGAAACAGTGAACAGGGCTTACTTAAGGCAAAGATAAATCTTTTACTAAAAAGTTATAAGCCTGGGGTGTGGCTACCCACCATGACCTTTCCAGTTAGGAAGTTATGATCAGATCACCCTGCAAGGATACTTTCCAGTACTCCTTTTTTGTTCACAGTTTCCCATTTTGGTCATAAATCAATCCAAAGGATGCATTGATGACCAATCTTTTGGTTGGATCATCTGTCTAATTTGTAATTGACTTCTTTCAAAGTGTACCACAGAGGTAGAAATCGACATATTAAGTATTCTGGTTTATGGTTTCATGATAGTTCATGAGGTCTAAAGAGTTAAAATTGTACATTGATATTGGCAGTTTGGAGCCAAGAGCTCAACCAAACATCCTTAAATAGCTTCTCTATTTGTGAAGAAAATACATTTCAAGAGCGGGTCCTCTCCAAGAGTTCAGTAAAAACAACAGAATGATAAATGTTATTTCTGGAAGATTTTCATCTGTGGGCATAGGAATAGGAGAAAGCTGGGAACAGAAGAAAGTTGATGGCTCCTGGGGAGAGGAGATCTGGACTGGGAGGAGGGACAGGCCCCTGTGACTTCTGCTGCAGTGGAATTCATTCACTCGTTGTTTTTTTCCCACTTATAAGAGAAAGTTTATTTAGAAACTACAGAGGTTAAAAAGGTGAGCCAGCAGGGCTGTGTGGGCTCAGAAAATAAGTTAGGCAAAATAAGGGCTTTGGAGCTTAGGAGAGAGAAAGGCAAAGGTAACGTGCCTGGGGGGAGGAAGAGGGGGAAGAGAAAGGAACAGGCACACTGGAGAGAGCGTGCCTCATTCACTCTTTTTTTTTTAGAGAGAGAATTTTTATGAGTTTATTTCAGCCAAACTGATGACGTATGCCAGGGTACAAGATCTCAAATGCTCCCACTCACTTCTATTTAACAACTGTTTACTGTGTGCTCACTGTGGTGCCAGGCCCTGTTCTGGTGCTGGGGATACAGCAGTGAAGCAGACAGACAGAAGTGCTGCCCTAAAAGTAAGTGGACTGGAAGCAACCAGTGCACTTGTGGAGACAGAGTGGAGCTTTCCAAACATGCAGACCTGGTGACTCAAGGCAATTCTAGTGTAGGGGCCAGACCAAGTTCCCCAGTGGACTCCGATTCTGCCAGTACCCTGGCCCTACCCACCCCACCCCCAACCTCTCCATTCTCCCCACAGCGTAGCAATTGGATCAACTGTTTTAGTCCCAAGGGAAGGGATGCTATTTGCTTAGGCTCATGTTCAGTTGAGTTTACATTTCCCAGTTACATGCCACTTGATATTGATATGAGGCAAACTAGAGACAGAGCAGATGGCAGGAGTGAAAAGTACGTTAGATCACCTACGCAGAAGAAACAGTGAGTGGCGAGAGTAGATCTGGGGTTGGCGCTTGGGCCCTGACAGGTGCTTGGAGTCAGTGCAGACACCACGTACAGACTGATCGTCAGGGTCATAATCCTTGCAGGTCTGATATAAAGTTACCGGGATAGAAACTGAGTTCCCCGCTCAGCCTTTGTGTTTGAGCTCACGAGCACAATTCCGTGAGAAGAAAGCAGTCTGGTATCAACTCGGCTCCTGCTGAACAGTGTCTAAAAAACACAGTATGCCTGCAGGTTTAAAGGGTACTCTTGCACGTCTCCCAGTGTGATAGGAGAATGTTTTAGAACTTTCATTTTGTTTAGTACTCTAACCTGAAGGTGATGCCAGGTAGGCACTGGTGGGCTTGGTTGGCATTTTAAGTACTCTATTAAAGCTTTTAATCATGAAATTATCTTCTCCATCTTGGTAATATTTTTTGCAGGCTCAGAAAAAATGTTTGAATCAGACTTCCCCCGTTTCTGCTTCCAAGACTCCAGACAGCCTGAGGCAAGCACAGATTCCTGGCCTCTTGAGCTCCGCACTGCCAGGTCAGGAGCCGTCGTAAGCTCCCCAGTTCGTCTCTGTCCTCCTGACACCAAGGACACTTCTCACGTCCCTCCTTCTGCACGCAGTCTTTCTCACTCAATCTCACCTCCACTCTGAGCATTCCTTTCTTCTGTGTCCTTTCCACATTGCATCTGTAGCATCATTTTATATACTACTAAGCAAGGAAAAAGTGCTTCTAATTAAATTATGATACATTATGTGAAAAAAATGTGCTGCTTAGAAACAACAAAATCTAGTATTATATGGCACAGGTGGCTTTGTAAGTGTCCTCATGTTGTCTTATATATGTATATTTAGAATCCCCCGAGACTAAAATTATTGTGACCTGTGTCTCCATATTTTCTAAAGCTTCGAACACCTATCTGAACACTCCTAGTCAGTCCCCTATTTGGGCCTCCCTTTCCTTAAGTTATGAGTATTCTGGGTTTGGCAATACTGACAGATTGAGGCCTAGTCCTCAGACCTTAGATAATGTGAAACTGTAGCACTGACAGCTTTTATTAATTTATTTATTTCTACTTATTACCTAAATGGGCTTTAATAATCCCTGCCTCTGCCTCCAGAGCTTTGGTAGATAAATGTACTCCCTGCTGTCCTTCCTCACATCAAGCATCCACGATAAAGAAATCCCTTTCAGAATGTTCCATAGCCTGTGTACATTGGACTCCAGGGTTATGCGATGGGCCTGATTTACTGTTTCTGTTGAACATTGTCTTTCTTATGTGTTGACTCTAATAGGGCAGGATTCTGGAAGCAAAGTTATACCAGCGTCCTTAGGAACTGCACAACCACAGCAAGAAAAAGTAGTTGGATCATCTCCTGGCCAGCCCGCTGTGCAGGTAGAACAGAGTTTACGTAGCTTCTTCTAGTGTTTAGCGTAATTGAAAGAAAATGTAGCTATTATCTTCTGCTTGGTTGTTGCAGCCAGGCATTGTCTCCACAGTTGGCCCAGTTGCCTGTGTCTCCCCAAAATTGTGCTCATTGGAGACCTTCCCAGCGATCCAGCCTTGTTATGTTGAAATTTAAAGGATGAATGTGTCTATTCTATTTCTCACATGTTTACAGTGCTGTCATTTTTCATGAATTAATAAAATACCAGCAGCCAACACAGAGTAGACACTCAAAAAATGTAGTTTACTGTTGAATGATATCACTTACTATCATATCAAAAGTGGATCTGTTCCTCTTAGTTATATACTGAGAGATTTTTTTTTTTCTGTAGTAACAACCAGGAATGCATGAATTAGTCCCTATGGTCTTTTAACTCAACTGATCTAAAGAGGAACAGAAAAAAGTTGTTTTCAGCTTACTAAGGCCTTAGTTTCTTCTCCATCAAGCTTAGCAATTAATAGTTTAATGAAACTTGTTATAGTCTGAGCCTGTCTGGACCACTCATTGAAGGATCTGGGCCAGTTCTCAGGTTCTGATGTAGGCGCGTGTGTTTCCTTAATGTGATGTAGAAATGCCTAGTAGATTGCACACCTCACAGCATGAAGCAGGAGTTCAGAAGTGTTTGCTCCCTTGTTTACCACTGAGAAGGTGCATCAGGTAATATCGACTGCATTTTCAGATGTTCAGCTGGTACCCACAGATATAATCCTTCAAAAATATAGTGATGCATTTGTAGAGGGAGTTGGAGATCCAGGCTTTAAGGTCCAAGCTGAGTCCTTCCAAGGAACTGACATTCGGGAAGCTTGATGCAGTGCGACTTCACTGCGTGGGTCTGTGGACTTGCCTGTTTTATTTTTTAGCAGGTCAAATTCTACGTTCTTAGAATATGCTCTTGTTAGAGTGTTGAAAGTATTCAAAACATAGGGACCTTTATGTGTAACTGTATTCTGCTTATGTTTTCAACAAAAGGGAATAAAAGGAGTGTGTTTTGTCTTTAGGTGGATGGTCATCTGGGAGGACAAAAGAGGCCTGCTACAAAACAACTAACTAAAGGAGCTTTGTGAGTGACCTTAGAATTGACTCATTTTGAACATTTCTCTAAGTTTCTAACCTTCAATACGTAGACAACTGAGTCAGGTTATAATAATATATATAGTTGGGTTTTTTTAAATCCTCACCCGAGGATATTTTTCCGTCCATCTTCAGATAGAGTGGGAGGGAGGGAAAGAGGGAGAGAGAGAGAGAAACATTGATGTGAGAGAGACACATCAATTGGCTGCCTCCCACATGACCCCGACCAGGACGAGGGACCGAACCGTAACTGAGGTACGTGCCCTTGACCGGAATCAAACCCGAGACTCTTTGGTCCACAGGCTGACGCTCCAACTGCTGAGCCAAACCGGCCAGGACTGTATAGTATTTTTAAAAATATACTTTGAAAATCTTTTCCTACAGTTTGTTTCCGTTAGGACCTATAAACACCTCAAATGTAGTTTGGGCCTGCTGTCTGCTCTCTGGTTCCTAAGGAGATGAGGTCTTTGCTGGTGTAGCATACCACGTACCCTTTGGTCGCCCTCAGCATCTCTGAGGAGCAGCACAGTGTGATAAACTAATTCAGAACAGGAATGTTAGCGTAAGCGGAGTTGGCCAATGCTCAGGCAATGCCCAGGTCTGTGTGAGCCCACACGTGAATGGTTGGTGGGAACAGTGCTTTTGAGGCCAGAGGCAGAGTTTGAGTCCCCTGTGGAGATGGTTAGACCAAACTCTAAACCCGTCCTGGTATACAAAGCGTGAAACTGAAGACGAACCATAGCTGTACTATGAATAATAACATTCCTGAATGTGCTCCTCTCTTTGTGTGCAAAGGATTCCGTTTCTTAACATGACTCTCCGGTGACATGTCGTTTCTCTTCTAAAGCATTCTCCAGCAGTTACAGAGGGACCAAGCCCACGCTGTGACACCCGATAAAAGTCAGTTCCGGTCACTCAGTGACGCGGTGCAGAGGCTGCTCTCCTACCACGTGTGCCAGGGCTCCATGCCCACTGAGGAGGACTTGAGGAAAGGTAAACAGGCTGTCACCCCGCAGGCCACTTGGACACCAGGCATCCTCTGTGGATGCCCCACAGAACGACAGCCCTTAGCCCCCGGCTGGCAGCCAGGTTATTGATTTTCATCACAGACCTGACTTGTTCCCAGTTCACTCTGTTTCCCAGTCCTTGTTTAGGGTTGTGACTTATTCTTCTCAATATTCTTTGAAGGGATACCCAAACGTCAGAGGCTTTCATGGACAAATTTGGGGGCAATGAATGCAAAATATTGTTTGGGCTGCCGGCTGGCTGCACATGGGATGCTCTAAATTCTACACAGTGACGCAGGCACAGCCCTTGTGTTTAGGCACTGGCAAGAAAGGGTTAGGGATAAGCACTCCTCATCCCAACCTAGAACTCAGCCTGTTCTCATGCCTGGCCCTGCCGCCTCTCCCCGCTGTGCAGCTTAGTTCTACCCTCCTTCCCACCACCCTTCCCAAGCCTGGACTCCGTCAGTTTCCCTCCACTGCTTTACTGTCCCACTCCCCCGCTGGGATCTCTGATCTGTGAGACCTTTGGAGACCAGCAAACAAGGACAGAGCCACAGCACCATGACCTGCAAGATCAGGAACTAGTTTGTGTCTTTAGATAAAACTGTCTGCCTAGCCCAGACAGTAGGACTTCATTATTTCAACTGTTTTAGTTTTTCATGCTGTTTGAAGGGAATGGAGGCTTGATATTTGTTGCTGGTCTGTGTAATATGGTTTTCTTTTATAGATGGTGTTAAAAATACTATGTTTTTTGTTTCTTTTTGTTGTTGTTGTCATTAAGTATAATTATTTTGTCGTTGGTTCGATTCCCGGTCAGGGCACATGCCCAGGTTGTGGGCCAAATCCCTAGTGGGAGGCATGCAGGAGGCAGCCAGTCGATGTTCTCTCTCATCGATGTTTCTGTCGCTCTCCCTCTCCCTTCCTCTCTCTAAAATCAATAAAGAAAAATTATTTTCTTTATTGGGCATGTGCCCTGACCGGGAACCGAACCGGCAACCTCTTGGTGCATGGGCCAATGCTCAACCACTGAGCCACAGTGGCCGGGCTGTTTTTGGTTTCTTAATGAAAGTTAATATAAGATAGTATTGAAATGAGTTTCCATGGTCACATACCAGTGGACAGTGAGGGAAAGCAGTGCAGCAGCATTCTGTTTAATCACGGAAACACCCATCTAACAAGAGAAAATTGCTACAGACAAGACATGTTTGAACAATGGAAGAATAATGCATTCCAGCCGTAAGAAATGAAAGACCTAGTGGGTGATTTGCACTCTCTTACAGTTTTCTGTCTCTCTCTCTTTTTACAGTCGACAATGAATTCGAAACAGTTGCCACTCAGCTCCTGAAAAGGACCCAAGCTATGCTTAACAAGTACAGATGCCTGCTCCTGGAAGATGCCATGGTAAAGCTCTCCTACCACGCACATTTGTGTTTTAAAATTCAACAGGTCACAGCTACTAATTCAGAGAGAAGAACTTCAGGGAATTACATTTTCCCAGCATAATTTAAAAGGCACAGATATTTAAGTTTGTAGAAAATCTTACACTTGACTGTTACTACTACTAACAGCAGCCAGTACCTACTGCGCCTTGTGTGGTCGATCACCATCAGTGCTACTGTGGTTGCTCCAAATGAGGAACCTAGGGCTTTGGTTCAGTAATTCGCCCGGGATCATATAGCTGGTAAGTTTGTAGGGTCATTAGCAGAGCCAGGATACAGGCCAGGACCACCTGACGCCCTGGTCCACACTCTGATGCCGTGTGCTGCCCTCACCAGCCCAGAGAGGTGGGGGCCTGGGGCACTGCCAGGGAAGGTCGCTCAAGGCAACCTCTGAGAAGACCAGGTGATGACAGATGTTAAAATTAGTTTCATCTTGATTTTAATTGATTATTAACATGACATAAATTGATGCTTAATTTTTAAAATATACATCTTGATGGTTTTTAGTGTATTCACAAGATTGCACAACCATCATCACCACTGTCTAATTCCAGAACATTCTCATCACTTCAGATAGGAACTAAAATTGGTTTTAAAGCACCAGTTAATTAGAGAAAAGAGTAGGCTATCTCAGGAAATTAAAGACCAAAACTAGCCTGAGATTTCAGAAGCAGTTCTAAAATCATATGGGCTTTAACCTATAAATCGGTCTCTTACAGTGGTTTTCAGTTTGAGATCACTTTGGAAATGTACCGTAGGGGATTAGTGGAACTACATTATACACATACACAATATAGCATGAACATGTCGGTATGTGTGTTTGTGCTTACTTGAATATATTTATTTTTTTCTTTTTTTTTTTTACTTAAAATTATGCCTCCAAAGTCTGAAGTAGTTGTTCTTATACGGACAACCATTTCTAAAACAAAACTCTGAGACATCAAAAAGACTATCTTTTTTTTTTTTTTTTATCCTCACCCGAGGACATTTTTCCATTTTTTGTTTAGATAGAGTGGGAGGGAAAGAGAGGAAGAAAGAGAGAGAGAAACATCGATGTGAGAGAGACACATCGAGTGGCTGCCACCTGCACGACCCAACCAGGGCCAGAAGACTATCATTTTTTAAAAGACTGTCATTTATTTGGTCAAATTGTATCCACCATGAGTTTTCATTTAAGTAAGATCCAGAAATGTAATTTAAGATTTGATTCTGGCTCGGCCAGTGTGGCTCAGTGGTTTGAGTGTTGTCCCGTGGACTGAGAGGTCCTGGTTCGATTCTGGTCAGGGCACCTGCCCGGGTGTTTGGGCTCTATCTCCAGTAGGGGGTGTGCAGGAGGCAGCCAATCAATGTTTCTCTCACATCAATGTTTCTCCCTTCCTCTCTCTAGAAAAATCAATAAAAACATATTTTTAAAAAAAGATTTGATTCTGTACAGCACAAACTAATTTTAAGGAAAGCCCTAATAAAAACAAAGCATAGCAGAGTCTAAAGTAAAAGTTCATTCTAATGAAAAGATTTCCAACATGTTATTTAGCAGAAGGGGAAATAAGAAAGGTACAGAACAGTGTATGTTGTTGCTGCCATTTGTGTGCAAAAAATAAAACGAGAACATAAATGTGTATATGTACATAATGTATCTTTGGACGGGTGTATTAAACTGCTAGGTATGGGGGTGCCTCCAGGGAGAGACACTGGGGGTGGGGCGAGGGTGGTGCACATGGGAGGCGAAGAAGAAAGGCTTACTTTTCACATCCCCTTTGGTACCAATGTGTAAACTATGTTTTCCCCAAAAATACAATTTTTAAAAAATGCATCCCATGTGACAAGGAAAAATGTAACTAAATGGGACACAACTGGAACCTGGAATTAAACTCTCATTTCCGATTGGATCAGTTGTTCCTAAGATGCAGTGAGATGTTTGTACTTGTTCAAAGGCACCTGAAATGACTGGACTCTCCTTTTCAGCGGATTAATCCCTCTGCTGAGATGGTGATGATCGACAGAATGTTCAACCAGGAGGAGAGAGCGTCTCTGTCCCGGGACAAGCGCCTGGCACTTGTGGACCCTGGTAAGGCGCTGGTGAAGGTGCAGGAGCACTCCTGCCCTGGCTCG
The DNA here is from genome assembly GCA_030848825.1 of Tadarida brasiliensis. Classification (NCBI taxonomy): domain Eukaryota; kingdom Metazoa; phylum Chordata; class Mammalia; order Chiroptera; family Molossidae; genus Tadarida; species Tadarida brasiliensis. The sequence goes on from CM061262.1 coordinate 16,066,196, forward strand.
GGCCGTGGGCCTTTGGGGAGTCTGTCTGAACCCACCTTTGGTATGAAACCTGAAGGCGGAACATGAATCCTGGGAGAACAAACCCAGGGTTGAGAGCGGGATGTGAATACTCTGAGAAGGTCTGTAGTCTACAAAATCCAAACTGGAATTTTACATTCAGTTAAGTAGTCTTTTTCCCCATTGTAAACTTAAACTTCTCAGTCGTTCTCTAATATTTGAGAACTAAATTAAGTCAGAAGCCTTCCCAGAAGCGATTAAACCTTAGCAAATTATTGGGTTATCTTACCATGTACATGACATTGTTAGAGGGGAAAAAATCCATAGAACACAGCCCCTGCCCACAAGCTGGGAAATTGTAATGCTCCAGTTAGTCCTTCTCTCTCACCCCACCAGTTTCCTGCTGAGTGTATGTACATGTTCGGTTCGCCCCACAACCTGCCTTTAAAAATGAATTCTTTTTTCTAGTGTCTAAAATTGTTTTAATCAACATTATAACAATTCATGAAAATATAGATTTTCTCCAAGTTTTCTTCTAGTTCTGGTACCCATTTTCATGCATCATTTACAGATAGTTATAATCATGTGTCATATGCTAGATATAACTTTATTATTCTAGTTTTCTTCCATTTAACCATCTGAAGTTTTATCATGTTGCCAAAGTCTTCAAAATAATATTTAATAAATTTCAGTGCATTACTGTGATACTTTAGCTGGTCCACTCTCTTATATTGGAGTATTACAGTAAGTTCTCACTTAATGTTGTCTGTAGTTTCTTGGAAACTGTGATTTTATGTAAAACAACTTTAAGGAAACAGATTTTACCATGGATTAATTGATATAAACAAGAGTTATGTACCTATGGCATATTTCTGGTCACAGAAACATCAACATACTTATAAGGACTTAAAACACTTCTAATATTAAACGTTGAAATAAATGTGAGCGGTGAGGTTCCACTGTGTAATGATCAGCACTCTGAATCCAGTGAAATAAATGTGAGCTATACTTACATTTAAGAAGGATTCATAAAAACAAGTAAGATAATTTTTTTCCAACCCTGGACTGGAGGCCCTTCCATGGCAAGACACATCACACCCACCCACACTCAGGGCAGGGTAGACACTCAGTTCACCTCACGTGCACATCTGTGGGACGTGAGAGGAAACCAGAGTCCCTGGAGAAAGCCATGCAGACGTGGGGAGAACGTGCACGCTCCACAGAGACAGCAGCCCCGGCAGGGAGTCAGGATTCGTTGCTCATCGATGATAGAAAGAAACAGCGTTGTTTGAGGACTGCTGTATTTTCCTGTGGCTTCACTTCCACTCCACGAATGTCTTTTCTGTCACTTAAAGATTAAGGTTCTGCCTTGTGCTTGGTGTGGCTCAAGAAATTTCCAGAGAGAATATATAGTCCGTAAAGGGAGAGTCCAAAAGAATTGCTATGTACCTAGGAGAATCCTCAAATCTTTCCAAAGAGAAAGAGAATAATGTAGGATAGATTTCTGACCTTTTTTCCTAGAACCTGAAATCTACTGCTTTTTGGTGAATTGGGTTTGTGGAGAAACCCTCCTACTTTGTCACTCCTCGGTGTGAGTGTGACTGGACAGGGACCTGCTTCCTTCCCCTCTGATCATGTCGGATGGAATCAGCTTTTGGAGTTCAATGCTATATCCCCTAGACCTCCTACTTTGGGATTTGGTGAACAAATTCATGTTTGTGGTTTTACAGATGTCATCAAAGCCCTATTTCGTTTTCATTACTTCCAGAGTTAGCATATTCTCTGCCCTTGCATAATAACAACAGTCTGTCTTCTTCCTCTGTACCCTCAACCCCCTAAGTCCTTACTGCCATGTCACTTGCCATTGTCCTTGGCTCTTCAAGCCTGGCCCAGTTCAGTGCTCGCTCAGACATGGTTCCTCCAAACCCCACTGTCCTTCCAAGCAGACATCCTTCTGGATGCGTGCTGACCTTCGTTTTGCACTCCTGGCAAAGTGCATCTGGTTACCAGGCCCCCTCCCGTGTGTCCAGAGGGACCGCACTGCCTTCTCCCAAAGACAAATAGTGTGTCCCTCACACCCTCCCTGCCAGAGCCTCATCCTAGAGCTGTCTGGCCCCAGGGAGAAACCAGGCTGGTCCTAGCCTCTAATTTCTGTTTTCAGACTGTTTCAAAGCAGTCATTAATTAAAAAACAAAAACTAAACATAACAGGAAGAGAGCAAGACAAAGTGGAGCTTTTTGCCCGCCTGGTTTTCCCCTCTGTCGTCAAGCAGCTACTTTGCAAAGAGGTCTAAGTTCTCGTGGGGAGGCTGTGGCCCGCAGCCTCGGTTACTTTTGCAGGACGCCCCCGAGTGTGGTGCTTCTGCAGCTGCTTGGACACAGCAGACTGTCTCCGTGGGGCGGCGCGGCTGTGCACCGGACAGAGGGGCAGCGGCGTCGCCCTTACTCTCTCCTTCATTCCTGTTCTTTCTGTTCCCATTTCCAGAGGGCTTTCAGGCTGATTTCTGTTGTTCCTTCAAACCCGACAAAGCTGCTCCCGAGCCGCAGTTTGGCAAGAGTGACCAGCAGGGCGGCAAAGCAGCCAGCTCTCTCCAGGTGCCGGCCAAGGCCCCCAGCAGAGACCGAGCCAAACCCGGCACGGCAGAGCCCGTGAATCAGGACCAGTTTCATCCAGTGCCTAATCACGTCGTGGTCTCCGCGGAAGGAAACATTTCTAAAAAAACGGAATGCCTGGGCAGAGCCCTGAAGGGTGACAAGGCGGGCGTGGCGCAGGGCCGCGGTGCAGCCGACGAGAGAGCCTGCCGGAGGGACTCCGCCAAGGGCAGCGAGGGCGCCGGCCCCGAGGGGCCCCGCAAAGCCGCGTCCCGACCGGATCACGGTCCCGACAGCAAGCTCTCCAGTATCCTAGTCGACTCTCACTTGGAGATGACGTGTAACAATTCCTTCCAGGACAAAACTCTGAGGAATTCTCCAAAGAATGAAGTTTTACACACAGACATCATGAAGGGGTCAGGTGAGCCCCAGCCGGATCTCCAGCTCACTAAGAGTTTGGAAACAACGTTTAAGAACATCTTGGAACTCAAAAAGGCTGGGCGGCAGACCCCGAGTGACCCCGCCATTAGCGGCTCTGTTGAGCTCGATTTCCCCAACTTCTCTCCAATGGCTTCGCAGGAAAACTGCCTGGAAAAGTTCATCCCGGACCACAGCGAAGGCGTTGTAGAAACTGACTCCATTTTAGAAGCAGCTGTAAATAGTATCCTAGAGTGTTAATAGCAGCAGACCTTCCCTTCCCCACCCCGTCCCGCCCAGACCCGCCCCGGACAAGTTACAGTCTTTCCTGGCAAAAGCAAATGGAACGGTCTCCTGTCTCCAGCCTGCTTGGTCTTTCCTCACAGGTTATTCTTTCTAAGCTCAATCCTGGTCTTTGTTTAAGAGCAATACTCGTCTGGTTACAGGGAGATCCTTTAGTAAGTTCATCCTTATTCGAAAGCAGTCTGAGAGGCCCTACACATTTCAAGTGTTCTGAAAGTGCTTTTAGTCTTTTTTTTGTTTGTTTACTTGTTTTATTTTATTTTTTTAAATACTGTAACTCGATGAGATCATAGTACACTTGGCCCTGGGTAAAATTCTGACAATCATAAGTCATTTGAAAAGAACAGACTTATTAAAGAAAATCAAACAGGACTGATAGAAGCTACTTTTTAAAGAATATCCCACTGTATCTCCAAATTTTGGCTTTTTGGGGTTTTTTGTTGTTGGAGGGGAGACCTGTGGTTGCCCCCCTCAGCCGTCTCCGAGCGGTAGTTGCTGGCCGCTCCGCGGGGACCCCACAGCCCTGGGGTAGCAGCCGGAGCAGGAGCAGGGCGTTTGCAGGGCTTCCCTGTTGGTTGTTCAAGTGCTTTTCCCATGCTCCTGGAGCAGAACCTCATGCGTGTCAGCATGTCCGTGCTGGATTCCATCCAGACAGTGCTCTGCTCTTCGGAGCAACAGCATCACTTGAGATCATTGCACCAGGCTAAAGGAAGGAAGATGGAAGCCAGCTGAGTGCACAGTGGACGGGGAGGCCGGGACGGAGCCATGCGGAATATATTATGTATATATGTAAAAGCATATATATGTTAACTATTGAGAAAAAAACAAGCGTTTTGCATTTTATGATTGGATATAGTCAACATGTGATGTACGTTTTTGTTTGTTCCTGGGTTTTGTTTCACTTACCGCTCTTTGCACCCTCTCCTACAACCAGTAGCCAGGCGTCAAAAGCACTTTCATTTGAAAACTATGTTGTAATTTTTCAGTTTAAAACTTAAGGGGACTTTGGCCTTGTTCATGCTTCTTGTTGTCTGAGAGCAGTAGTCACCCCTGGCAGCAATCATTACCAAAACACACACAAACCAAAGGCAACCGGCCAGCCCACCGTGGGATGAAGAGATCTGAGACGGGGGATTCCCACTCGAGAGCCAAAGGACATGCCCTGTCATGGTTTGTGTTTGGCCTATGTTCATATTAGTGAACATGACTTATTGCTTTATTTATTTATATTTCTTTTCAGGGAACTTTCCCCGTTTTCCTCTCTTCTGTATCTGTCCCAGGTCATCCCATTTCTCTTCTTACTTTCATTCTCAATGTCATTGTAACCATCAGTTATGTCCTGTCCTTGGGAAAGCTACATAATGGTATTTGCTATGTACTATCACACACGTATGTGTGAATGTGCCTGAGCTGTTCAGATCCAGAGGTCATTGTGGTTACAGCGAGTCCACGCGCTCCCTCTTACGTGTATGCACGCTCTCGGTTATTGTGTGTGTCTCTGGCTTCAGAGGCGCACCCACTGGTCTCCACTCTGACACGTTGCCAGGACCTGCTTCTGGCTGTCCCCAGAATGGGGATGACTCCCATTGTTGACTCCCATCATGTTGGACATTTCCTTTCCAGATTGCCCTGTGATGGAAAGGAAGGCTTCTGATAACTAGAAAACATAGCAACAGAAGACCTATCTCCCTGCCCCTTTGTCCCACCAAGAAGCCCTGTGAGACAGCCAGTCCTCAGAAAAGCAGAGTACCTTCTCCCCACTCCCACTCCCCAGCCAACAGAAACTGGAAAATCTGGGCCATCTTAGGGTTACCATTTTTTCCTTATTTGTGCCAATGTCCAAGTTGCAGATTTCCCCTTTTTCCTTTATTGTAACATATTAGAAAGATAAGTTGATGTTGCCAGTTGGAACTTTCTGTTTGGGCAGCCCTGGGGTAGCACCCTGCCCTGAACCCCATGATTTCACAGGCTCTTCTTCCCTTAGGGCTCATGCTCCCCTAATTCCTAGCAAGACTTAAAGATGGTCCCTCCTGATCAAATTCTCCTCATTGTGGAACTTTATACCTGGAAGCCTTTGCAAAGGCTACTGATGAATTACATTAATTACTGCGAATCAGTGGATCTCGAGAGACAAGATCAGCTTTGTGTACATTTGTCACACCTCCTCCCTCTCCCGCCCTGCCGCCCAGTCCTCGCTTTGCTCTGTACCATCGTAAAGGGTTGTTAAGCCCCATCATTTGTCTATCAAATGGAGAGCCTAATTTACCAAAATGAAACTTGTAAATTTCTGTGTCCTTGTATGTAAGTTTACTTTTTATGGAGGAAAGATTCTAGATAATGACAAATGAAGATTGCGAAATGTATTTTACTCCTGTGATTAGGTTATGCGCACAGAGGTCATAACCGCATGTGGGCCCTCGGCGCAGGGGGGGCCCAGCCTCGGATGGCCAACACAGTTGTTCAGGTTCATGGTCAGAGTTAAGTTTTAGAACTCCTCGTACTCGGTAACAAAAATCATTTTCTTTTTCTTTTCTTTTTTTTTTTTTCTTTTTTCTTTTTCTGTTGTTGTGGAAAAGTGTGAATTTGTTATTAAGCATTTGATTTTCTGTGTCCTTAAGTACTGCCTAAAGATAAAGCAAATTTTAAAGTGGCAATTACGAAAAGAGAACTATTTTAGCTCTGAAGAATTTAGTAGACTTTGTTAGATTAGGGAGGCCTTACAGACTGACTTGACTTAAAAGAGGACGCGTCACTCACTGTCAGTGTGGTGTGGGCTTTATTTGCTTAAATACCTTCATTTGTATAGTATGTCTCACTTGAAATTGCTTTGTATACATTTTGTAAAAATATTTATAAAATGTTTTGTAAAAAAAGTATAACAAATTGCAGTTTATTTTGTTATGTTGGATAAATACTGTTAAAAGAAACCAGTCAGTAACTATATTGTTAATTCATGGTTAGGAAATGTTTAGTTGGAGATTACAAAATGAAACAACCATTGCAATACAGCCAAAGATTTGGGAAAATGTGCAACTGTGATTGTCTTGATTTTGCAAGTAGGAATGGCTGCTTTTCCCAGAAGAAAAGGGTAAGTGTTCAGTGGGGGTTCTATTTAAATATACTTACCATTGCTAAAAAGTAACCTAGCCAGTGAGGGGGTAGGATTTTGGTTGATTGGCCTTTCCAAACAGTTACAAATTACACAAAGTTGGTCAGCCAGGAAGTTTAGTCACCTACATCTCTGGCTTCCATCCTTACACCTGCCATGTGGGTCCTTCTTTAACTATGGGAGGAAAAATGGGGTCGTTTGAAAAGTTAGATAAGTGAGCCTCGGTCTGTAGGAAGTTTTCTTCTACATATTATTTTTTCTTTTAATTTTTTAATTTGATTTTTTTAGATAGAGAGGAAGGGAGAGAGACAGAGAAACATTGATCGACTGCACCCTGACCAGGCATCAAACCCACAACCTGGGCATGTGCTCTGACTGGGAATCAAACCCGGCCTTTCAGTGCACAGGACCACCCTCAACCAACTGAGCCGCACTGGTCAGGACTCTTTTTTTTTTTTTAGTATGTTTGTATTGATTTTAGAGAGAGAGAAAGGAGGGGAGAGAGAGGAACATCGATTAGCTGCATGCCCCCTACCAGGAATCAAGCCCACAACCCGGCATGTGCCCTGACCCGGAATCGAACCAGCGACCTCTTGTTGCATGGGACGCCAGCCAGCTGAGTCACACCAGCCAGGACTCTTCCATACATGCTTATATTCATTTTGTTTCTGCAAGGACAAGAAAGCTAAGGAGGAAAAGAAAAAAATAGTAAGAAGGCTAAGCGGTAGGTAAATAAAACTGTTTTACGTAAGACTTGTCCCAGCCCTGGCAGGTAGCTCAGCTGGTCAGAGCGTCATCCCCATACGCCAAGGTTGCGTTTTCAATCCCCGATCAGGGCACATACAAGAATCAACCAATGACTGCATAAATAAGTGGAACAACAAATTGATGTGTCTCTCTCCTTTCCTCTCTCTCTCTCCAATCAATAAAAATTTAGCTCTGGCCAGTGTGGCTCAGTTGGTTGGAGCGTTATCCCGTACACCGAAAGGTGGTAGGTGCTATCCCCGGTCAGGGCGTGTGCGGGAGGCAACTGTGTTTCTCACATCGATGTTTCTTTCTTTCTCTCTCTCCGCACCCCCACCTTCCTCTCTCTAAAATAAATTTTTAAAAATTAAATAAAAGACTTGTTCCAGAATTAACATGTTTCTCTTTGGAGTCACACCTTTGGCCTAATTGTGTTGAGAAATACCTCAGTAACCTTATCTATCAAATCAGCCCCATGAGGCCCTTCTGAGTTCTTGTCCTCATGAGTGATTTTACCCAAATTGTATGGGAAACTACCAGAGGATGAAATGTATTTCCAGGGGTGAGGGTATAAGACTCCTTAAATTGGCCTAGAATTTATACTTACACCCTTACTTTATGGTTTCATTGCTTCCCCCTCCCCCCCTTAAAGCAGTAGCAGTCATGAACACAAGATTCAGCAACAATCAGTATGTAAATAGGAAATTGTCCTCATATAACTAACAGAAATTATTTTTTTTATCCTCAAGGACATTTTTGCATTCATCTTCAGATAGAGCGAGAGGGAGAGAGGGAGGAAGAGAGAGAGAGAGAAACATACATTGATACGAGAGAGAGACATCAACTGGTTGTCACCTACACATCCCCAACCGGGGCCGGGGACAAACCAAAACTGAGGTACGTGCCCTTAGTGGGAACCGAACATAGGTCTCTCTGGTCCACGGGCCGACGCTCTAACCACTGAGCCAAACCGGCCAGGGCTAACTAATAGAAATTAGAGTAAGTATTGCTTGAATCATTAACATCAGTGGATGGATCCCTTAATGTCTTTTGTTTGTTTTAATTTTTTCTTTATTGATTTTAGAGAGAGAGGAAAGGAGACGGAGAGAGAGAGAGAACATCGATCGGCCGCCTCCTGCATGTGGGGATCGGGCCCACAACCTGGGCATGTGCCCTGACCGGGAATCGAACTGGTGACCTCTTGGTGCATGGGTCGACGCTCAACCACTGAGCCACACCAGCTGGGCTCCTTAATGTCTTTTGTAGTGTTGCCCTGATGTTGAGCTTCTCTTCTTGCTAAGGATAAATGCAAGTCCATCGTGACATTCTTGTCCCTCTCCGGTCCCTTTGCAGTGGGGGTGCCCCCTGAATGAGGAGTTAGAAGGAGGGATCATCTGGCCGCTCAGTTAGGATCAGCCCCTTCCCCAGGGGCAGGCCCAGAGAGGAGAGACCAGGCGTCTTCGCTGAGGGTGGCTGAAGCTCTCAGCCCCAGGTGTGGGAGGCCTTGTTTCGGAAGGGGCCCTAGTACTCCCTGATGTGGAGAAAGTAGCCAGTGGATTCTTGGGTGAAAAGGGAAGGAGAAAGAAAGAAAGACATCCCATTGTCTGGGTCACTGGCATAGCATTGCTCAAGCAGGGCTAGCTCTGCTGTCCCCAAGGGACTAAGCCCTGGCTCCAGGCTCTGGCTCTGCTCCAGTCCTGTGGTCTCTCCAGGACTCCGGGGCAGCCTGCTGCAGGTGGAGAGCATTAACCACCAAACCTCTGAGCAGTTGACAGGCAGGTGCTAGACACTGGGACGTGCAATTCAGTTATGATTTCTATTTTCAAGGAGCTCACAATCTAGAGAGAAAACAAGCAAATAATTACATCAAGTTTGGGAACTGACGGGAGTTCCAGAGAAAAGCAACGGGCTAAAATTCTTTCGGGCTGCCACTTGGTAGAGAGCTGTAAACCATATTCCCATGCCCTGGCTCTTGATATAGATTCCTGAATTCTGTTCGAGAAAAAAATATGCTTTCTGCAGGAATGAAGGTAAAGGAACTGTGTAATTCTAGTGTTAACTATGTGGGAAAACCTGGGTCAGTATACACACAAATGGTAGACACACTTGGAGTATAAAGTAGATTCCGTTGTATGAACAGTCTGTGTCTACATTGCTGCAGGCGAAACCCTAACCTGTATTCCTCACACGCATGTGCTTTAGCCTGGACTTTGACAACCCTTGCAAAGGCAAGAAGGTCCTTCTGGGTGAAAATCATTTCTGTGAAGGTCAAGGAAAGCAGTGCAAGGGGCTGGGTAAGTGCCACTGGCAGCAGAATCTGGAGACAGGTGCCAGTACTTTATCTAACATGCAATCAGAGACCTTCCTGCAAGTTCCTCTCAGCCTCCGCTTCCTCCCGATAAACTAGGAAGACTTGTCCTGACCCTCCATTTCTTGGTGTAAAATGAGGTGTTATTGAAGAAGTATGGAAGGTAGAAAAAGCTAATGTTCCATTATCCCTGAAACAACTCAGAGGAGGTTTGAGTTTTGGTCCTTCCTACCCTAGCTTTCCCGTGTCTATCCTTGACCCTCAAACGGCTGCTGCCCTTCACCTGTTCTCTCCTTTTTCCTTCCCACATTTGCTCCCTTATGCTTGTTTTTCACGATCAAAAGCTGTTGTCCAGCCCGGCCGGTGCGGCTCAGTTGGTTGAGCACTGTCCATTGTACCAGGAGGCTGCAGGTTCCGTTCGCGGTCAGGACACATGCCCAGGCTGTGGCTCAACGCTTGGTAGGGGGCGGGCGGGAGGCAGCCGATCAGTGTTTCTATCCCTCTCTCCCTCTCCCATCCTCTCTCTGAAATCAATAAAAACATACTTTTTTTAAAAAAGGAAGAGGAAAAAAAGGCTGTTGTCCATGTTGTGTTCCCCAACTCCAGGCTCATCTGGCTGCTCGCACACTACAGTAAGTTTCCACTGAAGGTCATTGATAGGTTCTTGGAACTGTATAATGAAACTAATTTTACCATAAGCTAATTGATATAAACAAGAGTTAAGTTCCGTACTGCATCTCATCAATGTTACAATGAAACGATGTTATTCCATGACCTGTAATCGCTTCCCACGTGCTTCCTGGTGACCCATGTCACTCTGAGGAAGCAGCAAGGAAAGCTTGAAACAACACGAAGTAGGCTGCTAGACGGTCATAACCCGGGAAAGGTGTGGGGCAGGTAGGAAACTGCGGACGGAGCCCCCTTGCAGGTGTGTTGGGTGTGCTGGTTTTGCGTTACTGAGAAGGCATTGCTCAAGTATCGAAGTGAAAAAGAGTAGGCTTCCAAATAACCCCAAAGTGCAGGGAATGCTGACATAACTTACTGGGGATGTGTTAGCAAAAGGATCGTGGGGTCAATTCAGAGAATCAAAATGTTGGTCCTGAAAGGAGTCTTAAAAACATATAGTCAAGAAGTTTCTAAAACAGGCAAATCACAAGAACCTAATGACCTAGAGAGCTTTTTATTAAACTAATAAATATGTGATAAAAAAAATAAATAAATAAGGGCACACCACAAAATCTAAGTCTTGCTCCCATTCCAGGCCCCACTCCCATTTTTCAAACATAACTACCATCTACACTTTCTTGTATAGCCTTCCCAAATTATTACACACAAATACACCTAGGTCCGGCCAGTGTGGCTCAGTGGATTGAGCGCTGTCCCACGGACTGAGAGGTCCCAGTTCGATTCCAGGCAGGGCACATTCCGGGGTTGCAGGCTCGATCCCCAGTGGGGCCATGCAGGAGGCAGCTGATGAATGTTTTTCTCTCACATCGATGTTCCTATCTCTCTCCCTTCCTCTCTAAAATATCAATTTAAAAAGTACATATTAAAAAAAAAATCAAACTAGGACCACTCTCTTACACCCTATTCTGTACCTTGCTTTTTCAAATATTAATACAATACAGACATTTTCAAAATGTCTTAGAATATTATAGTCAGAATTCTGTCAGCAACAGAAACCAATCTGGTTAAGTAGCATAAAGGAGTTTTATGGGAAGGATAAGGATTGAAGGGAAGTTTGAAAAAACACCAGGCTTGAGAAGCACAGGATGTAAATGATGAGGGAGAGAACAGTCCACAAGAGAAATGGGATACTGTTAGGAAATGGGAATGGATGTCAGCAGGCCAAAGATGGAAACCACCTACCACTGCGATTTCAGGACTTGAAGACCCATCTCACTGCATATAATTGCATAGTCTTCCATAATTTATTTACTTTTTAATTTATTGATCTTACAGAGAAAGAGAAATATAGATTTGTTGTTCCATTTATGTATGTATTCATTGGTTGATTCCTGTGTCGTATGTGCCCTGACTGGGGATTTGAACCCACACCTTCGCATATCATGATAATGCTCTACCTGGCCAGGGCCTTCCATAATTTTTTTTTTCTTTATTGATTTTAGAGAGGAAGGGAGAGGGAGAGAGATAGAAACATCGATGAGAGAGAACATCCATTGGCTGCCTCTTGCACACCCCACACTGGGAATTGGGCCCACAACCTGGGCATGTGCCCTGACCGGGAATCGAACCGGCTACCTCTTGGTGCATGGGTCAACGCTCAACCACTGAGCCACACCAGCCGGGCCATAATTTATTTACTCATTCCCTTACGATGGACAATTGAAGTGGTCAAGCAAAAAGAGAGCAGAGGCCCTGGCCGGTGTGGCTCAGCAGTTAGAGCGTTGGCCCGTGTACCAAAGAGTCTCGAGTTCTATTCTGGCCAAGGGCACGTACCTCATTTGCGGTTCCTCCCCGGCCCCAACCAGGGTCATGCAGGTGGCAACCAATCAATGTGTCTCTCTCACATTGATGTTTCTCTCTCTTTCTCTTCCTCCCTCTCTCTCTCTTGCTCTCTCTGAAGATAAATTTAAAAATATCCTCGGGTGAGGATAAAAAAAGAAAGAGCAGAGGCCTCTGAGGACAAGCTAAAAAGAATAATATTCTTGAGGCTGTAAATGGCCATGCCATGTTCTCATTCAGTAACCTCACTTTGGAAAAAAACAAAAAACCTGTATCTCACCTAGTGTTAGAGCACATGGTCGAAGCTCAGTAAACATGTTCAGTTAGTGAACAGTTTTTGGTTGAAGAGGACTCCATCCTTTTTTCTCTGATCAGTCCGGTGGAACAACAGCTTTGGCACTGAGAATAAGCACTCTCCTAGCACCATCTGCTGGCATTGGAAAACCTTCCCCGAATCCTGGCCTCCAAGGTCTTTTCAGCCAGTGTTGTTGATACTCCTTAAATACTCTGAGCATGTTAGTACCACAGAACCTATCTTTTATCTCTAGACAGAGGAAGTTACAAAATATTGACTTTTGTTCCTTGATCATTATCTAATGGATGTCTTACACTTTGGCGGCCCTTCTGTTTTTGGCTCTTTACAAAGTGAGACACGTGGTGAGGTGAGAATGAGCCTCACACCACAGTCTGTGACCCTGAAGACTGTACTGTCCTTTGATATTTATTCATCAGGTAGTGGTGAGTTCTGTGCATGGCCCTGTCTTTGTGGTTGGACTAGTTACATAACACACACGAATATGATGCCCTGAATTTAGTGAACAAGCCCCCGTTGGTGTCCACTGTTGAGATAGGTGCTATAGAAGATTCAGAGAAGTATGAGACAAGTTCCCTGCCTTCAGAGCACCCAATCTAATTAGGGGAACCATAAGCTAAACAATACAGGATAAAGTGTGTGATGATCCCTGTAAGTGCCGACTGTCAAATAACGACATTGCCCTAGACCCTTAGGATAAATACGAAACCGGACAACGAACGGGTCCTGGCTGCTTGTCACTACTTGAGCCAATTAAGCAGAGACAAGGTTGAATCATATATGAGCGTTTATTCCAACAATGCTGGCAGTGTAGGAGAGCAGTGGGTCAGCCCCTAAAATCTGCTCTGCCCACCCTCACTTGCCAGTTGTTTTTAAAGGGTAGAGAAACAATGACTTCATGAGAAAAGGCAGTTAGGCAGAAAGGGGAAAAAATGGGTAACATGGTTACAGGTTGGGGGGGGGAATGTGGGCTGGGGGCTACAGGGGCCAGTCGCCAGTGAGTCACAGTCCAGTGTTCCGATAATCAGGTTGTTAATCTTTCCATGATGTCAGGTAGTCCCCCTTGTCCTCAGATTAGGAGAATGGACAGCATTCCTGAGGTCAGCTCCCAAGACGAGGCGCATGCCTCCCAGTCAGGTCAGAGTGGGCTTTTCTTTAATCAGAACAAAGCAGCCATGATTAACATTGCAAAGGATGATTAAGATTTCTTATAATTGCCCGGCTGGTGTGGCTCAGTGGTTGAGCATCGACCCATGCACCAAGAGGTTGCCAGTTCGATTCCTGGTCAGGGCACATGCCCAGGTTGTGGGCCTGATCCCCAGTGGGTGGCATGCAGGAGGCAGCCAATCGATGTTCTCTCTCTCGATGTTTCTATCTCTCTCCTCCCTTCCTCTCTCTAAAATCAATAAAGAAAAAAAAATTTTTTTAAGGTTTCTTATAATTATGGCTAGTACGCCACTATGATTAGTTCTCTATTCTATTATTCTCTCCCGCCCTTTTCAAATATACTGCGCTAGACACTTCCTGATGCCTGGAGACATTTTTGTCACAACTGGTGTGAGGGTGCTACTGGCTTATAGTGGGTGGAAGTTTGGGATGCTGCTAAACATCCTAGGTGCACAGGACAGCCCCCCATAACAGAATTACCTGGCCCAAAGTGCCAACAGTGCCAAGATTAAGAAACCCGTACTAAAATAAACATGAAAGGGAGAGAGAGGAAGAAAGAAAAAGAAACCTGTACTAGACCCTTAGGATCAGGGATGAGCAAGGTCGGCATCACTTTGAAGCACGTTAAAAACGCCTCTATCAATCCTAAGCCCCCTCCCCCTCCTGAATGAAAATCTGCATTTTTAACAAGAACCTCAGGGGGCTCCTGTGCGCATTAACGCTCGAGACGCGATGCTCTGAAGGTTTTCAGAACAGACTGGACGCGATTTTCCATTGTTTTAGGAAGGCCAGGAGAGAAGAAAGCCTATTCCAGATGCTAAGAGGGAATGTTCTCAGATGACGAGGAGAATTTCTAGTTCTCGGTCCCGCACTAATAACTAACACAGAGTTGACTGCTTACTGTCACTCTTTGTGCCAAGCGCTTTATATGGAGTAGCTCATCTAATCCTCCTAAGCCTATTAGGTAAGGTCCGTTATTACACTTATTTTATGGCTAGAGGTAACCTCGGTACAGTTCAAGGGCCCACTGATGGGGCTGGGCGGACGGAACCTGAGCCGCATCTTTACCATCCTACGTCGTCCACACCGTTGCCCACACGTGAGCGCCAAAGCCGCAGCGCCTGGCTCTCTCCCTACGGAGCTAAACTGCTATCGTGAAACTGCGGGTCTTCCCTTCCGCAGTCGGGCGGAAGCCGGAGGAGCGGCGCCCACCCCCCACCGGAAGTCGTAGGTGCATTGTGGGAAGAGTTTCATTGTTTATAGCCCCTCCCTCTGAGAATATAACGTAAATGAAAAGGGCTGGATTTTGAAGAGCACAGGGCTCTAAAACCCTTGGAAGCAGTGTAAATAAAGCTTTGTGCAACTTGTGGCAGGAATCGGGGGTAGCAAGACCTCAGCGGTTCGCGGCTGCTAAGAGGACGCTTGCTATCGTGTGGTGAGCTAGAGGGCAGGTCTCTATGGTCGAGTGAATGTAGAGCGGTTCCTCTCTTCCCCACGTGGTAGGACTGCGCATGAGTAGTAGCCACAGCTATTGGAAAGATGGCGGAGGAAGAGTGAGTATTTGTGACTTTGAACGTCTGGGGTGGGCCCTAGAGCATCCGGTGCCATCCACGGGTTGGCGGAAAATAAGGATGCTTGTGGACTGAAGGAAGAGAATAGAAAAGCCTCCAGATGACAGAGGGTGGGGACGGAGAGTGAGGACCCGTAGGGTTCGGGCAGGCCGGCGGGCGGAGGGAGCTGTCGTCAATGCCGCATTACGTGAAGGGGTGAGGATTGACTTCCAGGCCGCTGGCTGGAGAGTGTCGGAGTTGGGGTCACCCAGCCAGATTTAGGTGTTCCCCGCTGCAGATGGATCTGCACGCGCCCCAACCCCACAGGGTTTTACTAGCTTGTCATCGCTGCTAGCGTCTATAAAAAGTTGTGACATTAAAAGCTGAGTTGACATTAGGAGGAACAGTGGCCAAAGGGTTCATGATTTTTTTTTAATGTTTTTATTGATTTTAGAGAGAGGGGAATGGGGAGAGAGAGAAACATTGTTGTAAGAGAGAAACATCGATCAGTTGCCTCCCACGCCCGGATGGAGACGAACCCGAAACTTAGGCACCCTGACCGGGAATCGAACCAGCGTCCTTTCGGTACTCTGGATGACGCTCTGCCAACCGAGCCACACCAGCCAGGGTTAAAGCATTCATGATTTTTTATGGCTTCCGGGAGAGGGAATCTTAGAGGCCCATTTTGAGGACTGGAGTCATAACCACGGGTTTCAGGGGAATCTCAGTTCTTAGGTTTTGAAGACAGTAATGTTTCCCGAAGCCTAGGAAATGGTTTGGAAACCCACTGAAGATTCATTTCCTAAATATTGTCCCTGATCTCAATTTTCTGTATCAGGCAAAGAAAAAAGATCCCTTTGGTTCCAGAAAATCTCCTGAAAAAGAGGAAGGCTTATCAGGCCCTCAAAGCCACCCAGGCAAAGCGGGCACTTTTGGAAAAGAAGGAGGTAATGGTGGGGAACCAGGACGGTGGAATTAGAATTTGTATCTGGTAATTTTCATCTACATTCGGTATCCCTCCCCACTCCCCTATCCCCCATCGCTTTGATTGTACCAGGTGTATGATTCATGTCTTCTCAGCTTGTACCATCTGGGTTCATACCAGGTGATTTCAGAGATCAGACGTGCTTGTGTACCTGGAAGAAAAACGTGTTTTCTTTACTATGCCAACTTTGCTATTTGCTAAATGTTTGGGGGTAAATACATATTTTGGAGGTAGGGAACAAAAACAGACTCATGCTTGTTTTGTACATTATGATGCTTAAATGTTAGGTTCCATAAACGCTTGTTGATAAACAATGGCTAACAGCACGTGAACGAATTTATTTATCAGGGACTTTTCCTAGTAGTTCCCACGTTTTCTCAACTACACCTTTACTTGGGTATCTTATTTATTTATTTATTTATTTATTTATATGAATAAAGGAGGTGATTTGCTCCCCTTTGCATAACATAGGGGAATAAGCTCTGACTAATGCATTACTGTTGTGGAACTAAAGACGACTGGAGACACAACATGGTGATGATGGTCTTCTTCTCTGTAGCAGAGGAAAGGAAAAGATCTCCAGTTCAAGCGACTGGAATGGTTCCTACACGATGCCTGGCGGCAAAAACGTGACAAGGTGCGCCTCAGACGGCTAAAAGTGAAGCCTCATGGTTTGGAAGTGCCAGATGAACATTCCTTGGCCTTTGTTGTACGCATCCAAAGGTAGGCAACTTGCCAGATTACATGAGGCTGGGCCAAACTGTTGATTCAGCTTTAGACCCCTTTCTAGGGAGATAATAGGCCTTAAGGCAAGTTATGCTAGGAAGTCAGGGTTGAGCACAGCATAGGTTTTTTTTGTCTTCGAGGTTAAGGAAACTGATCTTAGACAAATAGACACGAAGAGACAGTAAGTGCACCTTGTTGGTGTGGCTCAGTGGTTGAGCGTTGACCCATGCACAGGGAGGTCACCGGTTCGATTCCCGGTCAGGGCACATGCTAAGGTTGTGGGCCCAATCCCCAGTGGGGGGCATGCAGGAGGCGGCCAGTCAATGTTCTCTCTCATCAGTGTTTCTCCCTCTCCCTTCCTCTCTCTCTAAAATCAATAAAGGGGGGGAATTTTTTTTTTTTTTTAAAGACAGTAAGTGCTATGAGGGTCAGGTGCTGTATTATGGGCGGACATCGTGTGTGCTAGTTGAGGACAATCTTCTAAAGCTGGAGTTTGAAGCTGAGGCCTGCAAACATTAAGGAGTTCACCAGGGAAAGGCTCCAACATAAATGCAAAAAGTCCTGAGGTGGGGGAATCGTGGCATCTTTCTAGGAACGGAACCAAGGTCGAGTGGATGAAGCACAGTGCTAGGAAGAGTGAAATGAAAGCTTTTTACACATCTGGTGGTATTTTCCTTACCCATTCCTACCTGCACATAGAACTCTGCCTCTTCCTATTTCCTCCACCCAATCACCCAAACCAGAAACCGGTGGGTTTCAACTATTTGAGCCCTACTACCATTGTCAAGAGTCTCCTTCCTGGACTGTCGCATTAGCTTTCTAACTTAGTTTCCTGCCTGTAGTGTCACACTCTCAGATCTGTCCTCTGTACCCAAAAATAAAGCTGATCTTCTTGTTTTCCATAGTTTTTCTGCCCACAGAAGCAAGTCCACCTTCCTCAGCTTGATATACATAGCCCTACACCCCACACACAGACACACCCAAATCAGGGACCACCTCCGTTCCCATAGCGCCACAGGCATCACTCCGCGTTGTGTGGAAATGATCTGCTCACGTAGCTACCTCCTGGACTGCTGAACTCTGTAGGGCACAGTCTGTGTCTTCCTCTCCGGGTGTCAGTGGTGGCGCACATCTCATAGGTACTTGCTGGGCTGACATTAACGGAATAGAGCCTGACTTCCTCTGCTGTTCATTTCAGGATTAATGGAGTGAGTTCAGTGGTACAGAGGACCATCGCAAGGCTTCGCCTGAAGAAGATTTTCAGTGGTGTCTTTGTCAAAGTGACCCCCCAAACCATAAAAACGCTGCGTGTAGTTGAACCTTATGTGACTTGGGGGTGAGTAAGGCTTTGTGTGTGTGTATGGATTCGTATTAGATTGTATTTGAGCATGTTGCGAACATTAGGATTCAGAGGGTACTGTTCTTTTTTTTTTTTTAATTCTTCATGCGAGCATATTTTTCTGTTTATCACTAGATAGAATGGGAGGGAGGGAGGGAGGGAGGGAGAGAGGAACAGAGAAACATCGATGTGATAGAGCCACATCTACTGGTTGCCTCCCGCATGACCCGACCAGGGCCGGGACCGAACTGCAACTGAGGTACGGGCGTGCCCTTGGCCGGAATCGAGCCCACGACTCACTGGTCCGCGGGCTGACGCTCTAACCGCTGAGCCAAACCGGCCAGGGACACAGGGTACTGTTCTTCAAGGCTCCTGTTGTTGTGTTAAAAGAACAGTTTGCTGTGACCACAGTCACCAGAAATCAATGGCCAGCCGTAAGAACCTTGGAATATGGGGCAGGTAGAATAGGAGAGATCATTGCTGCTGGTCATGTGCCATGAACAGTACCATGCAGGGCTTGTTCCTTGGTAGGCTATGGCTGAGTTAGGTAGAGCAGAAACTAATTTTTGGAGCAGTTGCTTGTATAAGAATATTCCTTCAAACATTAAAACCCAGCAAAGGCTTGGATTTAATTTCAAACTCTTGTACCATCTTGAGTAGAGGGTCACCTAAGGCCAAAGTCCTAGACTATAAGCCAAAACTTATTTTATTTTTGCCTAGGAAATAAATTTTTTTGCCTGGTAACATTTATATCCATAAATTTTAATTTCTAACTACTTAGTCAGGGCCACTCTGGTTTTTTACCCACTTTTTCACTGTGTATTCCCTGGCATCCCGGCTGCAGAGTGATTGCAGGACCCTGTGGTGAGGGGCAGGGATAGTCGGGAGAATCTCTCCTCAGCCAGGCTGTGGGACTGAGTGGCCAGTACAATGCAGTGTGCCGGGGGATAGCTATAGCTGTACTTTATTCTGCCTCACACAGATTTCCAAATCTGAAGTCTGTCCGGGAACTCATCTTGAAACGTGGACAAGCCAAAGTCAAGAATAAAATCATCCCTTTGACAGACAACACAGTGATTGAGGAGCACCTGGGTGAGTATTGCAGCTTAGGGATCAGTTTTGGCAAAATGCAAGGATCTTTGGTGGTCCTGGTGTGGGATCTAGCTTATATTCTTGAGGTCCCAACAACCTGCCAGAGTGCCCAGCTCTGGCATAGGAGAGCCTCTCAGTATATGCTGGGGAAATGTGGAATAAAGGAAACTGCCCTTGTGTTTCTTAGGGAAGTTTGGTGTCATTTGCTTGGAAGACCTCATTCATGAAATTGCCTTCCCGGGGAAGAATTTCCAGATGATCTCAGGGTTCTTGTGCCCTTTCCATCTCTCAGTGGCTCGTCATGCTAGCAAGAATAGAGTAGGCTTCCTCAAGGAGGTGGGCTCACCTGGCTATCGAGGTGAACGCATCAATCAGCTCATCCGGCAGCTGAACTAAATCCAGGTAAGATAAGGCTGAGAACTGCCCTTGGGCTAACTTTTTATGAGCTGTATGCCTTGCCACTTAAAAATTCTTTTTGCATTTACCAGTATTTGAGAGGAACTTTGGCAATGGGGGGGCGAGAGGAGGCTGGTTTTTACAAGTCTGATGGATGGAGAGACATGCTTGGAAGGGTGAATGCCTGATTAGGGCTTGGGACTGTGTATTCCAAGAGTTACAGGCTAGGAAGTATTGAGCAACAACAACAACAATCTCTGTATTGGTGTGGTTATTTAGCTGGAAGTGGGGAGAGAATAATATTAAAAACGAAATTAGCATCGGCCTGTGCACCAAAGTGTCGCAGATTTGATTCCAGGTCAAGGGCACGTACCTGGGTTGCAGGTTCGATCTCCAGCCCCCGTCAGGGGCATGCGGGAGGCAGCCAATCGATATGTCTCTCTCCCCACTTCCTCCCTCCTT
Organism: Tadarida brasiliensis; assembly: GCA_030848825.1. NCBI lineage: Eukaryota > Metazoa > Chordata > Mammalia > Chiroptera > Molossidae > Tadarida > Tadarida brasiliensis. The sequence continues at coordinate 16,086,161 of CM061262.1, forward strand.
CCACTCTAATCAATGGGAAAAATATTCTCGGGTGAGGATTAACACCCCCCACCCCCAAAAGTAAATTAGAAAAGATTTGAAGATCCAAACAATCTGTTTTGTTGAAGGAACCCTAACTGTTTGAAATTGCTCTTTTTCGTCCTTACTACATTTTTCTCGGGTGCCAAGTGACAGTCAATTTGTATTAACGAAATTGTGGCGTTTTTTTCTTCCAGAATATCTGAAAGCACAATGCACCAGAAGCATGTGTTTTTGTTTTTGGAATCATCCAGTATCTTCAAAGAAGATTATTTTTTGCTATATTTCCAGAAACTGGAGGGGAAGGGTCAGGGAAAAGATGGAGATGTTCCCGGCAGGCACTTCTCATCACAGCCCAGTTCCAAAGGAAAAGTCCAGTGTGTCTTCCATGTTGGCCACTGCTGCCTCCTCTGAAATCAGAAGAGGACTCGTGCCATGGAGGAGGGGTCCTGTTTCATCACATCTTCTATCCAGGGGTGTAATGTTAATGAATGGATACCCAAGCATGAATACAAGATGGCAGTGGACCAAGCCCAGAGGCATACTTGAACCTGGGGGTTCCTAAAGCTTGTTTGGGAAAGAACTTGAAATACATTTAGAAGAGCACAGAGACAGTGCTCAGTTGTCTGTTGTGAGTCCATGTTCCAACTTCAGTGACAGCTTTGCAAGCTCTCGGGCTTGGCTGGCTCTATATGTTTCTGGTGGCCTCCTTACCCTGGCTCAGGATTTTAACATATTCTTGGACCTGTGAGAAGGACCGTTTCCCTAAGAAAAGATGCATACATTCCAGTATTTGCTTGGAAGTTTAGGGTGTTCATAGACTCTTCTCAGGGACCCATGCACCTAATGTGAGAAAGCCCTGCATGGTCAGGGTTGGTTACCCACGTCCTGACCTTGCTAATCTGGTTCCATGTGCTGTTGAAGACCAACGCTTACCAAGACCGCTTTTTTCCTTCAAGCTAATGGGTGTTTCCTATTAACAGTGGTACTGGTGTGGCTCAGTAGACTGAGTGCTGTCCCGTGGACCGAGAGGTCCCAGTTCCATTCCTAGTCAGGGCACATGCCCGGGTTGTGGGCTCATCCCCAGTAGGGGGTGTGCAGGAGGCAGCCGATCGATGTTTCTATCCTTTACTTTCTCTAAAAAAAAATCAATAAAAGCATATATAAAATCCCAAATCGGGATTTTCTTGGTTTGGTGTGGATGAAATTAGTACTATTTGGTCCCTGAGGCCTTGGGCAAGTGTAGTTAGACCCTTTCCTTGTACATTCTAGACTGCAGGCTCCTCTGGAAGTATTGCTCTCTCGCCTGCTGGTGATGTAGGTGACCCAGCATGAACAGTAGGGCTCCAGGGATGTTACACTTGAAAAGGGGCTTGTGTCAGTGTCCACCCCTGAGTCTTCCTTCTGTTCTGTCACTTGGTTGCCTCAGCCTGACATCTAAGCAGTTGGTGAGGGTGTGCCAGGCCCAGGTGAAGACTGGAAAACATGCTTAGCCATTGTGTCACCTGGTCCCTTAAGGTCAGCTTTGCTGCAGTTTTGGCCCATGGAGCCCTCAAACATAGCTGTGAGATTGGGTTAGTGCAAGTGCCTTAAAATGTGCCAGGTTATGAGGTAATTAATTAGGTTGGTTGGCTCAGGAGTTAACCTGCCAGGAATAGATGTTACTCTTACACTGTACAGCATTATGAAATCAGATTAAAGTGATGTATCTGTAACAACTCCATTCTGACCCTCAGTTACTGCACGTACACACCCTGGCAGTTTCTTTTCTGTAAACATAAGGGCCTTGAGACACCCAAAGAAAACTGTAAAGATAAGGGGTTGAGGATGGCCTTGGGAAACTGAGAAACCATGAGAAAAGAGGTTAATAGTTACCCTGCTCCTCTCCCCCCCTTCTCTGTATCAGCCCCCCTTAGCGGTGCCAAGAGAATGTAGTTTTTCCCCCTGTAGTTTGTGCCTTTAAAAGCGGACAACAAAGGAGGCTTGGGGCTGAGGATTTGGGGAAGCTGTACCCCCCCCCACCCCCAGCCCGCGGTGTAACAGCCTGCTGGTGTAATAAAGTGCTCCTTATCTCGCTGTCACGTTACAACAGTATCAAAAAGTCATGGGAAAAGCTGGTGTGTGGAAGCCCAGGGCTTCTATCCCAGATCTGCTTACACTAAATATGGGAATAATGTTTCCACTCTTGCCTGTAAAATGGGGCTAATACAGCCTAGCCTGTCTGCCTCACAGGGTTGTTAAAAGGATTAAGCAAAGGAATAGTTTTTAATTTAGAATGCTATATAAATAAGAGATTATAAAAATTATGAATTTCTGTATCGTGTACCATGGTTTATCATTCCCTGAACAAGCGGGACTGGCTGTATTTCTGGGAAAAGCAAAGGAACAGCGGCAGCGAGCCACGTGGCCTGTTTCAGCACTGCCCCTTGCCAGGTCCAGCTGTGCTCAGAGCCATGGAGTCTCGGGTTTTGTTGATTGGCTATTCTTTTAATGCGTTGGGGTTTTATTGGTTTAATGTATTTTTTTTAAGTCATTCTGAGGCCAGGTTTGATCATCAAACCTTTTATTAAGTAGAGAATGGCTGTCTAAAATCAAAATGCCACGTGAATCCCAAATTCACTTGCACAAACATCAGAATGAGCTGAAGCAGAAGATAAACACACGTTCTCAATATTTAAAAGAAGTTCCCCGTGGGTCAGGCCTCCGTGTGTCCTAAATTGCATTTTCAAAGTGAAAACACCTATGCTTCGCAGATGGTATGAGATTTGTTTCAATTACACTTAAGGCCTTTTAAAATTTTTAATGAGTATCATGGTACGGAAATACCGACACAAAACAACCGAAAGGTTAAATCCAGTTGAGACAGGTCAGGGCGAAAGTACAAAAGATGAGTACCTGGTCAGTACTCCGTTTACAGTCCCAGTTTCTATGGGGCAGTCGAGCCCCCGGCACAGCTGCAAAGGGTCTCGAGCCTCGGGCACCCACTGCTCCACTCAGGAAGACGCAGTCACGGCGTCCGCGGGGCCGGGCTCCCCCGGGAGCTTGCTCCTTCCATCAGCGAGGGTCGGCGGTGCCTGCGGCCGGGTGCAGGGCTGCGGCGCGGGGCCCTCGGCCGAGCCCGCGGCCTCCCAAGGCTTGGGTCTCCGCGGGAGCTGGGACGCCGTGGGTTCGCCGTGGGTCGCCGCGATCTGGCGCCTTTCGAGGCCCGGGAGCTCCCGGCCCTGCTGGACCAGCTGCAGGAGCTGCGCCAGGGTCACCGAGGCCGCGGCTGACTCCGCAGGCCCGCAGCTCGGACCGCCGGCCGGGTCCATGTCCGAGAGCGCGGCCGCCCGGCGTGCGGGAGGCAAACGTTTCCGGGAAGGAAGGGTGCAACCACCGTCGGAGGGGCCGCAGACCATACCAAGCCGGCCCAGAAAGGGGGGAGCACTGAGAACCGTGACCGGCTCTGCGCAGAAACGCTTGACACACGCGTACACAACCCACCCCAGAGCCTCCGAAGTGGAAGGCTTTAGAGGACCCTGGAAGGCTTGCACTGAACTGAACCAACGTGCATGCGGACACGCTGGTGCAGGCCCAAAGACCCACGTTTGCGCTCGTACCTCCTTTCCTGCACACACAGAAGTGCGCACGTACAGGGAGGGACACACGCACGGGGATCAGCTCGGTCCTGGGCTCCACGGCACCGGACAGAAAGTAGCAGTGGAGCTGTCACCAGGGGCCTCGGGAGAACTGGGAATAAGTGACACCCCTGCGGAGCCTGGCCGCTCCCTCCCCGTGTCCTGCCGTCAGGACTCCCTGGTGTTCCCAAACCGAATGAGAAAAGACGAAGCCAGGCCAGGTGTGCTACTATGCCCCTGGCTGCTTAGAAAACCAGTGCCAATAATTCTCAGGTTTCTAAGTTTATCGACAGATAAAGTTGATCTGGCAAACACCACCTGAACAACGTAATCAAAGTTTAATTACTATTAACAGGACAAACTAGCACCTTGTGTCTCCCGATGTGATGCACTGAGAAGGACACTGCAGAGGTAGGAACGCTACATCTCTTCTGCCTGTCCTGCCAAAAGTGTTTCCTCTAATCTTGAGGAAATGAACAGACAAACCAAAGTGAGAGTCATCCTGCAAAATGACTGGCCTGGACACTTTATAAATGTTAATGTCATGGGAGATCATTCTGGACAACAGTGGTCCCCCTTATCTGCAGGGTATACGTTCCAAGACCTCTGGTGGATGCCTGAAACTGTGGATAGTACTGAACCCTATACATGCTATGTTTACCCCATACATACATACATACCTCTATACCTGTGATTCAGTTTAATTTATAAATTAGTCACAGTAAGAGATTAACAATAATAACTAATAATAAAACAATTATAACAATATACTGTAATGAAAGTTATGTTAATGTGGCCTCTCTCTATCCGATAACCCATCTGACAACTGAGACAGCTACTGAGTGACTAAGAGGTGGGTAGCAGGTCCAGTGTGGATACACTGGACAGAGGGATGACTCACATCCTGGGTGGGATGGCCCAAGACAACTGGAGATTTTATCACAGCTACAGCTGGTGATTTAAAACTTGTAAATTGTTTATTTCTGGAATTTTCCATTTAATATTTTTGGACCGTGGTTGACATCTAGTAACTGCAACCACAGAAAAGGAAGGGGGGACTGCTGTATATCGATGCTAAATTTGAGTGCAGTCATTGTGCCTTGGTTATGTGGGAGAATGACGTTGTTGATACAAAATACATGCTGAAGTATTTAGGGGTAAAATGTCATGATGAGAGAGAGAGAACAAATCGTAGTAATATTGCTAAGTATTGGTGAATCTAAATGGTTTGAAACTTGTCAAAATAAAAAGCTGGAGGGGGCCCTAGCCGGTTTGGCTCAGCAGTTAGAGCATCGGCCCGTGGACCAGCAGGTTCGGTTCCCGCTAAGGCCACGTACCTCCGTTGCAGTTTGTCCCCGGCCCTGGTTGGGGTTGTGTGGGTGGCAGCCACTCGATGTGTCTCTCTCACATCGATGCTTCTCTCTCTCTTTTCCTCCCTCTCTCCCTCCCGCTCTATCTGAAGATAAATGCAAAAATGTCCTTGGGTGAGGATAAAGAAAAAAAAAAAGAAAAAGGTGGAGGGGGCCCTGGCTGGTTTGCTCAGCAGTTAGAGCATCAGCCTGTGGACTGAAGGGTCTAGGGTTTGATTCCCTATCAAAGGCATGTGCCTGGGTTGCAGATTCGATCCCTGGCCCCAGTTGGGTCACATTAATGTTTTTTTTCTCTCTCTCTCCTTCCCTCCCTTCCGCTCTATCTAAAAAAAGAAATCAGCTGCCGGCCGGTGTGGCTCAGTGGTTGAGCGTGGACCCACACACCAAGAGGTCTCCGGTTCGATTCCTGGTCAGGGCACATGCCCAGGTTGTGGGCCAGATCCCCAGTGGGGGGCATGCAGGAGGCAGCCAATCGATATTCTCTCTCATCGGTTTCTATTTCTCTCTCCCTCTCCCTTCCTCTCTCTCTAAAATCAGTAAAGAAAAAAAACATATATATATGTAAGTCTACCTCAGCTGGAAATGCCCTTCCCTCTCCCTCATTTATTGAAACCCAATTCACCCTTCCAAGGCTTCCCCTCAGTGGACCCGCCCCTTCCGTGTTGCCATCAGAAGTAATTGATCCTTTCCCTTCACTCCCACGACTCTGCTCACCCCACCACCCGCACGTTGTGCATAGATTGGACGGCGAGTCGCACCCATTTAGAATCCCTGTGTGCCTACCCTACCATCTGCAGAGACCTAGTGGTGCTTAGCAAATGTTAGCTAGATGACTGACCGACTGAACACATTGCCATCAACTTGCGGAGGAGAGACTGAATGCAACGCCACGCGAGCACTGGTTTGCAGCCCACCTGTCCTCAAGGGGCCCAGGGACAACGTCACAGAAGTAAGTGATTATGATAATTATGATATAGATAATCATATGCTATAGATAAATCATAAAATTTACTATGTAAGCAATATAGTGCAGTGCCTGGTGTGGTTATGTGCCACGTGAAATAAGTGGCCTACACATTATACTGGTTTTTATTTTATTTTATTTATTTATTTTACACTGTAATGCCCCCTTCAGCGCTCACAGCCCACAGGTAAAGAGGCTGGGCAACAGTTTGAGGCTGCAATTTACTCTGGCATGGGTCACTGTGAGAGGCCCACGGAGAGGCGCCCGCCATAGACCCATTGCCGTGCTCTACCTGGTTTTTGTTTTGTTTTTTTCTTTATTGATTTTTAGAGAGAAAGGAAGGGAGAGGGAGAGAGAGATAGAAACATCATGAGAGAGAACGTCGATTGGCTGCCTCCTGCATGCCCCCCACTGGGGATTGGGCCCACAACCTGGGCATGTGCCCTGACCGGGAATCGAACCGGCGACCTCTTGGTGCATGGGTCGATGCTCAACCACTGAGCCACACCGCCCAGGCGCTCTACCTGGTTTTAAATGTATTTGATCTTGGCACACGTGTATGAGCTGCTCTGTGGTCAAGTGTCAGGCTGCAGGAGCCCTGGCTCTGGAGCCCAGGTCCTAATCCCACCTCTGGCACTTACGAGCTGTGGGACTTTGGAGCAAGCGGTTTCCCTTATCTGCACTTGACTTCCTGCCTTCAGGTAGCGGTAGTGCCACCTCATAGGATTGTCCAACAGATTCAGTGGGAAAACGAGTGCTGCCCACAAGGCGTCGTTAATATTCTTATCAGCTGAGCGGCCATGCCGGGTCTCTTCTGTTGGCCCCTCCAGGTCCTCTCTCCACCCTTGTCCACCAGCCTCCTGGACAGTGACATCCGCAGATGCCTTCAACAGGCTCCCTCACCCTCTGGCTTTTGGGCTTGGACAACGGGAGGCCCAGCAGAAGAAAGGGGAGAAGGAGGTCAGGGTATTTATTCCTCAGTTCCCCTCCCTACAGAAGCACCACAGGCTGCCCTGCACACAGCTGTCTGCCATGGCGCCCCCCAGGCCTGTTACTAGTGCCAGCTACCTCGCTGTCCCTTGGGTTTCCCTTCACGATGCCACACCTCTGGAAATAGTCCTTTTATGAAATTCTCCTCCAATTACCCAATGTAAGCATGTCATCTATTGCCAGACTGTACTCACCAGTTCAGGAACTGGTTCCAGGAGCAGCCTCAGACAGGACACTGGGATTGAATGGATCATAAATTCCAGGGGTACAGGGGAAGCCTCCCTGCAGAGGGGGAAATGCACCTAGTGATCCACTGCATGCCAAGGCATCACCGTGACTCAAGTTATCACGGAGGGTGGCATGGGACGAAGTGTCGCGCCCTGCACTGTTGGGGTGGCGAGCTGCGAGGTGGGATGGCTGTGGCTCTTCTTCACTATGGCACAGAGTCATCTGGCTTTTGGTGGCCACAAGGAACATGTGCGGGGGGAAGGAGAACGGGAAGTCACCGGTGTCTGACGGGAAGTGTGGGTGAGCAATCAGCACATCTTGATGGCACCTTGAAGGAGTCCCTGGTCCCTCCGGGCAGGGAGGGCTCACCCCCTGAGGACTGGCCCCCGAATGTCATTGTAAGGGTTGCCAAGTTGCAGTGCTGGCCAAATGCTCGGCCCTCTAACTCTCTTACGCTAAGGTAAGGGCATCGGTGGGGAATGGGTGGGACACTGAGATGGGATGGGGACATTTGGGCAGACATGGATGAGGCTGAGAACTTTGAATCTCCAAATTCTCCTGAAACGGTCTTGTCTGCGGAGACAACATCCTCCGTAGGGCTCCTGTCTCCCAGGACATCAGCCTCAGAACCCTTCCCGCCTCCACCCCTCCTTGGCCCCGGGCCCTTCGTGAGCTAGATCCCAGCACAGCCCCACAGGGCCCGTGCTCAGAGGAGAAGACGCAGACAGAAAGAGTTACAGGCCTTGCCAAACTGCCTTGGCGGGAGCCACAGGAACATGTGTGGGAAATAGACCCAGGAGGGCGGAATGTAAGGCTCAGCTTGGCCAAACTCATGGCCACGGATGCTCACCCAGTATTTGGGATTTAATATATTGGCTCGAGCACCTGGGAGAGGCACTAATAATCTGCTGCGTTGGTTAATTAAAGCCTGAACTTAATACTAGCTTGTAGTTAATAAACTTGAAATGCCAGAATTTTCTTGGCATACTAGAGAGGAAGGAGTCTGAAATCTCAGAGAGACGGGAACACTGGATTGCATTTGTTACATGCACTCTGCTTAGCCACCTCTAGCCACATAGTTTAAGGGGGTCAGCAAAACACTCCCCAGCAAAGCATGAAGCAATGCATTGGTGAGGGACACCAGCATTCTTGACTTGCTCTGATGACTGTCCTCTGTAGGCTGGAAATGCTAGTGGGGGAGGCCAGAGGGATCACTGGAACTGGATTCCCTGATCTCAGTGAGAATAATGGTATCCTGGGGATGTAAAGGCCAGGGGGTGATGTCTAACAGCAAGGTAATGACAATGATCCATAATAAAGCGTGGGAAACAATGGTCATCAGGTGGACACGATGACAGCTCTGTTGACCATGACCAGCCTCTTTCCCCAGGCACTCCAGAGCTTGTTCTGTCAACCATGGGGGCAGGGATGGAAGCCACACTTTGTCTCAGTGACGTAGTCTTCCCCTTTCTGGGGCTATTCTGGCTGTAGCCAGTGCTGAGTGTCCTTCCTACTTATAGCCCAATGCAGAGTCCCTGATTGGGCACCAGTCTCACCTGGGTGTAGGTTGACTTGATTGGGCCCTGCGAGCATGGAAGGGCTGTGCTTCATCTTTGCAAGAACAGACACATTCAGGTATGCGTTCACCTCTGCCTACTTTGCTTCTGTCAGCACCACTGTTCATGGACCTGCAGAGTACCTCATCCATCACCACGGCATGCCACATAACATCTCCAACCGGGGCATATGTTTTATAGCCAAGGAAATGTACAAATGAGCTCATGCCCAAAGCATTTGCTGGTCTTGCCATGTGCCCCATGACCCAGAAGCAGCTGGCTTGAGAGAATACTGGATTGGCCAACTGAAGGCTCAGGGAGAGCAGAGCTGAGAAACTGCCCCCGGCAAGGTGAAGGTGCCACCCTACAGGATGCAGAGTATTCTTTCAACCGAAACCAGAATCAAAACCACATACAACCAAGAGGTAGGGTAGCAGCAGCCTCCTCACTATTATACCAAAAGTCTATAATTTTTGCTACCCATTTCCATAACCTTGGACTCAGGAAGTTTGGGAGAAAGATTTCCACCATGGAACAGTCATAGTACAGATGACTTGGAAGCTGAGATGTCCCCTAGTCATTTTCTTTCTTTTTTTTTTTTTTTTAAAGATTTAATAAAATCTTTATTGATTTTAGAGAGAGAGGAAGGGAGAGGGAGAGAGAGATAGCTGCTCCTGCATGTCTCCCACTGGGGATTTGGCCCACCTGGGCATGTGCCCTGACTGGGAATTGAACCAGTGACCTCTTGGTGCATGGATCGATGCTCAACCACTGAGCCACACCAGCTGGGCTCCCCTGGTCATTTTCATTTCTCATACTACTGAACCAACAGGCAGAGAAAGGGGTCACTGGCCCTGGCCGGTTTGGCTCAGCGGTTAGAGCGTTGGACTGCGGTCAGAGAAAGGGGTCACTGTAATGTCTGGGTTGATTAATCCCAAGTACCAGAGAAATTAGGTTGCTACTGCACCACAGAGGTCGGCACTAGATCCGGAACCCAGGGGATTCACTGGAGGGCCTCTTAACAGTCCTCTGCCCAGGAGTCCTGGTTAACAGAAAACTTCAGCAACCCAACAAAGTCAAGGCCACCAAGGCCTCAGACCCTATAGGAATAAAGGTCTGAGTCACCCTCCAACTAAAGAACCCTGTCCAACCAAGTGCTGGCAAAGGATGAGGAGACTGTGTCCTTGGGGGTGCAAGCAGGTGGATATGATGATAAATTCAGGCCTCATGACCCCCATTTCCCCTGCCAACTTCTGCGAAGAACTCTGGTGGCAGCCAGGTCTCAGCAGGAGGAGTGCCAGGCTGACATCCCTCCCGACGATATGGTAGCTGATGGGACACTGTGTTGCTTCTGTGCAGGAGACAGATTTTTTTTATCTGGACCAAGGATAAGAGGAGCTTCCCTGTGACCCTCCAGATTCACCCTCCTCCACCCCGCCCCCCCGCGGCCCTGCGCCCTGGTGACTGCCTCAGGGGACTCATACCCACCACCTGTGGGGACGCCAGCAGGGACCAGAAGATGGGAGGACGGTGAAGTCAGGAAATGTATTCTCCTTTTTCTCTCCCTGCAGGGTCAACACTGACCATGTCCACTGACTGATGGTCACAGCTATTGTCAGGCCACCTCTCCACACAGCTCTTTCTGGCTCTGGGTTCCTGTAACTGCTCCCTCCCCTCCCCTGTCAGATTGCAGGTGCCCACACCCCACTACTGCTAGCCTCGGGTGCTGGGTGCTGGAGCCGCCGGTGTTCTCCGTGCCCTGCCCATACTTCATAAGCAGTGTCTTTTTTTTTTTATCCTCACTCAAGGACATTTTTGCTTTCATCTTCAGGTAGAGCAGGAGGGAGAGAGGCAGGAAGAAAGAGAGAGAAACATAGACATGAGAGAGACACATCGAGTGGCTGCCACCCACACAACCCCAACTGGGCCGGGGACAAACCACAACCGAGGTACGTGCCCTTAGCTGGAACCGAACCCGGGACTCTCTGGTCCGCGGGCGACGCTCTAACCACTGAGCAAACCGGCCAGGGCAGCAGTGTCTTTATTAAACGCTCTTCCACTCACCCGGCTGTGCTCCTGCTAAGACCTTGCAACATGCAGTATGTGTTTCCGTCAGGATCCACGTAGGAAGGAAGAACAGAAAGGTCAAAATAACAACAGCACTCACAAGGTAAAAGCTCGTCTTTCTTCTGTCAATTCAACTTGGTGTTCAGAAACCCAAAGCCGGTGTGTCAGCTCCATGAACATACTACATATGTATACTCCGTATACTTTTTTCATCCTTTTTGAATGAACATCGTAAACGTTTTCCAACATCATTACAAACTCTTCAGAAAGAATCAAGACTTGGCTCAAGTCTCATCTTCCAAAGCACTTCCTGCTGCTCACTCCAGCTCCGGAAGAATAATCTCCTTCTCCCGGGACCCCACTCTCTACCCCTACACACACACACACACACACACACACACACACCACACACACCAGCCCTGCATCTCTCACAGTCCAAGTTCCTTACCTGTTTATGCGTCTGTGTCCTTCCTTGACTGCAGGGAGCCCCTCCTTTTGTCTTATCCTCAGCCCCAATTCCTGTCACAAAACAGAGATCAGTGAATGCGTTTGAATGAAAGCACATTTTAAGGCCCACTTTTTTTGTAATTGATTTTTTTTTTTATCCTCACCCAAGGACATTTTTGCATTTATCTTCAGATAGAGCAGGAGGGAGAGAAACATCGACGTGAGAGAGACACATCGAGTGGTTGCCACCCGCGCGACCCCAACCGGGGCTGGGGACAAACTGCAACCGAGGTACGTGCCCTTAGCGGGAACTGAACCCAGAACCCTCTGGTCCGCAGGCCGATGCTCCAACCGCTCCAACCGCTGAGCCAAAACTGGCCAGGGATGTAATTGATTGTTTTAGAGAGAGAGAGAAACATCGATTTGTTGTTCCACTTATTTATTCATTCCTTGGTTGATTCTTGTATGTGCCCTGATGGGGATCAAACCCTAAAGAAACCTTGGCGTATCTGGACGATGCTCTAACCAACTGAGCCACCCGGCCAGGGCTGGGTCCACATATTTCATCACACAGATGCACCCTAGTTTATTTAGCTACTTTCTTTTTTTTTTTTTTTATCCTCACCCGAGGACATTTTTTCATTTTTTGTTCAGATAGAGTGGGAGGGAGAGAGAGGAAGAGAGAGAGAGAAACATCAACGTGAAAGGTACACATCGAGTGGCTGCCACCTGCACGACCCAACCAGGGCCGGGGACAAACTGCAACCGAGATACGTGCCCTTAGCGGGAACCGAACCCGGGTCTCTCTGGGCCGCAGGCCGACGCTCTAACCGCTGAGCCAAACCGGCCAGGGCTATTTAGCTATTTTCTTATTTAATATTTAGGCGATCTTTGTTTTTTATTATAAATATTATATAAATACATTTTATTTGACCAATGAATAGGTGTCCCTGTCAGTGTCCCTGAAAGAGACTTCTTGGTAATTTAGCGCACACACCTGCTGACCCCTGTTTGCCCCTCTGGTTACAACCTTCTCATTGGATATGTTGGAGGAACACCCAGTAATATCCACAACCTTCTCTAACAAGTACTGCTACTTTTCCTTAATTTTCTTTTTCACATCTTATGTGGCTCATCTCACTTTAACAAGGGCCCTCGGTTTTCTACCTGTGCAGATAAAAATAAAAAAAAAGGAGGGAGGGCATCAATAACCTGCCAGGCACTCAGATGGGCATTCATATTTTATTTAATTCTCCCCAAATCACATGAAAAGAGCTTTGGAGAGAGAGCCCTGTAAACACATCCCAACTCCGCCTCTGGCCTGCTGGAGAATCTTCAGGATATAACCTAGTTTTTCTGAGCCTCACTTTCTCCGCCTGTGAAACAGGGGTGAGAATGCCCTGATGGCCGGTGGCGGTGAGGATTAGATGGGTGTCTGTGAACGGGCCTGCCTCTTGGTGGCAGGTTCGGTCCCCAGTGAGGAGCTCAGCGAAGGGATTCAGCTTGGGGATCTCAGGCCACCGTGTCAGGGCATCCTCACTGCCCCGGGCAAGGGCATCTGTAGGACCAGGACTAGAAGGATGGAGGGAAGCCAGTGAGAGCAGACAAAGCTGCCAGCAGACCCGTGCCCGGGGCTGGAGTGGGCCCGCGGATGGGTAGCTGGAGAGCGCCAGGTGGCCCAAGCGCGCCGTGGGGTCTCCACCTTCTCCTCCCTGGGAAGGTCTTGAAACCCAAAAGAGGCCAGAAGTCTCTTCCCCATCTGTAATGTGGTAACGGGGCCCAGGCCAGCACCTCCCCAGGCTGGAGGGCGGGAGAGTCGTTAGGGACACCTGCCTCCGCCCTCCCCCTGCGGCGGGAACCCGCGGTGACGCGCACCTGGGCGGCCGCGCCTGGGAACACGTGGCGCCCCAGGCTTCCAGGCAGCCGTGCGGGAAGGGGCGGGAGTGCAGTCCTCGCTGGAGGGGGTTCCCTCAGGACATCCGAGAGTGTAATCGACATGATTATTAAAATAATCATGAGGGATTATTAAAGTAATCCAAGGGAAGTGGGGTGAAGCTGGCACCGAAATAAAGAAATCAGAGCCAGAAAGACATAAACCCGTCAACATAAAAGACGTTAACATGTAATAAAAAAACGTTTCCCAAATAATGAGGACAGGAAGGATTATTCAATTAATAATCCTGGGATAATTGATAAGCTCTTTTTTGGGGGAAAATAGGTACCCATCTCCTATCATACACCAAAAATAATTCCTGATGGAGTTGAATGGGGGGTGTGGAGAACAGGGATTAAACGACACAGGCACAAAGGACAACAGGAGTGACTGGGCCCTGGCGGGTGGCTCGGTTGGTAAGAGGTGGTCCTGATGCGCCAAGGTTGTGATTGGACCCCTGGTCAGGGCACATACAAGAAACAACGGGTGGGTGCATGGCTGAGTGGAATAACAGATGGGTGTTTCTCTCTCCTCTTCTCTCTCTAAAATCAATTACATAGAAAAAGAAGAAGAGGTGAGACAATATCGGTTCTCTAGAAGGGAGAGGATTTTCTAGGCTTAAAAGGCATGAGCTAAATCCCAATAGGAAAGATGAATGTGTTGGTTCATACAAAACAAAAATCTGCAGGTTTAAAAAACAAAGTGAAATGAAAAGTAGTCAGTGAATTAGGAAATGGTCCAGCCAAGGGCAATATACAAAGGGTTGGTATCTTTTCTTTTAAATATGTTTTTTATTGATTTTAGAGCAAGAAGAAGGGAGAGAGAGAGAAACATCCACAGGAGATTGGCTGCCTCCTGCATACCCCCCACTGATGATGGAGCCCTGGAAACTCAGGTGTGTGCCCTGGCCCCAAATCCAACCGGTGACCCTTTGGTGCATGGGACGATGCTCAATGAACCGAGCCATACTGGCCAGGGCCAAGGGTTGGTATTTTTATTTTATTTTATTTTATTTTTCTGTATTAATTTTAGAGAGAGAGGAAGGGAGAGGAGGAGAGAGATAGAAACATCGATGAGAGAGAACATCGAGTAGCTGCCTCCTGCATGCCCCCCACTGGGGATTGGGCCCACAAGCTGGGCATGTGCCCTGACCAGGAATCGAACCAGCGACCTCTTGGTGCTTGGGTCGACGCTCAACCACTGAGCCACTCCAGCCGGGCAAGGGTTTGTATCTTTAATACATGAAAGCTCTTACAAAGACAGGGACTACAGGGCCACAAACAGACAATACAGTGAAGGAAACAACTAAGTGGGGAAATAGTGTTGTGATCAGAGAAGTGAGAGACTCTTTTTAACTGATTAAATTGGGAATTTTTATTTTTTCAAGAAATGCCGAATGCTAACGGGGATGAAGTGGGCCTTTCATACATTGTGGTAGAGTATAAATTAGTATAGCAGATGTGTCAGGGAGCTTTAAAACACAGAGGCCTGGTGCTGCACTAATGATTAGGGAAATGCAAATTGAAACCATGAGGGTGGCCATGATCAAATTAAAATTAAAAATAAAATTACCAAATGGTCCAGCAATTCCACTTCTGGGTATATACACAAAAGACTGGAAAGCAGGGTCGCAACCACTGAGGAATATCCATTGAGAGATGAATGGATAAGAAGCAAAATGTAGTATGTACATATAACAGAATATTAGTCAGCATTAAAAAAGGAAAGAAATTCTGACACATGCTACAACATAGATAATGACCCTTGAGGACATTATGCTAAGTGAAATAAGCTAGGCACAAAAAGACAAATTCTGTATAATTCCACTTTCATGAGGTCATCAAATTTACAGAAACAGAAAGTAGAGTGCTGGTTGCCAGGGGCTGGGGGGAGAAGGAATGGAGAGTTAAAGTGTTCAGTGGGGACAGAGTTTCAGTTTTGCAAGATGAGGAGACTTCTGGAGCTGGATGTGGGGATGGTTGCACAATAAGTGAATGTACTTAATACACTGAACTGTGCACATAAAAATGGCTCAGATGGGTTGCAGTTCGTCCCCGGCCCTGGTTGGGGTCGTGTGGGTGGCAACCACTCAATGTGTCTCTCTCACATCGATGTTTCTCTCTCTCTCTCTCTCTCTCTCTCTCTCTCTCTCTCTTCCTCCCTCTCTCCCTCCCACTCTGTCTGAAGATAAATGCAAAGAAAGAAAAAAAAAATGTCCTCGAATGAGGATAAACAAAAAGGTTAAGATGGTGAATTTTATGTATGTGTACTTTACTACAACTTAAACATTTTAAGTTAATAAAAAAAAATCAAAGGGCTTTAAGCCAATAATTTTAAGGAAATAAGTATGAATTTGGAAAATACTTTATGAACAAAGATATCTGTTGCCCCAAACTGGAAAACCCAAATGTTAACAATAAAGGGATGGCTAAATAAACTATAGTACATCTGCCTTTTTATTTATTTATTTTTAATATGTTTTTATTGATTTTAGAGAGAGAGGAAGGGAGAGGGAGAGAGAGAGAGAAACATCGATCGGTTGTCTCCTGCATGCACCCCATCTGGGGACTGAGCCCCAAATCTGAGTATGTGCCATGACCAGGAATCAACTGGCAACGTCCTGGTGCGTAGGACGACACTCAACCGAGCCACACCAGCCAGGGCTGGAGTTTTAGTTTTAATAATGTTTCCTAATTTTTATTTTTATTTTATTTTTTTAAATCTTCACCCGAGGATATTTTTCTGTTTATCTTCAGATAAAGTGGGAGGGAGAGAGAGAGAGAAACATCACCGTGAGAGGGACACATTGACTGGTTGCCTCCCTCACAACCCAACCAGGGCCAGGGACAAACCGAAACCGAGGTATGACGTGCCCTTGGTCGGAATCGAACCCGCGACTCATTTGTCTGCGGGCTGATGCTCTACTGCTGAGCCCAACCGGCCAGGGCAATTCCTCATTTTAAAAAATAATACAGATTCATTGTAGAAAATTTGAGGAATAAACAATTATAAAGATGAAAAGAAAAAAACAATTCAAAATCCTAAGATGCAGAGATAACATTGTTAGTATTTGGTCGGCTCCTTCTTGGAAAAGTTACATATTTCTCATACAAAATTAGGTATATAGTTTCTACTTAGATTTGTATCCTGTTTGTCTAAACTTTCTGTGTATGTAACTATGTATATACACATACAAAGAGAGAACAGCCCTGGAGTTGGACAATCCTCCAGTACACCGAAAGGTGGTGGGTTCGATTCCTGGTCAGGGCACATACCTGGGTTGTGGGTTTGATATCCAGTCGGGAGACATGGAAAGCAACCAATCGATGTTTCTCTCTCTCTCTCCCTTCCTCTCTCTAGGCATGTCCTCAGTGAGAATTTTTCAAAAATGAAAGAGAGAACATTTATGACTTCTAACTATGCACAGTAAATCTTCAACATCAATAGTTTCTTGGAAACTACGACTTTAAGCAAAATGATGTATAAGGAAACTAATTTTTTTTTTAATCCTCACCCGAGGACGTTTTTGCATTTATCTTCAGATACAGCAAGAGGAAGAAAGGGAGGAAGAGAGAGAGAGAAACATCGATGTGAGAGAGACACATCAAGTGGTCGCCACCCACACGACCCCAACTGGGGCTGGGGACAAACTGCAACCAAGGTACGTGCCCTTAGCAGGAACCGAACCCGGGACTCTCCAGTCCGCGGGCCAATGCTCTAACCGCTGAGCCAAACCAGCAGGGCAGGAAACTAATTTTCACCACAGGCTAATTGATATAAACAAGAGTTATGTTCTCACAGCATATTTCTGGTCACAAAAACATCACGAAACTTTTAAGACACAAAACACTTCTAATATTAAACATAGAAATCAATGTGAACTATACATACATTTTGAAAAGATTAATAAAATCAAATAAGATAATTATTTTCCAACGCGCTTATTCCAGCTCAGGGTCACAGGTGGCCGGAGCCCATCCCGGGCCCAGGGCACCAGGAGGGCACCCACCCTGGGTGCATCTCACACACCCTCCTCACTCAGACTGGGACAATGCAGACGCCTAACTCCCCTCATCGTTGGCTGTGCGAGGAAACGGAGTCCCTGCAGAAAACCCAGGAAGACGTGGGAGAACCTGCAAACCCCACAGACAGCGGCCCCGCCAGGAATCGATTCTATTTCCTCATCAGTGTTGTAAGGAAACATTGACTGAAACTACATTATTCAAGGATTCGCTGTGTAAAGAATGGGGCTAACCCTGCTTCGTGGTTTATCTCGTTTCCATGTCACAGGACCCCTTTGTGGCGATTCTCCTGGTCCATGAGGAAATCGAGAATTAGGGAAGGAAGGAATTGGTGGGAGTCGCACACTCCTGAATGACCTCGTTGGGTTGAAAGCCGGGCCTTCTGCCTTCACAGCCCACACTCGGAACCGAACCCTGGTGTGTACACCAGGTCATTAAACATTCCTTGAAAACATGACCTGGAAAGCAGCTGCGTAATGTTCACTAACACAACACACCACACGAATCCATTTAACCCTCTCCTGGCACTGACAAATGAGGTGGATTCCAACTGCGCTTGCCTTGTAAGTGTAAGACTTCAGATAACATTTTTGTGCATAAATCTTTTCCTTGTAATGACTGAATCTCTTCTTGTTTCATTAGTGTATACACCTAGATGGGAAGTTTTAAGGTCCAAATGACACCTAGCTAAAATTTAGTGGAGTCATGAAAAATGGCATTTATAAAAAGTTGGATTTTTTTTAATTAATTTATTTTTTTAAATCGTCACCCAAGGTTATTTCCCATTTATTTTCAGACAGAGTAGGAGGGAGGGAGGGAGGGAGAGAGAGAGAGAGAGAGAGAGAGAGAGAGAGAGAGAGAGAGAGAGATTGATGTGAGAGACACATCGATTGGTTGCCTCCTGCATGACCCAGACCAGGACCAGGGAACAAACTGCAACTGAGGTACGTGCCCTTGACCGGAATCAAACCCGCAACTCTTTGGTCTGTGAGCTGATGCTCTAACCACTGAGCCAACTGGCCAGGGCAAGTTGGTTTTCTTTAAAGGGCGTTTTATGTGACAGTGCAGGGAATATATGGGAAATCTTTGAACCTTCTGCTCACTTTTGCTGTGAACTTGAAACTGCTCTAAAAAAAATTAATTCTACTTAAAGGGGCAGTGTAACAACACGGAAATACGTTTATTGGGCGTTTTGGCTATAGGAAGACCAGCCATCAGGAAACAGTTCAAGCCCTAGCCCTGCTACCTGCCAGGTGTGTGGCCTGGGGCAGATCACTCCATCTCTCTGAGCCTCAGTCTCCTCACCTGTGAAATGGAGCTCCCTGTGGCTGGGTGGATGGAATGAATGCTGGCATACTGCCTCGTGCTCTGTGTCCTGTAGATGGATGGCAGTGCCAGTGACTGTGAGGTGCTCCTCATTCGGGAGGAGTGTGGGCACCCAGCTCCTGCTGTGGGAGTGGCACCCTGAGTTCCCTGGCCCCAAGACAAAGGATCGGGTTTGGGGGCCAGGGTGGAGTGGGAGGGCCCCTCACGAGGGAAACGGCTCCGTGGTGGAGCAGCTGACGTGCAGCTGGGCCTGTGGCCTGGGAGGCAGTCTTGTGGGTGCCTGCTCCCCAGCCCACACCTCAGGTCTGCAGCTGTGTCCTGCCTCCGCTCAGGTGGGCCATGGCCGGGACGTGGCTGCTGCTTCTCCTGGCCCTCGGGTGTCCGGCCCTGCCCACAGGTGAGTCCCCACACTGCTTCCCTCTCTGTGCCCCTTTAGTCTGCCCCAAACCACTCTCCCTCTGGGCCCCGGGGGTGGGTGAGAGGCAAGCGGCAGAACACAGGCACTTGGGCCCCCTGGGAGGATCTCACCAGAAGCCCACCTTCCCCTCCCGTTGTGCTCTACCTCCAACTACCTTGCTCTGGGGCCCCAGGTCCTGCTCCCCTGGAGTCCACAGTGTTGGGAGGGACAGCAGTCACCTCTTGGAGCTATAGAGGAACGAAGCAAGCTGGCTGGTGTCCACAGGGGTCGGGTGGGGTAGCCAGAGCTGTATTATGTAATATGGGTGATGGGGCATGGGCAACATGGTGAGGTCCTCGCCTGTCCAGGTCTCCTGACCTCAGGGCACCCTATTCCAACGTGGCTCAGAGTGTCTCGTGTTCACTCCCAGCTCCCCCTTATCAATGTGCTCTCAGGAGAAGTGCCAAGGCCTCAGTTGCTTCCCAGGTGTGTTTAGCCCCAGTCTTCCAAAGATCAAGGCTGGAGCCAAAGGAGTTGAATTTTGAGAATTCCAGCTTCACCTAGAAGCATGTGCACACGGCCCTGGACGGTTTGGCTCAGCGGTTAGAGCATCGGCCTGCGGACCAGAGAGTCCTGGGTTCGGTTCCCGCTAAGGGCACGTACCTCGGTTGCGGTTTGTCCCCGGCCCCGGTTGGGATCGTGTGGGTGGCAGCCACTCGATGTGTCTCTCTCACTTGGATGTCTCTCGCTCTCTCTCTTCCTCTTTCTCTCCCTCCTGCTCTATCTGAAGATAAATGCAAAAATGTCCTTGGGTGAGAATTAAAAAAAAAAAAAAGCATGTGCATATGTATTTGCATGTGTGTGGGGGGGAGTCCTTGACCTTTGAATCAGGACATCTCCTTGAGCTAAGCTGGCCCCGGTGCATCGCAGCTCTGCCTCCTAAGGAGGTAAACCAGACCCATGTGAATGGAGCAGGGCGCGCCCATGGCAGGAGGCTGAGCTCTGGAAGGAAGCAGCCAGGGTGAGGAGGAGCAATCCTGGGAGGTTTGTGAGGGAGGTAGATACTTAATCTGGGGAGTGTCTATCTGTACAACTGAAAGGGTCAGGAGGCTGTGGTTCCTGGAGCTCACCGCAGCCTTCTCTGCTCCCTTTGTTTGTGATACCTTATTAATATTAGTA
Organism: Tadarida brasiliensis; assembly: GCA_030848825.1. Taxonomy (NCBI): domain Eukaryota; kingdom Metazoa; phylum Chordata; class Mammalia; order Chiroptera; family Molossidae; genus Tadarida; species Tadarida brasiliensis. The sequence goes on from CM061262.1 coordinate 16,106,275, forward strand.
TTGATAATAATACTAATACTCATCTGCCACAGTGTTTTACATCTGTGAACGTTATTCCTCACAATTTTGTGGGGCTGATGTTATTAACCCCGTTATATTGATGGGACAATTGAGACTCAGTATATTAAGTGAATGAGACAAACTAACCGTGTCTGAGGCCACGTCCCAGGCTTGGTCCACTGTGTCACATAGTGAAATCTTAGTCATCCTTCCAAGTGGGGTGATATGTGGGATTTAGAGTCACAGAGACCTGAGTTCAAATCCTGAGTGGGCTACTTACCATCCACGTGCTACTAGGTCAGTTATTTGACCTTCAAGAAATCTTATGTGAGCATCCCCCACCCCTACACCCCCACAAAACACCCTGGCATCCTTCCCTGCACCCTGGGCATTTCTTTGGCCTGGCTGCACTTAATTCACAGTTTTAATTTGTTTGGAGGTTTTAACCTTTGAGATTTCATTTATATTAACAAATATCCAACTATTCAAAAATAACGTTTTGTTGTATATTAAATGAGTCATCTTAACTGAAAGAATAAGTTTGTAGAAAATTAGGACTATTCTGAAAAATATAGGACAGATGTTTGCATGTAACTTATTTTTGTTTTGTTTTTTAATTATGAAATAATACAGGCATACACTTTAAATAGGTGACTTAAATGGTACATGAATTATATCTAAACAAAGCTGTTAAAATAAAACCACTACAGACTTACAGAAAAGAATCTAGAATAATACAACAAACACCCGTGCATTTTCCACTCAGATTAACAAATGGTTAAAATCTTGCCATATTTGAATTAGATTTTCAAAGAAACAAAAAGTTACAGATACATTTGAAGCCCCTTTAATTTCATTCCAGATCATATTTCCTTCCCTCCCTCCTCAGAGGCAACCACTCTCCTGAGGCTGACACGGCAAGGTATTATAAGTGTTTGTTTACGCATCTGCTGTCTTTCCCAAGAGACTAAGTTCTTTGAAAGCAGGGACAATATCTTAACTAATGTTGTGTCCCCAGTGCTTTGCACAGAAAGGTTCAGATATGATAGGTTATGGAAAGATGGATGGATGGATGGATGGATGGATGGATGGATGGATGGACATAAAGATGGGAAGTAGAATTGATATAGGAAACGTGGATGATGGAAGAAAGGATGGATGAGTAGATGGGTGAATAAAAGGATGGAAGGGAGAAAGGGTGTTTAGATGGGTAAAATGCAAGGAGAGAGGGATGGTTGAGAGGATAGGAGGATAGATGGGTGGTGAAAGGACAGATGGAAGCATAGAAGCCTACAATGAGACGCTGCCCTGGGCAGATCTAGTCCCCCACAGGTGCATACTCTCTTACAGGTGTGGGCAGCACACCCTTCCCCTCTCTGGCCCCACCAATCACGCTGCTGGTGGATGGGAAGCAGCAAGTGCTGGTGATCTGCCTGGTCCTTGATGTTGCACCCCCCGGCCTTGAGAGCCCCATCTGGTTCTCAGCTGGCAATGGCAGTGCACTGGACGCCTTCATCTATGGCCCTTCCCCAGCTGCAGATGGCACCTGGACTAGCTTGGCTCAGCTATCCCTGACCTCTGAGGAGCTGGCATCCTGGGAAACCTTGGTCTGCCACACTGGACCTGGGGCTGGGGACCATAGCCAGAGCACACAGCCCCTACAGCTGTCAGGTGGGGACGGAGCCTGGGGCCTTATGGATGCTCCCTGCCCCTTTCACACACCCTGGAACCAGGATATGGTGGGAGGGAAGGCAAGCCCAGGCCATGAGGGCATGAAGGGTTTCCAAGTGCTAACATCTAGGTGAGGTGATGCCTGGGCTCAGAGCAGGGTCACTGCAGGGCCCTGAGTCCTGGGATTTGCAACTGTGATATCTCATTCAAATCCAGGCTCTGATGCATGACTTCTAAGAGATAATAATGCTTCCTCCCTCCTAGGATTGAGATATATATCAAAGTATATATATGAGCCCTATAACCTAGGGTTAATAACTATATATACCTAGGGTTAATATCTGTATATCATCCTGTATAGGACACCCTACCTATTAGAACCAAACAATAATTAAATAATAAATTGCTGTCACTTACTTATTCAGTGTTTACTCTGTGCCAGGCACTATTTTAAAGACTTCACATTTATGAAGCAGGTCATATAATTTTCCTCATTTTACAGGCACAGAGAAGTTAAGTAATATGTCCAAAGCCAATTATTATTATTACTTTATTAATAACCAGATGACTTACTTTCTCTTTTGGGATCATGTTAGTTTTGTCACCTTCCAAATGGAGATGTTTGTTGAATAAACGCCCTGCTTTCCAAAGAAGGCTGTTGAGAAAATCCAGTCCTTGTCTAAAAGTGCTTAGGCACCCCAGACTCCCCACGACACAGGACAGGGCACAGCAGGGAGTGAGGGAGATCTGGGCCCTTAAGGGGACTTGCAGCAAATGGGCTCAGGGTTCCCACTGTTGGTTCATTTGTCCATTTATCCAACATGCCATGAACAGCTGCCCTGTGTCAGGCCCCGGGCACAGCACTGGGGTGGAGGGCAGGGTCCAATCCAAATCTCACTTCCTTCTCCTTGGCTGGCAGGAGAGACTTCCTCTGCTAGGACTTGCCTCTGGGAACCTCTTAGGGGTGAGTACTGGGGACCAGGATCTTAGGCTCTGTTGGGCTCTGGTCTGATGGGTCCTACTCGGGGTGGGTAGGTGTTCCCGGAGGAGGCTGTCTTGCTGGGTTGGTGCACTGGCCAGCCTGGGTCTCTGTCTACCAGTGGGTAATATCCTCTGACCCCAGCCCAATTCCTGGACACCAGCTGAGAAGCACAGGTGAGAGCTAACGGAAGGGTCCTTGAAGCTCTCCTTGGGCAACCCAGATGAACGGTCTCAGCATCAGAGCCTTAAGAGACTCTTGGGAGTCTTGGGAGATTGTCTGGGTGGTGGAAAGTCCCACCACCCGCTGGACAGAGGGTCACCAGTCGGGTTCTCTTCCTGACCAAATAGAGACTTTGAGCTGGTTTCTCTCTGCATCGGATGCTGATTCCTGCCTGGTTTACATCCCTGGTTTGAGGGGAATAAAATAAAATGAAGGCTAGGCAGGTATTTGTTATTATTGCCAGTAAGAGTTGAGGTTAGACACCAGGAAGGACTTTCCCTGAATGTGGGGGACGACATGGAGGAGGAATGGCTGGGGCAGAGAACAAGGCCCCTCTTCTCGGGTGAACCTTCGGCAGCGGGGCGGAGCGGGAGGAGCCCCCGGGCCCCAGCCTGCCCTTGTGCCTCCGCAGGGACGCCGGGCCAGGCGCTGCGGCTGGGGGCGCTGCGGCTGCTGCTCTTCAAGCTGCTGCTGTTTGACGTGCTCCTGACCTGCAGCCGCCTCCGCGCCCCGCCCGCCGCGCGGGGGCGCCCGGCCGCGGAGACCCGCCCGCTGGACCCCAGGCTCCCGGCGCCGGCCGCGGGCCCGCAGCCTCGGCCGGCAGGAGAGCCCTCCGCCCCCACCGACTGCAGTCGCCGCAGTGAGAGGCCGAGGGCTCAGACGGTCTGCCCCGCCGGTATTGCAGCCCCGGGCCGGCCGCGGGGTTCACACCCGCCCTCCGGGTCCCGATCCCAGAGGGAGCCCCGTCGGGGAGGAGGGGACGCCCTCTACCCACCCTGCTTGGGCCCGGGGCTCAGGCCCCGCCCTCAGCACCCCGGCCTCCAGCCGTGTTGGATGTGTCTGTGACCTGCCTCCTGCGGACCCGGGCTTCCTGGAGGCTGGGCTCTCTCCCCCTCCGACTGGGAGACCCTTGAGGGTGGCGATTGACCCAGGCACTGGGACATTTGAGGTGCAGAAAACTGAGGACAATTAAAGGAGAACTTAAATGACACAAGCAAATGAAAAATGTTTTAATTCATGTCTCCTCTGGGAGGAGGGAATTTGGCAGATTTAGAGGAGGCAGAAATCTGGGAGGGCTGCAATGAAGAAGAGGGCTTCCTGAGGGCAAGACCCTGGGAATTGCCCAGTGGGTCTGGTGCTGAGGAGGACACTGTCTCACCTCTGTCTCCTTAACCCACAGCCAGGCATGGGGCAAGGACTCTTCTCTACCTCCTCACCCTGGCCCAACCTCTGAGGTCAGGGCACCAAGCCCAGGAACCCAGGAAGGTGGGGTGCTGGGCCTGATGTGAAGTCTTGTACAGACTCGACAGAAGTGAACAGGGCCAGGATCCCAGAGAAGCAAGAGTATGTCCAATGCCAAAAGCACTGATGGTAATTCCAAACTTACACTTATTGATAAATTAAGGGTCATTATTCATTTCACAAACATTCACTGAGCATCAGCTTTGAGCCAGGCATTAAAGAGGTTTTTGTTTTGTTTTGTTTCCTAAAGAGGGTTCTTGCACTGATAGAATATGAGGCTCCCATGATGGAGTGTAACATACACTACAAAGAAAATTAATGCATGAACTTTTCAGTCTGCTGGATAAGCTTCAATTCCATTAACCTATTTGAACTTTCCAGCAACAGGCAAGCCTCGAATGGCCTCTAGAAAGCTCAGTTAGTACCATACAGCTGGAAACTGAGGCTCAGATAGAACACTGTCCCCAGTGTTCTAGTTCTCACTGGGACAAATCTAGGGTCACTGGGAACGAAGAAAACTGTTTAAAGACTGGGGACTGTTTGACTCGTAGTGGTCTCACCCAGAGCGCCTACTACAGTGGCTGGCAATAGCAATAATAATAATAATAATAATAATAATAATAATAATATTTAAAAACAGATGCTCAGGCCCAGCTGGTGTGGCTCAGTGGATTGAGCATCCTCCCACGGACTGAGCCGTCCTGGTTCCATTCCCGCCCTGGCCCGGGTTGCGGGCTCGATCCTTAGTCGGGGGTCGCACAGGAGGCAGCCGATATATGTTTCTCTCTCATCGATGTTTCTATCTCTCTCTCCCTTCTTCTCTCTTTAAAAAACATTTTAAAAAATAAATAAAAACAGGTGCTCAGTAAGAGCTCCCTGCATTATGACCCCAGGAGGGAAGTGACGTAAAGGAGGCGGAGAAGGCCGTGAAGACGGCCGTCCCCACATCTTCTGGGACCAGCGTGCCGCACCCCCCTGACTTGGCCCAGCCGCTGCTTCCCCCACCCCCAATCCCCCTGTGCCCTAGTCCTCCCGCCCCTCCCAGGGGTGGGAAAAGATGTGGCCATTGGTCACTGAGGACACCATCCTCTCTCTCATTGGCCCAAACCGAAAAAAGATCATCCTCCCACTTGCTGGAGGGCGAACCCCGAAAAGCCCATTGGCTGCGCAGTCCGCGGGCCCCGTCGGCTCCGGGGGCGGGCCGAGGCGCCGGCGGAGCGGGCGGGGGGCGCTGGGCCGGGGCCGGGGCACGTGTGCAGTCCAGGAAGCAGCTCCGAGGAGCCCGGCGCGCACGCGGGGAGCGCAGCCCTCCGGCTCGGGTCGGCTGGGCCATGGAGCCACTGCCCGAGCCCGCGCCCCGGCCTGCGACCCGCTGGCTTCTGCTTCTCCCCCTGCTGCTGCTGCTGCCCCCGGAGCTGGGCCCGAGCCAGGCCCGAGCCGAGGAGACCGACTGGGTCCGCCTGCCCAGCAAATGCGAAGGTGAGGGGGCGGGGCCCGCGGGGTTCCTGCCGGGGGGCCGGGCCTGCGGGGAGTGCTCGGGGTGCGCGGTCCCGGCCCTGAGCGGGACGCTGGGACACAGGGGCGGGCGAGGGATCGGGTCTCGGTGCACCTGGAGCTCACGAATCGGTAACAACAAGCAGTTGTCAGGGTAGCAGATGCCGTGATGGACGAGGTGCAGGGTTTGGGGGTCCGGGGAGGGGCAGCTAGTCCGGCCTCTCACAGGGAGAGGGGACAGGCTGGGCGCAGAGGGAAGTCGGGAAAGCTTCGTACAGGAAGCAGAAGGGTAGGTAGGAGTTGGCCGGGTGAAGAGAAGTAAAGAGAGTGTCCCACTCAGAAACCACAAGTGCAGAGGCCAAGTTTGAGGAACTGAAAAGATTCATATGGCTGGTCCGAGGGGAAGAAGAACCTGAAACTCAGCTTTTTGTGCCCTCACTGCAACTTACTTTGTGTAATTGGCCGTCTCCCTCACTAGCTGCGAGCTCCTTGAGGACAGAGACCTCTCAGATATTTTTGGAATAAATATAAATAAGCGGGGGCTGTGGGTGTGTGTGGAGGAAGGAGGAGGGTCTGAGACTTACCGGGTCACTTTGGGAGAAGAATAGAGCCTGGGAGAACTTCGGTGAGGGAGGAAGATTTTAGGAATATGGAAAAGAGAGCATCCCAGAGACATAAGGGCTCACCTTTTCTTCCTCCCCTTCATTTCTCCTCAGGCCTTTACAATCACTCCTTCCTTCCCACCTCCCTTACCCCAGGCCACCTGGAAAGTTGGCTGTAAATCTGTTTCATCCCAATTCAAAGCCTACAGTAGGCCAGATGTTCCCTAAGCCCTGGGAAGTGGGGGTGGGGTGGTTTAGGACACACAATCCTTCCCTTTGAGAGATTAAAGGTGAGATGCTTCAGAGATGGGCCTACTTCACTGGTAGGTCTCCCAGAATGCAGCCCAGCCTGTAGCTTCTTCCCTCTCTCTTGAATAGACAGTCAGAGGGTTATGATGCTTTCCCTTCATTCTTCCTCTAGTCCTAACCAACATCCTTTGGGGGTTTCACTTCCTCTTCTGTTTTCTATTTTATTCTGATACCAAAAAGTCCCTACTGTTTCTCTTATTATTCTCATAGCCTAAGAAGCTCACTTTTCTTTTCCTTAGAGGCATTCACAGACTCATAGAAGCATAGGGCTGGCGAAGGATCTTTGAGATCATTCTAGTACAACCTTATTTTGTAGGTAACTGATAAAGATTATTTATTTTTTTATCCTCACCTGAGGACTTTTTTGCATTTATCTTCAGATAGAGCAGGAGGGAGAGAGGGAGGAAGAGAGAGAGAAACATCCACGTGAGAGAGACACATCGAGTAGTTGCCACCCACACGACCCCAACCAGGGCCAGGGACAAACTGCCACCAAGGTACATGCCCTTAGCGGGAACTGAACCCGGGACTCTCTGGTCCGCGGGCCGATGCTCTTAACTAGCCAGGGCTAAAGATTACTTTAAAAGGGATTTTCAGTCACAGGATGGGTTGGTAAACTCCAACTCTTAGGCTCCTCTAAATAGTGTATTTCCTTTGATTTATCACTGTTACACTTTTGTTATTAAATGCTGACTGTGTCTAGCCCACAAAACCTGCCTCCTGGCTCAGTAGCCTGAGTGGAACAGGCTTTGGCACAGAGGAAGGAGAACTTGCCCAGAAAAAGAGTAGGTGGATGTCCGTGAGGTCTAGGGTCTGTGCCATGTGTCTCCTCCAAGTCTGGTTCTGGGTGGGATCCCTAGAAGGGGTTTTGAAATGGTAAAGTTTGGAAGAGTTGAGAAGCAAAGTTTTGGCTGATGAGTATGAGAGAGATGGGTTGATGGGTTCCAACCTCCTGGGCCTGGAATACTACATGTTGAGGGCAGGGGAGGAGGGGGCAGAGGAGCCAGAAGAATGGTGACCTTGCACAGAGTACAGGACAGAAAAGGGAAGAGAGCCCAGATGGTCCTGGATGGAGAGCCAGGGAGATGAGACGCCCTCAATTCATTGCAGTCTCTGAGATCACCAGCTTGTATTTTGGAATTTTTGTGTGTTCCAAGTTCTCCAAGCCATCTAGTAATGTATTTGTTATAAAATTTCACCAAGCAGGCCTCCAGGGATGTATTTGTTTTGGTGGTAATCAGTTTTCTACCAAACTCTGCTGTCAGTGTTATAGCAACGCTGATGGCATGTAGCCTGCAAACCATATTCTATTCAGAGGCATCAGAAGCTGCTCAACCAGAAACACAGTCTCCTCAGCAATATTTATCATGTATCCAGCACATGCAGACTTCCAGACTACAGGGATACAGAAAAAATCCAGGACGTGAACTCAGTTTGGGTACTCTTGTAGTCCAAATGGAGAGACGTGTGAAATGACCAAAGGCCCTTAGAGCATGGATCCTGCACAGTCCAGGATGAAATCGAGAGCAGGGGGAATTAGCCCTGGGCAGGAGGCTCAGGTAGCTGGAGTATCGTCCTGTACACCAAAAGGTGGTGGGTTTGATTCCTGGTCAGGGCACATACCTAGATTGTGGGTTTGATCCCTGGTTGGGGTGGGTATGGGAGGCAACCGATCAATGTTTCTCTCTCTCCCCCTTCCTCTCTCTAAAAATCAAAAAACAAAGAACAAACCATATCCTTGGGTGAGGATTAAAAGAAGAGAGAGAGAGCAGGTGGGATTAGTCCAGAAAGGCTTCCTGGGGGAGGAGGCTTTTTTTTTTGGTTAATCCTCACTCAAGGATATTTTGTCCATTGATTTTTAGAGTGGAAGGGAGGAAGGGGGAGAGAGAGAAGAGAAACATTAATGTGAGAGAGACACATGGATTGGTTGCCTCCCACACGCACCCCAGCCAGGGCTGGAGATCGAACCTGCAACCCAGGTACATGCCATGCTGGCCAGGGCAGGAGGAGGCTTTTATGGTGAGGTTGGGGAATGGTCAGAAAACGCCCAAAGCCCCTTGAAGGCAATAAGCACTTTCCTAAGGCCTAAGGCATTTCACAGCTCAGTGGTAGCACCCCTTATGCAGTGAGAATTATTTATTTATACTTCTTTCTGCACCATTAGATTGAGTATCTGGAAGGGAGGAGCCTTGTTTTTATTTCTGTATCCCAGGCAGTGCTTGACACATAGGAGTTGCTTAATAACTATTTGAGGAAGAGTAACAGAAAATGAAATAAATGTAAGGAAACGGTAGAAACAAGGCCTCTGGAGAGGATGGAGGAAATTAACTTTGCAGGAATATGTTTGGCACAACATATGAAATCCAGTGATGAAATGGTTATAAAAGACATTTGGGGGACAGTTGGGGAAATTTGAATATGGACTAAGTATTATTAGTATCAAAATTGTTTTACAGTTAGGTAGGAGAAGGTCCTTGTTCTCAGGAGATGTGTGATGACATTTTTAAGGGGGAAAGATCATAATGTCTGCAATTTACTTTCAAACTGGCTTAACAAAAACAATGTATACCCAAAAAACACACCAATGTATACCGGTGTGGGAAAAAGTAGATTTACAGTTGCGTGTATGCAAAACACAGTTTATTCTTGTATTATTTATTAACTATTTATTATTTGTTTGTAACAACTGTAAACCTACTTTTTGCCCTCTCTGTAAATTGTTGAGATATGGTGTCACATTGTTTTATGGTATGGAGAGAGCCGTTGGTAAATCATTAACCACTGTTGAATGTGAATGGAAGGTGTATATTCATTGTACTCTTTCAGCTTTTCTATATGTTTGAAAATTTTAGAAGTAAAATGATTGTGGGGGGGGTAGAGGGACAAGAAGGAGCTGGGAGAAGTGAAGTCAGTGGGATAAGGGCCAAGAGTGGACATGGGGCAGTAGATCTTGGAGCCAAGTGTTACCCAGTGAACTCCATTCGGTGCTGACTCCTTCTCTGCCCGGAGCATTGACTCGCCCAGTCTGGAAGATGGATGGACTTGAGTCTGATTGGCTGGGAGCTGGCTCCCAAAGGACAGGTGCACTCAGTGGGCTGTGCTTTGTCTCCCTCCCCCAGTATGTAAATATGTCGCTGTGGAACTGAAATCAGCCTTTGAGGAAACTGGCAAGACCAAGGAGGTCATTGACACAGGCTATGGCATCCTGGACCGGAAGGCCTCCGGAGTCAAATACACCAAGTCGTAAGTGAATGGGAACCCACTGGCCTGGCCTGCTTTGTTCCTCAAGGCTTCAGCAGCTTGGAGTTCTCTTCTCCCTTCTATAGCCAGGCAAACCCACCAAAGGGAGGCAGCTCTAGCGGAGACCTAAATTTGCCCACTGGTTCTACCCTCGACTAATTGGGTGGCCTTCCTAAATCCCTTAACTGCTCTGGGCTTCTGGTTCTTCATCTGTAAAGGCTAGACTGTTGGACCTTATCAGTGACTCCCAGACACTGGGATTTCATGGACCAATGCCATTTTAAAAATACTGGTAACATATGATTGCCAACTTTTAATTTTGCCAGGTATAAATGTGTTTTTTTTAAACAACAACAAAAAACTTCCAACTGTGATCATCCTTTCAAAATGAAATATTTTAACATCAAAATTTTAAACATTTTGCTTTATAAAAAAAAAAAAAATCTGAATCCTTGAGCTTTATTAAAAAATTCCTTCCCATAGAGCTGTTAAAATTTTGTCTCTCTGGTCTGTGTTCCAGCATTTCAGAGCACCCAGACCAGATGACCTATCTTCCTTCCAGCTCTGACTTCCCGTTGGTGAGATGCGCAGGTGTCGGGGTAGCAGGGCTGGAGGGACGGACCACTGAGCCACTGGGGCTGGGCAGGGAACTCAGCCCCTCTCGTGCTGCTGTCTCGGCAGGGACTTACGGTTAATCGAAGTCACTGAGACCATTTGCAAGAGGCTCCTGGACTATAGCCTGCACAAGGAGAGGACAGGCAGCAACCGGTTTGCCAAGGTGGGACTGTGCTTGTCCTTCCTCCCTGCTGGGGCCGGGTCTGCATGTGGCTAAGTGTGTCTGCTGGTGTGTACGTGATTTGAAGATCCTGCCCTGGGAGCTTCCCTCTGTGGCCTCTTCCCATTCTTCACGGATCGCTGTTTGCACTCCTCTCCTGGGTGGCCTGACTCTCCCATGGCAGTAGACACATCGTAATGGCTGGGCCTGCCCATCAGGGTCCTGCCTCAGTCCCGGCCAGACAAAATGCCCCAGGGCACAGCCCCCAGGGGGGCCTAAAGCACTTGTGCAGGGAGAAGTCAGGATGTCAGGTTTAGAGGCGATGTCAGAGACTCTTAGGGGGTGGTGATGACCCTGTCCCTCCTCTGGGCCCACAGGGCACCTACCTTGACCTCCATCAGGGTGCCTCTGTGACATTTAAGGCACTTAGGACAACACGAATACTTCTCTCCCTGGGAAATGAGCTTTTTACGAAAAGGCCCACATTTCTTTGTCTCTGCGTCTTCAGCACCTGGCACGTTGCTCACCGAAGTCACCTCCTAGCAAAGGAGATAGAACCCCCTGGGGAACGTAGAGGGCTAGCGGCAATCAGCAGAAGTCACAGGTTTTATCTTTAAAACTTGTATGAATTTTGTACTCCAGTTGGTAATAAATTCATGTTTGGTTTAATGTAAAAATGTTAAAAGTTATTTTCCGTAACGAGAAAATTAGAAACAACCTAACCATTCACCAGCAGGCGCATGGCTAATACAGGGATTGGCCCTTCCGTGGACTGTCACACAACTGAAAAACAAAGAATGAGGTAGCTCTTCACAAATTGAACTAAAATTATTTCTAAAGTGTATTACTATATAAAAATGGCCAGGTGCAGAATAGTGTGTGTGATATGTATTACTGCTTGTGTAAAAAGTGGGGGTGGAGGAGAGGAGGATTATTTGTATGTGTGTTTGCTTGCATTTGTATGCATTATTCTGCAAAGATAGTCTGTTGGCTCCGGGGAGAAACCTAGGTAGCTGGCGGAAATATTTGTTATAAAACAAAGAGTCTGTCCGGCCGGTGTGGCTCAGTGGTTGAGCGTAGACCCATGCACCAAGAGGTCGCCGGTTCGATTCCTGGTCAGGGCACATGCCCAGGTTGTGGGCCAGATCCCCAGTGGCAGTGGGAAGCATGCAGGAGGCGGCCAATCGATGTTCTCTCATATCGATGTTTCTCTCTCTCCCTCTAAAAAATCAATAAAGGAAAAAATTTAAAACAAAGAGTCTTGCCTGGCCAGTTTGGCTCAGCTGTTGGAGCGTTGGCCTGTGGACCAGAGAGTCCCAGGTTCGGTTCCCGCTAGGGGCACATACCAAAAAAAAAACCAAAAAAACAAAAAAAACGAAGAGTCTTCCCTGCCTTGCCTATGCCCTCTTCCCACCAAGGAAAGACACAAGCCCTAGGAAGAACCCAAGGCAGGGACTGGCCCTGGGTGCCGGGGAGTGTGCCCAGCAGCAGTGCTGGGGCAGAGCCAAGACGGACTTACTTCCTGGGAGAGGAGTGTATGTTCAAAGGGCCTGAGGGCAACAGCAGACCTTTTGGAAAGGATGAGGTGTGGGGAGGTAGGACGGTGTGTGTGTGACATAGGCCTAAAAGAAGGGAAAGGAGGGTGAGGTCAAGTGTGAAAATCCGTAGAGGGTCTTGGCTTCCCCGAGCTAGGTCCTTGGGCCTCCAGCACCACCTGGAGAGGAGGGCAGGAGGTAGAGAAGGGACGCTGCCTCTTACGTGTGGTCGCCTCTTCCAGGGCATGTCAGAGACTTTTGAGACGCTACACAACCTGGTACACAAAGGGGTCAAGGTGGTGATGGACATCCCCTACGAGCTGTGGAACGAGACCTCAGCAGAGGTGGCTGACCTCAAGAAGCAGGTAGGGGCCCTTCAGCTCTCAGAGGCTGCTGTGCCCCCCGGGGGTGGGTGGGGATGGTTCTGCTGCTGAGGAAGGCCACCAGGAGTTGAGGGACTTCGGTCCTCACCCGTCTGGCTTCAGTTTGCTCAGGAGAATCCCAGCCACCGCCTGCGGTGGGCTGCGAGGCTCTGCTGAGCAGCTCTGAGCCAGTGCCAGGGCTTTGCCAACGCGAGGCGTTGTGATCAACAGTGCGACGTGCTGGTGGAAGAGTTTGAGGAGGTGATCGAGGACTGGTACAGAAACCACCAGGAGGAGGACCTGACTCAGTTCCTCTGCGCCAACCACGTACTGAAGGGCAAGGACACCAGTGAGTCTGAAGGAGGGGGAGGCGGGGGGGGGGGGGGTTGGTCCTCAATTAGGTAGGGAGGGAGACCATGGAAAAGAAAGAAAACATAGAGGGTGTCATAGGATCTGTGCCCTCAGGGAGCTTGATGTGACAGGGCGGGGTGAGAGGCACCAACCCAGGTGCCGAGCACTCAGACACCCCGGAGGGGCCTGGGGGCCACAGCGAGGTGGCAGTCCAGGGCTTCGAAGTCAGGCACCGATTCCAGTTGCTACTCCCAGCGGCTCCCCAGGCAGTGCTCCTCACCCGGCAGACCAGTCCACTGAGGGTGTCTCCTCCTCACCCCAGGTTGCTTAGCAGAGCGGTGGTCTGGCAAGAAGGGGGACACCGCTGCCCTGGGAGGGAAGAAGTCCAAGAAGAAGAGCAGCAGGGCCAAGGCGTCCAGTGGCAGCAAACAGAGGAAGGAGCTGGGTGGCCTCGAGGGAGACCCCAGCCCCGAGGAGGATGAGGGCATCCAGAAGGCATCTCCCCTCACACACAGCCCCCCTGATGAGCTTTGAGCCTAACCCAGCATCCCTTGAACCGAGACCCCTGCCGTGGAAGTTGAAGAGTCTGCGGCCCGGCTCTGACAGGCAAAGACAGCTCTCCTGGCCTCAGGTCACCTGCCTCAGCTGTGTCCGCTTCCTGTTGGGGAAAGACACCGCTCTGGGAAGAGCCCCGATCAGCTGCAGTCAGCCCGCGCCGGCCTTCTCCCTCTGCCAGGCTTTCTCTCCTGGCGGGGCTGGCCGTGCCATGTCAGGACTGCCGAGAACTCCAGTGTGAACTCGGGAGCAGCAGGTGTCGCTGGGCCCCAGGACTGAGCCCTCTGGACCCTGTGGGGAGGGCACACCTGGCCTTCAGATCCCCTCATTCCTGCCCCCACAGGGAAGCAAGACTACAGGCCCCAGCTGCTCCTCTCTCACCCTCCTGTGGACACCTTGTGCTCTGCCCGGCCCTCTCCGGGGTTCACCGAGTAAAAATCTTTTGGCCTTTTTTGTTCTGATTTCTGAGTCACCTTCAGCCCCTCAGAGGGGCCTGGCGTCCTTGTTGCTCTTCCCAGCCCTTCACCTTCCAACCTTGGGGACTGAAAATGGGGGGACTCAGGCTATTTGAGGGTAGAGGGTGGGATTGGCATGGGGTGAGGCCCAGCACAGTGCTCTGGCCCCTCCCCTCAGCTGCCCTTGGTCTCCCTGAGCTCCCCAGGCTGGGAGGGGCCTCATCTGTGCCCTGAACACCTGGCTGCCCTCATTCCCTTCCTCCCACCTCCTCTTTCCTGCAAGGCCTTCCCATTTGTGTAGTTTACTGGGGACTCCGCCAGCCCCTGCCCCTGCCCCTCATTCCTACCTCCATCTGGCCCTGCCTGTTGGTCTTGAACCTTGTTCCCTGATTGATCGCTGCTCTAGCTGTTGTCCCTGGAGCCTGAAGGGGAGGACACCCCAGTCCCTTCATGACAACTGGTTACATCATGTTCTCTGGGAGCAAGGGAGGAATGGGATGGCTGGCCTCTGGGAGAGGGGGTGGGGTTCAGGCACCTGCCCAGCCTGTCCTGAGGGCAGGGATCAGGGTGGTCAGTAGCAGCAGAGATGACAACTGCACTATTCAAAGTGCTTTGCTTTGTGGACTGGGTGCTGTTAACCTCGTTCTGTAGAAAAGGAAACTGAGGCTCGAGTCAAGTGACATGCCCAAAGTCCTACTGTTAATAAGTGTACAGCTGGTGCTCAGCTCTGGTCTGCAGACTGCACGCTCAGCCACTGTATTTCCTCTATCCCACAGCTGCCAGGGCCCATCCCCCCACGCCTGGCACTGGCAGTGTGATTCATATTGAACTCTTTGGTTTGGTTTCTTGGCCTTAACCCACCTCCACCAACAAGCCTCTTTTAAAAGGAAAATAGGAAATCAGCTGTTGCTTAGGAGAGAATGGTGGGAGGTCCTGCCAGTGCGGCGCCCTCACCAGGTCCCCTGTGAGCACCCACACTGAGACTCCCTCACTCTCCCTGGGCCTGGCCGTGGGCAGGAGGGGATGCACTGCTGAAGTGCCCCAGGCTCTTCAGCTTCTGGTGAAGAGGTTCTGGGGTCTGAACTGGGGTTGAGGAGCCCCCTCAGCCTGGGCTCAGTCCCTCTTCCCCTTTCCCAAGTTAGGGAAGCCAAGGTCATAGAGAGTGGAACAAACTGGAATTTTATTCCTCTGGCCAGTGAGGCTTAGAACAGGTCCTTGAAGGATGATGCTTTTTTGGTCTAGCCCCCCACTGCTCCATCTCCGGGACCGATACTGCTCCCTGTTAAAGGGGCTGTGTGATTCCAGCCTAGACTCAAGTTCCACCCTCAACTTTGAGCATAGGAAATGACGGGTTGGGTTGGGGCCAGCCTCCGATTCCCCCATTCTGTCACTAACCCGAACCCACAGCACTTCAGTGCCTGGCTTACGTCTGTCCCCAAAGCTTTATTGATCCTTAGGGTAGGATGAGGTAAAGATTTATCCTCTTACTGGGGTGTTGGCCTGGAGGCCCAATCCCAGGCCAGGCCCAGACCAGAGGGCAGACAGCTCTGTGACTGCTTTGCTCTTTGACCTGTGGCTGCCCCAGGATGAGAGCCCTCTCTTTCCCCTGCCCCCACAGGGCAGGCATGTTGCACACCCACCAGCACCCCAGCAGGCAGCTTCTCCCCAGACCCAGCCTAGAAAAGGCAGAAGGCTGCCCTGGCCAGGTAGCTCAGATATGCCAACATTGCAGGTTCAATCCCCGATCAGGGCAAATACAGGAAGCAACCAATGAATGCAAAAGTAAGTGGGAAAACAAATCTATGTTTTTCTCTCTCTCACTTCCACACAATCTAAAATCAATTAAAAAAAAGAAGGTAAGCTCTAGCTTCCCAGGTTTTGTTTTTTTTAATCCTCACCCAAGGATATTTTTCCATTTATCATCAGATAGAGTGGGAGGGAGGGAGAGGGAGAGGAACATCGCTGTGAGAGAGACACATCGACTGATGGCCTCTCGCAGGACCGACCAGGACCAGGGACTGAACTGCAACCGAGGTACATGTCCTTGACCGGAATCGAACCCATGACTCACTGGTCTGCGGGCCAAAGCTCTAACCACTGAGCAAAACCAGCCAGGGCATCCAGCTTCCCAGGTTTTACTTTTCCTCTCTCCACCACACATACAAGCCTTTTTTTTTTTATCCTCTCCTGAGGACATTTTTCTATTTTTTTGTTCAGATAGAGTGGGAGGGGGAGAGAGAGAGAGAGAAACATTGACATGAAAGGGACACATCAAGTGGTTGCCTCCCACACGACACCAACCAGGGCTAGGGATGAATCGTAACCAAGGTAACGTGCCCTTGACAGGAGTCTAACCCTCAACTCATTGGTCTGCGGGCCGACGCTCTAACTGCTGAGCCAAACCGGCCAGGGCCATATAAGCCTTTTTTTTTTTTTTTTATCCTCACCCAAAGACATTTTTGCATTTATCTTCAGATAGAGCTGGAGGGAGAGGGAGGAAGAGAAAGAGAGAGAAACATCGATGTGAGAGAGACACATCGACTTGTTGCCACCCACATGACCCCAACAGGGGCCGGGGACAAACTGCAACCAAGGTACATGCCCTTAGCAGGAACCAAACCCAGGACTCTCCACGGGCCGATGCTCTAACCGCTGAGCCAAACCGACCAGGGCCATATAAGCCTTTTTGAACTTAAATATTGCCTCCCACTTTCTCTCCATAAGGTGAAGGGACTGCCTGCTCAACTTAACCTGGTTTCAGCCCCCTTATTAGAAACCCTATTAGAATAGGGTTTCCTACACTCAGCTGGACATGAAAGTCACCTGGAATGCTTGTTAAACACAGATGTCTGGGCCCAACTCAGATTTGCTGGGTTGGAGACCTAGGAGCCTGCATGCTTAACAAATACAATATCGTGGTTCTCAAGAGGAGTCCAGCTAGAACCCACTTTACCAGGAAAAACTCAGGGTTTTATGCTAAGAGGAAGCAGGGCTTCAATGAAGTCACACTGTCAGGGTCTTATCCTCAGAAACATGACTTGTCAGAACCCAAGAGGATCTGTCTCTGTTGATTTCCATCATCCAGAATCACAAAGGCTGATGGACAAAGCCTAAGGCCAGTTTGTTCCAATTCAATGATTAAAGAACCATAGGCCCAGATAGTCGAGTCTCAGCAGTTGGGCCTCTGTGTACTCATTTTAAAAGGCAGCCCCTAGAAGGCAGACTCCTCTCTTTATTTCTAAGTCCTAATACCCTGGGTGGTATTTCCATGCAGCATCTTTTTGCAAGTTAGAAAATGGTGCTCTTCACACATTTGACTTCTGTTAGAAAGTTGTTTTAATAAAAATTTTGTTAGAATTAAACACTTGATCACCAGAATTTCAGCCAGAAAATCATAATACACAAACCTGAGGTTTATGATATGAATGCCAGCCCCTTAAATATGGAGTCCTTGTGCAGTGCACAATCTATCCAAATGTTCATAGCAGCTCTACGTCACTTAGTTTGCAAGTGCTAACAGAATTACTCTTATTTTTTATCTTAAAAAAAGAAAGCACATTTTTCACAACAGAGGCATGAGCCATGCCTAACCGGTTTATGGGACAGTTCTGTGAACTAATCCTAGTGGCAGAGCCAGCTGAATCTCTTGAACATCCCCTGATGGCCTAGTTTGCTTTATTAAAGGAGTTTCACTGGATTAATAATAGTAGCCACTTTCTTTGAGTGCTATGTGGCAAGCACACAGCTCTTCATGCTTACTTAACTCATTTAATAAAGCTGTGATTGCCACAGGACATAGATTTTCTAAAATATTGAAAACACATATAGAAAAGTGCACATAAATGTACACAGCTCAATGAATTTTTAAGAACACCACCCAAGCCCTGGCCGGTTTTGTTCAGCGGTTAGAGCGTTGGCCCGCGGGCCAGAGTGTCCTGGGTTCAGTTCCCGCTAAGGGCACGTACCTCAATTGCAGTTTGTCCTCAGCCTCCCGTTGGGGTCGTGTGGGTGGCAACCAGTCAATGTGTCTCTCTCACATCGATGTTTCTCTCTCTCTCTTCTCCCCTCTCCCTCCCACTCTATCTGAAGATAAATGCAAAAATGTCCTCAGGTGAGGATTAAAAAAAAAAGACCACCACAAGTCACCAGCACCCAGATCATGAAACATTATTACCATCAACCTGAAACATCATCCCCCACACACTCCACAAAAAGTACAAGGATTTTTGTCTATTTTGTTCTGTTGTATCCCAGCACTTGGTACAGTGCCTGGCACAGAGTAGCTGCTTAATAAATACCTGTTGAATGAATGAAGCATAGAAAGGTTAAATAACTTGGCCAAGGTCACACATTTAGTAAGTGGCTCAATCAGGTTGAACCCAGGTAGAATGGCTTGTGTCCTGGGTTACTGCCATTATGCCACAGTACCCTGCAGCTAGTTTATTTGGACACCATCCTTCCCTTATATAGCTTTCTAGAAGGCAGACCAGCTGCTGTCTGGTAGTCTATTTATGTCTTCAGAATTTAGTGTTGGGAATGCAATACCAAGTTAACCTTCAAGTCTTTTTCCCTTACCAAAATTTACATTCGTGTATAGCTTAAAGCCAGCTTGAGCCCTGGCCAGTTTGGTTCAGCAGTTAGAGCGTTGACCCGTGGACCAGAGAGTCCCGGGTTTGGTTCCCGCTAAGGGCATGTACCTCGGTTGCAGTTTGTCCCCAGCCCTGGTTGGGGTCGTGTGGGTGGCGACCAGTGGATGTGTCTCTCTCACATTGATGTTTCTCTCTCTGTCTTCCCCCCTCTCTCCTTCCCACTCTATATGAAGATAAATGAAAAAAAAAAAAAAAAATTAAAGCCAGCTTGATCCTTAAGCTGCCCTCAAGGGCTGGCTTTCCTCTCTCTACAATTTAAGAGGAATCCAATTTTACTCATTCTTTCTCTAAAATTGCACCCTCCATCTATTAAGGTTGTACAGGCCAACAGAACTTAAAATTCCATAAAATGACTGTGATTGTGTATAGGGAGGTGTTGCTACACATTGGGAGGAAAGAGAAGCAGACTGATCCCATCAACAGTTTCAGGATGGGGGGGCAACATCTATCACTACCACCCCCCCCCCAAATATAAAAGTTTCTGGCCCAGTAGCTCATTTGGTTGGAGCGTCCAATATGCCAAGGTTGCAGGTTTGATCCCCGGTCAGGGCACATCCAAGAATCAACCAATGATTGCATAAACAAGTGGAACAAATCGATGTGTTTGTTTTTCTCTCTCTCTCTCTAAAAATCAACTGAATACAAAGCAAAAAACAGATGCTATTTTGTTAGGAATTACTTACCAAAGTGGTCTTGGTGTTTTACTCTCCAATTCATCCAGATGTGATGGCATGTGCTAAGTCACCTGTTTCATGAGCAATGCTTAGTCTGTGACCAAGGCTCAAATAGTGGGTCATTTTTATCTGGACAAACAGCTGAGAGAGCATATTGGTAAACAGCATACCTTAAAACTGCTTTTAACTAAGTGTGAAACGGTCAAATTGAACCTCTCTTCATATATATTGGTGGAATTCTCAGAGGCACAAAGCTCCACAGAACGTAAACACCATTAATTAGCGTTACAACCCAATGATACAGGGACCAACTTTACACTCACTTAATGAGACTTTATTAAAACAGATTGAGTCTTATTTGGTATATTAAAAACTCCGGAAAAAGGATCCATTGTGATAAATCTGCTGGCAGAGTCCATGGGGGTGGATGGCTTCCCACCCCTCCTACAGCATCCCAGTGTTCAAGCTGGGTAAGCAGTCAGCAGAAAAGAGTTTTTTCAGCAGTATAGACTGGAGTTCGGAGTCCATCATCTGAAAAATGAACTTCTACCTGTGGTGATTTAAAAACAGCGAGGATGCCCGGCAGGTGTGGCTCAGTGGTTGAGCATCGACCCATGCACCAAGAGGTCACCGGTTCTATTCCCGGTCAGGGCACATGCCCAGTTTGTGGGCCAAATCCCCAGTGGGGGGATGCAGGAGGCAGCCAACCGATGTTCTCTCTCATTGATGTTTCTATCTCTCCCTCTCCCTTTAAAAATCAATATAGGAAAAAAAATTTTTTTTAAACAGCCAGGATGCCTTCCATTTGTAGTTACTGTATATACATAATTTACAATTCTAGGATTTTAATGTGTTCTCAAATAGGAATGGCCTTGAATTATTTCCTGTGGCAGCAATAGTCCAAAAATAAAGTCCTCGTGTGTGTGTTCCTTTTATTGGCTCCAGACAATTTTGTGATGGGAAGGGATGGTGCCAACCAGGGGTGGGTGGGTTCGCCCACATGCCTAAAACATGGCTAATACCTTAAGGGCTGTCCAAGAGAGGATGCATCCCTCCAGGGGTGTCACAGTCCTAAACTTGGTGCCAGGTAGGGGACACCATTAGCTTTGGACCTAGAGGTACTGAAGGAAGTGATGGTTGGGGGGACAAGAGAGAAACAGAGTCCCTTGGCTGAAACCCTGGCTGGTCCCACCTGCCTCAAGGACATTAATTTTTGCCTGGTTGTTCTCTGGTTGGTGTCAAGGCCTCCTGCCCCAACCACCGGCTGGAATTGGACACATGACCCTTGACCTAGGTAAGGGCCTCAGTTGCTGCTGCTGCTGTCCTCACTATCCGAATACGCACCCAGCTGGCTCAGGGAGGAGGTGCCCGGGGTCCTGGGTGCAGGGTCTGCCACCTTCCCGTTCTTCACAGCGCCCAGGGCGGGTGCTGGCTGGCCCTGTGGGGTGCTGCGATCCAGGTCTGTTTTCTTCACCACAACGAGGCCTGACAGCTGGGGCCTGCTGCCAAGGGTGCCCACACTCCGCTCCCAGCTCTCCACCTTCCTCTTCGCCTTCGGGGCCTCGTCTAGGATGGCGGTGGGGTTGGGCAGGAGGGCCGGCTGGGGCGCGGCAGGAGCAGCAGCATCCTCTTCCGAATCAGAGTCCTCCAGCAGTCTTCGTTTCCTGGCTTCTTCCACCAAGGCTGCCGTCTCCCTCTCATCATCCTCCTGCTCCTGCTTCAGTCGCTCCTCCTCGGACAGGCGGTGCTGCCGCAGCATGGCCTCAAAGTCCACGTGGGCCTGCCGCTGGTTCAAGTCCTTGAGCTCCTGCAGGTTCTCCAGTACCTCCATCTCCAGCTTGGAGTCCTTGGTTCGGTTCTCCAGCACCTTCATTGGGTTGTTCAGCTCCTCATCTTCCCGCTCCTTCTGCACTCTCTTCTCCTCCTCCTCCAGGAGCTTCTCGGCCTGGAAGTTCCGCGTGGCTCCGTGCTCCATAGTGTAGTCTGTGTTTTCGGGGTCTGTCTTGAAGGTGATCTCTGCCAGGCAGCGCGTGCACTTGATATAGAAACGGAAAATGGGCAGGCCCAGGTAGACCTCGTTCTGCACCGTCTCTTTGCGCGCGTTGAACTTCTTACCCTTGTAGATGTATTCTCCGCACGTCTTACACCTCATATTGAAGGGGGCCATCAACCGCACCACGTACTGCCGGTCTTTGGGGAGCTTGAGCTTGGGGATCTTTGACGGGTCAAAGTCGGGGGGATAGTATTTGTTTAAAACTTTCCGCTCCGACATTTTCGCCTTCTAGTCTCACTTGGACAGGAGAACGGCTTAGGATCGGGGTCTCCAGAACTTCCGCAACCATCCCGCAGACTTCCGTTGACGTCACTCTTTCTGCCTCTATTATTGGCTGCAGCATTCGCATCTTGCCTTTTTCATTAGTTCCAATCCCCGCCTGTCAAGGTCCGAATCCTTCTGTTTTTCCTCCCGAGTTGCAACCACAGAACTGCAACAAAGGTTCCGGGGGCGGTTTGGATTTGGGGAAGTTACGAGGAGACGCTGCGCTAGTTTAACTTTTGTCGCGATACGATGTAACTGCTGGTCGCGACAGTCCCTGTTGTTCATTCTTTTATTGAGCAAATAGAGCGCTCAGTGTTGATCGTTTACCTCGTGTACTGGCCTCTGGGAGCCCACACATTCCATGTCCCAGAGCTCACGTGGGGACTGAGGGCAGTTCCCACGGGCTACACAGGTCGCGACAAAGGTGCACCCACGACGCCCCGCCCCAAGTTTATCTTGAGTCACTAGCAGACTCAAAGACCAGGTTCCAAACTTACCTCTCCATACACACACACTAGCTGCCAAAAGGCCCCCCACTGTCCTGCATTTTCCCTTTTAAAGATAATGTCCCACCCCATTCTTTCCCTGGCCTCCTCCCTTCCCTTTTCTTTTTTTTAAATTGAGGTAATATTGGTTTTTAACATTGTATAAGTTTCAGATGTACAACTTCATAGTTCAGTATGGGTATATATTACAACAAGATCACCACCAAAAGTCTAGTTTCCATCCATCACCATATTATTGACCCCCTTTACCCATTTCACCCACCCTTCACCAACCTCCTTTTCCTCTGGTAACCACCGATCTGTTGTTCTCTGTATCTATGAGTTGGTTTTGTTTGTTCTTTTTTTGTATTTCACATTTGAATGAAATCATGTTACTTTTCTCTGATTTATTTCACTTAACATAATATCCTCAAGGCCCATCCATGTAGTCTCAAATGTCAACATTTTATTTATTTATTTTTTAATCCTCACCTGAGGACATTTTTCCAGTTTTGTTCAGATAGAGTGGGAGGGAGAGAGAGGAAGAGAGAGAGAGAGAGAGAGAGAGAGAGAGAGAGAGAGAGAGAGAGAGAGAAACACCGATGTGAAAAGGACACATCGAGTGGCTGCCTCCCGCAGGGCTCAACCAGGGCGGGGACAAACCACAACCGAGGTACGTGCCCTTAGCGGGAACTGAACCTGGGTCTCTCTGGACCACAGGCCGATGCTCTAACCGCTGAGCCAAACCGGCCAGGGCTCTTTTTTTTTTTTTTTTTAATGGCTGAGTAGTATTCCATTGTATATATCTCATCTTCTTTATCTGTTCATCTGACAAAAGACTCTTAGGTTGTTTCCATATCTTGGATATTGTAAATAGTGCTGCAGTGAACACAGAGGTCCATATATCTCTTTGAATAAATGTTTGTGTTTTCTTTGGATAAATACCCAGAAGTAGAATAACTGGATCATATAGTAGTTTAAGCTAAAGTATTTTTTGCAAACATTTGGGGATGAATAATTTAGTATTTTCAGCCAATTCCAAATAATAAACATTGCATATGTAAAATATTACCTATTCTTTTTTTAAAAATTGATTTTAGAAACAACAGGAAGGGAGAGAGAGGGAGAGAAACATCAGTTTGTTGCTGCACTTATTTATGCATTCACTGGTTACTTCTTGTATGTACCCTGACCAGGGATTGAACCCGAAACCTTGGAGTATTGGGCTGATGCTGTAACCAACTGAGCTACCCGGACAGAGCATAAACTATCACCTTTTCTTACTTTCTGTTAAGTCAAACTGTAAATTGATTTATATTCTGTGACATTTTGTTTCATGGCCCAGGGCCTCAGATTTGGCTTACCTAAAATTCACAGGCCCTAACCAAGTAAAACAAAAGACAGCTTCAATATATGTCAATGGCCAGAGGACATGGACAATTTAGAGATAAAGGGCTGCAATTACTTGGTACATTGGGTAGTAATTAAAGAAGATTAAGCCTGGCTGGTGTGATTCAGTGGAGTGACTGTCATCCCATGGACTGAGAGGTCCTGGTTGATTCCTAGGGCACAGTCCCCAGTAGGGGGTGTGCAGGAGGCAGCAGATCGATGTTTCTTTCTCACATTGATGTTTCTATCTCTCTCTCCCTTCCTCTCTCTCTAAAAAAATCAATAAAAATTATATTTTTAGAAATAAATAAATAAAGAAGATTAAAAAGGATTGGATACTTTTCTACCAAGTGGAATATCAAAGAATAACATTTTCATGCAGAGAAGAATTGAAAGAAAACATTTTTCTGGGTGACAGTATCAATTTATAGAAAAATTCCATTTAGAAAGTGATTTGATTATAATCATCCACATGTTCACTCTCTTGAAAAATTGTGGGAGCATTTTAAATGTTCAGAACTTGGGAAATGTAATGAACAAAACAAACTGATGAACAAAATAGACTCAGAGACATAGTAGTAGGGTACAGACTGACAAACCTCAGAAGGGGGTTGGGGTGGGGAGGGGAGGGAAGAGATAAACCACAGAACTTATATGCAAGTATGCATAACCATGGACATAGACAACAATGCTGGGGATGGGTGCAGGGGCGGGATCAGGAGGAGGGGATCAATGGGGTAAAAAAGAGAAACATTTGTAACAAAAATAAATTAATAAAAAAAGAACTTGGGAAATGATTAACAAGTCTTAGCACATCCATGCAGCCATTTAAAAGATGCTTAAGGACAGTATGATCAAGAGAAGAAAATATGCTTTTGATAGTTAAAAGAAAGAAAGAAAGAAAAGAAGTCAATGAAATTTCATGTGCACTATATCGTGACATTAAAAACAAAACAAACAAACAAAATAATGCCTCTGGATGAGGAAAAAAAACAAATAATTATTTATTTGAGAAAAAAAATCTTGGTCTTTGAAATGGTAAGTACATTTATTTTTCATTTATTATTATTTATTATTATTATTATTATTATTTTTTTTTTTTTGGTACGTGCCCCTAGCGGTAACCGAACCCGGGACTCTCTGATCCACAGGCCAACGCTCCAACCACTGAGCCAAACCAGCCAGGGCTGAAATGGTAAGTACATTTAAAAGCCACCCAAAACCTATTATTTTTAATCCAAATTTACCACCAGCATTCTTATTGTTTTTAAAAGACATATTATGGTTATATAGGTAAATTTTTATATTTCTCAAAAATCTTAAGCATCAATATTTAAATAAAGCCAAATATTTAAATAAAATTCCTTATCAGTATGGCCTTTAACTTTTAAAGACTGCAAACCAATCACAAAAATGTTATCCAAACATTTAAAGGTGTGCATTACACCAAAAATGCGAACAACTTTGTTTTAAAACAGGAAAGAGAAACAAAAAAATAGTTTCTGAACAAGAAAAATAATTTTCTGGGGAGAGTGTGGGTAACCATGTTACACAAATCAAAAGCAAGATAAATTGTTTTACATAATTTTTTCCTTTCTGTTCAAGGTAATTTTATCAAAGAGCTCCAGAGTCTAATCTTTGAATGGAAATTTCTAAATGAAAGGATGAGCACAAATGTCTAAATTTACAAACCAATGCTAATATATATATATATATTAGAAGAAGAGAGTATTTAACATCACAAGAGTACTTGTCCTTAAATATTGGGAACCAAACGGTCTGGTAAACCTGTTGACATGATTATCCTGGTCTTTTATTTTTATTTTTATCCTCACCCGAGGACATTTTTTGCATTTATCTTCAGATAGAGCGGGAGGGAGAGAGAGAAACATCGATGTGAGAGAGACACATCAGCTGGCTGCCACCCACATGACCCCCAACAGGAGCCGGGGACAAACCGTAACCGAGGCACGTGCCCTTAGTGGGAACCGAACCCAGAACTCTCGGTCCGAGGGCCGAGGCTATAACCACTGAGCCAAACCGGCCAGGGCTATCCTGGTCTTTTAAAGGTGACATTCCCCAACAGCATTTGGAGCCCTGAGGAAATCCCAGGGCTCAGCTTCACTCAGAGACAGTTAAGAGGCAAAAGTAAATAGGGGGGGAGAATGGAGGGTATGGGGAGGAGGGTGTCAACGGGGGAAAAAGGAGAAACATCTGTAACAAAAATAAATTAATAAAAATAATTTTTAAAAAAAGTAAATAGAAAAGAAACAATGCTAAAGGAAAAAAAGAATAAATTGCCCTAGGCCACTTAACTCTTCAAATATTTTATATCCAGTCAATCCATTTATAAATAATGATAAAGAAATTATTTTGCTACCATTTTGGTTGTTATTCCAATTTAACATCATTCTTCTTTTCCTCAAATTTCGTAAGTGCATTTTAGCACTCCAGTATGCAAAAGTAAATAATTTTGTAGGTCTATTTTTCCTTAAAATTTCATTTCTTATGGCCAAATTGTAAGTTAACAGATATCACTCTCAGCTCATCAATTTATAGCCAAACAATTAATTACTTTCCTCCTGATTTGGGTAGGTAAAATAAATATCAAGTTTATTTTAAGTAAGGAATGCATTTTCCTTAAAAAACAAAAACAAAAAAAAAGAGCCCTGGCCTTTATGGCTTAGTGGTTAGAGCGTAGGCCACCCACTGAAGGGTTTCAGGTTAAATTCCTGATCAAGGGCACATACCTGGGTTGCAGGTTCGATTCCCAGCCAGGTGAGCGCACATGCAGGAGGCAACCAATTGCTGTGTCTCTCTTACATCGATGTCTCCCTCTCTCTCTCTTTCTCCTCCCTTCCTCCCTTCCACTCCCTGTAAAAATCAATGGGAAAAATATCCTAGGGGGAGGATTTAAAAAAGAACAATTAAAAACAAACAAGCAAAACCCAGAATGCATTTTCCTACCCAAAGAAGGAATCGTTTTCTTGGAAAGGCCTCATACTTAAAAAGCCACTCCATAGAGAGAGGTGGTTATATACACAGATTGCTACCCACAACTGAGAGGATAATTCTTTTCTTTTTTATTGATTTTTTTTTAGAGAGAGAGAGAAATATCGATGCAAGAGAGAAACATTGATCGGCTGCCTCCCGCACACCCGCCACTGGGGATCAAGCCCGAAACCTGGGCATGTGCCCTGACTGGGAATCAAACCGGGACCTCTCAGTCCATGGGGCGACACTCAATCCACTGAGCCACACCGGCCAGGCGAGAGAGGATAATTCTTTTAACCTGAGATTTTCCTCAAAGTCTAGGAGTGGTGGAGTAGATTTTCCCCCAGAATATTCTGACAAAAGAAAATTGGGTTTACTTGCAACTCCCCAGTACAGGGCCTTTGTAAGGCCGTTGCGGAAGACCTGTCTGTAGGGTCAGCATAGACACAAGGCTCCATTACTTGGGCATGGACAGGCCCGCTGGAGGCAGTCTGTGTGCTAATGTTAAGAATGATCACATGGGCCCTGGTCAGGTAGCTCAGTTGGTTAGAGCATTGTCCAGATTCGCCAAGGTTGAGGGTTCCATCCCTGGTCAGGGCACACACAAGAATCAACCAATGAATGCATAAATCGATGTTTCTCTCTCTCTCTCTCTCTCTCTCTTTCTCTCTCTCTCTCTCTCATCAATTTTTAAAAATGATTACATAGTCTTTGGGGTTCCTCCAGCTCCCAGATTCTATAGATAATAAAGGATAAGGGGAGGAGAGGCTCCTTTGTTCTAAAGTCTGTACCTCTACACCTCACTCTTCCTGCAGCCAGCAGACCAAAGACAAGTGCGGAAGGCTGTTCTTGCTGTCCTGAGCTTCGATGGATGGGATCATCTTACTGAATCCACTTCAGTCCAGAGTCTTGTCCTAAGTTAAAACCTGCTTTGGGAGGAAGGATGTATGTATACACTAAACAAACCGAGACCAATTTATGAAGTGATGATGATCAAGAAAATAGCAAGAGCACCAAGCACTCTCTCTCCCCCCTCACCCTGGACTTCCCACCCTGGGGGCACCTCTGTGGAAAGCAGATGGTCTTTTAGAAGCATACTTGGTTGGCAAGGGTTTCTGAGGAAGGACCAGACTCCTTAAGTGGTTCAGGGGAAAAGCTTGATGCCTCACCTACAGGACAGAGGAGCACCTGCCTCCAGGTGAGCAGAATGATCCCTTGATCCAGAACTGCTTCTGAACTTGGGTGGCCAAACCAGCATTATCCTCAGAGACTACTCATCCCTTCCTTTCCTGGCTGAGCAGGCCCTCCTTCAGCTGGACATTCCCTCTTTAGATATGCTAATACCTTCATTCACAAAGAATGGTCCAGTCCTGGGCGCTCAGCTCCATGTGGACTGAAGACTGAACAGACATAGTCTCTCTGCCCCAGTGTGGGGACCAGCTGGCACTGAAGAAATTACTTCCTTTCTTTCCAGTTTGGGATGGGTGTGGAGTGGGCAATCTCACTGCTCCCCAGTCCCGGGTCCTCCTGCCAGCTGGGTAAGTGGGCAGGGGGCTGGGAGTATCCTTTCCTGCCATGGGATTGTCCAGAGGGCTGGATCCTAAGGCGGGCGCGAAAGGTTCCTCCAGGATTTTGAGTCAGCGCCCTCCCCGCGGGTGCCGGGCCGCGACCCAGCAGGGGCGTGTCCCCACGCTCACCTGCCATTGGGCAGGTGGGATCGCCGGGCCTCCCGCAGGGGCCAGACTATAAATGCGGGGCCGGTGGCCGCAGAGCCAGGTGCGTTGCAGGATGGTGGACAGTGTGTACCGAACCCGCTCCCTGGGGGTGGCGGCGGAAGGGCTCCCGGACCAGTACGCAGATGGAGAGGCGGCGCGCGTGTGGCAGCTCTACATCGGGGACACCCGCAGCCGCACGGCCGAGTACAAGGCCTGGCTGCTCGGGCTGCTGCGCCAGCACGGCTGCCAGCGGGTGCTCGACGTGGCCTGCGGCACCGGGTGAGCCTGGCCGGGGGACGGGGATCCGGGGAAAGGGGCCGCCGGACTGCAGGACCGTGGCCTGGCACGTCGGGGCAGCCTCCGCCGCCCGGGCCAGGCACCGTGGCTGTTCGGCCGAGCAGGCAGGGCGAGCGCACGGGCGAGGCGGCCGGGGGGAGAGCGCCACGGCCAGACCGAGAGTGAGGGTGTGGGTGCAGCGGGTGGGGAAGGCTGCTCGCCCCGGCAGCGCCAGAGCTGGGCTGTGGGCCAGAGCGACAAGAGATCGGATCCTGCTCCAGCCTTGTTCCTCGGCTGATGGCAGTTATTAACAATTAACATTTTTGCTCAGTCTTTGTCCGTGTCAAGCGTTGTGCCAGGAGATTTTGAAACATGTTTTTAAAATCCTCATAAAACCCGAGGAGGTAAGGTAGTGATAGCCCCTTTACAGCTGTGGAAATTCGGCCTCAGAGAAGTAAAGATCCCCATCTGGTGGAGAGGAGAAACAGACCAGGTTGGTTAGGGTCTGGATGTGCGCTAAACCACCATGTAGACTATCTTCTGTGCACGCGTTACTTAACGTTCAGGAGCCTCGGTTTGCCCCCGCTCTCACATGGGGTACCTCACAGGATTGCCATGCGGATTAATGCACGTTTGTAGAATGTCTGACTCTGAATAGGTGCTAAAAACCAAAACCTGGCGATAAGAAAGATTTGCCAGGTCATTGGAGGTCAGTGGGGAGGGCCTAGGGAGAGGAAGCAGAGGAATGGGCCTCCTCGCCTTCCCAGGCCCCCTGATTGCCCCTCTCTGCCTCTCATCCCCGGTCCTACCCAGGGTGGACTCCATCATGCTGGTGGAGGAGGGCTTCAGCGTGACAAGTGTGGATGCCAGCGACAAGATGCTGAAATATGCGCTTAAAGAACGCTGGAACCGGCGACACGAGCCCGCCTTCGACAAGTGGGGTACGCGGGTCCAGCCAGGCAGGCCCTCCCAGCCCAACCACCAAGGACATGGTTCTCTCTGCCTTGGGCTCCTGGGTGGGGTATTTTGTTTTCCTCAAGGGCACAGCAAAATTACGGTCATTTCCCTGAAAAGGGAGGCTTAGGTACCACAATGAAATATCAGGTATGAGGAGTTAGTTTTAATTATGTTTATAATGTCTTGTCCCTCCCCACAAATAAAAACCCATAAGCACAGAGTCCTCCTTCCAAACCATGGCTTCCTTCTCTCTTGACCCCCTTCGCCTTCACCCTCCATGTCCATAATGATCCCCTCCCTCTAACTGGATGTGGAGTCCCTGTGTGTCTTAAAGGGGAAACTGAGGCACACCTGCACTTGGTGGAGATGGGTATTGGTGGTACCATGGTGCCAGCCTGATCTCCCCTTCCTGGCTCCTAGTCATTGAGGAAGCCAACTGGATGACTCTGGATGAAGATGTGCCCCAGCCACCAGAGGGTGGCTTCGATGCTGTCATCTGCCTTGGAAACAGTTTTGCCCACTTGCCAGACTGCAAAGGTGAGAGAGGGTGTGGCCTTGGGCAAGGCCCTTGCTTTGAGCTATACCTCCTTTCTACAGATCGCTGGGCACCTGCTCTCCTGCCAGAGCAGACTATGCTTTTTGCCTCTCTCTGCCTTGCCACTGGCGTCCGGGGGAGTAGAAAGATGGGAGGGAGACTGGTGCTGGGGGTCCTGAGCAGACACAGCCTCTGTGCCCTTTCCGGGAGCTCAGGGGACCAGAGTGAGCACCGTCTGGCACTGAAGAACATTGCGAACATGGTGCGGTCAGGGGGCTTGCTGGTCATCGATCATCGTAACTACGACCACATCCTCAGCACAGGCTGTGCACCCCCAGGAAAGAACATCTACTATAAGGTGGGCCCCTGAGGGAGGGCCCAGAGTGGGAGGTGTGATCCTGGGGTCCAGGACCCACAGTGGTTGCAAAGACTAATGCAGCCTGCACCCCCACCTACAGAGTGACTTGACCAAGGACATCACGACGTCAGTGCTGACAGTGAACAACAAGGCCCACATGGTGACCCTAGACTACACAGTGCAGGTGCCGGGGGCTGGCCACGACGGTGCTGCTGGCTTGAGGTATCCACTTGGCTAGGTGGGGGATGAGTTCGGGGAGGAGGGTGCTGGGGCCACCAGTCCTCATGGTTGGTCAGGGTCTCTGTTGCAGTAAGTTCCGGCTCTCCTACTACCCTCACTGTCTGGCATCCTTCACCGAGTTGCTCCGAGCAGCCTTTGGGGGCAAGTGTCAGCACAGCATCCTGGGCGACTTCAAGCCTTACAAGCCAGGCCAGGCCTACATTCCTTGCTATTTCATCCATGTGCTCAAGAGGACGGAATGAGCATGGCCTCAGCTCCCACAGCCTTCTGCCTGGGCTGCCAGGCTGTCTGGGGAGCCCCACACCAGCAGTTCCACATGCAGATCCTGGCAGTGTGGGGAGGGGACAACTGCAGCTGGGGTGCAGGGATCTGAGTTCAGGCTAATGGAAGGATGAACAATATAGTCTGTGCCTTTTTCAGTTCCTGCATGTCTTGTGTTTATGTCTGAAGGATCAGGCTCCTGGGAAGCCCACCCTGCCCTCCCTTGGGGCTTACTCCTCTCAGTCTTGCTCTTCCCCAGTAGCCACACCAATCTTTCAGACCACACTACCAGCAGAGGGCAGCATACACTTTATTTTCAGCCACAGACCAGGCTCCCTCAGGGCCCAACGCCAGAACTCCAGGCCCCCACCCCTCTTCCTGAGCAGATGGGCCTTCGTCTTGGGGCTGGCCTGGAAAAACAGACAGGGGGTGCCTCTTGAACTCTCTCTGGCCTCCCCCACTTGGCACCCAGGGGATCTCCTGGAGGTAGGCAGCCTTCAGGTGGGTCGGCAGCCTGAGTGAGGAGCCTTTTGCTCTCTCAGGTCTCTATGGGGACACCTAGGTAGCTTTAGCCACTGCGGGTGGGGCTGGGTCCCAGATTGCAGGCGGCTCCTAGCAGGCGGCAAACTTGCGCTGGATGCGTTTGTAACGGAGCAGTTCCTGCTCGCTGACTGAGGGCTCCAGCTGGGTGGCGGCCTGCAGCAGGTCCTCCATGGTGAGCAGCAGTGCTGAGCTCTCGGGCTCCAGCCCTATGGGGATGACAAGGGGTTGGTGAAGCCTGGGTTCCCATCCCAGCTGGGGAACTCTGGCTATGCTCAAGCAGGGGAGAGCCTTCTTGCCCAGAGTCCCCGAAACGTTTAGAGTCCCTCCTCTGAAACCCAGAACCAGGCCTGGTTTTCCCACTAGCTCTTTGGTTGACCTCTGTGGCTGGCGAGTGGCTCACCTTCCTCCAGGTCCCGAACTCTGCGTTTGAGGGCAGCTGTCATGGCATCAGAGCAGAGGGAGTAGAGGTCTGCACCCGTCAGCTGGGGCGGGCAGTGATCCAGCACGTTCACTAGGCTCACGGAGGGCTCCAACTTGAATCTGTTGTGGGGATACAGGAAAGGAAGTTTTACCCGCTGTGCCCTGCACTCCCTCAAGAGGCATCCCTGACCAACATATTCTGCACATTGCACTTATTCCCTAACCAGACCAAGGCCCGTGCCCCCTGGGAGTCTCCAACAGGGAGGGCATACTTGCGTGTGATGGCACTTAGAACACGGAGCTGGGAGGCGCGGTCCTCGTTCACCCCCACAAACACCAGCTTGTCAAATCTTTAGGGAGACAGGCGGGCATATGTCAGGGAGCCCAGCATAAGGGTGAATGAGGGAGACACAGGAGGGGGTCACAGGGTGCGCACCTGCCAGGCCGCAGAAGGGCAGGGTCCAGGAGGTCTGGTCTGTTGGTGGCTCCGATCACAAACACATCTTGAGTGCTATGAAGGCCATCCAGCTCGGCCAGGAGCTGAGACACCACCCTGCAAAGGAGGAGTGAGCGCGACAGTCCTTGGCCCATCCGCAGCTTCTGCCCTGCCTGTGGTGCCTCTCCCTGCAGGCCTTTCCCACAGGGCCCCCTGCTTAGTCATGCCCTGCGTACCCCTCCATGCAGGGGCCCATTCTCCTCAATGCCCCACACCCAAAGCCACAGCCCCCTTTAGCTTCATTATACTGTCTCAGAACCGGAAGGGCAGGGACTCTTTGGGTTCTGAAGATGGCTGCAACCTATCTCACATCCCTGTCCCGGACCCCAGACTCCATTCTGGCTCAGGCTCCCACCTGTCCATCACACCTCCAGAGTCTCCACTTCGCCCCCGGCTTGGGGCCAAGGAGTCCAGTTCATCAAAGAAGATAATGCACGGAGCCGCGGCCCTGGCCCTGGCGAACACTGAGGAGAGGGCCACAGGAGAGGGGCTCAGGAGGGTGTGAAGCCAGGGTGCGGGGGGAAGAGAACCTGGGTTTGACAATTCATTACTAGCGCTCCAGACAGTAGGCCCCACGGGCAGGAATGTGACTTGGGGAAAGGAGGACTAGGAATGACCATGAGCATCCTGAGGGCTGGGGTGGCACAGGGGCCATCAGGGCTTGGGAAGGACGGGAAGCCCTGCCCACCCACTCACCTTCCCGAACATTCTCCTCACTTTGGCCCACGTACATGTTGATGAGCTCTGGTCCCTTCACGCTGAGGGAGAGGGTGTGGGAGGGTAACATTTGTTAGAGGCACAAACACCGTAGGCTTGATCCGCCCACCATCCCTCCATGCCCCCTCGCCACCTGAGGAAGGTAAGGCTGCACTCAGTGGCTACTGCCTTGGCCAGGAGGGTCTTGCCAGTGCCAGGGGGCCCATGGAGCAGGAGGCCTGAGCGCCTCAGGCCCAGGCTCAGCAGCTCAGGGTGCTCTAGAGGGAGCTGGATGGTCTCCAGAATCTCCCTCTTCACTTCCTGCAGCCCGCCCACGTCGTGCCAGGACACAAAGGGGATCTAGGAGATGAAAAGTGCATTGTTGGGATATGCGGGAGGAGGGAGCTCAGGTCCCACCTCCAAGGGCCTGGAGTCTACCTTGGGGGCTCCGACGGCCTGGGAGTGAGCCGACTGCAGCTGCTCCAGGGCCTGCCCGAAGTCCTCGGCCAGGAGAGGAAAGCCAGCAGCGCACAGCTCCACCTCATCCTCCTCACTCAAGCCGCCTGCCAAACTGCAAACAAAAACCCAGGGACTCTGGAGGACCTGACCTAAGGCGCCTCCCCCGCCCCCGCCCCCCCCCCCCCCCCCCCCCCCCGCCGGCAGGGTCCTGTTCCCTCCTCCCTTCCTCACCAGCCCCCAGCCACCCATATTTCCTCTTGTTGCCTTTGCCCTTTTGTGCCCAGTTTTCTTACCCTGAGTTCCTGATCCTGGTGCAGGCTGCCCGGCTGCTGTGGGTCAAAAGCGCATAGAGATCTCCCACCACAAAGCCCTGGGGAACCACAGGAAAGGACACATGAGCAGGGCACAGACGGCAGGAACCCTTGGGCGGTGGGTCCCCCAGCTGGAGCAGAGGCCCAGAGTCGACGCCTCGGGGTTTTCTACCCTTACTGCAGGGCAGCAGGTTTGAGCTCCCACGACAGACACGGGGGACCAGACGCTGCCGTGGTACTCACTGCACACCGCCGAGCCAGCTGTGCCAGGTTCACCTCTTGGCCCAGGGGCAGGCGGGCAGTGAGGGCCCGCAGGATGCCGAGCCGCTGCCCCTCCGACAGCACAGGCACCTCCAGCTCATGCGGAAACGCTGTCTGCACGTCAGCAGGCAGGTCCTGGGCCCGGCTTGTGGTGGCCACAACCATCAGTGGAGGGCAGCTGCCGGCAGGGAGTGGGGACTGAGGGCGCGAGCACTGCTTTGTCGTGAGGCAGGTGTGGGAGGGCGGGGAGGTGGGTGGGTGCTAAGGTGGGATAGGGAGATCAGCACCCCAAGGCTTCCTGGACAGGGCTCCATGGGAACACACTGGGAGCTCACTGAGGGCAGAGGCTGTGCTTTTTCTTCAACCTGGTGTTCCCCAAGAAAAACTAGGGACCATATCCATCTCCCTTTGGATACCCTTAAGCTCTTTAGGGCTGTCAGGAGGGCAGCCAAATTGGCAGGAGTCGTTGGAGAAGCCATTGAGGGGTGAGGACTAGAAGATGAAAGGCTGAAGAGGAGGAGGAGGGCTGGGTCCAGTTCTGTACAATACCTGGTGAGGGGGTCCTCATGGAGGAGGAGGTGACGCAGCGTGGCCACCACACGGGCGTCCTCACCTAGCCCATCACGGTCCCGGCCCAGAAGGTCCAAGGCTGTCAGCAACAGAACCACCGGCCGGCAGCGCCGGGCCCGGGAGAAGGTGGCCTGCAGTTTTGTCTCCACAGCCCCACTGCTGTCCGCACAGAGGCTGGAGCAGGGCACCTGGGGAGGGGGTCCCGGTGGGCCTATGAGCAAGGCACAGGTGTGACTGGGGCGGGAGAATGGGGGGAGGAGGCGTCATCAGAAGAAGGTGCAGGCCACCTCTTTTTGAAGGGCAGGGATGGGGGAAGAGGGAATGCTGGCCAGGTCCTACCTCTTCTTTACCCTAACCACACTCCCTGGACTGTCCATCAGAATCTTGAAACCCACTCCTTGAAAGCATCTCTCAGGAGCTGAGCATCATGGGAATATGGCTGACCCACTGGGCTGAGGTGTTAGGGCCAAGCTAGTGGCCAGAAGGAAGAGGGAGAGAGGGAGAATCCGGGCTGGGGAGGGGAAGCAGTTGGGGGTCTACCCTCCAGGTACCCTCACCTTCAGCAAGTGGAGCCCAAGGCGGCTGCAGGCAGCAGCCACTGCTGTGGTCTTCCCGCTGCCCGGGGGGCCCCGTAGAAGGACACTGCCAGTTCCTGTCAGCAGGGCACCCCTGCAACCAGAGGACAGACACCGTCTCCTCCATTCTGCCCAAACTTCAGAGTCCGCCGTAACAGGACCCTGAATCTAGAGCGCAGACACCCTGTTTCTCTCTCCTTGAGGCACCCACCCCCAGTGCTGTCTCCACACCGCCTCTGGTGCTCGGGCAGGGGCGTGGAGCACATCCAGCAGCCAAGACTAACTCCTCATGTCACCACTGCATCTTCAATAAAGCCTTGACTATTGTGTCTGGTCGGGACCGGATTGGAATTAGGGAAGGGTGTGTGTGTGCTCTTGGGCCAGAGGTATGGGGAGCTGTGTCCTTCAGGGTCAGGGTGGTGAGGACCGGGATGGCTAGTGGGCTCGCCAAGGGGAGGGCAGTCTCAGAGACAACTGTCCCTGGTGGAGATTCTTCCTCCACAGTCAACCTTGGAGGACGGATGTTATCCCAGGAGTCTGGGAATCTGCTTACCGGAAGCACGTGGGCTAGTGGCCTTGGCATACTGGTCTGAGGGAGGTCCCAGCAACAGCACTTCCACCAGGGCGTGAGGAACTACTTGTCTGGCCTGCTGCCCCTCCAGGGATTCTGCGGGCAGGCTTCCCTCACTGCCTGAGACTGCAGCCTCACTCACCCTGGCTGGAGGCGAGGTTTCAGGGCAGCACACAGCTCGGTCACCAAGGCCTCCAGGCCCGGAGGAGATAAGCTGCTCCAGAGACTGGATTCTCCTGAAGGGACCCTTGGAACAGGGCTCAGGGTAGAACCCACCTGTGAAAGGTGGGAGGATGCCTTAGTTTCTAAAAGTTGTTTCTGCTCCTTTCCTCAGGTCTACTCCTACCCCCAGGGCCTCACCAAGTACAAGGAGGTATGGGTGGTGTCGGCCAAGTAGGCGCTGGTGGGCCCATCTGGAGCTTCCCCAACTGTTTTCTTCACTTTGAAGAACATCTCCTGCCACCTGCAGGAAAGAGGCCCGATGAGTCCCAGATCTAGACCCACATGTCCCTTCCCAAGGACAAGGTGGCTGTCTCTGTCACAGAGGTCCACTGCAGGGACAAACTCAAGAGCAGCACTAATAAATGGCCCAACCGTGGTAGGGACTGCGGTGGGGGAAGTGGGGGAGGGAAAGCAGGTTGTCTTTCTTATCTCCTTGACTGGATCAAACACATCTTGAGGCCAGGAGCTATACCTGTCCTCGCTTCCCTCATGACAACCATTAGAGAGCCTCAGGGAGTCTCCAGGTAAACGGCCTATCCACCCACTCTGCTGGGAAAAGCCACTGCTACACTAAGCAATGGTCATCTGGCCATTTTTAGTGGCTTCATAATACAGTCTCCCCCCCAAACCTCAGAGGGAAGAGTCCCTTGGTTCTTGTTCAATAATCCACAAAATCTTATTGCTGGCAAATTCCTTAATAATGACACCTAATGATTAACGATTATTTGGGCTGCATATAAGAATTATCTGTGAAATTTTAAAAAATCAACATCTCTCACATATTGTATGATTCCATTCAACAGACTGGTGGTTGCCAGGGGCCGATAAAAGGAGGGAGCAGGGAGTGACTGCTAATGGTAGGGGGTCATGAAAATAATCTGGAATTAGGTTACACAACCTTGTGAATATACCAAAAACCACTGAGTTGTACATTCTAAAAGCATGAATTGTATGGTATATGAATTATATCTCAATTTAAAAGTTAACATTTTCCCTTCCTTTGGAAAAAATAAAAGGACTACACAGGCCCCAGCTCCACCAGATTCTGTTCCAATAGGTCTGGGGTGGGGCCCAGGCATCTCTCTTTTTCAAAAGCTCCTCATCACAAACAGGGCCATGCAGTCCCTGGCTAGTGTCACAGTAAACTGGGGTTACTCCACCCGCTGCTACTGCTACTGCAGGTGGCAGTCACTAGCCCAATTTTCCAGGTAAAGAAATGATAAACGATTCCTCTCTTTACTCCTCAGGCAGCAAGGCAATGACAGCCAGTCTATAACCTTGGCCTCATTAGGGTCCAATCAAGGTGCAAATTCCTTTGCTCAGTGTCCCACAGTCACAAAGCTGCTCCCTGTGG
Source organism: Tadarida brasiliensis (assembly GCA_030848825.1). Lineage (NCBI taxonomy): Eukaryota > Metazoa > Chordata > Mammalia > Chiroptera > Molossidae > Tadarida > Tadarida brasiliensis. The sequence goes on from CM061262.1 coordinate 16,143,395, forward strand.
CAGCAAAAGGGGAGTGGTGGGAATGCCTCCAGGTGGCAGGGGGAAGCATATCACGTTAGTATTATGAAATTCTGGTAACTATTATGGTAGGCAGTGACTATGCAAAAAACTAGAACATAAGGAAAACTTTGTGTCTTACTGTTAATCATTCATTATAAATAAACAATGGCTGGGTCTATAGTGTAGAATCTCAATCAAGCCCAACACTGGGATCCAAGGAGGAAGAGCTCCAGGGAAGGGTTAGGGAGGGACTCCTCTCTTCCGTGGAGGGTGGTTGGACTACTTCACCGAGCACACGAACTTTGGAACATATCTGGACTCTGCTGGGGAACACTGGGTTGTGTTCCCAAGAGCCACATGGGAGACAGTGGAGCTGGCTCCCGTCAGCCTGGTTGGGGAAGTGGAATGCAGCGCAGAATTTAAAAAGGTTCCCTGCCATAGGAGGCTCTCTGGAGGGTTTCCCTTCCCAGGTCCAGAAGAGAGGGCTAAAGCACTCATCCTTATCTGTCCTTGGACCCATCTGCCCTTCCCAACCCTGCTTTCCAGGGCCTGTTCAGGGGGGAAAAGTATGTGCTCAGAGGAAGGAGACAGATCCCTATAGGGTTAGAATGGCAGGCATCTAGGGACAGGACTGGCTTACTGGTCTGTCTCAGGACCTAGTGTGTCTTCCTTTGAAAGTACAAAGGGTAGACATTATGTAGTTTTCCTACAGAAAGCTAGCTCATGCCCTGGCCAGTTTGGCTCAGAGGTTAGAGCATTGGCCCACAGACCAAAGAGTCGCGGGTTCAATTCCGGTAAAGGGCACGTACCTGGGTTGCGGTTTGTCCCCAGCTCTGGTCGGGGTCCTGCGGGAGGCAACCAGTTGATGTGTCCCTCCCACGTCAATGTTTCTCTCTCCCGTTCCCTCCCATTCTATCTGAAGATAAATAGAAAAATATCCTCGGGTGAGGATTAAAAAAAAAAAAGCTAGCTCATAGACATTTGCTGTATTTAGAGTGGAAGACAGCAGTGGGAAGTGACTGATACATGTCAGAATGGCATTTTCCACCAAGCCCCAGTTGTAGATGTCATCTGGAAAAGCTCAAAGCGGTGCCATGGGTTACACAGGGTACTACCACAGCCCTAAGACGCAGCAATGGCCAGAACTGAGCTCTGAAGGTTGGTCAAGAATAAATCACACTCCAGACAAGGCATCTCTCTCTGGGCAGAGGACCCAGGCTGGCTAGGCCCGAGACCGTGATCCTGATGGCACTTATACCCAAGTTTCTGCAAGCTAGTCCCACCACCTCCTTGAGATTTCCCTGAAAGTTGGGTTGTGTGTCTGTCAGTTGGGTTCTCCTAGTAAATCGTTACTGGAAATCAGTTCTGAGTAGAGGGACTGTGGGGTATATACATTCTTCCCCTTTCACTTAAGGCCAAAGCAGTCTCTGAATTCCTTGCCTCAACATTTTTTTTTTTTTTTTTTTGCATTTATCTTCAGACAGAGGGAGAGGGAGAGAGGGAGGAAGAGAGAGAGAGAAACATCGATGTGAGAGAGACACACCGAGTGGCTGCCACTCACACGACCCCAACCGGGGCCGGGGACAAACCGCAACCGAGGTACGTGCCCTTAGCGGGAACCGAACCCAGGACTCTCTGGTCCGCGGGCCATTGCCCCAACCACTGAGCCAAACCGGCCAGGGCATTGCCTCACCATTTTAAAGAACCTCTGTGGTCAACAGTCAACCTGTTTTAAGGTTCTTGGCTTAGTTATGCTCTGTTTCTCATTCTCTTGAGGACAAGGAAAGAGAAGGCCTTTTAAGGATAGCAGCAATCCCTCTCTCCCCCTTTTGGGACATAAGACCGAAAAGCATCAGGTGCATACTCCATAATTAGGACAGAAATCAGAGCCTGGGTCTCCTTATGCCGAGTACGTGGGAGGTATGGACCAAACATTGTGGTTGAGAATGAAAAACCAGGAATTCCACCTGGGTCTAGGCCAGTAAGTTATTTTTTTGTTTGCACCTGCAACCCAAGTATGTGCCCTTGACTAGAATTGAACCCGAGACCCTTCGGTCCACAAGCTGACGCTCTAACCACTGAGCCAAACTGGCCAGGGCCATGAAGTTATTTTTCATGCTTTCCTTTACCAAGGACCACCATTCAGTTTGAGAATAAACCCCTCCCAAAGCTAGCAGGCAGTGATTCTTAATCTTTTCTCTTCTCTCCAGAAAAACGTTGAACAACAAAATGTTCTTATGCACAAAATTATTCCATACCACTTGGGAAGAGGGGTTTGTAGAACTCCTGCACCCAGATTAAGAATCCTAGGTGTGAGATAGGAGGCAGCTGCATACCTGGGCAGTTTCTCTGGGCTTCCTTCCAGGATCTCTACTTGCCCAATTGTTGGCACACACAGAACATCCCCTTCCTGGACTGCCCTGTAACACAGCAGTGGCCCTGGTCAGCTCACAGTGGGAGTCAAGAGCATGTGCCTGACATGTTCGCCCCCTCCCCCCCATTCCCACCATCAACATGAAGACTACTTCCCAGGGGCTGACTGCCCACCCAGAGACCCCAAGCAGTTGTCCAGAGAGCAAATCTGACCTAGGATGAGCTGGAGGAAATGGTGGGGAGGCTAGAAAGGGGAATCAAAAACCAGGGAGGGGTGAAGCAGGATCCTGGTTCTCTTGGAGCCCTCTCAAATCGAAGCAGTTTCTCAATTTAGAATGTCCAGATTTCTCTTCTGTTGTCTGCCTGACACTCCAAGAGGCTTCCAGCCACAATACTGCTTAAAATGTGGCTCTTTAAAATCAGAGGCTCCATCGTGCCTCTAGGTATGATGGAATAGGAGAGCAATGAGGCTGAGAAGCTATCCTCCTAAAAGGGGTAGCCAGCTAACCTGGGTGTCTGAAAGTGCCGGTAAAGAACATGGTCATAATTCCCGTTAGTGCTGTAGTGGGGAGAGGACACAATTTCGATGTGTAACTCTTTGGCAAACGGAGGCCCAGGCAGCACTGAGCAGCTTCCTTTGTCTTCGGGGGCACTGGAGCCTTCCGAGTATCTCTATGAAAGAAATAACCACCACCTTATGATCTCCCAAAGAATCTCTCAGCAGCCAATATTTCTACTTGTATCCTCTTTCATTCCCATAACCATAAGGCTTGTGGGAGGGTAGCAGAGCTGAACACCTGTATCTTCCCTAGAAAACAGAAACTTCTTCCTCTAATGAGCACCAGGAAGAGATTTCTGACTCTGACTTTTCTAACGTTAATTCCCAAAAGTTCCCCAATAAAGATAATCCTTCTGTTGATACCTTTAAGTTGGGCCACAGCCACGCAAATGCAGACATTTAATTCCCATAGTCCTTTGAATGGCACCAGTAAGCCACTAGGATTGATATTAAGTGGACATTAGTGGGGATACTCAGAATTCAGGCGGTGGGAAGATATGAGCTTACTGAAGCTTAAAGGGTTGGTTTTGCTGAATGAGCTCCAGTCTGAGTACTCCAGTAGTTTTTCCTCCATTCAGAAGGGAAACCACTTCTGGATCTCATTCACGCTTATCTTATATCTCTTCTTGACATCCCATGGCCCTAATTGGCTATGCCAGCATCATCTAACAGAACTTTCTACAGTGATAGAAATGTTGTAAATCTACATGTGCCTATTGAGCACTTGACATGTGACTAAAATAACCGAAGAACTGAATTTTTAACTTTATTTACTTTTAATTAAAGAGTCACAAAATGGCTAGTGGCTTCCATATTGGACAGTACAGGCCTAACCATACATCTAGGTGCTTAATCAAACATTAGACTATATTTATCCCCCAAATGCAATTATCTTCTTGAAGTAAGCTCCTTAAAGGCAGAAATCAAAAACTTCACTTGGATATATTTAATAAAATATTAAAATTAAAAACCAGGCACCAAAGATAATAAAGAGTCCTCACTTCAAGAAACTTACAATATATTAATATAATTGGAGATTAGACAGATTACATAAACATAACAAGGCAGAACAAAATAAATGCTGCAAAAAAAGACACAAAATGCTATAGGAGGATGTCAGGTTAAAATTTTCATGGTGAGATTATGAAAGGATGGTGGCATCTTTAGATGGGCCTTGAAGGAAAGGATGATGGGATTTTAACAGGTAAAGGTGAGAAGAATAGGAAGGAATTTGAAGCCAAGGATAAGCATGAGCAAAAGCATTAAAGTATCATCCTCCATACTACCCAGTGCAATACTGGATACACTACCATTTCGACAAACACCTGATTAGATTGAGCAGATTAACGTGTGCCCCTGGTAATTTGACTGTGCATCTCACATTTCACCTGAATAGAAGAAAGCCCTTCTCCTGGCCACCACACTATGGAGGATAATGATACTCTGATTGTAGAGAATGAATAAATAAGGATGAGACATTAAGCGAAAAGTCAACGATCTCCTTAATTTTACAGCTCTGGTTTTCCAATTCGGTTAAAACAAAGAAGAGGGGATAAGGAGCATAAGCATTCCTGACCTCGGTCCTATATCCTACCTGAATTCTGAGCTCTCCCACTTCTAGGAGATCACAGCCGAGGTTAAAAGCCAGAGTGGCAGGCACAAGGGCCAGTCCATCAGCAAGGGGCTCTCCCACCTGCCCAGAGCCGGGTCCCAGCCTTTCAGAGAGGTCCCAATGAGGCTCTAGGACCTGCACCGTGGCCAAGTGTGGCTGGGAAGTAATCGATGACTCTCCGGCCTGGGTCACCCAAACCCATTCGCCCTGGAAGAGGCCGAGGCTACGGAGACAACTCCGGCTCACCCCCAGTGAATCTTCAGTCCCTCCTAGAACTCCCCGGAGTCGCCGGACTGTACCGGAAACCGCGAAGGAGGACACCAAGGGCGGGGGTGGGGGCCGGCTGCTGTCCCCAGTCTCCGGGCCCAGTTTGACCCGCCCACGGAGCTCAGTCACAGCCAGCCGCGTCCCTGGACCAAGCAGTCCTTGCAATGCCGGCCGTGTCTCCAGCACCCGCGGTCCGGGCACTGGTAGAGCCTCTCCGCGCCTCACCAGCAGCGGCCCGATTCGCGGTCCGAGCCCCGGCCCCGGCGAGGTGCCAAGCAACGCCCAGCCCAACGCCGGGGGCCGCCGCACGGGCCGCGCCCGCACCCACGCCCCGGAGCCCAGGGCCAGAAGCCGCAACAGCATGCGGCTAACCAGCAGCTGCGGAGGCCCGGGATCCTGCTCTTCGGTCCCCGCTCCCGTTCCCTCCAGGGCCGCCACTAGCAGCGCCGGCCCTGCTGGGCTCTCCCCTGCAGGCCGCAGAGCCAGCACCAGGCCATGCCCCGCCGCAGGCCACGGGCCCCCGGGCGGCAGCAGCACAGCCAACGGGGGTGTCTCGTTCGGGAAGGGTTCCAGGACCCTCAAGACTGCCAGCACCATGGTGACAAGAGACCAAGGAGGAAAGCGAAGGAGGACGCCTTCCGGAGCCAGAGAGCCGTCCAGCACCGCGGCGCGCACGCCGCTTCCGCTTCCGCCAGGGGAGGTGCCAGGCAAGTGGGTGGGGCGTCGGGTGCAGCGCGCTTGCTCCGAGGGGTGAGCTGCGCCTCGGCTCCATCAGAATGGTGCCTAGATGGCAGCGACACAATTACTGCGGTTGCTTAGCCTTTACGCACGCATCCTTTGAAACGGTTTCCAGAGATTTGCCCTCCGCGCCTGCTGGGGGAGTAACGTCCTCTCAACTACGTTGCCCCATAGCATGTACTTAACAGTTTACTGAATGATCAATGAACGGTCACCGTACCGCGGCCCAACTCGGCCGGGGGCTGGAGCTGTGGGTGGAGTATTTAGGAAGGAGTCCACTCCTCTGTGGAAATCCTACAGTTCCCAACTGTGGAAGTGTAGGCACTGAGGTTTGAGGGTTGTGGGAAGGTTGAAGGAGGGAGTGGTAGGATTATAAAACTGTCTCAGACATGCTTATGGATGTGTAGTGCCTGCTGGCTGAATTACTGCATATGATTCATGTAGCCCTGGAGTGCTGGGTGCTGCCACACCTGTTCCAACACATCCTACACAAAACCCACGTTCCAGTGTTTCTTGTCCTGCTTCTTCTACTCCCACCGAACTTGAAGCAAAGCAAAGCAGCTTCGATTTTTCATTCCTCCAAAACCAGTTGTTCTCCCCCAGCCAATCCTTGCAAACTGTAGATCCACTTCTTGTTTCTACCCTGGGGGGAGGGGGCAGCAGAGCAGGCAGAAGGGGGGGGGTGGTTTGTGGTTCTGGTTCAAGGCTTCAGCCATGAATACCAAACCAACAACTTGCTTCCCACCTGTATTGTTACTTAGATTCCATACTTGTTTCCATCTCTCTGGTCTGTACAAGATACTGGACACTAGTAGGCCACACTTCCAGTTATTAACAATATATTTGTACTTAGAATCCGTGGATTAGTTGGTGGCAATCTACTCTTTCTAGACCTTGCATGGTCTTCCAGCTAACGCCCAACTTTCTCCTTTCCTTCACAGTGAGCACCTTAAGGCAGTCTTCTACTCTGTATATTATGCATTCCTGAAAATGTGAGAGTTGAATATTAGATTTACATATTATAAGGCATTTCCATCCCTAAAGCGGTAAGAAAATATTTTTTATTTTTATTTTATTTATTTTTTAATCCTCACCCAAGGACATTTTTCCATCTTTTGTTCAGACAGAGTGGGAGGCAGAGGAAGAGAGAGAGAGAGAGAGAGAGAGAAACATTTACATGAAAGGGACACATTGAGTGGCAGCCTCCCACACGACCCAACCTGGGCCAGGGACAAACTGCAACCGAGGTACGTGCCCTTAGCGGGAACCGAACCCAGGTCTCTCTGGACCGCAGGCCGATGCTCTAACCGCTGAGCCAAACCGGCCAGGGCCCAGCTCTACATCTTTACAATAGCATGCAAGAATGTAGTAGGTAGCTGATCTCTCATAGGATGAAAATTCCTATTTAGTAATTATAAACTAGTATGTGCCTCTGTCCCCTGCCTCTCAGAGGGACCAAGGACTGGGATGATGGTGGGGTGGGTCCAAAGAGGATATGCCTGCTTTACACAGTAGAAGGCAAGCTCTAGGCCTTAGGACTCTTGTGCTCCTTGAGTCCTTAGGAATGGTATCTGGTATCCTGTCTCATTCGGCACCCATATCCATCCACAAATAAATGCCCTTTCCTCCCAGGCTTTCCCCCCAGCAAATAATGGCTGGCATGCAGACCACTCTGTATTACTATGAAATTGTAATTAGTCACTGAGAGCCAAATACTACTTTTGTAAGATAGCCAGAAGCCTACACTTACTGCTTTTACTTCCACACCTCTTAGGGCTCTTCAACCCACTGTAAGCTTTCTTCTACTCCTCTGAAATTTTCCTGCAAAGATCACCCTAACCTCTCAACTATAGAATCAAGGTGATGCTGTTTTATCTTTATCTTATTCAGTCTTTCTTTGGAATTTGACACAATTGACTAATTCTTTTACTTTCTTTGCCATTATGACACTAGTGTTCCTCCTACATCTGATAGCTTCCTGGAATCATTCTCAGCTCCTCCCTTTCCCTTACCATCCTCTCCACAATCCAGTGAATCACCAAATCCTCTTGATTCTACACATTTCCCAATTCTGTCCTTTCTTCTACATGCCCACGGCCATTGTCTTATAATATTGCTCTCCTGAGCAAGGACCACAGGCTCATTCTTGAGCCTTCTCCAGTTTCTTCATGTAGTCTATCTGCTACTGGAGTCAACTTTCTGAAACATATTCCTCCAGCCGCCTCTAGGTTTGTGTAATTTATTACACTGTATCTTAATAATCTGTTTAAACATGTCTGTGAACTTCACCTGACGGGAGCTCCTTGAGGGCAGGAACTGATCTTATCCATTAGGACATTGGCTTGGGCAGGGTGGGGAGTTTCCCGAGACACTAAACACTGTGTTCCCAAGTATGAAAATCTAGCTGGTTCCCCAATCCCAGGAGACTTGCAGTAGGAACAGGAACCCTCTTACCAAAGTAGCAACAAACCCGGGATTCTCATCTCATCTCATCTCACCCATGCCCCAGCCTGCCAGGCTTCCCCTTTCATTCTTTCCAAGCCGAGTCTAGGAAACGGATGCCCTCGAGTACTCTTGGGAGCTCTCTCCACCAGTTTTGCGTATGCAATTAGTGCTACGTTACCCTGACGAAGAAAGGTACCCTTCATTTTAGGGCTTCTTTCCTTCGGATTGGGCGGGAGTAGCAGAGTGGAGAAAGAGTGAGAGCCACTTTAGAAGGGAACTGGTTGCAAAGAAAGGACGAGGCCGACGTACCACAGACGCCGGAGTGCGGCACTGGGTCCTAAGCTTGGGCTTCCCCTTACCCCCGCCTCCGTCGCTAAGCTCGACCCACTTTAGGGCGGGACCTCCCACTTTAGCCAATTCTTGGAGCCGAACCCTGGCGGTTTGTACTCTTCCTTTCCAATGAGAAAAAAAGGAAGCAGCTTGGCTTCAATGACCAATCCGACCAGGCGGCGCCTGGTTGTCAGGCAGGTTTGTAAGAGTTCGGGCCAATTGGAGGCGCAGACACCGATCAACCCGGGCGCAGCGCGCAGGCGGTGGCGAAGAGACGCCAAGCGGGCCGAGTGCGGCCGAGCAAAGCCGGAGCCGGAGCGGGGCCGCAGGAGCCGGGCCGGGGCCGGACGGGCCGAGATGCCCTATAAACTGAAGAAGGAGAAGGTGAGCGTGGCCCTTTTCCTTGCGCCTCCGCCTTGGGGCCTGCGCGGAGCTCTGGGAGGGGCTCGAGCCAGGCCCGGGACAGCCCCAGACTGACCCTCCCGTCCGGCCCCCGCAGGACTCCCTGGGCCCCCCTCCGTCCCCGCTGCTGGTCGCACCCCCAGCCTGTGCGGCAGCTGGGAAAGCGCCTTCACCTTGCGCTAGATAGAGTCCCCCCACTTACATCTCCCGACCTACCCCCGGCTCATGGTAACCCCCTCCCTCTAGATCTGCCCCACTCACAGGTCACTCCCCTGCTTCTTCTCCCCCCACCACTCACTCCCCCCATCCCCCACCCGTTTGCTCGTTTGGGACAGCCAGTCATTTGAGGTCCCTCCAGAACTACCCACCCTCCCAGCACCTTCCCTCCTCTTCTGACCCGCCTGGGCCTGCACCGGCCTTCCCCACCGTTCCCTACAGCCCCTTCTCCCGCCCTGCCAAGCTCCCTGACCTAGAACAGCTCTGCTTTCTCTTCTCCACCAAATCTGGCCTAGGCCCCTCCCTCTAGTTCGTTCTTCACACACAAACTTGTGAGCCAGAACTGAACCTTTCCTTCTGTCCGTGGAACCTCAGAATGTCAGTGCTGGACGGAACCTCTGAGTGCTTTCATTGCAATCCAGAGTGGTACAGATGAGGAGACTGAGACCCGGACAGGGGAAGGGACTTGGCCAAGGTCACACAACCTGCTGGAGGCCCAGCTGCAATATCAGGACTCCTGACTTAAAGGCCTCTTCTGTACCAAAGTACCCTCTAACAGGCATCAACCAACTCCCAGGTTCATCCAGTCACCTTTCCTTATCTGAGCAGGCTCCTTCCCTTAATCCTAGAATAACCTTTGCATTTTTCTCTTTTGCACCAGTGCTGAACTCTGTCTTTCCTGGGCTGTACTGTCTGTAAATCCAGAATTTACCCTCACTGTCAGATTAGTTTTCCTTCTTACCCCATGGGCTAGCCACTCCTGAACACCCTTGCCTTTGTCATGGTGTCCTGATACAGGCTGTTTCTTTTTTTTTAACATTTAAAAAAATTGATTTATTTTAGAGGAAGAGAGAGAAGGATAATTTGATTTATTGTTCCACTTATTTATTCATTCCCTGGTTGATTCTTGTATGTGCCCTGACTGGGAATCGAACCCACAACCTTGGCATATCAGGATGATGCTCTGACCAACTGAGCTACCTGGCCAGGGCCAGGCTGTTTCATGATATTGCTTTCTTTCACCTTCCTTGTCTACCTCCATACTGCTTTCCCCTGTTCTTCATCCCTGTCTTTCTCTACCCTCTATTTCCTGCTGTTGCTGAGATCTGACTCAGAGGTGTGGTTCCTTTGAGTTACATACTCACACAGAGGATGCTAGAATACCAGGTCTAGCCTCCCACAGCTTCTTCTCTCCTGGGCTGGTTCCTCATGGTGGAGCACAGCTCTGGCCTGGTGTTCTGCACCAGCATAAAGCAACCTATTTTACCACCCCAGAGGTGTCATGCTTTCATTTGCCCTCTGATTGGCTGGATTGCTGGGCTGCCATCTCTGACCTTATCAGTTAAACTATTTATCCTGGGGCTCCTGGAGATCTGCCAAGGTTGTCCCCATAACCTCTCAGGTCCTGATGTTCTGAGAGTAGGGTTGGTGATGGTATACTAGGCACTGAACCTCGTGGGGTATTGAGTTGGTCAGGGTTGTGTGTCCCACCCAGGCCCTATCCTTGGGGAGTGGGCATTCTGTGGTGCTTTGGGCAGCTTAGCTTTAGATGATACACACACAGTCAGCCACACCAGGGGCTAAAGGGCTCCTTCAAAGAGTGTGGAGGGGCATGGAATTCAGGGGAAGCTGGTGAGGTCTCTACCTATCTGTAGTTTTCAGTCCAATGGAACAGATACTGTCTCATCCACAGAAAGCCTTTCTCTACTAGATGATTGAGAAGAAGAAGAAAAAATTTTTATATGTGTATTGATTTGAGAGAGAGAGACATCTATTGGTTGCCTCCCACATGCATTCTAATCGGGGAGCGAACCCGCAACCTTTTGGTATACAGGATGATGCTCCAACCAACTGAGCCACCTGGACAGGGCAGAAGAAGAAGAAATTTTAATTAGACTTGCTAGGACCACAGGTATAAGTATTTGGTTGGAAAAGAGTATTGGAAGGATCTGGGTACATGGGGCCAGGCATTCTGATCCCCTTCGAGGTTTAACGTTCTGCTTTTGATTTCCAGTTGCACTTGGCCTCCTTCAATGGTTGGCAAGTCCTGAGGAGGAGGGAGGTGACATGTGACTGAGGTTTGCCTGGATGGGGTAGGAACAGAAAGGAGGGGTGAGAAGAGGATCTTTATTGCTCATCTATCACTTCTCCCCTTTTTCCTTCATTTCTGTTGGCCCCAATCCTGGTCATCCTTCACAGCTTCTTCCCTGAAGCCTTTCCTGAATCCTCAGTTGGGAGTGAGCTCTCCCTCCTCCCCTGGATTCACAGAACATTTGGTAGGTCACTTAAGCCTTTTTTGTGTTCTCTTGGACTGGAATTAATTATGGACAAGTCTTTTTTTCCCCTTGAGATAATAACTAAGTTCCATTTTGGTTTGGCATCTCCCTTGCACAAAGTAGGTGCTCAATGAATGGGTGCTGAGTCAATCCCTCCTCTTCCCTCCTGTTCTGATCTGGGACTTACACCTTTTAGGTCCTGAGTCGAGTGCCCCTGCTCCCTCCCACTTTCTTCTTGTTCATAATGATAGTAATAACATTGACTAACATTAAGATTTTCATGTACAAGACACTGTGCTAAGGGAATTAGGAACCATGATTGTCATCACTTAGTAGGTGAGGAGACTGAGGCTCAGAGAGGCTAGTTAACTTGCGTATGATTATGAAACTGGTAAGAGTTGGGCCTGGAGCACAGGGCTGGCTCCATGGTGCCATGCACGCTGGACTGCTGGGCTGGGCTGCAGTGTGTGCCGTCCCCTGTTCCGCAGGAGCCCGGGAGCGAGAGTGGTGGGCCTGGTCTCCCACACCCACACACACCTGGGCAGCTGGGATCTCTCTTAGGTGCGTTCCCTGAGAAATATGACTGAGTGCTATAGGATAGGTGGAGGGGCACAAAATAGAACCAGGAGCTTATGATCAAGTAGAGAGATGAGACATGTACAAAGAGGGGTCACCTTTGTCCAAGGGGCCCACATCTGGGGTCGGTGCAGACAGTCACCTCAGTGTGTGTCCTTTTCCTCTCCACCCCATGATCTGAGCCACTGCCTGGCCCCTTGATGAGAGGCGGTGTGCCCAGCCCGGTCAGTAGGCAGTGGGAGAGTACTCAACCCAAAGATGGAGCTCCTGCCTGTCGGTGTGACTGCCTGGAGCTGCTCCACACCTGGGAATGGCTTCCTTCCTCCCTGCCCCCACAAAGCCTTCCCCTACTGCAGCCCACACAGAGCTTTCTTCTCCCTGAAATCCTTTTGCCCCCATAGTCACATCACTTGATTTAACGCTTCTCACTGAAGGGGCTGGGATGCCATGGAGTCACAGAATCTCAGAGCTGGAAGTGATTTCCAAGGCCCTCCAATCCAGTCTTCATCTAAGGCTCGAAACCCCTTCTGCAACATGCCTTGGAGGAGGCATGAATGCTCCCCTGCTTGAATGCTCTTGGGTTTGGGGAGCTTGCAGCCTCACGAGGCAGCCAGTTTCTGGGAGCTGCTCTGCTCCGGGAGAAAATTCTTCCTTGTTTGGAGCCTCATCCTGTCTTCCTGCCACTTCAGCCTGTGGCTCTTGAGCCTCTGGAGTCACATAGAACAAGTTGCATCTTTTGTCCACAGGGCAGCCCTTTAGTTATTTGTAAAGATCCCTCTGGCTCCCCCTCCAGCCAGGACTCCTCCCTTCCATTGTTACCTCTCCCAGTTCCTGCAGCTGTTGCTTTCTGGACACTGCCAGTGTGGGTTGTATTCCCCGGAAGACAACCTAGAATTTGTCTCTCCCAAAGTCTGTTGCTCACAATTGAGCCAGATTCTCCAGAATGACCCTGTCAGTGCCAAGGACAGGGGTGCTTCCGTGTCCCCCGCCAGCACGCCACACAGGTCTGTTGACTGGATGGAAGGTCAAGAGAGCTGCCGGGGCATCCATGGCACACAGATGATTTGTTTTGTGCTTACAGTCAGACCTAAATCCCCAAGTCTTTTTCACATTTTTCCCATCTTGTCCCTGTGCAGTTGCTTTTTTTGGCCCGAAGCATAGGAAGAGATGCTGGGCAGGCCAGGGCTCTGAGCCAGTGGCCAGGTTCCCGAGGGAGACTTGGGACTAGTGCTCATTCTTTGTAGTAATTCAGGGCCTTACCCCACCTCTCTCCCTGTCTTGTCCACTGAGGCATGCTTGGGATAATTCCTATACCTGTTAGCATTCCTGGGCCCCACTGATTGTGCCAGTATCACCCTCTCATCTGGGTGCTATTTGTGACATTAAAAAAAAAAAAAAAGCCTCCAGCTCTTTCCAGATGGCCTCGGGGGGAGAGTGGTGACTCTTCCCCTCCAGCAGGAGAGCCTCAGGCACCCTCTGCCCACTTCAGCCAGAGCAAGTCTGAGCAGCTTGTTCCATCATGCTTTTCCCTTAAGACTTTTCACCCTGGTTGTTGGCAGAGGCACTCCCAGGCCCTAACTCGTACACCAGCCCTGGGAGGTGAAAGGGCATTATCATGCTCAGTCACTGTGTGTTGGAGATTTCTTCCCAACCAGATTCTGAACTCCTTAGAGGGACTGAATTTCCCTTAGTGTACCCCAACCCCTCCTCCCCTGGGCTAGGTACAAGATAGGTGCTCGGTGGTTCTGATTGATTGATTCAACTGGACAAAGGATAATTACAGCAAAGACCTAAGGGGTCCAGACAAGGCCTCTCTCCTCCCCTGGCATGTACTAACTCTTCCTCCATTTTCTTCCTTCAGGAGCCCCCCAAGCTTGCCAAAGGCACGGCCAAGCCCAGCAGCTCGGGCAAGGATGGTGGAGGCGAGAGTGCTGAGGAGGTAATGAATGTGGGTGCAGCCCTAGTTATGCTGCGGGCTCCAGCTCCAGCTGCTGGCTGGCTGGGGGGGGGGGGTGAGGGCTCCCAGGGAGCCAGAAGTTATCCAGGCAGCAGGGAAGGAGACTCCACAGCCTGGGAGACACCTGGGCAGCCCATCCAGACTGCTCTCAGGCAGGTTTCCCTTTGGTCGGTATAAACCAAATATGCTCTCCCATTCTTCAGACTCCCCAGTGACTCCTGTGAAAGTTGTTTCTCTGTCTACCAACTTTGAGTATTGAGAGTTCCTTTTCCCTTAGGGCAAAGAGCTAAGGGTACCAGGTCCTGGGGAGAAGTGAGGAAGTACATGGGCGCTCAGTGGGGTGGCAAGTGACTTCAGCATGGCTTTGGGTGGGGTAGGGGGTGGGGAATGGCTGGCGTTCCTGTGTTGGGCCTGGCTAGGCCCGCTGCCCTTGGTCTCGATCAAATGGGAGCTACTGAAGGACAGTCATGAGCAGAGGTCAGCACAGCCCAGTAATCTAGAGCTATAAAGCAATAAATGGCAATCGGGGAGAGCACTGGAGGGCGGAGAGCCTTAAGGAAGTCCAGAGTGTGTCCATGAAGGTTTGTGAGTGTGCTCAGTGGGATGCTCAGGGTGGTGGGTGAGCTTTTGAAGTCATTGAGCAAGTGCTCGTATTACCCCGGAGCTGGTGATCCTGATTCCTCCGCTTCCTGCCTCCTGCCCTATAAACTGTTCAGAGGGATGGAGGAGAACAGGAAACAGGAGCAGGTCTTGTGTGTTTTGGGGAGAAGAGATCGATTAACAAGTGTTTGGGGTTAACTCTGGACTTAGATTTTTCTGGGTATTTCTGGTCCCTGTCACCTTTAAAGGAATTCAAGCATTTTTCACACCTGTGGCCATTGTTTTAGGCCTCCCTTGAGTAATCGGAAGAAGCGGGGTCGGTTTCCCTCATTTTACAGACGTGAGAATTGAGGACCACAGACGATAAATTCCTCCTTCCTCTTCACAGACACAGTAATCTGATCAGGTCTCTAGAATAGTCCTCATCACTGGGTGTTGTGCCTGTTTGTTCTCACATGTGTTTTCCCCAGCAGACTGAGCTCTGAGGGAAGGAGCTGGCTGCTTCCCCTTACCTGTGTGCTCATGCGCGTGGTTCACAGCAGATCAGTAAATACTTCTGGAGAGCACTCGCTCTGGGCTCAGTCTCCCCTCTAGGAATGATGACATCTGTGGAGCCCACGGGGAAGGTAGTTGGGAACTGGCAGCAAGAGAGACTTAGAAACAGGATTTAAAGGGACAGAAAAGAATAGTTAGGGGGCTGTTCCTACCTTTTGCCTAATTAATTCTTGTTCAGTTATGAGATTGATGTCATTTCCTGAAAGTGGCCTTCCTTGATGCCCCCACCCCCCACCCCAACCCACCCTCACCCTCTCAGGACATGGTCAGGGCTCCTGCTATTTGTACTTGCTCTTCTGGCACCCAGTACCACCCACAGCAGCACTTAACCGCAGCCGTAATGAACAATTCCATATGAATTCATTGTTTATGAGTTGGCTCCTTTGTTAGCGTGTGAGCTCCGCGAGGTTCTCGCTTGGTCAGTGCCGAAGGGCCTGGCACACCGGAGGCGCCAGCATTTGAACGCCTTAGTGAGTGAAGACGGAATGAGCAAACAAGCCATTTTCAAATTAGAGCTGGAAGGAACCTTAGAGTCTAACCCTCTCCTTTCATAGGTGGGAAAAGGAAGGCTCCAACAGGTTAAGAGATATGCCAAGACCAGCTGCTAGGATTTCCCCACTGCCTTTCTGGGCAAATCTGATAAAGGCAGTAGGTCAATATCAAGCCCTCTGGGAAAGGAGTGTTGAGTTCACCTTTGGCTCTGGTTTGTGAAATGCTGCTCAGGGCTTACCTGTAAGGCAGTTGCAGGAATGCTGCCCCATGCTTTCCTAGAAACGTACTCATGTGGCCCAGACAGAGGGACAGTGGAAAAGTTGGTGGCCAGGCTGTGAGGCCCGTCATCAAAAGCTGTTTGGCACAGTGTGTTCCTTGCCCTTCGTCTAATCCATAATGTTGGGCTCTTACAGCCAAATTTACCCTGTGTTAAGCATTTGCTAGTCTTTCCAATGGATCCTAATAATTATAGCAGCCAACATTGATTTTATTGAACAGTGCCTTGTGAATTGGTGTCCTAGGGCAGCCATAACAAATTACCACAAACTGGGTGGATTGTAATAACGAAGGTTTATTTGTTCCCAGTTCTGGAGGTCAGAAGTCCGAAATCAAGGTGTCAGCAGGCCGTTTCCCTCTGAGGTTCGAGGGAAGAGTCTGCGTCAGGCCTCTCTTCCAGCTTCTGGTGGCTGTCCACAATCCTGGTGTTCCTGGGCTTGTCGATGCCTCACTCCAATCTCTACCTCTCTCCGCATGGCCTTCTCCCTGTGTGTGTGTGTGTCTGTGTCTCTGTGTCCACATTTCCCTCTTCTTATAAGGACACTGGTCCTGTTGGATTTAGGGCCCACCCTAATCCAGTATGACCTCATTTTCACTTGATTACTTCTGCAAAGACCCTATTTCCAAATAAGGTCACAGTCACAGATGTTGGGTTGGTGTGAATTTGGGGGACACTGTTCTATTCACTACACTATACCAAGCACTGTGCTGAGTACTTTGCATGTAACTAATCTGATAACCTTCTCGTTTATTTTCACAACACTCCCATGAGGTCATTCCGTTATCATTATCCCCATTTTACAGATGAAACTAAGGCTTAACAATGTTAAGAAACATTTACTTGGCAGTAAAACAGCAGAACTGGCTTGGGAGCCAGTTCCCCTGTGTCCTTGCTGACATACTGCACTGGCTCTGAGATTCCAGAAGACCATCTGAGACTGGAAAGGAGCCCTAAGAGATTAGGTCAGACTGACTCTGACCTGCTGCTGCAGGCAGGGGTCTTTCTTGGGCTGTCTTTGGGGAAAGCGGTGCAGTGCTGTGGACTTTTCTGTGTGCTGTGCCCTGTCCTGAGTTCTGGAGGTAGGGACAGAGGGAAGAAATGATCCTCTTCTCCCCCACTTCAGCCTCACCTTCCTGCAGCCAGAGTTGTTACCCTAAAAACATTTTTGGTCTTATCAGTCCTCTACTTAAACACTTCTGTTGTAGCCCCACCCAGGTGGCTCACTTGGTTGGAGTGTCATCTGTATCCCGAAAGGCTTTGGGTTCTATTCCCAGTCAGGGCACATACCGAGGCTGCAGGTTTCTCCCTGGTCAGGGTTCGTGCAGGAGGCAGCTGATCAATATTTCTCTCTCACATCGAAGTTTCTCTCTCTCTCTCTCACACTCTCCCTCTCTCTCCCTCCCTCTCTCTGTAAAAAATCAATAAATATATCCTCAGGTGAGGATAAAACAACAACAAAACACCTCTGTTGGCACTTCATTGTTCACAAATTCAAGTTCACACCACCTATTCTTTTAGTTCCCATCCTGGTTTCTTGTCACGACTCAGGGCCCTTATTGATGTGATTCCATTGACCTGGACTGCTTTATTTCTCTCTCTTCCTTTGCCTAAACTCATGTTTATCCTTTAAGAGCAGAAGGAAAAGTCACCTCTTCAGGGACGTCTTCCCTAATCCTTCAGGCAGAGTTTGTAGCTCAGCCCCCTGGGTGCCCATATCCTTTGTTGCTTTCTCTGCTTTTGCATTTACCTTGTACTAATAGCTGCTCTCCCGGCTGTCTCGCCTCCTGGACTGTGAACTCTTTGAGGGCAAGGGCCATGTCTTATTCACTTTTTTTTTTTAATCCTCACCTGAGGACATTTTTCTATTTATCTTTCTATTTATCTTCAGATAGAGTGGGAGGGAGGGAGAGAGGGGGAGAGAGGGAGAGAGAGAGAGAGAGAGAGAGAGAGAGAGAGAGAGAGAGACATAGATGTGAGAGAGACACATCGACTGGTTGCCCTGGGCACAACCCTGACCAGGGCCAGGGATGAACCACAACCGAGGTACGTGCCCTTGACCAGAATCGAACCCGCAACTCATTGGTCCACTGGCCGACGCTTTAACCGCTGAGCCAAACCAGCCGGGGCAAGTCTTATTCACCTTTTAATCTAATGCTTAGCATAATTTTTTTTTTATCCTCACCCAAAGACATTTTTGCATTCATCTTCAGATAGAGCAGGAGGGAGAGAGGGAGGAAGAGAGAGAAACATCGATGTGAGAGAGATACACCGACTGGCTGCCATCCACACGACCCCAACCAGGGCCGGGGACAAACTGCAACCGAGGTACGTGCCCTTAGCGGGACCCGAACTTGGGATTCTCTGGTCCACAGGCTGATGCTCTAATCTCTGAGCCAAACCGGCCAGGGCTTAGCCTGATGTTTATTGAATAAATGAAGGAAGGAAAGAATTAAGCACAACTAGATAGAGCTCTAGATGTCAGGATAGGAGAGAATGCCTCTGTATTTTCAGGGTTTTTAACTAAAATGATGTTTGTTTGGATAGTTAATTCATTATATAAAAGCTATAACATTGCCCTGGCCAGTTCTGCTCAGCAGTTAGAGCGGTGGCCTGCAGACCGAAGAGTCGCGGGTTCGATTCTGGTCAAGGGCACGTACTTCGGGTGCAGGTTCCATCCCTGGCCCTGGTTGGGGTCGTACGGGAGGCAACCAATCGATGTGCCTCTCTCACATCAATGTTTCTCTCTCGCTCGCTCTCTCTCTCTCCCCCTCCCACATTGTCTGAAAATAAATGGGAAAAATATCCTCTAGTGAGGATTTAAAAAAAAAAAGCTATGACATTAGTTTTTGCATTTTTCACTGTTTATCTTTCATCTTTCTGTTACAATACTTTGTATGGTGCTTAAGTAATATTTCTATCTCCTACTTTATTTATGTTTAAATACGTGGGTTGAATTATTAACGGTGGCTGTGTTAGGATCCAGCTGGATCAGCATTGGTTCAGAAGGAGCAAGTATAGTTGGTAGTACCCTGAGTGAGAGAGTGGTGTGTAAATTCAAAGTGCCACTTGATTGCCGGAGGCCTGAATCCAGGAAGGCTTCTTGGAGTTTGGGTCCTGTTGAGAATGTAGAGGTAGGAGGAGAAGGTATTTCAGGCAGAGGAGATGGCCACTGTAGAGTCTCAGAAGTGGGAGCAGGCAGGACACGGTAGGGGATAGAGAGCAGGTTGGCCACATTGCCTTTGGTCAGCGTCTGATCATGCTCTGAGAGCAGCAGAAGGTTCTCCAAGGGACTCACCTGCCTCCCACTTCCAGCCCAGGTCAGTGGAGAAGTCAGAAGCTGGAGCTTTTAGGAGCAAGTGTTGAACGTGAAGTGAGTCGCTGGCATATCCCCATACCTCCTCTGGCAAGCGTGTTTCCTAGCAAAGGGAGAACAGACCAGGGGACGCCTCACCGAGTCTTGGCAGCCAGGAGCATTGCTGGCTGGACCAGCTGTCTCTCAGATGCTTCTTGTGTCTGAGGCCTGGGAGCCAGTGGTCCTTATAAAATTGGGGTGGTTTTTAAACTTTGATTTTTTTGCCATGTAACCCTCTCTCCTCTTGAAACCTATGTGGAAAATGGTTGGGAAACCACTGATGTAGTCCAACCCTCTCCTCATTAGCAGAGAAAATTGAGGCCTTGCTTTTCCTTTCTGGGAGGAGTGCCTCCTTTCTCTGGATATCCCCTTGGTATGAGGTTCATGGAGGTGCAGGGTGTCTCATCTGTCCAGGAGGATGGAGAGAGACGCGTTTTTCCTGAATTCTGTTCCTTTGCTGCCACGAAGCCCCTCACCTTAGTATCACTGTTTCTTCCTCCCACTCTGCTTCTGCCGCTGTCCAGTGCTCTGTTCTGAGGGTTCCCCAGTCAGGACTGGAAGGGCTGTGGGGAGGGGCCTGGGTTTGGTCCCCAGTCAGTCAACCAACCAAACATTCGCTGAATGCCTGTTAGTTGCCAGTGCTGAGGGGACCCATAGTGGTGCAAAGTGGGGTCCAGGCTTTTGAGGGACTAGCCGTCCAGTAAGGGAATGACACTTGAACAGACCAAGTAAGAGGTGTTACTGGGGATGATCACACAGCAGTGGAATAGGCAAGTAGTGTCAGGAGGTTGGGGATGGATGGGGCGGATACCCAAGGCCTGGGGTCATCTGAGGAGGCCTTTTGGAAAAAGGTGCAACTTAAGCTGAGTCTTGAAAGATACAATGCCTTCTTGTGTCCCCATGTTTATATATATATATATATTTTTTTTTTTAATTGGTTTTAGAGAGAGAGAGGAAGGGAGAGGGAGAGAGAGATAGAAACATCAATGAGAGAGAACATCGATCGGCTGCCTCCTGCACACCCACCACCGGGGATTGGCCTGCAACCTGCCCTGACCAGGAATCTAACCGGCAACCTCTTGATGCTTGGGTCGATGCTCAGCCACTGAGCCACACCGGCCGGGCTTGTGTCCCTATTTTATTTTTATTTTATTTTTTATCCTCACCCGAGGTCATTTTTGCATTTATCTTCAGAGCAGGAGGGAGAGAGGGAGGAAGAGAGAGAGGAACATCGATGTGAGAGAGACACATCGACTGGTTGCCACCCACACGACCCCCAACCGGGGCTGGGGGTGTGTCCCCATTTTAAAACAAGGAAGATAATGGACTCTAAGGAACATTTGAGGTGTGCTAATTTCAGGAATTTCCAGACTGCATTCCTAAAATCCAGGGGATGGGAAATAATTAATAATAATAGATACTGTTGCCCTGGCCTGGTTGCTCAGTTGGTTAGAGCATTGTCCTGCTATCCTAAGGTTGTTTGTTCAATACCCAGTCAGGCACATAATCATTGTTTCTCTTTCTCTCTCTCTCAAATCAATATATACATATATACATATATACATATATACATATATACATATATATATATATATATATATATATATATATATATATATTTTTTTTTTATCCTCACCTGAGGACACTTTTTCACTTTTTGTTCAGATAGAGTAGGAGGGAGAGAGAGAAACATCGATGCAAAGGTGACACATCGAGTGGCTGCCACCCGCACAACCAACCAGGGCCAGGGATAAACTGCAACCGAAGTACATGCCCTTAGCGGGAACTGAACCCGGGTCTCTCTGGACCGCAGGCCGACGCTCTAACTGCTGAGCCAAACCGGCCAGGGCTATATATATATTTTTTTTAAAGCCCTGGCCGGTGTGGCTCAGTGGTTAGAGCATTGGCCCATGCACCGAAGGGTCACAGGTTCAATTCTCAGTCAAGGGCACATACATAGGTTCAATCCCTGGCCCTGTCTGGGGTGTGTGCGGGAGGCAACTGGTCGGTGTGTCTCTCTCATATTGATGTTTCTCTCTCTCTCCCCCTCCCTTCCTCACTCCCACTCTCTCTAAAAAATCAATAGAAAAAATATCCTCAGGTGAGGATTAACAAAAATAAAATAAAATATAATAGGTACTATTGTCATCCCCATTTTACAGATGAGGAAACTGAGGCACGGAGAGACTGTATGACTTTCAGCTAATTGATGGCAGAGTCAGGAGTCAAAACCAGGTAGTCAGGCTCAAGTCTGCTGGTCATGGCAGGAGAGGTGTGTGATGGCTGCTTTTGCCCCATTTCCTTATATTCCCCTCATCCAGTTGGTGTCTGGGACTGTCACTTCAGGCAAAGGAGAGGGCCATAAGGGCAAAGCTACACTGGACCCAAGGGCTGCCCTGGGCTGGACCCCTGCTCCCCTCCTGTTCTCTGATCCCCAGAGAGGTCACAAGCTCCACATAATTGTCTCTCTATAAAATTCAGAGCTTATGCCCTGGCTGGGTGGCTTGGTTGGTCAGAGCATTGTCCCAACACGCCAGGGTTGTGGGTTCGATCCCCAGTCAGGGCACATAAAGAATCAACCTATAAATGCATAAATAAATGGAACAAATCGGTGTTTCTTTCTCTCTTCCTTTTTCTCTCTCAAAAATCAATCAGAAAAATTTTTTTAAAAATTCAGAGCTTACAAAGCATAACATTTTTGTCTTCCTCCCTTCCCCCTACCCCAGAGGATTTCAGATTTTCCCATTCTTACTGTATGAAGTAAGAGTCTGTGGCCTGGCCGGTGTGGCTCAGTGGATTGAGTGTCGTCCCATGGACTGGGAGGTCCCGGTTCGATTCCCAGTCAGGGGACATGCCCAGGTTGCAGGCTCAATCCCCAGTAGGGTGTGTACAGGAGGCAGCTGATCGATGTTTCTTTCTCCCTCTAAAAAAATCAATAAAAACATAAATAAAAAAAAGAGTTTGTGGAGGGGTTGGAGAGGAGGTGGGGATGGCAGGTATGAGGACAGGAGGACAACGTGCCTGTGGTGTGGGTACCCAGTTGGATGTGGCCTCACCCCTCTGGTCCTCCTGCAATCTCTGGTTGGTCAGCCTCTCTCCTCTCCCAACAGGGGTCCCTGGACAGTACCTGTGGGTGGACAGCCCAGCAAATGTCTGTGTGTAGGCTTCTGAAAATGGGCTTCGTGTTCACTTCGGCAGCACATATACTAAAATTGGAACGATACAGAGAAGATGGATGACACGCAAATCCGTGAAGCATTCCATCTTTAAAAAAAGGAAAGAAATGGGCTTTGTGGGGCTCTGACACACACGTCTGGGAGGAAGTAAAGAGATAGCTTTTAAAAATTAGCTGTATTTACAAAATATAGGGACGCAGAAAAAGGTCATCTTATCATCCTGCTTCCACCGGAGATAGGCCAGACCACAGTGGTGGGCTTGCTCCTGCTCTTTCCTCCTTACCTGGCTTTAGGGTCCATGTGCTGCAGTATGGGGAGCTCATGTACGTACAGTTTGTATCACCCTTATTTCACTTAGATAGCAAGCAGTTTTCTGTCATTACATAGTTTAAGGATTTTTGCTTTATCTTAAATTTTTATCTCCGTGATAAGCATGAACATGTACATCATTCAGAAAATCAGATAGTACATGGGCTGCAATGAAAAGGGCGGCCCTGCCTAGGCCACTCTTCTCCCATTGCTCTGTGGCAGCCACTTTCACCCCCTCACTCTTCCCTTGGAGAGTGACTTCTGTATTTCCAAATAGGATTCTTTTACTGTTTTTTTTTAAATGATTCTTTTTTTTTAAATACATATTTATTGATTTAAAAAATTTTTTTTTCTTTATTGATTTGAGAAAGAGAAGAAGGGAGAGGGAGAGAGAGATAGAAACATCCATGAGAGAGAACATCGACTGGCCGCCTCCTGCATGTCCCCCACTGGGGATCGGGCCCACAACCTGGGCATGTGTCCTGACTGGGAATCGAACCGGCAACCTCTTGGTGCATGGGTTGACACTCAACCACTGAGCCACACCGGCCAGGCAATTTTTTTAGAGAAAAAGATAGAAATATCGATGCAAAAGAAAAACATCGATTGGCAGCCTCCTGCACGTCCCCTGCTGGGAATCGAGCCCACAACTCAGGCATGTGCCCTGACTGGGAATCGAACTGGGACTTCTCAATCTAAGAGATCAATCCACTGAGTCACACCGGCCAGGCATTTTTTAAATTTAATTTTTGAGATTTTGATATTACCTATTGATTTAACTGTGGAAAATTCAAATCTCAGTGTCTTATACCTCTGCACAGACATTTCCCCTCCTTTCAAAATGCTTATCACCAATTTTGGGCAAATGACTATGACTGAGTAAATATTTTTCACAGCTGAACCATGTATGATTACATTCAGTACATAGTTTTCATAAACATGCTTTTAACTCCATGACATCCCATTTATTTATTTATTTGCTGTTATAAATAAGGCTGTAAAAAGTATAAATTGGTTTTTTTAAGTATTATTGATTTTTTTTTAGAGAGAAAGTGAAACAGCTATCAGTTACCTCTTGCATGCCCCCCATCACCACCACCATAACCTGGGCATGTGTCCTGACTGGGAATCAAACCGGCAACCTTTTGGTGCATGGGACGATGCCCAAACAACTGAGCCACACCAGCCAGGGCCAAAGCCTTTTTTTATATTCAGGATATTTCTAAAGCTATATTTTTAGGAGTTAAACTACTGAGACACGGAGATGAATTTCTTTCTTTTTTTTTAATCCTCACCCGAAGATATTCTTCCATTTTATTTTCAGACAGAGTGAGAGGGAGAGACAGAGAGAGAGAGAAACATCAATGTGAGAGAGACACATCGACTGGTTGCCTCCTGCATGACCTCAACCAGGCGGGGATGAACCATAACTGAGATACATGCCCTTGGCCGGAATCGAACCCGTAACTCTTTGGTCCATGGGCCAGTGCTCTAACTGCAGAGCCAAACTGGCCAGGGCAGGAAATGAATTTTTTTTCACTTTTTTTTTTAATCCTCACCCGAGGACATTTTTCCATTTATCTTCAGAGTGGGAGGGAGAGTGAGTGAGAGAGAGATAGAGAGAGAGAGAAACGTAGATGTGAGAGAGACACATCGACTGGTTGCTTCCCACATTAACCCGACCAGGGCTGGGGACCAAACCGCAACCAAGGCACGTGCCCTTGACTGGAATTGAACCTGTGACTCTCTGGTCCCTGGGCCAACTCTCTAACCGCTGAGCCAAACCGGCCAGGGCTCTTTTAACTTTTAATGGAAGAATGTCACACATTCAGTGAAGTCATACAGTACTGTGATCTGAGGTGTGTGCTCAATGACTTTTTACATAAGTATATGCTATGAACTGTCTCCCAGATCGTCAAGATATAAAATGTTGCCATTACTCAGAAGGTTCCTCATGCCCTTTCTCAGTCAGTCGGTGCTCACACACCACCGTGCACCGCCCTGGAAAGATAGCCACTTTTCTGACTTCTGTCACCATCAATCCATGCATTAGTCTTGCCTGTTCATGAACAGGAGTGAACATTTTGAAGGCGTTTGGTGCACAGGCGGTGGGCATCACTTTGGGAGATAGGACTTTGTGAGCACTCCCTTCCAGGGAGAACCCGT
Organism: Tadarida brasiliensis; assembly: GCA_030848825.1. NCBI lineage: Eukaryota > Metazoa > Chordata > Mammalia > Chiroptera > Molossidae > Tadarida > Tadarida brasiliensis. The sequence goes on from CM061262.1 coordinate 16,168,073, forward strand.
AGTTATCTCTGACCCTGGCCTTAACTGCTTCAGGGAAGGACATAAATGGACTGGGGGTGGGGTGGCCCAGGTCTGGGGTGGTAAATGTAGCTTTGGGAGTGGACTTAAACAATTCACATATTTGACTAGGTCCAGCCCCAGCCGCAGCCACAGCCCCAGCCCCAGCCGCAGCCCCAGTCTCAGCCACCATCATCCAACAAGCGTCCCAGCAACAGCACGCCACCCCCTACGCAGCTCAGCAAAATCAAGTACTCAGGGGGCCCCCAGATTGTCAAGAAAGAGCGACGGCAAAGCTCCTCCCGCTTCAATCTCAGCAAGAACCGGGAGCTGCAGAAGCTTCCTGCCCTGAAAGGTACTTGGAGAAAGAAGGTCAAGGGGGCTAGTGTTCCAGGTCTAGGGGACACTGGTCAGTTTGGGGTATTTTGAGGGGATGGGAGTTCTAGCAAATGTGAGGGGAGTTCCACTGGGGCTGAGGCTCCCAGGGGAGCAGGACGGGGTAGGGGAAAGCCCTCTAAAGCAAGTAGGGCATGGCAGTGAAGGGCTGGGGAGGGGAACCTGACTATTGGGTCCACCTCTAGATTCGCCAACCCAGGAGCGGGAGGAGCTGTTTATCCAGAAGCTACGCCAGTGCTGTGTCCTCTTTGACTTTGTGTCGGACCCACTCAGTGACCTCAAATTCAAGGAGGTGAAGCGGGCAGGACTCAACGAAATGGTGGAGTACATCACCCATAGCCGCGATGTTGTCACCGAGGCCATTTACCCTGAAGCTGTTACCATGGTGGGCACAGGGAAAGGGGAAAGCGGGCAGGGTAGGGGCCCTGGAGAAGTCCAGACAGAGCTCTCACCTGGGCTCTACCCCTCAGTTTTCAGTGAACCTCTTCCGGACACTGCCACCTTCATCAAATCCCACTGGGGCTGAGTTTGACCCAGAGGAAGATGAGCCCACCCTGGAAGCCGCCTGGCCACATCTCCAGGTACCAGGGCACGGGGCAGGTTGGCCTTGGCTGCAGGGACTGGGGCACTCTGAGACCTGTAGCCAGGGGTATCTCCCAGTCCTTGGGGAATACCCCTGAGTGGATGCTCCTCTCCCTCCACAGCTCGTGTACGAGTTTTTCTTACGTTTCCTTGAGTCTCCTGATTTCCAGCCAAACATAGCCAAGAAGTACATTGACCAGAAGTTTGTCCTTGCTGTGAGTCCCTGAAGTTCCTGTCCTTCCCCTGCTTCCAGTGCATGGACTGTGGCCCCACATCCCTCACTCCATTCCCAGCTGCTTTTTCTCCTTCTGCGAATACATTGGGTTTCAGCTGTTTCTGTACAGGAGACATGGGGGTTAAACAAACCTACTCTGCCCTTAAGGAGCTTCCAGCATAATGAAAGAAAACAAAAAAGCAATAGTTACCTGCCCACTCAGTGGGGGAATGCAGACATGCATACTCAGGTATCATCTTGGGAAGAGCAGTGTAATAGAATCACTCTTTCCAGAGACTTGTCCCCATGCCCCCTCTCCCAGCCAGGACCCGCTGTCACTCCAGCCCCGCTTTCCTCTGCTCTTGCCTCATGTGCTGCCTCTTCCTGCCTGCTCCCAGCTCCTGGACCTGTTTGACAGTGAGGATCCTCGAGAGCGGGACTTCCTCAAGACCATCTTGCATCGAATCTATGGCAAATTTTTGGGGCTCCGGGCTTATATCCGTAGGCAGATCAACCACATCTTCTACAGGTGAGGCCAGGAGCCCAGGCTTAGGAGCAAAACAAGCACCGCTAAGGTGGGGGGAGAAGGGAGGTGGGAGCTACTTCAGAAGGGCATCAGGGTTATCAAGAGACCCTTTTTTCTTCCCTCAGGTTCATCTATGAGACAGAGCATCACAATGGGATTGCCGAGCTCCTGGAGATCCTGGGCAGGTGAGAGGTGGGGGTGGGGGCACACATGCCTGAAAAAGGTTGGGAGGGTTGGTGCACTGAGCTTGGACCAGGCCCTTTGGTCCTAACAAATCTCCCTTAACTCCTAGCATCATCAACGGCTTTGCCTTGCCCCTTAAGGAAGAGCACAAGATGTTCCTTATCCGTGTCCTGCTTCCCCTTCACAAGGTCAAGTCCCTGAGTGTCTACCACCCTCAGGTAGGCTGCCTTCCTTCTGATGATCCTTAACCCTGGCAGCAGAGAAAAGACAGGGAGGGGAGGTATTCCAGCTGGGAAGGGAAGGCAGAGGGAGTGGATGGAATAATTCCTGTCTGCGCTTTCCCTTCCATTTTGGGGTCTTGTTTCTGTCACTTACCTCCGTGAAACCTGGGCCCTGCACCTCACCTCCTTTCTACCTCAACCTTTTGCAGCTGGCATACTGTGTGGTACAATTCCTGGAGAAGGAGAGCAGTCTCACCGAGCCGGTAATTCCCTTTCCAAGCCCCAGCGTCCACCTCTTTCTGTCAGCAGCACTTGCCAGTCTCTTGTCGAGTAGTGCTGTAAGCAGGTGCTCAGGAGGGACATAGCCCAAGTGACATGGCTTCCTCTCTGAAGGAGAAGAAAAACCTGTGTACACCTAGGAAACAGAGCTAAGCCAGAGAAACATGAACAGTTAGCTGAGGCCATCCAGGCTATGACCACCATGGGCAGGGGGGACTGGAGGGGGTAGGAAGACTTCCTGGAGAACCAGGCAGGTGTTGAATTTGAATTTTATCCCTGTGTCCTCCTCATCTCACAGGTGATTGTGGGACTTCTCAAGTTCTGGCCAAAGACCCACAGCCCCAAGGAAGTGATGTTCCTGAATGAGCTGGAGGAAATTCTGGATGTCATTGAACCTTCAGAGTTTAGCAAAGTGATGGAACCACTCTTCCGCCAGCTTGCCAAGTGTGTCTCCAGCCCCCATTTCCAGGTGAGATCCAGACCAGCATATCCCAGCCCGTCTCCCAGAATCAGGGGGTCTTTTTCCCCCCCTTTATTGAGAGGGAGAGAGAGATAGAAACATCAACGAGAGAGAACATCGATTGCCTGCCTCCTGCATGCCCCATACTGGGGACTTGGCCCACAACCTGGGCATGTGGCCTGACCGGGAATCGAACCAGCGACCTCTTGGTGCATGGGTCGATGCTCAATCTCTGAGCCACACCGGCCAGCTGGGCAGAAACAGGGGCCCTTGAGCAAAGCAAGCCATATCCCCACTGAGTCCTGCCTGTCCCCACCAGGTGGCAGAGCGAGCTCTCTATTACTGGAACAATGAGTACATCATGAGCCTGATAAGTGACAATGCTGCCCGAGTTCTCCCCATCATGTTCCCTGCACTCTACAGGAACTCCAAGAGCCACTGGAACAAGTAAGGGGCGGTGGTGGGGCTGGGCGGTGGGGCTCCGGTTTTGGAACCTGTGAGGGTGTGGAAGACCTAAAGAGTCAAGGGTCTCATGTAGTCACTCAGCAAGTGGGGGTGGTACCCACTGTTTGTTGATAGGACCTTGAGGGACTGACTGGGGAGAAAAGATACCTGTGTGAGAGATCTCTGTGATACCAAACAGCAGAGCAGTGGCCTGTATTACACCTCTTCTTGCAGTCAGACATTCTGCAGCTTTAGAGACTTAATTCCGTGCTGTGAGAAGCTGATGTGATCTTAGTATGAGTTGAATCCGTGTTGTAAAAAGGCTTTCCGGTAGAAGCAAGCACGCAGTGGTGCAGATGCACATCATGCCGCTCGGAGGCCATCATGTGGGCCAGAGCGTAGCAAGTAGTGGGAAGAAGGTAGGTCTTGGAGCATGGGGTGAGGGGAAGGATGGACAGGCAGACCAGTATTTGTAAAGACCCTGAAATGCCAATCTCAAGTCATATGATTTGGCCAGAGAGAGGAGCTTACACTGTATAGAGGTTTGTGAAATGGGAGTAGGAAATGAGAAAGCTTTTAGGAGAGACACCTCCTAGGAGAGAGCAGATGGGGCCTGGCACTAAGGGTAGGCTCTGGCCTCTTATACCTCATCTTTCTTCTGGTTGCAGGACAATCCATGGACTAATCTACAATGCCCTGAAGCTGTTTATGGAGATGAATCAGAAGCTGTTTGATGACTGTACACAACAATACAAGGCAGAAAAGCAGAAGTGAGTGTCTCTCTACTTGGAGGTCTCGGTCATCCAGCACCAGACCCCTTTGCTTCTCTTTTAAACTCAACCCCCATCCTGTCTTTGCTACCTCAGGGGCCGGTTCCGAATGAAGGAGAGAGAAGAGATGTGGCAAAAGATCGAGGAGCTTGCCCGACTTAATCCCCAGGTGAGGGTTTTCTGCCACTACCCTGAACTTAGGGGCCCGTCTTAGGTTGGGAGAGGGTTTGTTTGAGGATGAATAGAGGCAAACCGGTCCAGACTTCTGAAGTGGCTCTCCCCACTTGTCCATGCCTCCTTTCCTCTCAGTATCCCATGTTCCGAGCTCCACCACCACTGCCCCCTGTGTACTCGATGGAGACAGAGACCCCCACGGCAGAGGACATCCAGCTTCTGAAGAGGACAGTGGAGACAGAGGCCGTGCAGGTGGCAGGGCACAGAGGGAGGGGGGAGCAGAAATAAAGACAGCTTTAGAAGAGGGAGGAAACAGGAACAGCAGAGCCAAGGAATGGGGGGAAGCAATAGAATACACTGGGAATTGGTCACCATTCCTCGCCTTCTCTCTATCCATACAGATGCTAAAGGACATCAAGAAGGAGAAAGTGCTGCTTCGGAGGAAGTCAGAGCTACCCCAGGATGTGTACACCATTAAGGCACTAGAGGCTCACAAGCGGGCGGAAGAATTCTTAACTGCCAGCCAGGAGGCTCTCTGATGCGGCTCACCTTCCTTCCACAGGGCCACAGTCCACTCAGCCCTGGGACGCTGCCCTAGCCCTCCACCCTCTGCTCCCCACTGGCTGACTTGGGGCAAGGCAGTGCCTCTCTAGCTACTCTAGGGAGGGTGATGCGGCACTTGAAGCAGGGACGCCCACAGAGTGTTCCCTCTTCTCCCCAAAATGTGTTCGTGCCTCCTGGTGGCTAGTACAGACAGGCTGAGCACCAAGATGCTTAGTGCTCAACTGGGGATGCCTATCCCCCTCCTGCTCCTAACCCCACAGCTACCTGAGGCTGCTCTGAGAAATACACACAGGAATACTATGCTCCTCTCCTCTTCCCTTCATCCTCATTTGAACTCCAGGGGTCTCTCCTCCTCTCCCTCCCCTGCAAAGGCACACAGGGAGCAGCTGGAGATTATTCTCACCAAAGCTATGTCAAGCCCCATTGACCCCTGAAGTCAGTAGCTGGAGGGGTGCCAACCCCCAACAGCACAATGAGGCCCCTAGCCCCAGCAGTGTACAGGCTGAGGGGGCTGTATTATTTCCTCTTACCCCCTGCCTGACCAAGACCATGAGGGAGCTCAAAAGGAGAATGGCATAGGCTATGGACAACAGGTAATGAATAAAGGGTCCAGATGGATCAAGAGAAAGGGATGAACGAACACCCTACCCTGTGCCCCCTCTCTGGTGAGCAGCAGCCCTGGGATCACAGACATGGAAGGGACCACCTGGGGCTGACTGCTTTCCTGTGCTGTTGGTTCCCAAATCTGAGGAAGGAAGCAGGGAGCAGTGTCTTAAGCATGGCTCCCCCCAACACCTATTTATTTCCTTGTTTGTGCTAATGCTGGGCAGGCCCTCACTTGTCCCTTTCAGGCACCATGGAGGGGCAGGGGGCTTAGGAGAGCCAGACCCGGGTTCCAGGGGCACAGGCAATGCAGCTTTTGGCTGTGTACATAGGGTGCTTTATTCTCCAGAATGATACATGCTGCGGCGGTTGGGCTTGGGCCGATGTCCCCATATGTACAGAACTGAATAAAGTGGGTCTCTGAGAAGTCTGATTTGCTTTGATGTGGAAATGGGCATCACAACCAGGGATGTGCTCAGTCCTGTGCTGGTTCCAGTGGAATGCAGGAAAATAAGGCAGCTCTCAAGGTGGTTACTTCCAGGCAGGGGATGCCTGCCGGGCTTGGAGAGCCTTCTGTACCACGTCTTCCCATTGGGCATCTGATATTTCCCGAGCCCAGGCAGGAACCCCTGGTGCAGGCAGGCTTACTCCAGCCATCGTCCTCTTCACCAGCTCTACATGTTCTGAAATCACAGGCAGAAAACAATTAGAGGACAGAAACAATGGGACCAGCTCCCCTTCCCATTCCTTGAATTAACCCATCGGGTTAGCAGTCACCAAATCTGTTATTTGTAGGCAAGCCTGCCCATTCTCCAAGTCTAGCATAATAGCATTTCACCTGGATTCTGAAGTCTGCAAAATACTAGATTACACCATCACTTTAGGAACAGGGTGTTGCTCTGTGACTTCTATTGGCTCTTGCCAGTCCCTTTCCTCCATAATTATTCCAGAATGAAATAAATGATCTCTTTTACCTGGGTCCATGGGAATAGAGCTGTGATTGCTCAGTGCTGTAGCTCCCTCTTCATCTTCATCCTCACTCTCTAATGGTGGGTCTGGCAAATGAAGCCCCAGGGCCTGAAAAGCCATTGAGAAGACAGTTCAGGGCCAGTCCTTCAAAGATCCTAACTTCACCTGCTCAGGAACAATGCCTCCTCCACCATACCTGGATCCGGTCCTGGATATCGGCAACTACATCTTCTTCGTGCCCCACTGGTGCCAGCTCCACCTCCTCTGGTTCAGGATCTTGGTTCAGGGGCTGGTAGGAGTAGCCAGCTGGGCCTGTCCCGGTTTCCTCCTGCTCTTCCTCAGGCTCCTCACTGCTCCAATCCCCAGTGCCTTCTGTCGGACCCTGGTGCGGCCCTAGTTCCTCAGTCTGATTGGGGAAGATACGCTCAGGGCCCATGGTGTCTCCCCCTAGAACTACTGCTGCCATCCGGGCAGGGGCTGCAAGAACAGGAAGGCAGGATAGGGATCTGATGAAATAAGGTGTACATTCACTCTCCGTCTCATCCAGCTCCTTGGGCTCTTCTGTGTCCACAAAACATTTAAACGTCCCAACCTTCTGCACCCCAGCATCTCCTGGGCCTCCACTTTTTAAGTCGGCTCTTATCTCGAACCGAGGCCACCTGCCATTTCTTAAATAACAGCCCAACCAGAGGCTAAGCCCTCTCCCAAAACACTCCTTCCAGAACCCCGCCTTCCGCCCCCACACCTGACTTGGTAACTCCGGGTCGCCAAACAAGCTCCCCCAGACATGGCGTACCAGTTCCCTTCTCCACTCTCAGTGGGGTTCCCCTCTGTACTACCTGACAAACGCCCTTCAGGCCCCAGGGACTGCCCTTAAGTGACACCAGCTGCAGCGTTCCCAACCCACCCCCACCGACTGTGAACGCCGGTGTCTCCGCGAGCCTCACCCGCTCAGAGCCCGCGGCCGAACCCGCACCTTCACTTCCGGTGGGGCAGGACGTGCTGGGCGGCCTAGTCCTCCAGCCCCGCCCCGTGCTCATGATTGACGCGCGAGAGAACAACCACTCCGCCCCTTGCCCACCTCCGTCATCCCCGCCCCAGACAACAAAGAACTACATTATCCGGCGACCCCCGCGGTTTTCTTTTGACACATCTGCACCTGCGTAGAACCCCCTTGAGCCCCGGTCTACTCCGCAGCACCTCGCGTTGCTCCTGAAACCGGTGGACTACAAGTCCCGGTAGGCTTCCGGAACTGAACTCTGACTGCACGTGCGCACACAGCTGCCCGCCGGAAGAATCGAGTCCGGCTGTGTTTATCTCGTTGGGGACCGAGTCGTCGGTTGGCGCGCAACGGGTTCCAGGCTGCCCGCGGCCCCACCCCGGCCCGGCCTGACAAGGTAGCCCGGGGTGGGTGGATGTTACAAGGAAAATTGGAGGTGCTGAGGACGTCCTTGCCTGCAGCTGGAGTCGTGAGGGAGGGGCCTGAGAGTGATGAGGTGGGGGTGGGGAGGGAACTAAAGGGATGACGGGAAAGGAGAGTGTTAATGGGGAAGGGCCGCGGGAGGGTGGGGAGGTGATGGGTGAAAGAGACCCGGTGGCCGGAGGAGGCATTGAGGGAGTTGGAAGGAAGACTGGGTTATGAAGAGAACGGGAAGCCAAGGAAAATGGAAGGGGGCTGTCTGGTGTTGTGGGGGAGGGGAGGTTGGGATGACTGGAAGAATCCAGAAAGTAGCGTCATGTACAGGGAGGACTGTCTCTAGCGGAAAGGGGTCAATGACTGTTAGCTTTTTCCCCCTCTTAGTGGAAGAGGAAAAGGGAGGGCTGTAGGCTGGAGCTTGGAGCGATGGAAACAAGAAAAAGGAGAAAACTGCAAAGCTCTCAGATAAAAAAGAGGGCCAGAAATGGGGAGCGAAAATAGCAAGAGACCAAGCAGGGGGTAGGCACACGAAGGGAACTGGAGAAGCTGAGAATGCGACAATGATGGAGTACGGGGGAAACTCCAAGATAACAGAGCCCCTGAGACTTTGGGGGCTTGTTTTCCATGAGCTTGAGTTGTCCTTCTGGAAGAGAAGCTAAGATTCTCTCTCCACCTTTACATGGACTTGTTTCTCTCTGCTCCTATGAATTCTTTTTTTTTTTGTAAGTCCTCACCAGAGGATATTTTTTTTCCATTGAATTTTAGAGAGAGTGGAAGGAGGTGGGGGAGCAAGAGAGAGAAAGAAACATGGATGTGAGAGAGACACATCGATGGTCGCCTCCTGAACATGCCTCGGCCGACAGGGGCCAGGGATTGAATCTGCAACCCAGGTGTGTGCCCTTGACTGGGAATTGAACCTGCGACCCTTCTGTCCTTGGGCGGACGCTCTAACCACTGGGTAAACTGGCTAAGGTAGCCCCTATGAATTCTTTACCTTGATGTAGCCCAAGGGGAGTAGAAGCTATGAGGGAAGACAAAGGACTTCCGTTCTTAAGCCCTTCCTATCTGTCCACCTTCCCATCTATCCACACAGCCCAAAGCTGAGATATTTTGGATGGAGGACAGGAGTAATGAAGTGAGACTAGTTTCCTGCTGGGGCTCTTTCAGGTTTGGTGTGGTGGCTATTTAAAGTCTGGGATGGGCTTGGCTGGTGTGGCTCAGTGGTTGAGCATCAACCCATGCACCAAGAAATCGCCGGTTCCATTCCCAGTCAGGACACATGCCCAGGTTGTGGGCCCGATCCCCAGTGTGGGGCATGCAGGAGGCGGCCAATTGATGTTCTCTGTCATCAGTGTTTCCATCTCTCTCTCCCTCTCCCTTCCTCTCTCTCTAAAATCAATAAAGAAGAAATATTTTTAAAAATAAATAAATAAAAATAAAGCCTGCGGTGGGGATTGAGGGAGGTTGGTTGGTGGTTAGGGAACTTTCCAGCCAGCCGAAAGCCATGTGTCTTTTTTTTCGAGGAGCCTCCCTTGAGTTTTTTTTTATTAAATTTTTTTTTTCTTTATTGATTTTAGAGAGAAAGGAAGGGAGAGGGAGAGAGAAATAGAAACATCGATGAGAGAGAACATTGATTGGCCGCCTCCTGCATCGAGCCCACAGTCTGAGCCCTGAATGGGAATTGAACCGGCGACCTCTGGGTGCATGGGTCAAAGCTCAACCACTGAGCCACTTGGGCTGGGCCCTTGAGCTTTCTTTGAGCCTGAAGTTCTGCCTTGAACAGGGAGAAGATGATCCACCCAAACCCAGCGGGTGCCTGCCAGCAAAGGCAGTGCCAGTTGCAGGAGGCTTTGCCTGACAGAGCCTTCAAATGTACCCATTATCACTATGTTGGCTGGTTGTCTTAAACAGATCATGATCTCTTGTACTTGGGTCTTTTTCTTGTCCTGCCCAAGTGCGTTTTTGCTTCCCTTCTCCTTTCCAATGCACACTCCCACCATCACCCCTTTCAGGGACCCCTGTGGGAGAACAGCTGCTGGAAATAACTTGTCTCTACCACAACAGCAGGGTTGGGGAAGTGGCAGGAGGAGAAAACCCCTCCTCCCCACCCCCACTCCCTCAATCTACAGCAGACACATACCTTTCTGGCTTAAGTTCCTAGTTTTGGCAGCATACCAGGCCCAGCTGTCAAAGGAACTCCTCATGCCTGTTAGGGGCCCTTGGTGACCCTGATGACAACAGCTCAGCTTGACAAGAGCTTCCTATGAGGGGCTAACCATCCATGGTAACATGGAGGTCCCTGTCCTGGATCCCACCCTGTCTTGGATAGGGGGACTTAATCCACTCTAAAAGCCTAAAAGCTTCTCTGCTTGGAAGTACCCATGCCAGCTTTCAATGGACTGTCTGGGGCTGGCTGGGCTATTAATAGCTCTGAGTATTTTGAGATCCCTCTCCCCACCTTAAAGAGCACAGAGATTCTTAGAGAGGTGGCAGTAAGCAGAGCAGAGCCCAAGATACAAGAGAACCCATCAGCCTGGGAAGGGGGCTTGGAGCCTGTGCCAGGCCACAGATAGGGTGGAGCCTCCACGAGTAGGGGGTGATCATACTGAGCCCTTGATCAGCAGATTCTGAGCTGGCAATTGGGTCAGAGTGGCCCCACCCTTTGCTTTTGGAGAACACAGGGCCAGGGCTAGCTTCTTGACCTCAGCAGCTCCTCTGGCGCAGGGCCAGCCACCTGAGCTGTGGAGGGGTGGTGTGGGAGGAACACCAGGGTGACACTTAGAGGCAAGGGTTGGTCCCAGGCAGAATCCTGGTGAGCCAGGCAAAGGCCTTTGTGGCTCTAATTTGTGTGCAGGTAGCAGAGGCAGCAGGCCGTGCCGGGGGGGCATGTTGCTGTAACCTGTGGCCCAGGGGATGTTACGGTGGACAGTGCACCTGGAGGGCGGGCCCCGCAGGGTGAACCATGCTGCAGTGGCTGTTGGGCACCGGGTATTCTCCTTCGGGGGTTACTGCTCTGGTGAAGACTATGAAACACTGCGTCAGATTGATGTGCACATTTTCAATGCAGGTAAGCTAATACTGGGAATATCCCTGGGTGCCCACATTAGGGAGGGGAACAGGTGGTTGAATGAGTTTTGGTGGTGGTCCCCGTGGCCACAGGGGATGAAGGAATGAATATCTGGTTTGGGAAAAGGTGGACAGCTTGGAAGGAGGTTCCCAGGGCTGAGCTGAACTGTGCCCACAGTGTCCTTGCGCTGGACAAAGCTGCCCCCGGTGAGACCCACCATCCGAGGGCAGCCTCCTGTGGTACCATATATGCGGTATGGACACTCAACCGTCCTCATTGATGACACGGTCTTCCTTTGGGGCGGGCGGAATGACACGGAAGGGGCCTGCAATGTGCTCTACGCCTTTGATGTCAGTGAGTATGGGGCTATATTCCTCCAAATGGTGCCTCATGGGGCTGGGAAGGTGTCGGCTGGGCTGGGAATAGGGCACTGCAGAGTCAAGGAGGAGTGTCAGAGGTACTTACCTGACCTGTCCTCTCGTCTCCTTCAGATACTCACAAGTGGTCCACACCCCGAGTGTTAGGAACAATTCCTGGGGCCAGGGACGGACATTCGGCTTGTGTCTTGGGCAAGACCATGTACATTTTCGGAGGCTATGAGCAGCTGGTAGGTCTGGGAAGAAAGTAGAAGTTTAAGATGGGAATGAGAAGGAGGAAGGGGAATTGAAGATGGAGGCTTTGGCTTGTTTCGCAGGGTTTTTTTTTTTTTTTTTTTTTTTAAATATTTTTTCTTTATTGATTTTGGAGAGAAAGGAAGGGAGTGAGAGGGAGAGAGATAGAAACGTAGATAAGAGAGAACATCGATCGGCCGCCTCCTCCATGCCGCCCAGCTGGGGATTGGGCCCACAACCCGGGCATGTGCCCTGACTGGGAATCGAACCGGTGACCTCTTGGTGCATGGGTTGACACTCAACCAGTGAGCCACACCGGCTGGGCTGTTTTACAGGTTTTGAGGGGAGGGATAGAGGGTCAGAGAGTGACTGCTGACCCCATCTTACATGCCTTCCTTCACTTCCTTTCTCTTCCCACTCAGGCGGACTGCTTTTCCAATGACATTCACAAGCTGGATACCAGCACCATGACATGGACTCTTATCTGTACAAAGGTCTGCACTTTTTTCTTTCTCCCAGATCCCTACCCTAAATTGAAGAAACCATAGGAAGCTCAAATAATGAGAGCAGTTCCTCTCCCAGCCTTCGCGCTCACCCTCATCTTTCTGCTCCTGCCCAGGGCAATCCTGCGCGCTGGAGGGACTTCCACTCAGCCACAATGCTGGGCAGTCACATGTATGTGTTTGGGGGCCGCGCTGACCGCTTTGGGCCGTTCCACTCCAACAATGAGATTTACTGCAACCGCATCCGAGTCTTTGACACCAGGACTGAGGCCTGGCTGGATTGTCCAGCCACTCCAGTATTGCCCGAGGGGCGCCGGAGCCACTCAGCCTGTGAGTATGTATGTCCCTGTGAAGTCCCCCTTCCCACCCGTTGTCCTCACACTCTTGACATTCCTCTCTCCTTCCAGTTGGCTACAATGGGGAGCTGTACATCTTTGGTGGCTATAATGCAAGGCTGAACCGGCACTTCCATGACCTGTGGAAGTTTAACCCTGGTAAAGAACAATGCCTTAAAGGGAAAAACAAGGAGCAATTGATGGGGGAGGAAAAGAAAGAAATGATCCTGAGTAGGTGAGCGGTTGAGGCTGGAGAAGTTATCTGGACTGGACAGGTATTGAATCTCCATATAAACTTCTCTTTAGTGTCCTTTACCTGGAAAAAGATTGAACCGAAGGGAAAGGGGCCATGTCCACGGCGGCGACAGTGCTGCTGTATTGTTGGTGACAAAATTGTCCTCTTTGGGGGTACCAGGTTAGTAGGAGAGAGGGGAGGGCGCAGGGAAGGGTCTAAGTCTGTGACTAACATGGGAGGCATTAGAGCAAGAAGGGTCTCATGAGTATTTCCTCCTTCCTTTATTTCTGTTTTGATCCCTATAGTCCATCTCCTGAGGAAGGCCTGGGAGATGAGTTTGACCTCATAGATCATTCTGACTTACACATTTTGGATTTTAGTAAGTATACTTATTCCGAAAGTACTGCTGCCATCAGGGTCCCTGTCTGTGGGTGGTGACATCCAGGTCTGAATCCTTTCCTTGGTTTTGACCATCTCCCTCTCTCCCATTCCTCCTCTAAAGGCCCTAGTCTGAAGACTCTGTGCAAACTGGCTGTGATTCAGTATAACCTGGACCAGTCCTGTTTGCCCCATGACATCAGGTACAGTGAGTGGTTGGAAAGGAGGGATGGGTTGAGGGTAAGTGGCAGCACAAACATGACCTCATTATGGAGGGGATGAGTTTTTGTTCTGCTGGAGATGTAGCACACTTGTGAATAATGAGATGGAAGGAGGTGTAGACTGTTCACTGGGTAAATTACATTAAAAAAACTGTTTTTCAAACCGAGCTCAGGCCAGCGAGGTTACATCACTTCCTGAGATCTGAGCCTATACAGTTATTTTTGTTAATATGCTGAAAAAGTTTGACTAAATCTTAGAACCTAACTGCAAAGTAAAGACAAGTTTAGGAGCCTCCATATCACCTTAGTTCCATAATTAAGGGAGGTTCTTCCTAGCTACTTCCCTTTTAATTTCATTCTTAGGTCCAAATCAAGCACTGAAAGTACTTGTGTATAATTATGTCCCTCTGGATCATTTTGTGACATGTCCCTTTCCTTGTATCAGTTCAGTTTAACTCTTATTTGCTGAGGTTCTGTGTGTTCAGTATTTGGTGACACAATGTGTACAGGGCTAAACTGGTAGCTCATAGGCTGGCCCAGAATGACATATACGCAAGTACCTCATACCACGTAGACTGTAGTGAGGGTCTTGGCATAAAGAGGTTCTTGGTTGATCTTTGTAGAATGATAGAATTGCCAAAAAGTGAGAGATTTAATTTTAATATGATGGGATGGGTGGGGAAAGCCTCAGGGGGGATAGGAGAGCTGAGTCAGGCTCCCTAAAAGGGATAGTAGTTGAGAGCAAAAATGGGCATTCCTGATGGGAGGAAGAGGAGCTGCCTGGTTGGATCTGGACAGAGGGAAGGTAGATTGGGAAATTTATTGAGATGTGTACACCCATGCTTTCCTCCAGGTGTTGGACACACTGTATATATAAACATAAACATAAACATAAACAGGAAGTCCACCTGAGCTTGCAGGTGGAGTTGTGGGTGGTATTGGATTTGGTGGTGGGTGGGGCCTTGATTTTTAAACTTAGTAGGGCTGAAAGGAAGAGGTGACTGTGAGGAATTAAGTTTAGTAATTCAGGGCTTGGGGGTGGAGGCTCCTCCTTCTGTTCTTTATGCCTGTCATTGTTGGCCTTCCAGGTGGGAGCTGAATGCCATGACCACCAACAGCAATATCAGTCGCCCCATCGTCTCCTCTCATGGGTAGAAGGAAGTTTTTGCTGCCACCCCTCCTGAGCCGGCTGTTGTCTTCACTGCCCCTGCCTGTCTCTCACCCGCCTGCCCCTTTGGACCCTGGTATACCTCCACATGGAGTTGTTGGACTAGAGGTGTTTTCTGTGCTGTGAACTCAGTGGGGAACTGTGTGGGGAGGGCTAGGTTCCCTCCCTCCTTGGGCCGAGGGCCCCTTCCCTTGGTGCTCTGTCCCATCCACCTCCTTCCAACTGCTCTTGGGCCTCTGCTCTGCCCCAGGCCAGCTAGGCTGTGCTAAGAAGTGAAAGGAATCGGGAGAAGGGAGAAGCTAGCAGTGTCTGGTCCTCAGAAGCTTCCCTCCAGCTCTATTTTCATCCCCTGCCCCTGCTTGAGCCATGAAAATTGATTGGGAGCTGAGAGACCTTGCAGATGTTGCCATGAAACCTTCTCCCTGACCTGGGGAAGGCGAGGACCAGCATATAATCCCGCCCCCCTTCATTGAGCTGTTGCTGTAACCCTGACGCTGTCAGCCAGCTCAGATTTTATAAAAATGAATTAAAAACCTCCAAACGATTATCTGTTTCTGTGGAATAAATGGGGATGGCAGGAATTTGCCAAGGGGGCAGGGTGCTGAGGTTCTGGATTCTCAGCCCGGAGCATTCGCAAATCAAATACCACCGCGGCCCGGCCCTAGTTTCTCGTCGGCGCAGAGTCCAGGGTCCTGCGACAAAAAGGCGGCCACGTTATCTCGAGTGGGCGTCCCCTTCGGCCTAGGGCTCCCGGGCCGCCCGCCTGGCCCTCCCTGCCCTGCAGCCCCAGCCCCGCTCTCAGAGTGATGTGCTCCTTCGTCACCAGGGGTGGGCCCGCCCTCCGGGGTTACCGGAAGGGGTGGGGCAGGGCCACCGGGGCGGAAGTAACGCCGTTTGTCCGCGCCGAGCCGAGTGAGCCGATGCCGAGAGCGAGCTCCCGTGCCCGGGCGGCCGCGGGGTCTTCCCGCGGGGCCCCGGACGGCGGGGGGGACGGCGGGGGCCTGGGGCCCAGGGACCTGCAGAAGGGTGAGGAAGCGGCGCCGGGCCGCCGGGCGGGGAGGAAGGCCAGATCCGGGGCTCCCCGTCTGGTGCAGTCTCTGAGCCAGCTAAATACTCTGAAAGGCCAACACGAGGAGCGTCCCCAACGCAACGGGAAGTGGCGAGTGAGAGCGGATGCTTCCTGGCTTAGGATGCTTCCTGAGCAGTTTATTAAAGGGAGGATGAAGGACTTCCGCAGGGAGAAGACGCATGCGCGAAAGCACTGCGTCAGGAAAGGGCATGGGTTGCTGGGGAAGGGTTAGTAGGCCAAGATGAAAGAAATTTAGCAAACATTTATTGAGTATCTGTATGCAGGCACAGTTTAGATGCTGGAGATGCCGTAGTGAATAAAGCAGTCAAAACTTCTGTCCTTGCCCGCTGGTGTGGCTCAGTGGATTGAGCATTGTCCCATGAACTGAGGGGTCCCAGTTCGATTCCTGCCCGGGTTGCAGACTCGATCCCCAGTAGGGGGCGTGCAGGAGGCAGCCCATCCATGTATACCTGTCACTGGATGTTTCTATCCCTTCCTCTCTCTCTAAAATCAGTAAAAACATTCTTTTAAAAAAAAAAAAGGACACGTAAATTAATCAATTCAAAGGCAGTAAAGCACAGAATTGTATATTATAAAAGGGTGAGTTTTATGGTAAGTGAATTATATCTCAATTTTCCAAAAAGGTGATAAGGGCTGTGGAGAGAAATGAAGCAAGGGAGGGGTTGCAATTATAAGCAATCAGAGGAGGCCTCACTGAGTAGGTGACATTTCAGCAATGGTTGAAGGAAGCGAGGGAGAAAGCAGTAAATGTAGAAAGTGCTCCAAGCAGAGGCAACATCAAGTGCAAAGGAACTGAGGTGGGAACATACCTTCCTGCTCAGGGACTGTGAGGAGGCCAGTTGATGAAAGAAATGGGAAGGAAGAGATTAGTAGAAGAGATTAGGTACAAAGTGGGGGAGAGGTCTCCTGGGGGATTTCAGGGCATTGTTTACTCTGGGCAAGATGGAAGGCATTGGGAAGTTTTGAGTTCTGTAGACATGATCTGAAGTATATTTGTGTGTGAGTGAGTGATGAGGTGGGAGTGATAAAATCAGATTTGCATTTTAGATATCTCAGACTGAAATGGGAAGCATAGCTTTTGAGAGGAGTGAGAGGAGGTTGGGAGGCCAGTTAGGAGACTGAAGCACTGATTGAGGTGAGGTGCTGAGAGTATGAACCAGAACATCGGAAACAGTAACTAGACAAGGAAGACAGAGCCCCTTCTGGGGAAACCTGTGAAGGAATAATTTAAAAGGGTGAAAAAGAAGGGACTGTGGCTTGGTCCACCACTGGCCTTACCTATGCACCTTCCTTAGCGAGGTGAGACCCCAAGGTAGCTGGAACAGTTGGGAAGTTAGCTGTCAGTATAGCACCATGACACCCTGTGCTGCCCAGGACCTGTAGTGATTGGTTGGATGGGGATATTGGAAAGGGTCAGTTACTAAAGGAATGAGGATGGGATGTCTTTCTAACAGCGGGAGATGCTGAGCTGAGTTGTGTGTCCCCCTCACCCCTCACCTTCACCCCTTTCACAGACACATCTAACATGTCATTTGAGGAACTGTTGGAATTGCAGAGCCAACTGGGGACTAAGACATACAAACATTTGGTAGCTGGAAACAGCACTAAGAAGCAAGGTTCTAGACCACCTGTCCAAGGTGCATGTGTTGCAGATAAGCACAGGTGAGGAGCAAGGCCTGCCCCAGGAGTTGGAGGATACCTGGGACCTTGAGTAGGTGTCTGCTTTCTTAGGTGGCAGGTGGGAGGCCTTTGACCAAGATTGGAGTCCCCTTGACCTGTCCTTTAATTTCTTTATAGGCCTCTGGAAATGTCAGCCAAGGTCCGGGTGCCATTTTTGCGTCAAGTTGTCCCCATCAGTAAGAAGGTGAGAAAGAGCCAGGAAGTATTTTTTTCTGAAAGGAGACTGAACTGTTTTCTTATATTCTCTCTGTTCTCTTCAAAGGTAGCCCGGGACCCCCGCTTTGATGACTTGTCAGGGGAATATAATCCTGAAGTGTTTGACAAAACCTATCAATTCTTAAGTGACATCCGAGCCAAAGAGAAAGAGGTGTGCTGCGTGAGACTGGTTCATGGGGTCCGAGGGGTAGGAAACCAGGGCACAAGTTAGAGAGTCAGGTAGAGGGAACCAGGAGCATAGTGATAGGCAGATTTAATTCTCTCTAATTTGGTTCTTATATTCAAATCCTGGCTCATCAGTTTATTGGCTGACTATTGGCAAGTTACTTAACCTGGCTTTGCTGTAGTTTTCTAATCATAAAAAGAGAGTAATGCCAGGCTGGTGTGGCTCAGTGGTTGAGCGTCGACCCATGCACCAAGAGTTTGCCAGTTCGATTCCGGGTCAGGGCATATGCCCAGGTTGTGGGCCCAATCCCCAGTGGGGGGCATGCAGGAGGCGGCCAATCGATGTTCTCTCTCATCCATGTTTCTATTTCTCTCTCCCTCCCCCTTCCTCTCTCTCTAAAATCAATAAAGAAAAAAAATTTTTTTTTAAAAGAGAGATAGTAATAATTCCCATGTCACAGTGTTACTGAGTTAACATATGCGAACTTCTTAGAGTAATGCTTGGCACAGAATTTCAGCTAATGTTTACAGAATGCTGACCATAACATTCATTTCCCACTGTGGAGCTTGTGAAAAAGCAGTTGAAGAAGCACCGCTCAGGGCAGGAGCATGAGAAACTGCAGCAGCTGCTTCAGCGAATGGTGAGTAGGTAGGAATTATGGGTGGGTGGTAAAAGTAGTTCAAGGCAGGAGTTAATTCACAGTCCCTCCTATTCACCCATCTCACCTTTGCTCCTCAGGAGCAGCAAGAAATGGCACAGCAGGAACGAAAGCGACAGCAGGAGCTGCGCCTGGCTTTGAAGCAGGAACGGCGGGCTCAGGCCCAACAGGGCCATCGTCCATACTTCCTGAAGAAATGTGAGTGGGGCAAAACTGTTACAGACTAGTTAAAGGGACAGGGGGTCCATGAGCTCCCCAAGGAAGATGTGAAGGCTGGATCCCATGGTAAATTGGAGGAAAGTAGAGATATAGTTGGGAAGAGTTATAGTGTAACCATTCTTGTTTCCCTAATTAGATTATGGGCAGGGTGTCGCTTTTCTTTTTTTTAATGATACAACACGGGTGTGTGTGTGTGTGTGTGTGTGTGTGTGTGTGTGTGTGTGTGTGTGTGAATTGATTTTTTAGAGAGAGAGTGTGAAATATCAATTTGTTGTTTCACTAATTTTTGCGTTCATTGGTTGTTTCTTGTATGTGCCCTGGATAACCATCTAAAAAACAGCTACCCGGCCAGGGCAGAGTGTCTTTTTTTATTTCTATCCTACCCTACCACATATGCTGGGCGGGGCACATAGCAGCTCACAGTTGGTTGAATTGAGAAAGAAGGGAATAGTAGAAAAAGTCAGCTTGCTTACACACACTAAAGAACTCTAAACAAGTCATATATCCCAGCATAGTCGTTGAGAATTGTTGACTGGGGAATGGGAAAGAGCGGTGCTTGTGCTTTTGCTTACCAGCTTGTTTCCTCCCTGTCCTCTAGCTGAAGAGCGCCAGTTGGCCCTAGCTGAGAAGTTCAAGGAGCTGAAACGTAGCAAGAAGTTAGACAGCTTCTTGAGTCGAAAAAGACGCCGAAACGCAGGCAAGGACAGGAGACATCTCCCTTTGAACAAAGACTAATAAGGAACTGTCCTCAACTTTGCCACTGCCCCAGTGAGAAATGGATCTGTAGGGACAGACTTGGGCTAGGCCTGTTCTGGATCTTTCCCATTCAAGGACAAGGATCACAGCTGCCTTTGAACTATATTGGCTCAGAGATGACTAGAGGGTTCTTAAATAGCCCCAGAGCTGGACAAGAGCAGCTCAGCCTTCTGCCATGCCACACTGCCTCTGCTTGGATCTGATTCATCATGTCCTCGTGTCCTCCCATCCTTGCCTTAAACCAGTGATTCTGATATAGAATAAAAAGGGTCAGTGACCTTAAGGCTGGTGAAGGAATCTGTTGATAGCTCCCAAGACTGGGACTTTATGTAGGAGCCTGTTAATAAACGTTCTTGTCACTCATCTTTTTATTCTGTTTTTTTTGTGTGGGGTTTGTAGGCAGCCTAGAATTACTGTCTTAATGGGCCAGAACCTAAGGCTCCTACAGAGTGGCAAGTCAGATCAGAGGCTCCTATTTAAACCCAAAAGATGACGTGATCATTTAGAGTGAACCAATCCCACAACTCACCTACTTGGCTTTTGTTTTGGATGCAAGGGGAGGTAGGAGATGGACAAAAAGCTTCCCCAAAAATGTTAGCACAGCTGGCTCTCAATACTGTTTGGGTCTAGAATTCATACTACCCATGTGGACTGGAAAATCCTCAAGCTGAAGTTCAGTTTAAAATGGCCTCAGGTTGGTAGTGCCTCCAGGTACCCGGCAGAAGCAAATGCAGTTCTCTCTTGACTAAATCCAGGCCTCAAGGAATTCCTTAAGATAAAATTTCAAGGACGATGAGTTTACAATGAAACAGAAAGCACACCAGGAAATAAACCACCATGAGCAAGAGTCATTAGGAACAATAGGTAACAGAATCAGACCAGCAAAGACAGATGCTAAAAGTAAATACAAAGTATAAAATACCATATTTTTAAAGGAAAAGTATGATTCATGAAAATATCAAAAAGGACCAGATTGGTTTGATTAAACTAAAACTTTTAAAAATGAAAAATATGCCATACGAATTTAGGAACTTCATGGTTAAGCACCAAGTTGGGATAATGACCCAGAAGTTGATCTGAAGAAGTTACACAGATGGAGCACAGGTATACAAGGAAAAGAGGTTGGAAAAAATGAGATAGAATAAGAAGATGTGACATAAGAGTTCCAGGAGTAATTTTTTTTTTAAATCCTCACCTGAGGATATTTCTTTCCATTTATTTTCAGACAGAATGGAAGAGGAAGAGAGAGAGGAACATTGATGTGAGAGGGACACATCCATTGGTTGCCACCCCCCCTCCCCCCGCATGACCCAGACCAGGGCCAGGGACTGAACCACAATCGAGGTACGTGCCCTTGACCGGAATCGAACCCATGACTCTTTGGTCTGCGGGCCGACGCTCTTAACTGCTGAGCCAAACTGGCCAGGGCCAGAAGGAGTGAAGATTTTAAAGAGGCTGAGAGTTTTCTAGAATTGAAATTTATAAACCCTAAGAATCAGGAAGCTCAGGAAATTCCAAGCAGGATTGGAAAAAATATTACATAAATCATAAGAAATTAACAGGACATTAGGAAGACTAACATGTAAATAACAGCTCTAATGAAAAGGAAGAGCCCTGGCCGGTTTGGCTCAGCGGTTGGAGCGTCGGCCTGCGGTCCAGAGAGACCCGGGTTCGGTTCCCGCTAGGGGCACGTACCTTGGTTGCAGTTTGTCCCCAGTCCCGGTTGGGGTCGTGCGGGGGGCAGCCACTTGATGTGTTTCTTTCACATCGATGTTTCTCTACCTCTTTCTCTTCCTCTCTCTCTCTCCCACTCTATCTGAACAAAAAATGGAAAAATGTCCTCGGGTGAGGATTAAAAAAAAAAAGGAAGAGAGGCAGAATCAGAAACTAGGAGGTCTATTGCTTGGCTTGATGCTTCTAGGATGGGGTAAAAGGTGTTCTGATGCAGAAATGTGAAGCATACAATGCTCTGCCCCTGGTGGTTGTAGCAGAGGGCTGTAGCTATCAGGATGTTTGCCTTGCCCAGAGGGAGTGAGGGATCTAGTGCTGTAGGGTCCCCGATGACTTGTGCCAATACTACTTTAAAGCCAAAGAACAGGTTTTGGCTGATAAAAGCAGAAAAAGACCGTTGAACTATTAGGCTCCCAAAAAATGAGAAGGTTGGAGAGGAGCTCAAAAAAGTGTGTGTTCGGTGGGGGAGGAGGGCTGAGCAGTGAAAAGCACTCTAATAATTTTTTTTTTTTATCCTCACTCGAGGACATTTTTTCATTTTTTGTTCAGATAGAGTGGGGGAGAGAGAGAGAAACATCGATGTGAAAGTGACACATCAAGCGGCTGCCACCCGCACGACCAACCAGGGCCGGGGACAAACCGCAACCGAGGTACATGCCCTTAGCGGGAACCGAACCCGGGTCTCTCTGGACCGCAGGCCGACGCTCTAACCGCTGAGCCAAACCGGCCAGGGCGAAAAGCACTCTAAATTCTACCTTGGAACCAGACTGTTGTGAAGATGTCTGCTGCCACCAAAGGTACTCCCCACTCCCCTTCCTGCTTGGCTCTAAAGAAATTCCTGGCAGAGATATCTGATTAGTCAAGCCTTGGTCCCATGGCTGCAAGGGGATGTTGGGAAAGCAAGTATCTGATCTTTTATATGGTGGGCGGTGGGCTCTATCTTACATCTAGATTTATGGTGGGAGAGTTTCCAAGCATGAGAAGAGGGTTCAGATGAAAGGTTGTCAAGAAAAGGTATGTCCACTACAAGTTTGTATCGTCCCCCAAGCCTTCAAATTGCTACTTTTCCCTTCAAGATTGCAGAGGAGATATTCAGCTATGGATTTGTTTGGGTGGGGTGTTTTTTCATTTGTTGTTTTTGTTTTTTATTGGTAACAGACTTATTGAGATATAATTCACATATACCATACAATTTACCCATTTTAAAATGTACAATTCAATGGTTTTTAGTATATTCACAGAATCATGCAACCATCACTGATACAATCAACTTTGTAACATTTTCAACACCCCCTAAAGAAACCCCAGACCCTCTGTCACTTCTGATTTCTTCCCAGTTCCCCCAGCTCTAGGCAACTACTAAACCACTTTGTCTCTATTTTGGGACATTTCATATAAATGGAATCAATATGAGGTCCTTAGTGTGCAAACCAGCTGTAGGGATATAAGGAACTGAGGCCGAGGGGATGGTCTCACAGGAGGTCAGGGTAGCAAACTTCCAAGGTTTGTCCTCAGGGATGGAAAGTCCTGAGAGCAGACAAAGGCTCAGGTCTTCACTGGTGCTGGCGAGAGAAGGGCAAAGTCTGGACTGCTCACTGGATGGCTGAATTTGGGCAAACCAACCAGGCCAGAGTCTTGGGGTGGGGTTAGATTGTGTGCTAAGGACAGTGGGCAGCACAGGAGCTGGACTGCAGATGAGAACATGCAAAATTTTGGGGCCACAGATAGTGTGTTCTTCCCTTAAGAATTTCTGGAGACTCATCCATTGCAGATGGGCAGGTAAGTCCCCTGTGGGAGACTGAGGGGCAGGGTAACTGAGGATGAACAGGGGTTGAGGGAGTGCAGTGAGGAAGACTAGTGGTGTGGAGCTCAGCCCACGCAGGAGCCCAGGGGGCAGCAGCAGCACAGGGGTGGAAGGGGAGAAAGACCCATCTTGTTCCATAATTGCAGTGCATGCTGGCCTGGCTATTAGAGCCCAGGATGCTCTCTGGGTTTCTGGTGGGGAAGGACAGGCTCATAAAGGGCATGAAAAGGGCAAAAAGCTCTGGGCCCTAAAGGCTACCTTAAGAATGGGCATGGCCTGGACCAATACAAGAGAGTAGGCCATGATCTCTGGCACGAAGGTGGCCCACTGTAGCCCGAGCCTGCAGCCTGCTGCCGCCTATCTTCTGCCTCATGGAACAGTGTGGACCAACAGGATGGTTCTACTCAGAACCACCAACAGACAGCACCACAGGGCCACCCTACTTCAGGGCAAAGCAAGTACAGGCCCTCTGTGTCCACCCTGTTGGCCCTCTGGTTTATTGCCTCATCATGGGCCCCCTGATTCTCCCAAACCCTGACCTCTTTTTCCCTTACAGATTCTATTCCAAATCTCAGTCCTGGGTGGCACCCAGTTCTCTCTGTCTGACCTCTGTGCCCTCTCTCACCACCTGACTTACCCTTTCACCCAACTCCTTTCTTTTTTTTAATTTATTCCTCAGATAGAGTGGGAGGGAGGGAGAGAGAGAGACAGAGAGAAACATCGATGTGATAGAGCCACATCAACTGGTTGCTTCCCGCACCAGGGCCGGGGACGAACCGCAGCTGTGGTACGTGCCCTTGACCGGAATCGAACCCGCGACTCATTGGTTCATTGGTCCATTGGCTGACGCTCTAACCACTGACCCAAACCAGCCAGGGCAACAGCTCTTTTCTTCTGTAGCTTTTTACTAGTCACTTCTTGGCTGCAAAAACCATGGACTCAGGATGCCTTGGTCACTCCTTCACTCCCCACTAATGGCCCTGCCAAGAGGCAGAGTCCCACCCCTGGCACTGGGTCTCCTAGCCTGACCACCCTGCCTCACTGTGGGTGGTGCCAGGGGAGCCAATCACAGCGGCACAGGCCTGCCTACGGGGCTAGTTGGGGTCTGGCTTTGGTGACAGTGGGCAGCTCTGCACAGCCAGAAGGGGGGCAACGAGGAGGAGCTCGTGGGAGCTGCAGGGCCATCTAGGTCTGCTTCTAACTCAGGGCACACGTTCAGGCTCCTGGGTGTCTGCAAGGGTCTTTGATCTCACTTTCACTTTGTCAGCCTTACCTAGGGAAGGTGCACTCACTGCTTGGTGTGGTGGCCACTGGCAAAGTCTTCACCCTGTCAAATACTCCCACACCCGGTGCTCCTCAGAATCCCACAGTGACTGGTCCAATTCCACAAAGAGGGAAAATGGAGCCCTGCTTGATAATCTGCCCAAGTTACATGCCATCCAGTGTGTGGCAAGATGGTTGCATCTCCAGCATGCCAAGTGAAAGCAATTTTGACCACACATCCTCTGAGAGGGGCAGAGATCCATCCCTGTCCACTTAATCTCTTGCGAGAGGGGGGGTGCTAAGTTACACCCTGCTCCCTCCACCTTTCTCCCCATGCTGTCATCCTCACCCTAGGAGTGACTCCTGGCATGACATGAGACAGCCTCGGACCCAGAGGGCTCTTGTTCCCTTTTAGACAGCAAAGCCCCCCTCCTGCCCCTGCCAGATCCCAGCAGTCACTACACAGGCCACGTTCTCCAACTCCTGCATTTTATTTCTGCAGAAAGCCCCAGCCCTGCCTGGCCCTGATCCCATCTGCAGGGCTACCGAAAGGTGGAGAAGCTCTGGGTGACAGTGCAGGAGGCATAGGGCACACCCCGAGATCGAATCTGCAGGGTGTGGAAGGTGAGGGGTGGGTTGGGGCCTGAGGAGCCCGGGTTCAGGGACTCAGTGTGAGGCTCCATCACAGTCACAGGGACTGCATAAGACAGCATCTGGGGCCGGTCATCGTGGCGTCTCACCGTGCCCTTGCCCAAGAGGTGCAAGATGCAGGAGAGGACATCGGTACTGCTGCAGGCAGACCCCCTGCCAAGGCCACTGACCAAACTCCTGGGAGGACATGGGCCCTTCTGCCAAGCCTCCAGCACCTGGCACGGAGAAGGAAGGGGGAACAATAGGTCAGAGACACCCTGCTCACCCATCTAGCTTCCACTCCAAGCACAAGCTGCCAGGGCAGTAAGCTCTAAGGACACCAGGTGCACCCCAACCTCAATCCTCACACCTGCAGGCACCACAGTAAACAAGGCTTCAGATGTGGACCCACCTCCCTCTGTGGACTGTGCCCCCGACCCCAAGCGCCCTCACCCACTGCCCACCCCACCCACCAGACAGACGAGCTGGTCCACGTGCAGCCCCTCATCCCCGTGGGCCTTGAGGATGCGGAGGATGAGGCAGTTCAGAAGGTTCCGTCTCTTCTCCAGGCTCCGACCCTCTTCACCCTCAGCTTTCAGGTATGTCTGAGGCGGGATGAGCCACACGTTGCCCCTCCTTGGCCTGGGCTCCTCGCTGTCATCTCGAATCTTGAGCACACCTGAAATGAGCACTCGTCACACGTCACTCGGTGGGGCAGCCCCCAACCAGGCTGGCCTGGCTCAGGCCCCTCTGCTGTTAGTACATACCTCCTGGGACATCCTTTTGCTCGTGAAGGTCCAGGGGGCCTCTTGAAGAGGTAAGAAGCCCGATCGCCTGATTCAGCATGTCTGCAGAGAGCCCCGAGAGCGCCCGCAGACTCTCCACAGAGACCGCCTTAGAGAAGGGGAGGGAACATTCAGGGCTTCCCCAAGGGGTGGAGCGGAGAGGGTGGAGGGAAGGAGGACAGGAGTAAAAGTTTAGGAAGAAAGGGGAGAGAGAAGGGAGGAACAGACAGCGGGGCCACCTGCAGGTCGTTGAGATACAGCAGCAGCCACATCTGCACGGTGGACACATGCAGGGTCTGGTCCCCAAACTGCAGCTCGGCCCGGCCCAGCCACGTCCACTGCAGCTGCCGCTGTGGGCCCTGCTCCAGGGCAGGGTAGCTCTGACCTGAGAGGGATCAGGGAGGAGGAGGGAGACGAAGAGCAGGGAAAGAAGGGAGTCGGGCTGGTGAGGGTACTCCACTGGTTGAGTTTCGGCCCCACTAGTCTCTGCAGAGTGTGCGGCCCAGCGTTTGTGGACACTGGTTCCTGGCCTGAGCTCAGCCTTCTCTGCTGCCTCTCAGGCATCTGGGAGCCCACCGTGCGCCTAGCCCTGTACCAGGCAGGCTCTGATTAGTGCCTTTGAGGAGTTCCCCATTTTTCAGGGAGATAAAACCATGGAGGAAGGAAGGACAGGGGCTCCTCATCAACTGGAATATCCCTGAGAGAGAAGACAAGGTCTCCCCCATTAGTCTGGGACTCCGAGGGTAGGTCTGATTCTCTTCCCCCTCTTTGCGGCTGCGTAGCTCAGGATCAGCCCCGCTACCACTGAGGGAGACAGAGCCCTTTCTAGTGGCTTCAGGTGCCTCCTGCCTCCATCCTCCTCACCACCCACAAAGAGAGTCCAGGGTCTTATTTTAAGGACAGAAAAAGCAATAGTCTGGCGATCTGGTGCCTGATAGCCCCATCCTCCACCGCAAACCTAAACTCCTACCCTTTCTTCTCAAATCCACCCCATCAAGGATCCCAACCCCAGGATCCACCCCAACCCCAGCTTCTCCAGAACCCCAACCTCTTCCCAGCCCCCAGTTCCTTTTGCTCCGCTCCTCACTCTTGGTGTAGAAGTTGGAGTATCGGTTCAAAGTGCCCCTCAGGTAGGATGGCAGGCAGGTTCTGGGGTTCAGCGTGTGGCAGATGGAGGCAATGGGCCAGCAGCGTGACGACAAGACTAGCACAGACACTTCCGGCATTGCCCCTTCATAGTAGAGGTCCTCGGTCTCCTCCTCCCCCTCCCCCTCTTCTGCCACATCTGCAGCCACTGCGGCCCCGGCTTCCTCAGCTTCCTCTTTGCACTCTCTCTCATGCTCCTTGCCACTGGCCTCATGGCCCACCTGAAGAAGAAACACAGGGTTCCCAAAAGCCAGTGGGCCTCCTCTGGTCTGCTCCATGCTGCACTTCATTCCTGCCCTCCCATTTGCTAATCCCTTCCCTGGCACCCACCTGTATTTTCTTCTCTGTGTCCTCCAGCTTCAGGAGTTCCTGATCGAGCTGCTGGAGCTGGTAGACATGGAACTGGCGCTGCAGCTCCTCGGAGGTGCTCAGGCTCCGCAGCATCTGCTGGGGGAGGCGGTTGGGGAAGCAGGAACCGATCTGCTCCAGCACGGCCCCCTCCAGCCAGCTGGAGCCCAGGCTCAGGAGCCGGTCCGCCATGTAGTGCCTGCAGCACACACAGTCCAGGCCTGGCCTCAGTGTGGGCACTCGGCATGGCTTAGCCTCCAGCTCCAGGCCTCCAGGCAGGACCCGAAAGCTAGCCCTGCCCCTGTCATCCTGCCTCCCTCTACCTCCCACTCCCTAGGTCCACACTTACTGGTAGTAATGCTCAAAGGTGGTGGCTATTTCCAGGCCGGAGAAAATCAGGACGGTTTCCAGGCATCGCTGCAATTGTGCCAGCATCTCCATCCCCCGGGCCCCACCAATCCGGCTGCCCTGGATCCGTTGGTCAATGTGCCGGGCAAACTGCTCACTCACCTGGGCAGTGAGAGGAGCACAGGAAAACCATGAACGGTGAGTGGAGGAGGTGAGTGGGAGCAGTGAGGAGGGTCTGACATAGTAGATATGAATGGCTCAAAGCTTCATAAATTGGTCAACACTTTTATAAAACTGTTTTGTAAAGTCATTAACAATTGTGCAAATCAATATTAATAATTATGAAGTGTTTTTTCGTGTCGAGTATGTCTAAAAGTCAAACTAATGACAATAATTTATTTTTTAAAGTATTTTTTATTGATTTTTAGAGAGGAAGGGAGAGGGAGAGAGAAAGAGAGAAACATCGATGTGAGAGCGAAACATTGATCGGCTGCCTCCTGCACGTCCCCTACTGGGGATCGAGCCCATAACCTGGGCATGTGCCCCAACCAGGAACAGAACTGGTAATCTTTCCATGCACAAGACAATGTCACACCAGCCAGGACTAACAACAATAATTTAATGTGAGGAAATAAGTTATGTGCACAAAGATGGTCACATTGCAGCCTTATTGATGAAATAGAACCATCGGAAGCAACTCCGGTAGCTGCTGCCTCATGCTCCCACTCTACCATTCTCTGCTTACCAGGGAGCTGGTCACATTTTAGTTTCTTTATCATTTGCTTAACTCTGTGTCTGAACCACACCATGGCTGTCTTCAACTCTTATCACAGTGCCTGACACATTTCAGGTGCTTGTTCAATATTTATGGAATAATGGGAATGGAGGACTAAATTATAGTATATCCATTAGATGGAATTTATGCACAAAGAAAAAATGAAGGCAAATAGCAATACTAGAAAAGGCTTTTAATGTAAATGATCAAGGAAAACAGGATAAAGCAGTTTAGCTATTCATGAGTAAGTTGTTAGAGCATACATTCAAATAGGAGAAAGTATATCAAGATATATTAGAACAGCCTGGGCCGGTTTGGCTCAGCGGTTAGAGCGTCAGCCTGCGGTCCAGAGAGACCCGGGTTCGGTTCCCGCTAAGGGCATGTACTTCGGTTGCAGTTTGTCCCCGGCCCTGGTTGGTCGTGCGGGAGGCAGCCACTCGATGTGTCCCTTTCACATCGATGTTTCTCTCTCTCTCTCTTCCTCTCTCCCCCTCCCACTCTATCTGAACAGAAAATGGAAAAATGTCCTCGGGTGAGGATTAAAAAAAAAAAAATATATATATATATATATGAGAACAGCATGCTACAGGTCACTATTTGTTTTTTTTCTTTGAATTGAAAAAAATATTGCCCGGCCAGTGTGGCTCAATAGTTGAGCATCAACCCATGCACCAAGAGGTCGCCAGTTCGGTTCCCGGTCAGGGCACATGCCCAGGTTGTGGGCCCGATCCCCATTGGGGGGCATGCAGGAGGTGGCCAATCGATGTTCTCTCTCATTGATGTTTCTATCTCTCTCTCCCTCTCACTTCCTCTCTCTAATATCAATAAAGAAAAAAATAAAAATATGTTTATTGATTTAAGAGAGAGGAATGGGGGGGAGGGAGAGAGAGAGAGAGAGAGAGAGAGAGAGAGAGAGAGAGAGAGAGACATCAACCAGTTGCCTTCCACATGCTCCCCGACCGGAGATCAAACCCATAACGTGGGTATGTGCCCCGACCAGAAATCAAACCCGCGACCTTTCGGTCTATGCGATGACGCTCCAACCAACTGGGCCACACTAGCCAGGGCTTTTCTTTGATTTTTTGATAACATGGTTATACACCAATACATGGTGCTTGTTGAATGGGACTGGAAGGATGGGCCACTTTGAGGAGTTGGGGAAGGGAGAGTTTGTGGGACGAGGCCCAGGGCTAAGGTCCTCGAGGGCGGGAGGCTTACGTGGGCAGCTTTGAGGAAAGGGAGCTTCAGCAAGGCCCCAGCACAGCCGTTCTGCAGCGCCAACAAGAAGGGTGCCCGTGGTCCAAACAGCTCAGAGCTCGACTTCTGCAGATTATTAAAGTGCTCACAGTAGCGTGGCACAAAGTCATCATCCCGCCAGTGTGAGGTCAGAAAACTGTTCACCTGTGGGGAAGGGGCAGCAGCGTGAGGAGGCAACCCAACACACCACCACTGCAGTTCCACCCTCCCTCCCCGCACCCGCCCCTGCCCACCTGCTCCTCCACCGCTGCCTGCCAGCAGCGGGTGAGGTTTTTCATGATGCTGCTGGGAACCCCCTGGCTAGCCAGGGAACTCCAGTCGTGGCTTCTGTTTCTGCCCTCTGTGGAGACAGACGGAGGGGCAAAGGCAAGGTAGGGGCAGCCCTTCAGCTCCTGGCTCCCCATTCAAGGCTGAGTCCTGGGGCCTTTCCTGACATGTTGCCACCCCAAATGATGCTCCTCAGTGGGGGTGTGTACACGTGGAAGATGACGAGGCTGAGCACATAGGGAGGGGTAGGGTGAGGGGGGGCAGAAGCCGTAGTATGTGAGTGGGGACGCACAGGGCAATGCCCCTAACTGAGCTCCTGCCTGAATCCCCGGTACTCACTGGGCCGAGGAGCAGCTACCACCACAGTGGGCACCTCACAAGGCTCCACATGCACCAGCAGGTGGGTAAGGCGACGCACCCTCGAGGAGAAAGCTGCTGCACGGCTCTGAGGGTTGTGGGCAGCCTCCCGACACTCCAGGTACTGGTCCAGCAGCCAGCCCAGAGGGCTGATGCCATCCTCATCTAGAGGTCAGGAAAAAGAAGCCAAGAGAGGGCATGTCTCCAGGGCAGTGGGAGAAGCTAGCTGGGCTGGAGCGTGGAGAAAGAGTAACTAATGGGATGACACAGGGAAGGGAGGTAGCAAGGCTTCTCCTGACCTTATGGTGTTGGCTGGCACCTGAAAGACATGGGAAAGAGGTGGCCCCTGGGCTGTGAGAAGAGGGGCACTGGGGTTCCAAACAAACGCACATGTCCTCAAAGGGCCAAGAGCATAAACCAGGTGGCTCTAGGGCAGAGCAAGAGGCCAGTGAGTGGGGCCAAAAATGGGATGATAAAGGGGCCGGGGGTCGGACAGTTACCGGGCGAGGTGATGTTCTGCACCAGGGGGCTGACCAGGGCCTCCCAGCAGGTCTTGCCCAGCGCTTGGGCAGCTTCATCATCAGGGAGGAAGTGATCAGCAAAATTCTGCTCCTGGCGCAGAGCCCCATTGAGCCTGGGGAAGAGGATGGAGGAGGAATGTGTCAGGGGCTCGAGGCATAAGCGACCACAGTGTCCACCCAGACTAAGATTGCCAGCTCACCCCCAGTAACCAGACCAAATCCCCACTCGGTACCTGACAATTCCCCTAATGTTAACTGGCACATCGCATTCCCAGCCCACCAGAGAAATCTCATCTTTGTTCTTTCCTTCCCTCCCCAAATTGCAGAACACTCCAGCCCCTCCCCAAGCATGTTAACTCTCTTATGCCCTCCACAGAACCCGCCCAGCAGCCACCTGCGATAGTCTCACCTTCTGTGCACACACAGGCACACACACACGCTCGCACACACCTAGAACTCAGGTGCAGGAGGCTCCTGCGGTCCTCCGCTATGTCCTGGCTCCAGGCCTGCGCCCGAACCATGTAGAAGAGGCGTGTGTGACGACACAGCTGCTCCCGGAACACTGGCCAGAACGTAGGCTTGGGGCCCAGGACCTCCAACCCCCGAATGCGCGTGTCAATGCCGCCCTGCAAGGCGCACAGGCCTGTTTCACCTGGTGCAGTCCCCTCGGGGTGGGCTGGAGTCAGCCACACCCTCATGCTTCACTCCTGGAGCTGCCCACAGCCCAGGCTGGCGCTCTGGCCCAAGATCTACAACAGTTACAGGGCGCAGAGCCCCATGCCTGGGAGCCACACCTCACACCCCTCACTGCCCCACCTGCTGGCAGCGCTTTATGCGGATCTGGATGACGGGCCAGGAGCGGTTCAGATTCTCCAGGAGGATCACCCGGCTGGCGGAGGGCATCACGTTGACCTGGGGGAGGGCAGAGAGGGCTGTCACCTCCACCTGTGCGGATGAGAGTGCTGAGAGCACCAAGTCTGTTCTTGTCCCCTTTCTGTATCCCTCCATTCTCCAGCCCTGGGATGTGTGGGGTCCTGATGAAAGGGTGCTAATGCCACCCTCACTGTTCAGGGCTTGATGCCACCACATAGGCACGGGGATAAAGGACTCTACTTTCTATGGGGTGCAAGACAGGGAAGAATGTAGGAGTCTGGGCAGGAGGGTTGATCCTGTGAGGGGTGGTCTAATGGCACAAGGGTCCCCTACCGAGTTGAGTTCGGTGTTAAGAGAGCTGGTGCTGTCGCCCCCAAACACCACCACCCTGGCCGGCATGTAGCTCGAGTCTTCACCAGCCACCAGCAGAGTCAGCTGCCTGGGAGCAGGGAAGAGGAGCCAGTTGGAACTGGAATCAGTCATATCCTTGTAGACAGAGCCGAGGAGACCCTTTGGTCACGTTCATGGGGGTGGTGCATCCCCAAAGACAAGGAAATCGTGAGAAAGTGTAGGTGTGGCCAAGCCCATGCATGGAGATGTCACCTGATGAGGACGCCCTGGTGCATGTGCACGGTGATGTAGTGGGAGCCGGTGCTGCCATTGGACTCCCAGTAGGTCTTGGGGTTGCGGTCCGTCAGCTTGCTGGCCCGGTGCGGGTTGGAGGACACCTCCACCTTCTCCCAGCACTTGTCCTCCTTCACTTCCACACTGGAGCCTGGAGCAGTGGGAAGGGGTGATGGTCACAGCCTGGTAGGTGTGGAGGGAAAACAGATGTAGGTGTGGGGACCTGGAGTAATGTGGAGACAGGCACGAACCCTGGCACAGATATCTGAGGAACACGTCAAAGAAGGGGATGTTGATGGGTTGGTGGGTTCGTCTGTGGTCTTCGATCTGGCCCAGCACCATCTGCAGCCAGAACATGAGAGAGAAGGGGCACAAGGAGGAGGGAGGGACACAGAGAAACACAAAAACACGTATGGAGAAAGACCCATAACACTGGCAGAGTAAGTCCAGGTAGGGCAGAGGCACAGAGAATAGATGCCCCCAGGTTTACTAGACTCACCTGCCTTTTCTAGCTTCAGAAACACACCCCCCTGCCTTCCACTGCTCGGGTTTCATATTCTTACCCAGCTGTCAACCCACAAGCTCCCCTTGTCCTTCCTCCTGACCTGGATACAGCCTCCCAAGATGTTGGTGGTGAGTTTCCTGTAGAGGTGGGCATGCTTCTCACACTTGAACACCATGTCCCGCAGCTCCTGAGCCAGATCCAGCTTCCCCAGGTGCTTTTCCAGGGCCTTGGAGATGGCATCTCGGGCTCCCAGCTGATTCAGCACCACGGCATAGTCCCTGCTCACTGAGGCCAGTTGGTGCAGGAAGAAGATCAGTTCCTGGAGCACCTAGGGTGGGGCCATGGGAAGTGAATGAAGGGGACAAGGCACAGGCCACAAGGGCATCTGCAGCAGTGTTTACAATACACCCACTGTGGCTCGGTGCTGGGGCTACTGCAGTGAACAAGACAGAGTGAGGAAGCAGAGACAGGGATGGGGAAGACATGAGGGCTGGATGGAGCGAGAGAACTAAAGACAAACGGAAATAGACAAGACAGAAGATGCCCTGCCCCCCTGGGGTTCTCGACTCCTGAGTATGTTTGCAATAGGTGCAGAGAGTACCCTAGCTTGTTTCTTTTCAGGCCCAGCTCTCCCAAGAACCAACTGTGGGGCTGCATTTTGAGATCCTCAGGCACTAAGCAGACACCTGCTGGCAGGGAGGGGGCCAAGAGGGACCAGATGTGTGTGTGTACACAGTAAGTCCATCTCAGAAACTAAAATCTGGGTGACAGCCAAAGGTGTATACTATAGACAGCCACTGCCACCATGGCCCTAGTTCTCTGACCCCTTACCAAGCCTTCTGTGTCCAGGACGTCTTTGTGGCAGGGGACTCTGGGATGTGATGGTCCCCTCTGCCTTCTTTATCCCCTTATCCCCCACAGGCCCACCCAAGTGGGAGACACTGAGGCTCTTAATGTAATACAGACATAACCTTTTGTGTAAAAATGGAGATGGTGCCCTAGCTGGGTAGCTCAGTTGGTTAGAGTGTCATCCCGATAAGCTAAGGTTGTGGGTTCGATCCCTGGTCAGTGCTCATACAAGAATCAACCAATGAATGCATAAATGAGTGGAGCAACAAATTGATGTTTCTCTCTCTCTCTCCCTTCCTTGCTCTCTCTCAAATAAATTGAAAAAAAAAAAAAGAAACCCTGGCCAGGTAGCTCAGTTGGTTAGAGCGTCATCCTCCTACACCAAGGTTGTGGGTTTGAGTCCTGGTCAGGGCCTATATAAGAAATGAGTGCATGAACAAGTGGAACAACAAATCGATGTTTCTCTTTCTCTAAAATCAATAAAAAAAACTTTTTAAAGGAGATGGCAAATAAGATCATACATTTGGGTTTGTTTATATTTGCATAAGGAAACACAGGAAAGATAGATAAATTAATACAAGTGGTTACTGCTCCTTAGTGGTGTGGGGGCGGGGGCACTGGGAAAACAGGGATTCAGGTGAGAGTGAGAACTCTGTGTATACCTTGTTATATCATTTTGCTTTGTGAACTATGTAAATGTATTACCTATTTAAAAAAAATAAAATTCAATTTTAAAAACAAAACCCTCAAAAAAACAAAAAAAAAAACAAAACCCAAACCAAGGACACAATGTTCCACTGTGCCCTTCAGAGCCCCACCCAGGAGTTCTGCCTTCAGCATCCCCCCAGAGCAGGGCAGGGGTACCTCTCGGTCAGTGTCTGGGGACCGCAGGCAGGCCATGCAGGCGTCCATGGCCTCGTGCCAGGGGAGTAGCAGCGCCTCAGGGAAGTCCACCAGCCGCATCAGGATTCTGGGGAGCAGAGGTGGGAGGAGAGATGTGTTGCAAGCCTCGGAGACCCCTCTGCCCACCCCACCTCTCACCACGCCATCACCTCAGAACAGCCAGGTGCAGGGCCTTGTTGGCCGCTGGAGTGTCAAGGCTCCGCATCAGCAAGAGGAAGGGCTGGGGCTGCCGCTGCAGCAGAAGCAGAGACTTGACCTCACTCTCCTGGGTCCCCTCTGAGCTGAGGGCTTGCTCCAGATCCAGGACAATTTTCCCAGCTGGCCCATAACCCTCCACCAGACGCCGCAGGGGACTGCTGGGGCTCTGCATTAGGGGTTCTTTTGCTACAGGACGAGGGAAGTCACAAGGGTTGGCTACCGTTATTGATGTGAAAGATCAGAAAAGGATAGATTCCTAACTCTCATAACTCTCAATCCTGTTCATAATTTCCCCTAAAAATGTTTTTGATTTGTTTTATCTCCCTAAAAGTTAGATTTTGTGATCTCATAAAATCTCATAATGTACTTATAAAACAGCTTCATGACAAATTTTATATTTTATATTCTTAAAATTGTAAAGAAGCTTCCTGTTTACAAAAAGCAGAACATTGCCCGGCCAGTGTGGCTCAGTGGTTGAGTGTCGACCCATGCACCAAGAGGTTGCCAGTTCGATTCCCGGTCAGGGCACATGCCCAGGTTGTGGGCCTGATCCCCAGTGGGGGGCATGCAGGAGGTGGCCAATCGATGTTCTCTCTCATTGATGTTTCTATCTCTCTCTCCCTCTCCCTTCCTCTCTCTCTAAAATCAATAAAGAAAAAAAAAAAAAAAAAAAAGCAGAGCGTTTCCCTGTATCTACAAGCATGCAATAATCTGCTTTTCTCTGCACTAGGAAAAATTAAATGTGGAAGGTGGACTTTTTAAGACTTTAAATGCTCTCAATTTTCTACCTTTACATATTCCTTCATTCTGTGGAGGGAGCACAATGTCTGCTTCTCTCATTCATTGCTCATCTCTAAGTTTCAGTTTCTCTCCAAGATGCCATCTCTTCCAGACAAGATTGCAAAAAAATCAGCACAGACCTCTCTCCTGGGTTCATGCCCTCCTAAGAAGCCACTCTGTCTGTTTGGTGTCCCTACCTTCCTCTCTGGCTGCATCTGCTGATTCCTGAGGCTGGGCCTGGGCTTCCAGCAGGGATGGGTAAGCCAGCTGCCCTGCCAGGGCCTCGGGTGCATATTTCCTGTAGACACGGCAGTTGAGCAGGTCCCTGAGAGCACTGTCATCGAGTCGCTGTGGCAGAGCCAGCAGCAGGTCCTGGGCCAACTCTATAGGCACGGCCAACTCAGCCAGGATCTCGTCATCCAGAATCTGCCATTGGGGAGAAGCTCTCACTGCAGGCAGCCCGGCCAGCGCAGAGACTCCAAGGGTACTTGGTAGGGGTGGGGGTCTCTGCCTATGCCTTCTCCATCCTGAATCTCTCCTGGCTGGCAGCTGGCCCCCCCAAACAGCTCGCCAACACCTCTGAAAAATTTTAGATGCCCCCCCTGCAGCCCCTTACACTATCAACCTCCACATCCCACCCGAAGCCTTCCAAATGCTCTATCACAATCTAGCCCCTGCAGTGGAGCCCCCCAACTTCTGTGTGCCTCTGGGCCAGCTCTACCTCCCCATTCAGGTTCTCCTGGAGGATCTGGAGAACCTCCTGATGGTCAGGTCCATCCAGCTTCTTGATGAAGAAGAGGAGCTCCCACCACTCAGCCTGAGTCAGGTGTTCACTCTCCTCTGTGTCTTCGTCCTCAGGCAGCACGTAGGGCACGGCATAGAGCTCTGTCATGGGCTTCCATCGCCAGGAGGGCAGGGCTGGGGAAATGGGTCATAGGGCACAAGGATGTCACTGCCCACCCAGCCAGACCACTGCTCCTGTGCTCAAAGCTTACTCCACCTTCCTCTTTGGGCTCACCTACACCCTGGACTCCATTGACCACTGCCCCTTGGTACTCATCAGCCTCAACCATGTCTTCCATGTCTTCCTGAAAACCCAGAATCTCCAGCATGTGCCAGTGTACCCAATAGGTGCGGCCAGTTGATTCCCACAGCACCTGGAAGACATGGGGGAAAAAAGAGAGGAAAGGGGAATAGAGAGCTCACGTAACGACTGGCTGTGGCCCAATGATGAGGACATACAGCTCTCAGATGACCCCTGGCCAGGTTTAGAAAAACCTCCAGATAGCAGAACACTGGCATAGGGAGAACCAGGACACACACACAGGAAACTTTCCCCTACTGGCACTGGCTCTCCCTCTCCTCTCACCTATCCTTGATGGCTTATGCCCCACACTTCCTCCTGGCCTCAAACACCCTGTCTCCTTGACCCTAATCTTTGGGAAGTCTTGCTGTATCAGTTTCTTCCTGGGAGTCTTCCTGACCTCATAGCCTCCTAAACCCAGATTTTCTCAGCTCTCCAAATGGTCCCCCTTCTCAATAGAACCCCCTTTGACCATTTCAATTCCCTTGGGGGTTTTCTCCTTGGGTGGCCTGCCAGAGGCCCCTGCATGGAAATCCCAGCTATGCAACACCCAAAAAGATTCCCAACAGTGTCCCACCGCCATGCGCTGGCTCACCTGCACAGGGGGCACGCCATTGTTGCTCTGCCGGAACTCGCCCTCGTCCCCAGCACTGACCTCCTCGTAATCATCCAGCATCCGCACTCGCATCCCCGGCTGCAGTGTATCCCGCACATACAAGGCATAGGTATTGCCACTTGTGAACTCAGAGCGAGGGCGAAACCGCCTTGACCTCCTGAGGGAGGGCTGGGCCTGAGTGGATGGCAGCCCTAGGCTTGCATCTGCCAGCTGGGGCTGGAAGATGGAACAGGAGGACCGAGCTGAGGGCCCCTGTCTGCTCGAGGCCCAGTCCCAGCGCATAGCCTGCACCAGCTCTGAGATCAGGGTGCCCATGGCCATGCTGAATTCCAGCTCCAGCCGACCCCTCTCCCTACTCAACTCCTCGGGAGCAGAGCTGTTCTGGGCTCCTGGTTCTGCAGTACTGTCATTCAGCTGATCCAGGAGGGAGGTGACATGCAAATAGCGCTTCACCAGGGAGAAGAGCAGCCTTCCTGGGACCTGTAGGACACAACCTTTGGCTTATGTTCACTTTGTCCCAGCTTTAGCCCCTCTCTCCACACCGTTCTCTATGGACAGGTATAAAGGTCTGGTCCCTAGATCTTCATAGCTCCACCTCAATGCCCCTGACAGAATACCTGTGGCAGCTGAATGCCCTCGAAAGACATGGGGTGTTCAGAGAGTGTGGCCTGTGCAAACAGAGCCAGTAGAGCACAACGGCTGTCAAAATCCAGGTGTTTCTCAATGGCCTCTTGCTGGCTCAGTGACAGAAGGATCTGGGTCCGGGTCCCTGTAACCCACATCCCAATCAGTAACTGCTCCCTAACCTCAACCTTCCCAGG
Source organism: Tadarida brasiliensis (assembly GCA_030848825.1). NCBI lineage: Eukaryota > Metazoa > Chordata > Mammalia > Chiroptera > Molossidae > Tadarida > Tadarida brasiliensis. The sequence continues at coordinate 16,205,660 of CM061262.1, forward strand.
CAACTCTCCTAACCCTCCCTACTCCCTCAGTCCAACCCTTTTCCCACCACACACTAGGAATGACATTTGCTGATTTGCTTCATATATATATCCTGCAAGAGTCTAGTCTTCCTTTGCATAGAAAGCCAATTAACTTGAGGTTCTTGGGGAATCAGTCTTTCTTTCCTCTTTCTGCAGAGGTGCCCACACCTACCTCCTCACCTCCTTTTCTTCCAACTCTGAGAGAAAAAGCAACAGATCACTTATGTACTGATGAGGTCAAAGGCTCCTGCTACAGCATCCTGTGAGGCCCTAAACTGATCCAGCCCCTCTCCAGCTCTCCCTTCCTCCCCACACTGCTCCTCACCAGCATCATGGGAGGCCAGGGCTTGTATCATCCGGCCCGCGCTCCAGCGAACCTGATAATCGGGACTACTCAACATGTGCATGAGCAAGTCCAGGACCCTTGGGTCTTTGAAGACCCCAGTGAGGGGCTCAATGCTGGCATAGGCGCTGAGCACGTGGACAGTGTGAAGCAGAGGAGCAGGAGGGATGGTGCCTACACACTCCTCCAGTTGCCGAAGGGCCCTCTGAATCAGAGACTTCACATCGGTTTCCATCTCCCCCAGCACAGATTTGTCCAAGGTCCCAGCCTCCCTTGCAGTCTCCTGGGAAGGCCAGATAACTTGGCCATCCTCGCCCAGCATCTTGTGGCAGTTGGCATAGATCTCGTCATTGGACATCCACAGCAGGATGTGCTCAGCCTTGCAGTCCACTTGGTTAGAGCCCTCTTCCCCGTCCTCCCCGCGCCTGAGGATGAGCCAGCGGATCTGGTACTCGGGATGCCCATCATGGCCCACTCGCTGGCGGATCAGCTCATCAGGATAGGCATGCAAGCCGGGCCCCAAGGGCACTCTGAATTCCCTGTAGCGGAGTTCCCCCACCATCCTGGCACCTGGGACAAACAAGGAAAGAGAGCAGGTAAGCGAGAGTGAGAGGGGAGGGCAGGAAATCAAGGACATCCAGGAGAGGGGAAGCACATGTGGTACCAGCTGTTGGGCAGGGTGGGTAAAGCAGGGCCCAGGAGTTGCCTGCTGCAGGCTGGGTGGGGCCAGGCCTAAGCAGAGAAACACTGGGGTGCTTATTATGAGAGAACACAAAATTTGGGGCTAAAAGGGGGGCCTAAGGCCCTGCAGCCTAGAGTGGGTTGGTTTGGAGCAGTGGTAAGGGGAGTGGAGGCTGGGCACCCTTAGAGTTACAAGGGAATCCCAAGGCCCTAGGAGACAGGTGGAGGCAGCCCTGGGAAGGGGGTATGTGCAGCCCAGAGCCGGGTATGTTGCGTGGGGGCTGGGGAGCGACACCGGAGTGTGATGTAAAGTGGTGCTAGCTCCAATGCTTGAAGCACAGGAGCGTGAGTCGCAAAGGAAACAGAACTGGTGGTGGAGTAGGGCGCAAGGCGTGATGGGCTCGGAAGAGGGGCTGGTGAGCTGCAGGGACCATGACTGGAGGCACTGGAGCAGCAAAGCTGATGGGGCCCACGAGAAGCACGGGACAAAATGCAGAGGAGACCCGGTGCATGAGGGAGGCGAGGCTTGGTGGACCAGGGTGGCAGACCTGAGAAGCCGGGGGCTGGGGAGGGAGGGGGCACGCGACAAGGTGGGGGTGGGTGGCTGGGCAGGATAAACCAGAATCCCGAGGCACAGTGGAACAGGGGGACGCGAGATTGGGTACGGAGTAAGGCTCGGTGGGCTAGTGGGGGAAGGAAAACCCAGGGTAGGGGCAGGCCACCTCAGAAGTAGATGGGGGTCCTGGCGCGAGGCCTGTCCTTTGCTGAGCTAGGGCCGCAGCGCAGACGATGGCGGCGACGCTGGCTGGCTGGCGGAGATTTGGGCCCGGCCTGGGCCCCGCAAGGGGGTCGAGGTGGAGAGGCGGGAGGGGGCGTGCCTCCGCAGGACAAGCGTGGCGTTTGAGCAGGGGGCGTGGCGTGCAAGGACGGAGCCAAGGGCCAGGCCAGTCACCGCCACTGCCAGCGTGCGCTCAGTTCCGCAGCGGCTGAGGCGGGGCGGGGCAGGTCCCAGCCCATGGTGCCACTCCCCCAGCTCTGGGGGCTCTGCCACCCGCCCAGAGCCTGGGCTTATTTCCGCTGCACCCAGCGGAAAGCTAGGGGCCCTGGGAGAGCACTGGGGCGGAGCCCTGGTTGCCACCTTGGCGATGCGCAGCACCTCCTCCTCTGTGCCGCCCTTTCCTCTTCCTTTTCGTCCTTCCTCCTGCCACCGGAAGTACCTTCCCAGTTTCCCCAAGTTATAACTGTATAAGACCTTGGAGGTCATTTATTACTCCCTCCTCCATTACCTACGAAGGAACTGACAGAAGAAGGACGGCTGGAAACGAGAGAGTTGTAGCCATAGTCTTTGCTCCATATTGTCCTTCCCGATCTCCTCCCCACACATTTGTTTGCTCTTGTGGTTCCCCAGGTCCAGTATGTACCATCTCCCCTCCCAAAACACCAGTAACAGATAAAAATGGGGGTCATTTTATTAGAGTCCAGGGATATCAGCTTTGGGCAGCAGCTGAGGGTAGCTTCACATAACTCTTCATTGGGGGCAGTGGCCGAATCTTTCGGCCAGCCCAGCCCCCCTTTCGGTGCCACAGCCCGCTGGAAGGCCTCTTGCCCAGCCAGCGGTTCCGCCCAGCCTTGCCAATGACCCGTTTGTTATGATTGACGTTGGATACTCGGCCTACTGTTGCTATGCACGTTTCCAGCACCTGACAGAGAAAGCAGATGGAAGAGAATGCACTGTGGGGATAAAGAGCCTGACAATGTTGAGGTCAGGACTCTTGGGAAGGTTCTTACACTCAATGAGAGAAGAGAGGACAGGGGAAAAGCACAACATAACAACCTGCGTGCAGGTCCTAAAGGAGTTGAAAACAAAAGACAGTTTTCTGCCCTGGCCGGTTTGGCTCAGCAGTTAGAGAGCTGGCCCGAGGACCAAGGAGTCTCAGGTTCGATTCCGGTCAAGGGCACATACCTGGGTTGCGGTTCGACCCGGGCCCTGGTCGGGTTATGCGGGAGGCAACCAGTCGATATGATAGATTGATGTTTCTCTCTGTCTCTCTCTCCCTCCCTCCCACTCTATCTAATGATAAATAGAAAAATATCCTTGGGTGAGGAATTAAAAAAAAAAAAAGACACTCTTCTCTATTGCATCATGATCCCAGCCTGACTAAGCATTCCTAGTCATGCTGCAGAAAAGAACAGACCCAGCTCAGGGCAGTTCCTAACATAAAACACCTGGGATCTATGTAGACCAGGAAAAGTACATTCCAAAAATTCCTCCTTTGCTGATCCCTCCCACCTGTACCCACACACACCTGCATCTGCCTCTTAGAGGGCAGCTGGATGATAGCTGTCCCATTCACCTTCCGTAGTAGCACACCGCACGTCCCTGGGGAAGGGAGAAGCAGCTTTGCCACCCTCCACAAAGGAAGAGGTAGGGGGCAGACTTACAGGGGCCACCCCCCAGACACTGCCCTTGCTTTGCCCTTTAGGAGCATACACACTGGAATGGGATGCATGCAATGTTTTAAGTCAAAACATAAGCAACTCTTCATTCTCATTTTCCTTTTTTTTTTCTTCTTTTTCTCTGCCAGTGGATCAGATGTAGGCTCATGGTTCAGAGAATTGTGACCTTGGGTACCACGTGGCCTTCCAAATTGTAAGAACCCCCAAGCAGCTACTTTCTTCATACCTGCAGCTCGGATATACTGGGCCCCCCGGCCTGGCTCACTCTCCACATTGTTGATGAGGGTCCCCACAGGCAAGGCCCCAAGAGGATGTGCATCCCCTTCCCGAGGAGCAACTAAAAGACAAAATTTCATCAGCATCAGAACCCTTGCGGCCTCCCAGCCCACATACATCCGGTGGCCATCTCTCACCTGCCATTCGGCCTATGTGGTCAGAGTTCAGGATTATATCTCCTGCCTGCATATTTTCTGTGGCAACGATCCAGCGTTTCCGGCTGCCTCCAGCAACCAGAGCTATGTCTGCTGACCTGTTCAGGGTGAACAACAGGTGAGCAAACCATCTAGGCAGCCCCACATCTTCTGAAAAGCCACAGAGCAGTCATTCATTCATGCCATCATCACCCCACATCCTGAACTTGCCTACAGGGATCATAGCGGACATGGATGACCTTCTCTTCAAAAGGTCCTGGCTTGGTTTCCTGCTCTGGCCGGAACCGAAGAAAGTCAATCATGCGATAACGTTGCTTGTGGCCTCCGCCAATACCATGCACTCGGATTCGGCCTGTGATCAGGACAGTGAGGGGACATAACTCTGGTCAGATGAACAGGCCTGTCCTGGGCAGAGAACAGTGTTTCTAAACATTATGACTCAAGCAGAAAATCATAAAAAATTTTCACAGCACAATGGGGTAAATGGGGAAACACTTACATGGACCTTGGTAAAAACATAATTATAAAATCATTAAAATTGTATAAAACTTCCAGATAAATTCTCTACAAATTACTAAATTCAGTAAGTTTACTGAGGGCCAGGTAAATAGTGCCCAATTTCAAATGTTACCAATTTTTGAAGGGTGTGAAGAAAAATGTCATGAAACTTGCTGTGTATGCCCAGTTTTCTTCAATTATGTAGATTGTCTTTAGGAGCACAGATCACTTGTCTGTTGCTTTGTATTCTACTCTTGTTGTTATACACATACTACATGTAGAAGGAACCCAATAGGTGTGTTTTAATTACATTCTGGTGTCTGTATCAATATACAGAACTAGGATCCTACCATGTTGTTTCCCTTTACTGTTTAAATCCTCTTGCCCTTGCTCCCACCTGTGTGGTCTCGGCCCCCAGACTTCCTCATCTTCAATGGTACGGTGGTGTACTTGGTACGACTTTTCCAGGACACAAACTTGGCACTAAGGGCCACAGAGGTAAGGAATGGGCGGCAGGGGAGCAACATCGAGGCAGAGGGCAGCTGGAGGAGGGTATTGTTTGTCACCTAGAGATAAACATAAATTTCTTTCACTTCAAAGCTAACTGAAGGAAAAGCATCAAAGAGCCAAGAGAGAAGGCAGAGACCAAGCTTAGCTTGTAGCCCACTTCCTTCTGGAAGTGTCCCATTCACAGTTTGCACAAATTCCAGTGTGGAATGTTTATCCAGGTGTATGTGTTGATTACCTCTCCTCATTTGATCCTTTCACCACTGAAGTATTTCTATAATGGAATGTTCTCTCCTTGGTGTGTCTACTAAATCTGGCTCAATTCTCCTTCTCCAGGAAACTCTTTCTTCCCTAAATAACTCCCTTCTCCAGAGCTGGTAACTTCTACATATCCATGTACCATCATCAGCACCAGTGCCTTTTGCCCATTTACATTATGTTTCTGGGAGTTTTTCAGATACTAATAGAGAGTCGTTTCCTTGTTGGTAGTCCCAGAATTTCACAGAGTGGGTTTTGAATTTTAAGTATGCATCTGCCAAACTTTACCAGGAGAGGTCCAGAGTGACTTACAACTTCTCTTTTCTGTGATTCACAAATCGCCCGCTAGGGACCTTGTGTTACTTCACCTTAGGCTCCTATTCTTGGTATTTTGCCCTGCATTCTCTAATCTCATCCTTAATGGTTATAATACCCATTATTATATAATCTCAGGCTTTGAAGCCTGACTGCCTAGCTCAAATGGCTTGTGTATGACCTTAAATTACTTATCAGTTTTCTCATATAAAGAAATGGGAATAGCCCAGTGTGGCTCAGTGGTTGAGCGTGGACCCATGCACCAAGAGGTGGCCAGTTCCATTCTCTGTCAGGGCACATGCCCAGGTTGTGGGCCCGATCCTCAGTGGGGGGCATGTGGGAGGCGGCCAATCCATATTCTCTCTCATGGATGTTTCTATCTCTCTCTCTCTCCCTCTCCCTTCCTCTCTCTCTAAAATCAGTGAAGAAAGAAAGAAAAAAAAAGGGAATAATAATATAAGGTACAACTACCTTGCAGAATGGTTGAAAAGAGTTCACTTATTTAAAACCTCTATTACGTATGCCTGGCTTATGATAGGCACCCAATATATGTCTATTATTGAAACCTGTACAACCGGCTATACGTAAAGCACTTTCACCTTCAATATCTCGTCTGAGGAATCCGGCGGCCCTGTGTGATAGCAACACTTATGGAGAAGGAAGCTGATTAGAGTGACTTATCCAAGGTCATGGGTCGGCGTGACTAGGGACCAGACTCGCATTCCCGCCTCCCATGCCCGGTGTGCCTTCTCCGGCGGCCCGAACGGAAACAGCCTCATTCCCGGTAAGGGAGGTTACCTGCGCGGCCGGGAGCATGCTCGGGCCAGGGGCGGCGGCAGCCGGGGGCGCCAGACTCAGAGAGCCCAGAGCACGGGTCAGGGCACGCAGAGCCATGAGGGCGGCCAGGCTCCGCCGGGCTCTTACGCTATCATTACTTTTAGCCAGGCAGCCTGGCGCTCCGGGATGACTTTCAAGACACCCCGCGCCGTCGCTCCCTCATGACGTACAGGAGGCGGAAGATGAACCCGAGAGCAAGCTGTACACACACCTCCTTTCGTGCCTGCGCGTGGCCAGAGCCAATCCTCTGGCGGCTCTTAGGTCGCGTGACTGGGGAGCAGGCCCCACCCCTCAGAGCCGTCAAAACAATTGCCTCCAGAGGCAGCCATGATGAATTTAAAGGGGCAGTACCGGCAAGGGCGCAGCGAGATCGACAGACAGCTGGTGAGTCTTTGAGAGTAACTCTGGAGCTGAGGGTTGAGGTCCCGCTACCTCTTATTCCCGCACTCTCGGACAGATAACAAACCCCCGCCGACTGACCTCACACATCTCCAGATTCAAAAACTCCGCCCCCCGTGTTTCTTCCCGCCCCTCAGGGTCCAGACAGACCGACAGACACTCGGCCTGCCCCGCCCCCTGCGCTATTAACTGACTCATTGACCTCGGGATTGTAGGGCCGCTGAGTCCTCACCTCTGACGCGCACCTCGGTCGTCCACCTGCACCTCCCCCGTCGCCCCTGCCCACCTCGCTCTGTCCCCACCCGGGGCCCCAGGGCAGGTCGACAGCCTGGGGCACTCCAACCGCATTCCAAAGCCCGGGAGAACACCTCCCCGCCCCGCGTTTCCCTGTGACCCCGCAGCCGCTCAGCAGACCTGCCATTCTTCCCTGCATCATCAGGCACCTTAAGGTGACTCTGTCAGAGCCTGTTAGCAGGTGGTCATAACAGAGACAAAGCCATGGAAGGGACTGAGCCCGGAGTGACCAGGTCTTGCTCCTTACTCTTAACCAGACACGCCCCTTCCCGCAAATCTCACTCCTTTCTTGGGAGAAAATAGCTCCCCAGGCTTGGGGTGAGAGGTTGGCTCGGGGAAGGAGGAGGGACACTGGTCGTCTTTGAAGACCTGCAGGCAGAGGGAGGGAGGGTGTTTGTCCTGGGTGGGGCTCTGTGCCAGGTCCTCTGGGTGGCTGTGAAGTGGTGAGAAGGGGCGAAAATGCTGGACTTCTGGACTTTGGGCAGGGCAGATCCTTCTGAGGTCCTGGCTGCTGAACAGGGTTTCTTCCGGGCTCTGGCTTGAATGCCACAGGCTAGGGCTGTGCTCTGTAAACAGGTAAGAGAACTTCAAAGATGAGAAACAAGGCCCTTTTGAAGAAGTAGGAAGACAGCCTGAGACCTGAAGGGTGAGAAATATAGGTTGAAAGCTAGTGGGGAAAGAGTTAGGGCGATCAGATTTGGAGATGCTGGTCTTAGCTCCGTGGGTGATGCAGACTGAAGCCCTTGAGCCTTTTGGAGCCCTCGCATCTGGGTCCTGCGATGAAGGCTCCTGTTTTCTTCTTTTCTCTCTTCTCCCTGATTTAACTTTGAAACTTATTCCTTCCCTTTTCCCAAAACCTCTGCACTATTTTCTGCATATTCTCCTGTACGCTTTAACCCTGTTCCCTTTGCAACTCTCCCCAAACACCCTCTGTGTTCCTTGTAGTGTGTTTCTCATCTCCTGATTCCTTTTCCTAACCCAAGCTCTCTCTCCAGTTCCTTTTCTGTTTTGGTCCTAAATTCTAAATCCCTCTACTAGTTCTCAGGACCTTTGTTCCTTTTCTATTCTTTTTTAGTTTAAGTTACTTCCTCTCCCTCTCTCTTTCCCACAACCTTAAGCATTGTGTTTTTAGTGTTGTAGGCTCCCTCCCCACTGGTCACTCTCTCCAATTAAAACACACACAGGGTCACCCATACTCTCTCTCATCTCACTCACTCTCTTTTTAAATATGTTTTATTGATTTTTTTTTTATCCTCACCCGAGGAAATTTTTTTTTGCATTTATCTTCAGATAGAGCGGAAGGGAGAGAGGGAGGAAGAGAGAGAGAGAAACATCGACGTGAGAGACACATCGACTGGTTGCCACCCACACGACCCCAACCAGGGCCAGGGACAAACTGCAACCGAGGTACGTGCCCTTAGCGGGAACCGAACCCGGGACTCTCTGGTCCGTGGGCTGACTCTAACCGCTGAGCCAAACTGGGCAGGGCTAATTTTTTTTTTTAGAGAAAGAGGAAGGGAGAGGGAGAGTTAGAAACATTGATTGGTTGCCTCCTGTACGCCTCCTACTGGAGATCGAGCCCAAAACCTGGGCATGTGCCCTGACCTGGAATTGAATTGGCTACCTCTTGGTCCACGGGTTGATGGTCAACCACTGAGCCACATTGGCTGGGCCTCTTCTCTCTCATCTCTTAACTTGGATCCTCACCACCCTGTAACCAAGGTGCTCAGCCTCTCTTTGTTATTTTTACCTCACTTGAGCTCTGTTGTTTTTCTAGCCCAGGCAAGGTCCTCCAGGCCAGGATGTCGGGCCTGGTGTTGGGGCAGCGGGATGAATCTTCAGGGCACCGGCTCAGCCAGGAGGAGATCCTGGGAAGCACTCGGCTGGTGAGCCAAGGGCTGGAGGCCCTACACAGTGAACACCAGGCTGTACTGCAAAGCCTGTCCCAAACCATTGAGTGTCTGCAGCAGGGAGGCCATGAAGAAGGACTGGTGCATGAAAAGGCCCGGCAGCTGCGCCATTCCATGGAAAACATTGAGCTGGGGCTGAGTGAGGCCCAGGTGAGAAGGAGGACATGGTGCCAAGTAACCCATGGAGGAGCAGTTGTCTGATTGGAGGTTTTGGGTCACTTGGGATCCCCTTGTCCTAGATGCTTACATTCATTCATTCAGTAAATATGTATTAAGCTCCTGCTGTGTGCCAGGCACTACTCTTCTGGGCACTGGAGACATACCACTGAATACAACACTCAAAAATCCTTGCCATCTTAGAGCTTATGTCTAGCTAGGGGAGGCAAACAATACACAAATAAATTAGTAAATGATTCCGTATGCCAGAGTAATTGCTAAGGATAAAGGAATAAAAATAAATCAAAGAAGGGAATTAGGAAATATGGAGAGAGCATATGATTTTAGACAGAGTGGTCAAAAAAAGGCTTCACTGAAATGGTGATGTTTGAGCAAAGGTTTGAGGATGAAGGACTGAGTCATGCAATAAATGGGCAAATGCATCCTAAGCAGAGTGGACAGCAAGTGCAAAGGCCCTGAACCAGAACCTTCCCAATGAGTTCAGTGAGGGGCCAGTGTGGGGCCAGTGTGGTTCCAATAGAGTGAATGAGGAGAAGCAAAATAGAAAATGAAATTCAGAGGTAATGGGGTTGGGGAGAAGGGGACAGATGATGTGGAACTTGTAGGTCATCATAAGGACGAGGAGAAGAGTGACGTGTTCTAACTTAACATTTTAAAAGGATCATCTGGCTGCTGGGTTGAGAATAGACTCTAAGCGAATAAGGGCAGAAACAGGGAGGCCAGTGAGGAGGCTATTGTAATAATCCAGGTAGGAATTGATGGTGGCTTGCCCAGGGTGATGACTATAGAGGTGGTGAGAAATTGGATTCAGGGTGTATTTTGAAGGTAGAGCCATTGCTCCCCAACCCCACTTCTTGGCTCCTGCTAGTCTTGCCGCCTCCCAGTAGGCTCCTCTCCTGCCTATCCCCGAGCACTCCTAGCCAGCGTCTGGTACTCATAGGATGTGCCCATCTAGGTAATGCTGGCTTTGGCCAGCCACCTGAGCACAGTAGAGTCGGAGAAACAGAAACTGCGGGCTCAGGTACGGCGGCTGTGCCAGGAGAACCAGTGGCTCCGGGACGAGCTGGCGGGTACCCAGCAGCGGCTACAGCGCAGCGAGCAGGCTGTGGCTCAGCTGGAGGAGGAAAAGAAGCACCTGGAGTTCTTGGGGCAGTTACGGCAGTATGACGAGGATGGGCACACCACGGTAAGCGTGTACAGGCGAGGCTGGCGGGGATGGGGTGGGGTGGGGGTGGGGGTGCTGATAGCTGGGAGTCACCACAAACACGGGGCCATTGCTGCATCATCTGCAGGGGGCAGCAGTGCTGCCCAGCCTGCCCCACCTAGCAGAATTCAGGTCCTGACCCTAACTCCAGAGACAGCAAGGGGGAAAGAATATTCACGCATTCAGTCAACATTTAACTAAATGACAATCACATATGCCAGGCACTGTGCACTCCACTGGGGATGCAACAGTGAACAAAGCAGACCAGACAGAGTTCCTGCTCTCCCCAATTACAGATTTGTGCGGGGGTGGGGGTTGCGGGGGGGTGGAGTAGATAAGCACCAGGACAGTTCCAATCCGGAATCCTAAATGCTACAATTAAGGCAAGCATAACCCAGTTGAGCAAGGACCTCCTAAAATTTGCTCTCAAAATGTATGAAATTTGCCCGGCTGGTGTGGCTCAGTAGACTGAGCATTGTCTCACCGACTGAGAGGTCCTGGTTCCATTCCTGGTCAGGGCACATGCCTGGGGTTGCCAGCTCAATCCCCAGTAGGGGGCGTGCAGGAGGCAGCTGGTCGATGTTTCTCACATCAATGTTTCTATCTCTCCCTTTCTCTCTAAAAAGTCAATGAAAACATATTTTAAAAAAATAAATGTATGAAATTTAATCCTCACTCAACAGGCATTTATATATCTTTATGCCTCACACAGTTTTCAAGAAGATGTGTATAGGGGACATGTAAAGAACTAGAAAAGAGAGTTCCTGTTTTTTTTAAGCTTATAATGTAGCTGTAGGACAAGACTTAACACATGAGAACATGTGTAACAACACAAAGCAGCAAGTGCTCAGTGCTGGATGAGTGGTTCAGTCAGTGCGGGAGGAATTGCAAGGAGATAGGTTCCTGGGGACTGGAATGATCTGAAAAAGAGTCACAGAGGAGGCAAGGTACAGGGATGGTAAGATTTAGGTTGGATTTTTTTTTTTTTTTTTTTTTTTTTATCTTCATCCGAGGACACTTTTTCATTTTTTGCCCAGACAGAGTAGGAGGGAGAGAGAGGAAGAGAGAGAGAGAGAAACATCGACGTGGAAGGGCCACATCGAGTGGCCACCACCCACACAACCAACCAGGGCCAGGGACAAACTGCAACCGAGGTACATACCCTCAGCGGGAACCGAACCTGGGTCTCTCCGGACCGCAGGCCAACGCTCTAACCGCTGAGCCAAACCGGCCAGGGCAGGTTGGATTTTTTAAAAACATTTTTATTGATTTTTAGAGAGAAAGGAAGGGAGAGGGAGAAAGAGATAGAAACATCGATGAGAGAGAGAATCATCTATCAGCTGCCTCCTGCACACCCCCTACTGGGGATTGAGCCTGCAACCTGGGCATGTGCCCTGACTGGGAATCGAACCAGTGACCTCTTAGTGCATAGAGAGAGCATATGATTTTAGACAGGGTGGTCAAAAAAAGGCTTCACTGAGCCACACCTGCTGGGCTTAGGTTGGATTTTTAAATTTAAATGGTTAGGAGTTCAGATGGATTTTGAGGGATGATGAGGGAAAGGGAGGAGCTTTCTAATTTGGGGGGATGGGGGGTATCACTGATAAGGCTCCAGGGCTGGAAAGCTGGTCTATTCCAGGGAAAGTGGGATGATGGCCCTGGCCAGTTTGGTTCAGCAGTTGGAGCATAGGCCCGTGGACCAGAGAGACCTGGGTTCGGTTCCCGCTAAGGGCACGTACCTTGGTTGCAGTTTGTCCCCGGCCCCGGTTGGGGTCGTGTGGGGTGGCAGCCAGTCGGTGTGTCTCTCTCACATCGATGTTTCTCTCTCTCTTCTTCCCTCTTTCCCTCCTGCTCTATATGAAAATAAATGCAAAAATGTCCTCCGGTGAGGATAAAAAAATAAAAAAAAGAAAAGAAAGTGGGATGATGTGCATGGGACACATTGGCGAAGCTGGGCAGGAAGGTTAGAGGTGTTTGTACAGGGCTGCAATACCTTGTGGGCCCTGCAAATTTTCCTAGTATGGAAGTTGGTTAGATAGTGAGGGTTGGGCAGCATTAGCAGTGGCAGATGATGGGCACAAGGCTGAGGTAGACACTCTGGGTACGTGTCAGTAAGATCAGACACACTCCCTGCCCTCAGGACAGACAGGACAGACATATAATCAATGTAAGTACATAGGGCTATAATTACAAGAGTTGAGGGGGCGAGAGGTGGGGCTGGAGAATGAGGGTGCTTAGGAGGGAAGCTCTGAATGTGAAGGAAGGGAAAGTCATGAGATTTGCAAACGAGTGGCCTGAGCTTGGCGAGACAAATGCTGGCTTTCCCGGGGGCAGGGACATGAACAAAGTTCTTCTCCTGGCCCCCACCTGTCAGGAATTTCATGGTTCAGAGGGGCCCTGAAGAGGTTACTGGGAATATCTTTGCCCAGATATGCTGCTGCTTTCTTTCTAGGAGGAGAAGGAAGGCGATGCCACCAAGGACTCCCTGGATGACCTCTTCCCAAATGAGGAGGAGGAAGACCCAAGCAATGGCTGTGAGTTTGTCTCTGGAGTGGGAGGGTGAAGAGGGTCAGCAGGAGCCTGGTCCAGCTGTGCCCCCTCCCCCAGCCCCCATACACAGGTTTTCTACTTCTTTTGGAGATGGGGCAGAGACTGGCTAGTACTTTGATTTCCTCAGCCTCCCCATCATTTCTTATTCGTCATTGTTTATTGAATACTTGATATGTGCCAGGTACAGCACTAGGGGTACTGAGGTGAGAACGACAGAGTCCTGCCAATAAAGAGTTCACAGTTGAGTAGGAGAATGAATGACCCTGGAGTGGAAGAACATGAGCTCCTTAAGGGAAATAACCAGGTCTTTCTTATCTTTGTATCTCTGGCACAGCCCCTTGCTCATACTTAATAAATAAATGTTTGTTGAGTGAATGAATTACTGGATGAAAAAATGGGACTGTGAAGGGCACAGGTTCAAGGGAGTGGGCAAAAGAATAGCAGTTAAGGCAGGTCTCCAGACAGAGAGCCCGGTGGGGGGCAGGTGCAGGCATGGAATAAGATATGGAGTTGGGGTGAGGAGGGCAGGTAGCAAAGGAGAGAGGAAGAGTTCCCTGAGGAAGTCTGCTGTTCATTTTCTGGGATGGTTTAGTGTCACGTGGCCAGGGCACCCAACACAGCGGATATGAGATCCCAGCGAGACTCAGGACTCTGCACAACTTGGTGATCCAGTATGCAGCCCAGGGTCGCTATGAGGTGGCCGTGCCGCTCTGTAAGCAGGCACTGGAGGACCTGGAGCGCACATCTGGCCGTGGCCACCCAGATGTTGCGACCATGCTCAACATCCTTGCTTTGGTGTATCGGTGAGTACTGCCCTTCTTCTGGCCACAAATTTGCCTCCAGATTCCCACCTTGATCCATCTTTGGCTCCCATTCCTTCTCTCCACTGGATACCTCTTCTGCCTGCTGGGCCTCCCAGGTATATGCCACTTGGAGGCTTTCTCCTGTGCCAGAACGCTCATTCTCTCCATACCTTAGCCCTTGATCTCAGAGAATACTCATCTCTCAGGCTCTTTGCTTTTTCTAGTCTTTCTTCTGGGGAGGGTCTCTTTCTCTGTCTCTTGTGTCCAATAACTTGTGGCCTCCTCCTGACATGGTGGAGTTTTGCATCCAGTATGGGTGTGTTAGTGAACCCCTCTCACTGCTCACACTGGGCTTCGTGTCTCCTCATGGTGGGTCCAATCCCTAAATGTATCTATTATCCCAAAGAAAGGAGGGAAGGAGATGGCTTGGGGGCAGAGTTCAGGGTAAGCCCTTAATACTTTTGTCCTCTTCCAGGGACCAGAATAAGTATAAGGAAGCTGCCCACCTGCTGAATGATGCCCTCAGTATCCGGGAGAGCACCTTGGGCCGCGACCACCCTGCGGTCAGTATTCCTTGCCCTCCTTCTCCCATGCTCTTTTGGCCTCTCTTAGCCTGTCCATCTGCTGCCCTCAGCTCAGTCACTAGGGATGCTCAGGAAGACGGGAGGACTCCTTTCTTCCAGGCCCTGTCCACTGATCCCAGCGGTTCTCAACTCTGAGACCCAAATGACTCCTTTTTTTTTTTTTTTTAATGTTTTTATTGATTTTAGAGAGAGAAGAAGGGAGAGGGAGGAGAGAGAGAGAAACATCTATGTGAGAGAGAAACATCCATTGGCTGCCTCCTACACACCCGCTACTGGGGATTGAGCCCCCAACCTGGGCATGTGTCCTGACCTGGAATTGAATTGGCGACCTTTTGGTGCATGGAATGATGCTCAACCAACTGAGCCACACCACCCAGGGCCAAATGACTCCTTCTTATAATGAATATTTTCCAGAAACTTAATTCATAGATTATATAATCTACACATATAATTTTGAAAACATTGAATGATACTCTATTAATATACAAGTAAAACAAGGAAAGTAATTTATAATAAAATAACATACACAATATATTATAGTAAAATAAAAATATAATCTAATGCCCTGGCCAGTTTGGCTCAGTGATTAGAGCATCGGCCCGCGGACCAGAGAGTCCCGGGTTTGGTTCCTGCTAAGAGCACGTACCTTGGTTGCAGTTTGTCCCTGGCCCTGGTTGGGGTCGTGTGGGTGGCAACCAGTGGATGTCTCTCTCTCACATTAATGTTTCTCTCTCTTCCTCCCTCTCTCCCTCCTGCTCTATCTGAAGATAAACGCAAAAATGTCCTCGGGTGAGGATAAAAAATATGTATATATATATATATATATATATATATATATATATATATATATATGTGTGTGTGTGTATATATATATATATAATCTAACAGTTATAGTATTGAATACAACTATGCTAAAATATATACTATAGTAGTCTGATATATAGTGAATAACTTTAAATTTAGAAGGGGTGAGACCAGGAAACCATTTTATATAAGAAATATTTAAAAATGACAGAGCAGAAAGATTGGTGGATACGAAATTAAAATGCATTGTTAGAATAAGTAACAACAGATTTACTTATATATGATAAGAGAGAGAAATAAGGGTAGCATGCTAAGATAAATGATAGGTTGTCAAAGTGGAGAAAATAAGAAATAAGATATTTCTGAAATGAACTAACTATGAAAATAATTCCCTATGTTATGACATGTGATAGGCAGGGATGATGTACCTTAGATAACATAACTCCTGTCTTGATATCCCACCAAGTGTCAAAGCTTACATTCAGTATTTATTTATTTATTTATTTATTTATTTTGTTGTTATTGTTAATCCTCACCCAAGGATATTTTTTCATTTATTTTTATTTTTTAGATGGAGTACAAGGGAGGGAGGGAGGGAGAGAGAGAGAGAGAAACATTGATATGAGAGAGACACATTGATTGGTTGCCTTCCACACAACCCCAACCAGGGCCGGGGATTGAACCTGCAACCGAGGTACGTGCCCTTGACCTGGAATCTAACCCCAACCCTTTGGTCCATGGACTAATGCTCTAACCACTGAGCAAAACTGGCCAGGGCACATTCAGTATTTAAATATCAGGTAGGACATTCAAAATTTGGCAGCGCTATCCCACACATGCAGAACATCTGTAGCTTCCTTTCCTCCTAAAAAGTAATAGTGCCCCCAATTTTCATGGCAATTGAAAAAACTAACAAAAAAACCCACCTTCAGAAATGTCAAAAAAATGCCCCTAGGGGGCGATACCACCCCCATGGAGAACCCTGAGCTGTCCAGTTCAGCAATTTCCCTTCCCCTGACTCTGGTTAGGGTGGCAGAGTCCATTTCTCTTGGGGTTGTGCAGCGTGGCGGAGGACCTCCAACTCTCAAGGTCTTGGAAAGCACCAGCATCTGAGGGGACTGCTGTCTTCCTAGGTGGCTGCCACACTCAACAATCTGGCTGTGCTCTATGGCAAAAGGGGAAAATACAAGGAGGCAGAGCCGCTGTGCCAGCGGGCACTGGAGATCCGAGAAAAGGTGCCCACATCCTCTCCCCATTCTTCCCTGCTGCTGTGACCCCTTCTCTACTATCTCTCTTCTGGTCTACCCTCTCTCCTCACTTGTTTTTTTCTTACCTCCCTGTCTCTTCCTTGTCTTCTCTTCTGTCATTCCCTTTCCCCTGTTCCCTGCAGGTGCATGCATGTGCACACGTGCACACACGGACACACATGATTACAGCCACCTGTCACTCCTTTGCTCCCCTTTAGGTCCTGGGCACCAACCACCCAGATGTGGCAAAGCAGCTGAACAACCTGGCCCTGTTGTGCCAAAACCAGGGCAAGTATGAGGCTGTGGAACGCTATTACCAGCGGGCACTGACCATCTATGAGGGGCAGCTGGGGCCGGACAACCCTAATGTAGCCCGGACCAAGAACAACCTGGTAAAGGAGGAGGGGGCAAAGTGGGTGGAAGGAGGGGAGGGGACAGCTTCATAGTCTGGTCACTAACACCATTGCCTTTGTGCCACCTCCAGGGCTGCCTTTGGGGCTGAGGGATCTGCTTCATGGGAGGGCAGACGTTCCATAGTTCTATAGCCTCTTGGGAGTGGAGTGGGAACACTCTTGACTCTGTAGCTAGAAAAGGAGGTGTGAGGAGGATCTCTGGGGAAAGTCATAAAGAGACCAAGAAGTGGATGTCCCTGAGCCTGGCTGAGATCTGATCTCCATCTCTTCCTCTTGCATTTTTGCCTTCCTGCCCCCAGGCTTCCTGTTACCTGAAACAGGGCAAATATGTGGAGGCTGAGACACTCTACAAAGAGATCCTGACCCGCGCCCATGTGCAGGAGTTTGGGTCTGTGGATGGTGAGTGGTGAGGGTCTTGGGGGGAGCTATAGAGGGGCATAGAAATGCAGACCAAAGGTGGGGGGTTAGGCCACAGGGGCTCCCAGAGGGAGCCAGATCCCTTTAGTCCAATCCTGTGGGCCTTGGGTTCTGGCTCCCCCTGTATTGTCCAGCTCAATTCTCTGACCTCACCACACCATCCCATGTATTGCCCCCAGATAACCACAAGCCCATCTGGATGCATGCAGAGGAGCGGGAGGAAATGAGCAAAGTGAGTGGGGGGAGCCCAGCCTGGGGAGCCTGAGGCTACCAGGGCCTCTGTCTTACTCTTTGCACGAGTCCAGTTCTTCACTCCCCAGCCAAACACCAGCCCCAGATGCACGGTGCCTTCCCCAACCCAGCCTGCATCCTAGCCCAGCTTCAGCTTGTACCCCAGCATCTGTACCCACATCTCTGGCTTCTCCTCCCCCTCTGCCCTCCTGCAGACCCGGCACCGTGAGGGCAGCACACCCTATGCTGAGTATGGAGGCTGGTACAAGGCCTGCAAAGTGAGCAGGTAAGCTACAGTGAGAAGGTGGCTTGACCTCTGATGCCCTCCATTCAAGTCCTGATCCTGGTGTCCTGGATCCTTTTGACCTTTCCTTGGCCTTAGCTTTGCTCCCTCCTTCTCCTGTTTCTTTTTAGAATCCATCCTCATTTCCTTCCCTGGTCTCACCCCCCACAGCCCTACAGTGAACACCACTCTGAAAAACCTAGGAGCTCTGTACAGGCGCCAGGGAAAGTTGGAGGCAGCTGAGACCCTGGAGGAATGTGCTTTGCGTTCCCGGAAACAGGTCAGAGACTGGGAGGGGAAGGGTATTCAGAAGGTAGTGCCCTAGGGACAGGACCACTGAGGCTTCTTCTGTGTCTCCGAAGAATAAGAGAGACTGAAGAGGATGTCCTAGAGAGGAAGGTGAGACACCCTTGTGGTTGTGGTTGTTTTTAAGTGTGTTCTTACCCCCACCTGCCCTTTGTGGTCAGCACTCCAAGTTCACTAAATGAGATTATGCCCTTTCACAATTTGAAGAATCTATTAAAGAGGGGCATGGCTGGTATGGATGAGGGAGTTGAGGTTGAGGGGAGGCCAATGTCAGAGTTTCTCAAATTGTGGATGTTAGCTCATATGTGGGTCATGAATCAATTCAATATGGGCCATGGCTAAAAATATATATGCATCTATATGTAGGAATGCATTGTGAATAGAAAAGATGGGTATTGTTCCAGTGTGTGTGTACTGGGACATCACAAGGAAAAATGTCTTCTTGTGGCTGATGGCGAATAAAGGTTTGAACGCCCCATCCTGAAGAGTAAGGAATGGGAAGTCCCAGCTTCTTCCTCTTTCTTCCAGGGCACTGACCCTGTCAGCCAGACCAAGGTGGCTGAGCTGCTTGGGGAGGGTGACAGTGGAAGGACCTCCCAGGAGGGTCCTGGGAGCAGCGTGAAGTATGAGGGAGGTGAAGATGCCTCTGTGGCTGTGGAGTGGTCAGGGGTAAGTCTGATGGTTGCTCCTTGATCTCTCCTGCCCTCTCCTGCTGGGGTTAGTGAGAGGCTCTGAGCCTGTCCATGAAGGATATGAGAACATGTCCCCACTCCTGTTCAGTCAGCCCCTCCCTCTCAGAGGTATGTCTGCCAGCCAGCTAGTGACAGGGCTCTGGTCTTCATTCACTGGGCTTTTGAGGGAAGGGGGATGTGTTCACAATAAATGGCAGGATTAGACTCAGAAGCCAGTCTGCATGGGGTCCCCTTAGCTTCTGTTCCCCATCCCTCTCCACCAGGATGGCAGTGGCACCCTGCAGAGGAGTGGCTCTCTGGGCAAGATCCGGGAAGTGCTTCGTAGAAGCAGCGAACTCCTGGTGAGGAAGCTCCAGGGGACCGAACCTCGGTCTTCCAGGTACACAGTGAGACTGAGATATGGCAAAGCAGGCAAGTACCCCCTGGCCTCCAAATCCTCTCGGTCCCTCACCTCTGGAGGAGAAGTGTCTTGGAGAGAATCTTGGAGGAGGTCAATGGGGTGTCCATGGAGAGAGAATTCAGGAAAAATGGGTGTCCCAGTGGAGGGGTGAAAGACACCTGAGGAGATGCTATTTACCCATGAAGATAAGAGAATGTGTGTGTAGGGGGGTGGGGATGTTGGGGAGGCAGTGACTTGATTTCTTGTGGCAGGCCCACAGCTTTAGGAACACTCAAGAGGAAGAGAAGAGGCCTCAATTCTTTCTTTTCCATTGTAGCACCAACATGAAGCGGGCAGCCTCTTTAAACTATCTGAACCAGCCCAGTGCAGCACCCCTCCAGGTGAGAGCAGTCCTGGTGAGCTTACTGGTGGGTGAGAAAGGCCAGCCATAGAGCAAGCCCAGGGGGAATTAGGGAAGCGGGAGAGTCATCTGGGATGAAGGCTCTGGCTAAGGAATCAGGCAGACAGCTTGGTGATGGTGGTGGTGACTAGGAAGGGACAGTTTTAGGCCAGAGATAGTAGCAAATAAATTAATCAGGAGGGGAACAGGAATCGATGTTCTCTAAACTGGCATTTTGGAATTCGTAATAATTCAAGAAAGATTTGGGGATTCTAATTGCTCTTCCTCCTGTAGTCACCATACACCTTACCTTGAAGACTCAGTAATCAGTAGTGAAGAAGAAGGGAAAAAGCAAAAAGTATTCAATCATCTCCATTTGAAAAAACAGTAATAACATTCTAACCACTTGTATCAACACATTCAAAGTATATGCCAATATTCATGTGGCTCTTCCAGGTATTTTCTCCACCAGACTGTGGTCTTCTGGAAAATCCTAGCAAAGCCTCCGAGCTTGGAGTTGAGGTTATAGGTTCCATCCTAGGTGGACAGTCTTCAGGAGCCTGAGGCCCCTGGGCTGATGGCATATGTTGTCTGTTTCAGGTCTCCAGAGGCCTCAGTGCCAGCACTATGGACCTCTCTTCAAGAAGCTGACATTCAACCCACCCCCCAGGTCTGCTGGGTCCCCCCACAGCCCTCACAGCATTCCCTTTTGCTCCTGGCTCTTCCAACCCCATGGTGGGACAGTGAAGGGGGAGCAGGTAACCAGAAGATTGCTGCTGCCCTTAGGGTCTCGGCTCCCTCCTCAGGAATCCCCCTCAAGAAGGACCCTCAGGACATCCTCTCCTCACCCTGTGGTCCTCTAGAGTAGCTAGCTCTGAGGCTCCCAGGGCAAGGAGCAGGTATGCACCTCAGAAACGCAGCCTGCTAATGGCTTTTCTGTCAGAAGGTTTGGGGCTGGCCCAGCAAGCTGCCTTGCCCTGGCCTCTCTTGTTCCCTCTGCTGCCTCACTTCAGGTCCATGTATTTCACTTTTCTTAAATAAAAGAATCAGGTAACCATTCTGCCATTCGAGCCCTGATTGAAGTGGGTAGGAAGCAAGGGTTTTGTTGGGGCCCTTCACAGAAGGGTGAGGGGCAATGATGGATGGGGCAACAGGAGGAGTGTTGATTCTTGGATCTCTCCTCTCTTCCTTCCCCTGTTCGTATCCTCTCCAGCAGGGCCTGCAGGAAGGCATCTGGGGGATGGGGGAGGAGGCCCACAACCCAAGGAGAAGGTGCTGTGGACTGGGTTGTCAGGGACATGTGGTGGCCATGTGGCAGGACCCTGGAGTCCTGGCGCCACTGCTCCCGGGCTGTGAGGCCCTCTGTGGCTGCCCCTCCTCCTCCCAGCTGCTTGGGGGAAGGGAGGTCTAAGCAGGCCTGGGGGGCCCTCCGGAGCCAGAGGGGAAGGAGGCACTCACTATCCATCCCCTCTCAGCATATCCTGGAGGCCTGAGCAGCAGCTGGGGCCCATCTTCTAAAGCTTGACTCCTCCTGACCCGCCTCCTACACCCCTTGCTGCTTTCACAACAAAGAAAGAATGTGGGGGTGGTGGCGCTGGGGTGGGGGGGTGCCTGGAACAAGGGCTGTGCGGGGCCTCCCCACAGCTGGAGACTTGGCCATGCCCTGACACAGCCCAGACTGCCTGGAGATGGACTTGGGATGAATTTGTCAGTTTAACAGCCTTCAGTCTGGCACTCTGAGCCCAGTTAGTTTCTACCTTTGGGTTCAAGTTGGTCCAGAGCTAAATAAACCAGATCCCAGCCATGCACTGGTCCCTCACTTCTCCAGGCTACATCTCTCCTGGGGCTACACAGTATCTCCAGGCCACCTTGCTTGGGGGACACCAAGGACAGCCTTCTGTTCTAGGTCTCCCTAAGGTTTTCAGGTTGCAAAGTTCTCTCACCCGGAGACTTTGGGGAAATTGTTGGTTTGAGTCCCCAGGAAGGCCAGAACTGATCATCCTCCCCAGGGGCCACGGAGTCACAAATGTCACTTTGGTTCCCCTGAGTCCCTGCTGATTAAGCGGTTGGCACAGCCTACCTCCTCCTACCTCGCTTAGGTCCCCGGCACTTCCCCGGGCCTCCTTCTGTCCCGGATCCATCTCCAGACCCCTCCCCCAACTGCGAGCTCCTCCCCGCCGCGGCGGGGAGGGGGCGTCGAGGGGGCGGGGCGCCGCGAGGCGGCCGGCGGGGAGGGGGCGTCGTGGGGCGGGGCTTGGCGACGGCGGCGGCGGTGGCGCGCGAGGACTCGGAGGTACCGGGCGCGCGCGGCTCCGGCTAGGGACGCCTGAGGCTCCGGCTGCTGCAGCGGCGCCCGCGCTTCGGTGCGCTCGGCCTCCTGGGCCCGCCGCGGAGCGCAGTCCGCGCGTCCGCCGTGCGCCCGCCCGCTGCCTTCCCCGATCCCGCAGTGATGGGAGCTGCGCGGGGAGCCCCGAGCAGCCCCCGCCGGCTGCCTCTGCTCAGCGTCCTGCTGCTGCCGCTGCTGGGCGGTGAGTCCCGGCGAGCCGGGGGAGCGGGGCTGGGGGAGCGCGGGAGCCTCGCTGGCACGAGGGGGCACCCGGGAAGTGGGTTTGGGCGGCTGGAGCGGAGAAGACACCCCGGAGGGGTGGAGAGACTGTGGTGGGGGTGCAAGGTCCCGGCGGCTGGGAGGTGGCCAAGCCCTCAGCGGACTCGGTCGGTTGGGGACCCTCTGCCACCCACGCCCACGAAGTCGCGTTTCCAGCTCCACAGAGTTTTCCCGGTCAGAGCGGAGAGTTTTGCTCGGGAGCTGCTGGGAGTTGCTGGCGCCCGGGCCTTAGTGGGGAGTTTATTTTCGGGAAAAAAACGACCACCCCCCACTAAGGGGGGGTGCAGTGAGGTGGTTGGCGGTGGGGGAGACGGGGTGCCCTGGGCGGGCTCAGCCCAGGTGAGGGAGGCCGGCCTGGGGCCAGATGCGGGACCGACCTGCGGCGCGCTGTAGCTTTGTTACCTACGCCGGCCCGACGCTCCCGGCTTCCCTCCTCCAAGTTCCAGGGCCAAGCTGGGACCCCGATGGCCCTGCTGGCGAGGGCGGAAGAAGGGAAGAATTAGGGGCCGCCCCATCTCCTCTAGCTCCTGGGCCCGAGCCCACTCCCAGCCAGGGTCGAATCTGGGGAGCGGAGTCTCAGGCTGTCGTGGTGACTAATGTGTGAAGGCCGCTGCCAAAATCGGGCATGGCCGGCCAGCAAAGGTGCGGACGGGGTTTGTTCTGTTCCTTCCTGGATTTCCATCCTGTGTCTCCTAGCCGAGGAAAGCAAATCTCACTTTTTACGGGCCAGTAAGGCAAAAAGAGTTAAATCTGTCTTTTCTTCAAGCGCCTCAGCATTTTGATGAGGGTGTGGCCCGTATCTCCAGGACAGACAGGACCCGGACGCCCCCCTCCCCCCCCCGCCTTTATTTCCTGTCTTGGTCACACCTGAGAGTCGCCACAGAGGTGTTGAAGTGCTTTATAGGAAAGCACCAAGCTACCCACACAGCCTGGACTGGAAATAACCCCCCATCTTTCTCTCTTCAAAAGAACACAAAAATCTTTGGTGATGATTGTGGCAGCAACCCTTTCTGGGGAACTCAGCTCAGGGGACCTGGTCCTAGTTTATCACTTTCCTCCTTTGAAGAGTGGCCATAGGGAGGGTGGAGATAGAGAATTGCCTTTTTTGCCATCTTCCTGGCCTGCCAGCTGTTGAGGGGTTTTGGTGCTGATGGAATCACATCTCCCCCACCCCTAGTTGTAAAAGGAGGAGAGGTAATTGTAACCCAGGACCCAGAGGTAAGAACAGGCTCCAGGGATTTGTAGGAGGTGTTTCTGGAGCTGCCCTGTGTTCCTGGTGATGTGTGGGGTGGTTATTGCTCATGGCAGAACCCACATCTGCTCCTAGAGGACGCATGGAAGTTTTTTTGCGCAGCCAGGATCCGGGGGCCCAGCCATATGGAGGAGCAGCCTGAGCTCAAAGGCTTCCTAGGTCAGCCAGCTGTTTGGGTTTTGGTGTGCGGGTCGCCAGATATGGCAGCCATCACTGCTGATGTTTAAAGTTCTGGAGTCAAGGGGAGATTCTGGTGGAGACGGGGCTGTTGTTCAACAAATGCTCAATTCTTTCCGTGAGAAGACGACTCTGATGTTAATGACGTTAATCTGGTGACTGGTGTTTAGTGGAGGGGGCTTCTGTGGGGGAAGTTAGGGCAGGCAGAGGGCTTGGGACTTGAGGTCTGGAATCTCCTCTGGGGGTGGGGAGATGTCTTGTGCTCAACAAAGGAACATTTTAATGAGAGCCTTAAATCAATTCCACCAAATGTGCCTTGGTGTGGAACCTGTCCATGTGCTGTAAACAATTTCAGTCAAGGCTGAGGCGCCTGCTGTCTTCTAGTGAAATCGAGGACCCAGTCCACGCCTGGCCTGCATGACTTTAGGGGGGCAATGATTTTTAAATAGATTACAGCAGGTTTTTCCATTTCATTGTTTGTGTAATTAACTGGAGTTGTAGTGAGACCCTGCTGTTAATAAGGTTGGAATAAGGGACCTAGGGTTGGCTAGGTTTGTGGATTAGACCATTCTGAAGTTTGGTTAATTACGCTGTAAATGGCTGAGTAACTTTCCAAACTTTGAGATCCCTGTTGTGATTAATATGGTGGAGGAGGAGGAGAGGGCTTGACTTTGGCAACCTGGGATTCTGAGCCCCAACTGCTTGGTCAATTGTGGTCATTCTCCATCCCCCCCCCCCCCCCCATTCTTTACTCCAGGCTCTTGTTTCTTTGGGGAAATAAAATTGTCACGTTCTGAGAGAGGCTGTTCTGCAGACTCCTCGAAGCTCTACAGCCTGTAATTCAGGTTTAGGAGTTGCTTTTTTATCAGTGATGGGCTTCCTTAGATGTTGGGAAGTACAGTGGGAGGGCACAGGTAATCTCTGCACATCGCTTGCCAAAGGATGTAGTCAAACTTCCAGCGTTCAGAGCAGGGCTGAGTGGAGGGGAGAGCTCAGGCTGTGGAGATGAAGTGTTTGGCAAAATGGCAACTCCAACTCTGACGGGCTCTGTGTCCCTGGGCAAATTTCTTGACCTCACAGTTGGCCTCCTCTGTAAAGGAACTTACTTCCTGGAGTTGTGCTGAGGATTAAATGTAATGAAGTATATAAAGGGCCCCTTTCTTGTTCTTCCTCTCCTGTGGTGTGCTTCCAACATACCTTTCCAGCTTTACAGTCATCTTCAACAATAAACATTTTCCACCTTCTGGAGCCCTTCCTTCCAGCCCCATAGTCTCATTCCCATCGCCTAAAACACACGTGGCTTCTCAGACCTTTCATTCCTCTCTGGCCAGTCCCTGGTCATGGACTGCCTCCCCATCTCGCTTTTGCCCAGCTCCACCTCTGCTTTCTCCCCCAAACTGTCCTATCTCTCCTGCCAGAAAGTGTAAAACTTCTGGACTCTTAGGACATCTTCCATATTTTTGCCCAGTTGGGTTTTAATTTACTGAAGGGCTCCCCCTTTAGAATTCAGTGCAGTGTCTTATTTATAATGGGTCCTTATCTAGGTTTATTAAAAAGGTCGGTGAATCTTTTGGGTGGAGGGCAGAGTAACCAAGGACAAATGTAAACAGCCCCTTTGTCTTCTAGGCATTGGGGTCTTTTGTGCCCTTTTCAGCTTTTCTGGGTTGGGGTGGCCTGTTGTTCCTCCCTGTGCCTGTTCTACCGTGACCCAATCAAGGGACCAGCTCTTCCCTCTCTGTTTCTGGGCTGTCTATTCTTTGTGGTGCTTTCTGAGTTTTAATGTGGCTACTGGCTTTCTCCAAGAGTTCCTGGGCGTGGGCAACCACCTCTACATATGAAGCTGACCTGCCTGGAAAGGCCACAGCTTAAAAAACCACAAACTGGGTAGGGACCTCAATGATCTACAACTTTGCCTGCAAAATACAGTCCAAAGACAAGTGGCATCAGGTTTCCCTGGGAGCATCAGAATCCCAAACTGCATTTCAACAATCTCCCCAGCTGACTGCACCCCAGAGTTCCAGAAGTCCTGCTCTAGGCATCTCTCCTTATACAGAAACTCCTGTTGCAACAGCACAAATTAGGGGCCCCAGGTCTTGCACAGTATTTGGAGACTGACTTTAAATAACTTTCCGTTCATGTGCACTCTCTTTGGTGTGATGTGTGCATTTAAAAATGCACACATTTTGGGTTGAATTTGAATTAGATTCTGTCAGGAAGCTTGTCCATTAAATGTGTGACTCTAGCCCCGGCCAGGTAGCTTGGTTGGGTAGAGCGTCGTCCCCTACACCAAAGGGTGGCAGGTTTGATTCCCAGTCAGGGCACATACCTAGGTTGTGGGTTTGATCCCTGGTGAGGACACATGTAGGTGGCAGCCGATCATTGTTTCTCTCTCACATCCATGTCATCGTGCCCCCCCCCCCCCCCCCCGTCAATATAAGTAAACAGCCTCGGGTGAAGATTAAAAAAAAAAATTAAAAAACAACGTGTGACTCTAGAAGGTTTGCAACATAAATGTGATGTTCTGTTCGTCTTGGAGACTCAGCTTTTCTCAGAGGAGCATGCGTCTCGTTTTATTATGAAAGCCAGTGGAGAAATTGGATTTGTTAGGCGGAAATTTGGTCAGTGGATGACTTTTCAGGAATACATTTGGTTCCTAAAGGGAGGTGACGTCTTCACTGGGCTTTGACAGTTGTGTTGTTAAGTCTTCGGAGTATTTAGTATTTTGGAGTGAAGGGGTTTGTGTGAGTTTGTGTTTAAGCCAGTGCAGCTTCTGTGAGATTCTCCCGGGATGGAGATTGGTCGGTTCGGACTCTTAATTTTTGAGCCAACAGCAGTTTGGGGCCAGGGATTCAGTCTTTTGTATTTTCCTAATGGAATAAAGGGTCATTAAACAGAGTTGGGTATCCTTGGCCTGCATCCCCTGGCCTCCCTCTGCTCTCCCTAACCTCAGTATGCCTCTCTGCTCCTGTGCCCCTGGCAGAGCCACGTGGTGGGGTTACAGGCTCAGGGCCATGGCTGCCGGTACGCTGTAGCCTTGCCCTCCAGCTGCTGGCCTGCTTCTTTCCTCATTTCCTGCTCTGGCTCCCCACCGCCTGGTTCTTTTTGGGGGGTGTGGAAGTTCTGCCTTGGTGGCTGGGTTAGAACCTGTCTTGGGGTTCTCTGAGTTCACTGCTGAGTGCACACTGGGCCCTGCCGAGCCCCCGGCGCTTTGGTGGAGCTGGCGCAGGAGCTGCTACAGCTAATCAGAGGTTTGAGGAAACCCTCTGTGGTGTGTCACTTTTTCCATCCTCTTCTCTGGATTTGGGCCGTTTTCCTCCCAGCAGCAGCGGGGCAGGGAGGAAGCTTTGTTGGGAGGGTGGACATACGCAGGCGCCTTTCCCCTCTTACTGCTTGGGTTCTCCAGGCTCGCGTGTCCCTGGGCGCATTCACACGGAATGAACGCGCAGGTGAGTGGAATGCCATCCACCTGGGGTCCTGCAGGTCCCAAGTTCCTGCCAGAAGCTTCCACCCACTGTGATGAGCCGGATATGGACTTACTGGTTTAGGTGTGTATGTAAGTGGGTTGGGTAGGAGTTAGGAGTCACATGTGAGGAAGGTGTAGATTTGTTGTTTCTCAGAAATGTGGTCCAGAGACCATCTGGGAATATAGTGGAAGGCAGGTAACCATGGGTACTGGTTAAAATTTGGGTTGCCTAGGCCTTACTGCAGACCTGCTCATCAGAATTGTTTCGGGGAGGAGCCAGAAAATGTATTTTAGTTTCTTTAGTTTAGATTATATTGTATTTTTAAAATAGCCAATCCAGTGACATAGTTCAAATCTCAAAAGGAAACTGCATTTCATTTTATTTTTATTATTTATTTATTTATACATAATGAAACCAATTAGATCTTCAAGTTTGCTCAGTTAAACTTTTTTTTATCCTCACCTGAGGACATTTTTGCATTTATCTTCAGATAGAGCGGGAGGGAGAGAGGGAGGAAGAGACACCTGTGACATCTGTTTTTCTGTGTTCTGGTCCTGACTCAGTTGCGGCCTACCCACATAACCCTAAGCCCATTCAGTAACCTCTCCCAGCCTTACGTTCCTTATCTGCAAAATGCTAATGCTGCTGATCCCGACCTGGCTGCGGTGCTCCGGGCTGTGGAGATGGTGGCCCCAGGGAAGCAGCTCCTCTGGCCAATCGTCTCTTCCCAGAGACTGTCCTGACCCTTCGTATTTGTTTCCTGGTGTCAGCTCTTCTTTCCAGTCCTCAGTCTCTCGAGTGGTTTACAGGGGCTCAACAAAGTCGTTCTTGACTGGCAGCTTTAGAAATGGTTTCCTCGTCCAGCCGGTGTGGCTCAGTGGTTGAGCGTCGACCCATGCACCAAGAGGTCACCAGTTCGATTCCCGGTCAGGACACATGCCCAGGTTGTGGGCCTGATCCCCAGTGGGGGGCATGCAGGAGGCGGCCAGTCGATGTTCTCTCTCATCGATGTTTCTATCTCTCTTTCCTTCTCACTTCCTCTCTCTAAAATCAATAAAGAAAAAAAAAAATGGTTTCCTCATTCTAAAGCACAGATTTTCTCAATGGGTCTCAGTATTCTCACAGCAGCTCAGAAATGTGGGCACAGCCACTGTGCATTTCCTGGTGGGAATTCTTCCTCCGTCGATCCCAATAGCAGCTTCTCCCCAGGGTGGTCAGTGCTGGCGCAGGACCACCATCTCCCCAGCACGCTGCCGTTCTTCCAGGGAGCGGGTAGTCAGCTGCTTTTGCAGCTTAGGAAGACTTCATTACCTGAGGGAGGGGCTTCTGTCCTCACTGTGTAACTTGTGGGATCTTCTGTCAGCACCATGGGAGGTTCCTGAGGTGCTGTGTGGTCTCCCTATGGGTGGGTAAGGTGGTCAGAGTGGGCACTGGCATACACTGGCTCTCTTTTGTCTGCTTCTTGGGTTGGTGGGGCAGTGAGGAGAGTGCTGGTCTGCTTTGGGGACTGCTGAGGTGTCCCAGCAGCTAGCTCATACGGTGCCTTTGTGCAAATTGGAAATAGGCGCCCTTCTTCCAAGTGAGTGCAGCCCTGCGCCAGGACGCGGGGCTTTGGCTAGCGAGTATTTCGATTGGCTGGGCATCTGGAGCGGTGCACAGCCTGTGCGGTCACACGTGGCTGTCCCGTTGGCAATGAGGGCCTTGCATCCAGTGGCGCTTTGCTTCCCAGTGGATGGGCCAAGGTGATTTTGGTGACTTCTAATAATATGTTTCAGGTGAAGCCTTTTCACTACTGTTCTGCCTCCTGTGGTGGTGGGTGGGGGCACTCCCCATCATACAATGGGAGAAGGCTGGGAGGCTGAGGGCTGCACCCGCTCTGAAGTATGTGTCTGTGGCTGCTGAGGTCTCAGCCTGTTTCTGTGCTCCTCTCCCCGCCAGAGGACTTTGCTGCCTTGCAGATGCAGTTTTTTAGCCTGTGTGATAATTGATAGAGAAGGCTGGCTGAGTCTTCAGGGAAGAGGGGCTGGGTCGCTCTGCCTTTGCGTCACACTTAATAAGGAGCTTCAGGCTTGCCTCTCTGCCTGGGCACACCGGGACCTCCCGTGGCCCCACGTAAAGCGTGTGGGCATTCCTCATTTAGAGGAAGCCCCGTAGTAGAAGTGGTGTCACTTTAGTTGCAAAGATGGGGCCTCGGTCTTGATGGGCTCTTGTTCTGGGTACCCTGGAGGTGTACATCCCTCTTAGCCTGAGGAGGCACGGAAGGAACAGCGACCAGGCTGGGGGTTGGGAGACATGGACCCTGCTCCCGCATTTGCCCCAGAGTGCTTGTATGTCGTTGGGCAAATCCCACCCGCCACTTGGGCCTCAACTTCAGGGCAGAAGACCTTGGAGGACCCTTTACTGTGACCTTTGAGACTGACCCGACCCAGGATTGCCATATATACTCTCCAGCTGTGTTTCTGCCACACTTACAGCCTCTCCTCCTTGCCTTTGGTTTTGGGGAGAGCACTTTAATCTGAGGGCTGCATTTTATTCTGGAATCTGTATTGCGTGGGCACCAGATGCGTTTAGACTCGATCAACTGGTGCTGTGGGTGTAATTCCCTGGGTGCTAAGGGGCACGGAAAAGTTTGAGTAAATTTGGGGGAGGTTTGGAGGGAGTTCTTATGAGAGAGAGAGAGAGAGAGAGAGAAAAAGAGGTTTTATCTGAGTGAGAGAAGGCAGAAATACTTACTGGTTAGTCCTCAGGTATTTGAGGGACTAGTGCCTGGGTGGGGAACTCGTTTGTTTCTTTTGCACAGACAGAAGACAACTGAAGGGAGGCTTAGCGTTGGGAAGAAGGGATTGAGGGTGCTTTGGGAGAGCCTCCTCTGTAATAATGAACAACCGTACCCAGCTTTGCAGTTTACAAAATGCTTTTTTATTCACACTGACATTTGATCCTATCAAATAGACTCAGAGGACGGCAGGATGAGGATGCTGGGGTTCTTTTCTTTTTTGGAAGGGGAAGGGGTGGGAGGCATTTGACAGGTACAGAAACTGAGGCACAGGGTATGATCGGCTCAGGACGGAAGAGCTGATAATAGAGCTGATTCCATGTTCTCCTATGTCCTTGTGTGCACGTCCTCACTAGAAGCTATGGAATGTTATACACACATGCTTTGGAGCTGGGTAATCCTTGGGGAGTGGATTTTGCACATGAGCTAACTCTCTGGGTAGGTTTAGAAGCAGTCCTGCTGGAGTCAGGGAGGGGTAACCATTGTTCTTTCTATATAAGGAGTGTATCAATAACTTATATTTGGAGAGATTTTTAGGGCCACAGCCAATTTTTCTCCTCCTGTTTTTGTTACAAAGCAGTCAGGTTAAGGTTTTCAATGGCCCATTCTGAGGCTTGTATACATCTTAACATTTTTAGAGTTATGGTCAGACTATATGTAATCTAGAAGTCCAGAATACTGTGCCTGGATCCCCAGGATTTGAGCTTTTCTCATGAACCCATGGGTTCTTAGGCTCTTCCGCCTGGTACTGCTAGAAGGTCACGGGCAGTTACAGGCCCCAGCTTGCAGGTGTGCTCCACATTCCAGACCGGTGTGCCTGCTGGGAGCTGTGCACTGGGTGACGCTGTGGTGCAGACCACGTGGGTGGTGATAGAGTCATCCCTGCTGTGGTTAATAGTTTGTCGTCTCTAACTGCTTTTGTATGGATAGAGGTGCCCGTGTTTGGTGGTACAGACCCTGCCACATAGTAGGGGTATGATGGATGTAGTTTTCCCTTTCACTTCTGACTTTGGAGGCGAAGTCTTTTAATTCTCAAGAGATTTCAGAAGAGGTTGGACATTGACCTCTGACATTTGGGAGATGTAAGCTTATTTTGTACCAGGTCTATGTCCCTTTAGCCCAGCTGTTGACTGCTCTCAGCAGTCCTGCTGAGTTTGTTCTTCTGCCCCTCACCGGCTCAGATTCCAACACGGGAACTTATGTTCTATCATGGAAGGGTGCAAAGTGACACTTCGGTGTTCTGATTCTGTTTAGCTCATCTATTAAAAAACACAAAGCGGAGCTGTTTCCTGGCTGGGACAAGAGCGAGAGGCACCTTTCAGACCAGCAGGTCCTTAGAAAGGTGATGTTGGCATTTGAGATCCCAAGTTCATTTCCAGCCACCTGAAAAACAAAACAAATCACAAAGAAAACTGTTGTCTGCAGCCTGGGGGTGGGGGTGGAGGTGGGAGGGGGAGGAAATGCTGTTGGTCTTGGAGCTCCAGCTACAAAGAGCAAATCATTCTATCTGGTTGGTTACTTCAGCAGGTTAAAGTAATTGTTAAATTGACCGATTTAAAATATGCTCAACCGGCCCAGCCAGTGTGGTTCAGTGGATTGAGCATCGTCCCATGGACTGCGAGGTCCCAGTTTGATTCCTGGTCAGGGCACATGCCCAGGTTGCTGGCTCCATCCCTAGTAGGGGGCATGCAGGAGGCAGCGGATTGATGTTTCTCTCTCACATCCATGTTTCTATCTCTCTATCCCTTCCTCTCGCTCTAAAAAATCAATGAAAAACATATTTTAAAATATACTTCGAGGGGAAGGGGGAGATGCTGGGTCCTGGAACAGCCTGTCTCCCCCTACCCCCCACCCCCTGCAGGAGGATCTCTGTCACTACCCCCCCCCCCTCAGTTTCTAAAAACTCCTTAACACAAAAGGCTTTTATTTAGTTAACATGTGCCCCCTGCCTTGATAAAAGTATCCTGAGTTGCTTGGTGCAGAGCGTGTGTGTGGTTTCTTTCTTTCTTTCTTTCTTTCTTTCTTTCTTTCTTTCTTTCTTTCTTTCTTTCTCTCTCTCTCTCTCTCTCTCTCTCTCTCTCTCTCTCTCTCTCTCTCTCTCCTTCCTTCCTTCCTTCCTTCCTTCCTTCCTTCCTTCCTTCCTCCTTTCTTTCTTATTTGAGAGAGAGAGAGAAACATCGATTTGTTGTTCCACTTTTTATGCATTTATTGGTTGCTTCTTGTGTGTGCCCTGACTAGGGATCGAACCCAAAACCTTGGTGTATCAGGAAGATGCTCTAACCAACTGAACTACCCAGCTGGGACTTATTGTCCCTTGATTTCTGTGCAAGAGACTGGGATGCTGTCTCTTTACCTTTGCTTCAAGGGCTTTTTGAAGATGGTCTGAGAGGTACTGTCAAGCTGGCCTGCTGTCTCTGGCAGCAATTTTAGGCGAGTCTCTACTTGAGCCTCCCCATGAGACTCACTTTCCCAGGCCCCCTGAAGCTGCCGCCAGAGACCCAGAAAGGGGGCAGAGAGCCTGGCCTGGGCTTGGGTGGCACCTCTCTCTGTCCCCTTCCCACCGCCCGGATCAAAGGAGCCTCCTCAGGGAGCTGGGAAATACCTCTCCCAATAGCCCCACCAGTGAGTAAACAGCCAGGGCCTCTTGCAGCTTTTGAAGCTGGTGCTTCAGGCCTGGAGGAATGCAGAACATTTCATTTTAGGAGTGGACTTAGGTTTCCACTGCTTTCGGTATTTGCAAATTTGAAACAAATGCCCTCATTTAGCAGCAGGCAGGCTGGGCAGTAAACGGGGGCTGTTTAAGGGCATTTATGGCAGTCACAGGTATTTGTGGGAAGAGGGACCCCAGCAGGTTTGGGAAAGGACAGAGGGTTTATGGTTAGGTGGGTTGTACAAAGACCCCAGCCAGGTCTCTGGTGGAGGGTTGTTGTTAGGTGGGCTTCGTCATAAAAAGTATTGCTACCTCCTGCCCCCCAGGAAGTATCTCCTTCTGCCAGACAAAGGGGTTTGGGATGGTGTTTATCCCCCAGGGCTGATGCAAAGGGCCTTGTCCATCTCGCCTGGCTGCCAAAGTATCAGATTTCCAATGAACCCTTCCTTGTCCCACTCCCAGGCTTGAGAGGCTCGTTAAATGCGCTTTATATGTAACAAGTTGGCTGAGAGGTTCCCCCCTCACTTCCAGCCAGTTTTGTGAGGAAGGAGCTAGGGAAACCTGTTTTCCTTTTGTTGTTGTTTCTGGAAGTAGGATCTGTGAAGGTGCAGTTGCAAAAAGACCATGATTTGCCCTGGCTGGTTTGGCTCAGCGGTTAGAGCGTCGGCCCGCGGACCAGAGAGTCCCGAGTTCGGTTTCCGCTAAGGGCACGTACCTCGGTTGCAGTTTGTCCTCGGCCCTGGTTGGGGTTGTGTGGGTGGCAGCCAGCCGATGTGTCTCTCTCACATCGATGTTTCTCTCTCTCTCTCCCTCCCGCTCTATCTCAAGATAAATGCAAAAATGTCCTCAGGTGAGGATAAAAAAATAAAAAAAGACCATGATTTTAGGAATCAGCCAAGCAAGTATTATGGGCCTTTGATGGGGCAGCTTAACCAAGGAGGGTTTGTCTGAGGCCTGGCCATCCCCCTCTTACACCCCAGGGAAATTCAGAAATCTGTTCAGGAACTGAGCTCTGGCTTCACAGTTTGCTCCCTGAGAGACCTTAGTTCACTTCATCTCTCTGAGCCTCAGTTCCCTCTTTTGTAAGATGAGGTTAATAATACCAATTCTATTAGAGAGCTTGTGAGAATTAAATGAGATAGTACTATATTTCATTTACTCTATACCAGCAATGTTCGACTGGTGTGCTGCAGGAATGTTTAAAACGTGCAGTACCTGACTATTTAGTCAGGGGCACTGACCTCTTTACCCTCAGATTGTCAAATAAAACAATAACAACAGCCAATACAACATACCCGTCCAGTGTGAATGAATCAAATTGATACCTTTTTTTTTTTTTTTGGTTAGATCAGCAAAAACTATATTTTTCTGGTGTGCCACAGAATTTTAGTAATTAGTTTACGTGTGCCATGACATGAAGAAGGTTGAAGATCATTGCTCTGTAAGATGCTCTTTTTTTTTTTCTTCTGTTTTATATCTTTGAAAGCAAGTTGTGACATCAGTTAATGTAGTATTGTTTTTAGTTTTACTGGTACTATTCCTTTTATTTTTTTAATCCTCACCTGAGGATATTTTTCTGTTTATCTTCGGATAGAGTGGGAGGGAGGGAGGAAGGGAAGGAGAGAGAGAGAGAGAAACATCGATGAGAGAGAGACACATCGACTGGTCGGCTCCCGCATGACCCCAATCAGGGCCAGGGACGAACCGAAACTGAGGTTCGTGCCCTTGGCCGGAATCGAACCTGCGACTCATTGGTCCGCAGGCCAACACTCCAACCGCTGAGCTAAACCGGCCAGGGTGGTTTCATTCCTTTTAGTGGAACATCAATAATGCCTCAAGTCAGCGACATCTTTGAAATTTAGTGTATGAGAAGGACTTAGTCTGTGATATAATGAATGCTAATAGTTACAATGTGATGAGGGTGATTTATTTATAGGTCTGCTTTTGTTTCCCATCCACCAGTACTTTTGAATAGAAACTGTTTTCCTTTTAGCCTGGCACATAAATAAAAAATGATGCTTAAGGCATAAGGCATCGTGATGTGTGTATGTGTGTGTGTCAGGACAGGAGCATGGTGGGGGGACTTTTAAGTTCTTAGAAGGTAAGAGATGTCCAGAAAAGGAGGTAGATGTCCCTAAGAGGATAGAATCGATTGTGAAAATAAAATTCTTTTCTGATAGTAGAGTCTCCTTTTAAAGAGGCTGGGCTTTTCCTCGGGGGAATCTGGAGACTCACTCCAAGAATGGATTGTCTGGTAGGCAAATTAAGACAGAACCAGAAGAGAGTAATTAACAAGGACGCAGAGAAGCCCCAAAGAGGAGGACACTATGCATGCCAGAGGATGGAGGCGTGAGGGGGCAGGCAGGAGACACAGGAGACCGTAGCCTTTTCCTCCCCTCCCAGGCAGCACAGTTGTGTGGGGTTGATCCAAGCTTTGTGGAGACAACTGGTGCTGTCCCTTCTGCTTTGTGCTGCCCAAGCCTTTGCTGCTGAATGGCCCCTTTTCCTCTTCAGGACTCACGTGGCCCAAAGGTCGAGGAGTTCTTCATTTGGTTGAGTTTTGGTTCATGTGATGGTGGAATGGATTGGCTGTGGGGTTGGGGTTTCCATTCAGATGTATGTATTAGTGAATGTCATGAGCAAAGCTTTTTCACCCCTATGTTAATAGGTTTGTTTCAAACCTTCCAGATGTTCACTTTTGTAGGCTTAGGCACTACTCCACCATATAGGGGTTTCAGGATTCGTTTTGTGTTCTTGCCCAGAATTTTAACTCGCAGTACCCAGCCAGGAAAGGGGCTGATTAATGGGTCACCTGGAAGGCAAGCACTCATGTCCAAGGTCTCGGAGACCCATCCCTTCTGTGGAGTGAGTGCCCTCTTGGCTTCCTTCGGCAGTGTTTTGAAGAATAAGCGGTTGTAGATGATGGGCCTTGAGCATCAGGAAAAGTACAATTGAGGTGTTTAAGTAATTCCAGTGCTCTTTTTCCTGAGAGCCTTTCCTATACTGGGAAGAGCATTTTTGATGATATAAAACTTACTTTTGGAGGCCCTCTGAA
The DNA here is from genome assembly GCA_030848825.1 of Tadarida brasiliensis. Lineage (NCBI taxonomy): Eukaryota > Metazoa > Chordata > Mammalia > Chiroptera > Molossidae > Tadarida > Tadarida brasiliensis. The sequence goes on from CM061262.1 coordinate 16,241,080, forward strand.
ATTCATTGTGACATTTTATTTTGGAGTACCGGAACTTCCCATCTTCTCTACCTTGAGGGTTGAAGGACGGTAGTGGTTAGCCCTGGCTGGGTGGCTCAGTTTGTTGGAGCGTCATCTTGTACACCAAAAAAGGTGTGGGTTTGATTCCTGGTCTGGGTACATACCTAGGTTTTGGTTCGATCCCCGGTTGGGGCGTATACGGGAGGCACCTGATCGATGTTTCTCACATTGATGTTTCTTTCTCTCTAAAAATCAATAAAAACATATCTTTGGGTGAGGATTAAAAAAAAAAGGCAGTGGCCCTGGCCGGTTTGGCTCAGCGGTTAGAGCGTCGGCCTGCGGTCCAGAGAGACCCGGGTTCGGTTCCCGCTAAGGGCGTGTACCTCGGTTGCAGTTTGTTCCCGGCCCCCGGTGGGCCGTGCGGGAGGCAGCCACTCGATGTGTCCCTTTCACGTCGATGTTTCTCTCTCTTCCTCTCTCTCCTTCCCACTCTATCTGAACAAAAAGTGGGAAAAAAAAGGCAGTAGCTTTTTCCAAACCAGGTCATCAAATACTTTAAAGCCCTTTTTATGTCTCAGGTGCCCAAAGTGATACCTATGGGCCCTCAGTTGTCCTCAGGTTAGCCAGCCAGTTGCCCAGTTTGGGTCTAAGCCTCCCAATTCTTTCTTTACATCCATGACCAGAAAAGCCTAGAGAGGACTTGCAAGGACCTCCATGGGTCTCCTGCCAGCTGCTGGCCTTGGGGGCGACGACCGTGGCAGCTGGGTTAACAGCTGCCTGTTCTGGGCCAGGCTACGGCCTCAGCCCTGGGGAGAGGTGTTGATCAGGCTGATGGGCAACAAATCCCCCCTGATCCCTAGGTTGGAAGTAAGTTTGTTTAAAGTTGCTCTTAGACTCCTGACAAATTGCTTTCAGTTTTCGCTGCCAAAGAGAACTCTGAAAACAGGGTGTAAATTGGGTTATTTATACTGTCTCTGTTTTTGTTGCTTCCATGAAGTTGGTGAAGGAGGGCGCAGGTCCAAGGGAGCTTTTCAGGTTCTGGTTGCTCAGCTTCTGAGGTACCTGGCATCAGGTGAAGAGGAGGCGGGGTGGGTGTGTTGGGGTGAAGTGCCCTTGAATGCAGGATGTGTGGTGACCGGACAGGCCTTTGCGGTGCCTGGGTCCAGCCCCTTTCATTAGATCAAAGAAATACCTTTTGTTTTCTCTCTCACACTTTCCTCTGCCCTGGAGCCAGAGTCGTAAAGAGGTGGAGTTGTGAGGGTCTGCATCTGGGGGCTGGGGTGTGGGATAATGGGGGGTGGGAGGGGGCGGGGGTCTTCTCTGGTGCTCAGCACTTCCTGTAGTCTGCTCCTGCTGCTGGGGGGTCTGCCTGGGCTAGCCTCGCACCCGGGTTCTGCTGGGCCTTGTACTAGCTGGTGAAACCAGCCACACAAAGACGGATTTCACTCCAGGCTAAGTGTTTTGTTGCTGAATCATTTGCATTCATTAAAAGTAGTGAAGGGTGAGTGATATTTAAGGCAACAAGACGGGTTTGCTGGAGGCCGCTGCCTTAGGACCTCATTAAGAATTCTTGGGGCTGGGGAGAGGATGGGCGCAGCTCATTCAGAGCTTACTTAACTTCTGACTGCCTTGGGCATAGGCCAGCTACTAAAATATGAAAAATGTTTGCCCAGCAGCCCCCAGAGCTTGGTCAGATGGCCCTGGCCAAAGAAAACACACACTTACAATTCATTATTTAGCCTCCTCCTGTGCGCTTGCTCCTGTCTCTTCCTCCCCTGGGACCTGCAGAGTTGGGGGGGCAGGAAGGCCCCTTCATATTTTAAAAGGAAGGTTGGCCTAAAGCAAGTGCTGTCTGCATTCACCCCCCCCCCCCCACCTCTCTTCCTGGGTTATTTCACAGGATCCTTGCTGATAGACTTCAGGGTGTTTTTGAGGGTTTGCTATTTTAAACAGAATCACCACAAATATCCTTGTACCTAGCTTTGCCCTTGTACTTGTATGTCTGTAGGATAAATTCCTAGAAGTGGAGTTGCTCTATCAAAGGATATGAACATATCAGAACTGTGTACAAAGATTTATATTTATGTTATAATTTTTTCTGGGGAGAGACTTTATAGCTTTCATCAAATTTCTGAATCACTGCTGTACAGTGGGCTTGTGAAAATCACATGGGGTGAGTGTGAACTGGTAAGCATGTTTCAAATGTGGGGCATTGCATGGGGAACCAGAGAATTTGTCATCTGCACTGGGACGCTGTTAATAGTTATGCCCAGGCAACCAGCACAGGCCAGGGTTGTTCCAGGCAATTTGGGGTGTGGTAGCCCAGTGCCCACCAAGGATCTTATATTCCATGATCTCCGAGATCATGTATGTTTTCCCTTCCACACCATGGAGCTCTGAATTACCTGCTCCTTTTTATTTTCCATTCTGTCACATGTGTTCTTTTTATTGCCACCCCGCCCCTACACCTTGATGATGAGCTTGGGAGGGTGGGTCAGGTTCTGCTCTTCTTTTCTCACAAAGCCTAACCCCGTCCCAGATGCTCAGTGGTTGCTCAGGAAGGTCTTGGATTCCCAAGACCAGAATTCAAGTCCTGGAAGCAGTTTCACTTTCCTGAACTCCATTTCTTCATGAAAATGATAATGATGAAGATAAAAATGGCAATGTCCTCCACTTATGGCTGTGGTGATGGTCTAATCAAGTAAAGCTTGGGCCAGGAGTGTTGTTGGGGGAGGTGAGCTTCAGGGACATTCACATTGACATATTTTGTCAGTCATCATTGACATATACTTGGGAGCCCTTAAGGCACTGCCAGCTGTCCCTTTGTTACTGTCCCTTCATTGCTCTGGAATCTGTACCCTCCCCTTATATCCCATTGTCATGGCTCCGTTCAGATCTTGTCATTTCTCTCTTGGAATACTGCTAGAAAAAAGAAGTGAACTTGAAGGCATTATCTCCCCACCCACTTCAGAAACGTTAACAAGACATGTACACACTTTATGAAATCTGAGATTAAAAAAAAAAATCAGATGAAAAGGATGCTGACTGAGGAGGGTGAAGAAATAAAAAGGGGACTGGCTGAGAAAAGGAACGAGTATAGGGAAACAAAAATGCAACAGCAGAATTAAGTTTCCAGTATAATCTTTAAAGGGCCGAATCAGCACTGCAATTAATCTCATCAGTGCCACGTGGCTGTAGAGCTCTCAGAGTCCAGAAGAAAATGCAGTGAGATGAAAATGATGAAAAAATGGTAATTAGAGAAATAGATTCAAGATTTTTTTTTTTTAAATCCTTACCCGAGGATATTTTTTTCCATCTATTTTCAGATAGAGTAGGAGGGAGGGCGGGAGGGAGAGGGGGGAGAGAGAGAGAGAGAGATAGAGAGAGAGAGAAAGAAAGAGAGAGAGAAAGAAACACCGATGCCAGAGAGGTACATGGATTCGCTGCCTTCCACACGACCCCAACCAGGGCTGGGGACTGAACCTAAACCGAGGTACATGCCCTTGGCTGGAATCAAACCTGTGACTCTGGTCTGCGGACCTACGCTCTAATCGCTGAGTCTAACTGGCCAGGGCAGTTCAAGATTTTTGAAAGTAATAAAGGGTATACTAGTAGAATTAAAAAGCAAGATGTCTACCTTGCAGATCCTAAAAGGTGATGAAAGCTACCTGGCCGGGTAGCTCAGTTGGTTGGAGCGTGGTCCCAATATGCCAAGGCTTTGGGTTCGATCCCCAGTCAGGGCATGTACAAGAGACAGCCAATGAGTGCATGGATTAGTGGAACAACAGATTGGTGTTTCTCTCTCTCTAAAAATCAATAACATTAAAAAAAAGAAGAAGAAAAAGAAAGCAAATGAAACATAGTCCATACAACAAAGAAAGAAGCATTATCGTATTAGAACATAAAATTGACAAAAGCAAAGAAGTAAACCAGTTGTGATTTTAAGTTTCAGTGGAATAAGAAGTCTCCCTCTGAGTTAAGATAAAATTAAGATTGAGTAAAAAAGGTTCATGCTCATGCCCTGGCCGGTTTGGTTCAGCAGTTAGAGCGTCAGCCCTCGGACCAATGAGTCTTGGGTTCGATTCTGGTCAAGGGCACGTACCTTGGTTGCTGTTCGTCCCCGGCCCTGGTCCGGGTCATGCGGGAGGCAACCAGTCGATGAGTGGTCCCTCTCACGTGGATGTTTCTCTCTCCCACACTCCTTCCCTCCCACTCTGTCTGAAGATAAATACAAAAATATCTTCAAGTGAGGATTAAAAAAAAAGTTCATGTTCTTTATATGAGACAAACCTAAAATAGTTACAAAGTTTGTTTTATTGTTCGTTGTCTAACTTTCGGCCAGTAGCCTAATTTCTTTCACTTATTATTTAGGAGATAATTTAAGATTATTAATTTGCTTCTGAGTACAGCTTTGAAATTAATAAATTTGAAAGGAAATATAGAGAATTGATAAGTTTCATTGATTTAAAAAAAAAAGAAGTAAAACTTTGGCAAGTCCAATCAAGAAAAAGAGAGAAAAGGTCAATAAGCAAAAAAAGAAAGAAAGGAAAGAGAGGCTTCAACCTAATTTTTGGCTTCACAACAATTTCTTTTTAATAATAATAATAATTATTTTTTAAGTTAAATCCTCACTCAAGGATACTTTTCCATTTATCTTCAGATAGAGTGGGAGAGAGGAAGAGAGAGAAACATCAATTTGAGAGAGACACATCAACTGTTTGCCTCCTGCACAACCCGACCAGGGCCAGGGACTGAACCTCAACCAAGGTACATGCCCTTGACTGGAATCAAACCCCGAGACTCTTTGGTCCTTGGGCTGATGCTCTAGCTGCTGAGCCAGACCAGCCAGGGCTTTTAGATTGATTTTTAGAGAGAGTGGGAGGGAGGGAGGACGGGGGAGAGAGAGAAACATCGATGTGAGAGAGACACACGTTGATTGGTTGCCTCCCGCATGTGCCCGGACTGGGGCCAGGGATTGAACCTGCAACCCAAGTGCTCTTGACTGGGAATCAAACCCGTGACACTTTGGTGCATGGGCCAACACTCTGATCATTCAGCCACACTGGCCAGGGCCACAACAATTTCTTGAGCGTATACTAGGCACTTGGTGGATACTGAGACCATAAAGCAGGGAATGAGATAGAATCTGCTCTTTTTTTTTTTTTTTTTTTTTTTTTTTTTATGAAGCCGTTTATTAGACGTGGCCCAAAGGCTAGGAGTAAACATAATATAATAAACCAATTTTCAGATTGTTGCCTTTTTCTTTCTTGTTCCTCGATATTTTTCTTAACTAGTGATAAACTTTCTTGAATAATCCCTGAATTACTCGCATAAAAACAGCATTTTTTCTCCCAGTGCAACACATAATCCTCCTCCCTTAAGAAATAAGAGGTTTAATCCTTTCCTCTTCTGCAGGACCGTTTCTAAGTTCCCAGTTCCATTGGGGCCCAGGTCTATAGGGACTCCCCTGTACAGTCCTAACCAGAAAAATCAAAGTCCCGATAAACACAAGAGTCTTATCTGGAGGGGCCTGAACAGTCCGTTTTGCTTTTTCCCCCTCAGCTGGGAATGGTGCTGCCAGATCGGGATGCCGTTGACCTTGACAGCCGTTGGTGCAGGCAGGATGACAATGTATAGTCCCTTCCAGGCTGGAGTTAGTTCCTGGGTGGTGAACTTCTTTGCCCATATCGAGTTCCCGGGCTGGAAGGGTGCACAGGGTCCGAGGTGGGCACAGGCAGCGCGTTGCAGATGTATTTCTGGACAGCTTTCTGGGCGGACTGCAAGAACTGTAAGAGGGCGAGGGGGCAGAGTGGTCCAGTTTTTAGAATCTGCTCTTTAGGAAAATGTATACTTATACAGTAATTATAGTTGTGATAATTGTGATGGAAAACACTTTTTTAAATTATCAAGGGTTATGTGCAGTACTATGCTAAGAAATCTATATTGGGAAAATATAAATTACTGAAATTTATTTAAGAGCCATTAGATTGAGTAAATAGATGAATAATAATGAAAAACAATTGCAAGATAGTTAAAAAAACAAACAAACCAAATTGTTGTATTAGAGGGCTTTGAGGGGAAATTTCGAAAAATGTTGAGGAGCCTGGCTAGTGTGGCTCAGTGGTTGAGCATTGACCCATGCACCAAGAGGTCACCGGTTTGATTCCTGGTCAGGGCACATGCCCAGGTTGTTGCGGGCCAAATCCCCAGTGGGGGGCATGTGGGAGGTGGCCAATCGATGTTCTCTCTCATCGATGTTTCTATCTCTCTCTCCCTCTCCCTTCCTCTCTCTCTCAAGTCAATAAAGAAAAAAAAATGTTGAGGAAATAGAGTGTTATAAATGCTTTATAGATTGTCACAACTAAGGAATAGGACGGCCACCTTGTATCACAAAGTTGATATAACCTTACTTCTAAATATTGACAGTACAGAAAAGAAAAACACACTGCTTAGAAATATTGGTGTAAAAGTGTAATATATGGAAGAGGCCAGATGCTACTTTATTTATTTATTTATTTATTTATTTATTTATTTATTTATTTATTCTTTAAAAGGGCTGAAATGAAGTGAAACAGCACGCTAGTTTGAGGAGTTGGGGCACTGGGAATTACTGTCGGGTTTTTTTTGTTTTGAAATTTTTTAAAATTGATTTTTAGAGAGAGAGGAAGGGGGAGAGAGAGAAAGATAGAAACATTGATGAGAGAGAACATGGATTGGCCGCCTCCTGCATGTCCCCAACTAGGGGATCGGGCCCATAACTTGGGCATGTGCCCTGACCGGGAATCAAACTGGCAACCTCTTCGTGCATGTGGGTTGATGCTCAACCACTGAGCCACACAGGCTGGGCACTGTCAAGGGTTTTAAGGATCAGGTTGGCAGCTTTATTTTATTATTATTATTTTTAATCCTCACCCGAGGATATTTTTCCATTTTATCTTTAGATAGAGTGGGAGGGAGGGAGAGAGAGAGAAAAAGAGAAACAGTGATGTGAGAGAAACACATCTACTGGTTGCCTCCCTCATGACCCCAACCAGGGCTGGGGATGAACTATAACCAAGGTACATGCCCTTGACCAGAATCGAACCCAGGACTCTTTGGTCCGCAGGCCAATGCTGAGCCAAACCGGCCAGGGCCAGATGCTACTTTTATTTGAAAAAATTTTTTTTCTTCACTGATTTTAGACAGAGAGGAAAAGGAGAGGGAGAGAGAGATAGAAACATCAATGAGAGAGAACATCAATTGGCCGCCTTCTGCATGGCCCCCACTGGGGATTGGGCCCACAATCTGGGCATGTACCCTGACCGGAATAGAACTGGCGATCTCCTGGTACACGGGTCGACGCTCAACCACTGAACCACACCGGCAGAGCCAGATGCTTTTTTATGTTGTGCCCTGGGAGGTCTTGAAAGTGATGCTTAGCCAAATTGGTGATAGTATGTGGCTGGGCCTGGGGGCCTTCTCACACTCAGCCTCCAGTGATGTCTATGAGTGATAGTCTCCTGGTCTGGACAGTGGCAGAGCACCAAAGGACAGCATTCCATTGGTCACGGTTTCTCCAAGTATATACTGATCTTGCTACTTTAGTATTCATATATTTTACTAAGAACGGAATTTCACTGTATACTTACTAAACTAAGTAAAGATACTTTTTTTACTTTCTAAACCTAGGCTAGGTGTGTTTTAAGCTATAGCTCTAGTTCATTGTGATATTTATAATGGAAAGCTATGTGCCCTGGCCGGTTTGGCTCAGTGGTTAGAGCGTCAGCCTGCGGTCCAGAGAGTCCTGGGTTCGGCTCCCGCTAGGGGCATGTACCTCAGTTGCAATTTGACCCCGGCCCTGGTTGGTTGTGCGGGAGGCAGCCACTCGATGTGTCCCTTTCACATCGATGTTTCTCTCTCTCTCTCTTTCTTCCTCTCTCTCCCTCCCACTCTGAACAAAAAATGGAAAAATGTCCTCTGGTGAGGATAAAAAAAAAAAAAAAATTAAAAAAATTATAATGGAAAGCTATGAGAATAGGTGTGTGGGTGAAGCCATAGAACACATTTGCTTGAAATTTTTGAGCAGGGATCTTATAAAGGGCCAGAAATAAGATGTGTGGTTTACATAGACAGTGAGCGTAACATCTGTATTAAACGTAGGAGAGAAGTTTATAAAGGGCATTGGCAGTAAACTCTTTGTTGCAGCTGTTTTACAAGTAACATAGATACTCTTTCCTGTGATTATGTATAGCCTTGGAATGGTACCTCTTAACCCATCTGTGTTCAGTTTTCTAATTTTTTAAGAATATTCAGATGTATATATGGTGTTCACTTTAGGATCAGCAGTGTTGACCATTTATGCTGTATAACTGTATTATAGCCATGTTAGTTTTGTGTGGTTGGTTGACCCTCTGGGTATACAGTTGTGAGTCTGAGTGGTGTCCTACTCATTTGTTCCTAAGTGAGTGATTGTGCATGTGTTGTATGTCATAATAAGTTTTCCCATAAAAGGGAGGGAGCAGATAACCATTACATTAAGATAATATTGGACCCAACTACTTACTTGCTCTAAACAGTTTCTTGTACCCCTTAACCTGTCTTCAGAAGTTGCAGTTACAGTGGTATGTAAATTAAATATTGTGGACAATTAGTTTTGTATTTTTCTGTGTGTGTGTGTATTCTATCTGTATTTAAAGATGTGACAATCTTGACACTGATTTTAAGAATAGCTGTGAGACTGAATCATATTAAAGATATTTCTGTCAAGTAAGAGTTGACGTGTGTTAAGAGGGTATAGAACTATCAGCGGATTTGGTCAGCTGATTCTGCTGCTGGCTGATTTTCCTCATTGTGTAAACATTGACAGGTATGTGACAAATGGGGGAAAATTCAAGTAATAAGGTGGCACATTGGTGTTCAGCAATAAAACTCTAATATAAAATACTGGTAAATTAAACCTAATACTGTGTTAAAGATAATGTACTATAAACAATTAGAGGATTTATTTAAAAATGCATGGATGGTTTAATCATATAATTCATCAAAATAATTCAGTGGCGTCTCACAGTTATTTCAATAGATGCAAAAAATAACATTAGATACAAGCTAACATCTTGATTTTTTAACTTATCTTTATTGTTGAATGTATTACAGATGTTCCTCATTTTTCCTCCATTGCCCCCCTCCTCCCCATTCCTGCCCTCCTCTTGCCTTTCCCCACACTGTTGTCTGTGTCCATTGGTTATGCATATATACATATAAGTTCTTTGGTTTATTTCTTCCCGCCCCCCAACCCCCCTTCCCTTTGAGGTTTGTCAGTCTAACAACCAATTTGTACTTCTTAATCCCTTCACCTTTTTCACCCATCCCCCCAGCCCCCACCCATCTGGTAACCAACAAAAGTTCTCTGTATCTATGAGAATGTTTCTGTTCTGCTTGCTCATTTTGTTTGTAGATTCAATTGTTGATAGATATGTATTTATTGCCATTTTGTTTGTTCATATTTTTTTATCTTTTTCTTCAAGAAGACCCTTCAATATTTCATATAATAATGGTTTGGTGGTGATGAACTCCTTTAGCTTTTCTTTGTCTGGGAAACTCTTTATATGGCCATCGATTCTAAATGACAGCTTTGCAGGATAGAGTAATCTTGGTTGTAGGTTTTTGCTTTTAATCACTCTGAATATTTCTTGCCACTCCCTTCTGGCCTGCACAGTTTCTTTTGAGAAATCAGCGGACAGTCTTATGGGAACTCCCTTGTAGGTAACTGCTTTTCTCTTGCTGCTTTTAATATTCTCTCTTTGTCTTGAACCTTTTGCATTTTGATGATGATGTGTCTTGGTGTGGGCCTTTTGGGGTTCATCTTGTTTGGGACTCTCTGTGCTTCCTGGACTTGTATGTCTGTTTCCTCCACCAAGTTAGGGAAGTTTTCTGCCATTATTGTTTCAAATAGGTTTTCGATTTCTTGTTCTCTTTCTTCTCCTTCTGGCACCCCCAAGATGCGAATGTTGGCACGCTTGAAGTTGTCCTAGAGGCTCCTTACACTATCCTCATTTTTTTGGATTCTTTTTTCTTTTTGCTGTTCTGATTGGGTGTTTTTTGCTTCCTTATATTCCAAATCAATGGTTTGCTTCTTGGCTTTACCTACTCTACTATTGCATCTGTGTAAACTATTCTTTATTTCAGTTAGTGCCTCCTTCATTTCTGACTGGTGCTTTTTGATGCTCTTGAGGCCCTCACTAAGTTTGCTGAGGTTCTCACCAAGTCCATTAAGCATCCTTATAAGCAGTACTTTGAACTCTGCATCTGTTAGGTTGCTTAACTCCATTTCACTTAGTTCTTTTCCTGGAGTTTTGTTCTGTTCTTTCATTTGGGACCTGTTTCTTTGTCTCCTCATTTTGGTTGCCTCCCTGTGTTTGTTTCTATGTATTACTTAGCGAGAGGTATGGGGCTAGCTGAGACCAGATGCTGCTTGTTTGAAAGAATTTAGGAAAAGCTGAAGCAGGATCCAAGACAGGCCAATCCTACGGTCAAGCAACTGGCAACAGCTTGGGTGGGCCTGAAAGTTGGGTGGGGCGGGGCCTCAGGGAATCACCAGGGCTGGGCAAACAGTGTGAGCCAGGTAGCTGGAGTCCCAGATATGGTGGCGTCTGCCGGCCCAGGGAAGGGCTCACCAAAGGAACAAAAGCCTCTGATAGCACGTCTGTCCAGGAGAAAGCCGCCTCTCCAGCCCTCGCTCCAATGCCAAACAGCTCAGTTCTTCCCCATATGACTCTGGTGCCTTTCAGGCTCCCTCCCCCACGCTGGAGCCTGGAGGGAGCGAGTCTGAGGAAGTCCGTGCGCGGGCCCTTTAAGAGGAGCTGCCGGGGGCTCCAGCTGCCTCAGCCTCAGTTCCCGCTGGTTTTTCCAGCCAGAGGTTATGAGGATTCTCTTCCTGGCACTGGAACCCTGAGCTGGGCGCCTGGTGTGGGACGGGGACCCCTCAGTCCTCAGGGAGGACCTTCCCAGCTGAGGTGCCCTCCTAATTTTTATCCGCCACACGTGGGTGTGGGACCAGCCTGTCGCACCTCCGCCCCTCCTACCAGTCTCGATGCGGCGGCTTCTTTAATTTCGTAGTTGTAGGACTTCCATTCAGCTTGATTTCAGGCGGTTTTGAATGATGGTTGTTCTGTAGTTTAGTTGTAACTTTGATGTGGTTGTGGGAGGACGCGATACCGCGTGTACCTACGCCGCCACCTTGACCGGAAGTCCAACATCTTGATTTTTAAAAAATCTGAAACCATACCTAATATTATACTTAAAAATGAAATTATACTGTTCTCATTAAAATCAGTCAGCCCTGGCAGGTGTTGCTCAGTTGTTAGAGTGTTGGCCCACGCTAAGAAGGGTCGCGAGTTCGACTCCTGGTCATAGGCACTTACCTGAGTTGCAGGTTCCTTCCCCAGCCCCAGTTGGGGCGCATGTAGGAGACAACCAATTGATGTGTCTCTCTCACATCGAAGTTTGTCTCTCTTTCCCCCCTCCTCCCTTCTGCTCTAAAAATCAATGGAAAAAAATATCCTGGGATGAGGATTAACAACAACAAAATAATATTAAGTCACTACTAGTTAACATTCTCGAAATTGTAGCTGAAATAATACTATAAGAAACAAAAGTCAAAATAAAATTATTCTTTGCTGATGGGTATTGTTTTATATATATATATATATATATATATATATATATATATATATATACACACATACACACACACACACACACACACACACACACACACACATACACGTGAAGCCCAAGTATCGACTGAAAACACTAGAATCAATAAGACAGTGGAGTCATTTGGCTAAATACAAAACTACACAAAACTCAGAAGGATCAATGTGTTTCAGAAATGAATCTTTTAGAAAATACAATGGAAACATTTATCCCCTTCACAAAATCAACAAAAACCCATAAAATACTCAGGTGTAAATGCAGTATCATGGAAACTATATGTTGAAGGAGCCGGTAAATATAACCCTTCTCCACTCTGAATTTGAAACCAGTGGAGGCAGAGAGGAAAGAAAAACAGACAGACACAGGAATTGGACAGATGGAGATAGTGTATTACCTTTATTATTAATAAAGGCTAGGTTGAGGAACAAAGTTTTAATCTGAAGAGGATAAGCTGATCCGATTCATCTCTGTGTGTGTGTGTGTGTGTGTGTGTGTGTGTGTGTGTGTGTGTAGGCTACCTATACAAATGTGTTCTATCTGCACCCTAAGTAGTTGGGGGAGGAAGGGTCAGAGTGAAACATGTCTAATCAGACTTCACCCTTACCTGGGGCTTGTGGGAGGAGGTGGGGTGAGGCTCCAATGGTACCGCCCCTGCTGGAATGGGGAGTAGTTATTGCTTCTTAAAATTTCCTTTGCTCTCTGAACTGAAAGGATTGAAGACCCTGGACCCCTGGGGGTGTGGCTCTTCCCTTCAGGGAAAGGGAGCAAGCTGTTAGCTACTCCTGTTTCCACCTTCACTAACCACACTGCTCCTTTGTAGATGCTTCCAGGGCAGCTGGAGAACAGTGTAGGTTTTTCTCCAGAAGACTCTCAAATGAGTCAAAACAGGACAGTATTTACATTAATTTCAAGGCAATTCTGCACCAAAGGGGGAAATTTTTTTTCTATCTATTGCCCAGCCCAACTCATGTGCAAGCAAACACATTTTCTTGTGAGAAGTTAAATAACTGTTGAGAACAGGAACCTTCACTGCCTCATTCACGGCTGTATTCCAGCACTTAGAACCATGCCTGGCACATAGTAGGCATTCAGTAACTTAATGACCATTCTTGGGGGAAAGTGCAACATGTAATGCAGAAAAGGCTTTATATTCCTGATCTTGTTGATTACAAATTAATAAGAGATAAAGCAGTACAAAAATAAACAAATAATAGGCAAAGAAATTGAATAGAAAACTGGGATAATGAGTATTCTGCTAACCAGTGAAAATATGAAAGATTGCTTTATTTTGTTAAAGGACAGACTAAATGTCTCAAACAAATTGCACATTAAAACAAAGTATTATTTTATGTCTTTCAGACTGACAAAAGTTAATAAGTATCAGTGTTGGTTAGGAAGCATAATTGGCACAACCTTTATAAAGAGCAATTTATCATTTTTCAAAAACTCGAAATTGTATTCTCTGTGGTCCAGGGGGAATTCCATTTCTAGGAAGTCATCCTACAGAAACACTCATTACCAGTGTGCATAATAAGTTCCTGTACAGAGAGGTTCAGTTAGAGCATTATTTGTAATGGCAAAATATTTAAAACCATCTGATTGTCCATTAGGGTGTTTGACTAACGATATAGTGCAATAATACACAGCAGTTGAAATGAATGTGCTAGAACCATGTGAACAGACATGGAAAGATACCTGTGGTTAACTGTACCGTGAAGAAAGCAAGTTGCAGAATGGCAGGTGTTATGGGTTGAATGGTGTCCCCCAAAAGGATATGTTGAAGCCCCTAAGTTCTGGTACCAGTGAATTTGACATTTGGAAATAGGGTCTTTGCAGATGTGATCAGTAAGAGAAGTCATTAAGGTGGGCTCTAATCGTGTATGATCGGTGGGTGGTACCCTTACAAGAAGGGACACAGACACGCACAGAGGGAAGATGGCTATGTGAGGATGAAGGCAGAGATTGAAGTGATAACATTTACAAGCCAAGAACACCAAGGATTGTTGGCAACCACCAGGATCGAGGAGAGAGGCATGGAACAGACTCTCTCAGAGCTTCCATAAAGAACCAAGCTTGCCGACACCTTGATTTCCAGCTTCTGGCCTCTAGAACTATGAGAGAATAAACTTCTGTTGTTTTAATCCCACCCAGCTATGCTAATTTGTTATAGTAGCCCTTGGAAACTAATAGAACAGGTACATCAATATCCCATAATAATGCCTCCTGTGACTGTGCCTGCTGCTCTCCGCGTGACAAAGAGTTTCAGTCCATTTTCTACCCTAACAGCCACCTCCTGGGAAACAGGGACTCACTGTGGTGGTTATTTTTTTTTGTCAGAGGACAGCCTGAGCGTGGTAAATTTGTATCTCACCCCCTTGGTCTCCCCCACAAACCAGCTGTGTTCCCCCTCGTCCTCCCTTAAACTCCGAGCATCCTGAATTAACCTGGCATTCTCTGACCATGCTTTGTCTTTGTGCATCTGTCTTGTTCTGGTCGGAAGCCCCATTCCTTCTTTCTAAAAAAAATTTTTTTCCCTTTATTGATTTTAGAGAGAGAGGAAGTGAGAGGGAGAGAGAGATAGAAACATTGATGAGAGAGAACATCGATTGGCTGCCTCCTGCGTGCCCCCCACTGGGGATCGGGCCCACAACCTGGGCATGTGCCCTGACCAGGAATCAAACTGGTGACCCCTTGGTGCATGGGTCAACGCTCAACCACTGAGCCACACCAGCTGGGCCCCATTCCTTCCTAAACCCTTGTTTTGAAGAGCCTTCTTCCAGGATTCTTCCTTGCCCCACCCCCCATCCTCGAGCTTGTCTTGTGCACCCATGCTGAGTGATAATGTGTTAAAGCCTAGTGATTACGAGTTTTCCTCTGGAGCCAGGTGACCAGAGGTTTGAGTCCTGCATTTGTCACGTACTAGTTGTGTGACCTTGAGCAAGTGGCTTTACCTCCCTGTGCCTCGGTTTCCTCATCTGCATACTAGGGATCATGGTACCTACCTAACTGGGTGATTATACGCATTCCCAGGCTAATATGGTTACAGCTCTTGGAGTAGTGCCTGGCGAATAGTAAGTGGTCAGTAAGTATTAAGTATTATTGTAGTTATATGTTTGTTTATCTAACTCCCCCCACTAAAAGGAGATATTTAAAGATAATGATTGTGTGTTTTTCTCCATCCCCAGTGTCTTGCAGAGTACTTGGCAGTAGTAGGCTCTAAATAAATGTTCGTTGCATTAATAATGATAATTAATGTAATTACCTACCGGGATCCCATATTGGGCTTTGACCCTCGGCTGGTTCCACATCTTGCAGGGCTTATGGGGCCAAATATCTGGCTCAGTAAAAGCACTGCAGGTCTGCTAATTTTCCTGAGCACCTGCTGGGGTGGATGAGTGTGAGACCAGGCCTGTCCTCAGGGAGCTTAGAATCTAGTTGAGAAGACAGGTTGTAAGTACATGAAATGTGAAACATTAGGTTTTACTAACTGTTTGTAGGAGCAATGGAAGACACAGGGCATGCATTCACAGTTGTTTTAGTTGGTGGCACATTGTTATCTACCTTCTTCCTTGCTTTCCAAATTTGTTTTGGAAGGCTTAAACTTTTTAGTAATGAAACTTAGCTCTAGAGACTTCATGAGATTCAGAGTTGATTCCCTGCCCCCGCTCCCCACGTGTATGTCTCTTAGTAGACACAACATCTGGTTCTCTCTGGAATTAGCAGCCATCAACAATCATTATAAAATAGTGATATTCTGTTTATCAGTGGGAGACTTCTATAAAGACAAGCCTCCTTTCATGAACTGTTTGGTTACTGTGAGGTACAGCTGTGCAAGAAAAGGAAAATAGTGCTTGATTCTTTACCAGTTTTAAAAATAATGAGTTGGGCCCGGCTGGTGTGGCTCAGTGATTGAGCATCAACCCATGCACCAAGAGGTCACTGGTTTGATTCCTGGTCAGGGCACATGCCTGGGTTTCAGGCTCGATCCCCAGTAGGGGGTATGCAGGAGGCAGCCAATTGATGTTGATGCTTCTCTCACCGATGTTTCTCTCTCTCTCTCTCTCTCTCTCTCTCTCTCTCTCCCTCTCTCTAAAGAATCAATAAAAACATTAATAATAATAATAATAATGAGTTGGTTTGCTAGCATCCTTCAAAGGTGACCAATGGAAGGCTTTAGGCTTATTTTTTTTTTTTTTAAACATCATTGCCCTGGCTGGGTGGCTCAGTTCATTGGAGCGTCATCCCGTACACCAAAAGGTCGTGGGTTTGATCTGCAGTCGTGGCGCTTATGGGAGGCAGCCATTGATGTTTCTCTCTCACGTCCATGTTTCTCTCTCTCTATCCCTCTCCCTTCTTTTCTCTGAAATCAATAAACATATCTTCGGGTGAGGATTGAAAAACAAAACAAAACACATCATTATGAACTCATGGATTTTAAACTTATTTGATGTGGTTAAGTCGGTCCTTATGGATGCTTAAGTGGCCCTGTCTTTGGTCCATGGGCACCTCTTCAAACTGGCCCTGAACCTTTGATATGACCCTGCTAGTCTTTGCTCGTTTCCTTGTAGGATAAGATGTCCTAGGCTCACCTTCCACATTTCCTGCCACGGACCAGGAATCAGGCACTTCTCCAAGGAGGAAGGGCATGAATTTTTTAAGATATTGGTACAGTTTTACCAAACCACTTTCCAGAAGGGAATTATTAGAATTTACATTCCCATCAGCAAAGCATGAGGACCATTTTTTCCATAAATTTGCCAATGTTGAGTGTTACTTTTAAATTCTTGGCGTTCATCTGATGGGCAGAATAATAACTTGTTCTAATTTGCATTTCTTGTGTTACTAATGTATTAGAACATTTTCTTTTCTGTTTTTTTTTGTTTTGTTTTGTTAATCCTCACCTGAGGATATTTTTCCATTGATTTTTTTTTTTTTTTTTTTTTTTTTTAGGTAGAGTGGAAGTGAGGGAGGGAGGGAGGGGGGAGAGAGAGAGAAAAACATCGATGTGAGAGAGACATCTCACATTGATTGGTTGCCTCCTGCACAACCCCTACTGGGCCAGGGATTGAACCTGCAGCCCAGGTGCGTACCTTTGCTGGGAATCAAACCCATGATCCCTTTGGTCCTCAAGCCGACACACTAACCGCTGAGCCTAACTGGGCAGGGTTCTTATATTTAGTAATCATTTACATTTGTTTTGAGAACTCTTCATGTTGTTTTGATCATTCCTATTAGAATTTAGTGTTTGTTGTGATTGATTTGTAACTGCAGATCAAGGCCGGCAACCCCACTTCTGTCCATTGCTGGAAATAATTTTCCTAAGTTGTCTGCTGTTGAGAGTTGTTTGCAACTTCTGTTTTATGTAGTCAGGTGTTCTTTACAAAGCATAGAATTTTTCAGCCTGCTCTTGTTAGGGCCTGAAGAGATCAGAAAGCTGAAGTCTAATGGTTATCCCCAGACATGAGTTGGTACATAAACATCCACTGTACTCTCCTCACCTACCTACAGTTGTGTTCCTTGAGGCCAGAGGCCTGCCTCTTACCAGGATGGTCTGGATCCATTGTCACCCAGACAGACTCACTCTGACTCTTGTTCATATTGAAGGTGCTTCCGATCTGAGAAGCATTTGGAGGGGAGTGAGCAACTGCTAATCTGGGCACTGCCTAGGGGCCCCTAGGGCAGCAGGCAGCAGCATGCAAAGCTCCCAGCCATCGGCAGCTGCCCTGCAGAGTTTCACCGACACGGGGCAGCAACCCTTGAACCATGGAGCCCACTTTAGGTACGTCCAGTGACCTGGTGGCCCCAAGGCTCTGTCAGGCAGCAGTGGGACGGTTTCAGACCTCAAGGTCTGTTCATAGAGAACCACTACACCCAGATGGCAGTGACTGGGTGAGTGACAGATCAAACAGGGCTCTTTGCTGGTCTGAATGGCCTGCATGAGAGGAATGCCAGCAAAAGCCTTCACTGGGTAAGAGGTGGTTGTGATGGGATGTAGTTCATAAAAGATTAAAAAAAAAAAAAAATCTCCAATGTAGCAGTGACAATAAATAATGGCTAAGAGCCCAAACTCACATAGTCCTTAATACGTGCCAGGCCCTGTTCCAAACATGCTACATTTGTTAACTTGTGTATTTACTTTTCACAAGCCTACGGGGCAGATACTGTTATTAGCACGATTTTACAGATACAGAAATGGAGGTGCCGAAAGGATAAACAACTTGCCCAGGTTCATACACTGGGTAGGTGGGAGAGGAGAATTTGTGTGCGGGCAGTCTGACTCAGCTCTGAGCTCTTGTCCCGTCTCCATCCTGCCTGCATGTTATAGGCCAGGGCCTTAAAGTTGTGTAGCTCTTCAAACCTCCCAGAGGGCATCTCATCCTTGGATAAGATAAAGAGCAGGCAGCTGATTTTACACATGGGGAAAGGAAGGCCTGGAGAACCGAGTGCCTTGTGCAGAGCGAGGATGCAGCTCTTCCTGTTTTTGGTAGCTGTCCCTCATTTGGCATCCAAGTCAAAGTCATTGAACTTTCTAGGAACAGAATTGCCCTTAGACAGGTACAAAGTGGTTGCCTTTTCTCATTGAGAGGGCCAGAACCTCAGGGGTTTGGTGCCCATTGGGGGTTTTGCTCAGGATTTTTCTGGGCACGGCTCCGACCTGGCACTGGGCTCTTGAAGGCTGTGGGGGGCCTGCTTGCGGATCTCACGGTCTGAGTCCAGGCCTGGCCCTTTCTGGAAGTCGAATGTTTTGCCCTTGTGTGAAGAGCAGCAGACTGAGTTCCAAAAGTAGCAGGACTGCTGGGTCAGGGGTTCTGGAAAAGTTGGGTGGAAATTGCCCCGCTGTCTTCTTGTTCCTGGCCTAATGGCTCAGACCATTTTTAGATGTCAGGAAGTATAACAATATGGTACATTTATCTTGGTGAATAATGGATGAGCCCAGGGAAGGTACTGTACTCTTCCTGGTGAATTATTTACCAGGAGCCTCTAATTTGAGGGCTCTCCATTACAGATGGTCTGAATCTAGTATCTGTAGAGCCCCCTCCCCTTTTCCTCTTGCTCCCCTAGATCTCCCACCTGCAGGCTAGCTCTAACCTTTTGTTTCTGGTGTTATACTGGGTAGCCCTGTGGCCTGTGTCCAGGAGATGTCTGAATTTTGAGACCCTGTGGCTGCTGGAGAGGGTGGCAGGAGGGGGTTAGGAGGACCTCCTTGCTGGAGACACAGGGACAGACCTGCTAGGGAAGCTGGGACCAGTGGCTGCTCTACAGGCCTGGGGAGTCTTATGTGTACATACACTTGTGCTCTGTCATTGTCTTTCTTTAAAAAAAAAAAAAAAGATATTTTTATTGATTTCAGAGAGAGGAAGGGAGAGGGAGAGAGAGAGAAACATTGATGATGAGGAAGACGTTGATTGGCTGCCTCCTGCACACCCCCTACTGGGGGCTGAGCCTGCAACCCACAGGGAATTCAACCAGGGACCTCCTGGTGCATAGGCCCATGCTCAACCCCTGAGCCACACCGGCTGGGCTGTCATTGTCTTTCTTAACCCTTTCTCTGGGTCTCTGTGACTCTACGTTATTCTATCTGTCTCTCAGTTTGTCTCTATGTCTCTACCTGTTGATCTCTTACCTTCTCCCTATGTCTGTCTGTGTTTCTCTGCCAGTATCTCTGTTGATCTTCTTCTGCCTCTGTTAGCTGTTAGTCTTCCTCTGGCTTTCTGTAGATCTGTCTCTCTCTGTTGGTCATGCAGTCACTCAGTCTCTGTCTCCCTCCGGCTGCCTTTATCTCCACTTCCTATCTCCCTCTGTCTCTCTCCATCAGTGTCTGCTTGTCTGTGTCCTCACCCCACCCCCCACTTCTGGGCTTTAAAGGTCTGTAAGAGGCATCTCTTGGAATGGAGGGACAGCCAGTTCCAGACTTAAGTGAAGTCAGATCTTGGTGCCTTCCAGATCCTGACTTAAAGATCGACAGAATAGGCATGAAATAAACGTTAGGTCTTTGTCTTTTTTTTTGACTATTCACTTCAGTATTGCATCATCCACTCTTAGGGGCTTTTTTTTTTTTTTTCCCTACAGCTATTTGTGTGTGCTTTATGTTTTATAACGTCGAACCGCCCCAGAGTCGGGCATCCCTAGGCTTTAAGCATCTGGTGATGAGTTGCAAGTTTTTGGTACTTTTAAAAATAACTTACAAGAAATTCTTTCTGTTATTCATCAGCTTGTATTTTTCTCATCTCTTGTTTTTGATTTGGAGGTTGAAATACTTATTTTGCCATCTTCAGCCAGAGTGATTTTTCTAAACAGCTGATTTTTGAGAAAAAAAACAAAAAACACATGACTCTTTTTTGGTTATTTTCCTTAAAAACCTAGAGGAACAAATCATTAGTAATGCAATTAAAAGATTAAACAAAAGAATAAAATTAGTTTTGCCTTATTAGGAAGTTTATATTTTAAGCAGTAAATGAGGTTTATAAGGATCTAGTAAGTATCTGGTGGTTTGACTCAAAGTAAGTGTCTGGCCTGCTTTCCACCTCCCCCTCTGTCCTCTGGCGCCCCCCTCACCCATTGACCCGGGCCAGACTCCATGCATCTGAGTGAAGTTTGAGCAGTGGCCGTGGCTGCAGTAGTGGATGTCCACCACAAGATATCTCCCTCTCTTACATTGCCCACCCCAGCAGACGAGAGTCCAGGAGGGCACCTTGTCTCTCTTTTTTTTAATCCTCACCCGAGGATATTTTTCGATTTATCTTCAGATAGAGTGGGAGGGAGAGAGAGAGAAACATTGCCATGAGAGGGACACATTGACTGGTTGCTTCCTGCACGACCCCAACCAGGGCTGGGGACGAACCGCAACAGAGGTACGTGCCCTTGGCTGGAATCAAACCCAGGACTCATTGATCTGCGGGCCATCGCTCTACCCTTGAGCCAAACCAGCCAGGGCAGCACCTTGTCTCTTTAAGCCAGTGGCTCTTCCAAGCCTCCTCCCTCAGCCTGGATTCTTATCTTTGTGTCTCAGGTTGAGGCCTGAAGCCTGGAGCATCACTTTCTAAGACCCCTTGCTGGAGAGAGAAGGGTTGGTTTCCAGAAGCAGCTGTTGGTCAGACAGGTGGAGAAGGAAAGAAAGGAAGGCTGGGGGTGGGGCACTTTGACGATGGTGTCTAGTTCTGACTTCTGGGCCCTGCCTCATTTCTGGCCCCGAGGTGGGTGGGCAGCCAGGCAGTTGAGCATGTTGTCCAAGGGGGTCTCCTCCAGGCTGCCAAGGGGCATGTTGGTCTCCTGCACATGTGTTAAGCATCGCCGCGTGTCACTGGGTGTGTGGCTGCCACAGGCCCTGAGTGGCTCGTGCTTCCCACATCACACATAGCAAAGTGATTTCCTCACATTCCCCACTCTTGTCTGCTCCAGGAAGTGGTTTGCAGAGCTCTTCTAAATATAAAAGTATGAGACTGACTTTTTCTCTTATCCCTTTGAAACCAGCTGAGGTCCAGCCTCTTCAGTGACTTTTTGGGTTTGTGGGGAGGAGGAAGAGGAACAGGAGAAGCTGGTGTGTGTGTGTGTGTGTGTGTGTGTGTGTGTGTGTGTGTGTGTGTACGTGTGTTTTGCCAGGTTCTGATGATACCCAGATGAGTGGGGGAACGAACCAGTGTGGGGCTGGGTGCTATGATAGAGGCCAGGGCAGGGTGCTGGGGGCACACAGAGAAGAGGCTGGAGGCTCAAAGACTGATATTCAAACTAGACAACTGTGTTCAGGCGCATCCTTGTTTTATTATTATTTTTTAAAATATTTTTCTTTATTGATTTTAGAAAGGGAGGAAGGGAGAGGGAGAGAGAGAGAGAGATAGAAGCATCAATGAGAGAAAACATCGATTAGCTGCCTCCTACATGCCCCCCACTGAGGAATAGCCCACAACCTGGGCATGTGCCCTGACTGGGAATTGAACCAGCGACCTCCTGGTATAGGGGTTGATGCTCAACCACTGAGCCACACCGGCCAGGCCCAGGTGGCACATCCTTATTTTACAAAGATTCATTTGCTCCTGCCCCAACCCCCCCAAACCCAACAGTATGTTCATCTTTGGAGGAGAGCAGCAGGATGGCCACAGGGAAGGATCTTCACAATATAGAGCTAGATGGGTAAAAATAAGAAGCAGAGGGAGAGATCGTACAAGACTATTTACACAAGTCAAAATACCTGCAGGTGAAACAACAATCACGTTTTGCCAGCGCACATACAAAGAAAAGGTTTTACATGAAACACACAGAACTGTTGTGGGGGAATCAGTGAAAGCATGAAAAGCAGCCACAGGAGCCAGACATACCCAGGGGCACTTCTGGCCCTGCGGTGTACTTGGATGGCCTTGAGTCCAGTGTCCTCCTCTGCACTGAGGCTGACCCGTGCTGAGGGTTGGATTAGAACTCGCTGCTGTGCACAGGGGCGCAAGAACTGGCAGAGGAGCGAAGGCAGCCTGTCCTCTTGCAGGAGTGGAAACTGTTCTGTTTCTGCACCATTCAGCACAGTGCTCAGGAGCCACATGAAGCTCCTGAGCACTTGAAATATGGCTAGTGTGACCGAGGAGATGAATTTTCAGTTTTGTTTCATTTTAATTAAGTTACATTTAAATAGCCCCGTGTGGCTAGTGGCTACCGTGTTGGACAAGAGCCGGGTCTAAGGGAGGACTTTCCTCATTAAATGTAGTTGAGGCTGCTCCACCTAAAGGGCAGGGAATCATATTCTCCCTTCCACAGGTCATTTGGGGTGAACTGCTGTGACCATCCTGGTTGGGTCTGGGGTCTGTGCTCACTGCCTTATCAGTCTCCCAGGGGTGACACAGAGATGGGGAAAAAGAGCTCAGAAAACAGTCTCACAGAGTTTTCAGATCCTGTCTTGAAAATTAATGAACTAAGACTTGGTCCAACCAGTAGTGGACCAAGGCAGTGGGCCCGGGCTGTCATTTAGTTTCCCCCTGCCTCCATAGGAAGGACCGTGAGAAGCTCACTCCTGGCCTGAGCCTGCTGCTGTTCTCACTGTGGTCTCCCAGAGCCCCCACCACAGCCCCTGGGAGTCAGACCTGGTTGGGCCTTGGGTCTGGACCCCCATAACGAAAGGCAGGGGAGCCTCCCTTTCCATCTTTTCCGTATGGTGAGGGGCCAGCCTCTTCGCCCCGCTCTGGGATCCCTGAGCGCAGCAGCTGAGCGGCCTGAGGTCTTCCTGGGGTTGAGCTGCTGGCTCATTTCCCAGTCTCCTAGCCCAGCAGCCCCATGGCTTTCTCTGCGATGTATTGGTGTCATCAGGAGACAGCTGACTGCTGTCTGTCTCTCTTCCTCCCGCCCGCCCTCTCCTTGGGGCTGAGAATGGATCTATCCCAAGGCATAGTGTGGGGAAGACTCCTGGTTCTTCCTGGCAGTTCCCCCTTTCCCGTCCCCGCCCCCTTCACCAGGCCTTTGGATACCTCAGCGATCACCCTATCAAAGGACATTTTATTTATTTATTTATTTTTTTAACATAAAAAATTAAAAAAAAAATCCTCACCTGAGGATATTTTTTCCATTTATCTTTAGATAGAGTAGAGGGGAGGGAGGGAGGGAGAGACAGAGAGAGAGAGAGAGGAAGAGAGGGAAACATCCATGTGAGATACAGTGACTGGTTTCCTCCTGCACAACCCTGACCAGGGCCGGGGACGAACCACAACCGAGGTACGTGCCCTTGACCGGAATTGAACCCGTGACTCTTTGGTCCGCAGGCTGATGCTCTAACCACTGAGCAAAACTGGCCAGGGCGTAACATAAAATTTTTTTTTTTTTTTTTTTTTTTATCCTCACCCGAGGACATTTTTTCATTTTTTGTTCAGATAGAGTGGGAGGGAGAGAGAGGAAGAGAGAGAGAGAGAGAAACATCGATGTGAAAGTGACACATCGAGTGGCTGCCACCCGCACAAACAACCAGGCCGGGAACAAACTGCAACCAAAGTACATGCCCCTAGCGGGAACCGAACCCCGGTCTCTCTGGACCGCAGGCCGACGCTCTAACCGCTGAGCCAAACCGGCCAGGGCAGAAATTTTTAATGCATAAATTAATCATTCTAGTGTTTATAAATCTAAAAATAAAAATGTTTTACGCCCTGGCCGGTTTGGCTCAGCTGTTAGAGCGTCGGCCTGCGGTCCAGAGAGACCCGGGTTCGGTTCCTGCTAGGGGGCACGTACCTCGGTTGCAATTTTATTTATTTATTTTATTAATTTGTTTTTGTTACAGATGTTTCTTTCCCCCCCCCACTAATACCCTCCCCCCCATCCCCCCGCCCCATCCCCAGCATTGTTGTCCATGTCCATCAGTTATGCGTACCTGCATATAAGTTCTGTGGTTTAGCCCTGGCCGGTTTGGCTCAGCGGTTAGAGCATCGGCCTGCGGTCCAGGGAGGCCCGGGTTCGGTTCCCGCTGGGGGCGTGTACCTCTGTTGCAGTTTGTCTCCGGCCCTGGTTGGTCATGCGGGTGGCAGCCACTCGATGTGTCCCTTTCACGTCGATGTTTTTCTCTCTCTCTCTCTTCCTCTCTCTCCCTCCCACTCTATCTGAACAAAAAGTGAAAAAATGTCTTCAGGTGAGGATAAAAAAAAAAAAAATTCTGTGGTTTATCTCTTCCCTGCCCCTCTCGGTTGCAATCTGTCCCCGGCCCTGGTTGGTCGTGTGGGAGGCAGCCACTTGATGTGTCCCTTTCACGGCATCGATGTTTCTCTCTCTCTCTCTCTCTTCCTCCCACTCTATCTGAACAAAAAATGGAAAAATGTCCTCGGGTGAGAATAAAAAAATAAATTAAAAAAAAAAGTACTGGAAAAAAAATTGTTTTGCAATTATGAAGCAGAGATGACCAACTTCTCTTCAAAGTTACCTGCCATCAGAGTTCACAGAAGTATTGTGAGTTTTTTGAATATGCAAGTATAAGAAGTATCAGTAGTAAGGATAAAATTCTGATAAGATTCTGATAGATTCTGATAAGCCAGAATCTATCAGAGATGTATTTGAAATCATTTAGGACTGAGACCAATCTAATTTTAAGAAAATGAACTATAAAAAAATGTCATTACAAAACAAGATACATAATTTGTTGTTTAGCACAAATACCTACTTAATCCTTAAGTAATAAGCTAACTGGTACATTAGAAGTATGATTAATCTAATATTTTTAAATGTACTATTAGTTTCACCATATACTTCAAAATAAAATCTAAAAGGAATATGAGGGGAAAAAATCTTCAAAGTGGCTACAACCTCGATACTTTCAGAACAGAACTGATTTCAAGGCATAATTTTTGCAAGTAATTTCTAAGTGATGAATAAATGATACTCAATAATTACAGTAAATGATATTCAGAATAGTAGTTCAAAGGACATTTTAATCTGAGGTCCACTGTTCCTAGAACTTCTGGGGTGGTCTGTACCAAATGTGTATTTTATTTAAATATCCTAGGGGTCCGTCAAAGGATGACTAAAATCCATTTCAAGGCTGCCCCTTTCCAGGTGCAGAAACTGAGACTCAGAGGGGAAAATTAAGTTGGCTGAGACTGGATAAATGATGCAGAACAAGTTTTCAGACCACGTAGACTCTTAAATGACTTTATTGCCCCTAACGGCTTGGAGGCATTTGCTGTGTGGCTCTGGCGTTGGGCACGGATGTCTGTTCTCCCCTCAAGCTTACAGGCTAGCGTGGGGGATACAGTGCTTAGTCACAGTACAGGTAGGAATATTCTGGGTGTCACAGGCAGTGAGCTGCCAGTGCTAGTGTGTAGCCAGGGCAGAGGCAGGATCTCCCAGGGAGGCAGGACACAAGCTGAGCCACAGGAATGGGAGCAGCTTGTCAGAAGTGGTGCTGGGTCCCTGTCTGCAACCCCCAGCTGCCTCCAACCCGCACACCTGCCATTTATAGCATCAGTCTTAATCCCTTCCAGGGCTGGCTCTACCCAGGCTGGCTGCTTGGGCTCTTGGGACTGGCTGTGCAGCTTCAGGGCAGGGAGGGGACTCTGGGGAGTAAGCCCTTTGTTTCTGTAACTGCGTCTGGGGATCATTGCAGTGAACCCAGTGTTAGGTCTTGGTGACTGCCCACTCACATCCTCTTATTTCTCTAACTTTACAGATAACAAAACTGCCTGGGGGTGGGGTGCTGGTGATTGGCCAGGGTCACTCCATTTGTTAGTGGTTGTATCGAGACTGGAATCCAGGTCTCCCTGCCCCATGTTCCTTCTGCACAATCGCGCACCCTCACCCTGGCTGGGTTTTTAATTCATTGCTGCTTTCTCGGAGACATTGCAGCCCTGGAAGGGTTTCTGAGGGTGAGAGGTGTGTCCCAGGTATGGCCCTCTCGCCCGAGTGGAAGACAGGCTGGCTCTAGCTGGGGTCGGATAGTGTGGCGGCTGGCTGGGGAGCATGTGAAGCCACATCTCCTGCTGACATATGTGTCCCTCTGGGCTTGGGTGCCGTGTGATGCTGGATACAAGATCACGCTCCTGCCTTAGAGGTTGTCTCCCCCTCCAGGGCCTCCCAGGAGAGAGCAGGGCAGGTCTGAGTTGTGGTTTCCATCGAAGGTACAAGAGCTGGCCCGCTAGCTTGTTTCTGCCCTAATCTCTGGTGATTTTGTTCTGTTCCTCTAATCCGGATGTGGGAACCTCTCCAGATATTTACAGTTAAATCCCAGGACAGGAAAACTCAGCTGGGCCCTTGGCTCTGCTCCCTCCTGCATCGCTCAGAGCCAGGGCTGTGATGGCGTGTGGAGGGCTGCGGAGCTCCTGTCAGCAGACCTGGGGCCTTTTGTAGACACTGGGAAGACAGAGGGGGCCAGAACTTTGTGCTCTGCCTCTGGATCATGGGGCCAGCTGTGGCTGGTTTTCAGCAACCCTCTGAAACTGATGTTCTGGGCTTATCGGTTCGGTTGCAGGTACCCAGACTCACCAATCCCATTCAGCATTTTGTGTTTCTGCTGACCTGGGTGAACTTGTCCATCCAAGCAGTTTGTTCTTGCAGTGGTTGAGATTTGTTCCTCCAAAAACTTCCAAATGTCTGTGGGCCATGGGCCTTTGGAGTGTCTCCGGAGCAGCTGAATGTGCTGGTTAAACCCCTGAAGACCCAGGGTCTCTGGTACAGTGTATTGGTCCCTTGGGGAGGAGGAGTGGGGCAGGGACCCTGGTACTCCTGGGCCTCTTTCTCTCAATGCCCCTCGAATTTCCAGATGGAGGGGAATTGTGAGGAGGGCTGTTTTCGTGCAGGTGAGGGTCCTGGGGGCCACTCTCTTTACTGGAGCGTTTGTGCCTCTCTGACTTGAGGGCAGCCTCTCCTGGCCTGTGCCCTGAAGCTTTGCCCCAGACAGGGCACCGGAATTTGGCCAACCTCTGCTTCGGGGGTCTGTGTGCCCCAACAGGAGCCACCTAGGCCCGGGCTCTCGGGGTCCCTGAGCCCTGAAGCCAGGACTGAGTTGTAGGTGTGGAGGTGTCGGCCACTTTTCTGTGGCTGGCTGGCCTCATGTGTGGGAGAGGTCACAGTCACTCACCTGATCACACAGTCTACAAAATGCCCATTCCGGGCCCAACCAGGGTCATCCTCGTGTGTCATTCTGGTCCTAAGGCATCTGTTCAAAGCATGGGATTTCTTTCATAAGAGGGAAAGAGGGTGGATACAATGAACTGGGCAAGTTGGCAGGGGGCCCTTGCAGTGTCCCCTGAGTGTTTGTTCTGGACTAGGAGGACTGGCCCCTGAGACATGGGTAGTTGAGTGGCCCAGATGGATACTTGGACTGAAGCAGCTGAAATTACTTCAGAGCAGAAAAACTTCCTGCTGCTCTCTGCTCTCTATAAAATCATGTTTACACATATGTGTGTGTGCACATGCACACGTATACACACATGGGTGGACTGGGCCTGGAGCCCAGAGAGCAGCAAGGAGGGCAGGCACCAGACCAGATGCGTGCTTGGGGGCGGGGAGCCGGAGTTGGGCTGCTGCCCACACAGCCCTTTCTCAGGGGCTGGGGCCAGGGCTCAGGCAGAGTGAGTGTCTGCATATAGATAGATGGCGTTGAGGAGCTGAGAAAAAGGCTTGGAGAATGTCCTTATTGGGTATTTGCCACTCCAGCTTTGTTGGGGTCAGCGCCACGTGTGGGCAGATGGCTCTGCCTGTCTGTCATTGAGGAGGGGCTTCTTGAGCTCACTGTGTCCAGCGGGGCAGCCCCCTACCCTCTGTGTACCCCGTGCTGTGGGCTTTGACTGTGTGAATCCACTTAGCCTGGCACAGCCTGAGTGGTAGGGGTGGGGTCCCTATGTCATGGCAGGGGAGGGGCTGGACTGAGTTGGCATTGTGAGGGAGCGGCAGGGCCGTTGGGCAGCATTGAAGCTGCTGCCCTGAGGGAGCTGCTTCCCGGAGCACGTCGGCTGTGTTCTGTGAGGTCCTGTGTGTAGAAGGCATGATGCATGCGTGGTGTGGTCGGACTGTGAAAGAGGGCAGCTTTGGGAAGCTCATGGGTGTTCCACCAAAGGAGGGCTTCCCTAGACCACAGCCCTGGGGGCATCCTCAGTCAGAGACAGTACAGGGCCAGGCATGTGCTGGTGACCGTACCACCTTGAGGCAGGTCCCACCTCAGTCCCCCAAGGCCTTCCACCTCCACTGTCATTGCTGCCCTTCAGTTTTTGGTGGTTGTGTCAGCCGAAGCGTCTGAAGACTTCCTCACTTCTGGTCCTGCTTTTTCTGGAGTCTGGCGTTTCTGCCGCGGGCTCCTTGGTCTGCTTCTTAGTCTCCTGCCTATTTCCCCCAACAAAGCAACTGACCTCTCCTGCAAACCATGCAGGTGGCCAGGCTGGGCACACCTCACACTGTCTTCTCAGCAGATGTGGATGCCTCAGCACTGGGCCAGCCTCCCGCTGTGGGCTGAGAGCAGGCCCTGGGGGCTTGGAGAAGGCCTGGTGGCTGCTCTCCCTGCTTTTTGTAACATCTAAAGTCTGCCCCAGCCAAGCACTAACCAGGACCTGCTGTGAGCTGACGTCAGGACAGAGGGCCCCGCAGGGCCGGCTTTGATGTTTCCCAGGCCCTATGGTGGGGGCGTGGGGGCTCTGAGTGGCAGTCTGGGAATGCAGCATCTCTCACCACAGCCACGGGGCAGCCCCAGCCCCAGGAGGGGATGCTGGAGGCCAGGCTGGGCCCCCTCTGAGTCATGCCATTTCTTCTCCCAGCTCAGGTTTCTGTGGCCACTGGTCTGTGGTTCCTGCAACCCCATGGCCCCTTTCCCTCCATGCCACCCATCAGACTTCTCTGCAGTGGCATCTCCAGCCCATCCAGGGTCTAGGAGTGGTCCTGGACCTTGTAAGGGGTGGGGTGGGTGGGGGGAAGCTTTCTAATGTTCTTAAAATGTGAGTCCTTGGGCAGGAAGGGTGCTCATGGTAATAACAACAGTAGCTACCATTTACCAAGGTAGCTCTGTCCGAGGCACTTCTCTGCAAGGTCAGACACACCAGTATGAGGGTCAGAATTTGAGCTGCACCTGTCTGATTCCAAACCTTAGCTAATGCTCCTCTGCTCCCCTGTGTGGGTGAGACTCCGGGCTCCCCAGTGTGGAGTAGCTGAGTGGGGAAGTGGGAGTTCACCTATGCTTTGAGGCAGTCATCTGTCTCTCTTTGGCCTTTGACGAACATCCTGGAGTTCTAGGTCTGTGGTCCCAAGACCTTGGTGAGTCACACTCCACTCACGGCTGTCCACTGTGTCATGACGGATTCCAGGCTCCTCGTGTTTGCTGCCTCTTGCCCCACACTTTATCTGAGGTTACCGTGGTTCAGCCAGTAGTCAGCTGAGCACCTTTGTGCGCCTGGCATTGGTCTGCAAGAGGTGTGTCTACCTCTCCCTGGCTGGGGGCAGTGAGACCCGTTTTGGGATCAGATACTTCTAGGGTTGGTTTTGAGTTCCTGGGCGGGGCTGGGAAAAGCGTGGGGCTATGGTCTTGGTCCTGGCTCTGCCACAAATTATCTGTTTGATCTTGGGTAAATGCCTTCATCTCTCTTGACCTCAGTTTACCCATCTGTACTACAAAGGGATTGTACCAAGTTGCCTACCAGGGGAGGGCCACACTCCTATGGGGTTTTGGAAGTGAGTGGGGGTGTTTGGGTTGTCAGGGTGACTGGGGGTGCTTAGCAGTGCCAAGGGGGCCGGTTTGTTAACTTGCACAGTGGGTGAGATAGCCCAGCATGGTGTAGGATTGTCCCATCCAGACAGCTACCTGTACCCCATTGAGAAGTTATGGGGGTGCTCTGAGCCATCAACAGCTCTGTGTATCGTGTGGGCTGGCCCCTCTGAGACTGTTGGGAGAAAGACCAACCCAGTCCTGTGGGGTCCTGAAATCCGTTTCCAGTGGTTTGGAAGGGAATGAGCAGGACCCATTAGCCTCTTTACTGTAATTGCCCTTGCTGAGCCTAGTTTGGCCAGAGGTGGAGCCTGCTGATTCACATAGCAGCCCCAGGTGGTCTGTTTCTACTTCCTGGAAGGGCCGCATGTCCCTCCCTGTGCTGTCACCAACCCTGGCCGGTCTTCCAGGAGGCTGGTCTTCCAGGCCCAGCAGCTTTGGGGCTCTGCAGGGTACTCACGTGGGCCAGGAACAAAGCCCAGTGTGTTACTCCTGCTGCTGTAACCATGCCACCTGCCTGGCCCTGCCCTCCGCCTCCCTGACCCATCTGCTACTCAACACAGGCTTCTCACTCTTCCCTTTGTTCTGCCTGGCTGTGGTTCTACCTTTGGTTGGAGGGGGCCCCTGGCCAGAGCTGAACTGTAGCCGTGCAGAAGGGGGAATGGATTCAGGTGAAAACCTGGAACCACTTGGCCCTTTTCTCAGCTTAGCACAGAAAAGCCGGCTGTGGCCACACATGGGTTCTTAGGGATAGAGAGTGGGAACGTGGGGGTGGCCCTGGAGTGTCTTCGGGAAGAGCCCTGGTTCTAGAGAATATTGGCTTCTCCTGTAATGGGGTGGGTTCTCCCAGAGAAGTCCCTGGGGAACACTGGGCAGCAGTTTCTGTGGGTGGGATTCAGAGTTCCCTCCCTGACCTGTGGACCCTCAGTGGGTGTGTGAGTGCCAGTAATCCTTGAAAGAAGCTCTTTGGATCATGATTTAATTTTTATTTTGCCGAGCATCCTGGATTCTGAAGAAGGTGGGGAGGGTTGCCTGCTAATGTCTCCTGCTTCCCAGCCCAGCACGAAGACCTCCTGTGATCTGGTCCCACAGGTCCGAGGCCCTCATCCTCTGGGCAGCCTCCTGTGTGCCGTCAGCGCCCCTCACCCCAACCCTTGGGGTTCCTCCTTCTTCTGTGCTCTAGAAGCACTGGCTGCCCACACTGTTCATTTGTCATGAGTTTTGCCATGGCCTGTAGAATCGTCCTGCGTCCCTCTTCAGACTGGCATCTGTGGAGCACCCAGCACAGCTTAAAAGCGGCTCATTGGACCCTTGGCAGTTGTGGTCTCACGAGCCTTCCCACCTGCATCTGTTGGACATCGGACGCCTCCTGTGTACACGGCCGCTCTTCTCCTCCTGTGCACGGGGGATGGGTGACCTGTGTTAGCACAGTGGCTGCAGCACCTCTTGACCCTGTCTGTCCCTTGTCCCCATCTGCAGGTGCCCAGGCAGCCATCGTCTTCATCAAGGAGCCATCCTCCCAGGATGCCCTGCAGGGGCGCCGGGCACTGCTCCGCTGTGAGGTCGAGGCCTCAGGCTCGGTCCATGTGTACTGGCTGCTGGATGGGACCCCTGTCCAGGACACCGATCGGCGTTTTGCCCAGGGCAGCAGCCTGAGCTTTGCGGCTGTGGACCGGCTGCAGGACTCGGGGGCCTTCCAGTGCGTGGCTCGGGATGAGGTTACTGGAGAGGAGGCCCGCAGTACCAATGCTTCCTTCAACATCAAATGTGAGAGCTGGGGCTGTGCCTGCCCCCTGCCAGACCCTCAGCTCCTGAGCCCCGCGAGTCCCCTTTTTTCCCTCAGGGTCTCCCATTTCCAGGCGGAATGCAGTGTGGTCAGCTCTCTGCTGTGTGGATCAGAGGAAGTTAAACATTTTAATTTCCCCCCAAATTTTCCCCCTAAGTTTTGAACTGTTTATCTGGTGGATGCTTTTGCCAATGGCAAGAGCAATGAGGCAGCATGGCCAGGTGTCAGGCCTGACCTGCCAGGGACTAGGCAGGCACGCAGTCTCTGGTGGCCAGTCTGCAGCCCGGCCTTAGCTTCACAGGGCTTCCATGCACTGTCTTTTGGCTCCAAGCCTCCAGGTCCCATCGTTTTCCTGCTTGTCCCCCTTCCCCCTGCCCTCCCCCGCTTGCGCTGCTCCTCACTGTGCACCCTGGCCTCTGCTACAGGGATTGAGACTGGCCCTGTGGTCCTGAAGCATCCAGCCTTGGAAGCTGAGATCCAGCCACAGACCCAGGTCACTCTGCGTTGTCACATTGATGGGCACCCTCGGTAAGGAGCTGACTTTTAGGATGGGGGTGGAAAGGGTTATTCTAGGCAGTCAGGGATGTTTCCCCATATCCTGGACTCTGTTCAGATGCATTTCGTTTCATTCTGGAACAAACCCCGTCCCTGTGCTGCTCCGCACCAGCCCCTGGTGACCTGAAGGGCAGCATTGTGCTACGGAGTGATCTGAGAGACCTAGCATCTCAACCTGACTCTACCCCTGAATTGCCGTGTGCCCTTGTGCAAGTCACTTCCCCTCCCCAGGTCTCTTGTTTCCCCATTTGTAAACTGAGGCGTCTAGCCCTGACCCTCTGATTCTGGATCCCATCCATTGGCCACCCAAGTACACCTGCCTCCCTGTTGCTGACCCCTTCGCCCCGCAGGCCCACCTACCAGTGGTTCCGAGATGGGAGCCCCCTCTCTGAGGGTCAGAGCAACCACACGGTCAGCAGCAAGGAGCGGAACCTGATCCTCCGGCTGGCCAGCCCTGAGCATAGTGGTGTCTACTCCTGCTGTGCCCACAACGCCTTTGGCCAGACCTGCAGCAGCCAGAACTTTACCTTGAGCATTGCTGGTGAGCCTGGGATGGGGATGGAGAAGGTGTGGGGAGATGGGGGTGCCTACTCACTCCACCTGTTCATGTGCCTGTGCCCCTCTCTCCCAAGATGAGAGCTTTGCCAGGGTGGTGCTGGCGCCCCAGGATGTGGTCGTGGCGAGGAACGAGGAGGCCATGTTCCACTGTCAGTTCTCAGCCCAGCCACCCCCGAGCCTGCAGTGGGTCTTCGAGGATGACACTCCCATCACTAACCGCAGCCGGTAAGGCGTCTGGCAGGGGCCTTCAAGAACGGTGGTACAGGTGGTGTACTGCACAGTGCGTTCTCTAAAAGGGAATGGGAATCATCACAGATATCATGTATCTGTACATGTGTTACTTCAGAATTCCGGCAGGTGGCAGTACAATGTCTTGTAGTTATTCCTAATGGAGTCCAACAAAGAGAAGTCTCCGGGAAGGGCATCTTTCTCCAGTTCCCACAGGGCAGGGTATGAGCTAGCAGTGGCTCTACTTCTTTCCCCTGTTCCTTCTGCCCTTGTGGGTCTTTTGACATTGGGGGGTAGAGATCCAGGAATGGAGGGACACAGGGGACCTGGGTGATCACAGTCTGGGTAGGACGGCAGAGACACCTTGCACACACACATACGTATAGGCATACACTTCTAAAAGGTGCTGGGAGATGCCAGCTCCTCTAGAGGAACTTCTGTCCTTGCCCAGGCCTTGTGGCTGCAGGAAGCACCTTTGTGGTGCCAGGTGTGGCCATGGTCCCTGGGGGTGTGACTCCCTAGGCTAGAGGCTTGGATACCACCTGGCTTCAGCCCTGAGGACATCATCAGTGGTTCATCTGGTGTGGCCAAGGGGCCTCTGACTGCTGGAGCTGGGTGCCTTACCAGCAGGCTTATCTTGACCCCGCAGGAAGGTGGCCCCCTGTCCCTATTGTTGCACACTGCCGATTACTCTGTGTCTCACTGAAATGCTGCTGCTCGCATTGCCACCCCAAAAGCCAAGTCTTGTAGTTGGAGCACCGCCTGCACAGGCACATGAATGAGTGCACACACGCACTTGTACACATGCGTGTGAATACACACAACACTAGCATGGCATGTTGGCGTCCTTCTCTTTGTCATGTTCCTGGCTGGTACCTTCCTACATCTCCGACCATCACATTCCCCTCCAGAAGCAGGCCTGCGGGCCACTCTTCCGGTCAGCACTCTCTCCCCTCCGCAGGCCCCCACATCTCCGCAGAGCCACGGTGTTTGCCAATGGGTCCCTGCTGCTGACCCAGGTCCGGCCGCGCAATGCCGGGGTCTACCGCTGCCTAGGCCAGGGCCAGAGGGGCCCTCCCGTCGTCCTGGAGGCCACCCTTCACCTGGCAGGTGGGTCTCCATCTGGGGTGCCAAGGTGGGGCTGCCTTCAACGTTGTTGGCATGTAGAGAGTTATGTTCCTGTTTCCACTCAGAAAAGCTTGGAGGATAGAGGGAGGACGAGGATGCTGGGTAGGAAGAGTAGAGGCCAAAGGTTATAGGGAGAGTTTGTGTGGGAAAGGGCCAAAGCTTATGGTGGGAGAACATCATGTACCCTGAGATGCACAGTAATCAGTCTGTTTCTCTGCCACTCACGTCCCTGCAGAGATTGAAGACATGTCGCCATTTGAGCCCCGGGTGTTCACAGCTGGCAGTGAGGAGCGTGTGGCCTGCCTGCCCCCCCAGGGTCTGCCGGAGCCCAGCATGTGGTGGGAGCATGCAGGAGTCCGGCTGCCCACCCACGGGAGAGTCTACCAGAAGGGCCATGAGTTGGTGTTTGCCAGCATTGCGGAGAATGATACCGGTGTCTACACCTGCCACGCAGCCAACCTGGCTGGTCAGCGGCGACAGGATGTCAATGTCACCGTGGCCAGTGAGCACCCGTGCCTTGAAGTTGAGGGGAGGTGGAGGGGTGCCCACGCCTCAGGAGATCTTGGGCTCTGGCTGTGATGGAGGCTTCCTTGATGCTCACCTGAGGCCCTCTCAGCTCTGGGCCCTGCAGACTTGGAAATCAGTCAGCTGCTGGGAGGTGATGTTGGAGCCAAGCATGAGGTTGGGGTGACAGCCCTCTCAGAAACATGGTCCTGTGGCTTCAGAAGAAAGAGCAGTGGGATGGAGTCTAGAGCCCCAGGTCCCACTCTGTCCCAGTCACCCACCTTGCTAGGTTTCAGTCTCCTCATCCATAAAATGGGGCTAATAACTCACCTACCCTACAAGATGGTCGAAAAGGTGAATGAAATAGATAAAAGAATTTTTTAGGGGGGGGGAAGGTGATGGTAAACAAACTTAAGTGATAATTATTTGTTATACTTTCTAAATTTCTATAATGAACATACTAACTATTTGTAAACTAAGGGGGTAAAGCATTAAATATGACATTGAACAGACCGAAAGTGCATGTGATGAAGACCTGTGTACCCTTTCTCTAGGCAGAGAGGCTTATTTACTTATTTCTTTGTACCGTGCCTGTTCCAAACCTTTATGATAGAATAAAAGGATACACAAACAAACTCATGCACACACTCATGCACACACACAATTTTGCAACCTGCTTCTTCCACTTATCTCTACATCTTTTTAAGTGGGTAAATTTCAGAAAATTCAAAAAGATTTTGAAAATGGAAAGGGCTTTGTTAATATCAAGCTGCGACAATGCTAATCCAGTTAATATACTGAGATTTCAGAGATCTGCTCTCCCATGCTCAGGTACCTGGTTCGGGGTGGGGGGGAGGGGATGCTGCAGCACACAGATAAGGTGCGCCACACGCAGGGTGCTCAGGACACTTTCCCAGTGACATGTAGACACGTGCAAGCAGCTACAGGCAGCCTTTCTCCAGCCTGGGTCTGTAGACCACCTTTTTCTTTGGGGTCACTTTTTAAAATGCAGCCCTGACCCGTGTGGCTTGGTTGAGCATTATCCCATGCACCAAAAGGTCGCTGGTTTGCTTTCGGGTCAGGGCACATGCCCAGGTTTACGGCTCAATCCCCAATAGGGGGCATGCAGGAGGCAGCGGATTGATGTTTCTCTCTCTAAAATCAATAAAAACATTAAAAAATAAAAATGCAGAATGTGGGACCCCACTCCAGATCTCCTGACCCGGGCTCTCTGGTAGTGGGACGCAGGTGGAGTGTTTAACAAGTGCTCCAGGTGATGCTTAATGTGTGCTGTAGGTGGAGAGTCCGGTTCCTGTCAGTCATTCGGCAGGCACCGCCTGAGCCGTGCCTTGTGCCCTGCACTCTGAGAAGGAGGCCTGTGAAGTTAGAGAGTGCATGATGCTCACAGGGCTGGATGAGGTGCGGAGGGGTGGGGGTTAGAGCTGGGAGGAGGGAGAGCTCCATGACTGCATTCCGTCAACAGATTTATTGAGTGCGTTCATTGTGCTAGGCACTGTTCCCAGTCCTGGGAATGCAGCAATGAACAAAGCAGACAAAATTCCCTCTCCTTGTGGAGCTCATAGTCTAGTAGTGGTGACAAAGCAAACAAGATAAACAGTTGAATGAACAAATATATAACTTTAGGTGGCAATAGAGCCATGAAGAAAAATTAAATAGGGTAAGTGGCAGAGAGAGACATGAGGGCCCGGGGGAGTTTATGGAAAACGTCTCCAGAGGCTGGCATGTGAGCTGAGACTTAAATTGAGGAGGGAGCCATGTGGTTAGACCCGGAGACAGGAGTGGGTTTGCATGTTGGAGGGACAGCAGTAGCCTGAATGGCCTGAGTTGAGTAAGTGGCGATGACTGTGGTTGAGATTGAGAGATGGAGACTAGATCTTGTGGGGCCGGGTCAGGATATAGGCTTGTATTCCAGGTCTCCCAGTTGTCTGTTGCTGAACAACATGACTCCAGAACAAGTGGCTTGAAACAAATCCCTGTTCACTTAGATTCTCTGGGCAGGGTTCAAGTTCAACTGGGCAGCTCCTCAGCCCCATGTGCTGTTGGCTGGGCTCGTGCATTTGCAGCCAGCTGATAGGTCAGCTGGTGGCTGGCTCTTCCCTGATGGCCATGCGCACAAGTCTGGCAGTTGGTATTGTGGAGGGTGTCTCGGTTCTCTTCCCCTTGGCTGCTCCAGCAGGCTAGCTCAGGCTTCCTGACAGGGAGGCTGGGTTCAGAAACTGCAAGGCTTCTTAAGGCCTTGGCTTAGAAGTTACACAGTGTCACTTCCACTGTTGGACAAGGCAAGCCACCCAGATTCCAGGCAGTAGGGAAACAGACTGCGCCTCTTGATGGGAAAATGGCAACATCACATTACATAGAGACCGAAGGGATGGGAGAGCCATTTACAACCATCTTTACAAACAGTCTCTCACACCAAGTTAGAGGACGAAATTCCTTGCAAGGTTTTGAGTTGGAGAGGGACGTTTTCAGAAGGTCACTCTGGCTATTTTGAGAAGACTAGAATGTTAGGGATAAGAGTCAAAACAGGGAGACCAGTTAGTAGATGACTGTAATAGTCCAGGGGAGAGGTTAAAGGGGCTAGAACAGAGGTGGTGGAGGTGAGAGGTGGTCAAAGTCAGGGTCTGGGAGCTAAGGCAGATGGGGTTTGTATAGAATAAGTGTGAGGGGGTGGGAGTATAGAGAAGTCAAGACTAGGTTTTTTACTTCTGCAATGGCTGGATAGTGGCTTTATTTACTGAGATGGGAAAACTGGGAGGAGCGGGTTTAGGGGAAAATCGGGTGTTCTTTGCACACCTCAAGTTTGAGATGCCTGTTAGGTAGCCAGTTGGAGATGTCAGTAGGCAGTTGGCTTTGCAAGTCTGAAGCTCATGAGGGAGGTCAGGAGTCAGGGTACATGTTTGAGAATCATCCATATGGTGTGGAAGGCCGTGGACTGGATGAGATCAACCAGGGAGTGAGTATGGCTGAACCAGAACAGAGATCTGAGGCCCGAGCCGTGTGGAGCATTATGGTGTAATAAAAAGAGCAAGGCTTTTGGAGTCATACAGACGAGAGTTTTCAATCCTGTCTCTGTCATATTTTAGCAAATCATTACTGCCCTGAATCTCTGTCTTCTTAGCTGAAAATGGGTAAAAAATACATACCTTGGGCATTTATTGTGACCATTAACCGGGATGATGTTCAGAAGGTGCTGGCGTATAGCCCATCACTAAGAGTGACTGCTACAGTTTCCACCAGACTTCACATGGGGTTCTGAACTCAGGACCTAATGGAGTACTATAATTTCTTGGGCTTGGATCCTTTGGTTTTGCAGACATGTTACTCAGCCTTCTCTGTTTCCTCCCTGTCCCTCTAGCTGTGCCCACATGGCTGAAGAAGCCTGAAGACAGCCAGCTGGAGGAGGGCAAACCGGGCTACTTGCATTGCCTGACCCAGGCCACACCGAAACCCACAGTCATCTGGTACAGAAACCAGATGCTCATCTCTGAGGTGAGAGTGAGGATTGCTGCGGCGGGTGTGTGTGTGTGTGTGGACTCCCCTCCCGCTGCTCCCCTCTGTGCTCCCCTCCATAACACCTTTTCCTAAGCGTGATGGTGGGGATTCAGGCCAAGACCTCTTGTGTGTTGCAGGACTCGCGGTTTGAGGTCTCCAAGAATGGGACCTTGCGCATCAATAGCGTGGAGGTGTACGATGGGACATGGTACCGCTGTGTGAGCAGCACCCCAGCTGGCAGCATTGAGGCCCAAGCCCGTGTGCAAGTGCTGGGTGAGCTGGTGTGCGTGGGGAGAGCACCGTGCCTGGTGGGCAGGAGAGGAAAGGGGAAGGAGCAGCAGGGGCCAGGATCTTCAGGCCTGCCCCAGCCTATTTAGCTGCCTCAATTCCTCC
The DNA here is from genome assembly GCA_030848825.1 of Tadarida brasiliensis. NCBI lineage: Eukaryota > Metazoa > Chordata > Mammalia > Chiroptera > Molossidae > Tadarida > Tadarida brasiliensis. The sequence goes on from CM061262.1 coordinate 16,279,575, forward strand.
TCTCTCCACCCCCCTGCCCTCCCTCTACTGAAACAGAAAAGCTCAAGTTCACCCCGCCACCCCGGCCACAGCAGTGCATGGAGTTTGACAAGGAGGCCACCGTGCCCTGCTCAGCCACAGGCCGAGAAAAGCCCACTATTAAGTGGGTACGAGCAGGTCAGTACCATGTGAGCAGGAGGAGGGGAACAGGCAGGACTGTCCACCGGTTAGATGTGTGCACGTCTGAGGACCGACTGAGTGCCCAGCACCATGTCAGGAACTGCGGGGACATACAGGAAGTGTAGGGCAGATTTGTAGTCCAGTTAGGAAGGAAAAAGCCAGACGCAAAAGAGGTCCGATTATCGTGTTAGACAACAAAGGACACAACTCATGACAGCACGTGATTGGATTGGGCCGGACAGCACTGTAATGCCCTCCCTTGTCCCTTTTCAATATAGTCATCCTTTTAGAGATGAAAGTAACCTGGGCTCCTTTAGAAAATATCAGGGCTAAGAAAATTTGTAATCCCACCATCCATTATCTCTGGGTGTGTGCCCTTTTCTTTTTCTGTGCATATCTTTTTGTTTTTACAAAGCGATTTTATTATACATTTTTACTTATTAAACTTGCATGAGTAAGTCATGCTTACTATAAAAATAGAAGATGCAGATAACTGTGTAATTTTATATTCTTTTTTACCCAACATTGTTAAGCATTACCCCATGCTTTTATACATAAACGTTGGTTTTGATGATTACGATAATATTCCAGTGATTGAATTTACTATAATTTGCTTAAATATTCCCTAAATGTTGGAGATTTGGGTTGCTACTCATCTTCTCCCCTCCCCCTCTCTCCTTCTCTGTCTTTCTCTTTCTCTTTTTATTGCTGCAATAAACATCTTTAAGCCAAAGTTTTTTCTGGATTTGGGTTTATTTCCTTTGGGAAAGATTCCCAGAAATGGAATAATTATGTATAAAAGGGTATGCACATTTTTACAACCCTTGATGCGGATTGCCAAATTGTTTTTTAAAGGGCTGGACCAGTTTTTACATTCCCAGGAACAGTGAGTGCTGGAGGGGAGGCTGTAGGTTTTAAGGAGGAAGCGGGCCCTCTGCTCAGGTGGTCTGGGAGTGTTCTGTGGGACGTGTGGCTCACCGTGGATCTGAAGCCGGTGGCAGAGCAGGAATGGGTTCTAGGGTGAGGACTGACAGACAGTGAAGTGAGAACAAGGCAAATTCGTGGCCCAGGCAGAAGTGCAGTTTGGCAGAAGCGGAATGTGACACAGGGCAGTAGAAGTAGGTGAGACTGAGAAATTGGAAAGGGGTAAATAACCAGATTCCCAGTGTCTGGCTCAAGAATTTGGGCTTTGTCCATGGGTACTCAGGAGTAATGACATGTTTTTGAGTAGCTTTGAGTGACTGAGGTCACTGCCAGCCAGCCACCCATGTAACTCTGGTTAAGCTCATAATTTCCCTTTGTTGTCCCTGCAGATGGGAGCAGCCTCCCAGAGTGGGTAACAGACAACGCTGGGACCTTGCACTTCTCCAGGGTGACCCGCGATGATGCTGGCAACTACACTTGCATTGCCTCCAATGGGCTGCAGGGCCAGATCCGTGCCCACGTCCAGCTTACTGTGGCAGGTGCGACTGTGGCAGGGCCCTGGGGCCGGGGCTGGCAGGCCTGTGGGCAGCAGCCTGTCAGCCCCATTGCTCACTGCCCCCTGCCCCTCGCTGGGCTCTTCCCATCCAGTTTTCATCACCTTTAAGGTAGAGCCAGAGCGTACCACTGTGTATCAGGGCCACACAGCTCTGCTGCGGTGTGAGGCCCAGGGGGACCCCACGCCACTCATTCAGTGGAAGGGCAAAGACCGCATCTTGGACCCTACCAAGCTGGGACCAAGGTAGGACCGTCTCCCTCCCACAGTAACCCCTCTCCTGCAGCCTGGTCTCCCCAGGAGCTGGGGAGGTGGGCAGTGCTGTGGCTTCTCTCCTGGCAGGATGCGCATCTTCCAGAATGGCTCCCTGGTGATCCATGACGTGGCCCCCGAGGACTCGGGGCGCTACACCTGCATCGCGGGCAACAGCTGCAACATCAAGCACACGGAGGCCCCCCTCTTCGTCGTGGGTATGGGCTGGGGACAGGAAGCGGTGGGGCAAGACTTCTCATCTTTATACTCATCGGCCCCTTGTACACAGAGGCACTTACAACCATGTTTGTGGTGGGGTGGGAGTCAGCTGTGTCCCTCTGCTGTGCATGGCACCGTCTCAGTTCCTTGCTTGGAGCTGGGTGTCCTTTACTTAACATTCCACAGCTGGGGGGTGCTGTGCGTTGTGGGGATGCGCTTGTCCTGTAATGCTTTCTCTCAGGTCTCCTGCAGCGGCCACCTCTCCCTGGGTGGGCGGGGAGGGGATCAGGTCAGGAGCATCAAGAGAAGGTTCCTCTGTTCTGGAGGCCCAGAGAGGATGATAGGTGAGGTAAAGGGCCCTGACTAGGGTCAGGGACTTGGAGTTTGGGTCTGGCTGCTCCTGCTGTATGCCCTTAGAGGTAGGTGTTGTTTCCTCTTCAGGGCTTCTTTCTGCATCTGCAAAATGGGAGTGGCTTAAATGAGACGTTCTCACACGTTTTTGGTTTAGCAGCAGAATTGATTTTCTAGACAAAGTATGGTGTGGGACTTGAACTGGATAACAGTGAAGTGACAGGCTCCTTGGTTGGAGCCCTAGGGAATGAGTGGGAGTTGGAGGATTCTGCGTTATGTCCTCTTGGTTCTCTCTCCCTCAATTTCCCTAACCTTCTCCATGAGACCGTAGGCCGTTGAAAGACCCCCTAGACCAGAAGAGTCCTTCTACACATATGTTTCTTGAAGAACCTGCTCTGTGCTGGGCATTGTCTGGGATTATAAACCAGAAGTTCTCACATGCTGTTCTTCAGGGCCTGACTCACAGTATCAAGTCACTTAAGCTTGTTAACAAACTGTGGGTTTGTGGTGCCCCCGACAGGTGTGGTTTTTATGCGGGCCCCGGCCTGGTGTTCTGATGCACAGGTAGCCAGGGAATCACTGGCCTCGGCTCCTTCGGAGCTCCTTGGGACCTCGGTGGGGCCTGAAGACCTGGCCCAGGTTAAAGCCAGTGACGGTGGTGACCCTCCCCGGGTCTCTCTGGCTTGACCAGGCCATCGAATATCTGAGAGATTATCATATATGTGGGGTGTGGAGGGGCTGGTAGAGAAGTAGGGCTGGGTTTGCTTCAGCAGCCCTTGCCCAAATCTCTCTGTGTCTCTCAGACAAGCCTGTGTTGGAGGAGTCGGAGGGCCCAGGCAGCCCTCCTCCCTACAAGATGATCCAGACCATTGGGCTGTCCGTGGGCGCCGCCGTGGCCTACATCATTGCCGTCCTGGGCCTCATGTTCTACTGCAAGAAGCGTTGCAAGGCCAAGCGGCTTCAGAAGCAGCCAGAGGGCGAGGAGCCAGAGATGGAGTGCCTCAACGGTGAGGGGCCCCCTGGAGGAGGGAGGTGGTGCCATGTGCAGGTGCTGAGCGCCCTCTCGCGGCCTGATGGACAGCTGCGGCGCTGCAGAATGCAGACAACAACTGCGGGGCTGGGGCTTGCCGCTGTGGCAGAGCAGAACTTCCCATACCAGCTGGAAGCCTGGAGTTGGCCTATTCCCAGGGCCTTGGCTTCTGAGTAACCTGGCTTCAGACTTCCTCATTGGAGCCTCTTGTGCCAGCTTCCCATGTTTCCCTGCCTTCTCTTTGGGCACTGAGCCACAGATATAATTAGTGTATGTGTTTCTGGTACACATCTTGTCTGCCCCCCATTAGCCTTTGAGTTCCTCCAAGGGCAATCTGTTTCCCTCCTCCTACCCTCCCTCTCCTCCAGCTGGGAGCTCCCTAGGGGCATTTCTGGGTCTTCTCTATAAGTTGAGGTGTTCAGGCGCAGGGCCTGGGTCTCCTTTGTGATCTCCCCTTTGTGCCTGTTTAGGGCTCTGCACGTAGACGGCCCTATGGAAACAGAAACCCTATGTCTGTACGGCATCCAGGGACCGGTGATTCAGAGGAGACTTGTACAATTTGTTCCATGTCAGAGGTTTTCATCAGCTGCATCAATACGCGGTCATACCCTATAGGATGCCTCGCCCCAATCCCTTCAGTTCATCAGCTGGATTGGCCCTTTTGTGTGGAACATGGGGATTGAACCCATTTGGTAGAAGTAGGGGTTTGGGGGAGAAAACTGAGGTTCCCATGATGACCTGAGTGACAGGTCTCATGTTGACGCTCCCCTGTGCCTCTTTTCCCAGGTGGGCCTTTGCAGAATGGGCAGCCCTCAGCGGAGATCCAGGAGGAAGTAGCTTTGACCAGCTTGGGCTCTGGCCCCGCAGCCACCAACAAACGTCACAGTACGAGTGATAAGATGCACTTTCCGAGGGCCAGCCTGCAGCCCATCACCACGCTGGGTATGTTGCCTTGGCCACAACTCCCCTGCTTGACTCTAAGTCACCGATTCTGCCTTGAGGCTAGGTCACGGCTGTGGCTCTGACGTCCCTGAAACCTAGAACCTTAGAGATGGGGGGAGAGCACGGGGGAAGCCTAGTCCAGTGTGTCCCCATTGCCTGTCGTTCACACCCCACATCTACACCTTTTGTCATTCCTGTGTCACTGACGTGATGTTTTCTGTAGATTGACTCCTTTTTAAAATAAACTTAAGTTAGCTTCGTTCTAATATGAGAAATTAGGGATATATGCCAGTTAATATCTTTTTGAGCATACATTAAACATATAACTATCATGATGTGTTTATCGTGAACCACCTAAAATTCTCATACAAACCACCCTTTGGAAAACCCTGACTATTAATCGCACCCCTTTCTTTTACTGTTGGGGACTTGAAGCCCCGGGTGGGAGGGGGAAGGGTTTACTCAGGGTCACACAGCTGAACGAGGCCACTGCCCAGTCCAGGTGGGTGGGGAGTGGCAAAGACTCCCCATTGTTTGACAGCGAGGTGGGGCAGCTTCCCGAGTCAGGGGCTTCCTCTGCTCGGGTGCAGGCAGCTGGCTGGCTGACTCAGATCTGTATCTCCAGGGAAAAGTGAGTTTGGAGAGGTGTTCCTGGCAAAGGCGCAGGGCTTGGAGGAGGGGGTGGCAGAGACCCTGGTGCTTGTGAAGAGCCTGCAGAGCCGGGATGAGCAGCAGCAGCTGGACTTCCGGAGGGAGTTCGAGATGTTTGGGAAGCTGAACCACGCCAATGTGGTGCGGCTCCTGGGGCTGTGCCGGGAGGCGGAGCCCCACTACATGGTGCTGGAGTATGTGGACCTGGTATGCTGCTGGCAGGGACCCGGGGATCTTGGGCAGGGCAGTATCCTAACGGGGTTGGGGGGCACCATGGGAACCTTGTCTCGTGTGGTCTCAGCCAAGACCTCAGCTTGCCTGCTGTTGCCACCCTGAGATGCTCCGCCTCCTACCCAGCTCTCTGACACCTGCCTTCCCTTGACCAACAACTCCTCTGCCAGGCTGTGTCTGGGGGTCCCAAGTTCTTCCCAGCCTCTCTCACTCTGCACACTGCGTGGATACCATCCAGATCTTCTTCCCTGACTGGTTTTCTGTGGTTTGTTATTTTTCTTTTTCCCTAGGGCTTGTCACCCCTGGAGAATAAACTTATTAGAACTCGGCTTTCCCTCCTTCCCCGCATCCCCATGAGAGGCACCAGTGTTGGTCTAGGCACCAGCCTTTTCTTTCCATCCCACTTGTCATGCCGCGATCTGCCCCTTGCTCTTCATTTTCCAACTGGCCTAGGCCTAATTCCCCCTGGTCCTCAAAAGTCTGCTTATCAGCCCCCCAGTTCTGAGGCAGGAAGGGGAGGAGTAACCCTTCATGTGCCCTTCAGAAGTGTTGATGACTGCTTTGTGTATGTTTCTGCTGCTGGTGTTCCCCCCTACTTGTTTATGTCTGTTAGATAGTAAACCCCTGGAGGACAGGGTCAGTAGGGGGTGCTCTTTTCTTCTTGGCTCCTGAAGGGCAGGGGCTTTGACTCTGCCTGTCTGGGGGATCCTCTGAGGGTAGATATGATAGTCCTCTCTTTCAGACCCACAGCTTCTGGGAGGTACTGCCTATGTATTTTGTTAAAAATATGTTTTTGTTGATTTTTTTAGAGAGAGAAGGGAAAGAGAGATAGAAACATCGATATGAGAGAGAAACATCGATCTGCTGCCTCCTGCACACCCCCTACTGAGGATCGAGCCCTCAACCCGGGCCTGTGCCCTGACTGGAATCAAACCAGGACCTCTCAGTCCATGGGACGACACTCATCCACTGAGCCGCGCCGGCCGGGCTCATGTGTATTTTTCAATTCCCACTGGACTTCCCCTATGATGGGGGTGGAGGCTGGGGTGGGCATTCAGGTCAGGTTTTCTCAGCATCTGCCAGGCAGGCACCTGTGAGCACCTGCTTGCTTTGTAGCTTGAGATATAACAGCTGGACTCTGACATGACAGGGACTTTTGCTTTTCCCTCAGGGAGACCTCAAGCAGTTCCTGAGGATTTCCAAGAGCAAGGATGAAAAACTGAAGTCACAGCCCCTCAGCACTAAGCAGAAGGTGAGGTCAGAGAGGGAGAAGGGAGAGGCCCCCAAGGGTGGGCCAGGAGCAAGGGCAGTCCTTGGACCAGGCACTGCTAATTGAGTGCTCCCTCTGGGCCAGGCCCTGGGGTAACATTTACGTGTGGTATGTCAGTGATTGCAGCAATCATCTTAATGTGTCCCTATCCCCTTTTTGTGGGTGAAGAAACTGAGGTTTTAGAGGTTAAGTGACTTGTCCAGAGCAGTTAGCCCGAACGTGGCTTTGTGTTGCTGTGTTGCCTTCATTTAGAAGAGCTGGTCCTTGCGCTGGAGCAGGACCCAAGCTCCCTGCAGGGAGCGTTTAACTGGAGGAGCAGCTGGGAGTGCTGAGGTGGAGGAGTGGGAGGGAGCAGTGAGGAGGAGGAGGAGCAGGGGGAGCAGTGAGGAGGAGGAGGAGCAGTGGGGAGCAGTGAGGAGGAGGAGCAGGGGGAGCAGTGAGGAGGAGGAGCAGGAGGGAGCAGTGAGGAGGAGGAGGAGCAGGAGGGAGCAGTGAGGAGGAGGAGGAGCAGGAGGGAGCAGTGAGGAGGAGGAGCAGGAGGGAGCAGTGAGGAGGAGGAGGAGCAGTGGGGAGCAGTGAGGAGGAGGAGCAGGGGGAGCAGTGAGGAGGAGGAGCAGGAGGGAGCAGTGAGGAGGAGGAGCAGGAGGGAGCAGTGAGGAGGAGGAGGAGCAGGAGGGAGCAGTGAGGAGGAGGAGCAGGAGGGAGCAGTGAGGAGGAGGAGCAGGAGGGAGCAGTGAGGAGGAGGAGGAGCAGGAGGGAGCAGTGAGGAGGAGGAGGAGCAGGAGGGAGCAGTGAGGAGGAGGAGGAGCAGGAGGGAGCAGTGAGGAGGAGGAGGAGCAGCGGGGAGCAGTGAGGAGGAGGAGCAGGGGGAGCAGTGAGGAGGAGGAGCAGCAGGGTAGTGAGTGGAGCAGCAGGGAGCAGTGAGGAGGAGGAGCAGCGGGGCAGTGAGTGGAGCAGCAGGGAGCAGCCTGAGTTTTGGGGCCTGCTCGGCTGGGAGTGTCCCTGAGTATGATTCTTCAGGCTGTGTGTGTGGAAAGTTCTGTGAGTGGGCTGCCCATGTTTCACCCACTGTGGTTTTCACACTTTCACTCTCACTTCGGTGGTAGCTGCGCAGCCTCTCCTTCCTGTCCTCCTGCCTTCAGCGCAGAGGGCTGTTGTGCCGTGGAGCCCTGGCTGAGCCCCATGGCGGCACAGACCTGGGCTGAAGCAGTGAAGGGCAAGCTTGCCTGCTCCCCCTGCCCCTCAGATGGTCCCTTCTGCAGCCCAGTTCTTCCTGTCCACAGCCTTCTCTCTCTCCTCCATGGACTGGGTTCTCTGCTTCCAAGCTGACAGCGAAGTCACCTCATAAATCAATCAAAGCTCAGGGCAGGTAGGCAGACACTGACTGCGGGGCCCTTCCAGTGACCATTCCCTGCCTTGTAGACTGACTCAGCTCACAGACTCAGGGCAGGACAGAGAGGTGTGGCTGGTTGATCAGTCAGGTGAGTGGGACCCTAGCTGCCCCTGATCTCTCTGGGGACGTGACTCAGTGCCCTTCAGGCTGGCCGCCTCCCATTACAGGTGAATTTCCTAGGGCCCAGACAGGGCAAGTGACCTGGCCCCAGGTCAGTCAGAGGTGGCCTCTTGACACGGCGTCCCTGTCCATCTCTGAGAAGCCCCAGGACAGGCCATGTTGCTCCAGCTTGGTGGGACATCTGGACCCCAGAGCTCACGAATCAGGACATGCCTGGAGCCAGCAAATCTTTACTGAGGCAGCCTTGGCCCTGAGGGCCTGGGGGATGCAGAATGGAAACCGCCAGGCATTGTTGGGGCACTTAGGATCTAGTGGGGGAGCTTAGGTAAGTGGGGGTGTGTGTGCCATACAGACTTCAGGTACAGCACAAAGCAAGTGAGAGGCCTAAACGAAGATATGTTGAAGACACGCACTGCCTTCAGGTGGACAGAGTGTGTGGTCAACAAAGGAGGTTTCCTGGTAGAGAAAGCCATCTGAGTTCAGTTCTCAAGGACAGGAAGTAGTTGAATGGCAGGAAGGGGATGGATTCAGGAGAGAGGGGACTCAAGGTAGGTTTCTGTGGTTGGGAACAGGGACATAGGCTGGCAGGAAGTCGGGTTATCTCGTCACATGACCTGGGGGACTGTATGTGACTGAAAGTCATCACCACCTTTGCTGAAGGTCTCTCCCACACTGTTTTGACAGAGCATCTTAAATTTGATGGCGGAGTGTCAGTAAGTTGGGTTCCACACTCTTAAGGACAGTGTTCTGCATCTGATGGGGGTGGGGCAGGGGCGGGATTGCTTAAACAAAAGTGGATTTCTGGACCATACCTCACTCACACTCAGGGAATCAGAACATCTGAAAGTGGTCTGAGGACCTGCATTTTCCAAACAAACTTTTCAGCTGATTCGTAAGCGCATTCAAGTTCGAGGGGTCCTTATCAGTAGTTTTGAAATGTTAACCCACAGAATTGGTTTTGAGACCTATGTGGATCTGAGCCAGTAGTTCAAAAAATACTGCTTTTTGGGGATTCCATGAAAATGACAATTCTTAGGAAACGTGTACTAAAACTTGTAGATACTTTCTTGTGCTAATAATTCAGTGGATTACTGTGTTACTTTATACGCCGGAGGGTTCTGGGGGAATGGAAGGAGGAAGAGGTAAGTGTTTAAAGGGAGGTGGAGCTGTAGGCAGGGTGCTCCCTGGCCAGCTAGAGCTGGAACCAGGGTGCCATACATGCTGTGGGTGTTGTGGGGAGCCCCAGGAGGGTTTCAGGATAGCAATGGGATAGTGATAGAAATCAGACACCGGCCCTGGGTGGTAGCATACTTGTAGGTGATGCTTGTTAGAGTAGCTGATAAGATGATGGAGATCTTTAAGTTGGAGGACTGTAACCCGTGTTTTCTCCATGGATCACCTGCAGGCTAATGACAGGACGAGAAGCAAGGTCAGCTTAACTCACCTGGTGGACAGTGCTCTGTGCAGCAGGTGCCGGGCATGTGGCGGGACACAGAAAGCCTGTTGTGGGAAGTGGGTTAGCTGGAACCTCCGCAAGCCCTTAGAGTGCTCACGTTGGAAAGGAAGGGGTGGGACTGGTCTTTATAACAGTATTTGGAAATTAATCCTGTGGCCATCTCATGGCGGCTTGCCCAGCAGTAAGGAAACGATTGGCTTGGATCTAACAGAATTCCCTTTTACTGTGCTCATGTAGCCAATATTTCCAGAAGCACTGCCTCTGGAGAGACAGCAAGTTAGTCACCATGCCAAGTCCACTGTCTTCTGTTTCCCTTGACTAGTAGCAGATTGAGAGCAGACTGCGGGGAATGGCACGTGTGATGAGGGCACATTACAGTTTGTCTGTCCCTTACAGATAACCAAGCAAGGCTGAGCGATACCCTGGGGTTTTGAAGCCTGAAGTAGTCTGTTCACTTATGATGCCCACTTCAGTGGTCATCTGGCCCTTTTACTGCCAGTGGCACTCGGGGTATTCTGAGGATGGCAGTCTGGGGACTATTTTGGGAGTGTGGCCTCTACTTTTCGTTGGAGACACAGTGCAGGGCTCTGCACCCAGGGAGAGCTCAGAATCCTGGTGGACCTGTTCACCCGACCTCTTCTCTAACTCTCCTCGCTGGTTACACGTATTTTGTTGGAAGCTATCTGGAGATTTTGTGTCTTCACTTTTGATGAAGAAAATGTACCAAGAAGATGAGATTTTTTTCCAACTCTTGATGGTGTCCTTGTTCAGCGAGCGCCTCTGCGTATGCAGTGTCCGCCAACACGCTGGCTATGTAGGTGGTCTGGTTTGGTGGTGGTCTGCACCAGTGCTCTCTGATGGAACGTCCTGCAGTGATGGAAGTGTCCCGTGTCTGCTGCTGTCCAAGGCGCTGGTCACTAGCCCCGTGTGGCTGCTGAGCACTTAGCATGTGGCTAGAGCCACTGAGAAATGGAATTCTTCATTTTATTAAGTTTTAGTTAATTTAAACAGCCACAGGGGCTAGGGACTACTGTTTTGGACAGCACAGGTTTTTTAGACCATTGTTTTTTTAACTTTTTTTTTTTTACTGAGACCCACAGCAGCAAAAAGCACGTTTTACACCACAACCCAACAACATTGGCATGGTTATATATTTTAAAAATGAAAAATGTTATGAATGATACCCTTACTAAGTAATGCACTCTGATATTTTCTATTCCATTTTTTTTAATGCTGGTTAAGATTCACTAGATTGGTTTCGTGACATACTAATAGGTTGCGACTACAGTTAGCAACCACCATGGGAGGCAGGGGGCCCCGCAGGGATGCTGCAGTGCACACAGGCTGAGAAGATCTCTTTGGAGGGATCCCTCTCCCAGTGTCCAACTCGGCTCCTCTGCTGGCCTTCCTGGGACCCTGGGAGCCAGGCTGGTGAAGCTGCTCAGAACCAGCCAGTGATGCTGAAGGGCCAGGCTGAAGCCAGCACCCCACTGGGCTCACTGATGAGCAGACAGCCCTTCCTGTGCCCCCAACACCAGTGATGTGACCCAGGAGAGGCAGTGATAATGAGGAAAGACCAGGCTTGGGTATCAGGCTGGGTATAAAGCCTTGGATGGGATCATGAGCAGGGCTGAGGATGAGCCCCGCCTTACAGAGTACAAATAAGAGAGGCAGCTGACTGCGCTCAGGGGCCAGCACACAGTGGGTACTCAAGTGTTTCTGTCCCCTTCTCTCAGATTGGGTGGTCTCCTTGTACTAGGTAACTTGGCAAGACCCCCTCTACCATTCCCATTCACTTTATTTTTATTTTATTTTATTTTTTATCCTCACCTGAGGACATTTTTGCATTTATCTTCAGATATAGTGGGAGGGAGAGAGGAAGGAAGAGAGAGAGAGAGAAACATCGATGTGAGAGAGACACACCAACTGGTTGCCACCCACACGACCCCAGCCGGGGCCGGGGACAAACTGCAACAGAGGTACATGCCCCCTAGTGGGAACCAAACCTGGGTCTCTCCAGTCTGCGGACCAACGCTCTAACTGCTGAGCCAAACCGGCCAGGGCCCCATTCATTTTTATTCCTCTTTGAACTTCAGGAACATAGAATCATATTAACCATAATCTTTGGATAATCTATGACATATTCATTATTGGTCCCCACATGGGCTGCTTTTACTTAGTTTTTTTTTTCCCTTGGATTTAAAAAAAATATATGTTTTTAGTGATTTCAGAGAAGGGAAGGGAGAGAGAGAGAAATGTCCATGAGAGAGAAACATTGATCAGCTGCCTCCAGCATGCCCCCTACTGGGGATCAAGGCTGCAACCCAGGCATGTACCCTGACCAGGAATAGAACAGTGACCTCCTGGTACATGGGACAATGCTCAACCAACTGAGCCGTAATACTGGCTAGGCAGTGTTATTTTTAGATGTGCTTGTTGGTCGTGTGTGTGTGTGTGTGTGTGTGTGTGTCTGGTAAGTTTTTATTTTGATATTCCGAACTTTTTAAAAAGGGTATAAGAAAAGTTTAAGGAACTCCTACAAACTGTTTATCCAGATTCAGTTCATATTTGCTTTCTCATTCTCTTAATATGTATGTGTATTATTTTTTATGTATTTTTTTTAGCCATTAGAGATGAGTTGGAGGCAGACTTTTGACCTTTTGCCATCAGACATGTGTAAAATGATACCTCATTGGGTCTTGGCTTATATTACCTTGATCACCAATGATACTGGTTTTGGGCCCCATTCTTATCTTCATCCCTCCATGACTGCATTTATGTGATGGGTGACTGCCCCTTTATGGATCCTGAGAATGAGTCTGTATGGCAGAAGCAGCACACAGCTGGCCTGTAACTTATTAAATAATCTTCACAGGGATCTCTTTGCATTCCTGTTTGCCTTGTTTTTAAATGCAGAGAAACACTGCAGGGCCCACTGTCCCTCAATGTTTCTCCCAAGATTTGGATAAGGTGACAGAGCCGTAGTGGCCATGGCCTTTACAAGCGCTGTCCTGGTGCTCCGATTTTACCTCTGTTTAGCTTGGAGCACATTCTCCCCGCTGGTGGCAGTCTTCTGCGGGTATAATTCTTGTCTCCCTTCTAGACGGGCCTCTCGCCTTGCCATTCCTGTTATATTTCATCAGCACCCAGCTGTGTATGGTATACAGTAGATGCTCAATTAATATTTGTTCAGTGCATTGATAATTGATATATACTTTTAAAATGTTAATATAACTGTTGTTGTTAATTCTCACCTAAGGATATTTTTCCCTTGATTTTTTTTTTTTTTTTTTGAGTGTAGAAGGGAGGGAGGGAGGTGGGGGGAGAGAGAGAGAGAGAGAGAGAGAGACATCGATTGGTTGCCTCCTGCATGACCCTGACCGGGACTGGGGTCAAACCTGCAACCCAGGTACGAGCCCTTGACTGGAATTGAACCTGCGACCCTTTGGTCTGCAGGCTGACACTCGTGACTGCTGAGCCAAACGGGACAGGGCAAAATGTTAATATAACTTAATTATAATTACGTTCAACATATTCTGTAAGGTATTCTCTATAATACATTCACATGGCTCAAAAATTTTAAAAGGGAATCAGTGAAATATATTTTTAACTCCTGCACTTTGGAAAATAGTTTGTTATTATTTTGTAGAGCTAGAGATACTCATAGTCCATGACCCACACCTAGGTATCTTAAAGAAATTCATGCATGTGTGCACAGATAAGAATGGTCGTGGCACTGTTCTTAATAGCCCAAAGCGGGGAAAAATCCAAATATCCATTGGCATTAAAATGGATAAATTATGGTGTATTCAGGATGAAAATTCAGTACAGTGATCCCCTCTCCCCGCAAAGGATGAATCTCACAGTGCTGAGTGAAAGCATCAGGCACAAAATGTATACATTTTGTATGTTTGCAGCCTTATCTGGTTCCAAAACAGGCAAAACTGAATTATATTATTTAGGAACATATGTGTAATGGTAATACCAGAAAGAACAGCCCAGAAATTATTACCATAAAGTCAGGATAGTGGTTACCTCTGGAGGGGAGGGAGAATGTATGAGGAGGAAAGAGCCCTTAGGGGTTTCTGGGGTGCTAGCATTATTGGCTTTATTTTTTTAACTTGGTGATTGTTACCTGAGTGTGGAAGTGCACATATATTTGATGAGCTTTTCTATATGTAGTTTACCACTTAAAAGATATAAACCAAAACATTTTCCTACCTTTCTTCTCTCTAGCCCCCAGCTCCCCTCCTTGGCGACAATCAGGTGTGTGTGCGCGCGTGTGTGTGCGCACACACATACACAACACACACACACACATTTTACATATACTTTTGTTTTTATATATATATAACTAATAGAAAACGCATAATTTTGGAGTGAAAAGGAAAAGGAACAACCCATAAAGATGTAAACTGTGATTACTACCCAGTTATTTTTCACGAGTGGTCAGTATGTGTTGTCCCCACCCATGTGCCCCTCACCTATCTAGCACCTGCTGTGTGTCCACGTGGTTCCAAGAACTTCATTCCGTTCTTCCAACAGCCCAGTGAGGCAGACTCTGTTGTCCCCATTTAACAGAGAAAGAAACAGAACCTGTTGTCCCTTTGCTTCTGGGCTTCCTAGACATCACACTAATGGCATTGAGACCCCACCAGGGGTTGTGTGGGGGGTGCTCACCTTGATCCCCTAGACCTGGGTGCTCTAACAAGCCTCTTTCTCGCTCCAGGTGGCCCTGTGCACCCAGGTGGCCCTGGGCATGGAGCACCTGTCCAACAATCGCTTTGTGCACAAGGACCTGGCTGCTCGAAACTGCCTGGTCAGCGCCCAGAGACAGGTGAAGGTGTCGGCCCTGGGGCTCAGCAAGGACGTGTACAACAGGTAGAAGGACGTGGCGGGGTGGGGTGTGGGGTAGAGGACAGATGTGGGAGGTGTGGGGAAGGGCTTAGTGTCTGTTTAGTCTAAAGTTGGAGGGCCGAGGAAGGGACAGAGGCTTCCTAGCCTCTCCATAGGTGCAGCAGGTGCCCCAGCCGCTCATAAATTTTCTCTAGTGATAAAAAATTATAAACAGTTTTTAATAACTTGTGAAATTTTATAACAGTTTATATATAATTTAACTATTCATATGGTTCCTCTGTAACTTCCTGAGTTCAGTAATAGTTATTTTGAAGCCTAAGACTTGACGCTCAGCACCACGCTGGGTACTTCCCCTCAGTCACCCCAGTGCTGACTCACTCCGGTTCTTCTGATTGTTGCTTTAGTCATGACTGATTTAGCACTAAAGCTGTTTAAATTTTCTTTCCATTTAACATGTTCTCCTTTCTCACATTAAAAAAATTTTTTTTTCCTTTATTGATTTTTAGAGAGAGAGGAAGGGAGAGGGAGAGAGAGATAGAAATATCAATGAGAGAGAACATCGACTGGCTGCCTCCTGCATGCCCCCCACTGGGGATCGGATCGGGCCCACAACCTGGGCATGTGCCCTAACCGGGAATTAAACCGGTGACCTCTTGGTGCATGGGTCAGTGATCAACCACTGAGCCACACCTGCCGGGCTCTTTACGGAATTTTTAACAACAGACCCCATGTGGATGCCGCCAAATTTCATCCAGTATACCCCTGTGCTCAGCATAAATTACAAATTTCCTTGAGTGCCTTGAGGTAGAAAAGTTGGGTTCTAGCTTGGGTATGAGACCCAGACTTGGGATGAGGGATCTGTGTCCTTCACCCCAGCCCCCCCCCCCCCCCATACCCACCTGTGGTTTTCTTCTGCAGTGAGTACTACCACTTCCGCCAGGCTTGGGTGCCTCTGCGCTGGATGTCCCCCGAGGCCATCCTGGAGGGCGACTTCTCCACCAAGTCCGATGTCTGGGCCTTCGGTGTGCTGATGTGGGAAGTGTTCACCCATGGAGAGATGCCCCATGGGGGGCAGGCCGATGATGAGGTGCTGGCAGGTAGGCAGCTGTGTTCCCCATGTTTTCCAGGTGGAGAGTTTGTTCAGGGTCCTGGGGCTGGCTCAGCCTGCCTTCCCTCAGGACTGGTTTGAGCAGGTATACAGATACAGCCACTCCAGTTGTTGAAATACTGAAATACTTTTATACTGGTTAGTAAATAGCCCTTGTCCCCAGTGTCCACTCTAGCCACTGACACCTGCCCATTTGACCCCGCTTCAGCCCCCATGCATTGATTGCCTCCTGTGCTGTGTGGACCCTGCCCCCACCAGCCCAACAGAGTGGGGCCAGGGGACTTCTCCCCTTTGGTTGCAAGATGCTTCCAGTGTACTCCTTGAGTCAGTGCCCACCCACCGCTGGCTGCTGACCCCCATCCCGAGTTGCCCTCCAGTGGCTGCTTGTGGGAACTGCAGGCTCCACAGAGTGCTGGACAGGTAGTTAAAAGTTTGACTAACACTCCTTCCACCATTTTCCTGCAGACTTGCAGGCTGGGAAGGCCAGACTCCCACAGCCTGAGGGCTGCCCTTCCAAACTCTACCGGCTGATGCAGCGCTGCTGGGCCCTCAGCCCCAAGGACAGGCCCTCCTTCAGCGAGATTGCCAACACCCTGGGAGACAGCCCCGCAGACAGCAAGCCATGAAGAGGGAGCCCAGGCAGGCTGTGTCAGGATGGCGGGGGCAGGGAAGGACCTCTTGACGGGTGCCTGCAGCATGATGGGCAAGATCCCTGTCCTCCTTGGCCCTAGGGGCCCCGCCCTGGCACCACAGGCACTGCTGAGGTTTGGGCAGGGCCTGGGATTTCCTCCTCTTTCTTACCCCTCAGCCTTTGGGGAGGCTGATTTGGACCCGGACTTGTGACTAGGGCCTTGGGCTGGGCAGCTTTTTCTGCCACCCCTTCCCCCATCAGGGACAGTGTGGGTGCTTCAGACAACCCCAATTTCTGACCTGGGTCTCCTCTCCTTGACCAGGCCCAGTTCTGCCACTCACCTGTCAACTTTGCCCAAGGAGGGCTAGGCTGCAGATGAGCTGGGCTTGAGGGGTGTTTCTTAATATTCTCAAATTCCTGGGTAGTTCCGGCCCACAGGGCCCACCTCGGGGTCTGCGCCAGGATCTCGGAGGACACAGCCAGTGCGTCCTCCCGCATGGACTTGTGCACGCTGACCCAGACCCGTGCCCCCTCCCCACCCTTCTCTCCTTTCCTCATCCTAAGTGCCTGGCAGATGAAGGAGTTTTCAGGAGCTTTTGACACTATATAACCCGCCCTTTTTGTATGCACCATGGGCGGCTTTTGTATGTACTTGCAGCGTGGGGTGGGTGGGCATGGGAGGGAGGGGTGTGCCCTGGAGGAGATGGGGACAGGGGGGCCACCCCTGCCTCACACCTTTATTGTTGTTGTTTGTTTGTTTGTTTGTTTTGATTTTTTTTTTACACTCGCTGCTCTCAATAAATAAGCCTTTTTTACAACCTGCTTCTGATGCTCATTCTCTGCCATTGCCCATGAATCATGTCTCAGTCTTCCCTTGGTTATCAGAAGGGCCACGTGCCTTCATGGAGTCTGGTGAGGCCTGGCTGGAAACAACTGGCAGACACTGGTCCTTCTCTCTGGTTTATGGAACAGTTGAGAACGTGGGCTCTGGAGGCTAGGCCACCTCTTGTCCATGGGACCCTGTGTTTCCTGACTACCAACTATTTATTCTCTGCTGGCTGGCCTAGTCCTCATGCTCAGGCGGGGAGGGTGGAAGTGTGAGGGGGAACAAATTAGGGGAGGGTTAGAGGAGTAGTTCATGACAGATTCAGGTCTGTGGATCCCTGTATGACTCTAGGAGGGAGATGGAGTGGATAGTAGTGAGCAAAGAGGGTGCTTGATGCCTCATTGCTCCAGGGCCCTCAGATGGTTTGATTCCTGCCTCTTCTTTACATAGACCTGTGTCATCAGTTATAGTCTTCTTTATTCTGGCAACTTCAGCCTGGTTCCCCCTCCTACAGAAATGGGTCCTTAACTCTGAAACTGCTCTAGTTCATTCTGTTCTCACCACACTTCTCAGTAATGAAAATAACAGTTAATATTTATTGAGTACTTGCTCTTTACCAGTCACTTTGCTAAGCACAGCATGTATTATCTCATTTAATCTCTGTGACTACTCTATTAGCCCGATGCTATCGTTCCCATTTCACAGATTAGAAAACAGGCTCAGGGAGGCCAGATAGTTTCCCCAAGGTCACACAGCTAATAATTGAGCCACTTGCTTGTTGACGTACAGTGTGTTACATCCCACGGGTGTGTTGGAGTGAAAAAAACAAACCCAAGAACAATTTCTCTAGAGCAGTGTTTTTCAAACTGTGGGTTGCAACCATTATTTTATTTTATTTTATTATTTTTTTGCATTGATCTTCAGATAGAGTGGGAGGGAGAGAGGGAGGAAGAGAGAGAGAGAGAAACATTGATGTGAGAGAGACACATCAACTGGTTGCCATCCACAAACTGCAACCAAGGTATGTGCCCTTAGTGGGAACCGAACCCGGGACTCTCTGGTCCGTAGGCCGATGCTCTAACTGCTGAGCCAAACTGGCCAGTGCTGCAGCCATTATTTTAAAAACATGAGTCTAGCCCGGCCGGTGTGGCTCAGTGGTTGAGCGTTGACCAACCCATGCACCAAGAAGTTGCTGGTTTGATTCCCGGTCAGGGGACAAGCTCAGGTTGTGGGCCAAATCCCCAGTGGGGGGTAGGGGGGCGGCATGCAGGAGGTGGCCAATAGATGTTTTCTCTCATCAATGTTTCTATCTCCCTCTCCCTCTCTCTCTAAAATTAATAAAGAAAAAAACAATTAAAAAAAAAAAGAAACATGATAGAAACATCTTTTACAAAATTTTGTTAGTAATACTTGATACATGTTTGTGTAAGGTTATGTTATTAGTTATTGGGTGGTGATCCTGCTTAATAACCCCCAAATCTCAGGCACAGTAATTTATTTTTCTCCCTCATGGATCTGAAAGTTGGTAAGGTTCAGCTGATCTTGGTTGGACCTAGCTGAGTTCAGCTGGGATTGGCTCTAGGCTGTAGGACTGGTTTGGGTCTACCCTGCTGGTCTCAGAGCATGCTCTCATGTAATAGTAGGAGTACAGGAGAGATCATGCAAACACATTTAAAACCACAAGTCTGGCCCTGGCTGGTGTGGCTCAGTGGTTAGAGCGTTGGCTCTAACACCGGAGGGTTAAGGGTTCAAGTCCTGGTGAAAGGCATGTACCTGGGTTGCAGGTTCAATCCCCAGCCTCAGGGCACTTGTGGGAGGCAACCAATCGATATGTCTCTCTCACATAGATGTTTCTCTCTTCCTCCCCCTTCCCTTCCACTCTCTAAAAACCAATGGAGCCCTGGCCAGCTTGGCTCAGTGGTTAGAGCGTTGGCCCGTGGACCAGAGAGTCCCGGGTTTGGTTCCCGCTAAGGGCACGTACCTCGGTTGCAGTTTTGTCTCTGCCCCGGTTGGGGTCATGTGGGGCAACCAGTTGATGTGTCTCTCTCACATTGATGTTTCTCTCTCTTCCCCCCTCTCTCCCTCCTGCTCTATCTGAAGATAAATGCAAAAATGTCCTCAGGTGAGGGTTAAAAAAAAAAAAAGATGAAAACCAATGGAAAAAATATCCTCAGGTGAGGATTAACAAAAAATACAAATAAAATGTAATAAAACCACAAGTCTGTTAACATTTTATTGGCCAAAACACATCACATATCGAAACCCAACAGCAGTCGTAGGTTCTTCAGAGTCACATGGCAAAGGCTATGGATGTCTAATTCCAACATAGGGTGTGAAGAATTGGGAGCAAAAATCCAATTCACCACTGATTGCATGTAAAAATGATTTCCTAATGGGTTGCACTCAAGTATTGGGAAGGCACTACTCTTGAAGGTCATTAATCACTAGTCCTTCTTTCAGCAGTGGCTAACATTGCTGGCCACATCTGTCTTTT
This sequence comes from Tadarida brasiliensis, assembly GCA_030848825.1. Taxonomy (NCBI): domain Eukaryota; kingdom Metazoa; phylum Chordata; class Mammalia; order Chiroptera; family Molossidae; genus Tadarida; species Tadarida brasiliensis. The sequence goes on from CM061262.1 coordinate 16,299,042, forward strand.
CAAACTTTCTTCTCTTGAATTTGGTGATGGTATGCCATATGCACCTTCCTGACTAGGCCTTCTCCAGCCCCAGCTGAGGCTTCCTTCTTCTGCCTGCCCCAGAGATGGCTGTTCTCCTGAATTCTGTCCTTGGCCTTCCTCTCTCATTCTTCCCTGCAGGGTTCTCGTCTTACCTCATGTGGCTTTAATTGGCCCCTTAGTGTGGACAGTTCTCAAAGCATTAGCTGCAATTCCAGCCTGTACCTCAAGATCCAGAAACACACTCCCCATTTCCTTTTTTAAATTTTGTATTCCTCACTGGAGGATATTTTTCTATTTATCACTAGACAGAATGGGAGGGAGGGAGAGAGAGAGAGACAGAAACATTGATGTGATAGAGCCTCATCAGCTGGTTGCCTCCCGTATGACCCAACCAGGGCCAGGATGAACCGAAACTGAGGTACGTGCCCTTGACCAGAATTGAACCTGCGACTCATTGGTCCGAGGGCTGACGCACTAACCACTGAGCCAAGCCGACCAAGGCACACCCCCCATTTCTTTCTCTTTTTTTTTTTTTTAGAGAGAGAGGAAGGGAGAGATGGAAACATTGATGTGAGAGAGAAACATGGATGGGATGCCTCCTACACTCCCCCCACTGGGGATCAAGCCCGCAACCCTGGGCACGTGCCCTGACCGGGAATCAAACCAGGACCTCTCAGTCCATGGGACCACGCTCAATCCACTGAGCCACTCTCCATTTCTTTTTTTTTTTTTTTTAATTTTATTTTTTATCCTCACCCAAGGACATTTTTTCATTTTTTGTTCAGATAGAGTGGGAGGGAGAGAGAGAGAGAAACATCGACGTGAAAGGGACACATCGAGTGGCTGCCACCCTCACGACCAACCGGGGCCAGGGACAAACTGCAACTGAAGTACATGCCCTTAGCGGGAACTGAACCCGGGTCTCTCTGGACCGCAGGCCGACGCTCTAACCGCTGAGCCAAACCGGCCAGGGCAGCTCCCCATTTCTTATAGGACATTTTCCTCTGCTTGTTTCCCTGGGCCCAAACTGAATTTCTCTCTCCCAAACCTGTTCCTCCGGCCAAGTTTTCTCTTTCCATTAATGGTACCACTGTTTGGAGGATAGTTGTCCTTATTCAGAATCTCAATCCATCATGAGTCCTCTCTGTGTAACCCCTCCCTGTGCAGCCTGTCACCCAGATAGTTATTCTACCTTTTCTGTGTGTCTATCTTTTCTTAATTTTAAGGGGAAAAATATTGTGTAACAGTAATACTGATTATGGAAAAAGTCAAACGGTACAGACTTGTGTAAAGCAAAGGACACATTCCACTAGTCCCTCTCTTCCTCTCCAGTGGTAAACTTTATTAGTGTTTGGAGCATGGCTTTCCAGACCTTTCCTAGGCACACTGATTCATGAACTCTTCCATTCCCTCAAATGCTGCCATCACAGTTGAGACCTCTCTTCTTCTACGTGAAGAATACACACGTGAAGTTTAACTCCAAATGAAAAGTTTTAGAGTGTTAGTAATTTTTTGTGTGTGATGGTAATTTTTTTTTTTATCCTCACCCGAGGACATTTTTTTTTTTCATTTTTTTTGTTCAGATAGAGTGGGAGGGAGAGAGAGGAAGAGAGAGAAACATCGATGTGAAAGTGACACATCGAGTGGCTGCCACCCACACGACCAACCAGGGCCGGGGACAAACTGCAACCGAAGTACATGCCCTTAGCGGGAACCGAACCCGGGTCTCTCTGGACCCCAGGCCGACGCTCTAATCGCTGAGCCAAATCGGCCAGGGCTGATGGTAATTTTTTAAAGCACTCTAAATTTTTGTTCTGATATTTGAGTGATAAAAATCAGGAGAAAGAGTCGGGGTGGGAATGGTGTGGTATGAGGGGATCTGGCTGGAATTCTGGTGCCCTTCTGGAGGTGCTTCATGGTCTGGGGTGGATGTGAGCTCCCATCTTCCAGGGGACTACTGTGATTTCAGCCTTATCAGAAAAACACCAAACTCACATTCCAGAGAGGCCAGACGGGACTTATCTGAGCTCAGTGGGCTTTGTGGAGTCTATAGTGAACCTGAGAGCAGATGCCTCTTCCATGGCTACCATTCACCTCAGCTCTAGGTGTAGTGCTCATTAGCCTGGAGTTCATAAAAATTCCAGTTTTTTTTAGGGAGGCTGGATATTAAGATTTTTATGTAAAATCTGATTTAAAAATATTATGTAGTCCAAACAAAACACATCTATTCAGAGGACCACTATATAAACTATATGATTGTTTAACCACTATGCTGTACACCTGAAACTAACACAAAATAATATTGAATGTAAGCTTTAATTGAAAAATAAAACACATCTACGAACCAGTTTTCTATTTTGACTTTATCCACATCAACAGTTTTAGCTTCTGAACCTGCAGTAATCCAACGTAGTGTGGTGTAGGTGCCCCCTGCCCAGTGGTGACAAAGGGCTGTGAAGATGAAGCCATCCCAAGCAGGTGAAGGAGCTGTGGTACTAACATTGCTGTGCAATGGCCCAAGGGTTAGGTGAAATCGGAGAGAGGGCAGCCTATTTAAAGGGAAACTGAGAACTGTTCACTACCCAGTGGATGTGGCAGGCAATAGTTGTCTTCTGGCGTGACACTGCTGAGAGTGTCTAAACTAGGGGTCTCACACAGAAAAGTCTTTAGAAGCCAGGCAGGAATGGATCGTGGGGCTGTGGTTGAAAAAACGGCGCTGCTCAGACAAATCGCAGTCCCAAGCACCATCTGTGGCCCTGAAGCCCTTCTGGAACCTATTTATCTATTTGACCTGTTCTTCCTCTTGAACTAACACATTCCATATGTTTAACTACCTGTTGTGTAGACTAAATTAGGAAAAGGAAAAAACTAAAATGATTGGGAAATGGGGAAAAGGAGGGCAATTCCTTTATTTAGGGGTTTGATGAATGAGTCCATGTTTTTAATATAGGTGTGTATGTATATATACACACATCTCACAAAAACACTTGAACATACTTTATTTCAGTATTTCTTAGTTGTGATTCACAGTAAGATATGCAGTTAACATTATCATCTAGTACACACACATTGAACCATATGAATTAAACTATCCCACCTTCTTGATCTATAAAAAGGACAACTTTTTATGGTTCAGCCCCAAAATAATGCGAACAAAAGTTTTATGCAACAGTATTTTACCCTTGCTTCTTGTGATCCTCATTTATTTTAAATGCTGGTTGCAGTACACGAAATTGATTTCACTAGTACTTAGTCTTCACAACAACTTTTTAAGGTAGGAATCATCAACCTTTCCCATCCTATTAAACACAAGAGGATGTTATCCCAAGGATGAGGTGATTGCCCCAGGCAATTCCTATTAACTACCACTTACTCTGCCGTTAAGAACCTCATGGGATGAGTATCCACAATGAGGAATATGAAGTTTGGAGAGACCAGACACTTGTTTCCAGCACATGGCTAGGAAGAGAAAGATTCCAGATTTGCATAATTTCTATAACTGCAAAGCCCAAGCTATTTTCACTGCCTTGGAGCTAAGGCCCAGAACCAGCCCCTGAACCTGGTCTTTGCAGCACCCTAGTTCTAACTTTTTCTTCTTCTATGGGCTTTCCAGAGAAGGACGTGTTATGTGCGCCTGCTTGTCAACTTTCTGAGGGCTACACTTTTTCCCAGGCCTCTGCACTGGCTGAGGGGTGGGCTTTATCCCTGGGACCACCCCCTCCCCCACCCCAGCCCGCAGCTGGAAGTCTTCACTGATCTCCATCTCTCCTCCCTGCCCCCATCTGGGACGGGGAGGCTGACTGTCTCCCCGGTCTTTTCCAGATGTATGTCTGCCAAAGACCTCCCCCAGTATAGAAGATGATGAATGAGGACCGGAGAGCCGGCCTGGTGGGAAAGTGTCGTCGCCTTGAAAAGAGAAAGAGAAAGGAAGTCGGGGGGAGGGGAAGGGTTGGAGCGGAGTGGCGAGGGGGTGACAAGTCTGGACACCAGGGACCCAAGCCCCCGCTACCCGGCCAGTAACTTTGCCTCCCTCAGGAAGGCGTGGGTAAATGCTCCAATCCCTGCACTCCCATGGAATTTGGGCTGTATTATGTCATTTACTGCAACCCGCACAATGCACTCAGGAACTACCCCAGTGCTGGTTTCCAGCTCTTCCACGGCCGGGCTCCCAGTCCAGTTCTCCACAAGATTGCGCTCCAGTCCCCTCCTAGGTTTCCTCTCCGCAGGTCCCTCCCAATTCTTTCTACCACTCTCTGGTTAGGAGGGTGGAGTCGTACCTCCTCTCTCGTTCCTTTAAGAGGCGTCGGCCCCTCCCCTTTCGGAGTCGCCGTCTGACGCCGCATGACTGCAGCGAGTTCGGGATGTTTATGTAAATGAGTGCCCCCTGCGGGCCAATGGGGAGCGGAGGTGCAAGAACGGTGGACCAATGGGGCGGGGGCGCAGGGGCTCACCATATAAGGAGCGGCCTCGCCATAAAAGGAAACATTGTATCTCTTTATATGGGGGGGAAGGGTCGGGGGATCCCTCGCCGCCTGCGCGTGGTCCCGGCCCCCTCCACCCGCCGTCCCCGCGGCGGCCAGCAGCCTCTGCCCCCGGGGGGACGCTGACGGCCGCCGGGCGCGCCGCCGTAGCATACGGATAGGGGGCGCTCCGCGCGGCCTGGGGCAACCCGGGCCACAGGGGCAGGAAAGTGAGGGCCCAGGTCGGCCCGGGCGTGCAGGGGCCCCGGGTTCGCAGCGGCGGCGGCGGCAGCGATAGAGGCACTAGCAACAGCGAGAGCGCCGGGTTGAGCCGGGAAGCCGATGGCGGCGGCGGCGGCTCCAATTCTTCGCTGACTGCCCGTCCGTCCTCCTGCATTGAGCGCCATGTTACCGACCCAAGCTGGGGCCGCGGCGGCGCTGGGCCGGGGCTCGGCCCTGGGGGGCAGCCTGAACCGGACCCCGACGGGGCGGCCGGGCGGTGGAGGTGGCGGCGGCGGCGGGACTCGCGGGGCTAACGGGGGCCGGGTCCCCGGGAACGGCGCGGGGCTCGGGCCGGGTCGCCTCGAGCGGGAGGCTGCAGCAGCAGCGACAACCACCCCGGCGCCCACCGCGGGGGCCCTCTACAGCGGCAGCGAGGGCGACTCGGAGTCGGGCGAGGAGGAGGAGCTGGGCGCGGAGCGGCGCGGCCTGAAGCGAAGCCTAAGTGAGATGGAGATCGGCATGGTGGTCGGTGGGCCCGAGGCGGCGGCGGCGGCCACCGGGGGCTACGGGCCGGTGAGCGGCGCGGTGAGCGGGGCCAAGCCGGGTAAGAAGACTCGGGGCCGCGTGAAGATCAAGATGGAGTTCATCGACAACAAGCTGCGGCGCTACACGACCTTCAGCAAGAGGAAGACGGGCATCATGAAGAAGGTACCGGACCGGGAGCCTGGCCGGCCACGGGGAACCAGGAGGGTGGGGACGCGCCGGGGGAGCCCGGGAGGAAGGCAGGGCAGAGCAGAGGCGGAGGTGAGAGGCGGCGAGTCCGCAGGAGGTATGTGGGAGGGGATGGCTATTACCCCGGGAGGGTATAAGGGGAGGGGCCGCCAGGGAAATGTGGGTAGAGGGGAGTAGCGGCGAACGTCCGGAAAAGAGGCGAAAGGCGCCAAGGTGGGAGTGACGGGCGCGAGAGAGGAACAGGGCCCTTGCGGAGTGAAGGGGTGAAGAGTGGTAATGGGAGGCTGCAGGGAGGTGTTTAACGAAACCCAGGAATCAGTAGGTCCAGTGGGCTCTGGTGTTTGGGGAAGGGCGCCTGAAAATCAGGGAGCAGAAGATAAGGTATGTAGGTGAGGAGGCTGGAGCAGTATAACAATGAAGGGAGCATGTGTGGGAGGAAGGTGGGCACCACTGAAGTAGTACTAGCTGGAAGGACAGGCAAGGCTGATGACGGAATGGAGCTCAAGAGCTCCAGGTAAGGGAGCAAGGCAGAACTGATGCTGCCCTGAACAGCAGGGGCCAAACCAAGTCCTGCAATGGCCATGTGTCTTCCATGCATCCACTGGAAGCCCGCACACTCCCTGTAGGACAGGCTTCAGAATCATCTATCTTTTAGACAAGTGGGATTTCCAGCCGTAGGAAGAATCTTTGCAGGGAGGTTTGCAGATGTACCTAGAAAATCCTTTTCTTCTATAGGATTATCCAGTGAAAAGGGGTGAGGAAAGTAGTTGTCTTGGGGTATACAAGATATGGGACAGGATGGAAGCAGAGGAACTGAGAAACAAGAGTCTAGAATCCTGGAAACATTGGCTGGGGTTTATATCTGTCCCATATAAAAGTCTGAGCTGCTTCCAAGGTGGGTTTGTGGAACTTTGTTGGGAGTGAGGATACCATCTATGGGGCCATTCTTGAAGGTCCCCTTCCTGGGCTCATGACACGGTAGTAGCTGCTAAACTAGCCCCCATCTCCCATCACTCCAGACATTGTTGTATCAAAAGAAGAAAAAAACGGTAGCAGACTTATAGGGCAGAGGATAAATGGCAACAGGTTAGTGCCTGTGTAGTTTCTGGGAAGAAACATGGGACATTTTAGAGTTTAGGTGCTTCCTAAACTCTAAACATTATCCCTAATGTCTTATGTGACTTCTAGTGTAGTAGTGAGTTCATCCTGATCCTTGTGACGGTGGGGAGGAGATGGGAGCCATCCCTGTGAGGTTGGGCACCAAGCTGTAGTGAGGAGTAGCTACCTGGGCCCTTCTGTATCCACTGAAGTGATATGTTCTGTCACAAGGAGGTTGTAACTGTTTGCTTGGGATATCTGCAGGTCAGTAGGGCTGCTCATCAGAGAAAGGGGCATGGAGTTTTTCTGCTCTCACCCTCACCTTCAGATATTCTGATAGGACTTCCCCCTAGAGTCACTGGAGAGGAAGGTCATTATGGGGGTCAGGGCTTGAGGTCACTGTATACTACCTCTCTTTCCTACTTTCCAAGGCAGATAGAGATAAAAAGTTTTGCTGACCTACCCATTTCTTCCCCATTATCCCCAGGCCTATGAGTTGTCCACGCTGACAGGGACACAGGTGCTGTTGCTGGTGGCCAGTGAGACAGGCCATGTGTATACTTTTGCCACTCGAAAACTGCAGCCCATGATCACCAGTGAGACTGGCAAGGCACTGATTCAGACCTGCCTCAACTCGCCAGACTCTCCACCCCGCTCAGACCCCACCACTGACCAGAGAATGAGTGCCACGGGCTTTGAAGAGACAGACCTCACCTACCAGGTGTCTGAGTCCGACAGCAGTGGGGAGACCAAGGTGTGTTTGGGTCCCCTGTCTGAGGGAAAGGAAGGGGAGGGACTTGACTGGCAGAGAGGGGAGGGGGTCCCTCTCACTCCCTCAAGACAGGTGGTAGGTGCCCACTGATGTGGAGTGGGGCTGGATTAGTACCCCTCATCTGAGGGGACAGGTGTCCATCCTCGCTATCCTGACAGGAGGCCGGCCCACTAGATAAGCGGGCGGCCTCCGTGCCCATATAAGGCCGGCTCCGGCTCCACGCCGGCCTCCCGCCTGCAGCCCGCCTGCCTGGCAGGGCCCTTGCATTCCTCCCGCCAGCTGTCTCCCGCTAGGGGTGGGGGCGTAGCTTAGCCCTGCCCTCCCGACGGGCCGGGTCACTGGGGAGTAGGAAGTGAGCACTCATGCGTTCCAGGGTCCTGGGAACCCAGCACTGTCCGCAGGTGGGCTGGCTGACTGGGCTGGAGACTACCTTACTAGCCAGCCACCTACCTCTTCAGGATGTCCGGACCTGGGCACGTTAGGGAGTGTATTCCGGGCTGCTAGGGATGCCGGCGCTAGGTACGCCTCCCCCTTCCTTTTCCCGGTAAGGAGAGGGGGCGGGGCTTCCTTCCTAGTTCCTCTGGGGAACTCCACCTTCCGGGTGGCCCTTCACAAACTGGCCAATTGGAGGAAGCGGCACTGTTTGCCTTAGCAACGCCTCCACCAATCATGGGCTTGAGCTCGTCTGATTAGCAAACGTCCGCGCTGACCAACCTCCAGTATTTGAGCCCCCTCAGTTCTCTGGGCTTGGCTCTCTGCTCCTGGCTTCCTCCTTCCCTTTCTAAAAACAAAGGTTCCCTGAGGGGAAAGTCAATGCTGTAGACTTCCCCCTCATTTAGTGGCATCTGTAATAATTTTCAAACTCTTAGCAGTAGGGCTTATTTATTCCCAGGAAATTTTGCTGGATGAATGAATTATTCTGGTAATTTAAATCTTAAGTATTTGTCATAAAGTGCAACCCCCCCTAAGATCTCTCTCAAACCCTAAGTTCCCTGAAAAATTACTGGTCCCTATCTCAGAAGCCTGGCAAATCTGAGCTGAAAGGACCCTTTTAAAGAGGGTATGGGTGCCCAGCCCTTTCATATTCACAGAAAAGGAAAACTGAGGCTCAGAAAAAGTAATTTTCCCAGGGTCACACGAATGGTCATTGATAAAGCTGGGAACAGACCTCGGTTGTCCTGATTCTCCAGCCAATGTGATGGCTACCGTACATTGGGGCAGAGAACTCGGGGAATTATGATAATTACATTATCATCATCCTTCTCGTAAGAGCAGCAAATACTTATTGCTCTTTTTATGTGCCAGGCACTGTTCTAAGTGCTTTATGTATGTTAACCTATTTATTCTTCACAACACCTATGGGGTAGGTATTATCCTCCTTTTACAGACAGGAAACTGGAGCTCAATAACTTGCCCAAGGGCCAGGCAGCAGGTAAATGACAGAGCTGGGATTTGAACCCAAGCACACTGGTTCCAGTCTGGGCTGTCTATCCACACTAAGCTTCTACAGGGCAGGGTCTGGTAGAGGCTCACTGCTCCATCTCTACTCTGGGTATAGGACTCACTGAAACCAGTGTTCACAGTCACCAACCTGCCGGGTACCACCTCCACCATCCAAACAGCGCCCAGCACCTCTACCACCATGCAAGTCAGCAGTGGCCCCTCCTTCCCCATCACCAACTACCTGGCACCAGTGTCTGCTAGTGTCAGCCCCAGTGCTGTCAGCAGTGCCAACGGGACTGTGCTGAAGAGTACAGGCAGTGGCCCTGTCTCCTCTGGGGGCCTCATGCAGCTGCCTACCAGCTTCACCCTCATGCCTGGTGAGTCACAAGGGGCAAATTGAGCATGGGAAGAGTGGATTTAGGGCTGGCACAAGGAGAACCTCTTCCCTTGTTCAGGAGGGTGAACGGGAGGCCAGGGCCTGAGAGAAGCCTATTCTGTCACATTGGCAAGCATGCCCCTCTCCACTGGAACTCCTACTATCCTTGTCAGTAAATTTCAACCATATGCTCTGGCCTTGTCTAGCTAGTCCAGCCCTGTACCCCCATTGCTATAGGGACAGTAGACATTCTGCCACTTCCCTACCTTGACTGGAGGGCAGATCGTGTCCTTGATGGGTCAATGCCAGCTCCCTGAAGAAGGCAGAGGCAAGGCCTGGGGCGGGAGGGGGAAAGAAGGGCAAGAGCAGAGTATAGAAGCCCCTGGAGACCAAGATTCAGGACAGGAAGGGCCTCTTTAGCTCTCACAAAAGATAGTGATGGGACTTGGGGAGCAGTGTGCGAGGCCCTGGGCATGTGGGTGTTTGAGGGTGCTTGGCATAGGTGGTGCTGGGTAGGACAGGGCAGGAATAAGTCTCTGTGTCTTATAGGTGGGGCAGTGGCCCAGCAAGTTCCAGTGCAGGCCATTCAGGTGCACCAGGCCCCACAGCAAGCGTCTCCCTCTCGTGACAGCAGCACAGACCTCACGCAGACCTCCTCCAGCGGGACAGGTATAGCTCGAAGCTCTGTCACCTCCTTGCCCTGCCTCTTTCATGAGGCCTAGCAGGAGGTGCTGAGCAGTATCCCTTTTATAACTAAGGTCAGAGAATTTCTTAATGTGGAGACTGAGGCTTTTGGCCTAATCCTTATCCTAATCCTTAAGAGAGTCAGGTGGGGGTGGCTGGGTTTTATATCCTGTCCTGCAGTAGGGCTGTTGATTCAAGGAAGAAATTAGGGACCATTGAAACCACCCTCTTCCTCATTCAGATGAGAAGCCTGAGGCCCAGAAAGGAGAAGTTACTTGCCCAAAGACTCACATTTGCTTAATTACCAGGAAGGATTTATAGAGCAATTATCTCCTTGTAGAAGGGTGTCTTAGGTTCAGAGTAGCCATAATTTCCCTCAGTGTCTCCAGTCATTTCAGAAATGATGAGGCACTTACAAAATAAAATTACTTTTAAGTTCTTGTTATTTACAACCTTGTTATACCAAGTGTGATCTATGGAGGACCAGCATCACCCTGGAGCTTGACAGAAATGCAGACGTTTAAGCCTTACCCCAAATCCACTGAATAATAATGTGCATTTTTAACAAGAATCCCAGGTGACTGTATGCACATTAACATTTGAGAAGTGCTTGTTTAAAAGATGCATTTGTTAGTCCTGGCCAGTTTGGCTCAGTGGTTCAGGTGTCGGCCCGAAGACCAAAGAGTTGCAGGTTCGATTTTGGTCAAGGGCACATACCTCGGTTGCGGTTCAGTCCTCGGCCCTGGTTGGGGTCGTGGAGGAGGCAACCAATCGGTGTATCTCTCTCACATTGATGTTTCTCTTTCTCTCTCTCTGTCCCCCTCCCACCCTCCCTCCCACCCTGTCTGAGGATAAATGGAAAAATATCCTCTGGTGAGGATTTAAAAAAAAAAAAAAGCATTTGTTAGCCACAAATTTAGGAAGATTGAGGAATGAGAACAAATAAAAATGGGATAATGGAGCTCCCTCAAAAGGGAGGAATATCTGAGTTTCCTTAGGTTGGGTCAGTCACTGTAGTCTTTGTTTTTCCCAGGGCCTTAGGGTCTTGGAATACAGAATTCAGCAGGTAATAAGATGTGATAGGATACAATTAATGGCTGGTGCTGTTGTGTTCAAGAAAAAATGAGGCTTTTCTTAGTCGATGACAGGGAGCAGAGGAACGGGTCTTATCTAGCTTCTGACCTGGGAAATGGCGAGAGGGCTCTGGCAGCTTGGAATTCCTGGGGGTGGGATGGGAGATATCGGTAGGGACCAGTGTCAGCCTCACTGACATGTGTCTGTATTTGCCAGTGACATTGCCCGCCACCATCATGACGTCATCTGTGCCCACAACTGTGGGCGGCCACATGATGTACCCTAGCCCCCATGCGGTGATGTATGCACCCACCTCGGGCCTGGCTGATGGCAGCCTCACCGTGCTCAATGCCTTCTCCCAGGCACCATCCACCATGCAGGTGTCCCACAGCCAGGTCCAGGAGCAAGGTGAGTTGGGGGGCAAGGCTGAGGAAAGGAGGACCATTGCCTCTCTTACACATATACACACACTAAACCTGCCCCCCCACCCCAATATATATACCCCCACACAGACACACAAACTAGGATGCCCACACATGTTCCTATACATATATACACACGGATACTTGCACATACACTTTGGTATCCATGCCTGTCCACTTGGACACTCATACACACTTGAACACTCACATTCACACCCACACACACTTGGACACTCACCCTAGGGCACTTATCTGAGACTCACCCGGTCATTTGTGCATTTTTCAGCCCTGCTCCAATAACTGGAAGTTTCTCTTGAGCAAGCAGTTTGAGTCTCTCCTGTTTTCCAACGCAGGTGGCGTACCCCAGGTGTTCCTGACAGCGCCATCTGGGACAGTGCAGATCCCTGTTTCTGCAGTTCAGCTTCACCAGGTAGGTGGCAGCCCCTTTCATCCCATCCCACCCAGCCAGCTACTTCTTTATCTTGACCTTGGGGATTCCATTACCGGCTGGTCAAAGCTAAGATCCCTAGCCAGGAGCCCTATCTGTTTTCCTGGTCAGACCTGTGGTGGGCAGGCAGGCAAGCAGGAGGAGCCTGAGCTGGCTGGTGAGTTCCTGCCCCATTTCCTTACGCACCCACTTCCCTCCAGATGGCTGTGATAGGGCAGCAGGCCGGGAGCAGCAGCAACCTCACCGAGTTACAGGTGGTGAACCTGGATGCCGCCCACAGCACCAAGAGTGACTGATCCGCCCTGCCGCCCTGGACAGATGGCCCAAGGGACGGCACCACTTATTTATTGTTGCCTTTTCACGTTTTCTTTACACACATGTTGACGGGCCGCAGGAGGGAGGCGGGGAGGAGCAGTGGGCAGCCACAGGACTGAGCCCTCTCACTCCAGCCAAAGAAATGGGCCAGCCTACCCTCCACCCCGTCCTCCCTCACTCTCCCCTCCTTCTGGCTCCACCTCCCATTTCTGTTGAGGGTGAGGCTGCCCTCCCTTCTCAGACTTCCCTTGCCAGCTTGGCTCCATGTTTGCCATGAGTATTAGCTTTCCCAGTGGGACCGTGCCCCACCTTCCCACAACAGATCTCTGTGGGACTAGGCACCATGTCCTGCCCCCAACCCTGAGGAAGCAGTTGGAGTCCTCTGCCCAGCCTCCATGCTGACCCTGTGTCAGCACTGTGTCTGCCACAGGTTGGGTCAATAGGACCCTCACTCTGCCCCTCAGGGAGCCAGCTGGGGAGATGGGGCTTCTTCCCTCACGCTGCCAGCCTGCAGCCCCTACAGCTCTGAGTAGCTGGGCCTGTGCAGGGAGCAGGTTCCTGGGGACGCCTGTACCGCCTTGCCGCTCCTTTGGGAACTACAGGGGTTCCTGGGTTGGAGGGAACCATCACTGTTCCCTCTCCCTGTCTTCCCCCCCCCTCCTCCCAGCTGCTTTACTTAAAGTTGATTTTGAACTTTTTATTTGAGGAGACGAAGTGAAAACAAATCTATAAATATATATTTTTAAAATATTTAACTTTTTTTTATGGCGTTTTTCTCATCCCCCTCCCTGCCCAAGCTCCCCTTCCCTGGGGAGCCCTGGGGCTCCCCAGAACTGGCTGGGCCTCTGGGGACAGAGCCACCCCCTGAGTTTGGGGCCCACCAGTGTGTGGGGGAGATTCTGGGATTGCCCGGTCCTGGGTTGTTTCCAGGAGAAAACCGGGGGAGGGGCCCTCAGGCCATGCCACAATGGGATGGGGAGGGTGACCCACAGCTCTAGGCCTCTTTTTGCCCTCTAGGGCTGTTGCTAGGGAGAGGGAAGAGGGAAACCAAATGTGAGGGTGTCAGGTAGAGGAAACTGACTTCATTTGTGCCACACACATGGGCATTGCAGCCTTGTGCTCCTCAGGCCTGCAGCTGCCTGGGGCCCAAGTTGCAGTGAGCAGGGTGGGATCTGGGAGGGGGTGAGAGGCAGGAAAGGGGGTCAGAAAAAATGGGAGCAGCTCTTGGGCTGAGTGCAGTGATGGGGAGCCAGAAGTGGGCAGCTCTCCCAGGGAGTGAGCAGCTACTGTAACTTTTTAAAATTAAGACAAAAAGCCTTGAAGAAAATGACTTTATTTTTCTAAGTGTAACCTCAGTATTTATGTAATTTGTACAGGGGCCGTGCCCCACCCCCTTCTGCTCCCTTTGGGGTAGACCTTCAGGGTGGACCAACACGGGGAGGGTCTTTTACCCTGTGTCAGAGCCCACCTTCACCACCCATATCCAGAAAGGAAGCTTTTTCAGAACAGGGCAGCAGTTGGGGTGGAGTTTTATTAACCCTGTGACTGCCTTCAGTAGAAACAAGCCTGCTTCTGTGATTGGGTGAAGAGGTGGGGGGAGATTTTACGCACAGCCTAGTTATCAAGGAGATGATTTGCCGACATTTTTTTAGTACCCCCTAACTCTAACCCCCATTGCTGTCTTGCCCCAATTTTGGGTGCCAAGATGGAAGTCACCTTTTGGACTTTCTCCTGGAGACAGCTGGGGCTTATGGGTGGCTTACAAGGCTGGGGCTTGGCAAATCAGGGGCCAGAGAGTGGGGGGGCTTGGGACTCAGGTCTGTAACTGCCCAGCCCTTTTCTCTGCTCTTGTTTCACTCCACCCTCACTCACTCACTCCCCAACTCCCCCACCCAGGGGAGGAGACCTTGATGAATTCCTCCTCCCCTTCCCACAAAAGACAGACCCAGTGAGTGAATCTGGCAAAGTGCTTATAATGTGTGTTGTGTGAGCATGGCCTTGGGAGAACATACGTGCATCAGGGATAAGGTGGCATTTATATGTGCAGCAACCCTTGGTGTTTCCCTTCCTTGGTGGCTCTGGGGTGCGTATGTGTGTGTGTGTGCTTGAGTGAATGTGTGTGTGTGAATGTGGGGTGTGTATGTCAGTGGTTTCTACTTCCCCTGGGATGCTGACCCAGGAATAGTGGACATGGTCACAGTCCTATGTACAGAGCTTTCTTTTGTATTAAAAAAATACTCTTTCAATAAATGTATCATTTTTGTGCACAGACTGTGGGGTCTTTGCCTCTGTTTTTCCATCTAGGCAAGGACGGAGGTATGAACACGAATTACACCCCAAAAGTTGCTGTCTGAGAAGGCAGTTGGCTGCTTGATGAAAACAGCAGCAATGCTTAGGGGTGTTTTGCGCTGTTAAACTATGTACGATTTAATTTAAGAAACATTTCGCGGGGCCAGGGACTTATGTAAATTGCTTTGCTAGGTTCTTAAGTCAACACAGAGATAAGCAATTTTAATTAATAGAAAGTGACTCAACCAATCCAAAGCATTGCTGACGGGTTTGGGAAACTCATGGCCACGTGACCTAGTGAATTCTCAAAGGACAGCCCTAGGGTGGGAGTGTGGGTTACCAGGTTTCAAGGGGCATGAGGAAGACAGACCCAGAAAAGGGGAAGGGCAGTCTTCAAAGTTGATAGCGGATGGAAAGGGCTGCCTACTGCTGCAAAGACATGGAACAACGTGACCGTGATCGCGGGCTCCGCCCGCCGCGCCCCGCCCCCCCAGCGGATCGTGGGTACTACGCATGCTCCACTTGCGCGGTTCTGCCGCGCTGGGACCCGTAGACGCCAGGCGGGGCGTGCTCTCGCTGTGTGACCCGGAAGGGAGCTGCTGAGGAGGCGGGGCCAGGACGGCGGGACCGGCCGCGGGGTTCCAGCGAGGGCCGAACCGGGCGGTGGGAGGTGAGAGGAGAGTTCTGCGTGGATCCGATCCTTGCCCTGACCCTCTCCGGTCCCTTACCTACTTTCTGTGGGGCTGACAACGGGAGACAGATCTTGCTCCCTGAGGTTCGCCGGGTCCTGTCAGCCTCCTCGGACCGCGTCCCTCCCCCAACCCCTTCCCCGAGCCCCAAACCTGTTCCCACTGCCGTTCTGGCCTCCTGCACCGCCCCTGCTGGTCTGCAAGCTTGGGCCTGACCTTGCTACCTGCACCTACCTGCTGTCTCATCCCCGCGTCCAGACCTCACCTTCACACCACAGTTTATTGCTCCTTATAGTTACCCCAGCCCCCCCAATTTAGGCCTGTCCAATTTTTCTACATCTCCACCTGGCTCATCAGTTGTTCATCAGCATGTCACTGGTTGTTTCCCAGTCTTGCCCCGCCCCCTGGTAACCACACCCCTGCTTCCATGGAGGTCCACATCCTGTATTTCCTCTCCTCTTCACACCTTTTTTCTACTCTCATTTTCTATCCCTGTACCCCAACATGACCCCTGTCCTGATCACCATTTCTTCATCTGGGTTTACCTTACATTCTTATTCTCACCATTCCCCGCTGCCCTCACACTGCTTTGTATCACACCTGTCTTTTCCTGATCACTAGCATAGCCATCACCCTGCTCCCAGGTATAATCTCTGGCTTAATAACATTCCATTTATCTGAGGACTACCCCTGCCTTATCCATCTGAGAATAATAATATTAGATCATGTTTACTGAGCACTCACTATGTGCTAGAGGCTCAGTTTTTACTTCATGAGTTGGGTATTAATATTACCATCTTGCAGAGGAGGAAACTGAGGCTCAGAGGTAAAGTAACTTGTTCAAAACTGTGCACATAGTAAGTCAACGAGTCAGAATTCCGAGACACATTTATCTGACTCTGAAATCTGCACTATGTTACATTGCCAGTCTAATACCTCCACCATCTCCTGACCTCATTCCCTAGCCTTCAGTTCCATGATTGCCACCTCCATCTATATCTACTGGATTTAGACCCTCACCACACATATAGAGTAAGTGGAGGATGGGGTCTGGTCTTTTCCTCCCATTATTTTATCTGGTTCTCTAGACCCCTCCTTCTTTTACAGTACTCCCATATGCTTTTCCAATCCAGCCATCTGGATGTGGGGTTCCACAGCCCAGCCTCCTTTCATCTCTGTTTTCTGTACCTGCCATGGCCACTCCTTTATGTCCACATTCCAGCTTTACCCTGTCATTTATACCCCCTGACTTGCCCCTCCCCCACCCTGACTTTCCTCACTTGTTCTGGCCCCACTATTTCCCATGCTACTGTCCTTCCTGCTCATTCATGTCATTCTCCTGATTTGCATCCCTCAGACACCCTGCTATTCTGCCCAGACTGCCCTGCTTAATTGTCCACTCTTTTTGTTACCTTGCATATTCTCATCTCTCTCATAACCTCTTCCATTTCTTAAACCTCTTCGTTTCATCCTTAGCTGTTTTCACTCCTTTCCCCTTCCCTTATAAATCCCAAAGTATGTCCAAGTTATTTATTTCATCATATTCTTGGCCTTCCAACTTGGTCTCTAAATCCCATCATGTAACCTACCAGTCACCACCCACCCTATCTGTGTCTCAAGATAACACCCCCTCCACATAGTCTGTTCCCTTTTCCATATTGCCTTTATCTTTCTGCTTGTGTGTCCCAGGAGGTCAGGATGGTGGGGGAACGACGCACTGGGAACCTCATGGTGCCCTTGGGGCCCCAGCTGCAGGCATACCCTGAAGAACTTATTCGACAGCGTCTTGGGCACGATGGGCGTCCTGAATACCTGATCCGATGGAGTGTCCTGAAGTGTGGGGAAGTGGGTAGAGTGGGTGTAGAAGAGGGCAAGGCAGAGCACATCCTCATGTGGCTGTCAGCCCCCGAGGTCTATGCCAACTGCCCCATGCTGTTAGGTGAGTGGGCACTATCTAAGGGACCTCAGCGCGAACCAGCTGGGGGTCCAGGAAGCTTTCCCCGAGATCCAGGAGGCCTGGATGATGTGGCAATGGGAGAGATGGAGGCTGATGTACGGGTGCTGGTACGGAGGGCTGCAAGGCAGCTGGAAGAAGGTGGGACCTCGAGCCTCACGGCTGCTGTGCTCCACACCATTCACGTGCTCAGTGCCTACGCCAACATCGGGCCCCTCACTGGGGTCTTCAGGGAGACAGGAGCCCTGGACCTGCTCATGCACATGTTGTGCAACCCTGAGCCTCAGATCCGTCGGAGCGCGGGCAAGTTGCTGCAGGCTCTGGCAGCCCACGATGCTGGTAAGAGACAGTCAGGGGAGGAAGACAAGCACTGGAGAGAATGGGGCCATAAGGAGTAAGAACAGAAGGAGGAAAGATTTCCCAACTCTGTAATACCAATTCAATACAAAGGAAAAAATATAGATTAATAGACTACTTACTAATCTATACAGGATAAAATGATAGGACCTGGTTTAGTTGTCTATTCTCAGTGTAGTGACAGAGAAGAGAATAGGGTAGGTTTATATTTTTAAACTGTGGGTTGAGATTCATTAGTTGGTTGTAAAACCAGTTTGATGAGTTATAACCAATGTTTTTTAAAAATGTAAAATATTAGCATGTAGCACTACAAAAGGTAAGTTTTGTGGCATGAAATATGTGTTCCAGTTATACATGTAAACATTCATATCAGGCTACCATGTAAAAGGTATAGCTTACCGTGAGTCTCAGTCACAAAGAAGTGAAAGCCTTGGGTAGGGGATGGAGAATCTAGGAAAGGCAGAGGGAAAGTATCAGGGATTGAGGAGAAGATATGGATTGGGTGTGGATTACAGGGAGTCGGGCTCACGTCCTTCTGTCACTGAGCCAGCAAGATGGCATCGAGGAGCACATGGATTTTGACAGCCGCTATACTTTGCTGGAGCTGTTTGCAGAGACCACATCCTCTGAGGAGCACTGCATGGCCTTTGAGGGCATTCATCTGCCTCAGGTACTCTGGTGGCTGTGGGACAAATGCTGTTCTAGGCTTTGGGCTTTATTTCTGAGATGTGGTTCAGGACCACATCAGCACCAACCAGAGCCACCTGGGGAGATTGTTCAAATGAAGGTTCATGCCCCCCTCCTCACTCAGAACTTCTGAGATTAGTACCCAGGAATGTGTGTTTTAAGACACTTCTTGTGCGTTTCTTATATAAATCACAGTTTGAGAACCACAGGTATGTGGATGAGGCCTTTTCATTTTTCTGTGGAGGATGATATTCAGGGGAAAGGAGAAGGGCTGAAGCTGGGAGATGAACCTACACCACAGACTGTGTCCTACAGATTCCAGGAAAGCTGCTCTTCTCCCTGGTGAAACGCTACCTATGTGTCACTTCCTTGCTGGATCAGCTGAATAACAGTCCAGAGCCAGGGGCTGGAGACCAAGGCTCCCTGTCCCCAAGGGAGGAGTTCGCCCAGGAGAAAAGCCGGGGGCAGCGGGAGCTGGAGTTCAGTATGGCTGTGGGACACCTCATCTCAGAGCTGGTGCGGAGCATGGGCTGGGCCCAGAACCTCAGCGAAAAGAGCATGTCGCCTCCCCGGCCATCCCGGTCCATCTTTCAGCCCTGCATTTCAGGCCCCGGCCGTTTACTACACACCGTTGTTGCCACCCCCAGAAAGCAAGAGCGGGCCTTTCGCCAGCGTCACGAATTCTCTAGCCGTAGTGGCTATGGTGAGTATGTGGAGCAGACACTGCAGCCGGGGATGCGAGTGCGGATGCTGGATGACTACGAGGAGGTCAGTGCCGGGGACGAGGGCGAGTTCCGGCAGAGCAACAATGGCGTGCCCCCTGTGCAGGTGAGCCAGCGCATGGTGGTGGGACACTGTGGTAGTGGGACACTGTTGGGGATCTTTTTGGATGGCACATAGCTGGGGCTTCCATGCAGAGGACTCTGGTAGGCTGCCCAAGGAGAAAACTCTCAAGAGAACTAGACTGGTTAAAGGGGATCAGTAGTTGAAAGGGGGCATTTGGGGGGCTGAGAAAATCTGACGGGAGTAGGTGGGCTGTGAGGTCAGTGAGAGATTCATGCCCTGATATATCCAGACACCCCTGCCTCCTACTGGTGGGGCTGGCTGGGAGGGAGTAAGAAGCAGAAGCCATCAGCGTTAGGAAGAGAAAAGAGGCAGGGCCTCCCCTAGCAGGAGAAGGAAGCCTTTTGCTGTATGGAGGTTCCCCGAGCCTAGCCAGGTGTGCATCCGAGGGCTGTATGCCCCAGGTCTTGGCCCAGCATGTCCTGTCAAGCCTGCACAACCCAGGGCTCAGATAGTGAACCCTCTCTATTCTTCGTCCCTTTGTCTTCCTCCATACCAGGTCTTCTGGCAGTCAACGGGTCACACCTACTGGGTGCACTGGCACATGCTAGAGATCATGGACCCTGAAGAAGCTGCTGAGGATACAGATTCAGCAGCTGTGGAGAAGGGGGCAGGGGCCACTATACTGGGCACAGGTGAGCCTTGGAGGGGATATTGACAGTATGTCTCTGAACAGAGAATGAGTGGCTTGGATGAAGCCACTCCTGACCAGGAGCTGCCTGAGAAATTCAGAAATCCACTCCGTTTCTGGTGGATGCTGAGACCCCTGTGCCTATATTCTCAGCACTTCCCTCCTGGGACTGGAAGCCTGTGGATGGGCTCTACTCTTTGCCATATCTCCAGCCTGAGCCTCAGAAGAATGAGAAATTGGGATACCTGACCCAGGCTGAGTGGTGGGAGCTGCTCTTCTTCATCAAGAAGTTGGACACGTGTGAGCAGCAGCCAATTTTTCAGAATCTTCGGGAGAACCTGGATGAGGTATTACGGGCCTGAGACACCTAAGGGTTTTGTAGAGGGGTTAGAGGTGGGATTGTCCAAGGGAGCCCTAGATACAGGAGTGCTTAGGAAGAGGCTGGTGCTATAGGTTGGACAGTATGAGGGGTCTTGCCGGGGGAGGAAACAAAATGCTGTGAGGGTCTGGTATGTAGAGGGTGTGCAGGGAATGGCGAGAGGTGGCCACCCTTCCACTTACTGTCCCCAGGACCTTTGTGTCTGCTTGTTCCTGAAATGCATACCCCTTTCTGTTGACAGAGCCTGGATGAAAAGGCCCTAGGTGAAATCTCTGTGCCCAGAGAGGTGGCTGAGGATGTGCTGCAGGTTCTCAGTAATCGGTTTGAGGGGAGCACCCTCAGTGACCTGCTCAACTCCCAAATCTACACCAAGTATGGGCTGCGACCTGATGAACTAAGCAGCTCTTCTTCACGAAGTCACTCCTGTACCCCAGATCCAGAAGAGGAGTCCAAGTCGGAGGCCAGGTTCTCAGAGGAAGAGACTGAGTCCCCCAAAGCAAAGGCTGAGCCCCATAAAGTAGAGGCAGAACCTGCCAAGGGAAAAACTGAGCCTCCCATGGCACAGAGTGATTCGCAGTTGTTTAACCAGCTTCTGGTGACTGAGGGGATGGCTCTGCCCCCCGAGATAAAGGAGGCAGCCAGTGGTGAGTTATGTGCTGGGAGGGGAGGGCAAAGAAGTTGGAAAAAGTCCTGGATAGTCCCCAGAGAAATGGGTAGTCAGGGTAGAGGGAAAGCCGTGGAGTAAGGTCACGTTTGCTCAGGAATAGCCTTGGAAACATACATCCATCTTCCTTCCTTTGGCCTTGATTATATCTAATCAGTCATAGCTCCCTTTCTTCAGTATCCCTGGAAAAGGAGGGTCCATCTTTCAAAGTATCTTCATCTTTGTTGTTTGAGTATTAAATGCTTTTCATAGAATTGGATAAGTTCTGAATGCAAGCTATGGTAATGAGTATATTAAAAGGTCAATAGGATAACTAGGCCTGACTTAAAGACTTCCAATTTGGAGGTGCCTCTTTTTTTAAGCCACTGCCTTTCCCTCATCAATTTCAGAAATGGCTAGAGCCTTGCGGGGTCCAGGTCCACGCAGCTCTCTGGATCAGCAGGTGGCGGCTGTTGTGGCTACTGTGCAGATATCCAGCTTGGACACAAACCTGCAGCTCTCAGGGCTCTATGCCCTCTCTCAGGCTGTGGAGGAGGTCACGGAGCGGGACCACCCTCTGGTCCGTCCTGACAGATCCTTGAGGTTGGAATGGTGGAGAGGGAAGCGGTTTTGGTTTAAGCTGGGGGTGGGGTGGGGAGTGGGAAGTAGTAGGGTGGGAAGGAGCTATGAGATCAAGAATCAGAAAGGCTAGGGATGAAAGAAGGATCAGTCTGAGGAGCAGCGGGGCAGGAGGGTGAAATATTATCATGGCTAATACTGTTGGAGCATTTATTCTCTGCTAGGCTCTGTGCTTAAAATTTTACTTGCATTCCCTCATTAAGTCCTCCGATCACCTAAGAAAGATTCGCTCCTATTATTCCATTGTAAGGGTGAGGAAACTGAGGCTTAGAGAATTTAATTAACTTGTCCATAGTTTGACAGAAAGTAGAGCTAGGATTCAAACTTAGGTCCTTTGGCTCTAGAACTTGAGTGTTTTTCTTTTCTTTTCCCTTCTTTTTTCCTCCCTCCCTTATTTCTTTCTATTTTTAAAGGTTTTTTTTTTACTACTTAATTATATAAATAATATACAAATACATTGTCATTTTAAAAGATCTGAAGACCATAAAAACATAGCATGAAAAGCTCTAGTTTCTTTTCACCACTGTCATTCCGGCATGCATCCTTTAGACCTTCTCTAGATTTACATTTGTTAGTGTGTTTGGATATAGAACATTTCCCGAGTTTGTGTTTTAATATATGTAGTCACACTCTACGTGTTTCTGCAACTTTTCCCCACACCCAGGATGCCTAAGAGGGTGCTCCATGTCAGTCCGCATAGAGCTGCCTCATTGTTTTCATTCTGCACAGGACTCTGCAATATGATTACGTCCAAGTTCAAATACAGTGTTCTAATGGATCTGTTTCCCTCACGTCTGCCAACACTGGATATTAGCATATTTTAAAAACCTATCAGATTGGCAAAATTTAAAGTGATTGGTATCTCCTTGTTTTAATTTCTTAGGTCTAGTGAAGTTAGGCATATTTGTATAAATTTACTGTGTTTCTTCTACAAATATTCTGTTTTTACTCTTTGCCCACTTTCTTACTGGGTCTTTGTCTTTTATTGATTTATGGGCAGTCTGTATATTAATTTGTTATTTATGTTTCAAATATCCTGCTTGCCTTTTTTTTTCAAAATCATATTAACTATTTTATAAATATAAAATGATTCATGCTCACTGTAAAAAAATTAGAAAATTATGAAGGTAAAAATCATCTGAAAACCCTTTATACAGAGATAGTCACTGTTAACATTTCGGTAAACATACTTATATCTCTATACCTATTTATACGTAGTACCAATGCATTTTAACTTGTTTGTAAGAAACCATGAAGGGGATATATATTTAAAGCGTATTTGACTCACATTGAAGTCATCATAAAGCACATGAAAAAAGACAGATTAAAAACAAATTTCCCAGTACCTTTACTTGCCTTCTTTTCCAGAATTTCTCCCTTTGTGTTCCTTTACTCCATAGCTCATAGGCGCCTCCTCAGTATACAGCTCTGTCCCTCTGGAGAAAGATGTCAGTCTGTTTTATTTTTCCTCTTGTGGTGCTCACTGTGATCTAGGGACTGTGGAGGTACTTCCTCCTTCCCTTCTAGTCAGCATTTCCACTGGACCCTCTCTCTGACTCATGTTGCTTATCTCTTAATTTTGTGGATAGTGCCTTTCATTGTGCTCAAGTTTTAGATTTTAATGTTGCTATGTTTTTGAACTTTGTTGTTGTTGTTAATCCTCACCTGAGGATACTTTTTTCCATTGATTTTTTTTTTTTTTTTTTTTTTAGAGAGTGGAAGGCAGGGGGAGAGAGAGAGAGAAACATTGATGTGAGAGAGAGACATCAATCCGATCTGCTGTTCCCTGCATGCCCTCCTGGGGATTGAGCCCACAACCCTGGCATGTGACCTGACAGGGTATCAAACTGGCAGCCTTTCAGTGCCTGGAATAATGCCCAACCAACTGACCCACACTGACCAGGGCTGTTTTTCAACTTTTTTATGGCTTCTAGATTTTGTGTCCTACTGAAGAGGGTATCCTATTCCAGGATTACAAAAATATTTTCCTATAGTTTCTCAAAATATCTATGATTTTGTTTTATACATTTATTTTTAAATGTTTGCAATTTATTTTCAAATGAAGTGGAGTTCCAGCTTTATTTTTTTCAGATGGATAGCCAGGTGTCTTCACATCACATTTCGCATGGTCCTTCCTGTCCTTTGTGGCTGAGATGCTGCCCTTGTGTCTCTTCTCATCTATTGATCTGTTTGGCTACCCTGTATTATTTAATTATTTTTAATTATTATAAGTTTTTTTTTTTTAAAGAAAGACAGTCTCTTATATTTTTCATTTTTATTTGTTTGTTAATCCTCACCCAAGGATTTTTTTCATTGATTTTTAGATAGAGTGGAAGGGAGAGAAGGAGAGAGAGAGAGAGAGAGAGAAACATCGATGTGAGCAAGACACATTGATTGGTTGCCTCCCGCACGACCGTGACCAGGGCTGGGGATCAAACCTGCAACCCAGGTATGTGCCCTTGACCGGGAATTGAACCCAAGACCCTTCAGTCTGTGGGCTGACACTCTCACCGCTGAGCCAAACTGGCCAGGGCAATTATTACAAGTTTATATTTATATTTTGATAACTAGTAGACAAATGTACCATTATTTCTTTTCAGATATTTTAAAATATGTTTTCTATTGATTTTAGAGAGAGGAAGGAAGAGGGAGAGAAATATCTATGTGAGAGAAACATCGATTAGCTGCCTCCTGCATGCCCCACACTGAGGATCAAGCTCACAACCCAGGCATGTGCCCTGACCAGGAATTGAACTGGTTACCTTTTGGTGCTTGGGATGACACCCAACCAACTGAGCCACACCAGCCAGGGCATCTTTTTTGTTTTTTGTTTTTTTTTACTATTCTTGCATGTTTTCTCTTCCTGGGCCTGAATCTGCCTGTCATACTTTTTAAAAAACCATTTAGACGTTTTGATTAGAATTACATTGAATTTATAGATTTATTTGAAAGGATGAGCCAGAGTTTGCAACCATTTTGTTCTGCTGAGTCCTTCATGAAGTGAGGAGCCAGAGGCAGTGAGACTGCTGAGGAGAGGGAATCAGGAGTGAGACTTAGGCAAGAAGAGCAGGTTGGAAGGACTTGAGGGGTGACCTGGAACTCGGTGTATACAGTCAGGCGGGGAGCCAGGCAGGACTCTTGAGATGGGAAACTCCGATTTCTCTCCTCCAGAGAGAAGCTAGTGAAGACACTGGTGGATCTGCTGACCAACCAGGTGGGAGAGAAGATGGTGGTGGTGCTGGCCCTGCGCCTCCTCTACCTGCTCATGACCATGCAGGAGTGGCTCCCACTCTTTGCCAGGGAGGGTGGCATCTACGCTGTGCTGGTTTGCATGCAAGAATACAAGACTTCTGTGTTGGTGCAGCAGGCAGGGCTGGCGGTGAGTGGACTGGGCCTGGCGGGAGTGAGCGGTGGGTGAGATGGGCAGGTTGGGGGACTGCTAACCTTGGGGAGGTGCTGTGGTGGTTTAGACCAGGGAGGAGATCTTGGGACCGAAAGATGCAGATGGATTTAAGAGTTCCAGCTGGACAGATTGAGTGATGTTTGGAGAGAGGGAGAAAGATGTCTTTCAGAATGACTCCAGGTTTAAAATTGAGCAGCAGGGTGGACGAGGAGGCCATTTACTAGGTGGGAGAATGTTAGAGGAGGAAGAGGTATGGGGAGAAGGTCAGGAGTTCAGTTTTTAGGTATGTTGAATTTCCCATGCCCTTTTAGTTACAATTAGGTGTCTGTCTGTTAAAGACTAATTTTCTCGATGTGACAGAGTAGATTTTTTACCCTTTGATCTGAGTGGTACTCTTACATAGAAAATAACCCCCTTCCAGATGTGTGTGTAAAACAAAGCCAACATTGCCATTGTCTTGTCACCCTGGGATCAGAGAATGGGGGAGGGAGGCCCTCGTCCAGGGGAGCTTAACAGAATTGGCTTCCTGACTTATCCAGACATAAGTGCTGGCTGGCAGATGTGGGCAGGGTGTGCTGTATGTGGGCCTTTGAGGGGACAGGTAGGCCTCAGTTCTGAGAGTGCTTTCCAACAGTGTAAAGGCAGCAGTGTGGACAGGAGCACATGTCCTCTTAGGGCAGGCTGTCCCAGGGAGAGGCTGGGAGGCTCCTTCCTACATGACCTATTAGGTGCTGCTGCTCCCTCGAGCAGCCGAACATTCATAGTCCAGGCCATGTCTGCTTATGGAGTTCCCTGACCCTTTCAAATCGCAAGACCAAAACACAGCATTCAAATGCTTGCTGTGTAACAAAATTGCATCATTTTATTTATAACTTAAGGGCTACAGAATTCAGCTAATTGGGGGAGAGTGGGGTAGCCAAAGGGAAAAAGCCTCATTGTGAGGCGGCACTTGCTTCAGGGGTCCAGATCTCAGAAGGGGGATTATCCTGAGAATTATTTCTAGTTTCCAGAGGGTTTCTTCTTAAGAGTCAACTCTTTCACCAGGAGAGACATTCTCCACTCAAATGGTATAGTGTTCATCTTAATTTATTTTTTCTATAGTACCAGCAAACAAGTTTGCACATTACAAATATTTCTTCCTGTGATTTCAACCAGTCTGCCAGTGAGACAACCTAAGGAGCGTTGAGGAGGGCGGGATACTGGCTGTGGAAGCCAGGGGACATAGGTTTGGGAGTGTTGGCATATAAGTGGTAACTGAAGCTATGGGAGTGGCCAAGGTTGCCTAGGGAGGGAGTGCAGAGTGAGAAGAGAAAGGGGACAGGACTTCCATATTTAAGGACCAGGCAGAGAGGGAGAACAACCAGGAGGACGTGACGTTATGGAAGTCAAGAGAAGAGAGGTTTTGCAAAGGGAGGAGTGGTCAAGCAAGAAGGAAGACACCTTCGAGGAAAGCTTTTTCAGACAACTAGATGCTGTGAAAGGGCCCCACCCTGAGGGGAAGCTGGGGGTGGTGGTGGGGGGCGCAGCCATCCCAATCAGTTAGCCTTGGTGCTGGGAGAGAGAAACTGTGGGCTGATGTTACCACCATTGAGCCTTACATCCCCCCCCCCCCTTTTTTTTAGCATTTAATGTCTTGTCACTACATTTTCCATTTCCGTGTCTTACTTGACCTGTTTGCAAACAGCTCAGCTTCCCAGAGTTTGAGGTCTAGAATGATGGCCTGGCTGTCCCCTTTCTCTGCATGGTGGCTCTGCCCACTCCTAACTCTGCTTCCACATCCCCCTTGCAGGCACTGAAGATGCTGGCCGTTGCCAGTTCCCCGGAGATCCCCACTTTTGTTACTGGCGGAGATTCTATCCACCCACTGTTTGATGTGCAGATGACCAGAGAGATCTTCGCCAGCATTGACTCAGCCACCCGCCCGGGCTCTGAGAGCCTGCTCCTTACCGTCCCTGCAGCTGTGATCTTGATGCTGAACACTGAGGGGTCAGGGCATCACCCTCCAAATTCAAACTCCTGCTAAGACCCAGTCGCCACTGCTCCTCTGCCCAAGTCTCATGCTCCACAGAAATTCCCCTCATGTTGTTACCTCTGGGCGAAACTTTCGGGGCCCTCTCTGATGGTCGTTGGAAGAGAGGCCAAGTGGTTGGGGATAGGGTGACTCCCAGAGAGCAGAGACACCGTGACCTTTCTTCCTGGGATTGGGAGGAGTGACCTGAGGTCAAAGACCCCTGGAGCCCATTCCTCCCCAGCTGCAGGGCTTCTCCCTGTGTACTTACTTCCTGTTTCCATTGCATTCACTCTTTGTCAATTTCTTCCCCGGTCACCTCCCTCCTCCCAGGTGCTCCTCTGCAGTGAGAAATGGCCTGATCCTGCTCAGCCTGCTTTTGTGCAACCACCACACTCTGGGAGACCAGATTATAACCCGAGAGCTGAGAGACACCTTGTTTAGGCACTCAGGGATAGCAGTGGGTACAGAACCCATGCCCACCACACGCACCATCCTCATGATGCTTCTCAATCGCTACTCAGAGCCGCCGGGCAGTCCTGAGCACGCAGGTACCATTGTGGAGGGGGTGGTTCTGCTGAAGAGTCAGACATTGCCAGCCTGTGGCTGGGAAGGCTGCTGTTTACATCCTCATACCTTGCTGGAAGGACACAGTGAACCTTCAGGAAATGAATGAAGGCTTTGGTGCTTAAGTTAGGTCTTAGGTAGAACTTCCTGACCAAGAGGAGAGGGAGACTCTAGAATAGGTGCAAAGAATTGCCTTCTCTGAATGGCTTTAAACGTGAGGATTGCCCTCTGTGTATGGTCTGGGTTTGGTCGTCTTATTGGATGCCAAAAGGTGGGTTGAAGTAACTTATAGAGAGGCCTCCTTGAGTGGAGTTGTAATTTACAGTACAGAAAGTTGATGACTAGAAACATGAACTGTTGATGTCATGGGGAGGAAACCCTTTGCATTTAACAAACAAGTGAAAACCCAGAAGTATGGGGGAATTGAAATAAGTAGTATGTGTCTTTTAGTCTGTATAGCTGACGTCCCCAGGCTGGTAGTGCAGGGATGTGATTTTAACAGCTGACATTTACTGGCATGTGTAACAGCATAGTTCACATTTAATAATAAAATATAATTGTATGACCATAGGAGATTAAAAATGTGTAAATGTGACAGTGTTTGCCATACTAGACATTTTTTTCAGATGTACATATAGGTACATCTGGGGCCAGAAAAGAAAATCCTCTATAGTTTTGTAAAAACTGTAGGCATTCTCTGAATGGGAGGAGAATCAGGGGGGTGATTTTCAGGAACTGCTCATTTCTCAGTTTGACCAATTTGTATGAATCCTCTTCATACGTATTTTCTTCCTCCCTGTGTCTGGGCAGCAACACTGGAGACCCCCGGTGCCCAGGGCCAGGATAGGTCCCCTGAGCTGCGGATCCGGTCCCTGGTTGGGGGCCCATCTGCAGAACTCCTCCTGGACTTGGAGCAGGTGCTGTGCCGCGAGGGCGGCCCCGGGGGTGCCGTGAGGCCCCTCCTGCAGCGCCTCCAGCAGGAGAGCCAGCCCTTCCTCCTGTTGCTGCGGACTCTGGATGCCCCCGGGCCTAACAAAACTCTGCTGCTGACTGCGCTGAGGTGAGGGGCCTGTTGCATCCACATTGAGGGCAAGAGTAGCTGGCAGACTGTAGGCACTTCACTTGTTCCCATCCCCTCACCAGGGTCATGACCCGGCTGCTGGATTACTCTGAGACAATGGTCCTCCCCTGGCATGAGGTCTTGGAGCCCTGCCTCAACTGCCTGAGTGGCCCCAGTAGTGACTCTGAGGTACTGGAGCCCTGGCAAGGGTGGGGAGGGAAAAGCAGCCTTCTGGAGGGCACAGTGCAGCCTTTCTGGATGGGTCTGGACATGGGGAGGGGTGGGTATGAAGGGGAAGGCTAATGTCATCTAAAAGTCTCCAGAACTGGGCCTTTGAAGTACAGGCGTACGTCCCAGATATTGTGGGTTCAGCACTAGATCACTGCAGTTGAGCGAGTTGTCATCTTTTTGCTGGTGTAGGGTCTTGCCTTTGAAAAATGCAGCATCTGTAAAGCCCCATAAAGCTAAATGCAGTAAAATGAGTTGTGCCCATATAAGCCTTTCGGCTGCACCTGGATTTTATTTCTTTAATTATTATTTTCTTAATCCTCACCCAAGGATATTTTTCCATTTATCCTCAGATAGATTGGGAGGGAGGGAGGGAGAGAGAGAGAGAGAAACATCGATGTGAGACACACATCAACTGGGGCCTCCCACACAACTCTGACCAGGGCTGGGGACTGAATCGCAACCAAGGTTTGTGACCTTGATCAGACTCGAACCCGAGACTCTTTGGTTCACAGGCCAACGCTCTAACCACTGAGTCAAACCGGCCAGGGCTGCCCCTGGATTTTAGATTCTGAGTTAAGGAGAAGCTCATATGTAGCAATCCAAACATTCCTTGCTTTCCACCCTTCAGGGGTTGAGGCTCAGGCACCGAGGTTGGCTCTTGAGGTAGCTTGGCCCTGGCAGGAAGAAGCCTGGGAAGCTGTGCCCAGCTCCTGCCAACTCACTGTGGAGTCCCAGCACCCCAGTATTCTGTTCCTGTCTTTGGTACTTTCCTTTCCCTGCGCTTCCGAGTTTCTCCAAAATCTCAGCCACCACCTTCCCTTTGCTAAGCCCACCCCTCAGCCTTTAGCCTTTAGGGGGCCTGCCCTTGTTTCCCACGCATTACTCTGTGGCCCCGGGCTCAGATTGTGCAGGAGCTGCTCCGCTTCCTTCATCGCCTGGCCTCGGTGCACAAGGACTATGCAGTAGTGCTCTGCTGCCTGGGAGCCAAAGAGGCCCTCTCCAAAGTCCTGGACAAGCACTCGGCTCAGCTGCTGCTGGCCTGCGAGCTTCGGGACCTGGTGACAGACTGTGAAAAGCATGCCCAGCTCTATAGTAGCCTCACCTCTAGCATCCTGGCTGGTTGCATTCAGGTAAGGAGGCTCATGGGTACAGAGCCAGGGGCGATGTAAGCCAGAAGCAGGGGAAGGGGATTCAGTGTGTGTCCCCGTTTGGTATCCCTGTTTGACATGAGTAGTAGCAAATCTGGGGGATTTGTTTCCCAATCTTTACCCCACATGCTCCTGTTCTCCCAAAATTTGGGGAAAAGTGAGTTGGGTATTCTGTTGCCCCTTGACTCTTTCTCCATAGATGCCTTTTGTTTTGTTTGTTTTTCTGTGTTTTCCCCTCTTCCCCTTCCCCTTCTCTCTCATGTTCCGGCTGCAGATGGTGCTGGGCCAGATCGAAGACCACAGACGAACCCACCAGCCCATCAACATCCCCTTCTTTGACGTGTTCCTCAGATATCTGTGCCAGGGTTCGTGCCCCCATCTGCTTTCTCCTGATTCCCACCCCAGCATCTGCTCTCCTCTTCCCTTCCTGCTCTCCAGTCCCTTTCCATTTTTCTCTCAACTAACCAGGCTGTGACGTCACCCCTTCCCACTGCTCCAGGCTCCAGTGTGGAAGTGAAGGAGGACAAGTGCTGGGAGAAGGTGGAGGTGTCCTCCAACCCGCACCGGGCCAGCAAGCTGACGGACCGCAACCCCAAGACCTACTGGGAGTCCAACGGCAGCACTGGCTCCCACTACATCACCGTGCACATGCACCGTGGTGTTCTTGTTAGGTGTGCACACACCCACATACACAACCCCATCTGTAATCCCCAAGGGACACACTCAAACCCATTTCATGCAATGTTTAGATAGACATACAGACCTGTGCTAGCTATAGACATCCCCTCACCCCCTGAGCCTGGTGACATGCTTTCCAACTGGTACAAATACTCCCTGTGCTTGGTGTTGAAGGAGTTCAACAACTCACTTAGCCAGTCTTCCTGTGGGCATTTGTTTAAGGTATACTCGGTGCCAGGCACTGAGCAATGGTCTGGAGCTGCAAGGACGATAAGATGTGGGGCCTGACATCAGGGCTCGTGTGGTCTAGTTGGGGAGCCAGGCTGGAAAATCAGTAAGAACTTAGAGTCAGGCAAAGCATGGTTGACATGCACTGGATCATGAGGCCAACGGAAAGGTCAGAGAAGGCTTCCAGAAGGAGGGGTAGACTGAGCTATTTTGAAGTAGGAAATAGCAAGATAGAGAGGACAGTGGATATTCCAGGCAGAGGAGCAGCACGTGAGCGGAATGGCAGTAAGAAGCACAGCGGTGTATTTGGGGAGCTGGAAGTACATGTACTGGGTTGGAATGGAGGGCATGTGTAGTGAAGCAGCGGGAGATGAAGCCAGAAAAGGAGGCTGAGCCAGGTCACAGAGAGTTCTGTGCATAGGAGGTATGAGCTTTATTCTGAAACGTGGGGGAGCCACTGAAGAACTTCAAGAAGGGAAGAGACAAAACTAGATTTTTAAATTTAGATTTTTTAATTTAGCAAACCCACTGTGGCATTGTGGGAGTTGGGTTGGAGGCCAGGAAACAAATAACAAGGTTTATGCAGTGGTCCAGTTGGTGAATGATGACCATCTTCAGGACTGGGAGATCTTAGGAGGTGGGGTCTACAGGACTTGCCGTTGACCTGGAGAGGGAAGCCAGAAGAGGGAGACGTCGCAGGGACAGTGTTCCAGTGGTTGTACTGGGTGGATGGCAGTTTTCTTTCCCAGGGGAGAGAAGTAGAAAGAGGAGCAGGTTTTTGTGGACAGATGATCATTCCATTTGGGCATTTTGACTTTGAGGTGCCTGTGGGGCATGGCATGGAAATGTCTGTGGGTCACACAGCATGAAAGCTCAGAAGAAGAGTCTAGGGTAGACATGTGGATTTGGAGTCATTAGGGTATTAATTTTCAGTTGAAGGGATGAGTTTAAATGAAGTCACTTGGGGGAAGATAAAGGCAAGAGCAGAGGGTCTAGGGAAGATTGATGTTTAAGCAGAGGGACAGGAGTCTGAAGAGGAAGTGGTGGGTTGAAGTTGTTTTGAACGAAGATCAGGGTCCTGGTTCTGACTGATTCCTTTCTCCTCTCCCAGGCAGCTGACTCTGCTGGTGGCCAGTGAGGACTCCAGTTACATGCCGGCCAGGGTGGTGGTGTATGGGGGCGACAGCACCAGCTGCGTCAGCACTGAGCTCAACACGGTGGGGACCCTGGTGATCTCCTTTCACCTTACTCCGCACCCTTCTGTTTGTCCCAGGGCCTTATCAGAAGGACCCAATCCCTGGAGAATACCCATATCCCTTCCTCCTTGTAAGCAGTGGGTGGAATTGGGGATGTGGAGCAGTGTAGATCGTGGGCTCAGTGCAGGAGCAGTGACGGGCACACACCATCACAAACTTGGTTGCTGTCAACAGTCCTTCCGGCCCCACCTTTGGAGGTGACAGCTCTTCCTCTTCTCCTGTGCCCTGCCAGGTGAATGTGATGCCGTCCGCCAGCCGAGTGATCCTCTTGGAGAACTTGAACCGCTTCTGGCCCGTCATCCAGATCCGCATAAAGCGCTGCCAGCAGGTGGGGCAGGGCAGGGACGGGGCCTAGGGACCAGGAGGTAGCACAGCGTCTCCATAGTGACTGGGTTCCCCAGGATTTGGGGGCCAGGCCAAGACTCGGTCAGCTTGGGGATGGCCCAGGAACCTGCCGAGTCCCAGAGTAGTAGGACTGTCTCGAGTAGCCCTGGGTAACTTAGGGCGTGAGGCCAGGCTTTGGTAGTGCTTGGTGGCTGGGTGGCTTAGGTGACAGATAAGTCTGTGCATGTTACAGGGCGGCATTGACACCCGGGTTCGAGGTGTGGAGGTCCTGGGCCCCAAGCCCACTTTCTGGCCACTGTTCCGAGAGCAGCTGTGTCGCCGTACATGTCTCTTCTACACAATTCGGGCGCAAGCCTGGAGCCGGGACATAGCAGAGGACCGCAGGCGCCTCCTCCAGCTCTGTCCCAGGTGGGTGGGGCAGGAGGTGGGCAGGGTTGAAGGCACGAGGGAGGTGGTTAAGGGAGCAGGACCCTGTGAAGGAGCCGCTCCTGTGGGGGTCTGAAAGCAGCAGCCAGGACTCGGGACGTGAGCACAGGGGAGAATTATGTGCTGCTGGGGAAGAGCTGGGGGAGGGACCGAGCCTGAGGTGATTAGGAGGTGACTGCACTGGAGCAGAGGCCTCAAGGGAATCTGTGCCTTTAATCCTTGACCACACACTATTTATCCCCAGACTGAACAAGGTTTTGCGCCACGAGCAGAATTTTGCTGATCGCTTCCTCCCTGATGATGAAGCTGCCCAAGCGCTGGGCAAGACCTGCTGGGAGGCCCTGGTCAGCCCCCTGGTGCAGAACATCACCTCCCCCGGTAACCATCCCGACCCCTGGCCCCACTAACCAGCTCCTTGTCACTGTTCCCAGGGACCGCCTGGGATAATGCTCTTAGTTCTCTTGGTTCCTCTCTTTATCCCTGAAGGCTGTCACCTCAGTGTTCCTTTCCTTCCTCCAGAGACTGCTCCCTGAGACTCTGGTATTTGAATCTTCCCTCCGCCCCACCCACAGCCTGTTACCATATTCCCAGACTTCAGCTGAAGCAAACCTTGGGGGATGGGGGGGGGTGGCTAGGGCCATGCTGCCCCCCAAACCTTTGTGTATAATTGCTCCTTCTCTCTCCTCCTCCTGGCCTATGTGTTCCCCTATTTCCCATGGAGACCTTTTCCTGACCTGTCTTTTAGATGCAGAAGGTGTGAGCTCCCTGGGATGGCTGCTGGGTCAGTACTTAGAGCAGAGGGAGAGCTCTCGGAACCCCCTGAGTCGAGCAGCATCCTTTGCCTCTCGAGTTCGTCGCCTTTGTCACTTGCTGGTGCACGTGGAGCCTCCTCCTGGGCTTTCTCCCGAGCCATCCACTCAGCCCTGTAAGTCTCAGCGAGGTGGTACAGCTAAGAATCTGGGCAGTGGTATTACCTGGCCCCTCTCCTCCTGGATTTTACTCTTCCTTGCTGTTTTGCTATGGGCATTTCCAGGGGTCAGTACCCAAGACCCCGGGACTCAGCCAAGGGCTGAGATGAAACCCTGCTTTGCCCTCTGTCTCCACAGTCAGTAAGAACAGTAAGGGACGGGATCGGAGCCCTGGGCCTTCACCAGTTCTTCCAAGCAGTAGCCTGAGGAATATAACGCAGTGCTGGCTGAACGTGGTGCAGGAGCAGGTGGGCAGAAGGAAGCTGAGCTCGGGGGAGGGGGTGGTCTGCTCGGCTGGCCACATACTGGGTCTTTCCTTTTACATTTCTTTTTTTTTTCTAAATATATCTTTTATTGATTTTTAGATAGAGAGGAAGGGAGAGGGAGAGAGAGAGAGGAATATTGATCGGCTGCCTCCTGCACGCTCCCTACTGGGGATCAAGCCAATAACCTGGGCATGTGCCCTGACTGGGAATCGAATCCATGACCTCTTGGTGCATGGGACGACGTTCAGTCCACTGAGCCACACCGGCCGGGCTTCTTTTACATTTCTTGCTCTTTCTCCTCAGGTCAGCAGATTCCTGGCTGCAGCCTGGAGGGCCCCAGACTTTGTGCCTCGTTACTGTGCACTCTATGAGCACTTGCAGAGAGCAGGCTCAGAGCTCTTTGGGCCTCGGGCAGCCTTCACCCTGGCTCTGCACAGTGGCTTCTCGGGCGCCTTGCTGCAGCAGTCCTTCCTCACCGCCGCTCACGTGAGTACCAGCAGCCTCCAGTCAGCAGGGCAGTAAGCTCATGCTGAGGCTCAGCTCAATCTGCCCTTTCATCTCCCTTCACTCCCCCTCTCCTCCACTCCCTCTTCGTGGTTCACCTGTGCCCTTTCCGTTGCTCCAGATGAGTGAGCAGTTTGCCAGGCACATCGACCAGCAGATCCAGGGCCGCCTGGTTGGCGGAGCCCCTGGAGCAGATCTGCTGGGGCAACTTCAGCGGCACTTGGAGCCCATCATGGTCCTTTCTGGCCTGGAGCTGGCCACTACTTTTGAGCACTTCTACCAGTGAGTGAAGGTCTGCAGAGCAGGGGATGGGAGGCCTAGAGTTTAGAGAGGGTGAAAATTTGAGTTTTAGAGGGAGGACTCAGTGGGGAGGAGAGATTAAGATCCAGAGATGGCCGTGGCATTGGTGGGAAGGGAGTGGGAAGGAAGAGGTGAGGAAGGGCTGTGACCCAGAATGGCTGTAACAGAGGGACCTACGTTTGGAGTGGGAAGCTGTGCCATGCCGAGTGCCCACACTGAGGCCAGGCCTGGACTGTGTGTGCTGCAGGCACTACATGGCGGACCGGCTCCTGAGCCTGGGCTCCAGCTGGCTGGAGGGGGCCGTGCTGGAGCAGATCGGTTCCTGCTTCCCCAACCGCCTCCCCCAGCAGATGCTGCGGAGCCTGAGCACCTCCGAGCAGCTGCAGCGCCAGTTCCACCTCTTCCAGCTCCAGCGGCTTGACAAGCTGCTCCTGGAGCAGGAGGATGAGGAAGAACAGGGCCTGGAAGAAGAGGAGGTAAGAGCAAGGGAAAAGAGCGGGAGAATAGGAGACCAAAGAAGGGAGCCCAAGAGCCCTTGAAATCCTTCTATCTCTCAGGAGGAAGAGGAGGCTGAGAAAGAACTATTTATCGAAGATCCAAGTCCAACAGTGTCTATACTGGTCCTGTCACCACGCTGCTGGCCGGTCTCCCCACTCTGCTACCTGTACCATCCCAGAAAGTGCCTTCCCACAGAATTCTGTGATGCCCTTGACCGCTTCTCCAATTTCTACAGCCAGAGTGAGGAGATAGGGACAGGCAATGGAGATTGGGGTGAGATTCGGGGTGGCAAGAGAGGAAGAGGAGAGGACCTTTGGACAGGAATGCATAGATATGAAGAAACAATCTCTAGGGACAGCAGTCTCCTAGAGAAGGCTGAAGAAGTTTGGGTTAGATTTTCATTAATTTCTCATCATTTCCTTCAACTTTGTATGAATTGGTTCTATTGTTCTTTTCTAACGCCAAATTGCATGCTTAGTCTTTTCAGACTTCTTTTTAAATAAAAGTAGTTAAGGCTATTTTCCTCTCAATATTGCTTTAGCTGCATTCTGTAAGATATTTTTTTGGTATATTTTAAATTAAGGTATAATTAATATTCAGTAAAGTGCACACATCTTAATTATGACTTAATGAATTTTATAGCCATATATATTCTCTTAACCACCCCTCCATCAAGATGCAGAACACTTCCAGCACCCAGAAAAACATCCTCCTTTATGTCTCCTTTCTAGTCAGTATCTTCCAAGAGAAACCGTTATTCTTGCCTTTGTCACCATAGGTTTTTGCCTGTATTTGAACATCTTAGAAATGGAATCAGAGAGTATATATTCTGCTGTAATCTGATATCCTTCACTCAAGTTAATGTCTGTGGGAGTGATCCAGGCTGTCAGTTGTATCATTGCTTTGTTCTTTTGTAGCTGAGTCCTATTCCATTGTAA
Source organism: Tadarida brasiliensis (assembly GCA_030848825.1). Taxonomy (NCBI): domain Eukaryota; kingdom Metazoa; phylum Chordata; class Mammalia; order Chiroptera; family Molossidae; genus Tadarida; species Tadarida brasiliensis. The sequence continues at coordinate 16,335,044 of CM061262.1, forward strand.
GAATGTATTTACCCTTTCTGCTGCTGATGGACATTTGGGATGTTGAATAAGTTTTTATTATGTAGTATTCTTATTGTTTAGTTCAGAGAATTTTCTAATTTTCATTATTATTTCTTCTTTGACTTACTAGTTTTCTATGAGTAGATATAAAAATTTCCAAGCAGATTTTCCTTGTTTTGTTTGTTAGTATTCTCTTGGTTTTAGATTTCAGCCTTCATTCCATTGTGGCCAAAGAACATGGTTTCTGTGAGACTGAATCTTTGCCATTTATTGAGACTTACTTTATGGCCAAGTAGATAGTCAAATTTTATAAGTGTTCCATGTGTGATTAAGAAGAGTGTGTGTTTTTTAGCTGCTGGATACAAGACTATACATATTTCACTAACTTGACCTTGTTACTTGTATTGTTTAAATTTTCTGTAACCTTACTTATTTTTGTCTACTTGATCTATTACTGAGAGAAGTGTGCTCTAATCTACCATTATGATAGTGAATTTTTAAACTGTAAATTTTGCTTTATATATTTTGAGTATGTTATTACATACAACTTTAAAATTATTTAACAGTGCTGCTAATAGAACTGTCTGCAATGGTGGAAAAGGTCTGCACTGTTCAATATGACAGACATTCGTGGCTGTTGAGTACTTGAAATGTGACCAGTTCGGCTGGGGAAGTAAATATTTAATTTTATTTACTTTAACCAGTTTATAAATATATTTTTATTGATTTTTTTTTTTTTTTAAGATAGAGAGGAAGGGAGAGGGGGAGAGAGATAGAAACATAGATGAGAGAGAAACAACAATTGGGTGCCCATAACTGGGGATTGAATCCAAAATCTGGGCATGTGCCCTGGCTGGGAATCGAACCAGCAGCCTCTCAGTGCATGGGTGATACTCAGTCCACTGAGCCACACCGGCCGGGCTACTTTTAACCCGTTTAAATTTAAGTAGCCACATGTGGCTACTGGCTATCACAATGGACTATGCAGATTTAGAATATTTATGGTTAATTTAACTTTGTTATTATGGAGTGACTTTCTCTCTAGTAAAGCTCTTAAAGTCTGTTTTTATCTGGTACTAATACTATACCAGCTTTCATTGGTTAGTATCTTTCTAGTACATCTTTTTCTATCCTTTTACTTTTTGTTTGGATTGATAATTCTTTCAGGTCTCTTTTATTGTGGTAAAATATGCATCACATAACATTTGCCTTTTTAACCATTTTAAGTGTACAATTTAGTTACCCTTTTACTTAAAAATTTTTAATTTGGAAATAATTTCTAATTTACAAAAAAATTGTAAGATTAATACAAAGAACACCTACATACCATACTCTATCCAAGTTTACCTTTGGTTAACATTTTGCCCATTTTGCTTTTATCATTTCCTCTTTGTATATATATTCATATATATAAATGTGTGTATATATGTACACATATAAATGTATATATATGGATATGTGTGCTTGTATGTTTATGTGTACATATACACACATACATACGTATATATGTATATGTGTGTGTGTGTATATGTGTATATATACATATTGTATATATGCTGGTCTTTTGCCCATAAATACTTTCATATATATTTCCTAAGAATAAAGGTATTCTCTTACATAACCATAATTCATTTATCAATTTCAAAAATTTGACATTGGGATAATACTTGAATCTAATTCCCATATTCCAATTTTGTCAATTGATTCCACATGTCTTTTCTTTTCTTTCAGTTTTTTTAGACTCCTTTAATCTGGAACAATTCCTGTCTTTCTTTGTCCTTTATGACATTGATATATATTTGGAGAATACAGTCCTTTTAAGTTTTCTAAATAGTTTCTCATTTTAAATTTGTATGGCATTTCCTCATGATTAGATTCAGGTTATGCATTCCTGGCCAGAATACTAAGTAATTAAGTGACATTATATGCTTCTCAGAGTATCCCATTTGGAAGCACACAATATGTTCATCTGTTCCTCTTTTGGGATGCTAATTTTGACAACCTGGTCAAGAGGTTGTGTGAGTTCTCCACTGTATAGTTAATATTTTCCCCCCTTGCTACTATTAATAAGCAGTCTGTTGGGGGAGATACTTTAAAACTATGCCAATATTCTACTATCATCAGAATTTCCCCCAGTATCATTTTACTTTGAACTTTGCCATACTCTTATATTTTAGGCGTATGTCTTGTAAATACCTAGAATTTGTTTTGTAGTCAACTAATGATCTCTCTTTTTGAGTTGTCAATTTTAGATTATTTAAAATTACTATGAGTAACCATATATTGGGTTTTTATTCCTAACCTCTTATTTTGTGTTTTAGTTTATCCTTTTTATATTTTAAATTTTTAGTTATTTCATATACACAACAGAATATGGGTTGGCAAAAGTAAGTTTATAGTTGTGAGTCTGCACAACAGTTTATTCTTGTATTATTATTTATTAATTATTATGTGTTTGTATTATAACTGTAAGCCTACTTTGCCAACCCCTGTATATAAAACATATATAGTTAACAGAAGAATAATAAATTGAACACCTTTATAGATATGATTATATGCTGAGTTTTTTTCTTTTTCTGGATTGATTTTTTGGATTGATTGATTTTTTTAAAACTCCTTTTTGTGTTTCTGTCAGTTTTAGAAGTTCTGCATTCTATTTCTATGGTTGGTTACTCTTATATTTTAACCTGTATGTTTGACTTGTTAATAATATCACTTCCCACCTTCTTGAATAATGAAAGGACCAGAGAAAAATCTTAACTCCAACGCTAACATCCTTCTTGCGTTACTGTTGTTCAGTATTTTAGAATTGTCTATTTTTAGTCATTACTGTTGTTTTATTCAGTTTATGTTTAGATTTACCATCATACCAACTGCTTTAGTCACCATTCCTTTTGCATCTTGATCCTTCTTTTGAGTTCAATTTTCCCCCTAAAGTCTATCCTTTTTTTTTCTCAATTCTCACCTGAGGATATTTTTCTATTTATCATCAGATAGAGCGGGAGTGAGGGAGAGAGAGAGAGACACATCGACTGGTTGCCTCCCACATGACCCAACCTGGGCCAGGATGAACCGCAACTGAGGCACGTGCCCTTGACCAGAATCCAACCCTCGACTCATTGGTCCATGGGCCAACGCTCTAACCACTGAGCAAACCGGCCAGGGCTAAAATCTATCTTTTATGTTTCCTCACTGAGGGAGTATTTGTGGGAAACTATCAGTTTTTATTTGAAAATGGTTCATTTTCAGCCCTCACCCAAGGATATATTTCCATTTTTATCTTCAGATAGAGCGGAAGGGAGGAAGAGATAGAGAGAAACATTGATGTGAGAGAGACACATCTACTGGTTGTCTCCCACACGACCCCAACCGGGGCCGGGGACGAACTGCAACTGAGGTACGTGCCCTTGGCTGGAATTGAACCCGCGACTCTTTGGTCCGCGGCCGACACTAACTGCTGAGCCAAACTGGCCAAGGCAGGACTCTCTTTTTAAAGGCAAAGATACTATAATGATCAAACCTTTAGAAGTTAATAATTCCGAATATCATCAAATAGACATTTAGTGTTCGTGTTTCCCTAATTGTCTGGAGCTTTTCAGATTAGTTTTGTTTTGTTTATTGAGGATCCAAACAAAGCCCACATGCTGCATTTGATTTAGTTCTGTTTTTCATCTCCCTCTCTCTATGGACTCCCTTTCTCCCCCCCATCCCTTTTGCGATTGTCTGGAGGAAACTGGGTTGTTTGCCAAACAGAGTTGTTGACAGGCTGGATTTTGCTGAATGGTGTCCTCTAGCATGTTCCTCTGTCTCCTTTATTTCCTGAAAACTGATAATTAGCCGTAGAAGTTCGTTTAGATTTGGGTTTGATTTCTTGGGCAGGAACACTCCATAGGTGGTATGGCGTACTTCTCCAGGAGGTGTGTTATGTCTAGCTGTCTCTCTGTGCTGTTAAGACGTATCAGTGGGTTTCAGTGTTGTTAGTCTGATGTACACATTACATATAGTTTCCCGTCAGCTTTTCACTAGGCATTCATTGTCATTGTGTAGGTCTGTCATTTCATGAGGGGTTATGAACTAGTGATACTCTAGTTTTGTCATTCCTTCCTTCTTCGTGTATTAGCTGGAATGCTTTCTCTGTAGAGAGAAACTTTTCTCATCAATTTTTTAGTTACCTTGAAGTACAGGAAAGGCTTGATTCTTTCTTCTTCCCCTTTATTTTGAACCAATTTTCAAAATAACGTGTTGGTTCTCTAGTATCCTCCAAAGATGACCAATGAGGTCTTCTAAAAAAAAAAAAATATCATCATTGTGAACTCATGGATTAAAAAAGAATTTCATGTGCTGCAATCCATCACAGGTGTTATTTTTCCGATGTTCAAATTGTCCCATCTTTGGCCAGAGAGCACCTCCCAGATTGGCTCCTTCTGGTACTCTGCCCCTTTGACAGTGTCCTTGCTTTCTAGTATGAGCAAACATCCCAGGCTCCCCTTGCCCGAGCTGTGACACAGGATGAGGAAGAGACCAGCCTAGTGGTCTGTGTCACTGTCAGGTCCTTAAGGGCAGAACCCACATCTCTGGTGTTTCTTCCATGGGGCCTGCCTGATGCAGGGCTAGGCACAGGGCGGGCTCCCGGATGCCTGTGGCTTGCCAGGGAGGCAGCGCAGAGGAGGCTGTGCTCTGGAGGCTGTAAATGCTGGGGCCTGAGAGACTAGCAGGAGCAAACCTTAACTAATAGCACACCCTCGCCTCAACCCCTGACCCTTATTTCCCCTGTTCTCTGTCTCCACCCTTCCCGACACTTTCCCAGGTCAGAACCATCCAGTCCAGGGCCCACAGCGGCGGCTGCAGTGGACGTGGCTGGGCCGGGCCGAGCTGCAGTTTGGGGACCAGACCCTGCATGTGTCCACCGTGCAGATGTGGCTGCTGTTGAATTTCAATCAGACAGAGGTGCCTCAGCTCCTCAGCCTCTCTCTGCCTTCTCTTCCCCCTTGGCTGCCACTGTTCTCCTAAACGGTTCCTTCTCCCATTCTTTCTTCCCACTTCTGACTGGCCCTGTTTCTCCTCACCAGGAGGTGTCAGTAGAAACCTTGCTGAAGAATTCTGACCTCACCCCGCAACTGCTGCTCCAGGCACTTCTGCCCCTCACCTCTGAGAATGGCCCTTTGACCCTGCATGAGGGTCAGGACTTTCCACATGGAGGTGGGTCAGTGGGGCTGGCCCAAGACTCTGCTCATAGGGGGTGGGGCTCCCAGGGTGGGGGGTAGTGTAGTAGGGAATGAGAATGGGGTCCCCATTCTGTCCCTCCCCCTCCTCGGTCACTAACTGGGAGTGAGTTCCAGGTGTGCTGCGGATTCGTGAGCCTGGGCTCCGGCCCTGTGGGGATGCCCTGTGGCTGATACCTCCCCAGAAGTACCTGGATGTAGAGAAGGATAAGGGCCGAACCCTGGAGCAGAAGAGGAACCTCTTGAGCTGTCTTCTTGTCCGCATTCTCAAAGCCCATGGGGAGAAGGGCCTCCACATTGATCAGTTGGTTTGTCTGGTAGGCACAGAGGGGCCATGAAGTTAGGGGAGGGAGGGAGCCGTGCTTGGGGTGGGAGTTAGAGCCAGGGGTCACCACAAGGGAAGGTCAGCTCTCAGTGTGAGACCTTACAGGTTGACATTTCTGTCTGGGTTTTCTGTTCCTGACAGGGCAGTTAGACCGAAGGTAGGGACAAGACATGAGTGTTTACCCTGTGCCGGGTCCTAAATCTAAGAGTTTGCATTATTAAGTCATTTAATCTGCACAACAATTCTGTGAGACAGGTGGTATTATTATTATTATTATTATTATTATTATTCCCATTTGACAGGTAAGAAAAATGAGGCATGAGAGAGTTAGTAACTTATCCATAGTCACTCACTCCAAGCTAGTAAGTGGCACAGCTGGGCATCGGACCTAGGCAGGCTGGCTCCTCTAGGTAAAAGTGGCCTGCCAGTTTCTTCTCCTCCTGTCCAGGTGCTGGAGGCCTGGCGGAAGGGTCCAAATCCTCCTGGGAGCCTGGGCCGCACTGTTGCCGGGGGCGTGGCCTGTACCAGTACAGATGTCTTCTCTCGCATCCTGCACCTCCTGGGCCAGGGCTATGTGAAACAGCGTGACGACTGGCCCCAGATCCTGGTGTATGCCACCCCAGAGCCCATGGGGCCCTGCCGGGGTCAGGCAGAGATCCCCTTCTGTGGCAACCAAACCACGGAGACCGCCAAGCCTAGGTAGCCTCCCCCAGCCCCGTCCCCCAAGCCAGCAGAGAGGGATGGGTTCCCCATGACAGATGGCACCTTACAATTTGGGAGGACCCAGGTTCCCTTGTGGAAAAGCACTTCATTTCTTTCCTTCTAACTCCATTTTCCCTTTCCCTGTATTTCCCCCAATTTGGTCGTCCTTGTTCCTCCTCCCAGTGCCGTCACCCCTTCTTTTACGTTCTAATCAAGGGCCTTGCTGTCCCCATCCTCCCAGAGTCAGCCCTTAGTCAGGGACCTAGACATGTAAGCTCCTGTATATTTGTCTCTCATTCTAAGCAAATATGAAATATGCAATGTGTATTGAGTGCTAACTATGTACTCTGCTCAGCAAAATATACAAACTAGTTTTGGGAAGCCTGTTCTACAGAGGAATTTGCCATAGATGTCCCCTAATTAGCTAAAGCTTTTCACATCGGATCCAGTTCACCAGAAGTTTTTACGGCACCACTTGACGCCTGTTACTTGCAGTGGGTGTACAGTGAGTTCTCTAGTAAGCTGCTCCGACTTGCACTGCGTACACGTCACCTGGGATCTGGTTACACTGCAGATCCTGGTGCAGTTGAGCTGCCTCTGATACCTGTGCTGCTGGTTCACAGACCATACTCTTTCTTACCACACCTGCTGGTCGCATTTTGGGCAGGACTGTCCCATCTACTGTAGGTCAGTTAGCATCCTGACCCCTGCACACTAGGTTCCTGTAGTGCCCCGCAGTCATTGTGACAGCGAGCCCCTCCCCCCCCACACACAGATGTTTCTGTGGAGGGCCCTGCTGTGACAGTTAGTTCAGGTGGTTATTCTCAGTCTGGTTAAGGAAGCATGAGCAGGAGCATGTGAGCAGGGAGCTGGGGAATGAGGTGGGTTCAGTTAGCTTGCATAAGCAGGGCCGGGAGACTGACGGCTGACTCTTCTCTGTCCCCAAGCCCAGAAGCTGTGGCCGCCCTGGCATCTCTTCAACTGCCTGCAGGCCGTACCATGAGCCCCCAGGAGGTGGAGGGGTTGATGCAGCAGACAGTGCGGCAGGTGCAGGAGACGCTGAACCTGGAGCCAGATGTGGCTCAGCACCTTCTGGCTCATTCCCACTGGGGTGCCGAACAGCTGCTGCAGAGCTACAGTGATAACCCCCAGCCACTGCTGCTGGCGGCGGGGCTGCGGGTGCCCCAGGCCCAGGCTGTCCCTGCACGCCCTGACCAGTGCCCTGTCTGTGTCAGTCCCCTGGAGCCCAACGAGGACTTGCCCTCTCTCTGCTGCATGCACTCCTGCTGCAAGGTGAGGCCCCGCAGCTCTCTGCGGCCCCTGGCTTCCTGCTCCACACGGTTCCTTGGGAGCTACCAGTTCTAGCCCCAGTGCCACCGTTGCCTAGCCTGGAATGTGGGACAAGCCTCTTAGACCCTCTTACACCAGTTTTGTCATTTGCGTTGATATTCGGAAGGGTGCTTGTTAGGATCCAGCGATGTGCCTCAGTGGCTCTCACACTGCTTCCTATTATAATCTCTGGGCTTTTAAAGATCCTGATGCTCATGCTGTACCCAGGCCAGTTACACCAGAATCTGTGCAGGGAAACCCGGCATATGGAGCTTTAAAAGCTCCTCAGGTGATTTCAGTGTCAGCCAAGTTTGAGGACTGCGCGCGCGCACACACACACACGCATGCACGTCTCACATACACAGTAGACATTAAAGCACTTTGTAAATGAGAAGTGTTACTAAGTGGGTGGTGACAATAGTTTATGGTTTCCTTTTCACCATTAAAGTCTTTTTATTTTACAACATCGTTACTTCTTTTATATGGGTGAGGCAAAAGTAGGGTTACTGTTGTTCATATGGAAAATAATACACTAATTAATAAATAACAATATAGGAATAAACTGTGTTTCGTGTGCTCACATCTGTAAACCTACTTTTGCCCCACCCTGGTATGCACTCTCATTTAATACAAAAATAATAAGAAGTGTTGTAAACCAGAAAATAGCATAAAAGTAGAAGGGAGTTAGGGGAAGGCAGGGTTTGCTGCAGTAGAGCCAAGCCCAGAAGGCCGGAGGTTGGGGAGTGAGTACTTAGCTTCAGAGGTGGGGAGGAGGGGCTGAGGCCAGGGAGCCGAGTGCTGAGGGTCTGATATTCCCTGCCTCACAGCTCTTAGCGCGGGAGCCACGCCCACACACATCAGCTTAACAGGATGAGCGCCCTTGTTGCCAGGAATTGTCGCTGCCTCCCAACAGCGTCTCCAGTGGTGTGTGATCTGGGACAGGTGCATTGCATGCGTGTGTACCAGCACTTTTTCTCCTTCCCCTTTGCTCGGCTTCAAGGTACTCTTCTCACATAGGTGTCTGTGCTCGCTGTTTTCCAGGTTCTTACTGCCTTTCTTGACACTTCTGTTTTTTCATTCAACTAATATGTGTCATGGATTTACTGTGTGTATAGCACTGGGTACTGAATGAGGGAGTGGGAAAATCCAAGCAAGAAGTGACCTGAGGGCTGGTAATAACAGCAGCTCGTGGTTACAGGGACTCGCTCTGGGCCCTTGTGCTGTCTCACATGCGTTCTCTTGCTTGGTTCCCAGCCTAGTTCTCTGTGAGGCAGGGATTTACGATCTCCGTTTTACAGACTGTGGACGAGGCACTGGGAGGAGAAGGAATTGGCCCAGGGTCAGGACTGGATTTGGGCAGTCTCACTCCAGGGCCCTCCTTCCATACACTCTTTGGATAAGTGCAGGGAAGAGACTACAGTGGGGTCATGTTGTTGGAAGTAATGGGTTAGGAGTGGGCTGAGGGCCTTGTCAGGGACGTTTGACTGGGGAGGTCAGGAAGGCCAGCTGAGGAGGTGATCTCTGGGGGAGAGTGTGGCGGGCAGAGGGAACGTGGGGTGAAGGGGTGGGGCACTGGTAGGAGAGGAGGCTCGGCAGGTGCACAGGGGCCTCATTGGGTGGGGATTGACACACAGTGGGTTTTACTGTAGAGGAAGCCATGGTGGGTTTAAGCAGGGGAGTGATATGATCTGATTTACATTTTTGAAAGGATCACTTTCTGTGGAGAAACTGCTTGGACAGAACAAGAGTGGAAGCAGGGACACCTGCTTGGAGACTTGTACAAATAGGCAAGAGAAGGTGGTCGTTTGGCCTAGGGACAGAGGGGAATAGAGGAGTGGGTGGGCTGGGCTGCATTTGGAGGTAAAGCAGGTAGGGCTTGGGGGAGTGGGTGTGGGGGCTTAGGACAAGGGAATCAAGGATGATTCCTGGGTTTTTGACCTGAGCATCTGGGTGGATGGGATGTGTCCTCTTTTACTGAGTTGGGGGAAATGGTGGGCCTGGGACTGGGGATGGAGAACAGGTGTTTGAGGGGAAATGCAGCCTTCTGTGTCCATGAAGTCTGAGCTCTTGTTGGAGATTGGTGTGGGACTGGCAAGTGGACAGTGGGTTTTCAAATTCAGAATTCAGTCGAGAAGCCTGGCTGGTATCACTCAGGGAGAGAGAGGCAGGCCCAGGACCTTGAACTTGGGGCACCCCCACCCTATAGAGATGTGGAGACAGGGAGCCTGAAAACACCACTGAGAAACAGGCTGATAGAAGAAGTCCCAGCGGAGGAGGAGCCTATGAATAAGTCACAGCCGCAGGGCACAAATAAAATGTAGGAGAACCCAAGGCAGGGAAATCCTGGGGTCTGGAGCAGTTGGAGGTGTCTTCCCAGGGTGAGCCTTGAGTGGCAGGTGGGATTGTCAGAGGGTGGGAGACCCAGTTCCAGTTGGGCTGGGCAGCAGGAACATGAGCCAGAAGCAAGCCCCAAGCAGAGGGGCTCCCAAGGGGAGTGAGCCGTCAGCCGGGCTGAGTCTGTGGCTGTGAGGGGTCCTGCCGCCTCTGTGCCTGCAAGTGAGCCGTCTGAGTTTGGAGAAATGTTCTGCTTTATCTTGGCAATACAGGAATTTTGCATTCAACGTCCCAATTTATCTGGGTTTCTCTCACTATATAAAAAGGGGTTTGTTTTGTTTCATTGAGTACTTTCCTCTGAGTAAAATAGTCCAGTACAGTGCTTCCCATTTATCCCGCAGCTTTGATGCCACGGATACATGTCCTCTCCGGGGGTCAGGTGCGTCATTTTGGAGAGCTCGGCTGGCTGTTGGCAGTGTGAGGGAAGGGGTTGCTCACAGTATTTTAGGAGGTCAGGCTGCTGATCACAGCGGATTTGACGGGGAGAAACAGGGCGGGAAGGTTATCGGGACTGGCTCCTGCAGCAGTTTAGGAGAAGCCTGCTTTAGTGTGGGGCAGTGACATGGCTGCAGGACAAGTTCAAGAGATGTGCCGGCTCTGACCCTGGGACTGGAGGGGAGCGCTGGTGCCCTTGATCAGGATTTGGGAGATGCAGTGGGCAAGTCTGTTTTGTGGAGAAGAGGCTGAGTCTGGGGGGACGGAGCCTCCAGACAGGCATTAAGGTGAGCAGATGGAGGAGAGGAGAGGCCGCAGCTGTGTTTGCAGTGCCCGAGGTCACCCAGTGGGGAAGGGACCCACCTCCCGGCTTCCTTCCTCTCTAACCTTGCTCTCTCCAATTCTTTCTTAGAACTGGAATCTTTCTTTTAAAAATTCTCTTTACCCACTCGCTCCAACCCATCCCAACAGTAATTATAATTAGGCTGCTGTCCTGGCCTACATACTCTCAAAGACAACTGTAATTTGGGCCAATCCCAGGAAAATCAATGGAAGCCAGAAAGATTAGGGTCAGTTTTGAGGTTGACCTAGAAGCAGGCTTCTCTCTGGCCTCTACGTCACTGGGGAGAGGTGCTAGATGGGTGACCAGGACACCATCTCCTCATGCTGCTCCCACACTGTCCCTGAGCAGCCCCTCCTTTCCCTCCCAGTCTTGCTGGAATGAGTATCTGACAACCCGAATCGAGCAGAACCTTGTGATGAATTGCACCTGCCCCATTGCCGACTGCCCTGCCCAGCCCACGGGAGCCTTCATTCGTGCCATCGTCTCCTCGCCAGAGGTCATCTCCAAGGTACCCCTCCTCTGAGAGAGGCTCTGGTGCACACCCATGGGGGTCCCCAGGGAATGGGCTGACATGCAGGGTGCTGAGGGGCCTGGAAGTGTGGCGTTCTGGAGAGCCAGGCCCTCACCTGGTTGCACCATGTCCCCACAGTATGAGAAGGCCCTCCTGCGTGGCTACGTGGAGAGCTGCTCCAACCTGACCTGGTGCACCAACCCCCAGGGCTGTGACCGCATCCTGTGCCGCCAGGGCCTGGGCTGCGGGACCACCTGCTCCAAGTGTGGCTGGGCCTCCTGCTTCAACTGTAGCTTCCCTGAGGTGGGTGCCCACCCAGCCCTGATGCTGAGCCAGGACCCACACCCCTCCCTGCTCAGTGCCCCTTGCTGCCACACACACAGATTCTGCCTTGTCCTCACCATCCGACACTGAGTTGAGCTCTGTTCCTCCTCCTGTAGTCCTCCAGGTGGAACCTCCCTCCCTCTCCCACGCACACCAGCAGGACCGCCACCCTCAGTAAGGGCTGGGCTTTTTCCTCCCCTCCCCCTCCTACTCTAGGCACACTACCCTGCCAGCTGTGGCCACATGTCTCAGTGGGTCGATGATGGCGGCTACTACGATGGCATGAGTGTGGAGGCCCAGAGCAAGCACCTGGCCAAGCTCATCTCTAAGCGCTGTCCTAACTGTCAGACTCCCATCGAGAAGAACGAGGGGTGTCTGCAGTAAGCAGGGGGCACTGTGGACCCTGGGGGAGTCAGCGGGCACAGGAGAGGGTGGGAGGCCTGGTAGTAAGAAAAGACAATGGGGCTTACTAGAGAGCTGAGCGACAAGGGCAGTTACTCAGCCACCCTCTTGGCACCCTCCAGAGTGATTCCTGAACCTCGTGTTCCTCCCCCACTTTTGGTTTACTCTGTATGGGGGATTCAGAAGCAGGGGTGCATTCAGTAGGAACTGGCAAGGTAGGAGACTGAGGGCAGGGAGGGGCCAGGGACAGCGTCAGTGGTGCGCCTAGGCCCTGGTGTGGCCCTGGCCAGAGGCAGGATTCCCCTGACCAGCAGCTTCCTCCATAGCATGACCTGCGCCAAATGCAACCATGGATTCTGCTGGCGCTGCCTCAAGTCCTGGAAGCCAAATCACAAAGACTATTACAACTGCTCTGCCATGGTAAGGGCTGGGCACCAAGAGGACGGGAGAGGCCCAAGAGTGGTCGGGGAGGGCCCTCTGCCCGGCCCTAGGCAGAGAGGGCTGTGTGCAGAGCAGCGGACAGTTGTTGGGACAATGGCTCAGTGGGAGAAGACGGAAGCTCCCTAGGCCTACAGGTGCTGGGAGGTCTATGCACAAGGACCAGAGGCCCCAGAGTGGGACTTTTCACACCCAGGTGTCTGTAGGACTGGGACAGGCTGGGCATTCCAGGGCAACAGCGTGGAGTGGAGAAGAGCAAGGACTCGGAGTCAGAGCCTGGCTCCACCACTTAGTGTGTGGCTTTGGGTCAGTGTACTTGTCCACACCTCAGCCTTCTCATCTGTAGAAGCGGGTAATAATACGACCTACCACACAGACTTCTGAGGATTAAATGAAAAAAATCTGGGTGCAGTGTTGAAAGGCCTCTGTGAATGGTAGCTAGTCTGATGAGCCCCTTCTGTCCCAGCAAAGCACAGCCGCCTCCTTGATGTGTCCTTACAGGTGAGCAAGGCGGCTCGTCAAGAGAAACGGTTCCAGGACTACAATGAGAGGTGTACTTTCCATCATCAGGCCCGGGTGAGGAGGGCGGGGAGTTGGGTCGGTGAGGTCAGCCGGCTGGGGTAGAGGGCTGGGAGGGCCCAGAGGTCCGATGGGATGGGTGCCCTTCTGATGGGACCTGTGCCCGTGCGGCGCTGACCACCTTCCTCTGCACAGGAGTTTGCTGTGAGCTTGTGGAACCGAGTATCAGCCATCCACGAAGTGCCCCCACCCAAATCCTTCACCTTCCTCAGTGATGCCTGCCGGGGACTTGAGCAGGCGCGAAAGGTTGTGGTGGGTGGGGGAGGGGAGGGCTACGCCAAGGGGGTCTGGCGGGCTGGGCAGCTGTCCTCTAACCTGTTTGGGTGGAGGGAGCGAGGAGGAAGCAGGTGGGAGGCAGATGCCTCGTCTCAGCCGGGAGAGGCCTGACTCGGACTCCCCCAGGTGCTGGCCTACGCCTGCGTGTACAGCTTCTACAACCAGGACACGGAGCAGATGGATGTGGTGGAGCAGCAGACCGAGAACCTGGAGCTGCACACCAATGCCCTGCAGATCCTTCTCGGTGCGGCCCCGCAACCGCTCGGTCCCCCCTCCTGCCCCCTGCCTCTGAGCGTCCCATCCCAGCAAGCTTGTGGGTGAAACGGTGCCCCCGCCCAGCTTCCCACCTTCACTCTGTCCTCGTCCTCATTCTGCGTAGTCTCGTCACTGTGGGCCTTTTATTTTTATTTATTTATTGTTGTTGTTAGTCTGCACCCGAGGATATTTTTCCATTGATAATTAGAGAGTGGGAAGGAGGGAGAAAGAGAGAGAGAGGGAGAGAAACATCGATTGGCTGCCTCCCAAACGACCCTGATCAGGGCTGGGGATAATCTGCAACCCAGGTGTGTGCCCTTGACTGGGAATCGAACCCAAGACCCTTTGGTCTACAGGCCTATGCTCTAACCGCTGAGCCAAACCAGCCAGGACACTGTAGACCAGCGGTTCTCAACCTGTGGGTCGCGACCCCTTTGGGGGTCGAACGACCCTTTCACAGGGGTCGCCTAAGATATAACAGTAGCAAAATTACAGTTATGAAGTAGCAACGAAAATAATTTTATGGTTGGGGGGGTCACCACAACATGAGGAACTGTATTAAAGGGTCACGGCATTAGGAAGGTTGAGAACCACTGCTGTAGACCTTTTAAATATATTTTTATTGATTTTTTTTTTTTTTTAGAGAGAGAGGAAGGAAGAGAGAGAGATAGAAACATTGATGTGAGAGAGAAACATTGATCAACTGCCTCCTGCCTGTCCCCCCTGCTTGGGATCAAGCCCGCAACCTGGGCATGTGCCCTGACTGGGAATCAAACGGACCTCTCAGTGACGCTCAATCCACTGAGCCACACCGGCTGGGCCACCGTAGGCCTTTTGAAATTCTGCTGTGAAGGTACACAGCGCAGGCTGTGAGTGCCTAAGGGCACAGGTCTGCACCTGACTTTTTATTTGATGATGGCCTGTCCCCACTAGTGTAAGCCTCTCGAGAATGGGTGTCTAGAGATGGGCCTGGCAGGTGTTGGCAGAACTTGGTGGATGTTCAGTTGGGGTTTGCTGAAGGAGGGCAGGGAGGGGACGGAAGGAGGGAGGGAGCCCCTGTGCCCTGTACCCTCTGCAGAGGAGCTCCTGCTGCAGTGCAGAGACCTGGCCTCGGCCCTGCGCCTCCTGCGGGCCGACTGCCTCCACATGGGCCTGGAGCTGCTCCGGCGGATCCAGGAAAGGCTGCTGGCTATCCTGCAGCACTCCACCCAGGTATGCTCCTCACCTGACCTGTGCCAGCACAGCGCCTGCCTGGGGCACCCAGAGGGAAAGGCAGTGAGGGTGAACGGATGTTCAGAGACCCCAGTGTGTCCCAGCTCCTGGGCCAGCCTGCTGGATGCTGGTGGACCCTGCCACTTCACTGGCATTTCCTCCGAGATAAAGGAGTTAGCCCAGATTCCTGCTCAGCAGAATCCCTGGGGGAACTTCTTCAGACATACTTCCCAGATGTGGATTCAGAATCCCAGGATTGGGGCAGGGGTGGGGTACACTGGAGTAAGGGATCTCTGAGACTCTTTCCAGGGCAATATGCGGATGTTGAGTCCACACGAGGAGTCCTGCCCTCGGGGAGCTTACAGACTTGGGCAGAAAAGACATGACTGTGCACTGTAAGCTCCTGAAGCGCAGGCTGCTGTGCCTGACCGCATGTCCTGTGTCCCTGGGGCACCTCTGAGTTCAGGCCCGCAGACAGTGCTTCGGAGGTGCTGTGGTGAGGGAGGGAGAGCAGTGGGACCATTCTGCCAGGGGCATGGCAGCTGGCAGGCCCTCCGAGAGCGCTGGCGGAAGGAACGCTGGGCACACAGGCCAGTGGCCTCTACTACTTCTCCCCACATCTCCCGTCTCCGGCAGGATTTCCGGGTTGGTCTCCAGAGCTCGACGTTAGAGGCCCGGGAGGCGAAAGGGTCCAACGTGCCCAGCAATCAGTGAGTATGGGCCGAGCCACAGAGGGGCGTGAGACATGTCAGGCTTCCTCTGGGGCTGAGTGGCGCTCTCTCTCCTTAGGCCCCAGGGCTCCTCGGGGCTGGAGATGGGTGAGGAGGAGGAAGACGAGGACGATGTGCCCGAGTGGCAGCAGGATGAGTTTGATGAGGAGCTGGACAACGACAGCTTCTCCTATGAGGACTATGATGAGGAGTCCGAGAACCTGGACCGAGTCCCTTTCTTCTTTGGTGACGAGGAGGAGGAGGAGGGCTATGACTGAGGGGCAGGATGCGGGGAGCACCTGGAGCCACCTCAGAGCCATGGGCCAGGGGCCGGGAGTTCACCCTGACCATTGTCATGGGTGCTCGGAGAGGGTGATTCCCAGCATCTGCGGCACCTCCTTCTGTTTACTGAATAAACTTTTTTCACAAACTTCTCCGAAGCAGGCCGGGCAGCTTCCCCAAAGCCTGCTTCAACTCCCCCACGCACCCAGCCTTCCCCATTCTTTAGTTGTCTTTAGACCTCCAGACTCCTGTCGTCAGAGAAGGCTCAAAGCTGACCCATCTGACCTAAGCTGATACAGGGACATGAAGGTCCACATGGTACAGGGCCAGGTGCAGGCTTGCCCACCTCCCCAGACCCAGCCCAGCGCCAGAGGAGATGGGCCACTCCCCACGATCCACCATCCATGATCGGCCTTCCTCTAAGCTGAATGTTTCTGGCAGGGACCTGAGGGCATTAGGAAGTATCCTCCTCTTGGGGCCTACATACGTTTACAGGCTTTCTCCACATCCTGCAATGAAGTGGGGTAGGAAGAGGATGTTACTGAGGACCTGCCCTGCCCACCACACACACAGACATCAAGTTAGAATTTTAAACATACCTTTTAATTTGGTACTGGGGCTTTTGGGCAGGAATGGAATTAGAACAGAATCTGGAATCAGAAGAGTTGAATAAAACGGGGTTAAGTCAGGTGGTTGGGTCCGGGGAGGGAGCCACCTGCTTGGGAGGCTCAGCCTCAGCCTCGAAGTATCGATCCAGCACGGCCTCCACCTCTCCCTCTTCATAGTCCCACACCTGGAACCTCGCGCCATTGGCTGCTCCCCGGATCATGGCCGAAAGCACTGGGAAGGCAGAGGAAGGTGAAGGTGCCTCCCACACTCGCCTCTCTGTGCTCCCTTCCCCAGCCCTTGTTGGGGTAGAGCCCCCCAGGAAAGGGAGCTGAAGGCTGGGTCCTCGGAAAGCTGAGGAGGAATGGAGTGACCATCCTGGGCTGGGAGTGCTCACCTCGGCCAGACCGTGGGCGGAACAGGCACAGGATTCGCTTATTGAGGGCGACGGCCCGGCCCAGCTCGTAGCCGACACCCAGGGATGGCTGGGTCACTTCTGCTACAACCACTGGGAAGATAAACGAGACTGAGGCTCAATATCTGGGCTTGTAAGAGAAAGATGGCAGTGAGTGTGGCGAGGAGGGAGCTCTAGGCAGTCCTAGGTGGGGAGGCCAGGCATGCTCAGGGAATCCAACACCCCAGTGGAGCTCACAGGTAGGACAGAGGGCCACTCACAGTCCGCCTGCTGCAGCCAGGCCAGGTCCCGATCATGGATGAGCCTGTCACCCCCAGCAGCCTCTTCCCCTGTAGTTGAGGAAAAGCTTGTCAAGGCCACGCCCCCACCCTGATCCTCTGCCTGAGCCGCCCCCACATCCACCCTGCTCAGGGAGGGAGGGAGACATACTAGATGATGTCTGAGGGCCTGCACAACACCGACAGTCTATGAAAAGGAGTGAGGAAATGCGACAGCCACAAGAAAAACTCAATCCTGTGTAAGGTGGGATGTGTGACTAGGGCCAGGTGAGTGATACAAATGAGATTAAGGGAAGAGCTAACTGTGTGTCAGAGTGATTAGAGATGGAGAGAGGACCAAAGAGCATCCCAGGTGGGGGAAATGGTAGGCAGGAGCAAGGACTGGTTCATGCAAAGAAAGGATGGAGGAAGACTAAGGCCTAATGGAGTGGTTCTCAAGCTTTGGTAGGTACCAGAATCGCCTGAGAACTTGATAAAACTACCAAGACCCAGGTGTCAGTGGGCCCAGCTGCTTCATGAGCTCTCCAGGTGATTCTCATACCCAGCAACGTTTGAGAACCACTGCCGTAAACAAAGTGACCTGCAGGAGGTGGTGGGGACCAACGTAGGAGAGGCATCCTGGGGTGAGAGGGTAAGGATCTCAGTGTTCCAGCTTGACTGTGTTATTTAGGACTGCGAGGCTCACAGCTACTGCACCGGAGAAGAATCACTGGAGAACTTGTTAAAAAGAGATTCTAAGGCTTCATCCCAGACCACTCTTAGGAGGATCTGTATTTTAAACAAGCTCCCTCAGATTATATTTGAGCACACTAAAGTTTGAGAACCACCAGGCAGGGGTGGACATACTGTGAAACCAATGACCCATAAGCTTTAGGGTCTCTCACTTGCACAGGCCCTTTCCAACACCCTAGCAATTTTGTGATTTTTGTCTTTTTAAAGAGTTCTCCCAGGACTGTATTAAGTCCCACAAATCCTGGATCTGCTCCTGGGTAGGGCACGGGGAACCATTTAAATTTTTCTGAGCAGAACTGTAACAGTTTTAGGCATAATTTTCAAACTAGAAGAGTTTGATCAGAACAAATGATCAAAAACATGTTTTAGAAAGACCCAGCACTAACAATGAATTATCTGAAAAAGAAACAAGGAGCGAAATCCCATTTGCAATAGCATCAAAAACAATAAAATACTTCAGAATAAATTTAACCAGAGAGGTGAAAAATCTACACTGAAAACTATAAGACATTGATAAAAGAAACTGAAGAAGGCATAAATAAGTGGGAAGGTATCCCATGTTCATGGATTGGAAGAATCAGTATTGTTAAAATATCCATACTACCCAAAGACATCCACTGAGTCAATGTAATCCCTATTAGATTCCACTGGTATTTCTTACAGAAGTAGAAAAGCAATCCTAAAATTTATGTGGAACCACAGAAGACCCCAAGTAGCCAAAGCAATCCTGAGAAAGAAGAACAATTAGGGAAGCATCACACTTCCTGATTTCAAGCTATATTATAAAGCTAAAACAATCAAAACAGCATGATACTGTTATAGGCAGTTAGACATGAGCAGAGCAAGGACGATGGGCCAGGTACAGAAACTCACCAGGACAGAAAGCCCTGGATACCTAGCAAGGGGCAAAACTGGGAAAACAAGAAACCTTGCCCCCAGGGTAACCTATCTTCATCTAGCATATCACTGACTTTTCATATCGCTAGTCATGCGGTTTAAACCCCTCTGACCTTTTCCTCCCTAAAGATAACATGTAGGCCTCAGTTGTATTGCAGCTCCAGGCCCAGAAAAGCAACAAAACCAGACAGGTGACACCATGGCTGCCTCAGGACCAGCTGCATTGACTAATGACCCCCTGCCCAACCAATCAGTGGACATCACGACTCTGCAAGAGCACACCTGGAAAGCTAAAGAATATTCTATTAAGACCCTCCCCTGAGACCTCCCTTAAGACTCCCACTTGCAAGAGAGAGATAAACCCACTCAGGACCCAGTGTGGCTCTCCCTCAGGGGAGCACGCCAGCACCATTCCCTTCCCCTCTTCTTTCCTCTAAGGGACCCTATGAGACTTGCAACCAGGGGAGCAATGGGCAGCGGCAGCTCATCCCGGGCTAACCCCCTGAACCTGTCTCCAAGGCCCTCTTTCCTCTGACTCCACAGTGAGCCAAAGCAGCCCAGCCCAGGCTCTCCTGTTGCTTTCTCTATGCCCTTCCTCTTTCCACTGTCCTAAGTGTGTTTCTGCTGCGGCCAATAAATTCTTTCTTACTTTGCTACACTTTGTCTCTTGATTGAAATCTTTCCTTCGAGAAGACAAGAACCGAGGTCTCGTCATCTCGCCACTAACAGTACTGGCATAACAGACACATAGACCAATGGAATAGAATGAAGAGCCAGAAATAAAGCCATGCACGTACAATCAACTAACATTTGACAAGGGGGCCAGGAATACTCAATGGAGAAAAGACTATCTCTTCAATAAACGGTGCTGGGAAGACTGGATATTCACATGTAAAATAATGAAACTAGACCCCTATTTTACACCATTCACAAAAATTAACTTGATTAAAGATTTAAAGGTAAGACTGGAAACGATAAAACTCCTAGACAAAAACACAGGAGAAAGCTTCTTGACCTGGATCTTGGCGATGGTTTTTTGGATATGACACCTAAGGCACAAGCAACAAAATATAAAATAAACAGGAGACTACATCATTCTAAAAAGCTTTTTCTGTACATCAAAAGAAATTATCAGCCCTGGCCAGTTTGGCCCAGCGGTAGAGTAGGCCCGCAGACCAATGAGTCACGGGTTTGATTCCGGCCAGGGGCACATACCTCGGTTGCGGTTCATCCCTGGCCCTGGTCGGGTTGTGCGGGAGGCAACCAGTCGATGTGTCCCTCTCATGTCGATCTTTCTCTCTCTCTCTCCCTTTCTCTCTCTCCCACTCTATCTAAAGATAAATGGAAAAATATCCTCGGGTGAGGATTAAAAAAAAAAGAAATGATCAACAGAAAAAGACAACCTACAGAAATGGGGGAAAATATTTGCTAACGATACCATGTATCTGATAAGGGGTTAATATCCAAAATATAGGGTGGGGCAAAAGTAGGTTAACAGTTGTGAGTACGTGAGAGTTTATTCTTGTATTATTATTTATTAATCACTGTATTATTTTCCACACTAACAACTGTAAAATGACTTTTCCCCTACTCTGTGTATTAAAAAACTCATACAACTCAACAGCCAGAACATAAATAATCCAATTAAAATGTTCAAAGGACCTGAATAGACATTTTACCAAAGAAGATATATGAATGGCCAACAGGCACATGAAAAGGTGCTCAACATCACTAATCATTAGGGAAACACAAATCAAAACAGCAATGAGCCCTGGCCATATAGCTTAGTTGGTTACAGTGTCGTTCCCATATGCCAAGGTTGTGGGTTTGATCCCTAGTCAGAGCACATACAAGAATCAACCAATGAATGCATAAATGAGTGGGACAACAAAGTGATGTTTCTCTCTCTCCCATCCTCTCTCTCTCTAAAATCAATAAATAAAATTAAAAAATAAAAATAACATTGCCCAGCCGATGTGGCTCAGTGGTTGAGCATCGACCCATGCACTAAGAGGTCGCCGGTTTGATTCCCAGTCAGGGCACATGCCCAGGTTGTGGGCCCGATCCCCAGTGGGGGGCATGCAGGAGGCAGCCAATCGATGTTCTCTCTCATCCATGTTTCTATCTATCTCCCTCCCTCTCTCTCTAAAATCAATAAAGAAAAAAAATTAAAAATAAAATAAAAATAAATCAAGAAATAAAATATTAATAAACCCACAATGAGATACCACTTCACATCTGTTAGAACGGCTATAACAAAAAAGACAGGAAATAACAAATGCTGGCGAGGATGTGGCGAGAAGGGAACGTTGTGCTCTGTTGGTAGGAATGTAAATTCCACTATGGAGAACAGTATGGAAGTTCCTCAAAAAAATTAAAAATAGAACTACCATATGTTCCAGCAATCCCAATTTTGGAAATATAACTGAAGGAAATAAAGAATGTGGAAGAGATGTCTGCACTCCATGTTCAAAGCAGCATTACTTACAATAGCCAAGATATGGAAACAACCTACGTGTCTACGGTGGAGAATAGATGAAGTTGTGGTGTATATATACAACGGAATACTATTCAGCCACGAGAAAGAAGGACAGCGCCTTTTGGAAAGACATACAAGGGCTTTCACAGCAATTCGCTAAGTGAAATAAGTCAGACAGAGAAAGACAAATAGTGTACTCACTTATATGTGGAATATAAAAAAACAACAACCTACAAACAAACCAGAAAAACCCAAACTCCTAGCGAAAGAGATCAGATTTGTGGTTACCAGAGGTGGCAGACAGGAGGCGGGGACATTGGATGAAGGTAGTCAAAAGGTACCAACTTGCGGTTAGGGTGACCATAGTATGGTTATTTGAAAGTTAAGAGAGTAGATCCTAAGAGTTCTCACCACAAGGAAAAAAATTTTTTTTCATGAAGTGATTGATGGATCTTAACTAAACTTATTGGGGCAATCCTTTCACAATATATGAAAGTCAAGTCATTAAGCTGCATACCTTAAACTTGTGCAGTGCTATATGTTAATTACAGCTCAATAAAAGCGGGGGGATGGGGGGCCCAGCGGCTAGGAGCAGAACACAGAAGAGCCCGATCGGAGGGCGGGGTGGTGGAGAGCGCCGGGCGCGTGGGGTCTGAGCCCGGCTGACCCCTCGGCCGCCCCTAAGGGGAAGGCGCAGGCGGGGGAGAAGATGCCAGCGGGGACCTGGGGGCCAAGCAGCCCCGTCCGCGCCCATTCTGCCCCTCCCTACAAACTTCCCTGGAAAGAGCTGGAGAAAGTGCTCCAAGAAGGAACTAAAGGCCAAGAGAATAACTGAGTGCGGAGCCCGGGCTCACACCGGGCGCTGGCTCCGGGCCAACCGCACGCGCGGCGGCGCGGGGACGGCCACCGCCCGGGGGCGGGCAAGGGGAGGGGCCGGACCCACCCATCCCGGCGCCGCCCCCCGCGCCCCCCGCGCCCCCCGCGCCCCCCGCGCCCCCCGCGCCCCCCGCGCCCCCCGCGCCCGCCTCACCCCAGGCGCTCAGGTCCGCGAATGCCACGTGCTCCGTGAGCACGGTGCCGAAGCGCCGCAGCCGCGACACGATCCGCTCGTACAGCGCCCGGTCCTCGCGGCCGCCGCGGATGCTCCCGCAGAAGTACAGGGCCCGGCGGCCCGGCCCGCCCGACTGCCCCGCGCCCCCGCGCTCCCGCGCGCCCGCCGCCGCCATCCCGCCGCCGCCCCGCGCAGCTGCCCGCGCCAGGGGGCGCTCGCGCGCGGCCACGTGACCCGGCCAGACACCTGTGAAATGAGCAAGAGTTGAGAGGATGGGTGAGGACACCCGTGGGTGGGGAAGCCACGGCCTCCTGGACTTAACTCTGACTTGTCCCGGGGGAACTCTCGGTCCTCCCCACCTCTCTCCCCGCTGCCCCCCAGTCTTCCCCATCTCAGCCAAAAGCAACTCCATCCTCGTTGCTCAGACCCCAAACCTTAGAGTTACTCTCGACTCTTCTCTTTCTCTCAGACCGTACATGCAATCCATCGGCAACTCCTGTCGGTCCTCCCTTCTGAAGATTTCCAGATTCTGATGCCCACCTGCCGCCCCCAGTGCAGCCGTGCTCATCCAGCCTCAGTTACGTGCTCATCAGCCTCTGCACTTCCCTGCTGCACAGGCTGATCGCCACTCAGCAGCCAGGGTGACCCTGTGAACATAGGAGTTAGTCATGACCCTCTGCTCAAACCCTGGTGGCTCCCTTCTCACTTGGGGTGCAAACCAAATCCCACAGTGGCCCACCAGGCCTACACGATCTGGTGACTCTCGTCCCTCTGGGACGGCAGCTCTAATACTCGCACTGACTTTTCTGCAGCCAGGCTGGCCTCCTGGCTTTTCCTCAAGCATGCAGGCCTTAGAGCCTTTGCATTTGCTGTTCCCTGGGACTCTTTTGTCCCTTTGTCCCTGGATCACTCCCTCACCTTCTCCAAGTCTTTGTTTACCTGTCACCTTCCCTGACCACCCTCTTCAGTAGGCAGCCTCCGGTCCCCAGCATTCTCTGTCATCTTTCCCTGCCTTTTCTCTTCTCATGTACCATATACTTTATTAATTTTGTTGTATACCTTTCTACACCTGGTCGAATGTAAGGCCCCAGGAGGGCAGGAATTTTTATTCGTTTGGTTCACTGCTATATCCCCAGCTTCTAGATCTGTGCCCGGCACACAGGAAACATTTATCAAATATTTGCTGAATGAAAGAATGGATTAAACAAGTTGCATTTGACAGCACTTTGTAATCTGCTCAGCCCCAGTAAGCTGATAGAAGCAGGATCTTCAGGGAGACAGGCCAACACACCACTGGTCACCAGTAATGATAATGATTGCCCCCTCATAGTATCATAAAAACAACACAAATATAGGACAAAAATTTTCAATGGAACAAGAGGGCATGCAATGGGAAGTGAGTCCTGAGACCCCAATCTCATTCCCCAGAGGAAAGCACCATTGGAATTTCCTCTGAATGATAAAGATGAAAATATCAAAGTATAGGGTTCCAGAGCAGGCATAATAGTAATGTTTTAAAGTACAAAGACACAAAGAGAAGGCAAAGAGATTTCAGGATATATCTGCCCACTGATGGGTGCAGCCACAGATACACGGACCACGGGGCACCCTCACACACACGCACCTTTGGGAAGGAAGCCTCATGTGCTAGATGACTTGATGGGCAACCTCCTTCACCCTCGTTCTCCAAACTCACGCCTTCCCTCCACTTCCTCCACAGGTGAGGAACACACATGCACATATCCACACAGAGCATCTTGTTTCTGTCTGTGTGTCTTAAAGAAAATAAACCAGCCTCCATCTCCTCAGGGCCTACAGCTCTGGTGTAGCTGGCATCCATCCCCCTTCCACCTCAGGCTGAATGAGAAAGAGTAGAAGGGATATTTTGCCTGTTACTCCAGATGGGAGACAACTCTCTATACCCACTGTTCGTTGGTGAGGATGCAGAGCTGGCCATGGCTGGCAGCTCAGCCCTCCGGGCTCAATGCAGAGAGGCCTGAGTGGGGGGATGGGGCGCCAAGTGATGGGATGGGGAACTGAGCACAGTGGGCAGTTCAGTGAGGCAGCTGATGGAAGAAAATATTTCACCAGGTGACAGGAGGCCAGAATCGAATCCCAATTCAGTTACTAATTAGCTCTGTGACCTGGGTCAGGTCCCTTAAGCCCTCTGAGTCTCAGTTTCCTCATCCACAAAATCGGTGAAAAGTGTTATCCTGCCTTACTCACCTGGTTTATGAAAGCACTTTACAAAACACAAAGTGCTACACAAATGTAAGTCATTGTTCAAGTCAACAAAATTGTTTTCATTATGGAAAATGTCAAATGCATACTAACAGCAAGAATATCAGAAGACTACATATTGTATGATTCCATTTATTTTTTTAAACCTTTTTTTTTCTTTATTGATTTCAGGGAGAGAGGAAGGGAGAGGGAGAGAAAGATAGAAACATCGATTGGCCGCCTCCTGCATGCCCCCCACTGGGGATCGGGCCCACAACCTGGGCATGTGCCCTGACCCGGAATCGAACCGGCGACCTCTTAGTGCATGGGTCGACGCTCAACCAGTGAGCCACACCGGCCGGACTCAAATCGCCAATTGTTTTAGAAATATTATAAATGTTTGCTTACAATTTATTTGTTTAAGAACAGGAATCACAGAAATTCCATGTGTTGTGATTGGTGGACATGTCTTTTAAGTAAGTCTCTTTTAATCGCCATGTTCCCCTGCATATCCACCCCTCTCCCCTCATTTGTCCGGCTGTTTCCTCCAGTCTGGAGGTGACTGATTCTGTATCCCTGTGGTGTCATTTGACGTGCTCCTCTAGGTCTTGAGTTTCGATCAGATTCAGGTGCAGTTTGGGGCAAGACTCCTCCACAGATGGTGTGTACTCCCTTCATGGACACAGTGTCTGGCTGTCTCTCTTTTTTTTTAATCCTCACCCGAGGACATTTTTGCATTAACTTCAGATAGAGTGGGAGGAAGAGAGTGGGGAAGAGAGAGAGAGAAACATCGATGTGAGGGAGAGCTGTGTGTCTTTTTTGATATTAACAACCATTGATGCTCAATGCCCAGGTCCATCCATCATTCCTTCAGAGGACATACCAATAACAATATTTTTATTATAAGATAAAATCCACCTGCTGAAAACCACCGTAAGGCAAATACATTATCATAAGACAAACATTCTTGCCACCACCGCTTGTGTTAAGATCTTCAGCCACCCAGAAGTTTCCATGTGTCCCATCCCAATCACAGCCCTCCTACTCCCTCCCAAAGTAACCACTGCCCTTACTTTTATAGTAAGGCTAAAAATAGCACAAACCAACTTCCTTAAGCTGCTCGATGATTTTATAACGCAAGTGTGCATCCCTGGACATACGGTTTCACCTCGCTCACGTTTGATATGTCTTTTCAGTCTCTTTTAATCTACAGTGTTGGGGATATATGTTTCAAACATATATATGTATGTTTTAATTGATTTCAGAGAGAGGAAGAGAGAGAGATAGAAACATCAAATCGAACCCATAACCCAGGCATGTGCACTGACCCGGAGTCAAACCAGTGACCTCCAGGATGATGCTCAACCAACTGAGCCACAGCAGCCAGGCGGGGATGCATTTTTCAAAGCGTTTCTTTTGTGCAAGACAGTCAGTAGGCTCTAAAGGAGCTACAAAAAGGAGTAAAGAAGAGTCTGAGACTTCAGCCTCTGTTTGGCTTTGGGCAGGGCCAGCCTTATCAAGAACGGGGGAGCCTTCGCCGGTTTGGCTCAGTGGTTGGAGCATCGGCCCACAGACCAGAGAGACCTGGGTTCGGTTCCCGCTAAGGGCACGTACCTCGGTTGCAGTTTGTCCCCGGCCCCGGTTGGGGTTGTGTGGGTGGCAGCCAGTCGATGTGTCTCTCTCACACCGATGTTTCTCTCTCTCTCTTCCTCCCTCTCTTCCTCCTGCTCTCTCTGAAGATAAATGCAAAAATGTCCTCAGGTGAGGATAAAAAAAAAGAATGGAGGAAGTCAGATTATGCCATGCAGCGATGTGCAGAGGGCTGGGAGATGCAGAGAAAACAGAAATCAAGCATGTGGAAGATCCCTTCCAGTGTATCCTCACGTCCTACTGTTTAACACCCAGATCAAACATCTGCTTCTGGCCAAGAAGGAGCAGCAGGGACCAGATGTACCTTCCGTGTTTTTGTTTATTTCAAACGTGAATTTTTTTCCCCTCAGATATGCTGTAGAGGAAACAGGGCTGAGACTCTCTGCCTGAACATATGCTATATCCACCTTACCTGGGTGTATTCTCGGTCTGATTTCTTCCCCACCCCAGTTGCTAGGATGTTTTCTTGCTAGTGACATTACTTATGATGGAAATTTTGTGGAAGGGGGACACATCTGGACTCCTGGGTCTCTTCTGTGTCAGGCATCTGTAAAGACCAAAACAGAGAATTCGGCCTTAGTGCTCCATTTCAGAGTTTCTTTTAAATGATTATTCATTTTAAAATTTATTACAAAATATATCAAGTGTGAGAAAAGTATGGAGAACAGTATATCAAATATCGTTGTATCCACTACCCAGGTTTATCAAATTTTAAAATTTTGGCCCTGGCTGGTGTGGCTTAGTGGTTAGAGCATCGGCCCTCAGACTAAAGGGTTGCAGGTTCGATTCTCAGTCAAGGGCACGTACCTGGGCTGCAGGTTCAATCCCTGGCCCTGGTTGGGGCTCATGTGGGAGGCAGCCAATCGATGTGTCTCTCTCACATCAATGTCTCTTTCTCTCTCTCTCTCTTTCCCACCCCCACTCCCTCCCTCTCTTCCATGCTTTCTAAAAATCAATGGAAAAAATATCCTCAGGTAAGGATTTCAGAAGAATAAAAAAAAGCCCGGCTGGTGTGGCTCAGTGGTTGAGCGTCGACCCATGCATCAAGAGGTCGCTGGTTCGATCCTGGTCAGGGCACATGCCCAGGTTGTGGGCCTGATCCCCAGTGGGGAGCATGCGGGAGGCAACCAATTGATGTTTCTATCTCTCTCTCCATCTCCTTTCCTCTCTCTGTAAAAATCAATGAAGAAAAAAATATATAAATGTTTTGTTATACCCATTTCAGATCTATCTATATTACATATATTATAATATCTATTATAAATATTATATTACCTATGAGGTACATATTATCTATTATGTATATATCTATTTCTATGTATAATAGATATCCATGTATATAATAGATCATATAATAATCTAAAATAGCTATAATAGATACAATATAATAGATAATATATTATCTATATTATATATAAAATAGATAGTTCATACACACATATATATACATTAGATAAAGCTTGTTATATTTTTATATTTCAAATCTTCTATATCCTTACTATTTCTAGGGGCATGCCATTTTTATCAACTACTGAGGTAATTTTGTTAAAATTTCCCTTTGATGGTGGGTTTTTAATTTTTTCCTTGTAATTTTACCTATTTTTTATTTATATTTGAGACTGTTATTAAGTGAGTACAAGCTTAGACTTGTTATATGTTCTTGGTGGTACATTTTTCATCCTTATGATGTGACCCACTTTTTTTCCTAATAAATTCTTGTGGATTTATATATTTTTACATCTTTAGTTTCAGCCTTTCTGTATTCCAAGTGTATCTATAGTTAGCAGCTTATTATACCTGCATTTTTAAAAAGCTGATGCTTTATTAATCAATGAATTTCACCCATTTATATTTGTGATTAATTACACATTTGTATTTTTTTATTATTATCCTCTTTTGTGCCATACATTTACCATGGTTTTTCCTTGCTCCTTGTTTTGTTTATCATGATTTCTCTTATGTGGATTTTTAAACTTGAGATATAGTGGACATAACATTGTATCAGTTTTAGCTGTACAGCATAATGATTGGATATTTGTATATATTGCCGAATGATTACCACCATAAGTCTACCTAACATCCATCGCCACACGTAGTTACACATTATTTTTTCTTGTGATGAGAACTTTTTTGCTGTTGCTGTTGTTAATCCTCACCCGAGGATATTTTTTCCATTGATTTTTAGAGAGCGTGGAAGGGATGGGCAGAGGGGGAGGGAGGGAGGGAGAGAGAGAGACAGAGAGAGAGAAACATTGATGTGAGAGAGAACATTGATTGTTTGCTTCCCGCATGACCCAGACCGGGCCTGGATCGAACCTGCAACCCAGGTACATGCCCTTGACCGGGAATTGAACCCAAGACCCTTTGGTCCACAGGCCAACGCTCTAACTGCTGAGCCAAACCAGCCAGGCTGTGATGAGAACTTTTAAGATTTACTCTCTTAGCAACCTTCAAATATATAACAGCATTATTAACTATAGTCACCAGGCTGTACATTATATCCCCAGGACTTACTTATTTTATAGCTGGAACTCTGTACCTTTTGACCATCTTCATCCATTCCGCCACCCTCACCCCTGCCTCTGGATATGTATGATACAGTATTTGTCTTTCTGTGTCTGATTTATTTTAGTTAGTGTAATGCCCTCAAGGTCTCTCCAATGTTGCTCAACTGGCAGGATTTTCTTCTTTTATTGGCTGAATAATATAACATATTTTCTTTATCCATTCATCCATCAATGAACACTTAGGTTATCTTCATGTCTTGGCTATTGTAAAGAATGCTGCAATGAACACGGGGGTGCACATATCTTTTCAAGATAGTGATTTCATTTCCTTTGGATAAATGCCCAGATGTGGAATTGCTGGGTCATATAGTTCTATTTTAATTTTTAAAGGAATCTCCATACTGTTTTCCATAGTGGCTGCACCAATTTACAATCCTACAAACAGTACACAAGGGTTCCCTTTTCTCCACATCCTCACTGACACTCATTATTTCTCCTGTTTTTGATAGCAGCCATGCTAACAGGTGTGAGGTGATATCTTGCTGTGGTTTTGATTTGCATTTCCCTGATGATTAGTGACATTGAACATCTTCTCATGTACCTGTAGGTCATTTGTATGTATTCTTTGGGAAAATGTCTATTTCAGATCCTCTGTTAATTTTATTTATTTTTATGCTCACCTGAGAATATGTTTATTGATTTGAGAGAGAGAAACATCGAAGTGAGAGAGAAACTTTGCTCAGTTGCCTCCGGTACGCACCCTGACCGGGCATCAGACCCACAGCCTTTCGGTGCCCAGGACGACACTCCAGCCACCTGAGCCACCGGGCCAGGGCTCCTCTGTTCATTTTTAAATCAGATTCTTCCCCTTATTGAGTTTTATGAGTTCTTTATTAACATTGGATATTAATTCCTTACCAGATATATGATTTGCAAACATTTTCTCCCATTCTGTCAGTCCCCTTTTCGTTTTGTTGACGGTTTCCTTTGCTCTATGCCTTCCCATGTTTAACGATCAAAACCCCGGGCCGGATATATGAAACAATGATGTTGAACATTGGCCATCAGGCGGCACGGGACAGTAACCCCGAGACCACTGAAAACGAGCCAGGTGAGCTCCCCAGCGCGTCGCCCGCAGGGTTTCTGGCTGCGAGCAGGAGGAACCCGGCTGAGCCTGGCTGTCTCCTCGCACTGAGAAGGCAGAATGGGGAGGCCAGGGAGACAAGGCAGCTGGTTTGTAGGATAGAGCCAAGGAGAGGAGAGAGCTCTGGAATCGTCCGAGGGTTTCCCATGACAGTCAGCTGAGGACTGATCAGCACACAGGTGTGAGGGAACGCGTGAAGGTGGGAAAAGAAGCATCTAAAAGGAGCAGAGCCAACAATCCTTGGAGCTCACGCAAACGTGGACACAGTGACCGTTCCCTCCAGCTGACGTGGGAAACCTCGTACTTCGTGGGGCCTGGATAAATTGTACCAAAGGGGTTTGCTTCAGTGGTGGGGGAAAATGCGCCTTAGGTCAGAGGCTGCTCTGGTCCCACATAACAAAGACCTGAAGAGTAAGCCTTGGAAAAATCCAGCTGTTTCTAAGGAAATAAACTGCATCCCAGAACAGAGCTCAAGAATATTTACTGAAACAGAAAATATCCAGGATCCAGCAAGGTAAAATTCACAATATTTGGTATCCAATAAAAATGTACAGTAAGGCCCTGGCTGGTTTGGCGCAGCGGTTAGAGCGTCGGCTTGCGGACCAGCGAGTCCCGGGTTCGGTTCCCGCTAAGGGCATGCACCTTGGTTGCGGTTTGTCCCTCGCCCTGGTTGGGGTTGTGTGGGTGGCAACCAGTCGATGTGTCTCTCTCGCATCGATGTTTCTCTCTCTCTCTTCCTCCCTCTGTCCCTCCTGCTCTATCTGAAGATAAATGCGGGAATGTCCTCAGGTGAGGATAAAAAAAAAATGTACAGTATGGAAAGGAGCAGGAAAATATGACCCATAGTGAGAAAAAAATTAAAACTAATCCAGAAATTACTCAGATAATAAATTAGTAGACAAGTGCATTAAAAGAATTGTTGTAGCCCTGACCAGTGTTGCTCAGTGGTTAGAGTGTAGGCCCACACACTGAAGGGTCGTGGGTTCAATTCCTGGTCAAGAGGTTCCATCCTGGCCCTGGTCAGGGTCGTAAGGGAGGCAACCAATCGATGTGTCTCTCTCACATCAATGTTTTTCTCTCTCTCCCCCACCCCTCCCTTCCACTCTCTCTAAAAATCAGTGGAAAAAATATCCTTGGGTGAGGTTTAACAACAACAACAAAAGATTTGTTGTAACTATTCAATATGTTGAAGAAGTTAGAAGAAAAATTGAACTTGGGAGATTTTAAAAGACCCAGATTAAATTTCTAGAGATGTAAACTACAATGAAAAATACAGTGGATGGGATTATTACCAGATCAGATACTGTAAAAGAAGAGATTAATAAACTTGAATGTATAGCAGTAGAAACTACGTATTTGAAATAAAATACAGTGAGTAAAAAGACAGGAAAATTTCACCAAGCATAAGTGGGACAACTTCCAGAAGCCTGATACATAGAGTAACTGGAGTCCCTGAAGGAAAGCAGAGGGCAGAATGAATATTTGAGAAAATAATGGCTGAAAAAATGTCAAACTTGATGAAAATGATAAATTCACAGATACAAGAAGCTCAACAAACCCCAAACACAAGAAACATGAATCCAGCTACAGCAAGGCACATCATAACGAAATAGCTCAAAACCAGTGGTAAAGAGAAAATCTGAAAAGTAGTCAGAAGAGAAAAAGACACATTGCATAGAGAGAAACAAAGATAAGGATACTTGCAGATTTCTCGTCAGAAACAATGCAAGCTCGAACACCGTAGAGCAACATTTATAAAGTACTGAAAAAAATTGTCAACCTAGAATTCTAACCCAATACTCAGATTGGACTGTGTCTTATTTCTGCTCAGAATTCTTCAGTGATTTTCTGTCTAAATGTTGGATTTCCATGCACACTGACTCTGAGACAGAGATGATCATGTGGTAGGCCTATTGGGAAGTGCTCTGAGGACCGACATCTATGGAGGAGTAAAGAAAGCACCATTGAGCAGAGGGGAAGTTGACCATTGATGCAGTCTCAATAAAAGCCTCAGCTGACCCTATCAGGAATTTTGAAAAATGGATATCCCTTCAGAGTTGTCCCTAGTTGAGGGAGGGGGTGAAGCCTTTGTACTCACAGCTTGATCATTGATCAGATATGGGATACCCTAGGAAGGGTGAATGGTCATGGATGAGGCATCTCCCTAGGCCAAGGGAAATTCCCAGGGAGGGAATCAGCCTGGGGAATGATTACCTAGATTCTGAAGGGGCCTCTGGATGGCTCACCACACTATCCACTACACTTTCTCAAATGAAGTGGAGAAAATCCAATCTTCTTAGGGCAGCACAAAAGGCCCTTCATGAGCTTGCACATGCCTGTCCCCAGCTCACCTCAGGCTGTCCTCTCAGCCTGCAGATCTCTCCCACCTTCTGCCCGGGCCCCACTTGTCTGCTGGAAAACTCCTTCTAATCCTTCAAATTACAGTTGAATGCACCTCCCCTGAGATGCCTCCTCTGACTATCCTTGCAGACTCAATGACACTTCCTCCCAGCAGAGTGGTTAGGAGCAGGGCTCTGGAGCCAGGGTTTGAATCCCAGCTCTGCCACTTGCTAGCTGTGTAACCTAAGGCGAATCACTCAAATCTCTGTATCCTAGTTTCTCCATCTATAAAATAGCTACAACATTAGTATTGCTACCTCATAGGGTTGTCATGAGAATTAAAGGAGTTAATATGTGGAAAGTTAGAATAGTGACCGGCAGGAGTAAATAGTTGCTATTATTGTTGTAGTGTTATTGAAGGTGCTCGGTATACATTCATCAAAGGCATGAGGTTGGAAGGAAGGACCCGAGAGAGACAAAGTGCGAAGTATGTTCAGTGAGTGTTGAGCAATCCAATCAGTCAGAAGGGTAGTAATAGCCTCTGTGGCCCATGTGGGAAGAATTTTTGATGTCACAGTAAAGAGTGTGCATCTTATTTGGTAAGCAGTAAGAGACAACAGCAGAGTTTGTCAACAGATGGGAGAAAGGGCCAATGAAAGAGAGAGCCAGGTTGAGCCAGGAGGTAAGGTGTATATGTGGTGAGGTGAGAGTTATATGTGAGGGATGGTATTAGAAGAAATGGGGGTGGGGACGTATGGCAGGTGAGGGGAAATGAGTTTAGAGGAAAGTAATATGAGGGTGGAGTGGGGGAATCAGTTGTGCTGATGGGGACAGGCGAAGAGTGACAGTAACATGCTGGGAGTGGAGAGGATGACAAGTGATGGAGACAGGTGAGGTTTATGGGGACAGGTAAGGAGTGATGGGGTCCTCCTGGGGGATGGGGATCCAGTGAATGGTTGAGACCAGTGAGGAGATCCTAAGAGCTAGAGCAGGACCAGGCGTGCGAGAGAGTCCTGGAGCTGCAGGAGTGGAGAGAGGAGCAGAGTATAATGTGATGTCAGAGAAAGGGCGGTGATGTAAGAGCCGGGGCGGTGGGGTGGTGATGTCAGGGCTGGTGCTGATGCTGGCGGCGCAGTGCATTGTGGGCAGCTCCCCGCTCTGCCGCTGCCGCCGTCGCCCGAGGAGGATCGGGGCCGGGCCGGGCCGGGCCGGGATGGTCCCGGTCGGGAGGCCGCCGCCGCCGCCGGAGGGAGCGGGCCTCCCAGCGCCGCACTGAGCCGCCCCCGCCCCCGCCCCGCCCCGGCCCCGGGGGATGCGCCGCCCCAAGCCGCTGCCTCCGCCGCCGCCGCAGCCTCAGCCGCAGCGGGCACAGAGCAGGTGAGGCGGGGCGGGGCCGGGCGGGGGTCGGGGAGGGGGTTCCTTCTGTGGACTCGTCGGGACTCGGGCCTGGCTCACCTCCCAGAGCAGCCTTCTCCAGCGCCCCCTCCCTGCTGCCGTCTCCGCCCGAGCTGGGACGCTGGCCTACACAGCCTGGGCCGCATCCGAGGCCTGGACCAGCTCCCTGCCCCCAGCACACATACCCACCTTTTCCCGCCTGCCATCCGGGCTTTGGCTCCTCACTTCTCACTTCTGTCCCTGTCCCTATGGCTTCAATCCCCTGTCACCCCTGACAAGTCGTTTCCAGCTGTCTCCATAACCTCTCTCCCTTGTCCTCAGTCCCTCCATTCCTTCCACTCGCCTTCTTACCAACCTCCTCACCCCTTCAGCTGTGCCCAGAGACCCCTCTCATGGTCCTGTGGCTTCCTCACCTGCCATTATGACCTCTCATCTGTCCCTATCTTATCCAACTCCCTCCTC
Source organism: Tadarida brasiliensis (assembly GCA_030848825.1). Taxonomy (NCBI): domain Eukaryota; kingdom Metazoa; phylum Chordata; class Mammalia; order Chiroptera; family Molossidae; genus Tadarida; species Tadarida brasiliensis. The sequence goes on from CM061262.1 coordinate 16,368,959, forward strand.
TGATCCTGTCACTCTGGTCCCTTACATCCCCTCTGTCCCCTCCCACACATCTTTTCATCTGTTTCCATTACCCATCACTGGTCTCCTCTACCTCTCCTTACCTGGACTCCCAGATTCCCACACATACATGGCTCATACCTTGCATAGTTACACATCAACACCTATATTCCCATACCACGAGGAGCTCCTGACCACTTAGATCTCTCTCATCAGCCCCACACTCTCAAACATGCGCTGTCTGACATATGTTCATAAAAACCGCCTCCACAAGCCCTCTCTCCCTCCACACCCATGCCTCCACGCACCCAAAGGGTCCTGAGGGGGCAGCAATGGGGCAGCCAAGTTACCTGTGTTCATGTCATCCAATCCTAGTCTGAGTGAGTGTAATCCTCTGAGGCAGAGAGTGGGAAGGATGATGAACGGGGAGAAGCAGGGAACCCTCATTTATCCTCCTGCACCTACTCTTCCTTTTCCCACCTCACCTGTTCCTTCTAGGCTTGCCCATCCATGAAATGGGAGCAGGACATAATTTTTTTTCTCATCAACCTGTAGAGTCCACCATCACAGGACTGTCACCCTGTTCAACTCCTCAAGGATCCCTCTCTCCTGGTTCAGTCGCTTCTTTGATCTTGTCCTCAATCTGTCTCCTCCAAGTGTCCAGACTCCCTCCACCCCTACCTTTCCTTTCATCCTGCCATTGCCCTCTCTGCTCTGCAAATTCCTGCCCCATGTGCCACTTGGCAGAAGGAGGGCAGAGGCCTGTTTTGCTGTCCCCACAGATACTCTGAAGTTGTGTGGGCTGGAGGAAATAGTAGGCTGGTCATTTGAAAAAAGACAGAAAAAAAGTGACAGTGTCCCTCCCCATGAAGATCCCTTCTACACATGTCACTCATGGCACACCATGACCTGTTGAAGGTTGTTTCAGGCCTTCACCATTCCATGCTGCCCCCTGCGTCAGGATGGCTAGACACGGGAGCCCTGAGGAATTATTCCATCCCAAGGAAAGACAGGTTATGGAGTTCCCACCCCATCCATAGATATCTTAGGTACTTTCCTCCTCTCCACCCCACCCCCAATCCCAGCCTGAGTGACCTCCTTTCATCTGTGACTCTCCAGGGTCATTGTGAGGGCAGAGAAGTGTGCTTATAAAGTGTAGGAGAAAAGAAAAGAAAAAAAGATCCGATTCTATTCCTGTACTGAGTTGGCAGAGATCTCAAAAGTTATCTCTTGCAGCCCCTGCCTACACATGCATATCACACACGGAGACACGAAAACACACATAAGCACACACAGACACAGATTACAGACATAGACACAAAGACACACACACAGGCACATAGACAGGCACACACTCAAATGGGGCGAGTAGTGAAGGGTAAAGGAGGCCAAATATATGGTGACAGGAGATGACTTGACTTCGGGTGGTGGACACACAATGTAATATACAGATCATGTATCATAGAAATGTACACTTGAAACCTATATGATCTCATTAACCAATGTCACCTAAATAAATTTAATGAAAAAGAAAGATACAATATATATATACACACTCACACAGAGGCATACATGCACAGATACACATGCAGACACACATGTGCACACACTTGCATTTCCCTGGGTAACACTGGCTGGCTCCCAACCCTCACAGTTGGGCACTCGCCCTGATACCCAGCTTCTACCTATCTGAATGCAACAGGAGCTGTGTTCTTTCTTGTTGGTTTCTGAGCAGACACAGAAAGGTGTGGTCAGGCTCTCTCACCCCATGCCCAAGCAGACCTGCTGCTCCCTGTCACTCCTCTGTTAGGCTGCTCCCACTTCCCTGCAGTCCCCAGTTCCTCCCAATTCAACCTGCCTCCCTCCGTCTGAGAGACTGTAGAGCTGCTGTCCCTCCAAAATCCATGTCTTCAGTCCATTGTGTTCACCTCATCACCCCCATCCATGCTTCTCAAGCCCAGGGCTGTGGCAGTGGTTCGGGCTCACCACTGAGAACCATGTGTGCCTCTCAGCAGCTGCATCTCCTCACTCAGCATCATGCTTGAGGGGCTGTTGGGTGTCTCCTCATTCTCTGATTATCACATCTCCCATGGTTGGTTAGCAGGTCTCTGTCACTCTGGTGTGCATCTCTATGGGTCACCCCTTCATCAGCAGTTCTCCCCTTTCAATAAGCCTCAGGTGCACAGCTCCCTGGCATTTTGTGGCACAGGGAAGGTGCGGGTGCGGGAGGGGGGTCTTTCTTGGCCTAGGTCTCCCCAGTATGAGCATGGGTCCCAGTCTGGTGTGCTCCTTGGTTAGCAAGTCTCCCCCACGTTATCTAACATATGTCTCTTTGGGAAACACTTTCCCCACAGCCTGTTCACACATTTTCTTCTCTTTTTTTCATTGATGTGTGTTGCTGGTTTCACACCTCCAGTTTGTAGTTTGTATCTCCCTTCCTGTGAAGAGTATTTGTCTTCTCCTCTGACCTCCACTGGGTACTTAAACGGTGCTTCCCCTAGTAACCTCTGGAGCATCTGTCCAGTGGGCAAGGGAAGGATGCTTGCTAGAATGGAGCTCCCCTTCGTCATATCCCCACTCACAGTCCCTCCCCACTCCCCCAGGTAGATGGCCCCCCCAGGGCAGGCCCTGCGGACACCCCTCCCTCGGGCTGGCGGATGCAGTGCCTAGCGGCTGCTCTTAAGGACGAAACCAACATGAGTGGGGGAGGGGAGCAGGCCGACATCCTGCCGGCCAACTACGTGGTCAAGGATCGCTGGAAGGTGGTGAGTGAGTGACCGGGCGGGGCAGAGGGAGGGGCAGGGCGGGGTGTAGGAGGGGACCTGGAGACCCGTAAAAACAGGTGCCTTCAGCGCACGTACCCTAAGAGGGAGGTGCCCCTGAGCTCGTTTGTATACCGTTTGCAGGTCATTCTTTTTGCCTCCACTTGTGGACAATCGCTTTCTCCCAGTGCCCTCTCTCCAGCCCCGCCCTCTCTCACCCCTTCCCCGGCTAGGTCACGTTGGTCGGTCCCAGCCTGGAACAACTCCTGGTTGGATGTCGGAGCAGGAGCTGCAGAGCTCAGTGGTGGGAGGAGGGAGGGTGGGGGAGGGGGCTCTTTCTCTGCCGGACCTTGGAGAAGGGCAGCGAGTGAGCGTGTGCCCCTCCGCTTCCGCAGAGGACTGAAAGGCTTGGGTTCCGGGAAAGAGGCCCTGCAGGCTGCTCCCACCGCATCTGCACTCCATCTTCTCCATCCACCCTCCTCCCCTCACTGGTTCCTGCGGCAGGTGCAACACACCGAGACTCCAACTCCCAGCGTGCCTTGCTCCTCCAGTCCAGGACTTCAGGCTGCTCGGCCTGCTGGGAGTTGTAGTCCGTGCCTCCTCGGGGGGTTTGGGTCTGGATGGGAGGGGGACACCTGAGGGTTAGGGAGAAGGCAGTGCCTGGGGAACAGGACCTACTGTAAATCAATCCCTGTCCCACCCACCCCCTTTCTTTCTGTCGCATAAGAGCTTTCTGCTTGCCTCTTGTCATTGTGGGGGCAGGCTGATGTGGGGCGGCTTTCGGGTTGATAGTGTGTGAGCTGTGGTTCTGCACCTGGGGAGGGAGCCAGGAGGAAGAGAGGGAGAGCAGCACAGGCCAGGTCTGTACAGAACCTCTCTCTCATCTCTCTCTCTCAGCTGGGGGATGGTTGGGGGGTGGGGAGAGGCTCAGCTCCCTTAGGGGTTGAGAGGGGAGTGGGGCCTGGGTGCAGGTGGGTCTCCATGGCAACAAACTCCCCATTGGGCAGGTCCCTTAGAGGCCTAGGGATGGGGCAAAGGTGACAGCCTTGTCAGAGATGTCTTGGGGGTGGGGTGGGGTGGAGGTATGCTGGAGGAGCTGGAGAGCTGAAGGTAGAGGCTGTCTGTGTCCCAGGGGGCAACTTCCTGGGAGGGAGAGTAACTAGACAGAGATTGGGGGATGAAGAGCCAGGATGGTATGGAAAGAATGAAGGTCCGGCAAAGTGAGAAGTGTTACAAGAGTTCCTTGTGCAGGCAGATTGGAGGCAGAGGGCATTTGCACTAAAGAGGTGAAAAAAAGATGGTGTTCATGAGTTTTGGTTAGAACTTCCTTCTGCTTTCTGAGGAAGGAAGTGGGAGATGTGTGGGAAGAGAAATGACAAGTGGGAGCTGGGGAAAGGGGACATGCGTGCAATTTTTGCCAGCTTACCTTTCTTTACGCTCACTGTCTCCCTGGCCACTGGACAGTTGGAGATGGTGGGGTGCCAGATGCTTCCCCTCAGCCACCTCCCTGTGAGGGATAGGACAGAGGCGTGAGGCCGAGCTCAGGAACCAAGAACAAGTTGCCCAGAGATGGAATGTAGCCGGGACAAAATGAGGGTCAGTGACACTAGGTGGAGTATTTAAAAATATTTTCTTTTTCTTGAGGCAGGTTTCTCAGAATTAGAATAGCAAACAGTAATAGTAACAAAAACTTAGCATTTGCTTTGAGTACTTAATATTGCCAGACGCTGTGAAAAAATGTAGATTCTATTAGCCCTGTTTCACAGGTGTGGGAACAGAGGCACAGATACTAGTTAACTTGCCAAGTTACCTTGACTGGTAGGTAGAACCAGGTCTGTCTGACTGCTGGGTCGACAGTCACTCTTTCCAAGAATTAGCCCATCCAAGAATCAGGACCATAGAGCTGAGGGAGTCTGTGACCAATTCTAGTCCAACTCTCTTTTTACAGAGGAGGAAAAGTGGAGCCTCAGAAAATTTAAGAAACTCACCCCAGGTCACCCAGAGCTGGGCCAAGAAACCAGGCATACTTTTCCCTAAGTGAATGCTGGTCCTATTATGTCGTATTTCTCCTCCAGTTCAGGGAGGTCCTGTAGCAGGGGAGGGGATCATGAATAGGGTCTGCTGAAGGGAGTTTGAGAGAATATTCCTGTTATTGGGCTGTGGGCAGGGCTACATTGTGGCTTTCGCGGGCCCTGGGCATTTCTCCTCCTTGGGCCCCTTCCTCAATAATAAATGACTAAAAGTTATATTTTATGGCTGCATCAGTATAAAGAGGAATACATTAATATTATATATTAAAGTTTTCTTTTGACCTAAATTTTGCTTTTCTTCTCTTTCTGATTTTATTTATTTATTTTTCCTTTATTGATTTTAGAGAGAGGAAGGGAGAGGGAGAGAGAGATAGAAACATCGATGAGAGAGAACATCGATTGGCCGCCTCCTGCATGCCCCCCACTGGGGATCGGGCCCACAACCTGGGCATGTGTCCTGACCGGAATCGAACCGGTGACCTCTTGGTGCATGGGTCGATGCTCAACCACTGAGCCACCCCGGCCAGACTCTCTTTTTTGATTTTAAAAGAAACTAAAACATTTTCATTGCCTCCTGAAAGTATTATGGGCCTAGTCATGGTGCCTGCCATGGCCAACAGATAAGGACCGCAGAGGAGGGGTGCTGGGTGAATGGGTGGGTCCATGCCCAGCTCCCCACCCGTGAGAGGTTCTGTAAAGGGTGGGTGGGAAGTAAGAAGGGCACGAAGGAAGGAAAAATAGTCTCTGTTTGGAAATGAAGGTGGTAGAGAAGTACCCTTGGGCACCCTGGGAAATTGGGGAGTAGGTGTCAGAAATGTCTTGGCTGCTCCGAAACCCTCTGACCGTCTCCAGCAAGGATTTTGGAACCTACTAGATCTGAGCTTGAATCTCAGCTCTGACAATTTAATCCTAGTGTGATCAATTGCTCCTATAATGTCATGGTTCAGAGTGTGGGTTCTGCATCAGATCGCCTGGGTTTAAATGACACCCGCTGTGCTACTTACTAGCTGTGTGACCTGGGGCCAGGTGCTCCTATGACCTTCCTCACCAGTGTTGTTGGGAACCTTTGGAGATGAGCTGAGATGACGCCTGAGTCTGGAGCACAGAACGGAGATGTGGTCGTTGTTCCCCTTCCCCTTGCCCTTTCCTCCATGCTCACACACAGAAACCAAAGAGGAGTCCAGAAGATACTGAGATCTCCCCCGAGTTTAAAGTTCCCCAGAGGAAGACATGCCATTGCTCCCCTTCCTGGATTTTAAATTCTTCTAGAAGTCTTTTGTCTCAAGTAGAGAGGGATTCTGTTTTCTCACTGTTCTTCCCTCTCTGTCTTTCCCTGTATCCTTCATGGATACAAGAGTCTTCAAGATCCCATCCAGCCTGCCACTTCTCTTCTAGATCTTCCCTTCATCCTTCTCTAGGGTGGTTTCAATTGTCACCTGCTAGGTGCTCCCAGTCCTCTGCCCTGCCCCCTTCCTCCCTTCATTCTCATCTTTCTTTCTTTCTCTCTTTCTCTCTTTCTCTCTCTCTCTCTCTCTCTCTCTCTCTCTCTCTCTCTCTCTTTCTTTCTTTTCCTCACCCAAGGATATTTTCCCATTGATTTTTAGATAGAGATAGAGTGAAACGGAAGGAGGGAGGAGGGAGAGAGACACATCAATTGGTTGCCTCCCGCACGACCCTGACTGGGGCCAGGGATTGAACCTGCAACTCAGGTATGTGCCTGTGACCAGGAATCATACCCGTGACGCTCTAACCACTGAGCCAAACTGGCCAGGGCCATTCGCATATTTCCACCACCATTAAACATTTATTGGGCGTCCAAGTACTGAATAATGCTCAGGGGAGGACTCAGAGGTGCGAGAGGCTCAGAGTAGGTACAGGCTGGCTGATCAGAGCGGCCTCCATCCAACCATCAGCAAGCCCAGCTGTGGCCGGCGAGTCACAAGCCGACAGGACACAAGCGAGGGCTCTGGAGGGCAGGATCCCTGAGGAGGTGAGAATTGAGCTGTACACCTTTTTCTTTTATCCTCACCTGAGGACACTTTTTCACTTTTGTTCAGATAGAGTGGGAGGGAAAGAGAGAGAGAGAGAGAGACAGAAACATTGATATGAAAGGGACACATCGAGTGGCTGCCTCCTGCATGACCCCAACCAGGGCTGGGGACGAATTGCAACCGAGGTACGTGCCCTTGACTGGAATCGAACCCGTGACTCATTGGTCTGCTGGTCAACGCTCTAACTGCTGAGCCAAACCAGCCAGGGCTGTACACCTTTCTTAAACCAAAGAAGTCCCCACTTAGAACTCAGCACCTTCACTCTCCAAGACCCCTGGGCCTCTGCCTTGACTGACTTTCCTCCCTCCCAGCTTTGCTCATCTCCCTGGCTGATTCTTCCTCCATCAAGGTTCTCTCCGTCTTTTCTCATTATCTGCCCTGGGACGCTGGAGGAGGAGGACCTAGAGGGTTAGGTCTCTACTGCAGTGCCCCTGGGAATAAAGAGATCCACTCCAACCCTCCATTCCCACATGCTCCTGCAGTGTCCCCTGCCCCAAAGACGAGGCTCACTTGATTTTGGGGCACCTGACCAGGGGCCGAGAGAATGATGTGAGCTTCGGTAGTAGGCACAGGCAGTGAGCTGGGTCTCCTGAGTCTCCTCCCCCACACACCCTCCCCACACCTTTTAGGACCCTGCCAACCCCTTCCTGGGAGATTCATCCGGAAGCTGGGAGCTTCTAGAAATTAGTTTTCCTTCTGGAAGTTGCTCAGTCTAGGCAGGGGATTGGGGTGGGGCGGGGGGAGCACGATGTTTATTGTCCTTCCAGAGAAGAAAAGATTCTTGACAGCCCCTTATCTCTTCAGAATCCCACATAACCTTGTCTCCATGTCCATATGAAGTCACAAGTCTCATACCCCTTCCACTGCCCACTCTGACATCTGGTATGTATGAGTGTGTCTGGTGGCCCACCCATGGGCTGAGCTGTCTGTCTCCAGCACTAGGAAAGGAGGTGGGGGCCTGGTGGGTGGGGCAAGGAAGGGAGACATGAGGTCCTCCCCTTCAAGGAAGGCCCTGGTCCCCATCAGTGAAGGATATGACCCAGCAGTGGATGGGATGAGGAGCTTCTCAGCCTGATCCCTGTGTCCCCTATTCCCGCCCCTCACCTGTCTCCGTAGCTGAAAAAAATTGGAGGCGGGGGCTTTGGTGAGATCTATGAGGCCATGGACCTGCTGACCAGGGAGAACGTGGCCCTCAAGGTGGAGTCAGCCCAGCAGCCCAAGCAGGTCCTCAAGATGGAGGTGGCAGTGCTCAAAAAGCTGCAAGGTGCTGGCCTAGGGCAGGAGGGTGGGAGGGAAGAGGTGATGCAGCCAGGGGCTGGGAGAGGCGATGGGGTAAGAAGCTGGGGGGAGGTGTAGGGTGGTGGAGGGAAGGAGCCAACAGGGAGGTGATGGACGAGGTGAGATGGGACTAGAGTCTAAGAGTGATGATGGGGGCAGGGAGGTGGTAGACAAAATGACGGTGGGGCCAGGGCTGGGAGACCAGGAGTCCAGAGAGCACCGGGAGCCACCTTGGGGTTGGAAGTGAGGAGAAGGAGAGGAGGTGGGAGATGCCTGTCTGTGCCCCTCAGGGAAAGACCATGTGTGCCGGTTCATCGGCTGTGGCCGAAATGAGAAGTTCAACTACGTGGTGATGCAGCTCCAGGTGAGCCCCGCGGCCCGTCCTCCCTCAGTCCCACGCAAGAACTGGGGCTACAACTCCTGCAGTGGGGGAGGGAGACTGCGACCTGGAGCAGTGGGGAGTGGGCACAAGCCTTTGGGGGCGAGGCGGGCGGTGTCACAGTGGTGGTGAGTGGGCTGGCTGCTGAGCAGGGTCCCCCCTCCTGCCCCAGGGCCGGAACCTGGCTGACCTGCGCCGCAGCCAGCCGCGAGGCACCTTCACGCTGAGCACCACGCTGCGGCTGGGCAAGCAGATCCTGGAGTCCATCGAGGCCATCCACTCCGTGGGGTTCCTGCACCGCGACATCAAGCCGGTGAGGGCCCCTCTCCACAGCTCACCTCATACCTCTTCTCCCTCTCTGGGCCCCTGGTCTCTTCTCCAGAACAGTTTCTTCTCCATCCCAAGCCCCATCTCCGCCTCTCACCTGCCTCGCAGGAGCACACGCCCTTGTCTCCCCTTGAGCCATGGCCGCTACCTCTCCTGTACTTCTGGCCTCTTCCTTTCCCTCACCCTGACCTGCATAGGCCTTGGACCTAGAAGGGTGAAGGGGTTGGGGAAGGACGGGGCCAGTGAGGGAAGGGGACCCGGGCCTGGGGCTTCGTAAAGAATTCCAAGCAGCTAATTTTGTGACATCTTCGACCTTGATGCTGGAAAAAAAATGCCAATCTTTTTTTTTTTTTTTTTCATTTTTTGTTCAGATAGAGAGGGAGGGAGAGAGAGGAAGAGAGAGAGAGAGAGAGAGAAACATCGATGTGGAAGTGACACATCGAGTGGCTGCCACCCACACGACCAACCAGGGCCGGGGACAAACTGCAACCGAAGTACATGCCCTTAGCGGGAACCGAACCCGGGTCTCTCTGGACCGCAGGCCGATGCTCTAACCGCTGAGCCAAACCGGCCAGGGCAAAAAAAATGCCAGTCTTAAGGGGTGAAAACCAGGGTCCAGAAAAGTTGGTTGAATGGTCCAAGGTCACACAGCAAGAACAATGCAGGTGTCCTGCTGCCTTAGACCAAACCCCACTGCCCTGCTGGGGAGCGCCAAGGATGTAGGGCCAGACAGACCTTGTTTCAGCTGTGGGCTGGGTCATCAGTGGCTGTGTGACCTTGGAGAAGCCCCCTAAACTCATTGACCTTCAGTTTCCTCATCTCTAAAACGAGAAGAGTCCCACCTGCCCCTCAGATGAGATGCTATGGCCACCGCGCATGCTGGTGTTTCACATGAGAGTTTGTGGGCTGGGGTCCCTCACCCTGTTTCTTGGCGGCCCCGGAGGTGAGCCAGGCGGGGTTGGAGCCCACGGCTCACACCGCTGCCTTCCTGCAGTCCAACTTTGCCATGGGCAGGCTGCCGTCCACCTACAGGAAGTGCTACATGCTGGACTTCGGGCTGGCCCGGCAGTACACCAACACCACGGGGGACGTGCGGCCCGTGAGTACCGCCGCGCCGGGTCCTGGCCTCCCGGGGCCCTTCACCCCGTTTCCCTGCGGCTGCCTGAACCGGCCCGGCTCGTGCTCGGTATCTGCAGCACCCAGCTCTGCCCACACTCGGCCGTCCCCTCTGTCCCTCAGCCTGGGCTCTTGATGGCTGCCCCAGCCACGCTCTGTGCTCTGTCTGCCCACTCCGGTCAAGGACGACACGGGCAGGAGGCAGGTGCAGGACGGGCTGGGGTGTCAGGTTAGCTCCTGACCAGGCCGGTGTGGCGGGGGCGGGGGCCTTGGGAAGCAGTCAGGGTTAAAGTGGGCAGAGGTGGGCTTGGCAAGCGGGGTTGGGCTGGGCCACGGCCAGGGGCACCAGGCGAGGCTCCCGGTGGTGTTCTCTCCTCCGCAGCCTCGGAACGTGGCCGGGTTTCGAGGGACGGTTCGGTATGCCTCGGTCAATGCTCACAAGAACCGGGTGAGTGGCGGAGCCAGGGCTGAGGGGCGCCAGGGCAGCAAAGGCACAGGTCCGGGGCGGAGGGTGCTGCCGAGGAGAGGGTAGGGTGGGCAGTCTGGGGCTGGAAGCTGCCACTCCAGAGACCCCACTTGGAAGAAGCCTCTCCCTTGACTTCCCTTTCTTCCTTGTTTGCGGGAGTCCTCTCCTCTCTGCTCCCGACACAGATCTCTGTGGGGTGAAAAGCACCCACAGAAGTTCTGACTGGGATTTTATGTGTGCCGGCCAGTTGGGGAGGGGGCCGTGGCTCCAGGGAGACCCCAGTTCTGCCCACAGAAGCCTGGGTGTCAGGCCTCCTTGACTGACATGCCTCAGTGAAGGGTCAGCCCGCTGCTCCCGGGGAAGGACCTGAGAGCTGTGGGTGACCCCGACCCCCCACCCCTAGGAGATGGGCCGCCATGACGACCTGTGGTCCCTCTTCTACATGTTGGTGGAGTTCGCAGTGGGGCAGCTGCCCTGGAGGAAGATCAAGGACAAGGTGAGTCCTTGCAGCTGGATCTGCGGGTGGTGTGGGTGGGCGCGGGGCTCCATGTCCCCGTGTCTCTCGCCTGCAGGAGCAGGTAGGGATGATCAAGGAGAAGTACGAGCACCGGATGCTGCTGAAGCACATGCCCTCTGAGTTCCACCTTTTCCTGGACCACATCGCCAGCCTCGACTACTTCACCAAGCCTGATTACCAGGTGGGAGCCCGCCACCCGCCTGCACCCCCGGACACCTCTCTGTGGGCGACCGTCGCCAGCAGCACCCTCCTGCCGAGGCCCCGCACCCCTGCTGGCTTGGCCCTGACCGTCTCCCCCGTCCTCCAACCGCACGAAACTGTTTTGCACTCTTACAAACAGTAGGCATAGCTAAGATTTATCAAGGGCTTACCCCGTGTTCAGTGCTTTTCGTGCATTAATTCATTTAAGCTTCAAAACAAGCCTTGGGTGATCATTGTGTGTTCCTTACGTTATTATTTTAGAATTTAACAATTAATTAAGCCAAATGCTTTCAAGTACTTTACACCAAAACTCTGCAGGAGTCCAAATGGGATGACTGTCCTCATGTCACAGACGAGGAAGCTGAGGACTGATAGCCTGGCTAGGAGCAGACGCCCCTGTGGGACCCACTGACCTTGAACAGAGAGCAGGGACCACGTCAGCAGCGTTCTGCCCAGGATCCACTGAGTGCCCCCGCGGGGCACAGTGTCAGGCACACAGTGGGCACTCAGTGAAGCGGTTCCCGCCAGCAGAGGACCTGCCCTGCCTTCTGGAGAGAGCGGAGTCAGAGTGGAAGGGTCTGGGGGCTTCAGAGGGTCTACAGCCGAGCACAGAGCCCTGGTTGCTGGCAGCGATGCCTCACTTGGGCAGTAGGAGGCCATACCAGCGCCCCACCATTCTTAGCTCAGCCTCGTGGGGCCCCGCAGACCAAGCAGCTGAGAGTGCACCCTGTGCCGGGCCTGTGCTGGCTGCTGGAGGTGTAGGGTTGGAAGGCAGGCGTGTGAACAGTTCAAGCCGAGGCACTGTGCCCGGCCGAGGCAGCTGTGTGGTGGGGGAATCAGCGAAGGCTTCAGAGAGGAGAGGACGAGGGGTGGGAAAGGCATCGGGCAGAGGAAGCTGCCTGTGCACACCCGTGCCCCCAGGTGGTAGGTTTGGGAAACTAACAGTGGTTTGGGGTGCTGTTGCTTCTGCTGAGATCGTGCAAATAGCCAAGGAGTCTGGAGACGGTAATCAGGCGACAGATCTCAGGGGCTGGTGTCCAGCCAGTGGGGCTTAAACCAAGATGATAATTTGCATGCTGATTTGCATATTGTGTGCATGTTTTCATTTAAAATCAATGTGCCCTTCTCCTTCCAACGCCTCCTCTTGGCCCACCCTGCCCTGGAAGGCCCCTCTCTTCTCCTGCAATCCCAGCAACTTTCCCCTCCTCCTGGCTAGCCCCAGGGTCACCTCTCTGTCCTCCCACCACCCCCACCCCCTGCAGTTGATCATGTCGGTGTTTGAGAACAGCATGAAGGAGCGGGGCATTGCAGAGAACGAGGCCTTTGACTGGGAGAAGGCCGGCACGGACGCCCTCCTGTCCACGAGCACCTCTACCCCGCCCCAGCAGAACACCCGGCAGACGGCAGCCATGTTTGGGTGAGTCTCAGGAGGGGCGGTGGCTGCGTGGGGGACCATCGCACCTCTGTCTGGAGCTGTCACCAGGAGAGAAGCCAGCTCTCTCTCCCTCTTCCTACCTGGACACACCTGGCCGCCGCTCCTATTCTTGGTGCTCAACAGTGGGAAGTCCTGCCACATCTGCACCCTCTGTCCGGGCACGGAGTGGGGTCCTCGTTTGGAGCTGTTGACCTTAGTGGGGATCCAGAAGCCCCGCGTGAAATTGCCTGAGCCCCACAGTTTATTCTCCTTGCTCACCTGCCTTGAGCCACTGGACCCTGCGGGGGCGCAGAGGAAAGACGGCAGCCTCTGCCCGGAAGGTGCTCCCAGCTGAGTCGAGGGTATTGGTGACTGAGGGGTCAGCAGTTTCAGAGCCAGGGGACACGTGCAGAGACAAAGGTGGCCAGTGAGAGGAGGGACTCCCCGCCCAACCCCAGCAGTGAGCCAGGGAGAGACGTGAGCAGGGGCTCCAGGGACACATTTGGGCAGGAGACGCAGCAGGACTTGTCAGCACATCACGGTGCCCAGTTCTGTAAAGACCGTGCTCAAGGAACTTCAAAGGGATTCTTCCCTTTAGACCCATTCCTGGTTGAAAGGAAACCAACCGGTGAACCACAGCGGAAATCCGGCAGGGCCTGGGAAGCAGCGGGGTCTCTTGGAGCTGGGTGGTGTTGTGCCCTGCGTTTTCTTACAACCCTCTGCCAACCTGAGCATGGCCTGGTTTCGTGAGCCAGGAGGTTTTGTGAGCCAGGGTGGTGACGGGCTGAGGGACACCTCCACCCCTGCTGGGGCCTCACTGATGCCCATGCCCACCTGTGGCAGTGATCTCCAGGGCCTGTGCTGGTAAGAGAGGGCATCCACGCCAGCCTTGCCCATCGCCCCCTCCTGGCCTCTCCAGGGTGGTCAACGTGACGCCGGTTCCTGGAGACCTGCTCCGGGAGAACACGGAGGACGTGCTGCAGGGCGAGCACCTGAGCGACCAGGAGAACGCACCCCCAATCCTGCCTGGGCGGCCCCCTGAGGGGCTGGGCCCCGGCCCCCACCTTGCCCCCCATCCCGGGGGGCCTGAGGCTGAAGTCTGGGAAGAGACAGATGTCAACCGGAACAAACTCCGGATCAACATTGGCAAAGTAACTGCACCCGGGGAGAAGGACGTGGGTGGCCTTCCCGACCCGTGGGCCCTCCCGGTCCTCCCGAGCACCCTCTCCCCAGCTGCAAGCCTGCCTGCCCTGCCTCCATGGCCTCGCCCCATGTCAGGATCACCGGCGTCCCTGTGCTCCACCTCCTTCTGTCTCCTTGAGAAAACCACTTGCCCACAGCCCCCTGTGAGCCCCAGCTCACGGAACTCCCCTCTCTTGCAGACCCCTTGCGTGGTGGAAGAGGAGCAGAATCGAGCCGTGGGGGTCCCCAGCTCTCCAGTGCGTGCCCCCCCAGACTCACCAACAACCCCCGTCCGTTCTCTGCACTACCGGAGGGTCAACAGCCCCGAGTCGGAGAGGCTCTCCACTGCGGACGGGCGGGTGGAGCTACATGAGAGGAGGTGGGTCTGGGCCAGGAAAAGGCGAGGGCCCCCCATTCCCTCTGCCCTCACACGGCTGGTTTCGAGGGAAGGTCAGATTCAGGGCAGAGGTGGGGGGACTCTGGGAGTTTTGAGAGGCTTGTACTTGGGTCTCATCCAGACTTGGAAAGAGTCAGTGACGGGGCCTAGAGAGGGGATAGGGATGCAGAGGTCCCACCTCATGCCATGAAAGGGTGTGGAGGGGGACAGGCTGCAGGAGAGTGGGCTGGGTCCCCAGGCCCAGTAAGAGGTGAGGGGCGAGTTATAGGTGGGTGTCCTTCCAGAACCTCTTTCTCTAGAGATTAATTGCATGTGCCTCAGAGAGCTGACCAGGTTCCCTTCAGCTTTGGGGCAGGGGTCTGAGAGAGGGGTTTGAGGAGTGGTCAGCTTAAGGAGGGGATAGACCAAGTTTTGGGGGTCAGGGCTCAGGGATCTGAATGTCGGGACAGGACCTGGTTGGTGGGAGCGAGTGTTGGAGAGTTTAGAGCTAAGATGAGCCTTGGCGGCTGATGGCCAACAGGGACCAGGATCAGGTCTGATGGGCAGGACAACCTCAGGCAGAAGACAGATGTCCCTACCCTCCCTTGGCTTTGGGTCGAGCCTCACCCCACAGCAGGGCTGAGGCCTTCTCTGTACGAGGAAGGGGGCCTCTTCCCCAGGCCCAGCTCTGGGGATGGCTCTTCATGCCCACCTCAGCCATGCCCCTCCTCTGCATTCTGCCCCAGGCTGCGCTCCACCTCTGGGATGGGGCACAGTCCTCATCTGGGGTGTGGAGACTCCCGAGACAGGGGAGAGCTATTCCAGTCCCTGTGCTGACCCCAGGACAGAGGGCTGATGCAGACCCTGTGTTCAGGGAGCCGACAGCTCTCACAGTCGCGCTCACACGGGTTGGCCTACATTTCCACCATGTGGCCTGGAGAGTTCTGGAACAGAGAGGATGAGGGAGGGCAGTTAGGAAGGGATATGAGCGGAGAAGAGAGGTGGGAAATGCCCCGAACAAAGACAGTCCTGAAGAGCACATGGGTGTGGCTCAGAGGGAGCCCTGGTTTCCGAGGGTGGGTAAAGGAGAGAGCGAGGAGATTTTCCTGGGAGGGAGTCTGGAGGATCTCACTGGCAGGGCAGAGGGTTTGGGTGGCTCTGGGGCCCCGGGGATGGGAGAAAGTATGAAGCAGATGGGATGCAGATTTCGCCCCTCCCTGCCTTGCTGCCCTCCTCATCCCTGCCCTCCGGCCCCTCTCTTCTTTGGTGCCCTCTTTCTCCTTTATGGCCATCAAACCGGTGCTCTCAGGAAAGGAAGTGAGATCAGCCCCTTACATGGGAGCATGAATGTCAGACCCTGGGTGGCCTCCCTCAGGGGTGTTTTTATTTTAAGCCTTTATTAACAAATCAATAAAAAGATTGTGTAGAGTCAGAGTTGGCAGGTCCTAAGTAGACAGGGGTGGCAGCATGTTGAGAAAGCCCCACAAGTCACTTCGGATCAGCACCCCGCCCTCACACAGGCCCGATGCTGGGGCAGGACAGTCAGCTCCACAGGCCCGATGCTGGGGCAGGACAGTCAGCCCCTGCCCGCAGGCTGAGTGTGAGAATGAGCCGCCCCGGAGCTCAGCTGTCATGGTGCTCAGTGGGCACTCCCCAGGCAATGGGAGAGGACAGTTCTTCCTTTTGCAGTGGCCTGTCCTCCCCACACTGTCACACAACCAGAAACACCCTCATGCTGGGGCCCGTACACTCCTGGTTGACAACCTCTGGAAGTAATATGAGACCCACAGCACCGTTTAAGATAACAACAGAAGAGATGTCCCCAGGCAGGATCTGTGCCCCAGACGGGAACAGTCAGATGGGCCCCAGTCCCTGCTGGCAGAGCTCACAGTCCCTTGGGAGGCAGATTCATAGGGAGCCCCGAGGGGGCAAAGTAACCCCTATGGAGGATGGAAAGGCTCCCGACAGGAGGTGACAGCTGAGCTGGGACGGACAGCCAAGGGTAGAAGGACAGGCCTTGTGGAGGGAATGGCGTGTGCAAAGGCCCAGAGGTGTGAGCACGTGGGCAATTTGGGGAAAGTGTGTGCCTCTGAGATGGGTCTGGGTAGGGAAATGGGGAAAGGGGGCCTTAGTCTGGCAGCCAAGGACCTTAAGTGCCAAACTAAGGAATGTGGACTTTGTCCTGGGGTCTGGGAGCCACTGGAGTTTGTTGGAGGCGGTGAAACCAGCCAGGCAGGGCTGGAGGGTGGTAGGAGAAGAGGCTTAGAAGAACCATCTGCAGCCCGGCCAGTGAGGCTCAGTGGTTGAGCATCAACCCTGCACCAAGAGGTCGCCAGTTTGATGCCCGGTCAGGGCACATGCCCAGGTTGTGGGCCCGATCCCCAGTGGGGGGCATGCAGGAGGCGGCCAATCGATGTTCTCTCTCATCGATGTCTTTATCTTTACCCCTCTCCCTTCCTCTCTCTAACATCAATAAAAAAATTTTTTAAAAAGAAAAGAAAAACCATCTGCAAACTGGAGGGCCAGGTGGGTGCTTGCCCTGCACGCAGCAGGAGGGAGTGCCTGCTGGGTGTGAGCACTGACAGGCACACAGAAAGCTGGCTTTAGGAAGATTGCATTTCCCGGGGGTGGTCTGGAGGAGAGCATTCCTGAGCACTGCAACCAGATTTTATTTCCTGTATGTTCATATTCTCGGAATACAGTAAGCATTCAAAAACATGTTGAATGAATGTATGAATGAGATCTTTACAAGGAGTGAGGGTGGAGGGTGACAGCCCAGGAGGTGACTGGGCCTCTCCCAGGGTGGGAGAGATGACATGGTCAGGAAGGTCCGGGTGTCACGGTCCACCCTGCCACCTACGTGGGGTCCTTGGGAGTCCAGAGAATCCTGGGACTGAGCCCCACCTGGGTGGCTTTACAGGTCACGGATGGATCTGCCCGGCTCACCGTCACGGCAGGCCTGCTCCTCGCAGCCGGCCCAGATGCTGTCCGTGGACACGGGCCAGGCCGACCGGCAGGCCAGCGGCCGCATGGATGTGTCAGCCTCTGTGGAGCAGGAGGCCCTGAGCAACGCCTTCCGCTCGGTGCCGCTGGCCGAGGAGGAGGACTTCGACAGCAAGGAGTGGGTCATCATTGACAAGGAGACGGAGCTCAAGGACTTCCCCCCGGGGGCCGAGCCCAGCACATCGGGCACCACGGACGAGGAGCCGGAGGAGCTGCGGCCTCTGCCCGAGGAGGGCGAGGAGCGGCGGCGGCCAGGGCCAGAGCCCACCATTCGGCCCCGGGGACGCAGCATGCAGACACTGGCAGAGGAGGACCTGCGACAGACACCATCCCAGTTCCCGCCACCCCAGCTGAGCCAGGCTGATGGCCGGTCAGAGACATCGCAGCCCCCCACGCCTGGCAGCCCTTCCCACTCACCCCTGCATTCGGGACCCCGCCCTCGACGGAGAGAGTCGGATCCCACTGGCCCTCAGAGACAGGTAAGGTTGGGTTTGCACCCCACACCCACCCCGGATGCCCACAGGCTTGGCGTGGGAGCCTGGAGTGCTCCCCAGGTGCTCCATGGGGGCCACTGACAGCAGCCAACAGTTGCATGCTGTGACGAAGGCAGACGGGTTAAAGGGTCTGAAATTATGCTTGGGGGCAGGCAAGGCTTCCCAGAGGAAGTACCTCCAAGTTCTGAGTTGAGTCTTACATTATGGGCAGTGTCACCCAGGTGACAAAGCAAGAGAAAGGCCTCCCAGGCAAAGGGGACAGCATGTGCAAAGGCCCAGAGGCGGCAATCAGAAAACACGGCGCTGACTGCATGTTGCAGCAGACGAATCTGCGAAGTAGGTGCTGGGGCCCTGTGCTGGAGGGCCTTGGGGCTAAGCTAAGGGGCTGGGGCTCGATCTGAAAGCTTGGTAAGCCACCACAGTCCTTCAAACAGGGGTGTGACATGATTACACTGTACTTTTGAGTAATTTCTCTGGCTGCTGTGTGGAAACTGGATTGGAAGGGCACAGAACTCTAAGCAGAAAGGCCCCACGGCAGGCACCAGCAGGGGAATGCCTTGGTGGTTGGACCCGGGTATGGGCTCTGGATGTGGGGCAAGGTGGACAGGGCCGAGAGGTGCTGGGAAAGTGACAGACTGGAGGGGGTCTCGGCTGATGCCCAGCATTTTGGCTGGACGGCGGTGCCATCCCTGAATGGTTTGAAGGGATCACGGACTCCGATTTGGACACAGTGACCTCATGGCACTGTGAAACGTCCATGTGGAGGCCTCAGAGCTCAGGAGACAGTTCAGCTGGAAATATGGATTTGGGAGTCATGGGAGCTGCAGCAGTGGGTGATGTCGCCCAAGACAATTGTGTGGGGTAGGGAAAGCCAAGGGTGAGGGCAGAGCCAGGAAACACTCACTTCTGGGCGGGGGGGTGGGGGGGTGCCGCTGAGAGGAAAGGAGCTTTTGCGAAAGACTGAGAAAGAGGGGCCAAAGCTGGGAGGAGTCCTGGAAACCAGGGAAGGGGTGGCTGAAGGGGGTGAGGGCAGCAGGGAGGGCAGGGGGTTTTCTGAGGTGGGGCAGGCTCCATGTGGGCGGTGAACCCCAAGAACCAGGATGAACAGATGGTGAGGGGAGAGACGGAGCCAGGGCAAAAGGGACCCTAGATTAGGCACAGGGATGGGCATGTTGGGGGCCCTGGGAGGACCCGATCAGGCTGCAGTGGCACCTTCTCTTATGGGAGGACTGAGGGACAAGCTGGAAGGACAGGGGTGAGTGGTGCCAGATGGTGCCAGACGCGAATGCCGGGCTGGGGATGCGCAGCACGTCCCACGGTGTTTTGGTTGCTTTCTTCTGGCGAGGACGGGTGTCAGAACAGGCAGAAGGCCGCTGGCCCGGCCCGACTTCTCCGCGTAGGGAAAAGGCTGATCTCTGGTCCAGGAAGTGGCGCCAACTCTGACCCTGGGTGCTGAGTGGGGCCGTGTTCTCTCAGAGGGCTGGGAGAGCCCAGGAGGCGGCGCCGGAGGGCTCAGGGGCTGTGCCGCGTTTCACTTGCCTGGGCCCATTGGAGACATGCACACGGGGGCGCCAGGAGGTGTGAGGTGCAGGGCCAGGGCCAGTCCTGCTGCGCACTCAGATTGGGAGGTCTGACCAGGGAGCAAGTAGGTCCCTGGGGAAGGCAGCTCCGCAGGGCTGTGTGCAGGCCCCGTCCCCGTGGCTAGACGAGAGGACCTCCGAGCTGAGATCCTGCGCAGTATGCCTTGCCCTGGACTCTGGAAAACTGGGGGCTCAGAAAGGTGGTAGCATGAGCCTGCACCCAGAGGGGTCCTAGCCAGCACTGAGGCTCGCCCGGGGTTAGCATGACTGCTGCTGGCCTGAACATGTTCCCCCAGGACCAGCATGGGGCGGCAGCAGGAGCAAGATCTGTTTGGGGCTCCCCCACTGCTCTCTCATTCATTCACTTATTCACTCATTCATTTCTTAATTCCATACCTACTGAGCATCTACGTTATGCCGGGTACCCAAGGCACCAGAGGTCATATGCACAGTAGGTTGTGCCCACAGGAAGCACAGTCTAGTAAGGAGCCAGACAGTGGTGGTGTGGGGCAGAGAGAAGACCCAGAATTAGAGTCAGGAGGCCTGGATTTCGGCCCTGGGCTCTGCCAGGCCCTTCCTGGTGACTGTGTGCCAGTTGGGCCCCAGTGAGGGAGCTGAGCTGTCTGGAAGGGTTTTCTCACCTTCAGATTCCCACCATGTCCTGGGAACCAGCCTCACATTGGGGTACTCTGGCCAAGGAGGTGAGGAGAGAGATTTGGGGGAGCAGGCACAGGCCTGTTGGACAGTCAGCCTTGGGCTCAGTTTCCACTTGTGACATGGGTGGGCGCTGCTCTCCCAGTGAGCGATGGCTTGTGTGTCTGGAGCGGGTGTCGGGCGGCTGCAGGCCTTGGCTTCCGCAGGCCTTGGCTTCCTACAGAAGGGAGGTTGGTTGGCATCCTACGAGTGCGTGTGTGCATTTCTGTGTCAGCTGAGCTCAGGAGTGCCATGATGTATGGGTGTGTCCTCATGTGTGCACATGCGTGTGGGGACACAGCAGCGCATCTGTGTGAAGTCGGTGGTGGGTCTGTGAGTGTGTAGAGACCCACAGAAGCCCGGAACGTCAGAGCTAGAAGGAGACTAACAGTCATAGTAATGATTCTAGTGACAACAGTAGTAACTGTCACTGCTCTCAGCACTTTCATATTGCATGTGTGTCCCCACAATACTGTGAACGGGCAGCCCCCATTTAAAAGGTCAGGAAACGGAGGCTCAGAGGAGCGAAGTCCAGCCCAGGGTCACCAGCTGGTACGTGGTAGAGCCGGGATTTGAATCCAGGCAGTTGACTCCAGGGTCGTGCTCTGGGCCACTCAGTCTGAGGCCTGTGTGTTTAGGAGAGGAGCAAACACAGGCCTGAGCGAGCAGGTGGCTTGCGTGGGGTCAGAGAGAGGCAGACTGGGGTGTGTGTGTGTGTGTACGTGTGTGTGTTTTGCATGCACGCTCTGGCTGGGCATGTCAGTGTGCATGGTGGCCTCTGCGTGTGTCTGTATGTGAGCACGAGTGTGTGACATTTTTAGCCGAGTATTTCAGTTCAGCAGGGTGGAACAAAGACCTTCCTTGGTCAAGGGGATAGAAAGAGGGGAAAATGGACTGGCATATTTTTTCCTTTTTTTGGTCTGGAGAGAGTCCTGAACTTGTCTGTGTGGGGGCTCCCAAACCCAGCTGCACGTTGGAATCACAGCTAGTGGAAGCCCCCCCCCCCCACTAGATTAAATGGCTCAGGGCAGGCAGGAAGTCTCCGCAGGGGCTCCCCACCCTGCCACCTCTCTGCAAGGAATCCCTCCTAGACCTAGCTCTGTCTGCTCAGAGTCTGATGTATGAACTTCCTCATAACCGCAGTCCTTAGAGACAGAAGCACCTATAACTTTGTCACCTACCCCTGTGAGGAGCAGGGACGAGGAGAATGTGGAACCAGGCACAAGGTTAGAACCAGGCACACCAATAGTTTTTTGTTGTACATGCCATGATACTTCAAATGCTTTTCTGTACACATTCCTGGTGTTCTCTGGGAACTCAAGGTGCGAACTGGAAGTGGCCGGGAAAGCCAGGGCAGAGGGCAGAGTGTCAGCAGCGTGCGATTTGGGGGCAGCTGCTTGCCAGGTCTTCTCTGGCGGGTAACACAGCGGGTCAGCATTCCCGGAGCACACGGGCGGGCGTTTGCTGGCAGCCACGAGGGCA
Organism: Tadarida brasiliensis; assembly: GCA_030848825.1. Taxonomy (NCBI): domain Eukaryota; kingdom Metazoa; phylum Chordata; class Mammalia; order Chiroptera; family Molossidae; genus Tadarida; species Tadarida brasiliensis. The sequence goes on from CM061262.1 coordinate 16,390,307, forward strand.
CTTCCCTGCCAAGTGCCAGGCCGTGCACTAGGGACTGGGGGACAAAGATAAATAAGGCTTCCAGTCCTGCTGTTTCGGAGCTCGAAGTCAAGGGGGTGGGGTGGGATGCAGAGTGTAGACATGGAGGTTCATGACCAGCCTTAGGAGACAGAACAGAGACCTCTTCGTTGCCAGGAGCAGGGAGACAGCCTGGGAAGCTGGAGTGGTCTCACAGAGGTGAGACTTCAGCTGGGTGTTGAAGGCAATCACAGGTGGCACCTGGCCATAAGGGGCAGGAGCATGCTGGGAGTAAATCCCCCTGGCAGCTGACCAAACTCTGCTGGGCTGTTAAACTCGAGCCGCCCCATGTGCGTGAGAGGGGCTGTGGGCAACTGTGGGTGCCTCTTCCCTCGGTGACTTGGGGTGAGCCTTAGACCCCCACCCTCAGTGCTAACAGGACCAGCTCAGAAAGATCCTGGTCTCGGCCAAAAGGCAGCTGGTAGGAAAAACAGGGTGAGGGCAGAAACAGTCCTATGAGTATTCTCTCTCCACCCCTCTCTGCTGAAGGCCCCATGTGGGGTCCCTGTGCCCCCATTTGACGTTTGCAAAGGGACACCGGAGCTGAGTGTCCTAGGCCCCCTCCCCCTTCAGCCCTCTAGCAGCTGGCCCAGCCAGTCCTCACTGCCCCAACCCAAAGCTACTTAAACTGGCCTCAATCTCAGGAAGAGGTAGGGGTCAGGACGGGAAAAGTCTGTTGACATCCAAACCATTTCCATCCCCACGTGCCTGAAACACTCAGTCCCGTTTCCCCTTTTCTCTCTCAGAGCACAAAAACACAAGGGCACAAGTTAGGATTCTTCCTGATGGCAGTGAGGTGCCCAAGCCCCTGCCAGGGCTGCCTGTGGCTCAGCCTTGGAGAGGACAGGGGAAAAGCCACTTTGGAGAAATGATTTCTGTTTGCCCCACCTCCTGCCAGCCTCTGTCCCTTTCCTCATTCTCAGGAGTGATTTGCAGGACAATAAAGCAGCTCACACGACGCAGCTTTGGCTCCCTGGCAGGGGCTGTTCTAAGTGCGCTGCATATTGTAACATCCAACCCTCCTAAGAACCCTGCGAGGCAGGAGCCACTGTTACTCCATTTCACAGATGGGGAAGCTGAGGCGTGGACAAGTGAAGGAAGTAACTTGCTTGAGGTCGTCCAGGTCGTAAGTGGTGGAGTCGGGATTTAACCACGAGTAGTCAGCTGGTCTCCAGAATCCTATGCTTATGATGGTGTCACTGAACCCCTGACACCCCCTGAGAACATGGGGTCGGGCTGGGGAGACAGGCGAGGGACAGCTGTGGCCACGTGGCAGTGACAGCCGCGGAGCCGAGGGTTCCCCAGCCCAGAGGGACTCCGAGGTAGGCGAGGCTGAGCCAGGAAAGCTTCCCGAAGGAGGTGAGTGACCCAGGTCTCTGTGAGAAGTGCCAGAGAGGAGAGGGATGGGCGTCGGAGGCCAGAGCCCAGGTCCTGAGGCAGGAGGGGGTGGTCTGCACCCCCTCCACCCTGCCCGCCCCTGCCCCGCCCGGGACGCTGGCGCCGCGGGGGCTGTGCGCGGTGGGTGGTCCCCGAGACGGAGCTGTCCAGTCTGTGCCTGACACCTCTCTTCCCTCCACTCTCTTGGTCTCTTTCAGTTGGAGGAGGACAGACTCTCGGGGCACTCCCTCCCGCGGTACAGCCCCCTGCGACGACTGGCGTCCTCCGTGTTCTCCTCCTCCACGCTGGAGACCGAGCATTACCCTCACCCTGGCGGCGGCGGCTCCGGTTCCCTCATTCAGCGCAGCCGCTCGGCGGAGAGCAGCCCCGTGCGGGCGCCCCACCGGCGCCACGCGCCCCTCGCCGCCGGCAACCACAGACTCGTGCCCTCGGTGCTCCGCATCTCGCGGTCCCAGCTGCAGCAGGTGTGGGCCCGCTTCACCCACAAGACCTAGGCTGCCCCCCACTCCTGGAGGGAGCAGGTGGGGGGTGGGGAGCAGACAGAGACCATGGTTCCTTCCCAGGACGCAATAATCACACTCACACACCCCATCCACCCCACCGTGCAATACAGCCCCCCTAACGTTGGCCCAAGGTACTGTAATACCCCGCCCCCACTGTCTCCCCTTGCTCCATGCCAGCCAAATGGTGCAGGAAGGGGTGGTGCTGTCTGTGCAGTTTCAGGGACAGGACAAGGTACTTGGCTGGAGCCACCAGTGAGTTCAGAGTCCAGTGCAAACCGAGAGGTCAGGGAGATGAGGCATGCTGGGTCAGGGTCAGTCTAGCACGGGGCTTATGCTGTTTAATCTGTGATTTCTTGGCAAGGCTGGGCCTAGTGCACCCCGAGGGGGGTGGCGGGACTGGGCCTCACCTGGAGGGGTGTGAGTGCCTGTCTGTCTGTGTGGGGCAAGGTGGTGGCCCTGTGTATGGGACAGAGGCCTGGCCAACCAGTTTTGGGGTTTGGGGGAAGCAGCCCTGTGACCCAGTGGGCCTTTCCCATGCCACTGTCACAGAGGACAGGGTCCCTGCCTCCCATATGTGGGCCCAGGAGGCCTGGAGCTCAGTCCACTGTAGGCTGCCCCTCCCCCAAGGCGTAGTGCAGTCTCAGGATTGGTTGCCTGGCCCAGCTCCTTGGGAGCTGAGGGTGGACGAATGGGGGCCTGAGATCTGCCTTCAGAGAGAGCTGGAGCCTAGGGGCGAGGGACCCAGTCTGGAAGTAGTGACAGAGAGGGCGGTTTTAAGGATGAAGTGGGACCTGTGAGCTCAGGACAAACCCCACTGCTGCCCGGCCACTGCCCTCTCAGAGGGCTGCTCCTTCCTGTGGGTGCTCAGCCTCTCTGGCTGGTCCCGTGGGGCTGTGGGGAAGTCCCAACACAGGGGAGGCAGATCAGATGGGGATCTGGAGATGGTTGGTGGTGGGGGTCGGGATGCCAGGTTGCTTATGCCCTTTCTGCCCATTTCTCAGCCCCTAACTTGTCACTGCAGGGACCCCCAAGGTTCCCTTTCTTCATTCCTGCCCATGTTAGCCAGCAGCTCTGTTCCCTGAGGTATGAGGTCGTGATGAAGAGGAAGGACGATGCCTAGATAGGGAGGGAAGGAGGGGAGGAGGCCTGAAGGGTTGCAGAGCGTTGGCTGCCGTGAGACTGTGCGTGCCTGGACACCGCGTGCGTGTGCTTACACACGTGCGTCTGTGTGTGTGGCAGGGCTGCCGTGGATGGTTGCTTAGGCTGTGTACTGCACAATTCCGTGTGTGGGTGTGTATGAGTGTGCATGTGTGTGTGTTCGGGAGTCGGAGAGATATCTGTGCAGTCCTTGGTAGTTTCCTATGTACCTACTCTCATCCTGGCTCCTCTCTCTACCCACTTCTCCCCTTGACCTCTGCTTCCCTCCCAACTCAATCCCTTCAGCTCCTCAGCTATCTCTGATTGGTGTAGAGGCCTCAGGGACCTTACCCAGCCTTGGGGTGCCATAAGTGGGTGGGCATCTATAAGGGGGTGCCCTCATGGATGGCCACCATTGTGACTGGGCTCAGCCACCTGAGCTGTGCACACACCCCTCACTCCTTTCTCTAACACCCACCCGCCATGTCTGGGCCAGGAGCACCTTCCCCATCCAGGAGTGAACCGTGCCCAGCCCCACCCCAATCCTGGCTGCTCACTTCTAGACCTTCTCTCCGGGCTGTTTTGGGAGGCAGAAGGTTGAGGAGGGATCAGGGTAGAGCCTTCTTGAGAAGGGACAGAAAACACAAAGCACAAAGGTGAGGGGGTGGGACGAACAGTAGCCCCACTCTCGCCTTCTGACACTGCCCCCCTTCCTGTCCTCCCCGCCAGTGGCAGGGGGTGAAATGAAGGGGAGCGTGTCCACCAGCCGCTCCAAAAGTCAGCAGCAGTGGGGGCGGGGCCCCGTCATCTGGGGTGAGATGAAACCAAGCACTCTCTTATCCGGCATTCCCTTCTAGAGGGTTCTACTTCCCAACCCTCAGCACAGCCCCCACTCAGTGCCCAGACCCTGAGGTACTCTACGATCCCAAAGTGCCTTGTGATTTATCGAAGAGGATGGCACTACCTTCAGCCTGTGTTAGCATTAAGTGCATTTTACTGTTTCCAAAGCCTTTGGAGGTGGGGAATCCATTCCAAAGGTGGCTGAATTTACACACACACACACACACACACACACACACACACACCCCAGAACGGATACCTGTGGGAGAGGGTGTATCCTTCAAAGTAAGATCATGATTCAGAACATTTTGTCCCTTGAGGGACACTTTGGCATGTCCTCTATGGTAGGGCAGAGAGTGTCTTGTAAGCCATACATCTCTGAGCCACCTGGAGGTGATCTGGATAGATATTACTGTCCTTCGAGGTGGCTTTGACTTTGGAACTAGCTAAGGCCATTTGAAGCCACATGTGATGGATGAAGTTCCCAGGAGGCTCGGCAGAGCCCCGCCCGGTGCGGAGTTGAGTGGCCGACTCCAGGTCGCAGGCTGGGCAGGGAAGTTGTGGGCCCCGCAGGTGTCAGGCTCCTTTTCCCTGAAGGTGTCCCAAAGAGATAAGTGCTGCCCTGCTTTGGGACAGTGCACAGCCTCAAGGCCAGCTCCGAGAAGAGGCAGCCCTCTGCGTTGTACTTTGAAAATGGTCCTTTCGTACTTTATAGTCACACCCAGCGGACCGGACTGGCTTCCAATGATTTCGTTTTTCTTTTATTTAACAGTCACTGGCACCCAGGGCTCATCGCGTGCCAGGCAGCAGTCTCAGCACTTCACAAAACTAACTCATGTAACCCTCAAAATAGCCTCTGCAGTAGTTCCCAGTATTATCTACATTTACTAGATTAATCAGCATATTTAATTTTCAAAAACATATTTAAAAAAAAAATCTCTGCCAATGCCGAATAACTGAGGTCTTGTTTGATAGGAGTTTTAAAGTATTTCAGTCTGTGTACTGGTCTATTTACTGTCCTTCCTGGTCGGCCCCTCCTCGCCCCATCTAGTAAGAAGGGAGTTGTCTGTGAGCCAGACTCGGATGGTGTCCAGGTGGGGTCACTCCAGAGTACTGGGGTTGGTTGAAATGGCAGAGCCTGTCTCTCCAGAGACCCCAACCTCTCAGTCCCACACCGCCCCAAGCACCGCCTGGCAGCTCTGGGGGTGAGTGGCCGAGTAAGAGTTGCAGTGAGAAAGCAGATGCTCAGAGCCTGAGCTCAGTGTCTGGGTGGGACCCCCGGGCTGGGCTCACAGGGCAGGTACTGAAGTTGCTGAGCGCTGATGGGGGAATTTGAGCTGAGTGTCACCAACTCACGGTTCAAGAGGAGCCATGCAGTGTCAGGGAGTGGGCAGATTCGGGGACCCACCACACCAATCTCTGCTCAGTCGATTGTTGCTGACATCTCCAATTTTTATGTGAAGTCTCCCAATTTTTCATTATTGGCATCTAGTTTAAAAACACACACAACTTTTTAAAGAAACATCACTGTGTGAGCCAAACAAAACCGGTTTACAGACAGAGACCCAAACTCAGTCTGCAACCTCTGTGAGCCTGAGCACTGTCTACCTCCCTCTGTCCGGGTGCAGCTCTTAAAGGGACAGTGCTCTTCCTCAGAGCAGGTGGGCTTCTTAAGAAGAGACAGCTCACAGCCAGTGTGATGTGTGCTGTGTGTGTGTGTTGCGTGTGCTTGAATGTGTGTGTGGGCCAGTAGACTTGTTCGTGGTGAGTGGGGCCCTCCTCACAGGACCAGTATTTTCTCTGTGGGACAGAACCCTGAGTCAGTGAGAAATGCTCTATTAGATGCTCCATAATGAATAGACACCCCCACACTCAAGGCAGCTTGGGTCACAGCAATAACCACTCAACACTCTCCCCACCACTAGCATCCAGAACCCAGCAATTTCCCTTTGCATTTCCAGTTTTGGGGAAAATGGGCTTAAAGATGCCCAGGTAGAGGACGATGGCATTTCTGAGCCACGCTGGCACATTAACCCTTGCTTCCCCAGCCAAGGGGGGCAGGCCTCTCCAATCCCAGGAAAAGCCAGGGGTCCTCTTTGTGGAGGGTCCCAGGACCCTTCTTGACTATTTCTCTCCTCTGCCCTGCCTAGGTCCCTTTTTCTGGGGAGCGGTGGTGCTGTCTGCCCAGGCAGTGGGGGAGGGAAGCCTGGACTACTGGGGTGAGCAGAAGGAGCTGTGTCAATGTGTCTGTATTGGGTGGCCAAGGGAGGGGGACCATACTTAGGGAGGGTGTGGGTGCCCCTCTCTGTGGGAACTTGGAGAATACTGTGTCCCCTGCGGTCCTTGGGTTGATTTGTACCTGAGGATGGAAGCATAGACCCCTAAGGAGGGCCTGAACACCATCCCACCCTACCCCAGACTCCACTGAGATCCCAACCTGGAGGGCAGGAGTCAGCCCCCCCCCCCCCAGGCAGACCTTGGCAACAAGGAATGTGACGAATTGCCTTCCTTAAGTTGGGGGGCATATCCCCAAAGTTCACATTATTCCCATTAGGAGCAGAGGTGCCCCTGGGAGTGGTGGGTCAGCCTCTGAAAATGTTTAAGCATCCTTCTCCCTAAGGGAGAGGCTCCCAGCCTGAGGACTACATCCCTCAACTATCCCTAATGGTTCCCCACACCACCCAGTGGGCTTCCCAGCCCAGGGCGCCCCTGCGCCTGAGCGACCCCTCTCCTGAGTAAAGAGCTAAGAAGCAGCAGCTTTGGGGAGGAGCGGGAACCTTCCCAGACCGCTCCTTCCACTCCGTTCCACCATAAGTCCCCCCCACAAACCCTCTTTTCTACCTGCACAGGCTGGGGGAGGGTTGGGGTGGGGTGGGGCTCACTTTGCCACACTAACCGGCACACACACATGCACACGCACACAGACACACGTAGCCGTGCGCACACTCCATCCGCTCTCCGGACAGCAAACTAGCAGCGCCCCAGCCCGGGAGAGCACAAGACCGCCTTTCCCGGCACCTCTCGCAGGTTTCTAAGTGTAAGGGGACCCCAACCATCACTTTCCACTCTGTCCCCGCCCCCGGGACCCGCCCGTGTCACACCCCTGTCCGCGCCGCCGTCGCACCAAGAATGTACGTGCCGTCTTTTTAACGAGCTGCTACGCGGCGTGGCCAGGGGGCTGCCCGGCCACCAGCCCCCCCCCACCTGTCCCCAGAGCTTCCCTCCTGGGCGCCCCGCCACCGTGCGCGACCCCAGGGGACTTCACTCCTGCCCTCTGCCCCCCAGCCGCCGAGCTGCCTGCTGCTAAATACTCCACTTGGGTTAGCACCCCCTGCGCCCCGACGTCGCGCACAGTCCATGTTTGCTTTCCCCTCCGCCGGCTCGCGACAGCTGGGTCCCTGGCCCCAGGGCGGGGCGGGGGCTGGAGTGAGGCTTGCCCCCCAGTGCTTCCAGGTCGGGGGTGCAGACGAGGGGCTGGGATGGGGAGCTGGCCCATTCTCCAGGCTCGAAGAGCCCCTGGTCGCCTCACCCCTGATTCCAGTTACCTCACCGCCCACCCGGCTGTCCTCCACGCCCCCAAATAATTGGCCTTGCAATTGGATGCCAAAGAGCCCAGAGTTGAGGGGGGAGCCAAGCTTTGAGCCTAGGTCTCTCAGAGCTACCCAACACCCCCTTTTGCCCACGCCCCAGAGTGCGTGTCTCCTGCCCCACCCCACTCCATCACTGAGGGTCCTGGGGGGGACCTCAAACTTGCCCCCACTTCCGGCTCTTCTCCCTCCCTCCCCCCGAAAATAAAACTCAGGGACCAACATCTGCTTCCTTTGCACTTGCTCCGTCGACCCCTCCTCTCATTGGAGGGGCTTCCGTGGGGGGAGGGGGGAGGTTCGGGGCTCTTATAGCTGACAGTATTGAGCAGGAGAGAGCTGGCTCCTGCCCCCTGAGAGGTGGGACTGGTGGGATGGGGGGAGCTCAGACTCGGGGTCCAGCTGAGCCCCTTCCCTCCAGGGACCCGAGGATCCCCTCCCAGTGTCAGGAGACTCTCTCTAACCGCGGTGGAGAGGGGAGGGGGGGATGGGAAGGGGTTTGGCGAGGGGACCCTCCCGGATCCCAGCTGGTTTATTCCTGAGCCTCCCCCTCCCATCATAAACCCCCGCTCCCTTTTGTACTGCAATAATACTGTATTATAAGCTTGCACTATTCCCCGACCCCGGCCAGCGTAAGCATGCACGAAAAACTCAAAACCACACACACGAAGATGGGACGCTTTTATTTTTCCTCTCTCTCCGGGGTGCGTCCTCTGTACAGAGCGGCGTCGGGGGCCCCGGGCCCGGGTAGGAAAGCATGCACTGAGCCCCCTAGACTGCGAGTACTGTACAAATCCAACACTTGAAACCGACACGCACACGCGCGGCGCCGCCACGGGGGTGGGACACGGACACGCACCCACGCGCACGCAGCCGCGCACTGGCGGGGGTGGGGGCGCCCCGCCGTCACGCGTCGCTGTGCGCGGGATCTTGTGCCTTTTTAAGTCCCTGTATGTCAATGCAGACAATCCGGAGAGCTTGTGTACTACCAAATCCTGATTAAAGACGCCTTCCAGGAACCCGCGCCTCGCCTGCTTTCTTTCACCCACCTCCTTCCTAACCCACCCCTCCCGCAGACCCCAGCTCTGGAGTCCCCGGCTGGGCAGAGGGCAGGGGCTAGTCTTTTGCTGACTCAGGGATGTGGTGGGGTCAGATTCCAGATCAACGGATCCAGTCCCACCTCTACCTCAACCCGCAGCTAAGACCTGGGCCCATGGGGAGGGGGAGGGGTCCCCAGGAGGTTTCAGCCTGGTTGGACTTGAGCAACTCGCTCCCAGGCTGGCCCTGCTCCAAACTGCCAGCTTGCCGTCTTGCCAAAGCCAGGAGGGGAAGTAAGGGGTGATCCCACTGATAGTTTCTATGTGGACCAGACTGCTGAGTCCATGGGTGCAGCGGGTGGGAAGCTAGGATGCCAGAGAGCCTTCCCCTGCCCCTCTGCTTGGATGGGGGATCTGGGTAGCTCTGGCCTGGGGAGAAGGGTCATTTGAGGGAGATCAGTGAGGGAGTAGGGGTTCAAGAATAGCTTGTGGGTTGAGGGAGGACCAAGTCAATGAGAGGGTGAGATCCCGGAGGAGAGGACTGCACAGATTTCTGAGACTGCAAGGGGTGGGGGTGGGGGGTGCGCTTTCCCTCTCCTCTCTGATCCCCACCCCACCCCTGCAGACCTTTCTCCTTGGTACCTGAAGCAGGTGGGGGGCAGAAAGAAGGCGAGCTACAGCTGCATTTCCGGACCTGCAGACCATTTAGAATGCCCCAGGCTGTCAGCTCCTTGCCTTGGGGCAGGCAGGGAGGGGTTGGGGACAGAGAGACCTGGCGATCAAGTGTGTGAAGATCTGCATAGATCTAGGGTAGGCAGCCACCTTCCCAGGTCATCTTACCCCTGCCACCCAGAGGACTGAGTTTGGGGTGGGTGGCACTCCTGGGTGGAGACTCAGACAGGTGAAGAATCTGGGAAAGGCGGTGGTGGGCAGAGGAGCTACAGTGTTGACTTCTCATCTCTAATTTTCGGGCTGGGCAGTTATGGTAAGGGGGAGTTCCCCCTGGGGAAGACGGTGATAGGAGGTGTGCTGGCGGCGAGGAAAGAGGAGGGGGCACTGCTGTGAGAGGCACAAAGCCCTCCCCACCCCGTCCTGTGGGGGAGGGTGGACATCAGGGCTCACCTTCCTGTTTTTGTCACTCAGCAGCCCCCCTTCTTCGACCTTGGGACCCATGTGCTGATGTGCAGTGTCCGGGCTTGGCCAGGGTCCAGGCAGAAGAGTCACCCTATGCACCCTGTGGGGATGGGCTATGCAGAGTAACCTGTCCCCAGCGTCAGGGTCAGAGTCAGGGCTGAGGAGAGCCCAGCTTTGTTGCTGGTAGAGGAAGATCAGAGTCTGGTCTGTCCACCTCCCTTCATTTTTCCTGCTGACTGAAGCAAACATGAACTTGGGCTGGGCTCTGAAGCTAGTGAGGCCACGGCCCTCTGGTCTGGCTCAGTGGGGGCAGGGAGAGGACTGGGGCTTTCACTCCCTCTCGGTGTCTCAGCTCCAATGGCCTGCTTCCCTCCCCTCCCACCTTGATTCACCCTTATGACATCCGCCTTTTGCCCAACTCCAGTAGAATCACCAGGAAGCTTTAAACAGACAGATTTGGGGGCCTCATCTCTGACCTAGGGGGTAGGACTCTGTATTTTTAAGAAGCACCTCCAGATACTGCTGTGCCAACCAGGCTGGAGAGCCACAAGAAGTAAATTGGAATCAGGAGGTTGCTACCCTGGGAAGGGAGCAGGACGGTGTGAGCTTCCCTAGACCCGTATGCCCCTGCTGACACCTAGCAGTCTTGCCTCCCTCTGAGCTGGAATGGGGGTGTCACTCCCATGGTGTCCTCAGCCCCCAGGGCCAAGCACACAGAGGCTCTCTAGTTCGCTGGCTGAGTGGATGAGCACGGGAGAGCATGGGTGAATGAATGAATACTCACTGGGCTCAGGCATCCAGGAGGGGCCCAGAGAGAGGGAGGACTTTATGTGGAGCCAGATGCAAAGGGGCAGGGGGATTATGAAACAGAAAACTCAGAGTGCCCAGGTCTAGGCGGGTTTGGCAGTGATCCTTAGGACAAAGCTGTCCCTGCTGTGAGGGTCCCAGTTTCCCTGCTTGGGAGAGTGGGAGGCCGGTGAAGCAGTGGAAAGACTTCTGGCCCACCCTGGTCGATGGGGTGGGCTCTGTGACTTGGGCATGTCAATGCCTCCTTCCAGGCCTCCGTTTTCCAGTCTGATATTATCACCGATGCCTGATTTTCAGTTCTCATCCCTCCTCCCTCCCATGGAAGAGGAGGCCTTTGAGATGGAAGCAGAGAGGTTCCCACTGTGACCAGGCTGGAACATGGGTGCTGGGAGAGGCATGTCCATCCCATGGGGGAGGCTTTGCAGAGGGATCCAGCACCTGGCCAGAGGAAAAGGTGGTTCTGCAGGGAGGCCCAAGGTGTGGGAGATGGGGCGGGGAAATAGGCAGAGGTTCAGCTGAGAAAGGACGCCTGCTGGGGCTGAGGGACGTCCCTGCCAGGTGGATTTCTGGGGCGGGGTGGGTGCGTTCTGAGCTGACAGGAGAGACTGACAGAGCTCTGCTCCTCTCTGCCTGTCCCTGGCTTTCAATGCGAGCACCTGCCCCAGGGTCCCCACACACCCAGGAGCTCACAGCAGCCCCCTCCACCTCCGCGCAGTCATGTTCTCTAGCCTGGATTTTGGTAACTAAATGTGGCAATGGGTCCTAGCATAAGGCCCGGCACAGAAACAGCACTTACTGTTTGCTAAATGAGTTAATGAATAAATGAAGAATGAGAATGGTGCTGAAAAAGAAAGCAGTTCCTGGGGACTTCCAGCCCGGATAGGAAGGGGACAGTGCCCTAAGGAAGTTCTCTGTCTGGCTCAAACACGGTGTGCTGGGGTCCTGTGTGGGGTCTGATGCTGCCCTGTCTTGCGTCACTCACACACAACCCCAAACCCTCTGTCCATCAAGTCCTCACCCAATGGTCCGATTGTGAAGGAGACTGTGGCAGTTGGGGATGGGAGAAGTCACAGACAGCCTTGGGCCGATCCTCGGCCTTGGGGATTTCTGCTTTCCTGCTCCACCAGCCTTTGGGCTGACTCTTTGCACAAAGACCTCAGCTAGCAGACCCCTCCTTTCCCCCATAGATGTGGTATCTGGGCATTTCTGGGGCTGGGGAGAGAAGCAATGATCTTCAAACCAGAGCAGGGGGTGGGGTGGGAGGGAGCTAACATTTATCGAGAAACTACTACAACCCATACCCATTGTTTATATGACCTTATGTATGATCACAGCTTTTGCAGAGTATACATTCTCCCCCTTTCTTAATATAGAGATCGCACACTCCATGAGAATAAGGAACATGTCTGTCTTGTTCAACACTGGATTCACAGGTTCAGAACTTCTTGAATGAATGAGTGAGTGAATAAATGAAAAACCCTCAAGGGGCTTAGTGTTTATGAGGAGAGGGAACCACGTGAACACTTGAAGTGGAAGAGTGGGTAGAGGTTCTCTGGTGGAAGGATGTGGGAAAGCAAGTGCAAAGGAGGGCGATGAAGTCTGCTTGGTGGGTGCACAGGAAGGCTTCTTGGAAGAGGAGCTGTTTGAGCTGGGTCCTGGAAGAACGGGATATTTTCATGTGAATAGAGGGGGTGAGAAGGAACCCCGGGCAAGGGAAAGAGGAAACTGCTTCAGAAAAGACCCAGAAGTATGAGGTGCATCCACTTAGGGGCCTCCTGGTAGCATCTGAATGGCTGGGGTGTAGGGCAGAGGGTGCTGCTGGAAGTGAGGTTGGAGCAGAAGGTAGGAGCCAGACCATGGAGCAGAGGTGGGTGGGATTTCTCGTGTGCCAAGCCAAGGACTGGAACTGTCTCCTGAGGACTAGGGGGGCCAGTGGAGGTTTCCATAAGTTTGAAGCAGAGAGAGATGGGATTCAGTTCAAGTGTCAGGAAGATCCCTCCGGCAACCACGGGATGGATGGATGGATGGATGGATGGATGGATGGATGGGCAGTTTGGGATGGAGAAAACAGGCCAGTGGCTGGGGAACCACCATGCAAACAGGGCTGTGCCCGGGGAGCTGGGGCAGCAGACACAGATGTCTAAGACGGTACTTGGCAGGACTCCCTGAGAGCCTGATGACACCTGAAGGAGTTGGGGGTGTGAGGGTCTCTCTAGGGCTTCTGGTCTGGATGCGCTTTGAAGATGGAGGCCCAATGTGTTCAAAAGGCTAGCACAGCGCTGGACACTGTTAGCACCTCAGGCCCGGAACAAAGCCGTGTCAGTCTGGATGGCGCCTGGTACATTGTGGGTGCCTGGGGATGTGAGTGATTGACAGGGCAGAGCTGGAAAAGATGCAGCAGCTGAGGTCCCGGTAAGGTGACCAGGCCTTTCTAGTCTGGAAGCAAGGAGGCTAAGGGGAGACGTGGCAGGAGTCTTAGGAAACCGAGATCGGGCCACCAAACTGCCCAGGACTCTGTACAAAGCTTCAAAGGGGCAAACGTAATCGAGTGGAAAGAAACTGCCCTTCACGGGTTGGCTGTGAGTTCCTAGAGGAAGTGTGGACTCCGAACAACTGTAGAAGTCTGGAAAACTGCCTGACAGGCTGGGAAGGGGCAGGAGGGGAGGTCCTGGAGCTCCAGTGGCCCAACTTGCACTTTGGGGGTGGGGGACAGCCTGAACTTTGCCTTGTCCCGCAGGCTCCGGTGGCTCTGGGCAGCCAGCTCGCGCTGCAGAGGAACTGTGCCCTGTGAGGAGGCAGCGGACCTAGTTTCCTCACCTGTGAAAGGGAGGGCTGATCTGCCTCGCAATGGCCATTTATTCTATCAGTTGAACCAGAGTGGCTCTGGGTTTCGGGATGCACGGGGTGAGGAGAGGAGTGGGGGAAATGGGAGACTGCGAAACAGGAAAGCCACCAGGATCAGGGGCTGGGACCCCAGGGGACCTGGAGCATGGACACAGTCATTCATCGGAGATTTATTGAGTACCGTTCCAGGCCCCGGGGATAGAGCAATGAACAAAACAGACCCCGTGCCTCCCCTCACGGAGCTCACACACTCTGGACACACCTGGGCCGGGGGGCCTCCCAGCTGTGGGTGCAGTCCAGGTCTTCCGGGCCCAAGAGGGTGGGTGACCTCAGTGGGTCCCTGTGTGTGCCCGTTGCAGGTGTTCTCCGTGGCGCCCCCATTTGAGGTGAACGGTCTCCCACGAGCAGTGCCTCTGAGCCTGCCCTACCAGGACTTCAAGAAAGACCTCTCGGATTACCGCGAACGGGCTCGGTTGCTCAACAGGGTCCGGAGGGTGGGCTTCTCGCACATGCTCCTCACCACCCCCCAGGTCCCGCTGACTCCCGTTCAGCCTCAAGCTAACGGGAAGGAGGAGGAGGAGGAGGAGGAGGAGGAGGACGATGAAGACGAGGAAGAGGAGGAGGAAGAGGAAGACGAGGAGGAGGAGGAGGAAGAGGAGGAGGAGGAAGAGGAGGAGGAGGAGGCAGTAGCTCTGGGGGAGGCGCTGGGGCCTCGCAGTGGCTCCAGCAGTGAGGGGAGCGAGAGGAGCACTGACCGGAGCCAGGAGGGCGCCCCATCCACGCTGCTCGCTGATGACCAGAAGGAGTCCAGGGGCCGGGCCTCCATGGCCGACGGGGACTTGGAGCCTGAGGAGGGCTCCAAAACGCTGGTGCTCGTCTCCCCTGGCGACATGAAGAAGTCGCCCGTCACTGCCGACCTGGCCCCTGACCCTGACCTGGGCACCCTGGCTGCCCTCACTCCTCAACAAGAGCGGCCCCAGCCCACTGGCAGCCAGCTGGACGTGTCCGAGCCAGGCACCTTGTCCTCCATCCTCAAGTCTGAGCCCAAGCCCTCGGGGCCTGGGGCAGGGCTGGGAACCGGGGCAGTGACCACAGGGGCAGGGGGAGTGGCGGTCACCTCCTCACCCTTCACCAAAGTTGAGAGGACCTTTGTGCACATTGCAGAGAAAACCCACCTCAACGTCATGTCTTCCGGTGGACAAGCCTCACGGCCCGAGGAGCTCAGCTCTGGGGGCGAGCTGGGCCTGGAGGTGCCCTCTGATGGGAGGGCTGCAGAGGAGGGAACCTCTGTGCCCCTGGAGAATGGTATTGCCCAGTCAGGGCTGGAGAGCTGTGTCCTGTCTGGCCCTCCTGGGGACACCCCCTTGGAGGTGGCCATGGACTCACTGCCCAATGGATCATCCCTTGCCGACAGGCCAGCCCCAGCATCCCTGCTGGAACCAGACCCTGAAAAACTGGCCATCTCCCCCAGTCACCGTGCCATGCCAGGCCCTCGCTCCAGAAGCCGTATACCTGTCCTGTTGTCTGAGGAGGACACGGGCTCAGAGCCCTCGGGGTCACTGTCGGCCAAAGAGCGGTGGGGCAAGAGGGTGAGACCACAGCAGGACCTGGCACGGCTGGTGATGGAGAAGAGGCAGGGCCGCCTGCTGTTGCGGCTAGCCTCTGGGGCCTCCTCTTCCTCCAGCGAGGAGCAGCGCCGCGCCTCCGAGACACTGTCAGGCACTGGCTCTGAGGAGGACACGCCCGCCTCTGAGCCCTCGGTGCCCAGGAAGGCTGGGCGGGCAGCTGCCACCCGGAGCCGGATTCCCCGACCCATCAGCATCCGCATGCCCACGCCTGCCCCAGCCCAGCAGCCCCCCGGCAGACCCCATGGCGCAGCCCCAGCATCTGACACAGCCATCACCAGCAGGTGAGAAACCACTGGCAGCCCGGGGTGGGCAGAGGGTGACCACAGAAGGCCTCCAGCAGCAGAGGCTTCCCCAGAGCCAAGGGCAGGGGCTGTTGAAGATTTAGGAAGGACCCTCAACTATACCTCCTGCCCACCACCTCCCCAACTAAGTCTCTCTTCTGACCCAGTTCCCAGCCCTGCCCCTGGGCTCAAGGGAGTGGATACAGGGAACATGCCGGGAGGGGTGCCAAGGAGGCCAGGTTTGGGAAAGGTTGATGGGGCCTCCGGCGTGCCATGGGGGCATTTGAAGCCAAAGGAGAAAGCGCAGAATAGTTGGGAGAACATTTTATTCATATGAATGTAAACATGGGTATATTACAGAGTAGAATGTAAAATCCCCAAGAACTGGAAAGATGACTAGAAAGAAAGCCTGCAGCAAGCTCTTCTGGTAGCAGCGGGGGAGTTGTGGCCCCTAGAGGTCCTGCCTGGGGGGTGCAGCCTTAGTTGATCCATCTGTGCCATGGTCTCAGCCAGGTCTGAGGATGCGGGACTCTAGGGCTCAGTGCGATCCTGAAAATGTCTTTTCAGGGAGATTCTAAACATGTCTCTCCTTTCCCCCCACACCCTTCTTTTCTCTTGTTTTTGGCCTCCACTCCTCCCGCAGGCTCCAGCTGCAGAAGCCACCAGGGTCGGCCATTGCTGCTGACCTCCGTCCCAAACAGACTCCTGGCCGCGGCCAGGGCCCAGGGAGAGCCCCAGCCAGCACCAGGCCTCCCGCCCCGCGCAGCCCGGGCCTCCCTGCCTCCACCGCGCGCAATCCCAGCGCCTCCCCCCGGAGCCAGTCCCTGTCCCGAAAAGAGAGCCCCTCACCCTCGCACCAGGCCCGGCCAGGGGGCCCCCCACCGCGGGGCGCCCCGCAGGCCCGGGCCGAGCCTGACAGCACCCCCTCCCCAGGGGGCCCCAAGAAAGGACCCAGAGGGAAACTCCAGACTCAGCGCGCAGCAACCAAAGGCCGGGCAGGTGTCGCGGAGGGCCGGGCCGGGGCCAGATAATGACGCGCGGGCTCTGCGCGGCCACCCA
This sequence comes from Tadarida brasiliensis, assembly GCA_030848825.1. Taxonomy (NCBI): domain Eukaryota; kingdom Metazoa; phylum Chordata; class Mammalia; order Chiroptera; family Molossidae; genus Tadarida; species Tadarida brasiliensis. Next base: position 16,406,616 of record CM061262.1, read on the forward strand.
CCCTCACTCCAGCCCCCAACCCGCAGCCGGCCACACTGGAACAGCTCCCAGCACAGCCTTACGCGCCGGACGCGCGCCACCCGCGGCCCCAGCTTCCCGCCTGCACCCGCGACAGCGCGCGCCAGCACCCTGCCCGCCGGACAGGCCCGACCGGTGAGGGGCACCGCGCCGCAGGGGTAGCGCTCGCTTCCCCTAACTTTCCCAGCCACCTCCCACCTCCTGCCGCCCCGGGAAGGCTCAGCCACTCTTCACCGAGGACCCCACTAATCGGGACAGCCTGCTCACCCACCAGGTCTCTGCTGCTCTCCATGCTCCACCCCGCAACACACCTCTGCTTACACCTCCTGCAGAGCCTTTCCCTCCTCCCAACCCTCTTCCAGCCAAAGTCCCCTTTTTCAGAAAGGCAGCCTCAATTTCCAGAAGTAGAGGCTCCAGCTTCCCCTAGGGGTCAACCCCACAGTCTCCTGGGAAGGACCTCTTTTCTGTAGCTAGAGGGGTTGGGGAGGTGGGACCTAGGGGCCATTGGTCTACTCAGGTGTGAGGGGCAGGTATGACCTGCTGCAAAGTCAGGTCCATCCTGGATACCCCTGTGGGAGGCAGTGAGCAGGTGATGGGGGTTGCTCCCCTGCACCTGTAAGGTGCAAATTCCCCCTCCCCCTAAGTTTGGGTGGGGTCTCAGTGGGAACCATGGAGTGCGGGCTGCCTGCCTGGGCAAGTATTTCCCAGTGAGAAGTTGGAGGAGGGGCTTTAAAGAAGTTTTCACCTGTCCCTTGGCCCCCAATCTAGTGCTCAGGACCCCTCTCCATCAGGAATTCCTTATTGCCATCTAACCTCAATCTTGCCTACTGCAGTTTCAGCCAACTCCCTTCTCTCTTGGGTTCAATGGAGGTGGAGAATGGCTGGTTATGATTCTCATTGGCCTTTGGAGATTCAGGAACACAGTTCTGGCCAGGTCACCCTCCCTGTTCTCCTGGCTGTGACCATCATATCTCCCCTAGTGGACAGAGAGAGCAGAAATAGACAGACAGACAGACAGCTGGCCCCTAGACTCAAGGCAGAAAGGCCCTTCTAACTTCCATATTGTATGCTTGTGCGATGGGTCCAGCCCAAGTCCTCTCCTTCCCCAGCTCACCTTTCAGCTTGTCCCCTCTTGTCCTTACCCCAAACCACGCAGCTGAGCTGTCCCTGCAGAGATGTGAGGACTGTGCTGCTCCGTGAATGCATACGGGGCCTCCTTCTAGGTCTGGCTCCTGCATAGCTCTCATCTCAGCTCGTCACGAGCCTCAGCTGCCCACGTCTGGGCCAAGCAGTGCACTGGCTGCAGAAGGGACATCCAAACTGCCTACCTGGGACAGGTCCCCAGCAGGCCTCCTCCATGCTCTGCACCCACAGCCTCTGTCCCCTGGCCTGCCCCTTGTGTTCTTCCCTGGGTCATGGAGAACAAGGCAAGACGACCAGGGGAAGAAGAAGAAAGGCCCCAGCATGCCCCAGTGATCTGGCTGCACCCAGCCACCATTGCTTAGAAGGATGCCCACAAGGAAGTTGGCCCAGGGAGCATCTCCGTGGTGCCAGCTGAAACCTCTCATGGAGAGTCAGCAGGCTTGGGCTGCTTCCATGTCCTGGTGGTGGCTCCTCTGCAGACCAGCCTAGGGGAGGACTCCAGGGTGGACAGCCTTCGAGGCCCACCCCACGCTGACGCAGAAGCTCCCAGAACACTCAGGAAACCTCTCTGGACAGAGCCCTCTTTGTCAACCCGAGACCCTCCCAAGGCCTCTACTGCCCTCTGGGTTCAGCAGAGGGGGTGGAGGAGGGGCCACTCCCTCCCACCTAGAGCTTCTCTGAATGACAATCAGCTCCTGCCAGGTGGGGACCAGGGCATGACCCCTGGTGCCCAGGTCCTGGGCCTGCTCCTTGCCACCAACCGAACTGTGAATGTAGGGCCCCCAGCCTCACCCCTGCCCCAGGACCAACAACACCCTGGTTTGGTGTTGGGAAGAAAAGGGGGTGATCTGAGAGAGCCCCAGGCCCATCCCACCCCCCAGCACCGAAGCTGGGCAGAGCTGCAAATCCTGTCTGTCCTTGGGAAACCAGACCTCCCTAGGGCTCCCAACTGACCTCAGGCCTCTGCGTCATTGAATGTCACCAAGGTTGGGGGAGGAGGAGAAGGGGCGAGTGAAGGAGGAGGTTAGAGAACTCTGCTTCTCTCCCCAGCAAGGATCCAGGGCAGAGGAAACCATATCTCCCAGTGCCCCACCCCCAGCTGCAGCCTCTTCTCCCTTGAGCACCCATCCCCTCCACCAAGCCCTGCGGGTCCTGAGCCCCTTCTCTGTAATAGAGTGTCACCCCACCACCACTGCACTCCTCCAGCACTTCCTCATCATGACAGCCTGTGTCACTGGCTCAGATGCGGGGCTGCTCACCCCAGAACATGCCTTCCCTCCCCAGGCTCACTGTGCACCAAGAGGGTGCAGGAGAGGGGCTGCGTCCCAGGCACATGGGCTCCCCCCTTCCCAGCTTCTCACAGGGGACTGGCTTGCTCAGTCTTCTCAGCTCTGGGGACCAGCCCTGGTGGGGAGGGGTGGGGGGGGGGCAGAGGGTTGCCCTTCCCTTCCCTAGGGAAGCCACTGAAGAATGTTTACATGCCAAACAGAATGTAACACCCTCCCCCACCCTGTCCCAGTCACTGCATGGCCTCTGCCCACCCTGCACCTGTCCACCCCTACCCCAACACCCTGGAAGCCGCTGTCATGATTAGATCGGGTCTCAGAAGGGAAGTAGCCATCACACCATTAAAAAGCCTGTGGACCTTTCTGTTGGCCTGGACTCTTCTTCCTTTGGGGGAGAGGGCAGAGCCCAGGCCTTGGTCTGGGGTGGGCAGGAGAGAAGAGCACAGGCTGGTGGGCACATGCGGAAGGACTGTTGTGGAGGCAGACTGTCTCTACAGGGGAGGAAATAGAAGCCCTGGAAGATGCAGGTAATTTGCTCAGTGGAAGGGGGCATCCTGCTATCTCTGATGGCAAAGGTGCACTCTCTCGTCTCCCTTAGCTTTGTGCAGAGAGGGAGGGAGGAAGAATTCTCATTGTCCAGAAGTTAACAGACAAAAGTGAGCGTGTTTGGTAAACCGTGAGGTACAGCAGCTCACAGGCAAGGAAGAACAATGGTCACTATTCTAGCAAAATGTATGAAAATCACAAATGAACATAGCCTGTGGCCCAGCACTTCTAGAAATGTATCCTATGTATGCACTTATAAACTCACAAGATTGCGTGTCTAAAATTATTCATTGCAGCATTCTTTGTATAGCTCCACAAAGTCTCATCTGCAATTCTGAAGCCCAAAAAAGCTCTGAAAACTGGGAGTTTTCCATTAGATTGGCACAAACTCATTTGGTACTAAACCCTGACAAGACTATGTGTAGTCTTTATTAATTCCACTTATTATACATGTTTGCAGTGGAAATATTAATGTCTTTGATTATGGGGTGCTGTCTTAGATTTGATTAGGGGGTTTCATAATGTATGGACTATGCACTGAATTGCCTTCCTAAATATTATATACGTGTGTGTGTGTGTGTGTGTGTGTGTGTGTGTGTATAAAATCTAAATTCTAAAAGAAATCTGATCACAATGGTTTGGATAAGAGACTGTGGACCTGTAAAAGCAGAAGTTCTGTTGTAATCTAAATGTCTGTTTGTTGGGGCTGATTAATACAGTGTGGCCACCCATATGATGGGGACCCCACTGTGAGGTACTGTGAGGCTCTACAGTGAATCAGGTAGCTCTTTGTAGACACTTATGAACCAGTCTCTAGGACTAAGTCATTATACAACTGTGTGTATAATGTACACTTATTTAGATGCGTTAGAGGTCTCAAGTAGCTTCTGGGAGGCAAGCTGGGGGGAGGAGGCTTTAGTGTAGTGTATTTGCTGTGCCTTTTGCATTTTGAGCCTTAGGTTCACTAAGTGTGAATCTTTCATCCAGTTAATACCATAAACAATTTCTGTCCCAGGGCAGGCTTCTGGCCCAGCCTGGGATCAGAGGTAAGAGACCACAGGCTCCAAAGTCCTGTTCTCCCTTTGAGAAGACCATCAGACATGGCTCTGACATCCCAGAACCTGTGTAACCATCTTCCGTTCCCCACAATGGCCTCCTGGAACCCCCTTTTTCTCTGATGTGGATGCCAGGGGGCTCTAGGGTCTGATTCACCAGCCTTCAGTGAGGTGTTCACATCCTTTCATCTTCCTCCTTGTCTAAAAATGTCAAAAGCAGGAGGTGGAAAATGGCAGCAGAGTGAATGGAAGCTACACAGACCATCTCCCAGGACCAAACTGGAATTACAACTAAAATAAAGACAAATCATCAGAAAAAAAAAAACAACTGAAAAGCAGATGGAGAGAACCCATACAACCAGGGACGGAAAGAGGACACCAGATCGAGCCTGGTAGGAACTGCAGAGGCACATGAGGGCGGGCGGGGAGCCCATGGACAGCAGTAGAGAGCTGTATTAGCTGAGTGCTCTTCCTGTTGAGAAAGTGGGGGTTTTAAAAAGCACCAAATCAGTGACAGCCACTCACCTTGGGCTTTGGCAGAGAGAAGGCGGATTGGACTAGAACTGTGTGGAGAGAGTCCAGGGCTCCTGGCTCAGGAGAGAGCTGGACAGGAGGACACTGGGAGTTTTGTGCTGAATCACTCCCTCACAGGACAGTAGCCATATTACTCAAAGAGCCCCTTCCCAGAGCCCTTAGGAGAAGCAATGGCTCCTCCCACAGGAATTCAACACCATCAGGCCAGGCCAGAGAAATGCAAATTGAAATTCATTAATATTGAGTCTGATAGCAAGCAAGTACCCCACCAGCTGGAAATCCTCTTACACCTGAAGGATTCTTCATTCAGTTGAGGGCTACAAATTGAGGCTCATCAAGTAACTGAAACTAATAGCCTCCAGGCAAAAAGCTAGAGGATAACTGAACTTTTCCTTGGCTTGCAAATCTGCCCAGGAAAGTAAGACTTGGCAGTGGTGTTTAATGTGGGTTCTCCCACACTCATCCAAACCCAGTAGAGGGAGCCACAACCAGCAGAACACCAACACCCACTGGGAAATTTTGGCAGGCTCCAAACCCTCCAAGACAGCCAAAATGGTGAAACAAAGAAACAAATCCCAAATGAAAGAACAAGATAATTCTGCAGGAGAAGAAATAAATGACATAGAATTAAGCAAGATATCAGAGGGAGAGTTCAGAGTAATAATCATGAGGAAGTTCAATAGCATGAGTAAAGATATAGAAACATTGAAAACCAATGAATTGGAAATGAAGAATGACACAGCAGAAATAAAGAACACATTGGAAGGAATAACCAGCAGAGTAGAGGAAGCCAAGGACCGGATCAGTGAATTAGAAAACAGGGTAGAAAAAATCACCCAATCAGAAAACCAAAAAGAAAAAACAATTAAAAAACAGGAAGACAGCCTAAGAGAACTATGGGACAATATGAAATGTAACAACATCCACATCATAGGAGTGCCAGAATAAGAAGAAAATGAGCAAGGGTTAGAGAATATATTTGAAGAAATAGTGACAGAAAACTTCCCTAACTTGGTGAAGGAAAAGGCATACAAGTTCAAGAAGCACAGAGAGTCCCAAGTAAGAAGAACCCAAAGAGGCTCACACCAAGACACATCGTAATTAAAATGCCAAAAATTAAAGACAAAGAGAGAATCTTAAAGTCAACAAGACATAAGCAACAGGTTACCTACAAAGGAACCCCCATAAGGCTATCAGCTGAATTCTCAACAGAAACATTACAGGCCAGAAGGGAATGGCATGAAGTAATCAAAGCAATGAAAAACAAGGATCTGAATCCAAGACTACTCTATCCAGCAAGGCTATCATTCAAAATAGAAGGTGAATAAAGAGCTTCCCAGACAAAAAAAAAAGGCTAAGGGAATATATTAGTGCCAAACAGCACTCCAAGAAAGGTTAAAAGGACTGCTGTAATAAGCAGAAGAAATAGGAAGAGAAACATAACCAAAATGAGCAAAAGTGGCAATAAATAAGTACATATCAATGATAACCTTAAATGTAAATGGATTAAATGCTCTGATGAAAAGACACAGAGTAGCTGAATGGATAAGAAAGCATGACTCATATATATGTTTACAAGAGACCCACCTCACAACAAAAGACTCATACAGGTTGAAAGTGAAGGGATGGAAAAAAATTTTCCAAGCAAATGGAAAGGAAAAAAAAGCTGGGGTAGCAGTACTCATATCCGATAAAATAGACTTCAAAATGAAGGCCATAACTAGAGACAAAGAAGGCCACTATTTGAAGAAGGCCAAAATACATTGAAAAACTTCTGGAGGACATCAAAGGAGAAATCAACAATAATACAATCATAGCAGGGGACTTCAACACCCTGCTGACATCACTGGATAGATCCTCTAGACAAAAAATTAACAAGGAAACAGAGACTCTAAATGATGCACTAGATCAAATGGATTTAATAGATATCTACAGAGAATTACACCCCAAAACTTCAGAATTCACATTCTTCGCAAGTGCACATGGGACATTCTCAAAGATAGATCACATGTTAGGACACAAACTAAGTCTCTACAAGTTCAAGAAGATTGAAATCATATCAAGCATCTTCTCAGATCACAATGGCATGAAACTAGAAATCAATTATAGCAAAAACATTCAAACACATGGAGGCTAAATAGCATGTTATTAAACAACAAATGGGTTACCAAGGAGATCAAGGAAGAAATTAAAAACTTCCTGCGAAAGCAGTCCTGAGAGGGAAGTTCATAGCACTACAGGCCTACCTCAAGAAACAAGAAACATTTCTAATTGACTTTCTGACCCTACAACTTAAAGAACTAGAAAGTAAACAAAAAGAAAAACCCAGAGCAAGTAGAAGGAAAGAGATAGTTAAGATCAGAGCAGAATAAACAACATAGAAACTAAAAAAACAATTCAAAAGATCAATGAAACCAAGAACTGGTTCTTTGAAAAGATAAACAAGATTGATGGACCCTTAGTCAGAGTCACCAAGAAACAAAAAGAGAGGACCCAAATAAACAAAATCAGAAATGAAAGAGGAGAACTAACAACTGACATCACAGAAATACAAAGGATTATTAAAAAATACCATGAACAATTATACACCAACAAATTGGACAATCTAGGCGAAATGGACAAATTACTAGAAACACACAGTCTCCCAAAACTGAAACAGGAAGAGATAGAAAACTTGAACAGACCAATAACAACTAAGGAAATTGAAAATGTAATCAAGAAACTCCCAGCAAACAAAGGTCCAGGCCCGGATGGCTTCACGGGGGAGTTTTTTTGTTTTTTAAAATTTTTTTTCTTTATTGATTTTTTAGAGAGAGAGAGAGAGAGAGAAACATCAATGAGAGAGAACATCGATTGGCTGCCTCCTGCATGCCCCACACTGGGGGTTTGGCCCACAACCTGGGCATGTGCCCTGACTGGGAATTGAGCTGCCGACCTCTTGGTGCATGGGTTGATGCTCAATCACTGAGCCACACTGGCCGGACTTCACGGGGGAGTTATACCGAACATTCAAAGAAGATCTAACACCCATTCTCCTCAAACTATTCCAAAACACCCAAGAAGAAGGAATACTTCCAAACACATTTTGAGGCCAGCATAATTCTAATTCCAAAACCAGATAAAGACACTACAAAGAAAGAAAACTACAGGCCAGTATCCCTAATGAACATAGATGCCAAAATCCTTAACAAAATATTAGCAAATCGGATCCAGCAATACATTAAAAAAATTATTCACCATGACCAAGTGGGATTCATCCCAGGGATGCAAGGCTGGTACAATATTCACAAATCAATAAATGTGATACACCACATAAACAAAATGAAAGATAAAAACCATATGATCATATCAACAGATGCTGAAGAAGCATTCGACAAAATCCAGCACCCATTTCTGATAAAAACGCTCAGCAATGTGGGAATAGAGGGATCATATGTCGACATAATAAAGGCCATATATGAAAAACGTTCAGTCAACATCATACTCAATTGGCAAAAACTAAAAGTATTTCCCTTGAGAACAGGAACAAGACAGGGATATCCACTTTCGCCACTCTTATTTAACATAGTACTGGAAGTCTTGGTCACAGAAATTAGACAAGATGGAAAAATAAAAGGGATCCAAATTGGAAAGGAGGAAGTAAAACTGTCATTATTTGCAGATTACATGATATTGTACATAGAAAATCCTAAAGACTCCATCAAAAATCTACTAGAGCCCTGGCTGGTTTGGCTCAGCGGTAGAGCATCAGCCCGCAGACCAATGAGTCCCGGGTTTGATTCCAGCCAAGGGCACGTACCTAGGTTGTGGTTTGTCCCCAGCCCTGGTCGGGGTCATGCGGGAGGCAATGAGTCGATGTGTCCCTCTCACTTCGATGTTTCTCTCTCTCTCCCTTTCTTTCCCTCTCTCTCTACCTGAAAATAAATAGAAAAATATTCTCCGGTGAGGATTTAAAATAAAAATCTACTAGAGCTAATAAATGAATTTGGCAAAGTAGCAGGATACAAAATTAACATCAAAGAAATTGACAGGCCCTGGCCAGTTTGGCTCAGCGGTTAGAGCATTGGCCCGCAGACCAGAGAGTCCTGGGTTCAGTTCCCGCTAAGGGCACGTACCTCGGTTGCAGTTGGTCCCCGGCCCCGGCTGGGGTCTTGTGGGTGGCAACCAGTCGATGTGTCTCTCTCACATCGATGTTTCTCTCTCTCTTCCTCCGTCTCTCCCTCCCACTCTGTTGGAAGATAAATGCAAAAATGTCCTCGAGTGAAGATAAAAAAAAAAAAAGAAATTGACGGCATTCTAATACACCAATAATGAACTCTCAGAAAGAGGAACTAAAAAACAATCCCATTTACCATTGCAGCAAAAAAACTAAGATACTTAGAAATAAACCTAACCAAAGAAATAAATTACCTGTTCTCAGAAAACTACAGGACATTGAAAAACGAAATAGAGGAAGATATAAAAAAGTGGAAGCATATACCTTGTTCATGGTTGAAAGAATTAACATCACTAAAATGTCCATACTAACCAAAGCAATCTATAGATTCAATGTAATCCCCATCAAAATACCAATGACATATTTCATGGAACTAGAACAAATACTCCAAAAGTTTATATGGAACAAAAAAAGACCACAAATAGCCACAGCAATCTTGAAAAAGAACAAAGTAGGAGGGATCACAATACCAGATATCAGGTTATACTACAAAGCCACTGTAATAAAAACAGACTGGTACTGGCACAAGAACAGGCATGTAGATCAATGGAACAGAACCCAGAACCCAGAAATTGATCCAAGACATTATGCTCAATTAATATTAAAAAAAATTTTTCTTTTCTTTATTGATTTTAGAGAGAAAGGGAGAAGGAGAGAGAGATAGAAACATCAATGAGAGAGAACATCGATTGGCTGCCTCCTGCATGCCCCCACTGGGGATTTGGCCCACAACCTGGGCATGTGCCCTGACTGGGAATTGAACCGGCGACCTCTTGGTGCATGGGTTAACGCTCAACCACCGAGCCACACCGGCCAGACTGCTCAATTAATATTAATATTTGACAAAAGTGGCAAGAGCATACAATGGAGTAAAGACAGCCTCTTTAATAAATGTTGTTGGGAAAATTGGACAGCTACATGCAAAAAAAAAAAAAAAAAATGAAGCTAGACCACCAACTTACACCATACACAAGAATAAATTCAATATGGATAAAAGACTTAAATGTGACTCATGAATCCATAAAAATCCTAGAAGAAGATGTAGGCAACAAAATTTCAGACATCACATGCAGCAGAATTTTCACTGATTCAATGCCTAAGGCAAGAGAAACAAAGGAAAAAATAATAAATGGGACTACATCAAACTAAAAAGCTTCTCCACAGCAAAAGAAACACACATAAAAATGGAAAGGGAACCCACTATATGGGAGAGCATAATCGCCAATGATACATCAGATAAGAGGTTAATTTCCAAAATATAAAGAGTACTCATACAACTCAACAAAAGGAAGACAAAGAATCTAATTAAAAAATGGGCAGAGGACCTAAATAGACACCTCTCCAAACAGGACATACAAATGGCCAAGAGACATTTGAAGAAATGCTCAACATCACTAATCATCAGAGAGATGCAAATTAAAACAACAATGAGGTATCACCTCACACCTGCCAGAATGGCTGCCATCAACAAATTATCAAACAAGTGGTGGCGAGGGTGTGAAGAAAAGGGGACTCTAGTACACTGCTGGTGGGAATGCAGACTGATGCAGCCACTGTGGAAAACAATATGATGTTTCCTCAAAAAATTAAAAATTTAACTGCCATTTGACCCAGTGATCCCACTTCTGAGTATATCCTAAGAAACCTGAAACACCAATCAGAAAGAATATGTGTACCCCATATGTTCATAGCAGCACTATTTACAATAGCTAAGATCTGGAAACAGCCCAAGTGTCCATCAATAGATGAGTGGATAAAAAGCTGTGGTACAGCCCTGGCAGGTTTGGCTCAGCAGTTAGAGTGTCGGCCCGCGGACCAGAGAGTCCCAGGTTCGGTTCCCACTAAGGGCACGTACCTTGGTTGCGGTTTGTCCCTGGCCCTGGTTGGGGTCATGTGGGTGGCAGCCACTCGATGTGTCTCTCTCACATCGATGTTTCTCTCTCTCTCTCTTCCTCCCTCTCTCCCTCCTGCTCTACCTGAAGATACATGCAAAAAAAAAAAAAAAAATGTCCTCAGGTGAGGATAAAAAGCTATGGTACATATACACAATGGAATACTATGCAGCTATAAGAAAGAAAGATCTCTTATCCTTTGAGACGACACGGAGGGACCTGGAGAGTATTATGCTAAGTGAAATAAGCCAATCAGAGAAAGACAAATATCACATAATCTCACTTACGTATTTGTGGAATGTAATGAACAAAACAAGCTGATGAACAAAATAGACCCAGAGATGTAGTAGTAGGGTATCGACTGACAAACCTCAGAAGAGGGGGTGGGGGAGGGAAGAGATAAACCAAAGAACTTATATCATGTATGTGTAACCAATGAACATAGACAACAATTTTTGGTGAGGGGAGGGGGCGGGATTTGGAAGAGGGTGTCAATGGGGGAAAAAGGAGAAACATCTGTAATAACAACAACAATAATGTCAAAAGCAGGTCATGTTTGCAGTAAAAAGGCAAATGCTAAAAGCATACCAAATAAAACATGAAAGCCCTGTATGTATGAATACAATCATGTAGTGGTAGTATATTCAGAATTGTGAAACCATCACCACAATCAGTATTAGAACATTGCCATCACCCCAACAAGAAACTCCATACCCATTAGCAGTCATCCCGTTCACCCCCAGCCCCTCCAGTGCTAAGCAACCACTAGTCTACTACTTCCTGTCTCTATGTAGATTTATTTTGGATATTTCATATAACTGGAATCACACAATATGTGGTTCTTTGTGACTGCCTCCTTTCACTTAGGATGCTTTCAAGGTTCATCCATAGTGTAGCATTTATCAGTACTTCATTCCATTTTATGGCTGAATAACATTCTACTGTATAGATAAACCATGGTTTTATTTATCCACTCCATCATGGACTTTGTTTTTTTTCTACCTGTTGGCTATTAAGAATAATGCTGCGTCCAGCCAGTGTGGCTCAGGGGTTGAGCGTCGACCCATGCACCAAGAGGTCGCCGGTTCGATTCCCGGTCAGGGCACATGCCCAGGTTGTGGGCCCGATCCCCAGTGCGGGGCATGCAGGAGGCGGCCAACCAATGTTCTCTCTCATTGATGTTTCTATCTTTCTCTCCTTCTCACTTCCTCTCTCTGTAAAATCAATAAAGGAAAAAAAAATTTTTTTTAAAGAATAATGCTACCATGAATATTTATTTACAATTGTTTGTGTGGACATGCATTTTCATTTCTCTTGGATATATATCCTGTGAAAATACCCAAAATAGAATTGCTGGGTCATATGGCAACTCTACATTTAATATTTTGAGGAATTACCAAATTTTTCCACCAGTAATGTATGGATCCTTATGTTCTTTTTTTTTATCCTCACCCGAGGACATTTTTTCATTTTTTGTTCAGATAGAGTGGGAGGGAGAGAGAGGAAGAGAGAGAGAGAGAAACATCGATGTGAAAGTGACACATCGAGTGGCTGCCACCCGCACGACCAACCAGGGCCGGGGACAAACTGCAACTGAGGTACATGCCCTTAGCGGGAACCGAACCCGGGTCTCTCTGGACTGCAGGCCGACGCTCTAACCGCTGAGCCAAACCGGCCAGGGCCTTATGTTCTTTTTAATGGCTACTTAGTAGTCCCTGGCATGAATGTTCCATAACCTATTTAACCAGCTCCATGTTGATTTTTAATTAGATTTTCCCCAACTTTTCATTATTTCAAATAGTGCCAAAATTAATGCCCTTGCTTCAATCTTTGTTTACTTATCTAACTCTAATTCTAGGGGAAATCTCCAGAATAATCAAATCGATGAAAACTGGTATCTTGTTGTATTTTTAATTTTTTTTTATTATTGAGAATGAATGCATGACAGAATTCTATGGATCATTCATTCATTATTTTGCATTTCTTTAACCATTCATTTATTAAACTGATTCTACGGGCTGTTGCTGAGCCCCATGTGTGCCAGAGGCTGCCAGATATGGGGCACTCACAGGAACTGTGCACAGTGAGCTGTGAAGGAAGTGGGTGTAACCATTAACTTTCACTTCACACATGCTGTGTGTGCTGATACGTGAAGCTCAGGCAGACTCCCAGCCCAGACTAGGAGCCTCAAGGAAGGCTTTCAGATCCATGTGACTCAGACTGAATTTTGAAAGACAAACAAGAGTTAGCCAGCTAAAGAGGAGAGGACATTGTCACAGAAGGAGCAGCAAGCATAGGCGAGGAAAGTGTAGGGGTGTGAGACCTGCTTGTGGTTCAGTGTGGTAGTCACAGGTGTGACTTGGGGAGCAGAGAGAGGAGTGAAGGGGGCAGGACCAGGCCTGGGGCAGGCGTAGGCTATGCCCAGGAGGATGGCTTTAGAGCTAAGGTTGCAGAGAACCCCTGCCCACCCCTCCTCTAGGAGCCCAAGACCAAGGCCCAGTCAGGGCCTACCTGATGCTCCGCACGTTAAACCCGCCCAGCCCCTGCCCGACCTCTTCCCCACTCCCCCAGAAAGATATTTCTCTTTTCTGTCCTGTGGCCAAGAGAGCTCTGAGGACAGGGACACAGAGAAATAAGTGGCTTGAGCAAGGTTGCTCAGTCAGGGGCATTACAGCCAATGCCCAGGGTTGGGCTCACTGGCTGTTGCCTCAGGCTGTGGAAAAACCACAGAGTATTCCCCCGTGGAACCACTGGATGAACCATGGAGATGAGATGGCTGTAAAACTTACCTCTCAGGAGCTGCAAAGTATTATGGTGTTTTATATTTTTATATAAATAATGTGATTATATAGTATTAAACAAGGGAGGAACCAACAAGTGGGGGTAAAATGTGAGTGACAGCAAATGGGACAGGAATTGTCTCACCCTGGCACTGGTCTCCAGGGCGCCTTGGGCATCCACCAGGTGGCTAAGAGGGAGACCAGGACTGCCCAAGAGACTGCACTGAGGTGTGGGGTTCCAGCAGGTTGGCGTGTTTGGGCAACTGGAGGGAAGGGGGTCTGGTTGGGAGGGGCCAGAGACAGGGTGGAGAGGAGCCAGTCTTGGGGGTCATATGGGTCAAGCTAGGGAGTTGGACTTTCACCCTCCAGCAGTGAGAAGTTTTAAACAGACAGTCCCCTGTCACATTTGTTCTAAAATGTTCATCGTGGCAGGTGTGTGGAGAGTAGGTTGACAGGGGTGGGACTGGAGGCAGGAAGGTTTATGTAATTGTTTTAACCCTCCTGCTAGACTGTAAGCTCACCCAGGGCCGGGGTTGTGTCTGAGGCATCTTCGTTCCCCACAGAAAGCGTAGGTTGCACTAGAGACTCAGCAAATATCTCTTACTGTTATCTCCCCGTCAGCACCTCCAAATCACTGCCTTCACTCCCATGCCTATCAGCACCGCCAGCAATACACACCTTGTCACCGATTAGCTCTTTTCCCAGAGCTCTCTGAGGGAGTCCCGCCTAGTGCAGACTGGAACATCTCCAGCTCAACAGCTGGGGTCAAAGGCCTGGGCCAGAGTCAGGGGTCCCTCTTTAGTTCTGCTGTTGTCACTGTGTGACCCCAGCAAGCCACACACCCCATTTCCTTATCTGTTCAAAGTGGGGGCTAGATTAAATTAGTCATTTCAAACTTTTTATTTAAAAAAAATTTTATTTATTTTTTTATCCTCACCCGAGGACATTTTTGCATTTATCTTCAGATAGAGCGGGAAGGAGAGAGGGAGGATGAGAGAGAGAAACATCGATGTGAGAGAGACATAGCAACTGGTTGCCACCCACACAACCCCAACCAGGGCCGGGAACAGACTGCAACTGAGGCACGTGCCCTTAGTGGGAACTGAACACGGGCCGACTCTCCAACCACTGAGCCAAACCGGCCGGGGCCATTTCAGATTTTTTAAAAAGCTTGGGCCCCTCCACATCCAGGGGGTCTTCTCTGTCATCAAACTTCTTCCTCATTTCTGGGTCAGAGAGGACCTCTTCAGCAGCTGCAATGTCGATGAATTTTTTCTCAGCTTTTTTCTTTTCTTCTTCATTCTGGAAGTTATATGGGTGCCACCGCATTGCTAATTTTCAGTATGCTTTAATGATTTCTTGCTTTTTGGCATTTCTTTTTACTCCCAGGATTTTATATTAATTTCTTTTCTGTGACTGTTTCAATAGTCGTGCTTTCTCTAGACCTTCTGAAATCTGGTCATTTTGATTGTGTTCTTGAGCCGTTTCATAATCCTGAATAGCTCTATCATACATTTCTTCTACTAAGTAGGCCTCTGCTCTGTCCTTGAGAGCATTCCATTCACATTGTCAGGCTCCATCTGTAAAACTTCAGAACACACTCGAATAGCTTCAGCAGGCTTCTCATCCTTAGAAGAGCAGTGGCAAATCCTTTCTTATGAATGCATTGTATATTTGGAAACACTAGGCTCTGTTTTCATAACAGATTCATATTTGCTGGTTGCTTCTGTGTATCTGCCACCTCTGATGAGCTCTTCTGCTGACTCAGTCAGCTTATTGAGTTTCTTTATGTGTTTATAGTGTGCGAAACACCTTTTATGATCCATTCAGGAACTTCATTGAGGGACCGTTCATGGTCTCCTAGTTGAGAGTATAGTGTGTTGATTTTATAAAAGCCTCAGTGTTGTCATTCTTCAATTTTGATGCAGCTTTTAAGTCACTTACTGCTTTCCTAGGTTCCCTTTCTTTTATAAAACACTCAGCTTGAAGTTCCCATAGTTTAGCATCCCAAACACAAACCTCCAAAATCTTATCAAAGGAGGTTATAAAATAATAAATAAATAAATAAATAAATAAATAAATAAATAAAAAGCTTGGGCCCTTGGAAGCCTATTTGCTTAGAAATCTGGAGCCCTTGGGACACAATTTGACAACCTCTCAGCTCTGCCAACATGGCGTTTGGAGAATCAGATCAGAAAGACTTGACATTGCTGGTTTCTGCTTTGCTTTTGTGGCAGGGGCCATGAGAGAATTGAGTGGGGAAGACAGACACATCCTGTCTTAGGCATTGCAGGTACCTATGGCAGGACCTTGGCAAACCCTTTCCTTCCCTACTCACCCCCTCAGGCGTAATCTATGAAGCTCCTGAAAACAGGGGTGGGGGCAGGCAGGAGGGACTGTGAGTGAAGAAGTGGGAGGGTGATGGGTCTGGATCCCCAGATTGGCCAAGCTTCTCAGTGTGGTTCCAGGTGTGTCTCAGGCCAGGGCATAAGCTCCAGGTGGGGACATAAATCTGACAGGGTACAGAGAGCCCTCATGGCTCAGCAGTAAGAACCCTTCACCTGGTTTTGAATCCTGGGCCGCCGGCCAAGCTGTGGTTTCAAATAGGCTAGGTTCACCTAGGGTTCACAGGACAAAGGACATCCAAGGAGATCTGGCACCATGCCCGGGAGACTCCTCCTCTTAGGGGCCTTGGAGCTCTGCTGTTCAAGGGGCTACGGGTTCATTTCCTACACACCCAGCTACCCATCATGGCAACCCGATCACCATACCCCACCCATCATTATACCCCACCCATCATCATACCCAACTTGGTCCCTGATCACCACTATGTAAGTTTCAGAGCCATGGAGTCAGTGACCTCTGAATGGATAGCAGCCCCTCCCTCACAGGCACTGGCTACACAAGCAGGGATCCCTGGAGACCTGGGTGGCCAGGGAAGGCCCAGTCCTGGGCCAGCCCCTGAGGGCTGGATTGTGGCAGCAGGCTCTCCGCCCATCAGTCTTTCTGCTCCTGCCTCTAGAGTCCAAGGGTCCATGTGGTGGGTGGACTGAGCTGTGCTGAGTAGGACAGAGGGAGCCCACACTGGGGACAGTTATTGCTGGGTGGCATGGGATTCGAGGAGCTGCTACATCAGGTGGGTGGCTTTGGGCCCTTCCAAATTCGGAATGTGGCCCTGCTGGCCCTGCCCCGAATGATACTGCCCATGAACTTCCTCCTGCCCATCTTCCTGGCTGCCGTGCCTGCCCACCGCTGTGCCCTGCCCGGCACCCCTGCCAACTTCAGCCACCAGGACACATGGCTGGAGGCCTACCTTCCTCGGGAGCCCGATGGCACGCTCAGCTCCTGCCGCCGTTTCACCTACCCCCAGGCCCTCCCCAACACTACATTAGTTGGAGAAGGGCACAGTCCTGGGGAGCTTCAGGGTGAGCAGTCCACGGAGCCCTGCCCTCAAGGCTGGGAGTACGACCACTCCGAGTTCTCCTCCACCATTGCAACTGAGGTACCTGAGCCAGGAGGCTGGGGGACACGTGAGTGGGATGGGTCTGCCGTTGCCTTGGGTGATTACTCTGTGGGCCTTAATTAGACACATTACGTCTCAGAGTCTCAGTTTATCCACGGCAGATAAGCCTGTAGTAAGGAGCCCATCCGTGGGAGCTGCTATTATTAATCGGGAGGTGATTGAGGCAGGGAAGGGCTAAGGTGGCTCCAGGGAGTTGGGGCTGAGTTGAGAAGGATGTTTCCGCAGTAAGAGGTGGAGAAACAATGGAGGCTTCCTTCTCTTTCTTCTTCATTTGGGCCCCGGGTCTGGGATTTACATAGTCCCTCTGGAGGTGCATGCAGGTGGGGGCAAAATCTCTCTTGGGAGGTACAGGGCTCCTGTGGTCATGGTCAAGTCCCACCCTGGGAGAAGCTGAAGCTGCAGGACTGGGGAGGGACAGTCTCCCACCCCCAAGCTGAGGTGAATGGTTGGAGGCTTATTATCTGACATGGAGGTACTAGGATGGCCCAGTTGACCTCAGAAGGCCCCAGGTCTGGAGAGCAGGGTTGGTGCCAGTTGGAGAGGGGCCTGTGCCCATGGGAGGCCCCTCCTTGCCTGTCCCTGCAGTGGGACCTGGTGTGTGAGCAGAAAGGCCTGAACAAAGCCATTTCCACCTTCTTCTTCGTCGGTGTGCTGGTGGGGGCTGTGGCCTTCGGATACCTGTCTGACAGGTGGGGTAAGGTGGGGGCAGTAAGGGAGTGGGGTGGGGGACCTTCTCCCACTAGCTGGGGTCTGGGCCTAGTCTGCCTCTGTCTTGGGCCCTCCCCTCTACAGGGAGCCAACCCTGCATGACCCCTGTGCAGGTTTGGGCGGCGCCGTCTGCTGCTGGTGGCCTATGTCAGCGCCCTGGTGATGGGCTTAGCATCTGCAGCCTCAGTCAACTACATCATGTTTGTCATCACCCGCACCCTCACTGGTACAGCCCTGGCTGGCTTCACCATCATCGTGATGCCTCTGGGTACGGCAGGCAAAGAATGGGCGGGGCCTAGAGGGTGGAGGGAGGCAGTTGTCGAGGGTGAGACTGAGCTCACATGTCCCTTGCTAACTGTCTTCTTGTCTCTGACTGTGGACCCAGAGTTGGAGTGGCTGGACGTGGGACACCGCACTGTGGCAGGTGTCCTGAGCAGCACCTTCTGGACAGGGGGCGTGATGCTGCTGGCGCTGGTCGGGTACCTGATACGGGACTGGCGATGGCTTCTGCTGGCTGTCATCCTGCCTTGTGTCCCAGGCATCCTCAGCCTCTGGTGAGGCCTGTGGGCGTCTGGGGAGTGAGAGGTACAAGAAGCCATAGACAGAATTAATCAGACACTGAGATTCGAAGACAGAGAGAACGAGAAGTAATCAGTGACCAAGAGACAGAGATAGAGACCATACATGAGATGCAGAGAAACACAAAACAAAATAGAGATAGAGATGGAGAGACAGATGAGAGATAGTAGTGACAGAGACCAGAACTGACAGGCAGGCTCAGAGGGACAGATGGAGGTGCACACAAGAGCAACATGAGAGACAGAGCCAAGCACAGACTGAGGCTAGTGCCCTGGAGGGGTGGGGCTAAGGACAGGGACAGCACAGAGGTAGGAAGTCCAAGTAGGAAGGAAGGCCAGCCAGGGTGGGCACTTCATTGCCTCCCCCAAATGAACTGGCTTTGGATGACACCTCTGGGTTTGTCTGCATGTCTGTCTCTCCTTCATCCTATGCCCTCCTGTCACCTGCGGGAGACGTGGGTGGCTGGTCCTGGAGGCTGAGGTCTTGGGGGGGAGCCCAATTCAGCTGAGCAGAGAAGTAACTCCTGGGCCATGGAGAACCTAGGCCTGGGCAAAGAAGTGTGGGGAAAGCTGGCTTCTAAATTGGGCCTTAAAGAATGAATACAAGTTCATCATGTGATGAGGGTTGGGAAGGTGTTCTAGGCTGAGGCGACAGTCTGTGGGGTGCTCAGGATGAAGACATGGCTTAGGGAGCTGACTGACTGAAGGGCCTCCTGCTGTCCCCCAGGTGGGTGCCTGAATCTGCACGCTGGCTTCTAACTCAGGGCCGTGTGGAGGAGGCCCACAGGTACCTGCTCTGCTGTGCCAGGCTCAACGGGCGGCCTGTGGGTGCGGACGGCCTGAGCCTGGAGGTGAGCGAGAATGTGTGTGAGTGCAAGCAAGTACATGTGTGCATGCGGCCTGTGTCAAGCACTCCCTTCCTGGGGCCCACTGTGTGCAGGAAAATCTCCCGGCTGGAATTGGTGGGCCACATCTTTGACTCCACTTGCCCTACTCAGCTCCCGTGTGTATCCCTCCCCTCCAGTGCAGAAGGGAGGAAGAGAGACTCAGAGAGCGACGTGCCTTGCTAAGGCCAAGGCCACACAGTCAACTCCAAGTCACAAACTCTCCTCCTCGACCAGGCCCTGAGCAAAGTGGCAGCTGCAGAGCGGGTGGTCCGGAGGCCGTCCTACCTAGACCTCTTTCGGACACCGCGGCTCCGACACATCTCACTGTGCTGCATGGTGATGTGGTGAGGAGGGGACTGGCCTGGTGGGGTGTGGGTGGGCGAGGACGGAGGGGCCGACTCCAGAATGCTGCCCAGCGTACAGGAAACTGGACAGGTAAATTGTAACTGTGGAGGGCCGGGTGGGGGTGGAGGTGGGGGGTGGAGGGGTGGGGGATGGGGCTCGGGAAGGTCAGAAAATGGAGCAGGCATCAGAGCCACATGGGCTCTTCCATTTCCTCACTGTGAGACCTTGGACAGGTGCTCCTTCTGTAAAATGGGACTCTGTTAGTTCCTACCTACCTCACAGGGTTGCTGTGAAGATTAGGCAAAGGCGCTGTGGGCACAAGGGGAGGTGGCCAAGACTCCCTGAGAGGACAAGGTGGGTGGGAAGGAGGCCCCTGAGTGGCATTGTGACCCCTCTCAGGTTTGGCGTGAACTTCTCCTATTACGGCCTGAGCCTGGACGTGTCGGGGCTGGGGCTGAACGTGTACCAGACGCAACTGCTGTTTGGGGCTGTGGAGATGCCCTCCAAGCTGCTGGTCTACCTGTCGGTGCGCCATGCCGGACGCCGCCTCACACAGGCAGGAACGCTGCTGGGCAGTGCCCTCTGCTTCGGCCTCAGGCTGCTGGTGTCCACCGGTGAGCACCGCCCTGGGGCCCCCCACTCCCGCCTCCTGGCCAAGACCCCCGCCCCCACACCGACCTTTCCCGAGAAACCTCAACTCAAGGCCAGTTAGGTCCCCCCCTCTTTGGAGACTCCACTTGCTATCCTGGGAGCCTCAGTGCCAGAACCCTTTTCCCTCCAGAGATGGTGTCCTGGAGCACCGCCCTGGCAGTGATGGGGAAAGGTTTTTCTGAAGCTGCCTTCACCACTGCCTACCTGTTCACCTCGGAGTTGTACCCTACGGTGCTCAGGTGAGGGGAGCTGGAGTCCCAGGCAACCCTGGGGAGAGGGTCTGTTAGTCTCATCTCTTACCAACACCCACACATACACCCAACACACCGTACGTCCCTCTCACCCATTCCTTGCACCACACTCGGAATACAGAGTTAATCAGAGCCTCTGTTGGCCTCAGTCTGGCAGAAGGCCCGGCATTTTCTCTTCTTCACTAAGTGACCCTAAGAGAAGTCAGACAACTTTTCTGAGCCTCCTTTAAAAGAAAATAGTGGCAAAAAGCACCATCTGCCCATCCTGCCCATCTCCCCACAGCCCAGGCAGCGCTGCCCTTGGGAGTTGTCTGTGGACATAAGGCCTGAGGCCTTTTCAACTAGCTATTGACAGGTGAGGAGGAGACTTGTAGGCACCTGGGTGTGATTAGAAAGCCTTGCACCTCTTCTAACAACATGGCAAAGTCTATATGAGCTGCTGACCCTCTTCCTTCCACACTACTCCTTCCTCATTCCCTTTCTGGTGACATTTCTTTTCCTTCAGTGACATCTGACTGGTACTCTGTCAGAACGGGGGCCCCATCCTCTGGTGGGTGTTGGCTTGGGGGATCCTGGCCAGGGGGTGGGTGGGAAGACCACTTGAAAGAAGCCTCAGCTTTCTTAGCTGTCTGGGGAGGAAAGGGGGTACTATGAGGCATGACCCCAAGTAGCTATGAGCGCCAACCCTTCCCCCATCCTTTCTCTGAACAGACAGACAGGGATGGGGCTGACTGCACTGGTTGGCCGACTGGGGGGCTCTTTGGCCCCACTGGCAGCCTTGCTGGATGGAGTATGGTTGTCACTGCCCAAGCTCACTTATGGGGGGATTGCCCTGCTGGCTGCCTGCACTGCCCTCCTGCTGCCAGAGACAAGGCAGGCACAACTGCCAGAGACCATCGAGGACGTGGAGAGGAAGAGGTGTGTGCACTCGTATGTGGGCATGGGTGCTCAGGTACCTGACACCTTAGGTAGGATTCAGAGGAAGATATGTCTGTATCTGGTGCATATATGCAAGTATGCACGGGTGCTTGACCTGAAGTACGTAAACTGCATGTATAAAAGTGTACACGAGTCCATAATCACATGTATGTGTGTACATAAATACCCAAGATTGTCCAGGAAGAGGTGGATGTGTGCACACTCAGGCATGCCTGCACATCAGGGATGTGTACAAGTATGTGTGGGAGTCCTTTGTGGAAGTACATGTTTTATATGCCAGGAGTTGGGGAAGCCCTAGGCCAGCACTGCTGCAGCAGGCTGGGGTGGTAGGCTCGGGGGCTAAACCTCACCATTGCTCATGACTCCTTCCCTCCTCAGTGCCCCATCCAGCCTTCAGGAGGAACAGATGCCCATGAAGCAGGTCCACGACTGAGTGGTTTCAGGAGCAGGCCCTCCACAGATGTTCTGATCAGGGGCCGGGAGAGCAGAAGGGCAGGTCCTATGACCAGGGCTGGGGGCACTGAGCCCCCTGCTCCAGCCTGGATTTGCCACCAAGGTCCCTCTCTGTGTTCATCCAGCTGGTGCTGGCTTCTGGTCTCAGCTTTGCCACTGATTTGCTATGTGAACTTGGGTGTGTGGCTTTCCCTTTTCGGACCCCAGTCTGTTCATTTCTCAAATGGATAATGAAGCCTCACCACAGGATCTATCTGTTGTCATGCTCAGTGAGATGCTGAATGAGGTGCTTCTTCTAGAGATGGCACTAAAGAAGGGACTGCTCTATGATGACTTCTGTGGGCATGCTGTTCACTGTGTGGTGCCGGGGGCTGCCCAATGCCAGGGCCAGGGGACCAGGAGAACAGAGGTCTTTGTTTCATGGCTGACCTTGCTACCTCCCTGGCACTTTGCTGGGTAATGCATCCCCCACCCCCATACTCCCCACCATCCACCCCACTATATAGGCCTCATGCCCAAAGAAAAGTTGAAGGCATGGGAGCCAACATTTTATTGGAGAAGCCAGAATAAACACAAATTTTATGAGTACCTTGAAGTCACAGAATTTGCTGGGGAAAGGAACCGGGGAGGACAAGAGGCCACCATTCAAAATGGGGTGGGCCAGTTCCCCTGGGCAGATAAGAATGGGAAAGGGAGGAGTTAGCAGAGAAAATCTAGACTTTCTGGTCTACTATGGAGCTGATGTCCAGGCTGCCAGAATCCCACCTTCCTCTACCTCGATGGGACTGAAAAATTCTGTAGCTTCCATTGCACCATGGAGGGGATGGAGGGAGGTCCAAGTTAGGGTGACTTCTCCTGTAAGCATCTTATTTGGATTTTATCTCCACAGGGTCATAGATGTAGCAGCCCACATCGCCAATATTCACACCTGAGGGAGAGAGCCCCATCATCCAGGGCCTTGGGGCTGGGGGGTACTGGGCCGAGGGCTGGAGGGAACTGGGAAGGACCTGGGATATATCTGAGTACAGGGAAGTTGTCCACACATCCCCACAGACCCACATGCCATACTTTAGGCCCAGTGTCTAGGGTGGGGCTGCCCACCTTTGGGGCCAAACAGGTAGCCGTAGCAGGGGATGTGGCAGTAGGGGACGCCGTCATGCTGGGACACAGAGAGAAAGAGAGCACTCTCAGCTTGGCTCTTTGCCTATCTCCAGCCTCTCTCCTCCCAACATAACCATCCATCCCTTCCCTGCTCACCTCAGCATGACTCCCAGCAGTCAGGGTCTTCCGGCAGCGCTGGCACCTCAGACAGGGTCGGTGCCAATTTCTGCCCAAAGACATCACCTTCTCAGCTGGCGGTGGAGAGAAGTAGTAGCCCTAGGGGCAGGGCAGGGAGACCCACCTGCCTTGCACCACCTCCCTGCCCTTTGATGCCCACCTTGCTTTCCCTTGTCACTTACTTACCAAAATAGACAGGTTCCTCACAGCCGGGGCACAGCGAGGTCTCCCCGGTGAATGTCTTCACGTGGGAAGGGCCTTTAAGGGGAAGAGGCCCTGGCTAGGGCTGAGGTGGGGGCCAGGCCTAAGTAGGGCCCTCCAGCACCAGCCTGCATATGGTACTGTCCTCTTCCAAAAGCCATGCTTATCCTAGAGCCTCCCACTCAGGTGGACATACATATGTCTTCCTCAGACAGAGCTGAGTCCCCTCTGACCCCAGCTCCTGTCCCATCCCTATCTGCAGGAGGGACCACCTGCTTCCTTCTCGTCCTCCTAGGGGTTCAAGGTGCCCATGCCCACCAGCCCAACCCTGTCAGCAACTCAATCCTCAGGAAACCTGAGCTGATATAGGAGCTGGCCAGGGCAGGGGTGTCAGGTGTTTGGGGAGCACGGTGTCATTGCCCACTGCAGGGGACAGGAGAAAGAAACAGGGAGAGGCAAAAAGAGGAAGAATGTGAGGAGCTGGCCCCATCTCAATGACTACTCATTTCATAAATCATTCCTTCCTTGGCTTTGGCCTGGAAGAGGCCTGAGTTCCATGCCAGCTTTCCCTCTGACTAGCTGTGACTTCACAAGGTCACTTGCCCTCTCTGACCTCAGTTTTCTGTAAAATGAGGGTGGTAATGCCATATGCCCACTTTACCTCTGAACTCAGCAGCTGACATGAGGGAACTTCAAAAAAAGGGTCTCGGATAATGGAAGATTTTGCCATGAACAAAGTTGTAGGAATGTTGAAGCAGAGGACTACGTGAGAGACTGCCACCTGGTCCCACCCCCTGTGCCAGCCTAGGAAGGGTGAGGAGGAGGGGTAGCTGGGGCTCAGCCTCACTTACTTTTCTTGCCTCGGGGGAGGCCAGTCCTGGGCCTTGGGGGGCTGAAGCTGCTGGGGTTGAGGGGAGTGGTGTTGGCAGGGGTAGGAATGGGAGAGTTGTAGAGGTAGGAGCCCACACCACCAATGTTCACCCCTGCAGAGAGAAGAGGGGAGGTCAGGCTTGAGTTTCCAGCTCCCTGCCACAGGGAGGGTTTTTGCTGCCTTCTGTCCCATTCCAGGCTGTTACTTACCCCTGGGTCCGAAGAGAACCCCATAGCATGGCTTGTGGCAATATGGCCTCCCATTGTGCTAGGCACAAGCAGAGGAAAGGGGGTTGCTCAGGGACAAGGGGGCCTCTCCTGTGCCCCACAGGCCTTCCCCCCAAACAGGCTGTCAGGTGTGTCTGTCCACTGGTCTGGGCTGGTGGGGCTGGGAGGGGTCAGGGTGGGCTGGCATGCCAGAATTGCCACTGTGGTCAGGGAAAACGGCAAGAGCAGGTCAGGAAACAGTGCTGCTGCATTCTCCTCCCCCTCAAGTGTCATGGGGCTCACCAGCACAACTCAGGGTCCCCAAAACCTGGTTGGTGTGGGGCCCACCCTGTAAGTGGTCTTAGAAGTTGGCTACTAAGGTTGCCTTTGGTGATCCTCCAGGGTCGCAGTGGGGCTGGTGCCTGGGGGACAGTGACAGACACAGGGCTGTGTGCCCTGGCCAGGTCTCACCTCTGCATGCCCTCCTGGGGACAGGACACTGTGGCAGTGCTCACATTTCAGGCAGAAGCGGTGCCAGTTCTTGCCCAGGGAGCTCACCTTCTCCGCTGCAGGGAAGAAGGTGGGACCAGGCTGGCTGCTGGGCACCCCCCTTACCACCCTCAGGCCTGTCCTGCTTCCCTCAGACAGTGGGGTGTCTTCAGGAGGCCAGCTCCATCCCGCCAGAGTGCCATGCCCCACAGGTAGAAGGGGGGTCTGGGATTACACCCGCGCCAGCACTCGCCCAGTCTTCTCCCTCTCGTCAGCCCAGGCCTCACCAAAGAAAACGGGTTGCTGGCAACGTGGGCAGGTCCAGCTCATGGCTCCGCTCAGGGCTCAGGGCAGCTGGTGCGGCACACAGTAGGCACCGCTGCATGGACTCTGTTCCCACCCCAGGGACTCCGTTCCCGCCCCCTCTACTGGCTGACTCCACCCATGGCTCAGCTTTGAGCCTCATTGGGCTGAATCCACTATTCGTGGAAGCCCGTTAGCCGCCAGAAATTTAGCACTACTCCACCTGGGGGACGCAGGCGACTTTGCAATTAGTTCCAAACACTAGCCTCTGACAGTCGCAGAGGTAAGAGGTCCTGAAGCCAGACTGGGAGGACAGGGAGCAATGAAAACACCCAGAAGGGTGGCCCTAGTTTCTGGGTTGGTACCGAGAGGGAAAATGCCTAGAGTGTAGACACCATGAAAGCACTATTATTTCAAACCCAAAGCAAGGGGTTAGGCATTCTTTGAAATGGTTTAATTCCACCTTGGCAGTCTCGCAGGTGGTTATGAGCAAGGAAATCTGGAGCCCATCTCTGTTACTACTCTTCGGCTTCAGGCAAATTGCTTAACCTTCCTCTGCCTCCGTTCTATACAATGCTATAATGATAAGTCCGTACCTCATAGGAGACACCAGATGTGAGAATCAGATAAGTTAATACATGCAGAGTGGCCAAACAGCACCTGGCATATAAATGCTATAAAAGCAATAGCTACCATAATGAACTCAAGACTCTTAGTTTGGAATCCTCAAAGCATGGTCTGCAAATAATGGTTTGTTTGTAAAATTATAATGCTTATTAAATTTAAACATATAATTCAGACACCAATTACATATTCCTAATTCAGTTTGTTTTAAGATTTATTAAAAGCAGCTCAGCAGTGCTTCAAAGGACACTTCAAAAACTCAAACTCACAGAATGGGAGAAAAACATTTGCAAACATGTATTTGGTAAGGGTCTAGTAACCCGAATATATAAAGGGCTGTTACAACTCAATAATAAAAAGACAACCCAATTAAAAAATGAGCAAATAATTTGAATAGACATTTTTCCCAAAGAAGATATACAAATGACCAACAAGCACATGACAAGATGCTTAACATCATTAGTCATTAGGGCAATGAAAATCAGAACCACAACGAGATACCATTTTATACCTATTAGAATGGCTATAATAATAATTAAAAAAAAAAAAGGTGAGTAATAACAAGTGTTAGTGAGGATGTGGAAAAACTGGATCCCTCATACATTGTTGTTGATGGGAATGTAAAATAGTGCAGCCCTTTGAAAAGTGTGGCAATTCCTCAAAAAGTTAAACATACAGTTACTATACGACCCATCAATTGCACTCCTAGGTATATACTCAAGAGAAATGAAAGCATTTTTCCACTGCCTCATGTAAAAACTTGTACATGAATGTTCACAGTACTTCTATTCACAATAGCTAAAAGGTGGCAACAACCCAACTAATAAACAAAATGTGGTATAACCATAACAGAATACTATTCAGCTATAAAAAGGAATGAAGACGCACTGATGCATGCTAAAACACGAACCATACAAATATTGTTAAGCCAAAGAAGCCAGACATATACCAGCACATATTTTATGATTCCATTGATGTGAAATGTCTAGAATAGGAAAATCCATAAAGACAGAGATTAGTGGTTGCTCAGGGTTTTGGAGAGGGGCAATTGTGAGTATCTGCTAATGAGCATGAGGTCTCTTTACAGTGAGATGAAAATGATCTGGAATTAGTGGTGATGGTTGCACAAACTTGCGAACATACTAAAAAAAATCAATGAATTGTACACCTCAAAAGGGTGAATTTTATAGTATGTGAATGTCTCAGTATAATATAATGTCTCAATAATAATGATGATAATAACAAGAATAATGCCTGAAGTGAACTTTTTAAAAAAAGTAGCCTAGCAAATGAGGGACAGGAGAGGGAGCTGATTACCTTGTGCCCCAGCACAGCAGGGAACCCTTTGATGAAATATCATGGTGAAATGAAGATTTTTCTGAAGTTTCTGTTTTTATTTTTTAAAAATATTTTTATTGATTTTGTAGGGAGAGTTGGAAACATTGATGTGAAATAGAAACATTGATCAGCTGCCTCCTGCACGCCCCCTACTGGGGATCGAGCCCACAACCCAAGCGTGTGCCCTGACTGGCAATCTTAACTGGGTCCTCTCAGTCCATGGGACGATGCTCAATCCTCTGAGTCACACCAGCTGGGAAGTTCCTCTGTTTTTTAAAAAAATGTGTTTTTATTGATTTTAGAGGGAGAGAGAAATGGGGGTGAGGGTGGAGAAAGAGGGAAACAACAATGTACCAGCTGCCTCTCATAAGCACCCCAACCAGGGATCAAACCCACAACCTGGGTAATGTGTCCTGCCCGGGAATTGAACCAGCAACCCTTTGGTGTATAAGACAACATTCAAACAACTGAATCATACCGGCTAGGGCTAATTTCCTCTGTTTTGTGAAGTCAGTTCAGAAGCGCTGAAGGGATAGGGCGTGTGTGTGTACATGCACTAAACTCATCATTGGGCTGCAGAGCTGTGCCCTGCTGGGTGACAAGAGTCCTATTTGTGTCTGGAATCCAATACCCTCTCTGAACTTCAGTCTCTTCAACTGGGCAATGGGGATAGGACTGGTGTCTATGAACTTCCACTTAACACTCCTGTCTCCCTCACTTGTCTTCATCAGTACTTTTTGCTCATAACAACACTTGTTTTATCCTCCTTGTTGATTTCTAAACATGGAAGGCTTACACACTGGGAAAGAAACTTGTCTACACATTCTCATTATTTGTTTCTTGTTTTGGGGACTATTTCAAGATCCTTAGATTTATAACTGTTTCTTGAAGAGCTTCTTCTTTAACAAACTTGAAAAATATTACAGTTTTAGTCCCCATTGATATTTTACTCTCATGTTTCTGCCTCTCTCATTTGTTTCTTCTTGAAGAAGGCCGCTCAAGGTTCATTGCCTTCGCTCTCTTTGGAACTAATGGAGAAGGTCCCACTTCAGGAGGTTGGGAGAACTTGTATTTATTCTTTGATATGCTGCCTCCTTTAGGAAGGGCTAGCTTCATCTGTCCAAGGATCCATTCTCAGCATTTCCAGGGCACATCAGATAATCCTTTTCTAAGACTCTCTAGCTCTTTCTGCTTTGGATCACATTGTATGTATGCCTCAGCCTCCTAGACAGGTCATCTTTACCCTAGCATCCAGAACAGGGCCCCACTAGAAGAAACAGGTATCAAAGTTGAGTATCATGCTGCTTTCACACAATTTACAGTTTTAGTGGGGTAAATTCTTTTTTTTTTTATCCTCACCTGAGGACATTTTTTCATTTTTTGTTCAGATAGAGTGGGAGGGAGAGAGAGGAAGAGAGAGAGAGAGAGAAACATTAACGTGAAAGGGACACATCGAGTGGCTGCCTCCCGCACGACCAACCAGGGCCGGGGACAAACTGTAACCGAGGTACATGCCCCTAGCGGGAACCGAACCCGGGTCTCTCTGGACCGCAGGCCGATGCTCTAACCGCTGAGCCAAACCGGCCAGGGCAGTGGGGTAAATTCTTTACTGCTCCCCATCTTCTGTGGCCTTCCTGTATTGTATGTCATACATAGTATGCCTCGCCCTGGCCGGTTTGGCTCAGCGGTCAGAGCATCAGCCTATGGACCAAAGAGTCTGGGGTTCGATTCCAGCCAAGGGCACATACCTCAGTTGCGGTTCATCCCTGGCCGGGGTCATGAGGGTGGCAACCAATAGATATGCCTCTCTCACATCAATGTTTCTCTCTCTCTTTCTCTCTCTCGCCCTCCTACTCTGTCTGAAGATAAATGTAAAAATATCCTCAGGTGAGGATTAAAAAAACACACCAAAACATAGTATGCCTCATCTCTTCTATTTCACTGCTTAGGAAAGGGTAGTTGAAGCTCCCCCTTTCCAAATATTTGCCACCTATTTGCAGGTACAGCAAATCACAGTATTCCACTCTTCTTCCTTGTCTGGTTTCCATTATTCTAACTCTAACAGAAGCTTTGTAAAGAATGCTTATATGGGCACTCTCCCTCTTGGTGCCCATGCCCTTCTTCCATCTCAGGCATGTATCTCCTAAACTCTAATGGTCCCCACAACTTGCAACCAGGGGAGCAATGGGCAGCAGCAGCTCATCCTGGGATAACCTCCTGAACTTGTCCTCCAAGGCCCCTTTTCTCTGACTTTCCAGTGAGCCAAAGCAGCCCTGCTTAGGCTTTCTCCCGTTGCTTCTTCTATCCTAAGCCCTTCCTTGTTTCACTATCCCCAGCTTTAATAAACATACTTAAAAAAAAAAAAAGAATGCTAATAGGAAAAATTAACATTTCTTGTTGGAATGTATTTGCAGTTACTGGCAGTGGCTATTTTGAATATCTAAAATGATATTATAACAAAAACCACCAATAGGTAAGTCCAGTTGAGTGTAGGTACAGTAGTCTCCCTTATCCGCAGGGGATATGTTCCAAACCCCAGTGCATGCCTGAAACCATGGATAGTACTGAACCTTATATATACTGTACATAATTATGTATAGTCTTTTCCTATACATAATTACCTATGATAAAGTTTTTTTGTTTGTTTTTATCCTCACCCAAGGACATTTTTCCATTTTTTTGTTCAGATAGAGTGGGAGGGAGAGAGAGGAAGAGAGAGAGAGAGAGAAACATTGACGTGAAAGGGGCACATCGAGTGGCTGCCTCCTGCATGACCAACCAGGGCCGGGGACAAACTGCAACCGAGGCACGCGCCTCCAGCAGGAACCGAACCTGGGTCTCTCCAGACCGCAGGTCGACGCTCCAACTGCTGAGCCAAACCGGCCAGGGCACCTATGATAAAGTTTAACTTATAAATTAGACACAGTAAGATACTAACAATAATTAATAATAGAACAATTATAACGATAGAAGCAAAATAAGGATTACTTGAACACAAGCACTACCTGAAAGGGACACATACAACAGTTGATCTGATAACCAAGATAGTTACTAAGTGACTAATAGACAGGTAGCATATACAGTGTGGATATGCTGGAGAAAGGGATGGTTCATATCCTAGGTGGGATGAAGTGGGACTACATGAGATTTCACCGCTACTCAGAACAGTTCACAATTTAAAACTTAAGAACTGTTTATTTCTGGAATTTTCCATTTAGTATTTCAGACTGCCACAGTTGACTGCATGTAACTGAAACCGCCGAATGTGAAACTACGGATAAGGGGGGACTACTGTATTGCCTGCTCAACTGTCAGGGTGCAGGTTATGTCATCCCCTATGAGGCAGGGCCCTCTTTCATAAATTTGACTTTTCCCTTGGTGTCCCCCCCTCTCTGCTCTTTCCTGCACAGACCTGTCACAGCATCTGTAAATATTATGTTACACTTATTTACTTGTCTGACTTTCTTTAATTTCCAGGACCGACAGACTAATCTGTGTATCTGTAGTACGCAGTATAGTGTGGATACTCAGTAAATGATCATTGTTGTTATTCTTATTGAAATCTACCACTAACACTTTTTACTTCATGTTTTTAAGCTCTATTGTTAGGTAGATGTATATTTTAAGGATTGTGTTTTCTTGAGGAGTCGATCCCTTTATTGTTGTTAGGCAAGAAAAAAACTTTTCAACTCTAGGTGAGTGGTGATGGGTATGATTACTTCAAACACCTGGAGGGCTATCACATGCAAGAGGCATTAGGGGCACTACCAAAACCCCTGGCTAGAGGGGTCTCAGTAGAAAAATACAGGAAAGCAGATTTGGATTCAGTCAAAAAAAGGAACTTTTTGACTTCCAGTCAAGATGGTGACATAGGTAAACACGGTCTCGCCTCCTCCCACAACCACATCAAAATTACAACTAAACTACAGAACAAATATCCTTTAGAACCGTCTAAAATCAAGCTGAATGGAAGTCCTACAACTATGAAATTAAGCAGCAGCCACATCGAGATTGGTAGGAGGGGCGGAGGTGCAGACGGGCTGGTCCCACACCCATGTGTGGCAGATAAAAATCAGGAGAGAGACCTCAGCTGTGAAGGTCCTCCCTGAGGAGTGAGGGGTCCCCGTCCCACACCAGGTTCCCAGCTCAGGGTTCCAGTGCCAGGAAGAGAAGTCCCCATAACTTCTGGCTGTAAAAACCAACACGAACTGAGGCTGAGGGAGGCTGAGTCTTCTGGAGGCCCAGGCAGCTCCTCTTAAAGGGTCCACGCAAGGACTCACTTGGACTCGCACCTTCCAGGCTCCAGCATGGGGGAGGCAGCTTGAAAGGCACCAGAGATATATGGGGAAGAACTGAGTTGTTTGGCATCTGGGCGAGGACTGGAGAGGCAGCTTTGTCCTGGACAGATGTGCTGGTGGAGGCCGTTGTTCCTTTGGTGAGCCCTTCCCTTACAAGGCTGGCAGACCGCAGACATATCTGGGACTCCAGCAACCTGGCTCATACTGTATGCCCCTCCCTGGTAATTCCCCACCTAACTTTCAGGCCCACCCAAGCTGTTTCCAGTGGCTTTACCATAGGGATTGGCCTGTTTTGGCTCCTGCTTCAGATTTTCCTAAATTCTCTCAAACAAGCAGCATCTGGCCACAGCGAGCTCCATACCTCTCACTAAGTGGCCCTAGGCCTGGTACTAAAAGCAGCCAGCCTTGGTTCACAACTTGCCTTTGCCTGGGCCCCTCCAAACCCAGCACAAGCAGCAGCCATCCACAGATCGCTTTGTAGCTTATGCCTGGTGGCCCCAGGTAGAACACAGGCAGTGGCTGACCTTGTCCCAGAGCCAGCACACCCAGTGGACAGCTTCAGACCACGTTGAAGCACCACCACCAACCACCTCCACAAGTGACACACTCAGGAGTGGACTCAGTGGGTACTGAAGTAAGTCTTGCTCTGTGTGGTGGGCACCTGAACAGCTGACCATCCAAGGTAGTCAGAGGTCGGTAGTTAGTGGGTATAGCCAGTCCTTGCAGCAAATCAGCCTGAGTAAATCCCTCCCATTGACTTGCCAACAGCAATCAAGACTCAATTATAGCAGAAGACTGTAAAGTCCACACGAGGGGTGCACCTCGAGGGCACAGCTGGGCTGATCAGGGAGGCTGTGCCACTGGACCCTACAGGACACCTACTGCAACAGGTCACCCTAGGAAGCCTAGGAGACATAGCAACTCTACCTAATACATAGAAACAAACACAGGGAGGCAGCCAAAATGAGGAGACAAAGAAACATGTCCCAATGAAAGAACAGAACAAAACTCCAAGAAAAAAACCTAAATGAAACGGAGATAAGCAATCTAACAGATGCAGAGTTCAAAACACTGCTTATAAGGACGCTCAATGAACTTAGTGAGGGCCTCAAGAGCATAATAAAGGACCAGTCAGAAATGAAGGATGAACTAACTGAAATAAAGAATAATTTACAGGGAATCAATAGTAGAGTAGGTGAAGCCAAGAAGCAAACCATCGATTTGGAATATAAGGAAGCAAAAAACACCCAATCAGAACAGCAAAAAGAAAAAAGAATACAAAAAAATGAGAATAATATAAGGAGCCTGTGAGACAACTTCAAGCATACCAACATTTGCATCATGGGAATGCCAGAAGGAGAAGAGAGAGGGCAAGAAATTGAAAACCTATTTGAAACAATAATGACAGAAAACTTCCCTAACTTGGTGAAGGAAACAGACATACAAGTCCAGGAAGCACAGAGAGTCCCAAACAAGATGAACCCCAAGAGGTCCACACCAAGACACATCATCATCAAAATGCAAAAGGTTAAAAACAAAGAAAGAATCTTAAAAGTAGCAAGAGAAAAGCAGTTAGTTACCTACAACAGAGCTCCCATAAGGCTGTCAGCCGATTTCTCAAAAGAAACTTTGCAGGCCAGGAGGGAATGGCAAAAAATATTTAAAGTGATGAAAAGCAAGGACCTACAACTAAGATTACTCAATCCTGCAAAGTTATCATTTAGAATTGGTGGCCATATAGAGTTTCCCAGACAAGAAAAAGCTAAAGGAGTTTATCACCACCAAACCAGTATTATGTGAAATGTTGATGGGTCTTCTTGAAGAAGATAAAAAAATATGAACAATAAAATGGCAATAAATACATATCTATCAACAATTGAATCTACAAACAAAATGAGCAAGCAGAACAGAAACAGACTCATAGTTACAGAGAACTTTTTGTTGGTTGCCAGATGGGAGGGGAGTTGGGTGAAAAAAATGAAGGGATTAGGAAGTACAAATTGGTTGTTAGACTGATGAACCTCAAAGGGAAGGGGGGAGGTGGAGTGGGAAGAGAGAAACCAAAGAATTTATATGCATATATGCATAACCAATGGACACAGACAATAGTGTGGGGAAAGCAGGAGGGGTGTGGGGTTGGGGAGGAGGGAGTCAAGGGGGGAAAAGAGGGACATCTGTAATACATTCAACAATAAAGATGTTAAAAAAAAAAAAAAAAAAGGAACTTTTTAATAGAGCCCAAACATGGAGTGACTGCTTCAGACAGTAGTGAGCTTCCTGTCTCTGGATGTTATAAGTAACATTGGACAATAAACCAACTGATCATCAGTGTTGCAGAAGGGATGCAAGACAGATGGACCTTTAAGGTTTTGCCACAATTTGACAATATATGATTTTGTAATTCCATTCCCAAAGAGGAGTTTGAAATTTGTATTAGCAAGAAAGCATTGCTAAAACAGTGACAGCTACCATCTGTGGAGTGCCAGTCATAGGCACTGTACTTGTTATTTCTGACCCTGTAACAACCAGATTGTACATTACCAATTGTACAGTAAACAAGAGTAGCTTGGAAAAGTTAAAAAATTTGTTCAATATCATATAGACCCAAGCATTCTGATTCTAGAGCTCATACTCTTTCTGCTCTATGCTCCTAAGCATGGTTTCTGCTAAACTGCCCATGTGTTTCAGTCTGAAAGGGTACTATACTGGTCTGTTCAGAGCATCTATACCTAAGAGGGATTATCCTGATAAATAATGTAATTAAAACTTTTCCATGGCTTCTTAGTGCCCTCAAGATAAAGTTTTTAACTTGGTTCCAGGCTCTGCACCTTTTCAGTCTTCTAGTCATTTCTCCTGGTGCATCAACCCCTCCAACCACACTAAATGAGCTGCTAAAGTTCTTCCTGCCTCAGGGCCTTTGCAAATGCTTCCCCAGTATCTTCACCTCACTAATTCTGCCTAACTTCAGCCCCTCCTCCTCTACTCAATAACAACCTTTTGGCCCCAGGTACTCTCTCATTTAGCATCCTATGCTGGAGCATTGAAGGAGTACAACCTATGTGGGTTGTGATTTCCCTGACTGAGTGCTGAATCAAATGTGGAAAATAAAGCAAATGGAGACCCACGATAAAAGGCTAGGTTTGTAGCTTAATGGGAAAATAAAATAGGTCTGCCAACTTCCTGTCCACCACCTCCCTCCACCCCCTGTCTAGGTTTTGTCTACTCCATTAATCCAGGTGTTCCATGAGGGTGGGAACCAGGACAGCTTTGCCAACCACTGTGTATGCTTCCAGTGCCTTGTTCAATCTCTGGAGCACAGTGTTCAATAAATACTTGTTGGTGAATGAATGTTAAATGTTATACACAAGTCTCACTCAAGTGTGAGTAGATGAGGGCTAATGGGATAGATGTGGGATTAGGAGGGGATGGGTAGGGGTTGAGACGTTTGTTACAACAAAAGCCCTCGAGTAAGGGAAACTCAGCTGCTTAGGAGTAAGGACTCAAGAGTTTGTTTCTTAATATACATAAGGATCTACGAGTATATTTTTTAAACTGATTCTGTTTATAAATATTAGGTAACTAATAAAGTAAAAAGAAAACTGAAAATTTGCTTTGCCAGGAAACCAGCCTCATTAACTACAGTAATTAACAAGAACTTACTAATTAAGCTTAATTAGCAGGTAGAACAATTATGTCTATCACTAAATACATAGCAAATGAGAGAATGTGGGGAAGTGCCATGTAAGCTGTAAAGCACCTTA
Organism: Tadarida brasiliensis; assembly: GCA_030848825.1. Taxonomy (NCBI): domain Eukaryota; kingdom Metazoa; phylum Chordata; class Mammalia; order Chiroptera; family Molossidae; genus Tadarida; species Tadarida brasiliensis. Next base: position 16,441,790 of record CM061262.1, read on the forward strand.
CAAATATGGTTGCTTATTATGTCAGGTTAGCGTTGCAGTGAGTTTTGATAACAACTATAAATTCTGCTAATTTTATATGTTTGTAGACTTGTTCAAGTACATGGCCATATGCTTGTGACTTTTAATAAATTATCAAAAACTTCGTTTCTCTTTATTGGTGTTTCTTAACTTTTATTACCCATAACCCTTGTACTCTCTCTCCATCTTCTGAATATACCAACTAGAAAGCTTTGCTTTCTGTAGTTTATATTACTTTAAAAAATAAAAATAAAAACAGAAACATACACACAAAATGAAAACAGACTGAATTGCTTTCTTAAAGGTAACACTAATCCTCGCACCTGCAGAGAATTGCTGCTGTATAATCACACATTATTTATGGTTCTTGCAAGAGTCTGATTTTTTAAATTTTTTTCCAGCATCAACTTGCCATCACATGAACCTGTTGAGAGTACTCTGTATATAGCTACTTGTGGTTAGCTGCTTGGAGCTATTGAGTGGGCTACATTTTATGATTCAGTGGCATCAGCTGGACTAATTCAGAATCAAGACTGCAGGAAAGGATCCCCTGATGCTTCAACATGGTTGCCTTCAACCTATGCTCATGAAGAAATCAACAACTTTAAAATACTGTTTTCCATGCAAAGATGTATTTGGCCTCTCAATTATCACTTGGAAATGCCTATTTCACCTGAAAGTATATAAAAATAACTACCTCTAAATAATTTGCAGCATGAAAAATGTATCCATGTGCTGAAAACAAAAAAAGAGAAGTGAGATTTGGTGGTCAGCTTGCTTATAAATGGTGACAATGCTCCTTGGTGTAAACTACCAGCAATTTTCATATCTTCTTACTAAGGTCTCAGGGGTAATTTTTTAAAATATATACAAGAATAGTCCTTACGCCCAGCAGTGTGGCTCAGTGGACTGAGCGTCAACCCATGCACCAAGAGGTCGCTGATTTGATTCCCAGTCATGGCACATGCCCAGTTTGCAGTCGACACCCTGTAGGGGAGGTGCAGGGGCAGCCCATCAATGTTTCACTGTCATTGATGTTTCTATCTCCCTCTCCCTCTTCTCTCTCTAAAATCAATAAAAACATATTAAAACAAAAAGAATAGTCCTCACTACCACCCCCCCCCCACCAAAACAGTCCTTCCAAGTCATGAGACTATGTTAATAGAACTAAAATAGTTTATCTGATGAGTTAAGACAAGTGCGAATGCTTACCTTTATAGTTTTTCAATTCCTTCATTAAGTTCAAGGTCACAGAATCAGGAGTCAATTTCCAGCCTCTTGCCAACTCCAAAATGATTGGATTTTTTCTCTTCTGAGTTTTTGGAACAGGCAGAGCTATAAGATCTTTACTTCTAATCTCTTACAGGCCCCCACCCCAATCACCACCAAAAAAAAAAAAAAAGGATAGCAATTACCAGTATCTTAGTAGGGATAAGAACTTGAGCACCATTTCTCTCTCTCTCTCTTTTTTTAAAAATCCTCACCCAGAGATATTTTTTCCATTGATTTTTAGATCGAGTGGAAGGGAGAGAGAGAGAGAAACATCTATGTGAGAGAGATACAACAATTGGTTGCCGCCGACATTGGGGGCCAGGGATTGAACCTGCAACCCAGGTACATGCCTCTGACTGGAATCAAACCTGTGACCCTTTGGTCCACAGGTCAATGCTCTAACAGCTGAGCCAAACTGGCCAGAGCAAGCACCCATCTCTTAATAAGCAGCCACAAAGATAATGGCTACAAAGAAGGCACTGAATTTTTGCAGCTCTATAGAGACATTTTATTTTCTACTTAGAAGCATTTCCTTGGAGAACCTCATCTCCACCCATTCTACATTAATTCAACTTAGTTTAGATTGTTCAGTAGGGTAGACTCTGCCTTCCTAAGATGAGCTTATGACCAGGGCCTGGTTTTAGTATTTCATCTACCTAGCCACAATAATTGTTTAGGGATAGAAGTGTGGTCCAAGTCACACTAATCAGCATCCTCCCTGAGACTTTTTGGTGTTATAAGGAAAGATACACTCTCATTTTCTAGAGAGAAGCCTGTAAGGACCATGGTACCTTGAGACTTCAGGGCTATCTTGCCCCTGAGTGGAGAGAAAATGAGGCCAAGCACAGCTGACAGAATGAAGAAGAGAGAGTCCTGATGATATCTCTAACCTCCTGGATCTAACTCTACCTCAGTTTCACAGTTACCAAGGCATAAATTAGCCCCTCTCCATTTTTTTCCTTAAGCTTATTTGAGTTAGATTTCTTTTATAACCAAAAAACTCTAATTAATACAACATGCATGCACCTTTATATAGGTAGAAATGCTCCTTCTTGTATTTGAGAATTGCATCATGTTGTGTGAAGTTCTAACACTGTAGATAATGAGCACTAAGAAAGAGAAACTAAAAAAAAAAATCCCATTTACCATTGCAACAAAAAAATTAAGATACCTAGGAATAAACTTAACCAAGGAGGTAAAAGACTTGTTCTCAGAAAACTACAGGACATTGAAAAAAGAAATAGAAGAAGACATAAAAAAAAGGAAGGATGTACCATGTTCATGGATTGAAAGAATCAACATCATTAAAATGACCAAACTACCCAAAGCAATATATAGATTTAGTGCAATCCCTATTAAAATACTGACGACATATTTCATGGAACTACAACAAATACTCCAAAAGTTTATATGGAACCAAAAAAGATGCCAAATAGCCACAACAATCTTGAAAAATAACAGAGTTGGAGGGATCACAATACCGGATATCAGGTTACACTACAAAGCCACTGTAATCAAAACAGCCTGGTAATGGCACAATAACAGGCATATAGATCAATGGAACAGAACAGAGAACCCAGAAATCAACCCAAGACAGTATGCTCAATTATTATTTGACAAAGGTGGCAAGAGCATACAATAGAGTAAAGACAGTCTCTTCAATAAATGGTATTGGGAAAATTGGACAGGTACATGCAAAAAAATGAAACTAGACCACCCACTTAAACCATACATAAGAATAAACTCAAAATGGATAAAAGACTTAAATATAAATCGTGAAACCATAAAAATCCTAGAAGAAAATGTAGGCAGTAAAATTGCAGACATCACACAAAGCAGAATTTTCACCAATACATTGCCTAGGGCAAGAGAAAAAAAGGAAAAAAATAATAAATGGGATTACATCAAACTGAAAAGCTTCTGCACACCAAAAGAAACCAGCATCAAAATGAAAAGGGAACCCAATGCATGGGAGAACATATTTGCCAATGATACATTGGATAAAGGGTTGATTTCCAAAAAATATAAAGTACTCATACAACTCAACAAAAGGAAACAAACAACCCAATTAAAAATTGGGCAGAGGGCCCTGGCCAGTTTGGCTCAGTGGTAGAGCGTTGGCCCATGGACCAATGAGTCGCAGGTTCGATTCCGGCAAGGGCATGCACCTCAATTGCATTTCATCTCTGGCCTTGGTCGGGGTTGTGCAGGAGGCAACCAGTCGATGTGTCCCTCTCATGTCGATGTTTCTCTCTCTCTCCTTTTCTCTCCCTCCCACTCTGTCTGAAGATAAATAGAAAAATGTCCTCAGGTGAGGATTTAAAAAAAAAAATGGGCAGAGGACCTGAATAGACACTTCTCCAAGAGGACATACAAATGGCCAAGAGACATATGAAAAAATGCTCAATGTCACTAATCATCAGAGAGATGCAAATTAAAACAACTATGAGGTATCACCTCACACCTGCCAGAATGGCTACTATCAACAAATCATCAAACGACAAGTGCTGACAAGAATGTAGAGAAAAGGGTACTCTAGTACACTGCTGGTGGGAATACAGACTGGTGCAGCCACTATGGAAAACAATATGGTGTTTCCTCAAAAAATTAAATATGGAACTGCCATTGGACCCAGTGATCCCACTCTAGGAATGTATCCTAAGAAGTCTGAAACACCAATCAGAAAGAATTTATGCACCCCTGTGTTCATAGCAGTGCTACTTACAATAGCTAAGATCTGGAAACAGCCCAAGTGTCCGTCAGTAGATGAACAGATAAAAAAGCTGTGGTACATTTACACAATGGAATACTATACAGCTATAAGAAAGAAAGATCTCTTACCCTCTGAAACAACATGGAAGAACCTGGAAAGTATTATGCTAAGTGAAATAAGCCAGTCAGAGGAAGACAAGTATCAAATGATCACACTTATTTGTGAATATAATGAACAAAACAAACCAATGAACAAAATAGAGCCAGGGACATGGAAGTAGGGAACAGACTGACAAACTTCAGAAGGAAGGAGGGTGGGGTGGGAAGAGATAAACCAAAGAACTGATATGCATATATGCATAACCAGTGGACACTGACAACAGTGCCGTGAAGGTGGGGGGAGGGGGGCGGGGAAAAGGGTGTCAATGGGAGGAGAAAAGGAGGGACATCTGTAATACTTTCAATGATAAAGATACATTTTTTAAAAAATGGCCCTGGCTGGTTTGGCTCAGCAGTTAGAGCGTCAGCCCACGGACCAATGAGTCGCAGGTTCGATTCCGGTCAAGGGCACGTAGCTTGGCTGCAGTTCGTCCCTGGTCCTGGTCGGGGTCGTGCGGGAGGCAGCAAGTCAATGTGTCTCTCTCACATCGATGTTTCTCTCCCTCACCTCCCCCCCCCCCCCTTCCACTCTACCTGAAGATAAATAGAAAAATATCCTTGGGTGAGGATTAAAAAAAAAAAAACTGTCTAGAGTTGTCTCTGGTGATTGACTTCTGTTTTTCGTGGTAGAGACAGGAGGGGGACACCTTTACAAAAAAAAAAAAAAAAGATAAGAGACTATAAAATAATATATAAGAAATGGATCTTAAACAAGTAATCCGATTAAAATGGGCAAAGGATTTTGATAGTTCTTCAAAGGAGATATACAAATGGCCAATAAGCACATGAAATGATGCTCAACATCATTAGTCAAAAGAAATGCAAATCAAAACCATAAGGAGATACTATTTCATACACACTAGGATGGCTACAAGAAAAAAGAAAAACAAAACAACAAATATCGGAAAAGATGTGAAGAAAATGAAAATCACACATTTCTGGTAGGAATGTAAAGTGGTGCAACTGCTGTGGAAAACAATTTGACAGTTCCTCAAAGAGTTCAACATAGTGTGATGTCACAGAAATGGCAGAGCAGAGAGCTCCAAGAATCAGTTCCTCCACTGAAGCTCTCATTAAGTTGGCAAAAGTTGATAGAATCAACATTTTTAGAACTTTGAAATCTAATAAAAAAAAAACTTACGGTGGAGTCCAACCAGTGGTGTGCTTAATGAAAAAAGCAGCAGCTAAACTTCAGTAACAAAGCACTGTGACATTGACATTGGTGCATGTCTACCATCCCCTACCCGTGCCCCGCCCCCCCCCCCCCAGCTTGGTGGCAGCCATGGGGACAACAGCCACATTTCTGGAGGCAATATGCACTTTGTTCTCAAAAGACTGTGGTTGAGAATTTTGCCATCTGGTGGTCCCCTGAGGTACCTGTGTTGAGGCTGATCTTTGTTTTACCCCCTCAGGCTGGAGTAACTTTCCAAGTAGCATCAGTTGAAAGCATTTAAAGACATATACTATCTGTGGCTGCATAAAACAAGGGACAGAAAATGGAAAAAAAAAATGCAGACAGATCTAAAAGCCTGTGAAGGAGGAGACTGAGGAGGAAGACACATGAGGAAGTAAGGACTTTGAAGGCTACCATGTGTATGGGGAAATCTGGCATGCAAAATGCATGCCCAAGGACCAATGCATGCATGTTCAGAAAAGACTTGAGAGGACGCTAGGCTTATACCTTTGGCTGATGTTTGGGATCCATGCAACCAGTAGGTAAAGGCTAAGTCACCATTTTAGGCAAGTTGGCTTAGCACTAAAGTAGTGCTCCAGCTCAGAACCAATCTGCAAAAACCAGGAGAGGTGTTTTTGTTTGTCTGTTTGTTTGTTTTGTTTTTCACTCTGAACATTTAAGGAAATCTCTGTCAGGTCACTGACTGACTGCTAAGATAATGGAACAGAGACCTCAGTGACCACACAAAACAAGAAATACAATCTTAGAAAAATTAGTTTGGAAAAGTCAATAAACAAATGAACAGTTACAGCCTTCAATAATCGACAACAGCAACCCATGGGAAAGGGATCTGATTCCCAGATTGACATATTATAATATCCAAAAGGTTCAATTTTAAACAAAAAAAATCACAAATTATAAAAAGAATAAAGAAAATATGATTCATTCACAGGAATAAAAGAAGTTTATAGAAATCATCACCAAGGGAGCCCAAACATTGGATTCACCAGACAAATATTTTAAATCAAGTGTCTTAAATATTCTCAGAGTAAGGAAAACATGGACATACAACTAAAGGGAACCAGGAGAATGAACAAATAAAGAATATCAATAAAGAGATATAAATAGCCCTGGCCAGTTTGGTTCAGTGGTTATAGCGTCAGCCCGCAGAACAGAGAGTCCTGGGTTCGGTTCCTGCTAAGGGCACGTACCTCGGTTGCAGTTTGTCCCCGGCCCCAGTTGGAGTGTCTCTCTCACATAGATGTTTCTCTCTCTCTCTTCCTCCCTCTCTTTCTCCTGCTCTATCTCAAGATAAATGCAAAAATATCCTCGCGTGAGGATAAAAAAAAAAAAAGATATATAAATAGTAAAAATAATCAAATGAAAATTCTAGAGCTATAAGTATAGTAGCTGAAATAAAAAAAAAAAATCACCACAGAGGTTCAACAGTAGATTCAAACTGGCAGAAGAAAAAAATGAGTAAACTTGAAGATATAACTATTGAAATTATTGTCTGACAAGCAGAAAGAAAAAAGGACAAAGAAAACTGAACAGAGCTAAAGGAACCACAGGACACCACCAAACAGACCAAGATATGCATTATGGGAATCCCAGAAGGAGGACAGAAAGAGGCAGAAAGTATATTTCAAAACAACTGCTGAAAACTCCCCAAATTTAATGAAAGACATGAATCTACACATTCAAAAGTACAACAAACTCTAAGCAGACCAAGTTCAAAGAGATCTACACCAAGAAATATTATAATCAAACTGTCAAAAGACAAAGACAAAAAGGGAATCTTGAAAGCAGTACAAGAGATTAACAGCTGATTTCTTATCAGAAGCCATGGAGGCCAAAAGGCAGTCAGGTGGCATATCTAAAGTGTTAGAAGAAAAGAACTTTCAACCACGAATTCTATATTCAACAAAACTATCCTTCAAAACAAAAGGGAAATTAAACCTTCCCAGAAAAACAAAAGCTGAGGGAGTTCACTGATAATAGACCAGCCCTACAATAAACAATAAAGGGAGCCCTTTAGGCTGAAATAAAAGGACACTAGACAATAACTCAAAGCCATAAAAAGAAATTAAAAATTTTGGTAAAGGTAACCACATAGGTAAATTAAAAAGCCATTATTATTATGTATTTGATTTGTAACTCCTCTTTTTGTTTCCTATGATTTAAAAGATGAATGCTTAAAACAATAATTATAATTCTATGTTAACTGGCACACAATGTATAAAGATGTAATTTGTAACAAAAACAATGTAAGGAGGGAGATGGAGCTATATAGGAGCAGATTTTTTGTACACTATCAAAGCTAAGTTGGTATCAATTCAAACTAGATTGTTATAAATTTAAGATGTTAATTGTAATCCCCATGGTAAACATTGAGGACTTTAAAAATATAGAAAAATATACCTGCTGGTGTGGCTCAGTGAATGGAGCGTCATCCCATGGACTGAGAGGTCTCGGTTTGATTCCCGGTCAGGGCACATGCCCGGGTTGTGGGCTCGATCCCAAGTACGGGGTGTGCAGGAGGCAGCTGATTGATATTTCTCTCTCACATCAATGTTTCTATCCCTCTCCCTTTCTCTCTCTCTAAAAAAGCAATAAAAACATATCTTAAAAAATAAAGAGAGAAAAATATAAAAACTCCTTCAATATGATAAAGGACATTTATGAAAAACCTACAGCTAACATCATAAGGGTAAAGACTAAAAGATCACGAACAAGACCAAGGATGCCACTTTCACCATTACTTTTCAATATTGTACTGGATATTCTAGAGCAATTTGGTATCTAAATTGGAAAAGAAGTAAAACTACCTATACCCAGATCCTATGAATATAAAAATTCCCAAAGAATTAAAACAACAACACTGGAACAAATGAACACTTTCAGCAAAGTTGCAGGGTTATAAGATCAACACTTAAAGGTCAGTTATATTTCTATATATCTGCAATGAATAATCTGACAGGAAACTAAGAAACAATTCCACTTACAACAGCATACAAAATTTAAAAAAAAATAGGAATAAATTTAACCTAAAATACATAGGAATAAAAACAAACATACAGAAAAACTACAAAATACAGCTGATTTCATTTTTTTAAAATCCATGTATAAATGCACCAGTGCAGTTAAAATCCACATTCAAAGGTCAACTGTATTTTCAATCAGAGGTTGAAAATATGCATATGAGGATGGCTGACTTAAGTTACATGCAGATTTTTTACTTCATGGGTGGTTGGCACCCCTACCTCCTGCACTGCTCAAAGGTCAACTGTGTTGCTGAATGATACTAAAGAAGACCTAAATAAGTGGAAAGACATTCCATGTTCATGAACTGGAAGACATAATGTCGTTAGAATGGCTCTACTATCCAAAGTGATCTACAGATTCAATGCAATCCCTATCCAAATTCCAATGGCCCTTTTTTTGCAGAAATGGAAAAGCCAATCTCTAAATTCACATGAAATTTCAAGGGGGTTCAACTAGCAAAATAAACCTCAAGAAGAAGTAAATTTCAAACTTCTCAATTTCAAAACTTAGTACAAAGCTACAGTAATCAAAACAGAGTGGTACTAGTTCCATAAGGACAGATCTATAAACCAATGGAACAGAATTGAAAGTCCAGAAATAAACCCATACATCTATGACCAACTGATTTCCAACAAGGCTGCCAAGTCCATTCAATGGGGAAAAAAAGTCTCTTAAAAAAAATGGTGCTGGAGCAACTGGATATCCACATGCAAAAGAATGCAGTTGGACCTCTACTTCATACTATATACAAATATGAACTAGAAATGATTCAATTACCTAAATATAAGAGCTAAAACTATTAAATTCTTAGAAGAAAACATAGGGGTAACTCTTCATGACCTTGGATTTGGTAATGAATTCTTAGATATTACACCAAAATCACAAATAATAAAAATAGACAAATTGGCCCGGCCAGTGTGGCTCAGTGGTTGAGTGTCGACCTATGCACCAAGAGGTCGCTGGTTCAATTCCCGGTCAGGGCGCCTGCCCAGGTTGTGGGCCCAATCCCCAGTAGGGGGCATGCAGGAGGCAGCCAATCAGTGTTCTCTTCCATCAATGTTTCTATCTCTCTCTCCCTCTCCCTTCCTCTCTGTCTAAAATCAATAAAGAAAAAAAAATTTTTTTAATAGATAAATTGAACTTCATCAAAATTTAGAAAATCTTTTGTGCATCAAAGGGCATTATCAAAAAACTGAAGCCCTGGCTGGTGTGGCTCAGTTGGTTGGAACGTCTTCTGGTACACCAAAGGGTGACAGGTTCAATTTCCAGTCAGGACACATACTCAGGTTGTGAGTTCGATCCCCAGTTGGAGCTCACGTAGGAGGCAACCAATCAATGTTTCTCTCTCTCTCTCTCTCTTTCTCTCTCTGTCCCTCCCTTCTTCCCCCCCACCCCTCTCTCCCTTCCTCTATCTAAAATCAATTTTTTTTAAAAGTGAAAATGCAACCTATATTGGGAGAAAATATTTGCAGACCATCTATCTAATAAAGGTGTAGTAGCCAGAATATATAAAGAATCCTTATAATTCCACAACAAAAAAGACCAACAACCCAAATTTAACATGGGCAAAGGACTTGACTAGACATTTCTCCAAAGAGATATAGATAGCCACAAGCATATAAAAAGATGCTCAATATCATTAGTCATCAGAGAAATGTAAAGCAAAACTACAATGAAATGCTACAAGTATTATGGATGTGGAAAAACTGGAGCCATTGTACACTGCTGGGAGGGATATTAAATGATTTAGATGCTGTGGAAAAGTTGGCAGTTCCTCAAAAAGTTAAACATGGAGCCCCTGGCCGGTTTAGCTCAGCAGTTGGAGTGTCGGCCTGTGGTCCAGAGAGACCTGGGTTTGGTTCCCCCTAAGGGCACGTACCTCGGTTGCAGTTTGTCTCTGGCTGGGTCGCGTGGGAGGCGGCCACTCGATGTGTCCCTTTCCCATCGATGTTTCTCTCTCTCTCTCTCTTCCTCTCTCTCCCTCCCACTCTATCTGAACAAAAAATGGAAAAATGTCCTTGGGTGAGGACAAAAAAAAAGTTAAACATGGAATAACCATAATACATCAATTCCATTTCTAAGTATATATGAAAAAGAAATGAAAATAGGTACTCAAACAAATACACATGAATGCTCACAGTAGTACTATTGACAATGGGCAAAAAGTGGAAATAACCCAAAAGACCATCAATGAATGAATGGATAAACAAATTGTGATATACACATACAATGGAAGATTATTCAGCCATAAAAAGCAATAAAATATTATACTGATACATGCTACAACAAGGATGAGCCTCAAAAACATTATTCTAAGTCAAAGAAGCCAGACAGGTAAGGTCACACATTGCATGACTCCATTTATATAAAATATCCAGAATACATAAATCCATAGAAACAGAAAGCAGACGGGTGTGGGATGGCAGGAATGAGAACTAACTGCTTAATAGGCACAGGGTTTTATTTTGGGGTGATGAAAATAGACCAAGGTGATGGTGGCACAACACTGTGAACATAATAAATGTCACTGGACTGTTAAATTTAAAGTAGTTAATGGACTTCCCATCAAGATGGTGGCATAGGTAAATGCGGTTCTCGCCTCCTCCCACAACCACATCAAAATTACAACTAAACTACAGAACAACCATCATTCAGAACCACCTGAAATCGAGCTGAATGGAAGTACTACAAATACAAAACTAAAGAAGCCACACTGAGACTGGTAGGAGGGGCGGAGGCAAGGACAGGCTGGTCCCATACCCACGTGTGGAGGATAAAAATTAGGAGAGATACCTTGGCTGGGAAAGTCCTCCCTGAGGAATAAGGGGTCCCCATTCCACATCAGGCACCCCAGCTCAGGGTTCCAGTGACAGGAAGAAAAGTCCCCATAATTCTGGCTATAAAAACCAGCAGGAATTGAGGCTGAGGCTTCTGGAGTCCCAGGCAGTTCCTCTTAAAGGGCCCACATGTGTACTTACAAATGGACTCGCACCCTCCAGGCTCCAGTGTGAAGGAGGCAGCTTGAAAGGCACCAGAGACATATGGGGAAGAACTGAGTTGTTTGGCATTGGGGTGAGACCTGGAGAGGCAGCTTTCTCCTGGAAAGATTTGCTGGTGGAGGCTGATGTTTCTTTGGTGAGCCCTTCCCCCACAGGGCAGGCAGACAGCTGTGATATCTGGGACTCCAGCAACCAGGCTCACACTGTTTGCTCTGCCTTGGCGATACCCTGAGGCCCTGCCCCACCCAGCTTTCAAGGGCATGTGCCCTGGTTGCAGTTCATCCCCGACCCTGGTCTGGGTCATGTGGGAAGCAACCAGTCAATGTGTCCCTCTCATGTCGATGTTTCTCTCTCTCTCTCCCTGTTTCTCCCTCCCTCCTTCCCACTCTATCTGAAGATAAATAGAAAAATGTCCTCGGGTGAGGATTAAAAAAAATTTTTTTTAAAAAGGGCCAGTCAGAAATGAAGGATGCATTAACCGAAATAAAGATAATTTACAGGGAATCAACAGTAGAGTAGGTGAAGCCGAGAAACAAACCATCAATTTGGAATATAAGAAAGCAAAAAACACTCAATCAGAACAGCAAAAAAAAAAAAAAAAAAAAAAAAGAATCCAAAAAAATGAGGATAGTGTAAGGAGCCTCTGGGACAACTTCAAGTGTACCAACATTCACATCATAGGGGTGCCAAAAAGAGAGGAGAGAGAGCAAGAAATTGAAAACATATTTGAAAAAATAATGACAGAAAACTTCCCTAACTTGATGAAAGAAACAGACATACAGGTCCAGGAAGCACAGAGAGTACCAAACAGCTCCCATAAGACTGTCAGCTGATTTCTCAAAAGAAACTTTGCAGGCCAGAAGGGAATGATGAGAAGCAAGGACCTACAACCAAGATTACTCTATCCTGCAAAGCTATCATTTAGAATCGATGGACATATAAATATTTTCCCAGACAAGAAAAAGCTAAAGGAGTTCATCACCACCAAACCAGTATTATATGAAATGTTGAAGGGTCTTCTTGAAGAAAAAGAAGATAAAAAATACGAACAATAAAATGGCAATAAACACATATCTATCAATAATTAAATCTAAAAACAAAATGAACAAGCAGAACAGAAATAGACTCATAGATACAGAGGTTGCCAGATGGTAGGGGCATTGTGGGGATGGGTGAAAAAGGTGAAGGGATTAAGAAGTACAAATTGGCCCAGCCAGTGTGATTCAGTGGATTGAGCATTATCCCATGAACTGAGAGGTCCTGGTTTGATTCTGGTTAGGGCACATGCTCAGGTTGGAGGCTCAATCCCCGGTAGGGGGCATCCAGGAGGCAACCAATCTATGTTTCTCTCTCACGTTGATGTTTCTATCTCTCTCTCCTTTCCACTCTCTCTCAAAACAACAACAACAAAAAAAATCAAAAACATATTTTTTAAAAAAAGAAGTACAAATTGGTTCTTAGACTGATGAGCCTCAAAGGGAAGGGGAGAGGAAGGGCAGGAAGAGATAAACCAAATAACTTATATGCATGTATGCATAACCAACGAACACAGACAATAGTGTGGGGAAGGCAAGTGTGGGTGGATTAGTGAGGAGAGGATCAATAGGGGGAAAGGAGGGACATCTGTAATACATTCAACAATAAAGATAAGTTTTTTTAAAAAGTGGTTAATTTTATGTTATATGAATTTCATCTCCATCAAAAAGCAGAACTAACACTTGAGATAGCAGTTAGAATAGTAGTTACATTTTTGGAAAGTAGTGACTGGTAGAGGACTTGAGAGGGGCTTCAAGGGTGTATTTTTTGTATTTTGTATTTTTTGATTTGGGTGTTGGTTACCCAGATGTGTTTTCTTTGTAAAAATTATTGAGATAAAAACTTGTGATATATGTGCTTTTGTTTTTTTTTTATATGCATCTTATACTTCGATATAATTTTTTTTTTTTTAAGTTAAGTTAGCCCTGGCTGGTTTGGCTCAGTGGTTAGAGTGTTGGACTAAGGACCGAAGGGTTGCAGGTTCAATTCCCAGTCAAGGGCATGTACCTGGGTTGCAGCTTTGATCCCCAGTACTGGTTGGGGTTGTGTGGGAGGCAACCGAATGATGTATCTCTCTCATGTTGATGTTTCTCTCTCTCTCTCTCTCTCTCTCTCTCTCTCTCTCTCTGCCCCTGCTCCACCTTCCCTTCCACTCTATCTAAAAAATAAAAGTCAACAGAAAAATATCCTTGGGTGAGGATTAACCAAAAAAAAAAGTTAAGCTACTGCCCTGGCCTATTTGCCTCAGTGGTTAGAGTGTCAGCCAGTGGACCAAAGGGCTGCGAATTCAATTCCTGGTCAAGGGCATGTACCTGGGTTGCAGGTTCGATTCCCCGGCCCCAGTGGGAGGCAACCAATTGATGTGTCTCTTTCACATTGATGTTTCTCTCTTCCTCTCTCACTTCTACTCTATCTAAAAATCAATGGAAAAATATCTTGGGAGAGGATTAACAAACAAAGATTAAGTTACTATATGACCCAGTATAAACCCAAGTGAATTGAAAAACATGTTCATAGAAATATTTCTACACAAATGTTCATAACAGCATTACTAATAATCACCCAAAGGTGGAAATAATTTAAAAATCCATCAACTAGCCCAGACTGTGTGGCTCGGTGGTTGAGCATCAACCCATGCACCAAGAGATCGCTGGTTTGATTCCCGGTCAGGGCACATGCCCAGGTTGTGGGCCTGATCCCTAGTAGGGGGCATGCAGGAGGCAGCTAGTCAATGTTCTCTTTCATCAATGTTTCTGTCTCTCTCTCCCTCTCCCTTCCTCTCTCTCAATAAAGAAAAAAATCCCATCAACTAATAAACAAAATTTAATATATCCATACAGTGGAATATTATTCAACTATAAAATACAACGAAGAACTGCTACATGGAATCACATGGATGAACCTTGAAAACATTATGGTAAGTGAAAGAAGCCAGTCATAAAAGACCACATATTGTATGACTACATTTATATGAATTGTCCAGAATAGGTAAATCCATAGAGACAAAAAAAATAAGATTGGTGATTGCCAGTGCCTTTAGGGTAGAGGATAATTGGGAATGTCTGTGTTTTTTTTGTTTAGGGTGGTGACGAAAATGTTCTGGAATTAGTGGCAATGGTTGCACAATCTTAAAGATATTACAAATTAATGAATTGTACACTTTAAAATAGGGAATCTTATGTGAAATTTAAAGTTATATGAATTGTATTTCAATGAAAAAGATAGTAAATATTTCATCATTCAAAATATATGTTAACTCTAGCATATCAAATAAAAGCCCAAAGGGAAAAGTATTATTCTAACAAATGTTCCCTTTCCGCCTGCCCATCTCCCAGATCAGCACATCTTAGAAGTGAACTTCAGACACCACTGGAGAATGGAGGTCTAATCAGCAAACCAGGGACTGGTTAGTAGGTGAGTTACAATTAGGGATGAAAGCTGTGACCAATACTGATTGTCCCTGAGCAGAGGAATGTGGTAGCTGATGAGAAACAGATCTTGGGCTGGAGCAAGGGAGAGAAAGTGGTGGTGACAAAGTGTTGGCAGCCCTGGCACCAGGTTGCTTTCCATTGCTTCATCTAGGGTCATGCCTTAGGAATGAGTAGTCCTTAACTAATATAAGCTTAGCAGAAAGAGGCCCTGAGATACTTCTTACCCTTTACTTCTTAATTCTATTGATGGCTTTGCTTGTACATTTTAAAATATTTATAGTGTTATGAGTATTCCCCAAAGTCACCCAAATCATAGATTTGGGAAGAAACCAGATTTCCAAGACACTGAAAGTGCCTGGATTTACATATCAGGAACAAAACTAGGCTAATATTTTTAAGGGTAAAAAGGGAGTTGGGGAAGCTCAGATTTAAATGAATTGAGAGTTTAAAGGACTTAAAGCTCAGCTAAATTTCATTTGGTTCTGGTTCTCATCCTCACTGTGTTCCTGGGCCTACAGTCCCAAAGTGCAAAAGAAGCACCCACTGGCAACTTAGATGGACAGAGAGTAAGGTGTTTCCTTGGTATTTTGAAATGATGCTTGTCTGCCTCTGTGTACTAGATGTTTTAATATACGTAGGAGAGGTAGTAAGACTGAATGGAAACTGATAAACAGCTGTCTTAAAGTCTGAAATCCCAGAATTGTTCAAACACTCCCTTTGTGATTGTCTCCCTTTCCTTGAGCCCCCTTTGTCTACTCATACCCCCTCCTCTAAGGACATACTTATATTTTACCTTGATTCTCATATGGACCAATAAGGAAGGCTGAAATCAAGATATGAGACGGTCTCCTTGCTGGGAACATTTGGAACCAGGGTCCAGGAGGCATGAGAAGATCTGAACTCCACAGCTTTAACATAAGTATTATAGCACAAATGAGTGGTGGAAGTTAGGAGATAATTTGAGATGAGGAGTGGCAAGTTTAAAATATATCCCTTCTATGTCTATCTTCATCTTGTTCCTCCTCTACTGGTACAAAGATACAAACATGCATACATATTTGCTCAACCAACTCACCATTTACTGGAAGCTAAAGTGACAGGGCCTTCTTCACAACCCATTCCTGCCCCAGCAATCATATCCACCTTCTGGAAGTCAGACCCTAGAAGTGCCTGCCTACTGGCCCCAACGGCACTCACCATTTCTGTGGTACCTGTGGCTTCTATCCCTGCCTTCTTGGGGCAGAGATGTTTTCTGCAGTCCTTCCTTCTGGAAATCCAAAGACTTCTGCAATTACTCCTGAAAAGAAAGGAAGATAGGGTAGGTGAGGGTCAGTAAATATCATGATTTATCCTTATGTAGGTAGGCTATAGGGGAGCTGGATAGAACTTTAGTGTGGGCAAAGTATCAGAGAGATTAAAGAAAAATAATACCTTAATATGGTTGATTTTATCTCTTTGCTATCTTTCACCACATCTTCTACCATTACTTAACTCTGACTCCATTTTTACCCTGCTCACTTACTTCCATTAAGCATGCTCATTTCCCTTATTTTCTGCAAAACTCCTTTCTTGCCTGATCCTCAACAAGTAGAAGGAAAAGCCAGTAAAACTTTCAATCAACACATCTAGATACGTTATCTTGTTTTTTTGCATGCAGCAAAGACTTTGTGATATATTTTGTGTACCTTCATTAAAGTTTTGTAAAGATTGGTATCTTAACTTACGTAATTTAATGTCCAAGTGCTTATACAGCATGAAGGGAAATGCATAACCAGCTCAACAGAGGTAGGGGCAAGAGAAAGGGAACAAAAGAGAGGAAGAAAAAAAGAATGGTTTTCTTCAAGAATGGAGACTCTTGAGGAATGTATGTTGTTCAGCCTTATGGGAGTAGAGGAATTTAGGGAGCCTTAAGGGAAAAGCAGCAAGACCTGTTTGTAATGATGGAAAACTGATGAGAGGAGTGAAGACAGGAATGCACTGAATGGAAGAGAGACAACTTAAAAAAAAAAACACCATAATTTTTAATACATAAAAGTATACAGAAGAAAAACATGGTCTATAATCCCACAGCACCAGGTAACTCTTACTGACATAACTATTACATATTTTATATGTGTGTGTACATATTTTGTGTATAAGATATTTGTATTTTATATAAAATGCATATTCATGGTCAGAATGTTTGAAACAAAAGAGATACAAAATAAAAAGTGAAAGCATTCCTCTTCCCTCTTCCAAAGCCAACCTTTTTTGGTTAATGTTTTTGTTTCCTTCCAGAAATAAAATTGGCAGCTTGATATAGTTTTGATGAGGTGATAAGATGATGTTCGGCCAAGAAGGGTTGAATTACTCCTTTAGCCAAATCAGAGGGATTTGAGGTTTGACCAACTGATTTCAACATGCCTATGAAATTTGGCTGGAAGGAGAAAGCAAGCCACCTGAAAATCAGAATCTCCAAAGCCTATTATTATTAATTCTAAGGTCAGTTTATCATTTCACATCCTCAGTTGTTCTTCTAGGAGTTTCAGGGCCAGTGTGTCCCCCTTCTGGCCTGACACCACTATTGCAGAATGCTATTCTAATGAAGGGGCCCCTGGCAGCCCTGATATGCACTCACTGTAATAGGCAGTGCTTTGTATGCAAGATCCAGGTCAGAAGCAAGAGGACAGTTGGCTTCTGGAGGACTAATGCACCCAGCAAATAAAATCAGCAATTTACAACTTTTACCCACTTATAAATTACTAAATATTAACAATTAGTTAATAAAAAATAGTTACTATTACCACATTGATTCTTTTTTTTAATCCTCACCTGAGGTCCCCCCCCCCCCCCCCGATTCTAGAGAGAGGAACAGAGAGGGAGAAAGAGAAACATAGATGTGGGAGAGAAACATCAATCGGCTGCCTCCTGTATGTGCCCCAACCTGGGATCAAACACATGACCACTGAGCCACACCAGCCAGAGCCCCACATTGACTCTTTATTTTTTTATTTTTTTGCATTTATCTTCAGATAGAGTGGCAGGGAGAGAGGGAGGAAGAGAGAGAGAGAAACATCAATGTGAGAGAGACACATTGAAAACAACAATGAGGTATCACCTCACACCTGTCAGAATGGCCGCCATCAACAAATCATCAAACAAAAAGTGTTGGAGAGGGTGTGGAGAAAAGGGAACTCTAGTACACTGCTGGTGGGAATGCAGACTGGTGCAGCCACTGTGGAAAACACTATGGTGTTACCTCAAAAAATTAAAAATTGAATTGCCATTTGACCCAGTGATCCCACTTCTAGGAATATACCCTAAGAAACCTGAAACACCAATCAGAAAGAATATATGTACCCCCGTGTTCATAGCAGCACTATATACAATAGCTAAGATCTGGAAACAGCCCAAGTGTCCATCAGTGGATGAATGGATAAAAAAGCTGTGGCACATATACACAATGGAGTACTATGCAGCTGTAAGAAAGAAAGATCTCTTATCCTTTGAGACGACATGGAGGGACCTCCAGAGTATTATCCTAATCGAAACAAGCCAAGCAGAGAAAGACAAATATCACATGATCTCACTCATTTGTGGAATATAATAAACGTAACAGTCTGGGAAACAGGGCAGACCCAGAGAGGTGAAAGTAGGGTACAGACTGACAACCCTCAGAAGAGGGGTGGGGGAGGGAAGAGAGAAACCACAGAACTTATACGCATGTATGCGTAACTGATGGACATGGACAACAAAGCTGGGGACGGGGTAGGGGGTTGGGGAGGAGGGTGTCAATGGGGAAAAAAGGAGAAACATCTGTAACAAAAATAAATTAATAAAAAAATAATAATAATAAAAAGAAAAGAAAAAAAGAGAGAGAGAGACACATTGAGTGGTTGCTACCCACACGACCCCAACTGGGGCTGGGGACAAACTGCAACCGAGGTACGTGCTCTTAGCGGGAACTGAACCCCAGACTCTCTGGTTGGCAGGCGGATGCTCTAACCACTGAGCCAAACTGGCCAGGGCCACATTGACTCTTAATGAATTTTTATTGAGCATTCTTTTTGTGCCAGGCAACCATGCACTGTAAACACGATGATGAAAAATATAGTAAGCAATGACTGACTAATCTAGTTGGGGGGAAGGGAGACATACATTAATCTAAGAAACACATAAAAGTAAAATTACAACCACCTTAAGTGCTACAATGAAAACATACACTGTCTTTGAAAATGTATAAGGGTTGAGAGCAAATCAGGATGGTGGTGATATTTTAAAAATTATTTATTTTTTTATTTTAGAGAGAGGAAGAGGGAGAGAGAGGGAGAGAACCTTCAATTCATTGCTCCACCTATCTATGCACCCATTGGTTGATTTTTGTATGTGCCCTGACTGGGATTGAATCTGCAACCTTGATCTATCCAGACAATGCTCCAACCAACTGAGCTACCCGCTCAGGGCAGTGGATTTTTTTTAAGGGCAGAAGATTTTCATTGTAAGTTAAACTGCTTGGCTTATCAATAACTCCTTATTTAAAATTACATAACCATTATTACAAAATTAAACTCTAAATACAGAAGAAATGTACTCACAATCTCAAATAATTTTCATTTGTCCATTTTCCCACAAAATTGTTAATAAGTGAAAATCTTGTTTATTACATTCTCATCCTGGGCTTGGTAGGTAAGCTTTGTTGAGGTGAGAATTAAGGTTTATATATTTTTAAAAACCCCACCTCACTTCCTTTATATGCCATCTCCTCTCTCAACTCACCTCTACCTTTTTATTAAAAAAACAAACAAACACTTAAAATCCCCACTGGATGCCTGTATCCTATATTCCAGCCCCATCCCCCAACCCCAAATACACACATACCTCTCCCCATTCTTCCTCAGTCCCTGAACCTGGCAGTCTGACAAATGGGCATATGTTCTGTCATGCTTTGCTACCAAAACATTAGTTAACTTTACTTTTTTAAGAGATGGAGTGGCATGGGGTCAAGTGGGAATACTTAACAGAAAGGTTATTAAGAGTATTATGCATCCTGAAGCTAGCTGTGAATAGGAGAAAGACGGCTTATAAAGCAAGAGGTCTCCATTCACAAAACCAAGGGAAATATTTAGGGGGTTATTTATACAACTTAGGTAAAATTAGGTGTTTGCTCACATTGAAACCTAACTTCTCATCAATTATTCTCACAGTTGAGAGGATCCAATAAAAACTGCTTCTGATGTTTGCAAAAATTTAAAACACAGTTATATACCATAAGCCACATGTAAAGATTAGGGCCCACTCCTTGCTTGTGACTTTGTCTCCTAAAGTAAAAATTTATTCAGTACCATGATAGTACTGAACCTTTAGGAGTTGGCAACTGGGTTAGAGTTCTGCCCTTTCCTTCACATGGCTTCTTTGGATGGGCTCCAAAGCTAGATCCCACTGATTAGAGGAAGCCAGCATACTTCCTGCCCAGATCACAGAATCCTAAAAGCTCTCCCTCTGCTGGTTTCAAGGCAGATATGAAGAATACTGTTGCTTCAGCTGTTTTCAAGGAGCATTACTTTAGAAAACCCTTGAGAATAGTAGATGCCTTTGGTATAAAGCTTCAAGTTATCAAGAAAGTACAAGAGAAGTTGCTCAGAGTATCCCAGCCCCAGCTACTTGAATTAGTTCTGCCCTTTCTAAATTTTGCCCCTCTTCCACTCCCTTCTCAAGTGGTTCCCTCCTAATCTGGAAAAAGATTATGACTCCCTCCAAGATGAAGTGAGGTTAGGAGTATTATCTGGATAGGATTAAGAGTTTAAAATGCCTGAAAATCTGGCATTTTAAACTCTTTTCTCTGAATTCTCTAGAATGGGGAGTTTTCTGGATAAACAAATATATCTCCTGGGTTTACATTTTTCTAAAGGGCACCTTCTGAATCAGTCTGGTTTCCAGGCCAGAAAAGTGCATTAAATCTTAAAAAGCAGCCCTAAACAGCCCAGCCAGTGTGGCTCAGTTGAGCGTGGACCCACGCACCAAGAGGTTGCCGGTAAGATTCTCGGTCAGGGCACATGCCCAGGTTGTGGGCCCGATCCCTAGTGGGGGGCATGCAGGAAGCGGCCAATCGATGTTCTCTCTCATCAATGTTTCTGTCTCTCTCCCCCTCTCCCTTCCTCTCTCTCTAAAATTAATAAAGAAGAAAAAAATCAGCTCTAAACAACTACTCTGGAAGGCCTGACCCTGTACACATCTGGTGCTGAGATGGAGATTATAATCTTAATCTTAAAAAAGGGGGGGAAAGCCTGGCCAGTGTGGTTCAGTGGATTAAGCATCATCCCATGGACTGAGAGGTCCTGGTTTGATTCCTGGTCAGGGCACATGCCCTGGTTGTGGGCTCAATCCCCAGTGGGGGGTGTGCAGGAGGCAGCTAATCAATGTTTCTCTCTCACATGGATGTTTCTCTCTCTCCCTAAAAAAAAAAAGTCAGCCCGGCTGGTGTGGCTCAGTTGTTGGGCATTGACCCATGAACCAAGAGGTCACCACTTCAATTCCTGGTCAGGGCACATGCCCAGGTTTTAGGCCCAATCCCCAGTGTGGGGCATGCAGGAGGCAGCCAATCAAAGTTCTCTCTCATCAATGTTTCTCTTTTAAAAAATCAATAAAGATAAAAAATGTAAAAATATCAATAAAATCATACATATATATATTGTGAGGTGAAGTAACATGTCCCAAATCACAACAAGGCAAATGGCTGAGGAACATTCAAGGACCCAACTCTCCCAAATCTGTGCCCTTTCCACACATGATGGAGAGAAGCCAGGACAACTTCTAAACAAACAGTAGTAAAGGCTCTAGAAAAAGTAAATAGTTTGCTCTGGCCAGTTTGGCTCAGCGGTTAGAGTGTCGGCCCGCAGACCAGAGAGTCCCGGGTTCGGTTCCCGCTAAGGGCATGTACCTTGGTTGCAGTTCGTCCCCGACCCTGAATGGGGTCGTGCAGGTGGCAACCAGTCGATGTGTCTCTCTCACATCGATGTTTCTCTCTCTCTCTTCCTCCTTCTCTCCCTCTCGCTCTATCTGAAGATAAATGCAAAAATGTCCTTGGGTGAGGATAAAAAAAAAAGCTTCCCCAAACTCAAAGAAGAGATTCTGCATCTCTGCACACAAGGAAACAGTGACAAAAAAACACAAATTCTTAAGAAAAAAGATTGGCAACTTTGCATTGGTTTTGAGCAGTTGAGGGAGGGGGTTAGGGGAGAACAAGACTCTGAAGCCTCTGTTGAAACAGTTTATATATTGCTGACAATAGATGTCAAGAGGAAACTGGAACAGATGTTAGAACACCTAAAGACCAAGCTCCTTGATTCCCAAGAACACTCTCAGCAAGAACCTGAGTGTTCTTGGGGAAGCTCAGTAAGGGTACATAAAAAGTTTCACAATAACAAGATGACAAAACTAGACCACTGTCCTCTACTTACTACCCATCTAGGCAGCACTGGGGCACAGACTATAACGTAACAATCTGACATTTAAAAAATAGCCCAAAAACGATTGGAGGGGGTATAGACAATAGGGCACTGGGGGTTCATTGCTTTAGTTTTCCTGTGGAGGTCAAATGTGTGTGATTTCAAAACAAAAATCCAGAAAGAAACATGAGATTAATGCATTTATTCCAAGTAATTAACACATTAAAAATAAAGTTAAACTTGTCCAAGCCAACTCATAAATTCTTTAATCTTTTGAACAAAATGTACAACCCAAAACATCACACTATGGTGGAAGTAATTTGGGAAAGGTAGAGGAAGGAATACATATGGGTTGTGGAACAGAGAATTAATCCAATCCCAGAACAAGTTTCAGATCATCTACCTCTTCAGAACAGAAATGGCTGCTAACGTAATTTAACACAAAGTGTTACTGCATCACAATACAATGAACAAAGGTCATTTTGAAAATAAAAGTGACCTAAAAAGCATATCTGCTCCTGGCACTGAGCCATGAATAAGCCTTACCGATTTGTCGTCTTCCCAAAGTGAGCGTGCTAGATTTTCTTCCATGTTTACTGAGGCCATTTCCAAACAGGTTTGTGGGTTAGCAGGACCATTTCAAGCCAAAGCAGCAGAATAAGGGAAGTATGGGGGTTGACATGCCACAAGGAAGTAAACAGTAAACAAAAGAGCTACTCACGCTGCATTTCAAACAATCTTAAGGCAGGCCCATCCAAATGGAAGCCTAAGAGAGGAACAATCCTTCCTTCATCAGTTTTCCATTTCTGCAGGCTTTCTGGTGTTTCTCCCAGAGACCCATCAAGCTGCCCAGAAAATTGAGTGGGGATACAACACAGCAATTGGAGAAGTCAACTCTCTGTCTTCCTCCTCCCCCACATTCCAGAAATGGCAGAGTCAAAGGCAAAATACAATCAAAGCACACTATGTGGTGAGCCAGATAGACATTTGATTTTAATGACAAAGTAGGAGAAAATAAATTGGCAAAAAAAAAAAAACTAACAGAAAATACTTTTTACAGAGATGTATAGAAATTATGATTGAATAGTCTGATATCTTAAGGAGAAAGGAAAAAAGGAAAGGAGGTAACTTTTTTAGCTTCCATAAACATTTACTTTAAGATGCTGACTGCATCTCAGTGTAGGTTCCAGATGAGATAGCCAAATAGTCCTGGATCATCTGGGCACTGGATTTCTAGAAGCCAATTTGATTCATCCACAAGCAGCTCTGGATATGTATTACTCATGAACACTGGATTCTATGTGGTCCTGTATGGCATCAACTGTAGCTTCTTGTGCAAGTATTTCCTGAGGGACAATATTGCCTCCAACTACCTGCTCCCTTGTAGGGGACCCCGGAGCCAAAGATTTTACTAAATTCAAAGGGTTGTCACTGTCCTCACGTACTTGAGGAATTGCTACCTCTGTGATGGATGCATTCACAATTTCTAGCTGTAGTGGTCCCATCTCTAAGGAACTGCACTCTGGAGGGTCACCTGGCATAGAGAGATGAGAACGTAACTTCTCTTTCTGAACTCCAGATGTCCGTGTGACAAAGTCAACAAGGTCTGGAAGGCAAGGAGATGGCCCAAGGCCTGCAGGGTTAATTGTCTCTGATTCCAAACAGAGTGAATCTTGCTTTTCTAATTGAGAATTTTCTTCTATTTCCTCAGGCATCATTCCTCCTGCTAACAGGTCAAGAGCCTGATGTGTTCCCTCTAGATTCCCCAAGCCAAGGTCAACATTTTCTATAGGAAGTCCAGTTTTCAAAATGTTAGGAGTGATCCTCCCACTTCTGGAAATAGATGAGTTTTGTTCACCCTCTGCTCCAAAGTTAAGCACCGGGGTTTTGGGAGAATCTAATGGAAACTCAGAAAAGGATGGGATTGGTTCAAAGTCTGTGAGAGTTGGGGGATTACGTCCTATAGGTGACAAAGAATTTTCTTCACACACTTTCTGAGACAGGGCAGTTGTGGATTTGTGTGCTGGGTCTACTCGAGCATTGTAAAAATCAACACCCATATCCTGCAGGTTCCCCAGGGAAGCAATCTCTTCTACTTTAAAGTCTGTAACTTCAAAGTCTTCTAAGGCCTTGCTCTCTATTGTCACTGTTAATTCTGGATGGACATCTCGTCGCTCCAGGGCTTCTGCTTCTTTCTCTGGGCTCTCCCAGGTCTCTGGCTTCTTCTTGTTCTCATCCCAAACAGCCAGTTCATGGATCAATTTACTCTGAAAGTCTTTCGATCTTTCTCTCTTGAGTTTGAGGCTTCTGTACCTTGAAGCTCTGGAAGCTGATTCTGGAGCTGAATTTTCTAGGCACTCCTCACTACCAGTTGAAACTCCTCGCTCCTGTGCACTATCTGTTACACACGGATCTGATCTGGCTGGGGACTGAAGCAGCAATTCTGCAGCAGAAATTTTCACAGCTGTGTCTTGTGGGTTCTGGAGTAAAGACCTAGTTTCTGGTGGAAATGAGTCTATTTTTGCCTTTGTGGAAGAGAGTGTCTGCGTACTCAATTCAATCACTACTTTACTTTGGGTCTCAGTTCCTGTCATCAATTTCTTGGACTGTTCAGTCTTTTTGTCAGTCATTTCCAACTTGTGCTGTTCTATTTTCCCCTCCCACATGTATCTGTCCCTATGGTTCAAATTAGAATCCTCTATGTTATTGGGCCCAACACTGATACCTGTTCCCTTTCCTACCAGTCTCTCAGACAGCTTTGCTCCCCTTTCTTTTAGTTCAGTGATTGTCTCTACCTTACTTTCTCCACAATCCTTAGATTGGTGGAGCTCTTGGCTTTCCTCATCCTTGTTACCAGATTTCACAAGGTGGGTTTCTACCAACTTCTGAGATTCCATGGTATTACAGTGTTTATCTGACAGCTGAGGGGATGGCTCTACACCTGGTGGCCCTGGTTCTTCCAGGTCAAGCTCAGTATTTTCCTCCGGAAATATATCCCTATTAGTGTCACACTGGGAGGAGCTAGAAGTCCACAAAGCCAAAGTGTTTGTCTTTGGGGTAATAGTTTCATAAGGCTTGCTTTGACACAACCTTGTCAGAGGCTGTAGGAAGCCATAGCTGCTGCCTCTGCTTTCTGAGTCTAAATGTTCTACAACTGACCATTTCCCTAGGGACACCAGAGTTTTTGCAATGGGTTTTTTAGGGTTTCTGACTGAAGGGGCAGAAACCAAACTTCTATCTGGAGGCAACTCCTCTTGGGATGCACTGCTGTTCAAAGTAGACGTGGAAAAGGTGTCTGAACTTTCAGCTCTAGAAAAGTTGCTATTTTCCCCATTGGCCAATGGACCACCACTCAGCTTAGTCTCAGGGGCCCCTTTTCCACCACTACTGTAGAATATATCATACAGATCCTTAGCATTGGCTGTGGCTAAGCATGAATTTCGCTTTTCCAATTTTTTGGCTTGTTCACTGAACACACTAGAGAGGGGAGGTGGTGGACGCACTAATACAGAGAATAGGGTCTGGTCCCAGTCACTCTCACTCACCCCAGGAGCTGTCTCATCAGAAGGAATGGCAGCTGGTTGTGCTGAGGCCATGATGGCTACCGGCAACACTGGATTCAAAATGTTAAGACCCAGGAAGCCAGGGCTGAGAGTGTGAGATACAGTTGGGTTTGATTTTACTGGAGGCAAAACAGCCTTTACTTGAGCAGAAGGGGCAGCTGTAGCTGGATGAGGTATAACTGGGGGTGGTGGGGGT
The DNA here is from genome assembly GCA_030848825.1 of Tadarida brasiliensis. Taxonomy (NCBI): domain Eukaryota; kingdom Metazoa; phylum Chordata; class Mammalia; order Chiroptera; family Molossidae; genus Tadarida; species Tadarida brasiliensis. The sequence continues at coordinate 16,467,819 of CM061262.1, forward strand.
GGGGGTGGAGGAGGTGGTGGAGGAGGTGGGAGCATTTGTTCAGGTATATGGGATGGCTCATTCTTTTCAGCCAACACCATTTTTTCCTCTGGAGACCCTTTTAGAATCACCTCTTCTCCTCCAAATGCTTTGGAGATGATGTCGGGAGGCAAGAGGAGATCAGATGAAGACTCTTTAACCACTGGCAGAGGCTTAGCAGTGGTTCCAGAAGACTTGATGGATAGAAAGGTGTTAAGAGGAGCTGGCTTGCTGACTGTGGCTGACCCTGACTTGCGGAGCACTGTGGATGGGATAGGCAGATTGGGTCGAATCTTAGTCTGGGTTGAAGTTGTCACAACAGGCATCCAAGGGCTAGTATGTGCAACAACAGTTTTCCCAGACAGCTTGATTTTGATGGGCTTTGCCTTCCCAGCTTCAGCTTTGCCATCCTCTTTGTCCTTACTGCTTTCCACAATCTCTTCCTTGGATATACTTTGGGCCACTGAACTTTTTTCCTCTTCTTTTTCTGGCTTCTTCCAGCTGAATTTCCCAAAAGAGGAAGATGCTGGTGATTCTTTCTTTACTTCTTCTTTTAATTGGAGTTTGATGCTGCCTTTCCTCTTGTTATCAGTCTTTTCAGGGGAGTTCCCACCCTCAGAGAGTTGGTCCTCTAATTCCTCAGAGACCTTGTCATCGTCCTTTATGTCTTTCATGATCTTTGCCTTTTTTTCTTTCTTCTCTTCCTTTGGTTTCTCAGTAAGTTTGCGCTTTAGCTCACTCTGACGTCGCCGTTCTGTCTCTAGGGCCACAGCCAAGCCAGCTTGGCGGTCCAGATTCCGCCGCTCCTCATACAATGGGTTTTCAACCACATATTTCTGAGAAAAGAAAAGAAAAAGGCTCAACAACTGGTCAGAATACTGTGAGAGAGAAAATCTTGGCCCCACCCATCCCTAGAAGTCATCTTCCTCAAGGACATAGATGGTTCTAACAGGTCAGCATCTCTCACTAGGATTGAGAACTTCCTAGTGATCACATAGAATTTAAAGTGTTAATGACTTTTTCTGACTCTCAACTTGTTTGACAAAGCCAAAAGGATTACTACAGAAAGTGGAAAACTCCATAGGCTACTACAAAAACCAACCTTATATTTCTCATTGTGTTGGTGACCCTTCACATGTTGCTCTCCAGAAATTGGATCCCCCAAAAATTCCTCACAGAGCTGGCAATAATATCCAGTGACGGGAATCAGAAACTCAGAGCCTGGAAGAAGTGGAAGAAAGTAAAAAAAAAAAGGTCATGTCCACCCAGGATGACAGCAATCAAAGGAAATCCCACTTCCCATCTGTAGTAAAATGGCTAATGGTATAGAAGACCACACCCACTTTTGAGTCAGAAGTAGCATTTAGATGAATTTCAATGGCATAGTCTTCCCAACTTAAAGCTTGAACTCAGGATCTATGCCTTCTACCTCTTGGGAACACTAACTGGTATATTCAGGAGTTTCCTGTGCCAGACCATTTCTGTTGCCAGTTCTCCTCAAATTCTAACTAGCACTAAGTATTTTAGGAGACTCAAAAACTATACTCCCAAATAGTTAGCCCAGTACTATTTTTATGAGGATCTCTCATGTTGGTATTAATTACTCAGAAATCATCTACTTCAGATCTAAAGGATGTAGCAGCATTGACTACTTATGAAAGAAGAAATTGAGAAGTTTAAAGACAAAGAAACTTTCTACTTCTCAACTTACCCCCTTAATAACAACTATTCAAAAATATTTCTTAGTGGAAAAGACAGTTAAATTATTGCACCTCTTATTGTTCTTTTTACCTGGATTTCAAATAAATAAGACTTTAGTACATAAGCCAGTGACAAAGAAAATTATATTTTTAAGTGATATACATGTTTAATATCTGTTAGAGTTTTTGGCCATCTGGGTAGAGATCATTCTTATCCTATGTAGCTCTGTATTTCTTCAGGACCTAATACACTGTTTTGCACACAGAAGGAATTCTTACAGCTTTGTCAAAAAGTATTTATGTCTCACCCTATGCTGCTTCCTAGCACCTTAGTTCAGGGATACCTCCTCCTTGGCTGAATATAAGGAAACCACAAAAATGGTAGGGAGGAAACATACCTTTTGCAGGAACAGTTATCTTGTCAGTGCGCTTTACAGCATCTTGCTTGGCCTTGCTCTGGGTCTTTGAAGCCCAAGGTCTGTTGTAGGGATCCAGTGTCTATTTGCAAGAGGCAGAGGCGCTCACACAACAGCACTAAAAGCTCAATGACCCACTTTTCTTTTTCCTTCTCCCCATACACCAGTGGGCGACCAGAACCCCCAGGTACCCACCCCCACCCACTCTGCCAACTGTTTAAACGGAAATCACCTGTGGAAAAGGTAAACACATGTTAGAGCAAGTACCAGCAATTGATAAAATGAAACAAATAATCAGGTACTCAAGGAATCAAAAGAGGCCAAAGCCTCACTTACACTTGTCATGGTGTTTAGTTACAGGCAGGTCCCCTGGACTGAGCCCTGGGGATGGTGTCTCCTTTGCTGGTATCTCTTGGCTCTTCATATTGGGGCTCCTGCCCATATGAGAATGTTTCATTTGCCAGCTTTGTAATTCAGATGGGGGTATAGAAATCTGAGGCGAAGGAGGGTGAAAGTAGAAATAACAGAGGAGAGGGTACCTACCTGTGTGTGCTTCTTATTGTGCATATGGGTGAAGAAGTCAAACATGGTCCCACAGATGGTGTTGCAGTCCTTGCACCAGTGATTGCCAGCATCATAATACTCATAAGCAGCAATGGGCTGATCAGATTGCTTAGCAGCTGGCTGGGGGCTCTCCACAGGCTTGGGGCTCTTAGTACGAGAATTCTCATTGTTTAGCTTTGATTCCTACAGGGGGAAAAACCTGCACTTAGAAGTAATTCAAGGCAGTCTAGATCTGTCTTCTCTCAGAAAATGCAAGTAGCCTATCACAATTATAGAAACAGGCCTATATGATCATATTTCCAGTGCCTAAAGCTGCATAAACTGGGGAAAACTCCATAAGAAATCTGCCTTTAAGGCTCAAACAGAACTAACTAGACTCCATAGTGCTACCTCCTCATGGAGAATTAATCACAATGGCAATATATTTACTTATGTATCCTACAATATCTAGAAGAATACTCAAGATTATTGAAATGCTGGTTGACTCTGGGGACGGGATGTAGAGAACAAGAATGGACAAGAGTCTTTTTATTGTATACCCTTTGGTAGAGTTGAAATTATTACCTATGCAATTAAATATAACAGTTAAATTTAAAAACCATACTGACAATTATGGAGGGAAGAAAAACCAAATGGAAAAGGTAATTGACAGGTTATGCAAACGCAGAGAATTGATGACAGTGAACTCACTTATCACAGATGCATACTGTATGGAACACTGGAGAATAGGGTTGATGTGCACAAAGCAGACAGTAGTCTATGCGAGGTGACTTACCGAAATCTGGGTAAAATATTTCTAACTGCCCCAGATACCACCAATTTAACACATCTGAGTTAACATGAATTCTCTTTTAAAACATATCAACTCCCAAACATTAAGTTATCAATAATAAATACTTTAATATGAATTCATTTGTCAGTAAGCTAAGAACAAGACACTTAGGAAATAAGAATTTTGGTTGATGTTGGAGAGTGAGGAACAGAAAGAAGCTAATTTGGGAACACAGAATGGGTAAGTATATATGAAGTTCTATAGTAGACAATATCAGGGAACTGAGCACCTGTAATATTGACTGGTGGAAAAAGAAAGACAGGCTAGAGAAAAGGAAACAATTAGCACTTCAAAGATAATCTTTCCCTACTAGAGTCTTATTCAAGAGTCACTAGAGAAATCATGCCCAGCACGTAGGGATGGGCATATGCATACACTGCTGAGTATTAACTGGCATCATCTTTCTGGAAGATAATCTAGAAATAAATATTATATACCTCAATATTTTTATACTCTTTGGCCCAGCACTTTTACTCCTTGACATTTATCCTAAGGAAATTATGTTAAACAACAAGTGATTTGATTGGTTAAATAAACTTTGGTATCCATACAACAACAACAACAAAATAAAGTCATTAAAAAATGTTATTAGAGCCCTGGCCAGTGTTGCTCCATGGTTAGAGTGTTGGCCTGTGCACTGAAGGCTCACGGGTTTGATTCCCAGTCAAGGGCACATACATGGGTTGCAGGTTTGATCCCCAGCCCTGGTCAGGGTGTGTGCAGGAAGCAACCAATCAATCTCTCTCTCTCTCTCACATTGATGTTTCTCTCTCTCTCTTCCCCCTTCCCTCCCCCCCTTTCACTCTCTGAAAATCAATGGAAAAAATATCCTCAGATGAGGATTAACAAAAAAATAAATGTTACTAGAAAAGTCTATTTGTTGACATGCAAAGATGTTCATTATACACTGAGAAAAGCATGTAACAAAATACATTTGAATAATCAATAAAGATATGTGAATAGGCATAGAATATCAAATGTTAATTTATCCAAAAAATTTTCCCTAACTACTCTATACCCCTTAGCCTGTTTTCCTTTTTTTAGGCACTTGTCATTATCTAATCTAAACTTGTTTATTTATTGTCAATCTTTTATTTCATGAGACTAAGGAACAAGAACCTTGTCTATACAGTTCCCTGCTATATACTTCCCATATCTAGACTAGTGTCTGGCACTTTCTTAGAGATCAATAAATATTAATTAAATTAATTAATGAACATAAGAAGAGTATTTGAAATAATATACACCAAAGTATTAATAATAGTTGTCTCTAGGTAAATGAAATTATGGAATTGTGTGTTTATTTTTATAAAATGAATAGAAAACCAAAAACCCAATATGCATTTTAAAGAGAGGCAAAGAAAAAAGAAATACCAAAAACAGGTAGAAAAGAGAGGTTACATAGACACAACGTTCCTTACTGCTGAAACAAAAACCGAATTGCAACATATCCCTGTTAGCTTGAAGACTCACTCAAATAAAGATGAAAGATTATCATGGGGTTGGTGTATAAACAGAATCCCAAACAATGTATAACTCAACTACAAAGGGCCAGAACTTTCAAGCTCTTCTCCCATTAAAGGCCCTGAACTCAATGACCCTGGTACAAAAGAGTATAGTCTTACCTGGTTGAGAAAGAGAACTCTCCTAGGAAGATATGAAATAATGAGAGTTTGGTTCATAGAGGATACAGAATATCCTCTTCTCTATCCCCCAAACATGAACTGAGCATCTACTATATACTAGACATACTGGATGTCATGGGAAACACAAAGATAAATAAGTTATACTCTTTTTTTTTCACTCCTCACCTGAGGATTTTGCATTTATCTTCAGATACAGTGGGAAGGAGAGAGGGAGGAAGAGAGAGAGTGAGAAACATCGATGTGAGAGAGACACATCGAGTGGCCGCCACCCACACGACCCCAGCTGGGGCAGGGACGAACTGCAACCGAGGCATGTGCCCTTAGCGGGAACCGAACCCGGGTCTCTCCGGACCACGGGCCGACGCTGTAACCGCTGAGCCAAACCGGCCAGGGCAAGTTATACTCTTTTATTCTCAGGAAGCTCTCATTTACTGGAAGAGACAGGCATTAGAACAGATATGCTGTAAATCATGTTTTAAATATGATAAGAATGAACTACATCTCATGAAGAAACAAAGTAATATATTATGAGAGTGCTAAAGAAGGGCTGATTAAATCTGGGTAGAACTCACGAATTCTTCATGGAGAATGCAGTATTCAAGTTGGACCTTAGCGGATGAGTGGGGTTGGGAAAAAGATTACTCCAGACTAAGATTATTAATGCAAATTTAGAGAGGCAAAACAGCATAATGCGTATCTAGAAAAGAGTAAGCATTCTGAGGTGGTAGGAGTATAAGATGTAGTGTAATACTTATTGAGCACTACTCATTTACTATGTGCCAGGCACTGAGCTACATATTGGGGACTATATTGAAGAATAAGACAGATATAGGCCCTGTCCCTTGAACCATAAAATCTAATTGTGGGAACATGTGCAATTATATAATTATAACTGTCATAAACGCTAAGACAAAAAATTACAAATATTGTGAGTGTGTATCAGGCAATTTTAACAGTCTCGGAAATCAAAGAAGGGAGTCAGAAATCATTTAAGCTGCAACCTGAAGAATGAATATGAGTTAGTCAGAAGGTATAAGGAAAGAGTGGGGTGGGGAGTGGGGGGAGGATTGCATGATAACCAGAGGGAAGAGAAGATGCAATAACCAGAGGGAAGAGAAGATGCAGAGACGTTAGAGGGAATAATACTTTTGCTAAATGAAAAGGCCAGTAATGAAATTATAGTGAGCCAGGGGGAAAAGATGCATGAAATGAGGCTGAAGAGGTAGGCAAGGGAGTATCATGATCACTGGTTATATGTGGAGAAAGAAATAAGAGTATAGCAGTACAAGCAAGAATTGAAGGTGACTTGAACTTGGATGGCAATGGAGACGGTGAGATGGATGAAATTGAGATTTACTTTGGAGGGAGAGCAGGTAGAATTTGGTATGGAGCAGCAAGGGAGAGGAAAGCACTAAGAATGCTTTTCAGCTATGGCTGGCATGGCTCCGTGGTTAGAGCATCGGCCCAAGCACTGGAGGGTTGTGGGTTCGATTCCTGGTCAAGGGCACATACCTAGGTTGCAGGTTTGATCCCCGGCTCCGGTCAGGTCACATGCAGGAGGCAACTAATCAATGTGTCTTTCTCTCTCTCACATCAATGTCTCCTTCTCTCTCTCTCTCTCTCTTCCCCTCCCCACTCACTCCCTTCCACTCTCTCCTAAAAAAAAAAAAAAAAAAAAAAAATCAATGGAAAAATTATCCTCAAGTGAAGATTGACAACAACAAAAAGAATGCTTTTCAGGTTGCTGTCATGAAAACTGTAGGACAGTAGTGCCGTTCATTGAGATGGGTAACACCAGAGGAAGAAAACGTTAGTGAGAAGCTTGAACACAATCATTAGTTTAGTATATGTTGATTTTGAGGTGTCTATGAGACACTGAAGTAGAAATGATGACTGGTATGTTGGACATTTAGGTTTAGACCTCAAAAGAATCATTGTAAAACTGGAAGGTGTCAGCCTGCTCCTTCAGCATAGAACTGGATAAAATGACCTAAGAAGAAAGCACAATTCTGGAGAACTCAGCTAGGACTGAGCCCTGAAGAACTAAAATAGTTAAAGATCAGTTACAACAGAATAGGCAACAAAGGAGACTAATCAGTAGTAGCCAGCATACTAGGAGAGAAAGAAGTGTGACAGCAGCCAAGGGAAGAAAGCATTTTTAAGAGTCAGTGATTCCCTGTACCAAACACAGTAAACTCTCAATTTTGTGGACCTGGACTTAATGGACTTCAGATTTAACAGACAAAATTTCTGATCTGTATGTCATATATTAAAATTAACACTCTCTGTTAATTTTAAAATGTTTTTAACCAAGATTTGCTTATAATTAACAAATTATTTATTTTTGTTATTAAAATTCACTGTTATTTTTAATAAATCTTAGGAATACACCATGTTGGGAAAAACACTGTAGTAATTTCACCGACATAAATAAATACTATGCATCTACAACTATAGTCTACATATTTAAATCCAAGAGTCACTGCTTGTAAACAATGTTCAGGGAATGATTAGCATGTGATCACACCACATCACACGAGGTAACTGGTTCTGTTGTCGCATGCCATGACTTCCTGCAGCAGTCTTAACCAATGCTGGCCATGTTCTGATGTGCACTAAGCCACGCCACAGCCGTGTGCATTTGTTTATTTGTGGTGACTGATGAATGAACGCATTTACTAGACCTATTCAGTATAAATTTAAAATTACAGTAATACATATAGAGCCCTGGCTGGTTTGGCTCAGAGGTTAGAGCATCGGCCCGCGAACCAAAGAGTCTCAGGTTCGATTCTGGTCAAGGGCACGGACCTTGGTTATGGTTCGGTCCCCAGCCCTGGTCAGGGTCGTGCGGGAGGCAACCAAATGATGTGTCTCTCTCACATTAATGTTTCCCTATCTCTTTCTCTCTCTCTCCCCCTCTCACTGTATCTGAAGATAAATGGAAAAATATGCTCGGGTGAGGATTAAAAAAACAAAAACAAATAGAAAACTTTTCTGTGAAATTAAACTTTTCATATGTACTTAATTTTAATTACATAAATGTGTCTACATTAAGTAAAAATAGGTAAACTAATTAATTTGTCAATTTTTTAACATACGCATTTGGAAAAATCTACTTTATTATATAATGAACTTATTTGAGAATTGACACGTACAACATGACCTTGTTGCTAAATATGACCCCACAAAATGGTATATATAAGTTATGATAAGATTAGAAGCCAAAACTGGAGTGGGTCAAGGAGTAAATGCTAGAACAAGAACATGGAGGGTTTGGATTCTACTTTGTTGGCAATGGGGAACTGCTAAAATTCTGGAAAGTAGCCTGATCTGATCTATGCTCTACAAAACTCTAACAAGAGTAAATACAGATTGGAAAGTGAAGCTAAGAAAATGGTTAGTTAGAAAGCTTAACAGTCCATGAAAATAGAAAATATAATAGAAATGGAAAAGTTGAGTTTTTACCTTGCTATTTGAAAAGGAGTTTGAGTATGAGGATACTTTTTCTGGGCTCTTAGATTTTTCTGCTTTCCCAGGCTTCTCTATAGGCTCTTTATTGTCACCCGAAGACTTCTGGGATTTATCCAAAATGTTAATTCCCAAGATCTGAGCCACTTTGTCCAGTTCAGATTGCTTCTTTTCGGCCTCTTCTGCCTCTTGTCGAAGTTCTGCTATGTCTTTCATGATGTTATCCTGAAGCCGACTCACTTCCACCAGGAGTGGGTCTTTGTGACCATCCTTTTCCCTTCGTTTCTTGCGCAACATTTCCCCTGAGTAGTCAAATGTCAACAGAAAGAAACATAAGGAAAGTAAGTTAAGACAAATTATTTTTCAGTCATAAGTAGTAATCTCTCAAGACTTCATGGTCATAAAATTTTCCCATAAAACTTTTAGAAAGCAAGTGGAACTCTCCTTCCACATGGGCTGGTTTAGGTGAAGCTTCTATAGAGGAAAAGGAGGAGTGATTACATTATCTTTCATGTATTAGCTAAGGATCTATAGACAGGCTTCTGGGGCTCCATGAATTCCCAAAATGGTATATACAAGTTTGTGTGCCTGTGTCCTCCAAAAAGGTTAATAAATGTGATTATGAATCCAGTGGCTGTCCTCTTCAGAGAAGCAAAGAATTATTCAGAAGGCAAAAAATCAGTCACATATTTGACTTTGTCTGATTTAAGGACCCTTCACCAATGCCTACGCTGAGTTTTAAGTGTTGCCTCAGGATCACTTAATGTAATCTCCTATCCAAATAGGTTCTCATGAATTAATCCTCACAGGATTAGTAACTAAGATTCTTTTTTTTTTTTTTTTTTTATCCTCACCTGAGGACACTTTTTCATTTTTTGTTCAGATAGAGTGGGAGGGAGAGAGAGGAAGAGAGAGAGAGAGAGAGAAACATCGACGTGAAAGGGACACATCGAGTGGCTGCCACCCACATGACCAACCAGGGCCGGGGACAAACTGCAACCGAGGTACATGCCCTTAGCGGGAACCAAACCCGGGTCTCCCTGTACCGCAGGCCGACGCTTTAACCGCTGAGCCAAACCTGCCAGGGCGTAACTAAGATTCTTATCCCTAAATAGTTCAAACCCAAACAGAAGAAATGCTATCTTCTCCCACTCCCTATTTTTCCATTCTATCACCAAGCTGTAGTATTTAGAAACCTTGTTATATTCTTTCCTTGGGATGTATGTTACTTTTTAAAAGCATAGATGAAGAGAAGGAATCAAAAGAGGTATCATGGAACCTCTTTTTGGACCAAAAAGTAAGGAAGCACTCAAAAAATGATGAGGACATATCAAAAGAACACAAGAGTCAACCTACAGAGGTCCCAATGGCCAATCTAGGCAATTCGAGCATCAAAATAAATAATGATAGCATTTTGTTATAATATATTAAATGAAGAATCCATGAGTTCACATTGATATAAATGGATAAATAAATGAAGGAGAGGGGTGGGTGGGAAGCTCCTCCTTACAACAGAAAGTCAACTAATGAAGATAGAATGATGAAATTAGAAAGTCACTATTTAATAACCATCATGATAACAAGTCATTCAGGCAAGAACATCAATGCTAAAACTAGTAGGCAGAAGTTTGAGGAACAACTGAATATTTACAGTCTCAAAGAATCTCCCCTATAAGATATTTCCTAATTAAAAAGGGTAAAATAGCCCTGGCCAGTTTGGCTCAACGGTTAGAGTGTCGGCCCGCGGTCCAGAGAGACCCCGGTTCAGTGTCCGCAAAGGGCATGTACCTCGGTTGCGGTTTGTCCCCGGCCCTGGTTGGGGTCGTGTCAGTGGCAGCCAGTCGATGTGTCTCTCTCACATCAATGTTTCTCTCTCTCTCTCTCTCTCTCTCTCTCTCTCTCTCTCTCTCTCTCTCTCTCTCCCTCCCTCCCTCCCTCCCTCTCTCCTGCTCTATCTGAAGATGAATGCAAAAATGTCCTCGGGTGAGGATAAAAAAAATAAATAAATAAAATAAAAAGAGTAAAATAGTAACTTTACAGTGGAGAAAGTTACCACCTTAACCAAATGATCAAAGTTGATATTACCAGTAATGGGACAAATCAACACTTGAAATAAACTCAGCATCACTTCTGTGATGTTCCTGCCAAAAATTCATAACTTTACTTGAATAAGGAAATATTAAACAAAAATTAAAGGATCTATAAAATATGTGACTTCTAAAATGTCAACGTCATGAAATAAAAAGATTCAGAAATTGTTACAGATTAAAGGAGACTAAAAGAACATGACAACTAAATGCAATGCAAAAATCTTGCATTTTCTTTTGTTTTGGGACATTATTTGGACAACTGGTGAAATATGAATAATATCAGTAGGCTAGTATTATATTACAGTTAATTTCTGTAAATGTACTATGGTTATGCAAATCGATTCTTTGATGTTAGGAAATACATGCTGACTCAGGAAAAATTACACACACATATAGATTGAGAGACAGGGAAAAAAGGATAGAGCAAATATAGTAAAATGCTAATAATCATGGGGAATACCTGATAATTATTTACACTATGATTGCAACTTTTCTATAAGTCTAATTATCTCAAAAAAAAACTTTTAAAGTGAGATTTCAGGTCAAGGAACTTGTCTGAGAGTCCCCAAAGCTCATTTGGGTCTCCTACTCAAGTTACTACAAAAAGGCAGTCAAACAAAGGAGTGTCTAATACCTTGTTGTTTGTGAAGTCGGTCCAGCTCGGTCCTGAGATAGTACATTTTCTTCTGGCGAGCTTCCCGGTCACTCTTTAGCTTTTCCCTCTCTTCAATAACCTGCAAAGTATAAAATGGTAAGAGTGCTTCAGCCTCCAACATCCTCCCTTTCCTACTGCATTCATCCATAGCCCTCATGCTAGATAGTATCTGAATACAAGAATCTAAATGCCTGTACACAGAGGCTCTGACTTCATGGTGAAGGTGATATTTCATTCTGATCCAAGTTCCGGAATTGAATTATCCTTTCCAGAGCTATAATACCCCAAAAGTATTATTTTTATGCAGGAAGCACTACACTATTAATCTTAACCTAACGCTACTGACAGCAACTGTTAGTGGTTCTAAGCCCAAAGGGAACCATCAAGAAGGAAACTAGTATGTGTTATGGGTGAGGCTCTGTGTTGGCTGCATTACATATATTCTTTTATTTAATCTTCATGATATTATCTCTGTTTTACAGTAAGAAAACAGGGGTTGTGAAAGATTAAGTAACATAGCCAAGGTCATATAGTAAGAGGATTTAAAATCCAGGTATAAATGACCTAAAGCTCATGATCTTTCAACTATTACTACCACCTAATGGAAAAAAACAAATGTGGCTTGTCTATAATGGGCAAGTGAGAAAAACCTGTGTTATTATCAGCCCTGACTTAAGTGCTAGGTTCTTAAAGGGAAAGCACTCAGTCTCCAAACAGTGTCTCTTCAGTCTTAAGTTTTGTCTTTTTTGAACCTACCCTCCTTTCCCAAAAGACTTCAACAAAATGAAAGACTAAAGTTCAGGGTATCCAAATACAATGGAAAATTAAGATATATATATATATATATTTTTGTCTTCTCAAGGGTTAGCTAAATTTCTTCTAAACTGGAAAAAATGAGATTGGCCCTTCAATTTTTCCTTTTCTTCTTTCTCCTCGGGTATTATTTTGTTAGCAAATCAAATTTATACATATTACACTTTTATGTTCCTAAACAAAGTGACCTTTAAAATTAACAATATGTATTAATTTTTCCATTCAAAATTCTTCTATTTAGTATTGTATGTCCCTACGTAATTTTTACCTACTGTTCTAAAACATCTAGAATTATTATATCTTTACCACAGCCATTGTTTTCTTCCTGCAATCTGGGAACCCAATATACCTTGATAGTATAAAAACTACTTAAAAAAAAAGTGTTATAAAAATGTCATTCCTAGACTCTAAAATAAACCAGTACAAGCAAAGCTTATTTCTTGGTTTAATTGCCAAGCAACAACTAGTTATTAGATATTAAACCTCATAATCACTACAGGAAAAGGATCAAAAACTTAATGGGATAAAACATTTTTTTTTTAAAAAGTTTTATTTTTTTAGAGTTTATTAGTGAAGCAGTGAGACAGAGTGGCTACTCCACAGACTGAACAGCCAAAACATAGATTTATTGATTCTCTTTCAGACAACCCAATTTTGGTTCCTCACTCCCCAATGAGGTCATATTTAAGACTTCAAGGCTCCCAGCTCCTACCCAGTGTTCTAAGGCAAATAATTTGAATAAAGAAATAAACAAAACAGAAAAAAGAAGTCTAGCAATTACAGTGGGACCTAGGGCCAGACTTTAGTTTAGTCTTAATGAGAAAACGTGAGAAAAACAGAGGTGGTATACACATTACTTAGGGTGATGACAGCAGCCTCCAAAGAACTTAAAGTAAAAGAGCTTTAAAATTTTTCACCTCCCTCTAAAAGACAAATGCAAATTTATGTTAAAATAAAAGATTCAGGCACAGGATCCCCAAAGCTAATATTCACCTTCTGCTTCTGGGAAGCACGATTCTTCTCATCAGAGATCTTTTCTGGATTATATCTTATGAGTGAAGGGATGGACACCTGGACAGGCACTTGGGCAGTATGAATTGAGCCTAGCACTGACTCCTCCTGCTTAGGCTCAGCAGGAGTCACAGTGGGGATCACACGGAGATTGGGACGGCTGCGAGTAGCTTGTTTGGTAACTGGCATTACCCTGTGTGGTTCAGGTAGAGGGTGCTTTGACGGTTGAGAAGTGGGGTACATAGGCCACCTTGAGGCTGCATATGCCATGTAGTGCCTATAGGCATCAAAGGAAGCAGGGGGAATGGCAGGTCCCTGGTAGTTTGAAGGTATCCGAGCTGCAGCAAACTGAGAGGCCCTTGGCACATGAAACTGAGACAAAGAAGCAGAGTGTGGAAGTCTAATTGGGGCAGATGGGGCAGATGGAGCTGATGGCAACAGGCACCTAACTGCAACAGATGACTGAAACCCACTGCCAACCACCTCAGGTCCTACAACATGACCCATTGGATGGTCAGACTTTAGGAATGGGGGGCTGTTTTTTGTAAGCAGGTAAGGATCCACAGGGGAGGCTGGATGCGGATGGGACACCTCTGGGGAGTGGGTATTGCTATGGTGTGCCTCCCTGCTCTCCAATTTGTGAGGATCTGAGGAACGCCGATCAGCTGAGAAACGGCGGTCAACTGAGGAACAGTGGTCTGCTGAAAAGTGCCGGTCGACTGAGGAACGGCGGTCAGTGGAGGAACGTGATGGCTTCTTGCCATGAAGTCGTTCCTGGGTACGTGCAGCCAATTTACTAATCTCTGTTACCCCAATATCCAAGCCTATGGTCTTGAGCAAGTCATGAATCTTGGCATATTCTGGATTGGTCTCTTCTATTGATTCTAGCTTTACAGCTGGAGCTGAAGAGGGCAGGGAGCTTGCCTTCTGTCTTAAAACTTCACTCTCAGAGCCCCCGAGGGGCTTTGGTGGAGATTCTGCCTTTAAATCCTCTTCTTCATCTCCATAGAGAAATTTCTCCTCATCCTCAATGTCAGGGAAGCTACGTCGCCTTTTTTCCTGTGTACTGGTAGAATCAGCCAACATGCTCAGAATGCGGGAAAAACCACTGCCATCCTGGCTAGCTCTCTCATGGGGCAGCAAGAAGTCTGTGTGTCGCTCAGGTCCCTCAGCTTTCATATCCAATTTCTCTTTGTGGCACAGAAAACTTCCAAACTTCTCTCTGAGAGGACTGTTGTCCTTGGGCATCCCAGGGAGGGGACCCCATTGGTAGAGGTTGCCCTGAGGTTCCTTCAGGGTAGTCTCTACCATAGTTGCCTTGTTGTTTTCCATCTCTGAAGCAAAAGCAGCAATAGCACCACTCAGTGGAACAGATGAGTGTCCAGAGTAGAGAGGATGATCCTGGCTGGAGCTGGTATTGCTGGAAAAACTCTCAAGCTGCAAAGACAAACAAAACTGATTTGGCCTCTATGTAGAAACTCAGAAAACTAGCAATTGAGAAAAATACTTAGATGCTTTTTTATTCTTGAATTAAAAGGGGAGAGATAAGTATGGATGAAGGGGAGGTACAGTATCCTTAGCCAGGTTCAAGATTTGGGTCCCCATCTCTCCAGATGTTTCTGCTATGGCAAGGAGAAATAGGAAATAAGGCAGATTGGAATGAATCCTCACTTTTGCTCATTTATTGTAGTCCTTATCAAGAAATTTGAATTCAAAAGAACTTTAGAGATATCCTGACTTACTTGTTTTCTATGAATTCTGAAAGAAAAAAATAAAAATAAAAGTAGAGCTGCTTTGGTTGAAGTGGAGTTAGGAAACTCTGAAACACTAACTGATCAGCCTCCCCTTGCTTCCCTAAGTGCCCTTAGGCACCTCTTCAGAAATCTTAGCTGTTAACAGGGCACCTAAAAACTAGTGCTCATGCCTGACCATATTTTTATAGGCAAGGAAAAAACATCAAGGCCCAGAATGATGAGGTGAACCTGTCTAAAAATCACACAGTACATTGGTGGCAAAGGTGGGTCCAGAATCAGAATCACCTGATTTCTGATCTAGTGTCCTACCATTTATATATTTTGTCTTCTTGCTCAAGACAGATGAGGAAAATTCAGATCAACTCCTCCCTTTGCCTCAAGCTTCATTTCCAAGAAACTCACAATCAAAGATTTCTACAGGGCTACTCAATTCAGAGAAATAGATATAATGGATAGTCTCCAAAATGTCTGTTTAGAAAGCCTAATATATGACAGTAGGTAGAAGCACTCTACTGATACATTATGAGACATAATTTCCTTTGGAGAGTTCTGGAAGGTGCACAATAATGTTGGTCCAGCACACATTATAAAGATAACATTAGGGACAGAGGCCCTAGATAAGCAACCAGGTTTTAAGACATTAAAGGGACTAGCAAGAGACCATAAAAGAAATGCAGCAGAGACCTGCATGGAAGGCTCCATGTCCACTTCAAGCCGCTTCTTCAGAATCGACTTCTTAGGCATTACAGATACTTCCTCAGACGGATGTAAAGAATATCCTGGCTCTGATGCTGTTAGGACACCTGACAATCCAGGGATGGGACAGCTTGTGCCACCACCATCAACTCCCACCAGCTCCTGACTCACACTCCTACTTTGTTCCTCCTCTTCCTCTCGTTTTCGCCTGGCAAGGTCCAGCTCTCGAAACTCAGGGTCTAGAAACCTAGGGCTTGGGCTCTGTCTACGCTGTCGATAGTTGCGGGTCCCTGATGTAAAACTTGGGTGATCACTTCCCATGCTGTGCATCTTCTCTGTGTCATTATAACGGGGCCGTTTGGCCTCCCGGCTCCTTTCTTCAGGTCGTATAGAATAGGAGCCTTTGAGTTTGTCTCTATTCCGTTCTGTTCCATGCAACATCTCATCATGACAACTGATATGGGGACTATAATCAGAACGATGCAGGAAAGTTTCTCTTGTTCGGTAGTCTTCATCAAGTTGTCCCAAGAAGGGACTGAGAGGGCCCTCCTCCCGGGAAATATATCGTTCAAGACCTCGAGTGCACTGGGAGCTTCGAGTGAAGACAGAATCATCAGTCAAGTCATCCCTGAGGAAAGAGACAAGACTTACTGAATACAACAGATTTGGAAAGAGCAAGACCAGACAAGGCTAAGAGACTGACATTTGACAAGTATGCTATAGAATACCTAAGACAAAAAACAATAATCACGAAGTACAAGAACAAATCTACATATATACATGGAACATTTCCCTTCCCTAACCCCAGGGGCAGACACAAGCAGCCGCAGCCTCTAACAAAGGGAAGAGATTACCAGTTTATACAGACAGAGCTCTTTGACTGATTTCCTTCACTAGACTTTGAGGGTACAGAGTATCACCTAGGGTTTGGGAGATGTGAAAACACCATTACCAGACTACAAAGAGCCCTAGATTACACAACACCAACTAGCTAAATTCTAGCTCTTGGCTACTAAAAGTGTGGTCTGAATCAGCAGCATCAGTATTACCTGAGACCTTTTTAGAAATACAAATTCTCAGGCTCTCCTAAGGCTGACTAAATCAGACTGTGCATTTTAACAAGGTCTCCAGGTGATTTGTATGCACCTTAAAATTTGAAAAACACCAGTTCAGATAATTGATTTTCTAGTTGTACTCCACAGAGATTCTGAACAGTGCTCAGAAGCTGCCAAAAAAAAGGACATACTAGGAAAACAGAGTCTGCATGGCTCTGGGCCTTCCACCTCATTCATACTAGCCCTAACTCTATATTATACAGTAAAGTTCTGTATAATATTTCACTTGGAAAAGAAGAATTTCACTGTGAGAAAAAAAAAAACATTTTTAACTACTGATCTAGCTAATCGGCATGATTTTCTTGTAAGTTTTAGAAGGTTCTCCAATGCTTTGTTTTGCTGGTTCACAAATTAAAAACTATAAAACTCCCTCAAAGCCTGTATTGTTACTCTCCTTCCTGCCTTGTCTGGATATCCACAAGCACTCTGATAAGGGCCCAGGAAAAAGTTTGTGATCGTTTGGCTAACTATATATTTTATTTCATAGAAATAAAAAGGTCATGGACCTTTGTGACATGAAGGTAAAAAATATAGGATGGAACATCTGTCCTTTCAGCTCAGAGCTCTATACCATACACAACAGTCCTAACCTTTTTGGGCATTATGGTCACAAAGCTTCTATTGCCCAAAAAGAAACTTTCTGATTAAAATCACAGATGGAGCCTGGCCGGTGAGGCTCAGTGGACTGAGTGTCATCTCATGGACTGAGAAGTTCCAGTTCGATTCCTGCTCAGGGCATATGCCCGGGGGTTTCGGGCTCAATCCCCAGTAGGGGGTGTGGAGGAGGAAGCCGATCGATGTTTTTCTCTCACATGGATGTTTCTACCTCTCTCTCCCTTCCTCTCTCTCCAAAAAAATCAATAAAAATATATTTTAAAAAATAACAAAATAAAATAAAATCACAGGTGGAAATAAAGATCCTCTAGCACTTTAAGCATACAACTTTTAAGTAATCTGAATGAAAAATTTACATGTCACTCACATTCTAGAGTGAATTACCATCCCAAGGATGGTAATTATTGGTGTCTTCTACAGTTTCTGGTAGCTACTTTTGTTTTTTTGTGAGTTTCTAGAAATAATTTCTCTTTTCTTTTTAATACTTGTTTTCCTGTCTCTGGGACTAAGTTAGCAGAATATCAAAGAGTTGCCTTTTCTTATTCACCAGCTCAGCCTTTGTTCAAAGTTTTAAACCTGGTTAACAGCTATAGATGACTTTATGAAAGACTATCAAGGATAAACTTTATCACCTCCTCTAAAAGAATGCCACCTGTGGGAATCCAGGTTCCTGTTACTCACCTCCTCCCCAAGAATCTGAGGAATTTTAAGTTCTCAATATAGAATTAAATAGGAAAGAATGGGAATAAACCAAGGACAATCTCTGAAATCAAATGTAACTAGAGTAAAATATTTTACTTTGTTAGCCATGAACATACCTATTTCCAGAGAGTAATGTCCATAAGGTGAGTCACTCCATTGCTAAAATACCACCCATCATACAAAAAGTCTCTGATAATATTAGTGAAGGGAAAAAACACAGGCTCCATGAGTAGTAGCAAGGTCATCCATGTTCCCACATTCAGCTCCCTACTAGAACTATTACATGTCACCACCAAATGGCATACTAATCAAAGATCTAATCCAGCACTAAATACCAAGAAGCTAGAAATAATGAGATGACTCTCAGAAAGTCTCAGTCCAGACTTGCAATCTCCAGCAAAAGGAGGCAAAAAACAATGAAAGAAGGCATAGAAACAGTTAAAAGAATGAATTATCATGTAAATACAGGCAGAAATCAGGTTGTTCATTAGAAGTTTCTATCCTCCTTCCCTAGGTCTCCCAAAGGATAAGTGAAAAAGCTGGCTGCAGTAGAAGTGAGTCCTAAAAAGGGCCACCTGATTCCTTATAGCTCAGAATAGTCCAGTGACAGACTCTCTCTAAGAGCTTTGGTTAAGGCCAACTCTTTCCTAAAATAAGGTCTATCTATTTAAAAAACTGATTGTTGGATGTGGGTGATAGATACATGGAGCTCCCTGTACTATTCTCTCTACTTTTTTGCATTTACAAATTCCATTAAACAAGTTAAAAAGTAATATACAATAACATTATACAATAACATTATTTCCACAAATAAATTTGTACACCAATGTTCACAGCACTATTATTCATAATAGCCAAAAAGTAAAAACAACCCAAATGTTATCCATCTATTCATCACTAATGAATGGATAAATAAAATACCTACAATGAAATGTTATTGGCAATAAACAGGAATGAAGTAGTTATATGCTGCAACATGACTGAGTCTTGAAGAACTGTTATGCTGCCCTGGCCAGGTGGCTCAGTTGGTTGGAGCATCATCCCATACACTAAAATGTTGGGGGTTTAACCCAATCAGAACAAATACCTAGGTTGCAGGTTCGATCCCCAGTCAGGGTACGTATGGCAGGCAACCGATCAATGTTTCTCTCTCTTCTTTCCTTGTTCTCTAAAAATCAATGAGGAAACACATTCTAAAGTGAAGATCAAAAATAATAATAACAATTAGGAAAACTGATATGCTAAGTGAAAGAAGCCAGTCACAAAGGACCATATGTTATATGATTCTATTTATATGAAATATCCAGAATGGGAAAATTCAAAGATAGAAAGTAGATCAGTGACAGGCTGGGGCAGAGGGTATAGAGGACTAATAGCTAAGGATTCAGGTAATAAAAATGTTCTAAAATTAATCATTGAGGTGTGGATGCACAACTCTGTGAATATACTAAAAGTCACTGAATTGGACACTTTAAATGGATGAACTACTGTATGGTACATTATGGCTCAGTCAAGCTGTTAAAAAATAATGGTAATAAGTCCTCCAGCCCTGGCTGGTTTGGCTCAGCGGTTAGAGCGTTGGCCCACAGACCAAAGAGTTTCAGGTTCGATTTCCAGGCAAGGGCATGGACTTCGGTTGAAGTTTGGTCCCCAGCCCCAGTTGGGATTGTGCAGGAGGCAACCAATCAATGTGTCTCTCTCATATCGATGTTTCTCTCTCTCTCTCTCCCTCCCACTCTATCTGAAGATAAATGGAAAAGTATCCTCAGGTGAGGATTTAAAAAAAAAATTCCATGAAAGGAACTTATAATGTATAGAGTACTTTGATAACCAGGGACATCAACCTCACATCCATAAGCCTTTAGAAACTGTTTTCACACAACTCGATCATGTTCCCTTTTCAGAATAAGTTACAGTCCTGCATACAGAGCTGCCAAGGTGAGGATACTGATAACCCTGGCAATCTGGCTGTAACCCAAACCTGATATAAATTTTAACAGATTCAATAAGGGAAGAGAAAGAATTTGGGGATCTCAGGAAAAACATAAACAGAAACCTACAACAAAGGATGGACATGACCTGTTTCGTTAGCCGAAAATTGGACTCACTTTCAGGAGACATACTGAGAATGCCAACAGTTCCATGGCCTGGTTTTAGTGGACAGTAATTATCCACACAAACCATATTGAACAAGAATGCAGGGGGGAAAACATCAAAAGAATGACCTCCTTTTAGAAACTTAATCTCACTTTCTCTAAAATAGACTTGTCTCTCTGAAATACATGATTCTGGAAAGAAGATTACTGCCCCAAACTCCCCAAGAGGAAAATTTTAATTATTATTTAAAAGCAGACAATTGTCTATCTGAAGAACACATGCATAATGAAGCTCATGGAAAAGGGAGGTGACACACTAGTCCTAACAAGAGGAAATGCTAAAGTTACCTCAAAACCTCAGCAAGGAAGGAAGGCAGTCACATCATGCACCACCCACTCACAATGCCTACTCAATCATCTCCTAAAATAGAAGCAGCAGAGGGGCAAGGGCTGCTTCCTCAATTAAGTGATACAGTCACATACCCTGAAGCCCTATCTTCAGAAGCTTCAGTGTTATATGACACTGGACTGGATTGCCTTGCTTCAATGCATCAAATAGCCACTGGAGCTTTGAAGTAAATATTACCAAAGAGCAGCACTGGTCCTCAGACTTCCTGCCAGCTGTCCCCCACCTGCCTGACTATGCTCTGTGTATCACTGCATGGAAGTCTTAGTTTGAAAGAACATCACATTGACTTATTGCTACTGCTAATCATTTGTGAAAACTCCCAATGTACTGGGCAGAGACCATCACAGACATGGTTCTCAGCTCTCAGAAACTGAGTGCTTCCCCTGCACTCCTGTCCTTACTCTTTTACTTTTGTGAGATGAAAAACACCTAATATGATTATTTACTTCCCATATATAGTTAAGTTCCTAGTACCTGAGATCTATATTTAATACTCTGTGGAGTGTATTCGCCCATGCTCAGCACTTAATAGTTGTAAAATAATAACTTTTTAAAAGATCCTTAACTTTCTATTAATACTTACATATTTAATATAGATACATATATTACACATGAATTTATCTAAACATGATCTGAATCTATAGTCAGCCTGGACAAGCAGAAAAATAACACTATTAAAGATTTCCTATAGTGTCCAGAACTTTCCTTTTGCAGAAGGGAGCCCTAGTACCAGTATTTTAGAATCCATATCATTTTAACTGTTTTTAATTTGGGAGACTCTGTTTATGTCCCCTCAGCCTTCCCCTTTCCAGCTAGACCAGGATGACCTTTAAAGTCTTTTCTTCTATATAATTTTCAGCAACAGAGTCTACATCAATACACTCTCCCCACTCAAGTCTTTTTCAATGTTATACTTTGTACTGGACATCAGGCATAACTTCACTGCTGGCATCACTCTTTCAAATATACCATTCAGAAAACATCAACATTTCTACCTTCAACCACTATTACAGCCTTGCCTCAGATGAAGCCTACCTGTCCACGTCCTCCAGATTATCCACTGGTGAACCCAGTCTTTCACTAAGCCGCCGCCGTTCTGGTATGCCAACACAGAAGTGGTCATTGCCAACAGTGATCCTTAAACTCTGTTCCAAAGAAGAGTCAGAACGCAGACCAGGAGAGCGTCTCTATAAAAGTAAAAGATAATATAATAGTTAATAGGTCAAGACATCCCTATACCCAAAAATGTTCTCCCTAGTCACAAAGCTGTGATCCAAAAAGGTGAGAAATGGCTATAGTAAGATACTACTCCAAAAATAAAGCACTTTTTAAAAAATTATCACTTTCTGCCTGGCTGGTGTGGCTCAGTGGTTGAGCATCAACCCATGCACCAAGAGGTCGCCAGTTCGATTCCTGGTCAGGGCACATGCCCAGGTTTGTGGACCAGATCCCCAGTGAGGGGCATGTAAGAGGTGGCCAATCGATGTTCTCTCTCATCGATGTTTCTATCTCTCTCTCCCTCTCCTTTTCTCTCTCTAAAATCAATAAGGAAAAAAAAATTGTTTTTAATAAAAAATTATCATTTTCTTAGATGAAAGCCCACACTTCCAACCCTCCCAATCAATGACCTCTCATTCTTTCATTTACTGGTACTGGGCATGGGACTAGAGAAGTGAATTAAGTCTGCTCTCAGAATCTATACATTTCTAGTGAAGGAGGCAAGGTAAAAACAGTTGAAAAGTATTTCTGATAGCCATAAGTGCCATAAAGTCATTAAAACATAACACAAAAGAGATTGAACTACTTCTGAGAGGATGGTTAGAGAAGGATTTTCTGAGGTGATACCATTTAACCTGAGGCCTAAATGATACCAGTTTTGCAAAAGAACAAGCTCTGCAATGAGCTTACCATGTTTTGGGTAACAACAGAAAGGTGACCACTGTGACTGCCTAAGAGTGATAGAAGAGCCCTGGTCAGTCTGGCTTAGCAGTTAGAGCGCTGGCCTGAGGACCAGAGTCACGGGTTCGATTCTGGTCAAGGGCCCATAACTCAATCAGTTGTGGTTCGATCCCTGGCCCCAGTCAGGGTTGTGTGGGAGGCAACCAATCAATGTGTCTCTCTCACATTGATGTTTCTCTCTCTTTCTCTCTCTCTCCCTCCCACTCTATCTGAAAATAAACAGAAAATGTCCTCAGGTGAGGATTTAAAATTTTTAAAAAAAAGAGTGATAGAAGAGAAGTAGAAATCAGTTATGAAATTTGGATTTTATTCTTTTTGGTTAATCCTCACCCAAGGATATTTTTTTCCATTGATTTTTTTGTTTGTTTGTTTGTTTTTTGTTAGAGAGAGTGGAAGGGAGGGTGAGGGGAGGGTGAGCGGAGGGGAGGGGGGAGAGAGAGAGAAAAAAAAAAAAAATTAGTGAGAGAGAGACACATCAAGCCTGAGACCCAGGTACGTGCCCTTGACCAGGAATCAAACCCAAGACCCTTCAGTGGGCAGGCCGATGCTCTAACCACTGAATGACATTGGCCAGGGCTGGATTTTATTCTTAAGAATAAAATAAGAGCCCTGGCCGGTTTTGCTCAGTGGTTAGAGCATCGGCCTGCGGACCAGAGAGTCCTGGGTTCGGTTCCCACTAAGGGCACATACCTTGGTTGCAGTTTGTCCCCGGCCCCAGTTGGGGTCGTGTGGGTGGCAACCAGTTGATGTGTCTCTCTCACCTCGATATTTCTGTCTCTCTCTTCCCCCCTCTCTCCCTCCCGCTCTATCTGAAGATAAATGCAAAAATGTCCTCAGGTGAGGATAAAAAAGAATAAAATAAGAAGCCACAGAAGAGTTTCAAGCAGGAAAGTGATATGATCTGAGAACATTCTTCCTCCAGATGCTCACACTGCTCATACCCTCATCTCCCTCAGGTCTTGATTAAAAAGTCACCTTCCCAGAGGCCTTCCGTGGTTACCCTATCAAAAATTATAACTCCTGCCCTGGCCAGTTTGGCTGAGCAGTTACAGTGGTGACCCACAGACCAAAGGGTATCAGGTTGGATTCTGGTCAAGGGCATGTACCTGGGTTGCAGGTTCAATTCCTGGCCCCAGTTGGGGTCATGCATGAGGCAACCAATTGGCGTGTCTCTATCACATTGATGTTTCTCTCTCTCCCTCCCTCCCTTCCACTCAATCTAAAAATCAATGGAAAAATATCCTCGGGTGAGGATTAACAGACAAAAAAATTATAACTCCCTTCTCCATTTTTTTAGGCATTGAACATGCCAAACATTTTACTTCTTTTATTTATCTACCTCTCTCTGCTAGAATATAAGCTCTACGATGGCAGTTTTTAACTGGTTTGTTCACTGTTATGCCCCCAGTACCCAGAACAGTCCACAACACCTGGTAGATGTTCTCAAATGTATAAAGTTTTAAAAATCATGTCGATGGTTGGATACAGAATAAACTGGAAGGTAACAAGAGTGGAGTGTGAAGGAGCCTAATGTAATAATCCAGGCAAGACATAGTAGGATTTAGATGAGAGTGTTGGCAGGAGGAGGACAGTTTGGGGGATGCCATTTGGGAGGTAGAGCTGACAGGTTAGACAGATGAAGTTAATCCGACAGATTAGGCTTGGGAGCAGGGAGATGAATACTGTTTTGGGCTGAGCAATAGGTGATGTCACTTACTGAGACAGAAAAGACTGGAGCAAACAGGTTGTGCACTGGAGAAGAAAAGGGAGGTTTGGAAACAAGTGTTCTATTTTCCTTGCTTACTCTGTAGTAACTAACACTCAGACTATAGCTGCTCATCTGTGAAAATCTTAATTTAGTGACAAGTCAATTCACCTATGACCAGACTGCTCAGAGCATACTCTTTGTCATGGGTTTTAAAAAAAAATTGGTGCACTGAAAATAAAATCAAAGTCCAACAAAACACCAGACCCTACCCAGAGGCTCTACTAGAGTGATGCTTATGGTGAGAGATCAATATTGTGTCTACGCTAAACTTTTTCACCTCGTGCTCTGTCCTTCTACACGGTAAAAAGTCATGGGTGTCTGGAACCAGGCAGACATGAGTTGAATCACAGCACCACCACTTCTTAACTGTGTGACCTTGATTAAGTTACTTAAACCCCCCTGGTTTCCTCAGCTGTTCTTTAACAGGGAAGAATTTCAAATGCCTCACCTCAAAAGGTTGTGAATGTTCAAAGAGAATGTGTCAAGTGAAGGGCTCAGCCTAATCCCGACCACACAACTCAGTAAGTGGTGGCAGTTATCACGACTGTGGGCATGCACACTCCCCTTCGGAGACGCAGCTCGTTCAGACAGCCGAGCGCTTGCGTCCCAGGTGTCTCCCCCGGCACTCTCAGCACCCCAACTCGCCCCAAAGACCTTTCAGCATCTTTCCTGTGATCCGGGGGGCAGCGCAGGTCTAAGGGGATACAAAACCACGGGACTAGGAGGAAGCATCAACTACTGAAAAGTGCCAGGCACACGGTTTGGAGACAGTCCCCTCGCCCTGGCAAACTTTTCCACACCTCACCCGGAGCGCGACAAACAGCCCATTCCCGGGAAACGGAGCGCTGCCTCCCGACCAGGAGCCCTAACGGGTCCCGCGTCCTTATTGTGCAAATGAAGCTCCCGGGGCGGACAGGGAACCTGCGGGTTCGGGTGTCGCCGAGGGGATGAAGCCCTTCTGATTTGGGGACCCTGGCCGGGAGGCCCGGCGGCGCCGGGGCTGAGGGCGTTTCTGGAGGCGAGAACCCCGGGTGCCGGGGCAGGGGTACTGAGAGCCGCGGTCGGGGGGTCGGATTACCCGGCTGCCGATGTCGCCTGGATGGTCCCCGCGGCCGTCTCGGGCGAAGTCGGAGCGGGACTCCCCCCGGCTGCTGCCTCGGAAACCGGCCGGGCCCGGCGGGAAGAGTCGTCGGCTCCGCGGCGGCGACGGGGAACCGCGACGGGCCCTCGGCGGGGAAGAGGAGACGCGACGACCCCGTGGCGGGGACGGCGAGGCCCGGCGGCCGCGGGGTGGGGACGGGGAGCCGCGGCGACCCCGGGGCGGGGAAGGCGAGGCCCGGCGGCCGCGGTGCCCTGCAGGCGAGCGGGGCCGGCGAGCCGGGGTCCGCGATGAAGAGGAGCCGGAGGGCGGCGGCGGCGGCGAGGTGCGGCGACCCGGGCCTGAGGAGGAGCCGGAGCTGCGGCCGGCGCGCGGGCAGCCCCCGCCGCTATCTTTAGGCCGGTGTGAGGAGACGGAGGAGCGGGAGCCGCTGCGGTACATGGCTCCGGCGGCAGCGGCCGCGGCGGCAGGTCCGACCCGCGGGCGCCCTGGACGCGCGGCCCCAGCGCCCCGCCGCAGCTGCAGCCTCGGCCGCCACGGCCGCCGCGCGCCGCCCCCTCAGCCGGAGCAGCCCCCTCCCCTCGGCCCCGCGCCGTCCGGGGGGGCCGGCCGAGCGCGCCCCCGCTGGCGCGCCTGGCGGTTGGAGGATGCGAGCACACGCCGGACACACCCCCCGCCCTCTGGGGCTCCCCGCTTCTCCACTCAGGGAGCGGCCACAGGATCCAGAAGTGGGGAGGAGCGCGGAAGGCGGTGTGAGGAAGGGCGAGGGGAGGGGAAGTGAAGCGCGCGACCTGCGCTCCGCACGCTCCGCCTCCAAGCCCGCAAGATGGCGGCCGCTGAGCCGCCCCCCTTCCCCGCCCCCGGCGACCACGTGACCCCCGAGGGCCTCCGCGGGCGGTGGACGCAGAAGAAGAGAAGGGAGGAGCCAGAGCAAGGCTGCTCCTCCCGGGATGCTCGGGCCCTCAGGGCGCGGTGGGCTTTGGGGGAGCACTTTCGCTTGTCTCCTGTCCCCTAACCCTGTTAATTTACGTGGGGACAGTAAATGGTTATAAATGATGAGACTATAAAGAACTTCCCCCAAACATTAGGTGTGCCAGAAACGAGCACCCCAGCAAGAGCAACCATTGAAGTCCTGGCCCCCACAGAAGTCCAGCAACAACCATCAGTTTACTTTCCAGTTTGACTGATTTCTGGAGTATGAGATTGAGGATGGAAAAGTGCTGAATGGAGGCGAGAATGCAACCCAAAGCAGACTTCAGAGTACATTTTCAGTCCCTCAAGCAGAACACTTATGGTTATGAGGAAGGTCACTCACCACCGTGGATCTGAGGCAGGATGGTAAGAAGCTAGGAAAATTCTTTGGCAAGTGGAACGGGGAAACTGAGACAGATAGTTGAACTGGCTGAGCAATTTACAGCCAGATAATAAATGGAAAGGTCTAATCTTACACATTCTAAACTGTGCTAGGGCAGATGGGCCTCAGTACTTGTCTCTCTTCAGGGACATTCTTTGAAGATGAAATTGACCAGAGAATGACCTATATACGCTGTTTTTGATGCATGAGTATATTAAAGGACACACCTGGAAAGCTGATGAATATTCTGTTGAGGTCCTTCCCTGAGACCTCCCCTAAAATTCCCATCTTTGGAAAAGAGGTAAAAACCTTTAAGGGCCCTGGCTGGGTTGGCTCAGCTGTTGGAGTGCTGGCCAGCAGACCAAAGAGTCACAGGTTTGATTCTGGTCAAGGGCACATACCTCAGTTGCAGTTTGGGTTTGGTCCCTGGCCCTTGTTGGGGTCCTGTGGGAGGCAACCAGTTGATGTGTCTCTCTCACGTTGATGTTTCTCTCTCTCTCCCGCCCCCCCCCCATCCTCCCACTCTATATGAGGATAAATGGAAAAATATCCTCAGGTGAGGATTTAAAAGACAAACAAACAAACAAACCGTTAAGACAAAGGACCCAGTGCATGTTCTCTCCGAAGCACACCTGTGCCTTCCCCTCCCCATTTCTTTCCTCAGGCACACATCTTTGCTTTCTTTTTCCTAAGCTCTACAGTTTTCCAGGAGACTTGCAACCAGGGGAGCAGCAGGCAGTGGCAGCTCCTCCTGGACTGACCCCCTGAACCTGTCTCCAAGGGCCCTTCTTTTTGCCTCTGTAACTTGTTTTGTGAGTCCAAGCAGCCCAGCTGGCTCACTTCGTCTGTCTCTGTCACTTTCTATAAGGCCAAGGCAGCTCTCTGAGCATCCCACTCAAATCTCTTCGAGTGTACCTTGATTTTGCATGCTAAATAAACTTCCTCTTGCACTAGAGTTCTTGGCTCTGAATTCTTTCATTGCTGAACTCAAGAACTTAGAGCCAACAACAACAGTAACAAGTCCACATCGTAACAGAAGGCCTGTGAGTGATTGGGGGATGTGAGCAATTCACACCCCCTAATCTAGGACCATGATTTTCCTGGACACCTGGCTGTAGAAGTATCCCCAGTTGCAGGGCCCCGCTTACTGAATACAAAAGTCAAGAAGACAACACACACAAAAAGAAAAACAATGGTTAAAACATGCCAAAAAGGTTGACCCTAACCACTCAAACTCTTCAAAATAAAACAACTTAACAGTTTTCATCTATCAACTAGAAACACATACCTGAAATTGGTATGGAAATCAAGTTTCTGATTCCAAAGCAAAGGTGGAACAAAGAAAAAATTAATTATAAAAGATTTCCATTTTCTAATTTACTTGTTTATATATTGAATTTAAAATGTATCCAATTTCTGCCCTGGCCAGTTTTTCTCAGTGGTTAGAGCACTGGCCGGTGGACCAAAGGGACTTAGGTTCAATTCCCAGTCAAGGGCACATACCTCAGTTGCAGTTTTGATTCCCGGCCCCGTTCAGAGTTGTGCGGGAGGCAGCCAATGAATGTGTCTCTCTCACATTGATGTCTCTCTCTCCCTCCCTTCCTCCTTTCCATTCTATCTAAAAAATCAATGTAAAAATATTCTTGGGTGAGGATTAACAACAACAAAAAATGTATCCAGCTTCACATATTTGTATAATGGTAAATGCTTACATCACAGCTCAGTACAAGTGAAGTCAAATTTTTACCAGTTGATTTCCTTATATTCTGCTTACTTCGCTCCTTAACAGTACCTGCCTGCTCCCCATGGGCATTCGAATTTCCAATTCCTGACTTTTGGGGTTTGTGGCTTAAAGAGACCATAATCATATGGAGGTTATTAATACAGTCTGTTATATAAATTTTAATACTTTAATGATTTTTGTTTCCACATTTAGTTTACTGGGGTTCTTATGTATGAATCCTCACATAATCTGTTAAATTAAAATCTAAAATTTTTTTTCACAGATGGATAGCCAATTTTGTTTGAAACATGAATTGAGATTACCTGTGTACTGGAAAGCCCTAGTGAAGGAATGAGTTGCTCAGCCAATGAATGAACACTGCCAAATGCTAATATTCCACATCTTAATCCAATTTTGGTGTTTACTTTTGGTTGCATTACTTATGGTAAAGAGATATTTTTAGTGTGATTTTTGTGTGTGTGAAAAAAAACCACACACACACAAACACCAAAAAACTAAATACCAGGATTGATGATGGAAGCAAAAGAAAGTAAAGCAATCTGTGAAAGTGATGGCTCTTAACCAGAAAATATGAGTTATAGGCAAGGCTTCTGAGCAGTCTAGAATATGTTTCATAATATATCCTGTGAAACAAAGGCCAGAACTCAGAGATTTGGATACATGAGCTTCACAGCATGAAAAGCCTGTCAGAGAAGGGTGACAGTCTATGAAAGTGAAGCTGCTGTGTAAAATAGTCTAGAGAACTTCATTTTAGTCATCTCTGGGTTGGTGTGATTAGGAGACCTAGGACATATTACCAGGGCTCCCTGATATCTGGTTCTCTTCTCATTCTGGGCAGAAGGAAGAAGATACTTCCTTTCCCCTTGCAGAAAGGGGGCCATCTGACTACTTCCAGCCACTATGGAAGGTGAATAGAATTACTTTGTATCACTTCCAGGCCAATTAGGAAAGAGTGGTTACAATAAACTTTCCATGCTTTCTTTTCCCTTGATGTGGTCAACTGAGAAAGCCATGTGTTCCGGATGGTACAGCCTATCAGACTCCATGATTATGTGAAGCAGAACATCACCTCCATCCTGAGTTGAACATGTACTATGAGCATGAAATAAAACTTTATTGTGTTAAGCACTGAGATTCGAGGGATTAATTTGCTACCACAGTATAACCTTGCCTCATATGACTATTATAGCGGTGTGTTTTTTTCTCATTTGTATTTTCTGACTTTGGGGTTATTTATATAATTTATATAAAATTAAAAACCCTCACGGCCGGTGTGGCTCAGTGGCTGAGCGTCGACCCATGCACCCAGAGGTCGCCGGTTTGATTCCCAGTCAGGGCACATGCCCAGGTTGTGGGCCCGATCCCCAGTGCGGGACATGCAGGAGGCAGCCAGTCGATGTTCTCTCTCATCGATGTTTCTATCTTTCTCTCCTTCCTTTCCTCTCTCTCTAAAATCAATAAAGAAAAAAAATTTATTAAAAAAAAAATTAAAATTAAATTAAAAACCCACCCTGGCCAGTTTGGCTCAGCGATAGAGCCTCGGCCTGTGGAGCAATGAGTCGTGAGTTCGATTCCGGTCAAGGGCACGTACCTCAGTTGTGGTTCCTCTCTGGCCCTGGTTGGGGTCGTGCGGAGTCGATGTGTCCCTCTCAGGTCGATGTTTTTCTCTCTCTCCCTTTCTCCCTCTATCTCCCTCCCACTCTATCTGCAGATAAATAGAAAAATATCCTTGGGTGAGGATTAAAATAAATAAATAAATAAATAAATAAATAAATAAATAAATAAATAAATTAAAAACCCATAAATGTAATTTTAATGCAAAAATAATTTGAAATATGCTAGAGGTGTGCTCTGTATTAGCCTATATCTGAATTTTGGTTACCCACGGATTGGTGGGAACTAAGTAAATGTGAAGAAAGTGTGGATAGGTGTTTATAGACACATGGAATTAATACATTTTATTTTATTATTATTTTAATCCTCACCTGAGGATATGCTTATTGATTTTATTTATTTATTTATTTATTATTTAGTTTTTGTTGTGAATCCTCATCTGAGGATATTTTTCCATTGATTTTTTTTTTTTTTTTTTTTTTTTTTATCCTCACCCGAGGACATTTTTTGCATTTATCTTCAGACAGAGTGGGAGGGAGAGAGGGGGGAAGACAGAGAGAAACATCGATGTGAGAGAGACACATCGAGTGGTCGCCACCCACACAACCCCAACGGGGCCGGGGACAAACTGCAACCGAGGTACGTGCCCTTAGCAGGAACTGAACCTGGGACTCTCTGGTCCGCAGGTCGATGCTCTAACTGCTGAGCCAAACCGGCCAGGGCTCCATTGATTTTTAGAGAGAGTGGAAGGGAGGGAGGGAGAGAGAGAAACTTCGATGTGAGAGAGACACATCAATTGTTTGCCCCCTGCAAGACCTTGTCCAGGGCTAGGGATCGAATCTGCACCCAGGTACATGCCCTTGACCGGGAATCGAACCCACGACCTTTCGGTGCGAGGGGTGATACTCTAACCACTGAGCCACACCAGCCAGGACTGCTTATTGATTTTAAGGAGAGGGAAAGGGAGAGAGAGAGAAACATCGATACGAAAGAGAACATTGATTGGTTGCCTTCTGCATGTGTTCATAGTGAGGACGGAACCCACACCTAGGTATGTACTCTGAGTGGAAATCGAACCTGCAAACTTTTTTTTTAATATGTTTTTTATTGATTTTTTAGAGCGAGAGGAAGGGAGAAAGAGATAGGGAAACATAGATTTAGGAAACATCGATCGGCTGCCTCCTGCGCAACCCCTACTGGGGATCAAGCCCACAAGCCAGGCATGTGCCCTGACGGGAAATGGAAACAGGACCTCTCAGTCCCTGGGATGACCAATCCACTGAGCCACAACAGCTGGGCAAACCTGCAACCTTTTGGTGTATGGGACAGCACTCCATCCAACTGAGCCATACCGGCCAAAACAGTTAATACATTTTAAATCAGGGTTAGTTATACTCTGTATCAACTTTTCTTCCTTAAGCCTTTTCTAATATTGAATAATTATTTTTTTTATCAAGGCAGCTGGTCCCGATGGTATATAACTGGAAAACTCTTCTGCTTCCCCTTCAACCTGCCCTTTGCATAATTCTTTTCATGTGCTACATGAAATCTCTTACAGATCTCTTTACTTTTCAAGTATTCTTTAGTCACACGAGGAGTCTCATTGCAGTAGTGAAAGTATCTTGTCCAGGGTAATAATTACAACTCTAAAAAGTTCTTTCAAGCTAAAAGTTCTCTCCTTCCCCAGCTCTTGTCTGCTTCAGACATGAAGTTTGCTGTGATGAAGGGAGGTGTGCCCAGCTTCTCCACATCCCTGCCTTTACTCCTCAGGTTTTACCCCTTCTCTCTCCCTGGCTAGCTGCTATTTCTGACACCCCCACCCACACCCCACACACACACCAAGGGTTTGGTACAGAGAAGGGATTAGGGGGAAAGAGCACAGTCTTTCCTGGTCATTGCAGGATGCTGTTATAGTCTACAGTTTGTTCCCTATGGACATGGAGGACTCACAAATGGCTTTCTCTCTTATGTCACCTTTATGGGCTTTGTTATGACTCTGTTGCTGGGACTGAGGCAAAGCTCTCCCTCTGGTTGACTGTCTATGACTCCTCTCCCCCACCAGTCCTTGGTCTTTTAGAGGTTCATCCCATATAAATTTCAGTCTCCTGGAGCCCTTTCCTCTCTGGGCACACATTGTGGGAAGGATTCCTTTTCAATTACTCCAGGTCAGTTTCCTTTTAGGTATACTTGACTCACAAGATAATGCATGCATCTTTGCCCTGCTGGCAAGGGCAGTGCAGCTCGTCTCATGCTACCCACCTTACCCGCCATCCTAGGAAGCTAGTCAGCCAGCATCATGCTTTTGGACTTCATCAGGTGGAAGTTAGGACATCAGTCCCTATAGACTTCCAAACCCCAGGATATATAAGCCAAACATTCTGAGAGGTGCTAGTGGAGGCCTCTATCTCACTGAGCTTTAGGCAGAAGGAATGGATCCCTCTTTCTCTTCAGCCCACAGATAACTCTCCAACACAATCCTCATTCTCTTATATAGACTCAGTGTGGATGATTAGTAATGCTGGCAGACTGATTCGTAATCTCTTCCCAACTTTTCTTGAGGTGGATAAGGGAAGGGGCTACCTGGTATCTGTTGTCTTGCTTTCTGCTTTTGAAGCCTTTGCTGAAACTCTAAAGACAACAAGGAGAATCTAATTACTACCCTGTCACAACTGTTGTCTGTCATCAGTTCAAGAAACTCTTACTAAACTTCTAATGAAAATGGTGAAAATGGGTTAAGGCTTTCACACACACACACACACACACACACCCTGTAGCAGACATATAGCAATGACAGATAAAACCTGAAAAGAGAAAAGTAGAGACCAAGGCTTTAAAATAAGATAAACACCCCTATGAATATGCTGAAGCCACAGACATCCTGGGCTTGGAAATAAGTCTAGAGGCAAAGATAGCAGTCAGAGATTTGGTTCCTGTGGATAAAGATCTAAGCACCTTCCAGGGCGTGGAGGACCTGGGCCAGGTTTTCAGCTTGAAGCCAAGGACACCCCAGCCACTACATGGAAGTTGAACAAAACTATTGCCAACCTTCTGCTTGGGACTATAGCTTTATGGGAAGTGGTGTGTTAAGTCGGTGGGTATACAAAAATGTTGATAGTCTTTAGATAAGAACTGAGCATAGGCACTTCCTGCTCAGTGGCTGGAATGCCAATTCCCTGACATCATCAATGTTCCTATACACCAGTAATGACCAATTAGAAAATATGATTTATATTAAAGATGGTAGAGTCAATCCATGCACTTATCACTATTAAGTCCCTAAACCCCATTAAAATGACAGTAAAGGGTTTTGTTGATCTTTTTTTTTTTTTTTTTTTTTAAGGTATAAACTCATATGTGCAACCTGGAAGTGTGAGGGAGATAATGCTCTGTGGGGTAAAATTTTGATCAATGGCAGACTGAAGCCAATGGGGGAATAATTCCCCCCCCCCACCACCACCACCATTTCTTCCCTTGTCTCACTTCTCCCAGGATGGTCTTTAGATGAAGTTTGTTTATTGAGGAGACAGTCCCCAGATCCAGCAATCAGTTTGATTTAGTGGCAGCCAGGATGATGAAATATCCTGTTGTTTCTCCTTTCTTCCTTTCTTCACTCTCCTTGTCATTCACACCTGATCCCTGAACCCCCTAATAAAAAAATGAGACTCTTGTTTCTGGGAAACCGAGGCTAACACAACTAACAAAGCAAATTTGACTTAAGAACTTTTGTTTATCAAAAGACACCATTAAGAGAATGGTGTGGGAGCCCTGGCCAGGTTGCTCCGTTCGTTGAGTGTCGTCCTGTGCACCCAGAGGTTGCTGGTTCGATCCCTTGTAGAGGGTGTGCAGGAGGCAACCGATCACTGTTTCTCTCTTACATCGATGTCTCTATATCGCTTTCCCTTTCTCTCTCTCTAAAAACCAATTAAAACATATTTTTTTAAATAAGGAAAAGACAGACACCACAACTGAAACATGGACAAAATATTTGAACAATTGCTCAAAAGAGGAAATCCAAACAACCAGTGAACTTTACTTATTGATCCGCTTCCCAGTATGTTACTAGTCTCCCACTGCCATCACCATCCCTTCCCCTGTACAGGTGTCACTCCACTCGGACTCTGACACCTGTGCCAGGCTGCTGCTGCCCCCATTTAGGAACACCCTCCTGAACCCACCCATTCTCCAACATCCCATAGCAGTCCCCCCCCCAATGAAATAGAAGCCTTCCTTACCCCCTTGGGCTTGACTCCTATTCCCAGCTCCTTTGCCCAGACAAGCTCCTCACCCTGCTACAGATGACAAGCCCAATGATTCTTTCTCTAAGTAAGTGTGGCAGATAATATTAGTCCCCATCTAATATCCATGCCACCTTTATGGGTTGAATTGTGTCCCCCAGAAAAGCACACAAGGGAGTCTTAACTCCCAGTACCTCAGAATGTGACCTTACTTGGAGACAGGGATGCCCTAAATGCTACTGGATTGTTCACTTCAAAATGTTGTTGTTGTTGTGTGAATGTTACCTCAATTTAAAGAGAAAAAAAAGACAATGGAATAAAAAAAAGGCACAAATAGCCCGGCCGGTGTGGCTCAGTGGATTGAGCATTGTCCTATGCACCAAGAGGTCGCTGGTTCAATTCCCAGTCAGGACACATGCCCAGGTTTCAGGCTCGATCCCCAGTGGGGGGCATGCAGGAGGCAACCAATTGATGTTTCTCTCTCATTGATGTTTCTCTCTCTCCCTTTCTCTCTATCTAAAAATCAATAAAACATATATATTTTAAAAGGCACAAATACACAGGACAAAGGAAATGAGATAATTAATGAGAACAGACAGGAGATGTTGACAAAATTAGGAAGCTAGAAAGTGGGTAGTGATGGGTAATTGACTTAGCAAAGCAGAAACTTAGACATGCAGGGAGGTAGCCAAGAAGAAACCAGATGATTCATACTCAGAACTCTGACTGTCTTAGAGACCCCAGATATTGCTGAAGGTGGGATTGGGGGCAGTGCTGGAACAGTATAATTAGATTGAAAGTTTGCACAAGGAGCAGATAGATCCCTTGAGCTCTTCCTAGCCCATGTAGCCAGTTGACTGCTCCTTCCTTCCTCTGGCAGAAGATAGGAGGTTACTTCTGGAGCAGTCTCCATAGCAGAGCAGAATGATGAAAGGCTATACTGACAAAAGGTCAAAAGCCTGGCAAGACCTTCCAATCCTTTCTTTTCCTGCTTCCAGAATGCAAGTAAGCAGGTCCATATTTCTAGCCAAGAGACTGGAGGATTCTCCCTTGAAGAAACCGAATCATTGTAGAGAAAAGGTCTATAGATACCAACATTTGGGGGGCTCTGCAATGAAGCCCACTTGTCCACAAGCCCACACCCTGTACCGAGAGCTGCTCAGCTTCTTAAATATAAGTGACAGTCAAGGATCACCAGCTGAGAACCACCTCTAACCTGAACATCAGAGATGAAAGGAAGGAAGGAAGGAAGGAGGAAAGGGAGGAAGGGAGGAAGGGAGGAAGGGAGGAAGGGAGGAAGGAAGGAAGGAAGGAAGGAAGGAAGGAAGGAAGGAAGGGAGGAAGGAAGGGAAAAAAGGAAAGAAAAGAAAGGAAAGAAGACCAGAGGAACAGAGAAAGAAAGGGGGACAAAAGAAAATTAACACTAAAAATAATATCCTCAAAAAGATATGTGATGGTATTGCAGTCATGAAATAAGGAAATGAAATAGGCTATAAAAATAAAACGAGCCCTGGCCGGTTTGGCTCAGCGGTTAGAGCGTCGGCCTGCGGACCAGAGAGGCCCGGGTTCGGTTCCTGCTAAGGGCACGTACCTCGGTTGCAGTTCATCCACAGCCCCGGTTGGGGTCGTGCGGGTGGAGACCAGTCGATGTATCTCTCTCACACTGATGTTTCTCTCTCTCTCTTCCTCCCTCTCTCCCTCCCGCTCTATCTGAAAATAAATGCAAAATAATGTCCTCGGGTGAGGATAAAAAAATAAAAATAAAAAATAAAACGAGAAAGAGAGCTTGAAAATTAAAAGTCCAATGGGCAAAACAACAATTTAAATTGAAGAGTGGAATTTAAAGACAAGGAAATCTTCTAGAAACTGGAACAAATGCCAAAGAGATGGGCATAGAAACAAACAAGACTTTTTTTAAATTGAATTTATTAGGGTGACATTGGTTAATTAAATTATACAGGTTTCAGGTATATAATTCTACAGTACATAGTCTGTATACTGTATTGTGTGTGAGACAAACAGAACTTTTAAAGATTAGATGATCAGTTCAGAAAATCTAACATCTGATTAACAGGAATTCTAGAGAGATCAGAGATAAAGGAGGAAAAGAAATTATCAAAGAAATAAAATATAAAAATTATATATTATATAATATGTACTTTTATATACTTTTTTGAAAGGCCATCTGAGTTTCCAGTACAATAGATAGATAAATAAAGATCCCTCTAAAAGCCCATCAGAAATTTCAGAACACTGAAGATAAAGAGAACATCCTAAAATCCTCCAGAGGGAGAGAAAAAAAAGGCCACATATAGAGAATCAGGCATCAGAGTGGTTCTGGACTTCTCAATAGGTACGATGCAGCAAAATACTGAGTGAAAAATACTTTTCAATTTAGACCTGATACCCAACCAAACTGTCTGTGAAGCTCTTCAAAGATGGTCCCCAATGAATTATACCATCCAATAATTATACTGTTGGGTAGTCTCTCCCAACTCGGAATGTAGGCTGGTCTATGGTTCACCTTAACCAATAGAATATGACAGAAATGATACTGTGTTAGTTCTAGCAGCTTCTATTTTCTCCTTTTTGGAAAGCTTTTAGGTCCCTAGCTTTTAGGTGTCTGAGGTGCTACATAAGAAGTGTGGCATGTTGCTGAACAACATAGTGAGAGAACGAGGTGGGAAGGAAGAGAGGAGAGGAGAGGAGAGGAGAGGAGAGGAGAGGAGAGGAGAGGAGAGGAGAGGAGAGGAGAGGGGAGGGGAGGGGAGGGGAGGGGAGGGGAGGGGAGGGGAGGGGAGGGGTGGGGAGGGGAGGGGAGGGGAGGAGAGGGGAGGGGAGGAGAGGGGAGGAGAGGAGAGGGAGGGGAGGAGAGGAGAGGGAGGGGAGGGGAGGGGAGGAGAGGGGAGGAGAGGAGAGGGAGGGGAGGGGAGGGGAGGGGAGGGGAGGGGAAGGGAGGTTAACATTTGGGATCCAAGAGGGAACAATACAAGAGAATATGCAATCCTTTCATTGCACATGTTTATCAAACCTCTGCTGCCATAACATTTGCTAAAGTCCCAGAGCAAGTCATGTGACCAAGTCCAGAGTCAATGTGGAAGGGGACTACACAAAGGCATGTATACCTGAAAGTATGGTTCACTGGGGACCACTAACCTAACACAATGGTTCTGATATCAAAAGGGATTTCAAAGTTAAAAATGAAATTGAGTTATAGAAAATAGGAGGGTTTTATTTCTTATCGGCCTGAATTTGTGAATTAAAAATAACACCTACTGCACTCTTTTATATCGAGGTTCTCCAGGGAAACAACCAAAAGGGAAGAAAGAGAGAGATTGATTTTTTTTTTTTTAATCCTCACCTGAGGATATTTTTCCATTGCTTTCTAGATAGAGTGAAAAGGAGAGAGGGAGAGAAAAAAAAACATCAATGTGAGAGAGACACATTGATTGGTTGCCTCCCACATGACCCCCATGGGGCCGGGGATCAAACCTGCAACCCAGGTACTGCTGAGCCAAACCGACCAGGGCTGATTTTTTTTTTTTTTTAAAGAAAACAGGCTTATTGCAAACATACAAACAGTCTAAGTAAGAACTGTCTTGAATTTCCTACTAGGAATTCAGAAAAGAGATTTTTTAATATATATAAAGAATTGGCATACACAATAAGGAATTGGCTTACACAATTATGGAGACAGAAAAGTCCTAAGGTCTGTAGTTGGCAAGCTGGAGACTCAGGATAGCCACCGGGGTAGTTCTAGTCCGAAAGTTGTCAGGTCTGTGACCAAGAAAAGCCAATGTTTCAGTTTGAGCCCAAGGGCAGGAAAAACTGGTGTCCCAGCTCAGCACTCAGGCTGGAGTAGTTCCCTCTTACTTGTGGGAGCATCAGCCATTTTGCTCTATTCAGGCTTTCAACTGATTGGATGAGGTCCGCTCACATTAGGGAAGGCAATCTGCTTTACTCAATCTATCAGTTCCAATTTTAATCTCATCCAAATACACTCTCACAGACATACCCATAATAATATTTGACCAAATATCTGGACACCTCATCACCAGTCAAGTTGATACATAAAATTGACCATTACTGAGACTTTGTTATTAGTCCAAGTTTATCTGTCAGATTCTCTCTTCCCTTAGAATGAGTTATTTTTCAAGAATGGTCACTATACTAGTTTATCAGGCCCTCCCCATTGGTTCATCAGACCTGCTAAGGCAAGAATAAATCCCAGAGGCAGACATGGCTTGGATCTCCTTATTGATACCTGTCATCTGAGCTAAGTTCTGAGAAATTAATAATTATACCTCAACCTTCTTGCCCTCAAAGTGCTTATGGTCAAGTTGGGACCAAGAAATAGTACCACGAGACGTTAAATTATATCGTCTTTGTTCGGTACACCATAATCTGTTGTGGTCTTAACAACAAATTCATCCTTCCCTGGGAGCTACCTTCCCCAGAATATATGTCACTTCCAACCAGGTTTGTGTGCTGTG
Source organism: Tadarida brasiliensis (assembly GCA_030848825.1). Lineage (NCBI taxonomy): Eukaryota > Metazoa > Chordata > Mammalia > Chiroptera > Molossidae > Tadarida > Tadarida brasiliensis. The sequence continues at coordinate 16,506,685 of CM061262.1, forward strand.
ACACCACTCCCTGGTCATAGCTGATCTAAGCACGGGTGGACATCTGACTCAAGCTGAGCCAATCATTTAGTTTCTCCTGGGAGTTTTACATTGAGAGACACCAGTGCACAGAACCATTACAGGCTGAGTCACATTATTGACAATGGTCTGTGTAATGCCAGCTGCTTAGATCCCAGTGGTTAGCCTCGTTATTTTTGTTCTCAATATCTGATTATTAAAATTTTTCTTGGATTTCATGAGATAACTCTGGAAAGTTTTCCAATACCACCAAGCAATTCTCAAGTTCTCTAGCCAACAGGATGTCCTATGAATTTAACTAAATTCTGACACTATCTACCTGAAGATAGCATCAGATCCCATGAGTTAAGGCCTCAGTCCCACAAGATTGCCTCTATGCCAGACAACAATCGCAAGTCCAGATTGTCACCTGTACTTCTGACTGACTGGCTATAAATCAGAGGTTCTTATAACCCCCTCCTGGGTTTCATTCATTTATTAGAATGGTTCACAAAGCTCAGGGAAACATTTATGCATGTTTACCAGTTTATTACAAAGGATACAGATAAACAGCCAGATGAAGGGGTACATTGAGTGTCCAGAAGGGTCCCGAGCACAAGAGCATCTGTCTTCATGGAACTGGGGTGGGCCATCCTCCCAGCATGTGGATGTACTTACCAACCTGGAAGTTCATCGAATCTCATTGTTCAAGAGCTCATAGAGCTCCTGCAGCCCATCTTCTACTTCTTCCCAGAGGTTGGTGGATGGAGCTGAAAGTTCCAAACTTCTAATCACTTGATCTTTCTGGTGACCAGCCCCATCCTATAGCTATCTAGGGACCCCACCCTAAGTTACCTCATTATAATAAAGTTGGGTAGGCTCATAAGGGGCTCCTTATGAATAACCAAAGACACTTCTATCACTCAGGAAATTCCAAGGGTTTTAGGAGGTTTGTGCCAGGAACTGGGGACAAAGACCAAATATATTTCTTAATGTACCATGATAACCTAATATGTGTGTGTGTGTGTGTGTGTGTGTGTGTGTGTATAGAGAGAGAGATTTATTTTTTTTGTTGTTTTTTTTGTTGTTGTTTTTTTATCCTCATCCGAGGACATTTTTTCATTTTTTGTTCAGATAGAGTGGGAGGGAGAGAGAGAGAGAGTCAGAGAGAAACATCGACGTGAAAGGGACACATCGAGTGGCTGTCCCCCAACCAGAGCCGGGGACAAACTGCAACTGAGGCACGCGCCCTTAGCGGGAACCGAACCCGGGTCTCTCTGGACCGCAGGCCGATGTTCTAACCGCTGAGCCAAACCGGCCAGGGCTACAGAGATTTATTATAAAGAATTTCTCATGCAGTTGTGGCAGATTGGCAAGTCCAGAATCTTCAGGGTCGACCAGCAGGCTATAGACCCAAGGAAGAGTTGCAGTTCAAGTCTGAAGGCTGTCTGCTGACAGAATTCCTTCTTGCTCAGGGGAGGCCACTTTGCTCTATTAAGGCCTTCAACTGATTGGATGAGATAACCTGCTTTACTCCAAGTCCACCAATTTAAATGTTAATTGCATCAAAAAACACCTGCACAAAGACAGCCAGAATAATGTTTGACCAAAATCTGGGCACCATGGCCCAGCCAAGTTGACACATAAAATCAACCTTCTAACGGATTCTATTTTTAATTTAAGCTAGCTCAAATCAGTACTGTTACTTGCAGGAAAAAAAAGTAATATCCCTGAATTGTTTAAAACTCTAAGAATAGCTGCAGGAACACTGTTAGATTCTGGTCTATAAAGATGAACTAGAGCCCTGGCTGGTTTGTCTCAGCGGTTAGAGCATCAGCCCACGGACCAGGGAGTCCTGGGTTCAGTTCCTGCTAAGGGCACGTACCTCAGCTGCGGTTAGTCCCCGGCCCCGGTTGGAGTCGTGCAGGTGGCAACCAGTCAATGTGTCTCTCTCACATCGATGTTTCTCTCTCTCTCTTTCTCCCTCTCTCCCTCCAGCTCTATCTGAAGACAAATGCAAAAATATCAAGTGAGGATAAAAAAATAAATAAATAAATAAAATAAAGATGAACTAGATATGGTCCCTAGCTTTGAGAAGCTCACAGGTTTGTCTGTTTTTCTATAGCAGTTCAAGATATCAATAAAAAACAAAAATAGCCCTGGCCGGTTTGGCTCTGTGGTTAAAGCATCGGCCTGAGGACCTAAGAGTCACAGGTTCGATTCTGGTCAAGGGCAGGTACCTCAGTTGCCGTTAGGTCCCAGCCCTGGTCGGGGTCATGCGAGAGGCAACCAATGGATGTGTCTATCTCGCATTGATGTTTCTCTCTGTCCCTCTCTCTTTATCTATCTATCTCTCCCTCCCATTCTGTCTGAAAATAAATGGGAAAATGTCCTCAGGTGAGGATTAAAAACAAAACAAGGAAAACACATGTCATGAGGTGGTGAATCATTAAGTCCAATTGTTATAGACAGGAGTTCGGCCTGTGGAGACCTCTTTGAGGACTGGGCTGGCCATGGAAGGCTGCGCCCCTCTGTCCTGAGGAAAGGTTATACTGCAATGTTCTTGGTGATTCCCAAGGCAGCCAGGACATCATTTTGCTTGACCTCTGCACTTTTAGAGGGAGGCAGGCAAAGACACATTTGGAAAGGCAGCTTGGCATCAGCCTGGTGGGAACCTTGGATTTCGGAATAAGGAGTTTAGAGTTTACCCTATAGTAGTGGGGGAGCCTTTGGAGGTTTTTGCATAGAATGACCAAAAAAAAAAAAAAGTAATCTACCCTTTCTATGTTTTAGGAAGAAGAAATTGATAGGTGTGAAGAGAGAAAGGAAGTGGTAAGGCAGGCTGGGAGGCTGTGTCATTCAGGGTTTTCATTATAAGCAAGAAAAATCACCGCTGGCTAACTTAAAGAGAAAATAAAATGATTGAATGCAAATAGTGCACTTCACAGTATTGATGGGACATCTAAAGACCAAGGCTCAGAAAATCCCTCCTGTGGCCCATTATCCACATACGTTCTTCTCCCCAACTTACTCTTCCAAAAAATAATTCTCCTTTCCAACACACTTTAAACATTCCTATACAAATGGAAGTCACTCACTACTTCCTCCAAAAAAGGCAGTCTGAGATTTCCACAGCCCCTATGTCTAGCTCCAAGTCCAGTGTCTCTGAAATGCCCAGTCCCAGTTCTTCCCAGTCTCATCTTGATATTTCTGTAGACTAACTTGTCAAGTTATCAATCACCAACACACCATTTTTTTAAGTGGGAAAGAGAGAGAGACAAAAAGGGAAAGTAATCTAGATCTATGAATATGTTTAGGGAAAAATGAAAGGAAATATGGGTAGAGAATATAGTTCTCATTTTCACAGCTGATTATGAGGATGTGGGTTTTTATGACTTCTGCCCTCTCTGCTAGTTCCACGTTCTCTTTGCCTTTAGATAGAAATTCAGCTGGCTAGCTTTCATCACCCATCATGTGTCCCAAATCTTATTTTTGAGGGATTCAAGCCCTTGGTTGTCCTGTATATTGAAGAGGTTGAAGTAGTCCAGTCGGTGTGGCTCAGTGGTTGAGCATCGACCCATGGACCAAGAGGTCACAGGTTCGATTCCCGGTCAGGGTACATGCCTGGGTTGCAGGCTCCAACCCCAGTAGGGGGCATACAAGAGGCAGCCAATCAATGTTTCTCTCTCTCTCCCTCTCCCTTCCTCTCGCTCTAAAAAAAATCAATAAAACATTTTTTTTTAAAGAGTTTTTCATTAATGTCAGTACTGGACACAACCATATGAGGATGTACCCCAGGGGCCCTGGGTCCCATCCATATGCCTCCTGACCCCATTGTGTAGTCACAGTCTTATTTCTTCTTGACAATTAGGATTAGTGATTCTTGTCAACACTGTAATTTCTATTTTTCTCTGTTGATTCTCTACAAAGAGGAGCCCCAAATGGCCACATGGTAATATGACCCCTAACTGCTATGCCTACTGGTAGAGTCTTTCCTACTAGCAGAGCTCAGAGTTGATGGATGATGTGGTAGGCAGAAAATTTAGGTCCCCTAAAACCTGTGAATATGTTAGGTTACATGGGAAGAGGAAATTAAAGTTTCAGAAGGCATTAAGGTTGCCATCCGCTGACCTTGAGCTGGGGAGATTATCTTGTATTATCCAAGTAGGCCCACTGTGATCACAAGTGGTTACCTTATAAGTGAAAGAGAGACGCAGGAAAGTCCATGTCAGTGATGAAGCATGAGAAAGATTTGACAAGCCGTTTCTGTCTTTGAAAATGGAAAAGGGCCAAGAGCCAAGGAATGTGGACAGCCTCTAGGAGCTGGAAAAGCCAAGTAAACAGATTTACCCCTGAGCCTCCAAAAGTAACATGGCCATAGTGACATTTGATTTCAACCCAGTGAGACCCATTTTAGACTTCTGACCTCCAGAACTGTAAGGTAATATAAGATGTTACTTTTGGCTACTAAGTTTGTAGTGATTTGTTACAGGTGAAAGGATAATTTTAAGAGGCACTACCTCACTTATACCCTCATTCCCAGACCTGTGAATTATGGGTATGAGAGAAGTAGCTCCACTATAGTTGGTCACTGGTTCAGAGCGCATGGCGCGTTCTGTAGGACAGCACTCTAATATTACAAGACCTTGTCTTCCAGTTAGCAAAATCACTAGGTCTTCAATAGGTCTAATCTATAAGGCCAGCTGGAGTACACAATAGGACCAAGGAATCCCATGAGGGTTAAATTGTGTATCCCAACGGCCTCACCTCTTTCACTGTGAATTTCCTTAGTCAAAAGCAGTGTTGTGTGACATGTCTTAACATATAAGGCATTCAGTAAGTTTCTGGATGGTGGTGCTGGCAAACGTATCGTGGGCAGGGAAAATATAAAGACATCCAAAATAAGTTTCTTCTATAATGAGAACATATTGATGTCCCCTCCATGATGGAAGGGATCCAAGTTGGCAGCAGCCAGGTTAGTCTTAGTGAGAAAGTCAATATTGTTGATCCCTTGCATAACCCCCACCAATGGCCCCACGGCCACTTCGTTCATGAGTTCATAGAGCCTCTGGGGTAACTAGGGTAGAAGCCTGATACATTCACAACAGGTCACGTGTCCACCTCATTGCTGAGAGCCTCTTCTACTCCTAGGACACAAGTCCCCTCACTGTCATAGATTGGTTTGCTCAGCATACATTCTAACCTCCTTCTAGTGTGCCTTCCTATACTTACAGTCTAGAAAGCTACAAACTGTAAGTTTAAGATCCTGTTGCAGTTAGGGTTCCAGATATAATTGAGATTCTGCCAATCAGACGCATTTTTATGGGACTTGATTTTAAAACTGAACTGAGTTAAGTGGGGCGGAGGCAGAATGTGAAGTGTTCACTTGGCTGCTGTGGATTATGGCAGAGGAATGTGCTTCTGTGGTTACCAGCTTGCTGATTTGATGGTTTCCTGCAGTGCCAATCATAGCTTACCCAAGCATAGGAGAATCAGCGAGATTCTGGGGCCAGGAAGTTGCTCCTGTAAAATCCAAATAAAACGTATTCCTCTAGCCCTTGCAAGTGTTGTATAATCTACCTAATCCTTGGTAATAAATCCTTTTCCCCTTAAACTAGATAGAGTGGTATCTGTGGTCTGCAACTGAAACCTGACAGATATTCTCAGATTTGGGGCCCATCCTGAGAGTTTCATCCACATTATTCTTGTCCAAACTTCATTTTAGTATTACTCCTAATTCCCCACCTAGCTAAACCATTAAGAATCTGTTCAAGAACCAGATTCTTACTTCAGGCCTTCTCACCTGGGAAAACTAGACAGATTTATTTCTTGAAGTCCTGCCTATTCAATGTCCTTCAGGGTCGTCCTTGGTTGGGAGCCATAATTTTGCAGCAGTCCATTTCTTTCTAATGCCAGCATATCAGGTAAAGAGAGCTATAAACTAATCTTGACTTTTCTCCACCAAAGACAATCGGTGACAGGACACATCTCATCAGGTCATGGTGGAAGAAGAAGCAATGACACAGCAGGAGAAGGGGTATGGGTGCTGTGAGCTACCTGTGTTTTCAGAATCTGCTCAAACCTCATCTTTTTTTTTATCCTCACCCAAGGACATTTTTGCATTTATCTTCAGATAGAGCTGGAGGGAGAGAGGGAGGAAGAGAGAGAAACATCAATGTGAGAGAGACACATCAACTGGCTGCCACCCACACGACCCCAACCAGGGCTGGGGACAAACTACAACCGAGGTAAGTGCCCTTAGCGGGACCCGAACCCGGGTCTCTCTGGTCCGTGGGCCGACGCTCTAACCGCTGAACCAAACCGGCCAGGGCAAGCCTCATCTTGTATATCATTTTCACTTGATCATGGAACCATATCCTGTTTCGTACCTAAGAGGATCACACCAGCTGGAGTTCCACCATCATTCTGTGTCCGAGGCCCAGCAGCAAGCTGAGAGCTGATTCTCAAAGGGAGAATATTTACTTGCCAGAGGTCATGGTCAAAGGGCCTCTGCTGAGATTCTCCTGTTGGAATATGTCATAGGCTCCATGCAGTAACTCAGTCTGCCACAAACACCTGTAAACATCGAAAGGATAATAAGGGCCAAGTCGCATGGCAGACTGGACCAGCTGGAGAACCTTCTCTTCCTCTGAATCTCACTCAAATGTGGCTTCATTTCAGGTGACCACATAAGGAGGTCAGAGCAGTACGCCCAGATATGGTAAATATTCTCTCTAAACTCACCTGAGTGTTGTCCCTTTGTTATTTCATCTAGCTTAGGTAGCACACATAAAGCAACTTGTCCTTCATTTTGGAGGAGACACTTGTATGCAAATCCACAAAACACCAAGAAACTTCAATGAAGCGAAAGGCTTTTGTATACTGTGGTCTCCCTGCCCTTTGGTGTACATGTCTTTCCTAAAGCATATAAGTTATCTGCTTTTTTTGTTTGTTTGTTTTTTATCCTTACCTGAGGATACGTTTTTATTGATTGTTTTTTTTAGAGAGAGAGAGAGACATCGATGTGAGAGAGAAACACATCAATCGGTTGCCTCCCATATGCACCCTGACCAGGAATCGAACCTACAATCTTTTGGTGTACGGGATGATGCTCCAACCATCTGAGCCACCCAGCCAGGGCAAGGTACCTGCTGTTTTATACTCTACAAGTCCTGTCAGCCAGATGTCATCAATTTAGTGGATCAGTTCTGTCTGATTTGGCTACAAATCAGGGGTTCCCACAACCCTCTTCTGAGGTTTGATAATTTGCTATAACAGCTCACAGAACCCAGGGAAACGCTTTACTTACTATTATTAGTTTATTATAAAGAATACAAATGGACAGCCAGATGACGAGACATATAGGGTGAAGTCCAGAAGCGTCCTGAGCACTGTGTACCACTCTCGTGCACATGGATGTGTTCATCAACCCAGAAGCTCTCTGAATCTTGGAGTTCAGGGACTTTTATGGAGGCTTCATCACATAAGCCTCACTGATTATTAACTCAAGTCTCAGCCCCTCTCCCTTCTCCAGAGAATGGCAGTGAGGCTGAAAGTTCCAAGCTTTTAATCATGGCTTGGTCTTTCTGGTGACAGCCCCCATTCTGAAACTATCCAGGAGCCTACCAAGACTCACCTCATTAGAACAAAAGACACTCCAGTCATCCAGGAAATCTCAAGGGAATTAGGACGTCTGTGTAAGATGCTCCTATCATTCCCAGCCCTCAGGAATTACAAGGGTATTAGGAGCTCTGTGTCAGGAACAAGGAGCAGAGACCAAATATATATATCTTATTATGTTGCAACCAGCAAGATGGTTGTGAGATGGGTAAGATGGTCAAAATCCCTATGTACGAAATTGTCTCAGCGCCAGAGGACTCGTGTAACCATGAAACGCTATGTAAATATACGTTGCTGTGTATTCTGTTGTTTTCTGCTAATTATGCCAAAGAAAAAGACTTCACTAGCTCAATATCTTCTTTGTGCCCTTCTTTTTTAGTAACACTCCCCTCCCCCCAAGAAGATTAGACCACTATTCTGGCTTCCATAATATCCTTGATTAGTTTTTCCTATTCTTGAACTGCATACATCAGCAGTGTATGAGCATTAGAGTGGTTCCACATCGTTGCCAAATTTTGGTATTGTTGGTTTTTTCGTTTTAAATTTTAGCCTTTCTAGCCCAGCTAGTGTGGCTCAGTGGATTGAGCGTCATCTCATGGACTGAGAGGTCCCAGTCTGATTCCCGGTCAGGGTTGTGGGGCATGCAGGAGGCAGCCAATCGATGTTTCTCTCTCACATCGATGTTTCTATCTCTCTCTCCCTTCCTCTCTCTCGCTAAAAAAATAAAAAATAAAAAAATAAAAATCAATAAAAATATATTTAAAATGTAGTCTTTTATTTTTTATTATTATTTTTTTAATCCTCGCCTGAGGACTTTTCATTTTTTGTTCAGATAGAGTGGGAGGGAGAGAGAGGAAGAGAGAGAGAAACATCGACGTGAAAGGGACACATCGAGTGGCTGCCACCCACACAACCAACCAGGGCCGGGGACAAACTGCAACTGAGGTACATGCCCTTAGCGGGAACCGAACCCGGGTCTCTCTGTACCGCAGGCCGACGCTCTAACCGCTGAGCCAAACCAGCCAGGGCTAAAATGTAGTCTTCTAGAGGTAGTGATATTCTGGCTGTGCTTTCTTAGATTCTGTATTCGTCTATTTGGCATCCATTAATCACAGGGCCAAACAGCCTAAATTGTTTACATCTCCCCTGCAATCCAGGTTTTGTGAGCATGCATATTACAAATTCTCCAGCCAATCCCAAGTCCATATCCCAATCCTGTCTTTTATCTCACTCTCACACACCAAGCTAACATTTCCCCTGCCCTAAATCATCCAGAGCTAGGTACCAGCCAGCTACAGCCTACTCTTATAGCCCAGAGCCTGCTGACATTATTCAAACCAGCCAGTCCTAATCTGTTTACCTTGCCCAGCCTTGCTGTCTTGCAAAAACCTCACTAAAGGTTGTGGCCTATGCTTTCCCCTCACTCCTGCTTCTGCTTCCTGATCAAACCTGGTGCGTCCTCATGTGGTTCTGCATGGTGTGTATGCCCTCTTCTTCTGGAAACTCTAAGTAACAAAAAAAACTTCTTTTAATGGCATTCGCCTCTCCATGTTCTCACTCAGTCCCCTCCGTGAATCCTGTAGACACAACTGATTCAAGTACTATATCATCGTTGTTTTCATTTCCATGTCCCTCATGGCAAATGAGATTGAGCATCTTTTAATATTGATTTATTGATTGTTCAAATATCCTCTTGTGGATTGCTTGTTTGATTCTCCTGCCTATATTTCTGTTGGATTGTCTCTCCTTATTGATTTTTAAGAGTTCTTTATATATTCTGCGATGAGTCTTTGTTAGTTATATGCATTGCAAGTGTTTTCTTCCATATAATGGCTTGCTTTTTTTACTTTCTTAATGGCATTTTTTGATGTCTTATCAATTCCTTTATTTTGTTTTTATTTTTTGTTAATCCTTGCCCGAGGATATTTTTCCATTGATTTTTAGATAGAGTGGAAGGGAGGAATGGGGAGACAGAGAGAGAGAGAGAGAGAGAGAGAGAGAGAGAGAGAGAGAGAGAAACATTGATGTGAGAGAGCCACATTGATTGGTTTCCTCCTACATGACCCCAACCGAGGCCGGGGATCAAACCTGCAACCCAGGTATGTCCCCTTCCTTGACTGGGAATCGAACCTGCACCCCTTCAGTCCTCGGGCTGGCACTCTAACCTCTGAGTCAAACCAGCTAGGACTCAACTCCTTCATTTTAAAATTGCTATTTTAAACTCACGTAGATAAAATAGTTTGAGAGAAATTTTTTCAGTGTAAAAACCCAGGAGCCAGAAAACTCCAATTCATAAAGTTTATAAACAATAATTTTGAAAAAAATTTTTCTGATATAAATCTTTTTCTCTATAGCCCCAGAGAAATTAAAAATTCCTTGAGTCAGGGAAGAAAGGGGAAGTCAGAAGTAAAGCAAAGAATGTGGACTTTGAGGGATGGCTTGTACCTCAGTTCCTCTCCCTCCCTGGCCATGCAAGCAATGTAGACGTGGTATGTGCCATAAGCAGGCAAAGAGGGCACAGGACAGCCTCCTAAATTTCCTGAGACCCCACAGTGTTTCAGGGAAGACCAGTGACTCATATAGGACATGGATGAGACTCAGAGAGATCCTCAGAGCCAGCAACAGCCAATTCCAGACCCAAAATGAAACTGAGTTATCAGTGGAGGCACCGCTGAGTCTTGATTGAACCAAGAAATTAGACCAACACTTCATTGCATGCAGACCTCAAGGGCAGTTGCCAACAAGTAATCAGAAAGACGGAAAACTGTTTCAGAAACCAAAGGTGCCAGAGACCTTGTGAGAGCAGATTTAAGATTCTCCCTCCCCTATGTAACCAGGGGGCACATAGCCCTTTCACACTCTCGGAAAACATATTAGAAAGAAACAAGAGGCCTGGCCAGTGTGGCTCAGTGGTTGAGCGTTGACCCGTGCACCAAGATGTCACCAGTTCAATTCCTGGTCAGGGCACATGCCCAGGTTGGGGCCTGATCCCCTTTAGGGGGCATGCAGGAGGCAGCCAATCGATGTTCTCTCTCATAGATGTTTCTATCTCTCTCTCTAAAATCAATAAAGAAAAAAATTTTAAAAAATAAAAAGGAAAAAAGAAACAAGAGGAGCCCTGGCTGGTTTTGCTCAGTGGTTAGAGCATCGGCCCTCAGACCAAAGAGTCGCAGGTTTGATTCCAGTCAAGGGCATGTAACTCGGTTGTGGTTCAGTCCGTGGCCCTGGTGGGGGTCCTGCGGGAGGCAACCAGTGGATATGTCCCTCTAACATCGATGTTTCTCCCTCTCTCTCTCTCTCTCTCTCTCTCTCTATCTGAAGATAAATGGAAAAGTATCCTCGGGTGAGGATAAGAAAGAAAGAGAGAGAGAGAGAGAGAGAGAGAGAGAGAGAGAGAGAGAAAGAGAGAGAGAGAGAAAGAAAGAAAGAAAGAAAGAAAGAAAGAAAGAAAGAAAGAAAGAAAGAAAGAAAGAAAGAAAGAAAAGGGAAGGAAGGAAGGGAGGGAGGAAGGAAGGAAGGAAGAAGAGGAGGAGGAGACTGTCTAAAAGCCTGAGAATTTACTCAAAAGAGTTGTTTTGCCAAGAAGAGTCTGTTTAAACTGAAAGAGATGGAGATTCTATTAGCTGGCAAGTTTAACTTACCAACCAATTAGTGGTACTAGGTTTGTAGAGACTTGCTCAGTTATAGAAAGTGAACTGTATTTTGTAACCACACTACTATTATAAGTGTAAATGATTCTTATGCTTTCCCGCCTCTGGAGGGAGCTTCTTTCACAATCATTCCCATTTGTTGTATTAATTTAAATGAGGCCAGGCTCAATCTCTGTGAAAATAAAAAACCTAGCAGAGTTAGGGGTTTTTATGTTTTACATTATGCTGATCCTCTTCTAATTTGAGAAGATGATATTTATACTTACAGTACTCATACTGTATAGGGACATAGAAATATCAATTAGCATAATAGTATTGGGATAATAAGTCAAATACAAGATCAAGTTTTCTTACTTGATAAGAAAAAAGGGAAAACTAACAAGAACTATAGATTTATTTTGAAAGTCATTTTCCCAAGAAAAAGTCTTACATGACCCCTTTATTCAAGTTATACTTCCAAGGACATATTTATATTAAGAGAGAACAGAGCAAGTTGATAATAGTTATAAATAGACACCAAGTCTCCATTTGCACAAATGGAATAAAAAACAAGATTGATATTTTTGTAAAGTTTCTCATTCTAACACCTTATTAAATCATATTCTTTGAACTAGTTTTATAATGCAGAATGATATTTCTTCCTCTGCTGCTGCAACCAAGAGAAGACATCTTCATTTCTCTCGTAGATGTCTTTTTGTTGATTTTTGAGTCTTGCTTTTAAAGGCCAGGCTCTGGAATTTCATTAGTTTGCATTAAAAGCTAAATTCAGGCCTTTAGATCATGATTTAACTGGTTGAGTAAAGAGATGGAAGGATTTTATTTAATAATGAACATACAGCAGGAATCTCCCATTAGTAACACGACTCTTCCCCTGTTTATTGACTCTTTTTTCTTTGCCCTGAAATATGCATAAATTATCACAAAAATTACCTGAATATAATATATTTATAAAATTATTACTCAGCAACAAAAAGGAATGAACCATGGATACATGCAACAATACAGATGAATCTCCAAAACTATGCTGAATGGAGGATATCAGGCCCAAGAGAACCATACCATATGAGTCCATCTATATGAAGTCCCAGAAAAGTCAGAAGTCATATATAATGATAGCAGGTCAACAGTTGCCTGGAACTGGAGGTAGAGTGAGGAATCGACCACAAAGAGGCTTGAGGGAACTTTTTGGGAGTGATGAAAATGTTCTATATATTTTTTAAATGTTATCTTTATTGTTGAAAGTATTACAGATATCCCTCTTTTTTCCACCATTAACACCCTCCTCCCGGCTCCCGCCCTCCCTCTGCCTTCACCATACTGTTGTCTGTGTCCATTGGTTGTGCATATATGCATATAAATTCTTTGGTTTATCTCATCCCGCCTCCCTACCTCCTTTTCCTCTGAGGTTTGTCAGTCTGTATCTTACTTCCATGTCTGGATCTATTTTGTTCGGCAGTTTATTTTGTTCACTAGATTCCACAAATCAGTGAGATCATGTGGTACTTGTCTTTCTCTGACTGGTTTATTTTGCTTAGCATAATACTCTCCAGGTCCCTCTGTGTCATCTCAAAGGGTAAGAGATCTTTCTTTCTTACAGCTGCATAGTACTCCATTGTGTACATGTACCACAGCTTTTTTATCCATTCATCCACTGATGGACACTTGGGCTGCTTCCAATGTTCTATATTTTTTATTGTGGTAGTAGTTACATGAGGATATACATTTGTCAAAACTCATTGAATTATACATTTAATTGGTGCAATTTTACAGGTCAGTTATACCTCAATAAATTTAATTTTTAAAAAACTGAAGAGAAATAAAAGAGATTAAAAGAATAAAAAGAAGCCCTGGCCGGTTTGGCTCAGTGGTTAGAGCATTGGCCCACGGACCAGAGAGTCCCAGGTTCGGTTCCCGCTAAGGGCGTGTACCTCAGTTGCAGTTTGTCCCCGGCCCCGGTTGGGGTCATGTGAGTGGCAGCCAGTCGATGTGTCTCTCTCACATCGATGTTTCTCTCCTTTCTTCCTCCCTCTCTCCCTCCCGCTCTATCTGAAGATAAATGCAAAAATGTCCTCAGGTGAGGATAAAAAAAAAAAAAGAATTAAAAGAAATTCAACTTTTGTTTCTGACAACATGGTGAAGTAGGAATCAAGTTTGAAAGTTCCCACTGAAAACAACTAAAATGCTAGAGAAAGTAGAAGGAAAAACCCCTTTTATTTTTTTTATTTTTATTTATTTATTTTTTATTTTTTTAGAAAATCCCTTTTAATGTCTCCATGAGTCAAGAAGACAATGAGAAATGTTCAGTCCAGAAACAGAATGAAGGCAGAAAAGCAGACAGAAAGACCATTGAGGGAGCTTTCGCTACTAAGGTATTGTCAGGCCAAGTGAACTCGAACACTGGATTTTGAGACTCATAGTTCAAAGTCAGAGTCTTCTCAAAGTTCTTCTAAAAGAAGACACCCCCAATAAAGCTAGGACCCCAAAAGGGCTATTCCCACAGTTTAAGAGTTAATTAGAAATAAACCTACCCTAAGGACTTGAAGAGACATTTCTCCAAGTACACCTACAAATGGCCAATAAGTACAGTGCATGAAAAGATGCTTAACATCATTAGTCATTAAGGAAATGCAAATCAAAACCATGAAATACTCCATTACCCCACTAGGATGGCTATAATAAAAAACACATGAACAAGTATTGGAGAGAATGTACCAAAATTGGGACTCTCATACATTGCTGGTGGAGTTGTAAATGGTGCAGCCACTCTGGAAAACCATTTGGCAGTTGCGATTAAATGTTAACGTAGTTACCATATAACCCAGCAATTCCATTCCTAGCTGTATACCATGGAGAATAGAAAACATATGCCCACACAAAAACCTCCACATGATGCTCATGGCAGTATTACACTTAATAGCCAAAAAGTGGGAAGAATCTAAATTTCTGTCAACTCATGAATGGATAAACTAAATGTGGTATTGACTTTTTAGAGAGAGAGGAAGGGAGAAAGAGATAGAAACATTGATGTGAGAGAGAAACATTGATTGGCTACCTCCTGAACACCCCTTTCTGGATTGAGCCCATAACCCAGGCATGTGCCCTGACCGGGTATCAAACCGGGACCTCTCAGTCCATGGGACAATGCTCAATCCACTGAGCCACACCGGCCAGGCTCCTCCCTGTCTTTGTACTCATTTTCTCCATAATTCCCTATAACTGACTTCTACCTCCACACTTGACTGAAATTGCCCTTGGTGAGATCACAGGACACCCCTCTCTATTCAAATATATATTCTTACTCTTTCTAAAACTTTCTAAGGCACTTGGCCCCTAACCTTTCCTTCCTTGAATGCTCCTCTCAGACTTCTTCAAAGGCTCATTGCCACTGCCGTGGACCACTTCTTGATCTCTTGACTAACCATTCTCCTTCCTTTTCCTGTCCTCCAGCAGCTTTGGCCAACTATAGGTAGACATTTCTTCTTTTGTGTGTGTTGGGGGTGGGGATGGAGGCTGCTCAGTATCTGAGAATTTCCCACCTTATGAATCTTTTATGAAGCAGACTCAAAGGGTTTGTCTGCTTTTTTTAAAGGGTAAAGGTAAAAGCTTGCAAAAGGCGGAAACTGTGAAAAATGCATTGTTTGCGCGACCTTTGCTCAGCCTTCTGTTGAGTACGGATTATCTGGATTATCCGCAAGACAATGAATCACCCAGCAGATGCAGGACGAGATACCAGACCAGTCCAACTGCAAAGTGGACAATGGGCCATGCAGAGTACGTCAGCAGGAACTGCTGGAAGCTAGAAGCAGAGTATATAACCCACAACACAACTGTTATTCAGGGCTGACTCCCTTTGTGGGGGGCTCAGCCTGTCTGCACCCAGGCACATGCAATAAAGCCGTTTTGCTCTACATTGACCTTTCGTTGTGGATGTGATCTCCGCCGGCTCAGACCTCTTACAGACCTCACTATAGAAGCTGAAAATACCGGATACTTCCTTTCCTGGCCCCCTTTTGCACCTGGGTGCTGACACTGACCTAGGCTGGGCCAATCAGATGCAGCTATCTTAGGCTTTTCCTCTGGAGTTATTGGTGACGAGAAGCAGTCAATAGAAGAGTGTTTCTGGCTGCCCCAACTTCCTGTTTCCATGGCAGCTGTGGCAGCTGTGCAGAGCTCAGGTCCCTGGCCTGATGGTGTCCGTGGTGTGAGGCCTGCCATCTAGTGGACAGCAGTGTCCTCACCAGACACTGTTTATGGAGTAGTTTTGGCCGGGGTTATAGCTATTTAGGCTCTGAGCCTAGTTCTCCAGCTTTCCCAGAGATTCTGTGAGCTATTTATAGCTTAACTTAAAATCAGAATCTATTTCCGTTGCTTGCAACTGAGAACTCTGACAAATAAGGCATTTCAGAAAGCTGTCCTCGGTTCTTTTTTCCTCTATACCCCCTAAAACGACATTTATCTCTATATTTTCTAAACTTCTATTGCATTATTAAAGAATCCATGCAGATTAGCACATTATCATTTGTTACCTTACACTTTAATTTTTCATTTTCATATATTTAATTACAGGCCCTGATGTGCCTATAAATTATGTCTCTCCAACAATACCATGAACCATGAGAACAATTAAAAGTGGAAATACTGCCTGGCTGATGTGGCTCAGTAGATTGAGCATCCTCCCATGGACTGAGAGGTCTTGGTTTGATTCCCGGTCAGGGCACATGCCCGGGTTGAAGGCTCGATCCCCAGTGCGGGGCATGCAGGAGGCGGCCAATTGATGTTTCTCTCTCACATCGATGTTTCTATCTCTCACTCCTTTCCTCTCTCTCTAAAAAATCAATAAAAACATATGTATTATTATTATTTTTATCCTCACCCAAGGACATTTTTCCATTTTTTGTTCAGATAGAGTGGAAGGGAGAGAGAGGAAGAGAGAGAGAGAGAGAAAAACATCGACGTGAAAGGGAGACATCAAGTGGCTGCTTCCCGCACGACCAACCAGGGCCGGGGACAAACTGCAACCGAGGTACGTGCTCTTAGCGGGAACCAAACCCGGGTCTCTCTGGACCGCAGGCTGACGCTTTAACCGCTGAGCCAAACCGGCCAGGGCATATGTATTTTTTAAAAAGTGGAAATACCATAGCCTTATATACTTGATGGAAATGAGGAATGAATGGCTGGCAGGTCCAATGTCCTTGAGTAGTTGAGAGAAGAAGAGATCTAGTACCCAAGTCAAAGGAGAGACAGACCACCTATAACAGGAGGAGGGTGGGCAAAGCATATGGGTACAGATGCTGTCGGTGGGTAGATGTGGTGGTGGGTGCTTTAATTTTCTCTGTGGATGAGGAAGCAATGTCATCAGTAGGGAGGGAAAAGGGGAGAAGGCGTATGAGGTTGGAATCAGTACAGAACAGTTATCCAGGACAGCAATCTGGGGCATAAGGCAACTTTCCAAAAGGTTTACAGTATGGATAATTTTGAAAGAATCAGTTTCCAGACACTAAATTTTCAAATGTTTTTTTTCCCTAAAATTGATCTTTTTTCCTAAGATATAACATCATCGGTCCTTCCTCAGTTGCCCTTCTCCCACTTTACAGAAGTCATACCTCCCACTCAGAACAAATCTTACCATAGTTAAGCACTATAACATGGTGATTATGATTCTCAACTCTGGGGCAATATTGCCTTGAGTTGAATCTCAGCTTTGCTATTTACCAGCTCTGGTAGCCAGTCTCCAAGATGGCTTCCAATGACCCTTGACTCCTGATATCCATACCCTTGAGTTCTTCTCTATCTCACTGAATCAGGTCTGGTCTATGTAATTAATGTGTGAAGACCAAGGCTAGGTCATAAAGGGCATTGCAGCTTCCACCTTGCTCTTTTGGATTGCTTGATCTTGGAAAGGCCAACCACCACATCAGAAAGACACTCAAGCAGCCTTATAGAGAGAGCCATGTGGAGAGGAACTGAGACATCCTATTGTCATTGCCCATTTGCTCACCATGTGAATGAGCCACCTTGGAAACAGATCCTCCAGCTCCAATCAAGTGTTTAGATGACTGGAATCCCAGATAATATCTGACTGAAATTTCATGAAAGACCTCAATTCAGAATCTCACAGCCAAGTCATTTCTGAGTTCCTGATTCACAGGAGCTGTGAGAGATAATAAATGTTTATTGTTGTTTTAAACCACTCACTTTGGGGATAATTTTTACACAACTATAGGTAATTCTAGAGCAGATTACTCAAACTCCTTGAGCTTCAGTTTCCTCATGTGTAAAATAGGAATGAGAACATAATGGCACCTAACTCAGGATTGCTATGAGGGTTAAGTGAGTTAATATGTGTAAAGTGCTTACAAAAGAAAAGTAAAGCCCTGGCCAGTTTGGCTCAGCGGTTAGAGCGTCGGCCTGCAGACCAGAGAGTCTCGGGTTCGGTTCCCACTAAGGGCACATACCTTGGTTGCAATTTGTCTCTGGCCCCGGTTGAGGTCATGTGGGTGGCAACCAGTCGATGTGTCTCTCTCACATCAATGTTTCTCTCTCTCTCTTCCCCCGTCTCTCCCTCCTGCTCTATCTGAAGATAAATGCAAAAAAAAAAAGAAAAGAAAAAAAGGTCCTCGAGTGAGGATAAAAAAAAAAGAAAGAAAAAGAAAAGTAAAAACTGTAGATCTGTTGAATAAAAATAAGTGTGGCCCTGGCCAGTTTGGCTTAGCGATTGGAGCATCGGCCCATGGACCAGAGAGTCCCGGGTTCAATTCCCGCTGGGGGCGCGTACCTCAGTTGCGGTTTGTCCCAGGCCCCAGTTGGGGTTGTATGGGTGGTGGCAGGTTGACGTGTGCCTCTCACGTCGATGTTTCTCTGTCTCTCTTCCTCTCTCTCTCTCTCCCGCTGTGTCTGAAGATGAATGCAAAAATACCCTTGGGTGAGGATTAAAAATAATAATAATAAGTGTGGTCTATTCAACACAGTACTGGAAGCTCTAGCCGCTGCAATGAGGCAAGAAAAGGAAATAAAAGGTATACATACAGGAAAGGACAAAATGAAACTGTTCTTATTTGTAGATGACATGATAGTCAAGGTATAAGGTAAATACAAAAATTTGTTGGATTTCTATAATCCAGCAATGAAAACTCAGTTGGTTGAGCGTCTTCCCATGTACTGAGAGGTCGCCAGTTTGATTCCTGGTCAGGGCACTTGCCAGAGTTTCTGGCTTAATCCCCAACAAGGGGAATGTAGGAGGCAGCCGACTGATGTTTCTCTCTCTCTCCCTCTCCCTTTTTCTCTCTCTAAAATAAATTTAAAAATGTTTTTAAAAATTCAAAATAAATACCATTTACAATCACTTAAAAATGATGTAAATCTAACATGACATATAGTTTATAGTTTGTATGCTAAAAACTATAAAATATTGATGAAAGAAATAAAAAATCTAAATAAATGGAGAGATATACTGTGTTCATGGGTTGAAAGACAATATAGTAAAGATGTCAGTTCTACCTGAATTGATAGACAGATTTAACATAACTATCAAAATCATAGCAAGATTTTTTTGAAGATGTATACAAGACTATTCTAAAATTTATATAAAAGGCAAAGAAACTAGAATAGCTAAAACAGTTGTGAAAAAGAAGAATAAAGTGGGAGAAATTACTCTACCTAATTTCAAGACTTATTATATAGTTATGGTAATCAAGACTATAGTTTTAATGGAAGAAGGAGTCTTTTCAACAAACAACAAACAGAATCTCAACCTAAACCTCACACCTTATACAAAAATTAATTAAGTCCTGGCTGGGTAGCTCTGTTGGTTAGAGTGCCGTCCTGATGCACCAGAGTTTCGGGTTCGATCCCCAGTCAGGGAACATACAGGAATCAATCAATGAATGCATAGATGGATGGAACAGTAAATTGGTATAATTCCCTCTGTCCCTCTCCCTGTTCCTCTCTTTCTCTAAAATCAATCAATCAATAAAAATTAATTCAAACTGGATCAAAGAAAATGAATCATAGATTTTTTTGATAGTTTATTTTATTTTATTTTAATCCTTGCTGAAGATATTTTTCCATTCACTTTAAGATAGAGTGGGAAAGCCCTGGCTGGTTTGGCTCAGCGGTTGGAGAGTCGGCCTGCAGACCAGAGAGTCCTGGGTTCGGTTCCCACTAGGGGCACGTATCCCCCCAAAAAATGATAGAATGAGAGGGGGAGAGAGAGAGAGAGAGAGAGAGAGAGAGAGAGAGAGAGAGACACATCAATTGGTTGCCTCTGGCATGACCTCAACCACGGCTGGGGATTGAACTGCAATCGAGGTACATGCCCTTGACCGGAATCGAACCTGTGACTCTTTGGTCCGCTGACTGTTGCTCTAACTGTTGAGCCAAACTGACCAGGGCATGAATCATAGATTTAAGTGTGAAATGTGAAACTTTTAGAAGAAAACATAAAAGAATATCTTTGGGACCTAGGACCTGGTGAAGAGTTCTTTAGCTTGGTACCAAATACATGATCCATAAAAGAAAGAAATCCATAAATTGGACTTTATCAGTTTTAAACGTTTGCTCTGTGAAAACCACTGTTGAGAGAATGAAAAAACAAGCCACAGACTGGGAAAAATATTTGCAAACTACATATCTGACAAATGACTACTATCTAGAATACATAACTAACTCTCAAAACTCAACAGTAAAATACAAGCAACCCATTAGAAAATGGGCAAAAAATGTAAGAGATTTCATTAAAGAGGATACAGCCCTGGCCAGTTTGGCTCAGCGGTTAGAGCGTCAGCCTGTGGTCCAGAGAGACCCGGGTTCGGTTCCTGCTAAGGGCATGTACCTCGGTTGCAGTTTGTCCCCAGCCCTGGTTGGGTCGTGCGGGAGGCAGCCACTCGATGTGTCCCTTTCACGTCGATGTTTCTCTCTCTCTCTCTCTCTTCCTCTCTCTCCCTCCCACTCTATCTGAACAAAAAATGGAAAAATGTCCTCGGGTGAGGATTAAAAAAAAAAAAGAGAGAGGATATACAGATGGTAAATAAGTACATAAAAAATGTTCACTATCACTAGCCATTAAGGAAATGCAAATTAAGACTACCATAAGCTATCACTCCACACCTATGAGAAGGGCTAAATTTTTTTTAAAAATTGACAATAGCAAATGCTGGAGAGGCTGCAGAAAACTGGATCTCACATACATTGCTGAGGAAAATAAAATGGTATCACCACACTGGAAAATAACTTTGCAGTTATTTAAAAAGAACAAAGTAGTACGGCCGGTGTGGCTCGGTGGTTGAACGTCGACCCACGCACCAAGAGGTCGCCAGTTTGATTCCCGGTCAGGGCACATGCCCAGATTGTGGGCCCGATCCCCAAAGAGGGGCATGCAGGAAGCAGCCAATCAATGTTCTCTCTCATCAATGTTTCTATCTCTCTGTTTCTCTCCCTTTCTCTCTCTCTAAAAGCAATAAAGAAAAAATAAATAAATAAAAACAAACAAAAACAAAGTAGCCTTGGCAGGTTTGGCTCAGCAGTCAGAACGTCGGCCCACAGACCAAAGAGTTTTGGGTTCGATTTTGGTCAAGGGCACGTACCTCGGTTGCAGTTTGGTCCCCAGCCCTGGTCGGGGTCGTGCGGGAGGCAGCCAGTCGATGTGTCTCTCTCACATTGATGTTTCTTTCTCTCTCTTTCTCCCTCCCTCCCTCCTACTCTGTCTGAAAATAAATGTAAAAATATCCTCGAGTGAGGATTTAAAAATAAAGTATACATTTACCATACAACACTCGCCCTCCTATACATGTGTCCCCCAAATAAAAACTTGCACCCACACTGCCCAGCCGGTGTGGCTCAGTGGTTGAGCGTCGACCCATGCACCAAGAGGTCGCCAGTTTGATTCCTGGTCAGGGCACATCCCAGGTTGTGGGCCCAATCCCCAGTGGGGGGCATGTAGGAGGTGGCCAATCAATGTTCTCTGTCATCGGTGTTTCTATCTCCCTCTCCCTCTCCCTTCGTCTCTCTCTAAAAATTAATAAGGAAAAAGACATTGAAGTAAAAAAAAAGTGCACCCACACAAAAACTGATGCATGTATGTTCATAGCAGCTTCATTTACAGTATCCCAAACTGGAAACAATTAAAATGTCCTTCAATGGGTAAATGGTAATCTGTAGTACATCTATATCCTGCAGTATTATTCAGCAAGAAAAAGGAGCAAACTATTAATGCATCCAACAACTTGGATGGAACTTAAGAACATTATGCTGAGTGAAAAAAAAAATCTCAAAATGTCACATGATTCCATTTATTCAAAATGACAATATTATGAGATAGAAAACAGATTAGAGGTTGCCAGGGGTTCGGGACCATGGTTGGGGGGTGGGGCAAGAGGGAGATCTTTGTGGTGACTGATTAGTTTTGTATCTTATTGCAGAACTGGTTACACAAATCTACATATGAGGAAATGACAAAGAACTTTACACACACATTGTATCAATCTCAGTTTTCTGGTTTTGATATTGTGCTATAATTAATGTAAAATGTTACCACTGGGGGAAACTGGGTGAAGGCTACATGGAACTTCTTTGAACTATCTTTGCAACTTCTTGTGAATCTATAATTATTTCAAAATAAAAAGTTGAAAATAAAAAAGAAATGAAGAAAAAAGAAAACCATGATGTAATTCCCTAATATGTAAACATTTCTGGAACAAGAACCAAAGGGTCCTCTTTACTCAAAGCACTGTGGTAAGACACCTTGTCTTTTTCTGTCTTATCTATGTTTATTTTTTAAAATATGTTTTTATTGATTTGAGAGAGAGAGAAACATTGATGTGAGAAACATCGATCAGCTGCCTCCTGCACACCCCCTACTGAGGATCGAGCCCACAACCCAGGCATGTGCCCTGACCAGGAATCGAACCGGCGACCTGTTGGTGCATGGGTCAACGCTCAGCCACTGAGCCACACTGGCCGGACTGTACATATTTTTTAAATGTTCTATATAGTGTAACATCTTAAAAAACCTTTCTGGCTGGGAAAAGACTGCCCTTCCCAGGGTATCTAATTCCTAAAGAAAATAACAACTAGCCTACAAGCATGCCTTCCATAGTCAAACCAACCAGTCCAGAGTTTATACCGCTTCTTTATTTAACTTTCACACACCAAGCCAATATTTATCTTGCCCTAAATCATGCCAGGTCCAGGAACAGGTCACTAGGAACCACCCCTCTAGCTTACAGCCCACCCAAATTCTTCAAACTAGCCAGTCCTAAGATGTTTGTTCTGCTCAGTCTTGCCTTTCCCATGAAAACCCCAATCAGGGCCACAGACTACACTCTGCCCTCCCTCCTGTCTTCTGCCTCATGACCAATGCTGGTGCTTCCTCTGTGGCCCTGCATGCTGTGTGGTGATCTTTTTCCAGGGTATGTGAGTAGAATCAATTTCTTCCTTTCAAGTCTCATTTTTGTCTCCTTCCATGGTTGCGCTGACTTTATCATACCATATCCAAGACGTACAGTCATAAAACATGCACTTTGTCAAAACAACCCAATTTTAAAATGGGCAAAAGATTTCAATACACGTTTCACCAAAGAAAATACATGAATGGTTAATAATGTCATGAAAATAAGCAGTTAAAAAAACATGACTTTGTATCAGGGAAATGCAGATTGAACCACAATGAGACACCATTTCACACCCACTAGAATGACTAAAATAAAAAAGATAGACAATAACAAATGTTGGCCAGGATGTAAAGAAATAGGAAATCTGATATTGGGAATTTAAAACTGTACAGCAACTTTGGAAAACAGTTTTTCAGTTTCTTAAAAAGGTAAACATAAATTACCATAAAGACCTAGCAATTTCACAACTAGGTATCTACCCAAGAGAAATAAAAACCTATGTTCACACAAAGACTTTTACATGAATGTTTATAGCAGTGTCATTCATAATAACCCAAACTGCAAACAATGCAAATTTCCTTCAGTGGATAAATGAATATACAAAATGTGGCGTATTCATACAAATGGCATACTATTCAAGAATAAACAGGAAAGAACTGGAATGCAAGGTGGTTCGATGTCTGAAAATCAATTAATGTAATACAGTCTATCAATAGAGTAAAAAACAAAAATTATGATTATCTCAATAGAAAAAGAAGAAATATTTGACAAAACTCAATATCTTTTCCTGATAAAAACACTTAATAAATTAGGAAAAGAAGGGAAATTCCTCCACCTGATAAAGGTCATCTATGAAAAACACACACAGCTATCATCATATTTAATGGTGAAAGATTGAATGATTTCTCCCTAAAATCAGGTAGAAGACAAGATGCATATTCTCATCACTTCTATTTAACATTGTACCAGAGGTTCTAGCTGGGCAATAGGCAAGAAAAAGAAATAAAAGGCATCCAAATTGGAAAATAAGAAATAAAACTACCTCTACAGATAACAAGATCTTGTATATAAGAAATCCACCAGAAATGATTACAACTAATAAACAATTTCAGCAAGATTGCAGAATACAAGATCAATATTTTAAAATCTACTGTATTTTTTTAATATACTGGCAATAAACTATCCAGAAATGAAAGTTAAAAAACATCATGTTGGCCCAGCCGGTGTGGCTCAGTGGGTTGAGCATCCTCCCATGGTCCTGGTTTGATTCCCGGTCAGGGCATGTGCCCAGGTTTTGGGCTCAATCCCCAGTGGGGGGCATGCAGGAGGCGGCTGATCGGTGTTTCTCTCACATCAATGTTTCTATCTCTTTCTCCCTTCCTCTCTTTCTAAAAAAATCAATAAAAACATATTTAAAAAAACATATTTAGAAACAAAAAGAACATCATGTTGAGAGAAATAGGCCAGTTACAAAAAGACAAATATTGTATGCTTCCACTTATATGAGGTACTTAGACTAGTCAAAATCACAGAGACAGAAAGCAGAATGGTGGATGCCATGGGCTAGAGAGGGAGAATGAAGAGTTAGTATTGATACCTTAATGAGTATCAAGTTTCAGTTTGGGAAATGGAAAAAGCACAGTAGATGGGTAGTGGTGATGGTTGGACAATAATGTGAATGTATTTAACACCAATGAACTGTGTGCTTAAAATTTTTTTAATCCTCAACTGAGGACATGATTAGAGAGAAGGGGAGAGAGAGAGAGAGAGAGAGAGAGAGAGAGAGAGAGAGAGAGAGAGAGAGAGATGTGAGAGAGAGAGAGAGATGTGAGAAACATAGATCAGTTGTCTTCTGAAGGTGCCCCGACAGGATCAAATCTGCAGCCCAGGTATGTGCCCTGATGGGGAATTGAACAGGCAACGTTTTGGTATACAGGACAACACTCAACTAACTGAACCACTCTAGCCAGGCTTAAGTTTTTGTAAATGATAAATTTTGTTTTTGTATATTTTACCACAATAAGAGAAGGGAAGAGCCCTGGCCTGGTAGCTCAGTTGGTTAGAGCATGGTCCTGATATACCAAGGCTGTGGGTTTGATCCCTGGTCAGGGTAAATACAAGAATCAACCAATGACTACATAAGTAAGTGGAACAACAAATCAATATTTCTCTCTCTCTCTCTCACTCTCCCTTCCCCCCTCTCTAAAAATCAATAAATAAAAATTAAAAACAAAAGAAGGAATGAAGTACATAGACTACAACTTGGATGAACCTTGAAAACATTATGCTAAGTGAAAGAAGTCAGTCACAAAAGTCCACATATTATATGATTCCATTCACATGAAAGTCTAAAATAGGGAAATCTATATAGACAGACAGTAGATTAGGGCTGGGGGCGGGGGGTGATTGGGAATAAAAGACTGATAGCTAAAGGGTACAGGATTTCTTTTTGAGGTGATGAAAATGTTACAAAGTTGACTGTGGTGATAATTAAACATATCTGTGCATATACTAAAAAACATTGCATTGTACACTTTATTTTTATTTTTTTATCATCATCCGAGGACATTTTTGCATTTATCCTCAGATAGAGCAGGAGGGAGAGAGGGAGGGAGAGAGAGAAAGAAACATCGATGTGAGAGAGACACATTGACTGGTTGCCACCCACACAGGGACAAACTGCAACTGAGGTACGTGCCCTTAGCGGGAACTGAACCTGGGACTCTCTGGTCTGTGGGCCAATGCTCTAACCGCTGAGCCAAACTGGCCAGGGCGCATTGTACACTTTATTTTTTTAAATTTTTTGGTACGTGCCCCTAGCAGGAACCGAACCCAGGACTCTCTGGTCTGCAGGCCGAGGCTCCAACCGCTGAGCCAAATCGGCCAGGGCGGCATTGTACACTTTAAATGAATGAGTTTGTTTATGTGAATTTTCTCTCAGTAAAACTTTTTCATTTTTCTTTATTACTTTAGTAAAACTGTTTTTCTTTTCTTTTTCTTTTTTTAAAGAGGAATGAACTACTGACACATACTACAACATTGGTGAACCTCAAAAACATGCTAAATGAAAGAAGGCAGACACAAAAGGCCACATAGTATATGGTTCCATTTATATGAAAGGTCATCTTTGGGAAAAAGCAGATGACAGGTGGTCTGAGCAGACCTAGTTCCTATACCCTTCCAGCCTTAAGATTCGTTCTACTCCAAGAGACCTCTCAAATGACAACCTAGCAGGAAGATGGTGTGAGCTAAATGAACATGTGGGTGTGGCAGGGGCCTTGCCCAGATTCAGTCCTAGCCACATTTGCCCCTTGGCCTCCAGCAAATCACCTAGTTGATAACTATGGAGCAAAGAGTAGGGAGAAGGGAGAAAGTCAGCCAAGAGGAGACCTGAGAGACAGAATCTATTGCCTTGGAAAGTCACCATCTGAGAGCGCTCCCCCTCCCGGGGAGCATGCCCACGCCTTCCCTTTCCCTCACAGGCATGCATCTTCTAACCTCTAAGGGACCCCAGGAGACTTGCAACCAGGGGAGCAATGGGCAGCGGCAGCTCGTCCCAGGCCAAACCCCTAAGCCTGTCCCCAAGGCCCCCTTTTCTCTGACTCTCCAGTGAGCTGACAGCAGCCCTGCCTTGGCTCACTTCTTTCCCACAGTTTCTAGAGACCAAAGCAGCCCCGCCTAGTCTCTCTCCTGTTGCTTCTTCTATCCTAAGCCCTTCTTTGTTTCACTGTCCTCAGCTAAATAAAAACAAAAAAGAAAGTCACCATCTGAGAGCTATTCTTCATTCCTCAGAGATACCCTACTGCCCTCCCTTCCCTCCCTTCCCCTCCTACGATCAGCTGAATCTGCCCACCCTCACTCCCACCATCTCTGTGAGAGCCTGATCATCCAAGCTCAGTTCACAGCAGATCTGATTGTGATGAATGTGAAGTCGGTTTTCAAAGTGGTAGAATTTTCATTTGGCCATCCAAGTTTTGGAGAATTTGGACAGCCTTCTACTCTATGGATTGTGAATTATCTAGTGACCAATAATTTCCTCTTCTTCCCACCTAGCTGTTACTCCACTCACCAATAATTCCCCAAAGTGGAAGGAAGGAAACAAACTAGTATCTTTGGCCTCATTTTTCAGAAACCATGTGTAAAATTTCTCTGGGCAACTAGGTAAAACTAGGGCCAAGTGGTATTGAACATGATAATTATTTGTTTTAAATGGTCTTTCCTCTTCTGTGTTCTGAGAAAATGCAGACTAGTTGGTTATGGGGATGAAAAGAGGCCACATGCTAACTTGACAAGCTCAGGGGAGGCCTTCGTGGTGGCCTTGCAAACTCAAAGGCTTAAAATAACCACAAAGGATGGTCTAAAATTAAAACTTTAACTAAAAGCAGTTTATGGCTGATAATCATGTCCTAGGCTAGAATCTTCCCTGACAAAAGTCAATCTTTACCTTAACTAAGCCTGTCTATTGTCTTTTGCATCTACGAGAACATTCCTTTGGAATGTCAGGGTAACTCCCCTTTTTCCAGACCCCTCAGGGCACAACCAATGCACCACGGTGGAGACCAGAAATCCTCTCATTGTTATTGTTCTTCTATTAATTGTTGACTATTAACTAGCCTGTACCCACCTATGTGAAAGATGTATGTGTCTATCACTTTACTTTTCATCCAATCCCAGAGGTTTCCTTTACCTGCTTTGCTTTCTCCCACCTCCCTAATCTATCACCAGTGGATTTCATGTAACCCACTTGTGTCTTCTCTTCTGATTGTAATGTATAAAATAATGTGCAAAACTGCCATTCTCTGGAGCATTATCTCAATCCATTGAGATTCTGCTTCCTGGCAATTGTCGACAGTTTGGATCAATACTCAGAAAAATTCTCTATAGATTTGAATGTTTCTTATGTTGACAGTTGTTTGTAACAGTCAGAAAGGATCCTATTGGTGGTGTGTGACTTCTTTGCCAAATTTCTTACAGAAAATTAGGACACTCAAGTGTTATGAAAGTGAGGGGGCCATATCTTGCACCACCTTCTTCAGATGGTCAGTGGGAAAGTTACAGACATAAGGTTCACATGCCGGATGCTTCCAAAGGGAGGCCAATATTTACTTCATCAGAGTTTAGAGTAAGGAAAGATTTACGGATCGAGAAGGCGCCAACCGAGATGGGAGAACTAATCCTCAAATCCATCTTAAGGGAACTCAACACTCAGGAGTCATAACAGGTCAAGAGAAGGGAGGATGGGTGAGGCAAGAGGTGGGTGGGGAAAAGGGATCCAAGGAAAAGCTCAAGATTTCTCAATTCCTTCTTTGTTCTTGGTCAGTTTATTGACACTGGCTGATCTGAGTCAGGTTCTGGAGATCTTTGATAAACAGTCACTATGTTGTGCATATTTCCCACCTCTTCGGAAAAAGCACCCTCTAGCAAGGGGCTGCTCCAGCAAAAATTCAAGCCTCAATCAAAATTCCTCTAATTAATTAGCATATTGTATAGCAGGAGCTATTAGCCTGAAGGCCATCAGAGAGGAAGAATCTTACTCTTACACCACTGCTTCTCTCAAAGATTTATTGTGGAATTAGTCTAAGCAAAGCACTTTCTCTAAGCACTTTAATTATTCAACTTTCTCACCGGTACTGCCTGTAGTATGGGAGAGCAGTGGGTCATCCCATAAAATCTGCTCTGCCCACCCTCACTTGCCAGCTGCTTTTGGGCAGTCAGGTAAAAGGGGAAAAAAAAAGTGTAAAATGGTTACAGGCAACGGGGAGGAATATGGGCTGGGGGCTTCAGGGGCTGGTCACTAGTGAGTCACAGTCATGGGTCCAGTGTTCCAATAATCTTTCCATGATGTCAGGTAGTCGCCCTTGTCCTCAGATTAGGAGAATGGACAGCATTCCTGAGGTCAGCTCCAGAGGTGCACACCTCCCAGGCAGGTCAGAGTGGCCTTTTCTTTCATCAGAACAAAGCAAGTGGGCTTTTCTTCAGTCAGAACAAAGCAACCACGATTAACTTTGCAAAGGATGATTAACATTTCTTGTAACTTTGGCTAGTACCCCACTATGATTAGTTCTCTAGTCTATTATTCTCTCTCGCCCCTTTCATTACCTCCTTTGTACAAATAAAGTAATTGAGGTTCAAAAAGTTTAGATAACTTCCCCGAGGCCATGCAGCCTTGGAGTAGGGAAGGAAATGGTTTAAGTGTCCCTAAATGGCATTTTTCGTCCGTGTAGCACACGTCTGGCTTCCCACTCTGTAAACTTTCAATGCAATGCATGTACCTGCTAGTAAACAGTAGACAGATGGGAGGGAGTACTCTGCGTGAGAGTGGATGAATGACGCTGCACTATAGCTGAGATCAGTCTACATGCAAGTGACGCAGCATAAGCTGGTGGACATCCAAGGGCGCCAGGCCGCGGTGCCCTGCGTAGGGAGACATCCGAAGAGAGCGGCGAGCACAAGCATGGAAGCTCTGTGAAAGGGCGGGCGAACCGCGCCCGAGAAGTCATCCCGCCTGTAGGGGGTGCCAAGCGAGCGTGGCCAGCACCCCAACCCGGCCGCACGCGCTCTCGCCTCCACGAGTGCTCGGGATCTCCGGCTCCGGCGAGAAGCAGGCCTTCAGGTCCCACGTTCCGGATCTCAGAGGTCGCGGAAGTGACCGGCCCGGAGGCCTGTCTGCTCTAGGGAGCCAAGCAGGCAGCCACACCACGTCCCTTTATACCCCTGAGGTAACGCGAGAAGGGACGGGGTCTGGCTTCAGGGAGGAAGCAAGGGGAAGTCCAGGGTCGAGGGCGGGGTTGGAGGTCGGAAGACGGCGGGGACACGCTGTCAGGGTCCGCTGACATCACCCACCCTGCGTCCCAGCGCCTCCAGTCCCCCAGTTCCCGGGCGCCCTGCCTGGCCCTCGCCCTTGGGGACGCGGATTCCCCCCCTCCCTGGGAGGAAACTTCCCTCTCTCCACCCTGGGCTTTCCCCGCAGGTGAAGCCTCCATGGAGCGGCTCCTCGCTCAGCTGTGTGGCACCAGCGCGTTGCAGCCGCTTCCGGTGTGGGAGGGGGACACCACGGGCCACTGCTTCACTCAGCTGGTACTCAGCGCCCTGCCCCACGCGCTCCTCGCCGTGCTCAGTGCCTGCTACTGGGGGACTCCTAGGTGGGTAGAGGCGCGGTGCACAGACATCTCTCCCTGCGTGCCTGCTGACCTCCGAAAACCCGCATTTGCGCGGCAGTGTAACCAGAATAGTGAAGTCTCTGGAGTAGGACAAAAGTAGAATAAAATTTGGGCAATACCACTTTGCAGCAGTGTGGCAGTTTTGGAGCAAGTTACTTATCTTCGCTGAGCCTCCTAGCATTGTTGGGAGGTTTAAATCAGATAATGCATTTAAGCATATAGTGCCAGTGCCTGGAACATTTTGAAAGGCCCCATGCATGGTAGAAGTAATCACCTGTAGATTTTCGGATGTTCCAACACAGCTGTCATGAACTAGAGGCAAAATTGGGTGAACAGTGATTTTAGCCAGAAAGGATAACTTGTGTTGAAGTTGTAGGACCAGTTTCTCTCTGCTTCCATCTATGAAACCTCTGTGTTTCTAGGCTAAGAAAAGCACATGTACTCAGCTGGAGAGGAAGCAGTAGGTAGAAGAAAAGAGCAAAATCGAAACCTTAACCCTACCTGGGTTAAGGTGCAAGTGCTGAACTCACCTTGGTTTTGTAGTTTGTTCCTGTATGGCTAGATATGGCAAAGTTAATCTTACTCTGGCGACTGACAAGGCAGGAAGGAAGTGTAGTCCCTGCCTTTGGGAGTCCTTAGCCTGATGGATGGAATATGTCCCTATCCAAGATGAATTAGGGAACTGATGAATCCCTTCTAGGAGGGTAGGAGAAGCTTTGGGCTGGGAGGAATCCTGTTTCGTCTCTTATGCAGAATGAGATAAAAGAGAGATAAAAGAGAGGGTTAGTCAGCACAAACATCTATAGCCTGTTTAGAGGAGTATCTATTAAAAATTGATACATCCCTGCCGGTGTGGCTCAGTGGTTGAATGTCGACCCGTGCACCAAGAGGTCACCAGTTCCATTCCCGGTCATGGCACATGCCAGAGTTTTGTACTAAATCCCCAGTCGGGCATGCAGGAGGCAGCCAATTGATGTTTCTATCTCTCCCTCTCCCTTTCTCTCTAAAAATCAATAAACACATTTTTTTAAAAAAGAAGAAGAAAGAAAGAAAAGGGGATTTGGCCCATAACCTGGGCATGTGCCCTGACCGGGAATCGAACTGGTGACCTCTTGGTGCATGGGTCAACACTCAACCACTGAGCCACACCGGCCAGGCAGTCCTCTTTTTTAAAAAAAATCCTCACCTGAGGATACTTTTTCATTGAGTTTTAGAGAGAGAGAAAGAGAGAGAAACATCAATCAGCTGCCTCCCATATGTGCCCTGACCAGGAATCAAACCTGCTACCTTTTGGTGCACCAGATGACACTCCAACCAACTGAACCACCCAGCCAGGGCTCAGTCCTCTGTTTTTTTTAATCCTCACCTGAGGATATTTTCTATTTATCATCAGATAGAGTGGGAGGGAGAGAGGGAGAGAGAGAGAAACATTGATGTGAGAGAGACACATCGACTGGTTGCCTCCCGCATGACCCTACCAGGGCCAGGGACGAAACGCAACCAAGGTATGTGCCCTTGACTGGAATCAAACCCATGACTCATTGGTCCGAGGGCCGACGCTCTAACCACTGAGCCAAACCAGCCAGTTCTCAGTCCTCTTTTTATATGAACTTTTCAGACATTCTAACATTCACTGGTGCAGATGTATTTTCCTATACTTGATTTTTTAATGCAGACAGATCACCCTTTTGTTTATTAAAAACATGTTTTGCATGCCTAGAAGATACAGACAAAACTGGAAAGGTGTCCCCTCCCCCCCCCTGTTAAAAGAGTCATAGGATTGATCCATACCACCTTCTACAACCTTTGAAAAGATAGAGTAGAGCCCGGCCAGTGTGGCTCAGTGGTTGAGCACCCACCCATGCACCAAGAGGTCGTGGGTTCAATTCCCAGTCAGGGCACATGCCCAGGTTCTGGGCCCGATCCCCAGTGGGGGACATGCAGGAGGTGGCCAATCAATATCCTCTCTCATCGATGTTTCTATCTCTCTTCCTCCCTCTTTCTCTAAAATCAATAAAGACCAAAAAAATTTAAGAAAAGATAGAGTAGAATATTCTGAGGCTTCATAAAAGTTAGGCTGTAAGAGTATAAAAGGTGTACGTCAGTTAAATTTTTATTCATCTAATAGTGCTTCAGGTAAATTTAAGGGTTATTTTAGGTAGATGTTTCTGTGAAAATGAACACTCACCCTGTAGTGGTGATCAGTATGAAAATGTAGGATTTTTTTCTAATTAGAGCCTTCATATTTGGTACAACCTTAACTCAAAACTGTTGATTTCTATGGTGAAAGAATGATCAGAAATGTAGATTAGAAAATGGATTAGATTAATCCAGGAAGGCTTCCTGGGAGAAAAGGCCCTAGGTTCCAGGGTAAATAAAGTGTGATAGGAATAAGGTGTACATGGCAGAAAAGGGAGTTGATTCCCTCTGGGAAGTGAGTTATTGGAGGTATGTCTGGGTCCTGAGTCAGCCATGATGTGCCTCCTTTTCTGTTTTCCCCCTTGTCCCCAGGAGACCAGATTACAACCTACCCTGCAGTCCCGGCTGGCGCCTCCGACTCGCAGCTTCCTTCCTGCTCTCCATCTTTCCACTGTTAGACTTCCTTCCAGTTGCTTTGCCACCAGGGGCAGGCCCAGGGCCCATAGGGCTAGAGGTGCTGGCAGGGGGCGTGGCAGCTGTGGCCTGGATCAGCCACAGCCTGGCTTTGTGGGTGTTGGCTCATTCCCCTCACGGCCACTCGCAGGGACCCTTGGCCTTGGCTCTGGCTGCCTTCTTGCCAGCCCCAGCCCTAGTGCTGACCCTGCTATGGCATTGCCAGCGAGGCACACTTCTGCCCCCACTTCTCCCAGGGCCTCTGTCCCGTCTCTGCCTTCTCATCCTGCAGCTGGCTGCACTCTTGGCCTACGGACTAGGCTGGGCAGTCCCTGGGGGGCCGCGGGAACCCTGGGCCCAGGAGCCCCTCCTGCCTGAAGGACAGGAACCTGAGATAGCTGAAGATGGGGAGAGTTGGCTGTCACGTTTTTCCTATGCCTGGCTGACACCCTTGCTGGCCCGTGGGGCCCGTGGAGACCTCCGGCAGCCCCAGGACATTTGCCGCCTTCCCTACAAGCTGCACCCAACCTACCTGGCCCGTGTCTTCCATGCACACTGGCAGGAGGGGGCCCAGCTCTGGAGGGCCTTGTATAGGGCCTTTGGGCGGTGCTACTTGGCACTTGGACTGTTGAAGCTGGTGGGGACCATGTTGGGATTCTCAGGGCCCCTGCTGCTGTCCCTACTGGTGGGCTTCCTGGAGGAGGGGCAGGAGCCACTAAGCAATGGCCTGCTGTATGCCTTGGGGCTAGCTGGTGGGGCTGTGCTGGGTGCTGTGTTGCAGAATCAGTATGGGTATGAGTTACGGAAGGTGACGCTTCAGGCACGGGGGGCCGTGCTGAATATCCTGTACCGAAAGGCTTTACAGCTGGGTCCCAGACGCCCTCCTGCTGGGGAGGCCCTGAACCTACTAGGCACTGACTCTGAGCGGTTGCTTAACTTTGCTGGGAGCTTCCATGAAGCCTGGGGCCTGCCCCTGCAGCTGGCCATCACCCTCTACTTGCTGCACCAGCAGGTGGGTGTGGCCTTCGTGGGTGGTCTGATCCTGGCACTGCTGCTGGTACCTGTCAACAAAGTGATTGCCACTCGCATCATGGCCAGCAACCAGGAGATGCTACAGCACAAGGACACTCGGGTTAAGGTGAGGGGCTGCTTGAGGTGAGGAAGAAAACCAGGGCTAGGAAGTACGGAGTATCGGGGCTCAGAGTACTCAGCATCCGCTAGCAGGAGTCTGGGGAAGACTAGGCAGAGAAGACACATGAACAGTGTCTCCACTTCACATTGCTTTCTTGTCCCCGTCCTTAGCTTATGACAGAGCTGCTGAGTGGCGTTCGGGTCATCAAGTTCTTCGGGTGGGAGCAGGTGCTGGGGGCCCGAGTAGAGGCCTACCGGGCTCAAGAGCTGGGGCGACTCCGGGTCATCAAATACCTGGACGCAGCCTGTGTATACCTGTGGGCTGCCCTGCCAGTTGTCATCTCCATTGTCATCTTCATCACCTATGTCCTCATGGGGCACCAGCTCACTGCCACCAAGGTAAGGACTAGTAGAGTCGGGGCAGGGAGGATGGCTACAGGGAAGCGTGGGAGGGGGGCAGCAGCAGGAAGACTGCAGTGGGGTTGGGAGGTGGACTGGGTGCTGGCTGGGGAGGAGGGAGGAGGATCCCTGGCTGCCTTTTCTTCCCCAATCAAGGGGAAATTCTCTGAAGGGACCTTTTTCTGTGGCTTTAGATATGTAACCCTTTCCTCTGTGAAGAAATTCCTTTTTTCCTCTCTTCTTCCTTTCTTTTCAACTTCCGGGTAGGCCCAACCTCTGTGTTTGGTCCCCTCATTCTCATTCTGATGGCCTTAGAAAAAAAAGTCCATGATTCAGAGCTGCTTCTGCCCAAGGGCAGAGGGTTACTACTTAGAAATTCTGAGGTCTGAGAATGAGCTAGGCCTGTGTGCTTATGGTACAACCTGGATTCCTGGAGGAACGTCTGGAATTTCTAGGACTCTTGGAATGGCCACCTTTGCCAACTCTGATCCAAAGGTTGTCCAGCCAACCCTCAGTTCTGCTGCTGCCCTGTTCTTCCCTCCACAGACCCATCCACAGGGCCGCCCATACAGTAGTCCTTCCCCCCATCCTTAGGTATTCACGGCCCTGGCACTGGTACGCATGCTCATTCTTCCTCTCAACAACTTCCCTTGGGTGATCAATGGCCTCCTGGAGGCCAAAGTGTCCTTGGACCGGATCCAGCGTTTCCTCGATCTTCCCAACCACAACCCCAAGGCCTACTACAGCCAAGGTAATAGAAAGCGAGGGGTTAGAACCCGGCACAAGGTGAGGAGGGAACTGTAGCCCCCTGGGCACTGTGCATAGATGCTACCAAGAGAAGTCAGAGGCAACAGAATCCAGGGAAAGCAGGTGGCCATTTCTTGGGGGAGAATCCTCAGACTAAGACTGAGGCTGAATTAACCCTGGGCAGGTAGATATGGGACAGGCAAGCTAATGAATGCCCCTGGTTTACCCTCCCCCAGCTGGTAGGTGGTGGATTAGATGGCCAAGTTGAGGGGCTTCTTCCCTGTTCAGATCCCCCCACAGAGCCATCCACAGTATTGGAGCTGCATGAAGCCCTGTTCTCTTGGGATCCAGTTGGAACCGGCCAGGAGACCTTCATCAGTCACCTTGAAGTGAAGAAGGTTCGTTGGTCAGACAACCTAAGCGAGTCCCCAGACTAATAAGGAAGATGGGGACTCTGACAGATAAACAAGGATGGAGCCAATTACAGCTAGATGGCCCTGTAGCTCTAATTACCGAGGGAAGGACTGGAGAGGTTTTGGTGAGCAGGCTCTCATCTAGGAAGAGATGCCACCTTATCTCTGAATGTCATTCCTCCATACACAGCTTTTACAGAGTAGTCTCATCTCCCCGTGGTCTCCAGACAGCTCACGACCACCCAGTCCAGACCAGCAAGTGTGTCTCCTGGATCCTCCATGTCCCCTAGAGACTCTCCAGTTCATAACAGACCCAGAGCTTATCCAGCATCCCCTCTCCTCCCCCAGGCTGAGGACCAGGAAGAGGCCCAGTAGCCCCTTCTGAAAAGGATTTTGCAAATGGAATAGATAATCTCTTTAACCTGATGAAAGAAATGACACCATGTGATTCACATCACAGCATACATTCTCAAAGAAGCACTTGAAAGAACACTCACCCCAGTCCTGAGTTTTCACTCTCCCCTGACCCCCATCCAACCCTTTGCCCCACATCTCAACCCAGCATTCTCCAGTGGTGCCCGAACTGTCTCCACCACATTTGGCTCACATTTCTGGCTTGGGCTGTATGTTTGTTTTTCCTCTTAGTTCAGGCAAGATAAGGCTGGAATTTTTCAAAGGAATTTTATTAATGTGTCAGTTGGGGCTTTTTTGCATATAAGTCATAGAAACCCACTGGAGCTAGCTTAAGCAAACAAGAATGTATAATAAGGATATAAAGATGAATTGCTGAATCCAAAAGCAAGCATGCAGCCCGATCTCGGTAGCAGCCCAGAACCAGGCCTCGACTTGCAGACAGTTCTTTCCTTCTGTCTGCTTTTCTGTCTGTGTTTGCCTCGTTTCTCTCCCTGTGGATCCACTCTGCACTGAGCAGATGTGGCTGCCGAGAGCCCTCTTACAGAAAAAGGGAGCATTCCCAGGGAAGGGTCTCAGATTGGTCTGGTGCCCACTCGGAGATGGGTCAGCCCTGGCTGGCTGGGTGGGGGCATCACGGACAGAGCTTCTGGGAGCTTTGCCTGTTTCTAGACAAGGCTTTTTTCTTTTTGTACAGGGATTTATCTCTGTGAATATATGTTATAACTAAGAAATGAAGGGAACACAAAAAATTTTAAACTGCAAATGACAGAAGTGGACACTTCTGAAAACACTGCTTTTTGCTGTGAGATATCAGAAGTCTAGCCACAGGCGGACTTAGCCAGCCCAGTGTCCAGGCCCCACAGCCTGGAGTCCTTTCCTCCCCTCTCCCCATTCTGGGATGCCTGCCTCAGAGCTTTCCTCGGAAGTTCTTGGGCCTAGAGAGAAGCCTTCTGGGGATGATTGACAGCTCAGGGCCTCAGGAGGGAGACCTGACACTTACTTGTGTGGATTTTTTGCAGGGCGTCCTGGTGGGCATCGTGGGGAAGGTGGGCTGCGGGAAAAGCTCGCTGCTGGCCGCTATCGCTGGGGAGCTCCACAGGTAAGCTGCCTCGAGCGTCCCTGTCCTCAGCTCTGCGCTTCAGCAGACACTTACCTAGCCCCTGCTATGTGGTGGACACCTTTTTTAGGGGCCAGAGATGCCAAGATGAAGAAGACATGATCCCTTCTTGGGAAGGTTTTCAGTCTGGAAAGGGGGAGACAGTCAAGAAAGTGAGTTACCATAATTATCACACCAGAGTGTTAAAAGTGCTATCATAGTGAGTGAAGAAATAAATGGAGACACCCAGCATCAGCTACTCTTTGAGAAAATGTGGTTGAGCAGGGAAGGGACCCAGAGAAGCGCTGAGGCATGAAGGAAGGCCTTCTTTTGTGGTGAGAATGCGTAAGTCCGGGGGAGTGGCCACACTCTCCTGCGCTTCTGAGCACACCTAGATACGACAGCTGCTTGGCTTCCCTCAAAGAGCAATGTCTTCTCTTCCCTGTCCAGAATGAGCCTACAGCCTCATTTAGGACCTCTCTCCACCTCTGTGGCTGCCAGTCCAGAGAGCCATGTGACATGAAGGGGGACCCTCTGTAGAAGAACAGCAGTCTGGAAAGGCTCCTTGGAGGCAGGGGTTGGGCATGGAGACTCAGTCTGGAGCTAGCACCCATGCTGCCGGCCTGGCTCTCTGCAGGCTGCGTGGACGGGTGGCGGTGTGGGGGCTGGCCAAAGGCTTTGGCCTGGCCACCCAGGAACCGTGGATCCAGTTTGCCACCATCCGAGACAACATTCTCTTTGGGAAGACATTTGATGCCCAGCTGTACAAGGAAGTGCTAGAGGCCTGTGCCCTCAACGACGACCTCAGTGTGAGTGCCTGGCCCTGAAACCTCTTGGCGACCTGCTTCCTTGTGTCCCTGACACCTCAAGTCAGAGACCTGCTACTCTGGGAAGGGGTTGCTTTCACTCAGACATCACTTACCTAGGACTGGCCGTCAGGCTTTGCTCCTCCCAGAGTACTCAGCTGCTCATTTCCCTGTTCTGCATAGGACCTGGGGTGGGGGGTGACGGTGTTCCACATAGCAGCTGGGGGAACCCTGAGTCTTCTAGGGCTAGGGAGGGGCTCCCTATGAGGCTTAGCTCTACATAGGTCTGGCTAGTGCTTTTTATTCAAGAGGCCCTCCTTTACCTCCCAGTGGGAAGACTTGGGAGAGTCAAGGTTACTCTAGGGAAGCCTGGAGAGCCCTTTAGATCCCCCACATCCAGAGTACTACATTTAGGGGGGATGAGATTCCACATTTCTCCCATGACTTCCCCACCCAACCCCCATATCCCTGCAACTGTCATCACCACTACCCTGTCCAGGTAACTGTGGCACTTCGCTGGAAAGGAGGACCTTTGACTTTGACCATGGGGCATCCTGTGTCCACTTATCATTTGTTTCTCTACCAAGCATCTCCCAGATGTCCACCAGGAACTGTTCTAGGCTCTAAGAAAGATGAATAGCAAAGCTTTTCACTCATATTCACCATGTGGTGGACCACAGAGCTTCCTCCGCTATAGGGAGCCCTTAGCTAAGGAGGTCCCTCTTGAGGCCACAGAAGGCTTGAGGTACACTCCTTCTGGAAAACCTATGAAAGCTTTCACATCGAATTTGCCCATCCTCATCCTCGCCTGCAGTGTCGTTCGGTGGAGTGATTAAGAATCTGTGTTCTGTCTTGCCCCTTCCTAGCTGTGGAACAACCTTGGGCAAGGTAGTGACTCTGAGCTTTGGTCTCATCTGTGAAAAGGAAATAACACCATCTTCATAGAGTTGTCATGGGGACTGGATGAGGTGATGCCTGTAAAGTGCTAAGCACATAGTAAATGTTTAGTAAATGCCAGTTGTTATTAGAATTGTGGCTTATCCACTCTGGCTTGCTGCCCCAGATTCAAGGCTGGTCTTTTCAAGCTCCCTGACTCACTTCTGTGCAAAGAGATATGGGGTAGGAAATTGGGGAGCTCACTGACCAACATTGAGGGGCCTGTCCCATCAGATCCTTCCTGCTGGAGACCAGACAGAGGTGGGTGAGAAGGGTGTGGCCCTCAGCGGGGGACAGCGGGCCCGGATTGCCCTTGCTCGCGCTGTCTACCAGGTAAGTTAAAGGTGGTGGAGTCCAGAGCCTTGGGAGCTTAGCTGGAAGATGTGGAATATTGTCATTTGCATCTGATTTTTCCCCTCTCTCCTCCATGTTCCTGAGTTGTTGGTCCCTTGGCCATCCCATTCCCCTTTTGCAGATTTAAGTCAGAATTAAAGGTCCCTTAAAAACTATTATGTGCCCTAGCTGTTATGGCTCAGCTGGTTGAAAGTCATCCCATGCACCGAAGGGTCACTGGTTTGATTCCCGGTCAGGGCACATGCCCAGGTTGCAGGCTCGATCTCCAGTCAGGGTGTGTGCAGGAGGCAGCCGATTGATGTTTGTCTCTCACATCGATGTTTCTCTCTCTCCCTTCCTCTCTGTCTAAAAAAATCAGTAAAAACATATTTTTTAAAAAAACACAAAAACTGTTGTATGGCTTGAGGCACTGGGACCCAGTAAGGCTGAGCACTAGCCCTGGGACACTGGCCTTGTTTGACTGGAGGGAAGTCCACCTCAGATCTCACCTCCTTCTCTACTGCTGTAGGGGTAGCACCCAGAGTTCCTCTGAACCGTCATCTCTGACTCCCTCAAGATCACGTCCTAGGAGAGGTCTGGGTTCTGGCCACAGGGCCTGGGCCTTGGTGTCCATGGTGCCCCCACCACTCTCTAGGAAAAGGAGCTCTATCTCCTTGATGACCCTCTGGCTGCCGTGGATGCAGATGTGGCCAGCCACCTGCTGCACAGGTGCATCCTGGGAGCGCTGAGCCACACCACGCGGCTGCTCTGCACCCACCGCACCGAGTACCTGGAGAAGGCCGACCTGGTGCTGCTGCTGGAGGCCGGGCGCCTGGTCCAGGCTGGTAATGTGTGCTGCCAGTGAGGGAGCCATCTACCTGGGTGTAACTGGGGAGGAGGGACAGATGAGTCGTCACGTGCAGACTCTGCCACCCCTCTGTGTGTGGCCTGGGCCCAGTCATCCTTCTGTCTAATGGGAGCCCCTGTCTTGCCTTCACAGAACCGACGTGGGTAAATGGAGAGCAGGAGGGAAAGGACTTGGGATTTGGGCTTGGTGACTGGGTGCTTTGGGAATTTAAGAGTCCCTGGATCTCTGAGAACAGTCTGGTGTCCTTGGAGAAGAGAAAGCAGTTTTAGAACAGTCTTTTTATTTAAAAAAAAAAAAAATCCTGAAGGATTATTATCCAGAGGGACATGACCATCGCAAGGTCACTGGGAGAGAAACAGGAGGAAGCGAGGCTCCACCAGTGTTAGGAGTTTTGTGAAGTGTGAGGAAGAAGCTTGCCAGTACTGAGAGGTGACGCTGGACAGAGTGCTCATGAGTGCTGTGACTCTCCTAGGGGCAAGTCACAGCTGTGCTGTCTGTGCTGCCTGGACTCCAGACACAGAGGGATGGACTTGATGGTCCTGCCCGGAGTCTGGGGGTCCAGGACAGAGCCCTGGTATGATGCAGATGTGCCCAAACACCTGCTGTGTACGTGCATCCTGGGAGCGCCTATGCAGAGAAGGGTGGGGAGGGTGGATTGACACACATATTTAGAAAAGCCTAGTATATTTCTGGAACAGTCCCTGCCTAATCTCCTCTGCTACCTTCCAGGGCCTCCCTCTGAGATCCTGCCGTTGGTACAAGCTGCCCCCAAAGTCTGGGATGAGGATGGGCAAGAATCTGACTCAGGTATGGCCCAACAGTGGAGGAAGTGGCTTGCTCCTCACCCCTTCACTGTAGAGATAGGATTTCTACAGAGCTTGCCTGCCTCTCGGAAACACTGAAGTTTTCAACTGTCATCCTGCAAGCTAATCCCCCTGACCTCCTCGATCCTCCCAGGCACGGCCCAATCAGTATGGAACCCAGAGAAAACAAAGGAGGGGCTGGAGGTGGAGGAGAGCACATCTGGCTGCCTGCTGCAGGAAGAAAGCAAGAAGGAGGGCGCTGTGGCCTTCCACGTGTACCGAGCATACTGGAGGGCCATCGGCCTGGGCCTGGCCCTGGCCATCCTTTTCTCTCTGCTCCTCATGCAAGGTAGGAATAAATACCAGAGCCCCTTATCCTACCCACAACCCTGTCTTCTAGGTCCCCATGACATCCTTCACCTTGTTCTCATCCTTACAAAGCCCAGAGACTCACCCGGCATGGACGACATCTGGAACAATAGGCCTGCCCCCAATTCTGAGAGTCCCAGAGGCTGGACAGAGGCACTCTATAGCCACCTTCTGATCTGCCCCATTCTGCAAATTTGAGATCAAGGTCTCCCAGACTTGTGGGGTGATAGACCCAGGAAAGAAGCGCACACCGGGGAGGAAATAGAGTAGTGGCAGGGTGGGGAGGGCCAGCAGGGTGAAGAAGGATAGAAACTGGAGTCAAGGATTAGAATAAAGGAGGTGAGTCTCTCTCAGCTTTCTCTTTCCCATCCCCACACAGCCACACGGAATGCTGCTGACTGGTGGCTCTCCCACTGGATCTCTCAGCTGAAGGCAGCCAAGAACAGCTCCAAGGAGGTGCCAGACCCCAACACCCCAGGCTCCGCAGGGCTCCTCTCTGCCCAGCTGCTCCTCTTCTCCCCCAGAAGCTTCTAGTGAGTGGCTGGGGCTGGGAACAGCCCTGGTGCTCTCAGAGTGGTTGCCAGGCAGGGAGTGAGAGTTGCAGGGGTGGGGGTGGGGGCTGGTGTTTCAGGGCCTGTGTCTCTGGAGAGTGGGGAGAAGTGGTATGGGGGAAGGGAGGGGACCCGAGTGGCTCTGCTTTTGGTGACCCACAGCCTGCCTCCTCCTCAACACCCAGCACTTCAGCGTTCCTACTGCCCAAAGCTGCCCCCAATGGCTCCTCGGACATCCGTTTCTACCTCACCGTGTATGCGACCATTGCTGGTGTCAACTCCCTGTGCACTCTTCTCCGGGCGGTGCTCTTTGCAGCGGGGACCCTCCGGGCTGCTGCCATCCTTCATCGCCGCCTACTGCGTCGAGTCCTTATGGTGAGGGGATGAGCAGCTGGGGGTGGCATGGGAGAGCCCTCCCCACACTTAGGCTTCATTGGGGGCCCTGGGATGGTCCTCAGGAGAATATGGCCCCTCACAGATAAGTGCAGCACTTGCTAACTTGCTACCTGGAAAGGCCGAGAGCAGAGAGGCTGCCTGGGTTCAAACCCAGTTACTTAACCCTACAGCTTTCTCCTCTGTAACGTGGGAGAAGAGAATTGTCCTCAGAGTCACTTCCATTTGGACTGTGTAGAGGGCTGAGCTAACCACCCCTTCGTTCATGCAAAGTCCCT
Source organism: Tadarida brasiliensis (assembly GCA_030848825.1). Taxonomy (NCBI): domain Eukaryota; kingdom Metazoa; phylum Chordata; class Mammalia; order Chiroptera; family Molossidae; genus Tadarida; species Tadarida brasiliensis. The sequence goes on from CM061262.1 coordinate 16,548,628, forward strand.
TTTGTGTTTGCTTATTTATCCATCCCTTTTTTCTGCATACCCTCTCTCCATTTCCCCTCCTTTCGTTGGAAAGCAACTATTCTGTGTGTTTAATATGTATCTTTCTATCTTTTTATGAAATGCTTATATTTTGTGTTCATGTATTTTTATAAATGAAATTTTGTTTCTTACAATTTTTATTGAGGGCTCTTTCTAAGATCCATCCTGGTTGCTATGTGTATATCTATTCTAGTCTGTTGCTTACCCATAGACATAGTATGAGGATTAAATTAATTAGTGTATGGAAAGTGCTTAGCATAGCGCCTGGCACACACTACGTGCTCAATTGGCAATTATTATTATGTTATTATTGTTACAAAGCCTTTTCTTGTCCATTGTCTTATTTGGGCCTCATAATAACCCTGTGTGGTAGGTATTGTTATCCCCATTTCACAGATGAGGAAACTGAGGCTCTGAGAGTGTAAGTGACCTAGGCAAGGCTATTTCCCTGGAGAGGTAGGCTCTGAACTCAGTCCCATGTGGGTCTGTCCATTGCCTGTGAAGGAGCAGCTGCCCACCATTCTGCCTCTCCTCCAGGAGCCAAGGAGGAACATCTTCAGGTGGTGAAGGAATTCATTTCTCATAAACTGCCTTTAGGCGGTGTTTCAGAAAGTCCTTCGACCTAGTCTGCTGCCTTAAGATGGGATTGTTGCCCAAGTAAAGGCAGAGAGTTGGGAGATGGGGAAGGTGAGGAAAGGGAAAGGGGGCGGTCTTTGAGACTATACCTCCCGATGGTTGTCCGGATATCTGGCAGTCACTGAGCACCTACCCCATGCCAGGCAGACTGTGCTAAGCACCTGACTGCTGTAAATATGGCCTTTACCCCTACTAATAGTCCTGTAAGGTGCGGTTCCATTATTATCCTCGTTTTATTATTGTTGTTGATTATTTAGAGAGAGAGCAAAACATCAGTTTGTTGTTCCACTTATTTATGCATCCATTGCTTGATTCGTGTATGTGCCCTGACCGGGGATTGAACCCGCAACCTTGGCGTATTGGGATGACACTAACCAACTGAGCAACTTGGCCAGAGCTGTTATCGCTGTTTCTGAAATGAGGAATGGGGGCCTTTAAGAGATTGAGGCTCTTGCCCGGGCTTTCACATCTGCTAAGTGGCAGACTGGAATCCCAGTAGGAGTCTGACTCCAGAGCCTGAGCGCTTCACCGTGACAATACTGACTTGGACCACTGCCCTCACCACTCTGTTCAGCACTGGGCAATCGGGATGTTCCTCCTGACCTCTAACTACATCTCACTCACTGGCCTGAAATCCCCATATTCTGGAGAGGGCCGTAGGCATGCCTAGCACAGAGATAGAAGAATGGCCAGCCTGGCTTCTCAGGGTCACCACTAGCCAGAGGGACAGTCTCTATCTTTTCTACCCTGGGATATTCTTCCTCCGGGTCCCGCCTGTTCCTCCTCTCTGCTCCCAAACTCCGGAGACACTTGACTCCCTTCCTATTTGCTGCCTTGGGCCTTCCTCCACAGCCCACCTCCCCCAGGGTGGCCCCCAGCCCCTTTCCTGCCAGACCTTGCCCTTGCCCAACCACATCCCTTCCCCCAGGCACCAGTGACTTTCTTCGACTCCACGCCTATGGGCCGGATCCTAAACCGCTTCTCCTCTGACGTGGCCTGTGTGGATGACAGCCTGCCCTTCATCCTCAACATCCTCCTGGCCAACGCAGCGGGCCTGCTGGGCCTCCTGGCTGTGCTGGGCTCTGGCCTGCCCTGGCTGCTGCTGCTGCTGCCGCCTTTGAGCGTTATCTACTACCGCGTGCAGCGCCACTACAGGGCCTCCTCGCGGGAGCTGCGGCGCCTGGGCAGCCTCACCCTGTCTCCACTCTACACCCACCTGGCCGACACCTTGGCCGGCCTCCCTGTGCTCCGGGCCACTGGCGCCACTGACAGGTGTGTGGAGTCTGCCTCTCCCGACCAGAGCAAGGGGGATGAGGTGCTGTGGGGAGGGGGGCAGAGGGTCCCTTAAGAAGAAAGGCACGTGGGGGAGGGGGGCTTCAGTTCTCCTGAAAAGGGAAGGATGGATGAAGGCGCTAAGGGAAAGAAGAAAGAAACAAAAAAGGGATAGTGAGGCAGAGCAGATCCCCTATGAAAAAGCACAATGACCTCCATACCCTCAGGTGAGGCTGTGGGTGTGTAGATCAGCTCCAAGAAGGAGGCATTCTGTGGGGGGCATCTGGAGGGGTCATTGCAAGAGTGGAATGGCCTTACTTCCCTCCTGGCCTCCCCCAGGTTTGAGGAGGAGAACCAGAGACTCCTGGAGCTCAACCAAAGGTGCCAGTTTGCTTCCAGTGCCACAATGCAGTGGCTGGACATTCGGCTACAGCTCATGGGGGCCGCAGTGGTCAGTGCCATTGCGGGCATTGCCCTGGTGCAGCACCAGCAGGGCCTTGCTGACCCAGGTAGCACCCCGAGAACCTTCACTCTCGCCTCAGAAGCATGTGATTCCTGTCCCCTGCCCCAGACCTCTCCCTGCACCGTCCCCCAGCATTTCCCCCTGCCACCCAGGGTTCCCTGTGAGGATGTGTCATAATTCTCCTGCCACTTATTTTAGAGTTGAGGAAACTGGGTCTCAAGAAGTGGCTTCCCCAGGTGATGGTGGATCTGGTACTAGAACCAGTCTTCTGATCTCTGCCCCTTCCCTGCTCCATCTACTCCCATCCCCAGCACTCTGCCGGGCCCTCCTGTCTTCCATCTGTCGTCCCTCACAGCCTCTCCAGACCCACTCCACTGCCTTGCATCTAGCTTTCTGTGGCCCTGGTTGGGTGCTGGCGTCTTTCTGCTTCTCTGCTGGCCTCCTTTAAATGCCCACAGTCCAGAGCTTGAGATTCTCCCGCTGTGCCTCAGTCCTCCCCACCAAACCTCCCCTAGTAGCTGGTGTTCCTCTCCTGCCAGGACTGGTGGGCCTGTCACTGTCTTATGCCCTGTCCCTGACGGGCCTGCTCTCGGGCCTGGTGAGCAGCTTCACGCAGACAGAAGCCATGCTGGTGAGCGTCGAGCGGCTGGAGGAGTACTCCTGTGACCTGCCCCAGGAGCCCCAGGGCCGGCCAATGCAGGTAGGCCCGCACCTGTGCCTCAGGCCTGGGCGCTGGAACCCTGAACGACCCTCCCCATGGCCCCAGTCACTCTAATTCCTTTCCTCTCACTCCTCGCCATTTTCTCAGCTCCTCTAATGCTCCCCATGTGATCTCCCCTTTCTTCACTGTGTCCCTCGTCATTGTGTCCGTTCTCCCCATCTCTCCTTCACTTGCCCTCATTTCCCCCATCTTCCCTCTCACGCCCTCCATTTCTCTTTATTCCCCCCTCCCAATCTCCAACTCCCCCTTTCCTCCCCACGTCTCCCCATCTCCCTCCATCTCCTACCCACGAACCCCACCAGCTAGGCCCTGGCTGGCTGAAGCAGGGGAGCGTGGAGTTCCAGGATGTGGTGTTGGTGTACCGGCCGGGGCTGCCAAATGCCCTGGATGGGGTGACCTTCCGCGTGCAGCCTGGAGAGAAGCTGGGCATCGTGGGCCGCACGGGCTCTGGCAAGTCTTCCCTGTTGTCGGTGCTCTTCCGGCTGCTGGAGCCCAGTTCAGGGCGAGTGCTCCTGGATGGAGTGGACACCAGCCAGCTGGAGCTGGCCGAGCTCAGGTCAGCGGGAGCGAGAAGAGGAGAACCAGACTACTGGCACTTAGAGGAAGGCCTGGCCAGGAAGGCTTTACGTAAACTCAGGGCAGCCAGGGTCGACTGGGGCCGAGAGGGTGGACGACACGCAGGCGAGGATAGCGAGCTCCCAGGGCTCAGGTCCAGGGTTAGAGCTGTAGTCTCAAGGTCTTTAATCTGACCCGGGCTCACCTTTGCAGCTCCATCGTTCTTATGCTTCCCAGTATACACTCTGCGCTCTAGACCGGTCACTGCATCCTAAATCAGAGCCTCCCGGGTGCTGCACCGGAGACATTCATCCCCTCAGCCCTGAGGCTTAGCAGGAGGTGCGCGGCATAGCTGGCTGGAGACCTGGGCCAGTTGCCCCGGCCACAGAGGCCACATCTGGGGCTAAACGTCTCCCCCTGCCAGGCCCAGGTTAGCTTAGTACCTTCTCTGACATGGAAAAAGTAGAGAAGCTCTGTTCTAAAGCCTATTACTGATCCCAGGCCCTGGCCCTGCCCTTCCTGCCTTCTCTTCTAACTTGGGGTGGCCTTCCGTTACAGCTCCACCATCTGGCTCCTCAGGGCCCAGCTCCAGGCCCTCCAGCCTTGACGCGTCCCCTCCCTACCATTCAAACTCTACTGATCCCTTGCTCCACTGCTATCCCAGTGACTGCTGGAGTCAGTGCCACACCGTTAGCCCACTCTTCGTCTCTGTGTTGTAGCTCAGTGAGATGTAAGCTCCTTAAGGACAGAGTGTGGGCCTTTGGTTTCTCTGGTATCCCTCATGGCGCCTGCTCAGTCCTAGGAACATGGCCGAACAACTGGGGAGCAGAGTGAGGGTTATGCTCAGGCTTCTCCCCAAGCTTCCCTGGAGGTGCTAGACCTATAGCAAAAACCTGTGCTGGAGGCAGAAGTGACCACATATCCAGCCTAGACCTCATGTCTGGTCCCCTCCTTGTCCCCCAGATCCCAGCTGGCTATCATCCCCCAGGAGCCCTTTTTGTTCAGTGGGACTGTTCGAGAAAATCTGGACCCCCGGGGTCTGTATGAGGACAGGGCCCTGTGGCAGGCTCTCGAGCAGTGCCACCTGAGTGAGGTGATCGTCTCCATAGGTGAGTGCCAGGCCCTACCTGCAGGGTGGAAGAGGAGGGGGCAGGGAGAGACCCGGACCTGGGGGTGAAGAGGCTGTGCCTTGCAGGTGGTCTGGATGGTGAGCTGGGCGAGGGGGGCCGGAGCTTATCGCTGGGGCAGAGGCAGCTGCTGTGTCTGGCCAGGGCTCTGCTCACAGATGCCAAGGTAAGGTGAGAGGAAGAAACATTTGAGAGGGCCAGGAAGAAGGCAGGGTTGAGGAAGTGAGTTAGGGAGAGGTCTCAGGGGACCAGCTCTTTCTTTTAGAGCTGGAGGTGGGGAGCTGTAGGCTGGGAAGGTGGGGGCTGGTGCTTGGGCAGGAGCCAAGGCTAACCCTCTTCTCTGTCCTCCTGCCCACCCCCTCCCCATGTTCCAGATCCTGTGTATCGATGAGGCCACAGCGAGTGTGGACCAGAAAACAGACCAACTGCTCCAGCAGACCATCTGCAAACGCTTTGCCAACAAGACAGTGCTGACCATAGCCCACAGGTGTGCAGGCGTCCGGCCTGAGACTGCAGTCAGGGGCTGTGGTGTCAGAGACTCCAGGGCTCAGGGCTAGAGATTCCAAACTGCCATGAACCTCAGTTCCTCCTTCTCATAGCACATTATCTGAAGGAGTCTGCATCCCCCACCCCCCAGCACAGAGCCAGGGGTAAAGCCTGTGGGCAGACCTGTGCTGTCCAGGGGAGGAGAAGAGGGAATGCAAGTCAGCTCTCTGCTTTAGGGTGTTGCCCTGCATCCCCCCACTGACCACCTCCTCCCACACAGGCTCAACACCATCCTGAACTCCGATCGGGTGCTGGTGCTGCAAGCTGGGAGGGTCGTGGAGCTGGACTCCCCTGCCGCCCTGCGCAACCAGCCCCACTCTCTGTTCCAGCAGCTGCTGCAAAGCAGCCAGCAGGGAGCCCACTCTGCCTGCTGAGGAGCCCTGCAGGATCCCCGCCCGCCGTCCCCCGGGCTCACCCTCTGCTGGGCAGCTGCGGAGCTGTTTGTTTACGTCCCCTATGGCTCTACCTCACCGGCACTTCCCCAGGGGGGAGAAGGTGTCATGGGCCCCTCTTTGAGAACCACTCTTAAGGCAGAGTCCCAAGGTTTCCCCAGAACCGGGCCTCTGCTCAGCCCTCTTACATCTGTGACTCCAGGCAGGTTCTTCTGAAAAAGGAGCCCACTTATAATTTCATAGTTTTATTGGATAAAATTCCCATCTTACATTCTGTGTATTAAAAAAATAATATTTCTTGTGTGAGGCTGCTGAGGGGTGGCAAGAAAGGGCCACTCCAGTCTGAGGGGCAGAGGAGGTGAAGGAGGGGGCACGAAAGCCCCCCACCTCCATCACAGTGCTGTGGTCTTTCCGGGCTCAGGGGGCAGGGCAGGCGGCAGAGGGAGCCCTGCGGGCAGCATGCTAACCTGACACTCCTGGTCCTGGCGTGCTGGGGCATAGTGTGGTGCAGGGTAGCAACAGGGTCCAGGGGGACATACACCCCGGCGCCAGGCCCTCAGGGTCAGCAACACTGTGGACAGGACCAGGGCGGCAGTGAGGGCCCCAAACACCACCACAGCCACCAGGCTGGACTCACCGAGCCTGGCCTCTTGCCTCCGCACCACCTCCTTCACTGAGATGCGCAGCAGACCAGCCCCCACGCTGTGGGGCACAGGCCCCGTGGCAGGTACCACCCCAGCAGAGGTGGGCCCCAGGGGGATGTTTGCTACGGTGGCGGGGTCTGGGACAGGTAAGACTAGCTCACAAGTCTTGCCGCCATAGCCGCTGGGACAGAGACAGTCGAAGTCATGGACACGGTCCCGACAGCGGGCCCCTCTCTGGCATGGGTGGCTGGCACAGTCATCCAGGTTGATGGTGCAGAAGCGTCCAGCAAAGCCCTCAGGGCAGAGGCAGGAGAAGCGGTTTATGCCATCCAGGCAGGTGGCACCGTTAGCACACGGCCGCATCAGACAGTCGTCTACATTCACCTCACAGTGGGCACCCACAAAGCCTGCCAAGCAGCGGCACGTGAAGTTGAGGGCGAAGCCCTGGTCGTCCTGGCACTGGCCGCCATTCCGGCACGGGGAGCTGGAGTGGAGGTGGGAGAAGGCTTTGATACGGACTCACACCTGCAGGATAGCCCAGGTCAGCATCCTGACCACTGCCACCCCACCCCCCTTCAGCAATGTCACCTCGAACCACGCTCTGAGCCTCCAAAGCCTCCTTTTAAAAATGGGAATAAAAGTAATACCCAACTTCCAAATTATGAGGGGTAAACAAGATACCCCAATGTCAAGCAGTTAGCATGGGGCCTGGCCCAAAGGCAAGGCTCAAGACAAGTGGATTATTGTCCTGGCAGGCTCTTGGGCCTGACACAGAAATGAGGACAGGTCCAGCCTGCAGGCCATTCCCTCGTGCACACAATGAGGCGGAAGGCTGCTGTGTGGAAGACCTCAGGGGCCGCGTGGCAGCTTTCTTGGGAGGATGAGGGGAGTCCTAGGTCCTCAACCTCCCCACCCCAACAGCCAGAGCAGTCTGTTACACCTCCAGTTCCTGTAGATTGTTGCTGAAGAAATGGTTCAGATGGTATTAAAAAGCTGAAAACCCTGAACTAGAGACACTGGCAGGCTGGGGTTTTATCCTCCGGTGCCCCCAGGTGGGACTTCCGACCCTCAGCCCTATTACTTCACCACCATCCTCTCAACAGTCCTGCCTCCTTCAGTCACCAGATACTGATCTGACCTCAAACTCACCGGATGGGGCTAGCACTCACCCTGCCTGTTCACAGGGTCCAGTCTTGCGCTCACAGTCCCGTCCATGGAAGCCTGGTGGGCACACACAGTGGTACTCGCCACCACCGTCATATACACACTGGCCTCCATTCTGGCAGGGGGACTGCGTGGTACAGATGTGCTCATCTATAGAGGAGACAGAAGGTTCTGGGATAGCCCCTTACATCTGGCACCCAGACCTGCCCAGGCCCCACCTAAGGCTCTGTGGGTGCGGCTCACACTGCAAACCCACCCAGGCTGGAGTATGGTGGGGGGAAACAACAACCCTGAATTTGGAATCAGGAGGCTTCTAGCCCTGGCGATGTCAGTCTGTCTCAGAGTAACTTTGAGCAAGTTGTATCTCATCTATGAGTCTCAGTTTCCTCATCTGTAAAATGAGTACCATTTTCGGCAGCTGCCATGCTTCCCTCATGGGGTTAGGTTAAGGGCCAATTCAGAGAGCAGATAGGTATAAAGTCTAAGATGATAAAATACCATGTATCTGAGTGTTTGAGCTGGACACAATACGAATGGATGTTCTCCCAAGACACATGGGGTCTCCAGCCCAACAGCTGCCCTCTCTACTCCCCTACCTTTGTCACAGAACTTTCCTGCCCAGCCACCATGACAGATGCACTGCCAGGGCTGGTGGCAGGAACCATGCTGGCAGCCAGGCATCCTCACACAGCGCTCACAGTGCAGCCCCTCCCAGCCTGGGTCACACCTGATGGGGAGAAGCGCAGGGTCAGGGCTCTGGGTAGGGGATGTGAGGAAATGGGGGCAAGATCAGAGCATTTAGAAAACAGGAGGTCATATGACAGTCCCTAAAGGGAAGCAGGCCCATCTCAGACAGGTGTGGGCTATGCAGGGTCACATATGTGGAATCAGACCATCTGATACCAGCATTCAAGTCCTGGTTCTGGACGTTGTCTAATCCTTATTCGTCTTAGTTTCCTCATCTGTAAATTGGGGATACACTTTGCAGGGATGTGTTGAGGAGGAAACTAAGACGATGTCTGTAAGTGCTCCCAGTATCAGTCCTGGCATATCTGAGGCTCAGAAATGTTTTCTAGAAAGAGTGACCTTGAGCCCAGCCGGTTTGGCTCAGTGGATTGAGCACCGTCCCATGAACTGAAATGTCCCAGTTCGATTCCTGGTCAGGGCACATGCCGGGGTTGCCGGCTTGATCGCCAGTAGGCGGCGTGCAGGAGGCAGCCGATGGATGTTTCTCTTACATCGATGTTTCTCTCTCTCTCTCTCCCTTCCTCTCTCTAAACAATCAATAAAAAACATATTTTTAAAAAAGAGTGACCTTGAAAGTTCATCAAGACTGTCTTCCTACCCTGTTTCCAGGACAAAAGCCTGACCTATTTCTTTTTAAAACCCTCGAAGGATGGAGAGTCTGAAACATCCCTAGTGCCTCTAGCAGCTTGCCCTGTCAACTCATTAGCTTATGTCCATCCAGACACATTTCCCTCCTGCTACTGAATTTGTCCACCTCCACCCCAGTGAGTCAATTACTCATATTCATCAGGAAAGATCCTCTGGCATAAGTTCTCCCCAGCAACCCTCCCAGCAGCCTTTCTTTTCCAGGCAGAACCAATTCTCTTTATATCTTTTTTTCATTTCTCCCTTTCCTCCAGGCTCCCAATCACCAAACTCTCTCAAGCCTCAGGTTTTTTTCCTGGTATCTTGAGGAGGAATGTTTCAGAATTCCTGGGTCAGACTTGGGAGAGTAAAAATGTAGGGAGACCTAAGCTGGAAGAAGGAAAAGAGTCAAGGCAAAGGGGGTTGTGGGGAGGCTGGCAGTCTGCCTGTGTGCCATGGGGGGGATGGGGAGTGAACAGTAGGATCTTAAGCCCCTAGACATCTGTCCCGGGGCTTGACCTGGTTGTGGGTGTGAAGGGCTGGGAAATGGGGAGCAAAGGGTTTTGGAGCACGTGCTCAGGAGAGGTACCTGCAGGAGCCGTCAGGCGCACAGCAGCCGTGGGCCAGGTCACAGTGGGAACTGCAGTCATCGGCTGCAAGAGATTGATGTGGGAGGGGTGAGCCCAGGGTCCGGGTTGGGCTCCCTGAGATGCCGGGCTCAGGAGAGGATGCGGGGTCCCAGTAATTGGGTGGGCTCAGCTCTGGAGCAGGGCAGAACAGAGACTCGTCCCATTCGAAAGGGACGACCTGGGTCTCACCAACCCCGCGGGTCCGAGCGGCTGCAGTGCCGTCTCTAGCCGGCAGAGGTCAACGTGCAAGCGAGGGACGGCCGGAGAGGGCCGCGACCTAAGCCCTGGGTGTGCTCACCTACTGCAGGCTGAACGGGTGCCCCCAGGATGCACAACAGGCACATGAGATGCAGGCAGCGGCAGCCGCTGGGCATGGTCAGCGCCGGCCCCAAGAAGGACGGACGGATCGACGGCCGTACGTGCGGACACCTGTGGGACGGCACAGGCTGGGAGGCGGTCGAACGCGGAGATAGCTGCACCGATTGCGTTCCAAGTGATAGGAGCCGAGAGGGAGAGGGACCTCCAGACAGAAGAGGGAGGTGGAGGCAGCGGGAGGGCTGGGACGGGGAAGGGTTGAACCGGCTAGGGGATTGGGGACAGGACCCGTGATCGGACTCTGCGGGAAGAAGGTAAAAGATGGGCAGCGTGGAGCCAGTCAGGGCACGGGAAGGGCCGGGGCTGGGAACGCAGCAGAACGGAGGAGCCCGCGGGGATGGGGACAGCGCCGAGGGGAGGCCTTGAGCACGGAGGGGACGCGGGGGCTGGTTCCCAGCAGCGAGCAGTCCTCGATCCCACCCCCGACTTCAACCAAGACTTGCTCCCACGTCCCCTTCCCATCTCGGCCGCGCTCGGCTCGGCTCGGCCGCAGCGCCAGACCTGGTCCCCTAGCGCCCCTCGTCCTGCGCGTCCCTGCCCTCGTGGTCCTCACCTCGGGCTGCGAGGCGGCGCGCCCGGGGCGCAGAGCGAGGCCGGATCCGACGGGCTCCGCCGTAGGGCTAGGCTGGGGCGCGGGGCCGCCCCTAGCGGGCCGCGGGGCCGGGCGCCAAGGTGGCTGCCATGAGAGCCGAGCGCTCGGGAATCTGGGGCTCAAGGCGACCCCGAGCGGCGGCGGCAGCGGCGGCGGCGGCGGCAGCAGTGGCGGCTCCTCGTGCGCGCTCAGGCCGCCTGCCAGGGGCGGCGTGTGCCGGCCGATCCCGTCTCCCCACTCCACTCCCCGGCCTGCCGCCGACCCGCCCCCCACCCGCCTGCGTCCGCCGCCCACCCCGCTGCGGCGCACAGCGCACACCTCGCCGCGGCGCTTGGCGCTCGCCCCTTCCTCCTCTGCCTCGCTCTCCCCAGGGCCCCCACCCTCCGCTGCCACCTAACCTCTCCGAACCTTGCTTTCTTCATCGAAAGGAGGAAATTATAGGAGTCTAAATGGGAGCAGACTGTAAAGTGCCGGCCAGATGTGCGCAGCGCTATTATTCTCCCATCTCGCATCCCAGCTTTGCTGACTCGTGCCCCTCACCCCCCGCCCCACCTCTGCTCTCACCAGTCCGCTTCCCATCACGCTTCTCAAATGTATCCCCCACACGCTCAGGGCACAGCGCCGCTCCCCGCCCTCCTCCTGTCATCAAGCCCACGCCTCCTCCATTAGTAAATCCTCCATCACCTGCTTCAAATGTCTGTGCCTCTCCTCCGCGGCCTCCGCTCCTTTCTCTCCTCACTGCCATACACAGGCTTCCAGGATCAACCCATGCCTAAGTATCAGCCGCCCTCCCCCCATCCCTATCTCTCAAGTCCGTTTTCCCCACCACCTTATTCCTCCTGTCCGTGACCGCTACTGGGAAGCCCCTCAGGACTGGGAACGCCTCTGACTCTGTAATTATGTCCCCCCCCCCCCCCATCTCAGTTCCCACTTCTGTACGCCGGATCACATCCGTTCTTGAACTCAGGCTAATCGTCAAATGCCCAAACCCGGAGCTCAGATTGAAAGAGTTGGGGAGGGGGTGTAGGGGAGGACTGACTACCTTCCAGCCTAATGGCTTAGAGACACCTGTTCAAGGCAAGGACAGGAAACAGTTTCTTGTTTGCGCAGGGCAATATGGCAGAGGTAAGGAACACCACCTAAGCCTCCAGGTCAAGATTTCACCATCTTTAAGTTACAAATGTTGGAAGGAGGAATCTCTAGCCTGTGCAGAAGCTTCCTACAGGGACGGAGACCCTAGACTAATTTTTCTTGCAGTCTCCATTGAACACAACGGCCACACCCACCCCATCTCTCTAGCCAGCTTCCCTAAAGAGCTTTCTGAATTTGAGTAATACAGCATGGGGAATACAGTCGATAATATTCTAATGACTATGTATGGTGTCTGATGGGTGTGAGATTTATTGGGATGATCACCTAGTAAGTTATGTAATGTCTAATCACTGGACTGTACACCTGAAACTAATATAATAATGTATGTCAATTATAACTAAAAATTTTAAAAATGATAAAAATAATGCCTGGCCGGTGTGGCTCAGTGGATTGAATGTAGTCCCATGGACTGAGAGGTCCTGGTTCCATTCCTGGTCAGGGCACATACCAGGGTTGCCGGCTTGATCCCCAGTAGGGGACGTGCAGGAGGCAGCCGATGAATGTTTCTCTCTCATATTGATGATTCTATGTCTCTCTAAAAAAAAATCAATAAAAACATATTTTTAAAGATAATAAAAATAAAATTTAAAAGTTCCTATGGCATATTTCTGGTCACCAAAACAAAACATCATTAAACTTCTAAATAAAGATCCAAAACACTTCTAATGTAAAAACATTAAAATAAATGAGCTATACATACATTTAAGAAAAATTAATAAAAACAAGTAAGATAATTATTTTCCAACCCGATTATTCCAGTTCAAGGTCACAGGTGGCAGGAACCAGTCCCAGCAGCTCAGGGGGCAAGGTGGGGGCATCCTGGACAGAATGCCCTTCCATCTCAGGAAGCACTCACCCACACTCAGACTGGGAGAAGGTAGATATTCAATTCACCTCACCTGAACGTCTTCGGAATGTGGGAGGAAACCAGAGTCCCCACGAGAAAACCCACACAGACAGGGAGAATGTGAAAAGTCCTCACAGACAGTAGCCCCAGCCAGGAATTGATTTCTTTTCCTTCTTTTTGTTTTGTTTTGTTAATCCTCACCTGAGGATATTTTTTTCCATTGATTTTTAGAGAGAGTGGAAGGGAGGAAGGAGAGGGAGGAGAGGGGGGACAGAGAGAGAGAAACATCAATGTGAGAGAGAAATATTGATGTGAGAAACATCCATCGGTTGCCTCCAACACATGCCCTGACCAGGGATCGGACCCACAACTTGGGTATGTGCCCTGACCAGAAATCAAACCTGTAACCTTCTGGTATATGGGACGACACTCCAACCAACTGAGCCACACTGGCCAGGGCGTCTTTTTTTTTTGACTCATCAACATTATAACAAAATGATGTTAAATGAAACACTGTTGCCTGGCCTGTGTGGCTCAGTGGATTGAGCATGGTCCCATGGACTGAGAGGTCCCAGCTGGATTCCCGTTGGGGCACATGACTGGGTTGGGGACTGGAACCCCAGTAGGGGGTGTGCAGGAGGCAGCCGATCAATGTTTCTCTCTCTCCCTCTCTCTCTAAAATATCATTAAAGACATATTTTAAAAAAAGAAGTACTATTATTTGAGAACCTGCTGTATATTCATTTTTTCCTTCTGATTTTAAAATACATTAAAATTAAAACATTTTGTGGATCCCTTAAAGAGTTGTGAGAATTTTGCACAGTACCTCCTGTGGATAAGTTGGCCCTGTCTCTCATCCTTTTCAGTGTTCCCTACTCCCATTATATCTACCCTGTCCTTCTTACCCAGCTTTGATTCTAGGATCTATTATTATAATCAGTCCATTGCTCACACCAACTCCCTGGCACCTCTCTCCCATCCTGTTCATCTGCTAACACCCCACTGCCGTGCCCTCTCTAGCCTGCACACCAGCAACTGAACATGGCTGGAAAAAACACATCTCCAGGCTGACTGGTCTCACTTAAATTCATGCCTTCAAACACTCTTCGTGCTCACCATCAATATGCCTGCATTTCCTCAGTTCTGTGTACTCTCCCACCCTCCCAACAACTATTTTTTACCTTCTCCTCTCTCCTTTCTCCTCACTCTGCTGGTGGTCTTGCTTCCAACTTCATGGAGAAAATAGAAGCAATCTGAAGAGAATTTTCCCACACTTCCACCCCTGCCCTGCATCTGTCTCCATACACTCTGTCTTCCTCCCGTTCCTAGAACCCCTCCACCTGGCCACTAGTTCTCATTCCTCTTACCTGTGAACTGCAGGGCTCCACCAGTTTCCCAGGTCTTCTGCACCATCAGTATGCTTGTCTCTATGAGATCATTTTCATCATCCTCTCTCCCATCTGAAAGTAAATGAGCCACCTCCATCCTGTATTCTCTTCCAGCTACACTTTTCTGCTCCCTTTACTGAAAAATCTTCAAAAGATGTGTCTAGACTTGCTGTCTTCACTTTCTCTCTTCTCATTTTCTCTTGAAACCACGCTCACCCCACCTCGCTGTCATCAAGGTCACCCGTCAAGGTCACCAATGCCCTCATCTCACTGACCCTGTCACCTGCATTTGACACGAATGTTTGTCCACTGGGCTTCTAGGGTCACTCACTAGTTTTCCACCCACCCTAATGGCTCTTGCTCCTCAGTCCCCTTTGCTTCCTCATCTTCCCAATTTCTTCCATAGCCCAGGGCTCAACGTTCAGACCTCTTCTCTTTTCTACCTTCACTCACTCCCTTCATGACCTCATCAGCCTAATGACTTTAAATAGTAGTTATAAGCTAAGGACTCCCGAGTTTCTATTTCCAGCCATGATTTATCCTTGAAATCCAGACTCATGTATCCGACTGCCCACTCAACATCTTAGTCCAACAGGCAACTTAAACTTAGCATGTCCAAATGCAAACTCCAGATTTCCATCCCCAAATAGTCTTCCTATGTCAGTCTTACCCCTCTCAGGAAACGCCTAACTGTTTTAAGGCAAAATCCTTGGCATCATATTTAACTCCTCTTTCTCTCACATCCCATGTCCTGCAAATCCTGTTGGCTCTGCCTTCAAGTTCATCCACAATTTGACCACTTTTCACAATCTGACTTCTAACACCCAGGTCCAAGCCCCTTGTCTCTTGCCTGGACTACTGCAACCGCTTCTTTTTTTTTTATCCTCACCCGAGGACACCTTTCCATTTTTTGTTCAGATAGAGTGGGAGGAAGAGAGAGAGAGAGAAACATCGACATGAAAGGGACACATCGAGCGGTCGCCACCCGCACGACCAACCAGGGCCGGGGACAAACTGCAACCGAAGCACATGCCCTTAGCGGGGACCGAACCCGGGTCTCTCTGGACCACAGGCCGACGCTCTAACCGCTGAGCCAAACCGGCCAGGGCTGCAACCGCTTCTTAATGGGTTTTCTATTATGGAGCAGTCAGGATGATCCTGATAAACCGGAAGCCAGCTAAATGGAAGTGGTATTCTAAACAGAATCCTGAAACGGATAAAGTGACAAAACTGGTGAAGTCTGGATAAAGCCTGGAGTTTCGTGTAAACTAGGTTACCAATGCTGGTTTTTTAGTTTTGACAAACATACCACAGTAATGTAAAGTGTTACATTAGGGGAAACTGGGTGAATGGTATATAGGAACTCTCCTTACCATCTTATCAACTTTCCTACAGATCTAAAATTATTCAAAAATAAAAAGTTTACCTCGAAGATAGATGTCAGATTATGTCACATCTCTGCTCAAAAACTTCCAGCGGATCCCATCTGCCCTTATCCCCTATACTCTTCCTGCCTCATTCTGCTCTAGCTAAACTAGCCTCTATGTTGATCCTTGAACACATCACGTATGTTCCCTGCCTCGGGACCTTTGCACTAGCTATTCCCTCTGCCTGGAATGCTCTTACCCAGAGAGTTTCATAGCTCACACCCTCATTTCATTGAGTTCTCTGTTCAAATTTCATTTTAGTAAAGAGGCCCTTCTTGATCATCTTATATAACAACCCCGCCCCCACCCTGGGCATATTTCCCTCATCCTACTTTATTTTTCTCCACCTGACATAATATCCATTAGCACATTTACATATTGACTGGCTCTTTCCACAAGATTATGCGATCCGTGAAGGCAAGGACTTTGTTTTGTTTATTGCTGTAACCCAGCTCTTGATTTATCATATCACATCTTGTACTGTTTAGCAGTGACTGTGTACTCTTATTTGTCCTAGTTTCTCTGTCTTTTTGGAGTCTTGGGTCTGCTTCACAGGCAGGGTGAGGGGTTTAGGTTGATGGTGTGTTCACTGCTTTCCCATAGTTTGGAAGAAGAAAAAAACTGTTTTCCTGTGGGCCAGGCCCTCCCACTTCATCCTCACCACAACTCCACAAGACAGGCATTATTATCACTCTGGTTTTATGGATGAAGAAGGAGATGATACAAAGGGTTAGGTCACAGAGCCAGTGAGTGATGAAGCCGGGGTTCAGACCCAGGCCCGTCTTTCCTCTGTGCCATGCCATCGAGCTAGGCAACTGAGCAACTGCGTGGCTGCATTATCCAAAGTGGCTGCCACGAGAGCTCCCATCCCACATGCTTTTCTCATCACGTGACTTTGACATTCCTTCCTTGACTTGAGGCCGTCTTGAAGCCGTGGTGGACGTGAGGCTATGTGACTTCTGAGGTTAGATTACAGGAGATGATCCAGGTTCCACCTGATTCTCTTGGGACACTTGCCTTTGAGTTGCCATGACATCTGACTGCCCACTTGACCTTATCCATGTTGTGAAAAAGCTAGCCCCAGTGGAGAGGCCACATGGAGGGGACCTGAGACGACATGGAGAGAGGGAGGCCCAGTCAGCCCACAGCTGCTCCAGCTGCTGCTATTTCACCTCCAGCCACTGCTAACGTCAGAACAGCCCAGCTGAGCCCTTCCTAAATCCCCAACCCACAGGAATCTGAGAGATTAAAGAAAAAGATTGTTGTCTTCAGCCAGAAATTTTGAGGTGATTTGTTAAGTGCAGTGATAGACAACTGGAACAAAGGGAGTGACCAAATGTCAGAGGTACTCAGTGGGCAAGTCCCATCTTTCTGGGCTTAAGTTTTCCTTGTAAACAGTATGCCTTAACTCAGGCATCTCTAAGGATGGCAACAGCCCTGCTGTTTGGTTCTTATCCATAACGCTACCACACTACCCACTGTCCGTTTTCACTGCCTCCTTAATATCCAGTCAGTATCCCACCACTTTATGACTCCCACAGAAAAAACTAATGCCTCCAGGGAACCAAGGGGTATCTGTGGATCTGCTGAGAAAAGGAGGTGGGCACCTGAGAAAGTCTCATAACCTTTTGGGGCCTCAGTTTCCTCATTTGTAAAATGGAGAGAATAGTGCCAGCCTTAATCTCTAAGAGGGTCCCTGTGAAGGTGGAATGAGATACTGGGTGTAAGAGGGAAGTTCCTTTTACAGGGAGGTGGGAGGGTGGGGGCTGGGATAGTGGCTGCTGAGGCTTTAGGGGGAGGGTCCCTCGTTAAAGTCAGTTTCCTGCCCTGGAGGAGGAGGGGGATCGCGACAACAGCAATGATGGGAAGTTGAACTGGGCTATACTGGGCTGTGGTAGGGCTTGTCCCTTAGCAATTGTGTCTGTTTAAATATCTTTCATAATCCATCCACGACTAAGGATGGAAGCCCCTTAATGTAAAAGGCATCATGTAGTCCAGGCTTCTGTCTCTGCAAAACTGTTTCTAACACACACCTTCCCCATTTAACAGTCACCCAGGAAAGTGCGTTTGTCTCATTGCTTGGGTTTCCAAGAACATCCCCATCCCCGTCACCTGTCTCTGGCAGAGGCCTCGCTGTTCCCTGGGTAACTGATGCGTAAAAACCTTAGGCTGTCCTTGCCTCCTCTCTTGCCCCCATTTATTTCCTTGTTCTGGCTGCTCACCAGATTTTTTCTGATATTCCTTCTCCCATGGCCCCGGGGAGGCTGTGGGAGTTCTATCCCACTGCCTCCACCCTTGTCAACTCCTTCCTCACCACACCGGACTCATGACAAGCATTTTCTACATGATCACTCCACTCCAGGCCCACCCCTTTCTCCCACACACCCATCTGCAGGAGGCCTTGAATCAAACGTTCTGCCTTGCCATTTCATTTCCTGTCTCATCAGCCTGGGGCCACTTTTACTACTCTTTAGGCTGTGTAAGGTCAAGACAAGAATATCAGAAGCTGCTTCAAGTCCTGGCTCCATCATCCATAGCGGGGTGGCCCTCAGGACACATCTAACTTCTCTGAGCCTCAGATCCTTGCTGGGAAATAGATGGATAGCCTAGGTACCAGGCACTGTTCTGGCACTTGATATACGTGAACGCATTTGATCCTTATGACAACTCTGGGAGGTAGGTACTCTGCTTAACCCATTTTATAGATGGAGAAACTGAGGCACAGAGAACTTTATCATTTGCCCATGTTCATACAGCTAGTTAAGTGACAGAGCCAGGATATGAACCCAGGTAGTCTGCTTCAGAGACCCTACTCTTTTTTTTCCATTTTTTAATTAATTTTGGAAGAGAGGAAGGGAGAGGGAGCAAAAGACAAACATTGATGAGAGAGAACATCGATTGGCTGCCTCCTGCATGCCCCCCACTGGGGATCGGGCCCACAACCTGGGCATGTGCCCTGACCAGGACTTGATCCAGCGACCTCTTGGTGCATGAGTCGATGCTCAACCACTGAGCCACACTGGCTGGGCAAGAGAGACCTTACTCTTAATCACTGTCTTATCTTTGGGAAAAGAGACTGGTATGGGCTATGTGGGGAGAGGCCCTGGCTGATGCTAATCAACTCCACTTTCATTTGGAGGACTTTGGGAACAGATTGGGCCAGAAGCCAGATGACTTTAGGGTCCTCCTAAGCCTGCCTTAATAGTGGCCTCCTTTTTGGAGGGACCACTAGACATATGGGGCTCATTTCTAGCTTTGATCCCAAATAGTAACTACTGCTCTCCTTGGTCTCCCAATCCTCAGGATTCCCCACTTTACTGAGCATTTCTATTCTGAGTACCTGCCAATAAATCCTTCCAGGGCCCCCAGCCACAAAGGTTCATCCATTGTGGGCTCCCCACCCCTTACCTCAAGTTCCGCTCCTCTCTCCCTAGCCTCCTTTGCAAACAAAAAGTTGCATGTATTATCAACACCAAATGAGGGTGCAGAGACAAGAGAATGGGGAGCAAGAGGAGATTCTCATTTATTCATGCATTCATTGACCCACCCACTCCCTGTCAGAACCTGGCATGATAGTAAGTACTGTGGTCAGGGGCGGGGAAAGGATCCCAGACACTCAATAAGCATTAGTTGAATGAGTGAATGAATTAATATGAATGAAAAAAAAGTACTGGGCCTTGACCTCAAGCAGCTTATAGTCTAATAGGGCAGGCACACTCACACACTGTTCACACACTACAAGTAAACAGGGGGCCAGGTATACCGGTGGGCTCTGGACCTCATGAAGACCAGGGGGCATGTGCCTGGCCCTAGTCCTCACCAGGTAAGGGGCCATCGTCTACCTGCTTGTTTTGTCCTGCCATGTTTCTCCAAGCCAGTTCTTGCCAGTCCAACAAGTGGGGGCCCCAGGTGGGAGCTGAGTTGGAGCAGGCAGGGAGTCAGGCAGGTCCAAGTAGTCCACTCCTCACTGGGCTTTCTGCCAGCATAGGGGCCTTTGGGTCCTGAAACAAATGTCCTCCCCCTCTGCTTGTTTCCTGTCCTCCACCCCCACCCCTACCGCATGGCAGGAGTTGGAGCCAGCTGCTGCAGGGCTGAAATCCAAACCAGCCATTGTGCCCCACCTTTTGGCTATGTTTGATGTGTGTGTGTGTGTGTGTGTGTTGGCAGGGCTTATTGTGTGCCTCAGGGGTTGGAATGCCAAGTCTCAGGCTCTAGGTGCCATGCTTGGGGTGCCTGGAGATACCTGTATAAGGAAAGGGAGGAAGCAGGGCAAGGATAAATACTGATTGAGGGTTTGGAGGTTAGTTGAAAACTGGCAGAGGAGGACACTTTGCCTGCTGATGGGCCCAGTGTGCAGTCAGGTAGCGAGTGTCCAAAATGTCAAGAGAGGAAACATGTCCATTTGGGACCATGAGAGCAGACACATGTACACAGGCCTGGAAGGGCAAGAGGCTCACCCCATGCAGAATTATGAGTGTAAAGCCAGCAGTACTAAAATTTCACATGCTTGTGAAGCCTCTGCCACCCTGGAACCACCCAGCACCCACGAGGGGGTGGGGAAGGTATCAACAGCCCGGGCAGATCCTGCTCCAGCCTCTCCAGCAGCTGCTAAAGGAGCCATCCCTGGAGGTTCACTTGAAGCTTCTGGGAGCTGAACCTCCTCTGTTACATTTTATGTATAAACAATTGCTTAGTCTTTTTTTTTTTTGGTACGTTCCCCTAGCGGGAACCGAACCCGGGACTCTCTGGTCCGCAGGCCGACGCTCCAACCGCTGAGCAAAACCGGCCAGGGCGCTTAGTCTATTTTATTCAAGGCCAAATTTCAGGTAACCATGCAGGATGAAGGGAAGCCCTCCTGATTCAGCAAAGAGGGACTGCAGAACTACCCAGCCTCTGCCAGGTTAGGGTGAGGCAGGACCTGACAAACCAGTCCCAGTGCGGTCCAGACAGGGAGGTGAGCTGTTTCTCCTGTACTTTGAGCTTTCCCAACACTTGAAATTGAAGTCTGAGAGGGGAGGCACAGGTTTTCACCTCAGGGTGCCCAGACTCTGAGGGGGAAGACAAGCCCTGCCCTCAGGGGGTCCCTGCCTTAGAGTTGGGAGAGGCAGGACCCTACCAGAAGCCAGAAAACAAGACTTGATATCATATAAAGATGTATATTTTAAGTATTTTATGGGAAACATTTTTATTGTGGGTAACATTTACCATTTTAACCATTTTGTAAAATATGTTTTTATTGATTTTAGAAGAAAGGAAGGGAGGGGGAGAGAGAGAATGAAACATCCATGTGAAA
Source organism: Tadarida brasiliensis (assembly GCA_030848825.1). Lineage (NCBI taxonomy): Eukaryota > Metazoa > Chordata > Mammalia > Chiroptera > Molossidae > Tadarida > Tadarida brasiliensis. The sequence goes on from CM061262.1 coordinate 16,569,261, forward strand.
GAGAAACATCTATTGGCCGCCTCCTGCGTGCCCCCTACTGGGGATGGAGCCTGCAACCCGGGCATGTGTCCTGACCAGGAATTGAACCCACGATCTTTTGGTGCCTGGGAGGACACTCAGCCAACTGAGTCACACCGGCCAGGGCAAACCACCCAGCCTGCTGGCCCATATGGGGATCAAACCCGCAACCTTGGCGTTATTAGCACCACACTCTAACCAACTGAGCTTCCAGGAAGCACAGAGAGTCCCAAACAAGATGAACCCCAAGAGGCCCACACCAAGACACATCATCATCAAAATGCAAAAGGTTCAAGACAAAGAGAGAATCTTAAAAGCAGCAAGAGAAAGGCAGTTAGTTACCTACAAGGGAGTTCCCATAAGACTGTCAGCTGATTTCTCAAAAGAAACTTTGCAGGCCAGAAGGGAGTGGCAAGAAATATTCAGAATGATGAAAAGCAAGAACCTACAACCAAGATTACTCTATCCTGCAAAACTGTCATTTAGAATCGATGGCCATACAAAGTTTCCCAGACAAGGAAAAGCTAAAGGAGTTCATCACCACCAAACCATTACTATATGAAATGTTGAAGGGTCTTCTTGAAGAAAAAGATAAAAAAATATGAACAAACAAAATGGCAATAAGTACATATCTATCAACAGTTGAATCTACAAACAAAATGAACAAGCAGGACAGAAACATTCTCAAAGATACAGAGAACTTTTGTTGGTTACCAGATGGGTGGGGGATGGGGGGATGGGTGAAAAAGGTGAAGGGATTAAGAAGTACAAATTGGCCCTGGCCGGTTTGGCTCAGCGGTTAGAGCGTCGGCCTGCAGTCCACAGGGACCCGGGTTCGGTTCCCGCTAAGGGCATGTACCTTGGTTGCAGTTTGTCCCCGGCCCTGGTTGGTCGTGCGGGAGGCAACCACTCGATGTGTCCCTTTCACGTCGATGTCTCTCTCTCTCTCTCTCTCTCTCTCTCTCTCTCTCTCTCTCTCTCTCTCTCTCTCTCTCCCCTCTCTCTCCCTCCCACTCTATCTGAACAAAAAATGGAAAAATGTCCTCGGGTGAGGATAAAAAAAAAAAAAAAAAAAAGAAGTACAAATTGTTAGACTGACAAACCTCAAAGGGAAGGGGGGTTGGGGGGTGGGAAGAAATAAACCAAAGATCTTATATGTATATATGCATAACCAATGGACACAGACAACAGTGTGGGGAAAGGCAGGAGGGGGGCGGGAATGGGGAGGAGGGGGTCAATGGGGGAGAAATGAGGAACATCTGTAATACATTTAACAATAAAGATAAGTTAAAAAAAAAATAACCAACTGAGCTAACCAGCCAGTAGTTTAATCATTTTAAGTGTACAGTTTAGTGGCATTAACATTGATGGCCGACATTCACATCGTTGGACAACCATCGTCACTATCCAGCTCCAGAACTTTTTCATCTTCCTAAGCTGAAACTCTGTACCCATTAAACACAACTCCCCATCTTTTCTTCCCTCAGCACCTGCCAACTGCCACTTTTTTTTTCTCTCTGAATTTGACTACTCTAGTTACCTCATATCAATGGAATCATACAGTATTTTTCCTTTTGTGACTGGCTTATTGCACTTAGCATAATGTCCTCGGGGTTCAACCAAGTTGTAGCATGTGTCAGAATTTCCCTCCTTTTTATGACTAAAAAATATTCCATTGTATGTATATACCACACTATGTTTACCCGGTCATCTGTCAGTGGACACTTGGGTTGCTTCCTCTTTTTGGCTATTGTAATAATGCTTCTATGAATAGCATTATTGCATATATGGGTGTACAAATACTTGTTTGAGTTCCTGCCTTCATTATCTTTTAAGGGTTAAGTGGTTTTAAGAATATTAAAGAATGAGAGATCCCACCAACTTTCAAGGTCTTTAAAATTACATTTCTTGGGTTCCCATCAAATTCAACATCCCAAGTTAGGAAAAAGACATTTACACATAATAAGTTTATCCCCCAGGGTGGCAGCTGTGGATGGACTTCTATTAATAGACAGAAGAATCAGGAGATGTCTATAACTTAAATCTACGGAAGCAGACTAAGTTATGCCTCTTGAAGTTTTGAAATCATTGTCAAAACAACCGTGTAACTAGGGTTCAGCATGTCAAATCAGGGTCACAAATCAGAATATAGGCAGCCTCCTGGCTTCAAACTACTAGTGAACAAGGTCAGTTGCAACCAAAAATGTTGCATATGGCTTTAAGATCCCTCTAGCTGTCATGATGAACAGTTCAAAGGACTATGGGGCTGAACCTAGGATGGTTTCAACTCTTTAGCAGTTTCCTCCAATACCTGGAGCTCAAATTGCTGTCTTTGTCCAGAACCCACTTCTATTCCAAGCCCTTTTCCACCTACATAATCTGTCAGGCCAAGCCTGAATTCCACACCAACGCCTCCATTCCAGCTGGGAGATTAGGTCTACATACATACAATCAGGAGAAAGAACTAGAACTATCTTCAATCTGGGTGAATTGCATCCTGGGAAGTACTTGACCATGCTTGTGCAGGTGGGCCGTGCAGCTGCTGCAGCCCTGTGGACACCCAGGCGCAACCATATAAAAATTGCCATCAAAATGCAGTGACCCTGACTCTCCTGCAAATTGCAGCTACTTCATAAAACTCTGAAAGCCTAGAAGAGGTCTTTAATCTTCACCACCTTCCTCACAGTTCTACAGTGATGGTGAACAATTATGTAATTGTGGCCTAAGCAATATGTAGGTATACATGCATCCAGAGAGGGAGTGATGAGGTAAACCAGTCTCTTCCAAGTAAAAAGATCTTCATCTCACATACTCTAAAAGTTAAAAACTTTGGAGGACTGAGACTTCCTTTGTTTTCAAAGGCATGTTTATGTTCACTGATACTTTCCCTGTTCACAAAATATAAACTTGGATCACTTTTCCAATTTATATACCATAAATTTGTTTACCTGACAGCTCATGAGCTTCCCTCCCTCTGTGGATCACAAAACAATTTCAGGAAAGGCAGAGAAGAGGTCTGGGGGTCAGTCCTATTTAGAAAAGAAAACCAGCTTTCTCATTTCTTCTTTCAGGCGGACTCCTTTTAGAAAACAGTAAACGTTGTATTTTAAAAAATCTGAATTTGCATTCTTATATCACGATGAATGTCACATTTTGAAAGTATTGTACTGGCAATTTAAGGGGAACCTTAAATTGTATAATGACTTGGAGTCCTTATTTTAAGCTGTGCAAGACCCAACATGATTGATTCATTTAGTGAAATTGTATTACATTAATAATAATAGAAAGTTGTATGGGATTAAAAGCATGGACAGGATGGGGAATAAATGACCTGTCCCTCTGGGGACTTGGGAGTCTCTGCAAAGGTTTTAATTGTGTGTGTTGGTGGAGTGAGTGTTTGAGGCCAGCTCCACCAAGGGACAGACCCAGCTTCCATTCCCTAGGCTCCGGGAAATGGGACACCTCTCTGCTCTGAAATGTTGATGAGCTGTGGAGGGGAGAAGGACAGGGGAGCAGATGGAATTCCTGGACAATTGTTCCGGCTGTCACCAGAGAGGACAGGCTGGAGGGAGCACTGGATAATTTACAGAGGAACAGATGCTGAGGCTCCTCCGGAACCATCTGGCCAAGAGAGGCCTAGGCTCAGGGTAGATGTTGTCTTTAGATCTGAGTAAACTCCTCAGCCTCCAGCCCACCCCACTTCCTCTACCTGAACTGTAGCTTTCCCAGGAGGACTCTGCTCCCTGAGGACCCACCTCCCGAGTTCCACCTGGCTCTCATTCCACTCCATTCTTTTTTGAGCCTGGGTTCTGTCTTTGCTACCATTCCTGATAGGGTCAAGTCTGGCCTTGGGGACCTGTAATACATTTTTCTATTTTGTAGTAATTTTAACCTCTCCTCCTCACCTCTATATTCCAAAATCCCTCTATCACTCATCTCCATGCCATTTATTAATTTAATAAACATTTATTGAACACCTACTATGCTAGGAATTGTTTTAGACACTGAGGCTACAGTGAAAAAGTCCCAGACCTGTAGACTTTGCATTATAGTGGGAGGTAGTCAATAAACAAAGATTTAATATGTCAGATAACAATAAGTGCTATGAAAGAAAAAATTAAGGCAGTGTAAGGGAGAGTGGCTGAGGATGCTGTTTTAGATAGAGTGGCCGGGGAAGGCTTCTCTGAGGTGGTGACACATGAGCAGAGACATGCATGGGAGTGAATATCAGGAGGAAGAACATTCCAGGCACAGGGAACAGCAAATCTGAAAGCCCTGAGGCAGAAGTATGTTTCATGCATTACAGGATGCCATGCTATTTATTCATTAAGCATTTACTGTGTCTAGACACCAGTTGAGGGATGGGGAATATGAAGATGCAATCAGACATAGTTTCACCTTGAAGGAGCGTCAGCTTAGTGAGGGGTACCATATATAAACGAATAATTACAGTACAGGTTAGCTACAATGAAGTGTAAGTGTAAATGGAGCACCAAATCCAGTCTGCGAGATTGGGAACGGATTTCTGGAGGAACAGGTGACAATTTGAGCGGAGGGCTGAAGGAGTAGGAATTGATAATGCAAAGGGAGAAGAGGGTTTGGGCATTTTAAGACCTGAATACACAGGGTAACTGGGAACCTGAAGTTCCCGGGAGAGGTGGAAAATTTGGCTGGTGAATGTGGAAGAGGCTGAGTCATGCGGATCTCCACGTTGACAATCTGAGAAGCTGCTTTTATCCTTTGGGGAACCAGCGGAAGACTCTCCCACTATATTTTTTTGCTGGTTTCCCCCTATTCTTTTTTCTTTTTGAATAACAGAATTTTTCCTCATCCTTCTCGCTATTGCCCTACTCCTACGCCTTCCTTCTCCGGCGGCCGGGCCTCCAAACCCCGCTGTTAGGAGAGCCCCATCTTTCCCTTTCACCGGGTGCCCAGCCCGAGGCCACGCCCCATTGCCACGCCCCCGGTGACGCACGGCGCCTAGTGCGTGGGGATTCCCAAAGCCGTAGCCACTACCCGGCTTGCCCCGCGACAAGATGGCGGCCTGAAGGCAGCGGGCAGCGGAAGAAAGTTTGTTGCGGGATTGGAGTTGTCGGGCCGGGAGGCTGGAGTTTGAGGGGGCTCGTGGGAACACTAGCATGGAGTAGGGGCGGGGGAGGGACTAGCTCCGGAGTTGAGAAGAGGAAATGGAATGGTGAAAGGTGGGGGGGCAGAGAGAAAAAAAGAGGGAGATTGGGTAGAAGTGAGGAGCCCTAGGATCCAATGGCAGCCGTGGGGGAGGGGTCCAGGGCGAGGGAACCAGAAGTAGGTGTGCAGGCCCTGGAGAAGCAGACTCACGAATTGGAAGGGAATTTTTTAACTGGAGAGTAAAGAAACCTGGAGCTTGTGGCCGAGGTCCGGTTGTACCAGGCCGGTGGAAGAGGAATGGGGTCTTTCCCTTGGAGGAGCATAGTGGGGAAGGGGAAAGAGAAACCTGGAGGATGCTGGGCAGGTTTGGTAAGGAAGGAACTAAAGCCAAATGACCCTTCCAGACTTAGCTCAGCCTTTCCACAGTTCCTATAAAAGCATCTGCCCCAATTTCAGCTGAAGACTCAGGGGCCCCAGGGACTGGAAGAATCACAGTACCTGCTTGGAAGAAGAAGAGATAGCGACTTGCCCAAGCCCAACCCCAGAGCGGGTAAGGTGGCCTCCGGTGACAGACTGGCATGCACCCTGGAAGCAGGATGCGTGGGCTCCGAAATGATGCTGAGAATCATTTAATCTGAGGAGGGCGCTGTTCTATAGAGGTTGCCCTTTGCCTGTGGTCCCTAAATTAGTGTTCTGCTTAGATTGCATGCTGATTTTTGAGAGTTGGATGTAGAATTGAGCCTTGTGTGCCTTCACCTGTGCAAGCGAACATGGGCAAGGACCTAGAGATCCGGCTGAAAATGTTTTTAACACATCCCTGTCACAAGCAGTTTCCTACATATTCACTGTATCTTTTTCAGTCTTCCCATCACATCTTCAGTTTGACATCCTGCCTGAAGTGGAGATTTGTGGGTGACAGATGGTGGGGAGGCATGAGAAAACAATTTTCTAGTGGTGTTTACTGACCATTTAGGTACCTGCTGTCACCAACTCCTGAATTCACTCTTGCAGCATTTCTACTTCTTTTGATCTTTTCTTTTGGTAAGAAGGACTCAATTGTGTTCTTGGGGATGTGGATTTGGTGGTAGATCGGGTCAGAGGAGGAGGAAAGGCAGGTTGGGATTAGGGAGAAGAATCCAGATCAGTTTCTGGTAAGAGGTCAAGCTGACTGGTGTAAAGCTCTGGGAATATTTATTACGTAATTCTCTGAGACCCCCGTGATATTTGAGAACTGCTTTACAGCCTGGACCAGTGTGGCGATGAAAGGAAAGGATTGTGGAACTTGCCCTTTTCCCTTCTGGTAGCTTGCTTCTCTTCCTTTGTGTTCTCCCCATCAAACCACATTTGTTTGTTTGTTTGTTTGTTTGAAATCATTTTATTAGCCAAACTAAGCATGGCTCTACAGATGGTGAACTTGGGGTTGGAGAAAAAGAAAGGGATCTGGAGCCACAGAATGCAGTGAATATGATCCTCACTTTCTTTGATGCCCTGTGGTTATGCCCAAGCCAGAATTGGGAGTAGGCTTCTTACTGAAGCCTGTTTCAGAGCTGACATCTGCTCCATGACTGGACTGAGAGGTCTGGTTTGATCTAGGACACCTCATTAACCATCTCCTGCTCCCTGCTCCCACCTGCCACCCCCCAAAGTCTGACTCCAGACAGACTAACCCAAATCACTGTTACTAGGCCAGCTTCAATATCTTCAGGTACCTGAAGCACTGATGCTATTTAGCTGTAACTCCACTTCTTTCTGAGGAAAATTTGTGGGTGCCCCCTTGGAAATTGTGATCAGCAAGGACAGTGAGATGAGTACACATACAGGTTAAGAGCACTGACTCTGGAGCCAGGCTGCGTAGTTCGTATCCTGGCCTTGCCATGTGTAGCTCTGTGACCTTTAGAAATTACATAGCTCTCTGTGCCTCAGCTTTTTAAATCAAATGGATTTGGTAAGAGTATCTCATAGGGTTGTTGTGAGGGTTAAATAAGTTAATATGTTAATGCATTTAGAACAGTACTTGAGCTCAGCCGGTGTGGCTCAGTGGTTGAGTGTCGACCCATGCACAAAAAGGTGGGGTCAGGGCACATGCCCAGGTTGTAGGCCTGATCCCCAGTGGGGGCCATGCAGGAGGCGGCCAGTTGATGTTCTCTCTCATCAATGTTTCTATCTCTCTCCTTCTCTCTTCCTCTGTTTCTAAAATCAATAAAGAAAAAAAAAATAGAACAGTACTTGACCCTTCATATGTATTTGTTGTTATACTAGTCAGATCTCAGCACTAATTTCTGTTTCATGATTGAACCTAGAATCTCTCTATGGAGGACCTGTACTGGTTTGGGCTGCTATTCTGATGTTAGAGAGATGAAGTACAGCTTTTTAATCTATTTAAAGTGATGTTAAGGCTGGTGTGGCTCAGTTGGTTGAGTGTCGTCCCATGCACTGAGAGGTCAGCAGTTTCATTCCTTGTCAGGGCACATGCCCTGGTTTCAAGCTGGAAACCCCGTAGGGGGCATGCAGGAGGTAGCTGATTGATGTTTCTCTGTCTCTCTCTCTCTCTCCCTCTCTCTCTCAAATCAATAAAAACATGTTTTAAAAAATAAATAGCCCTGGCCGGGTGGCTCAGTTAGTTGGAGCATCGTCTCCTACACCAAAAAGGTTGCAGATTTTATCCCGGTCAGGGCGTGTATGGGAGGCAACTGATTGATGCTTCTTTCTCACATCGATGTTTCTCTCTCTCTCTCTCCAAAATCAATCAATAAAATAAAGTGATGTTAAAATGCCAATGATTTCCTGCTGAAGCTTTGAGGCTGCAGAATTATCTTCTTTGCAGTTGAATGATAATAATAATACTAATAGTGCTTATCAAGCACATTTTATGTGTCTGGCACTGTTGTGAGTGCTTTAAATATATTAACTAATTTTTATAACAACCCTATGAAGTAGATACTGCTATTATCCCCATTTTACAGATGAGAAAATAGAGGTTCAAAGTAGTTAAGTAATTTGCTCAAGGTTACTGAGCTTGTAAGTGGCAGATCTGGGATTTGATCCCAGGCAATCTGGCTTTGGCACTTGACCCTTTTTGGGGGTGGGGGAGGGGGGTTTAGTATGAAGTTAATTTTTAAATATTCCTAGGGGCAATTTGTATCTCTTTGTTTGTCATGGTAGTTAGATGTATACTGATATTGCAGTATAATTTTTTTGTTATTTAAAAAATGTTTTAGGAGCTGAGCTCTTCATCACAGCTCTCTCCTTCCTCTCAGAAATAATAACTGGTGCTGGAACTGTGGTGACAGAGCCCTCTGTGCCTGTTAGCCAAACCTGGACTTTCTCTTCATGATTTAACTTGCCCTTGACCGGGAATCAAACTCGAGGCCCTTCGGTCTGCGGACTGACTCTAACTGCTGAACCAAAGCGGCCAAGTCATCTTTCTTTCTTTCTTTCTTTTTTTTTTTTTTTTAAAGAAACCAGATACAGCCCTGGCTGGTTTGGCTCAGTGGTTAGAGCGTCGGCCCGCGGACCAGAGAGCCCCGGGTTCGGTTCCCGCTAAGGGCACGTACCTCGATTGTGGTTTGTCCCTGGCCCCGGTTGGGGTCGTGTGGGTGGCAACCAATCGATGTGTCCCTTTCACATTGATGTTTCTCTCTCTCTCCCTCCCTTTCTCCCTCCGGCTCTATCTGAAGATAAAAATGCAAAAATGTCCTTGGGTGAGGACAAAAAAAAAAAAAAGAAACCAGATACATTTTTTTTTCCTTTATTGATTTTAGAGAGAGAGGAAGGGAGAGGGAGAGAGAGATAGAAACATGGATGAGAGGGAACATCGATTGGCCGCCTCCTGCATGCCCCCCACTGGGGATTTGGCCCACAACCTGGGCATGTGCCCTGACTGGGATTGAACTAGCGACCTCTTGGTGCATGGGTCGACGCTCGACCACTGAGCCACACCAGCTGGGCATCTTTCTTTTATTTATTTATTTTTATTGATTTTCTTTAGAGAGAGAGGAAGGGAGAGAGAGATAGAAACATCAATGTGAGAGAAACATTAATCGTCTACCTCCTGCATGCCCCCCACCAAGGATCGGGCCAGCAACCCGGGCATGTGCGCTGATCGGAAATCGAACCAGGACCTCTCAGTCCAGGGGACAACACTCAATCCACTGAGCCACACCGGCCGGGCAGGGCATCTTTCTTTTAAAAATAGCAAGTAGCAAACTACACAGGAAAAAAAATGCATGGCATTTTATTTATTTATTTTCTTTATTGATTTTAGAGAGAGAGGAAGGGAGAGGGAGAGAGAGACAGGAACATTGATGAGAGAGAACATCCATTGGCCACCTCCTGCATGCCCCCCACTGGGGATTGGGCCCACAACCAGGGCATGTGCCCTGACTGGGAATCGAACCGGTGACTTCTTGGTGCATGGGTCGATGCTTAACCACTAAGCCACACCAGCCGGGCTTGCATGGCATTTTAAACACTTCCCCTCCCCACTACAGCTTAAGAGGAAAATGGAAAACAAATGTGCTTCTGCTGAGGCTTGTGTTGCTGAGGAAGACCCTGGCTCAGTGCTCAGTCTTTTTTTTCCTTTAGCCAGGCAGGAGGCCTATGTGCAGCCTTGGGGCAGAGGTGTGCCCAAGGTTTGATAGACTGGCTTTCCTTTGCCCTGTATTTAAGACTTACTCTTCCCCTCCTTCTGAGTCATGTCCTGTCTATTTACTTACCCTCAGGGCCCATCTTTTTCTTCAGTAAATGACTCTCCACCCTGCCATCAGAGTAGGCACGTGCCTGGTGTCTAACCAGATTTCAGGGAATTGGGGGTTTAGGAATTAGGGCTTTCCCTGGGAATTCCTACCCAGCCCTATGAAGAACTTTCCGATTTGTTGTGGCACACGTGATTTTGTTAGTCTCTGCTCCCCTCCTCCATTAATGTAGAAGCCACATATCTCAGGCTAGGGTACTTTATCTTGTGTTGCAGGCAGCATGCTGAAACGTGTTTTCTCCATCGAATGCAGCTTTGTGTTTTGGTAGAAGCCCTGAGACTTTCTGGATTCAGGTCACATTTTAGCAGTGATTAAGCTGCAGGGTGAAGTCTGATGGATTTTGAGTTGATTCTTCCCCTTTACTGTTTTATTTTAGTTGTCTGAATCAATTTCTTCTCATAATACCCCTTATTCATGTATTACCTTTTAATCTAATCCCTTCACATCCTTACCACCACATTTTGAGTGCCAAGGATCTCTGGGTAAATCTGATTTCTCACCTGGACTCAGCGTCTTAACAGCACTCTGAGCTTACCTCATTCTAGTTTCTGGGCATCTGCAAGTGCTGGTCCTGCTGTCTGGAATGCATCCCCGCTCCCTTTCCTTTCCGTTTTGTCCTCCACATCTCAGTTTAAATGTCACTTCCTTTGGGACCTCATGCCCTTTTAGTGCCCTTCTTCTACGCTTATATTTTAACCCTTATCCTGTATTGTAATTGCTTATTTACTTGTCTGACTCTTACAAGAATATGAGTGTCCTGAGAAGAGGGACTGTATCTTATTCGTTATTGTATTCTCCCATTTAGGAGCGTGCAGGGCACAGAATAGGTGCTTTATAATGCTGTGTTGCATATAGGATGGATGAAATGTGAGGGGCGGTCTCTTCCAACTCCAGGCTATCTTCTCTGCTGAAATTATTTTTCTATAAAAAACAATGTCTCTTCCCTTAGAAAGAGTATGGACTTTTTAGGATACAGTCCATAGTCTTTGGCCAGGCATGCAAAAAGGTTCTTTATGCTCTGGCGTAAACCTAACCCTCTCCACTTCATCTGTCCTGTTCTTCATTGCTCCTAAATTTCCTGCTGCTCCTGAACCTGTTGTGGCCATCCATTTATTTTATTCTTCTTTGATTGTGCACTGTACTCTCTCCCTACGCTCACCATGCCTCCGAAACTTTGCTCATGCCCTGAGACCCAGCTAGTCTGCCACCTCCCGCGAGAAGACTTTCCTTTCCTCTTGGTCCCCACTGCACTGTGTTTGAACCTCTGTTCTGGCACTTACTTTGTTGTATGGTGAGTTCTTTGTTTATTTGTTCATCTCTTTCACTGAGCTGACCCCTGTAGAGGAGGGACCCTCCCTGATCACAGGAAAGGGTGAGCGGATAAGGAAGACTGGGAGGGTGGGGGTGTGTGGAGAGTTGGGAGTGGGGTGAGCAGTGTCTGATTTTGAAGCTAGGCAGACCTGGTTTAAATCCAGACTCTGCCACTTACCAGCTGTGGGACTTGGGGCAAGTTGCTTGACCAGTAGGATCATTCGTCTTGTACCTTATAACATGAGAGTGACATTATCTTTTATGCAGGAGTGTTGAGCATTAGAGGTAATGAGTTTACAGCATATAGCATGGTACCTAGCATATGAAAGATATTCAGTAAATATTTGTTGAATGAACAAATTCCATTTTGAAAAACTCAGTGTATAAGAAAAGGCTTTGTTTTATTCAAGCTAGAATAAGCCTTTTACTTTCTGCCAGGTGGCCAGGAGCATTTTTGAGGTGGGAGTAAAATGGAGAGAGTCTTCTTTCTTGTGATGAAGCAATAAAAAAGGTGAGATTGGGGACATCGTCAGTGAGTAGCCTGTGCAAAATAAGACTGCTGATGCTTCTCCGCATTCTTGTGTTGTAATGACTCCTTTGACTGGTCATGACATGCATTCGAGATTGGTGGTGACTTTGGTGGATACAGGTGGGGGCAGGTAGACGGTGGATTTGTAATGTAGTTAAGGCTGTGGATGACTGGATGGTGTGTTTGAGGATCCATGTCTCCCGGTGTGTTTTTTTTCTTCCTGGTGTTTTGTTTTGTTTTTTTTAATCCTCACCCGAGGATATTTTTCCATTTCTGTTCAGATAGAGTGGGAGGGAGAGAGAAGAGAGGGAGAGAGAGAGAAACATCGATGTGAGAGAGACATATCGAGTGGCTGCCTCCCGCACGACCCCAACCAGGGCTGGGGACACACTGAAACCAAGGTACATGCCCTTGACCAGAATCAAACCCACGATTCATTGGTCTGTGGGCTGATGCTCTAACTGCTGAGCCAAACCGGCCAGGGCCCTCCTGGTGTTTTATGAACTGAAAAGTGCTGGCTGAAGCAGGTGGAACACATCAAGGCAGATTTTCTGGGCCCGGTTTTCTTAGGGCTCTGGTGATCTTGTGCCACAGAACGAGCTAACTCAGATACTCCCCAGAAATGGGTTTGGTAGCTGAGAGAGTTGCTGTCCTCTCTTTGCCTTTTTATTTTTAGTGTCATTGATGGGGGGTAGTTCTTAGGACACCAGTTCTCAACAGACACCAAAGAAAGTTGTTTCCAGAAATCTAGACCTCTTAATTGTATAATGCCAGGTGGTACTCCAGTGTGAGTTTACAGTCAGATGAGGAAAATATGTCTGAGTTCTCAGGAGGGCAGCCTTCCTGCCTGGTCCTTAAACCCCGGCCCCAGCCAGGCACCTCTCTGTGCCCTCAAAGCATTCACTGCACTCTAATGCAAGTGGCTCTTAACCCGTCTTTCCCCCACTGGGGATGAGGTCTTCTATCTCTGAAGCTTCTTAGGGCCACAGTCTTTTACTAAAGGCACTTAGGCCCTACATAGTCAGTACTGAGCTCTCCTGGTTACTGTGTGACCCCACCCAGTCCTTCCTCAGGGAGACTAAAGCAAATAGGATCTATCTGGCAAAACCTTTTGAACACTTAGGAAGGAAGGTCTTTCATAAACAAAAGTGATAGTATTAACAATAGCATTACTAATTATTTTTCAGGGTTGAGTTAATGTGGTTAAATGATCTTCCAGGTGCTTGGCTTCAACTGTCTCCCTTTTCAGCCTTTTTATTTCATAGCATGTCCCTAGCCAGCAGAACAGAGTTAAAAGAGGAGGCGAAACACACCAGGTATGTTTTCTTGCTGAAATAGCATTTTATAGAAAGTCTTTGGCAGCTGGCATCCTCTTTGTTATTCATTAAGCTTCTTTTAGTGCCCCTGTAACCTGCTTACTTTCCTGGTGTATCACTAGTCCTATCTAGGTATGCTCCAAGCTCACAGCCAGGACTTGCTACAACTTTGTTAATGCCAAGACAATTAAAAGGATGGAGGATTTTTCCCTGGGTGCTACTCTTTGTCTCCCAGTTTGGGAGTGCACATTGCAGTGTGGCATGTCTTCACTGATGGCATCTTGGCAAGAGTGATATACTACATTGTATGTTAAGCAGATTTGAGAGGAGATTGGGTGAGCCAGCTGAACTGGCCATGAGTAGAAGAGTGGGACCTCTTCTTTGTTAGTGATTATCTCAGAGTGTCAACTGTCTGCTCTCAGTGACATTTTGAATACATAAAGGACATGACAGAATTGTCATGGCTTTTCTGTGGCTCCCTAGAGAAGACAACTTTCCATGCTGTGATTGGAATTGGAAACAGAGGGTTCTGTCCCAGTCTGTGGTCTTGGACAAGTCACTTGTCCTCTCTGTCACTTCAGAATGGGAGAACTCCCCTGTTCTGTGGGCCTCGTTAGGCTTCAAGGATCCAAGGACATATAGTGGAAGGAAAGGTCTTCCAGATGGGAAAGCCCAGTGCAGATGGAGGGCTTTTGTCTTTGCCTAGGAATTGTATGTTTTTATCGTGACTATAACTCCTTGTATAAAACACCAACCATACAGAAAAATATACAACATAAAAAGTGAAAAGATCATCCCCAATGCCCCTTTCTAAACCCTTTCCCCAAAGATAGGGAACTCTCTAACAGTTTTAACAACTGTTAACCATTTATCATGTATCCTTCTAGACATTTTTAATAAGGTATTACTTATAAAATAAATAAAACTTGGTAATAGTATATACTGTTCTTCAGTTTGCTGTGTTCACCTAACAAGTTACCCAGGGTCAAGCAGTCTCTGTTGGAACCTTTGATGAGCCTGGTTGTAGCCTCCTTCCCAGCTTGGGGGTTCCCCGGGAGCTAGCTCCTCAGGAGAGTGGAGAGGCTTTATGGCAGGTTCTGGCCACAGCGGCCCCTGATTATCTCTAAGGGATTGTTTTTTATTCTGAGCTGAAATTGTACGGTAGGAGTGCCCTTGAGTGGCAATCAGAATGGATATAAGTGTGATGTGGGCATCAACACTTCATCTTATGCCTGTTTCTCCCCTTCAGTCCTCTATCATCTTTGGCTAGGAAGAGAGTAAAATTACCTGATTTTTCAACCTCTGTTTCAGTGCAGAGAAAGTCCCTGATTTCAGCCTTGGATTAGCCAGGTCATTTGCTGCTCTACCTTTTGAAAGCAAACCAGACCCAGCTGGTGGTTTTTTATTTTTTATTTTTTTTAATCCTCGCTTGAGGATATTTTTACATTTATCTTCAGACAGAGTGGGAGAGAGAGAGAGAGAAACATTGATGTGAGAGAGACACATCGACTGGTTGCCACCCGCACGACCCCAACCGGGGCCGGGGACTAACCACAACCGAGGTATGTGCCCTTGGCTGGAATCGAACCTGGAACTCCTTGGTCCGCAGGCCGATGCTCTAACCGCTAAGCCAAACCAGCCAGGGCGGTTTTTTATTTTTTTAAATTATTTTTATTTTATTATCATCATTATTATTATTTTATCCTCACCGGAGGACATTTTTGCATTCATCTTCAGATAGAGCGGGAGGGAGAGAGGGAGGAAGAGAGAAAGAGAAACATCCACATGAGAGACACATCGAGTGGTTGCCACCCACACAACCCAACTGGGGCCGGGGACAAACTGCAACCGAGGTATGTGCCCCTAGCGGGAACCGAACCCAGGTCTCTCTGGACCACGGGCCGACACTCTAACCGCTGAGCCAAACCGGCCAGGGCCCAGCTGGTGGTTTTATAAAATTATTATTATTTTTTTAATTTTGTGGGTGAGGATTCTGGAGGTGGCCTGTTCATGGCCATGCTTCTTATCAGTCCAGGGAAGAGGTCAGAGCCCACAGGAAGAATTCTTTCTCTAGAAGATGGTTATCTCACCCTCCATGGTCAGGCCTTGGCCTTTTGAGCTCTGAGGCTGTTGTCACAGCAATATGGGGAACCCAGTGAGTAGGCAGTTGGAAGCCTATTGGAGGCTTTTCCTGCCTGCATTAATCATTAGCCTTGGCTGGGGAGAAGGACCAGCCCATATGTGGGGCCAGGGTGGTCATTGTTCTCCCCTTTCTATCCCAAGTCTTCTCATCACCTGCAGGGCTATCCAGGCAGAAGGGAGAATCCCTCCCTGTTTTTTCCTTGACAACATGTTGCCTTTCTCTTTTAAGCACAAGCAGTATTTGCTAATATATTTGCTGGAGCTTTCCTGCTGCCCCAGGGTCACTTCTTGTGGGGTCTCTGAGGCACTGCTATGGCTGCATTTGCTTTGAGATCTGTAAGCCAGGGCATGTCACTTCCCTTAGGGTGGTTCTGGAGGCTTCAGGAAGTCGTTTTCTGCTGTTTCCTGGGCTTCCTGTGATGGAAATGCTTGCCTTTCTGGTCATTGCTCATTCTGAGAGGGTGGACTAGTCCCTGTTGCAGTCTGGGGAGCCTGGCTATAGCATAGCCTTTATCCTTGCTCTGTGAGTTTTTCTGGGGCCAGCTCCCTGGGAAGCACCATCCCCCTGGCCCTCTCAGAAATTCAAAGGTGGCAGTGTCCTGCCCCTTTGCTTGACTGGCAGTGCTGGGCCGGGCCACACACTGCTCCATTGTACTGTGCTTTCGATGCAGCTCTTGTTGCAGTGCCTGATCCCTGGGCCAGCTCTCTCCCAGCCCCTTTCCTCAGAGCCTGTGGGAGGTGGTGGGGTGGACCCTGCTAGTACAGGCGTGGGACGGGTGGCAGCTGCAGCTGTGTGTGGCTTTGTTCTTACAACCTGGCTTTCAGGGCTCTGGTGTGGCCTGGCATCAGTGTTCAGGGAACGGGCGAGAAAGGAGCTGCCCCACCCTGGTAGCAATGACCTTTCCACAGCAGATGACCTCTCTGTTGACCAATCAGAGAGCCTTGTTATGTGGGGTCAGTGACCTGGACTAAGTGGGTGGTAGGGGAGTGCTGTACCTCTGCCTGGCATGATTTCTGGGTGGGAGAAAGCCTGTGAGGGTCTAGTCCGGAGGAGCTCTCCCTGTTGGGAGAGTGCGGTGTGTATCCTGGGCCTCTGCAGCCTGGCATTCCTTCTGTTCTCTCTTTGCAGCTCTGGAGTTGGGAGTTGAGCTGCTCACAAACCAAGCTGTCTGTTTATATGGAGTGCCTGGAGGGTGTCTGCCATGAGTCTGTCGCTAACCAGGCTAACCAGGAGAGCTGGCTGGCTGGGGAGAAGACACTAACCCTGTGAGTCTGACCTGGGCCAGCTAACCTGCCCTGGGAATACCACCAGCAGTGCCTCTGTCCTCTCTTCCTCCCCGCAGCCTGGCTACCTCCTCCCTCTAGCTTACCTCATGCCATCTCTTCTGCTCTCTGGTCCTTTTAACTGGGTTCCCTCCATCTTCCCAGCCTCCTTGCTCTGGGTGGGGATGTGCCCTTGCATGGCCAGGAGAGTAGGGGTTCCTAGGTGCAGCCACCTGCCCATCTGCCAGTCTGCTGCTGGACTTGGCCTCCCCTCAGTCTATACCTTGCTTCCTAGTTCTCTCTTAAAACAGAACCCGGTCAAGTTTCTGTTTAACATGCCTTTAGCACCACAGGGTTTGAGAGTATCCCTCAGCATGCTGTTTCTTTTTCCTGCCTCAGAGACAGATGGGGATTTTCTTTTAAACTGAACAGTTTCCTCCCTTTTTCAGGAGGGGAAGATTGAATGGTGTCCCCACTATTCTCACCCCAGGATTATAATTTAGGATTAGCTGCAAAGTTCCCCTTGGGTTTGGGGAGGTTGAGGAAAACCTTGGCCTGGTTGTGGGACATTCCCTGGGCAGAAGAGTGAAGCTACTTAAACTGGAAGCTGGAGCCCTGAATCAGGTACCCATGTGAGATGCAGCTCCCATTGGTGACTGTGACTCTGGGAGGTGGAGTGGGTGGAGTTTGGCCCCCCACTGCCTTCCACAGCTGGAGCTTTAGGTGGACTTTAGCCGAGAGGAGCTGGGAAGGGCGCCTTAGCCCAAGGGAGGAGGACCTGCATTGGATTCCACAGTGGGCCTAGGAGAGGCCCTGGTTTTAGGTTGGGAGGCTGGTGAACGGCCTGCCATGGAGAAGCTCCTGCCAAACTCCCTTCTCCCTCTAGGCTTGGAAAGGAGAAGGGGGTTCCAGAGATAACAGGAAGGCCGATTGCTTGGAGCTCTCTGGTGTTGTGCCCAGGTAACTCTTTAGACAGACTCTGTCTCCAGCTTCTGGACGCCGTGCAGTATGGGGTAGGCTGGGTAGGGAAACTTGAGACCTGCAGGCCCGAAAAGTGTTTCTGTACCCTTGGGCTAGGAGGAAGAAGGCAGTGGGCTGTCTGCTAGCATGGGGTGGGAGTGTGTAAATGTGAGAGCTGGTAGGTGCTGGTAGGGACCCTGAGTTAGCAAGCTGGAGGGGTCTGGGGCTTAGCTCTGACCAGGAAGGCCACAGGAGACTGGAGTGGAGGCTTAGTTCAGGGCCACCCCTCGCTTTGCTCTCCCAGCTTAGGAGAGGGCATGGGGACTGCTGTCAAGGGCTGCTTCTGATCTCGGGATGTTTTTGGCCCTCTCTTTATGAGGGGGAGGTTTGGTTTGCTTGGATCATCATCAGTAGTCTTCAGCGCCTTTGTTCTTGTCTAGTGTTTGCTTGGATGAGGTCAGGTGATAGATTTGAGGTATTTGCTCAGGTGGGGAGCCAGGTGAGCGATCAAGGTCACCAGCTCTAGTTCTGAGGCCTCAGGATTACTCTGTGGCAGAATAATACCCATTTGGCTTTTAAAAACCTGTCAGTCTGTTCCACTTAGAGTAGGCATAAAGCCAGGTCAGGGCCGCAGGCAGCTTGTCCCAAGAGGGTGAGGTTGTACTTGCCCAAAGGGGTGGCAGGCATGGCTGTCAGAGGGGCAGCAGGGCTGGTCTGGGCACAGACTGGCATCTTCCAGCCTAGTCATCAGCCCAGAGCCTGCCCAGGCCCCACCCCATGAACTGCTGGCTGCTTGCCCGCCACGCGCCCAGGATTGCTGAGGGCTTTGCTCATGTATCTCAGGAACAGCTGCATGCCGGAAACTGGGGGCTGGTGGCAAGCGGGAGGGGCACCTGGGGGTCGGGGTGGGGAAGACTGAGCCCCAACAGCTCTGGTAGGATCTGCTCACTGTGCTGGAGGACTGTTCTGCTGTTCACTGACAGTCCAGGTGGAGAGTGGCCATATTAATGGTGGGGGTCCCTGCCCAGTCACCTGGTTGTAGGGCTGGCCCTCGCAGGGTGGTAGTTTGTGTTTCTTGGGCCTTGGTTGGAGGTAGAGCCTGGATTTCAGGGGATTGAGGTGCATCTCCCTCCGGGCTGCAGAGTTCAGAGACTCTACGTCTCTGAGGACAGTTAGCTTTTAGCTGAGGACAGTTCCCACAGAGGAGGCGCTAGTCCTTGTGTGATCAGGCATTCATGTTTAGCAGTTGATTGGGGCTTTAGGAAGGGCCTGTATTTATTTTTATTATTTATTTATATCTTGCCTGGTTCCAAGGGAATTAAGTCAGCATACAACACAGCTGGAGTATTTTGAAGAAGGGCTGGTTTTCCTTTCATTTTAAAGCAATAGTGATTGCCGACTTCCATGCGACTTTTCTTGGGTAAATTATGAAGAAGAGCTTTAATGATTTTGGTGGTGATGAATGGACCCTTCATAATTAAAAAGATTGTGTTCATTGATCCCTCAAGATGCCCCACTTGCTTGATTCAGTGACAGCTGTGAACAGAAAGGCGTATCATTCGGTTCAGAAATAGTTTGAGCCCAGAGAAACTGTTGGGGCCATACTTTCCTAAAGAGAGCATGGGTGCTGTGGGGAGCGGGGCTGGCAGTCCATCTTTCTAGGGCAGGGCAGCTGAACCAGGCAGTGAAGCTGTAGAGCAGAACTTGGAAGCTGGAGGAGACATCTGGTGGGGGAAGGCAGAACTTTGAAAACCCAAAGAGCCACACCCAGTTTGGATTTAGCCCATTCTCCCTCTGCTGGACCAGTGTTGAGGGGGTGGCTTCTGAGCCCTCAGAGGGGTACGTAGACCTCCCTTACTCTCCTGCACCTTTGACTTTGCCCTGGGCGTTGGGGCAACCCACAGAAAGGATGGCAGAAGGAAGTGAGAGGGCGTCTTTGGCTCTTGAACTTGAACCTTTTTGCTGTTGCCTCCTGTGGGTGTTTGCTCCGAGTAGGAGTAAGGATAGTGGTGTGGAGACCATCAGGATTCTGAAGAGTTTTCTCCTTATCCTACTCCCATCTCTGGCGGAGGTGACCCCTAACCACAGTGGAAGCCCCTTCATAGCCACAAAAAAGGAGCCAGGTATGAGTTCCATCTCCTGGTTAGAGTGATACTTGACACATTTTTTGTCCTTTGATTAAAGGATACTGCTCAGCCAACTTCTGGCACACATTTCTCCTTTATCTGTCTCTGTCTACACTGCTCAGCTGTTCAGGTTCACAGTGCAGGCTCACTGTTCGTGAGAGTCCCATTTCTGATGAAGCAGACTTTGTTCTCTGAAGGCAGCTAATCATGCCCCATGGGCTGTAATCGGGGAGAAGGTATTTAATACAGGGCAGGCGGCAACAGGCGGCCTGCACCGACTGGCAGATTGCAACATGGCAATTAGGAAGCTATCACCCCCCTCTCCACCCCAGCAGATACGGGGTTGAATCTCTCCTCCGAACTGATTTAGAGTAAGTGAAGAATGAATACTATGCAGAAGAGGAAGGAGGAGGCTGGTTGGTGGGGGTGGTGAGGGGTGAAGAGAACTGCTTTTTCTTCTCACCTCACCTGCGTGAGATGGGGAGGGCTTACTGTTGCTCCGGGTGTCTCCCTCAACAGTGCCTGCAGGTCCAGCCCAAGGAACCTCAGACCAAACTGGGTCAGCCAGAGGTTTTATTGAAGGCCTCAGCCTTTCTCCCGGAGCACAGCTGTACTTATAGTACACACCCAGCACGTGATCTGGTAGTTTTGCATCCTTAGTCATCTGCCCCAATTCCTTGAAGCTCAAGTAGTTTGGGAGTGAGATTCTTCCCTGTCAATTTCTAGACCTTCCAGAGGACCATTTTCCAGAGCTGGGCACTAAGGAACCAAGAGTCCCCAGAGGCTGCTTGCTCGCTCATCACGGCCCATGGCCCATTCTGAACGTCCAGCTGCTTTTCCTGGTGTCCTCCTTTTCCCCATGCAGGGTTGGAGTCCTCCTTGGGCTGAAACACTACGAGGCCACCTGAACCTCCAGGTGAAGATGTGGCCAGTGGAGGCTGTACCTGGTAGTTGGGCGTCCTGGACGGTCTGCTCTGCTGCCTCTCAGCTTACCTTTCGTCTTCTCCCAGCTTGTGGGCCTGGTGTGCAGCTGCTTCTTGATCTGTTCTCCACTGCTCCTGGCATTGTTCTCCCCCTGGGTCTGTCCTTTCCTGTAGCGCTTCTTGTCAAGGACAGTGGCCTGCCAGGCCCATTGTGTTCCTGGTCAATGTTGGCATTGTGGGCCCCTATAGGCTGTCTCTGGGGCACTCAGCAGATTTCAGGAGTTGGAGTGAGGGCCCTGACACTTGATGGTATTTATGGACACAGTGCAGGGAGTGGCATAGACTCTCCCTCGTGGACTTGTGTTGGGGACATTGCAGGCTCCCTGGCGCACTGTCTTCCTAGTGGGCATTGCCTTCTGCTTCCCCAGTTGGGAGTGGTTCCCTCCCTGTGACTGGCATGCATGAGAAGAGTAGGCTCTGCCTAGGAGAGAGAACCACCCCCCATGTCCCCACTATTCATCCCAGAGCGTCCGTGTCTACATTTACTCCCCATCTCATTGCCACCCGCATCCGTGCTGTCTGCCTCCTCAGCAAGCTAGACTCTCTGGCTGTGGAAGCCCTGGGCATATGTGCTGTGGGGCTGGGGAGTGGGGACCTGAGGGCAGAATGAGGCAGGATGAGCTGTAGGATGTGTGGCAATTAGAGCGAGGGCTGCGGAGCGTGGAGTGAGGCCGCTCTCCTTACAGGTAGAATTACAGATACCTGAGCAGTCAGCGTCCTCCCTGTCCACCCACTGCCCGTACACAGGTCCTGGTGCCTGGGGGACAGTGCGGGCATTGGCGGGAATAGGGTATGGAAGAAAAGAAGCAGCTGAGAATAGAGGCGGGTCCACAAAGGGGCCTGCAGGGGGAAAGGGGCTACCCAGCTGACTGGAGATCAGATGGGGAGCAGGGGCCTGGATTCTCCATAGAGAAGGGGAGAAGGCAGAGGCCAGCACAAGAGCCTCCCCTAGGTTTTGTAGAATCTCTCTGGCCACGTGTAACACTCCTGTGTCTCTGGCTCTATCCCCTTTTCCAACTCAAATACACACCCCCACTTACGCCCCCTGTGTATCAGAACCCAGGTGCCCAGGCTGTTTTGGGCTTTCTGGGCCTCTCCCCCAGGCCACAGGGGCTCTCACCCTCTGGAGGGGTAGCCCTGGGGAACCTGTGGGGGTGACTTGTTTGCTCCTCACACCCCAGGAATGTACAGTCCTTTCAGGCCCACCCGGATTCCTGTGCAGGGAGTCAGCTCGACACAGCATGCTGCTTATGCCCTGTGGGGACACGTTCTGCTTCACCATCAAAGGGGTGGAGGTTGGCGGCTCGTGCCTGCTGTCACACCCCAGCTCCGCCAGAACCCCAAGCCAGAGACCAGGCTGTTCAGACAGAGGAGGGAGGCCACTCCTGCTTCCCCGCCCTCCCTGCCCCCTCACCGTTCTTCCTGCCTCAGGCCCTGTTGGAATGTGACAGGAGTCATGGCCAGGGCATGTCCCAACAGCAGGAACACACGCTTTAGCCCGCAAGGCTTCCCTCAGCCCCCAGCTCCATTTAGGTGGAAGGCAGGGGGAAGATTGTTTATGCCCAGAAGGCCACCTAAGGTTACTGCCTCCATTGGTCCCTGTGGTGGCTGCTGCCCTCCTGCTGCAGTCTAGCTTATTACAGGTGAGGGCAGAGCTTGGAACCGCAGGGATCTGGAGGGGACCACACAGGTCACTAAGGCCGGACACCTTGGGCAGATGAGAAACAGGCTTATCCAGTGAGGATGGGCCACACAGTGTGTCAGGAGCATCACTGAGCCCGGAACCAGGTGTTTCAGGTCCCCAGACTTGGGTTTTTTACTCCAGGGTTTCCCAACCTTGGCACTGTCAACATTGTGTGCTGATAGTTCTTTCTCATGGGGCCGTCCTGTGCATCACATAATGTTTAGCAGCAGCCCTGGCCTCCACCCACTAGATGCCAGTAATACCCACTGCTATTGTGATAAGCAGAAATATCTTCAGACATTTACTAGATATCTGAGAAGGAGGAGGGGGTAACAAAGTCACCCTGTTTGAGAACCATCATTTCTCTAAACGGTTGCCTTTTCACATATGCTCTCCTGTAGCTACCCCTCCTCATCACAAAGTCTATTTACCACCCTTGTACCCAGAGGTAGTCTCTGGGCTCCTCTGGAAACTGCTAGCAGCTTTCTTTCCAGCACCTTCTTGCATCTCGAGTAGGCTTTTTCCTGGTATTCTCTTCTGCAACCCATTTTCTCCAAACCTCTTAGTTGTTTCCAGACTGAGAGGCCTAGGAGATGAACAGGACAGGTGTGGGGTAGGATAGGGACAGGACAGGACCACACCTGTTTCAGAATTGGGCATGTGGGTAAGCTGTGTATGAACACAGACACAGACACATGGCAGTGTTCATGGAAAAGGCAGGGGCCCAGTGCTTCTAGTTCTCTCCCCCCTTTACCGCTTCCCCCTCGGACCCCCTGTTCCATGGCTTTCCTGCCTGACTCTCCCTGGGGGCCTTCCAGGCTCCAGACTGGACAGGGTGGCCTATGGCATTGATAGACAGGCGGCTGACACCTGGTTTCCACTTTCTTCCCTTCTCTGGTTTCAGGAGCTATTGGCTAGAGGAAGTGGAGGGGCCGTGGGATGCGGAGAGCCGAGGGCTAACTCCCGGACAGCGGAACAGACTGAGCTGCTGACGAACAGACGGTATGTCCCTGTGAGGCCTGCACCCCCCCATGGCTCTCTTCTGGGGAGGCTGGCAGGTGAGGGGGCAGGCAGGTGGCCCCTCTTGTCCTGGGGGTGAAAGAGTGGTGGAGGCCAGTGGGGCTTGGCCTGCAGGGCTCTTTCAAGCTCAGAGACCCCACTGAGGAGCCTGGGTTGGGTGAATCTCCTTAAACCCTTACTTTCTGGTTACAGTTATTGACCATTTCCTAAGTACCAGGTACCATTCTCAGTACTTCACATCATCTTCACAATAACCCTATGAAATCTGTGCTGTTCTCTCCCCAGTTTAGAGTGGGGGAAGCTGATGTATAGAGAGCGGTTTTCCCTTTGAGGCCTTCTTCTGAGCCCACAAAGGAGAGTGGTGGGCTGCCTTCAGACCCTGCCCACTCCCCGGGCACAGTGCACTCTTCCTGGTACCCAGGCCTTAGGTCCTGCCTTTGCTGCCCCTCTGTTCCCATTGGACCCAGGCCCCCCTTCAGCACTCTCCTGACTCCATGGGCATCAACACACCAGAATCCAGCCCTCCTAGTGACCCCAGCAATGCCCAACCTTGTCTGGTGGTTCTTACATATATCCCCTTTTATCATCCTTTTCTCTCAGTCCAGAGGCCGCTTGCCCTCATTTCTGAGGCTCCTCCTTCCTTGCTTCTCTTCAGCAGGTCGAGGAGCCCTCACCTCCAGAATGACCAGTGCAGCCCCTGCTAAGAAACCCTACCGTAAGGCACCTCCTGAGCATCGGGAGCTGCGGCTAGAAGTTCCTGGACCCCAGCTTGAGCAGGAGGTCAGCAAGATCGGTACCCCCACCCCGGCTGGCAGAGGCCAGCCTCTGAGGCTGAGTGTCTTGCTGACGTCTCCTGCCTGAGGGAACTCTGGCCCCTGAGTTGGGGTGAGAGTATGGCACTGCTGGTGGGGGCAGCACAGGCTCCTAGAGGCCAGCGGTGAGCACATATCCACATGTCTGGGAGCGCCAGAGTCTTGGTAGCTCTGCAGAAATGACCCCACACGTGCAGTATTGTTCTTTCTGCAGGAGGCAACCCACCAGACTGAGGGGTTCTACCCTGCTGGAGGCGGGGACTCTGCTCCTCCACTAGTGGAGGGGAGTCAGTCAGCCTGCAGCCGCTCGGGGGCTTTGGGAGGTGTTGCTCCAGCTGCTTCCACCACACCAACTGTTCCTCACTGTCCCCAGGAGTCTGGCCCTTCCTCCAGCTTTGTTTTGTTTGGCTAACATTTGTTATATGTATCGGTTATCCTCCCTCATCGAGCTCACTGACAGGAGGAAACGAGTGTTGCGTTGTTGTGTATTCCTTGTCACCGGGTCCCCTGTTGCGGTGCATGGAGCTCACTTACAGAATTTGAGAACGTCAGCACATGCTGAGCATCAGGGTGCCGTGGCCACTGGTTAGATTCAGGGCAGAGATGCCATGACTTGCCCATTTCAGCTCAGAGAACGGTAAATAAAAAGACCCAAGTGTTGCCTGGCTGGTGTGGCTCAGTGGATTGAGCATCGGCCCATGGACTGAGAGGTCCCGGTTCGATTCCCAGTCAGAACACATACCCGGGTTGCGGGCTCTATCCCCTGTAGGGGGCGTGCGGGAGGCAGATCGATGTATCTCTCTCACATCGATGTTTCTCTCTCTCCCTTCCTCTCTAAAAAATAAATAAAAACATATTAAAAACAAACAAACAAAAAACCAGGTGTTGTACTAGGTGCCCTGGTTTTGTAGAGGACCCTCTCAGTAAGGTTAATATAACCAGCGTGTGGTAGAACAGGATCAAATCCAGGTGTCAGTGGCTCCGAAGTCCATGGGCTGGGCCACCCACCTCATTCTCCTGACCCTGGCTGGTGTTTGAAGCAGTCACTTCAGTTTGGAGTGGGCCCTTGACGTTGCCCTCTTGCCGAAGCACGTGCCTGCTCCGCTTGAGTCTGGCTGAGCCCTGACTCTTGGGCCGTGACCAGCGTAGGGGTTTTGGGAGGATGGGGTAGGAGGTTAAGAGCAAGACAAGACACTTCACTCCTCTCAGTCAGGATTAGCCCGGCAGTTCTCCCGTGCACTTGTTCCTCCCAGGCCTCTGTAAGGGCTTGATTCTGCCTGGTGGTCAGAGCTCAGAACCCTAGTGTATCTCAGCCTGGTTTCTTTACTTCTCTGGAAGGTCTCTGCCATGCCTGCAGGGTTCATAGGATCCCAGCGAACAGCCGAGAGGCTCTCTTTATCCCTGGGAGAGGTAGCATGGGTACCAGGACTTATTTGCAACTGGCTGTAGGCCTAAGAGAGGGATTGGAGCTGGTGTGTGTAAGGGTGAGGGTTGGCAGGGGTTCTTGACTCTTCTGGTTGGCATGGGAGACAGTGATCTAGGTTTGTCTGGGCATTACTGGATTGCCTCCATCTCTACAGGACGCTCACTACAGCCCACTTCTGCTAGGAGAGTCTTTGGGCTTCAGAAATGGCCCTTTCTGGAGGGTGGGCCAAGCAGGAGGCCAGTGGTCTAGAGCTGAGCCTGAAGCTTCTGTTCTTTTGTGCCCAGGAGTCCCTGACTGACGCAGAGAGGATGAAGTGAGTATCTGCTGCCCGAGAGCCTGCCCTGCCTCAACTCTGTCCCTCTTAGCTCCAGGCAAGGCTATTGGTATAGTTGGGCTTTTCCTTGGATTAGGTAAATGTTGGGTTGGGGTGGGTTAGTCTAGGGACTGTGGGAGGAGGCTTGATGTGGATATTCCTCTGGCAAAGAGGTTTGCTCCATGGGCTGCAAGAGAACCTGGAATCAAGGGGGGATGGCTTTGGGGGCCTGCTCTTGCCAGCAATCCCTTCCCCGGCTCCTGGCCCTCCTGTGCCAGCTGCCTCCCTGGAGCCCTTCCACGTGAGGCCTCTGGAGAGGAGGGCAGTGCTGGGCTGGATTTCCATGAGATTAATAATGGAGCAGGCTGATTGTGCAGTGGGAAACTGGAGCTGGGGGCTTGGTGGCCGGCTGGCTTGGGCTGTAACCAGAGACAGACTGAGAATTGTACCCCCACCCAATTCTTCTTGGGTGGGGGTGGACTACTATCCACTATCCCCTCTGCCTTCCCCACCCTCCAAGCCAGGCTGTGTTCTCAGGGCCAGCAGGGCTGAGTCTCAAGGAGTCCCCTGCCTGTCTTCATATCATCCTTACTCCTTCCTTCCTGACCAGCCTGGGGCTCCAGGGCTGGCCCTTCTGTCTCTGATGCCCCTCTGCCCTTGACTCCTCCCCATGCCAGGCTATTGCAGCAGGAGAATGAGGAGCTTCGCAGGCGCCTGGCCTTGGCCACCAGGCGCACCGAGGCCCTGGAGCGCGAGCTGGAAATCGGGCAGGACTGCCTGGAGCTGGAGCTGGGCCAGAGCCGTGAGGAGCTGGACAAATTTAAGGACAAGTTCCGCAGGTATGAGAACGAGGGGCTAGGACACCCATGCATGCATCTCCCCATTCATTGGTGGTTAGCCGGAAGAGGCCTCAGAGATCATCTGATTCTGGTGAGAAAACTGAAGTTGTGGGAGGAGAATGACTTGCCCAGGATCCCTTATGAAGGAGAGGCTGAACGGGTTCTGGAGAACAGGACCTTGGCCCAGGGGTCTGCCTTGCATTCCTCTACAGGCTGCAGAATAGCTACACGGCTTCCCAGAGGACAAACCAGGAGCTGGAGGACAAGCTGCACACGCTGGTAATCTGTCCGGGAGGGCAGTTTGACTGGACTGTGCTCACAGCATAGCAGGGGGCTAGGACTTGCCAAGGGAATGCCATTCTGCCCTGGGGCTTGGGGAGGGGGAGGGGGAAGTGGTGGGGAGGGGACTGCAGTGTGCTGTGCCAGTCAGGACTGTCTTAATGCTCACACTGTTTCTCTTCTCTCCTCGTCTTCCCCTTCATGCTGCCACCGTTGCTGCCGCACTCTCCTCTCAGGCCTCTCTTAGCCACAGCTGGATTTTTGCAGTTGCGTCTGAGTTTGTGTGTTTTGTCCCTTGCCCTGACCTCTTCCTCAGCTGAGATCTGGGATTGCTGGGGCCCTGGTCATGTCCCTCTGCCCACTCCTTTCCTCTTCCTTATGTGGGGCCTATTTAGTCAGTGCCTCCTTCCTGGGGGACAGCTGGGAGCCTGCCCTTGGCCCAGGCAGAGGTACTGATTGATGTTACCACTGAACACACAGCTTCTCAGCTGCAGTGGCAGCAAGCCCAAGCCATTCGGGGGAAGGGGGCTGTAGATCCAGCCTATGAACTGAAGATCAGAAGGCTGCTTTTGAGCCTGCAGCTCCCTGCCAGTTCAGCTAGATAATCTCACAGGCTCCCCCAGCTGCCACCCAGCCTCCTCCCTCCTCCCTCTCCCTTAGCCTGATCCTGGAAACAGCTCCATACATAGGCTTCAGCGCCTGGGTTTGCACAGTTACCACCTCTCAGGTACCAGCCCCTTGTCTAGTGTGTAGAGTTCCCTCAAGGATGGGCAGCCTCTTATACTGCTGGGCCCAGGTGGCAGCAGGTCACGCTCAGAAAACCCCCGCCCCACAGTCAGCCCGGAGAACAGGAACGGTGTCTGGTCTCCTTCTGTCTGTCCATCGTCTGTCTCTATTCCGTCCGCCTTGGCTGCCCTAGCACTCGTGGCTTCCTGTGTCTCGGGCTGGGAGGAGGGGATGGGGAGGAAGGGCTGGCTGGGGCGTGGACTGGGTTCACCACGAGGCTTGTGTTCCAGATCAAGAAGGCTGAGCTGGACAGGAAGACGCTGGACTGGGAGATTGTAGAGCTGACCAACAAGCTGCTGGATGCGAAGAACACCATCAACAAGCTGGAGGAGCTCAACGTAGGTGCACTTCGGGGCCTTCCTCGCCTGCGGGTGGCCTGGTCCTGGCCCAGCCCTGCTCTCGGCAGGCTGGACTCTGAAGCACGTCTGTGTCTGTAGGAGCGGTACCGGCTGGACTGCAACCTGGCTGTGCAGCTCCTCAAGTGCAACAAATCCCACTTCCGTAACCACAAGTTCGCTGATGTGAGTACAGCACCCACCCCGACAACGCCAGTCCAGCCTTTTTAGGACTTCTCCAACTCCAGCTTCTACACTTCTCTCCACCCTGCCTTTAACTACCCCTTACTGCTTTGTCTTCCCTTGGCGTCCATGTCTCCTCTCAAGCTGGTCAACTCTGTCACTGCTTGGTGTCCTATATGCTGTCAAGGGCCCATCACTAGGGCTGGGGGCTGGCCCTCTTGGTATTTTTGGGACAGAGATAGGGAGAGAGGGACTCAATTTCAGGATCCCATGCAGGAAGGGAGGGGGGGTGACCAGAGCTATCAGCGTAAGAATATTTAGAGAGTATTAGGCCCAACTGGTCCCCTTACCCAAAGGGGTAAACTCTAGGCCCAGTATCCTGAGGCCCAAGGCTGATGGGGCCTACAGAAGGAGTGGGATATTCCCCAGGCTGCTGGTCAGTACAGAGCCTCAAACGTATGTCTGGTTTGGGCAGAAGCTACTGCTAAGATAGGGAGATAGAAGTTTGAGAGCACATGGGCCTTCGCACCAGTTCTGGGTTCAGATCCTGCCAGCGTTAATCAAAAGCTTCAAGTTATTTTACTCCTACTGAGCCTCAGTTTATCTGTGAAATGAGGATATACCTTGGTGTGCTACAAGCACAGGAGACAGCAAAGTGCTGAGCACACGGTGGTAGCCATGACCTTTGCCACGAGCCACCTATCTTAAGTTGGGATTATTCATGTCTCTCTTTCCTTTTGCTCCTTTTCTCCAGCTGCCCTGTGAGCTACAGGACATGGTTCGGAAACATCTGCACAGTGGTCAAGAGTCTGCCAGCCCAGGCCCTGCCCCCAGCCTGGCATCAGGGGCTGTGGTACCCACCTCAGTCATTGCCCGGGTGCTGGAGAAGCCAGAGTCTCTGCTGCTCAATTCAGCCCAGTCGGGCAGTGCTGGGCGCCCCTTGGCTGAGGATGTCTTTGTGCATGTAGACATGAGTGGGGGTGCCCCAGGTGACCTAGCCAGTCCCCCAGTCCCTGGCAGTCCCACCCCCCAACCCAATGGGGAGTGCCACTCTCTGAGCACTGCTGGGGGCTCCCCAGATGAGGAGGTGCCTCTGTCGACCTTTGAGAAGCTCAGCCCCTATCCCACCCCGTCTCCACCACACCCCCTGTATCCTGGCCGAAAGGTAATAGAGTTCTCTGAGGATAAGGTGCGAATCCCCCGCAATAGCCCCCTGCCCAACTGCACTTATGCTACCCGCCAGGCCATTTCCCTGAGCCTGGTGGAGGAGGGGAGTGAGCGGGCCCGCCCCAGCCCAGTGC
This sequence comes from Tadarida brasiliensis, assembly GCA_030848825.1. Classification (NCBI taxonomy): domain Eukaryota; kingdom Metazoa; phylum Chordata; class Mammalia; order Chiroptera; family Molossidae; genus Tadarida; species Tadarida brasiliensis. Next base: position 16,598,768 of record CM061262.1, read on the forward strand.
CCAGCAACCCTGCCTCAGCCCAGGCCTCACCCCACCACCAGCCCAGCCCCACCCCCCCAACACTCAGCGCCCCCGCCAGCTCTGCCAGCTCTGAGGAGGACCTGCTGGCCAGCTGGCAGCGGGCATTTGTGGACCGCACTCCACCACCGGCCACTGTGGCCCAGCGCACAGCCTTTGGACATGACGCACTCCCTGAGCTGCAGCGCCATTTCGCGCTCAGCGCCACTGACAGAGATGCAGAGGTCCAGGCACCTTCTTCCCCAACTGGTGAGAGCAGGCTTTTACTGCCAACAGAGTCTGACTCTGGACTTCCCAGGGAGGAAGAAGAGGAAGAGCTGAACCTGCCCATCAGCCCTGAGGAAGAACAACAGAGCCTGCTGCCCAGTGATAGTAGCACAGAGAAGGAGCCTGGCACTTCCCACACTGAGGGCAGGACCTGGGCACTCCCCAGCTCCAGCCGCCCCCAGCGCAGCCCCAAGAGGATGGGGGTGCACCACCTGCACCGAAAGGACAGCCTGACCCAGGCCCAGGAGCAAGGCAACCTGCTCAACTAGGGCCCCTGCTCGCCTTCCTGCCACTGCTGCACTGGGACTGCAGAGAGACCTGGTCTTTGCAGCTCAGGGTCCCTGCCTGGCCCAAGCCCTTGAACTTTCCTCCCTCTAGGCCTGCACAACTCTGTTCCCTGTGTGGGGAGGGTCAGACAGTGGGCCACACCAAGCCTTTCAGCTGCATTGACTGACTGGCACCAGCTCGCCTCATGGTTTTCCCCTTTTCTTGAAATATTTATTCTCTAAAGGTAACATGCAGCCAGGGCTCAAGACCTTTCTTCAGATCAGTCCAGCCCAAATCAGGCTGTTCTGGGGAGCTGAGAGGTTTATCAACATCAGTGTTCATCTTCTGTCTTCATAGCCATGAGCTTGTTTTGTTTTGATGGGGGGCGGGGGGAGGGTGTGTCATTGGGATTATTAACCTCTAATTTCTGTTTTCTATTAACCTTTCTGTTTTCCACCTGTTTCCTTCTCCCCCCCAAATCCTCTGCACAAGCTGTTGCCTTCAAGGGGCCTGGCACAGCTTGCCCTCCGGGGTGAGGGAGAGGGCTGACTCAGGGCTCTCCTCAGCTGTTTCCTTCCTCCCTCTGGAAGGGAGTAGAGGGTGGGACTCAGAGGCCTCAAGCTGGGCTCTAGGTGAGGCCTGGCCTCTCCTCCCCACCTTGGCTCTAGACTGTTACTCCCAGCTTTGGGAAATTTCATATCGATGACTATTTTAAAATTAAATAAAACTATTTTACTGGTATGGACTAATTTGTCTATTAATGACCATTCTTCTCCCCATTATTGAGTATTCCCAGTCCCTGTGATGTGCTGCTCTTTGCTGGTGATTCTCCCTTGCCCTGCTCTGCCAGGGCCTTCTCTGGGCACAGAACATCTGGCAGTGGGAGAGGATGCACCTTAAGAGTAATCTTGATGGGGCCCCTGAGTCTCCCCTTGAGGTAGAGTCCAGTCCAGCCCAGCTCTGAAGGTAAACTTTTTACCTTAGTCATATCCTTATAGGGCCTGTGTAAGGTGTCACCTCAGAACCCTACGTCTTGGAAGTCCCAGGCCTAAGCCCAACTGCTTTGAGACCTTTGTGAGCCAGAGGATGCTTTGGCTGTGAGATGGCACTGCCCCCTAGCGGTGCCTAATGGTAGTTCCAATTCCTCCCCTACTGCCAGCTCCCAGTGACCAGAGCCACACGCCAGGTTGTAGAGTTCATAAAATCTCTTCCGAGCCAGCGGGCTGCAGCCAGAGCTGCCAACAAGTCCAGAGCCATTGCCTTGGGTTCAAGTGTTCCCAAGGCTTTTGCTCATTCACAGCTTCCAGAGCCTCCCATCACACTGCCATGAGCTTCCAGAGCCCTAGGCAACCCCCCTCCCTCCCAAGCTCCATCGCCTGACCCTGGTATCTGGAGCTAGGTCCTGGAGACAGAGACAAATGTGATAAACGATGTGCAGAAGCCCAAGTGGAGAGTCACATCTCGGTCTCAGCCAACAGACTGTCCCCTAGTCCTGACGTCATTAGCACCATCTGAGAGCTGGGATCTGTGGAAGGCAGAGGGGTGTTCAGACCACCATTTGTTCCAGAAATGGGGACTACAAATAGGAAAAAAAGTGGCCTAGGTTCCCCACATCCATCCTCCCAGTTCCCAAGCCTCTTCAGACCTGGTTCTGATTAACCCACAGGGCTCTTACCACTGGGGCACATCCAGGAGCTGCTTCCCCTCTGGTGGGCAGCAGGCTCCCGTCCCCTCTCTCGTTCCTGGGTGTTACCAGGCCCTCCTGCCACCTCCTCCTCCTCCTCTCCCTCAGAAAGGAGGTCACAGATCTGCTGCTGCAGCTCTGGGCTAATGCTGTTCTCAGCCAACACCAGGCTCCGCAAAGCTGTGGGGTAATTTTCTACCATGTCCAGCAGGGTCTGGGGTAGAAGAGTATGGAAAAGGATGAACTCAGTTAAGGTGGCTTCCCCAACTCCAACCTGCCACCCCTTTGGTATGTCCGCAGACATCCTGGCTAATTTCCACCCCAACCCCTGGCCTTCCCCAAACATGAAGACATCTCACCTGAGCTGACTGGTTGGTGAGCCCTGTGCTCTCCAAGTCTAGGACCTCTAAGGTGCGACTGGAGGCCACTGCTACTGCCAGCATCCCTGCCACATGGTCACCTGGGGAGACAGCACACACACACACATACCTGCATGCATGCACAGGCCTGCTAACCCTTCCTCCCAGACAGCCTCCCCATCGCCCTAATAACCTTAGATCCCACCCCCAGGCCAGGAAACACTGACAATTGGTAGATGGCCAAGAGGGGAGCATTGTGATTGGTGAATGAATTTATGAAGCAGGCTAGGGGTGGTGATGGATGCTTTGATCTACCTGTTGGTCATCTATCTGGTCCTCCACACAGGTGGCTCCTCTATTACCTCCCAGACCCCCTTCCATCTTTCCTCCCCCAGTGTGAGGGTTACCATGGCAACTGATGGTTCCAGGTTCTTGGATGGGGGTGGGATGGTGAGAATCTAGGGAGATTTTCTTGAGCCTCACCCAGGGGGTTGTAGTCCAAATTGAGGACGCGGACCTGGGAGCTGTGGGCCACAGCAATGGCGAGGCGGCTCCAGCCCTTAGGGGTGATGCCAGGGTTGGCACTCAGCGTTAGCTCCTTCAAACCTGGGCAACATCATAAGGAGAAGCCAGGATGGAGAAGGTCAGGCCCTCTTTAAGCCCTTACCCTGCCCTAGATCTCTGGGGTGTCCCTAGTGGCTGGGAGCCACCCCAACCCTACTACAGAACTCTAGTGCCATTAGAGACCCTGTCTTCCCTGCCCACCAGAACTGGATACCAGATTCTCCATCCTGCTCAACCTCTAATCCTTCTCCTTCTTGAAAGGATTTAAAATACATCTCACCCACACTGTCAGAGCCTTAGCCTTAGCTCTGGGCCATGGCCCCTGCCCTCTGCATTTAGCTTTTCATCAAGGCTACACCAGCCCATGCCCTTAGCAGGGCCCTGCTCACCAGACTTGGCCCCATCTGGGGGGAGTAGGCCACAGATGAGGTTGATGGCTTCATCACCTAGCATGCAGTCCCCCAGGTCCAGAGCCACAAGGGCAGGGTGGAGGGCCAGGGCTGGGTTCAGCAAGGCCAACCCTGCATCTGTCAGGGGGCTCCCATGCAGGCTGGGGGGTGAGACCAGAGAGCAGAGGTTACCACAGTCGTCAGCCCTATCTGTAGGGGAAAGGGGTGAGCCCTAGAGGTGAAGAGGGCACTCAGTCACAGCACTGAGAGGCCTTGGGACGGGAGAAAGAAAATTCTAGATTCTAAAGGAATACAGGTAGAAGGGGAATTCGGTTTCTTTTCTTGTGCAGAGACTGGGACCCAGGACAGAGCACAGAGAAGGGGGTGGGTGGTGGATTAGGATTCCTCAGTAGGCAGAATGTAGGGGCCGGGGTCTAATCTCCTGGGCAGTGTTCATTTTTGGAAACTGAGGAGCTGCCCCCAGAAGTCAGTGTAGGCGATTCGGCAAGGGTGGGTATCCCATCTCCTTTGGGGTGGGGCTGCATGTGCAAAATCCGGAGAGAAGGGGTGTGCTGAGAGGGTGTTGTGGAGGCATGGGCAGAGGGATGAGGGCTGTGTGGAAGGGGGGGAAGAGGGAGGCTGGTGGAAAGAGGTACAGGAAGGTGTGTGGAGGAAGAGGCGGCGGCAGGGAGTGCGAGAAGGGCCCCCTTTTCGAGAGAGCACACTTACAAGAGGGACTGGATGGAGCGGTTGGTCCGAAGCGCCTCCGCAAGCTGCTTGATGCGGCTGGGGCTGGACACGACGCCCAGGTTAAGGTTGAGCTGCGCCAGGGACGTGGCCCCGGCCAGGGCCCGGCAGATGCGACCGAAGTCGCGGTCGCAGAGGCGGCAGCCGCGCAGGGAGAGCAGGCGCACGGCATTGTCGCGCAGGCCGCGGCAGATGTCCCGCACCTCGGCGCCTGACAGCGGCTCCCCTGAAATCTGGATGGAGCTGGGCAGCATCGTACCTACAGCTGGGCCTCCGGGGCCGGGGCCCGGGCCGCGGGCAAGGTTGGCAGGGCCGTGGGCGGGGTCGGGGCTCAGGTTGGGGCCCGGGCTGGGGTCGCGGCCGGAGCGGGCGCAGAGGCCGAGGCAGAGGCGCAGGCGGCGGAGAAGGTGGCGGCAGCGGCAGCGGCGGCGGCGAAGGGCGCCGGGGCCCGGACCGGAGCCGGCCGGGGCGGCGGGGGCGCCGAGGTCGCCCGCCGGGCTGAGACCGCGCGGCGCTGGTGCCGGGGCGGACGGTGCCGTCCGTGTCTGGGCTGGGGGCCGGGGCGCGCGATCGGCGGCCCGCCGGGCGCTACTCCGCGCTTGTCCTCGTCTCCGGAGGTGGCCGCGGCTAAGGGGCCCCGGCTTAGGACGCGCGGGACCGGTCCCCGCTCAGAGTCCGCATTCACTCCCTCCCTTCCTCCAGCCCGGCTCCCCCTACCACGGCCGCGGGGAGAGGCTGAAGCGGGCGAGAGGACAGCGAGCCGGCGGGCAGCGGCTCGCTCTTCGGCTCCTGCGCCGGAGCAGGCGGCGAGTTCCCATGGCAACGGCCGCGTCACCGCCGCTCGCCCCGCCCCTTGCCCGGCTCGAGCCACGCGGGCCCACGAGGCTGCGCGAACCCGGAGGCTCAGGAGTCGTAGGGACGCTCTTGCCCTGGGTGTGGGGCCCGACAGCAGGTAGAAAGTGTCAGGGTTGAGGCCTGCGACCGGCAGGGTGGGGAGCGAGTGGAGGCACGTGACAGGGAGATGGTGTTTGAGGCTGTGAACGGGGTCTTCTGCCCATTCTCCCGTCGTTCCCATTCCTGCGGACCAGCCGCTCGGTGCCTTCGTCTGGATCCCAGGCACGCCGTTTGGAAGTCCCGAGGGCCCTTTCATCCCGGCCTCGCCCCGCCCCCGCGACGGGGAGCACTGCGTGGGAGGCTCCAGCCCACGAGGACTTCCCCGCGTGTCCCTCGTCAAGATGGCGGCTCCGCAGTGGCGGCCCCAGGGCCCTGGCCGGGCAGAGGCGGCCTGAGCTACCAGGCACACAGGCACCCCAAAGCGTTTGTGGGGCAGGTGAGGGGCGGGAAGACGCAGGGTGCTGGTGCCGCCCCTTCCCCAGGTGCTAGGGCACTGCTGATTCTGAGGCTGCGCACCTGTGAGGCTGGCTAGCCGGGGTCAGCCACCTGGCGTGGTGGGGCCGTGGACTGGGCTGGAGCTGTCAGAGGACACACTGCACGGTGTGGGCAGTAATGTTGGAACTTTGTCCAAGGGTGATGGTGGGGGGCCTCAGCCGAATGAAGGGCACATCTTTTAGTCCCTTTATTAGGAAGGAAAGATGCTGACCTAGATTTACTAGGGTAAATTTTTTTAAAGTGAGTAATGTAAGTGTAGTGAAGAGAGCTAAAAAATTCTATTCCCTGTTAAGCAACGGGGCAGATTAAATAGGTGGTGGGTGGATGTTGCTATGCTTGGGTGGTGGTTGTTTTTAAGAGTAATCAGCACTCTTGAAGAAGGGCAGAGAACTCCTGACCAGAGCTTTATTCCTGTCCCCAGCATAACCTGGGCAAAGCCAAGTTTGGCTTCAAATGTGAGCTGCCACAGGAAAATTATCTCTACACAATGGCCCAGGTGTGTGTCTTATAATGGCATGAGGTTGAGTCTGGAAGTTTTTGTCCAGTTGTCGTTGCACCATTGGTGTCCTAAGAGTGCAGCTGAGCTCAGTCTCAAGCTGGTGCATTGCTCCACTCGACTTCTAGTTCTTGTGTTTGAGGCCTCCCTGCTGCTCCATGGGTCAAGTGTCCCCTGCACTCAGGGACAGGTTCCATATTCAGTCACTGCCTTCAGTATAGTCTGGGCTGTCCTACCTTCATCCTGCCTGCCCCACCTTACATCCTGAAGGTATAAATAAGGGAACATACTGACATTACCACCACTGACAGAACAGGAAAGTACAGGAAATAGGGTGGCTGGGAGCACCACTCGAAGGGTAGCTGCAGTTCCAGACTTCAATCAATATTTTAATTACCAAGTCTATATTTAGCAAGACAATGTGGGAGAAATAAAGAGGAAGGAAGGGGTAGGTGGTGAGAGGGCCTCAGAGGCGCTGACCCACTTTCTGCACTGGCTGCAGAGCCCTGCAGTCCTGGCCAGGGGTTCCTGGCCTTGTGCTCTTCAGAAGCCCTGACAGGCATCGAAGGAGGTGCTTAAGCGCCTACAGCTCTCTGGCAGCTGCAGACTCCATCAGAGACACGTCATCAGTTCTGTCCTTCAGTCTTCCTCCACTCTGCAGCAGGGTTAAAGGGGCTGACCAAGGATTTCAGGTGGGGTCAGTGTGACTGCAGGGTCACTTCGACAGCCTTGACTGTGGCGTTGAGCATGGTGGCTGGAAGCCTAGCAGCAGGGAGTGCAGCGGGGATGTCTCTGGGGACCCTCTGCATGGGTGGGATGTTGGGGCCCTCCAGTGTATCTAGGATCCCTGAAAGGAGGAAGATGGAAGGTGAGCAAGAGTTGACTGGACACTGCCCTAGGCAGCTGTTCCTTCCTTCCCCCACACCCAGGCCTCCTGTCACTTACCCTCCACCACCTTGTGGTAGGCAAAATGCAGATAGAGCAGGAAGAGCATGTGCAGGGCGGCTAGGGTACCACAGAGGAGCAGCCGCTGTGTGGGGCCCACAGTCCGTGACACCAACACCGCAACCTAGGGCCACAGGAATACAGCTCAGAGGGCCTGGCTCGAAAGTGAGCAGTGCTGAGAAGGTACTCCTCCCCAGAGCTGAATCATCTTTGGGCTCTTCCCCGTGCCCCCCCCTCCCCCCCGCCCCCAACTCAGAGACTTTTGTGAGGTTCAGCCCAAGCTCCGGGCTGCTTTCCCCAGCTCCCCAGGAGGACAGCCCGCCCCTGGAAATCTCCTGCCCAGCTTACCATACGCAGGGTGGACAGCCCCCCCACCAACAGCCAAAAGAGGTAGAAGAGGGCATGAAGGTGGATGTTGTAGGTGATGAGCAGTACAATGCAGTGCCCAAAGAGGCCATAGCCCTAGGAAGGAGGATGGCGGAGAAGAAAATCTCTCAGGCTGGCCTGGCCTCTGCACCCTCCTGTGGACCCTGAGAAATAAATGGTCCACTGGCCAGCTTACCCCATTCCAGGCCCTGGAGCCCCAGGACAGATGCAGAACAAGGCCTGGCAACTGTTGCAAGTCACCCTTGCCCACCACGCCGGACTCCTTACCAGCAGCGCCAGCATCTGCAGCATGGTGATCTGGGCGTTGCACAGGTAGGCGAGGAAGTAAATGAAGGATGAGACGCCCAGCCAGTAGCCAAAGCAAGTGCCAATGGCTGTGCCCATCAGGGTGCCCTCCCGCTGTGGAGTAAAGGCTCTACTTAGTCCTGGGAGGCCTCTGGTCTCAGCCTCACCCAGGACTGTCCTCAGGGCTGCTTCTAACTTACTCCACCATCTCCTTTTTGGGCAGCTTTCAACTCAGTTCAGCCACCCCCCAAAGTCCTCTGTCCTGCTTACAATAATGGTGTCAGATGTCTTCATCCCGTGGAGGAGAATGGCAACCAGCGTGAAGACCAGCATGAGAGGTCCATAGAGCTCACCAGCGATTTTCTGTCAATATACCAACTCATTCAGGCTGGAGGGTACAATGGCTCTTCTGTTTATTCCTTCCCAGGCTTTGCCTGGTGACCCCACCCTCTGCCCTAGGGCCTCCCCTGCCTCCCAGCTATGCTGCCCTCTATTCACCTGGGGGAAGTTGATCATCTTGACAGGGATCATGGATTCCAGGAGCCTGGGAGAGGAGAGGAGAGGAGAGGAGAGGAGAGATGAGAGCAGAGGCAGCACTTATGAGGTTCTGGAGGGCCTGAATCTTATTCATCTCTCTAATTGTAGAGAGCATGCTAGATGGTAAAGGGAGAAGAGGGTAGTAAGGACAGACGGGGAATGAGAAAATCACTTCCTTGCCCCTAAAAATGCTTCCAGGAAGGAAACCCTCTGATGATGCTGTGCTGACTGATGCAGCACTATGGAGAACTCAGGGAGCCCAGGGGGCCTTGGGAGAGGGCTTGGCAATTTACCTATTTGACCTGCTCCCCTTTAAAAGGCAAACCTTGACAAAGAATGCCCAGAATCCCGAACTGTGATGAAGCCCTGGGAAAGATTTCGAAGGAAAAGTGGTACTTGAGGGAACCAGTGTGCCTCCTGCCTCTCTTCCTGCTTATCACTCCACCAGGCACTGCTGAGCATGTTCTTGAAATACATTTGAAGTGATGTGAAAATTCCCGGCAAAAGGAATACAAGTCCTCATTCTCTTCTTAGGTGGCTAGCTCCTAATAATACCTTGGAATTTGGCTAGATTTTACTCTTTCTGGGAAACCCACCCTGTCCCACCCTCCAGCCTACTCTGAGTCAGGTGTCCCCCATGTGTCCCTTCATAGCAAATGCGTGATGTACTATAACTGTACTCGAGGGCAAGGCTCCCATCTAACTCAGACACACTAGTAGAGTGTTCAGAACAAAAGCTTAATAAGTACTTACTGAGTGTACTGGGTATTTGGTAAGCATTGGTTAAATTAAAGGATCAACAAAGAACTAAACCAAGATTAATTCCAGTTCTTGAAAAGTCATTCAACAACTATGTACTGATATTCTGGTTCAGAGACTGTTTTGGTGCTGGGAATAAAAAGATAAATAAAACAGAGACTGCTTTTGAGGCGGTCTCTGGGGAGACAGACCCAAGAATAAGAAAGTACAGCATTGCTGAAGTGTCACCTGTTAGAGGGAAGCACAGAGCTCAAAGGGAGCGCCAGTAAAGGACAAACTGGGGATGGGGTTGAGGAATGGGAAACAGAGGAAGCAACATCGGAGCCAGGTTTTGAGGGAAGATGAGGAGTTTACTAGATGGAAAAGAGGAGGAAGATGATATATTATCACCATGTCCTGTTCCGGGACCGGTAAGAGGAATGGTGTAACTGGAGTACAGATGTAATGATGAGGGCTAGTGGTGTCAAGAGCGGAGTCTAAGGGCTTGGTCTCCGGCTGTAGTTTAGATGTGAGGAGGGCATCTTCTGTCAGGAGAAGGATCCTCACCTGCTTCGCACCTGGGCAGGCTCCACATCAAAGTAGGGTCTCAGGATGTCGATGTTGGCATACAAGCTGAAGGCCCTAGAGGCTTGTCTCTTCCCTGCCTGCCACATCTGAAGTAAGGAAGACAAGGATGGGGTGGGTGGGTATTGTGAGACTGTTGGCTCTAAGCCCTGTTGCTTATTTTCTGTTGGATTTCTACATGATTCTAACTGGACAACCAGGGATGACCTTCACCAACATCAACTCCAGAACCTGGGGCCTCCTAGGTATACTTTTCCATCTGCCAGGGATCCAGTCTTGCCTACCTGGTCAGCCACCTGCCGGCTCAGCTGTCCCTTAAAGCCCTTCATGCCCAGGAATTCACCATCCTCTTCTTCAGCAGCGGCTGCATCAGCATCTACTTCTTCTTCACGCAGGCGCTGATGCAGTTCACCCATATCCTCGAAGCTGGAGCCTGAAGTATCGTCCATGTTCTCCATGTCAATCACAGCTGAGCCCCCACCCTGTGAAGACAATAAGCTCCTAGTGTGCAGGACCTTTCCTGTTTCGTCTATTAAGTCCTTCTCTGTACATACCAGGGCTTGGAACATGGCTTGGAATCACCATAGATCACGTCACTCTTCCCCTCATTCACTCTCAGAACGTTGGTCTTTTCTAGCCTGGGAAATCTACTCCCTGTCTCCCCCACACGTCTTTCTCCTACCTCCCCCAACAAAGCCCCAAAGGGCTGCAAAAGTGCCCACTTCCTTTGTCTTTTTCAACCCCCAAACAAAGCTGTGCACACAGTATGGTTTTAGCCAGTGCAATATTCTCCCAGCCCCCACCATGCCTGACTCCGACCGACCTCCTAAATAGTCCTGGAAGAAAGAGCGAGTGGGCCCAGAGACCGAGGCCCTCTGGCTGGAGTACAAGTCCGGCCCTTTGAGGTCGGCACTGGTCCCACTGACTCTCGTGTGCACGAAGACCCAAAGGAGAGGAAAAGTGCTGCAAATGGAGCAGACTGCTAGGCCCCGAGGGGAGAGTCCCCACGACACCTCTGGACGACTGCCGGCCCTGGGGCTGCTGGCAGCCGGAGCTTGAGGCCATTACCTGGATGTTTTCTTCGAATCCTCCCCATTCCGGGCCAGCCCCATTGCGGGAGCCGCCGGCCGGCGCCGCCGTAGCTGCCATGTCCCTCGAGGGCACCCGTCGCTCAAACCTGCGCTACTCCCGCGCGCGGAGGACGAACAGGAAAGCCCTGGGCCTGAGAGAAGGAAAGGTCCAGGGCGAGAGAAAGGTGGGATCAGCCGGAACGCAAAAAACAGAAACCCGGATGTTTGGCTCAAACTGGTTTCCGGAAGCTGAGGACGTGGACGCAGACAGGGCAGAGTCTCGCGATATTTAACCTTCCAGGCGGGGACGCGTTGCCTCGGAGACGGAGGAGGGCGCCTGGAACGCACACGCTAGTTGCTACCTTTATCACGTGGAGGGTTCGAAGATGGCGGCGGCCCAAGCGGTTGAAGAAATGCGGAGCCGCGTGGTTCTAGGGGAGTTCGGGGTTCGCAATGTAAGTTTGTGGCCTTGACGTCGGGAGGAGGAATGAGAGAGGAAAAGGGATGAGTTGAGATCGGAGTGGGGACGGGCTGGGCCTCGTTGCTCCTTCGCATACAGACCCGTCTCTCTTGGCTTTAGGTTCATACCACAGACTTTCCCGGTAACTACTCGGGTTATGATGATGCCTGGGACCAGGACCGCTTCGAGAAGGTGAGTGGAGCTGGAGGTGTCGGGAGAGGGTTTGAGGATCGAACTACATGATTTGAGCAGCACGTGCCTTAGAAGCTGTCCTTGGGGTTCGCTCGGTTCATAAAATGTTTAATGAGCAATGTGCTAGGCGCTTCGTGTACACAGGGTTTCCACCCTGTCCTGCGAACAAGCTAAGCTGTTTAATCTTGTTGGAGGCGAGCGTGGGAAAACAAATAATTTCAGTATAATTTGGTAAAGCCGGTTGATAGCAGTCAGGACGACGGGGGATGGGGTGGGGTGAGGTGGGGTGGGGTGGGCGCGTATCCCATCCCGCAGAGGCGCTTAATCTAGGTTGGAAAGGAGGGCGGAGTTATGGAAGATTTCCTGAGAGAGATGACATCCGAATTGAACCTAGAACGATGAGCAGAAGCTGAGAACAGCGAAGGATGAGGAGAAACTAAGAACAGAAGCTAAATTATAAGGGCTTGTGTAAGCTGTGCTGTGGGAACGTCCAAGCAGTTCATTATTGCTAGAATATAAAGTGGATGGGCATGAGTGGTAGGCAAGATTAAAGTGTGTCTTAGGGACTGTAGGTGATAGAGCAAAGGGGAGATAGAAGGTAAGTTTGGTGATTGCTTTGATACGGATTGTGAGGGGAGAGTGTAAAATGACCTAGCTTGGGGAACTCTTTTAATGCACGGGGGTGTCATTTATTGATGAAAAATGGGTTTGGGGACTGATGATGCATTCAGTTTCCTGCAGGTTGAGAAGTCTATCAGGCTAGTAGAATGTATATTTGAATTGAGATCAGAAGTGAGATATGATTTGGGGAGTTGTCAGTAGATAGTTGCTAAAACTATGAGTGTGGTTGAGGTCACTCTGGAGGGAAAACTTGGGAAATAGTAATGTTTATGGAGTGGGTGGAAGATAGTGAATTTAGAAGGATTCATCAGAGAAGGAAGAAAACCAAAAGATTGGTGCTCAGAAATCAAGGCACCAGAGTTTGAAAAAGGAAGGATCTTATCAACAATGCCAAATAGAAAAGTCTAACAAGGTACAGATTCAGTAGTGTCAACGGGACTAAGCAGTATGGAAGCATGTTTTCTACTAGAATAGCCTCTGTGGGTGGTCTGGCTGGAAGCCATAATGCAGAGAGACATGGAAACAACCGAAGTGTCCTGTGATAGATGATTGGATAAAGATGTGGTACATATATACAATGGAATACTACTCAGCCATAAGAAAAGATGGAATATTGCCATGTGACAACATGGATGTACCTTGAGAATATCATGCTAAGCAAAATAAGGCAGAAGAACCATATGATTTCACTCATGTGGCATGTAAAACTGAAAACAAAAAAATGAACAAGCAAGAAAAACAAACTCATAGACAACAGTTATGGTGGTTACGAGAGAGTAAAGGGAGTCAAATATATGGTGACAGAAGATGATTGACTTTGGTAGTGGGTGCACGGTGCATTTTACAGCTCATGTGTCATAGAGATACGCACTTGAAACCTATGATTTTACTAACCAGTGTCACCCCGATAAATTTAATAAAAAAAGAATATGCAGGAAAATTTCTCACTATGAAAAGATTTAATTTGAACAAATAAAAAATTGCAAAACGAAACAAAAAACGAATAAAGGATTGGGGGAGAAAGGAACATCTAATGAGGGACATCTGGGCAAAGGGAAGTTTTTGGATGAGGAGTAATGTTAATACCTTAAGGGGAATATCCTGGGGCAGGCCCCGGGGGGCGGGGGGGTGGTATTGACTAAACAGAGAGCAAGCTTCATTTAGTGTTTTTCCTGTCTTTAGAATTTCCGCGTGGATGTGGTGCACATGGATGAAAACACATTGGAATTTGACATGGTGGGAATTGATGCAGCCATTGCCAATGCTTTTCGACGTATTCTGTTAGCTGAGGTATTGGTGGGCATGTGGCAGGGGTGAGGTGGGTGGGGAAACCTTGCCATTACCTCACCTGTAAAATTTTCTCAAGGTTTTTTTTTCCTGAATTTTTGCTGAGCATTTCTCCTGCTCATTCGTAAATTTTTCATCCAAGCAGTCTTCTAGGAAGAGGTCTCTCCCTGTCTATGTCAGCAGGCAGGGAGTAGATGCAGTTTATAGGGTCTTGGTAGATAAGTGATTCTATTTTGTTGAGCAGGTGCCAACCATGGCTGTGGAAAAAGTCTTGGTATACAACAACACATCCATTGTCCAGGATGAGATCCTCGCTCATCGTTTGGGGCTCATTCCCATTCATGCTGATCCTCGTCTTTTTGAATATCGAAACCAAGGTGAGGATTTGAGAAAACGAAATTTTGGGGAAAGGGGAGCAGCTCTTTTCTGCAGAGTAGATTCTGGAATCAGACTGCCTGTGTTCAAATCCTGGATTGACTATACTGTATGACCTTGTGCAAGCTACTAATCTTTTGGTACCTCAGTGTTCTTATCTGTGAGAACTCTTGCCCTTACCTTAGTGTTAGAGGATTAAATGAGAAATGTAATGCACTCATTGTGGTGCCTGGCACTCAAATGTGCACTAGTTCTTTAAGAGCTGCCACCTCCTCTCTTTGTGCAGGAGATGAAGAAGGCACAGAAATAGATACTCTGCAGTTTCGGCTGCAAGTCAGGTGCACTCGGAACCCCCATGCTGCTAAAGATTCCTCTGACCCCAATGAACTCTATGTGAACCACAAAGGTGAGTAGTGGTAGGGTGAGAAAGAGGTCCCGCCTGTTGGTGGGTGCTAGTTTTAGGGACCAAGGTCTTTTAATGTGCTTCTTCCTCCAGTGTACACCAGGCACATGACATGGATTCCCCTGGGGAACCAGGCTGACCTCTTCCCGGAGGGCACCATCCGACCAGTGCATGATGATATCCTCATTGCTCAGCTGCGGCCTGGCCAGGAGATTGACCTACTCATGCACTGTGTCAAGGGCATTGGTGAGAATCCTGTGGGCTGCCCTGGGGAGGAAGGTAGTTCAAATACAGTGGAGTGAGGTGTGACTAAGGAACTCAGCTAAGATGTCGCTGACAGAAAATTAGTGGGTGTTTGGGAATGTCAAGAAGGGCTGTCCCACAGGCTCTGATTTCCCTCTAGGCAAAGATCATGCCAAGTTTTCACCTGTGGCAACAGCCAGTTACAGGCTTCTGCCAGACATCACACTGTTGGAGCCAGTGGAAGGGGAGGCAGCTGAGGAGCTGAGCCGGTGCTTCTCACCTGGTGTTATTGAGGTGCATGAAGTCCAAGGTATGGCATTTGGGATGCTGTTCAGGTCAGGGCCTAAAGTATATTTTCTTTGAAGGTAGCAGAGAATTGAAAGCTCTGGGTTCACGTGTTTATAACTTGGTTTGTTTCCATTAGGTAAAAAGGTGGCCAGAGTTGCCAATCCCCGGCTAGATACCTTCAGCAGGGAAGTCTTCCGGAATGAGAAGCTAAAGAAGGTTGTACGGCTTGCTCGGGTTCGGGACCATTATATCTGTGAGTATTCCGTTTTGGGGTGGGGCGGGGGGCAGCTCTTTGGTGCTACAGCTTCTTTGTGGAGTCTAGATGTAAAATCTAGCAATAACATACAGGAGCTTTTGCAATTCCTACCTGGGCTAAAACGTGCTTTTGGTTCCCAGTCTCTGTTGAGTCAACAGGGGTGTTGCCCCCAGATGTGCTGGTTAGTGAAGCCATCAAGGTGCTGATGGGGAAGTGCCGGCGGTTCCTGGATGAACTCGATGCAGTTCAGATGGACTGAGGCTTGCATGTGCTGGCGTGGCTGTGGCTGTGGCTGGGCTGCTCCCGAGGCAAGCTGAAGATTT
Organism: Tadarida brasiliensis; assembly: GCA_030848825.1. Classification (NCBI taxonomy): domain Eukaryota; kingdom Metazoa; phylum Chordata; class Mammalia; order Chiroptera; family Molossidae; genus Tadarida; species Tadarida brasiliensis. The sequence goes on from CM061262.1 coordinate 16,613,943, forward strand.
TGGGTTCTGACCTGCCACTACAGGACTGCTACAGAGCCCAGTGTGACTAGGTGTCCTGAGTTTTCTGGGACAATTCCAGCTTTATTTCAGTCAATACATTTTGTTAAATGTGTCGCAAAAAGTGACTTTTATGCCTTTATAAGGCCTTCATGTAAATAAATTCACATCCAAACAAAAATCGTTTTGTCTGAGACCACTTCTTCATTTTGGTCCACATGGGGCCTCGCCTCAGAACAGGTTTGGCATTAGCAGTTAGGAACATTGGGCTCAGGTGTCATTGCAGGTGAGGGCCAAGGCCCTCTGAAGCCTCATAAACATCAAACTGAGGTGTACAGTCGGACCCTATAAAAACAGTGTGCCAGTTAACCCATCTCTGGGATACTGGAGGAAACTGTTGATAGAAAAAAGGGTGGTTTAGCCCTGGCCAGTGTGGTTCTATGGTCAGTGTCACCCATGCACCAAAGGGTCACAGGATTAATTCCTGGTCAAGAGCAGGTACCTGGGTTGCAGGTTCAATCCCCAGCCTGTCGGGGCACGTGTGGGAGGCAACCGATCCATGTCTCTCTTTCTCCCTCCCTCCCCCCAACTCTTATCTGGGGAGGGGGAAAGAAAAAACCGCATGAGGTCCTGGCCAACGTGGCTTGGTTGGGCACTGTCCTGTGCACTGAAAGGTTGGTTGCTGGTTTCTCAGGGCACATGCCCAGGCTGCTGGCTCGATCCCCAGCAGGCATGTAGGAAGCAGCTGATCAATGTTTTTTTTATCCTCACCCAAGGACATTTTTGCATGTATCTTCAGATAGAGCGGGAGAGAGAGAGGGAGGAAGAGAGAGACAGAAACATCGACGTGAGAGAGACACATCAAGTGGCTGCCACCCACACGACCCCAACCAGGGCCGGGGACAAACTGCAACCGAGGTACGTGCCCTTGATGGGAACCGAACCCGGGCCTCTCTGGTCTGTGGGTCGACACTGTAACTGCTGAGCCAAACTGGCCAGGGCTGATCAATGTATTGCTATCACATCAATTTCCCTTCTCCCTTCCCCTCTCTTTAAAAATCTTAAGAAAGAACCACATGAGGAAGAACAATTCCCTTTGGACTGTCCCTCAGGGTCAGGTGCAGCGGCCACCAATGACAGCACTGAGAATGGTGTGGGCTGCCTGGTCTACGTGTATCAGGGATAGAAACCTTTTTCTAGTTGGCATACTATTTCAGAAAGCTTGGTAGAGCAGCTCTATCAGTCAGTTTTTCCTGTCTGTTCATGAGGAACAGTGACCCTGAAGTATGTCACTAGTTTGAGAAAGACAGATGGGGCTCTTCCTGTATGAAATTGAGATTTTTACTGACATGCAGATGTGCTTTAGAGTTATGTTTCTACAAAAAGGTTCTATAAACAATAGAAAACTTCTAGCATGAAGTCACAAGATGTTAAAAATAGTACAACACAATAAATACAACTATGCTCTCCACAGCCCCGACTACAGAGAGGAGTAGACAGCTAACAAGTTTGGAGGGAACCATGCTTTGAGATGGCCTTCACAGTTGACAAGCCCAGAGCACCACCCCAGGAAGAGGGTGTGGGGCAAGTCTGTGCCATAGAAACAGCTTTACCAGACACCCAGGTTCTCTTTCCCCAGCTTTGCCTCTTCCTGAGCCTCCTGCCTGGGGCCAACACCAGCTAAAAGCTGGAGCTTTGGCCCAGGCTGCTCCACTCAGTCCTCACTGACATCCTCGTCAGTGGATTGACGACAGGACAATCCACGTCTTTGTGCAGAACACATGGACACGCACTATATAGTTTCTGTACGGATTAAGCTTGTCTATGGCCAGCAATGACCTCAAGGCTAGGGTCCTGCATCCATGTATCCTATGCTTATAGGACCATCCAGTGACCTCTAGAATGGACTGGCGACTCACATTAGGAAGGCATATTTTCTTTTGGAAATGGCCCATGAGAGAAGTGACCAGGGACCTGAAAGGCCATGAGATTTTTGAAGGCACCTGGACTCAGTCCTACGAGATAACAGTGGCTTTGCTAGCTGCTTGTCACAGATGTAGCCTAGTTGGTCTGGATTATCCTTAGATGCCAATGGCATCACGTGACACTAGATAGGGTACTGTGGCTCTTGTGCCTGAGCAGACCCTGGGGCTGGGGAGAGCACATTGAGAGGTCATTCATGGAGGGCATGTGTGAGCTCTAAGGGGGATGTTAGCACTACCGATGCTGACCCAGCCCCGGTCCCTGAAGGTACTACACTTGATACCTTGTCCAGAGCTTAGCAGTAGCCTGTACCATGGATCCCACCAGCTGACCAGATTCTTGTTCAAAACAGAGAGGGAACTGGCCAAATTCAGTTCAGCACTCAGCACCTAACCCAGACATGCCCCGGGGGGATGGGGAAGGCTCCCTGCCAGCCCAGCAGCATGAGGACTCAGTGGGACTTGCAATGGTCCAGGAGAAACTCTGGCACAAGTCGTTCAGGGCTAAGCCCTTGCCACAAGGTCGGCTAGTTGCAGTGTTGGGTATAGTTCCCACTCTGCACGGGTGTATGGCTGCATGGGGGCGGGAGGGCTTTGGGAGAAGGGCTGCTCTGCTCTAGCTTTTCTCTCTTGGAAAAGCCAAAACTCCAAGTAGAATGGGAGATACCTGGGAGGTCTAGACAGCACGGTGTAAGCCCTAACTCCCTTTTTGGATACTTTAGTATAATTACTTCTAGCCCCGCACAGGGCCCACTCTCCCGCTCCAGACCTGGATCTCTCCAGGCTGACAATGGTGGTAAGTGAGGCGGCAGTGGAGAGGGGCCTAGAGATCAGCTACAAAGGAGAAGAGGAGATGACAAGAAAGGCCAAGGAGGGATGCCCAAAAGCTTGATTCAGGGTTCAAAGATGGTGGCCAGGCCGCCCTCCTCGTTGTCCAGCACTTCCGTCTCCAACACTGGCTTTGTTTTTTTGAAAAGTGATGGAAGATTCTTAATGTGAACTTCTTTCCGGAACTGCTCCCCCAAGGGTTTCTGTGGAAAACAAATGAGAAAGAACTAATGCTGGACCCTGACAGTGGGTGGTTTTATAGATCTCACATAATGGCCAATGACCGTGGCTGGTTTCTGGTTTGCCTGAGCACACGGTCTAAGACTGCAAGGTGGCTGGGAGCACAAAGGAAGGTGTGTGACCTACCCCAATGCAACCAGCAATGAGGCGTTTGAATTGGTCCTTCCGGCGCTTGTCAGCAACTTTCTGCAGAGAGGGGTTCAAAAGCTTGCAGTCAAACTGGTCCAAAGAGTCTTTCTGTATTTCTGGGATCTGCTCCATAACCGCTCTGATCTCCAGGTACCGGGGACGCTGAGAAGTGAGGATAAAGCCACTGAATGGAATAGGCTGAGTGGGAGCTGGGAGCGGCTGTGATGGTGAAGCTGTGCCGCCCTCCCCCACTCACCAGCGCCTCGTAGATCTGGAAGGCCAGGTGCACCAGGGAAGCCATGCAGCCGTCGTGCTGCCCATGCGTCTGCAAGCCCTTCAGCACGCTGCTGAAAAGCCACGTCACGGCATCTGAGAGCAGTGTCCCTGACAGCACCTGGGGAGACAGCTGTGCTCAGGGCCAAAGCGGGACTCTGAGGCCCCAGCACCCCAATTCTTCCAAATGATTCAGTCAATCCTTCTGACCCAAACCTTTTAAGAAGGAGCAAATAACCATACTTGTTTGAGGAGGGGCCAGCAGAGCTGTGTAGTCGTCCTCTGGCAGGACAGAGTATCCTTCCAGGCCAGGGAATTGAAGGCTGTAATTAATAGCGCTGTACACACATCCTAATGGAAAAGGACGAAGGATTACAATGGGAAAGTAGACACAACTTTCTCTGAGTATTCTTATGCATCAGGAACTGGAGTTTAATAGTAGGTAAGCAGGAAAATGATAGAAGAGAAGTGAGTTTATTTCCTCTCTCTATGTAAATCAGGCATCAAAAAGAAGAAAAAACAACCAATATAGCCCAGCCGGTGTGGCTCAGTGGTTGAGCATCGTCCCAGGCACCAAGAGGTCGCCGATTCAATTCCAGGTCAGGGCACATGCCCAGATTACAGGCTTGATCTCCAGTAGGGGGTGTGCAGGAGGCAGCCGATCAATGTTTCTCTCTCATCGATGTTTCTATCTCTCTCTCCCTCTCCCTTACTCTCTCTCTCTGGAAAAAAAAAATCAATAAAAGCATTTAAAAAACAAAACAAATATAGAAAAGGAAACCTCTGTGTAGGAAGGAGACAGAGCTTGGGCCTGGGAGAGGCTGAACACAAGGGATTACATCAATGTGCCTCTGAGTTTTTCTGAGAGCCTCTGTCCACCAACAGGGGAGACACCATGGCCTGGAGCTTGCCCCACTGTTTTCTGGAGCTTTAGGAACCAGGAACTTAACTCATATAAAGGAGTATTACCCCAACAACTTTTTTGAAGGCATCACGGAGTGAGAACAGTGGAAGCTGGCTCCACAGCCGGGAAAGGAGAAAAACATCACCTGAGCCCTCCACCCACCTCGTGCTTCATTAGGCATTTGCCCAGGTCTGTCAGCTCCGCCATGGTGGAGGGGGTTACCTCTGTGGCCATCATCTCGTCATCTGTAAGCAGACAGCAGAATGTTACTCTCCAGACTTTCAGAACAGAGGTGACTATCCTGTCCTGATAGAAGCCCAGAATAAAGGAGAGTTGAGTGTCCTGGGCTGACTGGTGGCTGAGTAGCACTGGATGGCCCCCAAGCCTCATGCAAGGGTACAGAAGCCACTGTCCAGGGTAGATCTAGAGATGCATCTAGCTGTACATTTGGGGAACAGTGGGAAATGAGGGTTTCTGGAGCTACTTAAAAAGCTGCAAATGGAGAGGATCTTTCATCATTGAACAAACACAAGAGGACCCACTATAGTGGACACTAACTTAGTTACTGGGGATAGATAACACAGGAATAGGACAAAGTTCCTTCCCTGATGGGAGTTGACATTGTAGTGAGGGAGACAAGTCATAAAACAAAAAAACCCTGTAACATCAAGTAGTGATAAGTGCCCTGAAGAAAAATAGAGCAGAGGAGAAGAAGTGTGGTTGGCATTGTTATTTTTGATAAGTTGTTCATGGAAGACCTACCGGGGGTGACATTTGAGCAGAGACACGAATGAAACAAGGGAACAGGCCATGTATCTAGTTGGGAGGAAAACCATTCTAGAGGAAACAGCCAGTGCAAAGGCCCTGAGGTGGGAGTATAGCAGAGGAAGACGGCAAGAGGGCCGGCAGAGATGAAAGCTAGACGTACAATGTCCAGCCACATCAGACTGCTAGGGAAACTGTTTCTACAGGAATTGACCTGGCTACAGAAGGGACAATATTTAGGAGCCTAAGGGCAGACCTCTGAGGGCCACACCACAGACTCACCATCTCCGTCTGCAGGGGGAGCAGTACTGTGGTCAGCACCTTTCTTGGAAACACAGCACACCGCTAAAGCAAGAAAGCAGGGTTACTGGGCTTACTACCACCAGACTGCAGCTACCTCAGGCCAACAGATCCCAAACTGTCTCTGGGCAGGTGAGGGGGGAGAAGGTTGGGTACTGTCCAGGAACAGCATCAACTTCACCAATAGAAATAGAGGCATTTGACCAACTGTGTTCTAGTCCCCCCTCAAGTTCAATCAACTGGAGGGGAATTACAGAATTTTCTGAGACTGACTAGGGGAGAACACCTGATAAATTTTTGGTCTACTTTGTATCTCAAACAAATGAAATGACCAAACAAATAAATAAAATTAACCACCTTCATGTCCAAGAATTAAATTTTTTCCCCTATTGTGACAAAGCTAGGAAGTTATTCCTACCATTATCCAGATTCCTCCTGCTATTTTAGACCACTTCCTCATATTTTGGCCTTAGTACGAACAAAGACAATTCAGTTTGCCATTCATAAAATGTCCATAGGGTGATTTAAAGACTACCTCGTTTCTACCTAGTTAATGATTTCTCATCAATCTGTCAGTATTGCTGCAAACATGCCTTAATGGGCTTGGGTGGGTGACCAGTTCTTTCTCCGGAAAAATTCTTCTCTACTACCCCTGGTTCCCACATGCCACTTACTGATTAGGTCCATGACTTCTCGGGTTAACATCCTCACCAGTTGTTCCTCTAGCATCTCCTGAGACTCTGGGTTTTCATCTGCAGTCTCATCTTCTCCACTGCAGAACACCAGGGGCCAAGTTCCATGGGAGTGCAAAAAAGGGAAGGACAAGAAAAGCAGGGACCCTCTGTGCCAGTTCCTTCTCCTGGCTTCCTTCTGGTCTACATTCCATGCAAATGTTGGGAATGGACAGCAATGATCCACTGAGGGACACTGTGACTTGTGACTATATCGTTGGTAGAGGGTATTGGATCAAAACCCTAAGTGGGTAATATGTCTCTGCATTCTCCTAAGGCGGCTGAAGGTACCCTCTGTGAAGCTGGAGTCTGATCTGAGTCTGCCTGAAGGTCACAGACAAGCCCCCTATCACTCATCTAGGCAGAGAATGACTATAACCCACTGCTGCTCCAGCCCTGGGACAGCGGAAATCCCCTGCTCCCTTCCAACCTTCTTCCACCCCAAACTTGGCTCCAGCTCATCCACCAACCAAAAGAGATGTTCCTTACCACAGCAGGCTCCTCTGGTTGATGACTTGCCATTTTTGGGAAAGCCTCTGGGAAAACAAAAGGAAATAAGTGCGAGTATTGGGTAGAAGGCTGGAACAGATACTTTCTAAGGTCTACTTCATGATTAGAATTAGGCAAGGATGATTGCAGGCATCAAAGACAGAGCCTTGGGAGGCCCACAAGGCTAAAAAACCAGGTATGGTTTCTGTAACCTACCCCACCCATAACAAGGCAGCAGATCAAACATGTCTTTGCTTGAAAAGGATCAACTACTTTAGGATTCCTGGTCACTCTGGACACATCTGTTCTCCACCTAGCTAGTCCCCGTGTGTAACTGCAGAGTCAGGGAAACAGAACCAGGGGAAGCACCCCTCTCATCACCTTTCCTCAGGTAGCAGGAGGTTAGGAGCAGAAGCTGACTCTGCGGGTGCTTCGTGGGCAATTACACTAGTTTGGTTCTTGGGGGGCTGCACAATCCACTGCAGTAAGGATGGGAGGGCCGCACAGCCATCCTGGCAGGGCCAGGAAAGAACACTTTCAGGAGCTCCTGCCTGGCAAGACTCATGAGAGGCCACGCACCCTAAAAGTCCACTTTGTTACCCTTTCCCGACCAATCTCTTACCATGTGGAGGTAGGTGAAAAGAGGTCCAAGGATGGGAGACACCAGGGCTTCGTAGTGCTCTGGGGGACAGAAGAGCACCAGAGGCTTCACGAAGACCCATGCACAGCGGGTTAAGAAGTTTTAGCATATTGAGCACACACCCCCTCATTCTAAAGCACCCCTTATCTGTCAAGCAACAGGTTGAGCCCTAGGGCAAAGTCAACCCACAAAGGACTTGCAAGATGCCAAGAACATCCTGTGTTCATTCAAGCTCTTTCCTGAAAATCCTACACTGCACGGATACTCATTTCCATTATATTTTTAGTTTCACTGTCCTTTCTACCAGGCGGCATGTTATGGGCACAGGGCTGTCTGAAAGTAGGGAGGAAAACAGGTGCGACACCTTTGTAATTAACTCTCCTTCACTTTCTTCTTATAACTCAGGGAAGAAAGATACTCAAAAAAAAAAAAAAAAAGAATCCAAATGACAATGCAGTATGAGCGTGCAATTTCAAAGAAGAGGATGCGACAAACATACAGAAGGGATGAAGTGGGAGGATAAGGATTTGCCCCTAAGAAGAGCAAGAGCTTTCAAGGCCCCCTGGACTGCCTTCCTGTTTTTTCTATTTACTTCAATCTTCTTGTCCTTTTTCTATCCTCACCTGAGGATATTTTTATTGATTTTAGACAGGAAGGAAGAGGGAGAAGGGTGGGGGACGGGAGGTGGGGGGGGGGGAGAGAAAGAAACATGGATCACTTGCCTCCCATACACACCCGACTAGGGATCAAACCTGAAACCTAGGTATGTGCCCTGACCAGGAATTGAACCCGCAACCTTTTTGGTGAATGGGACAACACTCAACCAAGCCACTGGCTGGACAATCTTCTTGTCCTTTTAACGTGCTTATTATACACTTAGATATGATTGCAGCTATTCCATGCAGCTCAGCTCTGCCTCCTCTGGTGCCTGTGAACTGTTCCTGTATTCAATCTTCTGGGTTAGCTAGGGACTTTGAAAGGATATGAAGCATGGGTCTGAGTCGGTAGTCAGGAATATTGTTCAAATTGACGAAAGCTGAGCTGAGGAGCTGGGTAGCCAGGTGCTCCACGGTGTAAAAGTCCTGCTGCATGGAAGGGCCTGCCTTCCCCAGGATATGGAAGCTGCAAGGGAAATCATAGGCAATGACAAATTCAACACTACTGCCAGTCCTACTGCCCTGGGAAATCTCTGTGCCATGGATCTATGGCACAGAGACTTCTAGTCTACATTCTCAGCTAGAAAAGCAATCGTATTTACTCCTTAAGAGAACTTGAGCTTAATTAGTCTACTTCAAAGATGTGGACTTAATCTTTTATCAAAAGTGAAAATAACACCCTTTTGCCTCCCACTCCTAAGGAAACTTCTTGATAGCAGATTCAGCCACTTCTGAAAGTCAGTTGTTCGATATCTTTTGGTACCCAAGACCAACAGTAGCCTTCATTACTTCGTAAGCAACACAGATTTACAATGGATAATCTCCTGTTAGCTTGCTGATTAGAGCTTTGGGTTAGTGAGGCCAATGCCCTGGGTTTGGCAATGTACAGGAGGGCCACTTCCTCCCCCTCCCACAACCAGGGCCTGAAAGTGAAATCTGGCCAGCCACCTCCCAGTGTCCCATAAAAAGTAGGTTTGGGTAGTGAGGGGTCTGAGAAAATGCATCCCCACCACTGTATCTTCTGCTTTGGTCTCATCATTTTATGCACCAGAAACAGACATGTTGGGCATAAAATATCAAGTCATGGCTAGGACTGAGGCACATATGACAATTATAAAAAAGCAAATATAAGAAAACTGTTCATTTTGATTTGACACTAGAATCATTAGTTCCCTGTCAAATTCTTGCCTCATCTTACCTGCCTTTAATTCTAGATCAAAAGTCCAACCCACAGCCATTCCTACACAACACATGTCTAGGAAGAGAGTGTGGAGAGGCTGCATTGGCTCATTACCAGTTCTCATAGAGGGTAGAGAAGAAACGCTGCATTCTTTCCAAGACCGTTTTGTAAACAGGAGAGTCATTCAGTTCCAAGAGAGGCTGAGGTAATCCTACAGAGAAACACAGATCAGGTACACGCTGCTCCACTGCGGAGGGTCTCAGCTTACCAACACCCTACCGCAGGCAGATGTGGTTTGGGGGTGGGGATGAGTAGTGTTATAAATGCCAAGCAGCTGGCCAAGTCTTCTACCAGCTGGAGGTGCCAAGAGCTATACTGTCTTGGTAGGAAAAGGTGAAAACTATTTAAGTACCCAGGACTTCAGAATAGACCCAGATACTCCAACTTTTGCTTAGGTTTCTCCAGATGGGACTTGTACCGAAACACACAATGACACCTCAAAATGATCTCTCCATAAGGAAGTGGGGCCTCCCTTTTTAAGTTGTGGAACCTCTTTTTCAAGCAAAATTTTATGCAAAGCCCAAGATGTATAACACATCAAAATGAAACTCAAATAAGAATTGCCTTAAAAGATCTATACTTCTAATCAGAGGTAATTTTATATTTCAAGTCTTGCTCATGGTTGGAAGCTGCCAGAAGGAACTGTTTGTCCATTCTAGTACGTGTTGGTTGGCCATATTTCTAGAGCAGGAGTTCCTGGTTTAATGTGAATAACTGAATGCAAGGGGGGAGGGGGTGAAGCAACGCCTACCTGTTATAATGGCAAAACATTTCTGGGACGTTTCATTTGTTTCTGCAACATGGACCTTAAGTGTAGTGGTGCCAAAGGAAATGGCCCAGGACCATGTAAGCCAAGACAGACATAAGCTCTGGAAAGGCAAACTACCACCCTTCCTTTCATTAACATGCTTACCGGATGGCTCAACCATAGCCAGGCCCAGGCAGAAGGCATGGCTGGGGACGAAGAGCTACTGTGAGGGCAGTGATGAAGCTTCCGACATGGGCACAGGTTCAGACAGCTATGGATGTCTCTAACTCTAAGTTCTGACTGTCATGGCCTTGCTCTTTTGTTCCCGCTACGCAAGTCAGCCCTCTCTATTCCCTGGACGTACCAAGCTCTTTCCTGCATGCCTCAGCATCTTGGACCTGACAGTCTGATTGCCCAGAATGCTCAGCATCTCCTGTTGCCCCCAACCTGGTTAGCTCCTACTCATCCTTCAAGTCTCCACTGGGTGGGGGGCAATCTTCTGACTCCTCCCCAAGACCAGTCTCACAGTCATTTTCCTTCACAGCACATGTCACAATTATGATTGCATAGTTATTTGCTAATGAGAAAAATGAGTTAAAGCAACATTCTAATCCAGGAAACATGGCTGAGAAAGTATTCCCTTAAATTTTTGATAATATGTATTACTGATAAAAGCTATTTAAGCTCAATTGTTTTAATGCCTTTCCCCCCATATATAAAAGGCAGAAAATTATGCTAATATCCTTCAGGTAAAAAACCATGGTTTATTTATAACCTAAAGGCTCTAACACACACCACTACCTGGAGGGGTTAATGTGGGTTGGGGGACTGCGGAGGGGAGAAACTGCCTCTGAAGACCTTCTGTGTATGCTAAGATAATGAAGTAAATGCACTTGTTCCTAGAGAGCCTGTAGGAACTCCATACATGCACTTCTGAACAAACAGGTGGTCAAGGCAGTGCCAGGTGACACGGAGGAGACACAAGGCACACTGAGGCTGCCTGAGGAGCCCATGAGAGATAAGGTGAACTTCAAGAAAAAAAAGGCTAGATTTCTTACCTAAAATAGCAGATTTTTCCACTTCAAGCATATCCAGAGCCTTTGTGAAAGGCTCTACCATTTTGGCTAGCATTTCTGGTGCATATAAAGTATTGTGAGTTCTAAAAGAAAAAAAGGACGCTATGTGAACTTTTCCTAGTCTGCTGCAGCAGGCAAGAGTGGGTTTCACCTTGTAATTCAGCGATACTACACTTCCACACAGACAAATCTCCCTGTCAACACTACTCCTGGCAGGGGGGAAAGATGGTATAAGCATTTAAATGTCTCCCTGGAAAAGAGAGTAGACTTGAAGCTATTAAGTATAGTTGTATAGCATACAACCTAAAACCAATCAAGATGAGAACCAAATCCTGAGATAGCTAGATATTACAGTCTGAAGCTAGAAAGCAAAATCCTTTTAAACTTGAGACCGTGCCCTGGCACTCCATTTCCTGACTGTCGGCGACACAGGAGGAAATATGAGGCATCGTGGATTCACAGGCAGGGACACAGAGCGAGTGGTAATATGGTCCCATTTTTCAGATGTTCTGTCTCCATTCCAAGAACGTGGACCCTACAATGCTCTGACAAGAGTTGTGCCAGCCTCCTGGAGGAACATCCACAATTCCCAAAATGTGTGTCTGTTCCCCACCAAAATCACTTACCTGAGCAGTTACTGGCTCTGCATGACTAAGGAGGAATGACTGGACCTGGTCTACCTGCCATCTACAGTAGTCCCTCCTGCCCACAGCAATGGCACCACCGAACAATCTATAGCCAGAGAGCATAACTACCTATTTTTCTTTTTAAAGTGAATTATAAAATATCTCAAACATACAAAAAATTACAAAATAAAACAGACACAGCAAGGTTACATATTTAAGATGCACCCTGACCAGATCCTTTTAGACCATGCTTACTGGGAAAAAACCACCACACAAAACAAACCTCAACATTGTTTTTTAAATCTAACCATGTTCACTCATTAGTGCACTTATTTATACTATCTTTTAGAATGCCACTTCATAAGTTAATTCCAGTTTATTTCCCCATCTCCCGACTAAAAGCTAATAAGACTGTCTCCACTCTTTTGCTTACACAAAGAACCCAACAATGACCTTTCCCGCAGAGGTCTCCTTGTGTACACGTGGGACAGTTTCTCTATGGTAGACATAAACAGGTAGAATTACTGGAAACTGGCCCTTTGCAACTCATGGGTTACAAATATCTTCTCCCAGTCTGTGGCCTGACTTGCTTACACTAACATTTGCAATAGGCTTTACTTTTTTTCTATTGTGGTAAAATACATATAACATAAAATTTACCATTTTAAGTGTGCAGTTTAAATGGTATTAAATACACTCACACTGTAGTACAATCATCACCACCCTTCATCCCCATAAGTACTTTCATCTTGCATTACAAACTCTATACATATTAAGCAAACACTCCCAATCCTCCTTTCCCTGAGCCCCTGGCAACCAGTATTACACTTTCTGTTTTTATGATTTTGACTATGTTAAATACCTCATACAAGTGGAATCATACAGTATGTGAACAAAAATGGGGCTAGTTGGCAAGCATGACAAGATCAACAGATGAAAATAACCACATGGGATGTTTTGATCATATAAAAAATTCCTAACTGAACAGATTATATGGGAAGTAATGTCCTAAGGTCTATATGATAGATTAATCTCTACCTTGAGCAAATCCTGTCCATTGTGTGTGTGTAGAGTAACATACTTAAAATGTCAAAATGATCTCTTCTCCAAACCTCCAAAGATAAATACCCCAGTATGGTGGGACAACTCCAACATTCTTCATTATGATCTTTTACCTGCATACCTCTGTAAATTGTGTATGTTAAATGTTATCTATCCTGCCTGGTCAGTGTGGCTCAGTGACTGAGCGTCGACCCATGCACCAAGAGGTCGCCGGTTCGATTCCCGGCCAGGGCACATGCCCAGGTTGTAGGCCTAATCCCCAGTGGGGTGGCCAACTGATGTTCTTTTTCATCAGTTTTCTATCTCGCTCCCTCTCCCTTCCTCTCTCTCTAAACTCAATAAAGAAAAAAAAAAGTTATCCATCCTGCGCCAATGTAAAAGAATTATGTACCTCTCCACTTTACTTTGCATCCAATCCTAGAGATGTCTCTCAGTTTACTTTCTCCCTCCTTAATCTGCCACCAATGGACTTCAAGTAACCTTCCTATGTCTCTTCTTTGATTCTAACGTATAAAACAAACTGCAAAACTGCTATGTTTTGGAGCATTACATCTCGATCTTTTGAGATTCTGCTTCCTCGACTGGCCCCAAAACCTTGGCTCAAATAAAGTCTAAACCTTTCTTTAAGTTAGGAATTTCTTTGACCAACAAGTATTTGTCTTTTTACGACTGGCTTATTTCACTTAGCATAATGTCCTCAAGGTTTGTTCATGTTGTAGCATATTGCAGAATTTTCTTCCTTTTAAAAGCTGAATAATATTCCAATGTGTACATATACCACATTTTGCTTATTCATTCTTCCATCAATAACTACTGTTTGCTTCCATGTTTTAGCTATTGTAAATAATGCTGCTATGAACATGGGTATATAAATATTTCTTAACTCTACTTTCGATATGTGATTTACAAATATTTCTCCCATTCTTAGGGTTATATTTTTATTCTGTGGAATAATGTCTTTTAATGCACAAAATTTTAAGTTTTCATGAAATCCAATTTGTTTATTTTGTTAGGTAACAAAATGCCTTAAGATGCCTTTGGTATCATATCCAAGAAATCATTGCCAAACCCACTGTAAAGCTTTTATCCTATGATTTCTTCAGAGTTTGTTTTAGGTCTTACATTAGGTCCTTGATCCACTGGGTTAATGTTTCTATATGGTGTTAGGTAAGGATCCAACTCCATCCTTTTGCATGTGGATCCAGTTTTCCCAGCACCACTTACTAAAAAGACTGTCCTTTCCCCATTGAATAGTTTTAGCATTCTTGTCAAAAATCATTTGACCATATATGTGAGGGTTTATTTCTGGGCTATCTACTCTATTCCATTGGGCTATATGTCTGCCTTTATGCCAATATCACACTGTTTTGATGAAGGTAGCTTTGTAGTAGATTTTGAAATCAGAAAGTGTGAGTATTCCAGTTTGGTTTCTCAAGATTGTTTTCAGTATTTAGAATCCCTTGAGATTCCATATGAATTTCAGGATGGGTTTTTCGATTTCTGCAAGAAACATCATTGAGATTTTGACAGGGGACATTGAATGTGCAGATCATGTTGGGTGCTGTCAACATTTTAATAATAATAAGTCTTCCAATCCATGAACATGGGGTGTGTTTCCATTTATTTATGTCCTCTTTAATTTCTTTCAGCAATATTTTGTAGTCTTCAATGCATATGTCTTTCAACCTCCTTGGATATTAATTCCTAAGTATTTTATTCTTTTTGATGCTATTGTAAATACAACTGTTTTGTGTAAAAACAGGGTGGTACCATGTTTTTGTAATTTCCTTTTTAGATTGTTTATTGTTAGAATATAGAAATGCAAAAGATTTTTGTGTGTGTTGATTTTATATCCCGCTACTTCGTGGAATTCATATACAGTTGACCCTCAAACAACAAAGGTTTGACCTGCGCAGGTCCACTTATACATGGATTTTTTCAATTGGGATTGTCTGTCATTTGTGAATAGAGATAGTTTTACTTCTTTTCCAATTTGGATGGCTTTGTTTCTTTTTCTGGCCTAATTGCTCTGCCTGGGTTTTCTAGTACACAATGTTGAACAGCAGTGGTGAAAGTGGGAATCCTTGTCTTGTTCCTGATGGTAGGGGGAGAGCTTTGCATCTTTCACCACTGAGTATGATATAAGCTGTGGATTTTTTATAAAAATCATTTTTCATGTTGAGAAACTTCCCTTCTAGTCCTAGTTAGCAGAGTGTTTTTATCTTGAGAGGATGCTGGATTTTGTCATATGCCTTTTCTGTGTCAATTAAGATGATCACGTGTTTTTTCCTTTATTCTATTAATGGTATATTACACTTATTTATTTTTGTACGTTGAACCACTCTTACATCCCCTGGATAAATCCCACTTGATCACGGTGTCTAATCCTTTAAACACGCCGTTGGTTTCAGTCTGCTTCATTCTATGAGGCTGTCCACAACTCCGCCTTAGCCTTTACCTCCTGCTATATGGAGCCCAAGGATACATAACAGGTGCCATTTACTTTTAAAAACTGCAATGTGCCATCTTTTTAGTTTCTGAATTAAGTTTTTTGGGGGAAGATGTCTGATACTATGAAATGATCTCTGATAAAATCAGTTTCCTGAAGAAATTCAGTCGTAAGTTTGACAGAGCAGAAGGGCTGTTT
The DNA here is from genome assembly GCA_030848825.1 of Tadarida brasiliensis. NCBI lineage: Eukaryota > Metazoa > Chordata > Mammalia > Chiroptera > Molossidae > Tadarida > Tadarida brasiliensis. The sequence continues at coordinate 16,629,276 of CM061262.1, forward strand.
CTTATTCTTTAATTAAAGTGTGATTGTGACCCCAAGAGATAATTTAGAAAACAGAAGGGGTAATGCATCATAGGCCAAATGTCCCTGGAGCTACAAAAGAATCTTATATTCCTTGTATTTTCCTCTCCTCCTCACAGGGTGGTACCATGATGGCCGTACCTCCAACTCACAAGTTGAGGAGGACTCAGAGGACACCATGCTCTGATGTCTGACTCCAGGTCAGTTGTTCAAAAGCAGGGACATCTACAACACCTGGTAATATTCAGGGTACCAAAATATCACCTTTCTTAACACATTTGCAAGTTAGAGCTCTATGTTTCCACATTAAGAGGGACTAGTTACTGCTTAGCAAAGAAAAAGCCTTTCTTTCTCTGTAGAGAACATCTCTGAATCATCAAACATATACCAAGTAACAAGCCTAGACTTGGCCTATTTCCATTTGAATATATTCGCTCATGTGATTTATAACAGTGACTCTAAACCTTTAATGGGTACAAGAACGACCTTGGGATCTTGTTATAATACAGATTCTGATGTAATGTCTGGGGTGGGACCCCAAGTCTGCATTTCAAACAGGCTGACACCGATGGTCTGAGGACTCAGCTTTAAGAAGTAAACACCTAGGAAAGGGAGGTGAAACATGTATCATGCCTTCCTTTGGCATGATCAGCCACTGGATGTTTGGTCCATCTGATATCAAGAGTCACTGTTGATAAATTCAGATTAGCTCATCTGAACACCACCCAGAGAAGCATCACTACAGAAAGGAACTGTCTTGCTCCCAGTGAAAAATTCCTTTACTGGCAAAAATTTAGAGCAAATAAAACTTAGCAAGTTAAAAAGTAGGGATGAGGTATAAAAAAGTAGAACACAGAGAAGGTTCAAATTAAGAACAGCCATTTTGGGCCCGGCCGGTATGGCTCAGTGGTTGAGCGTCGAACCATGCACCAAGAGGTCACCAGTTCAATTCCGGTCAGGGCACATGCCCAGGTTGTGGGCCCAGTCCCCAGTGGGGGTCACGCAGGAGGTGGCCAATCGATGTTCTCTCTCATCGATGTTTCTGTCTCTCCCTCTCCCTTCCTCTCTCTCTGAATTCAATAGAGAAAAGAAAAGCCATTTTGGGATTAGCACCATGTGTTCACTTGGAATACAAGACTTAATAATGCAAGTGAGAGCTAATATTATCATTATCCTCATCCGATTTTATAGAAGAAGAGAGGAGGGGGGAGGGAGGGAGGAGAAAGGAAGAGAGGGGTGTAGAGAGAGAGAAGAGAGAGGAAGAAATATCGATGTGAGAGAGAAACACTGATCGGCTGCCTCCTGTATGGCACCCCAACTGGGGACTGAACTTGAAACCTAGGTATATGCCCTGATGAGGAATTGAACCTGCAGTCTTTTGCTGTACAGGATGATGCTCCAATCAACTGAGCCACCTGGCTAGGGTAGAGCTAATGTTATTTTTAAAAAGAGACCGCCCTGGCCGGATAGCTCATCGTCCTAATACAGCAAGGTTGCGAGTTCCATCCCTGGTCAGGGCACATACAAGCATCAACCAATGAATGAAATGCATAAATAGGTGGAGTAGCAAATCGATGTCACTGTCTCTGTCTTTCTCGCTCTAAAAAATAAATAAATGAATGAATAAAAATGTAAAAGAAAAAAAAAGATCCCCTCCACCAGAAAGAAACAAGTGCTAATACCTCATTTACCACCATCATGATCTGAAGAAATAAAACAGATTCCACTTTTGAGATTCTTAAGGTTAAAAAATAAATAAAAACAAATAATAAACATTATTATGACTCACCTTATAAGGGCAAGCAAATTGTCAAGAAGTTTCAGAATCTGTTCTGTGCAGGGGTTACGGAAGATAGGATTTCCAGTGGGCGTATAACCCACCACAAATCCCCCAGCTTTGGCTTCTTCGAGGTCGGTGGGCCAGCAAGTTCGTTTAACAACACCCAGAATGCTATACACACAAAAGCTCATCTACAAAAAACAAAAATGAAAGATAAACATAAAAGGGGAAGACAAAAGTTCTATTAGATATATGCAAGGTTATGGCAAAAGTGATACAGAGACCAGAGAGAATGAAAAGACCCCTCCGCCATCCCTGTCCCTTCCGTTAAGGTCAAGTCTTTTCACTGCATCTTCAGGCGCAGTGGTAGGCTCCAGAAATTTCCTTTCCATGAGGATGTCCTTCCAGAGGCTGCAGTGACCCTCTTGCAGAACCTCAATTAGAAGGTAGCTTGGACATGCTTCAAAGCAAAGTGTTTAGACAGGCATTTCATCTTGTGTTTGAGTTGATCCAGCACCCTCCAGCTTAAGCCTTGACAGCTTTTGCCCTAATCCCAACTCACAGTACTCTCAACCAACCTATTACTTGTCAGGTTAATTAATACAATTTTTGCTGTAATGGAGCCAAGAACAATGCTTATTTGAATAGCAAAGGACTGAAAAATCTCAGGTTTGCAAGTTAGGCCATCATTTAGGACTTTACATGCTAGAGAGCAATGGCAGGGAAGACTTGCCACGATGACCGAGTTCTGACCTACTTCGTCATTACACCTCAGTCTTCAGAACTATTTACAGATTCTTAAAGCTAAAATAATGACTTCATAGAAAAGACCATCTTGCCCTGGCCAGTTCTGCTCAGTGGTTAGAGCATTGGCCCATGGACCAGAGTCTTGGGTTCGATTCCGGTCAAGGGCACGTACCTCGGTTGCGATTCAGTCCCCAGCCCTGGTGGGGGTCATGCAGGAGGCAACCAATCAATGTGTCTCTCTCACATCGATGTTTATCTCTCTGTCTCTCTCTCTCCCTCTCTCACACTCTGTCTAAAAATAAATGGAAAAATATCCTTGGGTGAGGATTTAAAAAAAAAAGAAAGAAAAGACTATCTTGCCCTGGCCAGTGTGGCTCAGATGGTTGGAGTGTCGTCCCATGTACCACAGGGTCATGGTTTGATTCCTGGTCAGTGCACATACCCAGGTTGTGGGTTCAGTCCCTAGTTGGGGTGTATGTGGGAGGCAGCCCATCAATGTTTCTCTCTCACATTGATGTTTCTCTCTCCCTTCTTCTTCTCCCTTCCTCTCTCTAAAAGAATTGCTGGGCCCTGGCCAGTTTGGCTCAGTGGTTAGAGCTTCAGCCCGAGGACCAAAGAGTTGCGGGTTAGATTCCTCTGGTCAAGGGCATGTACCTTGGTTGCAGTTCGGTCCCCAACCCTGGTCAGGATCGTGCAGGAGACAACCAATCAATGTGTCTCTCTTACATGGATGTCTGTCTCTCTCTCCCTCTCCCCCACCTCCCTCCCACTCTATCTGAAGATAAATGGAAGAATATCCTCAGGTGAGGATTAAAAAAAAAAAAAAGAGTTGCTGGTAGCCCTGACTGGTTTGGCTCAGCGGTTAGAGGTTCAGCCCCCAGGCAGAGGGGTCTCGTGTTTGATTCCCAGTCAGGGGCATGTACCTTGGTTGCGGTTCAGTCCCCAGCCCCGGTCAGGGTCGTGCAGGAAGCAGCCAGTCGGTATGTGTCTCTGGTATCGATGTTTCTCTCTCTCTCTCCCCCTACCTCCCTTCCACTCTTATCTAAAAATCAATGGAAAAATATCCTCAGGTGAAGATTAAAAAAAAAACAACAACAAAAAGAATTGCCAGTAAATAACATATGAACAATTAAAAGACAAAAAGAAAAGACCATCTGCTATGCTGTGGGAACTAACTCAAGAATTCAAAACTAAAGAAAAGCCCTGGCCTGTGTGGCTCAGTTGGTTGAGTGTTGCCCCCATGCATCGAAAGGTGGCCGGTTCGATTTCTGGTCAGGGCACATGTCTGGGTTTCAGGGTCGATCCCAGGTAGGGACATATAGGAGGCAGTCAATTTTTTGCTCTCATGTGGATTTCTCTCTCTTTCTCTCTCAAAATCAATTTAAAAATCTTAAAAAACAAAAAAGAAGACTAAAGAAGAAAAGATTCGAGAACCTTAGGAAAGTAAAGAGTCCCAGATTTCTGACCTGTATAGAAAAAATATAAATGACAAGACCCCTACTCCTACCCATGGCCAATTCAACTTCCCATTTCCAAAGAGGCTTACTCACTCGTGCACGGTTTAAGCCACAGGAATCCTCCAGGCCGGGGTCACAGCTTTTCCGATCGGCACCCACATAGGCAATAAATGCATCCACATCTGACAGCACTCTGAAGGACAGGGGGGAAAGACAAGCTATACCATGATTTTAAGCAAGGACAATTTCTTCCACAACACCTAACACGCTATGATAATTTGGCCCCAAAGAGCAGTTGTTGTAGTGAAAGGAGTTTAATCACATTAATCGTCAGCTTTCATTTGAAGGTTTCAACTTCTCACTTCTAAATGTTATTAGTGACACTTTTAAGAACACAAACTTGACAGTGCTCTCTCTCGGGAGCATGCCGGCGCCTTCCCTCTTCTTTCCCAGGTGTGCTCTCTCCGGAGCATGCCCGGCCTTTCCCTTCCCTCCTCTTTTTCTCTCTAGTCCTGTTACTTTTGTCTTTCTCGCTCCTAAACTATGAGGGTCCTTCTTTTGCTTCTGTAACTTGTTTCCTGAGCCTACGCAGCCCAGCTGGCTCACTTCTGCCACCTCTGCAACTTTCTAAATAAACTTTCTCTTATATTAAAAAAAACAAGCTTGAGAATGCTATGTGGGCACAGATGAGTGTCTGCGTGGCTCCTACTATGTATGGTTCCTACTGGCTGTTCTCATTTCTCTACATGTACTGGTGCTGCAACGCAGACATATCAGATGTCACTGTGGCCTCCCAACCCACACAATCCGTTTTTACTCATTTCTTCTCCCTCCCTACACCTCTGTTCAGCAAGGGGATATTTTTACTCATTTCTTCTCCCTCCCTACACCTCCCTACACCTGCTTTTATATCATTGACTGTGCCTTACATCTCAATATCCTTATACTCCCACCCCAGTCATAGTGCTCTCTCTCTCGTTTTTATTAATTACAGTTGACATTCAATATTACTTTATATTAGTTTCGGGTGTACAGCATAGTGGTTAGACATCTATATAAATTACAAAGTGATCCCCCGATAAGTCTAGTACCTACCTGGCACAATATGACTGACTATATTCCCTAGGCTGTACTTTACATTCCCATGACCAGGCACAGCCCCTGAAACAGAATGGGTGCTGAAGTCCAGTGTCACTCAGTGGCAAAGGATCTGCTCTACCTGTGCATGTCTTCAGAAAGCCAGATGCTGGCCACTGGTGCCATCAGCTCCTCTAGGAACACCTTCTGACGCTCATAGTTCTTGAATTGGTTGCTAATGAGAACTAAGGCTTCCATGAGGGCACACTTCTCCATTTGTGTCAGGAGTAGCTCATTGGAGAGGAGTTGCTTTACGTGATTATAAAGCATGTCAAAATTGGGCTGCAGATCACAAAGGAAAACAAAAAAACTAGAGTTGGTGAAGGTCTGATTTTCAGGGAGAGGTAAGTAACTCAGGAAGATGGAAGAGTACCAAGGATTCCTAGGAAGGTCAGCCTATAAGACTGTCCTTAGTGCTTTAACTATAATGTTCTTTTGTCTAGACAAGCAAGGCAATTTAGGCAGAAGGTGGCTGTCTTGAGTATTTGGTAACTGCAATTTCTCACACTACAACTGAAAACAATTTGTCTTTTTTCTACATCAACTTTTACAAAATCTTCACAAAGTTCAGCTTGTTTTACTTACACACACACACACACACACGCACGCACGCACGCACACGCCCACACACAACTGCTGTGTGTTCAGAGAAGAAATTTCTGGTTTGTAATTTGGAATAGTGCTAAATTTCTTCTAAAAATCCTCCAAAAAATGATTGGGGTTCACATCTGGCTTCTCTCAAGATTGGGCACATCGTTTGGCAGTAGCAGTTAAGAACATCACATAGTACAGTAAAGAGGTGTACAATGATGGGGAAATCTAGGTCTCAGCTACATGGAAGAGAACTATTTCTTTTGAGGGACTATTTTGCATTTTTAACTCTACTGGTAAGCAGGAAAGGAAGAAGATACCAATTCAAGAATGCTTATCCTTTCCTGGCCAGCATGGCTCAGTGGTTAGAATGCCATCTGAACACCAAAGAATCTGGGGTTTGATTCCCAGTCAAGGGCACGTACCTGGGTTGCCGGTTCGATCCCCAGCCCTGGTTGGGGCGTGTGCAGGAGGCAACCAATCAATGTGTGTCTCTTACATTGATGTTTCTCTCTCTTCCCCTCCCTCCCTTCCAAAAAAAAAAAAAATCAATGGAAAAAATACCCTTGGGTGAAGAGTAACAAACAAAAAAGAATGCTTATCCTAAGCAAAGAGACAGTTCCTAGTTTTCTCTTTATGTGAATATAAATAGAACTGAATTTACAAAGAAATAGAACTGAACTCAACAGGTCTCAGTGACTACTTAGCAAAGTCCAGTGGCTTACCAGCACGAGCTGAGAGTAGTCTCGACATATCTTAATGATGGAGGAACAAGCATGTCTTCTCACGTTCCTCACTGCCCGGGTTCTGGGGGCCTGGGAAGAAATAGTCAACAAACATGGAGCCACTTTTAATATAATTTACAGTTGTTGCTTATTATCATGTATATATCTCCTTCAAAGCAAATTCACAATCATTTCTTTTACAACTGTGAGAGTATAATGGAGTGACATTTATAGTCAACATGAATCCATATGCTTACTATTTGCCCTAGAGTACCTCTAGTACAAAATACCCTATCATATGACCACCTCCTGCCTTTACTTATAAAAACATCTAGATTAAGTGTTAGGTATTCCTACTTTTGCTCTCAAGAAGTTAGAATTTATTGGTTGACTTAATGGTCTTACCTTACTTTCTTCAACAGTTTCAAAAGTGACAGATGAAAATAGCTAAGGGGAAGGAGAAAAAGGCCACTCATCAGTACCAATTGAGTAAAGCTGTTTTAAACAGTAGCTATAAAGTTTCAAACAAAATCTCCAAAGTGTTACAATATGGTAACAAAGGAGCTTTCTATTGGCATTACAAAATTTCAGATTTTTTTTTTTTTTTTTTATCTCAGATAAGCAAGAGAGGCTTAAGATTCACAATTTTACCATCAAACATTTTGTAAAGATAAAGGCCACAGAATCCCAGAACAATCCATGCCATCATATAAACACTCAGCTATGATGCCTCCTCCTTTTCCACTTTTTATTAAAAGTTGAGTGATCGCCCTGGCGGGTTTGGCTCAACGGTTAGAGCATTGGCTTGCAGACCAGAGAGTCATGGGTTTGATTCCCAGTCCAGGGCATGTACCTTGGTTGCAGGTTCGATTCCCAGCACCTGTTGGAGTTGTGTGGAAGGCAACCAATCGATGTGTCTCTCTCACATCGATTGTTTCTCTCTCTCCCTCTCTCTCTCCCCCACTCTATGAAAAAAGCAATGGAAAAATGTCCTCAGTGAGGATAAAAAAAAAAAAGGTTGAGTGATCTACCTTCCCTAACTCCACTGTGTAACTTCCCACTCTTTTTTAAAATTTTTATCCTCACTCAAGGACATTTTTGCATTTATCTTCAGACAGAGCGGGAAGGAGAGGGAGGAAGAGAGAGAGAGAAACATCGATGTGAGAGAGAAACATCAAGTGGTTGCCACCCACACGACCCCAACCGGACCGGGGACAAACTGCAACCGAGGTACGTGCCCTTAGCGGGAACTGAACCCGGGACTCTCTGGTCTGCAGGCCGATGCTCTAACCGCTGAGCCAAACCAGACAGGGCCCCACTCTTTTTTTTTTTTTTAATCCTCACCCGAGGAAAGGGAGAGAGAGAGAGAGAGAGTGCTCAATGTGAGAGAGAAACATTGATCTGTGCCCTGACCGGGGATCAAACCTGCAATGTAGGTATGTGCCCTGAACAGGAATCGAACCCGAAATCTTTTGGTACAGGACAACACTCCAACTGAGCAACCTGGTCAGGGTTTCCTATTTGCTTCCCCCCACTTCTCTGCCCAAAGATATTTTATTGACTTTTAGAGAGCGAGAGGGAGAGAGAGAGAAACATCAATGTAAGAGCAAAACATCAATCGGCTGATTCCTGCACACCCACTACCAGGGATCAAGCCCAAATCCCCAGCATATACCCTGACCAGGAATCCAACCAGCAACCTTTTGGTGCACAGGATGATGCCCAACCAACTGAGTCACACCAGCCAGGGCTCCATTTATCTTTAACCCAATGCAACCTGATTGCTGCCCTAGGCACTATGATGGAATCACACTCTAACAAAGGTCTAATTTAGGAACCTAATGAACATTCTCCAGTTCTTACAGAATTTCTGTTGCAACAAATGAGTTCACCCTTTTGAAGTTCTACTGGCCTGTCATACAACATTTTCTCCACTCCTCTGGCTATCTCTTTTTTCTTCTTTGGGGGCTTCTCATTCTTTGCCCTCCTCCCGTAATGATGGTGACCTCCAGGGTTCCCTGCTTGAGCCACATGTCTATCTCTACCTATCCTCTTACCTAGGGTTTCACCTCTACTCTGGACACGTCTATGATGATGCTGCCTTAATTTTATCTTGTAATTTTCTAGAGTCTAGACCTTTAACCTCAAATAGCCAATTTATTGGGCAGTGTCTCCACCTAGCTATTGTACATATACTTCAAACACAGTATTCCAAAACAGAACTCACTCACTCCCTTTCCTTCCATACTCCCCCCTCTCCCCTCAGGTGGTGGTCCACTACTCACCTAGTCATCTAAACTAGAAACCTGGAAACTGTCCATACTGACCTTTCCTCTCACAAATCCCCTCTCAATCTCATAGCACATTCTGACACCCTCCCTTTAGGTATTCTTTTCCATTTCTCAGTGTACACGTCTATTAATTGCAATGCCAAATAGGTACATCTGTTTATGTGACTTTCTTCCCAAACAGAGCACTCCTAAACGGTAAGGCTTTTCCACTAGCATGGTACCTGATCCACAAGAAGTACTGAGTAAATACTTGATATGTGAATAAATGACTGTCTATTAACTTGTCTCACACGCTTTCAAAAACAATTACATATATTAGCTTAGAAATGCCAAAATAGAGTTTAGAAAGCAGATGGAGTTTACCTTAGAGAAAACCTGGGGCAGGAACTCTGGTCTGTAGGTGACAAATGGAAAGAGTGCTGAGACATCAGTGAGGACACAAGACAGAATGAGAGGGTCCTTAGTGTCAAAGTTCAGGACCATCTGCAATAGCTCTATTCCATCATTAACAGGGATTTCCTGTAATACACACATGAAAAGGAGGTTGACATGGCTGATAACTTTGTAAGTACATAATACAGTTGCCACATATGGTTTTGTATACTGCTTTTTAACCTTAAAATTTGAAGCATTACTCTATGTTATTATAATTTTTCATTACTGCCATGTGCTATCTTAAAGACACAGCATCTCCTACTACTAGAAATTGAGAATATTTCTAGTTCTTCACCATTGAATATAAATATATATCTTTGCAAAAAAACTTTTGGCTACACTATCAATTATTTCACATGAAAAAGAGACTTTTGGGGATGGCTGGTCAAAAGGTATGACTATATATAAGTCAAGTTGCTTTTCTTCTGTACAGGTTATATCAAGTGATTCTTGATCCATTAATGTGCCATCTTATCATGTTCTCAGCAGCACTAATTTTATTTCCTAAAACTTTTATTTAGAAGTGAAAAAGATAAATAAATAATGTACTTAAATTTGCATTTCTCAATTACTAATGAGGTTGATTATTTTTCATATTCATTAACTACTTTAGTTTCTCTTCTGTATATTATCTGATCAAATCTTTTCTCTATTTCTCCATTGGATTCTAATGTTTTTATCAATCTAGACAAAGATCTTATTGCAGCCCGGCTGGTGTGGCTCAGTGGATTGAGCATCCTCCCACGGACTGAGAGGTCCCAGTTCAACTCCTAGTCAGGACACATACAAGAAGCAACCAATGAATGCATAAATAAGTGGGACAACAAATCGATCCCTCTCTCTCCCCCTTCCTCTCTCTCTAAAAGCAACTAAGAAAAAGAAAAACAAGATCTATTTAATTCAGTTATTCAGAGAAGAGCGACACTTGAATATTCTGGTCTATCTGCCATAATTAAAAAAGATGTTTAATGGCAAATACCTTGAGATTTTCCTATGCAAGGTTTGGAATACTTATCCTACCTGTGGTTCACTGTACTATCAGGCTCATAGTATCCCCTTCAAATGAATACTAAACACTGTAGGGCTTAGAGAGTCAGCTCTGCTATCTACTAGCCACTTGAATTTGAGTATCTTATTTAAACCTCCCTGAACCTCAGTTTCCTCTTCTGTGAGATGCACATCCACAGATTTTCCTATCCCTCTGCCAGTTTTTTATTTAAAAAAAAAATTTTTTTTTCTTTATTGATTTTAGAGAGAGAGAAAGGGAGGGGGAGAGAGATAGAAACATCAATGAAAGAGAACATCGATTGGCTGCCTCCTGCATGCGCCCCACTAGGGATCAGGCCCACAACCTGGGCATGTGCCCTGACCGAGAATCGAACCAGCGACCTCTTGGTGCATGGGTCCATGCTCAACCATGAGCCACACCAGCCAGGCTCTGTGCCAGTTTTAAAAAGATCAAAACCATTATACACAATCAGCATGGGAAATAGTTATTTACCTCTTTATCTAGTGTTCGAAACATCTGGTTGATCACACTTTCCAAAAAAAAGGTCATGGCTTCCCACTGCACAAATGAAGGTGAGAAGATGGAGCAGAGGCTGCCTTCTCCAGTTCCAGCTGCAGGAGAACAGGGTTTTAACACACACACACACACACACACACACACACCCCAACACTGTAGGTAGGATCACAGAAGACACAGAGATAATGGGGTCTTAGAGACTCCTTGGTAATTTCACAGTTGAAGGAACAGAATAATCTAACCCCTCTCAGTCTGGGAAAAGAAAAGAAAAACAAGGAAAAGGAGTCCCTATCCTGCTTACAATGAGCTGTCTGAATTCAGCTCTGTTAGCTTTATCTATAAAACCATTTTGAGTACTGAGTAAGAATATACATGTAAGCATCACAAACGTGCTTGGCCAACTAGAGGCAATTGATAAATATTAAGTTTTCTTTATAATTTGTCCATGGTAATTTAAATAATTAAGATATATGAGACCATAAATAATCCTTCCAACAAAGAACTGACATAAGATACAAAATACTGCTTCACATCCAGTAGCCTCAGGTCAATTGCAAGGATATGCCTAGAGAACTGTGCCACCCTCCAAGTTCACAAGTTCCATCAAGCCACATCACTCAAACAGCAAGGCACAGGCAAAAAGATTAACAAACTCTTCTTGCTTCCATTAGTGCTCCCATTTACTGGCTTTATCTTGATGCAACATACTGAGCCTCTGCAAACATTCACGTTATTAGAAACCCAGGACCTTTGAAGTCAATGGTGAATATGCAAAAGTGAATGCTAAATCCCTTGACTGTCAAGTAACTAATGTACTTGGTAATTGACCATTACTATGGACCTTTCTAAAGCAGTTATTTACAACCCTCTCCTGCTTAATTAACCTTGTGGCCCGCAGCATGCATTAGTGACAGACAGAAGATATGAAAAACAGAGACATTACCTTGCTTATGCATTTGGGGAGAGAGCGATTTTGATTTTACATAAAGTGGCATTTCCCAAAGGCTTTGAGGTGGTCAAGTGGGAAGTCCCTGTACTGCTCCTGTTATGTCTGACTAACAAGACATTCTTTCTGAGTTTAGGAGTGGTGCTATGCAAAGCTTGGTTAAAAAGCTTTAAAAAGTTAGCTCTAGACATATAATTTAAGATAGTACCTAAAGTGAAGTAATAAAATCAACAATTAATAATTAGTTAATTCTGTTAAAAAAGAAAAACGAAGGCAAAACTAAACATTATTTTACCCTGATTTAAAAAGATTAAAATTTTGGTGTTATCTGCTTTCTGTGTGCAAATGAAAAGGCTCACTCCCTAGAATGGAACTGGGCAGTAAACAAAGCTATTTTTGAATACTATTAGCATATTGTTCTGAAGTGTGACTCAGAAGGTTTATTTCCTATGTATAGTTTTTTTTAAAAAAAAAAAATTTTTTTTTATCCTCACCTGAGGACATTTTTGCATTTATCTTCAGAAAGAGTGGGAAGGAGAGAGAGGGGAGGAGACAGAAACATCGACGTGAAAGAGACACATCGACTGGCTGCCACCCGCACAACCCCAACCAGGGCTGGGGACAAACTGCAACCAAAGTACGTGTCCTTAGCGGGAACTGAACCCAGGACTTTCTGGTCTGCAGGCCAACGCTCTAACCGCTGAGCCAAATCGGCCAGGGCTCCTATGTATAGTTTTAATATAATATATACATATATATATATATATATATATTTTTTTTTTTTTTTAAATCCTCACCCGAGGACACTTTTCCATTTTTTGTTCAGACAGAGTGGGAGGGAGAGAGAGGAAGAGAGAGAGAGAGAGAAACATTGATGTGAAAGGGACACATCGAGTGGCTGCCTCCTGCACGACCCAACCAGGGGCAGGGGACAAACTGCAACCGATATACGTGCCCTTAGTGGGAACCAAACCCGGGTCTCTCTGGACCGCAGGCCGACGCTCTAACCGCTGAGTCAAACCGGCCAGGGCTGATATAATATTTCACTAATGATCCGGTCGGTGTGGCTCAGTGGTTGGGCGTCAACCCGTGCACCCAGAGGTCGCCAGTTCAATTCCTGGTCAGGGCACATGCCCAGGTTGTGGGCCCGATCTCCAGTGGGGGGCATGCAGGAGGCGGCCAATCGATGTTCTCTCTCATTGATGTTGCTATCTCTTTCTCTCTCTCCCTTCTTCTCTCTCGAAAATCAGTAAAGGAAAAAAATTAAAAGAAAAAAAAAATTTCACTCATGGCCCTGGCCGGTTTGGCTCAGCGGTTAGAGTGTTGGCCCGTGGACCAAAGAGTCTCGGATTCGATTCGGCCCTGGTTGGGGTCATGTGGGAAGCAACGAATTGATGTGTCTCACATCAATGTTTCTCTCTCTCCCCACTCGCTCTTCGACTCTATCTAAAGATAAATGGAAAAAAATATCCTCGGGTGAGGATTAAAAAAAAACACATATATTTCACTGATGTTTAGACATTAAAAATAACTTACATTTTAGCCCTGGCCAGTGTGGCTCAGTTGGTTGGAGCATCATCCTGTACACCAAAAAGTTTCGGGTTCAATTCCCATCAGGGCACATACCTAGGTTTTGGGTTTGATGCCCAGTCAGGTACGTATGGGAAGGCAACGGATCGATGTTTCTCTCTCACACTGATGTTTCTCTCTCTCTCTCTCTCTCCCCCTCCCCCTCTCTCTAAAATCAATAAGCATGTCCTCGAGTGAGGATTTAAAAAAAAACTTACAGCCCTGGCTGGTTTGGCTCAGTGGTTGGAGTGCAGGCCCATGGACCAGAGAGTCCTGGGTTCAGTTCCCGCTAGGGGCATGTGCCTCGGTTGCAGTTTGTCCCCGACCCTGGTTGAGGTCATGTGGGTGGCAACCACTCAATATGTCTCTCTCGCATCGATGTTTCTCTCTCTCTCTCCCTCCCTCTCTCCTTCCTGCTCTATCTGAAGATATATGCAAAAGTGTCCTTGGGTGAGAGTTAAAAATAAATAAATAAATAAACTTACAGTTCATGGATCCAGTATCAACAGAAGTTGACAGCTGATACTTTAGCCATTCCCCAGCCATCTGGAAGCTAGTCTTGGGATCCAAACGACATGCTAATCTCATTACCTCTCCTTGTTGGGCCCTCGAGGCTGCCAAGAGAAAGACATGAGTCAATAACTGGTATATAACAGGTACTTAGTTAATGTTCATTCATTTATCCATCCCAGGGAGAAAATGTTCAAAGAGACTGTTTTTCAGACTTGTGCTTTGAATGTAACAAATGTTCAACAAAGCTTTGTTAACAAATCCAGACATTTTAAAAAATAAATTATCTCTGGAAGCTGCCCTATTAGGTAGATCCTGTAAATGGCAAACTAAAAGTGGTCTCCCATTTCTGTTGGAATTAAAAGATCAGATTGGTACAGACATAAAATGGTGCGACTACTGTGGAAAACAGCCTGGCAGTTCCTCAAAACATTAAACATGAAATTACCACATGATCCAGTAGTTCCCTTCCTAGGCATACACCCAAGAGAAATAAAAACATATGTACACTAAAAAACTTGTACACCAATGTTATAAATAACCCAGCATTATTCTAAATAGCCAAAAAGTGGAAACAGCTCAAATATCTATCAATCTGTGAATGAATAAAATGTATATTTCCATACAATAAAATATTAGCAATAAAAATAAATGGAAGTACTGATACATGCTATATCATAGTTGAATATTAAAAACATTATGCTAGCTTGGCTGGTGTGGCTCAGTGGACTAAGCATGATTCCATGGACTAAGAGGTCCCGGTTTGATTCCCAGTCAGGGCACATGCCCGGGTTGCGAGCTCAATTCCCAGCAGTGGGTGTACAAGAGGCAGCCAATAGATGTTTCTATCTCTCCCGTCCTCTCTCTCTAAAAAAATCAATAAAAATATATTTTTAAAAACATTATGCTAACTGAAAGAAAGAGGTTACTGCCTTGGCCAGTTTGGCTCAGTGGTAGAGCATCAGCCTGCGGACCAATGAGTCTGGGATTTGATTCCGGTCAAGGCACGTATCTCGGTTGCAGTTTGTTCCCTGCCCTGGTCAGGGTTGTGCGGGAGGCAACCAGTTCATGTGTCCCTCTCATGTTGATGTTTCTCTCTCTCCCACTCTATCTGAAGACAAATAGAAAAAATATCCTCAGATGAGGATAAAAAAAAAAAGTTACTAAAGATCACATGTTGTGTAATTCCATTTATATGAAATGTTCAGAATATGGAAATAGAAAGTGAATGAGTAGATACTCAAGGCTGGGGAAAAAAGAGGGGATTGGGAGCTGACTGCTAATGGGTACAGGGTTTCTTGGGGTCATGAAAATGTCCTAAAATTGATTGTGGTGATGGTTACACAACTCTGAAAATACTAAAAACCACTGAATTATATAATACAAATGGATGAATTGCACAGTAAATGAATTACATCTCAATAAAGCTGGTATTTAAAAAAAGGGGAACCCTGCCTAGTATGGCTCAGTTGGTTGAGTGTCATCCCATGCACCAAAAAGTCACTAGTTCGATTCCTGGTCAGGGCACATACCCGGTTGGGGGCTTGATCCCCAGTAGGGGGTGTGCAGGAGGCAGCCAATCAATGTTTCTCCCTCTGTCTCTCTCTCTCTCTCCCCTTCCTCTCTCTCTAAAATCAATAAAAACATTTAAAAAAAAAAAGGGCAGGGGGGACCACACCACAGAAAAACCAGAACTTAATTAGATTAGGTTATATAGGTTTTTCCTTTCTTTCTTAGAAGACCCATAACATAAGATGGTATTTAATCCTGAGTATTAAAAAAATTCAAGACTTACATAGAGTTACTATCTTCTAAAAATCAGTGTCCAAAGGCAGTGTGTGTGTATGCGTGTGAAATAATACTAGGCTCGGAGTAAGTGCAGCCCCAGCACCCTCTGCAATATGAAACTAGAGATTAAATAGGCTGCTGTTCTAATTTGGGGTTCTTCAATATAGAACCCCCAGGGGTTATACACCATGATTTAAACACTAGATGTCCTTTTGAGAGTGTTTGGAGAAATTTCAGGTCACTTACAGTTGAAGAAAGCATTGAAGTCCTCATCGCTATCAAAATCAAATCGAGAGTATTCACAGCTAGGGCTGTCTGTTTTAGAAGGAAAGCCCATCTGGAAAGAGAAAGATATGTGGGGTAAGGAATGAAAATGGACCTACCAAAAGAGTCTTCAACTCCAAGAACTCAAGTATTAAGAAGAGCTAGGATTTACATGAGATATTTTATGATAAATAACTGCTTCTGGCCCTTCTGCCATGTGAGGACACAGTGAGAAGATGGCCATTATGAACCAGAAAGTAGGTTTTCATCAGACCTGAGTCTATCGGCCCCTTAATCTCAGAGTTGCAGCCTCCAGAACTGTGAGAAATAAATGTCTATTGTTTATGAAAAAACAAACAACAACAACAAAATAGCCCTGGCCAGTGTGACTCAGTTGGTTGGGCGGCATCATCCTATACACCAAAAGGCTGCTGGTTTGATTCCCAGTCAGGGCACATGCCCAGGTTTCAGGATCCATCCCCAGTAGGGGACGTGCAGGAGGCAGCTGACTGATGTTGAGCTCTCAAACTGATGTTTCACTCACTCTCTCTCTAAAAATCAATAAACTATTTTAAAAAATGAATAAACAAAATAAAATAAATAACTGCTGGTCTATCCCAAGTTTACAATTTGGTCCCAGTTCCAATAATCTTAAGAGTAATAGAAAAGAGAACACTTCTACTTGATACTCTCTTCCAGGTTCCTCAGGGAGAATTCTGGAATTTGTTAAGGGTCTGAGTATAAAAATGTCCCAAGACAAAGTGCTAATACAGCATGAAATAAGTAAAAAAGAACTATCTGTCTACTTAAATGCTGAACCCTGGGAATAAGCATGGAACTTTTTATGTTTCATTCAAAAAATAATGAAGACCAAGGCAGACAATTAGGAGACATGTGCTACGCGGGCTAGGTGAATTCCTTGGGGAAATAAGGGAACCTCTGAATGTGTCCCATTCTCTGATTTTACAAATCAAGATTAAGTATGTGTCAGCTCCAAGTGCCCTTAGCAGATCTCAGGGAATTCATAACCAACTCTCTACTGAGGTAGTGAACAATCTGCTTTCACTCTCTCTCCCTTTTCATTCACCTTCCTCTCACTGGACCTTCAGAAACAATCAGATATTACTTCCTCTTGGAATCTTCTTCACTCCACCCTCCTTTCTGCTTTTTTTTTTTTTCACTTATCTTTATTGTTGAATGTATTACAGATGTCCCTCTCTTTTCCCCCCTTAACCCACTTCTCCCCAATCCTGCCCCCCTCCTGCTTTCCCCACACTATCCTTTCTGCTTTTAACCACTGAAAAGCAATTACCCCACAGTATGGTCATGCTCACTGCTCTTGCCCTATCACTTCTTTCACCTAGCATCTAGCCCAATAGTTGGTATATAAGTGCTCCAAGATAGAAACAGTAGATATAATAACCAGTATGGACTGCTTTCTTCTTGAGGAATAAGAGAATACACCCAAGGAAGGGATCGCAGTGACCAAGACAGGGTTGTCAATGATGCCAATCTAAGTCTTATTATGCGCATTCATCTACAATCCACATGTTTAGATTCCCACCACATACCTTGACCAAGTTCGTCATAGAAGCACGAAGATATTTTGGTATTATTGCTAATAGCAAAGGGTCACGGGATAGGATCTCATGCCGGAAGAGGGCTCCCCAAGTCATTTGAGTTGAAGAGCGTAGAAACTAAACAGGAGAGAGAAAAAAGTAAAACCTGTTTAAGGATTTGAATTTTATATAACCAAGATTATTCCTTAGCCCAGTGATTATCAATGATATTTTTCATGGACATAAACCTCTATAATACTTTGAATTACCCATACTGTAGTAGATCAGTAATGACTGCTCATTATGAACCACACGTTAATAAGACAGACTGTGGGTCAGGTGGAATTCCTGGAGTGTGAGCTGAAATCTACTACTTTCTCTTTTATGCAAGAAAGGTTATAGGAATGTCAGGGTAGTACTACAAGAAAAATCTTGACTTAGATGAAATTTATAACTTAAAATATCTTTAGTAGCAAATCACCTGGGACATACCTCACATCTGATTGAGTATTATCAAAATGATACTGCCTGGGGGGAAAAGCTGCTGAGCCTGATAACGTAATACTGGTTCAAGAAAAAGATACAGTAAGTCTCTTCATGAAATGATACTACAGTTATTTTCTAGGTCCTTAAGAGTCACATTTTATATATGAACTGCTGATTACTTCAGGCCATAGTGTTTGGATTTGGCTTACCTAACTAAAATTTTGAAAAGCTTCCTGCGTCTATGGCCATACCACCCTGAACGCGCCCGATCTCGTCTGAAAATCTTCCCGCATAAAGTTTACCTGACTTGGATGCGTTGTGAAAGCAAGAAAAGATTCCAGGTATTTTCCAAAGTTTGGTGGTGTTTCTACATTAGAATCCACACCCTGTAGGACAGAAAGTCCATTACATTAATGATGTTGACTAGGGAAGAGGAGTGGGAAGAGTGGAATAATAAATACAGATAAACTCTAAAAAATTTCAGTTATGAAACGACTTTAGTTTTGTATATTTCCTTGTGGTCTAAGATCTCACTTCAAGGGCTAAAAAACCAGGAAAGCCGCTTTATCTCCTTAATCATCATTAAAATCCATCTTGGCCCTGGCCGGTTTGGCTCAGCATTTAGAGCATCGGCCCGAGGATCGAAGAGTCTTGGGTTCAATTCCAGGTCAAGTGCACGTACTTGGGTTGTAGTCAGGGTTGTGTAGGAGGCAACCAATAGATGTCTCTCTCACACTGATATTTCTCTCTCTCCCTCCCTTCCACTCTAAAAATCAACGGAAAAATATCCTTGGGTAAGGATTAACAAAAACAAACAAACAAAAAAACCCATTCTAGTCTTGGCCGGTGTGGCTCAGTTGCTTTGAGTTGTCCTGTGCACAGAAAGGTGGCAGGTTCAGTGGGGGTGCATACGGGAGGCAACCAATTGATGTTTCTTTCTCTCTCACATCGATGTCTCTCTCTCTCTCTCTCTCTCCCTCTCTCTCCTTTCCTCTAAAATCAATTAAAAAAAAAAAACCTGCCCGGCTGCGGCTCAGTGGCTGAGTGTTGACCCATGCACAAAAAGGTGGCGGGTTTGATTCCTGGTCAGGGCACATGCCCGGGTTGCGGACTCGACCCCAGTACAGGGCGTGCAGGAGGCAGTCAATCGATGTTTCTCTCTCACATCGATGTTTCTAGCTCTCCCCCTCCCTTCCTCTCTTTCTAAAAAAATCAATAGAAACTTTTTCGTAGTCAAATAGTAAAATAAAAAAGTGCTCATTACAGAAATCACAGAAAGAAGAAATTCATATTATTATTTTTTGTTAATCCTCACCCAAGGATATATATTTTTTTTTCCATTGATTTTTTTTAGAGTGGAAGGGAAGGAGGGAGGCGGGGAGAGAGAGAGAAAGAGAGAGAGAGAGAGAGAGAGAGAGAGAGAGAGAGAGAGAGAGAGAAACATTGATGTGAGAGAGGCACATTGATTGGTTGCCTCCCACATGCACCCCTGACCAGGGCCGGGAATCAAGCCTGCAACCCAGGTACGTGCCCTTGACTGGGAATCAAACCCATGACCCTTTTTGGTGTGTGGGATGACACTCTATCCACTGAACCACACTGGCCAGGCCCATATTATTTCTTTATTTCTAAATTATTCACATCTCTATAACCCATTAAATAACCATTCAATGGTACATGTCTTATGTCTGAAGCTCTATCCACTAACAATTCAAGCCATCACAAAAAGGCATAACATCAAACATAAATGTCTTTCCAATACCCTATTTTTCAACTTATAAGACTGAGTATTAAACATTTCCCTAAAGACAGGTAATTCTAGGTAAATCAGACTAAAGTTTTCTTTTATGATCCAACAACGGATCCTTTAGATTTGGGAAAAGGGTTCTTTATTCAAATCCATAATGTTTCATAATCGAATAGGACTTTAATGGTTAATGTACTCAGCTGTTTTACAAGTACCAAAATTCACAAGAATAGCACTGTTGACTTTACGGAATAACATGTGTGGATGTTTGCTGTTGATATTAATAATTGACTTGTTAAAAGAAATTTATATCGTTTAAACTCCATTGAAAGAATTTAATCTACAGAACCACATGAAATGACCTACAGGGCAATGCTCCAAGAGGCTAAAATCAATGGCATGTGCCAGGCCTAACACAAATATAACCTTCTAAATGCTCTCCTCAAATAGCCCTGAAACGCTCCAGAAAGTAAGTGCTCACCAGCAGTGCGCAAAGCTGATTGCCCAGAGCACACAACACCTGACAGAGTCTCTTCAGAAAGACATAGTGTTTTTCTACCAAGCCTCCTCCGTCAGCAGTCCTATAAGATTAGAAAATAGTGTGATTAGTTGCACATCAAGAGAACCAAAAGGATTCCCATCAAACGGAATTGTACGTGGTCTGTGCTGCAACATTCAAATTTGTTATTTAAAAACAAAACAAACCTCCAAACACAAAATGATCAATGAAAAAAATATATTGTTCAGTGCAATCTCATCCCTCAAGAGACATTCTAATTTGGGGCATTATATGGTCCTTGAGTATTCTGGAATAGTAATGTAAACTCTGAGCACGACTCCACAGAACAATGTATATACTTCTACACACAAAAAGCTGCACAAAGACAGTGGTTGATACTCACGGAGCACTTGAAGAGATCCCTAAGGGAGCACGTGTAACAATTCCTTATACCACAACAAAATTAAAAGGACTATAATCAAGAGAACGAAAAGACAAGCCACAGACTGGAAGAAAATATGTGTAAATGACACATCTAATAAAGGACTATTTATCCAAAATATACAAAGAACTCTTAAAACTCAACAGTAAGAACCTGATTAAAAAATGGGCTTTCCCTGGCCGGTGTGGCTCAGCAGTTAAAGAGTAGGCCTGTGGACGAAAGAGTCTCGGGTTCAATTCCCAGTTAAGGGCACGTACCTCGGCTGAAGGTTTGATTCCCAGCCCTGGTCTGGGTTGTGTGAGAGGCAACCAGTTAATGTGTCTCTCTCGCATTGACCTCTCTCTCTCTCTCTCTCTCTCCTCTCCTCCCTCCCTTCCACTCTATCTAAAAATTAATGGAAAAATACCCAATATCCTCTAGTGAGGATTAAGTAAAAAAAAAAAAAAGAAAGAAAAAGGGGGGGCTAAAGACCTGAACAGACATTTCATCAGATACACAGATGGCAAATAAAGTTATGAAAAGATGTTCCACATGTCATCAGAGAAATGCAAATTAAAACAAGATACCACTGCACACCTATTAGAATGGCCAAAATCCAATAATAAAAACACCAAATGCTAACACGGATATGGAGCAACAGAAACTCAGTCATTGCTGGTGGGAATGGTACACCCACTTTGGAAGACAGGTTGACAGTTTCTTATAAAATTAGGGATACTGTTACCATGTAATCCACCAATTGATATAAACTCCTTGGTAATTACCTAAAGGAGTTGAAAACTTGTGTTCACACAAAAGCTTGCATGTTTATAGAATGTTAAACTTGGATGTTTATAACAGTTTTATTCATAATTTCCAAAACTTGGAAGCAACCAAGATGCCCTTTGATAGGTGAATGGATAAATAAATCCTGGGACATCCAGACAATGGGATATTATTCAGTGCTGATAATCCATAAAACGTGCAACACCAAGAGCAAACCCTAAGGTAAACTTTGGAGTGTGGATGATTTGATTTGTCAATGTAGGTTCATCGATTGTAACAATGTACCACTCTGGTCAGTGATGTTGATAATGGGGGAAGCTATTTATGTGTTGGGATAAGGGGGTATATGAGAAATCTCTACTTACCCTGAGTTTTGCTGTGAACCTTAAATTGCTCTAAAAAAATAAAGTCTTAAAAAAACTATAATAAAAGCATAACTTTGTGTCTCTTTTCTCATTTAGTTCAGATCTGTAATCCCTTACCTGCTATTTTAGAATCCAAATAGCTCTTTAAAAAAATGTTATAACTTACTTAGTGGCTAAACCTGACCTGGAATGATGTAAAACTATTTACAGTAATGACTAGTGTGGACAGAAGCCATATTAGCTGTGTTCTGGAGGTAGTAGAATATAATGTAAAAAGCTTGGGCCTTGAGCCAAGCAAGATGTAGGCTCTAGTGAAACTGAAGGGCAGTATAGCATTACGGTTTCCAGTGCAGGCTTTGGAATCTGATTGCTTGGGTCTGAATCATAGCTTTGCTAACCAGTATTAGTAGCACAAATGGAGATAGGAGACCTCAGGGTAAATGTCATAGTCTCTATAGAACTAATGGGTCTTGGAGAGAGTAACTATAGTGGCTGCTCAAAAGCCAAGTCGCTCATTTAATTAACAGGACTCCTTAAATACAGAGCTGTAGTCTCCACAGAAAAGAAAGCCATCATAAAAGCTGTATTAGAATAGACAGTAAGGTATTTTAAGTAATACATATGTGTCTCACATCTTTTCACTTGTTCTTGGGACCAAGAATTAGAGAAGAGCACTGAAAAGAACATCTTTAACTATTTGTAAGACATGGTTCTATGTGACTCCCTGGTAAGAAACACATTATCGGAAATGCTTTAATATTTTCCAGAGCAAGTATAACAAAATAAGCAAAAGCCATTATGTTAGGACACTGAATATGTTTGTAAGTTTTAGGTGCACATTTCTCATTAAATATATTGTTCCTGCTGTTTCCAAGAGCCTCAAACTTCAGGCACTAATTAATTTGATGAGGAGATCAGGGAGGAGTGTCTGAAGTTCTATAATCAAGGCAGGCCCTGGGACAGACTTGGGTCCAAGATCTAAGCACTCTCAGGCCTAGTCAGAGGCTTAGGGATCATCAGAAGCAGATAAAGAGAATCATGGAGATGAGTTGTCTGGCGATAATGGGGAAAATTGTGAAAGTGAGCGGGTGCTGAGTCAATGGTCACACTTATTTCCAGTACAAGGTCTTCAAAAAGATTCAACAGTCCCTTTAAGACTGCCCTATTTTCTTATTAGACGCACTGTCAATTGACTGCCAGCATTCAGATAGGAATAACAAAGAAATCAGAAAAAACATAGAAAAGTTAGATACTCACTGTGCAGCAGAGAGTATATAATGCATGGCAACATCTCCAAATAAGACCATTAAGGGCTTCCGGTCTTCCAGCTTGCCCTAGACCCAATTTTAGGGAAACACAGGTAACAGAAAAACCATATTATTAAAAGCCTCCAAGTACTAACATCTTCTTACGTATATAATCAAATACACTGACTTCATAATTTTTCATATAGGCTCTGGGCTGACTGAACACTACAGTAAATCCAGCTTTTTATTTTTTATTTATTTTTTTTTTTTGGTACGTGCCCCAGGCACCGAACCGAGGACTCTCTGGTCCGCAGGCCGACGCTCCACCCACTGAGCCAAACCAGCCAGGGCCGAAGCCAGCTTTTTAACACCTAATCTATGCATAACCAATGGACATGGACAACAAAGCTGGGGACAGGGTGGGAGTAGGGGGGTGGGGAGGAGGGTGTTAATGGAAGAAAAAGGAGAAATATCTGTAGCAAAAATAAATAAAAATAAATTAAAAAAATTAATTAATTAAAAAAAACCAACCTAATCTGGATAAAACTTGTATTTTTTAATGTATTGGGCAATAATGCTGACATGGAAGCAAAGTAAGTTACATCTGAAGACAGCATTCCTATGGAGAAGAGTCATGGTCCCATTTGTTAGCCAAGACAGATATAAAGCCAGTGTAGCCACCATCTAAGTTTCTTTGACATAAACACTGAGTTTTAAACTTTAATACTACTTTTATCTCTTAGTGTGAAGAGCCAAGATTCACAGCTGTTTCAAGAATAAAGCTGCCTGCCCTGGCCGGTTGGGCTCAGCGGTTAGAGCGCTGACCCGTGGACCGGAGAGTCCCGGGTTTGGTTCCCGCTAAGGGCACGTACCTCGGTTGCAGTTTGTCCCCAGCCCGGTTGGGGTCGTGTGGGTGGCAACCAGTTAATGTGTCTCTCTCACATCAATGTTTCTCTCTCTCTTCCCCCTTCTCTCCCTCCCGCTCTATCTGAAGATAAATGCAAAAAATGTCCTCGGGTGAGGATAAAAAAAAAATTAAAAAAAAGAATAAAGCTGCCTGACAAACCTCTGTATATTCTGCCGATAAATTCCTAGAATATTGGCAAGCTGCTGTCCAAAGGGGCTGAAGGCAGGTAGTTAGGTGGCGCCATGTGAAAAACAACAACAAACCAACACCCAAACCTTTAAATGTCTTTCTGCCATAACATACAATTAAACACACACACCCCTCAGAGACTTCAAGGATGAAAGTCAGTTTGAAGTGGTAACTTACTTTTCTGCTGACTGCAATGAGAAGACACTCAGCTGCTCCCAACTGAAGTTCCTGTTCATTCAGAAGCAGACACAGCATCTCCAAGAGTTTACAGTTTTCAGCAGTAATATGACTCATGGACACCCAGTCAATGTAGCCTGCTAGAGTGTTCAGTGCTGCAACTCCTACTCGACAGTTTGCTTGAGCCTGAATGAAAATAAATAAACTTTTTGACCATTAAGTCCCCACTCACAGACAAGGAAGCAGTGGTTATACACCTGAACTCCTTCTATTTTCTAATTCTAAAAAGAAAATGATTTTTTAAAAAAATGTACTCATGTAACAGTCACTAAAAAAAAAGTCAAAAGTTTTTCCTGATGAACACATTCACTTCTCAAACACCGGCATTCTCAATATATCAATAAGACCATATTGACATGCGAGTCCATTATATTTCCTACAAGGAATCTCAAATATTGTAATTTTAACTTCCTTCCAATTTAGCTCAGTGATCAAATAAGCCAAGGCTGAGGTCACTCTCCACTAGGTGGATACATCCTGTACCTGAAAGCCTCAAAGAAGTCTCCTTCCAACTCCACAAAGAGCTCTTACCTTTGGCTCCTGAGAATTATCTGTCTTCTGAAAGAAAAGAAGTATAAGGATCCAATGTTTTTAATGAGCAAAAGGCTATGTAATAACTTTCCATCCCCATAATCAAGGCCCTCAAATAGATTCTCAAGTACAGACTCAACTTTCAATCTTGGAAAGAATACAACTTTACTAAGAACACGTAACTGATAATCCCAAGAACAGGTTATTTTAATTTTAGCAATATGATAAAAAGTTAATATTTAAAGAGCTTACACAAATTTGTTAGAACATTCAGATCCGCAAAGACAGTTTCAAAGCACATGATTTACAAAGAAATACAACCAAAAGATGAATAATAAATAAGGCTCAACAATGCTAGTGATGAAAGAAATACAGTTAAAACAAAGTATTAGCATGTTTCCAAATTAAAATAAAGACAAATTATAACTGGCAAAGGTATATTGAAATGATGTAATGTTAATGGAAAAAAAGCAAGAAACAAAATAAAATCAATACAACTTATGACCACATATGAATGGACATACAGGAAAGACATGTAAACAAAAATATTAAAGGCCAAACAGATCAAAATAATGTCTCTTCAGTAAATGTACAATTATGATTGATTCCTACCCTTATATTCCAGATTCTGTAAAAATATTACATAATACTTATAATTTACAAGTGTATAAAATTAATATTTTCCTGAGGAACTTCTGAAATTAAAATTAAGAGTAACTCCTGAAGACTGTTAAAGGAAAAATAACATAAGCAGGAATTAACAACTTCTGAAGTACCTGAAAACTTACCACCATTAGGATCATAAAGAACTTGTTTTACAATTCCTGTTCTCAATTATCAAAAATATTTTCCATAAAGAACAAGTATTAAGCCTTCATTATTAGTGATCACACAGATGTGTTAATGGGGCAGAGATGAGTAGAACCCTCTCACCAACATCTATTGATGCTGCCCAAGGAGAAAAAGGGATCCAAGTGACAACAGCCAAGTCCAGCCTTTATTCTCCACTCCTACAAATCCTTTATTCCTGTTTGGATTCCCCATGACCCTGGGACCAGTGCAGGAGCCAGGTGATGGGACAGGGAAAGTGAGCCTACTCATCCCATCATTGTTTACCATTCAACCTACTCTCCAATTGGGAAGGTGAAGGGATGGAAGCAGAGAAGCAACTACAAGCAACTGGAGAAGTTCAAGGTACAAGAGATGGCTCTTGATATGCTCTGGTCCTGGGCACAAGTGGTAGCACAGTTTAACAGATGAAGAAAACTAAAATTGAGACTAAACAAACACACCCCATAGTAGTTGTTTTTAAAGTGTGTCAGACTCACCAATCAGCCCTGCTCTGGCACACTGGCTAGATTTCTAGGGCAACTAAGTATTCATAATTTGTTCTCCTCCTAAGGGATTAATTCTCCCAGGGAAAAATAAAAAGAATACCTCCTTCACCCTTAATATACATACGTTTTTATTTTATTTTTTTTTATCCTCACCCGAGGACATTTTTGCATTTATCTCCAGATACAGCGAGAGGGAAAGAGGGAGAAAGAGAGAGAGAGAAACATCGATGTGAGAGAGACACATCGACTGGTTGCCACCCACACAACCCCAACCAGGGCCAGGGACAAACTGCAACCGAGGTACATGCCCTTAGTGGGAACTGAACCCAGGTCTCTCTGGTCTGCCGGCCGACGCTCTAACCGCCGAGCCAAACCAGCCAGGGCTTAATATACATAGGTTTTTAAATGCAAGTATTTCTGCCTGGCCAGTGTGACTCAGTGGACTGAGCATCAGCCTCATAGATTGAGAGGTCCCGGTTTGATTCCCCATCAGGGCACATGCCTGGGTTGCGGGCTCAATCCCCAGTAGGAGGTGTGCAGGAGGCAGCCAATCAATGTTTCTCTCTCACAATGACATTTCTATCTCTCTCTCCCTCTCTCTCTATCTAAAAAATCAATAAAAACATATTTAAAAGATAAAATAAATGCAAGTATTTCCTTGATATCTTCTTTTGAAAAATATTGGGGAGAAATTTTTTTGGGGGAAAAAAAAGTCCACTCTAGGAAAAAGAATGGGGCTTGAATTTACCAAAACCATTTATTGGGGGGGGGGGTCTTTAATAATTTACCTGCTGAGCCTTGGTTTTCCTTATCTATAAAATGGAGACAATACTTTCAGATTCTTAGGGTTGTTTTGAGAATTAAGTAACATATAAAAGTACAAACAAGTACAGGGTGGAACAAAAGTAGGTTTACAGTTGTTGTTTTTGAAAATAATACAATCATTAATAAATAATACAAGAATGAACCCTGTGTTTCATGCACTCACAAATGTAAACCTACTTTTGCCTGACCCTGTGTATAGTATATATTAGGTACTGACTGTGAGTTCTTCCCCACCAAAACAGCTCACAGTACCTTCTCCCATTTGTGTTAGTATATAGTGGCTCTCTGAAAACAGACCTAATGAAGCTGCCAGGGACATAAAAAATAACTTTCGTTTTAAAAAATAATTTTAATTCACCCTATTTTGTGAAATAAGCACATGAGAATTCCAGATCAGGGTTTCTGAACTCAGTACTTTTGACATTTTGGGTTGGAAAATTCTTTACTGTGGGGACTGTGTATTATAGAACGTCTAGCAGCATCCCTGGCCTCTACCCACTAGATGCCAGTAGTAATCCCTACTTGTGACAATCTGGGGGCCTAACCTGCCCCCTGGTGAGGACACTGTACTAGGTTAACTTTCATACTGCCCTCTTCTGAAGGCTCTCTGCTAAAAATGACAATGGTTGGAAAGAGAATATCTGGCTTGCCCTTTTCGGCAGAAGGGGAAAATTAAAATTAAGAGTAACTCTACCTCATCAGGAAGAACAAAATACCAAGAATCATGTAGTCAAGATGAATAAAATTTGGCACAGTTTACACAAGAAAGGGATCAGGACTAAAGGAGACCTCAAATTTTAACAGAGACTACCCTGACCTATCAGATATCTGGGCTTTCAAATATTAAAAATTAACCTTCATTTTTATACTATTCAAAGAATTTTCTTACTCTAAAAGGAATTTTTTTTTCTAGTACACATGGAAACTCACTGAACTGAGTTTCTTAGAAAATCAGTTCTAAAAAAAAAAAAAAGAAAAGAAAATCAGTTCTTGTTTTTCCTGTCACCTATTTCTTTTTTTGCTCATAAATTGGCCTTTTATTTTGCTGAACTAGACACCTTAATTCCTTGCTCATTTTAACTTTAAACAAACAAACAAACAAACAAACAAACAAACAAACAAACAAACAAACCACTCATTAAAGAATACAACTTTGAGTAGGTTGGGGTATCCCTTACCACTTGCTGGTACTTGTTTACATTTTCCTGAAGTGTGTTAAGTAGAAAACTGAAGATCCTTTCCATGTTCTGGGTTAATGTTTGCTGAATGTCCCTTCTTCTTTGAAAGGGCAGCGTATGAAAGGTCACTACATCCTCTGCCAGTCGCAAAAGGATGAACATCACTAATTCTGTCTGTGTTTCCTGTTTCAACAGAAATAAACTAATTAAATTAAACTAAAAACTTTTTCATTTACAGGTATGCCTAAAGGCTCTTTTCTGTTGACAAAACAAACAAACAAAAAACCCTTGCCCTGCCCTGACTGGGTAGCTCAGTTGGTTAGAGTGTCATCTTGATAAGCCAAAGTTTCAGGTTCAATCCCCAGTCAGGACACATACAAGAAGCAACCAATGAATGCATAAATAAGTGGAACAACAAACTGATGTCTCGCTCTCCCAAATCAATAAATAAAAATTAAAAAAAAAAAAGAACTCCCTAAAGAACCAAAAAAAACCCCAAAACAAAGTATTTCATACCCCTTGTTTGGAAAGAGTGTCCAATTCTATTAGCATGTCAGGCCAGTGCTGTGGCCACTCCCGCTTGATCATTTCTACTACAATTCGAGACAGAACATCTTTAATATGGTTCTCCTCTTCCAAGATGTTCAGTGTTCCCTGAAAAATAAGAAATATTAAGACGTCTGGCAAGATTGCATTCAAGGGAAAAACCGGCTATAAAAGTGGAAAAGCTCATCAGCAGGCCTACTTTTAAACTAAAGAGAATAAACCAACCTGTTCTCCATGTCTGAGTCACTTGTCCTGCATTCTTGCTAATGATTCTTCCCACTTAAAGCTCAAGTGAGGGTTGCACTAGCTTATAAAGTGGTTGTCACACAGAGCAAGGAAGACATCATTGTTTTCCTTTATAATCTGAAAGGACTCTCATATTGTTTTATTTTGTAAGAAAGCCAGGGGCAAATAATATAGAAATAAGGAACACACTAAGGGGCTTATAAAATGAGAGAGTTAGGAGAAGCACCTAAACATTTCACCAATAGTTCTAGTATTAGAAGATACAAAAAGACTATTATAGCCCTGGCCGGTTTGGCTCAGTGGTTAGAGTGCTGGCCTGTGGACCAGAGTCACGGGTTCGATTCCGGTCAAGGGCATGTACCTCGGTTGTGGTTGGGTCCCTGGCCCTGGTTGGGATTGAGCAGGAGGGAACCAATCAATTTGTCTCTCTCACGTTGATGTTTCTCTGTCTCTCTCTCACTCCCTTTCCCTTCCTCTCTCTAAAATCAATAAAAAAAATAAAAAATTTTTTTTAATTTAAAAAAAGAGAAAGAAAAGCTTAATGAATTATTTTTCTCAAGTTTCCCCAGAACTAGCAAAATACAGATACTAAGTTAATTGATAGTTTTGAAGGGATTTTTTTTTTTTTTCTATTAAAGGCACCAGACTTTGAAGATGAACAGGGGTGGGGATTCCACTTTTTATGCCTTTTGTAAAAAAGAAAAAAAAGGCTGTGGATCTTAAACATATTTAAAGTCATATTCTAACTCATGAAACAAATTCATTCTGCATATTTTTTACTATTACTATCCTAGACTGCATTTGTGATGAATTATGATTTCTTGTGATGGTGGTTCTTTTCACCTTGAAATTAACATTTGATATCATACAAAGCATGTTGATGCCTGAGGAAACAGTGAATTTTTACACAAATGCTATATTGAAGACGTCACTCTGTCTAAACTACCTTGGAAACACAAGTCTTCCAACCAACCATTTCTTACATTTTCAATCAGCTCCATGACATTGTTCTTCAGATAGACCTTCTCCAATCGAGACATGCTGTTCCACCGAAACCTGGCCACCAAAATGCATAAAGTCAACAGAACCACATTAGAAGTCTTCTCTTTATGAGACTAGCTTTGATTCTTGTGTTAGATTATACTGGCGGTTTCACTCAGAAATTATACTTTTGATTTTATATGCTTCAAAAAACAGACAAAACAGTCCATGCTTAACCAAAATGCTAACAACAGAAAAATTCTTGGGAAAGTTTTATATATGCAGTGGTTCATTAATTGGAATCCACAGGATCTGTGCACAGATCAGCTTTCCCCTTGATTGTCCTGACAAAAGCAAATGTATACACCTGGGACAACTGTAACAATGTAGTTGTTTTTCAGAAAATACAATCTTGGTATCATTAATTCCATTTTTGTGATGGTTTACAAAGTCTTTCTAAAAAGATTTTGAGGTCTGCTGACATATAATAGAAACTTAATAAATGCTGGCTGAATGACTATCAGCTAATGTTTATAGAATGCTTAGAATGTACTATTGCCCTGGCCATTTTGGCTCAGTGATTAGAGCGTTGGCCTGCGGACCAAAGAGTCTCAGGTTCGATTCCGGTCAAGGGCACGAACGTTGGTTGCGGTTCGGTCCCTAGCTCTGGTCAGGGTCGTGCGGGAGGCAGCCAGTCGATGTGTCTCACATCGATGATTCTTTCTCTCTCTCCCCTTCTCTCACACTCTACCTGAAGATAAATGGGAAAAAAAATATATCCTCGGGTGAAGATTAAAAAAAATATATATATACTACATACTTTACATGGATGAAGAAACTGAAGAAGAGAAAGGTTAAGTCCTGAATGAGAGCTCCCATGAGGTTGTGATAACCTCTTGGGGATCAATCCTTTCTTCTTGGGGGTTGCTCTTTTCTGCTCACCTAAAGAGTACCTCTATGAGTTATATAAGAAATAAAGATTGGCCCTTTCACAGACTTCAGTGGTAACATCCAAAAGCTCCTTACTTGACAACATGTTCCAGGATCTGAAGGCCAAAATGTCTGACGATGGCAATTTGTGTTTTCTCAGCCAACCTTAAGCCACAGGGGACACAGACAGGGCACTTTTCTTTAAACTCCTCACAAAACTGAAAGAAGAAAAATTAACATTTCCCTTAGAAGCCAGGAGTTGGGACTAAAAAAATTTATCTTAACTTCAACCTCAGCTATAGTTGCAAAATATAGATCAATATTATGAGTAAAGAACCAATAAACATTCCTTTCACTTTCATAGTTCCAGATTTCCCATGTGATATCCAACTAATGTTGAAAAAAAAATCCGACCTAAAAGACTAAAAAGTTATGGTAGAGATACACCCCTAAAGTATATAGGAGTGAAATAACAATTTCTAGGATTTATTTTAAAACTTTTGGTGGAGGGGAGGGATAAAGCAAATGTAAAATCTTTATAACAGATGAGTTTATGCGATGGGTATACACAAAATCATTGTAGTGTTCTCTCTACTTCTGTGTCTTTTTAATATTTCATAGTAAAAAAAAAAAAAAAAAAAACAAATACAACCCAACTGTTTGATTTCAAATTGTGGCATACATCTATATATTGTAAAGTTTCCTCCAAGTGATGCTCACTGTACATCACTTAAACTATGTACAGCACAAGTATTTTTTCCTGATGGTTATTTCATTTCTCACAGCCCACATACATTGTTTGATACGGGAATATGATCATATTGCATTAGCATCCCCATTTGTATTAGCATCCCCAAATTGCAATACAAGAGTCAGTCGCAGGAGCACAACATCCGAGACTCAAGAAACCTACTTTCAGGAAATCAAAGTGCCCTTTCTAAAATGCAAACTAAGTGGTGGAAGTTCATCTTTTAGAAAAATAGGCTAAGAATATCACACAATAGAAAACATGGGAGGAGAGCGTGTGAGAATTAGCTTAGAAATACCCTAGACACATAAGAGATGGTATGGAGAGGTGTAACGTGGTAACTGAACGGACACTATGGGGGCTGGAGCTCATTTAGGGCAGGTGAGGAGAATGGGTTAGCAGGGAAACACTTAGCGCTGAGACCATAAAGAATGTTAACTGGTGCTCAGTACGGGAAGGACACGTGCGCCACGGGAAGGCGAGAGGATGCGGGGATATGGGGCTTGGGGAAATAAAATAAGTGCAGCCAGCTGTGGAGAGGGTCGTAGTGCGAACACGAGTGAACAGAAGTGGGGACAGGGGGAAGAGAGGGCAGTGGGAAGGGAGATGAGACCGCCAAAAGCAGCTAGGGACCCGGGCGTCCCGGGAAAAGGGCAGGCGCGGCGAGCAGAGTAGGCTGGGAGTGGGAAGAGGCGCGGAACGCGGCGAGGGGAGGCCCCTCGGGGTTGGGGAGGGAGGTCCAAGGGCCGCGTGGGCAGGAGACTACCAGGGTTATGGGCGGCGCTGGGACGGCTAGGCTCAGGGTCTCGGGGCAGGCCTGGGGCGTCAGACCCCAGCTACCTTGAGGGCTTCCAGCCGATAGCGCTGGGTGGAGCTGGGGTCCATCATGACCGTCACCGCTTTCACCAGCTGCTCGCACAGTGCGTTCACTTGATCCATCGCCATGGCTACTGCCACGCCTATGGCTGTCCCGGGAGTGCAAGGTACAGACGGCTCCCTTGCGGGAATAACACTCTAGTACCGGGCCGCGGTGGGCTGGGGGGTGGAGTGCCGGAGGAGGAGCCGTGGGCAGCGGAGGCTCCAGCCGGGAAAGAACCGGCGCTGCACACGCGCCCGACCCTCCACTGCGCACGCGCCGGCGGAAGTGGCGGCTTCCTTGTGACGGTTGCCCTTCGTGGGCGAAGCGGCAGACGGAAGAGCCGCGGTGCGCAGGCGCGTCAACGCCCTTCGCAGCGAGCGCGCTGTCTGATATCTGTCAGAAGGGCTAGCTGTAGAGCGCGCAGGCGGGCGTTGGCTGAACCCACACGGGGGTGCGGGCCGCTGCCCGGGCAAGGATCCTCTGCGGCCCTTGATCCATTTCTTCATCCTTACGGGGATAAATCTCTCGACACCGACTGATTTGCTCCCAGAAAGGGGAGAGATATTCAAGACCCCTTCACCTGCCTCTGGACACCGAATCCAGCATTTGTGGCGTTCGCGGTTGGTATTTTTCCCAGCTGTTTGCCACATTGGTAAGAGAATTTGGAAACTTTCGTTATCACTGTTTTCAAAGTGTTCGTGTTGCTTTGACTCTTGGTTTTGTGATGTAGCAGTGGCTGGTGACAACACTGGGCCAAAATTACATGAAATAGAAATACATGCTCACAGAGAGATGTGGCCCTGGTATTCTCATCTAAGAGGTGTGTGTGTGTGTGTGTGTGTGTGTGTGTGTAAAAGATATTTTCCCCTACAATTCTTAAACCTCCCTCTTCACTTGTACTCACTTCCTTGGATGTATTATCACCTGATGGGCACCAAACTTGTTTTGTACAGATTGGGATAAGTCGAGATATATAAAGATGAAAAATTGCAATTGAAAGTTTTGTGCGGTTTTGATCATTTGAAGTGCTATGTATGACTTTACAGTAGTATGACCCTTATTCTGAAAAGAGTGTTTTGGCAGAGAATGTGTTTCATTATATATCTTTAAAAAGATCTTGCTTTCTACAGCAAAATATGTGAACTGAAAACTAAAACAGCTTCAGTATCTGTTAAAGTCTGCATACCGGTTTTTGTGTTTGTATGCTCAGTTATAATGTTTGCTGAACTTAAATCACTGCTTCCTATACATACTCCACTTTTGGTATTTGTATCTAATATGGTGCATACCTGTGTTTTTTTTTTTTCATTTTTAATGCGTTTACTGTTTTTATTCTGGCATCTGTTCCAGTGCTATGCAAAAGGCACTTCAAGGTAAAGTGATTTCTGACATCCTATGTTTAAAGTATCACATTCTGTGTGTTTTGGGCAAGTAGAATTATAAGGAATTAATGCCTTGACACACTAATTTTTTAAATTCATGGGTTTCTTTCCATTAATCTTCCAGTTTTTAGTTGCATGCCCCTTTTTTCAAGGTGAATGTTAATTTTGACACTTTTAAAAAATACAGTTGAGTGCTTACTCAACTGTATAACCTGTGTTTCTCATATTTAAATCATGAATTACTGATTTCCATAAGTAGTTTATATACTTTAGGTCAGTGATTCTCAATCTCTGCTGCATATTAGAAGTGCCTGGAGAGCTTGTAAAAAAAAAAAAATCACAATGCCTAGGTCATATCCATGCGAATTAAATTAGGATGTCTGGCGCTGGCCGGTTTGGCTCAGTGGTTAGAGCATCGGCCCACGGACCAAAGAGTCTCGGGTTCGATTCCAGTCAAGGACACATACCTTGCTTGCAGTTTGTCCCCAGCCCTGGTCGGGTTGTGTGGTCACATCGATGTTTCTCTCCCTTTCTCCCTCCCTCCTACTCTATCTGATGATAAATGGAAAAGTATCCTCGGGTGAGGATTTAAAAAAAATTTAAATTAGGGTGTCTGGTGGTAGAAGCCAATATCAATATTATTTAAATGTTCCTAGGTGATTCCAGTCTGCAGCAAAGTGTGGGAGCCACCTCATTAATTTACATTCCTTCTACCAGTTTCTCACATTGTTAAATGATAGTATTAGTCTGTATCCACTATTGAATATATAAGGTTTATTCTTCCACTCTACTGTCCATATCTATATGTATGTCTGGCCTTAAATAGTATGTAGTATTGTTTTCTTTTGTTTTCAGAAAGTTACATGAATGAGTAGAAAATCACCATTAGAACACTGCAAAGTAATTGTTGCAGGCAAGATTCACTGATAGGTGCTTCATGGTTGAAAGTTTGAAGAGAAACAGAATTTTTGCAGTCTCAAAGTATCTCCCCTAAGATTAATTACAAAAGGAAAAAATAGTAACTTTACAGTGAGAAACCTGGCAAACACTCTCTCAACTAAATGATCATGGTTAATTTCACCAATAATAAGACATATTGACATTATGTACCTCCCAATATAATACACTAAGAACAGCACATAATTTTTGTGATATCCTTGCTAAAAATGCATAACTTCTCCCGGCCAGTGTGGCTCAGTGGATTGAGCGTCGTCCCATGGACTGAGAGGTTCCAGTTCAATTCCCAGTCAGGGAAAATGCCCAGGTTTTGGGCTCAGTCCCCAGTAGGGGGCATGCAGAAGGCAACCTATCGATGTTTCTATCTCTCTCCCTACCCCTCTCTCTAAAAGATCAATGAAACATATTTTCAAAAATACATAACTTCAATCTAATCAAGAGAAAACATTAGACAAACCTAAGCTGAAAGATATTCTCAAATTAACCGACTGGTTCTCTTCAAAAGTGTCAAGGTCATGAAAAACAAGGGAAGACTGAGGGGGTATCAGATTGGAAAAGACATGATGACTAAGATTGGATCCTAGATTGGATCCTGGAACAGAAAAAGGATATTAGTGGAATAACTGGTGACATTAAAATAAAGTATGTATTTGAATATTATACCAATGTTCATTTTTTATTTTATTTTTTAAATCCTCACCCAAGGATATTTTCCCATTGGTTTTTAGATAGAGTGAAAGGGGGAGAGAGAGAGAAACATCGATGTGAGAGAGACACATTGATTGGTTGCCTCCCACATGGCCCCCACTGGGGCCGGAGATCAAACCTGCATCCTGGGCATGTGCCCTTGACCAGGAATTGAACCTGCGACCCTCTGGTCCACAGGCCGATGCCCTAACTGCTGAGCCAAACTAGCCAGGGCCCAGTGTTCATTTTTTAGTTTTGATAATTGTGCTATGTAAAATATTAACATTAGGGGAAACAGGCTGTAGGAGAACCCTACTATTTTTGCAGTATTTTTGTAAGTCTAAATTCAAAATAAAAAGTTAAAGCCTGGCTGGTGTGGCTTACTGGTTGAGCGTGGACCCTGCACCAAGAGGTCGCCGGTTCGATTCCTGGTCAGGGCACATGCCCAGGTTGTAGGCCCGATCCCCAGTGGGGGGCATGCAGGAGGTGGCCAGTCGATGTTCTCTCTCATCAATGCTTCTATCTCTCTCTCCCTCTCCCTTCCTCTATCTCTAAAAATCAATAAAAAAATTTTTTTTAAGAAATTCGCATGAATGCTATGATGTTATATATCATTTTCTGTTTCTTTTTTCTCTGAATTTATACTTGAGACTTGTCTATGAACTAGCTTAACTGTTGGCTTAATCCCTCTATTGATGTGCATTGTAGTTTTAATTTGCATTTCCCTATGACTAATGATGTTGAGCTCATTTTCATGTGCCTGTTGACTATTTGTATACCATCTTCTTTTGTGAAGTGTTCAATTCTTTTGGGAGATGAGTATTTTTAAAGCTTTTAATACTTATTACCTTCCTGAAATTGTACCAATTTATTATTCTCCTTCTAACAGTAGATGAAAATGCCTATTTCATTCTTGTTAATTTCCAGGCTCTCATGTTCATGGTAACTCAACGATGGAAGAATGGAAATACAATTTTTCTTGGCACTTTAGATTACGTATCCTTTTTAATTGTCTATAAAATATTGTCTTACAGAAAAATGGCTAATGGACAGGACCGGGTAGTTGCTCTAGTGGACATGGACTGTTTTTTTGTTCAAGTAGAGCAGCGGCAAAATCCTCATTTGAGGAATAAACCTTGTGCAGTCGTACAATACAAATCATGGAAAGGTGGTGGGTATGTATCATAGTTATTGTTGTAACTGTCAGCTACTATTTTAATCTATAAGAATGCATGGCAGCCCTGGCTGGTGGTGTTGCTCAGTGGATAGAGTGTCAGCCTGTGCACCAGAGGGTTGGGGGTTCCATCCCTGGCCCTGTCGGGGCACGTGTGGAGGCAACCAATTGATGTTTTTCATTGATGTTTTTCTCTCTCTCTTCCCTTTCTTCCCCCCTCCCTTCCACTCTCTAAAAATCAATGGAAAAAATATCCTCTGGTGAGGATTAGGGAAAAAAAAGAATACATGGGACTATGCTAGGTACTATTTTTGAGATTTCTGAACTGCTGTGTTTGAAATCAAATAGTGGCATCTGTGGCCAAAAAGTTTCTACTGTTATGTGTATAGCTATTCACATTAAATTTTAGTTATTTTTGCCTGTGATCATGTAATATTTTTCTGTTCCTTTTTTTTTCTAACCTTAGAATAATTGCAGTAAGTTATGAAGCTCGTGCATTTGGGGTCACTAGAAACATGTGGGCAGATGACGCTAAGAAGTTATGCCCAGATCTCCTACTGGCGCAAGTTCGTGAGTTACGTGGAAAAGCTAACCTCACCAAGTAAGAAGAAAAGATTGTTTAAGGGTGAATGGAAGGGTTGGAAATATTCCATGAGGCTAGGAACTGATGTTTCAAATTTGTTTTGTGTAAATAATATCTGAAAAAGTTACCTTTGGTCAGCCAACTTTTCAGTGTGAAATAAAAACAGATTCTGATATTGTATTTCAGGAATAGTCAGAGTCATTATAACCTATAACAATAGCTGTCCTTGATACCCTTTCAGTTTCTTATTTAAAAATTGATTGTTATAGCCTGGCTGGTGTGGCTCAGTGGTTGAGCGTCGACCCATGCACCAAGAGGTCGCCAGTTCGATTCCTGGTCAGGGCACATGCCCAGGTTGTGGGCACAATCCCCAGTGGGGGGCATGCAGGAGGCGGCCAGTCAATGTTCTCTCTCATTGATGTTTCTGTCTCTCTCTCCCTCTCCCTTCCTCTCTCTCTGAAAATCAATAAAGGAAAAAAAAATTTTAAATATGTTTTTATTGATTTTTAGAGAGAGAGGAAGGGAGAGAGAGAGAGAGAGAGTAACATCAATTAGCTGCCTCCAGGACACCCCCTACTGGGGATTGAGCCTGAAACCTGGGCATGTGCCCTGAATGAGAATTGAACCAGCAACCTCTTGGTGCATGGGTCGATGCTCATCCAGTGAGCCACACCAGCCAGGCTATCAAATATTCTTAAAGATACTTTGGAGTAATTTGCTCAAGAGGCTGTGAAGGAACACCAACTACTGCAATAGAGTATTCTTTCCTTGCTCCGCCCTGGCAAGGTAGATCAGTTAATTGGAGCATCGTCCCGATATGCCAAGGTTGCAGGTTCAATCCCCAGTCAGGGCACATACAAGAAGCAACCAATGAATGCATAAATAAGTGGAACAAATAGATGTCTGTGTCTGTCTCTGTCTCTCTCTCTTTCTTTCCCTCTCTCCCTTCCTTCCTTTCTCTCTCTCAAATCAATCAATAAATTAAAAAATATATTTTTTAAGACTTTCCTTTCCTTGCTCTGTATGTGGGTGAGTGGATCATGCTCTCATGCTCTTGCACATGCTTGAGCTTTGTTTTTTTTTCCTCTGAGGTCTGACTATCCTCTCTCCAGCCCAAATAATGACTAAAAGAAAAAAAGCCATCTTCCTCTAATTCTCTCATTTGAGAATGTTTTAGAGCAATAATTATACTAGTTTTGATAGATGTCTTAATGAAGAGGTGCAAATATTTCCATTTTTATGATAAATAATATAGGTTCAATAGGAACAGAGAACTTATTTAAATTTCTTAGCAAGTCTAAAGCAAAGAAAACATGCACATATTGCCATAGAAAACTGTCAACATACAGCCAGAAGAGCTGCTTGTTATGGTTTGAATAGACCATATATGATGAGATCAGTATTCCCTAGGGGAGGTTATCTGCCTGTCCAGACGAGTTATCACATTCTAGGAGCTTATCTTCAACTTGATAATTTGAATGTTAGTATATTCAGAAGTGATTGGACTTGATTGGTTGTGTGTGTGTAGTGAGGACCAGCTCACTTGTTAATCAAACTCACCATTGACTGAAGTATAAAATCCACATGTCACTTTGTTAATTTATAATGAAAAATACCCGAGAAAGACAAGATATTTGGGTTCACTAATCTGTGCAATGTTCTCTATAAGTTACCTCTTATTTGAAGACAAAATCAGAAGCAGAATATTATGTGGTAGGCATATGAAAATAACAAAAGGAATAGGTGATCATAGTAAAATGTTTTCTAGTTAAACTAGTTTGAAGCATTTCTTTCCTGTTTAGAGAGATCCTTGTCACATAGACATGTTCATGATCTGGATGCTTTCTACCTTGGTATGCTAGAGTTGCACTACAGATGTTTGCATCCTTGATTCTTTTTTTTTTTTTAATCCTCACCCGAGGACATTTTTCCATTTTTGTTCAGATAGAGTGGGAGGGAGAGAGAGGAAGAGAGAGAGAGAGAAATATCGACGTGAAAGGGACACATCGAGTGACTGCCTCCCGCACAACCCAAGCAGGGCCGGGGACAAACTGCAACCGAGGTACGCGTCCTTAGCGGGAACCGAACCTGGGCCTCTCTGGACCGCAGGCCAACGCTCTAACTGCTGAGCCAAACCGGCCAGGGCCCTTGATTCTTTTTCCTTGCATTTGTTATTGACCATCTTCCTGCCTATTGACCCCTTTAATTGGGTTACTATCTAGTCTCTGACAAGCCATTCCTCTCTTTAAGGAGATCTTACGCTGATTATGTATATTATTATTCAATTACGAGGGTGGTGTGGGACCCACAGTCTCAATATTGCCTCCATTAATTGCCTACATGTATAACCCTCATACTTCTTAGGTACCGGGAAGCCAGTGTGGAAGTGATGGAGGTGATGTCTCGTTTTGCTGTGATTGAACGTGCCAGCATTGAT
Organism: Tadarida brasiliensis; assembly: GCA_030848825.1. Taxonomy (NCBI): domain Eukaryota; kingdom Metazoa; phylum Chordata; class Mammalia; order Chiroptera; family Molossidae; genus Tadarida; species Tadarida brasiliensis. The sequence goes on from CM061262.1 coordinate 16,668,903, forward strand.
GAAGCTTATGTAGACCTGACCAGTGGTGTACGAGAGAGACTGCAAAAGCTGCAAGGTCAGCCTATCTCAGCAGACTTGTTGCCAACCACCTACATTGAAGGCTTGCCCCAAGGCTCTACAACTGAAGGGACTGTTCAGAAAGGTACTTCCATAGCATCATTTGCTTCTGCTTCCTGCCTTTGGAACCTGCTTTGCTTGGTCACACTGATACTTCTTCGATTGATTGAAAGGAAGCTTAAACTACCACCTGAATGAATCACAAGGACTCATATGGAAGGATATACAAATTCTCTTAGCTTTCCAAGTATATGGATGTTTAGAAGCTTGAAATTGCATGAAATCAAATTTCTCTTCAGATATGACTAGGGCAGGTTAGAGTTAATAGAAATCTGACGAAGCGCTTCCATCATTTGCAGGTTAATTTATATTATTAATTTATATTATTGTAACTTGGTTTCTTTATCATAAGAAGGGTGAGCTTTCTTTTTTTTAAGGGAGACCTCAAGTAACAGAAGTTGAATCACTCAAAAATTCTAATCAGTTCATAACACAATATCAGTGGGCTGTACAAGGCCTCTTTCATTGTATTTTACTTCTTTTTCCCTTCATGGTGAGTTCTCCCACTCCCTCCTGACCTCACACACCTTTTGGCACCCACTGGTGTATATGGTATATCTTCTTAAATATGTATATGTCTTTATAATTACACAGTGTTGCTTTGTGTATGTGCTTTTTAATTATAATATAGTATTGGGTTATAGAGCTCATTCTTGTTCTTAATTTTCTTTCAATGGTGATTTAAAAAGTTTTTAATATGTTTATATTGATATTTTAGAGAGAGAGGAAGGGAGAGAGAGACAGAAACATCAATGTGAGAGAGAAACATCGATCGGCTGCCTCCTGCATGCCCCCTACTGGAGATCAAGCCCGCAACCCGGGCATGTGCCCTGACCAGGAATTGAACCAGGATCTTTCAGTCCATGGGATGACATTCAGTCCACTGAGCCACACCGGCTGGGCTCAATGGTGATTTTATAGTTCTATCTTATTTGCAGCATAATCTATGGTATGGATCTACCATGTTTACAGACCATTCTCCTAGTGATGAACTCACTGGTTGCTTTTAACTTCCTACTGTTTATATGATGAATGTCCTCATTCATCCTCTTTAGGACCTATGCAAGTGTTTCTCTGAGAAATGTTTTCAAGAGTAGACTGCTAGGTCAGAGAGTATACACATATACCTAGTTTCACTAAATATTGCCAATTTGCTCTGTAGAATTGCTGTAACAGTTTCCCTTACCCCTGGAAGTGCATAACAGTCCTGCTTTTCCCCATATCCTCATCAGCAGTTGATATTATCCAGTGTTTTAAAATCTTTGCCAATGTGATAGCTATAAAGTGGTATTTTGTATTTTTGTTTTGCTTTAATTTACATTATTTACTAATTGAGGTTGAGCATCTCTTCATATACTTGTTAGCCAATTGAGTTTCTACTTTTGTGAATTGTTTATTTATAATCTTTACCCAATTTTTCATTTGGTTTCCTGCCTTTTTTTTGGGGGGTGGGGCAGGAGTTTCTTGTATATCCTAGTGATTAGTCCCTTGTCTGCATTGCAAATATCTTCTCTCAAGGCTGTCATCCATTAACTTTGTTTATATCATACTTTGTTGAACAAAATTCTTTAGTTCATCAATTTTTCACCTTATAATTTGTGCATTTTTAAATTTTTTTTGGGGGGGCCTTCCAGTGAAAACGGGAAGACCTACTAGACAAATTCAAAAAGATTAAATATTTTTCTTTATTGATTTTAGAGAGAGAGGAAGGGAGAAGGAGAGAAAGATAGAAACATCAATGAGAGAGAAGACCCTGCACACTCCCACTGGGGATTGGCCCACAACCTGGGCATGCACCCCGTCTGGGAATTGAACCGGCAACCTCCTGGTGCATGGGTCGACGCTCAACCAGTGAGCCACACCGGACAGGCACAAAGATATTTTTCTACATTTTCTTCTATTGCCTTATAGTTTATTTTTAGGTTTTCAGCCATATGGAGTTCATCTTTTTATTTAATTTAAGGTAGGGAGCTACTTTAATTATTATTCTTTGTGTGAGCTAGTTTTTCCCACAATTATTTATTAAACAATTCATTCTTTCTCAACTTCTCATATATAAGTGGGTCTGTTTCTGTGGTATCCCATTAGTCTGTCTACTCTTGCTCTAAAAACACTGTTGTTATTACTGTTTGTAGTATGTCATAATATTTGATAAGTATTCCCCCCTGCTTTTATTTTTCAAAATTGTCTTAACTATTTATGCACCTTTATTGTTCGGTACATATTTTAGAATACATTACTTGAATTTTTAAAAAAATCATGATGGAATTTCATTAAATTTATATATTTAGAGTGGACAGTTATCTTAATGTTAAATTATCACATCAATAACCATATCGCACTAATGTTTTAGGTCTTCATTAATATCCCGTTTAATGAATTTTTTAAGTTAAAATTTTTGATTTACCTGTTGTAATATATCTGCTTCTCTTGAGATCTGGAATCCAGTATGTTTTCCTTTTTCTTTCTCATCTAAACTTTTAATTGATATAATATACATGAAATGCACAAATTGTAAGTGTACACCTTGAGTAACTTTCATGAAGTAAACCCACTTGAGTAAGCAGCACGCACATCAAAACACATCAGAACCGCCCTGGCCGGTTTGGCTCAGCGGTTAGAGTGTGGGTCCGCAGACCAGAGAGACCTGGGTTCGGTTCCTGGTAAGGGCATGTACCTTGGTTGCGGTTTGTCCCCGGCCCCGGTTGGGGTCCTGTGGGTGGCAGCCACTTGACATGTCTCTCTCACATCGATGTTTCTCTCTCTCTCTCTCTCTCCCTCTCTCCCACTTTATCTGAAGATAAATGCAAAAATGTCCTCAGGTGAGGATAAAATAACAAAAAATTAAAATAAAACAAACATCAGAACCCTAGAAGCTACCCTTGCCTGCCCTTCCAGTCACCATCTATCCCTCTCCCTCCTTTTCTACAACAAACACTGTTCTTATTTCTATTTAGCTTATTTTTGAACTTTATAAAATTGAACACATTCGGTATATACTCGAATCTGGCTTCATTCACTCAACATTGTCTTTGTGAGATTCATCCATTATTTTGAATGTAGTTGAGTTTGTTTACTCTCATTGCTGTGCAAAATTCCATTGTATGGATATACCACAATTTACCCATTCTACTTTTGGGTGGTTTCCAGTCTTGGGCTACTAAGAATAGTGCTGCTATGAACATTTTTGTAAATATTTTTGGTGAACAAATATATGCATTTCTGTTGGGTGTGTGACTAGAAGTGCTCAGTTGTAAAGTTTACCTATATTCAGCTTTAGTTTGTCTATAGTCAGCTTTAGTAGATGCCACTAAATAGTTTTCCAAAATGGTTATACCAATTTATAATCTCACTAGAAGCATATGAGAGTTCCATTTGTTCCACATCCTTGCCAACACTTGCTTTTTTCTTTTTTTAGCCATTTTGATGGGTGCTGTCCCATTGTGGTTTTAGTTTGCGTGTCCCTGGTGTTAATGAAATTGGGTACCTTTTTGTAAGTTTATTCACCATTTAGATATCTCTTTTCATGAAGTGCCTGTTTTAAGTATTTTGCTCATTTTTTGCTATATTATCTAATCTCCATGTATAGGACTTTTTAATACTATATATGAATCCTTTATCAAATATATGTATTGTAAATATCTCTGGTCTGTGGCTTGATTTCAGACTCTTAATGGTGGCTTTTGATGAACAGAGGTTTTCAATTTTAATTTGGTCCAATTTTTTTTCCTTACGGATAGTATTTTTTATGTCCTCTTTAAGAAATCTTTACCTACCTCAAGGTCATGAAGAAATTCTCTGCCATAATCTAAAAGCTTTATTGTTTTGTCCGGCCTCTGTGACTCAGTGGTTGAGCGTTGACCCATGCACCAAGATGTTGCTGGTTCAATTCCCAGTCAGGACACATGCCCAGGTTATGGGCCCAATCCCCAGGGGGCATGCAGGAGGTGGCCAATCAATGGTCTCTCTCATCGATGTTTCTATCTCTCCCTTTCATTTCCTCTCTCTGTAAAATCAATAAAGGAAAAAAATTTTTTTTAAAGCTTTATTGTTTTGCCTTTCACATTTAAATTTATAATCAATTGTGTATATGTCTGTAGAGTATGAGGTAGGGATCAAGATTCCTTTTTTATTATATGAATATCCGATTATAATAACTTTATTAAAGCTTTAATTTTTTTTCTTTATTGATTTTAGAAAGAGAGGAAGGGAGAGGAAGAGATAGAAACATTGATGAGAGAGAACATCAATTGGCTGCCTCCTGCATGCCCCCCACTAGGGATTTGACCTACAACTTGGGCATGTGCCCTGACTGGGAATCAAACCAGTGACCTCTTGGTGCATGGGTTGACGCTCAACCACTGAGCCACACTGGCCAGGAAAAAGCTTTAATTTTTTTCTATAAAGATCTTGTGCATTGATTTGTTATGTTAGTTCCTAGATGCTTTAATTTTTTATTACTATGGTGATTTTATTTATTTATTTATCTACTTGGTTATTGATGTGTAGGAGAATAAGTGATTTTTTTTTTTATTCCTCACCCAAGGATATTTTTCTACTTATTATCAGATAGAGTGATAGAGCCACATCGACTGGTTGCCTCCTGCATTACCTGACCAGGGCCGGGAACAAACCGAAAAGGTATGTGCCTTTGACTGGAATTGAACCCGCGATTGATCAGTCCATGGGCTGACACTCTAATCGCTGAGCCAAACCAATCAGGGCATAAGTGATTTTTTTTTTTTATGAGTTCCTCTTTATTTACTTTATCTACCTGGCAAAAACTTGTGATATGATCTGCATGAAAGTATTTTAAAAAATATATATATACTGCCCAGCCGGTGTGGTTCAGTGGTTGAGCGTTGGCCCATGCACCAAGAAATTGCTGGTTCAATTCCCGGTCAGGCACATGCACAGGTTGTGGGCTCAATCCCCAGCAAGGGGGTTGTGCAGAAGGCAGCCAATCAATGTTGATGTTTCTCTCTCATAGATATTTCTATCTCTCTCTCCCTCTCCCTTCCTCTCTCTCTCAAAACAATAAAAACATATTTAAATAAATAAATAAATTATAATTGATAGTTAAAAGTATTTTCTTAGACTAGAATAAAATTTAGGCAATAAAAAACTTGCATTTGTGGTCATATTAGATTATGATGGTTCTAGATACCAGATCTAAGAGAATCTGGGTCTTAGAGTTTTTAATCAAATATGAAAATGGAATTCTGCTGGACCTTGCAGAGCAAAGAAGTCTTTCTGTATCTAGAAGCTTTTCAACAGAGTGTTCACACTTTTTTCCTAGACATTTTCTAGTTCTTTTGATCATGGCTATATTCAAAACAGTGTATCTGTTCTCTCCTTTGTTTGTAACATGTACTTTTGGAACTATTATTTTGTAACATTGTTCTTATTCAGAAGAGTTCTTTCATTAAAAAAATACTTTAAATATTGGACATTAATCAAAGGAAACTGTCTGGATACAAATCTGTAGCAAGTTAACTTCTTGGGGGGGGGGAATAAAGCAATCTGTTATTACTTGTAGAAACAATACAGATTTCCCCATTAAAAACTCTAAGAGAGCCTGGGCCAGTTTGGCTCAGCAGTTGGAGCGTGGGCCTGCGGACCAGAGAGTCCTGGGTTCGGTTCCCACTAGGGGCACATACCAAAAACAACAACACATAAAATAAATAAATAAAAGCTCCAAGAGAATTTTTATTTCTAGTTACGGTGGTGAATTTCCCATGGGTTTCATGTTTTAAAATAAGATGGAAAGTATTCAAGCTCCCTTTGCTGTATGATATGCCTTTAACGTGTTGAAGGGTAGCAGAACTGTCTAGGAAAGCTTGTGCGAATGACCATTGAAAAATTATTTTATTCTCTGATCCTGATACAGGAGAGTTTATCAAGCTGGAGTGTGCAGATCCTTTAGTTCTGTAGGGAAAATACAGTGGACAATAAAAATATGCCACTTAAAAGAGGCAAAGTGCCCGGCCGGCGTAGCTCAGTGGTTGAGCGTTGACCCATGCACCAAGAGGTCGCTGGTTCAATTCCCAGTCAGGGCACATGCCCAGGTTGTGGGCCCGATCCCCAGTGGGGGGCATGCAGGAGGCAGCCAGTCAATGTTTCTCTCTCATCGATGTTTCTCTCTCTCTCTCCCTTCCTCTCTGTCTAAAATCAATAAAGAAAAAAAAATTTTTTTTAAAGAGGCAAAGTTATGGTACATAACCATTTGATGATGAAACATGTCATAATTTCTTTATTATTCTGGAACCAGAGTCAGAAATGTACTAATCATAATAAGGAAGGTTTTCTTTGGATTTAGTGTTGTATATCACATTTTATTGTATAGCTTATTTTTTTAAATAAACATTTGGAATTTCTTTTATAATGCTTTAAATAATTGGTTCTTTATGGTTTTTCTTTTTTTTCTTTTTTTTTTTTTTGAGGGCTGCATACCCTTCTGAAAAACTGTTGAAAGCTATGGACCCTTGCTTGTCTCAGAAAAATACAAATCTATACATAAGACAATTTAGTGTACAGTTTTCAGGAGATTCACAGATCCTCTGAAACCCACATATCTCAGAATAAGAACTATGATTACACATTACACTGGTTTTTGGCTGAAGCTCATTGTTGAACAGCTCTCTGGCTGAAGCTGATGGAACATGCCTTTGATGGTGGTCAAATATCAATCCACATGGACATGCTCCTCTTTCTTTTTCTTTTTTCTTCTTTATTGATTTTAGAGAGAGAGGAAGGGAGAGGGAGAGAAAGATAGAAACATTGATGAGAGAGAACTTCAATCGGCCGCCTCCTGCATGCCCCTCACTGGGGATTTGGCCCACAACCTGGGTATGTGCACTGACCAGGAATCAAACCAACGACCTCTTGGTGCATGGGCTGATGCTCAACCACTGAGCCACACTGGCCGGGCAGGACATGCTCCTCTTTCTTCTACACCTGTCTTTCTTATCTATATACATTTTTTTTAAATATGTTTTTTTAATTGATTTTTTTAGAAAGGAAGGGAGAGAGAGAAACATCAATGTGAGAGAGAGAGACTTCGATCGGCTGCCTCCTGCAGGCCCCCCCCCCACTGGGGATTGAGCCTGCAACCCGGGCATGTGCCCTGACCGGGAATCAAACCAGGACCTGCTCAGTCCACTGAGCCACACTGGCCGGGCTCTATGTATATACATTTTTAAAAAAAATACCAGTGTTGCCCTGGCCAGTTTGGCTCAGCAGTTAGAGCGTTGGCGCATGGACCAATGAATCACAGGTTCAATTCCAGTCAAGGGCATATACATCGGTTGTGGTTGGACCCCGGCCCTGGTCGGGTTGTGCAGGAGGCAACCAGTCGATGTGTCTCTATCACATCAATGTTTCTCTCTCTCCCTCCTTCCCTCCCACTCTGTCTGATGATAAATGGAAAAGTGTCCTCAGGTGAGGATTAAAAATAAATAAATAAGATAAAATACCAGTGTTTATAAAGAAGTCTTAGGTATCTGTTGCTTTAATTTGTCCAGTTTAAATATTAAGCTTCCAGATGCAGTGATATCATCTTATTATTTATAGTGTTCAGAATATTGCAATGTCTAGTAAATGGTCTATGATTGCATATCATATTCCTGAGTCTTCATCTGATGTTTGCAACAACAACAACAAAAACACATAAGAGCCTGGGCCCATTGACTCAGTTGTTAGAGCATCGGCCTGTGTATCTAAGGGTCTCAGGTTTGATTCCTGGTCAAGGGCACATACCTGGGTTGCAGATTGGATCCCCAGCCCCCGTCGGGGAGCCTTCAGGAGGCAACCAATAGATGTGTCCTTCTCACATCTCTCTCTCTTTCTTTCTCTCTCTCTCTCTCTCTCTCTCCTCCCCTCCCTCCCTCTCTCTAACAAATCAATGGAAAACATATTCTCAGATGAGGATTAATAAAACAACAATAACAACAAAAACTGATAATAGAAATTAGCTGATCTAAGTGCGTATAACCTTTACCACCTTGCCTCTTAATGGGTTCAAAGCTAGCAGTCCTGCTTAGCATGCTGCATTTGCAACTTTGTATTTTCTGTTTCTGAAATAGGGGTGTGTGTGTGTGTGTGTGTGTGTGTGTGTGTGTGTGTGTAAAGTTTAAGTAGTAGGATTACTTAAAAATAGTACTCAAAAATTGCCAGAGTAAAAATCTTCCCTTCAGGGTCATTTTGTATTTAGTTGGTGTTAGCTAGGGAACTCATTTGTTCTTTCCTCCCTTTGCTTGCTCTTAAAATAATTCATTTCTTTCGAAGAAGTAAGCTGCCTTGTGAGAGGGCCTTTGGAGAAGGCCCCATGGCTAGGCTCTGATTGCTGCCCTCTGCTGACAGCCAGCAAGAAAACAGGGACCTCAATCCTACAAGCTGCAAAATGATAAATTCTGCCAACAACCTGATGGAGCTTGGAGGCACTAATCAGCTTGTAGCACAGAGGAGGGCACACCTGTTGTCACTACAGGGATTTCTCTTTTGTAGTTATGGTCCCTGGAGTTGTGGAGTCTAGCTAGATAGAGGTTTATCAGTCTAACCCCGAAGTTTCGGCACGAGTCATCAATGCTCACTCTTATGCCTGTTCTAGTCAACATTGTACTACAAGTACAAGATGGTCCGAGCTGAACAGAAGAGGAAATAGAAGATATTCAGGTGTGAAGGAAAAAGTAAACTTTCTTTGCAGGTGATATTACCATATTTGTAGAAAATCCTAAAAAATCTACACCCCCCCACCAAAAAACAAAAACTAGAATAAGTGAGATTAGAAAGGTTACAGGGGACAAAGTCAATATAAAAATCAATTGTATTTCTATATACTAACATTTAAAAATGGGAAAATGAAATCTAAAAAGCAATATTACTTGCAATAGCATTAAAATCATGAAATTATCACAGATAATTTTAACAATACATGTGGAAAAACTAATTTAGTGAAAACTACAAAACATCACCGAGAGAAATTAAAGACAATGAAATCAATGGAGAGACATTCTGTGCTCATGGATCAAAAGACTAAATGTTATCAGAGCACATCTCCCCAAATTGGCCTTGAGATTTATTGCATTCTATTCCAAAATCCCTGGATTTTATAGAAATTGATTCTAAACTTTGTATGGAAATGCAAAGGATGTGGAATAGCCAAACAACTTTGAAAAAGAACATAATTGGAAGACTTACACAACCTGACTTTAAGATTTAACTATAGCCCGGCCAGTGTGGCTCAGTGGTTGAGCATCGACCCATGTACTAAGAGGTCACCGGTTCGATTCCTGGTCAGGACACATGCCCAGGTTGTGGGCCCAATCCCCAGTGGGGGGCATGCAGGAGGCGGCCAATCGATGTTCTCTTTCATCGATGTTTCTATCTCTCTCTTCCTTTCCCTTCCTCTCACTCTCAAAATCAATAAAGGAAAAAAAAAGATTCAACTATAAATGTACAGTAACTAGGAAGTATAGTATTGGTATCACATGAGACATACAGATAAATGGTACAGAATAGAAAGTACACAAACAGGTCCCCACATTTTTTGATCAATTGGTTTCCACAAAGGTACCCAGATAATTCAATAGGAAAAGGAAAGTCTTTTCTCAACTTAGTGGGCATTTTTTCAGCAAAAACTACCTGAATCTTCTCCTTCTACCTCAGTGTATCATTGAAGAACCCCAACATTTTTATAGATTTTTCTTATCAACTAGAGAAGGGAAGGAAACAAAAGAATGCTGCTTATCTTCTGTGGTCCTGTTCAATTGACATGGATATAGAGTAACAGGATTGCAACATTACCTAATCCGAGAGAATAATAATGAAATCTAAAGCAGAGAAAACTTAGCTCTACTAATTAAGAAAAGGAGTCCTGCCCTTGCCGGTTTGGCTCAGTGGTTAGAGCGTCGGCCTGTGGACCAATGAGTCGTGGGTTCGATTCCAGTCAGGGGCACATACTTTGGTTGTGGTTAGTTCCTGGCCCTGGTCAGGGCCCTGAGGGAGGCAACCAGTCTATGTGTCTCTCTCATGTCCATGTTTCTCTCTCGCTCCCTCTTCTCCCTCCCTCCCATTCTATCTGAAGATAAATGGAAAAATATCCTCAGGTGAGGATTTAAAAAAAAAAAAGAATATTTCAGCCTGGCTGGTGTTGCTCAGTGGATTGAGCATTGTCCCATGGACTGAGAGGTCCTGGTCAGGCACGTGCCGGGGTTGTGAGCTCGATCCCCAGTGGGGCGTGCAGGAGGCAGCCCTCTCTTATTGATGTTTCTGTCTCTCTCTCCCTTCTTCTCTCTCTCTCTAAAAAAATCAACAAAAACATATTTAAAAAAATAAAAGAATATTTCACTTGTGGGCACTGTGTAGACTGCATGCAGGGTGGTCTAGGCAAGAGTAAAGAAAACCTAGCCCTGGCCGGGTTTCTCAGTGGTTAGAGCATCGGCTCATGGACCAAAGAGTTGTGGGTTCAATCCCCAGCCCCAGTTGGGGTCGTTCGGGAGGCAACCAATCGATGTGCCTCTCTCACATCAATGTTTCTCTCCCTCCCTCCCTCCTTTCCTCCCATTCTATCTAAAAAACAGAATCAATGGAAAATATATCCTTGGGTGAGGATTAAAACAAAAGAAAACCTGAATAAAATTGGGTGGGTTGAGATGGATATGTGAAATATTTTGAAGTGGGCTTTGTTCACTAAATAACTAAATCATGAGGTATAAAAGAAAAAGAAAGACAAAATTATTTGGACTTTAAACCTTTACTAGAAATTGATCTCTCTTGTAAGTACCAAGCAGTCTTCTAAAATGGCTGCCATTTCTGTGAAAACCTACGTATCTAAAGTACCTGAAATTGAAACATTTCTACATGAGATAACACAAAGTTCTGATTTTAAAAAATGTCTAAATGTGACCTCTCAACTTTTTCAGAGGAGATAAGAAAGCAAGGCTTACTGCAATGGCTAAATTCTCTCCAGATGGATGACATCGCCTCCCCGGACCTCCAGCTCACCGTGGGAGCAGTGATTGTGGAGGAGATGAGAGTGGCCATCGAGAGGCAGACTGGTTTTCAGTGCTCAGCTGGAATTTCACACAATAAGGTGCAGGCTCATAGATTTCAAAGAGAAACATAGATACCTGTAGTTAAATACAGCAAGGATAGATATGAGTGGGGCATTTCAATCATTACACATATACTTTGCAATGGCTTTCTAGTTCAAATTCATGGTGAGTGCCTGGCCGGTGTGGCTTAGGGGATGAGCATCAACCTATGCACCAGGAGGTCCCCGGTTTGATTCCTGGTCAGGGCACATGCCCGGGTTGATCCCCAGTAGGGGGCGTATAGGAGGCAGCCAATCGATGTTTCTCTCTCTCTCCCTCTCCCTTACTCTCTCTGAAATCAATAAAAACATATTATGGCCCTGGCCGGTTTGGCTCAGTGGTTAGAGCATCAGCCTGCGGACCAATGAGTCTCAGGTTTGATTCCAGTCAAGGGCAGGTACCTCGGTTGCGGTTCGTCCCCGGCCCTGGTCAGGGTCATGCAGGAGGCAACCCGTCGATGTGTCTCTTTCACTTCGATGTTTCTCTCTTTCCCTACCTCCCAGTCTATCTGAAGATAAATAGAAAAATATCCTTGGGTGAGGATTTTTAAAAAAATAAAATAAAAATAAAAACATATTATGAAAAAAAGAAGTTCTCCCAGCTGGTGTGGCTCAGTGGTAGAGCATTGACTCGTGCACCAAGAGGTTGCCAGTTCGATTCCCGGTCAGGGCACATGCCCAGGTTGTGGGCCAAATCCCCAGTTGGGGGCATGCAGGAGGCGGCCAATCGATGTTCTCTCTCATCGATGTTTCTATCTCTTTCTCCCCCTCCCTTCCTCTCTCTCTAAAATCAATAAAGAAAAAAAAATGTTTTTAACTTAAATATTAAAAAAGAAAAAAGAAAAAAAGTAGCTCATGGTAAGGACTAAGTAAAAGCCTAAGTAATTCTTTAACGTGGAAATTGACATTGAACATGTACTTTCCTAAGAGGCAGGCTGAAATTTTCTGCAAAAATTTCAGCCTGCCTCTTAGGAAAGTACATGTTCAATGTCAATTTCCACGTTAAAGAATTACTTAGGCTTTTACTTAGTCCTCACCATGAGCTACTTTTTTTCTTTTTTCTTTTTTAATATTTAAGTTAAAAACATTTTTTTTTCTTTATTGATTTTAGAGAGAGAGGAGGGAGGAGGAGAGAGAGAGAGACAAACATCGATGTGAGAGAAAGACATCAATTGGTTGCTTCCTGCACGCACTCTGACTGGGGCTGGGGATCAAACCTGCAACCCAGGTACATGCCCTTGACCAGGAATCAAACCCAAGACCCTTCAGTGCACAGGCTGACACTCTAACCATTGAGCCACACCAGCCAGGGCAATTTTTTTTAATTTGCTGAGTATTCTAATATTATCTCATTTCTTTTTTTTTTTTTTTTAAGGTTTTGTTTTGTTTAGATTTTTTTAATTTAATTTTATTGATTTTTAGAGAGAGGAGAAGGAAGAAGAAGTGAGAGAGAAAAACATCAATGTGAGAGTGGAACATCAATAGGCCGCCTCCTACACAACCCCCACTGGGGATTTAGCCTAGGTTCCTGACCGGGAATCGAACTGGCAACCTTTCAATGCACAGGACAATGCCCAACCAACCGAGCTACACCAGCCAGGGTGTATTACAGTATCTTATTTCTTATGTGGAGTACCCTAGGTGTTTTATGCTTTGCCTAGTCCCCCTTTCCTAATAAGAGAAATGGAATAGTAAAATTTTATTAATTTGAACACTATTTTGATTTATAGGATACGGACAATTCTCTATCCAGGGGCAGAGTAACTGGTTTTGTGATTCAAGTGCAGTGAGGGCCTGGGATCTTCATCCCCTTCTGACCAGGCTCAATAATTGGGCAGTAACTGATGATTGGTTACTGCCTTCTCCCCCTCCTCCAATAAGAGGAAAGTTGCCAAACTACCCAGCAGAGTTGGGTTTTTTTTGTTTTGTTTTGTTTTGTTTTTCTGGTTGGGTGGAGGGAAGGAAAACAAAAGTCCCAATGTAAACTAGACTAAGCTGCCCAGTAAGAAGTTCCAGAGAATCTCTCCAGTGAATTTAAAGGATGAGTTTATACTTTCCCCACCAGTTTAAATTGTGAAAGGATACCACTGATGTATCTTATTCATTGAAAGTGTTCTCAAGGATTAAAAACATTTTTTTATAATCCTCACCTGAGGATACTTTTTTATTTGTCTTCAGATAGAGTGGGAGGGAGGGAGAGAAAGGGAGAGAGAGAAACATCGATGTGAGAGAAACACATCGACAGGTTGCCTCCTGCACAACCCTGACCAGGGCTGGGGACTGAACTGAAATCGAGGTACGTGCCCTTGACTGGAATCAAACCTGAGACTCTTTGGTCCACGGGCCAACACTCTAACTGCTGAGCCACACCGGCCGGGCTTGTTTTTGTTTTTAATGTGGATACCATTAGTTATAGCCCTTAAGCTGTGCGTGTGCGTGTGTGTGTGCGCGCGCACTAATATTCACCAACCTTCTGTGTGGGTGTTGACAGCAATGAAGTTTTTACACTTTCCATGCTTCAGGTCCTGGCAAAACTGGCCTGTGGACTAAACAAGCCCAACCGCCAGACCCTGGTCTCACATGGGTCAGTCCCACAACTCTTCAGCCACATGCCTATTAACAAAATGTAAGTATTAAATGTCACTCAGATACATGTGAAGGCACTCTCGGGTTGTACTTTCTTCTGTTCCTTATGAAGGATTGGAGCTATGGAAAACAGTTACCAGGCAGATAACACAGAAATTTTTGAAAAGCACAGACTTCTTTTCTTAATGAAACTTCAATTTTGGATTATCTGTGGAAGATACTTAATACCGAGTTTTTAAAAATGAACTGATATTTGGATTTGTGTCTAACTTCCCTCTAGGCTTTTTATTCACGTCTGTTACTAAATAACACAATAAATATGAGTTTTACTTCTTCTAATATCATATCAAGGTGTTCAGGGCTACTGAATTGCTCCTAAACTAGGCATGAAAGAAGCCAAATAAAAGGAATACCTAGGTTGTGCCTACCAATTTTGTGTCCTTGACAAGGGCTTATAATATTGTTGAAGGGACAAGATATAACAGTTCAAAGCAACAGTGGCAGTGTTACCACAAGGCTGTACGTAATTGCTAAATGAATTGTATAGGTAGTTACCAACGTTCATAGAAGAGAAGCGTAATCTGAGAGGATTTATGGAAGAGGGATGGGATTTGCTTTGAGATTTGGCACAATTTGGAGAGTCAGATGAGAATAGAAGAGCAATAGCGATTTGGACGATGCTTTGAACACAAGGAGGGAAACAGTATGAGGTATTTTCAGTGAACTGGGACATAAACTAGTTTAGTGGACCATATTGAGGAAGAGAAGTGATGGAAATAGGACTGAAAAGATCAGTTGAAGGCAGATTATAGGAAGCCTCAAAGGCCAGGCTGAAGATTTTTTACTTTATTCTTAAATATAAAAGGTTTTAGTTTATGGAAGGGATTTGTTTGGGGTTGGAATTTTAATCCCTAAATGGGACAGTAGATTCTGTACAACTGAAAGTTTTATATACAGTTGGCTTAATGACTAATGAATGACTTTAGCCTTTTGTTTTTGCTATTATTAATCTTCTTCCCAGATCTTAACTCCCAGAATATCTGAATTTCCAGAATCATCTAGTCTTATACTAGAATATTAATAGTCTACAGGACCAATATGTGCTCTTATTTTCCCTGAACCTTCTGGAGAGCTACTTACACAAGCACAATGTCTTATATCTGCTGCTGACTAGATATTCAGGATGTGAACTGTAAATTCTTTTTTTGTTTTTTGTTTTTGTGTGTTTTGTTGTTGTCGTTAGCCGTAGTCTTGGAGGAAAGCTAGGGGCCTCTGTCATTGAAATCCTGGGAGTAGAATACATGGGTGAACTGACCCAGTTCACTGAATCCCAGCTCCAGAGTCATTTTGGGGAGAAGAATGGGTAAGTGATTCCTAATACTTTTTAATCATAACCTTTATGGAAATACTAAATTCAAATATAGACCAAAACATTTGGTAAAATCTAGGCCTATTTTTAGGTTAGCATTTGTTCCTCAGGTAATTTTAACGGTCCTTTTGTTTTAAAATATTAGATAACTATGGCCTGTCAGCCTAGAGTACTTTTTTCATGTACCTAAGTAGGTTGATAGGAACTGTTACTTTGAAGCTTGGATGTGTACAAGCACATTATCTATGTATGCTAAGATGCTGATATTCCCTTGAAATCCTTGTATTTAGGCTTAGTAAGTACCAAAAACTTGGGGATGTAAATCAGTGGTTTGCTTGGCACTTTCCCAAAAATACAAATGATGACTTGGCTTTGGAAAGTGTAACCAGCGTTCCTCTCCTTGGCAATATATTGCACTGGAGTCCATTGTGAAGGGCAGGCAGTCTGTCAGAGGTGAGGGACACTTAATTTTGGACAAACTTCTCCTTTTTCATGAAAAGGATAACAGGATAGTATAATGTAGGTATTTTGTTTTGTTTTAATAAGAATAATCATTTGCTTCCACCTTAAACTTTTTGCTGGTTTTATTAGATCTTGGCTATATGCCATGTGCCGTGGGATTGAACATGATCCAGTTAAACCCAGGCAACTCCCCAAAACCATTGGCTGCAGCAAGAACTTCCCAGGAAAAACAGCTCTGGCTACTCGGGACCAGGTAGGCAGGCTTGTCTTTCTTTCTTTCTTTCTTTGCGGGCGCCAGGACCGACGATCACCAGCTGCGCAGGTACCAAATATTATGCTTCTGAAATCTCCTGATGTTGATTCTGCACGTAGAGTAATCAAGCTGCCCTCTGTGTGCCACTCACGACAGAGGCCTTTTTCAGGCTGGCATTCTTGGCAGAATATTGCCTCTTTTAAGGGGGTTAGTGGGTAGGTTTTGGTAACTACAGAAGATTTAATAAGTTGGATGGAACCTTTATGCTGTAAAGTATGAAGGGAATAGTGTTCTTTTTGTGTTGAAAATTGACTTTTTGTTTTGTTTTTAAATGTTTTTATTAATTTTTTAGAGAGAGAGAAAGGGAGAGGGAGAGAAACATTGATGAGAGAGAACACATCCATCAGTTGCCTCCTGCACGCCTCCTACCGGCGATTGAGCCCAAAATCCTGGCATGTGGCCTGAATGGGAATTGAACTGGTGACCTCTTGGTGCCCAGGACAATACTCAACCAACTGAGCCACACCAGCAGGGCAAAAATTGACTAGTTTTAATGTGATTTTTTCCTTTTTTCACCTAAAAAGAAATAAACTAGGCAAAAACTTGGAAGGCCTAGAATATTGTGCCTTGTTTGTTTCTTATTTTTTTTCTTCTCAGAGCTGGAACATGCCTGAAATTTACCTGATGGCATGCCAGCAGGAAAAGAAAATGAAAATTTTGAGCTCGAGTACTGAAAGTTTCTATGATCCGTTGATCCCTTGGTTATAGGGGAAAACTTCTTGCACACTTCTATTTGAGGGAGAGCTTGACAATTCCACCATCTAGTTCTATAATAAACTACAGTTTGTAAATGAACGATTAAAGTCTCAATACTCTTTTTAGGTACAATGGTGGCTTTTGCAATTAGCCCAGGAACTAGAGGAGAGACTAACGAAGGATCGAAATGATGTAAGATTTTCTTTCTTTATTCCTGTGGTGAGCTTTGGGATTTTTTTTTCCCAGTAGTGAAAAAAGTATTTTTATTTATTTGTTTGTTTGTTTGATTTTGTTACAGATGTTTCTCCTTTTTCCTCCATTGACACCCTCCTCCCAATCCTGCCCCTCCCCTCCAGCATTGTTGTCCATGTCCATTGGTTACACATACATGCATATAAGTTATTTGGCTTATCTCTTCCCTCCCTCCCCACCCCCCTTCTCTGAGGTTTGTCATTCTGAACCCTACTTTTATGTCTGTGGGTCTATTTTGTTCATCAGCTTATTTTGTTTATTATATTCCACAAATAAGTGAGATCATGTGGTATTTGTCTTTCTCTGATTGGCTTATTTCGCTTAGCATAATACTCTTCAGGTCCCTCCATGTCGTCTCAAAGGATAAGAGATCTTTCTTTCTTACAGCTGCATAGTATTCCATTGTGTAAATGTACTACAGCTTTTTTATCCACTCATCTATTGATGGACACTTGGGCTGTTTCCAGATCTTAGCAATTGCAAATAGTGCTGCTATGAACATAGGGGTACATATATTCTTTCTGATTGGTGTTTCAGGCTTCTTAGGATATATTCCTAGGAGTGGGATTACTGGGTCAAATGGCCGTTCAATTTTTAATTTTTTGAGGAAATACCATATTGTTTTCCATAGTGGCTGCATCAGTCTGCACTCCCACCAGCAGTGTACTAGAGTCCCCCTTTTCTCCACACCCTTGCCAACACTTGTTGTTTGATGATCTGTTGATGGCAGCCATTCTGACAGGTGTGAGGTGATACCTCATAGTCGTTTTAATTTGCATTTCTCAGATGATTAGTGACAGTTGAGCATTTTTTCATATGTCTCTTGGGTGCTTTGGGATTTAAATACCAGTTTAAATACCTTACCTTATGGAGTAGAAACAAAGATACTAGCTAAGAAATCTTTTACAGATTTTTGTGTAGATATATGGTTTTCATTTCTCTTGCTCTCCTGTGTAATACCTAGTAGTGGAATTGCTGGGTCACATGGTAACTCTGTTTAGCATTTTGAGGTTGTTGCTGCACTGTTTTACATCCCAGCAACGTAAGATGGTCCTAATTTCTCTATATCACTGTTATTGTCTTTTTCATTTTAGCCCTATTAGTGGGTGTGAATTTTGTGGTTTTCACTTGAAAACCTTATTGTCCATTTTCTTATCCTTTGGGGAGAAATGTCTGTCAAGATCCTTTACCCATTTTTGAAACAGATTGTCTACTGAGTTTTAAGAATTCTTTATATATTCTGAGTACAAATCACTTGTCAGATATATAATTTGCAATTTTTTTCTCCCATTTTGTGGGTATTCATTTTCCTGATGGTATCATTTGATGTGTCCTTCCTTGTTGAAACATCTTGGAGTCCTACAAGTTAACTGTATATTGTCAGGAATCATCCAAAACTACCTGTAGGCCCCTTTTTAGCTGAACTGGTGGTGAATGTTTGTTCTTGGATAGGTAAAGTAAACAGGGGTATGATCCCAATTGTGTTGTGAGCCTATTTGACTTTGCCCACTAGGTGTCGCCCTGTTCTCATCTCTATAAGCCTCTGGGACTTTCCACTGCGACGCTGTAGGGACCCCTGAAAATTAATGACTTTAAGCTTAAAAGGACTTTATGCCAAAAAGAATTCTGGACATAGAAGAGCCTATCACTTTAAAATATTCTAGTGGCTTCCCTTCACATTTAAGTACTGTGTAGATTTCTTTTCTTTTATTCTGTGATGACCAGTATGATTGGTCTCTGGCTACTTCATCTCTGACCTGATCTCCTAACCTCTCCTCCTTACTCACTCTGCTAGTCTCAGCTCCACTGGACTCCTTTCCTTTTATTTAACACACCAAGCAAACTCTCACCTTAGCACCTTTGTACTTGCTGTTCCCTCAGCCTGGAGAATCTTTGCTTTAATATTCTTAAAATTTCCTCCCAGTTTATTCAGGTCTCTGCTTAAATTTCACCTCAGAGAGGTCTTCCCCAACCACCCTCTTACATCAGCAGCCTCCAGCATGCTCTGCCTTACTCTGCTTTCTTCAATAGCACTTTGTAGTCATTTCTATTACATGTCTACTTGTTCATTATTTGTATCTCCTACTACAAGATAATACCGTGAGGGCCTGGACTTTATTTTGTTCTATTCTGTATCTCTAGACAGTGCCTTATATATAGTAGGCATTCAGTTATACTTGGTTTTTGTCAACAAAGACTCCTTTGTAATTGCCAATTTGTATTCCCTTAAGATATGCAGATCTGTAAGAATTGTATTTCAAAATGTACAAAAATACAAATAATATTTTTACCCCCCCCCCCAAATAGTTGCTGCTCTTGGCTTGTTTGCCTTAGGGGGTATTCCTTCTCACTAACATCTTTTGATTTTGAGGGGATCCCAATAATAGACTTTTTGCCTTCTTCTATTTCTGCTTCTTGACCTTGTTAGTTTTCTTTGCATCAGGAGTAGTCAGACGCTTTCACTGAAAAGTGAATTGACGATCTTGCTTTCTAGAGGCAGGCTCACTACACTGTATCTTCTAGTGATGGGTTGTAAGAAGGAGTGCTAGTGAAAACTTCCGCTCATATTAAACATAAGAGCATCAGGGCAGAATAAAGAATAAATCCACTACTCAGTCTTGACATCCTAACTTGGATCTTCCTTTCAGACAGCACTTACATGAGCTCTTCCTTCAGTCACAAAGTAGAATATAGTACTGTAGGTATTTGTTATAATCTTCCTGCATAGACACCATTAAAAAAGCACTCAAGAAGTCCATTTTCATTTATTCTGTCCTCTTCCCATCACCTGTCAAAATTTCCCAGACATTCTAATAATCCATCATCCAAATTGTATCTTCTCCTATTTCTTCTTATACCCCAAAATATCACATTTAAAAATTTTTTAAAATTAAACTTGACCATTTCCAAACCATTCTGTCACCCTGGTTCTTTCAATGTCCTCTCACGCAGTTCAGTATACAGAATCCAGATGCTCACAGTGACTTAGTTTTGGTCTCAATCCTTTTATACCCACAGAATGATAGGGTGGCCACCCAGCTGGTAGTTAGCATCCGTGTACAAGGAGACAAACGCCTCAGCAGTCTTCGCCGCTGCTGTGCCCTTACCCGCTATGATGCTCACAAGATGAGCCACGATGCATTTGCTCTCATCAGGAACTGTAATACTTCAGGAATCCAAACCGAATGGTGAGTTTCTTTCTGGCTCATCTGAGACTTAGACCCTGGCTTGCCCTAAATTAGTGGGTATATAAGCTTTCCAGCTGGGATAGGTTCTTTGTGACTGGCAAGCAGGACAGAGGGGAATGGTCATGCACAAAGGAGAGAACACAGTGGAAACACTGGAAAAAAGGCATCTCTGATGCAACTTCTTTGCCTGCATTTGGTGCAATCCAGTTCCCAGGGGTAGGTTTGAGAGGCAGAGTGAATCAATACTATCCTTACCTGTATCAATTTGCAACCACCAGGGGAATGACCAATTGCACTTGGGAATACAGAACTCAAGTTTCAAGAACACGGCACACTTAGGAACTTCTTTCTCAACCACTTGATTTTTCTATCTTAAAAGCATCTTCCTTGATATGAAACTGCCCCATACTCATTGATAATTTCTACCTAACATCCCAACTCAGTTACAAGCTCCACTGGTATAATACCAAATTCGTATTAATAAACTTCACTTGGTCATGGAAAATAATCAAATATATGATTGGAGTATGTTCATTTACTGTCCGGATATTTTCAATGTTGGAATCCTTTAACTATTTAGCATAGCCTTTAAAAAAAAAAAGTATTCCAAATTCACAATGGAAATATAATTATGTGAGAAAAATAAATGGTCTATTTATAGATCTATATTGAAGATTATAAGAAATAAGTTTAACCTCCCAAGTTATTGTTTATCTAAATATGTGGGCCACTGCTATCTTATATATAGACATACAATATGATGGGGTCTCTAAAGTTGGAGTCTTTGTTCTTAGAGTAATTTTCTTAACTTTTACTCCCTGGTATATTTTTTTGAACATTTTTTTACTGAACCAAATGATAATTGTGATACTGTGTTCATATGAAACCTTATAAATTGACACCAAGAGCATGAAACTTATTGACAGGAAAGCATTAAAATGATCTGATTATAAGATAGTTCCCAAGCATGAAACTGGAGGACAGTGAGATACTATTGTAATAATTTAAAAATAGCATTTAGCCCAGCCAGTGTGGCTTGGTGGTTGAGCGTCAACCCATGCATCAAGAGGTTGCCGGTTCAATTCCTGGTCAGGGCACATGCCCAGATTGTGGGCCAAATCCCCAGTGGGGAGCATGCAGGAGGCGGCCAATCGATGTTCTCTCTCATCGATGTTTCTATCTCTCTCTCCCTCTCCCTTCCTCTCTTTCTAAAATCAATAAAGGAAAAAATTTTTAAAAATAAAAATAGCATTTACTCTTTACCTTCTTAAGGGACTAATCTGTATGTAAAAGCACGTTTTATCTTTTGAAACTCAACTGGTGAAAATTTATTTGGGCAATTCGACATAATGAGGAACTTTATGACAGGAATTTCTTGAAATGTTTCCGGGACAAGGATAGCCATTGTGGAATTTCATTTTCCAGAAATTCCAGAGTTGAAGGCCTGTCAGCATTAGTGTTAGGTGGTGCCCTCTTAAAAACAGGAGAATGGAGGAGAGAGTTTTTTCAAGGGTCTTTCCAGTCTAAATATTCAAAAGCTTTTTTGTTGCTGAGTAAAATTCTTGCCCCAGCGCTGACTTACAGCAGCTGTGCAGCAGTATCTGACGAAAACAGTAACACCTAGCTGTCAAGGGATCCCACTTACACATGTGTGACTTGGTGAACCGGGTCAGTGATTCTCAAGGTGTGGTCCTAGATGCAGCACATCAGCATCACCTAGGAACTCGTTAGAGAGGCAAATTCTCTGTCCATCCCAGGTCTGTTGAATCTGTATTAACCTGGTACACCCTAAAGTTTGGGAATCAGTGCAGTAATGATTTCCTCTTGTGGCAGAACCAGAATCCCAGTCATTTATAATTCAAATCTGTGACCTGGTGCTAATCTTGTTCTTTCACTTTCCTTACAGGTCCCCTCCCCTCATGATGCTTTTCCTTTGTGCTACCAAATTCTCTGTCTCTGCCCCTTCATCTTGCACAGACATCACCGTCTTCTTGAGTAACGACTCAAATTCTCTGCCAAAGGTGCCAGTTACCAGTCCAGAAACTAAGACCCAGGGAAGTGGCCCATCGGTGACAGCCACTAAGAAATCAACCACTTCTCTGGAATCATTTTTCCAAAAAGCTGCAGAAAAGCAGAAAGTCAAAGAAGCTTCACTTTCGTCCCTCACCACCACTACCCAGGCCCTCAAGAGAAATTCACCACTCAAGCCCTCGCTACTTTTCCAAAGCAGCCGCACTACAGGAATCGAGCCCTTCTTTAAGCAGAAAAGTCTGCTTCTAAATCAGAAACAGCTTAATAATCCTTCCGTTTTCTTTCCTCCGCAAAATCCGCAGTCTAGTCCTAAAAAGTTACCCAACAATTTTCCATCAGAGGATCCAGATTCCGCCCCTGTCGGTGAAGAGGTTTTGAAGCTAGACTCCTTTAAAACAACTCCTGCAGAGATGACGGCCCAGAACAGCCCCAGCGGGCTTGCTTCTTTGACTTCCAAGTCTGCTCTGGAGGCGGCTCAGAAGGCAACTGCGACCTCGAGTCTTCCCGCTACTGAGGACCAAGTGCCCTGTGAGAAGTGTGGCTCTCTGGTACCCGCCTGGGAGATGCCGGAGCACATGGACTATCATTTCGCACTGGACTTGCAGAAATCCTTTTTGCAGCCCCACTCTTCAGGCCCCCAGGTTGTTCCTGTCAGTTCTCCTCAAGGCAAAAGAAATCCCAAGAGCCCTTTGGCCTCCAGTAACAAACGCCCGAGGCCTGAGGGCATGCAGACCTTGGAATCATTTTTTAAACCATTAGCACACTAGTGCTGCCCTCAGGCTTGCTGTAGCGTTTTAATATTTTATCTATAACCCGGGAAATGGAAATATGTGCACTTTTCAAGGAAATTCCTAACTTTTATTTTTATAAGAAAAATAGTCCATTTAAATGCTGAGTTAAGGCTCCCATCTCTTCATGAGCATGGATTCTAATTTCATTGCTGATAAGAGATTTTGAAAAATTCATCTTCCAGAGATGCTTTGAGTTTTTAATCATTAAGTTTTAGGGAGGCGGAGTCATATAGTAAAACAAATGTGTGGGCCTTGCAGCCTGAGATCTGGTTCCAAACCAGGCTCTGCCTCTTGGAGTATGTGGCCTTAGGCAAGTCACGTTCCTCGCTTTTCCTCATCTTTGAGATAATGAGCAAAATTGAGATAATGCCTTACAGATTACTGAAGATTAAGAACAAATTATTAAAGTACTGTAGCACAAAAAAAGAACTGAGTAAAAACCAGTTTTTAACCCCCCCCCCCCCCAATCTCTGTGACAGGGGCTACTCGATACTGAATTTCATATAAGCAAACCGTAGGATAGCCACAGTTTTAGCCGTTGGCCCTTCTACCTCTTGCTCTTGTTCTAATGTACGAGATTGTTACTGCACCACTTCAGGAACGCTGTTTAGATGGGATAAATCACGAACAGAACTAGATCATCCCTAGAACTCTGCTACTTGAGTCTGATTTTGAGGAACAGCAGCATCAGCACCAACAGAGAACTTGTTAAAATCATCTCAGTCTCACCCTGGCCAGTTTGGCTCAGCGGTTAGAGCATCAGCCCCACGGACCAAAGAGTTGCAAGTTCAATTCCCCGTCAAGGGCACGTACCTTGGTTGTGGGCTCGATCCCCAACCCCAGTCGGGGTTGTGTGGAAGGCAATCAATTGATGCCTCTCTCACATTGATGTTTCTCTCCCTTCCTCCCACTCTATCTAAAAAAATGAAGGACCTCAGCCTCACCCCACCCCAACTGAATCAGAATCTATTAGCAAGGGGTATCTTAAAGTTTGGCAATACTGATCTAAAAGATACCAACAGCTAGCCAGGTTTGTAGAGGGCATTTTCTTAAACCCTCAAGTACAAATTTAAGGGGTAAGTACTTGGGCCTCCAGGGTCACTGGTGTGTTCACCTCTTCTCTACTGAAGTGACTATTTTGCTTAGGGTTTTAAATTATTGTAGCTTTTTTGCATTTGTCCGTGTTTATAGTACTGTATTTTTAGTGTCTGTTCTTATATGTGGAAAGACAGCTTTTCTGATGTGGGAACCTTGAATGAAACTGAAGATGAACTGAGGTGGTGGTGGGGTAGTGGAGGGAGAATGGTGTACATAGTCCTCCTCCCAGACATATGCTCAAATCAACTGCTTTTTAAGCTTATTTATAAACTGGGGGTCTGTATTTAGTTTGAAGAGGGGAAACATTTTAAAACTACTAGGTCTAACAGGAAAGTTCTTCCTCCAAAAATAGTTTCCTTTTTTTATAGCAGTTAAATGTCTGATAAAAGACATTATTCACTAGTAGGCCCTTTCCCTACTACATCTGCAGTTCCTTAGAGTCAAGGATTTTTCAGTGTTTTGCACATAATAGATGCTTTATATTCATTGGATGAAACATATATAGTGAAAAACTTTAGATGGTTACCAGACTGGGACAATAAAAATATCCATACCATTGGGGCAGCCTTATGTACCTTTTCATCTTTCTACATGTTCCGTTGACTCAGCAAAGTGGCTCACTAGTTCCTGGAGATGTCTCATTAAGTACTGGGATGATTTTCCGAAATTTCCTTCCTTAATCCAGGAAAAGTTAAAAAAAATTTTTTTTAATTAAAAATATCTATTTTTGTTCTTTAACAGGTAATTGTGTAGAGGTTTAATATTTTAAATCCATTTAGAACCTAAGTGAAATTGTTTTCATTCAGTTGTTTATGACACATTTTTTAAAAGTTGCTTTGATATAAGAATGAATTATGCCAGGATGTCATCATTCTGCAGGCACTGTCATTGATAAGCAGTCGGAAGCCCAACTGGGGTCCCGCTGGGGGCTTATTGACAGGAACATGTGGAGAAACAACGATGGCAAGGAGACATTTAGACTGTATATACTGAGAGCTTGTGAGGATTACTTGAGAGTTAAAAAAAATTTTTTTTTTCTTTATTGATTTTAGAGAGAGAGGGAGAGGGAGATAGAAACATCAATAAGAGAGAACATCTATTGGCCGCCTCCTGCATGCCCCCCACTGGGGATCAGGCCCACAACCTAGGAATGTGCCCTGACCAGGAATTGAACCGGTGACCTCTTGGTGCAGGGGTCGACGCCCAAGCACTGAGCCACACCGGCCGGGCTACTTGAGAGTTTTGATTTGGGTGAGATGACTCTTCATGAACCTAAAAACTCTCTGAAGACCCTTGAGACATTTGCTCCTACCTGTCCACAGTGGTGTTAAATCCGTGCAGGGATCTTGCCCTAGCCAGGTAGCTCAGTCGGTTAAAGCGCTGTCCTGATGCCAAGTTTGTGGGTTTGATCCCTGGTCAGAGCACATACAAGAATCAACCAATGGCCTGGGCGGCATGGCTCAGTGGATTGAGCGTCGTCCCATGGACTGAGAGGTCCCGGTTTGATTCTGTCAGGGCACATGTCTGAGTTGTGGGCTCAATCCCCAGTGGGGGGCATGCAGGAGGCAGCTGATTGATGTTCTCTTTCACATCAATGTTTCTATCTCCCTTCCTCTCTCTCTAAAAAAATCAATGAAAGCATATATGAAAAGAAAAATCAACCCATGAATGCATCAATAAGGGGAACAACAAATCGATGTTTTTCTCTCTCTCCACTCTAAAAATCAATCAATTAAAAAAATTTAAAAGCCCATGCTGGGATCTCAGAAGTGATAATCCTCATAGCAGTTTAGCCCTCCTGCTATATCACATCCTCGTTCCCTAGCAACATGCTCTAGCAACAGGGGACTTTTACTTTTGTGCTGGCAGCTGGAAATCTGCTCTTCGGTGGATCACCAACTCTCCCGACTACCTCCTGGTATTAAAGGTACACTTCATATTATATTTTGACTTTATTCCTTCACCTCCCCTCGACTGAAATAATAGTGTAATTAATCTGTCATTTATTTGGTGTATGTAATTTCTTTACTTGGCTTATTAAGAGACATTGTATGCTACTGGCTTATGAAATTATAATTCCCACAGTGAACCTGTGCAAAATAAATTGCTGGCAAAGACAGAAATCAATCTCTGAGCATAATTTCGTTGCCTACCCAAAACAAAAACAAACCATTTTTTATGTGTGCTGAATATAACCTTTCCTCATAGCTCAGGGATTGCACAGAAAGAAATAAACCTTCCCTTAGTTCCCAACACAGGAGGAAGTTCTTCAATCACAGGCTTCTTAGTAGCAAGTTACACCAGTGATATTTTTTAAAGCAGTAGAGCTTGAGAGGTAGGGAAGCTGTGGCTTTAATACCCTGGAGGCAGAATGCCCCTGGGGACCCCAGGCCACATTTATCATTAAATTTCTTTGGCAAAGTTCAGTACTAAAAATGCAGTCCCTGCTTTTTGTAGTTGACTTTAACATTGGGCCCTATTTCTCTACCCATAAACTGTGATAATCAGGTACTCTGAACACAGAAACAGGAAGAAGGAACTAAGGTTTGGCAAGGTGGCCCTCATAGCTCCAAGGAGACAGTTTAGGCTACATAAACCTCACTTCCAGCTATTTTGCATTGCTAGAAAAAGAGTGAGGATCAGATAGATTACCTTGTCTCTAAATTCTACTCTTCACGAAATAGCTGGCATCCTAATCTCCAAATCTCTGACACAGTAGTTGGCTCCTTTACCATTGTGACCATTAGCAAGTGGCCAATTCCTCAAGTATGGGGTGGTTACCCATCTCAGCTGAAAAGTGGCAGTTTCACTTTCTATTCTGCTCACTCAAAGAACTATGCAAAAAAAAACCCCACACAGAACTATGCAAAACAGCCCAGCCGGTGTGGCTCAGTGGTTGAGCATCGACCCATGCACCAAGAGGTCGCCAGTCAGGGCACATGCCCCGGTTGTGGGCCCGATCCCCAGTGGAGGGCATGCAGGAGGCGGCCAATCAATGTTTCTATCTTTCTCTCCCTCTCCCTTCCTCTCTCTCTAAAATCAATAAAGAAAAAACACCTTAAAAAAAAAAGAACTATGCAAAACAGGCCAGAATACTTTATCACAATACTAGAATATCAACTGCATGTGGGGAAGAGGAAAGGAAGAACGGCGAATGAGATATTAGATGAGTCCTTTCCCCATTCAGGGCTCAGCAGTGTTAGGGTTTCACTTGTGTCTAATCCCGGAGAGGAATCTAGCTCTGGAAGCTGAACCTGTGTCTTAAGCATAAGCACAGTGTGTTCAATAAAACATTTTTATTCTGTACAATATATATATGTGTATTTAAATATATATATGTATGTACATATATATATATGTATATACAAAGAAACCTCAATCAACAAATCCCTGAGTCCATGGGAACCCAGGACACTAACAAAGGGAAAGGAAGGAGTCCATGCCGTAAAGAGTAGGAAATATGGCAACATCTTTCCCTTTTCTCTAGGTTCCCAGCAACAGAGGGAAAGGGATAATCACTGCAAATTACTAAAACGAGAGGAATTATGTAGGAGCAGGAAGCAGGGTGAGGGTGGCAGGAATAGGAGCTGTGGGTCAGTGTGGGAAAGTAAAACATACTGTTTGATCCAGCATTAAAACCAATACATCACCCCTGCCGGATAGCTCAGTTGGTTAGAGTGTTGTCCCGATACACCATGGTTTCAGGTTCGATCCCCAGTCAGGGCACATACAAGAAACCAATAAATGCATATATAAGTGGAACAACATTATCAATGTTTCTCTCTCTCCCCCTTCCTCTCTCTAAAATCAATTGATAAAAAAATAAAATAAAACCAACAGCTCACTGCAGAGGAGGGGACAAAACTGATTGACATGCAGCTGACCTTCGGTGTGCCAAGGCTTAGCTCGGCAGCCCCACGCCTGGGCCAGCACTACAAATAGCACCTGTGGGGCCTGAGAGGAGACACTGGGGAAATGGCCCTTGAGTGAAGAAGGGAAGGGACATAAAGCTGAGGAATAGGCCACATGTCTCAGCACAGGATTGGAGCATTGCCATTCACTGTCCCTGTGCCATTTCTTCAGACCCTGGGCCACCAGACAGCCAGGAGCAGATGTCTTCTGTCCACAGTCACGTCGAGATGAGCAACTTACATGGCCTTCAGAAGAGGTATAGAAAAGGAGTGCTTTCGAGAACCACTCCCAGTTGTGACAATTCCTGAAGTGCAGGGACCACACTGGTGAATCATGCCCAGTCCTGACAGTGGGGCCAAGGTGGCGGCAGTCAGCTCCCTCCGCAGACAGGCCTTGAGGTTCCCAGGGTTGATGAGCCAACCAGGTGGACACACAGTTGCTGAGCACTGCCCTGGATTCTCCTGTCTTCTCTTTCAGGGATTCCCCTCCCTGGCCACACCAAGCTTGGCACCCCTCCAGAATGGTGGCAGGGCGCACCCCTCTCTCCCTAGCCTATTAACACACAGAGCCGCCAACAGGGGGCAGCATGGCCAGAGTCACCTTATATATTGTAGGGACAGCAATAGAGCTGTGCCTGCCGGGAGGAGTTCAGAAGCCCACGTTGGCCTGGGCTTCTCCTGCTGCAATGGCTTGCACATCGGTGACATGGCCGATGCCCTTGGTGACACCCTCCCGGAACAGCAGCTTGGCACCCACCTTCAGGTATTCTGGGTGTTTCAGGAAGCGGAAACGTACCACTGCCTTCTCCCCTGTCCGCAGCTTGTCCTGCAGCAGATATGTGGTCACTGGCCCTGGACAGTGCCTCCCGTCCCATTCTCTACCAGCCTGGGCTCTCCACCCTCAGGGGTCTATCAGGCTTCTACCCACCCTAAGTGGGTCTTTGGTCCTTTTGTGGGATCAGGGAGTTCTCTCTGAGTTTGGGGCCAGGCCTTTCTGGAGGCAGGAGAATTCTGAATTTTCCCTGGAAAAACGTGCATGGCTGGGTCCCTCTCACCTTGGCATGGATCTTTTCCACCACTGCTGTTTGACGGACATTGCCCACGTGTACTGTCACCTGGAAGCCTCGCCGGAATGTGGTAGCATGGAACAGTAGGACTATTTCTGCCTCAAACACTGAGCAGATGGTGGGATTCATCTCGGGGCTCACCATCACCATTCCCTGGGGAGGCACAGCCCCAGACTCGAATTAGTCTCTCATCTTTACAGTTCCTAAATTTCCTTTCCTCTAGGACTTCAAACACAAGACCTCAGAAGACAATATTCAAAACTCTCCTTAGAGGGAACCCGTCCTGTCTCACCTCCCAGGTCTGCTAACCCTTCTAATGATTTGTATTTCTAGGGTCCTGGACACTCAGATTGTACCACAGTGATTCATATTTAGTAATCTGTACTTTATGAGTATTCTAAGCCTTTTCAAACACAGTCTGTGTAACCAGCTTCTTGGGGTAGAGACCATGTTTCCTTTGAGTTCCCCTTAGGCTGGTGCTTCCCTTTGTGTTCCCTCTCCAACCCACCCTCTCACCTCACCTTGCGAAGGAGTGCACGGTCAAAGTCCCCGAGGGCCAGTGTAGCAGCCTGACCAGCTCGCAGCACACGGCAGGCAGAGCGGTTGCGCTGGATGCTGCACACTCTCAGCTCCAGGAAGCAGCCATCGTCCGTGGGGCCCACCACCAGCTGGTCGCCCTCACGGCAGATCCCACTGCAGCCCAAAGGGCGGATGGCACAGCATCAGCCTAGGCTCCCTTACTTCCTTCTCTGCTAGGGTCACCCAGAGCATTCTTTCCCTTCTAAGGTGAGTCCCTCAGGAGGGGGAAAGAGATCTAAATTCTGACTTGAAAAAAAAAAAATTCTGACTTGGAGATAGGGGAGATGACTGCTTCGCCCCAGTGCAGGGTCATACCAGGAAAGGCAGTGATGGCCGGCAGTGAGACCTGCTGGTTTGATACTGATATCCCCTTGGGTTTCATCCTCTGCTTTGGAAAGAATCTTAAGGGACCTCTCATTTCCCTACTTGAAGATGAAGCTGAATACACTCTAGTTTTCTTCCTGGGGCCCAACACCCACACTTCTCCCTCAGGGCCCTGGAGAGTCCCAGTAAAGGGGCAACACTGTTTCTTCCCTCATAAGTCACTAGACTAGCTTTCTCCAGCTCTGCTGCTGGTGAAAGCCTCATCTGTGGACAAGCACATCTTTTAGCTGGGCTCTGGTCAACTCCAGGTCTCCTTTGGGCCATGATGTCTTCCAGTGTATGGGTATGTGGGGGCTGAGTGGGGTGGGCAACAAGCAAGCAAATTCACCTGGAAAGTGTCCCTCCAACAACTGTCCCCACCTCTGGTACTGTGTAGATTTCATCCACCTGAAGCCAAAGAAAATTTTATCAATGGCCTGCACAGGTGCAAAATCTCTACAGACTCGAGGCTTGGCCGGAATTCGTCCTTCCCAGTTCCCCAGCTCGCTCACTGCCTGTTTGGGTGGACAATTACCTGAAACTCTGTCAGCTGCTGCATGAGTTCTTCCTGCTCTTTGCTGTTGGTGAGCGGTGGCAGGATATTCAGAAAGACTTTGAGCAGGTCCAGACTCTCTCCAGACACACTGGACAGTGTGAAGATAGGGGTGACACTGTAGAGGGAGGCATGGAATAGACAGGTGAGGAAAGTTCTAACAGGAAGCAGAGGCTAGAGCCCCATACATGGAAAGGTGAGTTTTTCTCAGGGTGGCTAGGGGCCCCTCCTGATAACCTTTGCAGGAGCTTTGGGCCCTCTCTTTGTGAGCCAGCCAAGGACCCATCCCAGAGCCCAAGGAAGTTGGCAAATGCCTGTCA
Source organism: Tadarida brasiliensis (assembly GCA_030848825.1). Classification (NCBI taxonomy): domain Eukaryota; kingdom Metazoa; phylum Chordata; class Mammalia; order Chiroptera; family Molossidae; genus Tadarida; species Tadarida brasiliensis. The sequence goes on from CM061262.1 coordinate 16,699,691, forward strand.
CAGCACTTCATCTCCAGGGTACTAGGCATCAGCAAAGCTCCAGGCTAGCTTGAGGGAAGGGGTCAGCCCTTTAGCAAACTCCCTCCCACAATCCCAACCTGCAAAACCACAGAACTGAGCCAGAACTGGTTTGGTCCGGAGGTGGGACACCATGCTCCGGAGCCCTGTGGCAGCCTTCCCTGGGGACCAGGGCTAGGGAGTGAAGAAGGCTTACTTGGGTGACTGGGCAAACTGCTGGGCAGCAGTGACGGCATCATCCTCGGAGATGACCAGCATGGGGACTTTGTGGCAGCCAGGCTGCTTGAGGACCCGCTCTAGCTGGCGTACCGTCCTCTCCACTGTGGTCTTGGCACACAGATCCACCTTGCTGACCACGACGAAGAAGGGCACTTTCAGGGCCAGGGCCAGTCCCAGGTGTTCCCTTGTTGTGCCGGCTGCCTCAGAGAAGGAAGGCAGGCATCAGGAGAGAAGAGGAAGAACATGGGAGGGAGGAGAGGGAACAAGAGGAGAGTTTGGCTCCCAGATCTGAGGAGGCCCAGGGTAGGAGAGAGTCAGCACCCCCTTCCAGCCACATCCCTGCCCCAGTGCCTCGTACCAATCCCAGTGTTAGCACTGACGAGGAGCAGGGCACAGTCTGGGCAGTAAGAGGTGAGGCCAAAGATGGTGGTATGTAGGTACTTGTGATGGCCGGCCAGGTCGATGAAGGTGATCATCTTGGAGCTGCTCTCACAGATCTCTTCTGCCGTCCGCGAGTCACTGTAATTCACCACCTGGCCCAGAGCCCAGGGCACTCAGTGCCCCCTGCCAGCCTCCCCAACCCTTTCAGAGTCGCCAGGACCTAAACCAGTCCCTGGGTGACCCTGCCTCTTAACCCTGAGCCCCATTTCTGATTTAATTCAGCTGACTCCCATTTGTGTTCTAAGGAGGACAGAGCTTGTTCACTGCCCTCAGGGCCTTCATCTACTCTACTCCAAAAAGTCTCCACACTCTGCCCTCAGACTCTGTCCCTCACCACTGCCATCCCATCCTCACAGTCTGGCCCCACTGGGTCCCGTTGAGTGCATGCACCTCTCCCTTGCTGTTAAAGCCCAGGATCTCGAAGCTGATGCTGGAGGTTCGGCCAGACTGAATCTCATGTAGGTGGCGGAAAAGGTTGAGACGAGCCCGGCCCCGCCCATTGTCCAGCTCTCCTTGGGTCAGGACTCCAAGCAGAGTTGACTTCCCTGAGTCCACATTCCCCAGGACAGCCACACGAAGGTCCAGAAACTGTGGATGAATTGTTAGAGATAAGAGCTCCAATCCCTTATCTCTTTCCACTGAAGGTTGGGTCAAGGGCAGTACCACTCCCTGGAGACCAAATGATGAACTGGATAACCCCAGGCTCACAGGCCAGGAGACAGCCTGCCACCACAGGACCCTCTCAGGGAGAATGGGCGTGAGAGGCAGGGAGGGTGTGTGCTCACCTGTTGGTTGTCAGGGACCTTTCGTACCAGCACCTCAGTGATCTTCCGGGGCATGTCGCTATCATAATCCACTTCGCGCTCCCGAAGAACAGTGATGTCTGCTCCAACCCTATCACAGCAAGGCCACAGCTGCCACATCTCTCTTTACTCCCCCACCCCCAGCCTTCCATCCTGGCTCTGGACCAATGGCCTTCCCACACGTCCCAAAGAACTCCCAACACATTACTTCCTCTCCTACCACCCTCCAATCTATCCCACAGCCACCGCTCCCTTTAAACAAATACCCACAAACAAATTTTAAGTCAAGGAGCAAAAAAACCTAGGTCCAAATGTGGAGGAGCCCAGAACACTAGCCCTCCCCACTTCAGCCCTCTGTCAAGAGAAGGCAGCAGAAGGAAAGTATCTCCTTGGCCACCAAGGCCCTAGGTGACTGGAAGCATGTGGGTCCTCCCCAGAGTTAGGGAAAACAGAACCGAGGGGGAAGGGGAAGCATACTTCTCTGCCATCCGGTGCAGGGTCTTGAGGGAGGCCCGCATCTCCTCCTCAGCCAGCCCCACCAGCAGCCCATTGTCCTCCACCCCAATCTGGTAGACTGCCTCACCGCGGCCCTCCTGGAGCCGCCACTTCATCTGTGTCACCAGGTGCTCAAAGCGGTACTGGGATGGATTCACCAGCTTCAGCTTAGGGCAGGTGAGGTATCATGAGAAGATGAAATCAGAGATGCTCCTCCTAAACCCACATGCTCACCACCCGTCCTGCTGCAAGGACCAGGACCTTCCCTTCCCACTTAAACCCCCTCATGCCTGACCCCCTCTAACAGTGAGTCCCCCCAGTAGAATGAGGTACAGAGACCTTACCCTGAACCACATCCCTAAATTACTATAGATCACGAAGTTGGAAGGATCTCAGAGAAATCGTCATCCCATGCCAGCAAGGACAACCTGCACCTCCCCAGCCTAAGACTCACTTTATATTCGATGTTTCCATCTTCAGCCTGAAAAGAAACAGGGAGCAGTTACCAAACATGGTCCAGACCCAACCCCTACTTCCTCGATTCCTGCTGGGGCCAGGCAGCAGCTAACTTGAGAGAGCAGGAAGCCTCAATGGCACCAGCTTAGGCAGGTACCTGCCAAAGGTCATTGGCTGACAAGCCCTCCACTCAGCCCCAATGTGACCTCTCTCAAGGAAAGGCCTCTAAGAACACAGTCACCCATCTAAGCCAGGAACAGAACTCTGAGTCCCTCTCCTTTCTTTGATCACTGGCAGCACGTTCTTCCTAGACGCAAGATCATCCTTCCCTTCTCCTCAGGCCCTCAAACTGCCATCCCCAGATATCTATGTCTCCTCTGTGTCTGGGCTGTTGAGGCTATTCCTTGCCACTGGTCTGAGAGGCACCAATTTCTTCCTGCCCACCCTCTCAGCTGATGTCATCAGGAGTAAGAGGATGCAAGAGCTTCTGGACCAGGGCCAAAGGGTGAACTCAGTGCTGGTCACCACAAGTCCAATGAGAGGAGCCCAGATGAGAGAGGGGCAGGGCTCCAAAGTTGGGGCTGAGGTAAAGAGAAGAAACTCAGAAAATATAATTAAGGGGACAGACTCACTGTGGCTTTTATCTTCTATCCTCTAACCCTCGTGCCTCAGCTGAGGTGGAATCCTGAGTCTACTCCATAATCTCCTCTACTTCATCCCTGTATTAAGTGACCCAACACAGAAGTATCCTATTGCCGGAGCCTTCCCCTCTCAGGTGCAAAAGGATATGAGATTTGCTTGTTCTGCCTGTCCTGCATTTCTGCACTCCTCCTCCCTGGCCATTTTTCTTTTTCCCTTTCTGTCATTATTCCATCCCTTCAAGGCCCTCTGTCTCCAGGCTCTAACAGGTCTTCACTTATAATTTCTACCTCTTGGTGTATAAGGGAGATCTTTACCCATCAACAAAGGCCTCACTTTTTATCATTTTGACAGAGATGAAGAATTGGAATGAATGGCTTCAGAAAAGCGGTACAAGGATGATTCAAAGTGTGGTCCTAGGACCAGCAGCATTAGCACCACCCAAGAACTTGTTAAGAAATGCAGATTATCAGGTCCACCTCTGACCTATTGAATCAGAAAGTCTAGGGGTGGGGCAGCAATCCAGGTGATTCTGATACATGCTAAAGTTTGATAACCACTAGTTTAGGCTCTTCTTCTGGGTCCTCCTTTTCTAAGATGGACAAAGTAGCAGTTGTTCTTTGCCTTAGGGATTAGATAAAGCAGGTTTGTGGAGGCTGTCCCCACTTCCTCATAGGATAGGACAGGCAAAGGGCAGGAGGACTACCTGACTATGCTCTGGGGCGTGTGTGTGTGTGTGTGTGTGTGTGTGTGTGTGTGTGTGTACACTCAGGGTTAGGTACAGAACATATTGCTCTTTCCCCGGGTACTCCCCTCCTCCCCATGGAACAAGTTTAGAAAACTCTGCCTCGTCCCAGGATGTAGTCTCCCTTCTCTCAGTGCAGCACAGGGATGAGCCTGGGCATTCCATTCTGCTCTTCCCAAGGAGATGGGAGTGGGATCTCCTTCCCCCCCCTTTTCCTCCTGGCGCTATCTAGTTCAGAATGGGGGGATCCTCCTCCACACTCTTCCTCCCTGGGGCCCTGAGCCCGGAGGGGAGGGCCAGTCTCTCTATCCCTCCTTCCTGGGGTCCCGGGACCGGAAGAAGGGGTTCTCCTCTTCCCAGGGGTCCTGACACCGGAAGGGGGTATCAATTCTCTCCGTCCCGCCTTCCTGGAGTGCCGGGAACCGACAGAGTGGTTTCTTCTCAACCCGCCACTTCTCAGGTGCTCACCTCGGGGGGCAGATACGGGGGGTTGTTGGCTTTGCTCCCTCTGTTCCTTCCGTTCTTCTTCTTCCCCTTCGGGCCCCCGCAGCCGCTGCTGCCTCCGGCCCCCCTAGGCTTGAGGGTTCCGCCCATGGCCGGGCCCCCTCCGGGCCGGCAGCAGCCGCCGAACAGCTCCGATACCCGCGAGTCCATCCGCCGCTGCCGCCAGCCCTCCGCCCGGCCCCTCCCCCCCGCCACTACCGCCGCCGCCGCCCCTACTGCCACCGCCGCGTCGGGCCAGCCAGAGGAGAGCGGGGTGGGGCCCTGCTCAGGCCACGCCCCCACCCTGCTCCGGCTCCGGGCGCGTCAGAAACAGCCGCGGTGCACCACGGGATTTGGAGTCCTTAAGTCGGGATCTTCCTCAAAAGAGGTCGCCGCGGTCCTACAACTCACAGGAAGCATGGCGGCGCGCGGGGCCGCGGCGGGCGTCGGCGTAGAAAGGAGCGCGCCTTTGCTCGCAAAGGTCTAAGGGAGCTGTAGTCGGTCTCCAGTCTCCGCGCTCTGATCGGGTCTCTAAGGGTTTGGGGTGGGAGGTCACCGGAGGGCTGACCTCAGAGTCAAGCCTTGAGGGCGCCCCTGGGTTGCCCCTTAGCGCGACCCCAGACAACAGGTTTTGGACCTGGAGAGTTGCACATTCACGGCGACGGGTCCCTCCAGCCTGCTGGCTCCTCCCCTGCCTCAGTTTCTTCCCCGATGGTCGGCGTGCCGTCGGGTGAGTCAGGGCGAATGCGAGGGCGGGGGCGGATGATAGCCTAATTATGGCTGTTATTGTTACGATGATTATACTACCTTTACACAGTAGTCACTGCTTTATTACCAGGCTGGCACCCTCCGGGGGCTGGTTTTAGCAGTTCGAGACACCGCGGTGGCCCTGACAGGAGCCCGAACCCATAAACCAGCCTTGTTGCCTGAGGGTTACGAGGATGCCCTCCGCGAGGATTGCCCCTCCTTTTTGTTTTGAAGCAGAACCAATCCGGGAGAACCGAGTTTGGTTTTCAAACATCCGGGTCCATAGGAGGGGCCTCGCCCTACTTGGGGCGGGGCTGGGGCTGGGGCTCGGGTTCGTCAAACAAACACTACGAGGGCGGGTAAGTGGCCCGGAATAGAAACTTGGCCAAGGGCCCCTGAGGATTGCTGACTTTTGACTTTCTTGCCAAGTCATCGCTCTTGCTCTTTAGGGCTCTGGCAGTCAGCAAAGAGTAAACATTTAGCGACATAAGCCAGTGTACGAGACACTAAAAAGGAGTGTTGCTGGGTTGGGAGTCAGGACGCCAGGGTTCAATTCCCAGCCCATGGCTATCTCATGACTCACTACTCATTGTATGTCCACTTACCCTCTCTTCACAAACATGGAGATGTTCACACGCAGCCAAGAAATAAAACAACCCATCCCTCCAGACCTCAGTTTAACTTGGAAAATTAGAAGCAGCAACAGTGACTTACCTCTGGTGATCCTTTTAGGGGTTCAGACCTGTTAGAGTCCATGGTTTCCCCCCAAGACGACAAGAAGGGTGGCAGATTACTAATCAGAGTTGCTGTCCACATGGCATAACTCTCCAAAACAGTGGGAGCAGAAGGACCATGGCTGAAATCACATGTGAATTCTCTCTTCTCAACCCTGTTCAGCTAAAGGAAGGTTATGCTGCAGAGGTCAACCCTAGCCAGGGTCATAACCCTGCCAGGGGAACTGCTACATAGAGGCTGAGACTGAAGAACTCCGTGACAGATCTCAAGAAGGATGAGGATTAGAAGGGAGAGCTAAAACCATTCCAACTTTCTCACCAGCAGCAGCTCTGGGCTCTCGTGATAACCAGGGCCTGCTACACCTGCCTGATAACACTTGTCTTCTCATCTTCATGGATCTTTCAACCACCCCAACACACAGTTTCACTTTATCCATCCCAACCACCTTGTCCCCTAAGTGGAGAACTTTTTTGAGATGAGAAGGGATAACTCATTTAAAAAAAAAAAAAAAGTTTTTTTTGTTAATCCTCACCTGAGGGTATTTTTTCCATTGATTTTTATTAAAAATCTTTTTTCTTTATTGATTTTAGAGAGAGAGGAAGGGAGAGGGAGAGAGAGAAACATCGATGAGAGAGAACATCGATTGGCCGCCTCCTGCATGCCCCCCACTGGAGATCGGGCCCACAACTTGGGCATGTGCCTTGACCTGGAATCAAACCAGCGACCTCTTGGTGCGTGGGTCGATGCTCAACTGCTGAGCCACATGGGCTGGGTTTTCTATTGATTTTTAGAGAGAGTAGAAGGGAGGGAGAGGAGGGGAAAGAGAGAAACATCGATGTGAGAGACCCTTTTGGTGCATAGGCCGACACTCTATCCACTGAACCATACCGGCCAGGGCCAGGGCGGGATAACTCATTTTGATATCCCATTCGTTTTTTTTTATTCTCGTCTGAGGATATTTTTCTATGTATCTTCAGGTAGAGAGAGAGGGAGAGATAGGGAGAGAGAGAGAAACATCCATGTGAGAGGGACACATCGACTGGTTGCCTCCCGCACAACCCTGACCCCCAGGGCTAGGACGAACCACAACCGAGGTACGGTGCCCTTGGCTGGAATCGAACCTGGCACTCGTCCTTGGGCCAGTGCTCTACCGCTGAACCAAACCGGCCAGGGCTTGATATCCCATTCTTAAACAACCTGGCTTACCACAGACAGGAGTGAAGGCTGGCAGAGAAGTAGGTTGAACAGGGATGTGTGTCCAGGAGGAGATCAGGGTCCTGGGAGATGGAAGACATTATGTGTTTAGCTCTTGGAGGAGTTACTTATGAGGTGCTTATGAGGTGGTTGGCTCTGGGATATATATATGTATATACAAACATACAAACATTTTCCTGGTATGTAATTAGTTATTTATTCTTTGTGTATAGTACTTTTACATAAGATTTTAATATATTTGGAATTTATCTTTATGTAGGATGTGTGGTAGGAACTAATTTGATTTTCCCCCCTGTAATTGGATAGGGATCTGTCTCAAGTTACTTGCTTTGAAAAGTTGCCCTCATCATATACTAAGATTTATATATACATTCATCTGTTTCTGGACTTGTTCTGTTTTATTATTCGCTTGTTTATTCCTGAGCCAATACCACAGTATTTTAATCATTGTACTTTTTTTTTTTTTCTTTTTGGAGGGGGACACAGACCCAGGAGGGTAATCATTGTACTTTTATAGTATTTTTTTTTTCTTTAATCCTCACCCGAGGATATTTTTCCATTGATTTTTTTTTTTTTTTTTTTTTTTTAGAGAGCATGGAAGGGAGGGAGGGAGAGAGAGAAACATCGATTGGTTGCCTCCGGCATGCCCAACAACTGAGGTATGTGACCCTGACTGGGAATCAAACCTGAGACCCTTTGGTCCACAGGCTGACACTCTGTGGACCATGCCAACCAGGGCTATAGTATGTTTTGATCTCTGGTCCCTTCTTCCTGAAACACAACCTTTTCTTGGCCTCCGTGACTCGATACTTATCTGTTTCTATTGATACTTCTCTGGCAACTCCTCAGTCTTCTTCACAGGTTCGTCTCTCGCTCTCTGTTCTCCTCCTAAACATCAGTGTCTTTGGGATCCTAGCTCATCCTTATTCTACACACTTCCCTGGGTGATCTTATCCAATCCCATGCTGATGATGCTCACTTATCTCTGTTCCTAATAATGTTCCTAAATATCCATCCAATGAAACGGCAAACTCAACCTATCAAAAATTGGACTCCTTACCCACACCCCAATAAACCTGATCCTCCTCTAGTGTTCCCTCCACTGAATGGCATGACTGGCCATAGAGATGCTGAAGTGAAAAACCTGCTTGTCTTCTTGAAAGCCTCTGTCTAGCCCTCCTCTTCTTCCTGGGATCAACCACCAAGTAATGCTCATTGGACCTTCTAAATATCTCTACGGTCCACCCAGTTCTCTCCATCCCACTGTGACTATTCTAGTTCAGGCCTCTTTCACCATGCAGTTGGGTAATTGCAGTTGTTAGCTCTAACTGGTATCCTTGCCTCCTCTGTTATCCTACCTGTAATCTAATCTTTACACTACAGCCAGTGTAGAGATTAAATTTACATTTTATAAATTTAATCATGCTACTCCCCTACTTAAACCTTTCAAAGCTTCTGCATCCCTTAGGATCAAGTTCAAGCATGGGTTATAAAGCCTTGCCATGATCTGGCTCCTGTTAGTCCACCACAGCCTTAACTCTTTATAACCTGAATTTTTTTTTTTTTTGTTAATCCTCACCTGAGGACATTTTTCTATTGATTTTTAGATATAGTGAAAGGGAGTGTGTGTGTGTGTGTGTGGGGAGAGAGAGAGAGAGAGAGAGAGAGAGAGAGAGAGAGAGAGAGAGAAATATCTATGTGAAACATCCATGTGTTGATTGGCTGCCTCTCCCAACTGGGGCCGGGGATTGGACCTGCAACCCAGGTACTGCCCTTGGCCGGGAATCGAAGGTGCGACCGCTGAGTCGAACCGGCCAGGGCATATAACCTGAATTTTTTTGTTTTTAATCCTCACCTGAGGGCATTATTTTTTGATTGATTTCAGAGAGAGGGGAAGGGAGAGGGAGAGAGAGAAGAAACATGATGTGAGAAACATCAATGGGTTGCCGCACCCACGCACCCCAACTGGAGGATGGAACCCACAACCTGGGTGTGTGCCCTGACCCAGAATCAACCTGCGACCCTTCCTTGCACAGGACGACGCTCTAACCATTGGACAACACTGTCCAGGGCTTGAATTGTTTTCATTCCTTGAATAGAAGATGTTCTTGTCTCTAACATTCTCCAGGACCACTAGGTCCTCCTCTTCACCTTTATTCATCCTACAGGTCAGTTTCTTGGGCACATTTTCTCTGGACTACCCCTTGCTCCCGCCCCGTCTAGGTTAGGCGCCGCTGTTCTTCACCTCCACAGCCCGTGTACATCCCACTGTATAATTCACCACCTTATATTGTATCCATACGCATCGAACCCCTTATGGACAGCGTCCGCCTCGGTCATGTTTGCCATAGTGTCCAGCACCTAGGACAGGGCCTGGCACTAAGTAGGTGCACAATGAATGGGGAAAGGGTGCGTGAGGGCGAGTGTTCTTCAGAAGGCAGCGCTCAGTGGCTGAGAGCGCGCGGTTTCCCTGGGGGAAAGCTCAAATCCCACCCTGTTCAGACTGCTCCACGCTGCCAGGGCGCCGCGTCTGCTTCCGGCCCGCCCAACCTAGCCGGAAGGGGAGGTGCCGGTTTCCCATGATACCCCGCGGCGCGCCTACTCAAACCGCACTCAGAGGAGGAGGTTGTGATGGCAGCTCCGGAACCGGGAGTGCTGTCCTCGGCCGCAGTCCCAGGTAAGGCGTGGAGTCCGGATCTCGGGGTACTTGGGGGACCTGTTTGTTCTCTGCCATCGCTCCCTCCCGTCATTTATTCCCTGGCCCTTTTTCTGGCCGGTTTTCGTTGCCCGCTTTTCTGGGCGTCCCTCCCGGCTCTGGCTCGGCCAGAGGGACTCCATCGCCCCCATGGACCTGGATCCCATTGGTTCACCCCTTCATCTCGGCGGTTTTCTGGACCCCGCTTGACTACACTTTCTCTCAACTCAGATCAGGGCCTCCACTTTCTGAGTGGAGCATCAGTGCCCTGCTTCGGAAGTCCATCCGCCCTCCCCCGCCGGCGCTTTCTCACCGTCCCGCCGTCACTTGTATCACTTTAGGCGATGGGGTTAGGGTGGCTGATAGGGAATGAGAAGACTGGTTTTTACCTTTGAGTTTTTAATTTTTCTCTCTTGTCTCTCTGTGCGCCTACCAGATTTGGAGTGGTATGAGGAGTCCGAGGAAACCCGCGTCCCCCAGATAGAACTTCTTGAGACTACCACTGCCCAAGAACCTCCCAACCCTTCGGAGTCTTTTTGCCGCCGAGACTGCCTGGTGCCAGTGGTGTTTCCCGGGCCTGTAAGCCAGGAAGGCTGCTGTCAATTTACCTGTGAACTTCTAAAGCATGTCATGTACCAACGCCAGCAACTCCCTCTGCCCTATGAACAGCTTAAGCACTTCTACCGAAAATCTCCCCAGGTAGGCTCAGGCTTTCGGAGAAAGTTGGTGGGGAGACTTTGTGGCTATTATTAGATGGTAGGAAGGTTAAAAAGGGGATCTGAGGAATCTTCAGGGCTTATCAGCTTTAGCAGCTGTAAGGAATGTGTTTCATCCCATGGCTTTAGCCACTTTCTCCAGTCTAATCTTTGATAATCTAATCCTCCCCACTTTCAATCTTGTTTTCTTTTTCTGAAACTCCTGTTCTGTTGCATTTGGACTTCATGAATTGACCCTTTAATTTTAATGTTTTCTTGCTCCAAATTTTTATTTTTTTCTCTTTGTTTTTTAAATATCTTTTATTTATTGATTTTAGAGAGGAAGGGAGAGGGAGAGAGATAGAAACATCGATGAGAGAGAACATCAATTGGCCGCCTGCTGCATGCCCCCACTGGGGATTGGGCCCACAACCTGGGCATGTGCCCTGACCGGGAATCGAACCGACGACCTCTTGGTGCATGGATCGAAGCTCAACCACTGAGCCACACTGGGCGGGCAGGATATACTCTTCTTTCTTCTACACCTGTCTTTCTTATCTATATACATTTTTTTTAATGTGTTTTTTTATTGATTTTTTTTAGAGAGGAAGGGAGAGAGAGAGACTTCGATCGGCTGCCTCCTGCACGCCCCCCCCCCCCCCCCCCCCCCACACACACACACACACTGGGGATGGAGCCCACAACCTGGGCATGTGCCCTGGCCAGGAATTGAACTGGTGACCTCCCAGTGCATGGGTCCACGCTCAACTGCTGAGCCACACCGGCCAGGCTGTGTTTGTTTTTATGTTCTACTTCTGGGGACTTCTTTGACTTTACATTCCAACACTTCTATTACTTTTTTCTCTTTTGGCATTCATAGCCTTAAGGGCTCTTTCTTAATTTTTGCATGTTACTGTAAAAAATTTATTGATTGATTTTAGAGAGAGAGAGGGGAAGGGAGGGAGAGAGAGAGAGAGAGAGAGAGAGAGAGCGTGGAACATCGATTTGTTGTTCTACTTATTTAGGCATTCATTAGTTGATTCTTGTATGTACCCTGACCGAGGATAGAACCTGAAACCTTGGCATATCAGGCTGATGCTCTAATCAACTGAGCTACCCTGCCAGGACCACATGCTCCTTTTAAATACCACCCTGTTGTATCATGTCTGTACGAGCTTCTCTTACCTGAAGATATTGATTATTTTATTTTTGAGGCTTTCCTCTGTTCCTTGCAGTGTCTCAGTTTCTTCCAGATTCCTTTTCCTATTTGTTTTGGTCTCTGGTTTTCATGTTAGAGGCTTTTAGTCTGTGTCTGGTGAATATTGTAAGAATGAGTCATCCAAAGCTCTCTATGCATGGCTGGGCCTTGTGAGCTGATAGACTTTAAGAATATTGGGTGGCAACCTAGTAGTCTCTTTGGAGGACTCCCAAAGTCTTCTCTGGATGGAGGAAATTGGCAGGCGATCTAAGGGTCCTCATGTTTTCACTGAGTCCCTATGTATTCACTCTTGCCTTTTGCAGTGCCTAAATCGGAAATTCCTGAGCCTTTCTGGGGTTCTGCTGTGTGAATCAGTTTGCCTCTCATGGGAATACTCTCTGTCAACATTTGAACTCTTCCATCTGCTTTCTGTCCTCCAAAAATTTGTTGTTGCCTTTGGCCACTGTTGTCTATTCTCCAGGTCTCTTTGCCCGTGCATATTCTCCTTCCCTTTCCCTACCCTCCATCCCTCCTGCTTCCCTCCTTCCCTTTTCTCCTTTCATTTAGTAGTGTTTCATATGGGAGCACAAATAAGCATGTATTCAATTTGCCATGTCTAACTGGAAGACCAATTCCAGAATCACTTTTATTAAACTAAATAATTCTTGTTCCTGTTATCAGTCCTAGTACAGCAAAAATTTGCCACCTACTATGCCACCAAATCTCCTTGACTGTTTTAGTTGCTTATTTCTGGATGCCCTCCTACTTCAGAACACTGTTTTTGCTGTTCTAAGTGTGGGACAATTATGGTTTTGTACAAAGAATGTATTTCCCTTTTTGATACATTGTCAATTCATTGAACTGGAAATCCGGTCTCATAGTCTACTGTAGCCCAACCAACAGGGTTCTTCAAAGGTCACTAGCTTTCCCGTACCTTGCCTTCTCTCTCACCATTCTTTGTCTTCATAGGCAGAGGACATGGTGAAAAGGAAACCTTGGGCCACCACTGAGGCGAGCAGCAGGAAATGCCAACAAACCCTGGCAGAACTGGAGAGTGTCCTCAGCCATCTAGAGGTTCTCTTTGCCCGGACACTAGTACCACGAGTGCTGATTCTCCTTGGGGGCAGTGTTGTAAGTCCCAAGGAATTCTACGAGCTTGACTTGTCCCGCTTGGCCCCCAACAGCGTGGACCAGAGTGTGAGCACAGCAGCTTGTTTGCGGCGTATCTTCCGAGCCATTTTTATGGCTGATGCCTTCAGTGAGCTGCAGGCTCCTCCGCTAATGGGCACCATTGTCATGGCACAGGGGCACCGTGACTGTGGAGAAGATTGGTTTCGACCCAGGCTAAACTACAGAGTGCCCATACGAGGCCACAAACTGACCGTGACCTTGTCCTGTGGCAGACCCTCCATCCCAGTCACAGCCTGGGAGGATTATGTTTGGTTCCAGGCACCAGTGACATTGAAAGGTTTTCATGAGTGAATGGGGATGCTTCTTAATCGTGGACACAATGTCTAAATTATTTTTCCTTCTGTGGCACCAAGTCACCCATCTCTTGCTTGGAGGTAGAGTTGCTTCCTGATATTTTATATATATATTTTTTTATTTTGTAAGTTGCTTCCTGATAAGAGGAAGGTTCTGTCCTGGCTGCCTGCTTCCCCTTCTCAGACTTCTGGTGAGCTGATGGTGTGACTGGGACTGTAATAACCACCAATGAACAACATCTCTTTGAATCAAAGGTTGACTGGGTCAGACTTTTCTGTTTGGGGTTGGAAAGCAAATGTGGGCCCATAGACACTATTATGGAGGTATCCCTTTCCTGTGGCCTTTCAGAATTTTTACCACAGACATAAATGTTGGTGTGACTCATGAATTTACATATAAAATGAATGAATTCATATTAAATTATCCTGAAACTCTTGGCTTAAAGAGACTTTCCAGGCTTGAGGCTAGATTATTTTGTCTTTCTCCTTGGTCTCTTATGTATTTATTTTATTTTATATTTTTACTAATGGTTCTTTCTCTTCGTCAGCCCCAGGCCAGTCTGGAAAGTTAAGTGACTTGGCCAAGGTTCTGCAACAGTTTGATGTCATTTGGGACTAGAGTCTTCATCTGCTAACTCCAGCGATCTTTCCTTGCCACATACTGGTTTTGTGTGCCCAAAACAGAGTTCACCCAGGGCAATGTGGCTGAAAGATTGGGCTGAGAAAAGAAAACAGTCTTTGCAAAACCTGATTGAATTGTAGGCTGAGGCCCCAGGACTGCCCTGTGGGATCAGCTCCCTGAGGCCAAATGTCCCTTCTGGAATTCGCCCTTGCCTGTCTCCATTGCAGTTGTGTGATGGTTGCTGGCAGTTACTGTTCCGCAGTATTGTCCTTAGGCAAACTCTACCTTCTTGCCTGTGGCAGTTCCTCCTTGGCTAGTCTCTGACTTGGCTATCCTGATTCTTACTGTTATCCTCTCCAGCCTAATGCTGTCCTGACTCCTAAGCACTGATGCTCTTTGTCCCTGAGAACACCTGCTTATTTCTTGGAAGTAAGTTGACTGCATAGTCCTTACGCTGCTGGTGTTGGCGATAGGGATGTGTGTATAAATAGGGACTGTATAAATATATACTATTTTTTTATATTTTAAGCAGAATGTTTTATGTTTTGTTAAGAAAACAAAATACTCGGGCACAGCCAGGGCCCTGCGCCCACTTTGCACACCCGCTCTTCGGCCCACGCCCCTGTTTACAGCGTTCCTGTGTATGTCGGATTGACTGTATAGAATTATAAATCTGTCTATATACTTGTCCATGTATGTCTATTAAAACCATAGTACAAGCATGCTAAAAAAAAGAAAAAATATATTTTATGCTCTCTTTTAAGCATTTCACATACATTTTATCTAATCTAACCTTGTTTTGTGTCGTGGTCCCCATTTTATAGATGAGGCTTGGGTAAATTGAATAACTTGTCTGAGAGTGGAAACCCAGTCCACCTGGCATTAGAGGCTGAGTGCTTTACATTGCTGTGCATCCAGTGTGGTTTTACTGTGAAATAATTAAACAGGATTTGCCCCGCCAAAGGTGGTAGTATTGGAAAGCTGCAGGACTCCCCTCTCTGGCTTCATAATGTGTTTCCCTACGTGGGACCTGACATTAATAGGTGCTGAGTAAATATGTAATCAATGAAAACAAAACGTTTGGGTTTTTTTCTGTGCTGTGACCACCTGAAGCATATTCCACCAGCTAGAATTTTGGCTATTTCTCTGCCTGATGATATTACCTTATAGAAGAGGAACAGGGCTGTATTTTCCACTTGGGAAGGGACAGGCTGGGTGAGGGTTCTGACTAAAGGGAGAGAGAGTTTGGAACGGGGAGTTATAAATTATTTTGAGATGGAAGACACATTAAGCCATGTCAGCTCTGTCAAATACTGATTTCAAAAGGCTTCGTAAACAATATCTAGACAACCAAAAAAGACAAAGTAATTATTTGGGTAATTTAGACACTTATTTCTCTATCGGCTTGGCATTGGGGCCCAGGTCATTTTGATTTCATGAATCCTCTCCAAAGGAATCCAGAAATTAAAAGATCAGTTACTATCTATCTATGTTATGTCAATCTTATTTTATATTTTATTTTTTCATCACCATTTATCCCCTCTATGCCCTCTTCCACCTCCATCCCTCTTCCTCCCAAGGATCAGTTAATATTAACAATATGCCTGGCCGGTGTGGCTCAGTGGTTGAGCATCGACCCATGCACCAAGAGGTCACTGGTTCGATTCCTGGTCAGGACACATGCTCGGGTTGTGGGCTCGATCTCCAGTCGGAGGGTGGGGGTGGGGTGCAGGAGGAAGCCGAACCATGGTTCTTTCTCACATTGATGTTTCTATCTCTTTCTCTTCCCTTCCCCTCTCTCTAAAAATCAATAAAAATATATTAAAAAAACAACAACGAAACAAAACAATAAATTCCACTTCCTTCCCTGACAAGCTTGCTAAGGCACCAGTTTGTGTTCGACCTTGGCTGAGTAGGTGTGAAGAAGTAGCTAGTCCTTAGCTCAGGGAGTGAAGAGCCCCAGCTGCAGTGGGGTTCTGCCCTTTCGTGTGTTGCTACCATTTGGACCTAAAAGCAACTGTTGTGGGGCCCCACGTAGGTAAACAGGTGGCAGTTGATGGGAAAGTAAAGTCTGCAAATGTCACCCTTTTTGTATCCCTCTGCACACCCCCTTTTCCCGGGGTGGCCCTATGCTTGCCCCATTGCCTCGGTCTTCATTTCCCACTTAGGTGGAATTGTATTAATACTATGGAAGGGGTAAAGAGACATCTGAAGATTGAAGAGAGTGGGATGGATGGACCCCATCCTGTAAGACCTGTAGTTGGTGGGGATTGTCTTAGATGTCTTAGATGCCTAGACTATTAGCACCAAGAATATTTTAAAATATATTTTTGATTTTTTTAGAGAGAGAGGAAGGGGGAGAAATAGAAACATATGTTAGAGAGATACATGGATCAGCTGCCTCCTGCACGTGCCCTCCACTGGGGATTGAGCCAGCAACCTGGACATGTGCCCTGACTGGGACCTCTCAGTGCATGGGACCACTATCGATCCACTGAGCCACACCAGCAGGGCTCGCCAAGAGTATTTTAAATTATTTTCTTCATAGATAATTCTGAGGCCAAGAAGGGACATGACTGAAGTGAAAGAATTCAGCTAGTGTCACTTTTGTGTTGTTTTCCCATTGCATATACAATGAGGACTCAATAAATGTAGACTCTATTGAACGACTCGGAAAAGGCAAAAATATCTGCGGAATTGGGCTGGGTTGGGACCTCCAAGCTCACTCACACTGTAGCCTATTTTCGGGGAAACCACGCCGATGCTGTGACAACTGAACACATCTGTCACCAATCTGGGAAAGAAAGAGGGCGGGAACTAGAGTGCCTAGGTTTTTAGGAAAGTCCGAAGGAATCAGAGCTGGCCAGAGGCCCCTGAACGGCAGGGCCACAGGTGAGTGTAATCCTACTTCCTGCCTGGGGGGGAAGGGCGGGGCTTTGGGTCTCCATGGAGACGGCTTCTCCTAGCAACCCGAAGGGCGCTGAGCTGAGCCGCTGCCGAGATGGACGCGGACAGCCTCCTGCTGTCCCTGGAGCTGGCGTCCGGCAGTGGGCAGGGCCTCAGCCCGGACCGTCGGGCCTCGCTGCTCACTTCCCTCTTGCTGGTTAAGCGCGACTACCGCTACAGTCGGGTGCTCTTCTGGGGCCGCATCCTCGGCCTCGTCTCCGATTACTACATCGCGCAGGGCCTGAGTGAGGACCACCTTGCACCGCGCAAGACACTGTACAGGTGGAGACCGAGACTGCAGGGTGATGCAGAAGGGAGGCCTGGGGGGCCTGGAAGAGTGGGCGATGGTAGGAACCGAAAGGGGCGGGGGCTACGGGGTCAAGGAAATAGGTGGAGACGGGATTTGAGGAGGAGGGAATGGGGAAGGGCCCGAGGGGTGGGCCTGCGACCTGAGACCCAAATGGAGCCTAAGAGGACGGGGAAGTGGGTGGGTGAGGTCTGAGAGGGCGGGGCTCTGGGAGGACACCTCTCTGCCTGGGGCAAAGAGATGCAGGAGAAACTTAGAGGCTGGTGGGTTTTCAATTGAGTGTTGGCCAAGGACGGAGGCGGAGCAAGGTGAAAGTCCTTGGATAATAGAGACCTTGAGTAGAGCCTGGTGCAGGCGGGTCTGGCCTAGCGAAGAGTTCGGTTTGGAGAAGGGTCAGAAGTCCTGGGTGCGGTGCGGTGCTACGCTATTTGGAAGCATGTCCAGAGAGAACATCTTCCGTAAAGGTGTTGGCTCACAGCAGGAGGCGCTCTAGGACGTAGTGAAGGAATGTGGCATGGGACAGAAGGGATTTAGAACTGGGTAAAATTACTTGGACACTACCATACAGGACCATGCAGCTGCTTTTTTTTTTACTATCCCCAGCGTTGTTGGGGAGCTCAACACCTTACAAAGCACTTTGTCCTTTAGGCACAGGAAGTTGGAGACTTCATTTATCCACGCATCAATCCAACGCTAGTTGGCTGCATCCTGTGCTAGACTTGGGGTCACAAAGAGGGCTGAGACCAACCCTGTCTCCAGGTTATTCGCATCTTAGGGAGGGAGACAGTGTGTAACCCAGCAATTACAGCAAAGTGTGTTAAAACTAGAATAGAGCTGCTATTTCTTTTCCCCCCCTAAAAATGTTTTTGTTTATTTTAGAGAGAGAGGAAGGGAGAGGGAGAGAGAGGGGAAAAAATTTGATGTGAGAAACATTGATTGGCTGCCTCCTACTGGGGATCAAGCCCGCAACCCGGGCTTGTGCCCTGGATTGGGAGTTGAACCGGCAACCTCTTGGTGCACAGGAGAATGCTCAACCAACCAAGCCAGGGCAAAACTAGAATAGAGCTGTACACAAAGGGAGACCAAGGTAGGCATTCTCCTTGAGAGTAGTTAAATAACATTACTCAGGGAGTAACTTTTTCGCCATCTGAAAGATGAGCAGTTCTCCAGGAAGGTGTGGGAGAAAGGCACGACAGTTAGAGGCAACAGTTATGCAAACTTGTGGCTTGAAGCTGGCTTGGAGTATTTGGGAGAACAGCAGGTAGGTAAACGTAACAGTGGCAGCAGAAGGTGTTATGTAGAAGTGGATGGAGAAGCCAAGGGGATTGAACTTTGTCCATAGGCTATGGGGAGGCATGGAAGGGCTAGAAGCAAGAAGAGCCTGCTCTGATATGAGTGGGCAGGATGGCCAGAGTGGGTAAGCAGGTAGAGAAGTCTGTTGCAGTGTCCAACTGAGGGAATTGAGGAGAGAGGGTGGGTTAGAAAGATTTAAGTGGTAGAACTGTCAGGATTTGTGACTGAGTGGGGGAGGTGAGGAAGAGGTCAAGGCTGACTCCTTCGTCCCGTTTAGTAGCTGATTATGTGCTGCTGCCATCCGCTGGGGGAGAATTCAAGAAGCAGGACGAATTGGAGAAGGAGGGAAGATCTCGTGAATTTGGTGTGAGGTGCCTGGGGGCAGGGTATTGAGGAGGTGTATTAAAGTACAGATGTGAGTCCGGAAGAAAAATTTGAATTGAAGATAGAGATTTGAGACTCATTTTGTTTTATTCCGTAAGTTTTTTTCTTTTAACACCTACTATGTGCCAGGCATTGATCTAGGCACCAGGAATTCAGTGGTAAATGAGACCAAGTCCTTGTATTCATACAATTTACATTATAGTGTGTGTGGTGGGGGAGGGTAGCATACACATGTATTGCATGTCAGCTGGTGCTAAGTAGTAAGGGGGACAGAGAATACAGAAGGGGGTACTATTTATTATTAGGTATTACTTTATTTTTTTTATTTTTTTAATCCTCACCGAGGACATTTTTTTTGCATTTATCTTCAGATAGAGCAGGAGGGAGAGAGGGAGGAAGAGAGAGAGAGAAACATCGACGTGAGAGAGACACATCGAGTGAGGATTAAAAAATAAAGTTGAATTTGCATCACTTATGGGGGTGGGGTGTACCCCAGACACTGAGGGCTTCGCAGGGGAGAGGTGTGACTCCCAGCAGTGTTTCCTGGGCCTCACCCTTGGGGGAGGGGCGATGGCAGGAAGGGGGACCAGGGTGACACGGATGTTGTTGGCAGCCTGAACTGCATGGAGTGGAGCCTCTTGCCTCCTGCCACGGAGGAGATGATGGCGCAGACGTCTGTGGTGAAGGGCCGCTTCATGGGGGACCCCTCACACGAGTACGAACACACCGAGCTGCAGAAGGTGAACGAGGGTGATAAGGTCTTCGAAGAAGAAGTAGTGGTGAGTGAGGAGTGACGAGGAGGGCCTGAAGGAAGAGGGCCTGGGGCATCCCAACGCCAGCCCGATAGGACTTACGGTGACAGCACCGTCACACAGCTCCTGAGCAGCAGCGTGGGGAGGACCAGCAGCCGCGCTGCGGGCAGGGGCGGGGGCGGGGGGAAGGGGTCTGTGCTGAGTTCTGGGGTAGACGTGGGCACAGGCTCTTATATTTTTGTATCAGTTTTTGTTTTCCTAGATAAGACGTCCACATGGTTCAAAATTCAAAGGGACAAAAAATGAATATAGTAAAGTGTCCCGTCCATGCCTGCCCTCCGGTCACCCAGGTCCTTTCTCTGGGGGACAGTAATGTAGCCACTTCTGCATGCGTGTCCAAATCTTGCTACTCAAAGTGCAGCCTGGATCAGAGGCATCACTGTGCCCTGGGAGTTAGGAACGGAGAATGTGGGGTGGGGATCAGGATCTGCACTGTAGCACATTCCCAGGGGATTCGAATTCACGTTTGAGGGTGAGAAGCTCTGTTTCCAGAGACAGCAGATATCTTACCTCTACATACTCTCTTTTTATCTTCAAAACAGAACAAAACAATGGCAGCATGTTAGGCACACCGTTCCGCACCTGGCGTTTTTTACCTAACAATCCTTTTTGGAGATCTTTCTATACCAGTGCCTTACAGAGCCTTTCACTCTTTTTACCCCTGTGTGACTGCAACATATTTTAACCAGTGTCTTTTTCACGGAAATGAAGGCTTCAGAGGTTTAGCTCTGAGAAGCAGTGACCTTGTGCATGCATCGTGTCCAGTGTACGCAGTCTCTCTGGATGATCAACTCCTAGAAATGGAAAGCTCGGTCAAGAAGGAGCTGGCCTGGCAGGTTTGGCTCAGCGGTTAGAGCCTCCGCCCTTGGACTGAGGGGTCTTGGGTTCAATTCCCAGTTAAGGGCACGTACCTGGGTTGCAGGAGAATAAAAAATAGTTGGTAGCCCATGGGAAACAGGTGGCTGAGTGACTCTTGATGTTTTCCCTGTCAGGTGCTGCTTTTCTTTGGTTAATCCTCACCTGAGGAATATTTTTCCATTGATTTTTTTTAGATAGAGTGTAAGGGAGGGAGAGACAGAGAGAGAAACATCGATGTGAGTGAGACACATTGACTGGTTGCCTCCCGCATGACCCCGACCAGGGCCAGGAATCGAACCCACAACCTTTTGGGCTGTGGGCTGACGCTCCCCACTGAGCCAAACCGGCCAGGGCTCAGGTACTGCTTTTTCACAAAATACCTATGAAATCCTTTTTCTCAGAGTTGCCCTTGATATTGATTGTAATCAAATTTCATCTGCATAAAAATGTTACAATGTGGGGTGATGTGTGGGAAATAATGTTAAGTGAAAGAGTAGGATATGAAACTATAGAAACTATGACTCTAACTGTGCTTTCAATATATGCATAGAGAAAAGGATAAAAGGAAGTATAGCAATTTGTTATCAGGGATTATCTTTAGAAGGTAAGATTATGAATGGCTTTAATTCTCTTAGGTATTTTATAAAATATTTGAACACCCAAACAGCTTGCGGTGAGCATGACTGCTTTTATATTTTCAAGAGGCAAAATAAGCAACATTTAAATCTGATGATTGGATGGTATATTTTCTGGAAGGGTACATAGAAAACCATTAACTATGGTTGCCCCCAGTGAGGGCAATTGGGGAACAAGGGATGGGATGAGAGAGACGGCTTTTTTTTTTTTTTTTTTTAGTTTTAAGTATTGCACCACCAGTATGTATTACCAATTTTAAAAAGAAAGAAAATATGTATATATTTTTTGCATTTATCTTTAGATAGAGCGGGAGGGAGAGAGGGAGGAAGAGAGAGAAGCATCGATGCAAGAGAGACACATCAACTGGCTGCCACCCACATGACCCCAACCGGGGCCAGGGACAAACTGCAACCGAGGTACGTGCCCTTAGCGGGAACCGAACCCAGGTCTCTCTGGTCCACGGGCTGACGATCTAACCGCTGAGCCAAACCGGCCAGGGCGAAAGAAAATCTTGATAGGAGGAAAGGGAGGGCTCGCCCAGTGTGCTTTCCCATGGACCTGGCATCTACACTGGTGATCAGGTCAGATGCTTCGGCAGAGGGCCCTGCACCAGGGGTGAGTGGGCCCAGCACCCTGGCAGGAGGCTTATCTCCTGTCTCCTTAGGTCCGGATCAAGGAGGAGACCCGCTTGGTGTCCATCATTGACCAGATCGACAAGGCTGTGGCTATTCTCCCCCGGGGTACCCTCTTTAAGACCCCTTTTGGACCCACCCATGTCAATCGGACCTTCGAAGGTGAGTTCTCTGGGGCCTCTCTCACGGGCAGGAGGGCATTCTCTTCCCAAGCATGGTCAGCCACATCCAGGAGTCTGGGTGAAACGGACCACTTCCTCAGAGAAGGAACAGCTGTGACCACATCAGTTGGGAGGATGTGTCCAATGACCTGGCATCAGTGGTTGGCATGGTTACCCAGTCGCTGGAGCCTATTTTCTGCCTGAGGGTGGGGGAGCATTTGGCCGCGTGGGTCTCAGGTCTTTCTGTGGGTCTGGCCTCCCTGCCTTTTCCTACCTTCCTCCTCCTTGGTTTCTCTTCATTGCAGGATCTGGGCCAACTTTGGCTGAGGGAACACTATTCCCTCTTCTCCCTTCAGTTCTGTCAGCAGTTGACCGAGTCATTGGCAAGCCCCTCCATGTGGTCCCCATGCACAGAGAAAGTGAGCTGTGGTTCCCTTCCCACCTGCTACCTCTTTTCAGGACTGACCTTGTCTGAAGCCAAGAAGCTCAGTTCCTACTTCCACTTCAGGGAGCCTGTTGAGCTGAAGAACAAGACTTTGCTTGAGAAGGCTGACCTAGACCCCTCCCTGGACTTCATGGACTCCTTAGAGCATGACATCCCCAAAGGTAATGGATCTGCCCCCAGGCCAGAGCAGGAGGCCATATGCACCTGCCATTCTGCTCTGAGAGTGGAAGCACAGCCTGGGTGGGGAATGGTGATTCAGTGTGGGTCCTTGAGGGTGGGGCTTCCCCAGGGTCCAATACAAGTTTCAGTTCACAGTAAACAGTCGGTAAATGTTTGTGGACAAAAGGAAGGACTGTCCTCCATATGCTTTCATAGATAGGACATCTCGCAGTGTCTCTTTTGATTTTCATTTCAATCTTGAATAGAGGCATACATCCATCTCTGTTACTTTGGGGTTAGATCCAGTGCTTGGCACGTAGCTGGTGCTCAATAAGTGAGTGCTCAAGAGGTCACTGGTTCGATTCCTGGTCAGGGCACATTCCCCGGGTTGTGGGCCAAATCCCTGGTGGGGGGCATGCAGGAGGCAGCCAATCGATGTTCTCTCTCATCGATGTTTCTATCTCTCTCTCCCTCTCCTTCCTCTCTCTCTAAAATCAATAAAGAAAAAAAAAATAGCCCTGGCCAATTTGGCTCAGCAGTTAGAGCGTCAGCCTGCAGACCAGAGAGACCCGGGTTTGGTTCCTGCTAGGGACACCTACCTCAGTTGCAGTTTGTCCCCAGCCCTGGTTGGGGTCGTGTGGGTGGCAACCACTCGATGTGTCTCTCTCACATCGAAGTTTCTTTCTCTCTCTTCCCCTCTTCTCTCCTGCTCTATCTGGAGATAAATGCAAAAATGTCCTCGGGTGAGGATTAAAAAAAAAAAAAAAAAACAAGAAAAAAAAATAAGTGAGTGCTGATTGACTGAAAAGCAAAGCACCTGCTAAGGATATGAGTTCTGTGTATTTGCTTCCTGCTATGTATGTGGGACTTCTAAATCTTTCCTTTTTCTTTTCTTTATTGATTTTAGAGAGAGAGGAAGGGAGAGGGAGAGAGAGATAGAAACATCAATGAGAGAGAACATCGATTGGCCGCCTCCTGCGTGCCCCCCACTGGGGATCAGACCCACAACCTGGGCATGTGCCCTGACTGGGAATCAAACCGGCGACCTCTTGGTGCATGGGTCGATGCTCAACCACTGAGACACACCAGCCAGGCGGACTTTTAAATCTTAATACATACAGCTTCAGAGTCCTTCCTATGCTTCAGGACACACCTGGCCCAGGCAGGCACCTTTGGGTGGTGGGGTCAGAGACCCCATTTCCACCTCCATTTTATAGACAAAGAAACAGAGGCTCAGAGAGTTAAACTCAAGGGCACGATGAGTGTTAGAGAATTAGACTCCAGGACTCCGGAGGTAAATGTGGTGTCGAGTAGATGGTGTTTCCTTTTTTGTTAATCTTCACCCCGAGGATATCTTATCCATTGATTTTTAGAGAGAGTGGAAGGGAGGAAGGGAGAGGGAGAGAGAGAGAGAAAGAGAGAGAGAGAGAAACATCAATGTGAGAGAGACACATTGATTGGTTGCCTCCCGCCCCCGCCCCCACCTGGATCTGGGGATTGAACCTACAACCCAGGTATGTATCCTTGACTGGGAATCAAACCCATGACCCTTCAGTGTGCTGGCTGATGCTCTAACCACTCACCCAAGGATATGTTTTATTGACGTTAGAGAGAGAGAGTCCAGAGAGAGAGAGAGAGAGAGAGAAGAGAGAAACATCAAGCAGTTGCCTCTGGTACGAACCCCAACCAGGGACCAAACCTGCAACCTGGGCATGTGCCCTGACTGGAATTGAACCTGCAACCTGTTGGTGCCCAGGACGGCGTTCAACCAACTGAGCTACCCCATTGGGTTGTTACGAGAATTAAAGAGTTAACACATACATAAAATGCTTCTAACAGTGCCTAACACATAATAAGAACTCATACAAAAATTAACAATTGTTATTGATATATTTCTAGTGGCAAAAAGGCCTTAGAGGTGGGATGGGCAGGCCTAGGAGGGCCGAGAGGGCCAAGGGTAGGAGGCCTGGATCAAGGCAGTAGGAGCTTCTGGTGGCTGGTGAACAGGTCTGTGATATAAGGTAGTGGTACACGGATGGGTGGAGAAGGGGCGGAGAACTGGAGGCACTTCGGGGCCACTGCAGTGTCCCAGGGGCCAGGCAGTGGGTCTCAAGTCAGGAAGGGCTGCCAACAAGGAATGGCTACTCTGGCCTTGGCCACATGGGGGTGCTCGAGGCAAGCCTCCCTGAGTATGGAAAGGGACTCCTGGACCTGTTGGGGAGATAAAGGTTTATAGGGGCTGGGGCATTTCTCACCTATGAGACACACTTTCCAGACCCCAGTTATCTCTTCCAACTCTGCTCCCAGCTGCACATCCCTGGGGCATTGATAAAGGGGCCAGGAATGTTGTGATGGTGGGACCCAGCGCCAGGGGCTGAGGGGTGGGGGCAGAAAAGTACTCTTATACACCGAATCTGGGGCAGCAGCCCCACCTCCCTATTCAGGCTGAGTCTGGAAAGCCCTGCTCGGTGCTGACTTCTCAGCCTGCTCACCTGCAGCGGGGTGCTCCAGGGCCAGGGGGTGAGGCCCTTTCCTACAGCGCTGGGTGGTTAGGGGGCTAACCCAGAGCACCTTCCTATCTTTGGAGCCTCATTCTCTGTGTGACAGGAGGGGCAAGGAGGGTGCCAGGGCCTTTGCAGTCAATACCAAAGCTGGATAGATGGGCTGTGGGGGTCCAACAAAGTCTTCCTACGGGACTCCCATCAGTCCTGTCTGCCCTGCCATTTGGGGTAAAGGGGACACAGGAGGCAGCTGTCTCTCCCTGCAGCAGGGGGTATAAGACATGGAGCATTGAGGGTCTTCCTAAAGGATGCTGGGGCTACCCTGATATGTCTAGTCAGCAAGTGAATGTGTCGGGCCTCTGGGAGGTACAGGATCCGGGCCTGGGAAGTGGGTGAGCTCCCTTTCTCCCAGAGTCACCACCAGAAAGCCTCCAGGAAGTCAGGCCCAGTTCTGATGCTTGGTGGGGGTCATGGCGTAGGGATGGAAATGTGGTCAGGGAGGGCAGACACTGATTTAGCTCTCAGACTCCCTTCCTTACCTGTCTGTTAAAGAGCAGAAGGAACTGCTGGGAGGCTTCTCTGCCAGGTAGACGGCAGCCAGAATGGGCTGGGCTGCTAAGGGGGCCCAAATCCCTGGAACACCAGCCCTGGCTGGCTGGCTGGAATTTGACAGGTGGAATTTGGTGGGATGGAATTTTCTGCCCAGGTAAGATCATTGTTTCCTTTCTGGGTCTGAGGCAATTGTTCAGGGGACTTCGTGAGCAGGTATGGTACAGGTTGGCCCTGTGCCTGGGACTCCTGCTCTGAGCCCATGGAGGTAGGTCAGATCAGCAGCTTGTCCCTGGGCCAGCCTGGGGCCACTAACGCCCTCCTAAGTTGTTCTGTCGTGTCCTGGGGTCTGCAGAATTTTGTGGGAGTGAGTAGCTTTGGGGACAGAACCATCCTCCCAGTGGATGCAGGGAAACAGCTAAGAGTTCTCGGAGCTTGGGCTGCAGCCAGGTCAGACAGATGGAGCCGGGTCAGGAGGCCAGATTTCTGGATAGTGCTCTGCCACTCCATGCTCCTTAACCTTTCACTTCATTAGCAAATAGCCACCGAGCAGCAATTAAGTGCCAAGCACTGGGGATGTAATTGTCAAGAAGACAGGCACTGTCCTTGCCTCACAGAGGTTTGGGAAGATCAAATGAAACAGGATGAGAAGGGGAAATGTGAAATAGAAGGTGCCCTGCAAATGAAGTCCTCATGTCCTGCGAGGCAGAGAGGGGCAGGCAGAGCAGCACGGGAAGCAGAGCAGGAGGGTGGGGGGCAGGGCTTCTCTCCTTGCTCCACTGGGACTGACGCTGACACATCTCAGGAACTGTGAGGAACAGCCTGGCCTGGCCAGGGCCCAAGAGGCTCCAGCACAAGTGAGCTCTTAGCAGCAACGCCCAGTTCAGGCAGCAGAGGGCAGCAAGGGGCCTGCCTGCTGGAAAGCAGCCTTTAAAATGTGGTGGTGAGCCCTGGCTGGTCCTGCTCAGTGGTTAGAGTGTCAGTCTGGCCAAAGGGTTGAGGTGTGATTCCCCATCAAGGGCAGGAACCTGGGTTGCAGGTTTGTCTCCAGCCTCGGTTGGGGTCGTGCGGGAGGCAATCAACTGATGTCTCTCTCACACTGATGTTTTTTTCCCCTCTCCTTCCCTCCCTTCCACTCTATACCAAAAAAAAAAAAAAATCAATGGAAAAATATCCTCGGGTGAAGATGAACAAAAAATAAAAAATAAATAAAATGTGGTGGTGGTTGGGGAGGGTTGGGGGACGGGGAGACAGGAACATTGGAGGGTGGTGGCGAGCGTGGTTCCCTGGATCAGCATTCTCTTGGGGGTGTACACAGGTGGCTCCTCCCACCCAGTACCTTGGAAGCCTGGCTGACAAATGCCCTGCCTTCTGGACCAGGGTCCTGACTTTACCAATCAGACAGGGCACTCTTCTGCTTCTGTATGCCCCTACCCACCCCCAACCTCTAGGGGGCTTGGCCCTAGTGTGGAGGAAGCAGCCACTCTGAGAAGGAGCCCATGCCCATTTCTGTGTGTGTGACAAAGTGTGTAGTGCTGGTCTAAGAGGGTTTAAGCCATCTGCTGCCCCTGGACAGCCCTGATCCCCAGCCTGGCCCACTGTCCCCATCACACTGAATCTCAGAGCTTTGCTGCCTTTCTTTCTGGAGGGCAGGAGAGTGTAATTAAGAGAAGCATACCTGCCTGGGCGGTGTGGCTCAGTGGTTGAGTGTTGACCCATGCACCAAGAGGTTGCTGGTTTGAGTCTGGGTCAGGACACATGCCCAGGTTGTGGGCCCAATCCCCAGCGGGGGGGCATGCAGGAGGCAGCCAATCTATGATCTCTCTCATCAATGTTTCTATCTCTCTCTCTAAAATCAATAAAGAAAAAATATTTTAAAAAAAAGAGAGAGAGAGAGAAACATACCCTAGCCTGAGATTTCCGCACTAACAAGGTGGGTGACACCCAGGACTCCCTGCGGATTGCAACAGGCCCTCTTCCTGATTACCAGCTGTTCCCCACCATAGCCTCGGAAAACAGCTTGCAGAAGAGAGTGGGTGCCAGGGGCAGGTTTGGGGAGACTCGGCTGTGAACTGGAACACGGGAGGCTGCTTCCCCCGGAAGCCTAGAGGAGGCAGAGGCAGCAGTAGCTGGCGGGGCGCAGCCTCCAGCAGTTGCAATAAGAAAAGTGGGTGAAGGTGACAGCAAGTGCCTGGCTTCCCAGGTAGACACTACGTGACTCCTGGCACGTTGAGAGTCTGTGTGTTTCCTGGGCAACCAGCTGAGCCAGGAACAAGGAGAGGAGGACAAGAGTGTGACAGGAATGCAAGGGAGGGGGGAGGGAGGCGGTGTTGTTGGCTGCCTGGCCCCTCACATGCCGCTTCCGCCCTCGGCCAGCACCCTTTGGCCTGCTTGGCGCTGCTGTCCCCCTGCGCCCATGGGGTCACTATATTTCTCTAGCATCCCTATCAGTTTCTCCTTGCTCCCTGGAGATGGGAGTGAGGGGAGCCCCTGCTAATAAGCCTGGGCTCCCTCATCTGCTAAAGGAAAGAAGTGGCCAAATCCTAGGTGCGCAGGCCGGTGTGAGTCAGGACCCAGCCCTTGCCTAGGGTGTGCCAAGATGTTGGCCTAAAAAAAAGATGCTAGCAATAGTGACCTGATGCGAGTGGCCTAGCTTGGGGGACTCCAGGACTCGTTTCTCCAGGGCAGCAATTGGCCTAGGCAGGTGCAAGCTGCCCTCCCTGGTGGGCAGAGCCTGACCTTTTTCAGTTCAAGGGGCTGTGTGGCTGTGAGCTCCAAGGGCAGGCAGGGACTGTCCCAAATGATGCTCTAGGCACTGGTGAGGTGGGGGGTGGGGACTAAGGGATGCTAGGGGAGGTACCTTCCTGGGGTCTGTGCTTCTGGCCAAAGGCTGAATGCTGTCCACTAGGAGTACTTGGTTCTGTCATATCCCACTATTACCCCCAGGCATGTTTCTGAAATGAGTAGGAAAGCAACAGGCTAGGGCCTCAGGCCTCTGTGGGCAGGCCTGGGAGGTGGAGAACTCAGGTGCCCAGAGAGGAAAATCGTAGGAGCCAGGGGAATTATTCCCCTTCTCTGACCAGGAAAACACTCCCCCTTCCTAGGCAGCGCCCCAGCCAGAGCTCTGGTAACCCCGGGACACTCTTCTTGATGCTGTCTGGCCGGCACTGTGGGCCGAGGGGAGTGGAATCAAGTGCGCACTGTGGCTTCATCTCATGCACGGTGGTAGCACTTGATGCAGGCCACTGCACAGCGCCATGGTGGGCTCTGGGCCAGCCGCTCCCTGAGCAGGCCAGGGCCAGCTGACCTACATGCACCGGAAAGCTCCGGCTTTGATCTGGGCAGGTGACAGCACCCTCAGCAGGGTTGAGATGCTGTTGGTGCCAGGGGTTCCTGGTGGTCAGGTCTCTTGGATGCAGGGTGGCCCCTGGTGGGTGGGGACTGAGCTGTGAGGCTGCTGGGTGTGGAGTGACCAGGGTGGGCCATGGTTGGAGAAGGCCTGTGGGAAGCTGGGGCGGCAGGAGCCAAGCAGCCGGGCTGAGCTGGCAACCGATGAAGGCCTCAGCACTGCTCTGAGTGCATCACTGGCTGGTCCAACACCAAAACCTTCAAAGCATTTGCCTTTCTGGCAGGGCCTGGAACAGAGCTGCGGCTGGACCCGGGAGGGGCCTCAGTGCGCAGGGGAATACAAGCTCCAGATCTGTATCCAGAGGCGACTTTCCCAGGCTCCTTCCTCCCACACAGCAGCTCCCTCCCTCGGTTCTGGAGATGGATCAGGTCCCTCCCGCCAAGTCCTCATGGCAGCACAACTCAGCCCTGGGCTGGGCTGCTCCTGTCTGGGGAGCAAAAACCAGGGCAGGACCCAGGATAGACAAAGGCTCATTAGCCATGGCCCAAGTCCCCTCCTGACAAGGATGGCTCCCAGTCCAGCAGCAGCCAGAAAGGGCTATTGAGCCAGAGGCCTGAAACGCCACACTTTTATGTGAGCCCCAGATCAGGTCTAATCTGTCTCGGAGCAGAGGCTTCTGGGACTGGGGAAGAGAGAGCAAAGTAGCAAGTGGGGGCAAACCGCACTAGGGCTGGAAGTCACTGGTGATTACCCCTAGTAGAGGGTGAAAGGGAGCCTGGAGTCTCCCCAAGCTGGTCCCAATTCCCCTCTGCCTATGGATTCAGCTTCCTCCTCCACTCAACCTTTAACTAGACTTGCTGACAGGAACAAAATGTACTCCTCGGTGTTTCACCTCCTTTCATTTCCTTCGCCCTCCCTCTGGAAGTGGTTTTAATGAACAGTGAAATGGCTAAAAGGCTATCAGGAGGAGTAAAGCGCCAGGATAATTAAACTGTCTTCCCTTTTCCCAGGGCTCTTAGCACCTGGGCCTGGCTGCCCAAGGAGCCGGGGCCTCTGCACACCAGGCAGAGCTCCGGCTCCACAGCACCCAGGCCTCACTTCCTCCCCAGGGTCCTGGAGCATCCAGATGGAGAGAGGCAGCGCCCTGGTGGTGCTGCGCAGCCTGCTCTGGCCAGGCCTCACCTTCTACCACGCTCCCTACACCAAGAACTGTGGCTACATCTACGTGGGCACTGGTGAGAAGAACATAGACTTGCCCTTCATGCTGTAGGAGGGCCAGCCCAGGGACTTTTCATGTAGAGCATCAACATGAGTTTCATACATTTCAGTGGATTTGGTCTGTTTTCTGTCTTGCTGCTTCCCCTCATCTCCACCTCCATCTGGTGTCCAGGCTCCGAGGAGAGGCCCGAGGAACACGAAACCCAGCTCTAAAACAAGTGGCCGAGGATCGGAATGTGCTAACGAGAGAGAATGGCGGGTGGAAATGGCTGTGGGCGGTGACGGCCAGAAGCCCTTTGAGGAAGGCGGCTCTTGCATTCGTGTTTGAGTTGTACATGGGCCAGGCAAGCCAACTCGCCTCCTTGCAGCCCCCAGGCCCAAGACTAACAGCTGTCAAAACAGAGGATGGGAACCTGTTTGGCCCATGAACTCCCTTCGGTTGTGTTCATGTAGCCCATCGCGAGATCAGTGACGCAACGCTCAGTAACTGGCCGGAAATAGGCCCAAGCCCCCCGAACTTCCCAAGCAGTGAGCCCACACCCAGGGTAAACATGAGCCTGGTTTATGACATTCCTTTGAGTAGAACTCCTGTCCTCCAGCACAGAGCATGGCCCCAACCAGTCATGAGACCCCCGCAGCTGCCAAGGAACCCAAAAGCCCTGCCTGCCCCCAGCTCCCAGCATGGCTGCTGGCAGGCCAAGGGCACGGGAGGTGGTCCACAGCCACCGGTGTCATTCATGTTGGAGGAGCCGGGCCACTCCGATAGGAAGGGGTGGGAGTGCAGAAGGAGCTCTGGCCAGGTCCTCAGGAAGCCCGCTCAGTCAATGATACAGCACCAAAGGCCTTCTTGAGTAGCAGACGTTGTCTTTCAGGAGGGGCGATCCCACGGCCATGCGCACCTTATTCCAGCGGTGGCCTTTATTGTAGATGGGCTTGACGGAGCGGGGGGACCAGCGGGTCAGATACCTGTGGAGGGAGGACCAGGAAGTGGCTGAGGGCTGGGGCCATGCTGGAGCTGAGAGAGTGGGCGTTGCCTCCTCAGGCCAAAGCTGTGAAACCCTTTCTCCAGTTTCCCTCCCTTGAGGAGCAGGGGCTTCTCCTGGGAGCAACCACTGAGTGTGCTGTAAACAGATGGGCTGGGCTCTTGTTGCCGTAAGCGTGTGTGGCCAGGGTCAGGCAACCCAGGGCCACACGCTCCCTTGATCTTTATGAGTTGTCAATGTTTATGTGTATTTGCTGGGGGAGGAGGCGGAGGAAGAGGCTTCTGGAGAGCAGATCATTCCTCTCTGGTCTCAGCCACGGGGAGAGGAGGCTGATGTAAGGGCCTGGAGGAACCCTTCCCTCTTCCTCACTTGGCTCACTCTGCCACCCAGCCTTCAGGGAGCTCCCCTGGGCAGCCATAACTGCTTAGGACCCCTGCCCCTCACTCAACCCATGATGGGAGCCAAGGGTGAGGGCCCATGGGGGGTAAGCAGGAGGGGGTGGGAAAAGATGGCTGACGCCCACAGTCCTTTGGCCTCCTTTGGGGATGGCCAGGGCGCTGATAGTTCCCGGAAAAGTGGCTCATGCCGGCTGGGATTGGGGTTTACTCCATTCAGAATGAAACCTGGATCCTGTCCAGAGAGGCCCACCCTTCATCCTGAAAGCTCAGCTATGGCAAAGGCCAGGATCCTCCCCTGCCTCCACTCTAGGTTGCGACTCAACCCAGCCATCTCTACAAACCCTCAAATGAGAGCTTTTTAATAATAATATAAAAAAAAATACCCTTGGATGAAAATTTTTAGATAAAAGTGAAAAAATGATTGCTGATTTATACATTTCAACTGAGCTCCCCTGGACCTTGGCCTTCTGCTCTGAGCCCCACGTAAAGGAAACAGCTCTGAGGGGAGTAAGGCTGGGGGAGGTGCTGGCCTGCAGTCTGAGTGTGAGGTGGGCAGGCGGGGAGGCCTGAGTCTCCTGTCCATGTCAATGCCAACAGGGAGACTTCTGAGGAGTGGACTGGCCCCAGGGGCTGCTTTTTCTATGGTTGGTGGTGCTGGGACAGCAGGAGAGTCAAGGGTAAGGAAAGGAACACCTGGCAAGCCCCTGGGCTGACATCTCCCAGTCTCCAGAGGGGGTGGGTAAAGAGATGGGATGCGGGAGCTGGTTACCCAAAAGGAGTGCTCATTGGAATTTCAGGACCCCAGAAGATCCCCCAGGCTGCCCAGGTTCTCCAGAATTGCTGCCCTAAAACAGTTCTTCCCCCTGTCCTGGAGAGAGCCGAGGAAGCTGGGCTCCAGCTAGCCCCGGGCCTGAAGCCTGTGCCAAATGATGCAGTCAGCTGGTGGGGAAGGGGTTCCTGGGTGGCCTCCAGTCAGCCTTTTGGGAAGATTCCAGCTCTAGGAAGAAGAACCAAGGCTCCTTCTACCTCTCCTGAAGGGGCAGGGGGAGGAGGAAGTGTGGCTCCCCTGGGGCCCAAAGCCCAAGGGCCTCTGGATAGAATTATAAAGTCCCTTGGAGGGTATTAACCTCCATCATAGCCAGGACTCCCCCTCCCCCGCCCCCGGAGTGGCCTTTTGCAACCCAAGAGCCCCCACACATCATCAATCCCGTGTCACGTTAAAGGACACCGGATATATGGGAGGGAGCCTGGCCTCACTTCAAAGGCCTGAGGGCAGGATGGATTGTGTCCTTAGGCCTGCTGCTGTCTCTTAACAAGGAGGGGGTGGGGGTAGGCTCAACCCCCAAATGGTCCACAGTACATTTGGGAAAGACCGGAAGAGGTTACTAGGTCCTGATCCCCCAGGGCTGCTGGCAGATGGCCCAGCTGAGCAACGTGGAAAGGGCAGGTGGAGATGGGCATGGGGTCAGGGTGGTGATGGGCATCAGTGAAGACCCAGCTTTGGCCCTGCACCCCAAGCCCAGCAATCTGTGGCTAGTATCTGCCTGGACTCCGACCCTCGTGCCTGGGTTCTGTTGGGGAGCAGACTAGGAGGTTGCTAAGGGTGGGATAAGTCTTGCTTTGCTTCAACCATCTTTGGTCCCGTACAGAGAGCAGTTCCAGTGGCAGCTGGACAGGCTGAAAGAGGGAGGAACTGTCGACGGGAGAACAAGAATAAATACCAAAATCAATTTTACAGACCTGACTCTATTCTCAACAAGGGGGTATTATAGATCTAGGAGTATGTGTGTGTGGCAATGTCAGAGATGGGGGAGGGAAAGGACATACAATAGGATGCCTGTTTGAGTGTGAGACAGGTCTGCTCCTACACCAGAGGGTGCCACCCTGCTTAGGCTGAAAGGCACATTGATTGATTCCAGGGTCTAGGGGCCTTCCTCTCCTCTACAGCCTCGGGGCCCCCTGGGTCACCATGTGCAGCTGTGCAGGTTAAGTACACAACTCTAGGGAGCACCATTCACAATCTGGTCTATGCGGACACTGCCTTGAAGTTTCGCAGTGTACGACCTGCACAGCTATATACAGTGGCCCCACCCGAGAGAGCTTGCCCATTTTTAAAGCCTCATTTTGCCCTTTAATAACCTCAGTGCTGGGATAGTAAAAGTTTGAAGTGTTCTGACATTCCCATAGCAACCTAGTATGATGTCATAAACAGGGATTAGCACATTCTAATGCCCAACCAGCAGACCTTCTTATCCTCCTTGCCCCTGTGCTAAGGGCCCCACTGGGGAGGGAAGAGGAAAGAGGCTGAGGTCAGCAGGGGAGGGTGACAGAGCGTACGCACCATCCACTGCAGCCGTGCTGGCACTGATGGGGGTGGGTGCTCAAGCTGGATGGGCTGGAACAGACAGCCAGAGAACACTCCAGCTTTCTTGGGCTGTGGGAGGAGATCCAAGAAATGGCTTCCCCAGCAGAATACAGTGAGAACGGGGGCCTGCAGAATGCTCAGGGTGTTGACACCCAGGCGTGCTTACCGGTTGAGTTGGAGTTTGCTTTTCGGAACAAATCCTTCAGGGAGCGGAGGCCTATGATTTGGCAACAGACCTGAGTGGAGGGAAGAGCATATAAGGAGACAGTCTCTGCAGCTCTTGGGGGCCACAGAGAAAGCCCAAGGGGGTGCAAGGATGACATTGGGGGGATTACAATGAAGACTAGATGTCCATTTCTCTTCCAGGAGGGGCTACAACATGGGGCAGCTGGCAGGGGAATGGGGGAGAACGGCATCGACAGCCTTCTGTCCCTCTTAGCCCCGAGGGGATCCTACCTGCTCGGTGGGCCATCTTCACACACTCCTCAATCTTGCGGTGCTCTTCCTGGCACAGCCCTGTGATCCTTCGGGGCAGCATGCCTCCGTGAGGCCGGATGAACTGACTGAGCAGCAGAACATCCTGGTGGAAATGGAAAACAGCAGACGAGGGTCAGCTGGGTGGACATCTGGTGCTGGGAAGTCAGGCCACAGGAACGACAGGGGAGACCGTCAACCCTGGCACTCTAAGAGACTGAAGTCTCTGCTGGGAACTGACCTGAGATCACTCTCCACACAGAGCTCTGCACACTGGTCTACTGCCTTCACCCTAACAAAAGTTAAATCCCAACTCAGGAAGGTTTTCTGACCCCACTGCCAATCCCAAGAGCTTGTAGCTCTGTGAGATAATCTTTTGATAGACTGGGTTGGAAAACAGAAACTCTTTCAAGAAGTGTTAACAATCTTTCATGCACCTGCAATATCTTTCCTGGTGACAAAAGGTCTGTTATTCTCCCAGGGTGAGGTAGAGGGTATGTCACATGTTTCTACTCAAGAGGAAAAATCTATACCATTGCCACTCCCAAAGCCTATGTGCCACAGGCCGGAATACATGTGGACAGTCCCTCCACCTTCTGCCATTCCCTGAATGCTAAGCAGGATACAAGCTGAGGGAGAGACCAAGGCTGTGAAGTTAAATCTCACATCTTCTAAGCCCCCGTGACCAGATGTGAATGGATTCTAGGCTTCCTCTGGACCATCAGACTGCTTTGCAAGAGTTAAGGAAACAAGGACAAACAGAGCCAGAATCAAGACAAGAGACCATTTCTCCCAACTCTCACAGGATGGCCGAGATGGTTAAATAAAAGCTCCCCCTCCCCCCGCCCCCGAGGGGCCTGGCACGCCAGTCTTAGCAGTCATGTCCACAAACTGACTTGCTGCCCTGGCAGGCGCCTTGCTGTATAACCACAGATTTGTTTTAATCACTGGACAGCTCCTGAGGGACCCAGACCCCCCAATTCCCACCCCTGTAATCTTCAGAATCTGATGAAAAGAACTTGGATTGGATTATCCAGGGCTAATAAACTGGGCTCGCAGCCCCAGCCTTCCCCACTGCAGGCTGCCAAGGAAGCTGACAGATTTGTGCAGCTCAGGCTAACGGTGTCCTGAGTAGAAAGGGGTAAAGGAAAACAACTTTAGCCTTTACCTCGGAGGGGATTGGATTTCTTCTGCTGGATAAACAGAGCCAAGTCTATTTCCTGGAAACGGCTGGTGGGAAGAGTGCCCCATGTTGGTCAGGCAGGTTCACCTCCCCATCTTCAGCTGAGATTCCAAGTATGGCCACAACCCCAATAACTTCCATGTAACAAGAAGCTGTGAATATTGCCCTGTGGCCTGCAAGCTTCCTATTACTCCAGGCGACCATCAGCAGAAAGGCCCAGTGCAGAGAGAAAGAACACCCCCTCTCCCCACCCGTGGTGGCCTAAAGCCAAGGCTCCCAGCCCGGGAGATTAGTTGGGTCATTCTGTTCAGATCCCATGGGCATGTGGCCTCTCCTGCTCTTACCACCTGACCGGGATCTCTGCCCTTAGTCATCCCATTCCACAGAGGGGCACAGGGACAACCTGCAGGTCAAATTGGCCCAGAGCCTGAATCACCTGAAACCTAAAAATAGGGTGCTTAATGTCACCAATAGAACGCTGAAGGACAAGTATGAATTTCTCCAGGGCCGTGTCCTTTCCCCTAGGCCCTCCCCATTTCTAGGGAGGATGCAGAGTAATAGTTGAGGTCATTGTCTCTGCATGGGGTTTGTATCCCCCCAGAGTTTGAATCTCAGCTCTGATACTTAGCTGGGTGATGTGAGGCAAGTTCATTAATGTCTCCATGCCTCAAATTTCCTTACCTGTAAACCAAGGATAAAAATAGTCCCTACTTCATAAGGATACTGTGAAAACTAAGTGAATGAAACATGTAAATGCTTACAACAGTGCCTGACAAGAGCATGCGCTCAACTCAAGGTGCCTCTTGTTATTCAGTCATCGCCCTTCCGTGGAAACAGATGAGGAGCTAGAAGAGCTAGAAGAGCTGGAACAAACGAGTCCCTGTAGCTCCAATAAGGAAAGAGACAATAATGTGTCCCCAGATCACAGTGAGGTCTTCCCAAATAGCCTCTCATTACAAAAGAAAGCAAGCCAAACTCAGATCCCAATTCCATCCCCTCTTGGGAACACAACCCTGCAAGACAGGGGTACAGGGCTCTGGTGGTCTGAATCCCTTGCAACCAGACAATGAACTAAGTGACTCTCAACCCTGGCTGCACATGAGAATCACCTGGGGAGCTTTAAAAAATGATGGCCAGGCTTCACCCCAGACCAACTGAATCAGTGCCTGGGGGTAGGGCCTGAGTGTTTTTTAAAGCTTCCCTGTAATTCTGATGTGCAGCCAGGGTGGAGAGCCACCGGAAAAAATGCTTCTTTGGTGGCTCCATGAGACGCAGCACTGGCCATGGGGGAAGGGGAGCTGGGGGGAGTGATCTGCTTAAATGAACCAGGGAATATGACCCTCAGCACATGCAGAGCCCAGTGTCCCTGCACACTCACCTCATAGCCATACTTGTGCTTCAGGTTCCACCGGCAGATGGGGCACTGGCCAGAGGGGTTAGGGGGATTTGGACTTTCCTGGGGAGTCTCTGTGATACGGCCTTCGATCTAGCAGGCAGAGAAAGAAAGCCAGTGAGGGAGAGGGCTGTGTGGAGTCTCTAATCCTTGAGCAACCCCTAAAATGGTGGGAATGCTGGTGTAACTTCATCTTTGAGAGTCTTGTGGGAACAGGTAATTGGTCTCTCTGCTGAACTATGGTGGTGGTTCTGTAGTTGCTAATACTGGACCACAGAGAAGTGATTTGGTGGCCTTCAAGGGCAGTGAAAACTGAATTTAATGCTGGTGGAAAGAGGGAGGGGTTTGCTGTATCAGCTGAATACTACCTTTCCTTCCTCACACAAACAAAAACAACCTTTGGGAAAAAATAATAAATGCACATGGTAAAAAGTTTCAAGCTGTGTAGGGATGTGGAGTCCAAAGGAAGTCTCCCTCCCATCCTACATACCCTTCTCAGAGGAAACTGCAGTTTTCAGCTTTACCTTGCAGAGCTAAGTCTATGCCAGTGGTTCTTAGCCTGCCATGATTTTGCCCCCACTAGGGACACTGGATAATGTCTGAGACATGTTTGACTGTCACAACTGGGGGATGCGGTGC
The DNA here is from genome assembly GCA_030848825.1 of Tadarida brasiliensis. Taxonomy (NCBI): domain Eukaryota; kingdom Metazoa; phylum Chordata; class Mammalia; order Chiroptera; family Molossidae; genus Tadarida; species Tadarida brasiliensis. Next base: position 16,737,066 of record CM061262.1, read on the forward strand.
TACTGGCATCTAGCAGGAAGCTTAACTATCTTACAATGCACAGGACAGCCCCACCACAAAGAATTAGCCAGCCCAGGATGCCAACAGTGCCCAGGTGAGAAGTCTGGTCTCTGCCCAGACGAGCAGATATCCGTGAGGACTCCTGCTTCTTCTCGCTCTTTTTTAAAAACACAGATGGGAGAATACATTCCCCTGTCTTCCTCCTTGCTTTTATTATTTTGGATGCCACCTTTCCAACCGTGCTGAGGCCACATGCAAAATGACCTCTGCTGTAGCTGTTGTATCCTGTGACACAGCCTTGGAATTACTGAGTGCAACAGACCAGTGATCTGGGAGTCAGCTCCAATTGCAAGAGGGGGAGTTTAGAAAGCCCTGCTGACTGAAGCCATGGATTATGAGAGCGAGGCTGGGACAGGCTGAGAGGCTTTGGGAGGGAAGCAACACTGTCTCCTGGGATAGAACTGGCAAACGGGAAAGGAGCTGGAAGAAATGCTTGGCTGTGCAGGGCACCACTACCGATCTTTTTGCCAAGGCCACAACTACAACGGAAACAGAGAAGTGTGTTAGGGAAAATGTGTAGGTGTGTGGTAGCTTGCGAGGGGTTAAGGTGGTCTGTGGGGCGAGAGCTAACATGCACTGACTCCCTATTATATGCCTGGTTCTGTGCTAATCATCGTTCACATGTATCATCTCATTTAACCCCCACAACCTAGTGAGGGAGGCATCATGATCTGACTTTATGGATGAAGAAAGCTGAGACCCCAGAGAGTGAGCAACCCCCAGTCAGCCAAGGCAGCACCTCTCCAGGAATGGATGGGCTCCCTCCCCCAAGGTTCTCCTAATGCCACCATGTCTCCATGTTCATTCTACAAATAGCAAATTCATGCCCCACATGAGAAACAGTCTTCACACTCAACAGCCAGATGTGTTTTCTCTCCACCAGCATGGAGTTCACAGGGTGACTGCTCATTTCAGCTTTGAATAAGGGAATAAACAAGGTGCCCTAAGGGGATGAGGGCCCCCTCGAAAGAATTATTTTGAGGTTAAGCATTGCCAAAGCTGAGGGAGGATTCTGGGGAAGACCCAAAGAGGGAACCCGAAAGCCTTGTTGTGGGGATAAGACTGCCTAGGGTGTACCGAGCTTGGCTGGCTGCCAGAAGGGTTAAATCCCTGGTTGACATGGAAATTATACAGGCTTCTGGGAGCTCTGTGGAGTGGCTGAGGATTTCTTGGAGGCAAGGAAAGCCATGTGAAAACAACGCTGTCTTTTAGGGATTATAGGATAATCTAGGCCCCATGACTCCTGGAGGAAGGGAGGTGAGATGGGCCCAAAGAGGGAAAGGGGGGAGTGGGTAGATAAAGTCATTCTAGCTTTCTTACCAACAGACAAGTCAGGATGCTAGCTAGTGAGCCCAGGGTCCACAGAGTGTCACCTTTTAACTGCATCACTTAAGGAGTAGCTTAGTCATTCTGGGCAGAAAGGAAAGGAGCTGAGATCCAGGATCCTGGCCCTGGATCAACTTACTCTGGCTCTCTAGTCCTGCCATTGCCTTAGTTTCTTCTTTGGAAAACTAATTTATCACCCTCCAAAGAACATATCAGCAAAGACCTCTGAGATCTTGTCATACAAACGGCCACTTTAATCAAATAACAAATGCTACAAATGACTATTTGATTAACCACACTATAGCACACAGCTTGAAAAATAGTAGACCGTGAGATTTATGGTCACAGAGGGAGCTGATCCTAGAGCTAGGAGTCCAGTTTGGACCTCCGTCCCTCCCTCAGAGGAGCAGCCAGGCAGATCCAAGTGTTAAAGAGGTTATAAATGGCCAACTCGATGATACTTACTATAGTTGTCTTCCCTTCTTGGATCTCCACCACTACAGAGATAAAGGGGAAAAATTAGGTCAGCCATTTAATAAGGAACAGGGAGTTTCAAATAATAGCTCCATTCTACAGCAGAAAAATGGAGCCTTCAGTCTGCACTCTCCCACAGTGCCCACCTTGAAGAGAAAGCGTGCAGAGTTCACCTCCAAGTGCCAAGGCTCTATGCCCTTAAGGCTGGGTGGGGGCAAGCCCAGATGCCCAAGTAATATCTCTCTGGGATCAAGGATCTACACACTGTTTTTGCCTTTCTAAGCCAAGATTCATCTTGGTTCTATCTAAGGAAATTGGCAAGATCCTGCCCTACTGTGGCTGGCAATAATGACCTAAGAGTGTGTGTGGGGAGTGGTGGGGGTGGGGGGCAGAAGCACGTAGAAGACCTTCAAAAGTACCCACTGCATGTGTCCTTTTACTAAGAGAATCAGACAGACACAGTTTCTGACCTTGAAGAGTTTGCAATCTAAGATACAGCAATGAACTAACACAGCTCTGGTGGCCCTGGGTAGATAAGCAATGAGACAAGTTCACTCCTAAAATTCATCCTGAGAGCCTGTTAAAGCTGTTTGAGGACAACTGTGAGTTAAATCCTCATCTTTTCTCCACTCCTCCCTGCCGGGTTGCATTTTGTTATCTACATGGAAGCGGTGTGATACAAGAGGTGGGAATGCCCTGGCTGGTGTGACTCAGTTGGCTGGGTGTTGTTCGGTTCACTAAAATGTTGCCAGTTTGATTCCCAGTCAGGGCACAAGCCTGGGATGTGGACTCAATTCCTGGTAGGGGGTTTGCAGGAGACAGCCGATCGATGTTTCGCTCTCACATCAATGTTTTTCTCTCTCTCTCTCTCTCTCCCTCCCTTCCTTTCTCTCTAAAAATCAATTTAAAAAAAACACACAAAAACAGGTGGGAGTAAGGGGCTTGCAGATACTAGGTCGAGGCAGAAGTTCAAGGAGAGTACTGCAATTCCAAACTGGGAGGGACTCCCTCAGCTCTTTGCCTATTTAGATGTGGCAGTCAACAGAGAACCTGAGGGAAAGACAGTAAGTCACACACATCTGTCAGGCTGTACATATTTCTTATCTTACTTGACTAGGATGCAGAATGACAACTTTTTTTTTTTTGATTTTAGAGAGAGAAGAAGGGAGAGGGAGAGAGAGATAGAAACACTGATGACAACTTCAACAATATGCAAAGGAAGAACCAAGCCAAAAGCCCACATTTGGCAAATATAACCAAATAGAAAGTTCTTGGAGATCCTTGCTTGTTCTCCCACTTTCTTTAGAAAGAGAGAAGCCATAGCTGTTAGCATAGGAACTGGCACATAGCAGATGCTCAATTAATGGGAGCAAAATATTCATCATGGTCTTCTTCTGACTGCTAATTACTGTAATAGAAAACTTGGGCCCATGTAACTGCAAACTGTCTTCCTACATACTAAAATCATATTTTAATAGCAGCTTGGCTACCACAATTAGTTTTACTCAGCTCTAGCCAAGGCAAGAATACAGATTAGAAAGAGCCTAAAGTGCTTAACTTTGACAATCTAGGGAAAGTTATGGACCACTCCCTAGAAACATGTCCATAGGCATACATATAATTAAACATGGAGTTTAGGAGGCTCACGGACCCCTGAAGCTATTTACCCAAATGGTAATACTGGTTTTCTCTCAGTGGTGGCAGTAAGTGATTTTTAGTTTCTTATTTATGTCCACCTGTATTTTCTAAAGTTTCTAAAATAAACGTGTACTGCTTTTGCAATAAAAATAAACAATAGAGAGAAAGAATATGTCTAAGGAAAAAAAATTAGGCAACTCTAACCCAACCAGAGTCCCACAGCAGCATCTGTGATCACTGAGCTCTGTGACTGACACCTAATTGGACACAGACGGTCTGGAACTGTTCCCCATTTGCTTTCTGGGCAAGACCATTAATGAATACTCATTACTTCTAAATAACCAACCTGAGAGCTCTTCCATGTCCAACACCAGACACACAAAATTGTAACAATGGCCAGGAAGGCCCCGAGGCCTTCTCCCAAACACTGCAGTTACCAATCAATTAAAAGACAAACTAGGTTTCTCCCTGTAAAAGAAAATGCCCCCCACCCCCACCCCCCTGCCACACACACACACCAGATCTACTTGTTCAAGAACAGAGACCAGCCTAAATGGGATGTGGGTGAGACTCAACCTGGTGCTCAGTCTGGAGGCCAGCACAGCTGCAGAGGGACTGTCACTGCAATGTGTCAACCTATAAATGTGGGGATGCAAAAGGAGGGCACAACTCCAGTCCAGTAGGGCTTCTAGGCACCCCAGAAACTATACAACTTTGCAAAAACCAAGTTGGACCACGGATGACCAAATCTGAGCAACAACAGGTGGGAGGAAAGGTTTTAAGAATCACGATAGGAAACAAAAGGAGAAACATTTAGGTACCACTGGAGTCAGCACTAGAACAATGCCCCGAAACACAAAGCAGATAAACATGTGGTTCCCTTCTCCATGGAGACATTTGGGTCCTAATCATGAGGTAAACAAGTCTAACAAAACACACATCACTCCCGGCAAAGAACCAAGCCCTGAAGTCATCCCACTGGCCCCTGGAAAAGAGATCAAAGACTGTGGCAAGCTCCACTGTTCACAAGCTCCCCACACAGCAACTCTGAGCCAGTGAATCATCTTACTATAAGCCAGTGGGTAAAACATTAGGCAGATGCTTATCTAATAGAGACAATTTGTCAAACGAGAAGGAATGACCTGAGAATTCACATGAGATTGAGATTAATCAGGGTGGTGTGTCAGTGCTAGGGCAGAAGGCCTGGCTGCAGCCTGAAGAGGCTCTGATAGATTTTAAGCCTCTCAAAACAGGAGATAGGCATCAAAATAGTATTGATTTTCAGTGTACATACAAAACATGTCAAAACCAAACAAAACCTGAGATCCATTTTGTCCCTGGCCTCCTCTCCATTTAGAGAAGTGGGGGTGGCTAAGAAAAGCTGGACTAAGAGATTTAGGCACTAACAGAAAACTTGTTTAGAAAAAGATGGAATCACCCTTGTGTTCTGAGAAATGGCTATATCAAATAAACTCAGGAAAGAAATGGAGCAGTTTTCTAAACTAGAATTAAGGGCCAAAATCTCTGAAGACAGGCACTTCTCATACAAATCAAACAATCTGTTCCACAGGAGGCAACACATTTGCTGAGCACCCATGGCCCGTACAGCCCAGTCCCACCTATTGCAGAGAGTTACAACAGACTAGGAAGACAAAGTCTTTGCCCTAGAGGAGAAAAGGGAACTAAACCAAGTATGGGAACTTCACCATAATAAAGTCCATGCCTCGTAAAGAGGTCCTTTGAGTGCTTCAGTAAATACTCGTCTAGGATGGAGTCCAAGATAACTGAATTATAACAGTCTAGAGCAAACAGCATTGCGGTGAGATTGCAGTGAACACAGAAAGACCTTGATGGCCACATAAACACAGACAGAGTGAATTGCAGCAGTATAAAGACCCAACTGTTTAAGTAAAGGAGGAAGTGAGGAAAGATGAATGATGAGGAGTGGAGGGCACTGCTACAGAGTGTGCCCAGGGACCAAGGTCCTTCTTGGAAAGGATCCATGGAAATCAAGTCCCAAGCAGAGTATGAAGAATGGAATAACTGAATCGCAGGATGACTAAGAGGTGGCAATGACCGTCTTACAGGGTCAGGGAGTAAAGCGTGTTTGGGATGTGTGCCTGCACTTCTGGTCATTAACTACTTTTCTCAAACTCCTCCCTCTCTCAAGCACCACTCCCTTCTGTTCATCTTTAATTCTACCACTGAAGTTTTCTGATTCTCTTGTCACCTCCCTACTTCTTTTTTTCTTGGACCCGTGAGGGAATGTCCCTCTGCACTATGCTTCAGAGTGAGGAGTCTTATTGCTGCACAAAATCCTCTTTCCACTAGCAGGTTATTTTCAATTCTTTTGTTGTTGTTGTTAAACCTCACCTGAGGATATTTTTCCATTGATTTTTATACAGAGTGGAAAGGAGGGAGGGAGAATGAGAGAAACATCGATGTGAGAGAGACATATCAATTGGTTGCCTCTCACATGGTCAGGATCAAACCCACAACCTTTTGGTCTGCAGGCTGACGTTCTAACCACTGAGCCAAATAGGCTAGGCAGTTTCTCAATTCTTTCAAGTCCCCAACTCACTCACTCCTTACTCAAAGCTTTCAGCTATAGGGCTGCCTTGTCTGAAATGCTATAGCTAACTGAAAAAGAAAATTCCCTTTAGCCCGGCCAGTGTGGCTCAATGGTGTCATCCCATGCACTGAGAGGTCCTGGTTCAATTCCTGGTCAGGGCATATGCCCAGGTTGCGGGCTCGGTCCCCAGTAGGGGGCGTGCAGGAGGCAGCCGATCAATGTTTCTCTCTCTCTCCCTTCCTCTCTCTAAAAAGTCAATAAAAACATATTTAAAAATTGGCTTATAATGAAATTATCATATATAAAAAACAAAACAAAACAAACAAAAAAATACCAGAAAATTTCCTTCAGCTTTTACTCATTTCAACAGTCTCTGATCTAGGTGTCTGATAGATCATTAGTGTAAATTCAGATAATCATGTTTATTTTTCTTGTTTTAAATACATTTCCTTCATAAGAGCTCTAGGAGTGATAAGGCAGGAATGAGGTCTAAACACAATCTTTGCTAAGTCTGGCAGTGCCAACCATAAAGGCACTAACTGGTCTTCAGCAAGTTAACTGATGAGGGCTTTCAGGGAAGAGAGGGAACCATGGGGAAGCCCTGCCATGGAGTACCAAGGTGATGTTGCTGGTGGAGAGGGAAGAGCACTGGGTCTGCTTCCAACTCTACCACTCATGCCTGGTCGGGGTGGCTCACTGGTTGTGCGTCAACCCATGCACCAACTCTACCAGTCACTAGCTGTGATGTTGGGCAGTTACTGAACCTTTCTGGACCTCATTTGTAAAAATGTCAGTAATATCCACCTTTAAGGATTGTTGACAAAGATTAAATAAATGTATGTGGAAAACCTAGCAGTGTTTGCAGCAGGCACTCAATAAACCACAATTTCCATTTTTGTCTTCCTTCAGTCTTGCTTCTTCCATAATAATATTTTTTGGCTTTGTGTATCCCTCTTGTCAAACCTTAGACTAGGCGCGCGCTCTCTCTCTCTCTTTTTTTTAACTAAACGAGCCTTTTAATTGCTTTTATTATTCAAAAAAGCTTCATTTTTTTAAAATTTAGCTTTCTGACTCTGGACTTGTGCCTTCAATACTTTCACAAGGATTTTCTGCTCAATAAGGAAAGCACGCTTGATTCTGTCACGGACACATTTAGCACACATGGATCCACCATAGGCCCTGCTGACATGTTTTTTCGTTTTAGACAACCTCATCACAACTTTAGGTCTCACAGAATGAACCCCACGAAGTCGGCCTGGGCACACACCACATCCAGATTTTGGTGCTTTCCCAACCTTCTTGGTATAAAGGTAAACAATTCTATTACCAGGGGTTCAGGACAGCCTAGTTTTGTTAGAGGCTGTATTGTAGGACAGCGTCCAATGGTATATCAAATGCTGGACCGTTGTGAATGCCTGAAGTTACCATCCCCGGAAGAGGTAGACTAGGCTTTCTCAACAGCAGCATGACTCACATTTTAAGCCAGGCTGTTCTTCGTTGTGGGGGACAGTCCTGTGACTGTAAGATTACAGCAGCATTCCTTAGACTCTACCCACCAGATGCTAGGAGTACTAGTGGTGACAACCAAAAATGTCTCTGGACACTGACAAATGTTCCTTGGGGAACAAAACTGCCCCCAACTGAGAACAACTGCTTTAGACTGAGTCTTTACTCTCAGTCAGGAAGAGTGCTGAGTGCTCATGAACTCTGACTCAAATTAAGAAGTATTATCTGACACTTTGAAAAGTAGAATGCTCGAATATTTTCAGCCAGACACCCAACTTCCTCCCCACAACTTTAAATTGTATGTATACAATATTATTTGGGTGTCAAATATACCAGCTGGGACCAGTCAAAATTAGGTATATATGTAGTATTTAATGCTTTACACCTAAGAGGCAGAATATCAAGGAAAGTTTTTTTTTTTTTTAAATCCTCACCGGAGGATATTTTTCCATTTATCTTCATACAGAGTGGGAGGGAGGGAAAGAGAGAGAGAAACATCGACGTGAAAGACACACCGACTGGTTGCCTCCCACATGACCCTGACCAGGGCCATGGTACCGCAACCAAGGTACGTGCCCTTGACAGGAATCGAACCTGCAGCTCTTTAGTCCTCGGGCTGACCCTCTAACTGCTGAGCCAAACCAGCCAGGGCTCAAGGAAAGGTTTTTTCATTTAAAGACTTTGGAGCCCTGGCCAGGTAGCTCAGTTGGTTAGAGCTTTGTCCCGATACGCCAAGGTTGCGGGTTCAATCTCTGGTCAGGGCATATACAGGAATCAATCAATGAATGCATAAATAAATGGAACAACAGACAAATGTTTCTTTCTCTCTAAAATCAACAAATAAAAAACTTAAAAAAAATAAAGGCTTTGGAGACAGGTGGTTTTCCTTTGTTTAAGATTACATCACTTCAATTATTTAGCTTTTAGGTCTGACAGTGAGTAACAAAGAAGAGAAACCAACCCAAGTATTTATGGAGAGGAGGACTTCAAATACCCATCTGATTATACAGTCCATCATTTCACAAACTCTCCAACAGAAAAAATCCAAATCTAAAATATTTCTTTGTAAAAAAACAAAGCTATTCTTCTTGCCCATCTGCTGGGGACATAGTGAAGTACTGTTTTCAACTTCATAAAGGATGTGTAAATTGCAGCTATTATTCTTTGACACCTGGAAGACACCCTCAACTATGTTATGGGCATATGCTTATTTTGCAGCATGGGACTAGATGAAACACCTTTTCCAAGTCCTTTCTATTAGCAGCATGGTCTCTTGTGTCTTTCTTTATTAATGGGTTAGTTTACCTAATGTTAACCAGGCAGTATCCAGAATTTTATTTTATTTTTTAGCAAATGTTCCATCTTCCCTTTATAGCTAAATTCTTCACACATACCTGCTATTTCCATTTCTTCACTATCTCTTTGATTTCCTATTCTATTGAAATTGCTGTTTGAAAGCTAAAAAAAAAGAGACCTCTTCCAAAATAAATCCAACGGCCTCTTCATTAGGCTCTTTTTGGACTTGCCTGTTCCTTCTGAAAACAAAGATCACTCTTTTCCTCTGGATATGTCTCAGCTTTGGTTAAAGGATACGCTGGACAATACTGTGCCAGAATCTTAAAAAAAAACAAAAACACAACACACATCACTTCTTCTGCACATCACTCATCCTTTCCTGCTTCCAGCAGTGCACAAAGGAAGGCTACGTCCTGAAAGACCTTTTTCACTCTGTGCCAGATCCCATCCTTTCATAAGCCCATTCAAGATATCCTCCTTATGAAAACTTCCAATTGGGTTTGCTGCTTCCAGTAACGGAATCTCCCTGTACTTTATTGCAGCGTATACATATCATCTCATTAGAACCTATCTTCCCAGGAAAAGGGCTGTATTTTCTTTTTCCAGAATCCTTTGACAGCCTGAAGTAAAGCATTTGGCCTTTAGTAAGCTCTCAGCTCAATGTAAGAATCAGGCTGCCTTTCCAGACTTAAGATTAATGAAAAGCAAGAATACCACCCAACACGTGCCTCTGTTTCAGCTGTTCAATGGCCTTTCCACCTTAGCTTCCATTCCTCAGAGAGACTAGCGGCGGAACAGAAAAAGCCGCCATCTGATCACAGCACTTTCGGACGAGAAACTGTAAAGGGAGACGCTTGGGAGGGTCTCCAGATGTCCTTCCCTCATGATCCAGGGGTTCTTTAATGCATGAGGCGGCCGTTCGGATACTACGGAAGGGAGAATTAACATGCAGACCCTTACCGAAAAATTTTCTGAACCGTGGGACCTGTTTCTCTTCTGCCCTTACTAAGGAGGTCTTTCTCTCCGTCCTCCCATCCGCCCCCGCCTCTGACCGTGGGGACTCTCACGAGAGGTGGGGAAGACAAGATAACGGCACCAGGGTCTGGAAGGGGCTTTCGAGCACCCCGGGAGCGCCAGCATCTCCGACGTTTCATTATCGCGCGAAGGAAAGGGAGGGAGGGGGCACGGCGGCTGGAGGAAGCAACCCCGCCGCTCTTCTCTTCAGCTCTGGGAGGTCGTCGGGACTCAGGACTCACCTTCCCTGAACCCGCGATCTGGAGGCCGAGCCCAGCTAGTCGCGGCAGGGCCGGCCAGGAGCCCTCGGAACAGCCGCCCACAACCCGACACCAGTACACTGAGAGCTGCCATCTTGGAACCCAACGATGACCTCTTGGGCACTTCCGTTTCCGGAACGGCGCGCGCGCAGCCGCAGTGGTGGACGAGAACTGGGAGGCTTGTGAGCATCTCGCTCGGGTTACTCCTGTCACTTCCTTTTCCCTCACCTTTCCAGCTTTTGGCTGAGGGAAGAGGCCTCTGTGTAAAGGCTGTGCTTCGTTCCGAGGATCTAGGGGAGGTTTTCTAGCTCCGGTCTGCCGGTCCTCGAAGTCTCCAAGGTCTTTCTGTTCCCTGGCAGGCTTCCTCGGTAAAATCACATGCACTACCCCTATCCTTTATCTTTAAAGCTTTTTCTTCTCTGCAAGTCAGATGTAGATTTTCAGCTTCTTGTGGCTGGAGCTAGGCCTACACAAGAGAGGTAGGAATGGTTAGGAACTCTGGTTCTGGAGCATCAGGTATCAGGCAAACCTAGGATAGAATTAATGTCCCTCCTCCCCGACCCCGTCTTCATTTTCTTCTTTGGCCAGGGCTTTTGCACAGCTGTTTCCTCTGTCTGCTCTTTGCCTACCTGGTAAACTCCTACTTATTTATCAGAGCTCAGCTCAAACTTCCCTTCCTCAGTGGTGTTTTCCTTAAAAACCTGCCTGTTTTGTCAGCATCAGATACCTCTCCATCTTAGTACTTGGCATAATTGAAGTTTTACATTTGCTTGTATGTTTCCCCATCAGACTGTGTGCCCCATGAAGCCAAGGACGTTGTATTCTGTTGACTTTTCATATCTCCAGCACATAGCACAGTGCCTGACACATAATGAGTGCAACATATACCTGTTAGATGAATATAGAACGTATTTTATTGGGTTGTTTTGAAGATTAGATGAGATAAAACCTAAGTGCACAATAAACATAAGCTAATTGAGATGGCCTTTGTGCTACACATACTTTCACAATAAAAAAAAAAAAAGGTTTTCATTGATTTTAGAGAGAAAGGAAGGGAGAAGGAGAGAGAGATGGAAACATCCACATCGATCAGCTGCCTCTGATCTGGGCCCCCGAGGCTAAGGTGACTAGATTCCATTCTTATGTAGTCCCCTTGGCTAAGGCAACTAAATTACTCCATTTTTATCATCAATGGACCTTCCTTGATATTTTTCCCAATAATAGGTTAATTACCACTAGAAGTAAAGGAATTTTGCCTAAGATTATAGCTGCCCCACGTGTTGGGAGGCATTTGCAGTTTCCAAGTATAGGTATTTGCAGGTACTTGTGAGCGGTGAATAATGCTAATTTTGACTTCTGTAATCACTGTCACACCCATTATTGTACCAGTCCCCTGGGGGGGGGGGGGCAAAAGGGGGATGGGGCTTCTGTCTTTAAAATCTGAGGAGCAAGAAGAATCTGTGCTGAAGATCTGGGGAAGCTGTACCCTCCCCCAGCCCGCCAGTGTAATGAAGTGCTCCTTTACAATTCGGCTGTGCGGCTCTGGTTATCTTGCTGACATGTTACAACACCTCCTGCACACTGACACCCCCCCACCCCTTAGCTTTTGGCTAAGGGAAGAGGCTAAAAGCCCCAGCCTGTGCCCTGACTGGGAACCCAACCAGTGGCTGCCACCCAATTGAAGGGACTTTTCTTTTCTTAAATTTTTATTTATTGATTTTAGAGAGAGAAAGGAAGAAAGAGAGGAAGAGAGAAAGAAAGAAACGTCGATTTGTTGTTCCACTTATTTATGCATTCATCGGTTGATTCTTATGTGTGCCCTGATTGGGGGTCAAATCTGAAACCTTGACATATGGGGACAATGCTCTAACCAACTGAGCTACCCGGCCAGGGCGAAGGGTCTTTTCAAGAGCCAGAGTTTCTGGGGCTGTTGGCAGAGTCACTGTCTTTCATGGGAAGAGCTGTTTCCAGTTCCAGTGTCCATCCTGGAATGTGAAGAGCAGCAGACACTATGCACATCTCTGAGAGAAGGGAGGCTGATGAACCACTTCTTATCCTGACAGAATCTTCCTTCCACCCCATCTCCTGTGGAGCCCAGCCCCCTTGCTCCCACACATTTACTAAGGAAATCTTCCTTCTTTCCTCTACCCCTTTCAGGAACTAACTCAAGTCCCAAGTAAACTGTCCAAATGAAGATGTTCAGGATAACATTCACAAGCGACAAATCCAGAAATGTTCATTTTGCCAAGAAAAACTTCAACCCCCGGCAGAAATGATCTGGTCTAGTGACTTGATTCCGGCTAACAGAACAGCCTGCTCAGGCCAGAGTAAAGGCCAGAGTTAGGAGGCCATGGGCGGGTCAGCCTGTCTATGGCTTCGGGGCTAAGGAAGTTTTGGTCCCAGCTGTGGATGAATGTGCTCTTCCAGCCTTCCTCCCACCTCGCCCAGGAAGAGTGGGTTAGAGCCAAGAGCCACACAGATGTTCACCATGAATGAGCAGAGGCAAGGAAAAGGCGCGAAGGTGGAGAGAGCTGATTTGGTAGAGACCATGATGGGCGGGAGCTGCAAGAGAAACCAGGAGAAAGGATTGTCAGAATGTATGACTGCCAGATTTGCTTTCTCCTAACTAATGTGGTTTCCTTACAAACCTCCTGCTGATTCGCAGCTGGCCGAAGCAACCTTAACAACATGTGGCTCGCCTTGACTGGGCCAGCAGCTGAGGCTGTGAGCTTCCCAAGAAGGGTCCGGTTTCATTTGCAGCCTCTGCCCCTCCTCCCCACCTGGCTTTGTGCAGATGAGGAAGGGACAGTACCTCAACTGAGAGGGAATGTGGTGTTTTGGGGACAGCCAGGAGTGCTTGTTTTGCCTGGCTGCTCATGGTGGTTTCCCATGACATTTAAAAAAGGGCATTTTCTGCTTGTTTGGGCTGCTGCTTCCAAATAGGTATGAATGGGTTTGGTGAGGAGAGCTTGGACAAAGAACCCCCTGCTCCATGGTGGCCTCTCTACAGGTGGGCCCTGTTTGACACAGTGGCTTGGAAACAATTGCGCTGTATCTCCAGTCCTTGCTAATTCAGTGTTTTTCATCGATTTTTCAGGGTTGTTTCTTTTCCTCACTAGGGCTGTGACTCTGGGCAAGTTACTAATCTTATCCTCTCCTTTGTTCATTGATTCATTTCATTTGCAAGTATCAATTGAGCAGCTACTATGTGCCTTTTGTAAACAAATGATGAAATGAAAGGGGGGGGGGGGAGAGACACTCCCCAGGGATGAAAGCTGTTGTTTGACAAAGAAACATTTTGTAAACTAGATGATGGCCCTGGGTTTTATTTGCTTTCTCCCCATCCATTCCCCGCATACCCTGTTTAAAAAAATATGTTTTTTAAAGTAAAATGAAACACATGCAGAAGAAGTACATAAAGTCTAAATGTACCATATAACAGATTAATTGTAAAACAAAACTGATTCATTTCTATACTGGGGCATATAACAACAGGGGCATGTTGTTACCCTAATTTGGAAGGGGGGGGCCAGGATACAAAAAAGGAAGTGAAATTGGTGAGAGGCAGTTTTAGGGGGTCTTCAGAACTCAAAACCTTTCAGGAAACTGAGGCCAGAGGAAAGATGCCCCAAACAAAACTGCTGAAGAAGGGAAAGCCTGCTTGGCTCTTGTGTGCATTCCCTAGGCCCAGGCCAGACCCTCTCCGAGTGAGTGTACCCTGGGTGGGACCCCCAGTGCTTGGCTGGCATTAGCCTCACCCCAGCTTCAGCCAGTGGTTGGAGCCAGTGAGAACTGCTCAACTCAGTTTCCTCCTAAACTAAGCCAGCCCTGGCTGTGGCTGGGCACTTCAGCAGAGGGCTAGATGCCCTTTCTAAAAGGGTCTTCATGTCCCTGTCAGGCTGAGAAACTCATCAGATCTCTTTCTCCTGGTGCCTGAATTCAGTTCTTGCATAAGGAGATTTTAACCTTTTAGAGCGCTTTGGAACTATTGGCACATTTTTGCTAATAGGTCAAAGATGGCACCCTAGGCAGATGCTGTCCCCAGTGCGCACATGGGGACACATACAAAGCAAAAGGAAAGAACTGCAGACTGAAAACCAGCTCTGCTCCACCCAACAGGCAACCTAAAGTCAGATACACTTTCTGGGTCTCAGTTTCTTCATCTGTAAGGGGTCCCGTCTGGTTCTAGAATTCTGATTCTTTTTTTTTACATCATACAACAATATATTTTCTTTTTTTTTCTTCATTTTTAATTAATTTATTTTTGTTACAGATTCCTCCCCCCCCCCCCCCCCCCCGCAGACACCCTCCTCCCTATCCTGCCCCCTGCCAAGTACTGTTGTCTATGTCCATTGGTTACACATACATGCACATAAGTTCTTGGGTTTATCTCATCCCTCCCCACCCCCCCAACCCCTCCTCTGAGGTCTGTCAGTCTGAACCGTACTCTTTTCTATGTCTCTAGGTCTGTTTTGTTCATCAGCTTTTTTTGTTCATTATATTCCACAAATAAGTGAGATCATGTGGTATCTGTCTTTCTCTAATCAGCTTATTTCACTTAGCACAATACTCTCCAGGTCCCTCCATGTCGTCTCAAAGGATAATAGATCTCTCTTTCTTACAGCTGCATAGTATTCCATTGTGTATATATACCACAGCTTTTTTATCCGCTCATCTATTGATGGACACTTGGGCTGTTTCCAGATCTTAGCAATTGTAAATAATGCTGCTATGAACATAGGGGTACATATATTCTTTCTGATTGGTGTTTCAGGCTTCTTAGGATATATTCCTAGAAGTGGGATCACTGGGTCAAATGGCAGTTCAATTTTTAATTTTTTGAGGAAACACCATATTGTTTTCCATAGTGGCTACACCAGTCTGCATTCCCACCAGCAGTGTACTAGAGTCCCCTTTTCTCCACACCCTCGCCAGCACTTGTTGTTTGATAGAATTCTGATTGTATAAACATTCCCATCTTTGTAATCCAGAATGATAGAGTTCAGTCTTTAGCTTTCTCTTCCCCAGTCTGCTCTCCTTTAGAGATCTCACCCACTTTTACTCCTCGGCTCTCACCTTGAAGCTGATAAGTCCAAATTCCTTAGCAACACTCCTTTGAGCTCCAACTCTGACTGTCTACAGAAATTTCTATTTGGTTTTTCTGAAGGAGTTTAAACACGCACTATGTCTACATAAGGCCACCTGGTGAATGTTGTCAATACTGCCCATCTCCCTCTGTCACTCACAGTGTCAGCATTGACTGCCCTCCATTCAATTTCCAAAGTGTTCATTGGAAATTGTTCAATTTTACAGTTTTTAAAGTCACCTCATTATTTCTTTCTCTTCCTTACCATTTCAATTTCCACCATCTTCTAAAAGGTCAGTTTCCCCATTGCCTTCAATTTCTCCATCTCTAAGCTACTGGACTGTCTCTGTCTAATTTTTCCAAACACTCCTGGTCACTTTCCTGCTAAATGGCATCTCATTCCCCACAGCTGGCCTCTGAATTTGCATTTTAAAGAAACTCCTGGAAGACTAAAGTCAGAACTGCTGCTGACCAAGAGGACTAAAGTCCTAACTCCACAGCCTGACAGATGCTTCTGTCATGTGGCATCCCCTGCCTATCCCACTTTTTCTTTCCTCTTTTCCCACACTGATTCTCAAAACCTACCTCATGTTTATTTTCCTTCCCTCCTTTACTCCCAGCGTGTTCCTCTTCAGGGGTGTTCTCCCACCTAGTGAAAGCCCCCCCTTCTTTCAGGGTCTGGTCCACTTCTTTGTTAGGACTTCCTCTGTCTGGCCTTTCTGCATATTCTTTCTTTCCTTCCTGCCACTCCGGAGCGACTCTGCTCCTGCCTCTGGCTCTGTAGAATAGGATTGCCTGCTTTCTACCGTTTGCCAGGACTCCGAGTGGTAAGTGACAGCTATCCAGCTTGTAGAAGGACATTTGCTATCTCTTAGATCCAACCCAGGATGGGCAGAGTTCAGTGGGACCTTGGGGCAACGGAGACTCAGACAACACCAGGCTCTTCTCTCCTCTTGTCTCTGTTTCCCTTTGCATCTTGGCTTTATTCACTCGTGCTGTCTCTCCGGGAAGCTGCCAGCAGTTCCCGGCCTTGAGACAGGAATGGAGATATTAAGATTGACAGGCCCCAGGGGAGCTATATGGAGAAGTTGCAGGAAAGGCAGAAGAAGAGGAGTTTCCCCAAAGAAGGGAAGTACTGTTTCAAGGAAAAGGGAAAGTGCTGGGCAGAAAAACTAACAAATGTGTTAGCTAGGAGTCAGATCAGCTACACCTGACAGGAAACCCCTAAAAGCAGTGATGTCAATAAGATGTCAAAGGACTCTGGAAGAAGTCAGAGACCCAGGCCCCTTCTAGCATGTTGCTCTGCCACCTCATAGATGACTGCGTGAGCTCCAGCCATTCTGCTCAGATAGTGTAGGGAGCAGAAAGGAGAAATAAACAAAGAATGATCTAACCCGCCATCTGTTAAGGATGCTTTCTGGGAGTAAAGTTCCAGTTGTACATACTGGAACTTATATCCCTTATATTGCCAGGACTTAGTTATATAGCTATACCTAGCTGTAAGGGCTTCTGGGAGATGTCTTAATTCTTGGCAGCAAAGCTAAAAGTCAGAAGTGCTATCTATTACACGTTAAGGTGAAGGAGACAACGGATGTTGGACCGTTAGCAGCCTGTGCCATAATTCATGAGATGCTTTGAGGGGGCATCTGGGCATTTCCCCAAAGATGGGGAACACACTGCTATGCAAGGTGACTGGCTCCATTTTTGGATAGCCCAAATCTGCCCCTCCGTGACTTATATCTGCTGGTCCTTGCTCTGCCCTCTGACCCTTTTCTACACTATGGCATTTAAATTATTGGAAGACAACAATGGCACCCACGTCTGTTTTCGTCCAGTCATCCTTAACTTCTTCTGTTTTTGTCTTATAAGTCCCAGACCTCGATCATCCTTAACTTTTTCTCTTTTTCTCTTACAAGTTCCTGTCCTGGTATGCAGCTGTTGGTCGGTAATGTGACGCCCTAAGCTGGGCCCAGTGTCGCAGATGTTCTGTGACCAGTATAGGATATAATTGGGCTATTGGCTCTCCATTCCAACATGTACATCTGTTAATGTGGCCGTGAGAGAGAGAGAAAATGTGCCATCTCAGGTCTGATGGGCTTGTTGTCAATGAACCTCACGCTTAACCTCACGTGGACATCATGGCGCCAAAGCACTCACACTCAATACTCCGCTCCCTGGCAGGCTGACCCCACAGCAGGTCTCTGCCAGCATCCATGACAGTTGTCATCGTGCTCTAGTGGAGCCTTCTTTTAATATCGTGACTTTCAGCTGGTGGACTTGCTTTTGCTTCTAACTTCTGAGGGTCAGGAGCCATGCCCTTTTCATCTTCCATGTTCCCCATGGAGCTGCTTATTTTTTGTCTTCCTGTGGGTAAGTTTCTTTCCCTAAGTAAGGTGCAAGGGCTCTCAGAGCAATGGGGAGGCCCCTGGCCTCTGAATGCATTGCAGTTAGGGTTCCTGAGAGGTGGACTCTGAAACAGAGGTGAGCATGCAGTGGGTTTTTTAGGGAGTGCTCTTAAGATCAACATCTGCTAAAGGGAAGGGAAGGAAGGAGGATCAGGCCGAGGGAAGGGTCAAGCTGCAGTGGGGTCTCAGTGGAATTTCCCCACCTCCAATAGGGAGTTCTGAAGTTGGGATGCTTCTTTGGGATTGTCTCAAGTGGAGACAAGAGGGCTACTTTTTTTATATCCCCATGACAATCAGCCATTGGATGTCAGCAGCTCACCCCCTCTTCAGCCAGGCAGTCTCCACAGGGGTTGGCAGCTCAGGGCTTTCTGCCTGTAACACTCTCAGCAGCTGGAACAAGAAGTCCTTTATGCCTGAAACGGGGTCTGCACCGGCGTAGAAGACGTGGGGGCTCTAGAGTTGCCACCGACCCGCTGGCTCAGTCTGGGCCAGTCCATTCACCTTGCTGAGCCTTGGTTTCTCTTATGAAAAATGATGTCTGGGGCATCACCAGGTGTGATGGGCTGAGGGTGGGCCATGATCTGGCAGTTTTTTATGGAAGGAGCTCTGCTAAAAGGCTTGATATGAATCCACGGTTGATCCCCAGGTTGTCCCATAAATCCCCAGCTCTGTCTGGGTTGTAATGGGTGTTATCAGAGGGCCAGGAGATCACTTGAGTCCCAGGTCAGGGATGGCATCTAGGTGAGAAGGGGGCTACCTTAGGGACCTGTCAGTAAGGGCCCTGGGAGCTCTATTATTTGGAATAGTTTTACTTAGAGTCATAGAAAGGCCAGGTGGGGGTCAAAAGCCACAGAATGGTTGTCAGGGACTGAATGTTTGTGCACCCCCCACAATTTACATGTTGGAGCTCTGACCCCCAATGTGATGGTATTAGGAGGTGGGGCCTTGGGAGGTGCTTAGATTTAGATGAGTCATGACAGTGGAGCCCCGGTGATGAGATTAGCACCCTTATAAGAAGAAGAAGAGACACCAGAACTTCCTCTCTCTGCCTTGTGAGGACATAGTGAGAATGGGGCCATCTATAAGTCAGGAAGTGGTCCCTCGGCAAGAACCAAATCTGTTTGGCGCCTTGATTTTGGACTGCCAGCCTCCAGAACTGTGAGAAGTGCCTGTTGTTTTTGTCTGGTATTTTGTTCTAGCAGCCTGGAAGGCACCAAGCGGAGGGAGAGGGAGAAGGCGTTCTTTCCTTTCCCCTTTCTAGCCCATCTGACCTTCCAAAGGGACCCACGTGCCTGCTACCCTCCTCTCTGAGAAACTGCACCCAGGCTTGAGTGGAGCAGGGGAACGGATGGGATGGCCCTCACTGGGGCATCTCGCTCATGGCTTCCAGGCCAGGTTGGTCTTGGAATGTCTGGGGGCCCAGGATACGGGTCCATTCCACAGCCCAGCTGCCCTGTCCCTGAAGTCCTGTACTTGTCAGCTACCTCTGGCCTCCAGGGTCCTAAATCTGAGGGTCTCTGACTAGTGGAATCACCCCTTGTTCTCACACCTGTCCTGGGAGGTGGGAGAGGGCAGGCAGAAGGGCTTTTCTTTACAGAATGACCTCTCAGCTCCAGAGAGGACAAGTGACTTGCCCAAAATGATATAGCAAGTTAGAGACAGAGTTCTAGTCAATCCAGTGGCCTGACATCTAGAAATAGAGGGAGTGTAGTATTTGCTTCTCTGGTGGGGAGGTGGGAAGAGCTGGAAAAATTCTTTTTGGGGGTCAGATGGTCTTGGGTGACAGGATAGTCCTCGTGGTCCTACCCATGGGGACCTGAGACTAAGAAGTGCCTGCTCTGTTCCCCTAACCCTGGCATCTGCCCTGGGAGCTGTCAGGGGAGGGAGCAGAGCCCAGGAAAGAGGGAGGGAGAGGCCAGGACAGGGGAAGGCAGAAAGGGAGGGAAAGGGCTTGGGGACAGAGGGAGCTGGAGAATGAACAAACAAACAATGTCCTGGAAAATAACTTCTTTCCCCTTTCCAGGCTCCCTGCCTGCCTGCCTTCCCCACTGGAGACAGTAATTTAGAATAACGAGTCATAATTTGATAACATTCTCTTCCAGCCTACAGGGTAAACAAGGATCTCCCATGGAAGGAAGGAACGCATGGCCCAGGCTTCTGGCACACTCCCCGGGGCCTGGACAGGGGTTTCCCCTCCCGGAGCTGTCCCTCTTTCCCTGGGTGCGCTCGAAACACATGTGTGTGCAGCTTCAACCCCCATTGTCTACTAAGGTTTATATTCTCCTTAGGTCTCCTGCCCCCCCTCCCCCTCTTCCTCTCAGCGCTCACTGGTGATGTCCGTACCCTGAAGCCTGCAAACTGTTTAAATATTTAAAGCCATCTATTGGTTCCTGTTTATTACCGTGTCAAGTCCTGAGTTCATTCATTGTGCATCTGTCCTGCTGTGTCTGTCTCAGAAGAGGAGGCCCGAAGGCCGGGTGTGTGTCCGCCTTTCCCTGGAGACAGCCTTGCTCAGGCCTGAGGTCAGCTGTAGCACCAATTTTTCCTCCGATTTTACCTTTTTCACATTTTTTTTAATGCGGTAAAATATGTATAAAATTTATCATCTTAAACTTTTTGTTGTTGTTAATCCTCATCTGGAGATATTTTCTTCTATTGATTTCTAGAGAGAGTAGAAGGGGAGGGAGGAAGAAGGAGAGGGAGGGAGAGAGAGAGAGAGAGAAAAGAAACATCAATGTGAGAGAGACACATGGATCGGTTGCCTCCCGCATGTGCCCCTGTCTGGCCAGGGATTGCGTGGATCGCACCTATCGAACCTGCAACCCAGGTACATGCCCTTGACCGGGAGACCGGGAATCAAACCTGTGACCCTTCGGTGCGCAGGCTGATGCTCTAATCACTGAGTCACACCAGCCAGCCAGGGCTCATCTTAATCATTTTTAAATGTATAGTTCATCTGTATTAAATACACTCCTAACATTGTGTAACCATCACCACCATCCACCTCCAGAACTCTTTTCATCTTGAAAAACTGAAGTTCTGTACTCATTAAATACGAACTCTCCCTTCCCGTCTCCTCCCAGCCCTGGCAGCCACCATTCATTCCACTTTCTGTCTCTATAACATCGATTACGCCACGTACTTCATACGAGTGGAATTGTACAGTATTTCTTTCACTTAGTACAATGTCCTCAAGGTTTATCTATGTTGTAGCATATGTTAGAATTTCCTTCCTTTTTAAGGCTGAGTGATGTTCCACTCCATTGTATGTATGGAACACATTTTGCTTATTCATTCATCTGTTGATGGACACTGGGCTGCTTCCATGTTTTAGCTATTGTGATAATGCTGCTATGAACAAATCGCCTCTTATTTTTTATAATACAAGGTTACCTTTTTTAAAAAATTAAAAAAAATTTTTTTTTTTATCCTCACCCGAGGACATTTTTCCATTTTTTGTACAGATAGAGTGGGAGGGAGGGAGAGAGAGAAACATCGACGTGAAAGGGACACATTGAGTGGCTGCCTCCCACACGACCCAACCAGGGCCGGGGACAAACTGCAACCGAAGTACATGCCCTTAGTGGGAACCAAACCCGGGTCTCTCTGGACTGCAGGCCGACACTCTAATCGCTGAGCCAAACTGGCCAGGGCTAAAAGGTTACCTTTTATTGATTGCTTACTGTATGCTCAGGACTGTGTCTACTTAATTACTTAATTATCACAGGGACCTCCTAGGTGGCATCTATTCTGTCCATTTTATGGATGAAGAAATTGAGGAGCCAAAAAATTTGGCCAAGATGAGGAAAGGGGAGAGCAAGGATCAGTATCTGCCCATGATCTAACCATGACCTTTTTACTGCATTGTGTTGATGGTGGACTTGAAGAAGGAGTCTCAGGGTATACGACCCGGCCTGCCGCCCCGGGAAGGACAGATTCTTCCCTCGCCTGACCCTCTGCCCAGCGACAGAATCCATCCTCCTCTCTGCGTGATTCCGTTAGGCCGGGTTCTAGCTCCTGGCTGCAAGTTAGGATCACCAGCAAGGAGCTTTAAAAGTAGACAATGCTCTAGCGTCTCCGCTGAGTTAAATCTAACAGTTAACTCCCTAGGAGCCACAGCCCCACATCACTGAGGAAACCTCCCCAGGTGCTTCTTCATGCTGCAAACATTGAGAAGCACTGGGTTCGAAGATCAGAGAGGAAGGGGACAGAAAAGCCTACTCCCAGTCAGCCTCTTTTTCTTCCCCTGCGACACCCCGACAAGGGCCACGGACGGCTATGAAGCCTGGCTCCCCCTCTTCCTCTCAGCCCTCACTGGTAATGTCCTCGCCCTGGAGCCTGCATCCAATGGCTCAGAACCCTTGGGATGCCTCCTTTTCTGTCTCCAGAGGTTCTGTTTGGTGTATGTGCCCCATAGACAGGACAGCCTGGACACAGGGCCTATCAGAAGCAGCCAGACCCTAGAAGGAAGACAGTTACAGGGTGAGGGCAGTGAGGTGGAGGGGCGGGGCGGTGGTCATTTGGAGGGTGGGAAGTGGAGGGAGTGGGGAGTTCCAGGACTTTTGTCTGTGACTATAGTACATCTCCCGTTGGTGTCCCCGCCACAAGCCCCTCCTGCTCCCAGTCTCCCTTAGCTTTTTTTTTTTTTTTAATCCTCACCGGAGGACATTTTTCCATTTTTTGTTCAAATAGAGTGGGAGGGAGAGAGAGGAAGAGAGAGAGAGAGAGAAACATCGATGTGAGAGAGACACATCGACTGGTTGCCACCCACACGACCCAACTAGGGTCCAGGACAAACTGCAACCGAGGTATGTGCCCTTAGCGGGAACCGAACCTGGGTCTTCTGGACCGCAGGCCAATGCTCCAACCGCTGAGCCAAACCGGCCAGGGCTCCCTTAGCTCTTTTTTTATTCCAGGGTGTTGTCCAGGCCTGGAGACTTTCCAGGTGGGGCTCTGCCCTAAAGTGACCAGTTTTAGGGGCTGCTTGAATGAGGGCACATTGGGGTGAGGGGGCTCTGGGTTTGTCTTGGAGCTCTTCTCCTGAGCCAGCCTGGAGTCAAGGACTCCACGGTTCGTGTGGTACTGGCAGGTAGTCAGCTAGCTCAGTTCCCACAGCAACATGGAGGATGGGGTGGGGGCAGGGGTACCGTAGAAGGAGGCCTGCCTTGAGCACTGGAACACTTGGGTTCAGCCACCGCCATGCTTGTGACTTTGGCTCATTGCTTTTCCTCCGTGAGTGTCAGCATCTCCATCTGCATTGTAAAGGGGTTGGCCTAGATCACTGGTTCTCAAGCTCGGCTCACATCGGAAACTTTGGGGAACCTTTACCACTACCAGTGACTGGATTTCATTCTCAGAGATGCTGGTTTAATTGGTATAGGTTGTGACCCGAGCATGAGCTTTAGAAAACCCTCCAGCGATTCTAATTTACAGGTAAGTTTGAGATCCACTGTCATAGATAATTGCTTCCTGACCACAGTCACGTCACGGCACCCATAGAAAGAGATAGTATTTGAACAGTACCCCGTTAACAGGCAGCCACAGAGGGGGCTCCCACGGCACACCTGCCTGGCTGCCCCAGAGGACCACAGGGCTTAGGGCCTCTGTACGAGCGAGAAGCTCTGTGTCCTTCCTGCTGGAGTTTATTGCTTTATTGGTCCTCCAATTGTGGCATACATGATGTTCGCGAGGAACTCCAGGTGGTTTACAAAGTTAGTTTCATTTAAACATGGGGTATCTTTATGGAACATCAATTTCCTAGAAGATTTTAGGGGAAAAATGGTGATTCACCTTGTAAGTAACTTAAGACATGTTAAAAAGATAATAAGATATGGCTATATCCTGGAGTAGAATGCAGTGCTCACATATATTTGAAGCTAAAAGATCAGATGATGTCAAAGAAATGTGACCACTGTGTCAGGAGGCCTGGGCCTGCACACGGGTAGAGGGTCGTACTCCCTGACTTAGATGACAGTTTGACGAAATTGCTGGAGAAGCCCCGAGTCAGTCTGCATTAGCACATGGATCAGAGACAAGGAGAGCATTCACTTCTGTCAGTCCAGGAAGGCTTCTTGAAGGAGGCAGCATTTCAGGGAGGGGCTTGGGGAAAGGGAGGGAAGAGAGAAACTTGTTGGGAAAAGAGCACGGGCAGGGGCTCTGTAGCACCTGCAGCAGTAACACAAGTCAGACAATGTCTTTCTTGCCCTTTGCCTATAAATTCAAGAAAGCCCCCAATTCAAGCCTACCCTGTCCACACCCTTGAGGCCGGCCTGGCTTTCAGCCAGCCTGTCTGGAGCAGCTGGTGCGACATTGCAACACCAAAGCCCTCTCTCCCGTGCTCTGGCTTTAGCAATTATTGCAGGGGTAGCTGCTGATGACCCAGGCAGGAGAGCAGCCCAGTTCCCCTGTGTCCTGCCATTTCCCCCTACCTTCTTCATCTGGTCCCCAGGCCTGAGAGAGTCCCCTGAGCTGCAGGGTCAGGAACAGGCTGGGGGAGGGAGAAACCGAGTCTCCCCTGTTTCCTCTGCAATGTCTGCCTGGCAGATTGCTCTTCACCCTTCTCACCCGTGCCGTTGTTCCCCAGTGGCTTCCAAGAGATTGGGTACAGCCTGAAGAGACTCTGGGAGGGGCTCTCTTTCCAGTGGGAAGGGTGCTGCAGGGCCTGAGCCCTGGGTCCTCTGTCCAGTAGCCTATCAGAGAGGAGGTCATGAGCTCCAGAGCCCACCAGCTTCTCAGCAGAGTGGCTATTTTTTCCTTTGGCAACTAGGCCAATGATGCCCTGGGACACCGAGCAACCTCTCCATGCACAGGACTGACCCTTGCTTCTGTTCATCCCAACCCAGGAGGTAGCACGGCATAGTTGTTGACAATATGGACTATTGGACTCCACTATTTATCTGCCTTTGTGTCCTAAGTGCCCAGACAGTGCCTGGCATGTAGTAGGTGCTCAGTAAGTATTGATTCAATAAACAAAAGGAGCCAAACTGGATTTGAATCCCCATGGTAGACACTGTGGGACCTCTTTGTGCTTTACTTGCTTTGTTCTGTAAATTGGGAACAGTGATAGAACCTACTTCATAGGATTAATATGCATAAAGCCTTGAGACCGTGCCTAGCATCTGCTAACCGCTGACTGCTGTCATCTTAAATCTCTAACCTTTTTTCTAGTCCCACCTCCCCCACGGAAAGCTCTCTCTTGCCCTCCTCTAAGCCCTGCTGGGTTTACAGCTGACACCAGGGGGGACCAGCCGGACCTGGCATTATGCACTATTGGGGCCTAGGACAGTGTCCAGACCAGCCATCTGTGGGGCCCTCTTCCTTTCCTTTTCCTTAACATGCCTGTAGGTGACATGTGGTTCAAACACATGTAGACAGAGGTCTGCTCGGTGTGAAGGGCAGGAGGGGCCCACAGACATGAGGTTGACTGAGAAATGCCCAGGGTTCTCCTCTTTGGATCCTTCTTTTCCCTGCTAGAATGGTCTTTCTAAGCCAGAAAGGAAGACATGTCTCTACTTGCTTCCCTTCCATGCTTCTCTGTCTCTTGTAATGAAAGCCCAGGACTCTGTAGGGGCCTGTGTGGCTTCCAGCCATATGCTCCTCTCTCCTCTCGGTCTTGTCTGTGGCTGTTACTCTGGGTTCCACAAGCCAGTCACCCCAGATGACCTACCGTCCCAGCTGGCCCGCAGTCTCCCACAGTATGAAGCATATGCTATCCGAAGAGAGGCTGACCTGGCCGGCATACAAATTAGATGGGTTTAGCTGCTTCCTGGAAAGCTCATCCCCACCCCTGCTCCCCCTGCCCTCATTTACTTTTCTCTTAAGGTTCATTTTAAAAATCATCTCTTTTAAGAAGCCTTTGCTGACTCACTCCTGCCTCCATTGGGCTCACATATTCCCTGTCTAAGCAACAAGGACCTTCATTGTGCTTCCTTGTTTGGGTGCCACATTCTCCGCTAGATGGGTAGCTTCTAAGTGGGCCTGCAGCCCCGGTGCCCCACGTGGGGCTTGCAGCTGAGCAAGCTCAGTGCACACCTGGGACATGAAGACTGAACATGTGTATGGACCTCCCGCGGTGTGCACTCACCATACACATCAAAGCTGAGGGCTGTTGTGCCCCAAGAGGACGGGGGCACACTGCTGGGGCTGGAACTTCTGGGAACACACACCTGGGAGGACAGGTGGTGGGGAAGGGGCGAGCCTCTCTGGGCCGGGGTTGGTGGTTTGGGAATTGGAAGGCCAGCCTTCTCCTGCCTCCGCCTGCTTCCTGGTAGCCTCCTTGGGCCTCCGACTGCTCGGCAGGGGCTTGGGGTCAGACCAGCATCTGTCTTTCTTCAGGAGCTGTGTTGCTCCCTACATTTAACCTGTGGCATTGGCGACTGCTTCAAGCTGTACCCATGGAGGTTCCCCCAAACATAGACTTACGCCCTCAGGCCTCTCAGCTGAGGCAAGAATCAGAAGACGGTGAAGACCTTGGAAAGCGATCCTGTTCAGCCCCCTGCCTCCAAGCAGGCCTAGACTGAGAGTGGTCTGCGCTTTCCTTCAAACACCTCTGGAGAGGGAGACCCCATAGGTCTTTCCCTACTTCTCAGGGCCAGGCTGTGGCTGAGCCGGGCACCTCCATCTCGTGGGTGTGGTGGCCAGGCCGGCCTTTCACTGGGTGGCATGTGCTTTATTCTGTGGTCACGCGAGACCATTTAAATAGGCGGGAACAGATGCTCTGGGTTCAGACTGGGTTCAAATCCTAGGTTGGCCACTTGCTGTGATGTTGGGCAAGTTCCTTAATCTCCTCTGTGCCTCCGTTTCCTTATCTCTGTTATGAGATACCATTAGGGCTGTTGGCAGGGTTGTTGTGGAGATTAAATGAGTTAATGTATGAAAAGCCTTTGGAGGAGCACGTGCACTTAGTCAAACACTCATTGAACGGGAGCTGTTCCTAATGCACAGCAGTGGCCCTCCTGCGCCAGCTCTGCCCCCTTGGCTCTGTCTGTCTGTCTGTCCGTCTGTGGCCCACACTGACCTCACCAAACCAGCTCAGTTGGACAGTCGTTTACGGGCGTCCTCCGTGTGAGCCATCCTGGGCCAGGCATTGAGGGAGGAACCGATGTGAACACGTTGGAGTCCCCGTCTTTGGGTGCTGAGGGTGCCTTGGAGACTCAGCACGGTGCGTGTGCAAGCCCCACAAGGCCGGCCATCAGGGATGGAGAAGACAGGGTCCTGTCCTCGAGAAACTCGGAGTCCAGAGGGGAGGCTGGTGCGGGAGAAGAACAAAAGGGCCTTTTGATAAAGAAGCTGCTGCCACCCTTTCTGCTTTCAAGGAATGTGGTATGTTTCATGCAGGGGAAGTGGTTCTTTGGTGGGGAAAACACAGCGATGGGCCCTTTGGGTGAGGCAGGCATGGCCTGAATGGGTAAAGATGAGGTCAAGAGGAAAGTCTGGCATAATATAAGATGTTGAGGAAACTGGCATCTCTGAGTCAGCTGTGCAGAGAGGGGCAGGTAGGGTTCTTGAAGGAGGGCTAGTGGGTGAGGACCAGCAAAGACATTTCTAGGCTGAATTACATCTCATCTTGATTTATAAGAAACTGTTATTTGCCCTGGCCAGTTTGGCTCAGTGGTTAGAGCGTCAGCCCGAGGACCAATGAGCTGTGGGTTCGATTCCGGTCAAGGGCACATGCCTTGGTTGTGGTTCGTCCCTGGCCCTGGTCGGGGTCGTGTGGGAGGCAACCAGTCAATGTCTCTCTTTCACATCGATGTTTCTCTCTCCCTCCCTCCCTCTCTCCTACTCTATCTGAAGGTAAATGGAAAAATATCCTCAGGTGAGGATTAAAAAAAAAAAAGGAACTGTTATATTTTGTTAGCGCGTAATATATTTGCATGTTTCAAAATTTGAAGCATATGAATGTGTATGCAGTGAAAAGTCTCCCTCCGTCCCTGCCCCCAGCCATTAAGGTTACACCAGTTTCTTACGTGGCTTCCCAGAGATATTCTGTGTATGTACGGCAAATGTGCATAAACATCACTTTGCCTCCGCCTTCCCCTTTTTCTTTCATGAATATGTCATTCACAGTGTCCTGCGCTGGCTTGGTGTTTACTTAGGGACCATTCAGTGAGCAGCAAGAGCTTTCGCAGGCTCTTTGCACAGCTGCGCAGTGCCTTCTCTGTGCGTGCCGAGGTTTACCTACCCAGACCCTGCTGTTTCACCTGGATGTCGAAGTTCCTTCCTGCTCTGTGCCGTAGTTGCCTGCTGGACACTTGAATCTTCAGGAAAGTCGGCCATACCAGTGTGG
Source organism: Tadarida brasiliensis (assembly GCA_030848825.1). NCBI lineage: Eukaryota > Metazoa > Chordata > Mammalia > Chiroptera > Molossidae > Tadarida > Tadarida brasiliensis. Next base: position 16,764,988 of record CM061262.1, read on the forward strand.
GCCTGATGAAGCTTGGGAGCAGACCAGCACGTGGCAGAGGCTTCACGAGGAGAGACTTGGGGGCACCCCCGTCCCAGCCCTCAGCGATGCTGGGAAGGGCTCTGTACCTTCCACAGCCTGTGGGTGGGGGCTCAAGTCTTCCCGAGGGATGTGGTAAGAAAAGGCAAGTCAAGGAGGCCCAGGGTCAAAAAGTCATCCGGATTGGAAATGCCTGGGTTACTCAAGTAATGGTGACATAATAAGAAATGCAGACAAATATGACAGTACAGGCAGAATCCCAAGGTCACCGAATGCCAGAGCTGGAAGGGACCTAGAGACATCTGGGCACTCCCCCCGCACCGTCACAACCATACAAATAGCGAATACAGAGTGACCCTTGCTCTGTGCCAGGCGGCATTCCAACTGCTTTACAGCCTGTTAATCCTCCTGTGACCTCTGAGGTGGACACCAGCACTGTCCCTGCTTTAGATAAAGAAGCAGAGACACAAAGAGGACATATAACAACCCCAAGTTCACGAAGCTGGTGAGTGGAGCTGGGACTCAAAACCCAGGAGTCTGGCCTGGAGCCCACACTCTGAACCTTCACGTCAAAGCCACACAGCAAGTGGGTGGCAGAGCCTGTGGGGTTAGAAGCCAGGTTCCCTTTCAGGACCCTCCCTCCAGCACACTGCTTCAGTTTGCCCCAGGAGCTCCGAGAAGGGTGGGTGGTGTAGGGGGAGGGGCCAGCAGGGGTGTGGCTTTTTGGGAATGAAGAGAAAGGCTGTGATTGGTTCAGGGTGGTAGTCATGGGGACATGCTAAACACCCGACGTTGTGGGTTGGTCTGGGGTGTGCCTCGAAGATTTCTTCTGTTGATTCAAGGGATATATCTGACTCTCCCTGCTCTCCCGACTGGTTTGTCCACTTGGTGGCGTTTTTTGTGGCCCCAGCTGGCTCCTTGCCCTGTCCCCAAGCCCACCAGGTCTCTCTCTACCCATCTGCATCAGTAGCATCACTTTGTCGCATTAGCGGGACCCACAGTGTTTTGGGGGTGAGGGCATTTACTCAAACAAAGAAACCGCATGCAGGAACTGTGTACAGAGTGAGGACTCCATACATGCTTTCAGGGGTCCCCTGTAGAGGTCTCATGGAAGTGATTTGGGGTTTGGAGTGAAGGCTTCAGGACTGTCTCTGACAGCTTCCAGGACTGGGCACTTTCAACAACTGTCTCAGGCCAAGGAGCTTTGCTGGTCCCCACTATCCCAGTCACAGCCCCAGCATCTGTCTGCTGCAGCTCTGAGCCCTCCTGGGAGTCTATCTCAGGTTGACAGATCAACCCCAACAGCTGGTGAAGACTGTGAGCTGGGGCAGGGCATCCGTCTCGTCCCTGCCCGCCCCACGTTGTGTGCCCTCCCATAGCTGTGCTCATGTGGAACTCATCCAGGCTCTTCGTGCAACTCGGCATCTCAGCCTCCCCGCCCCTGACACAGTGCCTGGCACGTAGTGGGTACTCGTTACAGCCCATGGAACTGATGAATGAGTGCACCAGCTTGCCGTCCTGTCTTGGAGGACTGCAGGGCCCTCCTCTGAGTCTGGCCTGCACCCAAGTCCCTCCTTCCTGACTCCCAAAGGAGCATGTGATTCTATCCAGCCTGCCTTTGTTAAACACCAGCCTTATTGAGATATAGTTCACACACCACACAATTCACCCACTGCAGTAACTATTCCACGGTTTCAGTCTAGTCTCAGAGTTGTGCAACTATCATCACCACACTCAGCTTCAGAGCATTTTCATCACCAGCCTGCTCATCTTTTGGCAGCTCCCATTCTTCGCAGCTTTTCGACACCCACAGGTCTTCCTCAACTTAAGAAAAAAGTCTCCCTTGACCCTGCTCTGCACTCTGGCCATTATGCAATGTGTTTCCTTTTTCCGTGACTACATCTCTTGAATGAGCAGCTCACACCCACGGCCTTCATATTCCCAGATTCAATAAGCATTTTAAAAAAAGCAGCCACAAGGTACTATGCCAGAGGTTTTCATGTGCATCATCTTATTTCATCCCCACGCTGTGTGAGCTGGGAATTCTTATCTCTATTTTAGAGGCAAGAAATCCAAGCCAGAGAGAAAGTGATTTGCCCAAGGGGCTTGGCTGGGGTTTGAACCTGGATCTGTGTGAGCTCAGAGCTGATACTTTGCTCCACTGTGTGCCGTTCCTGCAGTAAACCTAGCAGTACCATCTGACGGTTGACCTCACTCATCGCTTGGGCTGGGTGATCCTCGAATCTCACCGTCTCTCAAGACCTTTCTGTTCCAATCGGATTGATGCCCTTTATGCAGGCTAATTCTCTTCTCTAAGCCTTTGTTCAAGGTGTTCTTTCCACCTGGCGTCATTTCTCTTCTTTCTTTTTACCTTGGAATATCCCAGAATCGATTTTTGTGTGTGGCTCAGATCTACTTTCTATATGAGAACTCCCTGTATCGTTTTTTATTTTTATTAAAAAAAAAAATCTTTTTTCCTTTATTGACTTTTAGAGAGAGAGGAAGGGAGAGGCAGAGAGAGATAGAAACATCGATGACAGAGAACATTGATTGGCCGCCTCCTGCGTGCCCCCCACTGGGGATCGGGCCCACAACCTGCACATGTGCCCTGACTGGGAATTGAACTGGTGACCTCTTGGTGCATGGGTCGACGCTCAAACCACTGAGCCACACCAGCCAGACAACTCCCTGTATCTGTGATTGAGCCTACCTGCTCCTGAGGGCTCTGGCTTGTTTTGTTCCTTACCTAAGCTTGATCTTGTTATTGAAATTGCTGTGGGTATAGTTTTAAATCTCCTGGGACTCTGGAACCACAGTGGTACCCAACAACCTTGCTGTGTTATGAATGAAGCAGATTCGTAGTAAGTGTTCTAAAGGAAGGAAAGAGGGAGAGAAGAAGGGGTGGGGGGTGGCGGGCAGGAGGGAAGGAGGAAGGAAGGAAGAGTTTGGGGGTGAAATGGTGGTAGTGACAGTGAGGTCCCAGGATATGTGGATATGAAGGTGTTTTCAATCCTGAAACCTATTTTAAGGTCAAAGTAAAGCTGGTGTCTTATCAAGGGGACTCGCATATTCTATGTACTTAATGATTACTGTTTGCAATAAAGTTGAGTGACCCCCCACCCCACTGCCCTGCTGTAGATGGTGGAGGTGGTCCTGTGTCCTCTTCTGGGTAAAGGGTCTCCAGAGCACTCACTTTCCTGGACTCAGCACAGGGCCTGACTCATGGCAGCTCTTTAAAAATGTTTAGCAAAAGAATGGATTTACCTGTGGTCCTCCTGAATCTCTCAAGATAAGTTGTCCTCAAAGTGTCTTAAGGATATATACGAGCTCGGTCACCTTATCTATTTGAGAAATATTTATTAAGCACCTACTGTGTGCTAAGCATAGTTCTAGGTGCTTGGGATGTAGCAGTAAACAGATAGATTTCCCTACCTACCTGGAGCTGATATTCTAGTGGGTGAGAGAGAAAATTAAGAAGAAAACATAAAAATAAGTAAATTATAAGGTCTATTAGATAAGGTCTATTAGATAAGGGCTTTGGAAATTAAGAGTTGAGTAGGAAAAGGGGAGAAGATTGGGAGTGTCAAGGAAAGGGTAGTTACAGGAAAATATAGTTTGGTCAGAGTAGGCCTACTTGAGACATGAGATTTAGGATCATAACCTGAAGGAGGTGAGGGAATGAGTCATGAGGCTATTTGAGGGAAGAGTATTCAACGCAAAGAAAACAGCTGGAGCAAAGGCCCTGAGGCAGGAATGTGTCTTGAGTGTTTGAGGCCAGTGTGGCTGAAGCAAAGGGAACAGGGCATTGTGGGAGGAGAGAGGAGGCTGAGTTCAGATGGTGTGGGTCCTGGAGGCCATTGTGAGGGCCTGGCTTTTACTCCAAGTGGGAAATAACACTGGAGGGTGTTGAGCAGAGGATGGATGAGGTTGGCTTAAAAAGGGTCAACTCTTACTCTGGTTATTGTGTGGAGTAGACTGTGGGGTCCAAGGGCAGAAAGAAGGAGACCTGTGAAGAGGCCACTGAAGTCACTCAGGAGTGAGGGGATGGCAGGTTGGTGCAAGCAGTGGAAGTGACTGGGAGCGGTGAGTTCTGTGTATATAATCTTTTATTGATTTTAGAAAGAGAGAGGAAGGAAGACAGAGAGAGAAACATCAATTTGTTGTTCCACTTATTTATGCTTTCATTGGTTGATTCTTGTATGTGCCCTGACCAGGGATTGAACCTGTAACCTTAGTGTATTGGGATGATGCTCTAACCAACTGACCTACCTGGCCAGAGTGGTTCTGAACGTATTTTGAAGGTAGAGCCAACAGGACTTCCTGATGATTGAAGGTGAGGTGTAGGCAAGAGATGTCAATGGGGGCTCCAAGATACCCGCCTGAGTCGTTGGGAGGATGGAGTTGCTCTTAGCTGGGATGAGGAATGTGAGCGAAGTACTTCAAGAGGGAAGGATCAGGGGTTTGGGTTTGGATATGTCGAGTTTGAGACATCTAGTGGGCACCCAGGTGGCGCTGACGGTAGGTCGCTGCCTCTCCAGGTCTGTAATCCTCTGACCTGAGTCTGCTGCGAGGCACAGAGGGTGCTGATCCCTTAGACCGGGACTGTGCAGTGTACGGGGCGGCCCTGTTTCTGAGACTTGGTTCCTCATTTTCACGATTGATAATAACAATACTCATTTTGGGAGTCGCTGTGGGCAATCAAATGAGATGGTAGACATAAAGCACTTAGTACAGTATCTGGCACAGAAGAAGCGCTTGAAAGGTAGTGAGAAAATACCAAGGACTGGACCTGGCCTGGCTCCTGTGGACCAGTCATCAAATGGGTTGTGGGGGTGGGGACCAGGGAGTGGGTGAGGGAAAGGCCAAGACAGGTTGCCTCCCACACAACCCAACCAGGGCTGGGGACAAACCGCAACCTGGGGACAAACCGCAACCGAGGTACCCAGAATCGAAACTGCGACTCGAAACCGCGACTCATTGGTCTGTAGCCGACACAAACCGGGAAAAATCTGCAGCCAAGGTACGTGTTCTTAGCGGGAACCAAACCAGGGTCTTTCTGATCCGCGGGCCGATGCTCTAACCGCTGAGCCAGGCCGGGTAGTGCTGCTCGGCTTTTCTTTTCGGCCCAGCACATGGGTTGGTTTACAGCAAGTCTTTAATGAATGTTCACCTTTCTCTCCGCATCTATAAACTAGTGGCTAAGAAACTTTATTTTCCAGAATTGATGTGAAGATGACATTTGACAGTATGTAAGAAACCATCTTCACAGCAGATAACATCTAACCCCCAGGATGATTGACGCTCGGAGATGTTCAGTGATCTCCCCAAGGCCACAGGCATTATGAGGTGGAGGGAGGTTTGGGCAGTATTCCCCAGCACAGGGTCTTCAGCAAGTTTAGTAAGTGAGGGGGGCAGAGCTGGGCAGAGAGAAGGGAGAGCCAGGTTCCATCTGGGTGGGGCAGGGCTTTCAGATCAGGTCCAGGTGTGGGGTGGGTGTGCTGGGTGCAGGCACTGGAGAGTGAGACCCCCAAAAGTGGGGCATGGAGTGGAGTGGGGGGAAGGTGCCCTTGCAGCTCCCTGCAGCTCAGAGAGGAGGGAGTGAATGCTTTTAGGCATGGACCAGACCATGGGATTGTTTGGCCAGGGAGGTACGTACCATCCTCCCATTGCACAGATGAGGCTGTTCAGCCCCAGAGAGGGTCAGACCTTGCTCAAGGTCACGTAGTCCAACAGAGCCGGAGCCAGGATGTAGACCCGGCTCTGCTCAGCCGCAAAGACTGCTCTCTCCCCACTGCACCGCTGGGCGTTGTGACCCCAGGCGACAGAGAGATAGACAGTATCAGATGACCTTTCGATGATCTCTTCCAGCAGCAACATTCTCTCAATCTCTGCTCCCTGTTCTGCTTCCACACTCACCCCTGCTTCCTCCCTTTCTCTTCCCTCTTCATTACTCAACCCCTAGTAACCCCACTAGGGGTTGGAGACCAGCTCTTCTGGGTGACTCATATTAACTCTGCAGCTTGCCTGGTTCCCTCCCGCCCCACCAGCAGAGTGGTGAGGACCGCCTCCCCCACCCCGTTCTCTGCAAGCACAGCTGAGGGGTACTTCCCAGAATTAGCCACCCGAGAACAGCTGGAGCAGAGAGGGGAGGTGGGAGAGGGGATGGAGGCTAACAGCTTCCAGATGTGCCAGGGCACGAGAGAGAGCGGAGTCCAGGGAGACTCTGCTCCAGTGACTCCTGCCATGGCTGGGAGGCTGGGATGGGCTGTCCCTGCTTCCAGGACTTCAGAATCGCCAGGGCAGCTGGGCAGGCAGGGCCTTGCTAAGAAACTGCATGCAAACCCATGGATGCAGGGCGAGGGAGACCCCCATGCTGCACCTGCAGGGGCTCCTGGGAAAATCCCCGCAGCCCAGCTGCTCTCTGTGGCCTTTCTGAAAACATCCAGCTCTTACTTTATTTATATTCCTCTGCCTAAGTTACATGGAAGAGACCACCAAGTAGTTCTGCCCCATTTCAGGAAAAATGTTCAATCAGCATCAATTATGTGTGACAAATAACTAGGAATGGAGACATCTTTGGGTCAAGACTGACAGGAAGAACGAGCTCTTGGTCCGGCTCCAGGAAGACGGTGGCACAATGGCCAGCACAGCCCATCCTCACCCTGAACCCTCAGCGCTGGTGACAAATTCGATCTTTTCTCAGAAGCCAGCAAATCAAGTGAAACAACCGGGTTAAAAAAAGTTTTGAAATGAAGCCCAAATAAGTTAAAATATCATGATCTGTGCACATTTTCCTTCCACAATGAACATAAAACACACTTTGCCCCTGATAATATTACTACTACTATCTACCTCGGCCACACTGCCATCGGCAGAGGCCCAGAGCACAGTGACTTAACGAGCAGGGTCTGCATTCACAGTGCTGGGAGCCAAATCCCAGCTCACCACTCACCAGCCCCGGGACCCCGGGCCAGCCGCTCAGCTCCCTTAGCCATCACAGTTTCTATTTCATGTAGTTATTATTAGGGTTAAATGAGATAATCTATGCAAAACACTTCACACAGGGCCTGGCATGTAGTGAGTTACTACCATTTAGAGAACACCCACCTTGTTCCAGAAGCCATGCCGTTTTATCTTTGCAACCTGGAAGTCAGCTTTGAGTACCCCTATTTTTATGAGAGGAAATCAAGGCTCAGAGAGGCAAAATCATCTGCCCAGGGTTACACAAGTGTTAAGGGGCAGGGTTGTGACATAAACCCAGGTCTATTGGACCCTAAAACCTGGGCTCATTGTACAGTGCCCCTCCCAGGGTGTTTCTTGATTATTTTCCCATTAGTGGTCAAAAGTCTGGGACTTGCTGGGGGCTGGGACATCATTTTCAGTCCTGCTTATGTGAAGAGATAACTGAACAGAAAAATGGGCAGCAGCTTGGGGTTCAGAGGGGCCCTGAAAGGACAAGGCAAGTGCCCTGGAGGGGGCACTAAGGACAGGGGATTTCAGAATGTGGAAGGGGCACGGGACAGGGTACCGGTGGTTGGAAGGAGTCAGGTTGACCTAGGGTGCCCTCAAAGGACACCCAGAGCCTCTGAGCAAACCCTCAGGGTTTGCTGACTGCTCTCTCAGTATGTTTCTTGCTTTGCCAATTGCTGCTCCCCTTCTGCACGTCTTCTCCTTGGCTGGGGCGGGTGGTGGAGGGTCTCCAGAATTCCCCTTTGTGGAATGGAGAGGACAGGAGAGCAGGGAGGAGGAGAACCAAGAGTGAGGGGGCTGGAGCTGACCAGCAGGGAGGCCCGCCATTGGCTCAGCTCCCAGGGCCTGGGCCTGAGGAGGGAGCTGCCTGCCCCCCACCATTCCCTCCCCCTGCCCCCCAGGGCTCCTTGGCTGTTGAGCCTGCCAGCTGGGCCCCTGCCAAGCCAAACAGCTGCCAGGGGGAGAGGAAGAAGCATTTCCGAGCAGAGAGGCCCCTGTGGGCTCCAGTTCAAGCCTAGAATCCCCCTTTCTTACGGCCAAGTGAGAAAGGGGAGTCTGTGCACACGCATACAGGCATGCATGCATGACACCGGGCACCCGGGGCGCAGGGCCAGAGGGCGAGGGATGCTACAGGGGCGGGGCTAGGACGGGGTGTCCTGGAGCAGGCTCCAGGAGGGACAGAGGGACGGGCCCTGTGTGATTGCCAGGCGGCCAGAGGGTTGGAGAATTAGGTTTGGCTCACTCAGGCTGGGGGTGGTGTAGTGGGTTAAATGCCCCCTCCCCATTTATATCTACCTGAAACCTCAGTGAATGATCTTATTTGAAGAAAAGGGTCTTTGCAGATGTAATTCAGGTAAGGATTGAGATGAGATCATGCTGGATTAGGGTGGGCCCTCAATTCAATGAGAATGTCCTTATAAGAAACAGAAAAGAACATACAGAAACCCAGGGGAGCCCTGGCCGGTTTGGCTCAGCAGTTAGAGCGCTGGCCTCCTGACCAGAGAGTCCCTGGTTAGGTTCCCGCTAAGGGCACGTATCTCGTATCTCGTATCTCGGTTGCAGTTTGTCCCTGGCCCCGGTTGGGGTCGTGTGGGTGAGGACCACTTGATGTGTCTCTCTTACATGGATTCTCTCTCTTTTCCTCCCACTCTCCCTCCTGCTCTATCTGAAGATAAATGCAAAAATGTCCTCGAGTAGGGATAAAAAAGAAAGAAACCCAGGGGAGAAGGCCGTGAAGGTGCAGTGGAGATGGAGGCAGAGACTGGAGCTCCAGGCCAGGGACCGCCTCCAGCCACTAGAAGCTGGAAGAGACTAGGGAGGATGCTCCCTCGGAGCCTTTGGGGAGAGCAGGACCATGCTGACACCTTGATTTCAGACTTCTGGCCTCCAGGACGGCAAGAGAATACATTTCTGCCTTTTGAAGCCACTAAGTTTGTGGTCATTTGTTACGGCAGCTCTAGAAACTAAAACGATTACAGGAAGGCATATGGCAAAAGGGTTGGGTGGGTACGCCAGGGCTTGATAAGAAAGCCTTGGAAAAAGATCTATTATGAATCGTGCTCCTCTTCTGTGCCAGGCACTTTTCAAGATACTTATCTCCGTCCTTACAATGACCCTGCCAGTAAGAATTATGATTCCCTCTCGACAGTGAGCTTCAGACCAAAAGTTTCCCCAAGTGATTGGGATTCCAATATCGGATCCTCTGCCTTCCAAGCCTGGCCTCTTCCCACTTTTCCTCAAGGGAAGCCTCAGCAGTTTTTGGGTCAGCTGGTCCGTCCTTCCAGTTGGAGGGAACGTCTCCAGAGGTCCGGGAGGGGAACACGGGGAGCTGGGCAAGGAGTCATTGCCTCATTGCTCTGAGGCCTGTGACTGGATGCCCTGGACATTATCTACTCAGTACTGTTCTGGTAGTCCTCAGGGACCCACATGTTCACGTCCCTGAGCCTTAGTGAGGGCAGGGAGACCCCCCTACTCGCCTCATTCCGGCGGCTACACCACCATCACTACCTCGGTTGCCATCACCTTCTCCAACTCTGTAATCAGTCACCACTACCACCATCAACGCCACCCCCTCACCATCCCCGCCACCGGAAACGGAAACGGCTGGAACTACTGTCACAGCCAGTCCTTCCGGGTCACTCCCCCCACCCCACCCCCACCCCAATCGCCATCACTATAGGAAATAGTGGGAGGTGAGAGGCGGGCAAGGCGACTCAGGGGAGACTTCCTGTGACAGGACCGCTGAGCAGAATGTAGCAGGGGAGGAGTGGAGCTGGGATGTGTCTGGCCGACAGATGTGATCAGTAGTAGAGGGTCACCCCAAGCTCACCCTCGTCGAGAGAGGGGAGGTGAGCACGCCTGGCTGGAGTCAGCTGAGCAGGACAGTCTGTCTTCGAAGGCGTGGGCTCGGGCGGGCGGAGGTAGCCTGGCTCATGCTCGTTTCTGGGGAATGTGGATTTTGGCGGCTCCCTGGCTCCTGGCCACCTGCTTGGCCTGACCATGACAGTGAGGTCATGAGAGTGGCTGTACCGGGGGGAGTGGGGAGAGAAGGAGGGGGCCCACCCTGGCTGGGAGAGGAAGACCCTACCCAATGATGAACTCGGCGCATCATCCTCAGGGGCTCCGAGTGCCATGGGCTCACTCTGTCTCCCGGAGACGCTTGGGTCGCCAGTCCAGACGCTGGAGGGAATACAGGGACCAGCAGCCTTGATCTGGGAGAAGGGAAAGAACTGGCTGCTGGAGAGAGATGTCCGGCTCTCCACTTAGTTTGGCAGCCCCTCCTTCCACATTAAGACAAGTATGTATGTTTGTGTGAGTGTGTGAGCATGATTGTGTGTGTGTGGTAGCAGCAGTGGTGAAAGGGAGGGTGGCAGAATGTTCCAGTCGCTAAGGCCACAGGTGCCCCCCACCCCTTCCTTGCAAGCCCAGCCACCCCTGTTGCCTTAAAGGACAGGACTGGCTGGCTCTGGGAACAGCCTCTCTCAATCCTTTCAAGCCCCTAAGCTGCCCAAGTGCCAGGCTAATCCCACTCTCTAAGATCACTCTTGAGAGCTTCGGGAAGTGGAAACAATACTGTTAAGGGATGTGTTTTTATCTCTGCATCGGCGTGAGAGCTGGGCAGACAGGCTGGCGACTGGAGAGCTGAGGGGCCACGGAGTCCCACACAGGGGATTGGAGGCTGGGGTCAGTGAGAGCCCTGGGGAGGGCCCCGGGCCCCCCCCACCGCTGGGAAGAGGTGTGGCTGAGCCGCCTCCCACTTGCCACTGCGAATTGCTCCTCAGGGGAAGGCCTTTAGCTGGGTTAGGAAAGACCTTGGCAGGACATGGAGACCTTTTCATGAATAATCTGATACAATAGTGACACAGTAGATGACACAATAGACACCGTAGAGACACAGTAGTGATGGCGTTTTTACTCAGCTTCCTACACCTCAGGCCCTTTCTAAGCACTTTATCTGCATCAGCTCATTTAACTCACCAAAGCCACTGAGATGAGTACGGTTACTGTTATCTGTATTTTGCTGGAGGTTATCCTGTCCAGGAGAAGTGGGCCTGGGATCTGTGTGTTCATCTGGCTCCACAGCTCAAGCTCTTCTTCACTCTGGGGGTGGGGGAGGATTTCCTCTTCCCAAGTCAGGAGTCCCCACTCCAAACCCTCTTCTTCCCCAGGGTCCCCACCTGGTGTGGTACACAGCACAGAAATGGGGGTCAGGAGCCTTGGGGTGTTGAGCGTGCTCGTGGTTGTGGGCAAATCCTAGCTCTCTGGCCTCAGTTTCCTCATCTGCCTTGTGCAGGCATTGGGCTGAGCTTGCTGCTCCTTGAAGACCCTTCCAGGTCCCCTCTGAAGTTGAGCTACCCCAGCTTGGAACTACTCGTGTTTGTTGGGCCTCCCTGGGATCCACTTGGCCCTGGGAATGGCTGGGGTGGGGGAAGACAATGGCCCAGAAGACTGCTGTATGTCTGGACAGCTCTTGTGTGGCCCTGTGGCAGCCACCTCTTTGATTCTGCCGGAGGAGCAGCAGTGTCACAGGTCAGAGACAGTAGACAAAGGTGCTTGCTCTCCTACAGACCCCAGTCTAGCTGTGAGGGTGGGGGTGGGGAGAGGATCTGCTGGGATTCCGTTCTCACCAACCCTGGACTGCCCCTGGCCACCCCTGACTGTGGTCCCCACCCCAAAGGCAGTGGTAGGGATAGGGACAGATCCTTGGCTCCTACTGCCTTCCCATTGCACTCTCCTGCGGTCCTCCAAACACCCAGGGGGCAGCATCTCCAATGACCCTCCTCACCCACCAAGCCCTTTCTTCCCTTCCAACCATATCCCGACTCTTTATCCAGTAGACATTTACAGAGTGCCCACCATGTGCCAGGCACTCTGCCAGGTGCAGGAAGACGGGCTTAATTCCGGCCCTAAGGAGCTCACAGCCTAGAGGAGATTAACCCCAAACCAGCCCTTCTTTCCTCACCCTCCATACTTTATCCCTTAGGAACACCCTCATCCTTTGGAAGATTGCCAAAGGTGGAGGACTGAGGGGAAGAGAGGGATTCTCTTGGGTCTGGAGGTCAGAGAAATTCTGGGACACCAGAGCAAATAGCAAGTGGGAGCTGGAGACAGCAGGCCCCAGGAGGGGTGCACCTGGCCCTGGGACCCCTTTCTTCTGATGGCTGCCTAGGCTAATGCCTGAGTGGGAGGGGGATGGAGGGTGCCATCTTTCTCCTTGCTGGAGGAGACTTCCAGCGAGACAGTAGCCTGTTTGCTGAGCTGGAATCCTGAGACTTGTTAATGCCAATGGTGAGTAGGTGATCCCAGAATTTTAAGAGACAGAGAAGTACAGAGCCACAGAGGCTGGGATGAAGGTAGGGGAGGGCAAATTTCCAGGTAGGGGAGTCAGACTCTATTAGAGAAGCTGGCGAGACTAAGGAGGTGAGTCTGGTTGGGCTAACCTGTTATGGAAAGCAACCGCAAGGACATGTGAAATGGGGAATACTATTCTCATTTAAAACATTAAGGTCATTCATTCATTCATTCATTCATTCATTCGTTCATTCATTCCATCCACAAGGCTTTTTGAGTGACTACTATACAGGGTGAGGCAAAAGTAGGTTTACAGTTGTTTGTATGAAAAATAATACAATCATTAATAACTAATAATACAAGAATAAACTCTGTGTTCTGTGTACTCACAACTGTAGACCTACTTTTGCCCCGCCCTGTATTCCAAGCACTGTATTAGGAGCTGAGGATTCAGTGATAAGAAGACAGATTCAGTTCCTACCCACATGGAAACTCTTCAAGTACAGAAAAAGACAATAAGTTGATTACTATATGAAAAAATGATTTCAGAACAAATCTGAAAAGCATTAGAAAGAAATACAGGATGCTATGTATGAGAATTTATAACATTTTGACCTAGCTGAGTCTGTGTGATCCGGGAAGACTTCCTTGAGGAAATGACATTTAAGCTGAGGCTTACAGGATGAGAGCAGTGAGTCCGGGTTAGGTTTAGCTGTGAGTGACAGAAAACCCTAAAAAAATAATGGTCATATAAATAAGATAAAAGTTTATTTTTATCTCTCACATAAATGAAGCCCAGGGCTAGCTTGTCCAGGGTCGATAGGGCATTTCCATAGCTGTCAGGGATCCAGGCTCCTTCTATCTAATGATGTTGCTCCACTGTTTTTAAATACACAGCTTCCACCTCATAGTCCAAAATGGCTGCTCCAACTCCAGCCATTACGCCCACAGTCCACTCACTGGGAAGGAGAAAAGAGGAGCAAGAAGGGCATGCCCCTTCCTTTAAGGACACATCTTTGTGAAGAGCACACACCATTTCTAGTTTTACATACCGTGTCCAGAGCTTGGTTTTACACCGAGCTACAACAGAGGCTGGGAGTTTGCCTTTATTCTCAGCAGCCATAGGCCTAGCTACAACCAGCAATTATGTTGCTAAAGAAGAAGAGGAGATGGATAAAGTCTATGCAGGAATTAGCGGGTGAGAGATGGGGTGATGGAGATGAGAGTGCCAGAGAGAGGGACTGCCTTAGGCAGGTAGGGCATCGGGAATGACTTAATGGCTCCTGGTTTCTGGTGTGATCAGCTGGTGGTTGCATTTGCTGAGCTAAGGGACCCTGGAGAAGGAGCAGGTCTGGTGATCAGGACAAGTTCAGTGTTGGACCCATTGAATTGAAGGGCCTGTGAGCTGTCCATGTGGAGAGGATCATGGATATATGGGTCTGGACTCAGAAGACAGGTCTATATTGGGAATTATAGGCATATTAGTGGCAATTGCAGCCATCATTATGGGAGGGCATGAGAAGGCCCAGGGAGCAGTGTAGAGTGAGAAGAGAAAATACCTAGGGCACAACCCTGAGAACCCTGTGAAGATGCTCACCCTTATTTTATGGGCTCCTGATCTGGTTCCCTTTGGGGGCACTATCTCTGTCATTTTGTGGGGTGATGAATCGGATGATCTGCTCTCCCACTCGGAAGTTTGGAAGGATCCCTAGAAACCTGTTGCAGCAAACCCTCCCTCTCACTTCCACGGGACAGCACAGGGGCAACCAGGTGACCTAAGCTGGGGCACTGGGCAGCTTGAGCATCTTGACACTGGCAAGGAAGAGTCCTTTGAAGTTCAACCAAGTCGTTTCTGTTCCATTCCCAAGCCTCCCTGTTGATTCCCTAAGCTAGTTCCTCAATATTTTTCCAATAAAGTCTTAAATTATTATTATTTTTGGTTTATAAATGCCGGAGTTGGTTTCTGTTATTTGCAAACCAAGAGGAGCCAGCAAAGGAAACTGAGACGGACAGGACTTCAGAGGGGCCAGAGGAAAACGAGGAGAGTGGGGTTTCACAAAAATCCGTGAAAAGGAACTCAACTCTACTTGCTTAAAACAAGAACAACAAAAAAGTAATTTATTGGCTATGGTCCCGGAAAACTCCAGGGGTGGACCTGTCTTTGGCCCGGCATGAAGAATGTCATCAGGAAGGGTCTCTCTCCTGTGTCGGCCTTCTTCTCGGCCGTGATCTCCTCTGGCAGCTTCTGACAGATGCATACCTGGTTAGCAACTCCAGAGTGGAAAACCATTCTCTTTCCCAGTGGCTCCAGGAAAAGCCTGGGATTGGCTCTGTTGGCCTGGTTTGGGTCATCTGTCCTTCCTGAGCCCATCGTGGCCAGCACGTTTTGATGCTTGAGTGGCCAGGCCTGTATCACATGTTTTCCCCTGGAGATGGGGCATGGGGTGTGGAGTCATTTCCACTCCTCCTTTTACTGAGGGCCTGGGTATTGCCCAAAGAAATCCAAACACAGTCATCAGAAGAGGGGATGGGTCCTGGGCATGAACGCCAAATCTGCAGCCCAGCTTGCCAGGGGAAAGGCTACAACTGGCCAGATTTGGCTCACAGGGCCATACCTGGAGCGCATGGGGCACTTCCCCAGAGCAGGGGTACTGGACAAACAAAACTACGCTTAAAAATTTTTTTTAAATTGATTTTTGAGAGAGAGAGAGAAAGGGAGAGGAAAGAAACATTGATGTGAGAGCGAAACATTGATCTGCCTCCTGCATGCCCCCCTACCAGGGATTGGCCCACAGCCCGGGCATGTGCCCTGACTGGGAATTGCGTAGGCAGCCTGTTGGTGCATGGGAGGACGTCTAACCAACGGAGCCATGCTGGCCAGAGCCAAAACGACGCTCGGACCTGCAGGTGGTCTTGGTGGTAGGTAGATGCAAGGACAGTAAAACAGCAGAGTGGACAAGTGGACGGGCTCTGCAGCCGGAGACCTGGATTTGAATCCCAGCCTCGCCATTTACCAACTTTTTTACTTCTGAGTCTGTTTTTTATCTGAAAACTGGATTAATATAGGAATAGTGCCAATCTCTTAGAATCCCTATGAGAATTAAAGGGTTTAGCTGTGTCCCTAGAAGATAGTAAGTGCCCAGTGAATGTTTGCTATTATTATAGTGAACTTGGGGGTGTTCCATGCCCTTGACGGGGGGCAGGCAGTCTTTGGAGCCCCCTCCCTCATGCCATCAAAGTCTCCCCAGTTCAGACCCCAGAATTCACTAACGGGCTCTATGGAAGGCCAGCCAGATTCCAATCCCAAGGATGGGAAAATGAGTGGGGCACCTGATAATCAGGTATGTTTGAGGTGCCTCCTGGTAGGGCTGGGTCAGGCTAGTGGGGAGAATACTGGAAGGTTGGGGATTGGGGAGGAGAAGGAGGTTGGGGAGTGTGAATGAGGTAGACCAGGAAGGTGAGGACTGAGGGGAGGGTGATTTGGGACAGAACCAGCAGGGGTCACTGCAGATCTAAGTAACCTCAGGGAGGATCTGGGCCACCCAAGGGCCCTCTCACCTTACTACCTGCCTTGGTAACTGTCACTGATGGGATGCAGGGCTCAGGCCAGTTCTGGGCTGACGGGTTAGGATTTGAGTCATGCAATCGGAGGCCGCCTCGTCGGGCCGCTGCCCTCTGTGCCCTCCTGGGCCTGGGCCTCTGCTGGAGGCCCTTCATGGTTGGGTGCATGCCTGGCTTTCTTCTCGAGGGACTCTGAGCTCCCGCTGTACCTAGAAAGTGTCTGTGGAGATGCTTTCGTACATGGAGCTCCGAGACCCTGCGCATTTCCTAGTCTCTTTCCTCCTCTGCGAGGGTCCTGGGCCAGAGTGGCGCGCTGGAGGCGCAGAGAAGTCCTGCAGGCAGGAAAACCTGTCGGGCTTTGTTTGGCCCGCTGTCCTGTGCTGATCTGAGTCCTTTCAGCACAGCACACGTAGGCGAACACTGGTTTAAGGCATGTCCTGGGCGGAGGGTGGATGCTCCAGGGGGAGTTAGTGCATCGGAACCAACCCCTGCCTCCAGCTTCGATTGCAAAGTAAAACATAACATGTTTGTTGTGGAAAAATGGGGGAAAACATCAAAAGAAGAAAATGACCTCCTCTATCTTCTGCTCCTTAGACTCACCTCAAAAAAAACTCTGGCTGCTATCCTCCCTCTTCCTAGGGAGGAGGAGGTGTCCGTGGGGGTCCCCTCAGGGCACACACACGTCTATGGGGGGAAGCCCCATGGGAAAAGAGCTCTTTTGGAGGTCACCTCATCCCACCCTCTGTCTCCACCCTCGCAGTTCCTAGGGGAAAGGAGGATGCTGATGGTGTTCAGAGGGTGTTCAGAGGGTGGCCAGTGCGTGTCTGGATACCAGGATAGAAGGAAATCTTCCTTTAAAGGTGGGGAAACAGGCTCCAAGAAGGGCCATGATTTACTGGGGTTTCACAATGAGCCGGTGGTAGAGTCTACAGAATCCTGGCTCTGGACCAGGCACCCTTCCCACCTCTCCCCAGCTCTGGATGCCAGGAGGCTGTAGTGTAGAGGGTCCTGTGCCCTCCTTGCAGGGCTGTGGTTTCTTCTGTGGGACTGTCCGGCCACCCGGGGTGTGTGGGTGCCATGCGCGCACACCACAGTTGTGTAACCAGCTCCGGGGTGTGTGCATGAGCTCAGTAACCTGATGCAACAGGGAAGTTGTGGTCCCGTGAGCTGGGGTGTGGGTGCTTGGCTGGGGCCCAAACCACAAGGAGTATTTGGCTTGTGGCTGTGGAGGCCAGGCACGGGGGTCGCAGAGTTGCCTACATCAGGCCTTGTTCATCCCTGGTGCCCACATCCTGGTCCTTGTGGGCACTGGGCTTGAAATGGGGCTGCCTGGCCAGCTGCTGCTGGAGGGGGCGTTGGAGCAGAGGGAGACCTTGCTCCATCCTCATCCTGTTTGCCAGGATGCCTATTGTGATGGGGGCGGGGGCAGGCGGGGCTTCCTCCCTCTGTGGTTTCATCTCTTCCATCTCTTCCTGGTTGTAAAACCTCCCCCCAAACCACCCCCCACCCTCCGCAACAATTCTGGAGCCCTGACCTCAGTTCCAGGTCATTCTGCTCCGCAACATCTGTTTCTTGCTCCTTCCACCCTCCTGAGTCCCCCAGCCCTGCCCTCCTCCACCCCATGGTCTTCCCTGCAGTCCCTACTCCCCTGGGGAGGAGAAGCAGAATGGGGGAGGACAAGAGAGCAACCGCATTGCAGCCAGGCCACAGTCTAAGGGCCCACTGCCATTTCTGAACCCAGTGGCCGAGAATGATCTGTGTCTTCCCTCAGCCTCTGTGTGCTCATCTGAGAGACGAGCGCAAAGATATTCTCCCACGGAGCTGTTGGAAGGGATCCTAGGATCTAGGGAGGAATCCCTTAATGCGAGTTGCCCTTGCATGTAATCTCGCCCCTAGCATCTCCATCTCCCGATGGGGCAATGGGCACTTGGAGAGCCAGGGACCCTGGAAGGAGATGAGCAGGGAAGGTGGGCACTGTCCTGCCCACTTTGTGCACCCACCCTCCTCCCTTGTCCTGGAGAGAGGTGAGGCCTGGTGTTCCTTCTGCCCATCTCACCGGCTCCAGTCCCGCAGAGAGGCACGGTCCTTGGGGGTGGCCGTGGGCTGCAGGGATAGGGGAGGGGAGGAAGCTGTCCAGTGTCCTCACCTCGTTCCCTGGCTGGGCTGCACCTGGCCTCCTGGGGCTCCTCTCCAGGGCTCCCAGATTTCCTCACATCTGTATCATTTTATCCTGTTCTAACTGCCTAGTATTTTGATGATCTGTTTATGTATCTATTTAAAAAAAAAACAAAACCATGCAGTGCTTACCGTGTTCTCGGCTTCACATATATTAACGTTTCCTCCTCAGCGAGGTAGGAGGTGTAAGTGCTACCTGTGAGGACACTGGAGCTCAGGGAAGGGAAGTGCCCTGCTCAAATGCAAACAGCGTGTGTTGTCTCACCTGTCACTGTCCTGTCACTCTGTTTCATTTTCTTCAGAGCCTCGATCCCAGAGAGTTGTCTATGTATTTATGTCTTTGCTTGCCCATCATCTGTCTCTGTGTCTACGCAGCAAGCTCCACGTGGGCAAGGACTGTGTCTTATTTATGCACATTCCCGGAGCCTTGACGGGTGCCTGGTGCACGCTAGATGCTCAGTAAATGTTTGTGGAAAGAGTGAGCCACTGACCAACCCGATGGAGACTCTCTGAGGGCGTGCTCTGGGGCTGTTCATGTCTGTTAGCCCCACGCTGCCTAGCACAGGGCCTGGCCCAGACACGGTGCTCGGTAAGCAATATGCTGAATGAATTAATGAATGGATGGACAAATGGCACAGAGTCCGGAGGAGTCGGTTGCTGCTGCTTTCCCCTCCAGATTCCAGGAACTAGTGAAAGATCTTCAGTCACAGGAAATATGGGGGAGAATTTATTCTTTCTGGATCTCTGTTTTGGTTTTCCTGTGATTTTGTGTGTGGGCACAGAGTGGGTACACAGGGGAAAAGTATGAGAAAAAGACTGGAAACATGACAACCCTGGGAAATGACTCCTCGAATAATCCTTTCATGTCCAAAGGTAGGAAGAGATATAAACAGAATGTATGCGTGCAGCTCAAAGGAGGTTCCTAGTAAGCGATGAATAAATAAGGGAGCGGGTGAGTAAGAGGGTGAGGGAGTTGAGTCAACGACACAGTGAGCTCCTTGAAGGCAGGCCCAGATCATAATTATTTTGCAGCCTTAGTCCCCAGCAGAGGCCCAGATCAGATTTAATACACGTTTGCTGAATGAGTAAATGAATGAATAAGTTAGTACCAAGGAACGGATGGGTGATGCAAAAGACCCAGAGCCCTAGTGAATCTAACCAAGGATGCAGATTCCAGCCTTTGGGTCTTTTTCACAGGAGTCAGGATCTGAGAAGTAAGGAAGGGGCCCTTTGAATGCCAGGAGCCTGGCTTCCTCCATTAACTCTTTCTAGGCGATCTGTCTGGGATGCTGGGTAGATACTACTAATAATTGCCTAATAATAATAATAATAATAATAATAATAATAATAATAATAATAAAATAATACAGTATATTTATTGGGCACTTACTATGTGCCAGGCTCTGAAGTTTTTACATGTGTTAAGTAATTTAATCTTTTCAGCAACCATATGAGGTACGTGTACTATTTTCCCATTTGATAGAAGAGGAAACTGAGACAGAGAGGTTATATAAATTGTTGAAGAGAACACAACTAGAAAGCGAACACGCAGTTGTTCGCTCTGTAGGGGATAGCAGTGGCTGCCCACTCCCACGCTCTCTGGGTCTTACTGTGCACCTCTCTAGGCCTCAGTTTGTTCATCTGTGGAATGGGAACATACATTGTGATGTGCTAGGAGATGGAAGTCTGAGGACTTTGAAAACTGTAAAGGGGCTACTCTTCTCCTCCTCCTCATGAATCACAAGCATCTTCATTATGACCACGATCCTCATCATCTCCAGACCTGGCTTCCTGCCATTAATATGCCAGGCTAGGCTATAGCACTGGAGACTCTGGTGAGACAGAAAAATCCACTTCCCATTCAGGGATAATTGTTGTCTCATTTGGGGTTCCACTTATCTCATGTTTCCACTTTAATTCTCTACCTTCTAAGCCTCTACTCAGCTCCAGCCCTGTCTTCTCTTCCCTCAGTTATTGCAACACCCTCCTCCCAGCCTCTGGGCTCTTCCCACCCCCGAAGTTCCTGTAATAGAGTGTGGCTTTCATGGTTCTCTGCCTGTGTTGTTCCCTCTGCCTAGCACATCCTTCTCAACTTTGTTTCCATCGTGAATGCCCGCTCATTCATTTTACCCTTCAGAAGAAAAAAATGGCATTGTTATTTTCCGCGGTTATAAAAGTGATCACGCTCATTGTAAATAATTCAAGCACTATAGCATGCACTAGAAAAAAAAAAAGGGAATGTCTCTTCTTCCCATAGTTCCAACAATTGGAGATAGTCATTGCTAAAGTACTATGAGTATAATCATGAATGTTTTTCTATGCATATATAAACATATATCTTTAAATATGTATTTATAAGTACATGAATACTTACAAGAATGAGATCATGTATGGAATTTGATAACCCACTTTTTGCCCTAAATAAAATACTTTGGACATCTTTTCCTGTGAATAAGCAGTTTTACACAGTAATTTTTTGTTCTTCAAAACTCACTTCCAATTCAAATGTTTACTGTCCTGGAAGGCTCTTCTGGTTCTCCCCTTCTCCTCCAGTCCCCACCCACAATGTCCATCATCTGAGGACTCATCGTATCATGTACTTCTTCCTTTGAAATCTTTCCTACTTGTAAGGTCATTATTTGATTTTAAAAGACAAATGCATAAAACAATAATTATAAATAATGGACATGATGTATAAAGACATCGTCTGTGACAATAATATAAAGGGGAGAGCTGGAGATGTAAAGAAGTAGTGTCTGTATACTAAAACTAAGTTGGTATTAAAACTAGGTTGTTATGGCCTGGCTGGTGTGGCTCAGTTGATTGAGCATCGTTCCATGCACTGAAAGGTTGCTTTTTCGATTCCCGGTCAAGGCACATGCCTGGGTTGCGGGCTTGATCCCCAGTGGGGTGTGCAGGAGGCAGATGATTGATGTTTCTCTCTCTCCCTCTCCCTTCCTCTCTCTCTAAAAATCAATTAAAAAAACAACACACCCCACTAGGTTTTTATAAGTTTTAGATGTTAAAGTTCAAGGTAACCACTAAAAAAATAATAAAAAATATACAAAAAAGTAAAAAAAAGAAGGGTATCAAAATGGTATACTACAAAAAATCAACTAAATACAAAAAAGGGGCAGTAATGCAGAAATAAGGAAACAAAAATATATAAGACATAGAGGAAACAGTTAAATGCAGAAATAAATCATTCTTTATCAGCAATCACAGTACATGTAAATGGATTAAACTCTTCTATTAAAAGGCAGAGACAGGATTTAAAAGCATGATATGCTGCCTACAAAAGGCTCACTTTAGATATAATGGCACAGAGGATTGAAAGTAGAAGGATGGAAAAATATATCCCATGCAAATAGTAGCCAAAAGAGAGCTGGGGTGGCTATATTATTGTCATACAAAATATATTGTAAGTCAAAAAATATTACAAGAGACAAAGAAGGACATTATATATTAATGAAAGGTTCAATTCAGCAAGAAGATATAACAATAACAAAACTACAAACACCTAAAAACAGAGTCCCAAAATATGTGAAGCAAAAACTGACATGACTGCCCTGGCTGGGTGGTTCAGTTAGTTGGAACATCGTCCCATACACCAAAAGGTTGCAAGTTCGATTCCCAGTCAGGGCACATACCCAGGTTGTGGGTTTGATGCCCACTTGGGGCGCATATGGGAGGCAACCGATTGATGTTTCTCTCTCACATTGATGTTTCTCTCTCTTTCTCTCCCCCTTTCCCTCTCTTTAAAATCAATAAAAAAACATTCTCAGGTGAGGATAAAAAAACAAACAAAAAAAAAACGGAATAGGCGACACGAGCAACACTATGAATCAATTTGACCTAACAGACATATACAGAAAACTCCATTCAATAATAGCAGAATACACATTTTTTTTCAAGTGCACATGGAACATTCTCTAGTATAAACCACATGTTAGCCTCAAAACAAGTCTTAATACATTTTAAAATACTGCAATCATATGAAGTATCTTTTCTGATCACAGTGTGATGAAACTAGAAATCATGAACAGCAGGAAAACTAAAATACTCACAAATATGTGGAAATCAAACAACACACTCTTAAATAACCATTGGGTCAAAGAATAAATCACAAGGGAAATTAGAAAATACATTGTGATGAATGAAATTGAAAACACAACATACCAAAACTATGGGGTGCAGAGAAAGCAGGGCTCAGAGAGAAATTTATAGCTGAAAATGCTCACATTAAAAAAAAGGAAGATTTCAAATCAATAACCTAAGGGTACACCTTAAGGAACCAGAAAAAGAAAATCAAAGGAACCTCAAAGCTAACAGAAAAAGGAATCAATAAATATTAGAGATAAATGAAGAGACTAGAAAAGCAACAGAAAATAAAACAAACAATTCTTTGTGAAGATCAACAAAACTGACAAAATTTTAACTAGATTGAAAGGAAAAAAAAGAGAGGAGACTCAAATGACTAAAATCAGAAATGTAAGTGGGACATTACTTTCATTTGAAGGTGCGATCTTTCAGAAATAAAAAGGATTGCAACAGAATGTTATGGACAATTATGTGTCACAAACTGGATAACCTAGATGAAATGGACAAATTCCTAGAAATGCTCAAACTTCCAAAACTGACTTAAAGAGAAACAGAAACTCTAACTAGATCTATGAAAATGGAAAAGGTTGAATTAATAACCAAACCCCCTCTAACAAAGAAAAATTCAGGGCCAGGTCCAGCCAGTGTGGCTCAGTGGTTGAGCATCGACCCGTGCACCAAGAGGTCGTGGGTTTGATTCCCGGTCAGGGCACATGCCCAGGTTGTGGGCCTGATCCCCAGTGGGGGGCATGCAGGAGGCGGCCAATCGATGTTCTCTCTCATCGATGTTTCTATCTCTTACTCCCTCTCCCTTCCTCTCTCTCTAAAATCAATAAAGGAAAAAAAAATTTTTTTAAATTAAATAAAAAGAAAAATTCAGGGCCAGGACCTGGTGGCTTCACTAGTGAACTCTACCTAACGTCTAAAAAAAGAATTAACACTAATCTTTCTCAAACTTTTCCAAACATTGAGGAGGAGGGAACTTTCCAACTCATGCCATGAGGCCAACATTACCTTGGTACCAAAACCAAACACACACACACACACACACACACACACACACACACACAACCACTACAAGAAAATTACAGGCCAATATCTCTTATGCATATAGACACAGAAATCCTCAACAAAAGTGCTAGCAAACCGAATTCAGCAGCATATTGAAGGGATTATACACCATGACCAACTGAGACTTATCCTTGGGATAAAAGAGTTCAATATATGAAAATCAGTCAATTGTAATACACCACATTAATAGAGCGGAGGAAGCAAAGACATGATTATCGCAATTGATGTGGGAAAAGAATTTGATAAAATACAAAACTTTTATGATAAAAACACCCAATACACTAGGAATAGAAGGACACTTTCTCAATATGACAAAGGCCATATATAAAAAACCCACAGTTAACATCATATTCACTGGTGAAAGACAGAAAGCTTTTCCCCTACATTCAGAAACAAGACAGGATGCCTGCTTTATTTTCACTTTTATTCAACGCAGTAATGGAAGTTCTAGCTAGAGCAATTACGGTAGCCAGGAAACAGAAATAAAAGACACCCAGCTGGAATGGAACAAGTAAAATTATCTCTGTTTGCAGATGATGTATCTTACCTGACCTTACCCTATAAATAAAAATTACCGCAAAATGGATTAGTGACCTATATTTACGAGCTAAAACTTTAAAACTCTTAGAAGAAAACAGGGGGAAATCTTCAAGACCTTGGATTAAGCAATGACTTTTTTTTTTTAGTATTACACCATACACACAGGCAACAAAAGAAAAAAGATTCATTGGACTTCATCAAAATTAAAAACTGCCACTGAACTGTACAGTTAAAATGATTAAAATGGTAAATTTTATTTTATTTATTTTTAAATTTATTTTTAGAGAGAGAGAAGAAGGGAAAGAGAGAGAGAGAGAAGAAAGAGAGACATGGATTTGTTGCTCCACTTATTCACGCATTCATTGGTTGCTCCATGTATGTGCCCTGACGGGAGATCCAACCCACAACCTTGGTGTATTGGGACAGCGCTCTAACCAGCTGCGTTACTTGGCCAGGGCTAAAATGGTAAATTTTAAGTTATGCATATTTTACCATAATAAAAAAAAGTTTAAAAGATAATTAAACTAGGAAAAAACCCCTTTAATTTCAATGCAAATATTGACTGTCCTGGAAGCCACTCCTGGTTCTCCCTTTATCCCACTACCCCCACCCACAGTGCCCCTCTTCTGAGGACTCATCACACCTTGTACATCTCTATTTAAAACCTGTCCCGCCCAGTCGGTGTGGCTCAGTGGTTGAGCGTCGACCCATGCTCCAAGAGGTCGTGGGTTTGATTCCAGGTCAGGGCACATGCCCAGGTTGTGGGCCGGATCCCCAGTGGGGGGCATGCGGGAGGCGGCCAATTGTTCTCTCTCATCGATGTTTCTCTCTCTCTCTCTCTCACTCAAATTAATAAAGAAAAAAAATTAAAAACAAAAACAAAAAAACCTTTCTCACTTGCAAGGTCTTTATTTGTTTACAAGTTGGTTACTAGTTGGTCCTGTCTCTCCCACCCACCATGAGTTCCCTGCAGGCAGTGTGTCATCGTGGTTGGGACCTCAAACCCTGGAGACTGAGTTCACAGTTCACTCTGCCTCTGACCACTGTGTGACCACTGGCAAGTTCCTTAACCACTCTGGGCCTCTACATCCTCACCTATCAAATGGGGTGATGACAGCTCCTACCTCCTTGGGCTGTGGTGAGGAGTCAATGTGGTCCTGTGCTTGAAGGTCTTAGAAGGGTGCCTGGCACACAGGACGTGCTCAGCAGGTGTTAACTATTCCTCTGTGGGCCTGGCAAAAGGCAGTTGGCTAGACAGTTTGTAAAAGGAATGTTCTAAGCTATCCCTGCTTTCCTTCCTGCCATCCCAGAGGATAGGTAGAATCGATCTCTATGTATATGTGTTTGAATGTTCCAAAGTGTGTGTACGTACCCCAGGATGGGGAGAGGGGGGAGCAAGCCCTGACTTAGACTATTTCCCCCAACTTCAGGAGCCTGTGTCCTGGCCCAGCCCTGCCTTCCCTCCCTGCTGGACTGGGGAAGGGAAGATTCTCTCCCTTTCTTTAGGATATTGTCCACAGTGGCAGCAGGACCTTCTCTTCTGCCTGTCCCTAAAGTAGGCCCCTGGGTGTGCCCGGCTTGGGGAGGCTGGGAAGGGCTCAGATTTGGGGGGTTAGTGTCAGTCACTGCAGCCGTATCAATCAGGGCCTTTTCATCAGCCGGAAACAGCTGCACCAGGCTGCTCCAACAAGTCCGGACGGGGGTTCCCTGCCCCTCCCCAGCCTGCCCCTCTGCCCCCCTTCCCCAGCTGACAGTCACTCTCACCCTTCCCCGGATACAGGGGACAGGCTGGGGCAAGCCAAGGACACACTCAGTTTCCCTTTCCTGCTGCCCCTCCCTGGGGTGACACCCACCTCCTCCCCTTTCTTCACCCATCTGCCCTAAGTCCCCAGGACCTGGCTGGGGCAGGGGCTGGAGGAGTAGTCAGGAGAGGAGTCCACGGGAGGCTGACCTGTCAGCCTGAGCTCCTCAGGCAAGATGCTTTAACCAGAATTTGGTACCACAAGGTTGGGGGTGGGGGGTCCCAGGCTCAGACCAGGGAAGGCACTTGCCCAGGGTCACACGTGGCTGAGCCCATACTAGAAGCCAAAGATTTGGATGCCTGATTTTCTTTCCTTTATCCTGCGGCCTCACGTTCCCTGTCTGTGTATTGAAGGCTTGCCCAGAGGTCTCCCGTCTCCCTTCCAGCTCTGACCCTGTGGGCCTGCTCAGGGTCTTCCCTCTCTCTCGCCCGTTTCTCCCTGCTGGGGCGCCCAGGACTGCCGGTGGAGGCGGCTGGGGGTGAGGGGGTAAGGGAAGGGAGCCCTTCCAGCAGGTTCACCCTCTGTTTTCAACAACACAACCCTCTCTGTCAACAAAGAGAGCAGAGGCTGTTGCGTGGGGAGTGCCCGGTTTGGGCAGTGGCCAGATCGGTTCTGCTGCGTTCATAGCTCAATGCTTTTTTCGCTGGAAATCCAGCCTAGACAGTGACAGATGCCTGATATATGTGACTTGGGCCAGCATCTGATCCTTCAAGGCAAGCCCAAGGTGTGGGGAGGGTGCCTATGGAGCCAGCGACCTGGGCAGGACGTCTGGGGGGGGTCAAAAGTCAGGATCCCAAATTTGGTTAGGCCGCCTGAGCCTAACTCAGAACAGGCATCCGGGGCTCCAGACGTGGTGTTGCCCTGCCCCCGCCCCGTCTGAGGGTCAGGTCCTAGGCTGGAGCAAGGAAGGGTCCTTAAGGCCAGAGAAATGCTTCTCTTCCCCTCTGACTTCTGATTGCCCTGTGTGAGGGCGTAAGAGGCCAGGGTCTTGTCCGTCAGCCAGCATCACCAGACACAGTCTCAGCGGGCGGGTGGGTGGGCGAAGGCAGGCTTTGGAGCCCTGGAGTGTGCTCCGGGACCCCTGGGCTCTTCTTCCGGCTCCACCCTCCCACCCATGGGCTGGGAGACTTTAGCTGAGTCACTGGGACTTGGCCTCTGCATTTGGACAATGGGTCCCGGCCAGGTCCTCCCTGTACTGTAGGTGGGTGTGGAAATCTCCAGGAAGGAGAGGGTCTTTGGGACAAGATGGTCCTTCAGCTTTACCCACCCCCTCACCTGAGGCATCTGCTGCCAGAAAGACACTTATCAGTCAATCCCCAGTCAAACACCTCCATCTGCAGAGAACCTCTGCCAAGGCAGCCGGCAGCTGGCAGTGGCGGCCCTGCCCTCAGGGAGCTTACTGTCAGAGCAGCCGTGGGAACAGGCTGGGCAGACAGAGGCGGGGAAGGAGGCCCCCACTGCTGCAGTCTAGACACAGCGGCTGCTGGTGTGTGTGCCTCACAAAACCACAGAAGGCCTTCCCTGACCAGGCCCGGAGGCAGCCAGGTCCTTTGTTCTCTCACCTCTCTCTGGCCCTCCGTCTCGGCCAGGTGCATGTCCCGTCTCCCACATGCTGGGAGCACCGAGAGGACCTCACTGCTGCTGTCCTGGGGCCCAGCGCAGTGACGCCACGGCTGATGGAATCCAATCCCTGCCTGCTTCCCGTTCCCTGGACATGGTCCCTGGCTGGGGTGGATTTTACAAGGTCATCAGCAAGTGTGTTTTGGGAGGGATATGGGGTCCAGAAAGAGAGAGGGAAAGACCCAGGTGGAGGGGGACATTCCAGGAGAAACTCAGAAGAGGGTGAAAGGTGGGGTATCTAGGAGGTCCCCTGGAGCTGCGGACCCCCTTCTCCCCACCATCCTTCTGGAGACTTAGGTCTGAGAGAGGCCTTGAGGCTGAAGGGAGCATAGGAAGGTCTAGCAGGGGCACACGGTGAGGGGCAGGGACAGGGAAAGTCGGACAACGGGTGGGTCTGAGTGGTGGTGTGGTGGGGTGCCTTGGGTTGCCAGATAAAATTCAGAATTCCCATTAAATTTGAATTTCAGAGTCCTTGGTTCTGGGACTCCCTTCTGCACAAAGGAAGAGAGAATAAATAACAAATAATTTTTTAGTGTATCTCAACTGTTGCATGGGATAGGGGGTGTCCTGTATTTTCACTTGCTAAACCTGGAAACCCGAACCCCACATCCACCTGTGTCCCTGGCTGCCTGGAGGTGGGCTGGTCACCCTGGGATGTGCTGTCCAGGGCTGTCAGTGCAGGTACAGACAGAGTGGCTGTGGTGAGCAGCAGGGAAGGGTGTGTGTGGAATGGGGGAGGAGAACTGGGCAGTGGCAAAGCCAGGGAGACAAGGGAACATTTTTTTGTGGGTTCCTGTCTCGTCCCCTCCCCAGACTCACCGCCACTAGGGGCCTGAGTCACAGGGGGAAGGGGATGGGACAGACCGAATTTTTCCACTCATCCTCCAGCTCTGCAACGTGGCTCACCTGATCGGCCCCGCCCACCCAGAGGGAAATTCCAGTCCTAAATCCTGTCCAGAATTCTCTGGCCAGCCAGCTCTGCCCTGGGGGTTGGGGAGATTCTGGGGCCAGGGGACACCTCTGGGACTCCCTTCTGCATAAAGAAGAGAGGGCTGGTGTGGGCACAGCTGAGACAGTTGTGGGCCCGGGGACGGGGGCAGCAGGAGTTCAAAATCTGAAGCACCCTCCACCCCCATTCAATTGACACCAGTGTAGACTGTCCCCAGCCCCCGTGTGTGTGTGTGTGTGTATGTGCACGTGTGTGTATGTGCACGTGTGTGCACGCAGGCATGGCCTTTTCACTCAGCTGCTGGCGTTGAAGGTGCTGTGATCACGGAGCCATTGCTAACATAAAGCGTGTATTCTTGAGCTTAATGTCCAAGACCCTTTGTGATCAGACCTCGGGGCACCTTCCCATGGACTGGCACTCCAGCTGTTCTTTTTGGCGCCCTGGGCTCTCTTCCAGGTCCTCAAACTCAAATGCCTACAGAGGCCAGACAGGTAACTGGGGACAAGGGAAGTGGACTGGACTGAGGGGGGAGGTGTGGCACTCGGCTTCTCGATGGTTGGTGCATTTCTGGAATTTTAGACTCCAAAGCCCATGCTCCTCCACCCCGAGCCTCATTGTTTACCTTCTGGCTCTGGAGGTGGATTGTACCTTTCTCAAGGACTCTGTGCAGGCCAGTACGGGTGGGCCAGACAGAACACGTCCGAGGACCGGATGTGGTCCACAGGGTGCCAGTCTGTACCCTTCTCATCTAGCCAGACTGTACCTTTCACAGTTTCTTGTATAGGCCCCTCCCATTCCTTCCCTCTGCCTGGAAGGCCCTCTGCCATCTCTGGGGGTCCAAATCCCACCCATCCTTCAAAGTTCAGCTCACGGCCACCTCCCCCATGAAGCCCCTGTCACCCTTGCCTTGCACTCCCTCCATCCTGTCATTGTTTATGACCGATATCACTTCTTGCCTTATGTTAAGGTTATTTCTAGTCCCACTGAATCACGTGTAGGGCTCGGTTGTGTGGCCAGTTAATCTGACTGCTTGGTACAGAGCAACAGTTCAGTAATTATTGAATAAATGTCAAATGTATGAATGTAAAAATCCCACCCATTTCTTTGGGTCATAATCGGGCTGAGATCGTGGCTCTGTCATTTATTATGGCTGGGTGACTTAGGGCAAGTTACTTGGTGTGAGCCTCAGTTTCCTCAACTGTAAATGGGTATATTAATGGTATCTGTATCTGGTGATGGTATGAAGAATAAATGTGTTCATGCATAAAAATCACTGAGAAGTGTGCCAAACACATACAATAAATACAAGCCAGTACCATCATCATCATCATCACTATTATTGCTATTACAAAGCTCAAATGCCGCCTTTTCCAGTTGAAATTACTCCCCCCCCCCACTGAGTTCCTGAGTTCACCTTGTTATAATTTGTAGTACGTAACTGACTGTCCCATCATGTTGTCACCTTGCGGAGGGCAGGCCCATGCCTCACTGACCTCTGTGTTTCTCAGTCGTTCATGCAGCGTTACCGAGTGTCTCCGAGAGTGAGGCACTGGGCCAGGGGCTGCAGGTATGCTGGTGAGAAGCTATGTCTAGGTTCGCAGACTCACTTTTTCCTGCGACTTGGTGTTCCTGCGACCACTGGAAGTGGGCTGGAATGGGTTGGAGGAGTCAGGGCGCAGCCGAGCCCAAGGCACTGAAGGCAGCTCTAGCCACAATGCAGCCCCGCTCTGCTGGAAGGGCAGGTTGGACTGCACTCCTGCAGCAGTGAGCAGGCTGGACATGGGGGTGGGGTGGGCAGGTCACCCCCCTGCCTTGGGTACTGAGGGTGGGGATTGGGATGGTCCTGGCAGGGTAGGGACCAGCTCTGTGACTAAGCTAGGTGGAGACCCCCACGCGTCCTGGGTCAGCCCCCAGTTCCTGTACCCCTGCATCCCCAGAGACATTCGGCTCCAACTTCGGGATTCAGTCCTTACACCCAAGATGCAACCTGGAGAGAGATGGTGAACCAGACGTTTCCAAGCTCTGAGTGTGACTTCCAGCAAGTTATTTGGCCTTTCTGGGACTCGGTTTCCTCATAAGAGGAATTACGTGAGTTAATACCTGTATAGTTCTTAGCACTATTATGGGCTAGTTGGACCCCCGTTCTGGGTCTGAGTCTGGGTCTCAGGATGCAGCATAAAGAGTGCTGTGTCCCGATCTCCAAGGCTCCTCCCGTCTCTGAGAACCTCTGTCCTGGGATCCAGCCCCTGTGAGTGGGCCGTGACCTCTCTGCTTCTGGGGGCCAATTTTCTCTGAGAAATGGAGGGTTATTATCCACTCAGGGCCGGGAATCCCAGGCCCAATTCCCCAGTCCCAGCTTCGGTCTTGCGACTTGAGTCATCAGTCCCTGTCTTAAACCCCGACACGCTCTGCTGTCACCACCTCCATGTGCTCGTGGGACTAAGCCCACTGTCACCCCAGGCAGTGCTGGGTCCCTGTGCCTGCACACCTCACCCTCCCACCGCTTTTTGCCGGGGGCCACTGACTGTGTCCATGGCCCACACCAGGAGGCAGCGAGAGGAGGGATGGGCTTTGTCTCTGAGGCCCACAGCTGTGAGTGGGATCTGAGCAGGCCCTGGCTCAGAGTCCTGATGGGCGATGGACAGGAGGCACAGCCATTATTTTGGCCTCCCACCTGCACCCAGCAGGATGGATCAATGGGCCTCCAAAGGCAGGGGAGAGGGGAGGTGGTGCTGAGAGAGTGGGCTTGGGAAACCCAGCACGGGACCCTGGGCTCCCCTCCCCCACCCAGGAGGGGATGAAAGCTCCCTTCCCTGACCTTAGTCCCTGGTCCTCATTAAGACCCTAATCCTCCAGTCCCTGCTGCAGATTCAGAGGCCTCTACCCCCGGGTCTGGTGGGGAGGGGACATGCTGGGCCTGGGCACCTGACCGAATGGTCATTGAGCATCTGGGGGTCACTAGGACCCCAGGATGGAGCTTCTGGGAAGTGGCAGAAGGAGAAGACAGGCCTCTGAGGGGAGAAGTCCTGGGAAAAGAGGGAAAAGAGGAGGAGGTGGTGGCGATGTTCTGACCAAGTGGGAGAGTCCCTGGCAAGAGACACTTCTCCCTTCCCCTTGCCCCTTGCCACCCCGGAGATCCCCCACTGAGGGGTGCCTGGAGGGCAGGCACGGGCACCCAGCTCAGCACCTCTGCTGAAGCACAGCAGCGAGGGCCCAGGAGCCAGGGCCCTCGGGCCTCAGTTTCCTCAGCTCTTCAATGGGACAGATCACTCCCTCACTGGCTCTTGCCCCCGCTCCTGGGGCCAGTATGAGGTCAGAGGGAAAGGCCAGGGGGAGCACACTTTTTTTTTTATCCTCACCTAAGGACATTTCTGCATTTATCTTCAGATAGAGCGGGAGGGAGAGAGGGGGGGAAGAGAGAGAGAGAGAAACATTGACGTGAGAGAGACACATCGACTGGCTGCCACCCACAGGACCCCCAACCAGGGGCTGGGGACAAACTGCAACCGAGGTACATGCCCTTAGCGAGAACCGAACCTGGGACGCTCTGGTCCGCGGGCCGACGCTCTAACCGCTGAGCCAGACCGGTCAGGCGAGCACACTTTTTTTTAAATCCTCACCAAATCAATTTTTCCATTGATTTTTAAATTTAGATAGAGTAGCAGGGAGGGAGAGAGAAACATCGATGTGAGAGAGACATCAATTAGCCGCCTCCCGTACACCCCTGACT
Organism: Tadarida brasiliensis; assembly: GCA_030848825.1. Classification (NCBI taxonomy): domain Eukaryota; kingdom Metazoa; phylum Chordata; class Mammalia; order Chiroptera; family Molossidae; genus Tadarida; species Tadarida brasiliensis. The sequence goes on from CM061262.1 coordinate 16,796,816, forward strand.
GGGGCTGGGGATCAAACCTGCAACTGAGGCACCGGGCGACACTCTAATCGCTGAGCCACACCGGCCAGGGCGGGAGCACATTTTGTAGGTAAGCATAGCGAGTGCTGGGGGAGGCTGGCACCAGTGTCTGTGACTGGCTCCTGGTCCGGATGGCCTAGGGCCGGCCATGTCGTTTCCACTGGCCCAGAGCTTTCTGGTGGGGTGTGGAGCAACCCGTTCCTTCCCTTTTACCTCCATTCGTCCCGGGGTGCTGACAGCAGCTTCCCTGTGTTCTTTTTTCTATGCTGCCTGAAATGGGGCTGTTAGGAGGCTCAGAGTTCTCTGTGCCCACCGATCCTGCATGTCTACCTGGCTCCCGAGCCGAAGGTGCTGGGCTAGGGGCTGCTGGGAGCTCTGGGGACAGGAGACAGCCTGTCGTCAGGCAGCTCCCAGGCTGCTGGCTGGGATGCAGCCTCCAAACCCTGAAAGCAGGCTTGGAAACAGAGAAACAGGTGCCATAGAACATCCACTGCTGATTGAAAGGGGCAGGTGGTCAGTTATACAGACCGCAGACTTGATCAACTCTGTCTCATCAAAAGCAACACACACAATTCAATTAGGTGCCACCCAGAAGGAGGAACACTGCTGGTGACACTATGACACAGTGCCTTCTTGTTGGTGATCACAGGCGCATTCCGACTTCAAGGATGTTTAAATGTGAAAAATGTGTGCAAGGGAACCAAAATAAAGTTGAAAACATTTCTCTTGGATGCATTTTTTTTCCTCCCTGCATCTAATAGTGTTTACTTAGAAGGGGTGTTCTGAGGCTTACAAGATTCGACATGTCACATAATCAGCATGGTGGCTGGCACACAGTGAACAATCACTAAATGTTAGCTGTTATTGCTGTTGCTATTATATGTGTATGAATTCAATATGCACCTAAAAGTGCGTTTTGCTAATTTTGCATTGTTCTAGATGTTAAGGCCTCTGAGAACACAGTGGCTGGAGGCAGAGGAGCCAGGAGAGCTGAGGAAGGGCACTGCTCCATCCGTGAAATGTGCAGTGTACCTGTGGTCCCCAGAGAGCCCCCAGAAGGGGGCTCAGCCCAAAGCCTGCATTTCCCAGTCTCTCACAAAAGTGCTGCCCCTGAGTCATAACCCCTGTCGATTGATCAATCAGTCAATATTCAATGGATTTATTCATTAAGACATTTATCCAGCACCTGTGCCTTGACAGAGTCCCCTCCTCCAACATGTCCCCCATCCCTGCCCCCAACCTGTTAGGAGCATCCAGGCTTCAACTTCGTGAATACTTGAACTGGCACATCAAAGGTGGATTGGCCCTGTCAGGGGCTTTTTGCCCTGGATCAGCTGGAGAGGTATCAGCTCCTCCCCCTTTCTCACCACCCCCATCTCACCCCCAACAGGGGAAAAGGCCTTCATTTCCCTGATGCTCCTGGGCCTTTGCAGAGGCTGTTCTCTCTGCCAGAACACCCTCGGCCCTGTTCTGTGCGGAGCCTCGCTCCTTCCCCTTTGTTGCCAAGAGGTTTCAAGCCCCTTCTCCGGGAAGCCTTCTCTGAGAATGCCTGCCCCCTACTCAGCTCCTGTGCCTTATTTCTTAGTGCAAATTGGACTCTCCTGTGGTCTGGGCTGTTCTCTTGTCTCTTTAAAAAAATTTTTTTTTCTTTATTGATTTAAGGGAGGAAGGGAGAGATAGAAACATCGATGAGAGAGAACATTGATTGGCCACCTCCTGCATGCCCCCACTGGGGATCGGGCCTACAGCCTGGGCATGTGCCCTGACTGGGAATCGAATCAGCAACCTCTTGGTGCATGGGTCGACGCTCAACCACTGAGCCACACCGGCTGGGCTTCTCTTGTCTCTTTGTCCCAGCTCAGGTCAGACACCAGCTGTGCAAGAATAAGTCACCTGGGATGGGTATCTCTAGGGTACTGCTGCTCCTGACTTTAATTCTGAGTGTTTACCTCCTAAACACATATGGTGTGCTCATGGGAAGCAGCCACTGTGACAGGAACTGGGGTGGCCCTGCCTTCAGAGCCCCCTCTCAGCCCACTGGACTACAGCATCCTCCCACGCCACACCACATTCCTCATACCTCAAATCCTTGAATCCCACCCCTCTCTGGTGGGGAGGGATCCTGTGATCCTGTATTCCCTTTGAGGGACAGAGGCTGTGTAGAAGCTCCTTGGGAGACCCTCTTCTCCCCTTAGCCTCAGAGCACTGGCTAAACTCTGTCCCCACGCCCCTTCCTACCCAAGCAGGCCCTCGGTTGTTTATTGTTCAAATGCAGACCTCAGGGGCCCAGGCCTTTCCCACACCCAGGACTGAGCTGTCCAGTCCCCAGCTTTCCAAGAACAGGCTCCATCGAGTGCACGCAGTTGTGAAACGATCCTGCGGGGCCCTCCAAGAGATGAGGCCATTTGTGGACTGAGTGGGCTCCTGCTGGCTGCCAAGGTTCAGGCTGGGGACCTACATGTGCCAGGAGCCAGGGCTCAGGCCACAGCTTCAGGGAGGGCCCTTCTCCTCCGTCACACAGCCTCGAGGAGGGGGGGGGGGCACCTGGGGAGTGGGGACCCAAGCCCCTTCAGGCCGCCCTTCTATTTTCCTTCCCACTGGGGATTGTTCAGGGAGGAAAATAGACCTTCTAAGCTGGGGACAAGACCATTATATAAACTGTGGGCCCAGGCCAAATGAAAATGCAGGACCCTTATTTGACAGCAGAGCATTAAGCGGAGCATGGGGGCCCATCACACACCTTGCTGGAGGCAGCCTAGGAGTCCTGCGGCCAAATCCCACATTGTACTGAGGAGGGGTCTGTGACCTGAGAGGGGCAGGACCTTGGCCACTGCCAACCCTGGAATATAGCCCGGGACTCCTGCTCCCTGTAAGTGCTCATTCCCAGCCCCCTTGTCCTAGGAAGGCCTTCTTTCTGCCCTGCGCCTTCCCACCCACCTTGTCCTCCTTGCATACCTCTGAGCCTCCAGAAAGGTTCTCTGTTCCCCAAGCTCGCCTCTTCCAGGAAGCCTTCCTTTCCTGTTTAGACCAGTTTAACCGGCTGGTTATTCCTGTGCTTCTTACCCCTTCCAGGCTCACTCACACAGCTTTGTCCTTGAACTCCGGAGTCTTTGTTTATTTATATGTTAGTATATGTTAGTGAGTGGGAATAGCTGCCTTCCCTTGCCCACCAGTCTTTGGGGGTCTCCCTCATCAGACTAGGAGCTCCCTGAGGACAGGGCAAGCCCTTCAGACTGGGGGCTCCCTGGGACTGAAAATCTTTCTTGGGGCCTCCCTCTGGGCTTGCCTCTGTACACTGGGGGCTCTCCTGATGACCCAAAGGGGTGACTACGCCTGTGTGTAGTACCCAGTTGGCTATGTGTGGGGTGCCTGGTCTTCGTTCCCCACCACCTTTGCTCTCCTTTCCTGACCAGCGGCAGCAGATTCTGTGAGTGAAGCTGGTTGGGGGAGATGGAGCCAGGGTTGAGGGCGGGAAATGGGGGCAGCGGGAGGCAGAGTAGCACCCCCCTCCTCCTAGCAGGGCCCCACTGGAGAGTGGGCTGTATGCCCTTCCTGTACGGCCTCCCCTCAGGGTGTGCGGGAGGAGGGCTGGTCCTGGGCTGGGGTCAGGGTAGAGAGAGCAGCCACTCAGCCGAGGCTGGTCACTCAGAGGCAGGGTTTGTGGCATTTGGGCTGGCAGGGGAGAAGGGAGGGAATGTGAGGAATATCCTGACTCAGCAGTCACCCCCCACCCCCCAGCTTGAGAGGCGCTGGGGGAGGACTGATTGCTGAGAACATACAGATGGTGGAAGCCTGTTCACCCCTCCCTCCCCCCTCCGTTCTGAGTCCCCTGCGCTGTGTTTGGGGAGGAGGCTAGGGACAGTAGGAGTCAGAAACATGGAGCCCCTCAAAGATACTGGGGAGGCAGGGAAGGAGGCTGAGGGAGGGGGACAGGGTGGGGGGTGCTTTTGACATTGTCCTAACTAAGAATATCAGTGACAGGCAAAGGAATGTTCCAAACATGAAGAGGATTGCTCCTTTGGGGGGCAAGCGGGGGGACTGCATGAGGAGAGACCTTGGCTAGAGAATAATGCGGGGGAGGGGGGTATGAAGTGAACAGTGGCCTGAACCCCCAGCCCAGCCGAGTGGGAGGCAGATGGAAGCCGGCTTTAGCACAACTTAGAGCTCCTTTCCACAACTTGATTAGAGCCTTCACTGAGGTAGAGACCATCTCATAACATCTCTTAATTATCTGACAACGCCTCCACAGGGCTAGGTTCATAGCGGGCCTCCTGCCTAAGCTGGATTTTGAGTATGCTTAAATTATTTTTCTTTATTTAGAGAGAGAGGAAGGGAGAGGGAGAGAGAGACAGAAACATCAATGAGAGAGAACATCGATTGGTCGCCTCCTGCATGCCCCCCCTGGGGACCGGGCCCACAACCTGGGCATGTACCCTGACCGGGAATCGAACCGGCGACCTCTTGGTGCATGGGTCGATGCTCAAGCACTGAGCCACAGCGGCTGGGCTGCTTAAATTATTTTTCAAGCGGTCTTGCAGTATCAGTTACCCCAAATTAAAGTCACACCCATTAATCCTGGCTATTTACATTTCTCCTTGTACCTTCCACCTCGTTATAGGTGCACACTTCCGGAGGGCCGGCTTGTGTAAACTCGGCGTGAGTCAAGCTTTTCCAGCGGCCTGGGTGAGGGCGCTGCCTGACGGGTGTAAACAGGTGTTCGCCTGGCAAGCAGAGCCGTGGCATCCTCTCAAGGCAGGATTCCCTCCTCTCTCCTGTGTTTGCTTTGCTGCCAAGCAGATACCTGCTCCATTTATCTCCAGATTTGAAAGGATTCTGGCTTATGTGAAAATGCATTTATGTAAGATTTGCCAGAACGTAAAACTGACCTGATTGGGGAACCACTTGTGTATGGTGATGGTGATTGACTTCATGTACCGATGCTCGACCTTTGAGCTGGAAAACCTTATTTTAACACTAGAAAACTTCCAAATGTCACAGAGCTCCAAAGGATGGTCGTTGTATCATAGGTACCCAGCATCAGAGGAAATCCGTGAAGGCAACAGCTACGGTGACGTTAGGAATACAGCTGGCCCTCTGGATCTGGGGGTTCCACATCCTGGATTCACCCAACTGCAGTCGGAAAGTATTAAAAAAAAGTTACATTGTTGCTGACATGTACTACATCGTAGGCCTATGATGGTTGCATCTGTACTGAACACATACAGACTTTTCCTCTTGTCATTATTCCCTCAACAACTATTTACATAGCATTTTACACTGTGTTGGGTATTATAAGTAATGTAGAAATGATTTAAGAGGCTGTGCGTGGGTCATATGCAAGTACTATACCATTTTATACAAGGGACTTGAACGTCCGTGATTTTGGTATCTGTGGGGGTCCTGGGACCAATCCCCCCACAGGCACTGAAGAATCACTATAATTTGACATGAAATCACATACCATGAATCTCCATAGTATCTAAACAAGTTTGAAAGAACTAAAGCAGATGTAGTCAGGAATAATATTCACTTGACTATGAACAAAGATGTTCATGGCAGTATTATTTAAAGCGGAAGAACTAGGTTCCTTTGGGAGAAATCACCCACAGCCTGGGTACACAACGTCACCATTTAACTGTGCTGTGTAGAAATGGGGGGGGGGTGCATGTGGCAAATGGAAGGGAAGACATTATAACACAGCATTTTGCTTGTGACAATTCAGTGGTCTTTGGGGGAAGAGCAGAGGAGCTTCGCTGATGGTCGCAAGTCTGTAGGTTCTGGGAAGCCCATTCTGAGAGCATTTAAGTTAGTGTCAGGGCTTGAGTTCTGGGTGGGGGTGGGAGAGAAGGCAGGCAGGGGCCAGATTACACAGACTCCTGGGGGTGATGCTAAGCTGAGGCTCCTTATCCTTGGAGAGGAGACTGCCTCTCTGGGTGCGGTGTGACAGACGCCAGGCAATCCTTCCTTGTGCTCACTGAGATCCTTCTTGCTGGGCTTGACCCGTCCCTTCTTTGTCCTTCTGCATTTTATGTAATTGCTCACTGTGCAGTGCAGCTGAGTGTAGGTCTTCAGCCTGCAGTTCCTGAGACCCTACTTCCCAGGCTCCACATCTTGGCCTGAGGTCTGACAAGTCCCAGAAGAGCTGTGGGGATTATGAAGCAGGATATATAAAATAATTAGGGCCGCCCAGAAAACCAGAGCAGAAGCGGAGAAGCTGGGGCCCACTCCCACCTCCCCTTCCTGCTGCGGCCCCCTGCCTACCCCTTTAAGGGGCTGGGAGCCTCAGCCCAGGCACTCTGTGTGTTCACAGCATCCTCCGCTGGGTGCTTCTCCAAGAGCAACGTGCTGAGGGAGCACTTGTGAGCCATGGGGGCAGGGGTGGGGGCAGGGGTCAGGGTGCTTTTTAATTTCTCGTTAGCGATGACAGCTGTAGAACTCAAGCAATTAAGGAGGAAGACTCCCCCAGGATGCCAGAGGGCCAGTGCCCCCACCCAGCTGCGCAATCTTCCTCCCTTCTTCCTATTCCATTACCACCCCCACCCCCATGCACACACGTGTGTGTACGTGCACACACACACACACACACTCAAACACAGGCTTCCCCTCTCTGGGCCCAGGAAGCTGTGGGCTACAATTATGGGAAGAAAGGTTTGCAAAGGGGTCCCCTCCTCTGGGCTTCCTTTAGTAAGGGGAACAGGACAGACAGAATAGGGAAAGGTTGCCGAATTTAGAAGATGCCTTCTTCATCATCCACTCTTGGAGGTGGGCTGGACTTATGGAAAGGGGGTCCACTCTCTTTGGATTTGGTATTGAGGATGAGGGCATAAAAATGACCAAGGCCTTAGGAGCTTTCCCTGTGTTTCTAGACTGAGTGATGCCCCCAACCCAGCCTGACCTGTAGGGGTGTCGTATAAGGGGAGGACAGGGAGGAGCCCTTGTTTTATTCTGTTAAACTCTCCTCATTCCACGTCTAGCAAAAATCCTCTCCATCATCTCACTGGAGATTCCTTCCAGCAGCCCACTCTGAATCTTACCCATTTTTGTGGATTCTGTTCTGTCCCCAGCTTAGGGGGAGGGTACACGTGTTCAATGCCATTCTTTTATTAGCATCAGTCCTGCAGCACGAACCCTCCCTTTTTGGATGCAAGAGCAAAGCTTTATATCCCTGTCCTAACATCTCACTCCACCCATCAACTTGAAATCCCACCATTAACTTTTGCTTCTTTAAGGCTATCTGCTTATTAAACTGCAAATACCCCTGGGAAGGGAACCCCTTTTTCATGAACAAAAGATCCGACAGCTGATATTGATAAAGCAGTAACTGGGGTGGGAGATGCTGGCCAGGATCCCTGGTGTGGGGAGAGGTTGGGGGCAGTAGGTTTATAGAGAAGAGTAGACATACTCCACAGCTTTCCTCTGCTTCTGATTAAGGCTTCAGAGCGTGGGAGAAGGACAACCCAGGCTGGTCTTCTCTGACCTGAAAGAAAAGGAGGCCTCCAGATTCTCATGATCGTGGCCATTATTCTTCATAGCCTCATACAGACATGGAACACCAATGATTCTACGAAGATGCTCACCGTGTGGTCCTTGCTCTCAAGATGCTTCCAGCCTTGTTTGGGGCGCACAACTCACCTGAGTGACCGATGAGGTGCCTATGGAGGTTTTACAGGAAGAGTTTACATGTGCCAGGTGTTATCTTATAGGCATTAGCCAGGTGGTGGTGACCAAGGAGGATTTGAGGCAGGGAAGGGGGATGGTGAAGCTCTCCGTGAGCGCTTGCCATCACACAGAGAGAGCTCAAGAGCCCTCAGGTAGGCTGATAGTGGTGGAAACACATAGGCTGGGACTTGCAGAGAGGCATTTTGGAAAATGAATCTCTGGGCTGTGGGGAGGATGGGCAAAGGAGGACTTGAGTGTGAGTCGAAGGTTCAGAGCTCGGGTACTTGGGCAAGGTGGTGTTACTGGCAGCAGCAGGGTAAGCCTGGGAGCTGTGTTTGGATGGAAGGTGAGTTCTGCCAGCTTGTTGCACTTGAAGAGAAGCCGTTCCTCCCAGAAGAGGGAAAGCCTGAAGGCAAGTATACGGAGCGCAACTCTTTCTTCAAAAACGTATACAAACACCAGCAGTCCTTCGAAGCGGTCAGTACAAGAGGCTTGGCAATTTCCCCAAGTAGTTTGCTTTTGATCAAAACATTCTACTCGTTTGTGGAAGAGTTCCTGGGTGTCCACTAGTCTTGTGTGAGGACATGTGAACTGTGGGTTTATGCCTCCCGGGAGCTTATGATCTAAGTGGGCTGACATGAAAGTAGAACTCACAGAAAAAGATTATATGAATCTATGACTTCCCATCATCCTGAGAGTGTCTACTGCTGTAGAGTGAACCACCATAGACTTAGCACCTCAAAAGAACATTTCTTGATCAGCCCAAAGTTTTGCGGGTCAGAAGCTTGGCGTGGCGTGGCCGGGTTCGCTGCTCAGGGCATCAAAAGGCTGAAATCAAGGTGTTGGCTAGACCGAGTTTTCATCTGGAGGCTCTGAAGGAAAAATCCACTTCCAAGTTTATTCTTATTGTTGGCAGAATTCAGCTCTTTGTGACTGTAGTACCGAGATGGTTTCCTTGCTGGCTGTCAGCCAGGGCTGCTCGCAGCTCCGAAGGCGACCTGGACTCCTTGCCACACAGCCCCCTCCGTGCAGTCGGCAGGGGCACACCGATGCCTCACGCTTAAACCTCCAGCTTCTTCTTCTCTGACCGGCCAAAGAAAACTCTTGGCTTTTTTTTCGTTTTCAATATATTTTTTTTTATTGTGGTAAAATACACGTAATGTAAAATTTACCATCTTAACCATTTGAAGCGTGCAGTTCAGCTGCATTAAATACATTAATAACATTGTACAATCATCTCTCTCCAGAGCTCGCCTCGTCCTGTAACACTGAAACTCAGTACCCATGAAACAGTAACTCCCATTCTCTCCTCCTCCCAGCCCCTGGCAACCACCATGACACTTTGTGTCAATGATTTTGACTACTCTAAATACAGAGGTGGAATCATGCAGTATTTGTCTCTTGTACTGGTTTATTTCACTTAGTATGACCTCCTCAAGGTTCATCCACACTGTAACACATTGCAGAATTTCTTTCCATTTTAAGACTGAATGATACACCGTTGTATGGATATACCACAGTTTGCTTATCCATTCATTCGTCAATGGACACTTGGGTTGCTTCCACATTTTAGCTACTGTGACTAGGGCTGTTATGAACACAGGTGCACAGACATCTCTTCAAGACCCTGCTTTAGTTCTTTCAGGGAAATGCCCAGAGGTGAAATTTGCTGGATTGTAGGATAATTCTTTTTCTAAGTTTTTGAGGAAACTCCACACTGTTTTCCACAGGGGCTGCACCAATCTGCATTCCCACCAACAGTGCACAAATGTTCCAGTTCCTCCACATCCTTGACAACACTTGTGATTTTCTTTCATTTTTTCTTTTTCTTTTATAGCAGCCATCCTAATGGACTTGAAGTGGTATCTCATCATAGTTTTGGTTTGCATTTCCCTGATGATTAGTGATATTGAGGGTCTTTTCATGTGCTTATTGGCCATTTGTATATGTTCTTTGGAGAAATGTCTCTTCAAGTCTTCGTGCCTTTTTGGAATTAGGTTTGTTTTTTGTTGCTGAGAAAACTCTTCTTTTAAAGGGCTGTGTGGCCCTGGCCAGTTTGGCTCAGCGGTGACAGTGTCAGCCAGGGGACCAAAGAGTCCTGGGTTCGATTCCGGCCAAGGGCACGTACCTTGGTTACCTTGGTTGTGGTTTCTCTCTCTCTCTCCCTCCCACTCTGTCTGAAGATAAATGTAAAAATATCCTCGAATGAGGATTAAAAAAAAAAAAGGGCTTGTGTGATTAGGTCAAGCCCATTGGGATAATCTCTTATTTCCAGAGTCTACCGTACCATCTCACATAACCTAATCACAGTAAAGGCTATCACATTCACAGTCCTTGGATTACAAGAGTCAGACCTTATCCAAGTAGGATCCATTCTAGGACCCCCCATATGATGCCTGAAACTGCAGATTGTACTGAGTTCTATAAGTTATGTGAACGAGCTCTCCCTCTCTTTTTCTGATAATTGAGATAGCTGCTAAATAACCAGCAGGAGGGTAGTGTACACATGTAGATACTCTGGACAAAGGGATGATTCACATCCTGGGCAGGATGGAGCGGGACGGCACAAGATTTCATCACGCTACTCAGAACAGCATGCAATTTAAAACTTATGAATTGTTTATTTCTGGAATTTTCCATTTAATATCTTTGGACCACCGTTGACTGCGGGTAACTGAAACCACGGAAAGCAAAACCACGGATGAGGGGGGACTACTGTATACAGAGCGTGCTCTCGGGGATGGAGGGAGGAATCCTGGGAGGTCATCTTACCTACCACGCTCAATTCAATGTGCAGTTTCTACAGCAGCCTATCAGACTTTACATGTGCGACCCCTCTGCCCAGCCATTTAGACATTCTGACCTTTCCTCAAAAGGACAAGCATGTTTCAACTTCAGGGACATTGCACTAGCTTCTTTCTCAGCCTGGAGCACTCTTCCCCAGACATGTCCATGGTCTTCCTCTCGATTGCCTCCAGGTCTCTGTTCAGAGACAGTGCTTTGCTGACCCATCTAAAATAGAAATGAGTGTAGTCCTACCCGTCCTGCTCGTCTCTGTCTCCTCACCTTGCTTTGTGTTCCTGTACAGTGTCCATTGCCACCTGACGTATATGTATCCACTTATTGCCTGTGTTCTGCAACCAGAAGTGAGCTAAGTGAGGGCATTCACCCTGTTTATTCACTCTTCTATTTCCATTGCCTAGAATAGTGCCTGACACATAGTGGGTGCTCACTAAATATTTGATGAATGAATTATTGGATATGTTTTCATACCTACCAAGGGCTTTTGAAATGGTAAAGGTTATTCTAGAGCACAAAATAAATGAAAAAATTGTTCTTGTATTATTGTTTTTAGTCTAAATTTTAATTAAAAAAAAACTTTAGAGCAAATTAAACACAAAATAAGCAGGAGAAAGGAACTAATAAATATCAGAGAAAATTGCCCTGGCCGGTTTGGCTCAGTGGTTAGAGCGTTGGCCTGAGGACCAAAGAATCTCGAGTTCGATTCCGGTCAAGGGCTCGTACCTCGGTTGAGGTTCAGTCCCTGGCCCTGGTTGGGGTCGTGCAGGAGGCAACCAATTGATGTGTCTCTCTCACATTGATTTTTTTTCTCTCTTTCTATCTGAAGATTAATGGAAAAATATCCTTGGGTAGGGATTTAAAAAAAAAAATCAGAGAAAATTAATAAAATAGAAAACAGAAAAACATTGGAGAAGATCAATAATACCAAAAGCTGTTTTTTCAAGAAGATTAATAAAATTGATAAACCTCTAGCCAGATTGAGCAGGAAAAAAAGAGAGAAGTCACAAATTACTTATATAAAGAATGAAAGTGATGACCTCACTATAGAATATACAAATATTAAATGCATAATAAGAGAACATTATGAACAATTTTACTGCAATGATTTCTATACTCTGGATGAAATAAACAAATTTCTTGAAAGACACAAACTATAGAAGTTTACTCAAGGGGAAGTAGGTAACCTGAATACACCTATAGCTATTTTTAAAAAGTTGGATTTGTAGCCCGGCCGGTGTGGCTCAGCAGTTGAGCATTGACCCATGCACCAAGAGGTCACCAGTTTGATTCCTGGTCAGGGCACATGCCCAGGTTGTGGGTCAAATCCCCAGTGGGGGGCATGCAGGAGGCGGCCAGTCGATGCTCTCTCATCGATGTTTCTATCTCTCTCTCCCTCTCCCTTCCTCTCTCTCTCAAATCAATAAAGGAAAAAATTATATATATATATATATATATATATATATATATATATATATATATATATATATATCTCCTTAAAAAAGAAAGTTGGATTTGTAGTTAAAAGCCTTTGCACAAAGAAAACTCCAGGCCCAGATAACTTTACTGATCAAATTTGCTAAACATTTATGGAAGAAATAATACCAATTCTATACAAACTTTTCTAGAAAGTTATAGGGGAAGGAATACTTCCCAACTCATTCTGAGGCCAACATTACTCTGATACCAAAACCAGACCAAGATATTACAAGAAAAGAAAACTGTAGACCAATATCCCTCAATGGGTGTTGATGCAAAAATTCTAAGCGAAGTTTTCATAAGTTGAATCTAACTCTATTTCAAAAGTGCATGCAGGTGTTCAGGCTGCCATTTTTTCCCCTGGAAGTCGATTAATCACCTATTAGAGGCTTTTATTTATTTATTTATTTATTTATTTTTTAACTTATCTTTATTGTTGAATGTATTACAGATGTTCCTCATTTTTCCCCCATTGCCCCCCTACTCCCCATTCCTGCCCCCCTCCTGCCTTTCCCCACACTGTTGTCTGTGTCCATTGGTTATGCATATATACATATAAGATCTTTGGTTTATTTCTTCCCACCTTCCAACCCCCCTTCCTTTTGAGGTTTGTCAGTCTAACAAGCAATTTGTACTTCTTAATCCCTTCACCTTTTTCACCCATCCCCCCAGCCCCCACCCATCTGGTAACCAACAAAAGTTCTCTGTATCTATGAGAATGTTTCTGTTCTGCTTGTTCATTTTGTTTGTAGATTCAATTGTTGATAGATATGTATTTATTGCCATTTTGTTTGTTCATATTTTTTAATCTTTTTCTTCAAGAAGACCCTTCAACATTTCATATAATAATGGTTTAGTGGTGATGAACTCCTTTAGCTTTTCCTTGTCTGGGAAACTTTGTATGGCCATCGATTCTAAATGACAGTTTTGCAGGATAGAGTAATCTTGGTTGTAGGTTCTTGCTTTTCATCACTCTGAATATTTCTTGCCACTCCCTTCTGGCCTGCAAAGTTTCTTTTGAGAAATCAGCTGACAGTCTTATGGGAACTCCCTTGTAGGTAACTAACTGCTTTTCTCTTATTTCCAATTTCATGTATCATGTAAGCTCTCCTCAGGAGTTAACCTGCACATTCCATGAGGCAGGAATTGTGTCCATCTGTTTTACTGTGGTATTCTATCCCCCAGCACAGGGCCTGGTATAGAAGAAAGTATAAATAAATATTTACTAAATTTAAGAATCAACAAATGAGCTGCCTTTAGAACTTTTGTTACATTAAAAAATGTCCTCAATACATACAGATTACCAATAGACATATGAAAAGATGCTCAATGTCACTAATCATCAGAGAAATGCAAATCAAAACCACAATGAGATACTACCTCACACTTGTCATAATGGCTATAATTAATAAATCAACAAACACAAGTGTTGTGGAGGATGAGGGGCAAAGGGAACCTTCGTGCACTGTTGGTGGGATTGCAAACTGGTGCAGCCACCATGGAAAATAGTATGGAGGTTCCTCAGAAAATTAAAAATAGAACTCTCTTATGACCCAGCAATCCCAAGTCTGGGTATTTATTTGAAGAAATCCAAAACACTAATTTGGGCCTGGCCAGTGTAGCTCAGTGGTTGAGCGTTGACCCATGCACCAAGAGGTCGCCGGTTCGATTCCCAGTCAGGACACATGCCCAGGTTGTGGATCTGATCCCAGTGGGTGGCATTCAGGAGGCGGGCAATCGATGTTCTCTCTCATTGATGTTTCTATCTCTCTCTCCCTCTCCCTTCCTCTCTCTCTCTCTAATATCAATAAAGAAAAAAAAATTAAAAAAACAAAACACTAATTTGAAAAGATATATGCATTAAGTTTCCACTGATAGATGATTGGATAAAGAAGATGTGTTTTATATATATATATATATATATATATATATATATATAAAATGGAATGAAATCTTACCATTTGCGACAACATGGATGGATTGAGTGAAATAAGTTAGAGAAAGACAAATACCATATGATTTCACTTATATGTGGACCTAAAAAACAAAATAAACAAACAAAACAGAAACAAACTCATAGACACAGAGAACAAATTGATGGTTGCCAGATGGGAGGGGGGTTGGGGAACTGGGTGAAAAAGGTGAAAGGATTAAGGAGTACAAATTAGCAGTTACAAAACAGTCACGAGGATGTAAAGTACAGCATAGGGGATATAGTAAACAATACTGTAATAACTACGTATGGTGCCAGGTGGGTACTAGACTTTATAAGTTATATAAATGTCTAACCACTATCCTGTACACCTGAAACTTAATATAATATTGAATGGCAACTGTGATAAAAAATAATTTTTTTTTAAAGAAAAAAACTTTCCTCAATGATGTCAAGACTTCATCTTTGGGAACTGACTAATATGTGGAAAGAGCCAAAAGTTGTTTCATGCCAAGACATGTGACCTAGAAGAGTGAGTGTGAATTGAGCAGGTAATGACAACACCTTTTTTTGGTCCCAAACAAGGTGCGGCATCAAATTATGAGATTGATTTCCTCATCTGGCGCACAGCGAAGTCTGAGGTCAATCCACAAAAAGAAGTCAAGTCTAGAAGTGTTTTGAACAAACTTGATTTCATTGGTCTGGGTGTGTAGGGCCCAGTTTTTGGATGTATAAGATTTCGCAGGTACTTTGGAAGCAAATGGTATATGATTTGGGGCAAACCATTTGGGTTGCTGAACGTTTTGTCTTCTGTAGCAGAAAAAATAAAGTTGAGCCCGGCTGGTGTGGCTCAGTGGTTGAGCGTGACCCATGCACCACGAGGGTGCCAGTTCGATTCCCGGTCAGGGCATATGCCCAGGTTGTGGGCCCGATCCCTACGTGGGGGGCACGCAGGAGGCAGCCACTCGATGTTCTCTCTCATCAGTGCTTCTATCTCTCTCTCCCTCTCCCTTCCTCTCTCTCTAAAATCAATAAAGAAAAAAAAATTTTTTTAAAAAGTTGAACTGAATGCGCTCCCACTACCATTTTGGCCATGAAGTTTGAATTATTCTAAGTCTTGGTTGAGTGTGAGGTGTGACTGCCGGGGCAAGAGAGTGTAGAAGGCGATTCTAGGGGTCATGCATCCTAGCAGGCAGGAGGGAAGGGATGCTGGGAATTGCAGCTTCCCGGCAGCCAGAGTGGGGTCAGGCATCTGGCACCTCTACCTGGCTCGAAATGACAACACCAACAGCCCCGAACATTTATTATACACACACTCCGTGCCAGCACCACGCTCACACACATCGCCATTAGGTCCTTGCCATAGCCCTGTGGACTCAGTAGTGCTATTCTCCCCATTTTCTTTTAAACATTTTTAAAATTTTATTTATTTTTTTTGTTACTCCTCATCCGAGAATATTTTTCCATTAATTTTTTAGAGTGCGGGGGAGGTGGGAGAGGGAGAGAGACAGACAGACAGACAGACATCAATGTGAGAGAGACACAGCAATTGGTTGCCTCCCACACTACCCCGACCAAGGCCGAGATCAAACCTGCAACCCAGGTATGCGCCCTTGACTGGACTCGAACCCACGACCCTTCCATCCACAGGCTGATGTTCCAACGGCTGAGAAATCGGCCAGGGCATTATCCCCATTTTTCAGTTAAGGAAACTGAGTCACAGGGAGAGGAATGTAGGAGACATTCAAAGTCAGTTTAGCCACGGAATGACAAAAGGAAGATGGCAAAGGAGGCCAGAGGGGATACATTTCCCAAGGCCAAATTGTCGTACGTGTGAAAATCAGTCAGCAAGTGGTTTTCTGGTGGTTACTCCATGTACTATGTGCTGGCTGACCAAGGTTGTTCATTTCATTCTCAAAATTGCTGAATTGTTGATCAATACAAGGAGAGAAAATAAGTTTCTCCTATAGACAGTTGAAATAGAACTAGAGTCAACTGGGACATTCTGGTGATTGAGCTCAAGGTAGGTAATTTTTCTGACTCACTCTGCAATGAGTATTTTTTCAACCTCATTTACTAAACATTATTCTTAAACCCTAGTAAGGAAAGCCCATCTGGGACCTCTCTCTGCAATGACAGGCGTTCTGGCCACACTCTGAACGGACTGTGAAGGGGGACTCAACCTCCAGTGGACTCTGATCTGAAACCCTGAAATCATTTAACTCAAGTTTTAGTATCCCTTTGCTTTATTGTTATTTCCTTCTTAGAGCACAGAAAGGAAATTTTAGTCTTCGGTTCATTCTTTCACCAGAGAGCAGGCTGTAGAGCCGGCCAGCCCGTTTAAATCCCGGCTCTGTTTTTCATTTGCTGTATAACCTTGGGCAAGTTACTTAGTCTCCAAGCTGTAGTTTTACAATTATAATCTACGTCACAGGGTTATTGTGGGGATTAATGCGATAACATAAGGCACGCATAGGAATGCCACCAACGGCAGTATCTACCGTTATTATAATCATGACTCACAAACAGGCTACGTGTGGGTATTTATACCAGCAGGCCTGTATTACTCCTTAGGCTGGGGTGGGGGGCGACACAGGTCACTGAAAAATACAGTCCCTAGTATGTGTGTTTGGAGATATTTCTCTCTCTCTCTCTCTCATACACACACACACACACACACACACACACACACACAGTTAAATGCATTGAATAGCAATCTCAGGCTGGCATGAGAGATAGAGACAGATGCTGTAGGAGTTTTGGGGGAGACCACTGAGCAGAAGTGGTCCAGAAACTCTTTATTTTTATTTTATTCCTCACCCAAGGATATTCTTCTATTTATCACCAGATAGAATGGGAGGGAGGGAGAGAGAGAGACAGACAGAGAGAAACATCGACGTGATAGAACCACATCGACTGGTTGCCTCCCACGGGGGGACGAACCGCAACCAGGTACATGCCCTTGACTGGAACCGAACCCACGACTCATTGGTCCGCAGGCCGACGCTCTAACCACTGAGCCAAACCGGCCAGGGCCAGAAAGTCTTGTTTTAAGGGTCTGCACCTCCATGGCTGTTGGGACATAGACCAGGATCAAGAACTAAGCAATGTGTATGTTTGGGGCTGTCAGAAGGCCCGTCTGGCTTGGGTGGGATGCATGCGTCAGGAGGCAGGAGGCAATGAGGCTTCCAAGTAAGCTGAGGCCACACACAATAATAATATAATTAACCATGGGAATAGCAATCATTGTTTATTTAGCTTCTACTGTGTGCAGATGAGTTGTTTATACGACACTCTTTCCATATATTATCTCATTTAATCCTCATGACAACCCTATGATGTAGGTAATATTATCATCACACGTTTTCAAGGAAATGAAGACTCAGAGAGGTTGGGTAACTTGCCCAAGGACACAGAGCTAGAAATTGGCAGACCCCCAATTTGGATGCACAAATACACACACAGACATTGACACAGACAGACACACACAGGGGCCCAGGCTCAGGCGACAGACAGTTGTGTCCCCCCTCATCTTTTGCTCCCCTCCCCTCTAGCTGAATTATGGGCAACTTACTTCCTTTGAGGGGTCCAGTGTGAAATAGTGACCCCTTTGCTTATCTACCTTACCTCTGCCTCAGATATTCCTGTGGCTTTAGTCCTCACGACAGGCAGCCCAGAGGGCAGGGCTGGGACTGAGGTGAGGGGAGTGAGGTGACAGGGTGCAGTATTTAAGGAGTCACTCATGATCAGGGCCAACCCTGCACTTGAGAGTAAGCACCTCCTTAAATGTGCCTTGGCCACCTCATTGCCTCACCCCAGTTGTGACCCTGCATGGGAGTGCGGCTCCGCTGTGAAGGCCAAGAAGCTCTTCGTGTTCCAGACTCGGGCAGAAATTCCCAGCCAGGCCACGGCTCTCCTTTCGGTCCCCAGTTGAACAGGGGAGACGGGGTTCGGTCTCAGATAGCCTTCCCACAATCCAAACCCTCCCTTCGTGTCCCTGCATCCTCCAAGCAGCCCACCTCCAGGTCTGGCCCATACTCTTCTGGCTTCCCAGCCTCCAGCATGTCCCCTCTCCCAGGGACAGGGGTTGGGGCAGCTGGTTGGTCCTAGGGGCCAGTGCAAAAAGCCACCTGGTAATGCCCCAGGGGCTGGGCAGTCCAGCACTGCTCTCCCTCGCCCTCTAGAGGCTTGGGGTGGCACTGGGTGAGGCACCCAGGAGGGGTCCTGATGGAGGAGGGGGCCCTGGGCTTCCAGGAATGTCTGGAAGGTGTCTATAGTCAGACAACAGCTTCCTCTGAAGCCTGCTGATGGTGTCCGGCAAGATGGTGCTGTCGGCTCAGGCACAAGGGGGTTCAAGGCCTCCCACCTCTGCTTGGTGTGGAGCGTTCTCCCTCCTGTGGACCCCAGAAGGAGTTCCCTAGCCTGTGCCCTCCTGCTCAACCAGACAGCCCCTCTCCATTTCTCATCTTCCCCTTGGGCAGCTTCAAGGAGGCTGGAGGCTGCCCCTGCCAGCCCTGGCGTGTGAGGACAACTGCAATTCTGCCTGTTGACAGCCAGGAGTCACCAGAGGGGCTTTCGGTCAAAGGGGAGGACTGGACCTGGCCCCCATCAAGGTAGTCTGGCCTCACCTAAGATTGTCCATTATTTGGCTGTGGCATTTGGGAGGGGGGCTTGGCCCCCCTTTCTTGCTCATTCTTCTCCTTACTTGGTCCTCATTGCAGCAAAAAGGAAGGTGTATAGAGGGAGAAAAGAGATTTCCTTCCTGGGTGGATTTGCAGCCTCAGTTTCCTTAGGAGACCAGAGATTCCTGGGTTTGGACAGCAGAGGAGGAGGGCCTATGGAATGAGTTACAGGATTGTCCCGTCTGCCCAAGTGCCCGGCCAGGAGTAGAGCAAGGGCAGACTCTCTCCGAGGGCCTTGCCAGCTGCCCCCAGGTGAGGGGTGGGGGGACACCAGAGCAAAAGCAGGACTAGCCTGAGTCTCCTGGCAGGCTTGGGGGGAGGGAAGCCCCTCGTCCTCACAGCCTGCCTTGTGGACATCCCCAGCCTCCCCTGCCCCAGTGCCTGGTGGGTATCACTTCTACTCAAACAGTGGCCCTGGGCTCTCCTGCCCAAGCTGATGTCACAGTGGAGGCGCAGGTCCTGCCCCAGCGAGGTCCTGTGGTGCCTGGAGTGTGGCTCGGGGGGCCCAGGGCAGGGAGCCCAGGGCTGAGGTGCCCTCTCATCCCCTCCCAGCAGGGAACGGTCTTTCCCTCCATTTCCCACAAGCACTTGCTTTGCCACTTGACAGCCTTCTCATTCCATTCCCCGGCTGCCCTGCTCTCGGCCCCACCACACCCCTGACGAATTCCTTCCCCCACTTCAGCTCCCAGGTCAGAGGCACAGGCACCCCACCCACCTCCGCTCCCAAAGTGGGGGGGCCCAGGAGCTGACACCCTTTCTCGCCCTCTCCTCCTTTCTCCCCCTTCCTCTCCCCTTCTCTCCCACTCCCTGATACTTCTTCCAGGGAAGGAGCAGGCCTAGAAGTCTCCAGATAAACATCCTGCTGCTATCATCTCATAAATCCCCCAGAGATGATGAGTTTGGTAGGCCTCCGCTTATCTAACTTAAATCCTTCTTGCTACAATCCCAGCTGTTCTTGTTGATGGCAATAGGAAAACTCAGGTTGCTTATCAGACAATGGACGGAAGAGTATGCTGTTCTCTGCCTCCCACCCACCCTCACTGCAGTAATCTCTACAGCACCTCTGAGAGGTGGTCCTGAGTGGGCCTCCCTGGTCCTCCCTCCATCCCTTTCAGCCAGCCAGGCCATGGGCCAGTGTCCACAGCTCGAGTCCTTACAGCTGCCTCCCCAGTCCTTATGGCCATGGACTGGGAGCCCTAACAGGGCTTTTGAAATCAGTCCACCCCTTCCCTCTATGGAAAGGACATCGAGGCCAGAGACAGGCAGTGACCTGCTCCAGGTCACACAGTAAGTCAGCGACAGTTCCTCATTTTGAACTTAGGAGTCCTGACGTCCAGCCCTGGCCGCACACGCGGACATGAGGAGCAAAGCAGCAGGGCTCGGTGCCCGGGCTCCAGAGGCACTCCGTGTGGGGGAGAGCTCGCCACAGCCAGCCCCTCAGCAGCCCTGATGGGCTTGCCCGGGACAGCTGGGTTTCTGGGAACGTGCCTCTCTTCTCTGGGGGGCTCATCACAGTGGGGCTGGTGCTGGTTGTGTGTGTTTGTGTGAGTGTGTGTGTGTGTTTGTGTGAGTGTGTGTGTTTGTGTGAGTGTGTGTGTGTTTGTGTGAGTGTGTGTGTGTTTGTGTGAGTGTGTATGTGTTTGTGTGTGTATGTGTGTGAGGTGTATGTGTGTGTGTATGTGTGTGTGAGTGTGTGTGTGAGGTGTATGTGTGTGAGTGTGTGTGTGTGAGTGTGTGTATGTGTGTGAGGTGTATGTGTGTGTGTGTGAGTGTGTGTGAATGTGTGTGTGAGTGTGTGTGTGTGTATGTGTGTGAGGTGTATGTGTGTGTGTGTGTGTGTACGTGTGTGAGTGTGTGTGTGTGTGAATGTGTGTGTGAGCCTGGAGACCCGAGGAGTGACAGAGAGGAGACTGGTGGATGAGTGGGGAGAGAGGGTCACACCTGGGAGGAGCAGCTCCCCCAGGGCGATGGTGAGTCTGGTGAAGGCACACTCACTGTGCCTGCCTCTGCCCTCTTTGAAGCCTCAGCTCAGGGGTGGGGGTGACGCCCCTCACCCTACTGGTCGCTCACTCTGGAGTTGCCACCTCCACTCCCCTAGCACCCCGACGGGCAGGAGCGGGTCCCATCTCCTCAGAAATCTCCCTTCTGCAGGTTCTCCCTGAGTCTCTGGAAGGCCAGTGGGAACTGGGGAGAAGTGAAGACCATCTTCCCCCCTAGCTTTCCCCCCGGCTTTTCCCCCACTGTCCAGCCTGGCTCCCAACAGTGAATGGGGAGCAGTCACCTCCCCGGGGACTCTGAGAAGCTTAGGCTTCTGACAGGCATAGAGAAGCACTCAGCCAATAGGGCTGGCCAGGAGTTCTGCGACACTGGGGTCTGGCAGAAAGGAGGGAGAGAGAAGGAGGAGAGGAGGGATGGAGATAGTCAAGGAAAGAGAAAGCGAAAGGAAGTGCTTTGATTATTCATAACTGTGATCTGGGCATGGGGGCTGGAATCCCAGCCCAAGGGTGGGGCTGGCCACGTCCACCATCTTCCCAGCAGTGGCTGGAACCGTGCGGTCCCTGCTGCGGTGGGTGTGGGCTACACTGATGTATGGAGAGTGGGGGAGCGCTGAGCCGGTCTTCCCAGGAGTGGAGGAGATATGGAGATATGGAGACATGGGGATCAGAGCCCCAGACAGGCCTCATTCTCGGCTGGGAACTGCACATTCCAGCCTAGAGTTGAGAGAGGACTGGGGCAGGGCAGACACTCAGCTGGTACAGCCCGGCACGGTCACCTGATTGGTAAATAGCTTCTGTTCCAGCCCCCGAGTCCCCTGCAGGCCTCTCTGACCACCCCTGTCCCTTCCTGGGTCCCTAGGACCTCCCCACCATCCAGAAACTGAGGGGTTTATGTCTAGCTCAGCACATGCCCCCAACTCTATGTGAACTGTGCTGGGGCCATAATGGTGTTAAATATTGTAGCCGTCACCTCAGCTGGGGGAGCAGGTGTCTCGGAGCTGGAGCTACCCAGGGCCAGGTCTTGAGACTTGGGGAAGCTGGCAGCAGGCACAGCAGCCCTAACTTACCTTTCCTGATGCTTCCAGCTGTGTACTGGAAGGAGATGGCGCTGACCGAGTAGGCTGGCATGCGGGGAGATGTAGGCAGGGCCATCTCTCCAGGGGACCCCAGGGGCGTAGTTCACACCAGCTGCACCCTAGGCAGAGCACTGCTGAGAACCTCCACATGGGAAGGAGGAGCAAACACGGGAGCCCTGGGCCCAGCAACTGACTTGCTCCAGATACACATGGCACCCCGTGCGCCCTGGCACGGCCTGGCTCCCCAGCTGGCTAGTCAGCTCTTGGGGGCAGAAGCTCTCCGTATTCCAAAGGTGCCTGGCTCAGTCCTGGGCCCCGAGGAAGTGATTAAGTGGCCCTTGGAGAGGTGGAAATGGCACCAAGCTATGAGTCAAGAGACCCGAGTTTAAGTGTCTCTGTGTAGCTGTATGGCTTTGGACCACTTGGGGCCTCATTCTGTCCATCTGGCCAGTGAAGGGATTTTCCATCTTCTTTAGCAGGAGCCTTTCCTTCAAATGAAATTCCAGTGAAACTCCAATCAGCGAGGCAGACAAAACTGGGTGTGCTTGGCTTGCCTGCTCCCACCCATCCCCCACCCGCCCCACCTCTGAGGACCCCCAAGGCCCCCAAGATCATGGTCCAATGTTCTCACATGGATCCCCTTAACTAATTGTCTGCTTCACTGATTATCTCGAGGACATTAGGCCAGGCTGCTCCTGGAAGCTGAGAGGAGGTCTTCCCCACTCCCCAGGGCCCGCCCTGCTCTTCTGGGTCTGGGAAGCCAGGCAGGCTGGTGAGAGTGACTCCTCCCAGGGGGCCAATCATTAACTGGCTTTATCTTTGTGAACTGTCCTGGGGGGGCTTGGGTCATGGGCCAGGCTTCTGGCCAAGGCCCAGGGGGTCACTAGAGGAGGATGGAAGGACCCTTCTTGCTAAGAAGTGGGGGGCACTTTGTGTCCTGCCTCTGTTATTTTTCCCTAGGATTTCCCTGAAGGAACCTACATTGCAGCCAACTCAGTGACAACTGATGACACAGTTGCTCTGAAGAAAGGCTAAAGCAGGAGTCAAGCCAACATACCCCCACTGCTAGTAATCTTTGGCATGCATTGTGTGATTTCTTTCTTTCGTGTTTTTTTTTTTTTTTAACAGGGGGCTGGGATAAACCTATTTTCCTGTTTCTTTCTGTTTGACTTTAGCCAAATGATAGTGGGTTTGCGTTCTCTGAAAATTTGCTCCCACATGGGGGTAGGGACAGGAGAAAGGGAAGGGAAGTAACATGATGTGACACCTATTCTAGCTGGGCCAGGAGCTTTGCTTGTATTCACTGTCACTTGGCATCCATAGGGGATTGGTTCCAGGATCCTCCCACCCCACCCCCCGACTAGATACCAAAATCCTCCATGCCAAACCTCCGCGGATATGGTGGGCAGACTATCTCCCTACAACCTTGGGAGGAAGGCTCTGTGACTCCCATCTTATAGACGAGGAGCCTGAGGTTCAGACAGATGAAGTGACTTGTGCAAAGTCACAGCTTGGACATGGTGAGCCAAGACTGAGCCCAGCCTGTCTGACTTTTGCCATTGCATGCTGTGCAGATGGAAGGTGGGGCAGGGGAGCTGGTGGGGGCTTTTCACAGTGAGGGTTCAACAAACTAGTGTTTTTTTTTTCCCAAAAAAGACAGAGATTCTGGCCTCCCAGGTAAGAAAGGAAGCAGATCTCTACTTGCTGGAATTTGAGGGGTTCCTTGGAACCACATCCCCCTGCACCACTTGGTGCTGTGCCTCAGATCTCAGCATTCGTGCTGGATTTCTCCGAGTTAAGCATCGTCCTCTCTAGGAGCCTTTAAGAATGCATAACCCCTGGAAGAGGTGACACTTTGTATTAGTGATCTCAGCTGGAGTGTTTGATGGAGCTGTTAGGGACTTAAAGCTTAGGGGATGTAACATTGTGCTTTTACCTAGGAAGAGCCTGAGGTTCGGAAATGGGTACTGACTTGGCCAAGGTCACACCACATACAGCAGGCTCAACTCTTTTGCCCAGTGCTGTGTCCAGGTCTCCATGCATCTGTGGCAGGCAGACAGGAAAGCTCTGGGCACCTGCTGGGGACAGGGAGAGGGCAAAGCTGGAGAAAAGATCTTTCTGCTTTGTGCCTTGCCCCAGTTCAGTGGCCCTGTGCTTGTCACAGGCTGGTGTCCTCCTGCTCTGGCCCCCAGGCAAACAATAGCAGTGCTGGGTCTACCTCTAGTGTCTGCTTGTTTGTTTAAATTCCCTGGCAGAGCCACACTGTCCCAGAGGGCGGGAAAATCAGTGTGGGGCTCGCCCCCTGAGGGGGTGTCATTGTCCCTGGGGGCTTTGGCTGGGGATGTTTCCGAAAAAGCCCTAATCCTCCTCCCTGCCTAGCCTCCAAGTCTCTATCGCCCAGAGTAGTGGTAGAAGAACTGAGTGGGCCATCAGAATCCTCCAGACCTCACTTCCCCTGCCTGTTCTCTGTTCTTGCTACACTTAGCTGGCTAAACTCCTGCTCTTCCATCAAGACTCAAGTACCACCTCCTCCAGGGAGCCTTCCCCTACTCCTGGCAATTATGTGCCTCCTTTGGAGAGTTTCTATGTTCAGTTGTGCTTTGGTTCACCTCCACATAGGAAGCCCCTTGCACACTGTTGCAGTTCCAGGGCTCAGTCCCAACAGGGCTCATGGGCTGAGTTTAATACTTGCTTGTGGAATAAATGTCCCATGGTACCTCCTGCAGAAAGCTGTTCCTGATGTTCATTCCAGCCCGTGTGACTGCTCGGCCTCAGAACCTTCATAGCACTCTGTGCCTCTCTTGGGGGCTTCTTTCCCATTTTACCTTCTGGGGTAAATGTGTGCACGACTGTCTGTGTGCAACTCTCCCAGGCAGGTATTTTCAGTCCTGTTTTACAGACAAGGGAACTGTAGATCAGAGAGGTTGAGTAACTTGCCTAAGGTCACACAGTTAAAAAGTGGCAGAGCCAGGAGTGCCACTTGGGTCCATTTGGATCCAAAGCCCCTGAGCTTTCCACTGCCCGACTCAGGTGTCCCTATATATCCTATAATATGGTGCCTGGTAGGCCTCGGAGAAGATCCACAGGTTGGAACGAAACTCGGCTCCCAGGCAGGGCTCAGGTTGGGAGGGAGAATGTATCTTTAGGACCTTAGCTGCCACCTTGTGCCATCACCTTCTTCCCAGCAGAGAGACTCCCTCCAAGACTGGGCAGGGGTGTGGATAGGGGCAGCAGTAAGTAGGATGGGGGTCTGACTTTGAGGGTTAGCAAAGACAGGGGTGTCAGGAAGTGGATATGTCTGGGGCTGACAAGGAGAATCAATTCAGAGAGACAGTCTGGTGTTAGGGGATTAAACTGAGGCCCCAGAAAGAGAGGCAGAGGTTTGGCTGATGGGGCAGGGGGTGGTGTGGGTAGGTGTGCTCCCACAGATAGTGACCCTGCCCGGCCCCTCTTCCCTGTCTCCTGCTTGCTCCCCATCCCACTTCCCTCCCTTTTCCAGATTGGATTATCAAGGGAATTAACCTCTCTGGTTCCTCTGCTCCCATCTTGTTACCAGTCGGCATCATTACCTATCATTAACGGAGTCAAACCTCCAGATCCAGATGTGGGTATGATGTTGGCAGTGGAAAAGAGGCCCTTCTTCCTGTTTCACTTTGTCTCTCCACTGCTTTGTTGCAAAGACCTAGAGAGAGAGAGAGAGAGAGAGAGAGAGGGAGAGAGAGAGAGAGGGAGATTGACCCACAGCCAGACAGAGAACTGAGAGGAACCAACCCAATCCTCTTTCCTTCAATCCAACTGGTTTGTATTCCTGCCCTCGCTGCGGATTAGAGCTATGTCCTCCTCTGCCTGGGGGTCGGGGAATTGAGTGAGAGAGACCTTCCTTCCATCGCAGAGAAACCACTCGGAGAAATGTTTAGACAACAGCGAGACTCAGCGACCCTCTCCTCACTCAGAGGGGCTCTGTCCCTTTATCTGAGGGCTTGGAGGTTAACTGCCCACGCCCACACAGGCAAGAGCTTCCCTGAACATCAGAGGTGACAGGACTTCAGGACAAAGTACAACTATTGTGCTTTGGGCTGATCACTACTTCCTTTGTTTGGGGCCACAGCTGGCTCCTGGCCACCTTTCACGTTCTTCTCCACCCCAACCCTGCCCCTCTCCCCTTCCCCCTCGCCTGGAACACCTTCCCCTTCCTCCTAGGCTCCTTCTGACCTGCACAGAGCCTTGTGTTGAGGCCTCCTGAGCCCTGAGTGCGGCAGATGTTGTCCCTTCTGTTTGGGGTGCTCTCTGCTCCGAGCTCCATCCCACACCATGCTGTTGGGTGATCTTGGGTTCCTCTGTGCCCTTGGGATTCTCTGGAGAGACCGTCTGCCTTGACATTCCCTGCCCTAAAGCCACCTATGGAGGGGGGATAAGTGAAATTAAGTTTGTGGATTGAGCTGGTGGGAAGAGAAGGTGCTATAGAGACATGACGTGGTTTTAGGATTATTGATTTGTGTTCCTTGTACCTGTTTTTTGAAGACCCAGGTGCATTGCGCTTTCAGTTCAATGATAATGTGAACACTGGCTGGGTCCATGATTGTGTATTATTGTGAAAGCTGGTGATACCGCATTGGGGATGGGATCGAGAGTCAACCCCTCTCCTCTAAGTCACCACCAAGTTTCATCTCTGATATAAATGGTGCAGACGAGAGACTTCCATCACCACCCACCCTCACCCTCCGGTTAGGGTGCTCAAAATCCTTCAGGCCAGTCTGCAGCTCTGCTCCCCTCTTTCCTCTGTTTCCGTGGTAGAGCTCACAGAGGGAACCTCAAACAGGGCATTGTAACACACATTGCTGAATGCCACCAAGGGGGATGGTTGGCTCAGGCTGGGGAGACCCCTGGGCCTATTAAATGACAATTAATGGCCACACCTCCTTGGAACTTCTTCATCTTCCTCCCAACTTCAGGGTCCTTTATTGAGACCTCCTCTTCAGGTCTGTCCAGGGGCCGAGGCAGCCTGAGACGAGGAGGGATACGGAAGTGACGCCACTGGGAGCCTCTGTCCTCGGCTCTGCTGGCCTCAGGGGAGGGATGAGGGAGGGGGACTCCGCCAAGGTGCCCATATCTTGTGCTCCAGAAGTTCGAGCGCCGGACCAGGTTGGGCAAGGAGGAAGTTTAGAGCTTGCCTTCCATACAGCAGCTTGAGCATGGAGCCTAGGTGAGGAGGCCTGCCTAGGAGGGGGCCCTGAGCCAGCAAATAAATGTTTACTAAAAAGTAAACTGTAAAAAGACCTTGTTCCTGCTGCTGGGAAGCCTGCCAGGTGGTGGATATAGTAGGACTGGAGGCATGAATGATGGAAAGGATAGGATAGGGTTGGGGGAGCCAGCCCCTCTGCTCATAAGGGCCTCAGGATACCACTCCTGTGGCTTTGGAATATTAAAGGGATAACCTAGCACTCCCAACAAACCACAGCATCACGTGCTGAGGTGGGGGTCTGGCTGAGTAACCTTTTTGGATCATTTTGGTCAACTCGGGGGGAGTTGCATTCCCACTCTCTCTCAGCCTGGCTTCCATTCTCAGCCTAGGCCTTCACAGAGGCTACATCAGCTCTAGGCCAGGCCCTGGCCAGATCCAGATACATGATGAGACTGGTTGGTCCATCTCTTCCCACAGGTACCAGAGCTCCCATTTGTTCCCTGGGGGAGCCTAGGAGCTGCTGGGTCAGAGCCCATCCAGGAATTTCCCTAGGCTGGTTCCTATATGCAAGGGTGGGGTGGGGAGCCTTGGGGAGCACTTAGAGAGGATATCAGGAGTTGGGAGAGAACTGGGACTTGAAGAAAGGGAGGGGATGAGTGGGGAGGAAAGAGAAGAGAGGCTGCCAACTGGGAGAAGTAGGCAAAGGATCCTGGGGGTCTGGGGGTGCAGAGGACAACTCTCCAATTCTCTTCAGAAGAGGAGCTGTGAGCCTGGGTTGGGGCTGATGGAAGCCTTGGCCCCCAGCCTGGTGGGAGCTCTGGGCAGCTGGCCTACAGACGTTCCTTAGTGCTGGTGAGTAGGTTTGAATCATCACTCAGGCCCTGGCCTCCATCCGCCCCACCAGCCTCCTGGCCTCAGTTTCCTGGCAACATCTGGGTGGGGGTGGGGGGAGCAGAAACAAGGGCCTCTGTCTGTCCAGCTGCCTCTCCCTTTGGGCTCTGCCAGACTCCACGGAGCATACGTGGTCTCCAACAGGTCCTCTTCCCTCTGGGCCACTGACTAACTCCACAACCAATCGTTTGCTGTTCTCAGCCCCACAAACTTGGTGCCAAATACTTTTCCCTAGGGAAGCTTCCCTGGACACTTCCCAAAGGACCCCAGTCACCCCAGTCTGTTGGCTGTAGCTCACTCTGATGAGGGCTCCAGATGGGCACATTGTCCGATGGATAGACCGGGCCCTCTGTGCCCATCACTGGGCTCTCTCTCTGCACATGAGACCATTCGAGTCCAAAAAAGACCACTGTTTGGGAGGTCAGAAATGGGGGATTCGGGGGTAATCTTTCATTCTCATCCTGAGGCTCATTTCCTCTTGAGCCAGAGCTGGGGTGTGTCACTAGGGGGCGCTCGGCCACCACAGGGAAGCTGGGTGAACTTGGGAGAGCAGCGTCTGCGTGAGTGAGGACGCGTGAGTGTCAGTGTGTGTGCGTGTTGGGAGGGGGAGCTCAGAGTGTTGAGGGGGGAGTGTTGGAGGGGGAAAGAAGGGCAGGGGTCAGCCCAGGATTCCGGTAGATCTGTGTTTCCCTATCTCCACTCGTTCCTGTCCGATCCCCCCATGCCCACGCCCTCTCCAATATTCCCAGCAAGGGAGAATAGCTTTCTAGACCGGTTCGCACATAACCTCACTTTCCTATTCCCTCCCCGCAAATACCGCGTGTGGGTCTCCAAGCAAAGGGGGGCTGATGGGTAATTTTCAGGCTGTGAACCTAGGTGGGGTCGAGCTTTTCCTTCACTGGGGTGGGTGGGGGGCCTAGGCTTTACTAGGTGTACCCAGACGAAGGCTGCGCCAGGGGGCCGAGCCGAACTCGAAACGGCTGGAGGCGAATGTGTTCGCCTGGGGGCGTGCCAGAGGCGGGGTCGGGCGGGCGGGGAGGAGCCAGGCCTTTTTTTGCGCGGCTGGTAGCGTTGAGAAGCGCAGAGGCTTGGGGCAGCCAGGCTGCGGGGAGGCCGCAGCGCGGGGGGCTAGTGGAGCCGGCGGCAGCGGCGCTCGGTCGGAAGACGCGGCGGCGAGGCAGACGAGCCTGCGGAGTCACCAGCCAGGGGTCTTCGCACTGGAATTTGATATTCATTTATCCAGGGTTTACTCTCCTCCTTTTTTCTTAAACATTTTAAAAAACCGTATTC
This sequence comes from Tadarida brasiliensis, assembly GCA_030848825.1. Classification (NCBI taxonomy): domain Eukaryota; kingdom Metazoa; phylum Chordata; class Mammalia; order Chiroptera; family Molossidae; genus Tadarida; species Tadarida brasiliensis. The sequence goes on from CM061262.1 coordinate 16,825,822, forward strand.
TTTTCCGTTTTAATTTATTTTTGCTTCTCATTCCCCGCTTAAATCGGTCCGACCGTTTGGGGAGATCGCTCCTTACTCCCCCAAATCACTCGGATTTTGGAAACCGGCAGAGAGAAGAAAGAGGTAGCAAGAGCTCCAGAGAGAAGTCGAGGAAGAGAGAGAGACCAGGTCAGAGAGCGCGCGCGAGCGAGCAACGAGAAGGACAGGGGTAAAGTGAGTGACCTGCTTTTGGGGGTGACCGCCAGAGCGTGGTCCCGCATCAAACCAGCAGCGCTGACCGACAGACAGACAGACACCGCCCCCCGCCCCAGCGCCCACCTCCTCCGCGGCCGGCGGCCGACGGTGGACGCGGCGGCGAGCCGCGGGCAGGAGCCGGAGCCCGCGCTCGGAGGCGGGGTGGAGGGGGTCGGGGCTCGCGGCGTTGTACTGAAACTTTTCGTCCAACTTCTGGGCTGTTCTCGCTCGGGAGGAGCCGTGGTCCGCGCCGGGGCAGCCGAGCCGAGCGGAACCGGGAGAAGTGCTAGCTCGGGCCGGGAGGAGCCTCAGTCCGAAGAGGGGGAGGAGGAAGAAGAGAAGGAAGAGGAGAGGGGGCCGCGGTGGCGACTCGGCACTCGGAAGAAGCCGGGCTCATGGACGGGTGAGGCGGCTGTGTGCGCAGACAGTGCTCCAGCCGCGCGCGCGCCCCAGGCCCTGGCCCGGGCCTCGGCTCGGGGAGGAAGAGGAGCCCGCCTAGGCGACGAAGAGAGCGGGCCGCCCCGCAGCCCGAGCCGGAGAGGGAGCGCGAGCCGCGCCGGCCCCGGCCGGGCCTCCGAAACCATGAACTTTCTGCTCTCTTGGGTGCATTGGAGCCTTGCCTTGCTGCTCTACCTCCACCATGCCAAGGTAAGCGGCCGTACCCTCCTGCGCCGCGGGCAGCTGCGAGCGCCTCTCCCGGCTGGGGACGTGCGTGCGAGCGCGCGCGTGGGGGTTCCGTGCCCCACGCGGGTCCTTGGGCACCAGGCGCGCGGCTTCCCCCTCTATCCTCGTACGTGTAGGGGGAGGGGGCGCGCGCTAGGTGGGAGGGCACCAGGAGAGAGTCTCACCGCCCACGCGGGCCCTGCCCACCCACCAGAGTCACCGCACGTACGATCTGGGCCGACCAGCGGAGGGCGGGAGCCGCTGGAGGAGGCCGAGGGGGCTGGGCTTGCGTTGCCGCCGGCTGCTGAAGTTTGCTCCCGGCCGCTGGTCCCCGACGAACTGAAAGTCCGGGCAGCGGGGGCGGGAGCCGGAGCCCAGCGGGCAGGGGGGTGCTCGGACCTTGGACCGAAGGAGGGCTGCGAGCGTGGAGGGGGCAGGGCGCTGGCGCGAGAGAGGGCTTGCTGTCACTGCTGCTGGATCTCTTCGGCCCTCTCCGCGAGTTTAGGAAAAGTTTTGGGGTGGATTGTTGCGGAGACCCCCTCTTCACCGGGCCACCTGTGCGGCGCGGCGCCACCCCCGCCCGGCCCCGCTCGGTGCCCGCCCTCCCCCGCCCGGCCGGGCGCGCGCGGCGCGGAGCCGATTACATCAGCCCGGGCCTGGCCGGCCGCGTGTTCCCGGAGCCGCCACGGCCGGAGCTGGGAGTCCCGGGCGGCGAGCGGCGCCCCTCCCCCCGCCGGCCCTCCGCGGGAAGGTGACCTCTCGAGGTAGCCCCAGCGGGAGGACCAAGAGAACCACCCCGTCCCTTCTGGCCGTCCCCAGCCCCTAACCCCTTCCTGTGCTAGGAGGAATTTCCTGACGCCCCTTCCCCATTTCCTCCCTAGCGTGGAGAGAAACCCCTGCCCACCCCTTTATTTTTCACTCTCCTCTGCTGAGAAGACCCATCTAACCTCTCTCCAGTCCCAGCGTTCAAGGAAAGGATGATCTCTGTCAGAGGTCAGGGTGCCAGGGCCCCCCCGGGGGCTTTGTGGAGACTCTACCTAAAGTCCCGACTTGGTGACAGTCAGCTTCTCTCCCTTCCCCCACACTTCCGAGTGCGATGCGCTTGTGCTTTTATGGGGGTGGTCCCGCGTGGGAGGGTTTAAAGAGTGTCACTACCCCACTTTCCACTTTTTGGAAAAATGGCTTGAAATTTGCTGTGATATAGGCAGTGTGGGACTAGCTGTCCCCGAACCTTTGGAAGGAACTCCTGCCAGCCTTGCACACACTTTGTCCTAGTGAAAGGAGAGTTGGAGCAGGAGCAGGTGGTTTTTTGGAACTTCGAACTTGCCCACCCAACTTGATTCTCAAAGTCACCTAAGAGGTCATTTTCCCACCCCTCCCTTAGACCTTCTCTCAGCCTGAGTCCCCTTGGAGAGAGGCAGAAGGCAGGAAATAGACTGGGGTCCCTGCTGCCACCGGAGTTCCTCAGACCCTGGCACAAAGGCCTTGGCTCCAGGCCTCTAAGTAGGGGGGGAGGGGGAGGAGTGGCGGACTGGCCACAGTGTGACCTTCAGAGGCCCCCAGAGAAGGGCACCTGGCCCCTCCCCTCATAAAACCGCTCTTCCCTGTGCCCCCTGGCCTTGGAAGGGGTATGAAGTTTCTGTCCCCTTTCTTAGTTGGGGCCCAGGAGGAATGGAGGGCATAGAGAAAATGTTGACAGAAGCAAGCCAGGGGGTGTCCAGGGGATGGGTGAGGGGCTGAGGTGGAGACTCTAGGGGGACCCCCGACAGAGCTGCTGTTGGAGGCTATCCAGCTGGGAGTCTGGAAACTGTTATCTGACCTTGGCCCTGGGGGCAAAGCTGGGGGAACTTGGGTGCATGGGGGGGGGGGGTAAGGAGAGAAAGAGCCAGCCAGACTGAGACTATCTCAGCAGGTCTGCAGTTCTGTGGTCTAGGAGGCAGCTCTGCTGTTCAGGATCTGACTGGGAAGAGGGGCAGATGGGGTGGGCAGTTGGTGAGAACTGGAGACCCTCTGGAAGGGCTGGGAGAAGCCTTTGCCCAGTGCTGTCAGGTCCACATGGTTGGGCTGGTTGACCTTCACAACTTCTGGGGAGGGGAGGAATGACCTGGTGGGGGTGGGGAGGGATGGGGGGAGGCCTCAGGCCTAGGTAGTGCAGGAGGCCCTCTAGGGGCTGGGCAGTGCTAAGACATAAAACACTTCCTTGGTTGCATTTGAGGAAGGTGCCCTGGAGAGAGGGACTCGGGACCCCTTCAGTCTGGGAGGGAGGAGGAACCAGGGAACAAGGTAGGAGTGTGAAGCTAGAGATGTTAGAGATATATTCAGGCCCTGGTGAGATTTGTGTATGGGGAGAAATGGGGTGTTTCCCTCCCCCAGGGCTTTCTCCCAGGTTTTAACCCTCTAGGCAACCGGTGGGTTTGCTGAATATTTCTGAAGACAGAAGAGTTTGGATGGGGGAGGGTGGTTGGTGCCCTTCGGTCCTCTGCAGCCCCTCTCTTCCCAGCACTAGCTAGCTCACCCTGGTATTTGTCATGTCAGCAGGAGAAGGTCACCATGTTGTTTTTCTTGCCCCCAGTCCTTCCTTCCTGCCCCAGTCCAAATTTGTCCTATTTGACCTTAATACTTACCTGTGGCTTTGGACCAGGGAGTCAGGGGGGGCTGAGAGGATTCACTGCCCTTGGCTCAGCAGTGTGCCAGTGAGAATGGGGAGAGGGAACTGTGGAGAAGGGGCAGGGACCTGGACATTCTGGTGTTTTCCTACTGCATTTTGAGCTTCCCACCTCTCAATGTCTGGTCAGTTTTTGTCTTCTTTGGCTTCAGAATTGGAGCAGTCCAGGGGTGGTGGGTGAGCTCTGTGCTATGGAAGCTTCTGGTGGTGCCCACTTCTACTCAGAAACCTTGGAGAAGCCAGGGGCTGTGGGTTGGGAGTGCTGGGAGGAGGATATAGGGGCAGGGTGGCTGGGCCTGTGTCCCCTACCCATACCCATGTCTCACTCTTTTGTTGTGTCCTCAGTGGTCCCAGGCTGCGCCCACGGCGGAAGGGGAGCAGAAAACCCACCAAGGTGAGTCCCCTGGCTCCTGGATGGGGTCCCCTGACTCCCCAGGGCTTGGATGGGGAGGCCCAATTCCTTCTTTTATGTTCTGTGATGGGGATCAGGAAAGGATAAGATTAACCCTTTATTCTGGAGGACTGTTTCTTTCCTCAGGCCCCTGCCAGGGATAGGACTTGTGGCCTTTTTCTTCTGTTCTTTCCAGTAAAGTTTTCTTTGGAGAGGGAGCTGTGCGCATGGACCAGGAAGACAGACAGTGTTCCAGGATCCCAGATGTCCTTCTGTTGTGTCTCCCCCACCCCCACCCCCAAGGGAGGATGTATACTCCATTTCACTTCCAAGCCAACATGTCTCACCTGTGGGGCCTGCATGCGGGGCTGTGACCCTTGCCATCCAGAGGGCTGGCTGTGCATGGCTGGAGGTGCAGAGGGCCTAGCCTCATGGGGACCCATTCTTTGCATTCCTTTGTGGGTGGAGAGAGAAAGCCCTAAGGCCTCTCTCTGCCCTCCAGGTGGAGGAGGTTTGGGTGCTGTGAACTTCCCTCCTGGGCCAGCAGAGGGCTGGCTGTAGCTCCAAGGCTCCCGCCCCACCCCCTGCCCAAGCCCAGTCTTTTGTTTGCTGAGGTTTGGAGTAGGGAGCCTCCCATTTCTCTAGGGATGTCCAGGCTCTCCCTACCACTGAATGTAGCCTCTGCTCAAGCCTGGGGGAGGAGTGCCCAATGCGACTCCTCCAGCTCCCCACCTCTGAGGAGGGAAGGCCCTGGGGTCTTCCTCCAGGCCAGTTTCCCTGACCTAAATCAAGTCGGCCTAGGGTAGTGGCCAAGGGCTATGTTTGCACTCCTGGGCTGGTGGTGATGCCCAGCCGGTTCTGCCTCCTTCCTGGCCCAGGAACCCTTTCCTTGGCCCAGGGCCTGGCTTCCTGGCCACTCCAAGGCCTGTGCCACTGACAGGCCACCCGTTCCCAGTGTCCCCACGCCTGCAACTTCCCAGTGGCCTCAGTGGCCTGGGAGAGGCAAAACAAATGGTCTTGTTTGTTGGGGAAAAGGTTGTCTTTGAGAAATAAGGAAAACCATGGAAGTCTGATGTTGGCGTGTGTGTGTGTGTGTGTGTGTGTGTGTGTGTGTGTGCATGTCCTGTGCAAAAGCAGGACAGCTTTCTCCGGAGGCAGTGGCTAGGGTGCTGAGCTGGTGAAGTTGTCCCCTTTCTCTCCCTCAGGCCTTGGGGATTCCAGGGAGCTTTTCCAAGGAATTCTCATTCAGGGTCTTTTTACCCTCAGCTATCAGCTACCCTGGCCCAAACCAGACTTTTCTACTCTCCTGTCCTGGGTGGGACCTGAAGCCTGGGCCCTGAAGCCGGGCCACCTCTGTCCCCAACCATGACAAAGTATCAGGTCAAGACTTCTTGATTCGTCATCTCCTTCAATATAGACTTGGCTTAGAAAAGGACTTCTTCAGATCCCTGGTCTTATTTTTATATTGACGACACCTTTCCTTGACACTTTTGGGGGTAGGGAAGAATTCTTTGCCCAGTGCCTGGAGAGAGGAAGAGAGGCATCGGGACAGGCCTGGGACTGGCTTGGGGGCCCCCACTGTTCTTTCTGTTTTCACATCTGTGGCTTTCCCCCCATCCACTTTCCCCCAACTCTCCAAATTCTCCTCAACCCGCCTATGACATACACAGCCCTCGGACTCCTCTCCCTTTCCCCTCTGGGGCTTCAGCTGCAGTCTCTGGGAAGAGGCAGCCTTGGTGAAGTTCCCAGCCTTGTGTTACCTGAGCTGAGAAAAGGGAGCTTGTTTTGGGGCTGGAAATGGAAGACAAAACCCCCACATTTCAGCCTCTGTCTCAGTTCTTTAGAGATCAGCCCAAGCCACTTACATAGATGTGCAGAGTCGGAGGCGCGGAGAGGGAGGCACTGGCCCAGGGTGCCACTAAGTCCTGGCGGAGCCGACTGGGAGCTGCGCTTCCCTCCTGTGTAGGGAACTCATTTCAGGGACAGGATTGCTGTGTGGGGGTCAGGGTGTGATAGGGAGTGGCAGGCTGGGCCACAATTTGGAGTAGTCATTCCAGAGTCCTGAGTTTATTTATTCTCAAGGGCCCGCCCCCGTGGCCCAGAATTACCCCTTCATGCACCATTGCACCTCGGGCTCCGCCGCCAGCCTGGGAAGCTGTCTTTGCCCTGCTCTCCCTCCAGATCAGCTTCTCGAAGAGCTTCGTGGCTGCAGCGGCAGCACCGTTTTTTCCATGATGCAAGCAGTTTGCCCTCTTGGGTGGGGTTATCGGCGGCTGGCAGGGCAAGCACAGCGTGCCCGCCCACTGCCACCTGCTGATTCCGGGCAGCCCCAGGCCTGGCTGATGCCCACTGCCTCCTCAGCCTGTGTCTGGGGAGGGGTCTGGCAGGTGGCAAGGTGCCCCCTGAATTCCGCTCTGTTTTCACATGGCATCGGCGAGGGAAGGCTTTGCCGTCCGAGCTGATTTTAACTCTGCCACTTACTAGCAGTGTGGCCTTGGGGCAAGTTACTCAGCCTCTCCGAGCCTCCAGGTCCACATTTGTAAAACGGAGGTCCTACCAGAACCTCATAGTAGATAACTGTTTGAGATGACAGCTACGGACTGCTGTACACAATGCCCAGCATATAGTAAGTGCTCATGAAGTGATTGTTGGTAGGTCGGTAGGGTATGACGGTAGCTGTGGAGGGGTTGTACGGAAATAGGGTGTAAGTTGGCCAAGCTGACTGTTCCTTTTTTCACAGGATGTTTAGAGCACCCCCAACAGGTAGACGCCTACGCAAACTGTCCTCTGCCATCAAGGTTGGCCCAGGAACTGGCTTGGCTGTCATGCTGAGGCAGGGGGATCAGCTATGGCAGGCCATCGCCCTTGGAACCTGACAGCATCCTGTGATCTTTGGCATAAAAACAGGCCTTCATGATCGAAAGCTTAGGGAAAGACTCCAGCCAGAGCTGGAGGGACTTAAGTTAGACCTGTGGAAGGACTTGCCCGATAGTGGGTACCTCTCATGGAAAGCCTGAGGAGTGGCCTGACAAAGCTGGGTGGAGATAGGGGTTGGCCACCTTTTGTGTGACCTGGTGGGCTCGTGTGTCACCCCCTCCCGTGCAGTGGTGAAGTTCATGGATGTCTACCAGCGCAGCTACTGCCGTCCAATCGAGACCCTGGTGGACATCTTCCAGGAGTACCCCGATGAGATCGAGTACATCTTCAAGCCGTCCTGTGTGCCCCTGATGCGCTGTGGGGGCTGCTGCAACGATGAGGGCCTGGAGTGTGTGCCCACTGAGGAGTACAACATCACCATGCAGGTGGGCATCTGTGAGGAGTAGGGGCCGGGGGGCACTTGGGACGAGGCGCCAGACCTGCCCTGTCCAGCTGCTGCCGCTGTCAGTCAGGGGAGGTGTGTGTGAGGTCTTGCCTCTTTGGGGAGAAAGATGCCTGCATTTCCCAGTCCATGTTCCTAGCAAGACCCAATCACCGCCGCCTCCTCCCTGACGTTTGCCTCCTGGGTTCAGGAAGAGGGTGACACCTGTGACAGGAACTTGTCTCCCCCTTCCCCCCTCCCTCTTTGGGGCTCTGTTTGGAAAGCTGGATGAGCGTGGTTTGGGAGAGTTTCAAAGTCAGTTGTCTGGTGCTGTCTGGTGGCAGGGTCCATTTCAGCCTGGACAGGGTGGGAGGGAGGGAGCTCTGAGATCCCAGGGTGGGGGGCTGTTGGGTTGCTACTAGGGGTCAGGGTGAGGCCTAAAGGGGTGAAAGGAGGGGAGGGATCGGGCGTGGCAAGAACCTAGGACCTGAATTCCCAGCCTGGCCAACCCTTGTAGCCATGTCTGCCCTCAAGAGGGCCAGGGGCTCCTTGAGGTCAGCAGGGTTGGGGGAGTTGGGGTGGGCCTGAGGCTCTTTCTGGTAGAGCCCCTGGTCCCCCACCTCCACCACCCATCACGGCTTTGTAGAACCCCTGGGTGCTGAGTGGCAGAAGCCACAGGGGTGTCCCATCTGGGTATGGCTGGCTGGGTCACTAACCTTTGTGATATGCTTCCTTCTCCTTTAGATTATGCGGATCAGAATTCACAAAGTCCAGCACATAGGAGAGATGAGCTTCCTACAGCACAACAAATGTGAATGCAGGTGAGGATGGGGTCACGGGTGTATTCAGTCAGCAAACGGCTGCCTGCTCGATGCCAGGGCTCAGCACGTTCCACTTGTTAGCTCGTTTCCCCCTCCGAACTTGGGCATTTCAATTTTACTTCAGTGTGCCTCAGTTTCCACATCCGTAGAGTGGGTACAATAATAGTACATACCACACAGCATTGTTAAAAGGAGTAAGTGAGTTATATGTAAAGAGGTGAAAACTGGATTGATATGTCATAAATACTGTGTTGCCCTGGCTGGTTCGGCTCAGCGGTTAGAGCGTCGGCCTGTGGACCTGAGAGTCCTGGGTTCGGTTCCCGCTAAGGGCATGTGCCTCGGTTGCAGTTTGTCCCCGGCCCCGGTTGGGGTCATGTGGGTGGTGACCACTCGATGTGTCTCTCTCACATCGATGTTTCTCTCTCTCTTCCTCCCTCTCTCCCTCCCACTCTATCTGAAGATAAATGCAAAAAAAAAATAAAAAAAATACTATGTTAAGTTTTTATTAGCAGTAGTATCGTTATTGTTACATCATCACTGTCATCACCATCTGAACTCCTCTCTGTTTTGTTCTTTTCTCTTTCTCTTCCCACTGCAGACCAAAGAAAGAGAGAGCAAGGCAAGAAAAGTAAGTGGCCACGACTCTAGTTCTCCTCCTTCTCCTTGCCTGGTTTTCTTGGTTTGGGGCTCTTGGCTTCCTCTGTCACGGGGTCTGGTGGCTTCACTGGGTCCGGGAATTGGTCTCATGAGGACCTGTGGTGGCAGCAGTGGGATGGAGCCGACTCCAAGATTGTGGCTCTGGACCTAGTGACAGAGCCCAGCCTGGAGCCTGGAGCTTCCTGTGGGAGAGATGCCGTGTTCCTGGTGTGCAGGTCACCCCTGGCCAGGACGTGCCGAGGGCAGCACGGACCCTGGCTCCCTGACCTGCTCTAGCCGCCATCACACACAGCGAGGAGGGGCTGGGTGGCTGAGAGGCCAGCTTTAGTGTGTCAGAGGGAACGGCCTCTGTGGGGGCTGCGAGGTGGTGCGATTGGCTTGGGGGCCCGCTGGGGTGTCTTTGGTGTCTGCCCTCCCCTAGGAGCGAAGCAGCCCAGAGACGCTCAGCCCTCTTGGCCAGGGAGAAAGAGTTGATTGAACGCTGGTCATTTTCTGAGGCTTCCGGTTGCTCAGCGTGGAGGGTGCAGTCAGGGTGGAGCAGGGGTGGAGCGGACAGGTCTGGGGCAGTGAGCCTGCAAGGCGGTGAGCAGCTGGCCTGGGAGGAGGCTGTAAGGAGAGAGACGGAGAGAGATCACTGTGCCCTTCCCCCACCCCCCCATCCCATCTGCCCAGTATTCTGAGGACATTGATGCCCCCTAGGCCTCAGCCCCTTGCCTCTTCCCAAAGGCCCCAACGTCCAGAATTGCTGTGGCTACTAGAGAGGGAGAGGGAGGGAGAGGAGAAGACCTTCCTCCTTCTAGCACTTTCTCCCAACAAGAGGAAACAGACTTGCCTTTGCTCGGTCCCTTCCTCCCTCTTTCCTGTCCTGTGGCAGACTTTCTGAGGGGCCTTTTCTTGGGTCTGGTAGGAGAGGAGAGTGCTGTGTCCCCTTGCTCATTCCCCAAACGCCTGCTCTACCCACAGGGAGAGTGGGGGCTCTGGGCTGGGACGGGGCCTGGTGAAGCGGCGCAGCAGGTGACAGGCTGGGAAGAGCACTCCCTGCCAGTGACACCCAGGCCTGTCCTCCCCACGCTTCCCTAACTCCCCCCCACCCCCTCCTGCCAGCCTGCCTGGGGCTCTGAGCACACCCAGCCCCACCTCTCAGCCCAGGTTATGATCCGGGCGGGCAGGCTGGTGCCCTTTATGTGCCTTCCTGGGTTTCATGCCAGTCCCCAGTGGAGCTGCTTCCCCCATCCTCAGAGGCAGGGCCCTTGGAGGACCCTTTGGCTATTGCACTTGGAAATGAAGACAGAAGGTGCCTGGAGCACAGCTGGGACCACCCCCCCAAATCAGGTCTCTGACCTTCTCCCCATACTCTGGCCTACCTTTTATAGCCCCCTGATCCTCGGGGTCAGACTTGTACAGGGTTGCTGGGCAAAGAGCCTACCCTGGGACCAGGAGCCACCACGAGCATGGAGGCCTTTGGGGCCTGTGCCCTCCACCCAAAGCCATGCCCAGGGCTGGGTTTGCCACCCCAGGTGGCTAAAGAGAACAGGAGCCATCCCGTGCTTGCTACCCCAACCTGCACGCACGCAGGCCCGTCCTGGGAGGCTGCCTGCCTCCTGTCCCCAAGCATGTCCCGCTCCCTGCCCTCCTCACGGCTTCTTTTCCTCTCCCTTCCCCCCCTCCTCTCTGGCTCTGTTTTTTTATTTTCCAGAAAATCAGTTCTAGGAAAGGGAAAGGGGCAAAAAAGAAAGCGCAAGAAATCCCGGTATAAATCCTGGAACTTGTACGTGGTGCCGCTGCTGCCTCATTCCCGGGGCCTCCCCAGGGCCCAGTCTAACTCCCGCTCACAGGACCCCTTAACCCTCCTCTCCCCTCCCTCCCTCCCTGGCTCTCAGCCTCCCCTCTGCCCCAGTGTCTCACTCTCTCGCTCTCACTCCACTAATTGGCACCAGTGGGTAGATTTGGTGGAGTTGTTGCTGCTCCAAGGTTGGGGTGGGTGGGTGGGCAGAGTGGGCTTGGAGGAATCAGGGAGGGGCCTCTGGCCTCTGCTTGGCTGGGCACTGCCTTTCTCTCACCCACTGGGCACTGGTGGCGGGCCCATGTTGGCATGGGTGCTGGGCACTGGTGCCTGCTCACCGAACTGCTTTCCATGGCTCTCGGCTTCTGTGCTTGTCTGGAAGCTGAGAGTGGTGAGGAGGGCAGACATGGTGTGAGGAATGGGCCTGAATGACGTGAAGCAGCTTGTTGTTGGCTGATGGAGGAGGTTGGGTGGGGTCAAGCACCACCTGCTGCCCCCTTTCATGGACTTGGAGCTTCTGGAGGGGATCCCTCTATTCCAGTGCCACCCGTGGCACCCACAGAAGCCTCCCTGTAGGGCAGCTGCTTCCTCTGGGTTAGAGGCTGTGGTGGGCCCTGCTCTGGGGCAGGTGCCAATGGCCCGGCCTGTGGACACTGCCTCTGGGCTCAGCTGGTCGTCACACCCTATTTCAGCCCACTCTTGGTGGGGGCCTGGGCATGAGCCCTCGCACAGGGAGAAGGGGGCCCCCGATTGCTGTCCCCAGCAGGTAGCGAGTCAGGTGTGCTCTTCTGGGGGCTGTGGCAGTTGGGATGCTGTGGCCTGAGGCTCGCACTCTCCCCCGGGGGCCAGCACTGCCCTAAGGCAGCCCTTTCCTTGCATCTCTGCCCGTCTGTTTGCCTCTTTCTGCGGGCAGGCTTCCTCCCAGTGCTGCCTCTCTCCGCCGTGCGCTCTGTCTTCCACTGTAGCACTTGGATCCTTCCAGGGTGTGGAAGGGTGTGGGGCCCACGAGCTGGGTGGGGGCCCCACTGCACACATGTTAGGGGGTGTTGCATGGTTTTTTTCTCTCTCTCTGCTGACGCTCTAGCTTAGATGTCTTTCCTTTTGCCTTTTTGCAGTCCCTGTGGGCCTTGCTCAGAGCGGAGAAAGCATTTGTTTGTACAAGATCCGCAGACGTGTAAATGTTCCTGCAAAAACACAGACTCGCGTTGCAAGGCGAGGCAGCTTGAGTTAAACGAACGTACTTGCAGGTTGGTTCCCAGAGGGCGAGCGAGTCAGAGAGGGGCTTCACACAGAGATGGAGAAAGAGAGAGAGAGAGAGAGAGAGAGAGAGAGCGCGAGCGGGGACCTGAGAGGGGCCAGCTGCTTGCTTGGCTTCTAGCTGCCTGCCTGGTGACTACTCCCTTCTTGGCTCCAGAGGCCCCTGCGGTAGGTGGCGGGAGCTGGCCTGGCGGGGCCCCTTCCGAGGTTGCCCTGGTTGCCTGAGTGGGTAGACTGGTGTGCTTCGTGTGGTGGTGTGGACGCAAGCTGTGTGTTGTGTCCTGTGGTCCTGCTCTTGGTGGCTGTTGGTCCTGACATCGTGCTGACTCCCATTGCTGTTAACATAGAGGGCCCCTCCCGGTGTGGGAGTGTCCGTCCACGGAGCGCAGACACTCTTGGGGCCCTTGCCCGCTGAAGTCCGCACCCCTAGGCTTTTCGCCCCTCACTGCCTCTCCGGGGGGCAGGGGTTGAGTGTCTCCTCACCTCGGGCTCTGGAAGGCATGGGCTGTGGCTGCTGGTTTAGGGTGGGTAGGAGATGTAACATCTAGGGACAAAAGATTTCCTTACTGCTCCAGTAGCCACGACAACAACCCCTAACGGCCCACATATTTCAAATGCCCCCAGGATGGGTGGAGGGACGGCTGATGCCCACTTTCCTAACATCAGACCGGGAGCTAACTCCTCACACCTGGGCCTGGTTTTTATTCACCCTTGTGACCCCCCTCTCCCCCAACAGAGCATCTGTACCGCTGTTTTTTGTCCACAGTGGGGACCAAGGAGGTGTCAAGTGTGCGAGTGAATACATGAGCACACTCAGGGGGTGAGGTCAGGGGCCCAGGGCTGTGACAGGTGTCTGGCAATCTTCTGATGCCTCAGTGGGCGTTGATATCAGTCTGGCCTGTGCTCAAGCATCACCCGGGGAGGAGGGGCTTTTGTGGGGTGTCCCTAGGCAGGGCCACGGTATTCCCTGGCTCATCCAGATGCTTCATTAACAAAGTCCTTGGAGTGTGGCTACTGCTTCCCACCCCCCATGTTCCTGTGGCTTGTGAGTGTTCAGAGGATGCTGGGGACCACGTCTTGGGGTGTCGCTGTGGGGCTCTGTCTGTCTCGGTGATATGTGAAGACAGGAAATGTATATGTGCCTAGCTCCAGGAATGGATGAGGGGTCTCCACACCCCCTGGGGGAGATCAGGGACTTGCTGATCATTTTAGAGTTTCTGTAGAGGTTATTCTGCAGAGAGCCTGTCTGGGATGGGGATGGCTGAAGTGACCTGGGAGCGAACTGAAGTTACTCCCACTTCCAGAGACCTCCCCCAGCTCCTGACTGGGTTGTCTGGGAGAATTCAGTACCCTAACTGGAGGCTGAAGGCCCCCATCCTCAGACTCTCAGAAGGGCAGGGCCTGCCCTGACTCCTCCTCACAGCCGGGAGGGTCAAGTGGATCAGCCCAGGGCAGGGCGTGATGAGAAAGTTCTCGGAGTGCCCTCTGCTTCAGTGTGAGAGCAGCAGGGCACCGATGGGCTCTCCCCATCCCTGAGTTAAAGAGCACCTTGGAAAGAAAAGGCAGCCTGGTGCCCGGGCCGCCGCCAGTGAGCTCAGGAAAGATGAGGCCTATATCTGAGGCTGGGCATGGAGAAGGGAGTCATGCCCCACCCCGCTGGCTCCCCCTCCCTCGGGAGCCTCAGTTCCCAGGGCAGCGTCTCCCCTCCCGCTGGCTGTCCCCTGCTGCCCCTCTGCACAGCCCTTCCCTTGCTTGGTGCTCTTTCCACTCTCTTCCCCAAACCTGCCCCAGGAGACTGAGCCGGGACACCTCCTTCCGCAGGGACCTTTTCCTGATTCACTCGCCCATCTCTGGTCACTCGTTAGCTCTTAAATGTCAAGTAGGGACTGTTCTGTAGTGTGTGTTTATTTGTTGTTTGTGATGAGATGTCCCCGTGTCCTCGCTTTGTCTCAACTAGATTGTAAGCTTTGGAGAGCAGATGGGGAGCCCTGGGCATAGCTACTGCCCAGACAGTAGCTCAGACAGGGCCCCCCTTGGACAGGGGCTGGCCCCCTCCCTCGCCCTGGGGCTCTCACTGTCCTCTCTGCCGCAGGGACTCAGGCTGCCTGCCTCACCCCCAGGTCTCGTCGCCTGGCCCTAACCCCCAGCCTCTGTTTGCCGTCCCCGCAGATGTGACAAGCCGAGGCGGTGAGCCAGGCTGGAGGAAGGAACCTCCCTCAGGGTTTTGGGAACCAGACCTCTCACCAGGAAAGATGGATAGAGAATGACTGATACGGAAACCACGCCGCTGCCACCACACCACCACCATCATCGACAGAACAATCCTTAATCCAGAAACCTGAAATGAAGGAAGAGGAGACTGCGCAGAGCACTTTGGGTCCGGAGGGCGAGACTCCGGCAGAAGCATTCCCGGGCCGGTGACCAAGCACGGTCCCTCTTGGAATTGGGTTGCCATTTTATTTTTCTTGCTGCTAAATCGCCGAGCCCGGTAGAGAGTTTTATTTCTGGGATTCCTGTAGACACACCCACCCACATACATATGTTTATATATATATATATATTATATATATAAAAATAAATATATATATTTTATATATATATAAAATATATATATTCTTTTTTTTTTTTTTTTTTAAATTAACATTGCTAATGTTATTGGTGTCTTCACTGGATGTATTTGACTGCTGTGGACTTGAGTTGGGAGGAGACTGTTCCCACCCAGATCCCGACAAGGAAGAAGACGGGAGAGACTCTGGCATGATCTCTGTGTCCCTCTTAGGGAGGCCAGGGTCCCCTCCCTTGTGTAGGAACATGCAAGGCCAGGGCATGGGGGCAAATTTGGCCTGCTTTTGGGAACACTGACAAACCCAGCCCTGGCTCCGAGCCTCTACCCAAGTCAAATGGACAGAAAGACAGACGACAGGTACAGGGATGAGGACGCTGGCTCTGACCAGGAGTTTGGGAGCCTCGGGACACTGCTGTGCTTTGGGGATCCCCTCCACGTGCTACGCGGGCACCCGGCCCCTAGGGGCACTGCCTGGAAGATTCAGGAGCCTGGGCAGCCTTTACCTACTCTCACCTGCCTCTGATATGCCCGGGAGGCCGCTGACAGATGTCCTGGTGAAGAGAGGAGACGCTGGTGGGAGAAGAGCCGCCTGATGACAGCTCGTCGTCTGCGGGAAGGGCCTGTTGCCTCGGCCATTTGCCTGGTCCCCCTCCTGGGCAAAGCCCAGGGGGCTCGATGTCCTCAGACCATTGAAACCACTAGTTCTGTCCCCCAGGAGACCTGGCTCTGTGTGTGTGAGTGGTTCACCTTCCTCCGCCCCCCACCCGCCCCTCCCCGCGGCACAGAGAGACAGGGCAGGACCCATGCCCACCCGGAGGCAGAGAAAAGAGAAAGTGTTTTATATACGGTACTTATTTAATATCTCTTTTTAATTAGAAATTAAAACAGTTAATTTAATTAAAGAGTAGGGTTTTTTCAGTATTCTTGGTTAATATTTAATTTGAACTATTTATGAGATGTATCTCTCTCGCTTGCGCTCTCTTGCTCGCTCTCTCTTGTTTGTACTGGTCTTTGTGTATAAAGTTCATGTTTCCAATCTCTCTCCCCTGATCGGTGACAGTCACTAGCTTGTCCTGAACAGATATTTAATTTTTGCTAACACTCAACTCTGCCCTACCCTTTCCCCCGGCTCCCCACCACACATTCCTTTGAAATAAGGTTTCAATATACATCTACATACTATATATATATTTGGCAACTTGTGTTTGTATATATATATATATGTTTATGTATATATGTGATTCTGATAAAATAGACATTGCTATTCTGTTTTTTATATGTAAAAACAAAACAAGAAAAAATAGAGAATTCTACATACTAAATCTCTCTCCTTTTTTAATTTTAATATTTGTTATCATTTATTTATTGGTGCTACTGTTTATCCATAATAATTGTGGGGGAAAAGATATTAACATCACATCTTTGTCCCTAGTGCAGTTTTTCGAGATATTCCGTAGTACATATTTATTTTTAAACAGCAACAAAGAAATACAGATATATCTTAAAAAAAAAAAGCATTTTGTATTAAAGAATTTAATTCTGATCTCCGAGCTCCTCCTGGTTTCTCCTTCTCCAGACTTCCTCCTGCCCCCTTTCCCTCCTCCCTCGGGGACACGGCATTTATCTTAGGCCTGGGAAAGGAGTCCCAGGTGTGTGTGTAAGATACAGGGTCCCCCAGCTCGTGCTGGGTGCCAGAGTCCTCCCGTTCTGGCGGGGCTGGTCCTGGGGAGCCTGTCCATCCTCTGCCCTGATATAGCGGGGTGGGGGGCATCTGGGAATGCGGGAGGGAGAGACAGCTCCTTAGACGAGCCCAGGGCCCCCAGCTAGTAGTACTACCTTTAGGAGTCACGTGGTCCTGGCCCTGTCCCTTGGTCAAGGAAAGAACTGGCCATGTGCTGAGCTTGCTACCCAGGGCAAAGGGGAAGGCTGGGCTTGGCTGTGGGGCCTTGTTGGCTGCAACAGGCTGGGACTGGGAAGGGGGTGCTCACGGGGTCTGGACCCCGATATGTGACTTTAGTTTTACTGAGCCTTGGAGTTCCTTGAGCCCCTGGAAGGTAGACCCACAGCTCTGGTTGCCCCCGAGGGGTCTTCTCTCCTGTGGTCCTGGCTGGGTCTTTGGCATTTATGAGCAATGCTTCCAAACCCACTTCCGCTAGCCTCTCTCATTCCTTCAAACAGTATTTATTGGGCCAGCCGGCTAGGGCAAGGGATGCTGTTAGGACTGAGACACCATTACAACCCTCACTGGTCTGGTGAGGAGACGCAGAACTATAAATCCACGAATACGAAGAGACATAAAATGTGGTGGGGGCATCTGATCCGGTTCGGGGCTGGGCGATGCATCGGGGTGGCAGATCTGGGGGTCTTCTCATGACGTTACCTCTAGGCTGCCCCTCAAAGAACAGGTAGAGGAAGACCACGGTGGGGAGGTGGGAGTGTTGAGCGGACATTCCAGGCAGGAGAGTGTGAGCAGAGGCCTGGCAGGGGCACTGGGCAGGGAGCGGGCAGGTGGAGGCTGGAGAGGTGGCAGGATTGGCTTTGGGGAGCCTGAACCCGAGCAGCAGCTGGGGGTTAACGAGGGGGCGTCCCGGAGGCGAGGCGGGCAGGGCGGCCAGGGCAGGTGGTGGTGGTGACTTCCACGACTGCTAAGGAGGGGAACCTCCGCGTCTCCTGGCTACACACTGAGGAAGGCTGGAGGCACGTTCCTGCCCTCGCCAGAGCTTTCCATCAAGTGGGCGCTCGTCCAGGCAGTGGACCTGCCGCTCTGACACGGGTCAGCACTGCATCCGCACCACTGCCCTGTGGGTGGCGGCTGCTGAGCCTCCAACGCCCCCCCCCCATTGTCCCCTCGCCTCCCTTTAGTGGATTGGCACACAACAGCCAGAGTGAACCTGTTAAAATGTGAGCCCAGTCGTGTCACCTTTCGGCTCAAAACCCTGCAGAGACTCTGTTTTACTCAGAGAAAAAGCCTAAGTCTGCACAGTGGCCTTGCAAGTCCCCGCACCGTCCAGGCTGCCTCTACCCCCCTGACTCAGTGACTTCTGACCCCCTCGGTCACGCCGCTCCGGCCACGCTGGCTTCTCTGTGCCTCCAACAGCAGGCACGCTGCCTCCTCAGGCCTTTGCCCGGCCGTGCCCCCTTCCTGCAGCTCTCTCCTCCCAGACACGGCACACCTTCGGGTCTCGTCACCTTCTCCATGATGCCACCTTGACCACTGCGATTACAATCAACACCCCTCCCGCACTCTACTCCGGACCCTCCTGTGGAC
The DNA here is from genome assembly GCA_030848825.1 of Tadarida brasiliensis. NCBI lineage: Eukaryota > Metazoa > Chordata > Mammalia > Chiroptera > Molossidae > Tadarida > Tadarida brasiliensis. Next base: position 16,843,425 of record CM061262.1, read on the forward strand.
CACCCCTTCCCCCCGGAGCACAGACAGCCTTCTAACACATTCCAGAACAGAGTTGTCCCGTAGGACCATAACACGAGTCACTTAGGTAACTTAACATTTTCCAGGAGCCAGATTTTATTTTATTTATTTATTTATTTACTTTTTGTTAATCCTTACCCAAGGATATTTTTCCATTGATTTTTTTTTAGATAGAGTGGGAGGAAGGGAGAGAGAGAGAGAGAGAGAGAGAGAGAGAGAGAGAGAGAAACATTGATGTGAAAGAAACACACAGATTGGTTGCCTCCTGCGTGACCCTGGTCGGGGTCAGGGATCAAACCTGCAACCCAGGTGTGTGCCCTTGACCAGAATCGAACCTGCAACCCTTCGGTTCGCCAGCTGATGCTCTGACTGCTGAACCAAACTGGCCAGGGCTAGGAGCCAGATTTTAAAAGGTAAAGAGAAATAGGTAGAATTGATTGGAATAATACATTTCACTTAACTCCAACGTATCTAAAATATCGTTCCAACACCTAATCAATATAAACATCAATGAGACATTGAACACTTTTTAAATTAAGTCTTTGAATCCATTGTGCGTTTCGTTCTTACCGCACGTCTCAGTGGGAGCAGCCACATTTCCAGGGCTCATTGTACACATGTGGCCAGTGGCTACCATTTTGGACAGTGTAGCTCTAAAGTTGACCCCTCCTTTGGTCTGTCTTCACCCCACGCCCACTAGGGTGCAAGCAACACGAGGGCAGAGATTTTTGTCTGTTTCGTTCATTGCTGTGTCTCCATCTTCTAGAACAGTGCCTGGAACATAGTACGTGCTCAATAAACGTTTGTTAAACTGAGATCTGGTAACGGGGGGTTTCACCCCAAGACTGTGGCGGTGGATGAGGGCTGGCACTGGAGAGAGTGCTTGGTGGAGGGGACGTGACAGAGAGGTTCTGGGGCTATCAGAAAGGTGAGGATTTGAGCGGGTCTGGGGGAGGAGAAGGGGACTCGGCGTTGGTGGCAGGTATTAGAAACAAAGGCCACTTTGTCAGTCCCAGCACTGTCTCCTCCTTTGAGCAACCCCGGAGATGGGGCTCATTATTTCGCTTGGCAGAGGAGACGCAGAGGCTCAGAGAGGGTAAATAACTCGCCTGAACATTTAGGTACAGCCAGTACGTGGCCAAGCCAGAATTTAAACCAGCTTTCCTGACTCCAATTCTAGTGCTCTTTCCACCCCACCATGGTTGCCCCAGGCTAGGGCAGAGCATCAACAAATAAAAATGAAACGTCTAGACTCAATACAAACAGGCAGAAGAAAAGTGGAACAGGGGGAGGATGTGGTGGTGGCCAAACTCAGGGCTGAAATCCAGACTTCCTCAAGTGTGGTAAGGCAAGGCAAGAGAAGGCAAGAGATGTCTCCAGGGGCTGGGGCTCGTCAGTGGAAAATCCGAAACCTAAGTACGAAAGAGATTGCAACACGCAGCCTCGGAAGAGAGAAATCGTCTTTAAATAGTTTATGGAGAAAAGAAGGGTAAAATGAGCATGCCGCTGTCCCCAATTGTATAAGACGTGCTCATACAACCCCCTGCAGCCTTCCCAAAGGACCGACAAGGTCCAGAGAAGACCTCGTCAAGGCCCAATGCCTCTGTTCTCTGTCATCGGCCTGCCAAGCTGTCCCAGCCCATCTCCCCTGCTGTGGGACTCACATCCTGCCCCTGGTCTGACCACCATGTTCCTTGGAGACCCACAGTGCTGCCTCTCTGCCCACCCTGAGTGCCTTTCCCTCTTCCCTAAGGAGTGACCTACCCTGGTCATAACTCCAAAGGCCTTTGGGGTACTTGTTTCTCCAAGGAACCTGCCAGTCTTCTCTCTCCCGCCTCCCGCAAGGGGATTGGAGGGACCCACGCGGACCTGAGGATCCTGGATCTGTTTTGGGCGTTGGGACCATCGTGGTGGCCTGTGTGCAGATAGGGCTGCCAACAGTCCTTCCCACCCCTGAGCCTGCCTGCTGCCCCTCCTGTCAAATAGTCTCCTTTTCTCCTTTGAAGCTGGCGGGCCTTGTGACTTGCTTTGACTAAGAGGATTGGCAGAAGAGATTCTGGGGCTCTCAGGCCTAGGCCTTAAAGGACGTGGCGGTTTCCATTTGGGCCCTCTTGCAAGGCAGCTGCCATGCTGTCAGGAAGTCCATCTACCCTGCTGGAGAGAGAGGCCAGGTAGAGGGAAGGGGAGAGGCTCAGGCAGAAATAGCCCTCAGCTGTTCCAACCAGCCCAAGCGGAGGCACCAGACACACGAGTGAGGTCATTTTGGATTCTCCAAACCCAGGTGAGCCATTCTAGCCAACAGCACATGAAGGAGAGAGAAGCCATCCTGCCCGAGTGTAGGGAGCTGTGAGCAACTGTACGAGCCATCCTTGCTTCAAGCTGTGACGTTTTGGGCTGGTTGTAACACAGCAATCATAACTGAGCCTTCCAACTAAAGTCACTTTTCTTGGAGTTAGGACCTTTGCCCCCTCCCTTTCATAAGGTGTTACTAGTAGGCATGATGGTCTCAGGGGGTAAAGGGAGGTTCAAGGATGGCAGGACGTATTTCTAAAAGAATCAGAGACCAGGGGTCTGCCCTGGTGGGAAGACTCAGGGCAAGGAGCGAGGCAGGACAAACTATTTTCCACCTTTGTAGAGTGAGGAGAATAACTCGGTTTTATTGAAGTCTCACTAAGAGAAAGTGAACCTTACCTACAGCATGAGGGAAAGAGGCTAGAGGATGAGAAGAACTGGCAGAGAGGCACACGGGCTTTGGAGGAAAAGGCCACGGACTCCATTTCATCCCTTCCCTTCTGTCCTCCCTCCCTCCGATCTTCCAGCGTTTATGGAATATCAGCCATGTGTGCTGTGCCCTGGTGTAGAATGATCTCTCAGTTACCAGGGTGGCTTTAGCCTCTGCCAGCTGAGACCGGGATGGCCTAGGTAACCCTTGCGAGGCCCCACCAGGCTGGATCTAGAGTTGCTGGGAGGAAGACAATTCGGTTGCGTTCACAGGACGTTCTCCATCAGGACACGGGGAATGGGGAAAGGCAGGGAAGAATCAGTAAATATTTACAATCTGCCTGGAAAGGGACAATGCAAGGCAAAGATAGGGCCTGTCTGAGCTGGAGGAGGGGACGGAAGTGGCTCAGAAAGGGGAAAAGTGAATCAAAGGGAAAGGACCAATTGGGCATTGGTGCCTACTGGAGGAAAGTGGCACCTGGGTGTCCTTGGGATGAGAGGTCTCCACAGGCTGAGATTTTTAAATTTTATTTTATAATTTTTCTTTATTGATTTTAGAGAGAGAGGAAGGGAGAGGGAGAGAGAGAGAGAGAAACATCGATGAGAGAGAACATCGATTGGCCGCCTCCTGCATGCCCCCCACTGGGGATCGGGCCCACAACCTGGGCATGTGCCCTGACTGGGAATCGAACTGGCGACCTCTTGGTGCATGGGTCGACGTTCAACCACTGAGCCACACCGGCTGGGCCACAGGCTGAGATTTAAAACAGATTTTATAAGGTTGCATTCGCCTTTGGGGGGCTAGCCTGTTACTGAAGGAGCTGTAAGTGCTGGCCTCTGGGAGCTACCAGTCTGAGGGGGTTGACGTGGCCCTTGTCCTCCCTTGAGGGAGGAGACAGATCCCTGCCATCAGACATTTCCTTGTTGATTCGGATGCAAACCAGTCATTTGGCTGTAGTGGATGTTTGGAATCCCGGATATTGGTCCTGATGAGCCCTTGCGGGACCTGCAGCCCCACCCTCCCCTCCCCCGCACAGGGCTTCTCTTCCATTTGTTATGAGCCGAGCACGGCTTACCAATCTGAGCCCTGATGTTTCCCCACACGTCCCCTGACGGTCCCTGGGTCTGGCCCCAAGTGGGGCAGATGCCAACACATGGCCCTACTGGGGCCCCGCCTGTCCCCTGCACTCACAGCCCCGGTCAGCACTTCCTCAGGCTCCCTGCAGGAAGACCATGTCCCTATTCCCCACCCTTTCTGCAGCTGATCCAGCCATCCTGGGACTGGAAGTCCCCCAGGAGGCGTGGAGATGGCCTGCGAGGCCCCAGCCTGCAGAGACCTCTCCGAAAACATCCTGCCTGGTGCCTCTGCAGAGCCCAGCCCGGGCCGCTCCCAGCCCCACCGAGACTCTCGCAGGTCTAGGTTGGAATCCTGGGTCTGCCTCTAGCCAGGTTACTTCTCTGGGCCTCGATGTTCCCATCTGTGAAATAGGGACAACCGTCCCTGCGCCGTGAGCTTGAGGGGACGGAGGGACGGCCTGGGCAAGTCCCCAGCGCAGCGGCTGCTGTGCAGGGCGTGCTCAGGGGCAGTCCTTACAACTATGCTGTTCCTTCCAGTCCCCGCGGCAAGCCGTTTTCTTCTCTGAGCTCCCGCTTGGGTATAATTTGGCTGGGTTTTTTCCTCCTTGTTTTCATTTTTTAATTAAAATAATGTGACTGGGTTTTACACCCATCTGTGCAAGTCCACATCCTTAATTTCCCACTGCGGAGGGAGGCGAGCCAGGCAGCGGCAGCCCTGGAGCCAGGCGCGGGGAAGTGGGGTTGGACCGAAGGGAGGAGGGTTTGGAGAGAGCCCCTCCTGGTCAGGGATGACACCCTGTCGTTCGGGGGTCCCCATGAGTATTTGTGGAATCAATGAGCAAATGAACAGAATTAGAACACAAAGCTGATCTTCTCTCTCTGCCCCCCAAAGTGCACTGGGGTCTCCATGTGAAAGAGGAGGCCTATGACCCCCCTTGTACACACAGGTGGACCCCGGGCAGAGAGCCCTGAGGCGGGGCGGGGGGGGGGGCAGGGCTGCCTGGGCAGCTGCTTTCGGACTCTTCCAGCTTACATCCGAGGGGCCTCTGGTGGAGGGCCTCAGGAGTGTCCATCTCAGAAGCCCCCCGAGACCACACTGTTGTTCAGGATCTGTACGGGAAAGGTCTGTGGCACAGGCACGGGGAGGGACTCTGGGGCTGAGGCATGGGAGAGGAAGGCTCCCTGGCAGCTGCCGTCTCGCGAGGAGGCAGCAGGCGGATGGCTTCTGGAGAAATCTCCAGGGAGGGTGTTTGCATATCTGTTTGCTTTTGGCTTCCAGAGGAATTGCCACCCCCACCCCAGGTCTCTCTGCTTCAGCCTTCTGGACTGCCCTCTCTGCTTGAGACAGAAAGGATGGCTGGGCCTGGGTTTAGGACCTTCTGGGTCGCTGGGGCTCGGAACTGTGGGGGGAGACGGACACCCTCGAAGCATCCTCTCACCCCCAGCAAGACACCAGGTCACAGGCCTTCTGCACGAGCACATCCACACAGGGTCGCACACACACAAGTGTGACAGGGGTCACCACTCCCAGTCACGGGGCGGCCGCCTGGTTGGGTAAGGGTTGGGTAAGGGGGCTATGAGGCCCAGCGGAGGAATCTGGCTTCCCAGGACAAGCCCTCATGGGACTGGGGGTTGGGGGGCTGACCTGGCTGTAGTCCCATGACCCCAGGCTGCCCTCTGGGAACTGCTGACTGTTCAGCAATAAACACCTCATGGCTATTAATATAACCCTCTATCTGGCAGCCCCAGAACTGATAATACTGGATCACTTCTGGCCCAGCCTAGCCTGACTGCCTGGGTTCAAATCCCAGCTGCTAATTCTCACTTCCCGATGTCCAAAACCCAAACCCAAGACACAGCCACAACCCAGACAGCTTCTAAACTGTGTCTTAGGACAGAACGACCTTTTTGAGCCTCAGTGGCCATCTGTTAAACAGGTACCATGATACCTGAGGCTCAGACAAATGTGGCTGGGCTCAGGGAAGTGCTTGGCATGTAGTAAGTGCCCCCCCCAAAGGTCCGCTATTATCTCTGCTGTGACTGGGCACAGGGTGGTAGGAAGAGGGGACTGGGGATCAGGCAGAGCTGGGCTCTACATCTGACAGTAGTTCTCTGGCTCTGTGACCCTGGGGAAGTTGCTTGACCTCTCTTGGTCTCATTGTCTTGATCTGTAATATGGGCGTGATAACACCTACTTCCTAGGTGTGAATGTGGATTCAGTTAGACAGTGAATATAAGGGGGGCTCAGTAAACACAGCCCTTGTTGAGTGAATGGGTGGACATTGGTCACATCGCTCTGTCGGGGTCCCCAAGGGCAGGGACCGATTCTCATCGGCCTGGGTGCTCTCTGATGATGGGGGTGCAACTCTGGACTTGCTTCCTTGAGACTGATCTACAGAGCCCAAAAAAGGCTCAGCTTTTTCGATGCTTTATTTCCTTGGTTGGTGTGGAATGTGGAAAGAGCCAGTAGAAACCCACAAGGCAAGACAGAAACCACTTTTCCTTTTCTCTTAGTAATGAGGCACAGGCAAGGCCTGGGACCCAGCCCTTCGCCCCACTCCCGAGCCTGGGGAAGGGAACGTTTTTGCCCACAGAAGCTATAAGAGCCCAGGGAATGCCCTCCTGGTGAGCCCAGTGGCATCACCCACTTTTCTTCTGGTTGCAGCCACCCCAGCCACACCCCTGGCACTGCCCGACTCCAGCGGTCACACTAAAAGCCAAAAGTGTGGGTGTCTATGTTGAGGGGGTACAGGGAGGAAGGAGGGCGGAAGAGACATGAGGGTGGGGGAAGCGCTCAGCTCAGTGCTGGTAAAACCCTCCCCTAGACCCCATGACTTCAGAGAAACTGCCCCCAGATGCCAGTGGTTTGCCAGCCCCAGCCGTTGGCGTTTGCCTAACAGGAAGTTTCCCTGAAGACGGTCTTATCTTGACGGGTCTGGTGTGGCTGCACTAGGGGCAAAGGAAGCCATCCACTCTCTGCCCATCACCACCACATGCCCCCTCCAAAGGCTATTTATTCCCGGCCTGCCCCATCCCAGCCGCACTTCCTGGGGGGTGAGGAGGCGCCTGCCCGAGCTGGGGGTGTCTGTGGGACGGAGGGCTGCCTTCTGAGGCTGAAGGGGTCCCAGGGACTCTCATTTCTGCCCCTTTCCTTGCCCCTGGTCGGCCCCTGGTACCGGGATATCGGAGTTTCTCCTGCAATCTGTTAGTACTGCGTGGGCCTCGGGCCCCCGGTCAGCCTGACCTTGGGTCTGAAGAGAGAATGTCCTGGAGGTTTGGGTGACAGATACAGTGAACAGAAGTACAGGGTTACCCCGCCGAATTTTCCTTGCTTATCTAAAACTCAAATTGAACTGGGCATCGCATACTTAATCTAACACTCCTGCCTGGAGGGAGTGGCTGGCCCTTCCTCTCAGCCGATTCCTTCAGGGGCGCTGATGCTCCCCCTCCCTGCCTGCTTCTGGCTGCTTTGACGGTGCGGGACCCTGTCTGAGTGTCCTCAGTTTTTGCCTGCAGCGGCGTGGGAACTAGGCGCCCTCTGAGGGCAGAGGCAGGGTCTCTCCCTCGGACGGGGGACTCCCTTTCCTCTCTCCCCATTGTTGGGACCATTCTCTGGAGGAATTGGATGCTGACCCCAAGCCCAACCTTTTCCATAGGCTCGACGTGGTTTTTAGAGCTGGGAGAGCCTGCTGGTCAGCAGACGTCCATCTCGTCTTTCTGACATCAGCCGTGGAATCTCCCCCAGCCTTGTTTTTGCGGGCAACTATTTCAAGAAGGCACCGAGGCTCTGGACACCTTCAGTGGAACTTATTTCAGAAGCCACCTGAGCTCCATCACTGTGACCTTGGGTGGGCTCTGGTTCCTCTCCGGGCCTCGGTGTGCCCATCTGTACAATGGCAATGTGTCTAGCCTGCTGATCGAGGAAGAGCATTTTCCCATTGGCAAATCATGATCTGTCAGTGGGTCGTGACATCTGTTTCCCATACTGATATTGTGCTTTTTCTTTTTTGCATTTATCTTCAGATAGAACGGGAGGGAGAGAGGGAGGAAGAGAGAGAGAGAAACATCGATGCGAGAGAGACACATCGACTGGTTGCCACCCACCCAACCCCAACCAGGGCCGGGGACAAACTGCAACCGAGGTACGTGCCCTTAGTGGGAACCGAACCCAGGACTCTCTGGTTTGCAGGCCGACGCTCTAACCGCTGAGCCAAACCGGTCAGGGCTGCTTTTTCTTAAATATGAAGGAGAACGGGGTAGGGAATATCCAGAGAGGCTCGCGATAGCAAGGGTAAGTGCTGTTTCTTGAAACTCTTGGGGAATGTGTGGGCATGTGTGTGCAGAGGTCACAACGCAGGGTGCTTTTTCTTCCCGCATGGGTTATGGTAGAATGAAAATGCCAGGAGGACAATATCCTAGAAGCTGCGACAGAAGAGGGACAGGAGCCGCTGAAGGCCCTAAAGTGGGCATCTGTTACTTCTCTGCCTCGTGGATGCCTGGCCTAGCAGCGGCTCCCTTTCTGGGGCTCTTCGTTGCTTCCTAGGACTTACTTCCTGCCCTGCCTCTGTGGGCCCGGCCCCCCCCTCACCCCCCACCAGGTCCCTGCTAACTGAGAGCCTCAGGGGCTTGTCTAGTTCCCTGGCCACTCCAACAGAAGGTGCTGGGATCCTCCGCCTGGCAGTGCCCAGCCCGCCCTGCTGCCCGTCTCGGCCCCACAATGACAGTGGATTGGGAAACCGAAGCTCTCGCCAAGTGGAGAAACACTTCTCCCTCCCTAGCTTTCCCAACCGCCCTCCACCCTGCCAGGGCCAGTGCTCATTAACCCTTTCCTGGGGCGTGGGGGAGGCAGCCCTCTCGGGGGGCTGTGGGGTCTGGGTGGGTGGACATGACAGACAGAGGGTAAGGGGCCGGGGAAGCCCTGCTGTGTCACCTGACAGAGCTCTGCCCTTCTCAGGCTCACTGCCTCGTCTTTCCTCCGGGAAATCAGATCTAGGTGTCACCTGCATTCCCGGGAGAGTTTGGAGATGAAACAGACAGAAGATGGGAAAGACATGGTCGATAATGCTTAAGGGTTATACCACTGTTTCCCTCTGTCTGTGGGTGCCACCACCCTGGGGTCCAACCCACACATAATAAAAGCGGCAGAAAGGGAAGCTGGTCCTGGAGCTGGGTCAGACTCACTCAGGGAGGCGAGATTTGGTTTTCGGTTTGAAATTAAAAGTTGGAAGAAACATCGATGTGAGAAAGACAGCTTGATTGGTTACCTCCCGCACAACCCCGACCAGGGCTGGGGACTGAACCGAATCCGAGGTATGTGCCCTTGACCAGAATCGAACCTAAGACTTTTTGATCCTTGGGCTGACGCTCTAACTGCTGAGCCAAACCAGCCAAGGTGGAACCAAAAGCTCTTGACCTGTGGGGCTCTCAGTCTGAGAGACACAGCTCTGCCCTCAGGAGCCCCAGTCTGAGGGGAGCCCTGTGGAAATCCATCTCTTTGGCCCTTCCCCTGCGGTGGTGGAGCGCCGTGGGGCCCTGGAGGTCCTGAGCCGGCTGGTCTGGGGAAGGGTCGGCCAGGGCGATGCCATCCTCTTCTCTGCAGGGTGGTGTGATCAGGACGTACCAGCAAGGCGTCCTTCCCCTCCTCCATGCCCACCGTCACCCTCCTAGCTCTCCGTTCACTGACGGACCACAGGTCTGCATCACTACATGAAAGTCCTTCCTTAGTCTGAAGGCTAGAAAGGATCTTGGAGATCTGTGAGTCCCCAGTCCGAGCAGGAAACTGAGGCCTGGAAAGGGGCGGAATCCTTCCTGACGTCAGACCCGTGCTCTGGGATAGATGGAGACTCTCGGTTACATGGGGCCACCCAAAACATGTGAGTGGGAAGGCCTCCTGAGGGTGTGTGTGTGTGTGTGTGTGTGTGTGTGTGTGTGTGAGAAGCAGGGTGGGATCTGGGACAAGCCACTCTGGGTCCTCTGTGAGCAGATGTGTGTTCACATGGGTGTCCTCTGCAAGGGGTCTGGCCATTTCTTTGTCTCAGTACAGGGTGGAGGGGGAGGGACAGGCCTGTACCAGGGACACTGGACAGCTCTTGTTCCATCCCCATGGCAAGTCTGCCCAGCCCAGTCCTCTCGGGACCAAGGGCAGAGGGCGATGAGTCACAGATGACTCAGGTGCTGGAGGTCACAGTCACAAGTGGCACGTGACATTCCAGAACTGAGCCTGTGGCTGGACAGACAGGTGACCCAGGAGCCTGACACTGCGAGTCTCCTTTCTTAGAGGACCGGAGGGCTCCTGGTCACAGCCTTGGAGCCCTGCAGTGGGCTTCCAGTCTTCCGTTCCTCCTTCGCTTTTGATCCACTGGCTGGCTGAGCAGTCCTCAGTGGGCAAGGCGGGGCTGGGCTGATCTCTCCCACTCCCCCAGAGGCATGGGTTAGGGTCACTCTCAATGGGCAAGAGTTCCTCTGGCCCTTTGGAGGCAGCATCCGCCAGCACAGTGGCCTGTCCCTGCCCTTAAAACCCAGTGTCTGATCATGGACATCCTGTCTTCTTTGCCCGAGGCAGAGAGTACCAAAGCGTTGGCCTGCTGGACTCTAAGGCCTGGGCTGGATGATGAGACAGCCTGGGTCTGCATAGTGTCCTGGGTTAGAGTCTTACTACGTGACCTGGAGCTGCACTGTTTTCTCTCGGGGCCTCAGTCCCACCTTCTATACTATGAGGGGTTGTGCTGGAAACTTGGGGGTTCCTGTTAGCTTCCTTCCCATCAAGGCTTAAAGGCTGGGCTGAGGTCAAGGCTTAGAAGATGCCCTATCTCTCCCCTCTGCTTGAGGTGGGGGCCTGGGGAGGGGTTGGCTGAGGAGAAGTCCTGGCCTGGCAGGGCATGCCCCAGGGTCCCTGGCCACCTGAAACACCCCGCTGATTGCAGGCTGAGCAGCCAGGACGGACGCTGTCATCCACCACCTTCCCTCCTGCCAAGGGCGTGCTGCAGTGTTTCCTTCCGCTTTTCACAACTGTTTTCTAAGAACCCTGGGAAGGGAGAGGCCCTCATCTCCATGGGATCAGGCTAAAGATAAAAAGAGATGAGGGGAAGGAGGGAGATGAGGAGAGAGGAGGGTCAGTAAGGGGGTGGGAGAAGAGAGGGAGGGAGGGGCAGAGGATGGGAGGGCAGAAAGGAGATGTGGGGGAAGGAGAGAAAGGCGTTGTTAAACAGCAGAAGGCTTTTCCCTGGTTGACAGAATAAGGAAAAGGAGGGAGCAAGGGCGGGTGTCCAGCCTCTGCTCCTCAGCCCCAGATAGGCATTCCTCTAAGACAGACCTTCCTGACCTCATTTCCTAAAGTAGCAACCTCCTCCTCCATCACTTTCTTTCTTTTTTTCTCTCTGTTAATCCTCCAAGGATATTTTTTTCATTGATTTTTAGAGAAGAGTGGAAAGGGGAGAGAGAAAGAGAGAAAGAAACATCGATGTAAGAGACACATCGATTGGTTGCCTCCTGCATGCACCCTGACCAGGGCCGGGGATTGAACCTGAAACCCAGGTTCGTGCTCTTGACCAGGAATAGAACCTGTGAGCCTTTGGTGCATGGGCTGATGCTCTGATCATTGAGCCACACCAGCCAGGGCCCCCATCACTGTCTACCCATTACGCCCTTTAATGAGGAAAGGGTGGGTTAGATCAAGTCACTTTTTGGCTCAGATCCCTGCAGTGGCTCCTCACAGTGGCTTTCAGGGTTCTACGTGAGCCCTTCCCAATCTGGTTGCCTCTCTGATTTCATTTCCAGCATTCCTTCTCACCCCTTTAACCCCGCCCACTTCCTTGCTATTTTTAAAACAGATCAGGCCTGCTCCTGCCGGGGACTTTTTGCATGGCCCTCTCTTCCACCTGCAATGCTATCTAGATATCTGCAGGACTCATTCCTTCACCTTCTTCAAGTTTTTCCTTAGACATCACCTTCTTAATGAGGCCCACCTTGAGCGTCCGACTTAAAATGGCAATGGTCTTCCCACACTCTCATCTCTCTTACTCTGCTCTATCTTTTTTCTAAGCACTGATCACTTTTTAATGCTCTCACATTATAAAATGCATTTATTCATTATGTACATTGTGTACTGTCTGTCTCTCTTCACTAGAATTTAAGTTCCACAAGGGCAGGTCTCTTTGTCTGTTTTGTTCACTGATGAATCTGAAGTCCCTGGAACAGCACCCAACACATAGTAGGTGCTCAGTTTGTTGAGTGAGTGAATAGCATCTGTCACTGTTGGAGAGATATTTTTCTCTCACTTTGCCTCCACTACTTACCTATTCCCCACTCACCCACCCACCTCCCTGGTTATAATCTGACTCCTCACCCAGAATAAAAGCTCTCTGTGGCTTGGGGCCTTGTTTATCTGTTCACTGGTGTGCTCCGAGCACCTGTCTGCACAGAGCAGGCAATCCATAAAAAATTGTCAGCTGGATGGAAGGGACCTGAGGCAGACACACACATGCACATGTACACATATGCACTCCAGATGGTCACATACCAGCGTACAGAGCAGAGAGGGAAGGAAGTCTGGAAACTGCAGTCCCAGTTGAGGTGGCATCAGGGAGAGGAGGAAGGCAGGACAGCAACAAAAAAATAGGCCTATCAAGGAGGGATACATGAGGAAGAGGATGGGGGGTTGTCCACTGGTCACTCCAAGGCTCTTTATGATCCCCTAGTCTGAGCAAGAGATGTGCTATTCGAGGCCGGTTAAACATACATATACACAAATATACAAACACACACACATGCACACCCCTCCACACACATACATACACACATATATCCATCCATACATATACACATGCACATATACATATATTCATACACACGTACACATATCCACACACACACACACACATGCACACATACCCACACATACACATGCACACATAACACACACACACGCACACACATACATTCAAGCACGCACACACACAAACACATACATACATGCACACACGCACACATACATAGACACATACACACGTACATACACACATGCACATATACATACACACAGACATGCACACATACACATATACACACACGCGTGCGCGTGCGCGCGCGCGTACACACACACACACACACACACACTCCAGATGATCACACATCAGCATGCAGAGCAGAGAGGGAAGGAAGTCTGGAAACTGCACTGCCAGGTTGAGGCGGCATCAGGTTTACCCACGGAAGGCTCCTGGAGAAGGTTGTCTAGTGCTAAGCCAGCACAGGAGGAAAACACCTGACATTTTCAGTCAGAAGTAAATAAGGACCATATGGGGGGACTGGAATGGGGAGAAAGAGCAAGGATGTGGCCAGGGTCAGCAGAGGCCCAGGAATCGAGGCAGGCCTGAGACTGAGCCGGAGGTGAGGTGGTCAAGGCCCCAAGGGCTGGGTTTGGGGTCCACGGGGCCCTTACAGGACACAGAGTAGAAGGAAAAGGCTGGGTTACCCAACCAGAGTCCCTACAGGAAGGAATTTGCCGAGTGTCCCTCTGGTTTAGGTCCAGAGGAGATGGTCAGCGTCGCCCTGTCACCCAGGAGGCTCATTTCCCAGGATGTGGCACCGAGAATGTAGCTTTGCATGTGATTCCAGCGGATACTTTTTTTCCAATAAAAAGAAACTCTTGACTTTTCAAAAAGAGCCATGCCCAAACCAATGATCGCTGTTCACACAACACGGAGATGGAAGGAGAAGTGAGCAAGGGGACTTCAAGAAGCGCACCAGCGGGTGTGAGCGTGCTCCTGCCCGGACTCTCCGCCACCCAGAGGCAGAGGCCTGGCTGCCTGCCGCACGGTGTGGAAAACCCAGAGGAAAGCAGTTTTGAAATTCTACTCATGATTGAGACACTGCTGCCCATTTTGACCATTTTTCAGAGCCTGGCCTCTGCTCTCCTCATCCTGTGTCACAACCTCCTTTGAATCTATCAGAGGCTCTATCTTTTGTTGTGACATGGATACACTGTTATATAGCACTTGCCCGGGGAACATGTTTTGTGGGCAAAGGACATTGAGCTTTTACTGACACAGAACTTTTTTCGTGATACAGAAGCCTCGGCTTCCCTTGTAACCTGTTACTTTCCTATGCCTGTAACCGGTACCACCCCCTGGTGGCGCCGGCCCGAAGCCTGTCCTTTGTATTGGATCCGCACTTTGGCTTTATCCCCCCGCCCAAATCTACTGGCAACCTCGGGGCCTATTCGACTTCAAAATGCTTCCTTCCTTTGCTCCCACCTTCTGGCCTGGCCTCTGTGGCTTCCTGCTCCCCTCCAGCCCCTCCAGTTCTTGCCCCTGTTAGCAGCCAGGATGAGCTTTCACACGACGACATGCATGACCTGTAGGATCATGCTGCCTCTGCTTAAACCCTGCCGCACGCAGCAGAAAGCCTGCCCTCCTCACCTGCCCCCTGACCACCTCCTCCGCCTTCTGGAGGGCCCCCTCACCCCTTCACACACTGATCTTTTCACTCCTGAACATATCAGTTTCATGTCTGCCTTAGAGACTTTGCCCTTGCTGTTTCTTCCTTCTGGAACATCCTGGCTCCACAGTTTTGCATGGATGCCTCCTCCTTACCTTTTCGGACTCAGCTCAAATGTCACCTCCTCCAAGAAGCCTTCCTTGAGTACCTCCCTCCACAATATCCATTATATCACCAAGCTGTTAAAAATATCACCCTATTAATTTTCTTCATAGTATTTATCTCTAGCTCAACTAATTTCATTTATTTACTTGTTTATTGTGTTTCTCTCTCTCTCTCTAAGATTCCAGGAGAGCAGGAACCTTGTCTGGGTGATTTACCACTGTATGCCCATGTCTGATGCTTGGGGTGCAGTACAAGTTTGTTGAATGAATAAGTGAATGAGTGAATGGTCCAACTCTGCCTTTGCTGAACTTCGAGATTTTTGCAACCTCTCTTATACAATCAGGAGTTTGGTAACCTGTTGGTACTCTCACTCCAAGGGTTTTAGGCTTCTTGGTCAATGAAGTAAGTGACAGCTCAGCCATTCTTGGCTGCCCAACCCTGTCAGAGGGCACAGAACACACATTAGGACCTGGGACTGAGTTGGTTAATGCAACTGAGCTCCTGCATGGATAATCTGGTGACTTCAAGCCGTTTGCGGTTTATATTCCTCATCTGGAAAGAGGAATGTACAGATGGTCTCTAAGATTGTGTTTGACTTTCAAGGACCAGAATGGAATGAACCAGGTCGGGGGGTTTAGTGGATTGAGTAGGAATGGGTGGGGGCAAGGGAGAGGGTGGTGAGCAGCTGGGAGAGGGCTTTCTTTTCAGGGCCTTGGAGACTGGTTTTGGGTGAGGTTTGCTCTTCAAAGTTCAGGATTTGCCCCTTGTCATTTTCTGCTTCCCTGGGACTGTGACCATGAGCTGAGAACCGTGATAGCCCCTCTCTTCTTCTGCTCTGTCATAGAGCAAATGTCTCCAGCCTGGGGCAAATGAACCCCCTGAAACTGTCCACACAGACTTGGGGGTATGCAGATGAATGCATTTTGGGGAGAGAAAGTCCTTGCTTTCGTTGCTTTCTCCAAGGGACCTGTGCTCCCTGAAGTTCAGAAACACATATTTAGAAGACCGAGCTGAACTAAGAAGATGCGTGAGAGGAGAAGGAGGAAGAGAGAGTACCCAACCCACACATTTTTCTTGTCTCTTCTCAACCTCAGTTTCCTTATCAGTAAAATTAGAAGTTTGGGTGATCTCTAGTAACATCCAGCATTTAGAATAATAATGCCTAATATTATTTCATCTACATGATCTCATTTACTCTTCCCAAAAGTCCTGTGAAAGTGTCTCCTGGCAGTATCCCCCTTTTTAGATGATAGAGCCAAGGTGGTGAGGTTTGGTTACTTGCCCAAGGTGAGTGGCAGAGTTTGTACTGCCCAGCAGGGTCTCCACATGAAGGTCCTTAGGTTCTCTCATCGGCCAGTCTGGGCCAAGGCAAGTGAAGAGAAGGGAGAAGAGGAAGAGGTGGTGGAGGGAGAGGACAGCTCAGGTGCAAATCTTCAGCTCCTTCCAGCAAATCCTGGAGAAGGGGGTGTTTGGGGAGCTGGAGAGCTGGGCTGTGGAGTGAGGGAGGGAAGGAGTTCCCAGAAGGCCAAAAGCATCCTTTCTGGTGGGTTCTCAGGTATTTATAGCCTCTTTGGATGACTGGAATGCAGGTGTGTGCTCCACGTCGGACTTTGGGCTCTGCTGCAGGCCTCTGGCTGGGGAGACTTTTTGGAATGTGCCCCTTGCCTTCCAGGGCCACCTTTGGCCTCACCTGCTATTTACCCTCTTCTTCCTCCCCTTCTGCCCCCACCTTGACAGCTTGAGCCAGTGCCAGGAAATTGTTGGTCAAAGGTGAGGTCACCAAGAACATGGAGAAACAACAGGTCCTCATCAACCTTGTTTACCTGCCAGGTGCCTGTGGCCTTATATGGTTCCTCGGCTCCTTTTCATCACCTGGGCCTCCTGCTCCCTCAGAAGCTCAGATCCACTGGGAAGGTTTTGGTGGGAATTTCTTCAAGATTGACACTCCCGAGAGCTCCCTGAGCCTCCAGTTTCTGGTCCATGGTCCATGGATCTGTTAGGTTACATCTCAGATCGTGTGGTCACCTGAGTTTAGATGCTGGCTTTCCAGTGAAGCTGTAAGCTTGTCAAGGTGAAGGACTGTGTTTATTTACCATTGTATTCTCAGGGCCTGGCGTTTAACAATGTCTGTTTCAGTGGATGGTTGAATGGTCGAATGGAACTAATGTGCTGGGTCTATAGTTCAGAACTTAGCTCTTCTAGGAAACCCCTAGGATTACTTCTACCTGTTCTTATCATCCTCCCATCCCTATCCCTGGTCTGTCGGTCCTCTCCTGGTTTCTCTTTGCTGTCGCTCTCAGATCATTTCAGATGGGTACCTTCAAGCACAGTGAGCTCTCCAAAGTCAGAGAGCACGTCTTCTAATTCTCCCACGTGGCCCTCCGACACCCACCACAGCGCCCTGCACACAGGGGGCCCCTAACTGATGCCAACTAACAGGACAAAGGGGGATCTGGGCCAAAGAGGGGCCGAGAAGATCAGATTATTTCTCAAGATCACCCAGCGTTTTGGTGAAAGAGCTTGGGTCTGTCCTGGCCCAACTTGCAATCATCACTTAGACCGTGGGCTCCTTCTGTGCACACTGCTGACATTTTAAAACCATCAACATTCATTCATGTATTCAGTCAAAAGATATTTGCCCAGGCCTTCAACGTGCCAGGCACTGTGCTTGCTCCGGCTCTCAGAGTCGGTGAGGTTTGGTGACTTGCCCAAGGTCACACAGCCTGTGAGTGGGAGAGTGGGCCCAGAACCTGGCTCCCGGCTGAGAAATTTCAGGGCTTCCCTTGTACTACCCAGCAGGGTCACACACAGGGAGGTCCCTGAGATTTTCCCACCGGCCAGTCTGGGCCAAGACAAGTAAAGAGAAGGGAGAAGAGGAAGAGGTGGTGGGAGGAAGAGGTTCCTGGCCTCAAGGAGGTGCAAACCATTTGGGGAGGTGGGGTATTTACCAGAGAAGCCCTCAGTGCTGGAGCCAAATGTTGGGATAGTCAGTAAATGCTTCCCCGAGGAGCGGGCACCCGAGGCCCTTGAAAGATTCTTACATAGCCATTGATTCGGTGTCACTCCTTTAAGAGAGCTTTGCCCGTCTCCGTTAGCCCACGATCTGCCTGGGACTGCCTGTCATCACACCAAGAGCTACAGAGCCACCTATACCTGCAGACTGACATGCCAGGGTCAGAGAAGGACAGAGATACTCCTGAGGCCCTGCAGTAACTCAGCGCGGAGCTGGTCCAGAACTCCAGTGTCCTGACTCCCAGCCTGTGCACTCTCCCATAGACTCCCCACTTCCCCTTGCTTTTACTAGGCTGGTGCCTTTGCTGGGTCAGCACCTTGGGCTCTGGGCAGGGTGCTGGGCACGGAAGGATGATTCTTACCAGGGTTCCCCTTCTTGCACAGTGAGGGCATTGAAAGGGTGGCCCAGGCTAAGACACCTGTTGGAAGGAGGTAGGGTATGAAAGAAGCCTCACAGTTTGGGCAGAAGGATGCTCATCTGAGAGACTGTGGCTCCTGGAGACCTGTCTGCACAGCAGAGTCCGTTATTGACAGGCAGGCAAGCCTATCAGAGGCAGTGAGTGGGAAAGGACCAGTAGAAGGTCGTTTCTGGGGTGGACTTCCCGCCCATGGACCTGCCTGGGCAGGCTCCCACACAGCTCCCAGGCCTCAGTTTTCCCCAGCAGCTTTAGGGTACAAAGTCCAGTGGGGTGATTTTGTCATCTCTTCCCAGGGCAGCCTTAAAGGGCCAGCACGTCCTCCTGGGATTAATGATTACCTGTTGTGTTGCCCATAGACCCAGATGTCAGTGTGTGTGTGAGGATGGGTGGGAGGTGGTGACAGGGGTGGCCCGGGGCAGGATTGGGAAGAGACCTGAGGAGAATGGTAGCTCCTTTGAATCTAGCCTCTCAGGGGTTGCCTCCTCCTGGCTGGCCTTGGGCCATGAGGAGGGACCTGTGTCTTTAAGGGCAAACAGTCCAGGGAACTTGTGAACCCAAAAGGGAGAGTAAAGTCCAGGGTGCTGCCCCCAGCTCTGACAGGAGAGCAGTTTAGGAGACGAAAAAACATGCCAGGCTTAGGCTAGGATTCCCACAGTAGGGGTGTGTGTGGGGGAGGGGGTCTTATAGCCAAACAAGAGGGAGGAGCATATCTAGGGACCTCAGGAGGCCAGGTCCTGGTTAGGTGAGTCCCTGGGGCCCTTTTCCCAACCCCCTGACACAGTCATGTCCCACAGACTCGGGACATACGTCACCCCATCCCAACCCAGCAAACCCCAGTCCTTCTTCTGTTCTCTATCTCTGTTACCCGTGCCCCCCCGCACCCCCCCCAGCCTTGTGGAGCAGAGTAATAAGTAATAATCATGAGAACACGAGCCACATTTTGTTGGGTCCTGGGCACAGTACATAGATTCACTTGTACTCCTTACGAAAGCCCTGGAGAAGGGGACAGATTTCACCCCCATTTTTACCAGCGGAAAAGGAAGCCCTGAGAGCTTATGTAACTGCTCAAAATCGTGCACAGAGCGAGGGCAGAGTGGGACTCACCCCCTGGTCTGTGTTGCGTCAAAGTTCCGTGCTTTTTTGCTACTATGGGTGACGGGCTGCAGCCCTGCTATTTCCCAGGGGATCGGCTCAGCCAGGCCCCCAGAAAGCTTTTGAGATTTTCCCATCCAGCCTGTGGCACTTCAACTCTTCCTCCCCGCTTGCTCCATGAGAATCCAGTCATCCAGAGCTCAGCCAGGCTGGATTTGCCTGTCACTGTCTTGGGCGCTGTGGCTGCAAGTACCTGTGGCCTTTTTGCAGCCCAGGGGGCTCTCAGGGGACAGGGACAGGGGCTCGGAGGGACTTGCTGAGTAGGACGGGCCTGGAGGAGGCAGAGGGAAGGACAAGATGATCCCCACAGGAGAGCTGGCTGTGGAAAGGGTTGTCCCTACTTCTGGGAAGGCTTTATTTCAAGCTCACTCTTCTTCCCTGCCACTGATTCACAGAGCTCTCCGTGAACACCTTTGTCTACTCAGGAGTTTAAATCCTTTCACCAGATTCCTGACTGTGGCTTTTAACTGTTATCATCTGTCTCAAATACCACATGCTCACGGTTTATCCTTCCCCAAGCCCTTTGCACACGCGATTTCCTATGGGGTTGGCAGAGCACGTTTTATTAATCCTGCTAGACAGATGAGGAAACTGAGCCCTCGAGCGAGGAAGTGACGCGTCAGGAACCTAGCGAGGCTTGGTGGCAGAGGCTGTGTCTGTGCTCACCCACACTTGGCTCTTCCTGATGCTACCGTCGCCTCTGCCCTGTCCCTGCCCCAGTGAAACTTCCTCATCTCATCCCGGCTGCCTTTGGAGTCACATTTTGCCCCAGGTTCTTTTACTTAATTTGTGTTTATTGTGGTAAAATACACATTGCATAAAAGTTACTGTCTTAACCATTTTAAAGTATACAGTTCAGTGGTATAAAGTACATCCATATTGTTACATAACTGTCATCACCATCCATCTCGAGAACCTTTTCATCTTGTGCGTCTGAAACTCAGTGCCAATTAAACAACTCTTCGTGACTCCTCTCCCCCAGCCCTCGACAACCGCCATTGCACTTTCTGTCTCTAAACACCTCACAGACGTGGAATCACCAGTGTTTGTCGTTTTGTGCCTGGCTTATTTCACTTAGCATAATGTCTTCAAGGTGCTTCCACATTGTAGCATATTGCAGAATTTCCTTCCTTTTAAAAATGTGTTGATTGAGTTTTAGAAAGAGAAAGGAAAGGGGAGAGAGAGAGAGAGAGAGAGAGAGAGAGAGAGAGATTTATTGTTCCACTGATCTATGCATTCATTGGTTGATTCTTGTATGTGCACTGACCAGGATCGAACCTGCGATCCCGGTACATAGGACGACATTCTAACCAGCTGAACTACCCGGCCAGGGCAGAATTTCCTTCCTTTTAAAGGCTGAATGATATTCCACTGTATGGATAGATCACCGTTTGCTTAACCATTCATTTATCAATGGATACTTGGGTTGCTTCCGCGTTTTAGCTAACTATTGTGAATAACGCTTCTATGAACGTGGGTGCACAGATGTCTCTTTAAGACCCTGCTTTCAATTCTTTGGGCGATATACCCAGAACGAAACTTGCTGGATCGTATGGTAGTTCCAGTTTTCATTTTTTGAGGAACCGCCTTTCTGTTCTCCACAGCGGCTGCACCATTTTATTAATACATTCCTATCAACAGTGCCCAAGGGTTTCTCCATATCCTGCCCACACTTGTGATTTTCTGGTTTTTCTTTTCTTTTTGGATAGCAGCATGCCTAATGGGTGTGAGGGGGTATCTCTGAGTAGTTTCCATTTGCATGTCCCTAATGATTGGTGATGCTGAGCACCTTTTCACATGTTCATTGGCCGTTCGTCTATCTTCTTTGGAGAAATATCTATTCAAGTCCTTTGCCCATCTTTGAATTGGGTTTTTTGGAGTTTTTTATTGTTGAGTTTTAGGAGTTCTGTATATATTCTGGATATTAATTAACCCCTTATCAGATATATGACATAAATCTTTTCTCTTATTTGGTGGGTTGCCTTTTGATTCTGTTGACAGTGTTTTTAAAAAGAATCCTACTTAAAAGGTTTTTCATTAATTTGATTGCTGTGACATTGGTTAATAGGATTATGTGTGTTGCACGTGTACGGTTCTATGATACATCGTCTGTGTGTGTTCACCACCCAAAGTCTAGTCTCCTTTCGTCACCAACTATTTAATCCCTTGACCCTCTCCTACCTCCCCCACTCTTTCCCTCTGCTACTTCTATGCCTACGGTGCCTCTTGACCTGTCTCCAAGCATTGGTGGCCTGTTTACCTGGCTGACCTCACCCCAGACAGAGAGCTCCCTAGAGGCCGGGCCCTGGCCTGGTTGAGGTCCATATTCCCAGCACCGGCACCAGGCCTGGCATGTAGCAGGTGCTAACGTGTATTTCTCGAATGGGTGAAGACACCTAAGTGGATAAGAGATGATCCTGGCTGGGGGTGGGGTGGTGGGGGAGATGAGGAGCTCCCAGTGCCATGGAGAGTGGGTATGAGACGGCCTGATGCTGCCATAAGGATGGGAGAGAGTGAGGTAGCAGGGAGCTCAGACTCTGGAGCCAGAGTGCCCAGTTCAAATCCTCTCCTATTGGCTGCGTAGCCCTGGGCAAGTCACTTAACCCTTCCATGCCACAATTTTTTTTGCCATCTTTGAAATGGAAGTAATAATGGAATCTAGCCTAGGAGGTTGGTTGTGAATATCAAATGCCTCATTAAACCCCGAGAACAGGGCTTAGCATATCATAAACATTATTCAGGTGCTGGCTGTCATTACTTCATTATAGTCTCAGCTCTTTGAGGACAGGAGGACACATTCCCTACGTCTCTCCGGCCCCAGCACCTAGATGCAGACTTAGCGTGTAGTTGATATTTGTTAATTGAATTAAATTGTCTTTTGTCAACCAAGGAATTCTTCCTCACTCTGTCCTTCGTTTGTCCTGCTGCAGCTTTGTGACACTGTGAGCTCCGTTCTTCGTCGTCCTGCTGCACCGTTGGGTCTTGGTCTCCCCCCGCTCCCTAGCAAAGGGTCTCTGGGAAGGTAAACTGCTGGTTCTTGGCCCTTCCTAAAGGGTTCCCAGGGCTGGGTGGCAGCTCAGGAGGGCAGGAGCTGGGCGAGGGCTGCTGCTCTTTCTCCTCTGTGTCGCCCTGCCTCAGATCCCAGAATCGCGGACTCGGGCTGCTCTGCTGCCAGCGAAGGGCCTGGGTCGTGCTGCGCCTGTTCCCCGCAGCTTGCTGCCTGCTTCTCTCTTGGAACCAGGAGATCAGAGAGAAGAGGAAACCCTTAGGTGTTCTGAAAGGGTGCTTGCTGGCCTTGTCTCCTTCTAGAGACTCTCTAATACGACTCTTGATGATCTCCTTGGCACCCAGAGGCACCCAGGAGCCAAACCCTGGAGCAAGGGTGGAGGGACATCACTGATACTTCCTCGGGCCCAGTGGCAACGGGCGGGCTCCTCTGAGGGCTGCTCCACTGCCCTCCTTTCACCAGGCACTGCCGCCACGGCCAGCTGTGTCCCGGAGATGCCAGGCCAGCATGGACCTGGGCAGTCAGCTGTGCCCTCTGCCCAGGGGTCAATACTCCCTGGATTCCTGATGTCTCGAGTGCCCTGACGTCACCTCAGATCCTGTGACTTGGCCCGCCCCAACTTATGAGGAACCTTGTCCCTGAAGACTTTGACCTTCCCTTGGATGCCTATGGACAGTGTGGTAGACGGGTCAGGTGTTAGTGGGTGATGGGGAGGCTTGGAGGGGGGCTTGGGGCCGGGGGTGGGGGTACCACTTTGCCCTGCATGGCTGGCTCTGGACATAAGAGCAGTGAGTCATAGCGCCTTTCAGGCAGTGATGAGGAAAGAGGGCAGACATGGGAACTGGGTACGTGTGGGTGTGGAGGGGTGGGGAGTCTGGGTCCACACCCCACCTCCTGAGAAGCCCAGTAGCTGCTCTGCGTCTTCATGCGTGTGGAGTGTGTGCTTTGTGAGTGTGAATTCAGGGCTGTGAGGAGGAGGACTACGGGAAGTGAGGGTCCAGTGTGTGCTCATGTATGTCCGCGTGTGGTGCGTGGGGGTCTGTGTGGGTGATGGGGCGGGCGCTGTGTGTGACGCTGGGCTTCAGGGCCGAGTAGAGGTCAGAGTAGAGAGTGACCACAAAATTACAGGGTACCTTTATCTCTGTTTTGATTTGACCTCAGCCTCTGTTAGGGGTCAGGTTGCTGGGTAACTGTTGAAAGTTGGGGGGACTTAGGATCTCCTGTTCCCACCCCAGCTGCTGATTGACATCTGAATGATGATGGGGGAGAGAGGCTTGCCACCCTTGGCAACCATACCTCCAGCATGCAGGGCCAGCCTTGGTGGGGGGGGGGGAGCTCACACCCCGGCCCCCGGCCCTGAATGTTTATGACTGTCTTGAGCGTGTGTGATGCTTTGAGTGTGGTGTGTCCTTTCATACAGGGGTGAGCCTGTGACCTGTGATGGGCTCTGCCTGTCAGTTTTGAGGTTATGTGTGTTCATGTGTATATATCTATGAGCAGTGTCATTGTATTTTATTTTATTCAGTGTTGATTGGGGGAACATGCCAGAGTCACACTTTCAAAATTACACAAACAAACAACACTGTGGAACCAAAATTTAACAGTCATTGTTATATGATTATGCGCATGTATATATATATATATATACCATATGTTGTTATATAGTTGATATGTATCAAAATAAATGCCTTTGATATATTGTTGAAACTTAATTTTCTTAAACAATTAAAATTGTCATTTTTTCTCATGTTTATTTCTTTTAATAATAAAATGAATCATTTTGATCAGATGCTCTTATTACCACCATCAGAATATAATATTTATTTAATTGTATATTATCTTTCTTTTCCACTAGAATATAATCTTTAAGAGGGCAGGGACTTTGTCTGTCTTGCTCACTGTTGTATTCCCAGCACCTAGGATAGTGCCTGATATGTAGAATGTGCCAAATAAATATTTTAAAAAAATATATAAGTGAAAGGGAAAGTGTTCCTGAGAAAATGACATTTAAGTAGAGGTCTGGAGGGTGAAGAGGGCATTAACCAGGTCAAGAGAGGGTAAGGATTGTTTTAGGTGGCAGGCATAGTATGTACAAAGGTCCTGAGGCAGGTCCTGAGAGCAGAGTGCATTCTGAGGAGCTGACAGGCAGCTGGTGCAGCTGAAGTGCTCGTGTGTGTGTGTGTGTGTGTGTGTGTGTGTGTGTGGCTTTCTCGGCCATTTGAAGGAGTTTGAAAAGTTGTTGAAGAGTTTCAGGCAAAGGAATGACGTGATCGGATTTGTGTTTTTAAAGCATCCCTCTTGGTGCTGGAGGAGGCTGGACTCTGGAGTGGGTGCAGAGTGAATGCTGCAGGACTGGGCAGGGGTGACCTGGTGCCATCCTCCAGGGGATCATGGGGTGGCTCTGGCTGGGCTGGTTGCTGCGGAGATCTAACTTCTAGGACAGAATCGGGAGGTTTCTCAGAAGTAGACTTGGCAGGGATGCCCTATCAGTTTGGATAGATGGAGCTGGGAGGTGAGGGAGACCGAGGTGGTGGGGGTGTTCCTACGATTTCCGGCTGGCTTGATCGGTTGGCTGAATTGAGTGCTTACCATGTCCTAGGGGCTTTGCTAACCACTTCACTCTCCCAATTAATCTCCACAGTCCTCCGAGGCAGGTCAGATGACAATCCACAAGGAAATAGAGGCTCAGAGCGATAAGACTTCTGCTGTCGGGTTTACCCTTGGCGCAGCGAAGCCCTCCTCCTAATGCCATCAATGCTTGTAGCTGGCCGATTAGAAGGGAAATCATAAAACAATGAGACCTGTATAGTGTAACTGTTTCCTTTTAACTAGAGACCACTGGGTGTGCTAACATTCGCTGGCCTCCTGAGGGACGGCTGAGGCCTTCCTCTGGGCCCAGGCCCTGCCGAGCCCCGAATGGTCTTTCTTGCATTAGCCACCCCGTGACCCTCTGTCTCCTTTGGGTTCTAGTTTTGGTTTATTTAAAGTGGAGCAAGAATTCCATATCATGTAAGAACCGACCAAGCCCAGGAGTCTTCCAGATGTTTAGACCCACCCCCACACCCCCTGCCAGCGCCACTGTCTCTCACAGCTAGCCGAGTGGCAGTTCCCCAGCAGTGTGCTTGCTTTCCCCAGCTCTTCCGAAGCACTCAACTTGGATTTTTAAGAAAAAACGAAAAAACCCTTTCTTTTCAGTCATATTTCATTGTTCTGTGTTGATTTTAATTAAATTACAGAATTCCAACAACAAGTCAAACTGGCATACAGGTTTGGGGACAAACACAATGGCTCTTGGGACACATGTGGTCTGGCTGGTGGCAGCAGAAATGGGCGGGCAGGCTGGCGAGCCCGGGGCTGGCCGCAGCCGTCCACACGGTGGGCACTGGTCTGCCGGCCTCACCGAGGGAGTGTCCGACGAGGCCATAGGCCAGGCTGGTCACCAGATGAGAATGCAGGCAAGGTGGAGAGCTGTGCCTGGGTGATACTTTCTGTTACGTTTTACCGGAAGAGAATTCCATGTTTGGTGTTGCGAACAGATATTTGGCGCCCTCGGTAATCAATATGAAATGCTGTCGGTGGTTTACGTGCTCAGTATTGGCGAGGTTTAAAAGGTATACTTTGTATCTTAGACAGTTGGGTCTACTAAAAATGAGCTGGATGGGGAAAGGCAGTATGGTTGGGAGTGGCTGGTGCAGCGACCTTTTTGTTATTGAGGTGTCTGCACTCAGCTAGGCTGGGATCCATCCTGAAGGCCAAGTTTCTGCCTCTGGGAAACTTCTATTCCTATAGAGAGTAAAGGTGAGCTTCCCGAAGCAGTAGGAATCTGGGGTGCTTCCGGGAGGGAGTAACTGTTTGGTTGGGACTAACAGGGTGTGTGTACTGCCCTCCAGACACTGAGGCCACAAGAGCACAGGGATGACGCTTTCCTTTCTTTTCTTTTCTTTTTAATAGAGGGAGGAAGGGAGAGAAAGAGAGAGAGAAAAGAAGTATTGATGTGAGAGAGATTCATTCATCGATTGCCTCCCGCACACGCCCCGACCAGGAATTGAACCAGCGACCTTCCGGTGCACAGGATGATGCTCCAACCAGCTGAGCCACACCGGCCAGGGCAGAGATGGTGCTTTCTTGATGCACAGTGTTCACTTGGCTGAGAGCAGGAAACAGCAGGTGGGGACCTCATCTGTGAGGACTTGCTGGACATCCAACTAGTTCTCTTCTGGTGCTGGGGACCATGACATCTCTCAGCGGGTTGGGGGAAGTGGACGGAAGAAGGGGGATTGGTTGGCACAGTGGATTGGCAGGAAGGCAGTGATAGAGGACACCGGGGATAAAAGTGAACCTGTCCCCTTATTCACAACAGCTGGGGAAGGGAAGTTCGTTCAGTTAACTCTCATTTACTGAGTCGTTGTACTAGGTTCTGTGAACACCAAGAGGAATAAGACACCATTCCTGCCCTCAAGGAGCATGGCATCTAGTCGTGGAGACAAACTCCCACAGGAGAATTTTTATGTAATACGCTCTGTCAGTTTGGAATGCATTTGGTCTCAAGTGACAGACTCCCCAAAGGACAGTGGCTTGAGCAACAAAGATGTTTGTCAATCGCACACAGCAGAAAGTGTGGAATCAGGTGGCTCAACCATGTCACCAAAAATGCAAACTTTTTAAAATTTATATTTTCTTTTTTATTGATTTAGAGAGAGAGGAAGGGAGAGGGAGAGAGAGATAGAAACATCGATGAGACAGAACATTGATTGGCCGCCTCCTGCATGCCCCCCACTGGGGATCGGGCCCACAACCTGGGCATGTGCCTGACCAGGAATCGAACTGGCGACCTCTTGGTGCATGGGTCGACGCTCAACCACTGAGCCACACCGGCTGGGCCCAAAATGCAAACTTTTAAAAATCTTTCTGCTCTGCCATCCTCAACGTGTTAACCTTTTGTCCACATGCTTTCTACAATTATACTCAAGGCAGAAAAGAAAAGGGCCAAGAAGAAAATGGGGCTGCAATTTTATCTTCTGTTTCCCAGAAGCCTCTTCAGAAAACGACCTCTCTTGTCTCATTGGCCAGAACTGAGAGGGAATGCTGCAAGGGAGGCGGAAAAGGTGGCCGGGAGCAGGTTCTCACCACAGCTTAGGTGAACATTGATTTATCCCCTGGGCCTGGATACATTACCACCTGAAAAGGTAGGGGTTCAGGTGACAACGAGGAAGAAGTGGGGAGAAATTGCTGTTAGGTGGAATGCCATGTGTGGGAAGAGCTAGATTAGGCCCAGGGTGCAAAGAGAAGCCAGAGGGGCAGACTTAGCCCTACCTGAGGGGTCAGGGAAAGTTTCCTTAAAAGGTGACTCCTGAGTGAGGTCACGAGCACCCCTGTCAAGAAGAGTTGGTAGGTAGGAGGACAAGCAGGAGCAGAAGCATGGAGAT
This sequence comes from Tadarida brasiliensis, assembly GCA_030848825.1. Lineage (NCBI taxonomy): Eukaryota > Metazoa > Chordata > Mammalia > Chiroptera > Molossidae > Tadarida > Tadarida brasiliensis. The sequence goes on from CM061262.1 coordinate 16,870,856, forward strand.
GTGAAATAAGATATTGTGCCCAGGGACGTGAGCATGATTAAATATTTAGTTAAAGGATGAAGTTAGAGATCACGCAGGAGGTGGGTGGTGCAGGTGGAAAGGTGACAAGAAACCAGACCCCGATGGGCTTTGCAAGTCATGCCACAGCCTTGGATTGTACCCTGAAGGGTGTTGAATGACTTTCAGCGGTGGAGGGGCATGGTTAGCTGTGCGGTGTAGAAAGATCACTCAGTGCTGGTGCAGAGAATGAATGGGAGAGGCTGGGAGAAGCTCAGACTGAAGCAAGGGGGGGTTCTTTCAACAATCCGGCAGAGGGCCAGCTAATATTTCAGCGACAAAAGAGGCAGGGTTCCATGTCATGAATCTCCGGAAGGGAAAGATGTCTCAAGAAGGCTGGGAAGCTCCCCAAATGTACATTAGATTGTGCAATCACGCACAGGGTAGTCTGTGTCCCTGTGATGAAGAAAGAGGGGAGGTGGCCAAGGAGAAGAGTGGGTGGGATGGGGGCTCTTTGCAAGATCCGTGTTTTCAGAAGAGTTGAATACAGAGAGAAGGGCGAGTAGGAGACAAGGCTGTGGCCTGTAGAGATGGCGTCTGGAAGACAAAAATAGGCAGAACCCTTCGAAAGATACTAGAGGCAACCCAAGCTTGTTTAGCCAGGATCAGAGCCTGTGGAGACTGAGGAGAAAGGCTGTGTCGGGCCTGAGGGCATCACCCGGGTGGAGAAAGGGTGGTGCCCCTGGGGTTGAATTGCTGCCCCTCTGCTGGAGACGTGGGGACTGGCCTTCAGACCCAGAGGAGGGCCACAGTGGGAAAGAGAAGTGGGGTGTAGGGGCGGGGCTGGAGGCAGGATGAGCCCCTCCCCACCAGCTGCTCCTGGTGTCTGCAGTGGGCCTCTCCCCATAAAACATTTCAGGCACAAAGGAAGCTTGTGAACACGACTGTTGGGTCCCCTTGGTCCTCTCTGAGGAATCTTGGAGTGTGGGGGCCTGGTAAAGGGAAAATGTGGTTCTGAGTTTCAAAAAGAAGGAAGTCCTGGCCCGGATCCTTGCAGATTGTGAAGGGAATAGTTTGTGAGTGTTTAGAAGGAAGCGGGGTCGTCAGGGCCAGTCTGGGCTCACCATGACTAGTGTGTCAGGACAATGAAAAGCAAGAACATTGTCCTGGCCGGTTTGGCTCAGCGGTTAGAGCATCAGCCCTCAGACCAAAGGGTCTCAGGTCCCGTTCCCGGTCAAGGGCACGTACTTTGGTTGCAAGTTCAATCCCTGGCCCTGGTTGTGGTCGTGCAGGAGGCAACCAATTGATGTGTCTCTCTTTCATCGATGTTTTTCTCTCTCTCTCTCTCCCTCCCTCCCTTTCCACTCTATCTAAAAACCAATGGAAAAAAATATCCTCGAGTGAGAAATAGATAAGAAACGCCCATGGAATAGAATTCCAAAGTCCTGAAGGGTGTACAGTGAAGTCCTCCTCTCACCGCTGACCTCAGCCTCTGTTTCTCTCCTCAAAGGTCACCAGTGTTGCCATTGTTTAATCATATAATCTGCGTGTCTGTCTACCTACCTACCTACCTAGCCTTTTAAGAAAGGCAAATTGTAGCCTATTTCACTTGCCATTTTTTAAATCAAACTTCTTTCCCCTCTAACAACATATATTGGAAATTTTTATGCAATGGGGCACACGGAGCTGCCTCGTTCTTTGGTGCCCTCGGAGCACCATCGTACACTGCCCCTCATTTATTCAGTCAGCCCCCCACTGTTCCCAGCCCCTCTCTTTTCTCAACATTTCCATAATGAGTGGCCTTACATATATACTTCTTCCTGCATGTTTGATGTATGTGATATTATGTGTTTCTATAGGATAATCAGAGGCAGAATTGTTGAGCCAAAGAATATATGCAAGTTTAATATCGATAGACATCGTCAAAGTCCTTAGAAGTTGTGCCAATTTTTGTTCTTATCTTGAATGTCTGTTTCCCTATACTTTGGCTAACGGCGTGTTTTCTAACTTTCAGGTCGTACTGGTGCTGGATAGAAGAAAACTGTAGTTTTAATATGCATTTCTCTTCAGATTTCTGACTAATGGAGTTTTTGACTCGGAGGAGGATTGGAGACTGGAAGATGCAGAGATTGTGGGAAGTGTGGGAACCGGACAGAGCTCTTTTTTAAAAAATTAATTTATTTTTGTTACAGATATTTCTCCCTTTCCCCCCCCATGGACACCCTCCTCCCCCTCCCCCCTCCCCGGCCCCGTCCCCAGCTTTGCTGTCTATGGCCATCGGCCTGACAGAGCTCCTGATCAAGTCTCTCAGGCACTTTCATGGGCAAGATGGAGAAATGTAGCTGGGATCCTGAAGTGGTTTTAATGGCTCAGCTACTGGATAAATGGTCATCCATTCATTTAACAAACATTCATGGAGGGCCTACTGTTTGCTAGGCATTCCTCTAGACACTGGGATACATCAACGAACAAAATGGAACAACAACAAAATTCCTTTGTGGACCTATGTTCTATAGGAAGAGGCAGGTAATAAATGAAAGCAGAATAAATAAGTAAATTATGTAGGATGTTAGAAGGCCATGCCCCAGGAGCGTGGTGTTAATGGATCTGTACTGGTCTAGAGGAGGATAGTATTCAGCGGATGCCATGGGCCAGGGCTCCATCACTAATCCTGTCTTGCTCATTCAACAGATACTGATCGAACATCTGCTATGTGTCCAGTGCTGTTTTAGGAGCTAGGGATACAGCTGTGAGCAAAACAGACAAATGTCACTGTCCTCCAAGATCATGTCTTCTGGTGATAGGACATGGACAATAACACAATAAGTGAGAAAATATATAATATATTAGAAAGAAAAAAAGTGCTATGGAGAAAAATGAAGTGGGGGTAGTGATTCCCAATGGGGTGCTCAGGGAAGGCCTCACTGAGAAGGTGACATTTGAGCAGAGACCTGAAGGAGGGAGGAGGAGCCATGAGGCCAGCTGGAAAGGGATGGCAGTTGCAAAGCCCAGGAGACCTGGAGCACACTTGGGGTGTTGGAGGAACGGCAAGGAGGTCGGAAGGTTGGAGCAGAGAGAGCGAGCAGAGGGGAGAGGGGAGGAAATGGGCAGAGAGGGCAATGGAACTGGATCGTGTAGATTCTGGGGGCCCCTGTGAGCCTCTCAGACTTGACTCTGAGGAGGTGGGAACCACGGGAGGGTCTGTGCAGAGAAGGGTTAGGATCTGAATTAGGGTTTAATAGCATGATTCTGGCTGCTGTGTTGAGAAAAGACTGTGGGGTGGGGCTGGGAGTGGGGGCAGAGCAGGGCAACTGCAGTAATCCCAAGAGCAAGGGAAAAAGTCATGAGGCTCTTGCAAAATTCCAAGTGAGAAATGATAGTGGCTTGAACCAGATCGGAAGTGACAGAGAAACGGTTGGATTCTGATATGTTTTGAAGACGGAGCCAACAGGATTTGCTGACAAACTGGACATGGGAGGTGAGAAAAGGAGAGCAGTTAAGTGAGTGCAAGGTTTTTGTCTGAGCAGCCGAAGGATGGAGTTGACATGACCGTAGATCCCGAGACGGTGCAGTCTGTGGGTGGCATGTTGGCTGGGAGTGGGGAGACCAGAGGCCAGGTGTGGAATGCTAAGTTTGAGATGCTCATGAGACATCCAGGTGGAGATGAGAGTGTACAACGGACGTGTGAGCCTGGGGTTCGGAGGAGGGGTCTGGGCTGGAGATTTAAATTTGGGAGTCATCGATTTATAAATAATATTTAAAGCCTGTCATCTGGATGAGATCACCAGGGGAGTGAATGAAAGTAAGGAAGAGAAAGGGGGCAAAGACTAGCCAGGGGGCATTCCAACGTCACAGAGTTGGGGAGCTGGAAAGCACCAGTGAAGGAGACTGAGGAGTGGCCAGGGAGGTCGGAGGAAAACCAGGGGAGTTTGATGGCTTGAAAATCAAGTGAAAAAAAGATTTGATAACAGGGGTGACCAACTGTGCCAAGTGGCATTCAGAGGCCAACTGGGATGAGGCTTGAGCCATGTAGGAGTGACCAGAGCACTATATGGCAGTCGGGGGCAGTGAAATCCACCCCACCATGAGCTAGGACTTGGACGAGGGCCTAGACAACGTGCTGACCCCACTGGGAGGAAAAGTGAGCCACCAGTGAGAGACTCAGGACCCAGAAGGCCATGACAGGTGGCCTGGAGGGATACAGTGGTACAGGATGGCGTTTGCCAGGCCCTACGTTGGGCTCCCAGATGCCAGCTGTCTGAGTGGGAGGGGCAAAGGGCCTTAGTACAAAAGACCTGGAGGCTTGTTGACAACTCCCGGTGTGTCAGCACCGGTGTGACTCGTAGTGATTCGAAGAGCAAGGTAATTACAGGCTGGGTCAATGGACGTATCTTATCCAGAACGGGAAAGGTGACTGACCTGCTGGGCTCAGCAGCTTAAGGCACGTGAGGGGAACTGGGTTCAGTGGGGGAGGGGAGGTGGAGATAGACAGGGTGAGTCTGCACAGGGGTGAGGACCTGGATTCGAGGCTTCAGGAGAAGTGGGTAAAGGACTAGAATGTCAGGCTTGGAAGAGTGGACTTGGGGGTCTTCCATTCCAACAGAGACTGTCCTAGGAAGGGTCTGTGTGTCTGAAAATGGTGGAATGAGACTGGGTGGAAGCTGGCAGACTTTGTGTTATGACTTTTCCTGCAATTAGTTATGGATTCTCCTTCCGATTTTGTAATTTGTGAGCATTCTAAGCCTTTTCTGATCCAGGTGTGTTCCACAATCGGCTGAATGCCTGAATCTCAAGTCTCAGAAACACGATGCCTCTTCTTAAGACCACCTGAGTGAGACGAGCAGCTTCTAATCTGGTCACCAGGCAGCGTATGTAGGTTTATAATGGCGGCCACAGCGCCGGGGCTTGGCCGTCCCTGGCTACGCTGTCGCGGACTGGGCCCAGGGCATGGATGACCGGTTCCCACATTGCCACCTCTGTCCTATCCCAAATGTCTGTGCACTCGGGCAAAATTAGGAGAGAGGAGAGAGCTGGCTCCTGTCCTCAGAGGACCCCCAGTCTGATGGCAGGAGGTGGGACAGCTCCAGGGGCTGGTGGCGGCGGTGTGACCATATCTTGGGACCAGCAGGAGAAGAAGGACACAGCCTTCCGGTCAGCACTTCCAGCGGAACCATCACGCAGGCCACCTCTGTATTAAAATTTTTCTACTAGCCACATTGAAAAGTAAAAGGAACAGGTGAAATTAATTTTAGTGATATATTTTATATACTTACATATATTTATCTAGCTTAATATATCAACAAGTATGATCATTTCAACAGGTAATCAATAGGAGAACTCCCCGAGGTAATTGACATGCTTTTTCACGCTGTCTTCGCGACCTGTGTGCGTTCTGCCCTCGCAGCACAGCTCGGTTTGGATCAACCAGGTGTGGACAGTGAGGTCCCCGTTACCTGTCTCACTGTCCCTCCCTAGCTGGAAGGAGCCGGGGCTGCCACTGGGGGTGCAGGGACTTGACCCCGGCAGTCTGCGGCACCCTGGTGCATGCCAGGCTGTGGCAGGGGCTCACGGGGACCCTCGGGGGTGATCTGCTGAGCGTGGTGTTCCCATGACCTGGCTGTGTGTCTGGGTGGGAAGGCGGCCCGTGCCATGTGTGCCCACTTGTTCTTGGCGATGGTAAACATTAACACGGCAGTGGGAGCCGAGCCCTCTGGGAGGCCTGGGCTCCCCTGGAGTGGGGGGCAGGGAGGAATGGCGATAATGCTGTGTACCTTAGATAGGGCTTTAAACCCGGCCTCTGAGGCTGCTGGGGCCCGAGCTGCCTGGGAAACACAGGCTTGACTTCTCTTCCCAGGACCAGGACGCCCTGCTGGCAGTCTCAGAGCCCGCAGACCTCAGCGAACCCCCTTCACTGCAGGGGCTCTTCTCTGCAAATCCACCTGCCAACAAGCCCAGCTAAGGCCAGTAAGGGCACAGGGGACAGACTGAGGTCGCATCATTTCCTCTTTAAAAGAACCCCAAACCAATGAGCACGTAAGGAGCACTTGCTGTGTGCGGGGCCGTGGTGCAGCCTGCCTCCTTCCTCACCGCGTCCCCACCCAGGAGAGCCGTGTTCAAGTCAAAGAGGTCAGTGTCCCAGCTGCTGTTCACACCTGGGCTTGTGCTGGGACTCGGTCTAGCTACCAGGAAGTTCCCTCTGGGGAGAGGAAACAGGAATGTGTACTTGTATTTGCATGAACAAACACCAGGAGGACACACAGAAGCCAGTGTAAGTGCTTACATATGGCAGAGGGAATGGGGAGGACCGCGGTGAGCACTCTCACGGTGCATCCTTGTGTATTACCTTGATATTAGACCCATCTGGATACATTGTCTAATTTTACAAACTAGGGAGGTGACATTTTAGCTGTCCGTTCCTGCCCCCGTAGGGAAGATGTGTTTCTCAGAGGAGGTGAGCTAGATGGTCAACGTGAAGTTTCTACACCCAGAATGTGTGCGGGCTTCATTTTCCATTCAGGTGATCCATTTAAATGACAGAAAGGAGGGAAAAGTACGTGCTTTCCGGTCATGGCTTAGAAGTGGTTTTCTTTAACTTCTATCCTTAACTCTCAGTCCCTGTTCTAAAAAGTTCTAGTCTGATGAGGGAAACACCAGTCTGAGGGAGACATGGCCCTGTCCCCAGGGAGCCCAGTCTGAGGGGGACACGGCCCTGTCCCCAGGGAGCCCAGTCTGAGGGGGACACGGCCCCGTCCTCAGGGAGCCCAGTCTGAGGGGGACATGGCCCCGTCCTCAGGGAGCCCAGTCTGAGGGAGACACGGCCCCGTCCTCAGGGAGCCCAGTCTGAGGGGGACACGGCCCTGTCCTCAGGGAGTTCCCAAGCCCAGCTCCTCTGGACCAGGTGAAAGAAGTGGAGGGGTCCCCCCGTGTTCTGAAGCACCTACTTCTGCCTTGGGCCTGGCTCCCCCTTCTCATCCCAGGAAACCTCTTTAGTTCCCAGCTATTCAGTATGTCAACACTGATTTGTTCCCCTCAGTGCTTGTCCCTGGTCTCCAGAAGGTGTCTGTGTGTCCTTCCTTGCCTCCAGCCTCTCCCCGAGCCAGATATGCCTGTCCTGAGGGCATGGGGGAGCCGGGTGCCTCCTTGAGAACACGCCTCCCCCTCAGCAGGTACAGACTCTATATCCCCACTCACCCGAGGCCTGGGCTGGGCTGGGCTGGGCTGGGCTGAGGGTGGGCCACTGTGCTGGTCTGTGTGAGACTTTGGGGGGCTGCCCTTTGCCCAAGCAGTGTGTGGACAATGAGAGCTAAGGGGAGAGCCCAGGAGGCTTGTCCCCGCTTGGGGATTGCTCTCAGTGAGTCTGACCCGGGGACAGGCAGAGGAGGGGAGGCCTGAATGTTCTCAGACTTGCAGAGGTCATGACCTGGGAAGGCAAGGGTGAGCCAGGTGAGGCAGGCCGGGCACAGCAGGCAGTGTTTCCTTCTGAGCAGAGGGTGCTGCCCCTGGCAGAACTGGAGGGGCCCATCCTCGCCCTCAGCACCCTTGAGGGGAGGCCAGGCTGTGAGGCCAGTGGACTACAGGGACCCTGGGGGGTGCTCACCCCGCCATCCCAGCTCACATCCCCCTTTCTTCTGCTGACAGAGGGTCCTAAAGGTCTGGCCAGGCCTTGGATGCTGGAACAGGGTATAGGGATGGTGTGATGACATCTGGCTGGGAGACTTGGGGGTGGCACTGGAGTGAACCTCTTCTTCAATACCCTCTCTGAGTCCTCCCCTGCCACCTTCCTGTCTTCCTGTCGCCGTGCTTGACCTCCTTCCAACCCAGCTGTGAAAGCAAGGGGACACCCAAGCCGTCTGCAGAGTCGGAGCAGGGACCGGGTGAGACAGCAGCCACTGTGCTGAGAACAGCATGGGCCTGAGATTCCTTGCATTTCAGAGATAGAGAGGGAGGGGTCTGGAGAATCATCCAGTCCGATGCCCTCACTGGGCAAGCAGACTAACAGAAGCCACAGAAGAGAGGGCTCAGTGACCGGGGACTGGAAAGCTCTCTGCAGGGGTGATGTGGGAAATTGTCAGGGTTGGGGTGGGTGAGGTGGGAAAGGAGGAAGCTGTCCAATGGGGAGAGGGGCTGAGAGTGTTTGCCCGAAGTATGAGGCCTGCAGGAAGAGAAAACAAAGTGTTTGGAATTCTTGGAAGACAAGACCTCAGGTAACCCCAGGGTCAGGAGTCAGCTCGCTAGGAATGTCCACCAGTCAGCAGCGCCTTTGACTCAGCACCCTTGCTCTGCGGCCTAGGGCGACCTTTCGTAAGTCCTTCCCTCTCAGGGCCTCAGTCTCCCCCCTTGGAAAAGGAGGTGGGTACCCAGGCTTCTCTAAGCACTTCCCATCTCCATGTTTCTACATCCGCAGACAGAATGACACAATAGCTTTGAGACACTTTTCTCTAGTTGGCATTCCTTACTCTCCCTGTGCCTCAGTATCTACATCTGTAAAATGGGATTTAAAAATAGTACCCATCTCCTAAGGTTATTGTGAGGATTCGAGGCATTAATACATGCAAAGCATTTGGTACACACAGTGCCTGGCACACAGAAAGTTCTTAATCAATGTTACTTATCATTATCATTATCAAGAATTAGGAGGGCCTGTGCTGAGTTTCTTCTTTAATGAATGAGCTGGGACAAGGGCGTCCAGGGGGCATTTTAAGGGTGGCCTGGTTCCAGGGAGGCCCACATCCTATTCCAGGTGTCACACACGTCCAGGCCTGGGTTTCAGCCTTGGGGCCCAGAGGGAAAGTCAGCAATTCCCCTCCCCCGGGTAGAGGCACCCAGCCATGAGGGTGGCTGGAGATAGGGGAACAGCGAGAGGCATCCCGTGGAGGGCTTTCAAGAGGCCGCCCTGCTCAGAGTCAATATTTGTTCAGCTCTTGGTCTGGCTCTGTCCATCACTGCCTCTGGCCCCTCACATTCCGGCCATTGCACCGCTATCTCAGGAACGCGCTCCCATTGACTTGGGGACCACGCCCGACATCGGCAGTGGTTTGCCCTGGTCTGCTGCCACGGCCACCCCTATGTCCAGGCCCAGGAGGGAAGAGACGCCTGGAGGATGCAGGCCAGGTGGGGGTACCTGCTTCCCCAGGATGAAGCCTGCTCTTTGACAGCTGCAACCATCGAGGGAGGGGGCAGGACCCCAGCAGCTCATAATCAAATCTGCTCTTTTTCAATCATTTCAAGGGGGAAAGATCCTCAGGGGACCCCAGTATGAACTATAATCAGGTTTGCTTATTTTTATGTAGACATACAAGTAGGTATAAAACACCTTTCACTTTCAGCTTATAAACCACACCAAAACCCAAATCAATTTGCAGCTTAAATACAAAGAAAACAATTCAAACAATCAATTTCAAATAGAGGGCATACACTTGAGTGCGATGGCTCCTGCTGAACCAAATCATCACCTGCAATGTGAACAGTGCGGGGACCACCAGGATACAGGGCTTTGCTCCTTTGAAGGGAGAAAGGGGCGTGGTTTGCTCTCACAGGACCCAGTGCCTCATTTACATGTTAAGCCCTGCCTCTACTCGCTCCTCCTTGGCCCAGATTGGCCCTAACCAGGTCAGGGGCAATGTGCTTCTACTGTTTCCTGAGGTTATTTGGTAAGAGCGACGGCCCTGGGGCATGAGGGTGGTGACTTGGGGACAGGATTAATTCCATCCAGGCTCCAGCCATGCCTTCTCCTGGTCTGTGACAGTGTCCAGAGCTCTCGACTTTCACCTATTACTTCATTTGCTCCTCATTCCATCTTCAGTTTTTACAAACAGGGCTGCGGTGAATAATCTCGTACATGCGCCATTTCACATGTTCTAGTGTATCTGTGAATTGTTGACCGAAGGGTATGTGCACTTGTAATCTTGATACCCATTGTCGAATTGTTCACTGCAGATTGTAACAATTAAATTTCCATCAGCAACGGATGCCTGGCTAACAAAGTGTGCTATCAATTTAGCATAACTTTTTTGGATTTTTGCCAATCTGATAGGTGAAAAATTTTATCTTACTGTAGTTCTAATTTAGACATGCTTTTATTTGCAAGGTGTCTGGCTGGGGTGCAACAGATGCGGTATTCTGTTGGGGAGTGAAGGATTTCCCAGGGCCAAACTGTCGGGGCAGGGCCCACGCTCCTGATCATATTTGCTTTAACCTATGGACAGCTGACCCAGGCAGAGACTAACTGCAGCAGGACCCACCCAGCTCATCTCCAAATCTGATGGTGCCCAGAAAAGCTAATGGGCTTATCCTTGCCTCTAGGTGAGTGGGTGGAGCCTTGGGTATATCAGTTTAGAGTGCTCTCCCAGGCCATGGCCAGTCAGTCCTGAGGTTTAACGACCTCCATCAAAGACCAGGCCATTCTTCCAGGCTGGTTCTCTATGGATGGAAGAATCACAAGATCGGAGGCTAAGCCCCTTTTCTTCCCACTGGGATCACAGTGTCCAGTGTCCCTGAGGACCAGAGACCCTATAGAAGGAGAAAACAAGGTTAACTTCCTGATTTGTTCTGTGTGAATCCTTTCTTGCTCTTTCTTGAGACTCATTCCTCAAGGACAGGCGAGAGGCAGCTTGACCCCAGACATGTGGGCCTGGCGTTGCTGAGGCCGGGGAAGCTCAGAGATGGGCCAGCGTCGGCTCCTTTCCTCCCTGAAAGCTGCCCGGGTTTTCAAATGTCGGGCTTCTTCCTTCCTTCTGAATTGTCACAGTCTCTATAGCAGCATTGTGGTCCCAGCTGGGACCCTAGAACAGCTGAGTTTGAGATTTGTGGGTCAGCACCCCAGAATCTCCAGGCTGGAGAATCTCAGGCAGAAAGCAGTTCAGACTTAGGATATAAAACACCAGAGCTGAAGGGACAGTAGCCAGTTCCTTCATTGTACAGCTGGGGAAACCGAGTCACAGGTAAGGTAGGGACTCACCCAAGGTCCCCCAACTGGCCCAGCAGATGGCAGAGCCAGGCTGGGCAGGAGGTATCTGGACTCCTGGGCCAGCCCTCTCTGGGCTCAGTCCTAAGGGGTGGGGGCTGGGCTTGCTGCCTCAGAACAAGCCCGCATGCCCTTTCTGGCTGGGTATGGGTGCCCAGGATGGATGTCACCGCTGCTGCCACCACCACCTGGAGGCTGTCTGCTCAAGCAGGACCCCCAGAGGCCAGGGTGGATGAGGGGATTTACAGGGCCCACTCTCAGCATGCTCAGATTTGTTTCCTGCCTGCTTTTAATCGCACCTAATGATCAGCAGAGAAACCGAGAATCCCGGGCTCCCCCCCCTGCCTCCCTCCCTTCTCCAGACATGGGGAGAGGGCAGGTGGAGGCATCGGCCTTCCCAGAAGTCAGCCTAATCCCTGTGCCTGTCTTGGGGAAGCTCTTAATGAGGATTGCTCCAAAGGGTGGGGGACGGGGGACGGGAGGGGGCTTGCTTTTCTGCCAGTGCATGGCATTCCAGAGAAGCCCCTCCCTCAAGATGCCAGGCCCCAAGTCAAGCTGCCAAGGCTCTGGACTCAAGGGGAAGAGGATCCCAGGAACTAGTCCTGGAAAGGGAAAACCCCTGGGAGCAGGAATAGTATGTGTCACTCAGGGCTTCCTCATTGCCCTCCAGATTGGTCGCCTTCTCTCCAGCCTCCGGCCTTTGCTCCTGTCCTTCCTCCTCCTGGGAGTTCCATCTCCACTGCTGGTTGCCTGTTCCACCCCCCGAGAAGCCTTCGGCTATTGCTCTGGCCCAGCCAGCTCCCTCTCTTTGAAGCCCCTATGGCTGGGACATAGAAGTTGCTCAGTAGACCCTTATGAATTAGGATTTGTTGGGCACCTGATACATGTCACTGTCTTTGGCTGGTTCTCCCTCACATAAGGATTTTAACACTAGTGGGAGGTCTGGGAAGTGATCCCGTGAAACACTGGTCAGGGAGTGGGGAAGGGAGGCAGGGAAAGGAAGGGATCTCATAAAATGTGTGTTATTCAGCAGGTGACTGCTGCAGGCAGCTGGGGCTGGGTCACGCTGGGGGCCCCGGGGAGACTGTGTAGACCACTTACCTAAAGTTACCACCCATGGGGCAAGGGAGCTGGGGCATTATCCCCCCAGTCTGGTAGTCATTGGTTGAGGGATCCTGGTGAAGGGGTGGGGTGGTGCCAACTCCCTGGCACTCCTGGCTTGTCCTGCACCCAAGAGGGCTCAAAATGTTGAAATGGAGAGTGCTGAGAGGATATGGGTGGGTACTGGGTGTCTGATATCCTGGTATCTGGGGACACAAATACGAGTATAGCGACCCTCTGCCCCATGGGCACTCACAATCTAGTGAGGGAGCAAAGGGTGAAACACATCATTTCAGTGCAATGGAGTAAAGACCCGAATGGAGGCATCTGTTCTGGGCTGTGGCAGCGCAGAGGTGGGACACTCGACCCGCCTGAGATTCAGGGCAGCTGTCCTGGAGAAGAGCAGAGATTTGGAATTTGGAAGGATGAGTCGTTGTCAGGGTGGAGAAAAATGGCTGGGCATTCCATGTGGAGGGAAGGACATGGGCAAAGTCATGCTGTGTGGTGGGGAGCGCTCTGAGCCCGTTGTCAGCTGACATCGCCAGCTCTGTCACTGTCTCTACCCCAGCATAAGGGTCAGCTCAAGGTCAAACTAATTTCGAGAGAGCAACTACTCTTAACATTAACCTGGGAGGACTGGCCGGTGTTGAATTTGCAAACACCAGATTTGCTCGTTTAATGAGCTTGGTTAGAAAGGTGTCACCCACTGTCTGTAAGTGGTCTCCAAAATGGGGCAAGCAAGACGGATCTGCCAACACTTGGGAAGGCATTGGGGTCTTATTTCTATTTATTTTTCTTCTAGCCTATTAAAATGTCTATATTTGTGTGCATTTTAAAATACTGTACATAATTTATTAGTATGGTAGTATGTGTGAATTATGATTAAATACATATACACACGTCGGGGCACACATCACGGACTTTTATTAATAGAGGCGTATGATCAAAGGCATCGGGAGCCTGCTGAAGGAATGAATGATGGCTGGGGGCCTGCTTGGGATGTCACAGGAAGATGGCTCAGAAACCCTAGTCTTCTCCCCAGTATGTCCACCCATCAGCAAGACATCGGTTTGGGCTCTCCGATGGCTTCACCAGTCCTTGTCAATACCACTGCGAACATGGGCCCTTTGAGGGCTGGACTTGGGCTGGGGAGGGGTCGTCATTTGTGGCTGCAGAATAGGCGTCTCCCTTCTAGGGCCCATTCACTCACTCAGGGGCGTGTGTCCTCTTTGGTAGAAAGCGCCTTGATTTGGAGCAGTCTCCATGGTAACAAGGTCCAGGCTGTCACTTTCTGTCTCTGTTCCTCCCCTCAGGCCAGAGGTTTCCAGGCCTGGCCCAGGCCCCGTGTGCTCACGCTTTCTGGCTGACTCACAGCCTCTCTAGCCACACTCCAGCCCCTGCCACCCCATTCTGTCCTGGCCCCTCTGTCTCAGCTACATTTAGTCACTAATTACCTTAGTCATCTTTCCACCCATGCTTGTTAAGCTAATGGGGAAGGCAAACAGAAATCTCAGCAAATGTGGAAATTTCCTGCTGACGAGGCTGCAGGCCATGCCTAGGTTTGGGGGGATTAGAACTTCCCCTATGAGGCTGCAGGGATGGACCCCAATGCTGAACACTTTGTACTGTTTAATCAGGAGGTGGTGGGTAGCTTTCCGGTTGGTGGCCTGTCCCTACACTGGAGGTTCATCTTATCAAACGCGAAGCAAGGCTTGGCTCGGAGCTGGGGGATGGGAGGGGACATTATTCAGGCCTGGGCTGTCTCCTGGTGGGACTCTCAGCTCTGGGCCCCCCAGGATGCCCAGCTGGCCCAGTTGGCTGAATGAGAGGATGAGGCCTGGGCTGCATGCTGTCTAATACCTGAAGCCTGTTAATAATTACCACCGGGGAGGGCAAGGCCCCAAAAGACATTACTAATGAGCCTGCTAAATGACAGCTGGACCCTTTCCTCCTCACCTGCTGGGAAAACAAGATCTGGCCAAGGAGTTATTTAACCCTCTTTGGGCCAGGAGCTCCCTGAGGATGGTGTTCCCCTCAGATGGGGCTCCCTGAGTCCTTGGAGCCTTCTCTTGTCGATACTAGACTTCGGTACCTGTTGTTGAATGTGGCATTTCTGCCCTGAACTGGTCTATCCTCACCCATGGGAGGCTGCTCTGCCTAGGACAGTCGTCCCTCGCCACTTCGCGCTTCGACTTTCGCGGCTTCACTCTATCGTGGTTTTTCAAATATATTCATTAAAAAGTTGATCGAGACAGTGAAAATGATACAGCGCACGCTCGGTTGTCTGAGTCAATTATACACCCCTGTATTACAATTACAATTACTGTGCGTATGGACTGTAGGCCTATGTATTGGAGCACCCCAGGAATCCTTCAACGCCAGGTGCCACCGCTAGAGTCTGGAACGGATTACCCGGGATAAACGAGGGCCGACTGTACCGGCCACACAGAGCTGTCCAGTAGCATAGATGCTGGAAATGTTCTACACCTGCTCTGTTGAATGCAGTAGCCACTAACCACATATGGCTATGGAACACTTCAACTGGGCATCCGAGTTACTGTACTTGTAAACCCTCATTTAAACTTAATTTAAAATTAAATAGCCACATGTGGGAAGTGGCCACCATACTTCTCAATGCAGGTCTATAAAGTTTCACCAAGGGCGACTTGAATGGGTCGCAAGCAAATTTATGCCAAACAACCCTCCGAGGTGCCATGCTATTGGCGAGTCAGAGCCCATGTCCTCACTCTGCAGGGGTCTAAGGTCATTTTCCTTGGCGATGGCTCCAGGGAGGCTGGGTGGGTTTTCTCTCCCATTCCCAAACCCCCCGGGCAGCCGAGGGGCCCGGGGGAGCAGGGAACCAGCCAGAAAACACCTGTTCTTAATGAGGGTCTCCAGGAGCCAGGCAGCCCTCCCTCCACAGGGCACGGGGCTGTCTAGGCCTGAATGAGGGAGATTTATGGAAAATCCCCTCACACAACAGGCGGATTTTCCAAGCCTCATTGGCTGCTCTGGTTTGAGCCTTCATTAAGGGGAACAGGGGGACAATGGAGGAGGTGGGGGTGAGGCCCTGGGTGCATTCAGCTCTCTATCATTCAGCACTGGGAACTCCATCAACGCCTGGCCCCCACCCCCTCTTCCTAGAGGAGAGGTCACACTCTCTCTCCTTTTAATAATAATAATAATAAAAGGATCCTCACGTCCAGCAAAGTGAGACTCAGCCTCTGAGGAGCATCTCTCTTGCATTTTAAAGGTTTCCAGAAGACACATTCTGTGGTTTTGCTTTACAATTCCCTGAGCCTTGGAATGCACAGTCTGGAAGTTCTCCCTTGCAGATGACCTAATTTCATCCTGCTTTAGGCCCAACCCAGAATTTCTCTCCCCTTTAAAGTTATGATGACATTTCAAAGTGGCAAGGTCAAGTGTGTGATTTCCCAATAAAAAACCTTGAGTAAAGGGAGAAATCACTGTCTGCTGGAGGAGAGAGCCTCTAGAAACTTTCAGGCCCATCACCCTCACTGCACATACAGAGAGGCCATGATCCCCCAAAGTGGGTAGTGACAGAGTTAGAGCCAGTGTGCATACTCCAGCATAGTGCTGCCTAAGTACCCACTGCCTCTGATGGGGCACAGCCACGTAAATACCCAGGGACCCTTCCTGAGGAGAGAGCAAGGCTTAAGCCAAAGGAATGAATTTCTAATAGTGAAATATTACATCTTATTTCACACATGCTTTTCTTGTCCTGAAGCCTCATCTGGAGCACTCTCACTATGTGTGACGGAGAACAGTGGAAGTCTTAGCATGCGCCTCTCAGGGTGGTGAGGCTGGAAGGAGAGAGAGGTGAGTCATCCCTAGGGGCATGAACAGCTAGGGCAAAGGCTCAGGAGCACCTGGAGGATCCTGGAGGGAACCCTTCCCTGTGATGGGGACAGGAGGCATCATTCATGAGTCCGAAGTATATAAGTACAGCCAGTTCCTTGTGATGGTGATGTGTCCAAGTCCTGGGAGGGGACTTGCCTTGTTGGGGGAACTGGCTGGAACAGGAGGTGTTTATGGATTTCCCTCTCCTGGGGGCAGCCAGAGCGAGCCAAGTTTACAGTTGCTCAGAACTCTATAAACACTCTTGGTGAATGTATGTGTATCTGAGTTCGTGTGTAGACGAGCGTCCCCTGTCCTCTGACCTTCACTCCGCAGGATGTGCTGGCCCCGAACTCCCTCATCCGGTGAGGATGCTTCAGCTGGATGGCTGTTTGCTCGCTTTGAGGACCTGGTGACCCTTTCTGAAGGGGGTCAGTAAGCCTGGGCAAGGTGGGACCAGGTGGGCCCTGTGGACTTAGCGGGGAGGCCAGGTCTCAGGGAGATCGTGAGAATGGGTGTGGGGAGGAGGAAGGGCATCCCAGTCTGGGGACAGCAGGAGCAAGGAGGTGTGCGTGTGACAGTGTGTGTGTGATCGGACAGCGGGGAGGGGTGAGCCTTGGGTATACAGAGGAGAGAAGGTGGGAAGTGGGAGGATTGGCTGGAGGTTCTCCAGCACTGGGGAAACCTCGACACCCGACCTGACAGTTCGTGGAGAAGTATTGGAGATCTTTTTGAACACACGGAACGATTTACTGGTTTTGTGACTGGGTTGCCGGAGCCCTCCACCGAACATGTGTGGGACAGTAGCCAGTGTTAGGGACAGCCTGTGGTCTCAGTTAGGGGTCAGTGGTGCTCAGGGTTAGAAGTCAAGCTGTGGCCAGGGTGGAGCGAGCTTTTGGTCAAGATAAAGGTCAGTCATGGTTATGGCTGGCTGTGGGTCAGTGGCCAGGGCGAGGGGTCACATACTGACTGGGAACTGTTTTCTTTGGGTTAAGCTAACAGCTCTGGAAGATGCTGACCTTGTCTCGGAGGCATTACCCTCGGAGGCCAGAGCATGTGTTTGAGAACTGCAAAGACCTGGGTTTTAGTCCTGGTTCTGCTAACTTAGGAGCCTGGTGACTAGGCGAGTCGCCCCACTTCTCTGAGCCCCTGGAGGAAGGCACAGGTACAGCTTTCCTGTGCTTCACAGAGGTTGTCTTTTTGACAGATTGAATGCAAGACTCTCCACCAGCAAAGATGAGGACTCGCTTTATCGCAATACTCGGTTTCTTGCGGGGGTCTGGAACCAAACCCGCGACATCTCCGAGGCCTGCCTGTAGCAATGCACGCCTGCTTAGGGGGCGAGCTCTTTGTTACTGCAGATCCTATGATGAAATACGAGCTAAATAATCACGAATAACACCACAGCCTATACTCCTCGCCCCAACAGGCCTGTAGGAAAATCCTCAGTGGTCGGGAACTTGGCTGGGGGCAGAGTGGTTAAGGCAGTGGTCCCCAAACTTGGCTGCTGATTGGAACCATCTGGACACCTATGCCCAGCTCTCCCTCCAGCCCCCACAGTCTGAATGAACTGGTATGCAGGTGACCTGAGCACCCGGAGTTTTAAAAGCTCCTCAGGTGATTCTAATGTGCAGTCAAGGTTGGAGACCTGTTTCTAAAAGCCTGCGCTAATTAATAAACAAAAGTGCGTGAGTCTTTACGCAGCCACCTGAGCTGTGGGTGAAACCAACCAGGGCTCCCAGCACCATCTCTTAGGGGTCTGACGAAGGGAGAGGAGATGAGAGCAAGAGACTCCAGAAGAACTTTCTTACTTCTCCACGCCTCTGCCCTTCTTCATCTGTACAGCTGCGTTAAAACTATACTTACCCCTTGGAGGTCGTTGTGGGATTCAGGCAGAATAAAACACGTTATAAGTCATAATAATTGGCACCAGCCAACCAAGAGATGTTGGCTGAAGGTCAGGGATGTGGGTGGAAAAAGGCAGAGTCCCTGGAACCTCACTGCACCAGAAATTCCTGATGAAAGTTTGAAGCCAGGGCGATGGATGGCATGGTCCTTGGCGAACCTGGAATCTCTTGGCCTTGAGGAGGCTCTTTGGGGGGCATTACTCCTTGTTTTAAGTATTGTTCCCCCTACATACACCCACACTAGTTTGCCCATGTGTTTCATTTGGGGTTTCAGAAAACACCATCCCCATAATAACCTGTAGGGTGGGTGGGGGATGGGAAATGGGGCTTCTGCTCCTTCTGGCTCTTTGCAGGGGTGGGGTGGGGTGTTACGGAGGTTCTGGAAACTTCACCTCAGGCTTGGAAGCAGCTCCTGGCCAGGCTTCCAGTGTGTCGGTCCTCAAGGGAAGGTGGAGTTTCTCTTGCGGGCCGTGTGTCTTTAAGACTTGGAGAAAGCATAGTGGGGGGTGGGGGACCTGACGGGAAAATTCCAACCAGTAGGTTCCTTTGAAATGGAAGTGACATCTAGTGGTTTGAAAAAGAACTGCCTCGCCGCCCCCCCAGGTCCAGGCTGCCCCTTGGGGTCCCTTCACGAGCCCTTAGGCCCATCTCCTCCTGGCCACAACCAGGCTAGAGGGGTCTACAGCCCCAACATAGGCCCTCGACGGCAAGGTGGCTTTCCTGGTCCCAAACCAGATTGGAACCCCACCCAGGCCCAGGCCCCTACCCATGCTCTGAGAGGCCAGGCCTGGGGCAGCCAGCAGAGGCCCAGACGTGGGTCCCCTTCCCGGCCTGTCAGGCCCACGGTGCAGGGTCTCCAGGTGAGCTGGGCTCCTTGGGCCCCGTGTACCTTGACTCCGAGGAGCGCTGTCCTGGTTCCAGCCCCACAGAAGTCCTGTGCAGGCCACAGTGCTGAATCATCAGAAACCTGCGCCGCGGCTGTTATGCAACGGCCCCCTGGCTGGCTGCTGTGGCCGCAGGCCTCCTCGCAGGCAGGCAGGCGGAGGGCCTCAGGGAGGTAGCACCCAGGCGTGGCGGAGCACGAAACGGGGCCTGCACGGGGCCTTGGCCTTGGGACCGAAAGAGATGGCGGGAGGAGGGAGACAGCGCCCGGTCTACTGCTCTTCAAGGTCCCTGACTTGAGGATCCCGAGTCTGAGGGGGGACACAGCCTTGTCCTAAGAGCCGAGTCTGAGGGGAAACAGCTCACGAAAATCCCAGGTGAAGTTGGGGGCAGGACAAAATGATGTGCCCAGGAAACAGACGGATGACCCCTGCACAGCGCTGGAACAATCAGCGCAGGCTTATAGTGCCACTGGGCTGGGGAGGGGTGGTGACAGACTCTGCATTAAGTAACAAGTGCTCAGAGGAGGCAATGCCTTCAAAGGTGGCAGGGAACCCCCCAGTCCCCAAGTTTACACCTGGGTCCTTCCCCCCCACCCATGTCTGGCTCACAGGGTAAGGGACCTCAGTCCAATTCAGGCACCGAGACCAGTGGCACCAGGGCCTGAGCAGGTGTTAAAAGGGACTGGGAGGGACCGAGAGGGCTTGCTGACATTGCGGGGACACCTGGCACACCTCTGATTCATCCCCACCCGCTGTGGTCCTCACTCTGTGGAGAAAATCTCCTGGGCCTGTGTCAGCCCTGCCCCTGTCCCGCCCCTTCTCCTGAGTGAGGCCCAGCTGCTCCTGGCCTTAGCGCGATGGTTCTGGAAGCTTCCTTAGGCTCCTTCTTCAAAACCCGAGGCTCAGGCACACCCTGCTGGGTGAGGAAGCATCTCTTCTAGAGGATGAGCATTTGGAGATCGACTTCCATGCGGTCGACTCCCTTCTGAGAGAGTTGAACACCCAACACCTTAAACTCTCCAAGTGTTAGCAAATCCTCGTTCAACTTTGTCTTCTTCATTTTCATTTCAAAGAGGTACTCAATGGACACGGTAAAAACAACTCCAAGCACAGTAACAATTCCTGAATCTAGGTGAAAGGTATAGGCAGTTCTATCTTATTCGTGCAAGTTTTCTGTGCGTTTTAAGTCACTTCCAAATAAAATAAAAATTTAAAGACCAATTCAAACAGAAATGTCTCTTTCATTTTTTCCTCCAGCTACTACTTAGTTCCCTTTCTCGGGGGCCCCCGAGTTACCTGTTTCCTGTGCATCCTTCTAAAGATAGTCTGAAGCAGACACAGCACTCGGCTCCACACTTTGCCCCTCTCAGTGAGCAGTGTGTCTGGAAACCATTGGCCGTGGGTACACACAGAGCCGTCTTGTCTTTTTTTATGGCTCCAGTGTATTCCACGGAACAGGCGATTTAAATGTTCATTCGGAAGGTATTGGACATCAACATCATTACGCGCACAGACTTTGGAGACAGGATGCTAGAGTTCAGCTAGGTCCCTGCTCCACCACAAACCAGTTGTTTAGTGCTGAGCCGGTGACTTAACCTCGTTAGTGACTTAGTTTCCTCATTTGTGGACCAGGATTAATACTGGCATCTCCCACAGACAACAGTGCCGTGAAGGTGGGGAGAGGGGAAGGGCGGGAGCAGGGAGGAGGGTGTCAATGGGGGGACAAAGGAGAAACATCTGTAATACTTTCAACAATAAAGATAATAAATAAATAAATAAATAAATAAATAAATAAATAAATAAATAAATAAATAAATAAAACAGACTTCTCCAAGATTGGAAAAAATAAGAATCAAAGAATAAAGTGATTATTTATAGATAGTAAAAAAAAAAAAAAAAAGTGGCATCTCCCTCAGCGCGCTCTGTGCGGATTAAATGAGATAGTTCTTGTCAAGGGTTAGGAAGCTGCCTGGGGCGCAGTCGGAGCTCGATCCGTGTCAGCCACTCCTGCCCCGAGGATTCTGCCAGACCCTCTTTGTGAGAGGGGGGCAGTTTCCAGGCTTTTATTATTATAAACAATGCCGCAAACGCATGTCCTTGTCCACACGTCACTTGGTACTTAGGGGAGTGTGTCCGCAGGAAAAATGCCAGGGAGTGGAGCCGCTGGGTCAAAGGCCATGTGCATTTTTAATTTTGAAAGGCACCGCCAGGTTGCCCTGCGCGGAGGTGGTCCTGGCTGTGCCGCCACCAGCTGTGTGTGAGCCTGTTTCTCCCACAGCCTTCCCAGCAAAGCTGTCTCACTTGGACACGGCGTTTCTTTCATTTAGTCGGGTGCAGAACCTGTACGGAGCCTTGTGGGGGACCACTTGGCCTTTGAGCCCCTCCGCTCCTCCCCGCCCAAGTCTCTCGGGGTATTCACTGGGAGGTGCCAGCCCACAGTGAGGGCAAATAGTCCCCAGCCAGCAAAAGTCTCCCAAAGTTGACTGACAAGGCCCATGCACGTCATTCACCTCACACACTTTTTATTAAACATGATGGAGCTCCCACCTTTATACGTGGTCGGTGGCTGTTTATTCTGGGTCTGTTAGCACAGCAAAGCCGTTGGTTAAGTCTGGTAATGCTTTAGAATGTGCTTATTATCACCGTTTCAGTCCCGAGCCAGAGGCTTGCAGTTTCTGATCCCATTTTTAACATTTTATCACACGTATGAAGGCACACAGACTACACAGTGAGCTGTGAGAGTGGGGGACCCTGACGCCCCGCTTGGACCTAGACCTCCTGGTATGGATAACGTTACCAGCCCACCCCTCTCCCTTCCCTTCATGGAAAATTGGATTCGATGATCAAGAAAAAGAAAGACAGACCCGGCACTGAGAGACCTGTCATCTGAAAACCGAAACCTCACCAACGTGAACCGTACCTAAAGGAGTTCCTGCCGAGCTGCTTTCAGTCGATTGTTAGTAAAGCCCTTTGAGACAGTTATGACAAGGCAGAGACTTGTTCGAGGCTGGCGGCTTCGGGCAGGAGGGCAGGCCACGTCCCACACCGATGCTTATTGCTCTCACCCAGAGTTTGCACGTACCTGGATCCCACACAGGCCCGGGCCGGAACGCTCCCCATGACTCACTCTGATTTAGGGGCCATGCCAGACTTTCTAGGACTTTTGTGAGCTCCCTGGGCTAGCCTGGCATCAGAGCCTCTGACGCCTCTTTCCCCTCCAATGACCTTGCCAATCTGACAAATGCCAAGGACTTTGCCTATGCCGGATCGGGTGCAGAGACCATCCCAGGCTGCTCAGAGAGACGGAAGCAAACTGCCTGCAACTCCAGAAGCCCCTCAGCGGTCAAGTTTAAGGTGAGGGCGTCCTTGAGTGAAGGTCAAATAGGTTTCTTTTTTTCCGATTGTTTAATAAACTGTATTTTTATCTAATCAAAGCACACACGCAGAAGCATGCACAAATCACAAGTATATCGCTTGATAATTTTTTACATGCAATTTATGCATTTTACATGAAACGTGTCATCCAGATCAAGAAATAGAGAGTGCCAGCTTCCCACAACCCTCGCCTGATGTCCTCCCCCAGTTGTCACCCTCACAGAAGGCAGGCACTCTTCTGTCTTCTATTTGTGACAATTAGTATTGCCTGACTTTGGAACATGCTATAAATGGAATCACATCACATGTACGCCATTGTGTCTGATTTCTTCTGCCCAACATTGTGAAATTCACATGTTGTGAATTCACCATGTGGTGTGCGTGGTTCATTCATTGTGGCTGTGTAATTCATTCCACTGATAATCATTGGGTAGCTTCCAGTTTAGGGCTATGGTGAATAGAGCTGCTGTGAACAGTCTTATCTATGCCTGTGGTATATGAGTGTACACATTTCTGTTGTATACCTGGGAGAGGAACATGTGTCACGGGGTAGACACCGCTAGTTTTCTGAAGGCGTTGTATTGATTTCTGCTCCCAGCAGCCGTAGCTGAGGGTTTCAGTTTCTCCACATCCTCACCAACACTACTGTCAGTGGTTTTTATTTGATCATTCTGGTGGCCAAAATGACCTTTCTGAACCATACATCCTTTGATCACTTTCCTGCTTCCAGATTTTAGAAAGATTTCCCCAACTTTTTATTGTGAAAACTTTCAAACATACAGAAAAGCTGAAAATATCGAACGGTGAGCACCCATATCGACACGATCACATGATCTAATCATGTGATCAACATTTTAGCGCCTTTTTTTTCACATATCTAACCATCCATCCATCAACTCCATCAATGATCTTCTTTTTTCAATCGTCACGCTTCTGTATGAAGGTAAAAGCCATACACCATTGCATTCACCTATTTTAAGTATACATTTAGTGATTTAAGTAAATTTAGATAGTTGTGGAACCAGCAGCACACCAGTTTTGGTACACTTCGTCCCTGACAAAGTTCTCCGGTGTCATTTGTAGTCAGTCCCTTCTCTGGCTCCCGGTCTCAAACGCTGCTGATCTATCTGCTTTCTCTCTATGTAGTTTTACCTTTCCCAGAAATGTCATATAAATGGAATCGTATAGTAGTAAATAGTGTTTTCTGTCTGGCTTCTCTCATTGAGCTTAATGCTTTTGAGATTCAGCCACATACAAGTAGCTCTTCTTTTTGCTGAGTAGTATTCTGATGTGTGGATATACCACGATTTGTTTATCCATTCTGTTCATTGCCCCAATCGGGTTTTTTTTTTTTTAATCCTTACCGAGGACATTTTTGCATTTATCTTCAGATAGAGCGAGAGGGAGAGAGGGAGGAAGAGAGAGAGAGAAACATCGATGTGAGAGAGACACATTGATTGGTTGCCACCCACACGATCCCAACTGGGGCGGGGACAAACTGCAACCGAGGTACGTGCCCTTAGCGGGAACCGAACCCGGGGCTCTTTGGACCACGGGCCGACGCTCTAACCGCTGAGCCAAACCGTCCAGGGCGCCCCAATCAGGTTTTAATGACAGGATCACAGTCTGTCATAAGAAGATCTTACTCACTTATAGAGTGGTCTATTTATGGGAAGAAGAAAAGGTAGAGAGAGGTAGAGACAGAGACAGAGGCAAGGAGAGTTCGAGACAGAGAAAACAGTGTTCTTGTTGCCTCCGAATCAGCGCTGGGCCTCCTCTCCTTTGGGAAACCTGGACCCCCCTGTTCTCAGCCATCTCCCTCCGAACTCTGCAACCCGGCCACACACCTCCCCTGGCGCTCACGGTTCACTGTGCTGGGTTGGTAGCTGTTTCATGGGTGACCGTCTCACTGCGTCCTATCGTGTTCACGAACAGCTCGGTACAATCTGGGACACGGTTTAGGACTTGGGAAATAGTGGCCTTTGTTATTCATTTCCCCTGCAGCTTGATGAGTAGTTTGAGGGCAGAATCGTGGCTTTTGTGTCCTTTCACTGTAGCTCCAGGGCCTGGTACAGCTCTCGGCAGACAGGAAGGGAGGAGGAAGGACGGTGCGCAGGGCAGCGAGCTGGGCAGCTTTCTGCAGTCAAAACCTGTGCGCCCCACTTTCAGCCCTCTGGTGAGGTCCCTGTTAGAGAAACGGCCCTGAGCTGGCTCTAGGAAGTCGCTAGACCTTGGTGCCAAACCACAGCTGGGAATGCCAGCATCACTAACGAGTTCAGTGTGAGCCCGGGGAACAAGAAGTCTCCTGCCAGCAGAGGCCAAGGCCGCTGTGGGAGGCTGCTGAGACCCCCAGCCAGTGAGTGGCATGAGCCGCAGCCAGATGCTGCTCCCTTCCCACCTCCCTCTCAGCCCATAATTCCCAAGATTCCTGATGTCTTTCCAGACCCCAGGCCATACTTCCCACATGCTTCCAGGAATGCCAAGGGTGTGGGCTCCCGGGCACTGCCAATGATGTCCTCCCTCCTTTCTTTTCCACACTAAAATGACCTCCGAGAACCTCGATGTGCCTTAACGGCTCACTGTCCGTGCACGTAGTTGAGGGTTTCTGTTCTCGAATGCAGTGGTTCTCCAACGCTCAAGTGCAGAAATCAGGATTATTGATTCAGCACACCTGGGGTGGGGCCCGAGAGTTTTGCATGGCTGACAAGTTCCCAGGTGATCCTCAGGCTGCGACTCTTTGAGAACCACTGCTCTGAAGCTTTGGTCTGTCCTCCAAGGGCTCAGCCTGTACCCTCCTCCTGCGCGGTGGGAGGTGGGGGAGGGGAAGGGGAAGGCATCTGCTTCCTTGGGATCCTAATGACCGTGACAGTGACAGTCACTCTCAAGTTGCCTTTGGCGAAAGGGCATGGCAAGGCTTACAGGCGAGAGCAGATACAAAGTCTTGTCTCCAACATACCATAAAAATAGAAACAGATCAAAGCTGGAGAGTGTCTGAGTATAAAAAAAAACAAGTGGTTTCATAAAAGAATCATCAGAACTCATTATTTTGTTTTAACTGTAGTGTCAGTAATAAACTTCATTTTGATTTTGGAAGTGACCCATGTAAAAAGAGCTCTTAAAATTACATAGGTCAGATAAGATCGTGAGGGCTTTTTTTTTTTTTTTTTTTCTCTTTCTTGGCAGTGTTCTAGAATAATTGTTCAGATTCAGCTCAATCTTGTGGTCAAGCTGGGCCTGAAAAAGGTCCATAAGAGTTCTTAACATGGTCAACCCTCAAACCAATCCTTTGAGGCAGGTATTCTCATCCCTGTTTTACACACAAGGAAACTAAGGCACGGCCATTAAATGGCAGATTCAGGATTCCAACACAAATCCTTTTTTAAAATTCCAGCTCAGACGTTGGGCCCCAAAGTGAGGTTTTTGTCTTGTTTTGACTCCATCATAGCTGCATATTAATTCCATTTCCCCTGAATAATTTCTAGCCAAATTGCAAACACATCAGGCTGGAGGAAGGCTGAGGCTAGCTCCGTAGCACCTGGGGTGTGAGCTCCGTCGACCCCAGCTGGCCCTGCCAGGAGAGGCCAGCGTATCTGCTGTCAGAAATGACAGAGCGACAGGCTCCTCTCCAGGCTGATCTGAGCTCAAGACAGGTAAGATTGATCAGAGGGCAGATCCGCTGGGATCGCAGTAATTGTTCTTCAGCACCTGGACGTGTGTTTACACAAGCCAGGCACATTGCTTGGAGCTCGCTCAGTGGGATTAGAGGTGGCAGTGTGTCCAGCTGGGCCCCCTCAGCCCACCCTGGGGCAGGTGGTTATTAAGTCAGGGAAGTGTCCACATCCTCCAAGCGTTTGTAGATGGCCGTATGGATAGGCCTCACTGGAAGGGACGCCAATCAAGTAGCAGACATCACACTGGGAACTGTTAGTGGGCCCCAGATTTGTGGTGTGGGCGTGATTTCAGCCAAAGCCGATCGCTCGTAAAGAATTTAGACAGGGCCCGGCCGGTGTGGCTCAGTGGATTGGGCGTCGTCCCATGGACTGACAGGTCCCAGTTCAGTTCCTGGTCAGGACCCACACCTGGGTTTTGGGCTCGATCCCCAGTAGGGGGCGTGCAGGAGGCAGCCAATCGATGTATCTCTCTTACATTGATGTTTCTCTCTCTCTAAAAAAAATAAAATTAAACAATTAAACAGGGAGTGAGATTGATTATGGATTAGATTAGGTTGAGTTGGATGGGTGCTGCTGGTGAGAGGGTGGGGATGAAGATGGAGGAGGGAGGTGGGGGGTAAAGGGGTTTTGATGGTCAGAGATGACAGCTATGGGACGGTGAGAGCAGTGGTTGGGGGTGCAGGACATGGGATGTTAGAGGAAAGATGGTTGTTAGGCTGATGGGCTCAGTAGCTCTGGAAGGTCCCAAGCGGGGGATGGAAATTGTATCATGGTTTGGGCTGGCGTGGGGTGGGGGTGGCGGCCTGGAGGAAGCATGGCCTCGGATCACGCACTCCTGTTCCCACAGGCACCTACCCAGGGTATTTACCAAACCTGCTCCAACAGCCCCGCTGGGAGGTCCTGCCTGGCTGAGCTTTAGCAAACCTGTTTCCCCAGGAGGCCTCCCTCCTCACCGCAGCAGCTGGGTGCTGGTGTCAGCACAGGCGAGCTGGAAGTCAGCACTCTGCAGGCTGTGCCCAGCGCCGGCAGGAGAAAGGGCCTGCCTGGCATGGCCTCCTCGACCCCACCCCAACGGGGAGGCAAGGCAAGAGGTCATCCGGGAGGCCCTGGCCCGGTTCATGGAGTAGGTGTGCAACCTTGGGTGGCCTGAAGCTCCAGCTTGGCATTGGGGGACCCTGGCCGTGGGAATCAGGAGGGCCCTTTAAGGGCCATCTGGTATAATCCCATGAAGAGAAAAGAGAGGTATTATGATTTCCATTTCCCAGATAAGGACACTGAGGCCTGGGGTGGGGGCAGAGTTTTGCCGGGGATCCCCTGCAGAGGCAGCGGCAGCGGCGGCGGGCGGCTCAGCCTCCCTGGACTCCTGACTCTGAACCCCGTGCGCAGCGGTTGTGTGGGTGTGGGGTGTGGGGCCGCGGGCTCACAGCAGGTGCCACAGAGCCAGGCTGTCTCCTGGGTCTGCCATTCACCTGGGGGTGGGAGTTGACTCTGTAAGTATGGCTCTTGGGTGTGGGGGGATTAAATGAAATGGGCGTAGGTAAAGCTCCCTATGAACATTCGTTTTCTCCTCCCCAAATCCTTAGTCCCAGGTGGGAATTTCGTATGTGATTCAGTGTGCATGAGAGTGAATGCATGAGATAGAGAGAGAGGGAGAGAGGGGGAGAGGGGGAAAGAGAGGGAGAGAGGGGGAGAGAGAGAGGGAGAGAGAGGGGAAGGGTGAGAGAGGGAGAGAGGAAGGGAGAGAGGGGGAGAGAGAGAGAGAGGAAGGGAGAGAGGAAGGGAGAGGGAGGAAGAGGGAGAGAGGTAGGGGTAGAGAGGGGGAGAGAGGAAGAGAGGGAGGGAAAGAGAGAGAGAGATTCAAAAATTCTGGCCAGGCAGCCACAGTGAGGAGAAGCCACAGTGTTTGCTGATCTTGGGAGGCATTAGAGATTGGAACCTCTAGGACTGGCCTGGCATGGGGTGGATTGCCTGGCATGGGAGGTGCTCTGAGACCCCCCCCCCCCGGCTGCTGCAAACCCTGAAGGCTGCTCCCCTAGCTGACAGGGCAGGGCAGGGCAGGGCAGGGCAGGGCTGGTGTCAGTGTTGGCCATCTCCTCTTAGGGGTTGAGGTGAGGTTGTCCCCCAAACCCAGATGGGTAGGTATGTCCCACTATCAGGAATCAGTTCTGAGGAGGTCCCCATGGGCATTTGAACGGAAGACCTGCCAGGGGTGTCTGACTAGGGGCAGAGAATGGGCTGGAAGTTACCAGGAAGGGGGAGAGGAGGCAGGGCTGGCCCCCAGGCCTCCAGAGACACGTGCCCTCCTCTAGCCCAAGGTGACCCTGCCCCCTCCCCTTGCTCTAGGAAGAAGCCTGAATACAGTCTACTTATTTCTGCTAATTGTTGACATTTGCATGATATGCCGTCCCAGGAGCTTGGGGACCAAGAATGCAAATCAACAGGGCAGTGTGCAGATTCTGTGACATCAGCAGGAGCGCGGCAGCGGGGGGGATGCTGGGCCGAGAAGCGTCTCCTTCAGAACTGCTCCCAAGCTGCCCTCAGTCTCCCCACTGCTCTCCGTGTCACTTCGCAGATAAGGAAACTGAGGCCCGAGAGGAGGCGAGACTTGCTCAGGATTGCAGTTCGTGACGATGCAGGGTCAGAACCTGGCGCAGCGTCTTCCATACTCACGCTTTGGCTTCATTCACGAAAGCACCCTTTGGATGAACACCCTTCACCCACACCCGGCCTGTCCCTCCCATAGCACCTCCAGCTTTATTTTGCTTCAGTACCTGACATTATATATTTATGCTGGTTGTCTCCTCTCCCCTCCCCCCACTAGAATGAAGCTCCCTGGGGACAAGAATCCCGCCCCCCCATTTTATTCATTGCCATATTGTCAGCATCTACAATACACAGTTGCTCGGTAAGGCATTGTGGGATTCACTCATTCATTGGTTTGTCCATTCATTCATTGGCCAGCTCTCTTCTCCATTCCAGACTCTGAACACATAGAGATGTGTCAGACCTGGCCCCTGGCCCACAGAGTGGGTGGCTTTAGGCCCTTTCTTCCAGGCCCCCGGGGGGGATCACCTTACCATGACCAGGACTCTGGAGGGTCCCCTTGGGGAAGATGAAGCTGGGGCTGGAGGAGAGTTCTCCCTGAGACCCAGGTCACATTCCAGAGCAGAGACAGGGGAGCCTCAAAGGCACAGAGGAGGCCAGAGGTGTGAACACAGATAGCTTGTGAGCAGAGTGGGGAGGGAAAGGGAGGAGGTGGGAGCTTGGAGCGGGATCCCGGGAGGAGAGTGAATGGGGGCCTGAGCACTGAATGTCTACTGCAGGCTCGGGGGCCGGGCAGGTGGAGGAAGGACACTGACATCTATTGATATTTGGGTGGGCTGGAGAGTGAGGGCAGAATGGTGAGACAGAAGACCAGGCTCCAGCCCCGAAAGGCATATGGTCAAACGGGGAGGCATTACACAAACCCAGAGAAGAGCTTTGGTTGGAGGCTCAGTTTTCTTATCTGTCAAATGGGAATGATGATGTGACCCTGGGGGTTGAGGGGAAGTGAACCTTATATGAGATGATCTGTCTGAATGCCCTCGGCCCACTGCTGGACCCCCAAACACATGTTGGCCTTTCCTCCTAAGCAATTTTCTTTTCCCTGGGCAAAGTCTTTGGGGAGTGGGCTCTGGGGCTCTGCCCAGGAGTGTCGGCCAGTCCCCACCCTCTGTGCTCCCCAAGAGGTTGGTGCCCGAAAGGTCACCCGGTTTCCTCTGTCCCAGTTGACCAGAAGCCTCTGGGCTGTGTGGGTGCTACGGGTTCCTGGCCGGGACCCAGGCCCCTGCCACTGGGGACTGTGAGCAGGAGAGCAACTGAGCAGATTTTGCAAGCCTGAAATAGTTTATGGCCAGGCTGAGGCAGGGAGGAAGGAAGAAATGGTCCCCAGGAATGCGGGAGGAATGCCTGGGAGGCTTGCTCCTGTCCCCCACCCCTCGGCTCCCAGGGGAAGTGAGCACAGGCTCTGGCAGGCCGGGCCTGGGCAGCATCGGGAGAAATGGTCTGGGCCCCGAACATTCCTGGGGCTGGGGTGCTCTCAGCGAGGGCTTGTGAGTGCGGGTGTATCTCACCACATGGGACCATCTCCAAGGAGTCTGCTTGGACAGACCGATCTGTCTCACTCCCTCCCTTCAATCTGCCCTACGACCGGGCCGTAGCTCCTGGACACCTCTCTGCGCTCCTGGACGGGAGGGAGTTGGTTTTGAGCGTGAGCAGGGCCTCTCGGTCTTCCTTCAACCTGGAGCTCGCTGGGGTCAGGGTTTATGTTTCCCCTTCATACTGGGAATTCCTTAGGGACCGAGGCCGGACACCAGCTCACCCAGGCCGAGATGGGTGGGCAGGGGAAGAGAAACTGGACGACGTGGTCTCCACCCCCATTCCTTTAGATGCAGGACTAGCTGCCCTCAGACGAGCCTGCAAAGTGGGGAACCGGTAGGGCCAGCTGAGTCTTGTGGACCGACACCAGCCGGCTGGCACCCTTGGCCCCCAGCCCTGCTCTGCTCAGCTGAGGCCCTGACATACGTGAGGTGGGGAGACGCCAGGCCCGTGCCCTGCCGGTACCATACTTTGGGTTTGTCCTAGGGTCCACCCGGGAAGGGGTTGAGAGCGAGCAGGCCATAGCATGCCAGACCTCTGTCCACTAATGATACCTGTACATTCCTGGGCCCTGTATCAGACCCTTCATCTTCCCTTTCATGTTTGGCTTTGTCCCATGAGCCAGTGGGTGGAGTGCAGGCTGGACAGGGACCCAGGGGCAGACAGGCAGGAGTAGTGGGAGGCGGTGCCCTGGCACCTGGCCAAGGTCACAACTTTCCAGTGCCCTCAGTTCCCACCGATGCCCCGGGGCTCTGGTAGGGAAGATATAATTTGTGAAAACTCTGGCTGGTCAGACCCCATCCGTCTGTTTTAGACATGGCTCTCTGGCCTCCATCTTCCACATGCCCCTACACCAGCCCCAGAGGGTCAGTCCGTGGTCGGAGTTTTGGATGACATGTACAGAAGTGGGCCCCTCTGTGGCTAGGATTAGGGGCACTGGGATCGGAGTTTAGGATCAAACTCTGACCAGGGTTATGAGTCAGCCTGTTTTCTGAGTTAGGGGGATTGAACCTTGGCTAGGTAGGATTAAGGGTCTGGCTGTACCCAGGATTAGGGATCAGTTTATACCTACAATTAAGAGTCCGTTTAAACCCAGGACCAGGGGTAAGTATATACCCAGAAGCAGGGAGTCAGTCTATCTTCAAGATTAGAAATTAGTCTGTACCTAGAACCAGGGCTCAGGCTGTACCCAGAATTAGGGATTAGTCTATATTTAGGATTAGGAATCAGTCTGTACATAGGATCAAGGATGAGGCTGTACCCAGGAATAAAGTAGTCTGTACCCAGAATTAGGGGTTAATAGGCACCAAGGGGTAAGTGTGTACTTTTTATTGGAACTGAACCTATGACTTGGCTACAGAAGGTGACCCCGGCCTGCCTGGCCATAGAAGGCAGAGAATACAGTTTGCAGTTTGGAGGGGAGAGAGTTTGCGGATTCCTCAGCTGCCCACTCTGGGTGCCCCTCTGCACGAGTTACTAGGGAAAGGTGGGGAGCTCACCATCGCAGAGAAAGTTCAGCTTGAGAAGTCCCTAGGAACACCACCCTGAGCCCCACAGGGCCGAGCACGCCGCCCAGGCGAGGCGCAGTGAGTGGCTCAGAGGCAGCATTGCCCAACGCCACGGCCAGAACACTGAGCACCTCTGCAGATGGCGCTCCTGTTTACACTGCGCCTCTTGAAACTCACTCGCCGAGAGCTCATTCTGCAAACATTTCCTGAATACCTACCATGCTTTAGGCCAGAGCTTCTCAAACTTGAGTGCACAGGAGAATCAACCAGGAAACTTGTGAAAAGGCTGATTCCTGGGCCCCACCCCAGGGACTCTGGAGCAGAAAGGAGCTGGGGGCTGCCCAGGAATCTGTACTTTCAGTCAAGTCCCTGGGTGATTCTGCTGCCACAGTGTTAAGGTCATACTCGTGGGACCTGCCCTCAAAAGTCTCATCATCATGCCCTAAAAGGGACAATGGGAAACACTCGTAATGCTGTCTGTGAGTTCAGTGAGCAGGGTGGGCACCAAGAATCTCTAGAATAAAAGGGTGTGCTACTTTTTTTTTTTATCCTCACTCGAGGAAATTTTTGCATTTATCCTCAGATAGAGCGGGAGGGAGAGAGGGAGGAAGAGAGAGAGAGAAACATCATCCACGTGAGAGAGACACATTGACTGGCTGCCACCCACTCGACCCCAACCAGGGCCAGGGACAAACTGCAACCGAGGTACGTGCCCTTAGAGGGAACCGAACCTGGGACTCTCTGGTCCGCTGGCCGACACTCTAACCGCTGAGCCAAACTGGCCAGGACGGGTGTGCTACTTTTTAGAGAAGACCCCAGAAGGCCTTTGAAGAAGTTACAGCGGTAAGCTAAAATTGGACTTGTTTCGAGAATTGTGTAAAACGTAGCTGTTAAACCATCCTAAAGCATTTGCATGCGTTTGGTAAGGTAGAATTCAGGCAAACACACAAAAGATGAACTTTGAGCACAGAAATATAAATCAAGGCATAATTAATGCATTAAATGAGGCAAAGTAAAAGAATGTATTATATAAAAATGCTGTCCTGGTACAGTGCGAAGGAGAGGAATAATGCATAACAGTTACTATTAGTCGTAACTTACCAATCGTCTATAAACAATCGTCCGGAAAGGCACCGCTTAAATGATGCAAATCAGCTTCGTGTGAACGGCGGCCTGTGCTTCGCCCACTCTCCTCTGCATAGTTCCCCAGCCAAGAGCTTTGTCTGAAGTTGGTATATGAAAATGCCAGGGTGTGCCTTTTCACTTTACAAATACTAAATTACAATATTGATGATGTTTTTGCAGACGTTTGTCTCTCCCTAACCTGCCCCTTGGTCAAGAAGCCTGTTGCTTACTCAGCCGTAAAAAACGTTGCCATGTGCAACAGCGTGGGTTCGAGAGTATCACGCTAAGTGAGATAAGTCAGACAGAAAAGGACAAGAATTGCACGATTTCACTCATCTGTGGGCTATCAAACAAAAACAAACAAACTTATAGATATGGAGAACAGAATGGTGGTTACCAGAGGGAAAGAGGGGTGGGGGGGAGGATGAAGAGGGCAAAGGGGGTCAAATACATGGGAATGAAAGGAGACTAGACTAGACGGGTGGTAAACACACAATAGACCGTACAAATGTTGTATTATAAGGTTGTAAGCCTGAAAGTTATATAACGTTATTAACCAGTGTTACCCCGACACGTTTGTTAAACAAAAATCCTGATGCCGAAGTGCTCAGTCATCTTGAGGACCTTGTGGACGGCAGAGAGGCTGTGCAGGGTGACTCCCCTCTGTGTGCACTGCCATGTGGCCTGCTACTGGAAGGCTGCACACATTTTCTCCGGTTAGGTTTCCGTTTTCCCTCTGAGAAGGAATGGACTTCTGGGCCTGCCTGCAGCTCCAGAGCTGGAGAGAGATCTGGATGGAGTCCCAGGAGCTCCTGGAGGCCACACCCTCCCTGGTGGGTCCCTGGCCCTCCTGCGGGGGGAACAGAAGGTGACCTTCCATTCCCCTGGGCTGCGCAGAAGACCACCTGGTCACAGCCTTCTTGGATACCGCCAGAGAAATTTTTTTTCATTTACGGTTAAATTTCACCTTGTTGGTTTCAGGCCAGTGTTCCCAGAGAGGTTGGGGATTCCCCTAACTCCTTCGGCTGGCCAGGGACTTTCCCAGCCCCCTGGACACTCCTCCCTTCCAAGGCTCACCTCCTCAGGTCATTGCTCCATTTCATTCATTCACTCAACTAGCATTCATGGAATGCCCGTCGGGCACTGAGATCCAGAGGTAGAGGTAGGGTTCACAATATCGACAAGTGGACAGGCTCAGAAGCAGATCTTTTCCCTCGTGTGGTCTCAGGGTGCCCAGGGGCAAAGGGGGCATAGGAGGAGTACCTGATTCAGACATGGGGAGCATGTGGAAGGCAAGGAAGTCTTCATGAGGGAGGTAACGCTTTATCTGTGTCTCAAATTATGAGAAGGAAGGAGTGGGCTGGGATGTGCAGGTGGAAAAAATAGCCCGAACATAACTCTGGAGGCTTGAAACAGCATGGCCAGGGCTGGTTCAGAAGTCACCTTCTAGGGCCTGGGTCATGAGGCTCAAAGCAGGGGCCGAGGCTGGAGAAGCCTGCAGGGGCAGCATCACAGTTGAGTGTGGGGAGCTGGGCCCTTATCGTGGGAGTAATGAGGAGCCGTGGAAGGTTTCACCTAGAAGAGAATCACCTAGTCAGGTCTGCCAACTTGACACTGTCCATTGCCATCAGCACCCGATGTATCTTTTTGTGGGTCCCATGCATCTTCCCTAACAGAGAGCTGGGGAGGCAGGCTGCCATATGAACCAGACAGTGTCACGAGTCACTCAACTGCAAATCTGGGTGGAGGGAGAAGACTTGCAAGCCAGAAAGACCTGGATTTGGATCCCTCACTGTCTGAGTTCTGGCAAGGGACTGAAGCTGCCCATAGAGTGGGAATGGTCGGCGATCTGATGCTGATGGCTAGGTGGGACAGGAGAGTGCAAGGGTCTGCCCTGGAAACAGGCAGCACAGCCCAGGGAGGGGGTGGCTGGAGCTCATTCCAAGATTTCGACTGGAAGAGCTAGAGCCTGGCCTTCCGGCCTGGGGCCCTGGCCACCATCCCCACTGCTGCCTGAGCAGCTGTCGGACGCCCCTCTTTGCGTGAGGTCTGATAACAGAGCCGGGGGAGCTATCCCCACCGTAAACAGTCAGGTTTCTTCTACTGAGCTGGAGCCTCGGCCCTGTGTGCCCTGTGGCCTGCTGGGCCTCTGGCCCCAGAGCAGGGGTGGAGAAGAGGGGTCTGCCCAGCTTCCTGCAGGCCTCACAGTTGTGCAAGGTGGTCTGATTCCAAACAAACCATAAACCTACTGTCTCCCGGGCAATTCCAAGCATTCTAGCCAGCAGGTGGCCGGCTGGCACTGATCAGGACAGCCAGGGCCCAGGTCACAGGCCAGGCCTGCCTGACCAGGCGTGAACCTAACTCATAGGGCTTAGAATAGCTGGGTCCCTGGAGGGATGGAATGAGCTCTGGGCAGAGAGCCAGGCATCCTAGGTTAGAGTCCTAATTCCTCCACCAACTCACTGTGTGACCTAGGGCAAGTTCCTTCCCCTCTCTGGGCCTTAGTCACCTTGGCTGAGCCTGAGGAGTTTGGTGCCCTCTCTCCTGGTGTTCTGGGAGTCTGCGTTGTGACCTAGAGGACCAGGAGAGATTGTACAGCCTTTCCCCAGACCACCCTGGACAAGAGGCACACCCACGCCTCTTCATTCATTCACTATCAGCTCCAACTCCACAAAGCAAATCACAGGCAAGAGAAGAACTCTGCTTCAACACAGCCTGTATAGTAAGGAAGACCTCTTGGATCTGACTTGAAAGCTTCCAGGTACTGCTTCATTCATGATTCAAAGCACTCTTTCATTCAGTGAAATTGAAGAATGAATGAATTCATTAATTCTTCATTCATTTGGTTAATAAATATTAGGCGGCACCTACTATATGCCAGGCACTATGCTAGGACCTGGGACTTACTGAGAATTAGATGGGCAGGATCCCAGTCCTAGCTGGAACTCATGGGTTGGCCCGGCCCATTTTCCCCAGAGGCTGGAATACAGCAGGCCCATGTGTCGTATCTGGAGAGTAAGCCCCAAGAGCCCCGAGACCCAGTAGGAACCGTCCACCCTGACTGTGGTGAGCCCTGTCCTAACCACTGAAGGGGAAGTGGAGGAGAGAGAAATAGTCCCCGCTCCAGGAAGCCCCCAGCTGTGCAGACACCCAGCCCATATCTATGGAGCCAGTGGGGAAGCCAGCCAACCCTCAGGGACCTACAGAAGCTTGGTGTTAGCAGGAGCAAAGGCAGGAGGGTTCTGGCTGAGGCCTGCAGTGCCCAAGGAGCAGGGCTGTTTCTTCCTGGGCCTCTTCCCAGGCATATGGGCTAATGCAGTGTTCAGTGAGAAGGAGTCAGAGCGTGGAGGCTAGACACGGCCTCACAGCACTTTGGGTCCCGAGGAACTGTTTGTGGAAGTGATCAGAACCTGGGAGGGTGAGAAGGGGCTGTCCTGGCTGGTGCATGTGAGCAGCTGGCCCCTGGATGTTCCCACAAGCACAAGCGTGCCCTTACGCTCAGCAATGGCAAGGATGGCATCAGAGCACTGGCCCCCTCAGGGGGCTCTGTCTACAGGGGGGTGCCTTTAACAGGGATAATGGGTGCCTGGACCGTGCCTGTCCTCCCTCTATGCCCACGGCCAACTCAACTGTCCCTTCTCCCCACCTGGCCTTCCGGGCTCCCAGGGAAGGGACTAGAGGCCCAGGATGGACACAATGCTCCGCTTCCCCCAGTAGCTTGCACCAGACTGGAGAGTCCCAATGGGCGAACACTGACAGACCTCCTCCTTCTTTTCTGTCCCTGCCCTTCTGATGATCTCCATTTTATTTAGGTCCCTGTTGAGCACGGCTTTTTGGGTAGTTCTTGACAATGTGTTTACTCTTTGAACTGGTTCAACTAAGTTTAGTATTCCAAGTCAATGTTAGTTGAACAGATTTTCTCTTGGGGAGACTGAGTTCCAGAGAGAGGACAAGGACTTACCCAAGTTCATGCATCCAGCCAGGGCTGAGCTGGGACCAGAACCCAGGTTTCCTCAGGTTCCCAGGTTGGCTGCCTTCTGGGCTTTCTCCCAAACTCCCAGACCAGCCTCGTAATTCATGGGGTCCACGGTAAGATGAAAATGTCACCCCCCTTGTTAAAAAACCATTAAGAATTTCAATACAGTGACAGATAACAGATGTGACCCTTCTAAACATGGGCTCTTGCACAAGGGCACAGCTCACGTATCTACAGAGCTGGCTCATACCCTAGAAGCGGGGAGAGAGGAGAGGGAGACCCCAGCCGGCTGGCCTGTGGGAGGTCAGAGGCCATGCGCCTCACAGCTGGACGGGTCTCTGAGCCAGTCAGAGCCTTCCTATTTCAAAGATGAGTGAACGCCACAGTTTGGGGATCTCTCCTGCACAGAGGGTCAGTAGGGTGCAATGCCCGGCCTCCCAAAGGCGGGAGGACACATCCAGAGATGTGTCTTTCTTAGCAGCTGTCTGCCTTAAACATCCCCCGCTGGAAAGTTCTTGGGGACCCCAGGAGAGACTGGAGGTGCAGCCATTGCCACCAGCGGAGGCTCCAGGCTGAGAGATGAGGGAGGTGTGAGGGGGAGGAGGTGGCAGCCGGCAGTTCCTACCACCTTATGCAAGAAGGAGAACAAAGGGGCTTTGCTGGGAGGTATTATAAGATTAAGTGGCTGGGTCCGGGACAAACTCAGCAAGCCCCTTGGGACCTGAATTAGCAATAGCAACTGAAAGGGGGGAATTAAAGCTCCTGGCCCTCTCAGAGGCCCCACCCCCTTGGTCCCTGCCTGGGCCTCCTCACAGAGCTAATCTGCAGCTCTGCCCGAGTTCCTGCCTGGGGCCTGTGTGAGGGGCTGGTCCCCTGCACTTAGAGGGGACCAGAGCCTTCCTGGGGAAAGGAGATGTCTGACCTCTGACCCCTGACCCCTGGGGCACAGTCTCTTTGCAGGCTGGGTGGCCCAATTTGGGCTGAACTCAGACACTTGGCTGAGCTCTGCGTTTGAGGGGAAATCATTGCTCCTCCCTGGGCCTCTCCTTCCTGCTGATAAAGTGGGAATTTGGGGCCGTGGACCCGATGGCCATCCCAGGGGTCCTTGAGCTGGTTCCAACGGACATCAGCCACATGTTGCCCGATGGATAAGAGTGTCCCCAACATAAATGGGACTTTGGAATCTCAGACTGATAGGTGTCTGATGGATTAAAAGAGACAGAGAAGCTGTTTGAAGTCCCATGTTCTGGTCCCCACCGGCGTTCCCAGTTTCACTTCTTACCACTTCCCGGGTTATAATTTACGTTATAGCAACAGCAGGCTACACACACTTGCTATTTGCTCCGGCTGTTCCCACCCTCTGGGATGTCCAGTCCTGGCTTACTCTTCATTTCTTATGGCCCAGCTCTTCCTGCGCCTCCTGCAGGGCCCCTCACCCCTCCTCCCGTCTCTCAGTGCAACTACTACAGGCCTTCTCCGGGTCTGTGTCTCTTTCTCCCAAGAAACTGCTGGCTTCCTGAGAGTTGGGGCTCAGCACCGGCCCAGGCCACACCAGATCTGGGCCACCTGTGTGCAGCACCTGGATGCATGGCGACCAGGACACCTTTCCAGCTCACAGCGCTCGCTCGAGGGAGACAGGAAGACGCAACAACATAATTGTGGAATTGTCTGCGTGTTGAGGGAGAGAATTATAAAGTGTCAGGAAAGCATAACACTGGGGGGGTCTGTGAGTAGAAGCTCCCAGAGGCGAGACCTGAAGGGGTAGGAGAAGCTGGGGAGGGGCGTGGAAGAGCATTCTCGGCAGAGGGAACGGAAGGAAGGCGTGGGGTCCTCAGAGGGCAGGAGCTGGGGCAGTGGGGAGAGTGCCCAGGGCGGAGGCTGTGGAGGGGATTTGCATTATCCAAGAGCAATGCAAAACCATTAAGGGTTTTAAACGGGCGGAGTTGAGGTGATGAGATTTGCATTTCTAAAAGATCATTTTCACTTTCGCTGCTGTGTGGGGAGTGGATTAGGAGGGACTAGAGGCTATTGCTGTGTGAGAGGGGACAGAGAGGGGGACAAGCTGAGAGAGTGAGGGTGGGAGCTGACAGAACTGGGAGAGAGAGAGAGGGAAGGGGTGCCAGGTTTCCAGCTCAGCCCTCGGAGGGTGCTGGGCAGGTGCTGGGCCGACCGCATCTGCCCATTAGTTCTCCTGTGAGCCCGGCGTGGGGTGTGGAGGCTAAGCCAAGCTCACCCCTCAGAGCAGCCCCGTGGGACAGGAGTACGGGGCCAGGGTGCAGCTGCCCAGCTGGTCTCCACAAATAGTTTGCCAGGAAATCCATGCATGTGGACAGACGGACACAGATCCACATGGACGTGAACATTACATGTATGTTCACAGATACAGTCACAGTGCCTGCTGGGATATAGACATTCACACACCCTGAGACCCATATTTACACATCTGCAGGCTCCTGGCACACACAGGTTTACATGTGTACACAGGTCTATTAATGGTAAAAATAACCAACATTTATTGGGTGTTTGATATGTGCCAGGCATTATTTTGAACACTTTATATCCCCCAGAGATGTGCAAATATTGACACAGCTCACTCACAGCATGTGTGTGTATGTCATGCATGTACTCACATGTACGTGTGATGTGTATGTGGAGGTCGCTCAATATTAGTGGTGCATACTTTGGTATCAATGAACACACACGTCTTACAAAGGTACACATTGCTGCAGAGATATATTCGAGTGCGTACACATTCAGTTTGCACACGTACTCTTTCTCTTTTGGACAATACACACATACTCGTATGCAACCCACAAGTGATACACCCTTGCACATATATCACACGCTTGTGTACACATGCACACATACGCACTACACACAAACACAAACTCTTTCACCCTTTCTCACACAGGGCAATTTATGACCCTCCCAGCTCATGTCCGGACTTCCCATTAACATTAATGAGGTGATGTCGCCTGGGTGTTCGGAAACCCGTGTCCTGAGGGGCGGGGGTGAGGGGTGGTGGCAGGGGGGAGAGGACAGGGAGGCCACGGTCACAGAGGAACAACTAATTATCCGGCTGACCAAGGTTTGATTGTTTTTCCCACGGCTCCCGGCACTGTCCCAATGCAAGGCCAGGTCTGGCTGCACCAGGGGGTGTCGGGGGCAGGGAGCAGAAATAGGAAAGGGGAGGGGAAGAAGGGAGCAGGAGAAAGTGGTGGGGGTGGGACAGCGCTACCCCTCCCCCTTCATCTGACACCTCTTTGCCTAGAGCTATCTGAACTGCTTCCTGAAATGGTTAAAAATTCCTAAAGGTCTGTGTCTGTGGCCCTTTCCTCCCCACAATGAACCTTGTATCAGAGACAAATTCAACATTCATTTCAGGAACTTTTATTTGCTGACCCCGGGGACATGAAAGGAGTCCCACCTGTATGTCACCACCTTGATACCTAGCACAGGACACAGTAACAACCATGCACGGAGGTCATTTCTCCTCCATTCGTCTCTGAACCAACATTTATTGACCAGGAGACACTGTTTTAAGCAGCTCAATTTCCTACAGTCACCTCGATCTATGAAAACACTTTGCCAAGCAGGAGTGAGTGGGGCTTCCCATGAACTCCTCAGTCAGAGAAGCCTCCCAAGCCATTCGGGCATTACGATAATAATGGGAAATCACAATAATTTAGGTGCGTAAGTGCAGATAACCTTTGCACACCTCTTTTCTGCTTGCAAAGGTATCTTTTCCATCGTTGATTCATCAGAGGCTCACAACAGTCCTATGAGGCTAGCAGGACAGGTACAATGATCCCCATTTCACTGATGTGGAAACTGAGGCTGAGAAGGGAGACACTTGCCCATGGTCATGTGACTGACTGAAGAGGGGCAGGGCTGAGACTTGACTCTTTCACTTCTCTGTGAATAACTACTTTTTTTTTTTCATTTATTTGTTGGACTTCCTCCCAAAGCATAAAATGAATTAGACGTCATGTGCTTCCTGGGAACTTTGTTAAAATAAATCTCCTGAGCTGCCTGGAGTCTTCCAGGGGTGAAGGTGGAGGGCGTGGTTCCTGGCCACGGATTAGTCCTGGACCCCGACACCGGGAGGAAGGTAAGTGGTCATCTCGTCTCCCCATGTCATTTCATAGATGGGGACATCGAGGTCTTGTCCAGCCCAGGTGGCACCAGGATGCTGTCTGGCAGGCCCAGATCAAAGGCTGGAGGCCTGGGAGGGGCTCCCTGGGCCCCGGTCCGAACACTACTTCCGGGCATGTCCACCTCAGGGATTATTAGCTCGTTTTTATAAACAAACTGGAGCCCTGGAAAGTCATGAGTGCCACAATATTTATTGCACACCTGTTCTTACAGTACTAAGCTCTGGGCTTGTACTATGTGTAATGGAGGACCGAATGGGCACCGTTCTCAAGGAGTGTAGTCTGGTGGGGAAGGAAGAGGTTAGGGTCTGGGGTCCCGCTTAGAGGGTCATTTGGTTTCGTTTGACCCTGAGAGAAAGTCACTTCAAACTCTCTGAGCCTCAGTATTCTCATCTCTAGAATGGGGATGCCCCTGCATTCCTTCAAAGCTGTTGTTACAATTCGATATATAAAATGCCCGTCCCAATGCCCCTCAGAGACGATGTGTTCTTCCCTCTTGATTTCCTGCCAGACTCTTCCCCGCCTCACCGCTTCCCCCTCCCTCCCTCCCTCCCGGCCCTCCTCATGACTGATCACGGCTTTTGGAAACACCTGAACTCTTGGCCCAATTTTGTCAACTCCCTGACCATCTCCAGGCCTGCCCTAGTTTAAGAGGAAATGGGGACCCTCTCATTGGGAACTGGGGCAATAGCTCTCCCTTGCAGCCTCTCCAGCTCTTTCCCACCCAGAAGAGACGGGGAGACCCACAGACACCCGTCCCCTTCTCTGCTTCCTCAGCCCAGGACACTGTTTTCCCTGGAAGACTCACTTCCCCCGGCCCTGGGCTCTTGCTGCTGGCAGGGAAACCGAAGCCCTTTCTCAGTGCTGTGAGGGGCTGGCTCAGAGAGATACATGCACGATCAGATCAGCAAGCCCCACTGCTGTGCATTGGTTAATATGATTTCAAAGCCGCTTGTTTATGACAAAGACAAAAAGGTTGTTTTGATGAAAGTGTGAAATAAGTTGTGTCAGAATGTCATCATTCCACAGCTGTTGTCGTTGATAACCGTCAGTGGCCCAGCTGCTGAGGGTCCTCCTGGGGCTTATCGATAAGAATGTGTGGGGTCCGGCCGGTGTGGCTCAGTGATTGAGGGTCAACCCATACATCAAGAGGTCGCTGGTTCGATTCCCGGTCAGGATACATGCCCAGGTTGTGGGCCAGGTCCCCAATGGGGGGCATGCAGGAGGCGGCCAATCGATGTTCTCTCATCATCGTTTCTCTCTCTCCCTCTCCCTTCCCTTCTCTCTAAAAATCAGTAAAGAAAAAAAAAAAAAAAAAAAAGGTGTGTGGGAAAGCAACGATGGTCAGGGGACATTTAGACAATACATACTGAGAGTCTGTGAGGACCGTTGGGAGTTTCAGTTTGGGCCAGGCGGCCCACGGCTCCTACGTTTGCACTGGCATCTGGAAGTTGGCTTTGGGGTGGGCCGCCCCCTCTCCCGAGTGCCGCCTGGCATAGGGTGATGCACCTCATTACATTCGGACGTCATTCCTTTACCGCCCCCAGCCTGGAACAGTAGTGTGATCAATCTGTCATTTGTTTGGAGTATATTATTTCTTTATTTGACTTATTAAGAGATATTATCCTGTAATCTTATTGGCTTGAGAAATTATAATTCCCACAGTGAGCGTGTGCTAAATAAATTGCTGGGAAAGACAGAAGCAGTCTCTGAGCCTAACTTCTTTTTTGGGGGCATTTTTTTTTCTTTATTGATATTTAGAGAGAGAGGAAGAGAGAGGGAGAGAGAGAGATAGAAACATTGATGAGAGAGAACATCGATTGGCCGCCTCCTGCATGCCCCCCACTGGGGATTGGGCCCACAACCTGGGCATGTGCCCTGACCGGGAATCGAACCAGCGACCTCTTGGTGCATAGATCGATGCTCAACCACTGAGCCACACCGGCTGGGCTCTGAGCCTAACTTTTGCTACTTCCCCCAAACTAAGCAAAGCACCCATCTAGGGTGTCCTATGAGGGGACATTTGCTCCCCTGTCAACTCTCCAGCTCACCCTGTCAGGTGAGGATAGGGTTGGGCAGGGTGACAGGAATCTCTAGCTGAACAGAAAGCAGCCCCCGAAAGGTGGGGGTAGGGTTCAAGATTTGTCTGCTAGGGTTCTGCAGAACCTGGGTGGCCTCCCCCTCTCTGTCCTCCTCCATGCGGGGGAGCACCCCAGATGGGGACAAGGACTTCTGGGAACTTGCCTCCGCTGTGCCACTGCCTCCAACCTTGGACTCCAACCTTGGACTGCTCCCTGGGCTTCGGTCGCCTTTTCTGTAAAATGAGTGAAAAGCCCTCCTTCCTCCACCAAGCCTGCCCAAACTGGTATGTTATGAGCATCTAAGAGACGATGCATGACAAACACTTTTAAGTGCCTGCAGGGCTGTTCAGATGGAACTGGGTCCCTCGTGGGGACTTGGACAGGGCTGTGGGCTTCAGGCTAGACCACAGCACGTTCTCAGTGGGCAGAAAGGCTGCCGACGCCAAGGGGCCGCGCTTCACGGGCCCTGCCTCTCCTCCAGCTAAACAGAGCCAAAGATGCCTCGATTTTGGGGGGGCAGAGAGAGGCAGCCAGTCCTGCCAACGCGGAGAGCCAGCTGGCTACCTGGGCGCCCTGGTCAAACACCCCGGGCTCAGCAGGTTCCTGGCAGCCTGTTCCTTTGGAGAGGTGGCCTGGCAGGAACCTCACCGTGCGGCAGGGTCAGGGCCTGACTTGTCCAGGGGTGCTGGGGTGGGGGTGAGTAGGGGATGCCTGGAGACGGGTTGGGAGGGGACCGGCCAGGAATGCGAGCACAGAGAGCAGAGTGGGAGAGCAAACAGAGGAAGGAGCAGCGGGTGGGCCGGGGAGCAGCAGCGGGAATGTGGACTCGGATGTGGGGGGCGGGGCGAGGGCACAGGCTGAGGATTGGCTCCCGGGTTAGGATTTCACTGGGCTGCGAACCTGTCCCCCAGAACTCAGGCTGGGACTCACCAGCATTTCACCAGCTTGAGGAGGGGGTACTGAAGCTCCTCCTCCTGACCCCCCCCCCCCAGGCCAGGCCTCTGTGCTTTCTCAAGAGTCTCACCTGAATAGCCTGTGATCTGACAGGGAGAGCTGGGCTCTGTGCCCTTCCTGCCCAGGGCCAAGGAGCTCTTCCCAGAAAGGGCCCCGAGTGCTCACATGTGCTTGTAGAATCAGGGGCGCGGGGTCACCAGGTTAAGAAGCCTGTTCATTCCATCTCTGCCTCCTTGCAGAAGTCTGCGGGCCAGTGCCTCCCCTCTCAGAGACCTCAGGGTCTATCTGTATAATGGGGATAAAACGAATGCTCACCACTGCGGGGGGCGGGGGTGTGGGGCCCAGGAGACCCGCGTGGGGCTCTGGAAGAAGCGGATAGAGCCCCAGAGTGGTCTTTGTGGGTGAGAGGGTAGCACTTTGGCAGGACCTGGGAAGAGGGGGAGGGATGTGGAGCTCACGAGCACCTCCTCAGCCCAGCTCACTTAACAAAAACCACATGATTTAATGTGGCCGGTAAATCCTTTTCCGCCTGGGCTTTTCAACTACTGGACGACAGGCTCATAATTCAGTTTTAAACAAATCGAGGATTAAGGCCGCAGCTGTGAGATGTAGTGGGTGCCTGGGTGTGTGTGGGGGGGGGCATCTGGCCTAGTGGGGCTGGCCACACCGCCTCCCGCGTAGGGGACAGGGTGGAGGCGTGGCGTCTGTGGGACTAGGAAAGAAGAAGGCCTGGAAACTCTCTCAAGGGGAGACCTCGTGGCCTTGGGGAGATCAGGGCCCTGCAGAAGACTTCCTGGAACCACAGAATCTTGGGGCTGGGAGGGACCCCAGGCCCCAGGCCTGGGGCTGCAGCGGGCAACTTCGGAAAGGGGGAGAAGATGGGAAGTCGGCGTCAGTCATCGCTGGTCTCAGTTTTCACATATTGAATTTATTTGAAGCAGAGCTTGCTTCTAAATTCCCAGGAGGCCTTGCTTATGTTTCAGTTTTTCAAAACCCGAGGATTGGAAAACAGAAATGGAGAGGGACCCTGCAACGCAGCTCCGAGATGAGAATGGGCAGTGGGAGCTGGGGAAGCAGGCTTCAAACCCAGGAGGGCCGTCCTGTGCGGCATGGATCAGGACCTCGCGGGCAAGATTATAC
The DNA here is from genome assembly GCA_030848825.1 of Tadarida brasiliensis. Lineage (NCBI taxonomy): Eukaryota > Metazoa > Chordata > Mammalia > Chiroptera > Molossidae > Tadarida > Tadarida brasiliensis. Next base: position 16,915,687 of record CM061262.1, read on the forward strand.
TAACCAGGAGCAACTGAGATAAGGCTACTCAGAGCCCCAGACTTTGTAGCAATCAAGTCCTTTCCTTTCTGCCCTGGGGAGGAAGGAAGTGAGCTCCCACCTGGAAAGAGAGCGGGTGAGACGCGTATGACCACAGGGCCAGGGCTAGAGAGCAGACAGCATCACTGAGGGGGCAGCAAACGGAGCATTTAAACCAGCAGAGCTATGCAGCCGGACTGCCCAGGTTTGAATCCTGCCCTGACCAGTTACCAGCTATGTGGGCAAGCTACTTACCTCTCTGAGGTAGTTTATATGAGGGTTAAATAAGATAATAATTCGAAAAATGTTTGTCCTCTTTCCCCTAAAGAGTCTCAGAGATTCTATTGTTCAGAATCCCAACGGGCTAGCCTGCTGCCAAGGCCCTTGGACTTGGTGGGATGTGTGCCCCTGGGCATTGTGAGGTATCTGCCCCAGGGCATGGTGGAGTGCCCTACAGAATGGGCCACTCCTTTCTGCACTAGCTAGATGTCCTTCCCGGGGCTCCCAGGACTCCCCTTTCTGATTTCATTGACCTTTCCCTCTGCCTGCTATGGGCAGAGAGCACTCAGGAGCTCCTCCACCTCCCTGGCTCCTGCTGCCTCTGCCTCCAGCACACCGGCAGCCCCTCCCTCCCCCACTGTCCTCCCCTCTGCACAGGCTCCTCCTCTGACTTCCCTGCGCACCCAAGAAGTCTGCCATTTCACGGCTCGAGAACCTATTCCCGGGCAGCCGTCACTTGCAAGGTCCGGTCAGGCTGCCCTCCATACCTCCTGAGTCCTCCCAAGCTCCCTTCTTCCTCGCCACGGCTGCTCCTCTAGCAGGTCCCTAGCATGTTCTCCGGCTTCTCATGCAGTCCCCCCACCCAGTCTCCCCCCAACAGTCACCAGGGAGTTGCTTAAAATGGACTTGTGTCATGCTTCAAAAAGTTCTGGTGGCTGCCAGGGATAAAAAGCCAACTTCCTGGCAGGGTGAGGCCCTTTTCCCTCTGCCTCCCCCTCTCCCTGCTCCTCGGGCCTTTTCACTTGTGGTCTCCAGGCCCGTGCTCCCCATTTGCCTACCTCTGTGCTGTGGCAGAAGCGTGTGCTCCGCCAGATCCTTTCCTCCTCTTCCTCAACCCCCACAGTGCAGCCTGCGGGACCTCAAGGCTCTTTCTCCATCCTAAACCCTCTGGCATCCCTCCAAGTCCCCTGGAATCAAGTCCTGAGGGGTCAAGGACCCCAACAGGCCTCTGACGCTCTCGTAACGGGTAACCGAAGAGAGGGGGTTGCAGGGCTATCTACGGGGGTGTGAGCAGAACTGGGGGACCAACGTGGGACAGAGCAGCCCAGGGAGGAGCTGCTGGCCTGAGGACCAGGGGGCAGCTGCTGCTGCAGGAGTGGGATGGCCTGCTGGAGTGTGGCTAGCGACAGAGGGACGGACTGCCGTTAGTGAGGCGGCGGCTGCAGGGCCTCTCCCTCCCCCCAATTCCAGATCACCTACCTGTGCCTCCCGCTGCTCCATTCAGTCAGAAGCCGAAAGGCAGGGGAGTGATGTAGCCCATAGGAGTCAGCCTCCCAAAACAGAGAGGGCAGAGAATGGACCTGGGGACAACAGCTGTCAGGGACCCAGCTCCACGCATGGTGGCCCTGGCCTCTGGCTCCAGCCCTCCTCCCCAACGGCAGGGCTCTCACACCCTCTACGGCTCTAGTTGAACAGAACCCCAGTTCTGCAGGGCCCCAGCTTGCCAGGTCTGCGCCTTTGAGATGCTGTCCCCTGGGCTTGGAAAGCCCTTCCCCAGCTTTCTGTCCTCCCCGAGGCCTGCCCAACCTGGGACCGGCCCTCCCAAGCCCCCCTGGCACTGAGCTCTCCTTGTGGCCCTGGTCTCTTCATTCCCCCTGAGGGTCAGGACTGTTTCAAAAGCACACATTTCCTGCCCAGCTCTGGAAGGTGTTCATTTAAAGGCTCATTAAATCGAATTCCGGCACCTGTGCCCCTGCAGAACGGTTATTTGCTTATGTTGCCGTCTCCCCAAGATCACCATCTTCTCCACGAGCAGGAACCAAGTCCAACTCTGCTCAGGGGCCCCTCGCATCTGATACCGTGGCTGTTTAAACAATGTTTGTTGACTGAATGAATGACTATGTTGGAGGCAAAGCAGACAGAAAAAATGGGGTATGTAAGCCATGTGCGCTGAGAGGTCAGAGGGACATAGTTTCTAGCTAGGGAGAATCAGGGAAGACTGCAGAGGGGCAGCTTGGGCGCTGGCATTAAAGGATGGAGTTTTGAGAGGGGTTGGGAAGGACACTTCTGGTAGTGAATGAACGACATGTGCAAAGGCCCTGAGGCAGGAGAGCCCTGGGTCTCTATGGGAAGCTTGCTGGGGATGGCAGGGTCAGGAGATAAGCGGGAGAGGGGTGGAATTGCTCTGCAGCCCCCCCAGTTTTCTGCCCTTTGCCTGTGCAGAGTCTTGCCATCTCCCTCCCCCCAGGCTCTCTTTCCATTTCTGCCCCACTGCCTAGGGGTCCTACAGATTGACCTGCCCCTTCCGGTATCCCCAGTATTCCTGGCCTCTCCGGCTCAGCACCACCAAGTCCTGTACCCTCCCCCCTGCCCTGCCTGGGAGCCCTGCTCAGGCTCCAGAGGCCTCTGTTCTGTCCCCATCCCTCCTCTTAGGGCCCTGACTCAAAGCCTCTGGGAACTCAAGCTGTGAGTTCGAGTTTGGACAGGAGCCTACTCCTCCCCACCCCCAGTGACATGTTGGGGCCGTCTGGGCCACAGGGAGCCAGCTGTGAAAACCGCCAGTCAGCAGAGCAGGGTGGCCGGCCACAGTGAGCCAGCCGGGGTGCTCCACCTGCCCCCCCTCCACCGCCTTCCCTGCGAGATGTCCCCAGTGGACTGGCCAGTGGCCCACGGCTCTGAGGGGAACATGCTTTCCGTAGGCTGTGGCTGGAGAAGGATGAGCCGGCTGTCCTGCCAGCTCTGTGTGGGGAAGAGGGAGGTGCCCCTCATCAGCCGGCACCTCACAGGACGCCAGCCACAGGCAGAGTGACCAAGGCTCTGGCCTCTGCCCCTTCCCCCACTGGTCATTTTTCCCTTCGGGGCCCTTGATGGGAAAGCCAGAGCTTCCAGAACTGGGGGCAGTGACCCCCAGGAGGGTGTTTATGGGCATGGGCTCTGGGCCCTGGCAAAGCCCACACTGACTAGGGCACTGAGCTGGAGTGCCGAGCAGCTGGCAGACTGTGGGGGGCCCAGAGGGAGCACCTCGGCGGCCCTGGTACTTGAGACCTCTCGGGGCCTATCAGGGCTGAAAGCTGGCCTGGGCTTTCTGCCACTGCCGCCAAGCACCTACTGTGCGCCAGGCCCCCACTGGCCCTCGGAGAAGCATGGGGACCAAGAGACCAGAAAGGCCCCAACAGATCCTCTCGGGCCTCCTTCCCAGACTGGAGGGCAGACACCCGTGGACAAGGGGCACTCAACCTGGCCAGTGGTGCAGAGAGGGGCCTCCTCTGAGAGGGGCCAGGTGTGGAGGAGTGGGCCTCAGGGGGTGAGGCTTTACTGGGGAGGAGGAACACCAACAGCTTGCTCCCCAGTGGCGAAAGGCGAAGGAAAACAGCTCACGTTCACCCTCCACCACAGCTCCCCCGCCGGGAGGGCTCTGCTCCCCTGCTGCTGGTTTTCCTCCAGAGCAATAAAGAGAGTCAAGACAAGGATTCTGTTTCCTTCAGACTCACTGATTCAATCCATCCCTTCCTCACTGTTTGCCTTGTTTGTTTGTTCCTTCCTCTGTTCCTTGGTTAGTTTGTTCGTTCGTTCGTTCGTTCGTTCGTTCGTTCGTTCGTTCGTTCGTTCGTTCGTTCGTTCATTCATTCATTCATTCCATTCAATTCATCTGAGTACCTGACAAGCCTTTTGCTGGGCTCTGGAGTCTAAAGAAGTGGGAAATGAGAGTTCTTAACCTTTTCGGGAGCAAATCTTGATGAGTGATGAACAGTATATAGCTCTTCTCCTAGAAAACGGCCTATGTCACCAGCCTGGGTGAAAGACTCCCAAATGTCATCTGGTTTGTGGGGGAGGCAGACATGTAACCGAGGAGTAAATGCATTGTGACAAATGCTAAGTGGGCTTGGTTTCTGGCTTACTAAGTCTCTCACCTCTTTAAACTCTAGTTTCTTCACCTTTAAGAAGGGGGAAATTATAGTATCTCTCAGTGTCACTGTGGAGAGTAAATGATACAGCCTAGAAAGGGCCTAGCAGTGCCTGGCATTTGTTAGGTGCTCATAGACATGGATTCTCTTTCTCTTCCCCACTTTGGATATTTGAGGGATGCAAACTGCTATGACAGTCTTAAGCAGGGAGAAAAAACACTCTAGCAAGGGCTTAGAAGAGGGAATCCTGTCTGAATGGGTTCTGAAGGATGAGTAGGAGTTTGCAGTAATGTCTCTTTTTTTATGTAAAAGCTTTGGGTCCATATCACCAAGGGTCAGACATGGTGCTGAAAAGCCCACTTATCAGTAATGTCAATGCTTATCTAGTATTCTCTGTGTTCTGCACTATTGAGGCGTTTTCCATTTATCAACTAACTTAAGGGTTATCTCATGACCCTAGGAGATGGGTATTATTATCACTCTATTTTACAGAAGAGAAAACCGAGACACAGAAAGGTAAAGCAATGTCACACAGCTGATGGGCAGCAGAGCTGGGATCTGCGTGGTCCGGCTCCAGAGTCCTTGTGTTAAACCATTACCCTATTTTGCTTTTTGAGAGTGAATCTGTTTTCTCACTGAGTCATGAATGTCTAACTCCCACTCATCTTCTTGATGATTGCTTCTGTGGAAACAAAGGATCCAGGACAGAAAAACGGAAGTGCTAGAGAAAATCTACTACTTGTCCTAAAAATACAAGTTCAAGTTTAAGTGCAAAAGCAAGGGAGAAAGAAGTCCCCAGAGGACCAACTTTAGGGAATGAGTGGCGGGAACATCAGCCTGGAGCCAGGAGAGCTAGGTTTGGGTTTTGACTCTGCCACTTATAAACCGACCTCTCCAGGACTCCATTTCCTCATCTGTAGGACAGGCACGACAGTCCCAGTGTCAGAGCATGGCGGCAAGGTCTACAAAAGCCCTTTGAGGAGCTTCCCTGTGTGCCTCCCAAGGCCTTACTGAGGCTCAGCCCCGAACCAGGGCCTCACACTTGCTTCCTTCAGACTGTGAGGTCCTCCAGGATTGCTCTGTGCACTTCTACCTGCTCTTGGCACCGTCCTTGGCACATGTGATGCACGATAAATGTTTGATAGGTGAAGAAACCAAGTGGCACCTCCCACGTGTCAGGGCACAAAGAGACCTCCCTTCCTTTTCCCTGTCCAGAGGCCTCATGCTCCCCTGTCCAGAGAATTCCAGGAGAGCGGCCAGGGTTATCAGACGCACACCTTTGCTGGGGTCCAGGAGAAGCTCCCCCTGAGCCGCCCCGGCCTCGGCTTAGCACTGACTGCCCTGGCCCTCGGGATGCCTACAATGCCCAGAGCATGCTGAACCCACACTGAGCCCCACAGCCCTCAGGACACAGACAGGTGGCCTGAGAGGGACCAGGTCACCTCAACTTCACACAAAGAACCTGTCAAAGTTCTATTAATACACCGGCCTTCTCCCCAGTCTCCCAGACACCTACCCGGGACAGCAGGAACAGGTGTGGCAGTACCAAGGTCTGGGAACTAGCCCCCCATCAGGATCATTTTGTAAATTGCATCCTATATTCTAAGCCATAAGGTCACTGGCTATTTAAAGAGATCCATGGTGAATCCCTTTGTAAAGTGGAGGTACCCTGAGGGAACCAAACAAATCTAGGTTTGCTTAAAGGGAACCAAATCTTGCCCTGGGCTCCCTATTTTCCAGACCAGGAAACAAGGCAGGGCCAGGATGCAGCATCTGGGGTAGAATGTCGGTTCCCCAGAGAGGCGCCGAGAGGAGGCAGACTGGACCATGGCAGGCAAGAGCAGGGAATCTCAGTAGGGGCCTCTGCTGCCACGTGGGGGCCAGCTGGGTGAACCAGGGCAGCTGCCCTAGCGCAGGGTCAGCTGGAGTCTGGTTAACCAGCACAGTTGGAGTGAGTGGACCTTCATTCATGTGGATAAGGGGCTTTGTTGAGCATCTGCTGTGCACGGGGTCTGAACCGGTGCCCAGAGCAGTGCCTGACAGTGGGCTCGAGCATCTGCAGGGTCTTAGCAAGAGAAACTGAGTATGGTTCCACAGGCTTCTGTGCTGCTGGGGGGGAGGGGGAGGAGCTGGGTGCCGGTGAGGGGCGGTGGTCATTACTCCGCCTGAAGGGCGTCCAGTCTGCAGGAGGGCAGACATAACTGGCACCCACGGGGAGAATTTGATAGAGAGCACGGAGGCAGGAACAGCAGAGCACATAAGAACTCCAGTTCTAGAATCACTTATTCTTTAATTCATTTCTCCAACAACTATTTATTAAGCATCTATTATGTGCCAGGCACCATTCTAGGCTCTGGGGATATAGCAATGAACAAAACAGATGAAAACCTTTGCCTTCATGGAGCTCACATCCTGGTAGGTAGAGATGATAAAACATTAGATTAACATGCTCATACTCATGTCAGTAGCCATAATTGCTCTGAAGAAACATAAAGCAGGCAAGGGGGGTGGAGAGTAGATAGGAGATAGGAGGCTGTTTCATGCAGGGGAGATAAGGCTTCTCTGAAATTTGAGCAGGGACCTAAAGGAGTGAGTCATATGATATATGGAGAAGAGCATTTTAGGCAACAGGAGCAGTAAGTGCAAAGGCCCTGAGGCAGGTGTATGCTTGTTGTGTTGAAGGGACAATGCCAGAGGCCAGTGTGGCTGGAGTAGAGTGGGGAGGCATAGCAGGGAAGTAGATTACGTGGAGCCTCATTAGTCACTGTACAGTCATGAGTGAGGTGAGCAGAGGAAGGACGTGATCTCACTTAGTCTCTAACAGGCTCACTCTGGCTGATGTGTAGAGAATTCACTATAGGGGACAAGGTGAGAGTGGAAACAGGAGACCAGCGAGGAGGCCCTGCAGCAGTCCAGGTGAGACATGGTGGCTTGGATAGGGTATAGCAGTGGCCATGTGAGTCATGGACAGAAAGCGGTCAGATCCCAGCTCTGCCGCTTTCTAGCTGTGTGCCCCTGAGCAGATTACTTAACCTTTCTGAGCCTCTATTTTCTCATCTGGAAAACAAGGTTGATGCTAATACTCACCTACTTACCTAGTGGGGTTTTTGTAGTGCCTACCTGAGACACAAGCACAGTGCCTGGCACACATTTGGTGCTCACCCAGTGACAACTCACAGTCACTATTAACTCCAGGAACCCACTGCACTCAAAGCACAAATCACAGAGCCCAGAAACGCTGGGATCTGAGGAGTCAGCTGGCTCAGGGGGAGAGAGATTTAAACACGTTTAAATGCCTATTGTCTTTGGGCTCAGATGGGCACCGTTCCCCACTGCCTGCCTCTTCCACACCCCTGGGCAGAGGTGCCCAGGATTCCTGTTTATTTGTTTACCTTTTGCCTGCATTGAAGTTTCAGCCGAGGAACTGGCCCCACCAGTCTAGTTGCTGCCACCCTCCCCCCCCCATCCTCCCCAATATACACACTCACACCTTGGGCTTCCAGCTGCTCCTGCAAAGTCAACAGGGCCCAGGAACGATGAAGGGGAGGGGTCAATGGCAGCCTGACAGCCCACTGTGCTCCCTGGTGAGCACGTGACCCTCGGGCTGACTGCTGGAGGTAATGATGGGGAGCAAACCCAGGGAGGGGAGGGCCAGGAAGCCTGCGGAGGCTCTCCTAGCTGTGGGCAGGCCGTGGCTGTGCTAGACAGGTGATGGCTCTGGGGCAGCTGGGGACATTTGCCTTCCGTGGGGGACATCGGCCTAGGAGCTGAAGTGGCAGGGCAGAAGGGGCTTGGTCCAGGCAGTTCTGCTGCGCCCTCACATTGACTTCCATCTACTTCTGCGAAGTACTGAAGCTGTCGTGTGCCAGGGGCCGGGCTTAAAAATGTCCCTCCTACAAGGAGCAATCCTTAGAGAAAGTGAGAGCTAGAGAGAGGAAGTGACTTTCCTAAGGTCATACTGTGAATTGCTGTAAAGCCCACCCAGGACTCTTGACTCCCTGTCCAGTGCTCTGACCAGCAAGTGTCCCGGCTGCTCTGGCCACCTCTTGGGTGGAAGAGGCCAGCCTCTGCCAGTCCTCAAGCGCTCCCTCCTTGGTGAGTTTCTGTCTGTCTCATCGCCTGGGAGAGGACAGGGGCTGTGCCCAGCTCAGGGCTGCAGGAGCTGGAGGAAGAGCTGGACACCTCTCCAGGATGGCTGGGCTAGGGCACCAGCAGGAAGGGGGTGGTGTTTCTGGCATACTGCCTGGCTTCAGCCCGCTCAGGGTCACATCCCTGGATGGGTTTCACCATCTTTTAAATAAGAATGGGTTGCCCAAGTGTCCATCAATAGACAAATGGATAAAAAAGCTGTGGTACATGTACACAATGGAATACTATGCAGCTGTAAGAAAGAAAGATCTCTTATCCTTTGAGACAACATGGAGGGACCTGGAGAGTATTATCCTAAGCGAAACAAGCCAGTCAGAGAAAGCCAAATATCACATGATCTCACTTATTTGTGGAATAAAATGAACCAAACAAACTGATGAACAAAATAGACCCAGAGACATAGAGGTAGGGTACAGACTGACAAACCTCGGGGAGGGGGAGAGATAAACCATAGAACTTAGATGCATGTATGCGTAACCATGGACATAGACAACAATGCTGGGGACGGGGCAGGGGTAGGGATCGGGAGGAGTGTGTCAATGGGGGAAAAAGGAGAAACATCTGTAACCAAAATAAATTAGAAAATAATAATAATAATAAATAATAATAATAATAAATAAATGGGAATGGGTTGCCCTGCCAACCTGTCAAGGTCATTGTGGGGAATGTGAATATGGTTTTCCAAAGCCCCCCCCGGGAGACCGGAGCAGTTCAAGGTCACGTGGTGGTAACAGCAGACTTGGGGGCAGGGAGGTGAGTCCCAAATTTCCTCAGGTTTCTGTGCTTCCGGCTCGTCATCTCATAAGCCTATCGCTCCCGGAAAGTCTGCAGCTGTGGGTTATGGGAGCTGTGGGGAGACCCACTTCTGCCTATGGGGAGTCCCCAGACTTACACACTTTAAGGGCCCAAATTATGAAGAGTTGGCCCGGTGTTCCACCAGGCCCCATAGTGCTCGAGAAGCTGGTGGTGAGCTGGGTGCCTGTCCTAATCCCTAGCTCGAAAGAATAAGGGCCTCTCTCTGGGCATGGAGGCTGACCCCCATCGGGTCCTCCAGCCCTCCCTGCTGATGGCCAGCCCCTCTGCCCTGGCGCCTCCCACAGCGTCAGCAGCCCCTGCTGTCTTCCACCTCAGTTCGTTCAGGTCCTGGTCCTTCAGTACACACTCTATACTCGGGGTGGTGGCCGTGATGGGAACCACCAGTGACTTCCCTGGGGCCGCCACTGTGGGGGGCTGCACCCTACACAGCCATGTGCATGACCCCTGCGCGCGCACACACACACACACACACACACACACACACACACACTCACACACACACCAGGGCTCGTGTCCATGCTGCTGCACACTCAGAGCTGAGCATCCAGCTCGTGAAACCGCGTGCTGACTGATGCGCCTGAATGGGCCAGTTGTCCAGCCGGCTCGGCCTGATCCTTCCTCGTCTGTCCCTCAGCTTCGGGCCTCAGGTATTTCTCCAGGAGGCTCTTTTCCCTGCCACGGACTCTGGCACTGCTAACCCAGCCCAGAGATATGCCCCGTGCCTGCTTCCTATCCAGCCCAGCCTCCCACCTCTGCGGAGGGTGGTGGGAACAATGCTGAAGGTCAGGGCTGGGGCCAGCAGGGCCTGGGAAACTGCCAAGTCCACGGTGGGTCAGGAGGGCCCAGCTTCTGTTTGTTGACCCTGAGCTGTGGACATAGGAGAAAGCATGACATCCCTACCCATGTCTCCTCCCTGGCTGGGTTCTGACCTCCTTCTCCCTTCCCTGGTCCTCTGTGGTCCCAGACCCGGCCCCCACCCAACTCCCCAGGCTTCTCCGCTTCTTGTCCACCCCACTTCAGTCCCACTCCAAGTGGGGCTGACATGTAAAAATATCCCAGCTTTTTTTTGAGCTTGTTATCTACTATTTTTATCAGATGGTTCAAGCAAAGCATGGCCGAAAAAAGGGAAAATCATACAGCTCTGTTTGCCAACCTCAATAGAAATAGCAACAGGGTGGGCTATTTTTAACGAGATGAATACCCCCGTCCTCTGAGGTCTCCCCTGGCCCCACACCAGCCTCCTTTGTTTCTCTGCCTGGACAGCAGATTTTGAAATACACCCACAGTTGCCAAACCACTAACTGCACCCAGGACAGTGACTGAGGCTCTCGGAGCCAAGGAGGACGGCGGCGGGTACACTTCCCTTTCCCTCCTCTCCCCTGAAGGAAATCACACTCTTTTGTTTGAAAAGCCTCCCAGGTTGGTTTTCTGAGGCCTTTTCCTGGTTGTCCCACTCCCACGGGGACAGCGGTGGTTTGGGCAGAGTGACCCCAGAGGCCTGGCATGGCCCGCGGCGGCTCCTGCGCTGGGCTGTGGCGGGGCAGGAGCACGGAATGAGCTCGCGGGAGCTGGGCCCACAGAGCAGGGTGGGAGGAGAGCTCGGGGAGGGTCTTCACTCAGGGACCCCGTGCGGCGGCCGAGGCGTGACCGCCTCTCTGCCTGGCCGGGGCAGAGCCAGTCGGCTGGGACGCAGGGTCCTCTGCGCTGCAGTTTTCATAGGAAAGAGCCGCACGCACCTACCAGCACCTGCCACTGTGGGAAAGCCACTGTCCCTGGGGAGCAGCCCGTGGGTGAGAACTGCCCAGGAATCAGGACACAGGGACGAGCCGGTCATGGCCTCTCTCCAGGCCTCGGTGTCTCCCCGTGTGCCACGAGAGGCCGGGACCAGCCTGGGCTCTGTGCAGTGTGTGTTTGGGAAGGGAGAAGAAAATAGAAACAGGAGGTAACAGTAACTGAGCGCGAAGAGAGGCGTTGAATCCAACTCTTTACATCGCGTCGTTATGATCTCACTTATTTTCCACTGCAGCCCTGTGACTGCCCTTCGCTGTGGTTCACCGAGCGTCGCTCTGCCCTGGGGGCTGGCTGTGACGTCCAGGGAAGGTGTTGGATCACATGCCCATCCTGGGACCAGGCATTCTGGCCAAGGGGATGGGGTTCTGGGGTTGGCCATCTCTGATGCCAGGCCTTCCCTGTGGCCAGGTAGATGGGGACAGCGGGTGGGTTGGGGGGGCTGGGCTGCTCCCACTAGATGCTGCAGGAGAAAGGGTGGAGAGGCTGGGCAGGGAGACTGGCAGTGCCCCCGCAGGCGGGGGAGCCGGGTGCTGACTCCAGACCCCCACCCCCTGCCCTTAGATCAGGGCAAAGGGAGGGAGAAACGGAGCCTGGGCAGGAGGATGTGCAGAAGGCCCGCTGTGGAGCTCCAGCTACCCCGGATCTGTGAGCACCCCCCCGCCATGCTCTGTCAGTGGGAGCTGTTCCTTCCAGCGCAGGGCCTTTCCTCCAACTCTCCCCCCTCCACCTTATAAACCCCACACATTGGTCAAGAGTCATCTCCACAGCCCCTCCTCTGGGAAGCCGACTTCCTCTTGAAGGCAGGACAGGACAGCGGAGCCCCTGGCACAGACCTCTCCCTGGCACTTAAACGTCCACATATGGTGACTCCCTGCCACTTGTTTGCCTGGGGACAGGGGCCACGGCTTATTTGTTCTCCAGCGCAGTGTACGAGTGCAGAAAAATATGTTGAGTGGATAGAAGGGAGAGGAGACAGAGGAATGGGGAAAGAGAAAGAAAAACGAGGAGGCGAGAACAGGGTGGGGTGGCAAGGGGGCGGAGAAAGGAAGGGCAGCCACAGGACAGGGCCGTGGGGGAGATGGCTGAGCGCGGGCATGTCAGGAGTGGGAGGGAGGGCAGCCACAGCTGGGGCCAGGGCACAGGTGGGCTCTCCAGTCCTGGAGGCTGTGGCCCCATCACTGTCCTGGGGGTAGGGGCAGTGTCATAAGCGGATGGCGGCCACCTGCCGGTTATTCAGTAGCGGCTGTCCATCGCCCATTGTGTGCCTGGCACTAGGCAGGGTGCAGGCTCCTCTTCTCCGCTCTAAGAAGGGGGAGCAGAGGGATGGGGAGCAGAGCCCTCGCGGTGGTCCACAGCCCTGAGGAAATGAATCTGCCGTCTCGGGACCGCAGGCATCCTCTGCCTGGGGCCTCGGAGGCTGCTTCTCAGAGGACACTGCCCAGCAGGGACACCACTGGAAGCCCTGAGGCCCTGTCAGTCTTGATCTGCTTGAGTTTCACCCACCAGAAGCTCTGAGAGGAAGAGCTGACTCCCCATATGCCACCCCCACTCCAAGGAAGGACGGAGACCCGAGAAGGAGTCAGCCCCAGGCGGCTGCCTAGCCTGGGAATGAATGGTCCCAAAGTTTGCCGCCCTGTCTGAATAGCTTCTTTTCTGAAAGGGGCTTGTGACAAAGGGTACATTGACGTCCTCCACCAGACGAGGAGGGCCGCCTGTCCACATGCATGGGGGAAGCCCCGAGGGGGCGGCCCAGACGGGGAACCACATTCTCTCACCAAATCCGCCTGGCGGGCCTGGCTGGGTGCTCCTTCTTTCTGATTCTGGGCCTGAAAGGTGTAGGAGGTGAGAGACCTGCTTGGTGCGCCTGGGCCCGAGTGACCGCGGAGCTGGGGTGGGGGCCTGGTGTTTAGCTGAGCATGTAAAACGCAGCTGCCCTTGCTGGACATTGCCTTCTCCTGGGACCCTGATGGGATGCTTCCCAGGCCCTCTCAAGACCCCAGCCCAGGTAGGCTGTGCGTTTCTGAAGGCCAGAGGCTTTATCCTGTGTGTCCGGGGCCCCCAGGGCTCCCAGCAAAGCGAGCGGCCTAGGGTGGGGGCCCTGGTGCCACAGTTCTGGATCCGATCATGGTTTTCTTTGTTCGGAAGTTACTGTATTTTTTTGTTGATTCAATTTAATGTGCGTATTTGCTTTTCTGCACCAAAAATCTGGTTCTGTGGAGCCTGATTGGTTTGTGGCCCCACCTTTAGGCCTGAAGTAGTTGGGGTATTTATTCAGCAGATTTTTATGAGCAGGGCATGTGCCAAGCAATGGCCACACATCTGGAGACCCAAGGGCTGCCCTTGTTCCCTGGGCCACACTGTGCCCGTCCCCTTGAAAGTGAGGGTGGGATGGGACGAGAAATTCCCCCGGGGCTGCCCTTGACGAACCCGTGAGGATAAACAAATCATGGCTTGGTGGGGTGGCCTGCCTTGGGTCTGCAGCCACGCCATGTCACGGGACATTCTCCAAATGCCTACCCAGGGCCAGGCACGGGTTCTGCTGTGGCTTGGCCCGTGGGCCCTTAAAATATGTGCATGTGTGTGTACGTTTATGCCCGTGTCTGTGCGTATACGTGTGTACTCCCGCCTTATCAGAAGGGCTATCGAGGAAGAATCCTGTCTGGGCCACTTAACTGTGTGAAGATAACAACATCTCCATGGCAATGGACTTATCCTCCCTGCACCTTGGTTTTCTCATCTGTGGAATGGGGATAATGGGAGTAACTACTCACTGGGTTGTTGTGAGGTTAATACCATAAACATTGAAGACAGTCACATAGTAAGCCCTCCATCAATGTTCCTGTTGCCACTGCTGCTACTATGATCACCTCGACAGTTCCCCAGAAGCAGACCCTGAGATGGGGATTCCCGGCTTGTGAGTTACCGCGGGAGTGCTCCCTGGGGACCGGAGAGGGACAGGGGGAAGCGGGGCAGGAGAGGAAGAGGCGACAAGGGGCAGAGGATGCCTTCAGCCTGTCCTGCAGGGGACTCTGGAAGGTAAGTTGCACCTCAGGGTTGTCCCCATCAGAGGTAAAGGAGCTGAGACCTCACTCTCCTGCACCCCAGTCACTGGCTAAGGCCACTGGTGGGGGTGGGATACACTTCCAGGCACTTCCAGCTCTACGGATTAGCTCCTCTAGCCTGGGGCAGCCACTCCAGGAAGAGTGAACAGAAAGCCACAAAGGTGGGGAGGGGCCCGCTAAAGAGATCTGGGGAGTCTGGGGGGTCTGAGGATGACACCGACAGTCTTCTCTGTAGAGAGGAGCAAACGAGCAGGGCAGGTGCTTGGTCTGTGGTCGTCCCGGTCTTTCTGCCTCACCAGTCACAGGCTGCTTCTGGTCCAAAGCCGTGGTTACTCTGGGGTCTCAGAGGTCGTGACCAAGCCCAGAGCCTCATATATTTATGTAGGACAGTGACTCCATTTGTGATCAAGGAACCAGTGAGAAGAGCCTGCCTACGTTGGCCGCCCGAGCGTGGTGGTCGATGGGCACTGCCAGCCAGCCCAGGTATCCCTGGGTCTGCCCCAGGGCGCTGGTGTCAGGAAGGAGGGAGAAGCTGTGACAATGACAGCCATGTGCACATCCCTAATCCACCCTAGACACCCTGCACCTGCCACCTCTTCCCTGTCCCCTGCCTGGCTCTGCTGTCACGTGGACAGCTGCCCCAGTCGTGGCCTTGTGGTGCTCCCCAGGGAGACACCAGCCTGGGCATCAGAGTGGATACTGGAGAACATTTCAGGCTTGGCCCGACAGGTTTTGTGAAAACCTCAGCCCTTCCTGGAAAGCTACCATGACCAAGGGGATTCGAGCAGAGGCAGCAAGGCGACCTGTTGGGGGCGATTCTGAGGGGATCCCGCTCTGAGGATAACAAGAATAACCTGTTATCACCTGCCGTGTGTTGAGTCATCCTATGTTTCAGGCAGATCCCTTTATAGAAACCATTTTATTTAAAACTCACCACAACTCTGTGAGGTCACTGCTCCCGGATCCTCTTTTTACAGAGAAGATTAAAGCTCGAAGAGGTGAAGTCTCGGGCTGGTGGACACAGTCAGCCCACGGCTGTCCTCCCTCTGGACCCTGCAGTAGCTCCCGCTCGCTCAGGGTAAAAGCTCGAGGCCTCACCCCGGCCTCCATTCCTTTGCGTCATCTGGCTTCCCAGTGCCTGACCTCCGGGTGATCCACACTAGCTCCCACCTCAGGGCCCTTGCACGCACTGGCTGCTCCCTCTGCCTGGCAGGCTCCTCCCCCGGCCACCCTTGGCTCCTCCTCACCTGCTCAGGTCTCTGCTCCAGCGTCACTTCCTGGACGCCCCAGTGTTCTCTATTCCTTTGACTCTGCTTCGTTATTACTATTCTTTAGTGGCTCTTACATATCATCTCCTCTCAGGAAAACGCAAGCCCCACGATGGCACCGATTGTGCCTTCCGTTCACCGCTAGACTGGTCAGTGTGACACTCAGTCGGAGCTCGATAAACACGCGAGGAATGATCGAAGGGTGGTGCCAAGGCTGGGCTGGACACGCTCTGGCCACCAGGCACCCCGGGGCTCGGGGAGGGTGGCTGCCAAGGTCCTGCCGAGCGCTGGAGCAGAGGGAGCAGAGGGAGCAGAGGGAGCAGAGGACAGGGATCCCGAGAGAGTTTGGCCCCGGGCACCCCGTCTCCTGTGCACTGACTGCTCAGCCTCCTTCTTCTGGAGACTGACCGGGGCTGCCTCTCCCTCACTTTCTTCTCTGGACTCTGAGGCCTGAGGGGAATGCTGCCCTTTCTCTCTAACCCTGGCTTCTCCTGATTTTCCAGTTCAGAGGAGTTTGGCAGATTCTGAACTTCCTGTCTCGAATTTCTTCCGAAAGTCTTCCTGGAGTCCTGGCTGGTTAGGCTCAGCAGTCAGAGCGTCGGCCCACGGACCAAAGGGTCTCAGGTTCGATTCCCAGTCAAGGGCATGTACCTTGGTTGCAGGTTCGATCTCCGGCTCTGGTCGGGGTCGTTCAGGAGGCAACCAATCGATGTTTCTCTCTCACATTGACATTTCTCTCTCTCCCTCCCTTCCACTCTATCTAAAAATCAATGGAAAAATATCCTCAGCTGATGATTAACCAAAAAAAAAAAAAAAAAAAAAATCCTAGACCCTCTGCACACTTGTCCATGTGAAATAACACCTACCGAGCATCATGACATGCCAGGCACACGGAGAGTGGGGACAGGGACCCCGTTCCCAGCTCTCTGTGCCACTGCTGGCCCAACCTGGCCCAGGAAGCCATATGACAAGCAGCTGAGGCAGGAGGGGCTTGGGAGGCTGAGGCAGGGCCTAGACCTCCCCTTCCTTCACCCCACGCTCTGGCCGAGAATGTGGGAGCAGGAAAGGGAGCCCCAGGGGGCAGCCCCACCCCATCCTAGTCCCTTGGGGGAGAGAGGCCATTTCTTGGGTCAGCAGGGCGGAGAGCCAGCCTCTGGAGGGGAGCAGACAAGGTGCTTGGCTGACGGAGACCTGGCAGCTGAGTCCTCTTCCTCAAACCGGGTTCTGAGAAAGCCTTCCCTCGCCTGCCTCCCCTGCCCCACCCGGGGCTGACTTCCTTCTGAATGCCCAGTGCCTGCCCAGGGCCCCCCCTGGGAATGCCCAGGAGCCATGGCAGGGGTCTGGTTCTCCTAACCCCCCCGGGGAGCGGCGGGCAGCCTTTATCTGTGCGCCCAGCGCCAGCCACAGGCCGCCGCCTGCCCGAGCCCCGCGCACGAAGCTTCCTCATTCCAAGAACTCAGGCGCTAGGCTTCTGTCCAGGGTTTCCCACTTCTCCATCGGCTGTCGGCACTGCATCCTGGAAGGAGAAGAGACACGAATGCCTTCACCTGGCCAGCAAATCGGTGTCCTGAGTGTCCTGAGGAGGGACCCTGAGGGAGGACAGGCACTGGGAACAAGCACACACACACATAGAGTCTGGAGAGGTCCGCAGAGCAGGCGGTGGTTCCTGAGCCTGATAAAATCTCCAAAAGTCATCAACACTTGACCACGAACTTTCTCTCTGGGCTGCAGCATCCTAGAGGGCCTCTGAGCGAGCGGCAGGACCTTTCTCACTGGGGTTCCGTGTCCTCCTTCCTATGGCCTTGGGGATCCCCTCATACTTCCTCTACACCCCTGGTCCCCGGCAGAACCCAGTGGGCCCAGGAACAGGGTCTCCCTTTCGAGGCTAAGCGGGCGTCCAGCAGGTCAGCGCTGCTGGGACTCCCGCCCCCTTGCCCTCAGGCTCTGCTCTGTGGGTGCCTGTGTTCAGGTCGCACAAGGCCCACGAGCCCGGGAGTCCAAGCTCGGTCTGGTGGGCCTTCGGTTCATGCACCTTGAGCTGTCATTGTCTTCTCCTTGGATGCTGGGGCCCCCAGACCAAGATGAGCTCCAGGGTAGGACCCAGTATGACTGATGTTTGCCCCCAGGCCCAGCAGCAGGAGGCACACTCAGCAGCTGGTGGCCTGGGTTTGAGTCTTACCTTCACCACTTTCAAACTGTGTGAAATTCCTAAGTCACATGAATTTGCCCCTCCGTGCCTCAGTTTCCTCCTCTGTAAAATGAGCAGGATAATAGGTCTATTTCATAGGACTGTGGTGAAGTGACCTGGGATAATCCACTTAGAACAGTGCCAGGCACGTAGTAGGTACTCAATAAATGCCACCTGTTGTATTCCTGTCACCGCCTGGCATTCCTTCCTGCGCTATGAAGGATTTTGGGATTGGGGCCAGCTAGGCTTTCTCCCCAAGATGACCTGATCCTTTAGGAGACTCGAGAGGAGAAGGGGGCCCTCACAGCTGCCTGCAGGCCCCTGGGGGGTGTGGCCACTCTGGAAAGCCCCGACTCACCACACTGTTTGGATTGGGTTTCTATTCCCAACACTGGTGAGAGGCCTGCTATTTATGGGCCCCCCATCCCACCCCCCGGACGGCCAGACAGTGCGTGGGCTGGGGACCACATGGCTGGCAGCCTGCTGCCCCCACCCCACCCGGTACTGTGACCGGGGCACGTTTCACACGATGGTTACCCTGCCCGCTTGGCAGTGGCTCTCCCAGCTGTCTGCCCCTTTCCCCGGGAGCGAAACAGAGATGACGGGGACATGAGGGGTCACTTGCCTATTCATCCTGGCCTCTGGCTTCTAGAAAGTCTGTAAGGAGAGGTAGGTTCTTGGGAACACTTAGGATGATACACACACACCCCTTTTCATTTCCACCTGACACACGCCTCACATGGCTAGTGTGGTTAAAATACGGGCTCCGGAGCGAGGCTGCCTCGGTTCAAGTTCACTTTCAGGCCCTGGTTAGGTGAGGTGTGATCTTGGGTAGTACTCGAACCCCTTTGTGCCTCAGTTTCCCTCAGCTATAAGATGGGGCTAATGCTAGTAGCTGTCTCATAGGGTCATCATGAGGGTTGAAGGAATTGATACAGGTGAAGAGCTTAGCACCGAGCTGGGCACATAGAAAGTGCTTGATCTTGCCCGGCCGGTGTGGCTCAGTGGTTGAGCGTCGACCCGTGCACCAAGAGGTCGCCAGTTCGATTCCTAGTCAGGGCACATGCCCAGGTTGTGGGCCCGATCCCCAGTGGGGGAATGCAGGAGGCGGCCAATTGATGTTCTCTCACATCAATGCTTCTCTCTCTCTCTCTTCCTAAAATCAATAAAGAAAAAAAAAAGTGCTTTATCAAAGTCAGTATTCTTATACCTCCAGGGTCTGGTACTGGGTGGCAACCCTGGCCCTTGTCACATGGCTCCTGTTCTCAGACTAGGCAGGATTACTGCCCCCCTGTGCCTGGAGAGGCTGAGCCCTCAGTGGGGGAAGTGACCTCTCCAAGCGTACAGCTGGGGATGGCAGAACCCAGGCCTTCTCAGGGCTCCTCCCTGACCATGGGCTGCCTCTGGATCTTTAAGCTCTGGCATCTGCCCCCTACCCCTCATCAAACAGGTAAGGAGCTCCGCTGGCCAATCCCAGCAAGAGAAGGCAGGGGCCCTGACAGGTGTGTGTCCATAGGAGCCGGGCTGAGCTGTCTCCTGGGCCTGCCTGCCCCTTGGCCGGTGCTTCCAGCCAGCCCACTCAGGACAGGGGCTATTTTTATCATGTGGTGTTTGCCCAGGGCTGGGGGATATTTGTGCAGGGTCGGTCTGGTGGTGTCCCCGGGCTTCCAACTGGAAACAGCTCTCGGATGTGCAGCTGATTGTCTGAGAGCATGAGGCTTTGGCGAGGTTTTTCCCTTCTTTACAAAATGTGGCCATTTCTTCTTCCCGTCCACCCTTTTGCCAAGCCCACAGCTTCTGTTCCTGGCTCCCCACCGCTAAGATGGGGACAGCCTTCCCAGGTCTGCTGGGATGAGCAAACCAGGCAAAGTGTGGTTTCCTGGCCCTGGCCAACATCTTCCCTCCACTAATAAACCTGTGGCTAACCATCCCTGGCCTGTGCTCCGTGGGTTAGAGCACCACGCCAACGAGGCCAAGGTCAGGCTCTGCCCCGGCCAGGCCAGCATCACAGCGAGGTGTCCTCTGTCCCACAGCTGCAGCCTGCAGCCTGCAACCCTGGCCTGTGCCACGGGGACTGGGGCATCAGGCCTGGGGAGGGTGCGGGCTCGTGAGAGTGTGGGTACCTCTGTGCTCCCAGCCCCAAAGAAAGCCTGAGCTGGTCCACCTGCCCGCTGCTGGGCAAGGCTGGGCACTTTCTTATGTGAAGGCTGGCGTGTATGTTGGTGGGAAAACCCTGGAGACCAGACAGCGGCAGGCCCCTGAGACGGTCTTCTCAATTGCTCGGAAGACCCCTGGAGAGGTAGCAGTGTCGTGAGTACGAGAGCAGACGGTTGGGGTTCAAATCCCTGCCAGGACACTTCGTGGTGGTGTAGTCGCAGAACCGCTCTGTGGCTCAGTGTCCTCATCTGTGAGACGAGGATGACCGTAGGCCTCTTGCGAGGGGGAAGTGAGCCCAGGCTTGAGAGCGCGGAGAACAGCAGCTGCTCTGAGTCGTCATGGTAGATCTCGGCCCCCAACCTGGTCCATGGACTCTGTGCCCTTCATCTCGGGCCTTACATCCCTTCACCTCCATTTCTCACAGACACCTTCCCTTGCTCCAGGCCCAGCCTTCACTGGGCCCACAGGCTCTGTGCTGTTGAGGCCCAGGTCACATGGATGACCCCCTCCTGTTGGTGGCCCTGATGGATAGACCAGACCAGAGGACGTACAGGCTGCCAGAAGCCCTGCCAGGGATGCAGCCCTGGAGAATGGGGAGGGAGAAGAGGAGAGGAGCCGAGACACGACCTAAAGATTCAACCTCTGTCCTTGGGGAGGCCCCAGGCCAAGGGGGCAGAGACACCAGGTGCTGGGGTGGCCGGGCCTCAGGTGGGTCCTGCCCCGACCCCTGCCGAAAGAAGCCCAGTGTTCTGGGAACAGGCTGGCACCGGGCAGGTGCCCTGCTCTGCTCCTGTGGCTCCTGCCCAGGAGGGCGCGGCCACTGAGCTCAGGTCTATAAATAAGGTATCTGGGAGGAACGGCTTTAATTTGCACTTTACCTATTGGTGTTTACTTTGCTATTTCCAATATGGTAATTTAATTCTGTAGGGCGCCTGGCTGGGGGGGCACCTGGGGCGTGCGGTTACCTGACCACACCAGAAGTGACTCCCGGGTCCCTGTGCAGCTCCGGACAGAGATACCCCAGGGACAACCATGGCCTGTGAAGGCCCCAGGTGTGGGCACGGTGTGGAGGGGCTTGGCTTGGCTGGACATTGAGACCCCTCTGTACGCAGACCCACAGTCCTACCTCTCCCCACGGCTCCTTCCCCTGACAGCAGCCGGCATCTCCTTCCTCCATGGCTCTCCCTGCCTCAGCCCAGGGCCTCCGTCTCTGCTGAATGACAGTCCTCCTGCAGCCATCGGGAGCTCCGTCCAGGTTTCTCCGATGGCCATGTGACTAATTATGGCCAGTAGCTTGCTCTCTTTTATTATTTTATTTTTATCCTCACCCGAGAACATTTTTGCATTTATTTTCAGATAGAGCGGGAGGGAGCAAGGGAGGAAGAGAGAGAGAGAAACATCGATGTGAGAGAGACACATCGACTGGCTGCCACCCACAAGACCCCAACTGGGGCCGGGGACTAACCGAAACCAAGTACGTGCCCTTAGCGGGAACCGAACCCGGGACTCTTTGGTCCGTGGGCCGATGCTCTAACCGCTGAGCCAAACCGGCCAGGGGCTTGCTCTGTTTTAAATGTTTGTATTTTGTCTTTTCTATGAGCTTGTGCACTCCGAGGCCAGGGCTGTCTCTCCTCAGACTGGGCTCTCTGCGGGCAGAGAATGTGCTTTTCCCTCAGATTAGGGCTCTTCCAAGGTACGGGGTTATTCCTGCCCCTTGGCCTGGGGCCTCCCCAAGGACAGAGGCTGACTCTCTACCAGGTCATGTCTCGGCTCCTCTCTTCTTCTCCCTTCCCATTCCCCAGGGCTGCGTCCCTGGAGGGCTTCGGCCGCCTGTACGTCCGCTGGTCTGGTCTATCCATCAGGGCCACCAGCAGGGCGCTTGGCCTGTCTGCACAGCAGCACCAGCCGGCAGGACGGCGTCCTGACTTCTGTGGGTCACAGGCACCTCTGCTTTGTGGGCCTCTTCCTCCATGAACAAATACCAAAAGTTCCATTTTACAACTGCACCGGGAGGAAGATAAATATATTCATATTATATATGAAAACATTTTCTTTGACTTAAAACATCACTCTTTCCTCTGATTTTAGAATAAATCAAAGCGTTCCCATGGGTCCCTGAGCATCTTATGGGCTAGCACGGAGCCTGCCCCGTAGGTGGGTAAGTTGGGCCTGGGCGGAGGAGCCGTCGGGAGCCTGGCCATTGCGCTGGGATGCCTTTCCCGTCCCTTAGCTCTTACAAGCCTCCCAAAGTCCCCGTGAGCCCGAATTTCTACCCTGCCCTTTCAGCACCGTCGTGGCTACTGTTACGGGCAGCAGCCACAACAGGGTCCCCTGGACGGCTCCGTGCCAGGCTCGGCGCTGGGCACACGGTCACCTTTGTCTTATCTAATCCTCACTGCCATCCTGTGATGCAGGCGCTGCGATTATTTCCCATTTCACAGATAAGGAAAATGAGGCTCAAAGGGAAGAGGTGACAGCTTCAAGGTCACCCAACCAGCCCGTGTGGGGGTGGGGGTGGGGAATAGAGGGACCCAGACATCCCGGCCTCAGAAAGTCCAGGTCCTTCCACTCCAGAGCGTGGTGGGCCTCATCAGTCTCTCCTTCACCTTCTTACCTCTGTCCTGTTCCCTTCCTGTGCTTTTCCCTCCTCCTCGCGCTGTCCCTGTATTTTCTCCTCTGTCTCCTCGGCGTGTCTGGGAGGTTTCTGCTTCCTTCTCTCATTCTATTCACCTGTTTCTCTTCCTCCTCTGGGCTCTTAGTGCTTCTTCTCCACCCCATGCCCTGTCTGTCTCTCTGCCATTCTATGTCTCTCTGTCTTTCTCCCTTTTCCATTATTCTGAGACACAACAGTGCCTGGCCCAGCAGGGACCAAACGTTCCACAGACAAATTACCCAGCAGAGGCGCGGAGAACATGCTTCAGGGGAGCGTTGGGGGCCAGGCCCGGCCCGTGTGCTGTGGCCGGGCGGAGGGAGGCCTAGGAGCTGGTCAGGTGTGGGCGCCCACCGACAGCTGGCCAGGAGGGCTCCGTGCTCGAGCGGTGGAAAGAGGCAGGAAAGGATTTTTGTGCAGACTGGGCTCTGGCTCTGCTTGGCTTTCAAGCAGCGTCTTTCTTCCGAAGCCAACCCTTTGATCCCGGGAGACATAAAGGGAGCCATCTGCATTTGTGTTTGCTACAGGTAGTGGGGATGGGTAGGGACCGGGAGAGAAAGGGGGAGGGCAGCCAGCATACGGGAGATGCTGAGAGGGGCCACATTGGCCTCTTGAGCCCTGTATCCGAGCCCCCCTCCGAGCCTGCTTGGCTAGAGGACCTCTCTGTCAATGGGCATATGTGAAAACTGACAAACAGGGCTGTTTTGGAGAGCCAGTAAGATGATGTGTTGTAACTAAAAAGCCCAGTAAGGGGCTTCAAGGGGTGTGGGGTGGGCCAGGCCAGAGCCACACCCCCTCCAACCCTCCGGGCTTCATTCCCTAGAGGCGACTCACCTCCAGGAAGCCTTCTGGATTAGCCCCGTCTCCAGGATCCCTCCCAGCTCCGGGCCCTTTAGTTCTCAGGTACCTGTTCACACTCCCTGTCAGAGTGGGTGCCGATCGTGCCACCTCTCCAGCACATCCGAGGCTGGCCAAGGGCAGGCTGCATCTCTACTTCCCTCGGGGCCCAGGGCCGGGGCGGGAGGCACTGGACACCCTTCATCATACTGATGCTCCGCAGGGATCATGAAGACTCTCTGATTTTCTTTCTTTTCTTTTTGTTTGTCAATCCTCACCTGAGGATATTTTTCCATTGATTTTTTTTTTTTTTTAGAGAGAGTGGAAGGGAGGGGGAGAGAGAGAGAGAAACATCGACAGGGGATAAAAGCTGCAACGCAGGTACATGGTCCCATCCGGAATCGAATCCATGACCCTTTGGTCCACGGGCCAGTGCTCTCCAGATCCTTGTCCTGCCCAGTGAGGAAGGCAGGGCAGGGATTCGCGTCCCCCTTTTACAGGCAGAGAAACTGAGATTCAAAGAGGTCAAGTAACTTGCTCAAGGTTAGTTAGTAAGTGGGACTGGTAAGAAACCCAGAGCCTGTCTGCAAGTCACATTTTCCGACAGGGACACCGCAGCAGAGAACAGTGGGGACAGCTTCGCAGAAACCGGGTCCCGATGAAACCTAAGCGTCTAGGCTTTTTCTTCCAAACCTTAGTGACTGGACCACCCTCCTGACCTCCACACGGTACACACAGATTTAGGGGACACTGGGCTTTCAGAGAGAGCTCAGAAGTCCCAAGGCTATGCCAAGGGGACCTGCCAGGTGACTCGCTGGATTAGGGACCCCAGGTGTGCCCTGTTCTCAGGGTCTTGCCAGAGGTGACATGAAGCAGAGAGATGGGCTGGATGGAAAACGCCTGCCCATTTCTGTCCTCCTTTCCAGGTCGGGCTGAGTGCACAGCAGTGCCTTTGGCTGTCAGGATCGGGGAGCAGCGAGAGACAAGGACAGGGGGCTGGTCCCATGGGAGTGTCCCACAGGCCCCCCACGCCTGTCCCCACCCTTCTTTCAGACAAGGAGTGTCTCACATGTGGCCTGAGGACTCACCCCAGCGTGAAGACCTCTTTCCAGCCACCTCGGCTCTCAAGACCTCTGAGTTCTGACTCGAGAGTCCTTGATCTGGGGCTTCTACCCCTCAGCCCTGGGGCCTCAGGACTAGTGTCCCCGTTGGGGTTCCATGCTTTGTCTACCACGTATGCCGCGTTTATCATGCACTGACCCACTTCCCCATTTTATCAAAGAAGGGTGCCTGTTGCTAGGATCGTCACCATTTGCCATGTTTCTGTACTGATAGTGTGCCAGCTAAGGGCAGAGGCTGACGTTTGAGTCAGAGGCTGCAATCAAATGAGAGAACTGGTAGGAGTTCCGGGATAATGTTTAAAATAATGGAAAGAGTTTGGTGGCCATCCTCACTATCGTCACAGACTCCTGAGGGTTTGGGCTCCCAAGCTGGGGACATTTAGAATAGTCCTGGGACTCTTCTGTGGCACACATGGGCTACACACACTTGCACACATACACACATGCACTCACACACACACACATGTGCATGTACACACCCAGAAGAACCAGCATCTGGGCTGCTGCGAATTGCTTGCTAATCCAGTCCCTTCGGGCTCAGCTTATCTCCTGACTCCAGGTATTGTGATCTCTCCCTTGGGGTAGTTCACTTAGAGCCCTTCCCGCGTGAGCTGTAAACTGGGTGATATGCAGGGACTTACAATCTCGCCAGGAGATGAGACCGTGGACTGAAATCACAGGTCAAGCAGTGCATGCCACGCTCTATGGGCAGGGGCGAGGCCCAGAAAGGGAGCAGAATGGGAGACCACGTGGAAGGCACACCACACTGGGATAGTCTCTGGTGGGGTGGCTTTATTTGGGTACTTCCTTGCTAGGATAACTTCTCATGCTCCACAGGCGTGGCAAGGACTGCCAGGCTTCTAGCAACTGAGTGTCTTTACGTCTCATGTATTTTGCCTTAAACTGCACTTTTGGGTCTGTTTTGCTGGAAGATTTAACTCCGTAATTAAATTTGGCTTCAGCTGGTGTTACAATTAGTATGTATTCCTTAAGAAGGTACCCCAACAAATGAAGGGGCTCAAATGTGTGCCTGGAGCTGGGGAAGGCTTGCATGGGAGGCAGTGACAGCCACAGGTAATCCTTAAGGTGTGCTGTCCACCTGGGTAACTGACAGTTCCCAGCATCTGGCAGGTCCTAGGCAGATGGTGAAACACGCAGGCAGGTCTGGCCTCCAGCCTGGGACGGAGGAAGCAGCTCGTGGATGCAAATGCCATCGGAGCTGGTCTTATCCAGCTCCTTCATAGTGGGGTCCGGACAGGAAGGGAGGGTTGTGGGTGAGGAGGGGGACTAGTTTGGCCAACTTCTTCCTGGCATCTTCCTTCTCCTCTCTGGGTCTCAGTCTCCTTATCCATCAAATGGAATACTGGCCTCCATGAGTTCCAAGGCTCCCAGCTGAACCAGACCAGAACATTCCTCCCTGGCCGCTGAGGCCTCAAGAGATGGGACGGAGCCAGAGAGAAGCAGCAGAAGTTGTGGCTCCAAGACCAGGAGGCGCCTGGTCCGGGGGGTGGGGGTGGGGGGGCAGAAAGCAGCGAAGTTAGTGCTATGCCCTCCACCCCAGCTATTTTTACCCTAGAACACTGGACTACAAGAGGCCTGGCTAAAAATACCAGCAGCCCAAGCCCTGAGCATCCTCTCCCCAGAGAGGCGGGGTGGGGGCTGGCAAGGAGCGGGGTGTGGGGACCAGGAGCTTGAAGGGCATTCATCCTTCTCCTTCCTGGGGCTGGGGTGCCTAGGAAGTGATTGAGGAGACCCCTCCTTTCAGAGAGCCCTTCCTTCTAGATAGCCCAAGAATAAGCTTATTTTTGTCATTTTCGGTAATCCCAGCCCTGTCCACAGGCGTACACATTTTTTTTTTTTTTACCCAGTGTAATCAGAGTCTGCTACAATGATTTTGGGTCTGCTCTTTTTCACTTATTCTTTCATAAACATTTTATGTTGCTATATGGTCTTCATACTTGTCATTCTTATTTATTTATTTATTTTTTCCTTTATTGATTTTAGAGAGAGAGGAAGGGAGAGGGAGAGAGAGATAGAAACATAGATGAGAAAGAACATCAATTGGCCGCCTCCTGCACGCCCCCCACTGGGGACCGGGCCCACAACCTGGGCATGTGCCCTGACCAGGAATCGAACTGGCAACCTCTTGGTGCATGGGTTGACGCTCAACCACTGAGCCACACCGGCTGGGCATATTTGTCATTCTTAATGGCTGCATAATATTCCATCCAAAGGACTTTTTAATCCCCTGATCTTGGGCATTTGATGGCTTCCAGTTTTCTGTTCTTATAAATAAAGTTGCCCTGGACATCTTTATGCGTGTGGCTTTTTCCTTCTCATTAATTATTTCTGTAAGATAAGTGTCCAGGTCAGTGGGCAAGGCTGTTTCTGTGCCCCGTTTGATGTGGTTTGCCAAACTGCTTTCCAAAGAAAATGAAGGAGGTTTAATGTAAGGATACATCCCACACTGGGAGCCAAGGGCAGCCAGGCTTCGGGGAAACAGGAGCTGGGAGCCAACAGGAGCTCCAACAGCTGCCTCCTGCTCCCAGGGGCCTGCCTGGCCCAGCTTCTCTGCTTTCCCTGCTCCATCTCGCTTGCCCGAGCTGGTTTTTTGACCTAGCAAAGCTCTCAGCTCTGAGCACATATTATTTTCTAACCAGCCGCTCACACATTCTGAGGGCTCACTTTGTCCCAGGCACTGTGCCAATTGCCTATATTGATTATCTTGATTTTCACACCACCCTCTGGGGTAGAGATTATAACTATCCCCATTTTACAGAGGGAGAGACTGAGGCATGTGAAGACTAAGTAGCTCGTTCAAAGATGCAGTCAGTAACTGGTGGTACCAGATCCCACCTCACTGACTCACCTCACTTCAAACAGGTCCTCAGGACCACTCTACAGGTCTCCCTAGAATCACAGAGGCCCCAAATCCACCACCAACAGCCTATCATTTCTGCGTCTCTGAGTTTAAAAATTTTTAGGTCTATAAAATACAATAACATACACAAGTTTAAGTGTGCTGTTGTGTGCCTTTGACAACCATACACACTTACGTTATATACACTTGTTATTTATACTCCAATTAAGGTATAGAACGTTTATATCACCGCACAAAGTACCTTGTACCCTTTTGCGGTCAGTCTCCTGTCTCCCGGGGGAGGGGGAAGGATTCTGATTTCTATCAGCAAACATTAGTTTTGCCTGTTATAGCCGAGTTTATATTCTAAATCTGATTGGCTCAGGCTAGCCTATGGATTAGCACCCTGTACGTCAAGCTCCAATCACATGTGACGGGGGCGGGATCAGACAGGAGGAGGCTGGTCCATGAGGGCAGGTGGACTGACCATCCCCAAGTCCCAGAATTGAACTTTGCTAAAAGCTGTCAAAGAGTGGTATAATTGGTATGAATGCTACCTTGTTTCTTTGATTGTTTGTAAGGCGGAACATGTTTCTGCATGTTCCTTTCCTTTTGTGTGTGCTGTCCACATCTGCCCATCTGAGTCATGCTTTATATCTTACAGGTATGAAGGCCACACAGAACAGCCATGTATTGACAGGGTGGCAGTGGATCGAGGATGATTTCTCACTAAATCACTTCTCCTTCATCCTAAAGGCCTGGGGGGCTTTGACTGGCCTCCTGATCTGTGTTTCTGAGAAACCACCTTCTCCCTCCCAAACTGGCATGTTTCTTGGACTAGGCCATCTTTACCAGGGACTGATTCAGCCAGGAGGATCTCTGCATTTGCCCTCTCCTCTCTGGTCTCTTCTTCTGAATAAATCGTCCTCTAGGAGTTCTCGGGGGCCCCGATTTGCGGCTCATACTGTGGGACTCTTTCATTTTCTTTAAAAAAATTTTTTTTTTCTTTATTGATTTTTAGAGAGAGAGAGAAACATCAATGAGAGAGAACATGGATTGGCTGCCTCCTGCATGCCCCCCACTG
Organism: Tadarida brasiliensis; assembly: GCA_030848825.1. Classification (NCBI taxonomy): domain Eukaryota; kingdom Metazoa; phylum Chordata; class Mammalia; order Chiroptera; family Molossidae; genus Tadarida; species Tadarida brasiliensis. Next base: position 16,943,812 of record CM061262.1, read on the forward strand.
GGAATCGGGCCCACAACCTGGGCATGTGCTCTGACCGGGGATCGAACTGGCGACCTCCTGGTGCATGGGTCAATGCTCAACCACTGAGCCACACCGGCTGGGCTGTGGGACTCTTTCTTGAGTTGCATCCTGCATCTGCTCTTTGTTGGTCTAAGGCTTTTCTTTCATCCGATTCTGGGCTGACTATGTACACACGTTTGCTTCTGAGTCCCCAGGGAAAGAGTTTCGGTACCTGCACATCTCTTTGTGGAAATGTGCTATTGTTCTTATAAGAAGCCGTGGGTCCTCTCCTGCCCTCTGCCTCTAGACCCTGTGGGTGACAAAGGGCACACTGCTGTGGCTCTGAGGACAGAGCCTTCATCGGGGGTTAAGGCCTGGAAGGTGGCATGCTACGAAGTCAACCTTGCAGCTGCCACAGACAGTGAGGACTCCAGGCCTGGCGACAGACATGTGTGAGGACACTAGAGATGTTGAGGCAGGAGAAGCCCCTGTGGTCAGCCTTTAATCAGCAGTCAGATTTTTGTTGCACTGAACTGCCTGCTCTCACCGTTTCCAGCTATAGAATAGCTTGGTGTGCGTGTGCGTGTGTGCGTGCGTGTGTGTGTGTGCGTGTGTGTGCGCGCGCGCGTGTGTGTGTGTGTGTGGTGGTGGTGGTGGGGGGGGGCATAAGAAATGCTTTCTGATGCCAGAAATTGAGGTTTACTTGTGGAATCACGGGGGACCTTGGCCACTGCAGTCCAGCACGCCATCCCAACCTCTACTTGTGGCCTCCTCTTTGTGTGGCCTCTCAGTGGACCTTTCTCTGCTGGGACTTGGAGATGCTCGGGGCAGTGAAGTCAATACAATTAGGAGAAAATGGTGCTCCTACCTGCTGGCTCCCCAAAAGTCAGATGGCTTCTGATAGTGCAAAGCCTGCCTGCCTGTCACCCATGGGTCACCCTTCTCCTTGTATCATGAGCCACAGTTCAGGGTTGTTTTTTAAATCCCTGCTCAATATGGTTCCTCCTACCTCACAAAATTGACAGACAGAATGTCCTGGGGCTGGTCATTCGTTTCCTGAGGCTGAGACCTCCCATTGTTCCTTTATTTCTATTCTCCTCTTCTATGGTAATAGAAGTTTTAGTTGGGGACAAAGCTCTCCATCAAGGACTACATTGTCTCGCTTCCTTTGCAGTTACATACGTCCTGTGACTAGGTCCTGGCCAAGGGGGCTAGGAAGGAGCACTCCGTTCACCTTTCCCTTTCTCAGTGGCTGGAATGCAAACGTGATGGCAGGAACTGGAGCAGTCGTTTTGGACCACACAATGAAAGCTGCACATGGAGGAAGATAGAGCAACAAGATTGAAGGAGGCTGGATACCTGATACCATTAAGCTACCACATCCTTGTGGACTACCTGTCTGGATGTTTACGTGCGAGAGAATTTAATTTCTATCCTGTTTAAGCCTGTTTTAAGGGGTTTCTTTGTTTCAACAGCTGAACCTATATACTCACTGTCGTTGTCTCTCAATGGAATGAACACATCCTTATGGATATGTCTGGTCACTGGCGAGCTGGAGAGTCCATGTTTTGGTAGACTATGACTTTGGTGGTCACCAATGGATCATCCCTCCCAGTGTTCACACCCTTGCGTGGTCTTCGCTCACAACTCTGGACTCGTCCATGTGACTTGCTTTGGCCAATGGGACATAGGCAAGCGTGATGAAAGCGGAGCACTTGCCCAATGGGACTTGTCCTCTTAGATCACTGGCTCTTGGTGCGCTCCTTCTGCAAACCCGGCTGTCAGTCTTGAGAAGCCCAACCTAGCCATGAGGAGGGGCCACGTGGAGGAGAACCGAGGCCCCGACCTCAGCCCCCCCGACCCTGCGCCAACTTGCTAGAGTGTGAGTGAAGCCACCCAGGAAGTGGGTCCTGTGGTCTGACGCATGAGCAGAAATGAGCTGTCCCATCGCACCCTGTCCAAACTGCAGCATCGGGATCAAATACATAATTGTTGTCGCAAGCCACTCACTTTCGGGGTAGCTTGTTCTGTAGCACGAGGTAACTGAAAGATGTGGATGGCCCAAGGCCCTTTGTACTGTCAGAACAACTCTCAATCCCCTGCACTTTATTCTACACCAAAGGGCCAAATGTGTCTTCCACACAACTTGAGACGAAAACACAACACAGGAAGCTGCTGGTACTCTGGAAATACACGGTGGTGGTTACCCTTCCCTCCAGAACACCATGACCCTCCCTCTCACGTGGCTTCATGCTTGCATTTGCAGCTCTGGAAGTGAGGACAGGTTCCATGGACCACCCCTGCTTCCTTCTAAAGCTGCTGAGGTGCCACGTCCCTTAGATAAAGGCTGGAGAGCAGTATCTGTCAGGCAAGGGCTGCCTGTGTCAGCAATGGACCCCATGAGTAAATTTTGAGGAAATGAATGAATGAATGAATGAATGAATGGTGAACAAGGAGTAACTCATCTAGATCAAAGCAGAAGGTCAAGGTGAGAGGGGCATAGAGGGGTCTCCAGATCGGAGGGTCAGTAGAGAGTCTAGGTCTAATGAAAAACTGCTTTGAAAATATTTTTAACCCTTTTAAAATATAATTATAGTAGCGAACATTATTGAGTTCTTATCCTGTGCCAGGCACTGTGCAAGATGCTTTATATGTCATTGCATTAATCATCTCAACAACCCTGGGACGTAAGTATTATAACCTTCATCCCATTTTATAGATGAGAAAATTGAGGCCCAGAGAGGTTAAGTAACTTGCCTGAGCGAGGATGGGAAGATTTGAACTCAGACAGCCTGGCACCAGCACCCAAGGGCATTGCCACCGTATTCCGACATATTTCCCCCTTGGAGAAAAGGCCAGGACCCGGCGTGTCTCAGGGCACGAATGCCAACCCCTAGTCTACCACGTGCTCCTGGGACCTTGGAAAGCCCAGGTGAGAAGAAGAGAGGAAGGAGAGGGAGGTGAGCCTGGGGTCCATGTGCCAGGCAGCAGGATCACTAACATTGGGACCCAGATGGCACTGCCTGCCCTGCCCCAGCACCTTCACAGGCCGTTCCCACTTACTCTTCAGAAATGAGCCTGGCTATTCACACATGTCCCTAATGCCAGGTTCCAAGAAAGCCACCTAAATACCTGGTATTTGAGATGTAAAGAGACCGACTCCCTGTACTTAGTGCTTCGCTAACTTTTCCAATTATAGCGCCCTATTTTCCAAAGTCTAAAATGGACATATGTTAAAACTGTCTTGGGCCCCAAGGTTTCAGAAACACCGTTATGGCTCCTGAAATACTATCGTATATTTTAGACTAATTCCTAAAGGGCCGAGCAGGGTTATCTTTAACATCTGCCGGCGCTCACACACGCGGGGCTCTGTTTGCGAACGGCGGATGGGCGCAGGGCGGGTGGGCGCACGGCGGCTGGGCGCACGGCGGCTGGGCGCACGGCGGCTGGGCGCACGGCGGCTGGGCGCACGGAAAGCTCAGGTGGAGCCCGCTGGGCACTGGGCAGACAGGGATGGGAGGGAGGGAGGGAGGTCCCAGGCGCAGGTGGGGCTGGGGGGAGAAGGGAGCCGCAGCTCTGATCCCAGGGAGCCCCAGTCTGAGGAGAGCTCTGCCCTAGGAAGCCCCCGGGCTGAAGGAGGAGTCAGGACCCGTACAAAATCCCAGCGAGGACTTGGGAGGGCCCCGGAGGGCTCCCTCTGCCAGCTGTGCCACGGCGTGGGCAGTGCGGAGGGAGGCCTGAGCGCCCTGTGCTCCCAGAGCCCGGGCAGGTAGGGCAGGTAGCTGGGGGCTGGACTCGAATTGCGCCCTGGGGCCGGTGTGGCTCCAAGCCTGCGCCCGGCACTTCCTGGTCAATCCCGATGGTCCTTACTAAACATTTACTACGCGAGGGCGATGTGCTTTTCTAGTGTCCAGCAGAGTGATGAGTGATGGACTAGAGCCAGCCCCAGGGCTCAGCAGCGAGGGCTTCCGAGGAGCGAGGTGTCCAGTGTGGGCCTGAGGCTCCTTTCTCCTGAGGTCGGAGGGCAGCTGGCCTGACTCTGAACAGACAGGACACAGCCTGCTGTGGGGCTTGTTGGAAGACAGAGGGAAATTGGGAATTTGAAGATGTCCTGTGTAGGGGACAGCATCCAGGCACCAGAGGAACTGGGCTCGAGACAGCTCAAGTCTTAATTTGCAGGACATCACCTCAGAAATTGGCACTCCCCGGCGGCCAGAGCCTGAAAAAAGGGAGAGGAGGAAAGAGTTCCAGTCTGAGGGGACACGGCCTGTCCTCAGGGAGCCCAGTGTGAGGGGACACGGCCTGTCCTCAGGGAGCCCAGTGTGAGGGGACACGGCCCTGTCCTCAGGGAGCCCAGTCTGAGGGGACACGGCCTGTCCTCAGGGAGCCCAGTCTGAGGGGGACATGGCCTGTCCTCAGGGAGCCCAGTCTGAGGGGACACGGCCTGTCCTCAGGGAGCCCAGTCTGAGGGGACACGGCCTGTCCTCAGGGAGCCCAGTCTGAGGGGACACGGCCTGTCCTCAGGGAGCCCAGTCTGAGGGGACACGGCCTGTCCTCAGGGAGCCCAGTCTGAGGGGACACGGCCTGTCCTCAGGGAGCCCAGTCTGAGGGGACACGGCCTGTCCTCAGGGAGCCCAGTGTGAGGGGGACACGGCCCTGTCCTCAGGGAGCCCAGTCTGAGGGGAACACGGCCCTGTCCTCAGGGAGCCCAGTCTGAGGGGACACGGCCTGTCCTCAGGGAGCCCAGTCTGAGGGGACACGGCCTGTCCTCAGGGAGCCCAGTGTGAGGGGGACACGGCCCCGTCCTCAGGGAGCCCAGTCTGAGGGGACACGGCCTGTCCTCAGGGAGCCCAGTCTGAGGGGACACGGCCTGTCCTCAGGGAGCCCCGTCTGAGGGGAACACTGCCCTGTCCTCAGGGAGCCCAGTGTGAGGGGACATGGCCCTGTCCTCAGGGAGCCCAGTCTGAGGGGAACACTGCCCTGTCCTCAGGGAGCCCAGTCTGAGGGGACACGGCCTGTCCTCAGGGAGCCCAGTCTGAGGGGAACACGGCCCTGTCCTCAGGGAGCCCAGTCTGAGGGGACACGGCCTGTCCTCAGGGAGCCCAGTCTGAGGGGGACACGGCCTGTCCTCAGGGAGCCCAGTCTGAGGGGAACACGGCCCTGTCCTCAGGGAGCTCAGTCTGAGGGGGACACAGCCCCGTCCTCAGGGAGCCCAGTCTGAGGGGACACGGCCTGTCCTCAGGGAGCCCAGTCTGAGGGGAACACGGCCTGTCCTCAGGGAGCCCAGTCTGAGGGGGACACGGCCCCATCCTCAGGGAGCCCAGTCTGAGGGGGGACACGGCCCCATCCTCAGGGAGCCCAGTCTGAGGGGGGACATGGCCCCATCCTCAGGGAGCCCAGTGTGAGGGGGGACACCGCCCAGAGACTCAAGAGACAGAGCCACCCAACAGCCTGGGCCCGTGAGAAGCAGGGTTTACCCTTCCCTATCCACCTCATGTTTTCCCTGGAGAAGGCCAAGGCTCCTGGCATGGGAGTCTGGAGGCAGCCACTGTGGGCCTGCACAGAGAGTCAGACTGGGTTGGGCTCCGCCATTCCTAGAGCATCTTGCTGGGTAGTGACAGCCCTCGGCGCCCTGAGTCGTACAGGTCATCCAGAGTGGGCATCTACAGGGTCAGCAAAGTGTCCCTGTGATACCGGCCAGGCCATTTTTTCCCTAGGTGGGGAAGCCAGCTGCCATGACCCTCTCAGTGTAGAAAGACCAAGAAAAGGGGGTGTTTTTGTCTGGAAAAGTCTCCTTCTCAGACTGGGAGCTTTAGTCCTGGAACAATACCACAAAGGCAGAGGTTTGGGGCTGCCTTGGACCCTGTTTCATCCCCAAGGCCTAAGGCCGTGTCTGGCGCATGGTAGGTGCTCAAGAAAAGTTTATGGAAATAGCCTGGCCGGTGTGCCTCAGTGGTTGAGGGTCGACCCATGCACCAAGAGGTCGCTGGTTCAATTCCCGGTCAGGGCACATGCCCAGGCTGTGGGCCTGATCCCCAGTGGGGGGCATGCAGGAGGCGGCCAACTGATGTTCTCTCTCATCGATGTTTCTATCTCTCTCTCCCTCTCCCTTCCTCTCTCTCTAAAATCAATAAAGAAAAAAAAATTATGGAAATAATTAGAGTCCATTTTCCTTTCCAACACTAACTCAGAGCTCATTTTCTACCAGAAACTCCCCAGTGAGCTTTCCCACCGTCAGTGACAGGTACCCACGGCAGCTGTCAAGTTCATGCGCAAATACAGTCCACTGAATTCTAACGGGCTATTCTGAAAGGGAAAAATGATGACTTTAGAGGACTGAAATTGTTGTATAGGAAGCCCTATGCCAGTTGCCTCACAGACGTTACATTGTTTAATCCTTTCAGACACGAGATTGTTTAATCCTGAGGCCTGGGAAAATTATGCAGTGCACTTCAATTTATACCTCTAGGAAATCGCACAGCCAGGATTCAAACCCACTCTTGACTCAACTCCTTTCCCAACTTCTTTGCTCAATTGCATGGATTTTTTTTTTCCAATTACTTTTGTGATCCAAAATGTAAATCCACAAAGATTTGTTTAGTTCCCGTGTGTGCCCGATGCTGGACAGGGGGCCCAAGAAGTCCCAGTCCCTAGAGCCACCAGGCCCAGGGACGGAGAGCACTGAGCCTGATCGACGCTCCTGTGACAGCTGACCCAGTCTCCCCATTGCTGCCGGTTCCAGCAAGTGCTGGCCCTGCCAGCTGGGACTTAGCGACACCTGCCATCCAGATCCTTCAGATCACAGTGCATCCAGACTAGTCTTTTTTTCCCAGAAAGTTACCTCTTAGCTTTCAGAGTCATCCGGCAAGAGCTGGAATGACACCTCCTGGGGCCCATCGCCTCTCCTGGCTCCTGATAGCCCTTGTGAATGGTGGGGATGGGGGCTCACTATTCCACCTTGTTCTTTCCCGAGTCTTCCACCTGCTGATCTGAAGGGACTCATTCTGCAGGCTCCCGTCTCGGGACTCGCTGCATCTGCTGCCACATTCTTTGTGATCATTCCCATTACTGTGTTATGTGTGTAAATGTCTCATCACCCCATTATTATTATCTCCTAATACGCACCAGGCACTGACCATAAATTGTTCCTAATCTTCATTAAAACCCCTTCTATTTATAGGAAAGCTAAGGCTTGGAACTCGGAGAGCTCATGCATCCTGCCCAAGGCCACTTAAACTTGTAAATGTCACAACTTAGATTGGAATCTGGAGCTGTGGGTTCCAAAGACGTTCTCGACACCAGTCGTTCCCCAAACTAGCTGTTTATCAAAATTTTCTAAAAAGTTTTTTTTTAAAGTACCTCTTCACAACAAAGCCATGAGAGAGAATGAGCAGCTGTCTGCATCGACATGGTGCTGTGTGTGCCAAGAACGTGTCTAGAAAGACCGTGGTAGCTGGCCACCGCTGGCCCTGGGGACGGTCCCTAGGAACGAGCACGGGAAGGACATTTGCTTGTCACTGTATTCTCTTCTGTACTCGTTCTTCCTTCCTTTGTTCCTTTCACCTTTTCAAAATCATATGAAAATAATTTCTAAATCAAACGAAACAGGGCCCCATTGCTGGACCTCCTATAAATCAGGGTCTCCGGGGTTGGGTCTTGGGAAACTGTATTATAACAAACACCTTCGGCAGCCTGGCCTATGTGGCTCAGTGGTTGAGCGTTGACCCATGCACCAAGAGGTCGCCGGTTTGATTCCCGGTCAGAGCACATGCCCAGGTTGTGGGCCAGGTCCCCAGTGGGGGGCATGCAAGAGGCGGCCAGTCGATGTTCTTTCTCTCTTGATGTTTCTATATCTCTCTCCCTCTCCCTTCCTCTCTTTCTAAAAATCAATAAAGAAAAAAATTAAAAATAAAACAAAACAAAAAAACAAGCACCCTCGGCAGGTGCCGGAGCTCTCTGAGCCCTACCTGCTAGAGGCCTGAAAAAGTCTCACCTCACCTGGCGTGTCTCCTCTTCCCATATGGTCCCCACCTTAGTGTCACGCCCAAGACCTTTCCATCAGGTGTCACGAGCCCTCCACCTGCTGAAAAGCCAGCACACCCGAGGATGCAGACCCTGTGCTCTGTGGCCCCACTAAAGCTCAGAGGTCACCCACTCTCAGGCCTTGCCGCCCCCACACCTGGTCCTGCCACCCCCAGACCCCAGACCCCCAGCCTCCAAGGTCAGCCAGGTCCACCTCATTAGGGTTCCCTCGGGCAAACAATAACCTCCTAACCATACTGTTCTGCTACTTGGCTTTTCCAAGTTGTAATCTCTTGGAGATCTGTTAACATTCCACAGCAGTGGACGGAGCGTGGCATGGCATTTCCCTTGTCAAGGGGTTGTCACCTACCTGGGAGTGATGTCAGCATGACTCGGGAGCCAGACGTCCTGGGACAAGTTCTCAATCCCTGCGATGTGAGGGTGGAAGCAGATGAGACACTCAGAGCCCTCAGTGATGCCTGGCACATAAGACGTGTACGATGCATGTTCTCACGATCGTCACTGTCATTCGACTCTCGGAAAGAAGGTCATAAGGGGTAGTAGTCGATGTCTGGGCTCTGAAGTTAGACAGCTTGACGTCCAATCCCCACTTCACATCCTTCTAGCGCTCTAACTTCTCAAAGCCTCACTTTCCTCATCTGTAAAATGGGGATACCTCCTGCCTCACAGGAAGGTCGAGGATGGTGTCCGGTACCAAGCAGATGCTCAACAAACATTCATAGCATGAGCAACTGGATGGCAGTGGGGCAGAGGGAAGCCTGATGGGCAGAGGTGCGCTGCCCCCACCTCTGTCTCAGGCTGCTGGTGAGCGTCTGTTGGCACATCTGGAGTGGGAGTAGAGGAATGACTGGTCCTGGCTCTCTTTCTCCACCCCACCCGGGGTGATCACAGCCCAAGGAAGACCCTCGACGGCCCAGAGGGGTGAGAAGCAGGCCTGCCATCCAGGCCAGGGACGCGCCTGTCAGTACCGTCTGCATCCCCCTCCTGCTGAGAAGCTGGAGCGCGGGAATCCAGCCACAATCGGAAGTCACACCCAGGAGAACACATCACCTCCAAGGCTGGAAAGTCTGCCTGGCCCTGTGGTGGGCGAGGGCTCTCTCGGCAGCCAAGTTTGAGAATGTCTGGACTCAGCCTGAAAGAGAATAGAACCAGCAAAAGTACCGCGTGTGCCCGTGGACCTCGGCTCCTCCAGGCCCTGCTCGCTGGCCTTGGAGGGGCTGCCACCGTGCCTCCAGGGGCCCCCTTCCATGCCAGCGCCAGCCCCGGAGCCCTTCCTTCAGGAGGGTTAGGCAGCCTGTCCGCCTCGCCCTCCTGATCGAAGCAGGAGGAGGAAAAGGAATGTCACATCTGAGCCCACTGCCCTGGGCTACTTTCCAGGACCAGAGAATGCCTTACTTCACAGGGGAGGGGGGGGGGATTTTTTTTTTTTTTAAATAACAGTTCATTTGAGCCCAAACTGAAGACATATGCTGGGGAGCAAGATTTCAAATGCTCCCTCATTCATCTTTTATTGATCTGTCCAAGCTCCCCTTGATAGGCTGAAAATGCCACAAGGGCCCAGAGGTAAGCTCTTATCTGATTACCACACCGAGGGGGTCAGTAGGGGAAGCTCGAGGCAACCGTCATTATTAATATCCCAGAGGTCAAGGGATGAGCAGTAGCTGGATTAATTAGCGCATACTGTGGTCTCGGCACCAGGCGCTTCGTGGGTATTAACTCCTGTAATCCTCACCACTCAGTGAGGTCAATCTATTACAACCTTCATGGATATAGAGAGGAAACTGAGGCACGGAACGATTGAGTGACTTGTTCACAGTCCTACAACCAGGAGGTGACAAGATTGAAACCCCAGCATTCTGGATCCTGAACCCACCTTCGGCCACACCATGAGCACGTGGTGGGCATTTGGGGACTGAGTGACCAGCACGCAGACATCCGGGCACATGGCGGGCAGGGCCCAGGGGACCAGGCCTGGGTTTCTGGACTGATTTGGGCCTGAAGTCAGCAGCTTGGCATCCGAAGGCCTCTCGGCTCTGGCTCCTTCTCTATCTACCACCCACCTGGCCCCTCATAGGCAGCCTAGACAGGACACGGTTGCTGGGGCCCTGGCAGGAATGCCCTGTGGGAACCTGGCCTCTCCTTGCCGTATCCATCAGGGCCATTCGGTGTGGCCTGGCTGCCGGCTGCTCCCAAGGCACTGGGCCTGGCATCCGTCTCTTTCCGCACTCTGCTTCCTCTGGCCTTCTTGAATAATTTGTGATTAAGAAATGGACTCCAGGCTCAGACTGCCTGAGTTCCAATCCTGGCCTTGCTGTGTGGCCTTGGGCATGTTACTCAACCTCTCTGTGCCTCATTTTCTCATCTTTAAAATGGAAATCAAAACAAATTGCTGTAAGGATGGCCACGAGTTACATAAAACAGGTAAAAAGGCTTAGAACCGTGGTACATCTTAAACAACATAGAAGTTTTTGTGAACATTATTGTATATCTTCTTACCCTTGCATTTAGATCGGTGACTAAGTAGCCAATACAGAGGGGGGGAGGGTCGACAGGGCAAAGTGATGATGGTCTGTGGTCGTCTTTACTAAAAACCAGAGCTGAGCTGCCAGCATACCCCTTGCTCTCATCTGAAGCTCTCCATGGGTGGGAGGAGTCAGGAGGTTCTACTCCCCGGCGCCCTGGCTCCTGCAGATCCTACTCAGGTGGGGTCTCTCCCTCTGCTGAGACTGCAAGCCAACGCCACTGCATTCAGCACTTAGTGCTCACGTGCACTTGACCGTAGGCACGGCTTTTTACTTGATGCAGTTTAATGGATTTTTAGAAATCTTTATCCAATCTGTTCATGCACGAAGAGTCACGCAGCTCTGCGAGGCTGCTTGCAAACAGCAGTCTCACTCAGCAGACGTGATCACAGTCAATTACCATGACAGAGGCTTCTGCCACAACTCATGTGCACAGCCTTCCCTAACCCTAACCCTGATCCTAACCCTAACCCTGATCCTAACCCTAACCCTAACCCTGACCCTAACCCTAACCCTAACCCTGATCCTAACCCTAACCCTAACCCTGACCCTAACCCTAACCCTAACCCTGATCCTAACCCTAACCCTGATCCTAACCCTAACCCTAACCCTGATCCTAACCCTAACCCTGACCCTAACCCTAACCCTAACCCTAACCCTAACCCTGACCCTGACCCTGACCCTAACCCTAACCCTAACCCTAACCCTCCTCCACCGTAATCTCCATGTCATTCTGGTTAGATGGGAATAGAATGTGACCTTGTAAAAGCATTGACATCCAGGGTCTAGCCATTTAGTAAACTATGGTTGTTTCTTATTTCCTTTGTTCTATGTTTTAGTCTCCCTGGAATTGATGATGGTCCTTTGGGTTGTTTGCTTAATTTCTTACGTGCTTAGAACTAATTCAAGGGCTTCTCACTTTGTAATAATAATAACAACAGCTAACACCTATTGAGCACTTCTACTGAGCCAGGCTCTCTGCTAAGTACTTTCCATGTATTAACTCATTTAATCCTTACAATAGTCCTCTGAGGTCACACTATTATGATCTCATTTTTCAGATGAAGAAATTGAGGTACAGAGAGGGTAAGTCACTTGCAAACAATCCCAGAGCAAGTAAGTGGCGAAGCCAGGCTGGGAACCCAGGCTCCTCCACTGCAGGGCCTGTGCCACCTGCCCCGGGGGACACGTCGCGATGCAGTCGCGTCCGGGCCCTCCCTGGTCCCCGCGCTGTACACGGGCTGAGGGCAGGCCCTGTCCTGCTCTCTGCAATCCCAGAGGCGGGCTGGATCCGGAAGCCCTGCCCCGGGCTGCCGGCTTGTCCACCTGTTCCCCCACCCCGCTCCCCAGGTGGGAGGCAGGCAGGGAGTGTAGCTGGTGTGGCAGAGCTGCACCTGCAGAGGCTCAGAGAGGCCAGTTCAGTGCCTCCAGGCCTCACCGCCAGGGCACGGGGGTCCGAACTCCCTCCTCTGGCTACGGGGGTCCCCTACTCCCTCCAAGGCTGTTCCTAACATGCCAGGCTGCCTCCTATAGGCACAGGCCAGGCACATACAGACCACACACATCACACACACTAACATGCAAATATGTACACACTATTCACATCTGCTAATTATGCACTCACATTTGCATATTACATACACATACATACAGGTACAAGTGTATTTCACACACACAGGCACACAGACCCACATCACACACAGGCATGCCAATCATACACAGATGCATACATCCACAAACATATATGAACAAGAAACACATTACACAGACACATAGCACCTTACTGACAAACACAAACCCATGTGCTGGTATATTCACACATACATACATACTGTATACACACACATCACATAGACAAATATACAAACACATAAATGCACACATATACACACAGAAACATACACCCACATTTGCATAACACGTGCAGATATTTTCACGTTAAAACACACAAATGCTTATATATGACATAAAACATATACATATAAACAACACACAACACATGTACAAACATGTTCAAGCACATGTGCACACCCACAGGTGCAAAAACGTGCACACACACACACACACACACACGTGCCTGCCTGGCCTGGTTTATAGGGGAGCCCTGGTTTATAGGGGAGCCGTGGGAGAAGGCTGGTGTCCTGGTCCTGCAGCCGTCAGCTGAATTGGGGTGAGTGTGTTTCCTGACCTCTCCCCTGGGGTTAATCGTAGCGCACCTCCCTGGGACAGGGCTGGGGCAGCAGCTGCCTTCCATCAGCGGCGGGGACATGCAGTCCGTGGAGGGTGGAGGGTCCCTCAGACCTCCTGCCTGGCTCTGGATCCCCATCCGAGGCTAACACTGACCACACTCCCAGAGAGGCCCAAGAAGCGGCGAGATGATGCTTTTCGACAAATGAGACAATGGAGGCTTGGCCAAGAGAGTTAAGTTTTGTGAAAGCCTGTTCGAGGAGAGGGGGCATTTGACTCTGAGTCTGTTAGAACCAAAGTCTCCACGTCATGCGGATCCACACCCGTGAGAGTCCAGGCTGCTCACACCTGAGGCCGTGCCACCGTAGGTGCTGTGTCCTGTGTGTGGAGTGGACCAGGTCACTGATCCGAAGGACAGCAGCACTCTGAGGCCTGGGCTCTGACAAGTGGTTGGGGGCTCCAGGAAACCAGACCCAGGATTCTGAGGCAATGTAGACCTTCTGTGTGTTTGGGGGCCCTACCTTCATCACCCCTGGCCCAGATATCCAGCCTCAGTATCTGCTGGGGGCCACCAGCCCAGGGAGGCCTTTTCCCCCACCCTGGGGGCCCCCAGGTTTGGTCCCTTCCTCTCCCCCGTGGCCTCCTTCCCCAACCTCGTCTCCCCACGAGCAGCGCTCCCCAGACACATTCCTCCACTCAGACATTCATTTCAAGGGCTCGGCAATTTCTTCCCAGGATTTGATTTGCGCTCAGGCATTTCCTCGAGTGGCCCCTTGGTGTTTGCCCTCATCCAGATGGCATCCAGATGCAAACTCGCTCCTTCCCCCAGCTCTGGCTTCTCAGCTGGGGAAAATGAATCCTGACCCCCACCTCACACCTACCTCCCGCATCACTGGCTCTGTTTCCTGGACCTGAGGTCAGGCCTTAGGCTGACACCTTGGCTTTCTTCTCTTGCCAAAGCCAGGGCTCCTGGTTCTCTTACTATCTGCCTCTCTCCCCAGCCTTTGTTCAATTCAACAGGTAAATGCTCTGGGAGCCAAAGCAAATGGAAGCGTGATAAGGAGGGCGGTGAGATGCTGTTCGGCCCTGGCAAGGAGGAGAGCAAGGTGTGCGACTGTGTTCAGAAAGCAGCTGTCAAGCACCCTGGCTGCCAGCTGAGGTCCACAGAAATGACCAAATGCAGACAATATATACAGACCCGCTCGTTTAGTCCTGGGCATGATCATCCCCATTTTAATAATTTTTTCCCCTCATTCGAGGATATTTGTCCATTGCTTCTTAGAGTGGAAGTGAGGGAGGGAGGAGGGGGGAGAGAGGGAGAGGGAGAGAAACATCGGTATGAGAAAGACACATTGATTGGTTACCTCCCACACGTGCCCTGACTGGGGCTGGGGATCAAACCTGCAACCCAGGTACGTGCCCTTAACTGAGGATCGAACCTGAGACGGTGGGCCGACGCTCTAACTGTTGAGCCAAACCGGCCACGGCATTTATTCCCATTTAAACTGAGGCCCAGAATGGAGAGAGAAACTAACCGGAGCGACCATCCACAGAATAACTTCTCAGTGCCAGGCACTGGAGGGAGATCAGCTAACTTAATCTTTGGAACGCCTTGAGAGCTGGACATAACTGTCCCACTTTACAGATGAGATAACTGAGGCTCACAGAGGCTTAGTAGGGCATACAAGACCGCATGGCTATTTAAGTGGCAGAATTTGGTGGGTCGGCAGCAGGGCCGGCCTTCGGGCGCTCCCTCCAGAGCCCTGTCCTGGCACAGTGAGGCCTCCCTGGTGAAAAACGTCACCAGGAGTCTGAGGGGCAGTCCTGAGTAGAAATTCCTGTGCCCAGAAAATCATACTGTTCCTCAGCGGCCAAGCCCCAGGCGTCCCAACTCTGTCCGGTGCTGGACCCTCGACCTGGCGGCAGGGCCACCGAGGCCAACCCCAGCTGGCCGGCTCTCAGTGCCCCCGAGAGAGATGGGCGAGGCCCTCGCTGATCTTCACTCGTACCCTCTGCTTCCCCTTACAAGTTGATATTTACACCTGTCCACGGTGCGGCCGCAGTCCTGCATGGACATCGAAGTGGCCGGGAGGGCTCCCCTGGTCCAGGGCCCCCTAAAGCCCTTTCACACTCTAGGTGAGCCCATCAGTCCCCCGGCAGCCAGGACGATGGGGCACCAGGCTGTGCCCTGGTGGACTTTGCTCTCGCACTGTGTACAGTCAAGCTTCCCTGACCAAAAAATGGGGCATTTGGCCCAGGCTCAAGGCTGCCGCGCGGGCATTTCCTAGAACCACTGGGCACCGAGTCCCGGAGACGTGAGGAGGGAGGGCCAGTCAGGCTGCCACCCTGCTGGAACCAGGTAGCTATGGGGATGCCGACCAGGAGGGACAGTAGGACCTGCCTAGTAACACCGGGGTGGGCCTGAGGTGTGTGGACAGTCACCGGGGCCCATGGGGAGCACACCCCCCTCCCTGGCCTCCCCAGCCCCAGACACACCAGAGCGGACACACACGGGGTGCACTGGGGCCAGGGCTGGAGCTTCTCACCTGCCTGCCTCGCCCAGCTCCGCCTTCAGGGGGCCTCCCAGGGTGCCGAGGGGTGTGCCAGCCTGGCTGGACTCTCCTCTCCCTACTCCCTTTCCTTTGCCTGTTGTCCTTCCTTCTGGACTCTAAGTGAGCTTGGTTTTGCAGCAGATGGACAGAAAACCGGAGGAAGCCAGGATCACTGAGCTGGCCTGCTCCCCAGAGGGTCAGAGGTGCTGTTTTCACCTGAGAGCTGGGCTGAACTTTGAACCCCAGAGAGCTTCAGGGGAGACCCCAGGCTGAGCAGAAGGAGAATCACCCCTGCAGCCTCGGGCTGGCCCGATCTGTATCTGTCCGCGGGGTCCCCAGGGGGCTGCTTCCTGCTGGAAGCGTGTGGGTAAACGTCTGGGAATTACAGGGATGGTCAGAAGGACAGGACCTTGTCTCCAGCTGTATGCCGGTGGCCAGGTAACCTGGGAAGGGATGTGGCCGGCACGCCAGGTCCTGCAGGTTAATGTTTCACCTGGATCCATGTGTTTTTCCACTGTGTATTTTTATCCTCTGTACCTGGCTGTGGGCAGCCGGGAGCCCTCCTCCGTGGGCACAGAGGGAGGGGGGTGCCCTGCTGGGGTTGCTCTGGGCAAGGCAGGCTCTCTGCACCTCAGCCACGTCCCTGGCCTTACTCTGCGTCCCCCCACTCCCACCCCCTAACTCTCCAGTCCCTGGAAGGACTGGCAGAGGTCAGGGAAGAACAAGATGTGGGGAAGACCAAGAGGACCTTCCAGGAGCCCACAGCTCTTAAGGAAGATTAAAAATGCTCCCTGACCCCACCTGGGTTACCCTCAATGGTAATGAATCACTTTCAGATCCTGGACACAAGTTAGGGACTTCTCCCTTCTAGACTTGCGGCGGTCCTGCTCAGAGGGTGGGAGTACGGCAAAGCTGACTGAGCGCCCCCAAGGCCAAGCTGATGGAGAAACACAGCACCCCAGGGAGGCCCCAGTCTAAGGGGAGGGGCTGAGCCTTAACATAGGACAGGAGCGTGGTTCCTTCGCACCAAGCACCTAAAATGGAACCACAAACACTCCCTGGGTCGTACAGCTCTGGGCTTCCCAGCCCTCACTGTCCCTCGGTCTCCTCCTTGGTGGGGGAGCTCCCGGCCTGGGCTGACTTTATGAGGCTGTGTGCAGCCCAGTGGCTACAGAGCCCTTCTCACCGCTGCTGGGGCGCAGGGGAGGGAGCCCCCCGAGGCTGCTCAGCCCAGGGCCAGCTGGTGCCATAGCGCCAGCCCAGGGCAGCAGCTTCCTGTACCCCCCTCCAGATCCAGGGGGGCTTTCAGTTTACACCTGAATGTGGGGGGAAGTGGGCCCCAGCACACCTGCCCCCCAGCTGGCCCCCAGAACACCAGTGGCCTCCCCGCCCCAGAGCTCAGCAGCGGGTCGGAGGCCGGCTGGCCCTGGCCAGGGTCTTTCTCAGAGCTCCCTGGGGGCTTGCAGGGGAAGGAGTAGAACCATCTGAGGGAGACCAGGTCTGAGTGGCTCATGAAGGGCTTCCTGGGGTTAGCCAATGAAGGTCCCCAGATCAAGGTGGGATATGGGGCCTGCTGAAAGAGCAGAGATCTCATGGGAGGGGTCCCAGTTCTCTCACTGTCCTCCCGTGATTTCCTTGAAGTGGGGTGTAGGAATGGGCCTGGGAAACAGAAGCCTCTCACGTGGGCACAGGGAGTGGGGCCTATTCCTTGGTCTGCGACTGGGCCTGAGGTTGTCTCCAGCTGCGAGACCAGTCTGTTACTGGGGACTGGCTCCCTGCCCCCCACCTACCTTCCTGCAGGTCTTCCCTGCCCACTGTACCCTAACCCCCCAGACTCGGCCGCCTCTCTAGTCCCTAGCATATGCCAGGCACTGGGCTAGGGCCACGCACCTACAGGCCTCCCTCGCCCCTCCATCAAACTGGGTGGTGGATTTCTTTATCCCCATTTTACAGATGAGGACGCTGAATAGAAACATCATTAAACGATTCACCCAAGGTCACACATCCAGCCAGTGGCATGGCAGGATTTAGCCCGAAGTCTGTGTTACTCCAAGTCCAGCTGAGAGAGCATACATATCAGCCGTGTATCCTGTGTACTGTTTTTTTTATAATTAATAAAAAAGCCAATTTTTATTTTGTGCTTACTATGGGCCAGGCATTGCTTGAAGTTCTCTACATGAATTCTCACTTAATCCTGGTAACAACTCTATGATAACAAAGCCGAATGTGATTACACTTCAGTAAGGAATGAATTATTCTCATGTTTGTGTCTCCAGAGCTGTGCTGTCCAGTAGCCATGAGCCACATGTATCTATTTAAATTTGAATGAATAGAAATAAAAACTTAGTTCTGTAGTCTCACCACCCAATTCTAACTGCTCGGTAGCCCCAGGTGGCTAGTGGTTGCCGTATTGGACAGCACAGATAGAGAACGTTTTCATTTATTTTATTTTATTACTGTTTTCATTGTTGAAAGTATTACAGATGTCCCGCTTTTTCCCCCATTGACCCCCTCCTCCCCACTCCCACGCCCCTCTTGCGTTCCCCAACCTAATGTCTATCCTGAGTATTTTATTTTTTGTTCAGATAGAGTGGGAGGGAGAGAGAGGAAGAGAAAGAGAGAAACATCAATGTGAAAGTGACACATCGAGTGGCTGCCACCCGCACGATCAACCAGGGCCGGGGACAAAATGCAACCGAAGTACATGCCCTTAGCGGGAACCGAACCCGGGTCTCTCTGGACCGCAGGCCGATGCTCTAACCGCTGAGCCAAACCGGCCAGGGCTATCCTGAGTATTTTAAATCTCAGATTTCTCATCATCCCACTCTACCAGAGCCCTCCCCCATCAGCCCGATCGGAGAGTTTGATATAACTGGTTCCTGCAATTCACTGTCTTAGTCCCACCACGTGGAAGTCCTTCCTGATGTCTAATCTTGGTGTCTCCTACTGTCTCTTACCCTGAAGTCAGGGAAAGTGGAGCAAAGATGATCCCCTGCCCCTGCCCCCTGCCCTGTCGTTAGAGACTGTGTTCCATGCATTCCTCTGCAGCTCTGAAGGGTGGGTTGCATCCTTCAGATCCTGGCTGCAGAAGCAGGCGTCCCAGACACTGGGCGCGGAGTGGGCTCTGGCCTCGTACGGAGAGATGGAAGTGTTCTCTTGGGCCACCTCACAGAGGAGGCCTGGGCCCTGCCTGTGTACCCTTCCATTTCCCGCTGAGTCCAGGACAGGTGAAGAGCAAGCCAGCATGAAGGCAGGGACTATGACACCCTCAGAGGGTCCTTAGCTTCCGATGTTCATTAATTCTTCGGGGGAATTTGAGGCTGTGCCTCTGAGGGCACCGAGAAGTCCTGAGATCCGGAAATCCCCACGTGGCCCTCTCATCCCTTCGGAGGAACAAGTGGAGGGGAAAGGACACAGGCTTGCACCCGTTCCCTGAAATTGAGGAGTTCGGTTCCTCATCGGGTGAGGAGGAAGGGGGAATTCCAAAGACCTGGCTCTGGGGTCCTGGCGTTGGACCCAGATCCTCCATTTCTTAGAAACCCGCTGCTTTCCGGGAGAGCCCTCCTGACTTCTGGCCTCCCTGGGTTCGTGGCCGAGTTTGGCAGGTGGAGCAGATCATCCCCATGTGTGAAGGGGGACACAGGCGAGGGGCCACAGTTTGGCTCCTGTAGCTCCCTGGCCTGAGAGACTGGAATGAAGAAAGTCCCTCGCCCCTGAGCCCACTTGACCCCCCTCTCCCAGGCTGCCTTACCCTGAACGCCCCCGCACCAGGGGATGAGGCTGCCTCGCACAGCCCACGCCCTCTCGGGAAGGGCGACAGGCCCGCTCCGCTGTGGAGAGACCGGCGCCTGGGCTGTCGATCGAGTGTTGCCCAGCCGTATCCTGCTCTGGGCATCCTGAGTGCCCGTCACTGCCTGGTCACTGGGCGCTGGTTTTCTCTGCCTTGGGCTGGGGCCCACGAGGAACCCAGAACAGGAACAGAGGCCCTCAGATAGGACACAGTCACGGGCGTGGATTATGGGCAGCAGTGCTAAAGAGAACAAGGATGATAGAGAACATCCCTCAGCCCTTCCAGAACGGGCACTTCATACAGATTCACCCGTTTAGTCCTCACAATCACCGTAGATCATCAGAACTATAATATCCACACTTTACAGATGAGGAAACTGAGGCCCAGAGAGGCTAAGCAACTAGCTCAAGGTCTTCCAGCCTGGAAGCAGGATGGAAACAAGGTGGTCCACCCCAGAGACTGCGTTCTTACCCTCCACACCTGCACTGCCCAGAACAGTGGCCACTGAACTCATGGGGCTATTTAACTCTGAAATGATTAAAATGAAATATAATCAAAACTTCAGTTCCTCAGTTGCGCCAGCCACCTTTCAGTTGCCAAGTAATCACATGTGGCTAGTGGCTACACATGGGACCATGCAGATACTAAACATTTCAATTATTGTAGAAAGCTCTATTGGACAACACCGATCTACAATCTACTGCCTCCCAAGAATCACGACGGAGCAATGGAAAATCATCCTTCAGTTGATAGAATAAAATAATAATTAACAGTATGATAATAATGGCTATCATTTACCAAGCTTCCTACGTGCCAGGCGCCATGCCAAACCCATAATCCTTACTCAATCCCGGGCTCGGGAAGGTTACTCAGGGTCACAGTAGCCAGGAAATGAATCCAGGTCTGGGCGATCCCATTCCAGTCCTGTCCTTCCCCCTCCAGCACCACCCCCTGCTGTGTCCCCAGGAGGGTAGAGCCCCTGGAGAAAATAGGGGAAGGCAAATGCAGACATTTCACAAGAACAGGGATTAAATAAATGAGCACATAATTAACATCATCACATTTCCCCTAGCCAGCTGACCAGAACATTGCGCTAATGAGGTCAAGGTCTTGATTTTGAGCTCTTATGAGCATCACTTCACATAGAGAAAGCCTCCCTCTCTGCCAGACGACTGCATCAGGCCCCAGATATTGTGATAGGAGACTGTGGATGATGTTTCAGCATAGCCTGTGGCCTGCTATCAGAGGCCCAGCCCAGGGCAAGTTGCTCTAGGCAGGGAAGGGCTGGAGAGGCGGCCTGTTACATGCAGATGGGTACCTGTCGTCTGGACAGTGGGGATGGGAATGTCTTCCTCCTCTAGAAATGATAGTCAGCAGAGGCAAGGCCCAAATTTGAAGAAAAGATGCAAAAGGTAGAACAGAGTTTCTGAGGTGTTCTTTTCTTTAGAGCTTTTGGAGGATGTGGAGTTTATAGGGAATCTTGAGGGCTTGACTTGGGTGGGGAGATCTGCCTTTAGTATCACATAAGAATTGTTCTATTGTTGGGACATTCGCTCCAACTTTATGTCAACCTCCACGTGTTATCTGGGGAGATAAGAACCAGTAAGTGGCAAGAGCAGACAGTTCAGCAGAGATGGACCTTCTCCCCAGATAGACCTCAGATAATGAGGTACAGTGCCTAATAAGGCCAAGCATGTGGTAGATCTCAGTAGATGTTGCTTCATTTAAATGATCTCTCTCCTTTAAGCAACGTTTTCTTGGGCCAGTACAGCACCAGGTTTGAGGGACTCTGATGAGCTAAACATCATGCCAAAGGCGTGGCCTGATGACGGGCTGTGTGATCAGGATAAGCCAGGCTGTGCTGCAGTAACAAATGAACCCTGAAATCTCAGTGGATTCAACCACGAAGATTTATTTCTTGCTCAGACAATTTGGTCAAGTCAGATTGGCAGGGGCTCCGCTCCACATAGTTGATTAGGGACCCTGGACGTTGGATACATCAAATTTCAACACGTGACTTCCATGGTTGTACCTGCAGGGGCAGAAATGAGCAGGAGGGCCATGCACCGGCGCGTAAATGCCTTGGCCCAAAGTAACAGTCAGCATCTCATTCACAGCCCGTTGGCCAGAACTAGTCCTGTGGTTCCCCCACACTTCCCAGTGTGGGTATGTAATGGGTAGTAAATGTCTCTGCCACTCCACCGCTTCAAATCTCAAAATCCCATTTCTCTTCCTATAAAAGGACTCTGAAGTCTCTTTTAGCTCCGGGATTCCAGGTCTTCATGGAATGTAATAAAAACAACACAAATATTTCTTAGGTATCTTACCTAAATGTGGATAGCCTTCAGTTATGTTTGCCCTCCCCTTTCAGAGGTGAACGAACTTGATATTTTTAAACAATCAAAAGTTAGCTGACAACTCAATTTAAAAATGGGCAAAGATCTGAACAGACAGCTCATCACAGAAGATATGTAGATAGCAAACAAGCATATGCAAAGATGCTCAATGTTATTTGTCACTAGGGAAATGCAAATTAAAACAATAATGAAAAAACACTATATACCTATTAGAATGGCTACCCCCCCCCGCCCCCCAATTGACAATATCAATTGCTGGTGAAAATGTACAGGAATAACAACTCTCATTCATCACCCGTGGGAATGCAAAATAGTAGAGACACTTTGGAAAAGAGTTTGGCAGTTTCATACAAAACTAAACATAGTCTCATATATGATTCAACAATTGCTCTCCTGGGTGTTTACTCAACTGGCTTTAAACTTATGTTCACACAAAAACCAGCGTGTGAATATTTATAGCAGCAATTTATTCATAATTGCCAACATAACCAAGCTGTCCTTTCAGAGAGATGTCCTTTAAGAGAGACAAACTGTTGCTCTGGTCGGTTTGGCTCAGCGGTTAAAGCATTGGCCTGCGGACTGAAGGGTCTCGGGTTCGATTCTGGTCAAGGGAGTGTACCTGGGTTGCAGGTTCATCCTGGCCCCAGTTGGGGTTGTGCAGGAGCAACCGATCGATATGTCTTTCTCACATCAATGTTTCTGTCTCTCTCTCTCTCCCTCCCTCCAACTATCTCTAAAAAAAAAAAAAAAAAAAATCAATGGAAAAATATTGTCTGGTGAGGATTAACAAAAGAGAGAGAGAGAGAGAGAAACTGTGGTGCATCCACACAGTTTAATTCTATTTAGCAGTAAAAAGACATGAACTATCAAGCCACACAAAGACACGGATGAATCGTGAATGCGTATTTCTAAGTGAAAGAAGCCAGTCTGGAAAAGCTCCCTATTATATGACATCCCAGAAAGGCAAAGCTATAGAGATGACAAACAGATCAGTGGTTGTTCGGGGGCTGAAAGGTTGAATCGATGAAGCACGGGGGATTTTTCAGGTAAGGGCCTATTCTGTGTGATACTGAAATGATGGGTACATGACATTGTGATTATCAAAACCCACAGACCTTCACAGCACAAAGAGTGAGCCTTGATGTATACACATTTAAAAAAATCATTTTGAATGTTGGGAGATCACAGGATAGAGTGCAGGTGTGACAAGAGAATCTAACTATGTTACAGAAGCATAAAACCTCTCATCAAAGGGGACGGGAGGACAGAGGCTGCCTAAGTAACTGGAAATGAGTGGCTCTGTGAGACTAAAGGCAGAGGAAACTGCACATAAGCACTGTACTCTAGTTGATAAAGTTGGGTTAACAATAAAATAATATACATGTATACTGGAATCGAACAATTAAATAGGTAGATGGCAGATGGCGGGAGCCACTGTTGGGGTGAAAGGGTGCAGACCAGTAAGGGGAGAAGGCTAGCATGACCCATGCGGATTAGAGTTGGAGACATCAGTATGAACTCATGGTTAACTTAATATAAGTATAGATGGGTGCATCAGAAACACTTACAGAAATGTGTACATACATGGGTTAGCACAGGCATACCTAGTTTTATTGCACTTCACAGATATTGTGTTTGTTTGTTTACAAACTGAAGGCCTGTGGCAACCCTGAGTCAAGAAGGTCTACTGGAATCATTTTTTCCAACAGGCCAGATGACGGTTAGCATTCTTTAGCAATAAAGTATTTTTCAGTAAAGTATATACATTGCTGTTTTGGAATAGTGCTATTACACACTTAATAGACTGCAGTATAGTGTCAACATAACTGTCGTATGCACTGGGAATCCAGAACACTCAGGTGACTTGTCTCGTTGCAGTGGTCTCGCCCTGAGTGCTCGGTGTCTCCCAGCTATCCTCTATACACGCATCTGTTTCCTTTTGCTGTCAGCTGTGTCTACACGCAGCCACACTCCCTTCGCGACAAGCGCACCCGGTGCTCAGATCTTGGTTTCTAACACCGTTCTCCACTTAAAGAAATCAGGGCTCCTTGGGAGAAAGGCTGATTGGAGGCCTGGGGCAAGAAATAAAAAGGATGAGCCTAGAGTAAGTACGAAAGGGCTCAAGAAACCCCGCCGGAGCCAACGGAAAGGACTCCCGGGTGGCCAAGATGGACCGGTTTGAGAAATGAAATAACATCCTTTTGGATCATAACCCCAAGCATAAAATAAATTTCCACGAGTCCATACGGATATAATTATTGAATATTAAATGGGGAAGAAGAGACCAATCTTCCATACAGAAGAATTCCAAATAATCATGTGGGTGCCTTACGCTATAGGAGCAGGAACACGGCTCCCCACCCCTGCAGTGTAAGGTCTACGCAGAGATTTCCTTCCGAAGAGGGCAGGAGGGGAAGGGGGGCAGCAGCCTTATGGTGGACAGTAATCACCTCAGCCAGGTGACTGTGGTCAGCATCACAAAGTCATCAGTGATAAGTCACGTGGATAGAATGTACCCTCGACGTGACGTGATGAGAATGGCATGTTACCTCTGTGGTCTTCCTCCATAAACTCCTAACTTGGACCTAATCGTGAGATAAACATCAGACAAACCCTAATTGGAGGGACGTTCTTCAGAATACCTGACCAATACCCCTCAAACTGTCAAGGTCATCAAAAACAAGGACACGAGGAGCCTAAGGAGACAGGATGACCTAATGCCATGTAGTGTCCTGGATGGGATCCTGGAACAGAAAAAGGACATTAATAAAAAATAAGGAAACCTGAATAATGTATGAGCTTTAGTGGACAATAATGTATCAATATTAGTTTATTAATTGCAACCAATAGAGCATGCTAATTAAGACGTCTGTTATAGAGGAAACTGGGTGTAGATTGTATGGAAACTCTCTGAATTCTCTTTGCAACTTTTCTGTAAATCTAAAACTATTCTAAGTAAAGAGTTTATTTTTAAAATACGATGTGAAATAAAGTCAAAAGACTAATGTGATGGATTAAATTGGGTAAAAAAAATGGATTCTGATGTGATGAGTGTAATTGACTTTCAAAGTGCTTCTGAATTGCCCTGGCCGGTGTGGCTCAGCGGTTAGAGCGTCGGCCCACAGACCAAAGAGTCTCGAGTTTGATTCCGGCCAAGGGCATGTACCTTGGTTGCGGTTCATCCCCGGCCCTGGTCGGGGTCTGGCTGGAAGCAACCAGTCGATGTGTCTCTCTCACTTCAATGTTTCTCTCTCTCTCCCTTTTTTTCCCTCTCTCTCCCTCTCACTCTATCTGAAGATAAATAGAAAAATGTCCTCGGGTGAGGATTTTAAAAAAATAATAATAACTTTTTTAAAAAGTGCTTCTGAATAAAAGTACTGAAAGATGGGCAGGGGATGTGGCAGGGTGGAGTCCCCACAGCTGAAGCCCAGGAAGGAAGGGGCTGGGGGCTGGGATAGGACTGAATGAAGGCTTGCTTTTTGACCTTCTCTGTTTTGTACCTTTTGATATAATTTAATAAAATGTAGAACAAAAAATGCACTGAACAAGTAGCAAGATCAGAAAAACTGCTCTGCTCTAAGGTAAACTTTTTGAAGGATAACCTCACTCATGTGTGTAAATTCTTTTATTTTTTATTAACACCCCCCACCTGACCCCACCTAACAGAAGACACGCTGATGCTCGTTCCCTGTGCGGTGCGGTGGGCAAGGTGGCCCATGGACAGAAACGATGTCAGAACCCCACCCCGCACCAGCTGTGGGACCCTGGGAGACGACCCCACCTCTCAGCCTCGGTTCCTCATCTCTATGACAGGGCTAGAATTTCCCACTTACTGAGTGGTGATGGGAAATTGCAGAGAATATATGTGAATTAACAAGGCCAGCACGGGCATGGCAAAGGCCTTCAATTAATGATGGTGACTCTTTGCAGAGGAGCTGGAGGAGAAGCAGATTAATCCAGATGGCTTGGGTTGGGCTGTGTAGACAGCGGGAGAGAGAAGGCCTTATTGCCTGAGCTGCTCGGGAAGGCCCACCCTGCAGGTGCTCAGCGGGTGGATGTGCAGGGAGGGGCGAGGGGTGCACTGCGGGTGCAGGAATTGCAGGAGCAAACGCAGGAGATGCAGCCCGGAGGCAGAGCAGGGGAGAGAGAGAGACCTGGAGGGCCTGGGAGAAGGCTCAGAGGTGGGCAAGCCCTCCACACCCTGCTAGTAATCCCTCTAGTGTTTATCAGCCCCCGTGATCGCTTTGGTGACCCTGGTACCTTTCCAGTATATGATAGGTGATGGCACATGTGGAGAAAAATAATGGGCCAGGCTAGAGTCTGTCCCCAGGCTATAGAAGGGCCTTACTCCGAAACGAATCCAGGGGAGTTCTCAGCAATATTTCCCTTGGTGGCCACCCTTAGTGTGTTTGCCCCCTGGGCAGCCTGTTTCCTGGTTCCACCTAAGGCCTTGAGCCCCAGGCGGTCCAGGCCATCCCCCAAATGGGGAGGGGCTTCCCATCCTGGGGGACAGAACCGTCCCTCTGCTCTTAGCCTGGGCAAGGGCCGGGAGGGCTGGGACAGGAGCTGCTGCACCTTCGGACTGGAGGCTCCTGGAGGCAGCGGCTGGTTCTCTCCCACATGCTGGGGGCTCCTTGGGAGCAGGGTGGAGTCTTCTTCCTCAGTTTCTCCTCCAGGATCCTGTGTGGAGATCTGACCCAGTGCATTCTTGAGATTCAGGAGCAAAAGCTCCTGCTTGCTTAAAAAAAAAAAAAAAAGCATCCTCCACAACTGGGCTAAAGGACAAAGGCTAAAATAAAACAAAAAGGGGATTTTGTTATTCTATTTTACATAATTTCAAAACACATTTTTCTGGTCCGCAAGGGGATGCCTCCCCCAGGCCGCGCAGGCCCTTGGGTTGAGTGGCAGGGCGAAAGTGCCAAGGTTCTGGCTTCTGCCAACATAACTCCCTCCCCCAACCATCGTGGCCCACCCGCCCCCACAGGGCTTCCTGGGGCCGCCAGGCTGAGGCCGTCGTAAATAGTTTAACTGTGTTTATGCAGCAGTAACATGCGTGTTACCTTTCACAGCGACCGCATTCCAGAGGGCAATCGCGGGTGATTTACCTCGCCCCTAGCGGCCGCCAGTCCCTGCAGTGGGTGGGTGGCCTCTGGGGCCCGCTCCGATGTCCCTGGAGGACTGTTTTTAAAGAGCTGCCCCTACCTCGCCATGCCCCACCACGTGGGTGTTCCAAATCTGGGGATTCCTCAGCAGCTCCCAGGCCCCTCGGAGGAGTCGGCAGGGTGCTGCTGCCTGTCGCCGGCAGCCCTGGGCCATACCCTCCCGTCTTCTTGTCTCTCTGACCAGGGCAGCTGGTGTTTGGAACTTGCCCATCACGTTCACGGAGATGGATAGATCAGACTCCAGGCCCGCTCTCAGTACTGGCCCTGCACCGGCTGCAGCAGCGGCCCCGGCCAAGACCCAAACAGCAACCCTTGTTCAGCCCTTACTGGGTACTAGGCATGATTGTTCGTGCCTTATAGCTCATGAAGGGAGTGCCTCTTTTACAGACAACAAAACTGAGGCAGAGAGAGTTCATGGAACTTGCCCAAGAATGCGCAGGGAGCGAAGGGCAGAGTCCAGACATAACCGGCAGCCTGCCCCCCAGGTACTGCGCTGCTCCACCTCTCCGGGCTGAGCTCGGCCAGAGCAAGTCCGGCTCTTGGACGGTGAAGGGTGACCAGTGGGAGCCGGAGTCCAGGAAGCAGAAGATTGCTGAGTATCTGTGGCACATGTCCACAGACGTGTGCCCCTGGGCATGCGGGTGCACAGCCAGTAGGCCCGGATGCCTCCACAGAAACACGCACATACGCGTGCATCTCAGGCACGTGTTGCCGCCCCCATGTGTGCACATCCTGTGTGTATGCAAGCACCCACACACATGCATAGCTATAACTTTACCCTCTACACACGACTCCACCCTGTGCATGGACATTCCCCACATGTGGGTTCCCACATGGACACACATCCATGCAGATGTGCACGCCATAGCTCATGTGTAGGTGGAGTGGGTCCCCCAACTTTGCCAAAGAAGAGAGCACACTTTGTTTACTTGACCTCCACGCTGAGTGTCTTCCCTAAGACAAATGAGGCACATCGGGGAGTCCTCTCATTATTTCATGTGTTTTATGCAACCAGTATTTCCCCAGGACCCGCTGTGTACAGGGCTTATGCTCAGTGCTGTGTGAAAGCCTCTCAGGAGCACCCTATGCAGGGCGGAGGGGGCCACGAGCCAGTGGCCAGAGTCCTCCCTGCTGCCAAGAGTCAGCCTGGGGGACGCAGGCTCAAAGCAGGCTCCCAACTCCTCTCTGGCGACGGTGTCCCTGCCCCGGAGGTCAAGCTGCCTGCCAGTTCTGGGAGCTCATAGGATCCTGGACTTTCCTGCAGGCTTGAGGTTTGCAGGTGGCCCAGCCAGGGACTCTGGCCCTTTGGCAGGGCCCAGACCTCTCCCCATCTTACTCATGGTGGACAACCGGAGCGGCTGCCGGCCCGCCCTCCCGGCAGTGTGCTGCCCTGGCCTTGTCCACACAGCCTCCAAATAGGTCCTCCTGATGACTGGCCCTGTGCCAGCCCTGCCATGCCCTGCGCTGTGGGTTACAGAGGCCCCGCCCAGGCAGCGAGGGGCCAGACCTTTCACACGATGTCTGCTACCCGAGTGCCATGCCAAGAACCCTGAGCTGGGAGCCAGGCAAACAACCCACGGACGTGCAACCTGAAGGGCCCGTGCTTACAAGGGTCCCAAGCTTGGTCCAATGCCCTGCTGCCGCCAACGTGAAATGTTTAATAGTGTCTGAAGCAAGGCCCCACAAATTATGTAGCCAGCCCTGCCACCAGCTAAGGCTTTCTGTGGGTGAGGTTGGCACAGCCCACCCCCACACCCCCTCCCGGCCCTCTGCTGCTCCTACCACTGCCAGCTCGGCCTCCTGCCCTGGGCTGGCCCGGGCCGCTGAGATGTGGGCGGCTGTGGTTTCTCGGCGCCCACAGCGCGACCGCAGTGTTTGAAGATGCACTTCAGCCATGTCCTCAGACTGTGTTCCTTCTGTCGCCCAGCCTGAGGTGGCCCTTGGCGACTCCTGCCCTATGGTGGCCTGCTGCCACCCGGGCCATGAAGCCGGGAAGGGGGGCCCTCAGCCCACACTCAGCTTCTGGTGCAGAGCCCACGGCGGACGGCTTGCCCACCTCACAGACAGCAGCTGGAAATCCTCAGTCTCAGTTGCCTCAGCTGTCAATGGGCATTAAGAGGTCCTCCCTGCAGTGTTACTGGGAGGGTCCTGGTGGCACCCAGGGAGCCCCTGGTAGGCAGCCTGGCAGAGTGGGTACCTGCTCGTTTCAGCTGCTCCCGAGCTCAGCATTTCCTAAGTACCCGCAAAGTCAGCCCTACAGAAGGAGCTCACACTCTAAGTGGGGTGGGGTGAGGGGGGTGTTGGGGTGGCTATGGGCTGAAGGGTAAGCCACTTAACTAGATTGCAGACAGAACATTGACGTGCAAGCTCAGACGGTAGGGAAACCGAGGCCCAGGGAGAGGATGTGACTAGCCTACATCGGGGTTCAGGGATCCTGTTCCTGCACTCCTCAGACACCCCTCAGTGACAGGCTCTGTCGTGTCCCTGGTCCTGCAGAAGGGACACCAGTCCTGCTACTCAGCAGCTGTGTGACCTGGGCACAGGTTGTGTTCCAGGTTTCATCTTTAGGGCATGATTTGGGGTCTTCTTGATGGTTTGTGGGCATCATCCATGCCTGTTCCCATCCCTTCAGACCACTGAGCATTTACTAGGTACCTCTGTGTACCCATCACCTGCAAAGGCTCAGGGTCCATCCTCAGGACACATCACAGCAGACCCCATGGGACAGTCCAAGCCAACAGCCTGCCCCGTGACTGCTCAGAGCGGTGATGAGAGGCTAGGGTTGCTCCATGCCCCAGGGTCCTGGGCCCCACAGGTAAGTCTAAGGCTCCTCCGCAGGAAAGTGACAGCCGGCTGCAGGCCCTTCACGCTCGTCACCCCGTCTAATCCTCAGACCCTCCTACTGCCCACCTCTTGGGGTCACTCGTCTTCCGGGGCCCAGCCCACTCCCAGCAAGGTTTGGCGAGGACAGGCGTGCCCTAGGGCTGGCTAACCGAGAGCAGGGCTGAAACAGGCCCAGGGACAGAGGGAAGCCCTGCCAGCCACTGAGAGCAGTTTGACAGGGCAGAGGCACAGCCAGCGTCCTCTGCAGACGCTCACTCTGCTGCACTGTGGAGAAGGGACTGTGGGGGCAGTGCTGGGCACAGGAAGGGCCGAGAAGGAACCACAATAGACCAGACACCTGCCTGAGCTCTCTGGATGTGTGGGGAGGCCTTCGAAGAGGTTTGAAGAGAGAGCCTGGCTGGAAACCCCGGGGCCTGGGAGCACCCATCCTTCCCTTGGTCGATTTCTTGTGCAGCTGATGGTACCCAGGGCCTGGAATTATTCAGCCTGGGAACCAGGCAATGAGAGTCTCATGTCTGCCCCAGGCCACAAAATAGATTATTTTTTTATTAGCTGTCCCTTGTTAACTCATAATTGTAACCATGTAACATTTAATAGAGACGCAAAGCAATCCCATCACTGCCCCACAATCAGTCATTAGCTAACGAGATGGAGTAGCTCATAAAAAGCTGTTAAAACACATTCCAGAGAGATGGAAAGCAGAGGGTGATGCAAGCCCCGGCTAACAAAGGCAGAGGGCCTGGGCGGCGTGAGCGGGTGTGAGCGGAATAACCCAGCCCTGATAAGCCACAAAGCAGAGCCAGCTGCTCCCTCCTCCCTCTGCTGCCTGAGTCAGAGGAGCCGGGATGTGTTCAAAATCGAGCAATGTAATTAGCAGGTTGCATCATGCCCCTCGATTATAAATTACAATGGGCACAAAGAGGGTGGACAGAGGAGCAGGGATTAGATGGGTAACCCAATCCCTGGGACCAGGAAGGGGTGTGGGGCTGGGAGCTGCCCCTCGTAGCCCCTGCCTACCGTGTCACGGGACTGTGACAAGGCCTGCTCACTGCCTGCTTTGTGTGGCCTGGGATAATGATTTACAAACTTGAGGAATCAAGAGGTATGAAAAGAAGATGACCCTCTTAACCCAGCCATTGTCTACCTGTGGCTGGAATGCCCAGCCCCCCGTGCACCCGGTGCACCTGTGCACACGGATGCTGTTTGAGGATGGTCCAGGTGAGGAGCCCTCACGGGGGCTGGGCTGATAAGATCTAAAGGGGCTGAGCAGGGGGATTTGAGACACTGTCAAGGGTGACTGAGGCTCAGCAAATAGAGATGGACTGCAGTGATCCTCTGAGCCCTCTCTCTGTGGAGAAGGAGTGGGGACACACACGGGATCTGAGGTTGATGACAGAGCCAGCTCTGTCTTGGGGGTCGGGAACCTGGATCAACCCCAGACTTTGCCACCAGCAGGCTGTGGGAGACTGGGCAGGCCATTCCCATCTCCAAGCCTCAGTTTCCTTACCAGGTCTAGCCACAGCTGGCGGTGTGACCTGAGACCTCAGTGTCCCATTTAAAATGAGAGACAATCTTGAGAGTCCAGCTTGGACCTTATCTGGGTCCAGGATGGACTGCTTTGCCAAAAGCTAACCAAGTAGGCAGCTAACCTGCACACTGGGGACCAGGGAGATGGGACTGGTGGCCCTGCAATCCGAGCCGAGTGAGGCAGAGGGAAGTCAGGCCAGAGGCACGAGGCAGGCTCAGGCAAAGCAAGGCGCTGGTGGCACCGTGCCCCTGGCCTGTGGAGACACACCCTTTACTTCTGCCTGGTGGCAAAGCTTTGTCCTTTCAGTCTGGCCTCTGCAAACAGCCTTTACTCCACAATGCTTTCTTGGCAGCCCTATTCTTGCACACAGGAAGTAATCCCATTAATTTCATTATCTCTGCAGAGGAAGAACAAGGATATATTAAGTTCAATGAACTCAGCTCTCTCTTGAAAGGAAACCACAGAGTTGAGGAACTGGCTGTGCTATGGGAAACTTTCTCTGA
This sequence comes from Tadarida brasiliensis, assembly GCA_030848825.1. Taxonomy (NCBI): domain Eukaryota; kingdom Metazoa; phylum Chordata; class Mammalia; order Chiroptera; family Molossidae; genus Tadarida; species Tadarida brasiliensis. The sequence continues at coordinate 16,975,300 of CM061262.1, forward strand.
ACGAGGCCTGGCCCCAGCAGAGTTTCATTCTGAGTGCAGGGACGGGATTGCAGCTGCCCGCTCAGTGCGGCCCTCAGCCACGCAGGGGACCCACGTCTTCTCTCCAGGCCTCAGTTTCCTGGATTCTACATTGATGGAGAGGAATAGGTACTGTGGATGAGCAGGTGACGATTGGGCTGAAACCTTAGCAAGCGGTGCTCTCAGACCCCAGCATCACCCTGGACTGTCATACAGGCCTCCAGTCTCAGCCCTCTGAGCCCTCTGCCACTCCACAGCCCCAGGACATTGCTAAAGCTTGCGACTCTGATCATGCTCTGTACCTGCTTACAGCACTGAAGTCACCTCTTCCCCAAAGTTCCAGGTCCAGGCTTACCTTCCTCTTCAGCTGCTTCCCTCTGCGTGCGACCCAAGTCACCTGAGCGGTAGGTCCCTTCCCAGCACACCACACGCAATTTCACACCGCCACACCTTTGCACAAGCTGTTCCCACTGCCAGGTGCACCCTTCCCCCGTTCAACTAGCCAGTTTACATTCGGCCTCTAAGACTCCAGCATCACCTCCTCCCGGCAGCCCTCCTGGTGCCCCTTCTGTGCTCCCCGACCTGAGCAAAGTTCTATCTTAGCAAGTGCCAGCCACATTCAAAAGGGGTCTCTGCTGTGTCCCCACTAGACCATGAGCTCCCTGGGGGAGGACCTGCATACAGTCAGTCCTCGGAAGTGTCTTCCTGGGTGAGCTGTTGTCTTTTTCTTCCACGGAGAAGAGGCAGGTGTAGCCTGAGGCCCGGGGCTGGGGAGGGGTGGAGTGAAGTCTGGAAAATGTGTTCAGTCATTCATTCACTTACTCATGTGAATATTCGTAGTGAGCAGGAGAGGGGGGAAAGGACCACACCCGGCAGCTTTGAATACTTCACTGAAGGCACGGTCAGGATCCCCAGAAGCTCCTGACCCCAGGGGAAAATGTCCCCGAAGACACTCCCCAGTGCAGGCCACCCCCAAGGCGGGGCGGGGGAGGGGGCAGGGGCAGTGGGGCATTTGCCCTGTGTGCTTAGCCCAGCAGGGCCTGCACCTGGATGAGCAATCTCCCGGCTCCCTCAGTCAACAGAAGCCGGTGTGAGGAGGTGGTGACAGGAAGGGGGGCGTCTGGAGGCGTCCTCCCACCTGTCAGGAGCTCCCAGCACATCCTCCTACTAGTGAGGCGACTGACCTTGTGTCTGCATTGCCCAGGCAGGTGACCACTCTGCTGCCATGTCAAAGTGACATTAGATCCCTAAGTCGTGACCTCACTCAGGCATCTGTCCTTGGGTCCCGTCTGCTTCTGAGCTGAGAACCAAAATATCAGCAGAGATATATAGTGCCTGGATCCCCTTCCTGGCAACGGGAAAGCACAGAACAGGTATGGTGTTCCCATGTGATTGGACAGGAAACTGGGACTCAGAGAGGTGGACACACCTACCCAAGGTCACACAGTTTATAGGGACCAATTTCAGCCTGTAAAGTGCATCCTTTCCTTCTTTCCCACCCTTGGGGTTGAGCCATGCCCCATATTTGGTCTCTACCAATGTAGGTAGAAGGGTGAATGACAATAATAATTACATATATTAGATACCTCCTATGTACCTGGCATAGTGTTAAGTATTTTATTTTCATTCACTCAATCGATAATACTATTTATTGAGTGCAGGGCCGTGTTCTAGGTGCTTGGATATGGCAGTAAGCAAGGCAAACCAAGTCCCTGCCCTCAGGGAGCTGGCATTCTAGTGGGAGAGACAGAATAAGCCCAAAAGTGAGTAAATAGAAAACAGTCCAGGTGATGAAAAGTAAATCAGGAGAAGGGTGATCAATGAAGTCTTTTGATTTGGTGACATTCAAGCAAATCCTGAAGGGGCTGAGAGAGGGAGCATGGGACTATCTGGCGGCCAAAAGTGCTAGGCAGAGGGAATAGTAAGTGCAAAGACCCTGGGGCAGGAGCATGCTTGGTGCGTCCAGAGAACAGCCAGGAGGTGGCTATGGCTGGAGCAGGGCGAGGGAAGAAGAGAGCGTAGAAGATGAAACATTGCATTAGTCATGTTGACTCATTTAATACCATAGCAGTGCTGCGTGCTGGGTACTGTTGTTATTCCTTTTAGCTGCTGAGGAAACAGGTACAGAGAAGGAAAGTAATCTGCCCAAGTCACACAGCAGGCCTGTAGATCTGTACTGATGATTTGTGACCCTCCTTGATGGCCCGGAGCACCGATTCCCAGTTATGAATTAGAATCACTCAGGGAGTTTATGAAGAATCTAAAAGATCGGGTATCCAATGTTGACAAGCTGGGATTCTGACAGTCTTCATGACTCGAGCTTTGGTGAGCCACCGAGCAATGGCTGTGGGCAGGCTGGAGTGGAGGAGCGAGCACCGGGCCAGGAGCCTACCCCAGCTCTTCTCTGATCTCTGAGTGGCTGCAGGCTCTCGGAACCTCGGTCTCTTCATCTGTGAAACAAGAGGGTTGAGCTCCACCAGTGAATCCCCCACTTGCTTTCTAGCCGTAGACTTCTCCACTCAATCGCGTCTTAGGTGGAGCCCAAGGTATGACGACACAGGTCAAAGGAGCTTTATTTGAGGGCGTGGGGTGTGATTCAGGCCATTATCCCCTTGGCAGCCTCTAAAGCATAACAGACCAAGTCCCTGAGCCAGCGTCTCTGGAGAGCATAGACACTTGGCCAGATGTCCTGAGTTCTATACATCTGTACTGCTTCCTCTGGTCCCTAAGCAGTGTCCCCTGGAGTGGCCCAGTGGCCCTGGTGTGGGTCCCGTGAATCCTGTTTGGGGAGCATTCCAAGGAGCCTGCTCCGAACTGCAGCTCTGAGCTCTGGGGAGGCCTGGGTGCTGATGACGGGTGGGGGTGGGGGCGGCCCTGGGGCTGGCACACCATGAGCTTGCCAGGTTCCTTCACCTGCTTGCTGTCCTTTCTGGGGAGGAGGAAGGCATGTCGCAAACACTCGGGAAGCAGCCTCAGACACGCCGTTGGGGACCAGTGCAGTGGGGGCAGCCGTCTAGCTGGTGGGGGCAGGAACTGGCTACCACATGAGCAGGACCTGTGGCATCTTGGTTCCACCCTCCTTTCTTGCCTTGGAATCGTAAGAACACGTCTGCCTGACCAGGCCCCTGGAGTTGGCCAAGTCCTTCCACAACCATCCTCCCAAGACCCCTACGCTGTGGCCATGTCACAGAGGAGAAAAAGGAGGCTTGGAGAGATAAAGTGACCTGCTTGGAGTCGCATGCCTAAAAGAGTGGTAAGACCAGTCCTTGAACTTCAAGTTCTCAAATTAGACAAGGAGAGAGATGCCCTGCAGACGACAGACAAACACAGACAGACAGACGGACGTCTGCCTTGCCAGGGTAACCTCAGGCTGAAGTCCTATACGCTCCCTCAACATCCGGTACAGTGCCCTGCATACAGCAGGTGCTAAAGAATTGTCTGCGATAGTCACGGTGTGGAGTTAGGAGTGAGATGAGATTTTTATATGAGATGCCTTGGGCTGTTTGGAGTTTTAGCTTCCTCCTCTACAGAGCGGGGATAACACTGGTATCTCCGGGCCTGGCGCAGAATAGGAGGAGCCGTGGTGAGGGGAGGGACGTGATGCAGGCACCTGCTATGTGCCACGCTTTGCCCCCGTCCTCGTGGCACCGTGGCATGAGAAGTGATTCTCCCGTTTTACGGAGGAGGAAACTGAGGGCCGGAGAGCTGAACCGAGGTCCATCACCCACACTCGCGTCCTTCCCGCTGCGTCCTGCTGCCTCCCTATTCTTGGCCCTGCATCTAGCATGGGCTTCTGTTTTTCTGCTTGGGTTTTATTCTAAGCCCCTAAGTGAGACAGGGCGAGACTGAAATGAAGCCCGTAGGGCCTTCCCTAGGGTCCTCCCCAGGGGCCCTGGGAGGAAAAGACTGGGTTTGTACGCTGGGTACAGAGACGCCGTCACTGGACAGCACGTGGAGATCACATGGACGCCTCAGCATTTCCTGCGTGTGTGTGTGTGTGTGTGTGTGTGTGTGTGTGTGTGTGTGTGTGGCAGGGGGCTGGCCATGGGGTCTCCTGGCCATGGGGTCTCCTTCCCCCCAGGATGGATGCTGGCTGCTTCTGATGGCCTGCTCCGAGTCCACCTTCTCTAAGGCCCTGGCTGTCAGCTCTGGAGTCTGAAAGCCTCTCCTCTCCCCGACCCAGTCATCTGGGTGCTCTGGCCACCCACACAGGGATGTGGCCTTGGACAGACAGAAGTCCAGGAGTCAAGAAGCTGGGCTTGACCCGGGGACAGCTGGCTCCCATGGGGAGACCTTCCCCAGACCCCAGTGTGGGGCTGCTCAGGCCTGGCCAGGGCAGCGACCCAAGGGTAGGCCCGAGCCTTGGGTCCCCGATGTCTGCAGCTGCTCCTGGGACCACCCTATGAGATGGTGGCTACTGAGGCCCCGAGAGGCCTGGGGGCCCTGGGGGGGTGGTTCTCGGCAGGATTTATGTGTATGTGCGTGTGTGAGTGAGTATTTAACATGGAGTGGGGCCTGCTCGACTTCTGAGCCTGGAATTTATACAGCCTCTCACTGGCGGCTGCAGTTTATCTTGAACGAAAGAATAATAAACTCAGTTGACAGGATGATGTATTTAAAGCATCTTCCCGTCACAGCACAGCGCCCTCCCCGCTGTTAGGATGTCTGGCATGGCGGGGACCGTGTTATCGAGTGTTTAGCCCCCACAGATTGTCAACAAGCATTGTTTGCAGGTTTGGGGCCAGGCGGAGATGGGCCGGACTGGGGTGGGAACCGGGTGGGGATCTGACCGCACAGGCAGCCAGAGGCCGGCCCCCCAGATGGGGTCAGAGGTGTCTGATAGAGGCCCAGAGGCTCAGTCCCTCCTCCTGCCCTGACGGTCCCTTTCCTGCCTCAGAGAGCCCTCCCCACTGACCCCCACACCAGTCCCCACCCAGCTCCAGGGATACAGGGCCACTCAGGCCTCACTGCACTCCACAGTAGTACTGGGGAGACCGCCCTCTCCCTCCACTTCCCATTTTTTGCCTTAAAAGCAAAGAAATCAGCATTAAACCTCAGCTTCAAAAAATATGCCAGGTTTACTAAACCCTGGGAAGGGCGAGCGAAAGCCGGTCACGTGGGCTCGTCCTCAGCCGCTCTCACCCCAGTTCCCTGACCCTCCTCTGGCAACCCTGGGCCGGTCCCGTGAAGCCACACCTGTTTGATAAATGACACTGTTGCCACGGATTAAAGGATTATTATGGGGATGAAATAAAATGAGGGTTAGGCAAACATTCTGAAAACTTGAAAGTGGAAGATAAATTCAAATGATTTTTTTTCTCAAAGCCCCCTACACTCAGTCAAGAGAGCCTTGGCTTCTGTCTCCGCCCATGTGTTCCCCCTCAACCCCCAGTACTGGGAAGTCCTTCCTCGTACCTAACCTCACGTCCTCTCATTCCGGTTTTAGCTGCTCCCGGGAATGCTTCACACCTGGGTTCCAGTTCCGACGGCCTCTTAGGGCACCTCCTGTTTTCCGGCTTCATGGACCCGACCCCTCCCCTGCGCCTGGGCGGAGGGCTCACCCGAACTAGCTCCAGGACTTCGCTTCCGCCCTCCTGCAGGGGCCAGGCAGCCCTCCACTCCTGCTCCCAGAAAGCAGGGGGCTCTCCTGGGCCCCACGGGGGCTGCAGGGGTAGCAGCCAGGACAGGGAGGGAAGGGAAGCCCCACGCATCGAGCACGTGAGCAAGCAGCTGGCTCCACTCCAGCAGCCAGTTCGGAACCTTGTTTAATTCTCCTAACAGCTAGTGTTACCCCCATTTCACGGACGGGAGAACGAAGCCTGGAGAAGATTCTGTCTCTTGCCCTCCAGCAGATACAGAAGCAAGACTCAAGGCTGGATCGGGCCCCGGGGGAGAAACTGGAAGAGGAACACAGATCTGACCACAGGACACATGTGTCCTGGGCTGGGGACAGTGACACTGTACAGCAGACACAGTCTCCTCAGATCCCTAACAGTACTCATTTGTCACTTACTCACTCACTCACTCAATCACTCACTCACTCGTTCATCCCTTCACTTCATCCTCTGTTTGCCCAGGGGGTCCAGCCCCTCAGAGTCTAATAAGAAAGACGGGTCCAGCCGGTGTGGCTCAGTGGTTGAGCATCGACCCATGCACCAAGAGGTCGCCGGTTCAATTCCTGGTCAGGGCACACGCCCTGATCCCCAGTGGGGGGCATGCTGGAGGTGGCCAATGGATATTCTCTGTCATCGATGTTTCCATCTCTCTCTCCCTCTCCCTTCCTCTCTCTCTCTCTCAAATCAATAAAGAAAAAAAAAAGAAAGACAGACCTGTCCGCAGGTCAGAGACCCCAGAGGTTCCATTCACCCATCTATCCGTCCAGCGTGTAGTGAGTGCCTGCTGTGTGCCAGGCCCTGAGTTCTACAGGCAAGTGAGCCTGTCCTCACCCTCCAGGCACTCACGGTCTGGCAAGGGGGAGCGGTGAGCAGACAGACATTTATAAACCACATGTGTATGTGTGCATGAGTCAACCAACATTGCAGAGTCCTCCATGGGTGGTGCCATGGCAAAGACCAGACACACTCCTGCCTGGCAAGCTCAGGCCAGGAGGACGCGAGCGAGAGCACACACTCTCAGCTCTAATACACGGGCAGCTGTGGGAAACACTGAGCAAGAAGCACGTGCCCCCGGAGGGAAGTGATTGTGCGTTTGAATTTGCGTTTGTGGCTTCATTTATCCCATCATTCATCTATTATTGCTCATCTTTGTGTGCTGGAAGAAACAGGAGGCCCATGAAGAAGGCCATCTTTTAAAGGGCAGGTCACTCTCTTGGCCCCACCTTGGGGGACAGACCAGGCTTAGGGTGGAAATTGCAGCCGTGTGGATGGGCAGTCACAGACACTTGCCAGCCATTCAGAGGGGGTCAGTGGTTAGGACTGGAAGGGATTTAGCAGGGCAGCCTGGCACAGGTTGAGGGAGGTGGGCCCTATGGGGTGTTGCATCTGGGTGGTAGGGTGCTCTGACCCCAGCCCCTGAGGGACCTGGGAGCCCACGCAGGAAGGAGTGGGAGAGTGGGACTCTGGTAGAGCAGGAGGACCCCAGCTCTGTGCAAGGACATATTTGGGGATCCTGGGGTTCCATTCCTTAGAACAGAGAGCCTCATTGTCAGGACTGTCTGGAGCCCTGATTTGCATATGCCCTCCCCAGCCGGGGGGGGGGGTAGATTTGCATACCTATTTGAATATGTTTGCATAAAGCATGTTCCTATTCACATTCATTTCAGGCATTTTGATTTATGTCATTGCTCTCCTCCGCCCTGCTGGCTGTCCCCATGTCTTTTGCTCCCCCTTCTGGAAGGGAAGACAGGGCATGGACCATGCCCAGCTGCAGACAATCCCAGTGTTTCTCTGTGGCATGGCTGGTGAAGGCTGAACACAATTTTCCCGAGAGCTAAGCTGCCTGCCTGGCTGCGAGGTGCTCCTGCTGAAATTGCTGTAAGCTCCACAGGTCCCTGAGGACTGTAAGCTGAGCTGTGTCCTTGATGCTCTTGCCGGGCCTAGGGGAGAGCCAGGCCAGGAGGACTGCCTGCGGACCGGAGTGATGAGTGAGTGTCGCCTGGCAGTCTGGGGGCCATCCCATGTGAATCGCCTCAGCTGACCAGAGGGTCAGGGGCCTGGACACGGGGCCTGTGGAGCACGCCCCCGGCATCCACGCACACACGCAGGCGAACGCATGACAGAGCAGAGTGGACGTTTGACTGTGCAGTTCTGGGCAGCCTGGAGCAGGGACGAGAGATGGAAACTCTCAGCTCCTGTGCGACACTAGGCAGGCCCTTCCCGCCTGGAGCCTCAGTTTCCCCTTCTGGACCGTAAGAGTCTTTCCAGTGCTGACTTTTGCAAATGCATGCCGGCAACCCCACATCATCATCCCGGCCCCAGAGAGGATGGCCCGGGGTGGAAAGGCTGCGGCCAACTCCGCCATCCTGAGGCTCACAGTCTTCCCCCCAGGAAGCCTCCCTCTGGTCCCGAGGTCATGTGAGCTTCAGTGAGCGCCAGTGGACCAATGGCCGAGCCTGCTGCCGTCAGCTCACACTCATTATGATGTGACTGGGGAGGAACCGAGAGCTGCTGGGAATCCAGGCCCTCCCCGCATTCCATCCCCAGCATCTCCGTCTTAATGAGGTCCCACTGGGGAAGAGCCGGGAGGCTGCCTCAGAGAGCCTCTGGCCCACCAGCCCGGACCCAGGCTGAGCTCCTGAGTGGCGTCCACTCCCCCCCCCCACACACACACCCTGGGCCCTGCAGGGCGAGGCTTATCGCCCACAGGCTCTCTGCTGAGTGAGGTGGCTTGATTGCCCCTTATCGCGGGACTTATCTCCCGTGGCCACTCGCCTTCCAGACTCCAGAGGCCTCCCCCAACCTCTGGCTTCTCCAGCCTGGACTGTCCGCTGCCCCAAGGGGACACTGGATTCCAATGACCCTCCCTGGTGGTCAGTCAGGCTGGGGACAGAAAAGGAATCGAGGGAACTAAGAGAGGACAGCTTTCCCCCACTGTTCCTTGGCTTGACAGCTTAGCACACATTCTTACTCACCCACGGTGTGATACGGATTTGGGTGGCCCTCGCCCCACCCCATCCGTGGTGCTGTTATTTGTCTACTCCCTAAAAGTGGGGGTTTCCTAGAGCAGAAGCTGTGTCTCCCTTCAGACTGGGGGTTCCTGGGGACAGGGCTGTGTGTCCCCCTTCGGTGACATTTGCCCGTCATCCAGCCCAGCGTGCTCTCAGCACGGCCGCCCGGGCTCTGTGCTCAGTGGTGGGCACTCAGAGTCTAGACTGGGCCCCACCGCCAAGGGTCACACCCAGAGCGCTGCCTGAGGGGGACACGGGGCCCGAGCAGAGCCACAGGGCGCCTCTGAGGGAAATGGCATCACCTGTGGAATTTCCACGCAGTTGCAACAGGAGGCAGGAGAATGGACATGATGACCCTTTTATTGACTCTTTAGGTCAATAAAACCTTTTATAGGTCCTCGGTGTTCAGCACGGGGTGACACCATGGTGGGGGCAGTTGCTTATGTTTTGTTTTGTTTTTTGATCTGGGGGGTGGGTTGTTCGTAAAGACAGAAGAAAAAAGGAAAGAAAGAAGGAGGACAAGAGGGAGGGAGAGAGGGAGAGAGAGAAGGAAGGAAAAGAGCAAGAGGGAGAGAGAGAAGGGGAAGAGGGGGGAGGGGAGGGGAGGAGAGAAAACTCACCACCTTTTCCTCTTTTAAGTCTCCTGCAGGGAAGTGTATTTGTTTTAAACCCTCTTATCTCCAACACTTACTTCTCCACTGGTTGGTTGAGGGTCTGTAGAGCGAGGCTGGCTTTTCTCCCGGTGACAATAAAATGCCAGGCTCCATACGCAGCCATGGGTGCCTGGGTGGAGGAGGCAGAGAGTTTTAAGCCGAAGATTCTGGGTGCCTCTTGCTGCCCTTTTCCCATCCATCCTCCCCTCAGGGGTGGCCTTCATCCAGCCTCAGACCCCTGTGACCCAGGACAGCGGACTCGGCTGTCCAGCCCCTGTGGGAGGCTCAGTCTCCCTCCAGCCCCCTCTCCTCCCTGCCCCTCAGGCCTGGCATGGCTCCTTTCCATGAGAGCGTCCCCTGATGCCAGCCCAGCCAGAGGCCTCCCAGCCTTCGCTCAGGCTACCTTCCCACCTTTCTGGGGCCCTTTCTCCTGGTGCTGCCTCTTCCAGGAAGTCTCCCTTGACGCCCTACTCTCCCTAATTCGCTCGTTCATGTGTTCATTCTTTCAACATGTAGCTTTGAGTCCCTGAAATGTGGCAAGGATAGGAGATAAAGGGCCTGGGAGCTCAGAGTCCAGTGGAGAAAAGCCAAATGTCAACAGTCAGTAAAAGCCTTTTAGGGTGCGTTTCAGTTTACCCCAGTCTATAACAATAATATCTGATGTCAGCCGAGGGCTCACTGTGTGCCAGGCACTGTTCTAAATGTTTTACCTCGGGAAACTCATTTCATTCCCGACACAGCTCTACCAGGGAGGCCGGTCAGCCGCCTGCTTCACAGAAGTGCTATCTGCCCACGGTCTCAGCCCACGGTCTCAGCTCACGAGGGTCAGACCTGCCTGCAGACCAGGTGGTCTGGGCCCGGGGCTGAGCTCTGAAGTCCACGGCTGCTTAACTCGCAGCCTAAGGCTGTCTTGACACACCTCAGGCCTCCCCCTGCCCCTCACCCTGCGGGGTGCCCTGTGACAGTCCCACCGTGTGCCCAGCTTCTTGCCCAGGGCCGGAGCGGCCATCTTTGAGAGAAGTGACTTGCATTTGGCCCTGCCCGCCTCACCTCCTGAGCCTTGGCTTGCTGCCTGTGGTTCAGCTCTCTGTGGAGCGTGGGCATCTCTCAAGCCAGACTGTGAGCCACTGGTGGGCAGAGCCTGAAATCTCAACACCAGGCCCGGCGTGTGCCCAGTGCCGGACTCCTCGAGCTGGCCAAGGAGGCCAACCCTCCAGGAAGAGGGTGGGTGCTGAGGGTGGGCAGAGTCCCACTGTCAAAGGTGGCCAGGGCAGGGGCACTGCCCGTAACGGCTCTGAGGGAAGTACTGATCCCCAAATGGCCTTCCCAGCATCTTCCTCCCACCCCCACCCAGGAAGTGTGTCTCAGGACGTAAGTATCCTATTGGCCCACCTCAAGCCTCAGTTTCCTCAAGGCCCAGAGAGGCTGGTGTGAAACAGCCCTCCTCTCAGGGATTGTGGGGGACTTGCCCCTGGTGAGGAAGCTCAAGCTGTGCCCCTCCCCGGGGGTCCTGATCGGACTCAGCAGAGCTGGGGGATGTCCTAGGTCTGAGACATAGGAAGGGAAAGCGAGAGGGAAAGAAAGCGAAAACACAGAAAGAAAGGAACTGGGAGCAAAAGGGGTGTGTTGGCATACTCAGTGTGTATTGAGCACCTACTGTGTGCCTGGCACCGTGCTGGCCCTGGATGTACAATGTAGGGATGGAAGCCCCAGCCTTCAAAGAGATCTCGAAGCTGGTGGTAGCTGGGCCCCCAAATCCAAAGGGAGACTGGGTGGGATGCTCCTTCCCTGAGTCAGTTTGGCTCACCCCCTGAAGGAAGGGCCAGATGACCAGGATTGTGTCCATGGCCCCAGGCCCCTGATGCCCTCACCTCCTGGCCCAGGGCAGCAGGACCCGCCCTACACTCTGTTGTGGGAGTCAGCTGCTGTTTGAAGTTAACCTGGGAGGAGGTGCCAGCCAGTGGTCAGTTCAGGTCTCACCCAGATGTGACTGCCTGACCCATAGTGCTCCTGAAACGCCAGTCCTATTCTTCACTGTGGGCACAGAGGACAGAGCAGGCTTCATATGGGGGCTCCTCATATCTCATGAGGCTCCCTCACCAGGCTAGGAGCCCCTCTAGGGCAGGTGGGAAAGGGAGGACTTTCAGAGCTAATGCCAGAGCCAATGGCCTCCCCTGTCCTAGTCCAGGCAGCCTAAGGAGGAAGAGACGGAGCTGGGAGATGCCCAGCCAGAGTGAGGCCTTCTCAGACCCGGCCCTCCTGTTTCTCTGGCTGTCAAAGTCTGTAACAGGCCACCGCGAGCCCAGGGCTCCCTCTCAGGCCCGCAGCCCTGGCCCCGAGTACATGTGCATGTGGGGGTTTGCACGCTGCATGTGTGCCTGCCAATGCACACGTGTGTGTGTGTGCACGCGTGTCTGTGCAGGCTGATGAATGCAGAGGCCCTGGGAACTCGAAGACTTGGCCTCCTCTTACTTCCCAAACCACAAGGCTGCTGGCCGGCCCCAAGCCTTGGTTTCCTCAAGGCCCAGGGAGGCTGATGAGAAACAGACCTGACTGAGCTGCCTGTGGGTGTGGGTGGGCCAAGTGTGGGAACCTGTAAGCCTGAGGGTTTCCCTCTCCTGGGCTCGGTGGCCTCAGACCAGCCGAGGGCCCTCTTGGGGCCTTGCCTTCCCTGTCATAGATGCAGAGAAGTGATTCATGAGGTCAAGGCTGCCAGGCGGGTTTGAGGTGAGGCTGGTGAGCCCTTCTGCCAGGGATGCCACCCACCCGCCTGCCTGCCCTCCCACCATCGCCATGCTTCTGGTGGGGATCCAGAGGCACCTGGTGTTCCTCGGTGAATGAGGAGAAGTGGCTGAGAGGAACTCTCCTCCCCTCAGAGGAGTGGGGCTCCCCTGCCCAGCGTCTCAGAGGATACATGGGAGAGGGGAAGGAGGCAGAGGGGTCTCTTAGGTTGGGGTTTCTCAGAGTCAGACCACAGATCTGCATCAAAGTACGGTAAGACTGTCCTGGCCCGTGTGGCTCCGTGGCTGAGCGTCGACCCATGCACCAAGAGGTCGTCAGTTCGATTCCCGGCTGGGGCATGTACCCAGGTTGTGGGCCTGATCCCCAGTAAGGGGGCATGCAGAGGCGGCCAATCGATGTTCTCGCTCATCAAAGTTTCTCTCTCTCTCTCCCTCTCCCTTCCTCTCTCTCTCTAAAATCAATGAAGAAAAATTTTTTTTTACCAAGTCCAATGAGAGGTCATGGTAGGGGGCTCACTGAGAATGCAGATTCGGGGGGACTGTCCCCATCCCCTGACTGAGCAGGCCTGGGGTGGGTCAGAAAATCTGCATTTGTAAAAGTGGGTCACCCAGATGACCCAGGGTGGCACAATCACGGCAAAGTGTGATATTTGAGAAACCACGTTTTAGAGACCTGAGTTGGCATCTCCATTCAATTTCTCCCCATCCTTCAAGTGGGGTCAATAATATGACTTCATAGAGATAAGGTCACATCATAGGTGCTCAACGCATGGTAGAAACAATAACAGCAATAATCATAGTGACAGTGGCTGACCGTCACCCAGCACTGGCTATGTGCCAAGTCCTTTCTGCCATTACAGGACTCATACCCGGAAGGCCAGGTTCGTGTGCCGAATGCAGAGCCCTGCTGCCCCTCCCCTTATACATGGCAGGCAGACAGGCCCCCTCCTCTGGGCATGCTGTGGGCACGGGCATGGCCCCGCAGTTGCCCCTGTTCACCTGAACCAGCACTCCCAGAAGCCCCTTCTCTCTTGGGACGATGCAGCCCAGAGCTCCCAGGAGCCAGATCCGGTTCCCTCCAGGCTAATTGGCTAATCGTCTGCTGCCCTGATAGCCGAGGTCTAGACACCACTGCTCCTGGGCTGGGCCCTCGCTCCGTCCTCTGGCCAGCTCAGAGCAGGAAGGATTAACAAGCAAGCTGGGTTTGCTCACCTAATTCTTTATCGGGGCCCTGTCTTCTGACAAGGGAGGGCAGACGGCTTCTTTCCCAGGCAAAGAACCCTGCAGGCCTCTGGACAGGAGGAGGGAGGGAGGGAGGTAGATGCAGCTCCCCCTCCATCCCTCCTTCCCACCTGATCCCCCCTCCCTCCCCAGGGAGTGCAGACTGGAACCTGAGCCCCCCATGGGAGTTGACCCCCAAACAACCTTGCTTTTCAGACCAGACACCTCGGTGAGGGCTGATGGCTGACCCCACCGTTAAATGCGTTGGAGCCCACCTTGAACCCGGGTCTCCAGACACTCACTCTGGTATCTTGGACCTCATCTCCTGGCAGTGGGCAAAGGCAGAGAGAGAACGCTATGGGGTCCCAGACTGGGTGCCGCTGGCAGAGTGGTCTGGGAACAGGCTGTGGGCCCCACCGGGAGAGGAGGCGAGAAGGGACAAGGGAAGACGGAGCTGGCTGCTCCGGGAGTTAACTCCGATGGGGAGGGGTGGTTTGGGCCACAGGGGACCTCCGAGACTCCAGCAAGGAGGCCTCTGAGGAAAGGCAGCAGAGTGAGACGAGAAGGTGTGGGTGAGGGGTGCTGGGACTGTTCTAAGCCTCTACATAGTCACTTTATTAATTAAATCTCATTATGTTAACAACCTCATGAGGTCCAGATTATAATTCCCATCTTACAGATGAGAACACTGAAGACAGAGAGTCTGTAGAACTGGCCCAAGTCCACACAACTGGCAATGGACAGAGCAGGGAACAGCCTGCCCTGGCACCCGGTCCTGGCAGGGGTCCCAGGTCACTCTTCCAGGGCTGAGGAGAGGTGGAAGTAAGCATCCTTCCCCCTCCTTCCACCCCACCCCCAATCAGCTGGATGCAGGACTCAGCTAAGAATCCAGGTCTCAGCTCCCAACCCCTCCCAACCCTCACTTCCCGTGCCGCCCATCCGTGCCAGGAGCCACTCAATCTCCCCTGCCTCCAGGAGGCTTTCTGACTATCCCACTCCCCCATTGCCTCTGCCAGACCCCCAGAACAGTCCTTATATTTGCCAAGATTCGGGGCGTTGGGTCACTAGGGTGGCTGCCTGAGGCAGGGCTTAGCATGTCACACGGCTCCAGCTTTGAAACCTACCTCTCAGCTGCGCATCGTAGGGCCATCTGTGCCTCAGTTTCTTCATCTGTAAAGTGGGACTAAAAACGATACCAACTTCAGAAGACAGTGAAGACTGAAAGGGCTCCTGAAGGTGAAGGATTCACCCAGAGAGGAGTAAAATGAACCTTGGAAAGTGTGTGCACCTTCTGTCATGTCACAGAGTGAACCAGTGACAGAACCAGAACTTTAGAGCTGGGAGATTAGGAGTGAGGCCTGCATTACAAGTCACCCCACACCAGGTCCCTGGATGCCTTGGCCATGAAATCACAGGGTCCCCATCGTTGTCAGTGCTCAGAGCCAGGCCCTGGGGAGGATGAACAAGGACAGCTTCCCAGGCCAGGCCTTCTCTCGCCTGCCCTTCCAGCCCCCACACTCCCTCCGAAACTGTCTCCACCTGACCCCAGTGGTCTGTCTCGGGCGTGGAGCTGTTGCAACAGGCGCCTATTGTCTGCTGGCCCGAGTGCACCTGTAGCGCCTTGTCCCAGCCGGTGAGTCAGCTCTTGGCAGGCCGTGGGCAGCCACTCCACATCATCTTAAGCCTGAAAGAGGACCTTTCTTTTCACTTTTCTCCTGCTTCCTCCCTTGCTCTCCATGAAGTGGTCATCTCCACAGGGCAGCAGGGAACGGTATTCTCTGCCAGGATTTCTTGAGTCTTCTTGGCCAGGAGACAGGGTGGGGCCTCAGAAACAAAGAGAGGGCAGCGTAGGGCTGGCCAAAGCCCCTGGTCTGCTCTAGGGCGCTGCTCGTGCCCCCGAACTCCCTGCTCCCAGGGACAGGACAGCAGCGCCTTACTTATCCAGAGCCCACACACTTGACCACCTCTCCCATCCAGACGGAGATCTGGACTCAAAGGCTTCTGAGAAGAGTAAAGATGTTCCTGACAATTATCTGGCAAGAGTCTGACAATTACATTTTAGCACTTCACTCACTGATGTTTTTCTCTACCTGCATCTGCTCTTACCTTACTGTTCTAACAAGTTTGGTAATCTAATGTACACGTGTGTTAAAGGGATAACATCAGAATGGGGAAAAGGTCATTAAGGATGTTCTCATTGACAGCAAAAGGTGTCAGGTGGTGAAGACACACCAAAAAGTAAACCCAAGAATGAAAAAACTAAATCACTAAATCAGCCCTGGCTGGTTTGGCTCAGTGGTTAGAGCGTCAGCCCAAGGACCAGAGAGTCGTGGGTTTGATTCTGGTCAAGGGCACGTACCTTGGTTGCGGTGCGTCCCCAGCCCTGGTCGGGGTCTTGTGGGAAGCAACCAATCGATCTGTCTCTCTCACATCAATGTTTCCCTCTCTCTCTCTCTCCCTCCCTCCCTCTCTGTCTGAAGATAAATGGGAAAAAAAATCCTTGGGTGAGGATTTAAAAAATAAAAAATAAATAAAAACTAAAAAACGAAATTAATCTTGAGTTATTTGGGGTAGGAGCAAATGACATCCTCCAGCTCCTAGGAGCATCACTCTGTTTCAGTTACAGTAGGAGATAGTCTTAATGGGGACCCTGAGTGTTCAGTGGAAAATTGGATTATGGATAATCTCTGTTTAAGGAGGTTTGAGATGGTGTGATACATTTTTTTACAAGGATTTTTAAAGAATACAATTTCATACTTCTTTATGTTTTTGACATTTAAAGAATTAAGTAAATGAGAGTAAATAATGGCAGACTGAGTGATTTAGGCCAATGCTTCCACTGAGGACAACTAGAACAGCTGGAGAAAATACTGTAAAATTCTGTCTGAAGGCCTCAGGGAGCTAACAAGCTAGTGAAGCATTTCTGGGTCATGACTGAGACCTAGAGAAGAAAGAATGGCATTTGAGATTATTTTTTCCTCTGAGGGTATTTGCCCATCAGGAGGGGTCAGCTAGGAGTCCAAGAAGCAGAACAATTCTTTTGGAGTGATGTTCTGGGTTTATCAAGGGATGAGACTTAGTGAACTCTCTTTTTGAGGAAGCACTCCAAAAGGGCTGTGCCCTAGGAGTTAAGGGTGAACCAGAAGTAGACAGCTCAGTTTCTAATCACTCAGTCCTTAAAATTGAAGTTGGTGATTCTGTATTATTAGTGACCCAGACATCTGGCAGACACAAATGTGAATCCTCTCTGAAGGAAAGTATCATCATTCTAGGCCTCAGATTATATCTACAAACAAGTCCTTAAATACAATGCCCAACACATAATCAAAAATACTCACACACATGAGGAGTCAGGTAACATATTTTAAAAAACATTAGAAACAGCCCTGGCCGGTTTGGCTCAGCGGTTAGAGCGTCGGCCTGCGGTCCAGAGAGACTCGGGTTCGGTTCCCGCTAAGGGCATGTACTTCGGTTGCAGTTTGTCCCCGGCCCTGGTTGGTCGTGCGGGTGGCAGCCACTCGATGTGTCCCTTTCACGTCGATGTTTCTCTCTCTCTCTCTCTCTCTCTCTCTCTCTCTCTCTCTCTCTCTCTTCCTCTCTCTCCCTCCCACTCTATCAGAACAAAAAATGAAAAAATGTCCTCAGGTGAGGTAAAAAAAAAAAAAAAAATTAGAAACAATAGACAATAGAAACAGACCCATAAAAATACACATATTAGAGTTATTGGCAAAAATTTAAAGTAATTATACTTCTATGTTCCAGGACATTGTTGTGGTTACTATTGCTGCATAAAAAATTACCCCAGAATTTAGTGGTATAAATCACAATTTTGTTGTCTCATGATTTTGTGGGTCAGGAATTCAGGAAGGGCTCGGCTGGGCAGTTCTCACTCCATGCTGTCATACAGTTGCTGTCAGATGTCAGCTGGGGCTGGGCATCCAAGACAGCTCCCTCACATGGCTGGCAGTTGCTGCTGGATTGGCTGGGAGCCCAGCTAGTGTTGTTGACCAAGCACCTATGCATGTCCTCTCCAGCATGGCAGTCTCAGGGTACTTGGACACCTTACATGGCAGTTGTCTTCCTCCAGGGTGAGTGTGCCAAAGCAGCTATGCAGGTCCTTCTCTGACCTAGCCGCAGAAGTCATACAACATCACTTCTAGTAAGTTCTATTGGACACAAAGAAGTGACTAAAGCCAGCCCAGATTCAAGGGGAGAAACACAGACCTTTCCCCACTACCTCTTAATGTGAGGAATGTTAAAAATTTTACAGTCACATTTTAAAACTTCCACAGAGATAAAAGAGTTAAGCTTCTATTGTTGAGAAAATTCCAGTGGATTGACGATCTCTTCTGAACAATGAGATATTCTAGACTTTATCCAATGAACTGTGTTTCACCCCCAGAAGGATCTCACAAGCCTGTCTGAACCATGTCACAGGAGTATCTTCACAACGCTACACACTGATAGAGATGGTCAAGGTACAGGGGGGTGCCCCAACTCCACATCCACATTCACAAGGACCCCCTGCCCTCACCCCTCCTGAGGCATCTGTTTTCCCCACAAAAGTGGCAAGGAAACTCCTCAGAAAGCCCAAGAATATTAAAAGCAGGCAATGGCAGAATTGGAAATGATCTCAGGTGGTAGGTATCTAGCCTGGCCGATGCTTAGAACACCTGCTAATATGGAAGGTTCTCAGGCTGGGAGAAGATATTCACAACTTCAAAATATGCCAGGGATTAAAACTTAAACTAGTCAAGGAACCCCTATTAATCAACAAGAAAAGGACAGGAAATATAATAGAAAAAAATGAGCAAAAAATATGAACATCCCGGCCAGTGTGGCTCAGTGGACTGAGCATTGCCCCACAGACTCGGAGGTCCTGGTTTGATTCCCGGTCAGGGCACATGCCTGGGTTTCAGGCTTGATCCCCAGTATGGGGCGTGCAGGAGGCAGCTGATGGATGTTTCTCTCTCACATCAATGTTTCTATCTCTCCCTTCATCTCTCTCTAAAAAAATCAATAAAAATATATTTTAAAAAAATATGAACAGATATGTCACAAAAAAAGGAAGTGAAATGGCCAAGTATATGAGTAGATATGCAAATTCACTAGTCATTAGAGAGATATAAAGAGATGCATACTTCAGCCTTGGGCGGTTTGGCTCAGCGGTTAGAGCGTCAACCCGAGGACCAATGAGTCACAGGTTCGATTCCGGTCAAGGGCACATACCTCGGTTGCAGTTCCTCCCTGACCCTGGTCGGGTCGTGCAGGAGGCAACCACTCAACACGCATCTATGTTTCTCTCTGTCTCGCTCTCTCCCTTCCTCCCAGTCTATCTGATGATAAATAGAAAAGTATCCTCGGGTGAGGAATGGGGAAAAAAAAGAGATGCATACCTCAGACAACAATACACCTCACCGCACCCACTGATTGGCGCAGGTTAGACGGTGGATGATACCCGATGTGGGAAGATAGACTCTGTGTCCTGCAGGTGAGAGGATAAACTAACACAGACCTACCTCGGAGATAACCACCATCAAAGAGTATCACAATAAAGGGGGTGGAAACCTTTTTGCTGGTGGAGGGTCTTGCCTTCAATTTGTAAAAAATGCAACACTTATGAAGCACGAGAAAGCAATGCACAATAAGCAAGATATGCCTGTAGATCTATTCTGAGAGCAGTAATCTGGCTGTAATTAGGAAAACTAATTGTGCATACACCCTGCATCCCAGAATCCCACAAATAGGTATATAGCCTGAAAAAAAAAAAAAGATTATACAAGGCAGAAAGAGGACATGTACAGGGTACCCAGTAAATTTTAGGGTGGTGGGGAGTCGGAGGAAGCCTGAGTGTCCAGACCTGGGAGAACGGATTAGTAAAATGGGGTGGCTTCCTTCCAAGTGGCCGTTAGGAACAAGCCATGAATGCACAGATCTTAGCAGCAGTAGTGAATGAAAAAAGTGAGAAACAGGAGAGTTATAGCATAAAACCATTTATATAAATTATAAAATGTGCAGAAAACAACACAGCCCACTACACAAAGAAGATGCATATTTCAAGACCTACGTAAGCGCGTAGAAAGTGGGTCTGGGGGCAAGGGGTTGGGAATAGTGGGGAATAGGAATGAAGATCAGGAGTGAAAGAGAAAAATAAAAGGAAAAGTAACATTAAAGTGGTTTTTTAACAGACCAATGATAATAGTATACTGTGAACCGGAGTATAGTTAGTTCAATTGTCTGCATCTGTGGTAAAAAAATAACTAGGTAAAGCAGATTTCTAGACTTCGACTACAGAGAGTCAGCTTCAATAATCCTGCAGTGAGGCCAAAAATACAGGTCCCAGTGGTTCTGTTAATGCCTCTGCAACAGAGGCGTTAGGTAGATGTCATCAGTGACTACTTGAATATACCCAGTAACGTGGAGCTCATTCCTGTACAAATTATTAGAAAGTACTTCTTATTATATTATATTGTTAAATTATAGAATATGTTTATTATATTATATTAATTATATTATACTATATTATATTTATTATATTATATTATATATTATTCAGTTCTAATTATTAGAAAGGTCTTCCTGAGGCCAAAATTTATCTCCTTGTACCTTTTAAACTATTGATCCAAGTTCTATTCCCCGGAGCAAATGAAATAGCAAGTAAAATTAAACTGAATAGTCAGGTCCCTCCTGCTTTCCCATGGAGCGCTTCAATGACCCTCCATGTCTTCAGCATCTCTGTCTGTCAAGCTTCCCCCATTCACCCCACTTCTACTCTAGCCAGGTGGTCCCCTCAGCTCTGACCTAGCTAACAGTCTTTCTCCTCAAACATGGCTCCTTCAGAGAGACCCCACACTCTGGGTACAACCTGAATAGCTCAGAGTGTAGCAGGACATATACCTCCTTCAGCCAGGGTCCTATGCTCCTGTTAATATAACCTAGGATTACAGTTGCTTTTTTTTTTTTTAAGCAATTCTCAGTGACTTCATGGTCAGTCAAACTTTTAGGTTTTTTTCAGTAGAATAGCTATGAGGCCTGCTTCGTCCATTCCTCCCTATACACACACACACACACGTATGGCACAAAATAAAAGCACGAAAGATATACAGTGTAAAGCAAGATCCCAACCACTTGCTTGCTTTCTTGTGTATCCTTTGGAGATGATCTGTACATCCACAAATATATGCACATGTTCTTGATCGCACAGAGAGAAGCATAATTTCCACTAGCAGAGTATACTGACATGCACCTTGCTTTTCTACTTAACCATCTACCTTGGAGACCTTTCCTTATCAGTATATAAGTTCTTTTCTTGCCTGGTTCCTTGTATCAGCTTGTGCCTTCCATTGTGTGGGTCCACCCAGGGGCTCTAACCCATCCCCAGCTGGTGGACAGTTAGGTTGTTTCCAGTCCTGTGCAGCCCCCCAGACCACCTTTGCACATAAGCCACCCAATGCATGTGCCGACATCTCTGCAGGATCACTACCCATGTGCCTTTGACTTGGATTTTGTTTCCACCCCAGAGCTGGACTTTGTCACTTCTGCCTACTGCTGACCTCTCGTTGCTTCTGCCTGTCGTCTCAGGCAGATTTGGGTCCTCTTTGCACCGCTGAGCCCTTTCTCTCGGTGGTGGGTCATCAGCAAGCAGTCTCTCAAGCCCTGTTCAAGCCATTGATAAAAACATCCAGGGTGGTGAGGCCAAGAACGAGGCCCCTGAGGTGAGCCCTAGAGAATTCCAGGTGTCCACTCATCAGCTGTCACCTCAGGGTGTCCCCACGGTTGCCAGGGAGCCAGCCTCACCTGAGTATCCCAACAGGCTCTGTCACCCTCTGGCGGAAACCCAGTGCTCCCACCTCTAGCAGCCCTGCCTCCTGGCGAGAAAGGGACCTGAGGCAGGTTGACGAGACATTATTTGCTCTAAAGACCCGCTGGAGTCTGGAGAGGGAACCCCCAGTCTTGGAGGTCATCAGAGGTGGGACCCTGATCGGCCGGTTTCTAGTTCCATGGCTTTGGACAAATTGCTTAACCTCCAGAGGCCTCAGATTCCCCACCGGCCAACTGGTAGTAACAAAACCCACCTCTTCGTGTTGTGAGACTATATGAAATGACTTGTCTGCAGGAGGGCTCTCCTGCTATCTGTCTGTTGGTCTGTCCTTCTGTTGATCAGTCTGTCTTCCTTATCTATGAATACACATGCTAAATAAACAGCTCCCAAGCGGTTGGCTTCAAGCTCAGAAGTCTGTCATTCCCAACTAGACTCTTCCCACTTGTAAACACGGGGACATGTTCGTCCCGCTCCGTGTTCTGCACTCCCTCCGCAGCAGAGACTGTGCTCCAGAAACGACACTCCCTTCGGCCCAGACTAGAGCCCCATGAACGTGGCCAGTTCCATCCTAACATCGCCTGTCTTTGCCAGGACGGACTCGCTCTTCTCTGCTTTTGTTTCGTCCCCCTTGTAGAAAGAGCTGGGGCTATTTCTTGCTCCAACAGAGCTAAAAGAAAGAATGCCATCTGAGGTCTTCATCCCTGAGCTCTGAGCTCCTCCTGCCTCAGCATCGTTACTCTGCAGGGCGAGCAATGCACAGGTATTAGGTCAAGTCAATTTGATCAGATTTTGAATAAAGACTCTCGATATGGAGTTTATTTCAGCACCCCCTCCACGCCCAGCGCCGCCTGAAGTTCACCCTCCCCCCTCCACCCTGGCCTGGCCGCGATGGTTTGGAAACGCCTGTAATTCCCCGCCTTGCATCTCTCGATGACTTCCAAAGTGTAAAGCCCTCGGGTCCTTCCTTTCCTGGAGTCCTGGATGCCCATCACCCGTGGGCCCACTTCCTGAGGCTCCCCGCTGAGCGAGCATCCACAGTGACATAGCCACGGTCATTCCTGCTGGTGCTCCCACGAGCAAGGGCTCTCTCACCTTGGCCAAATGTGTTCAACAATCAAGTGTTATGGACAGGCTGTGGGCCAGATCCTGCACTAGGCTCTGGGAAATCAACGGAACCCGACCCAGCTCCTGCCCTGGAGGAGAGGCGAGGAGGCCTAGCCACCCCCGGCTGCCGCGATGGGCTGGCTGGAAATGCCGCACGTGTCAAGGTGGTGGGGCTGGCTGCTTCTGCAGCTTTCCTCTCTGCCAGTTTTGCAATCTCTGTCAGGAGTACATCCTCCCGTACTGCCAGCTCTGGGTTCTGAGACGGGTAGAACCTTGGTCTGAGGCCTGGGCATGTGTCCCCAAAGGCATCGCTTCTGCCCTCCAACATTTCAAAGGGAGACAAACAGGAAGTAGGAGCAGTTGGGCAGAGCCAGGACACAGCCCCAGCCCGGGTTCTTTCTATTGTTCCATAAGCACACCGCCCACCTGGCCTCACTCCCTACCCCTTACCCACTTGTCCTGCTGTTCTCAGGAAGGAGAACCAGCTCTGACTCAGGTCCTGTGCTGAGCAGACTCACACCCAAGTCCTGCCTTCCTCCGGGCTTGTCCCTGTGCTCGGGGGTCAGACATGTGCATGAGTGACTAGCAGTCAAGGGGAAGGTGAGCTGTGCCGGGGAGGGGTATGTTTCCCAGGCATTCACGTGCAGAGGGGAATGGCCATCCAGCTGCGAAAGGGGGTGACATTGTGTGAACCCCGGTTTGCAGAGCGCTTTGCTACTTTGCAGTTTTCCTGCCTCTTGTCCTCTCACCTCCCCTGAGCCGGCGAGGGAGGCAGCATCGCTGGACCAGGGAGGGTAGCTGAGGCTGGAGTGAGCAGGGCTCAGGGCGAGGAGGACCCTGCTCTCAGCCTCCTCTACCCGGGTGGGGGGCACGGGCTCCAGAAGGCTCTCTGGGGTCTTCCTCTGCACACAAGTGTCCCCCAGATCTGTTTTCTGCAGACAGGAGACCCGTTCTCAGCCTGGGTAGGAAGGCTGGGGCTGTTCCTGCTGACAGCGCCTCTTCCCAGGGGGCCAGCCCACAGATAAAGGGTGGGCGACAGCAGCAGCTGTGGCAGACCGGAGAAGCCCCTGGGGGCGCTGAGCCCTGGCAGCCACCCCCACTGTCCCTACAGGGGCAGCCAGGGGCAGCAAGGGGCCGCTCGTATCCACAGCCCCAGCTGTCCCAGCTCACACCCCCCAACTCCAGGACCCAACCTCTCCTTTGAAGGGTGGTGCAGAGTTTGACATACTTAGTTCAGGTGTCACAGGAGATGGGGCTGCCTTGGGGTGAACCCCTCTGCTTGGCTGCTCCAGGGCACAGCAGGAGGGGGTAGTTCTGGACCAGGAACCTGCAGGTCTTCTCCCCCCACCCAGGACAGGCACCTGGAAGTACCCCCCGACAAATCCCTTGACCTCTCGAAGCCCGGGTCCCCTCAACTGCGCATGGAGGCCTCGGAGCTAGGTGAATAATGCAGGGGCGTGTTTGGGGCAGCCGGGCACAGAGTCGGCGCTTGATAGATGTGAGTTGCTGCCATTGTTGTCATTCGTGTTATTACGCGGCTCTAGGCCAGTCCCCACCACTGCCTGCGGCTGGAGTCTTTTGGTTGAGGTCCACAAGCCCACTGCCCCGCGTGGGGGTGGAGGGGGCTCCGCACAAGGGGTGGGTCTTCCTGGCGTGGCTCAGGGAGGAAAGAGAAGGGCCTCAGACAAGACACTGGATTTCAGGAGGTGGGACTCCTGACACGCAGGTCAGCCTCTGAAGGTGCTGTGTATCTGAGCTGTGTGTGTACTGGGGGGCAGGGGGCATGTAATGCGGCTCAGTCACAGAAATGCCACCCAAGACCCAGCATAGACATCCCGCAGGAGACCCCACGTGGAAAAGGAGTTGTTGGCCACACCATCTCAGAGGACTGGTTCTTTCTGAGTGTATTTGAAAAAGTGGCAGAGACCAGGTGGCATTTCCTTACTGTCCCATTGCCCATCAGGGTAAAAAAATGCCCCCAGTTCCTTCTTTGTATCCAAGTTTGCTCTGTAGCCAAAGTCCTGACAGTGGCGTACCAGTTCCTACAGGATCTGATCCCTCTTACCTCTCTGCCTTCATCTGTTACTACTCTTTCTCCCATTCCATGTTGGCCCCTCTGCTAGCCCTCAAACAAACCAGTTCTGCTACCACCCCAGGGCCTTTGCACATGCTGTGTTCTCTCATGGACTGTTTCCCCCCAGTTATGCACATAGCTCCTCACTTTCAGGTCGTAACTCAAATGGTACCTTCTCAATGTGGCCTTCTCTATTAAAATTTCATCACTCCCTTGTACTCACACTCCTATCCTTCATCCATTCTTCATTTTTCGTAGGACACTTACCACCCTCCAATATTCTTATTTTGTTTAATAATTTAACCCTCCACTGGGATGCCAGCTCTGTGAGGTCAGTTTTGCTCACTGCTGTCTCCCCAGTGCCTGAAGCAAAGCCTGGCACATCCTACGTACTCAGTAAATATGTAGAGCAGGAGAGGGAGGGAACACCCAGAGACTTACATACCCCAAAGAGGCCTCCGCACTGATAGGGCTGGCAGGAGGCCAGAAAGTCCTACTGGGGGCCGACCTGCAGCCCCAGGAGCACAGGGATGAAACAGCTGCGAGGCAGGATGATCAGCGAAGAGCCCGTAGGGTCGTGCCCCTTCCCCCTCAGTCATACCTCATTCTGGCTGCACTTCGATGTGCCTGTGCTGGGGGCTGACAGGGGGCATCTCCCCAAACCCCACTCAGTTCTCATCTGCTAAGAAAGCTGCCCCGGTTCCTGCCACCTGGGCTCACGCCAGCACACTCTGACCTTTCAGCCTCAGCCCAGGGAGCCACCCCCTGCGTGAAGCAAAGAGGAACAGCATGAGAAGGAAAGCCGCCCTCACTGGGCATCTGCCGGGTACCGGGCAGGTTCCACGCACCTTCTCTCTGCAGTATCCCATTTTAAAGATAAAGAAACGGAGGCCCAGAGAGATTATGTAACTTGCCTGGAACTAGCAGAATTCGCCCCCTTGCATTATTAACTACCCTCGGGGACAGTGGGGAGAACTTTCTAGGCCTAGTTGGAAGCGGGTAGAATGTGTGGTTCTGTGGGGCAGTACCAGCTGTTGGGGTGGGCTGACACCCCAGCTCCAGCCATGGGGTGAGTGCCCCACCCTGGGTGGACAGCGGGAGCTCCACAAGGCCATCGCAGAGGTCAGGGGCAGTTTGTCTCAGCTCCTGCTGGTTGTCAGCTCCCTCTGCTGGACCCAGCCCTGAGGACGGGCTCAGACACAGGGACACTGCTGTCTGTCTGCACTTAGGCTCTGGCAGCCCCTCCCTATTGCATGTGGTGGTCACCCTCGGGGCCCCTGCTGGGTCCCCCAGTGTCTGGGGAAGGGATCCTCCGAAGGATCTGTTCTGGGTGATCTGGAAGCCTTACACTGGAGGAGAGAACAGGGGAGAGATTCCAACCACTGCCACCACCTTGCTCAGCCCAGACACAGCCTCTGTGTCTGCAGACAGGGACTGTTTCCTCCATCGGGCCGGAGGCTCCCTGAGAGCAGGGACTGGCCCTCTCCTTTCCTTCAGACTGGGAGCTGTCTGTGGGCAGGGACTGTTGCCCCCTTCAGAGTGGGAGCTCCTGAGTGGTGCCACTGCTCACCTGTGAGATAAACCCAGCTTAGCCCCCCAGGCACCCGGGGATACCTTCTCTGCAGCTTGGCCACTCCCAGCCCCCAGGCACCTGTCCCTGCCACTCTCCCCACTCCCTGGGTTCTCCCTCTTCGCCATCAGAGCGGCGCTGACACTAGGCATGTTAGTTGGTGCCACCCTGACCTCAGCAGCCCCAGAGGTGGTGCAGTGAAGGCTGAGAGCTGTGCCAGGGATGGGACGTGACTGCCCCCCTGAACTCAGCTGAGGCTTGACCATGAGGAAAGCGATACCTCGGGGAGGCGGAGTGACCAGTGACATCAGTGTACGTGACTGTCAGCCCAGTTTTCCCCTCTGCCCTCCACCCCTCCCAACCGCAGCGCCTGCCGAGCACTGACCTTCAGCTCACTGGCACAGCCTCTCTACGTGCCCACCCCAAGGACAGGGCAGTTCCCAGGGAGGAGGGCACTGTTCTCTGACTCCTTGTCATCTAAGTGAGTACCCAGCGAGCAGAGGCGTCCACGGGCCCCAGCCCTCTCCAGCCTGGGCGTCTGGGGCGGGAGCCAGCCACTCCCTGGGTGACCCTCTCGCTGGCAGCCCTTACCTGAGGGAATTGATCGTTCTCTCAGCTCCACTAAATTTTCCTCCTGAGTACCTGGCAGGCTTCCAGTAACTGGAAGCCGTGTAGAGGGCACCTGGCTCCCCACCCGAGGCCTGCTGACAGAGCAGCCAGGCCTGCGCCCCCGTGGGAGCAAAAGCCTAGCCAGAATGGGCAGGGCCGGCTGTCCCTGAGAGGCAAGTTCAACCACCTTGAATGACCACCACTTGTCCCTGAGGTGCCTTCTGGAGAATCCTGTTGCTGCAACAGCTCTTTTCAAGTGCCCCCCCAGCCCCCCCCACTCAAGGGATTGTCAGGTCCAGAGCTCAGCATCCAGGCAGAGCCCCCAGGAGGAGTACTTCTCACCCAAAACTAGACCAGTGGCTGCCAAACTTGTTTCATTGTGCAACCTTATTGTTGAGCATATATCAGTTCTTTAAAATGCTGTATAGTAAGGCCAACATTGCAGCTAGCTTGAGGTAGAATACTAGTTTGGGCAAGAAACAAATCAGCAGAACAGCAAGACATTGAACAGGGATATCCGGGAACAAGAAAGCCGTAGTGAGACTTGATAAGCTCCCACATATCCCTGGGGGTATGGAAGGCTGTGTGCACGCTGAGAAGAGACTGGAGAGGGCCTTCGCTATCTATTCATCCCTGGCTAAGCACATAGAGAGTAAAAGTTGGGGCAGATTATTGAACTGCTTGAATCTTGAATGTGTTCCCCAACCCACACACAGATGCATTGGCAGAGGGTAGAACAGCCTTACTGGATTGAGGTATTTAAGCACAAATTTTGACCAACCATTGGCATGACACTGAGCTATGCTGACATGGGGCGGTGACTAGGAAGCAAGGCTTAAAAATCAAAACAAAAATTTAAAAAAGAAACTGAGCAGAGACATCAGCAGCCTCACACTGTGTGAGGAAGGCAGATTCCATAGAATTAGTCTAGACAAGTCACTAAACAAACAAATAAGAATCCTGGTGGTCGTGAATCAGAATTCAGAATTGCTACAATGCATTCTCTAAAATGTCCAATTTTCAACAAAAACTACAAGATGTGAAAAGAAACAGGAAAATGTGATTCATTCAGAGCAGAAAAAGCAGTAAATAGAAACTGTCTCTGAGGGGGTCCAGATGTTGCACTTAGCAGACAAAGACTTCAAAGCAGCTATTATAAATCAAAGAAACAGATAAGGAAACCATGTATAAATAAAGGAAAGACTCATCAAATAGAGAATATCAATAAAGATACAGAAATTACATATTTTTGAAAAGAACCAAATGAAAATTCTGGAGTTGAAAAGTACAATAACTTAAATAAAAAATTCACTGGAGGGGTTCAATAGCATTTTTGAGCTGGAAGAATCAGCAAACTTGAAAATAGAGCAATTGAAGTTATCCAATCTAAAGAACAGAAAGAAAAAAAAAAATGAACAGAGCCTCAGAGACCTGTGGAATATCATCAAACATACCAATATACACTTAATGGGAGTTCCAAAAGAGGAGAGATAGAAAGAAACAGAAAAATATTTGAAGATATAATGACCCCAAAGTTCCCAAATTTGATGAAAAACATTGATTGACACATTCAAACCAAATACAAGTGGGAGGGTCACATAAACACCCATAGACATCATAGTAAAACCATTGAAAGACAGGGCCAGAGAAAATCTTGAAAGTAGCAAGAGAAAAATGTTGCATCATGCAAGGGAACCACAATAAAATTAACAGCTTATTTCACATAAGAAACACTGGAGGCTAGAAGGAAGTGGAATGGCATACTCAAAGTTCTGAGGAAAAAACAACAGCCCTGGACAGCTTGGCTCAGTGGTTAGAGCGTCAGCCTGTGGACCAGAGTTGTGGGTTCGATTCCAATCAAGGGCATGTACCTCGGTTGCAGTTCAGTCCTCAGCCCTGGTCGGGGTCATGCCAGAGGCAGCTAGTCGATGTGTCTCTCTCCCTCTCTCTCTCCCCCTTTCTCCCTCCCACTCTATCTGAAAAATCAATGGACAAATATCCTCAAGTGAGGATTTAAAAACAACAACAACTCTGTCGAACAAGAAGTTTATATTCAATAAAAGTATCCTTCAAAACTAAAGGTGAAATAAAGACACTTCCAAACAATGTGAATTTGTGTCACTAGTGTGCATGCCTTATAAGAAATACTAAACTTGCCCTGGCCGGTTTGGCTCAGTGGTTAGAGCATCAGCCTGCGGTCCAGAGAGACCCAGGTTCGGTCCCCGCTAAGGGCACATACCTCGGTTGCAGTTTGTCCTCGGCCCTGGTTGGGTAGTGTGGGTGGCAGCCACTCGATATATCCCTTTCACATTGATGTTTCTCTCTCTCTCTCTCTCTCTCTCTCTCTCTCTCCCCCCCCCCTCCCACTCTATCTGAACAAAAAATGGAAAAATGTCCTCAGGTGAGGATAAAAAAAAAAAGAAGAAATACTAAACTTGTTTAGAATGAAAAGAAATGACACCTGACAGTTACTTGAATGCACATGAAGAAATAAAGAGCACCTAAAAAGGTTATTTTATAGGTAAATGTATAAGCCACAATAAATACATTTTTCTCTTTCCTTCTCTTGACTGATTTAAGACAATGCATAAAATAATAATTATAAAGTCATATAGTGTGTGTGTGTGTGTGTGTGTGTGTGTGTATCACAAATACATAATGGCACAAAGACAGGGGAGGAAATAGTTACACTGGAGCAAGGAAAAGACACCAGACAGCAACTTGAATCCACAGAAGAAAAGGAAGAGAACCAGAAATGATAAATATGTAGGTTAATATTAAAAATTCTGTAAATATACTTTTCCTCCTTTCTTCTCTTAAAATTTTATAAAGACATAAGATAGTACAAGCAATAATTATAACACTTTGGATCTATGACATACATGACAACAGTAACACAAAGAATGGGCAAGGGAATGGAGCTCTATTGGAGCGAAGTTTCAATAATTTACTGGAACTGAGTTAGTATTGATGTGAAATAGATTTTGATAAATTATATATTACAATTTCTAGAACAACATCTAAGATTATAACTCAAAAATAAAATAAAGAAACAACAACAAAGACATTAAAAGCTACATTAGAAAAAATATTTATTTAACACAAAAAAGGCTGTAAAGGAAGAACAGAGGAACAAACAAAAAGTGAAGCATATAGAAAAAAGGCAACACAGCAGAGATAAATCCAGCCATATCAATAATTACAGTAAATGTGAATGATTTAAACATTATCAGACTGAATTTAAAAACAAGATTCAATTATATGCTGCCTACAAGAGACATTTTAGATCCATAGACACAAACAGGTTGAAAGTAAAAGAATGGAGAGATATATACCATGCAAACAATAAGCATAAGAGAGTTCAAGTATCTATACCAATATGAGCTAACATAGACTTTAAGACAAAAAAATGATACTAGAGAAAAAGAGAGACATTTTTAATAATAAAAGGGTCAATTCATCAGAATTATATAATGATTAAACGCATGTGCAACTAACAACAGAGCCCCCAAATATATAAAACAAAAACTGACAGAATCAAAGGGAAAAATAGAGAATTCAACAATAATAGTTGGAGATTTCAGTACCCCACCTTCAATAATGCACAGAAAAACTAGACAGAAAATCAGCAAGTATATATAAGACTTGAATAACACTATCAACCAACTTAATGTGTCATGTACAGAACACTTCACACAACAATAGCGTAAATACACATTCTTTTCAAGTACATTAAGAATATTCACCAGGATATTTTATGCTAGACCATAAAACAATTCTCAATGAATTGAAAAGAATTAAAATTATACAAACTGTGTTCTGCACCACAACAGAATTAAATTAGAAATCAACAACAGAAGAAGATGTGGGAAATCCACAGATATTTGGAAATTAAACAACACATTTCTAAATAACTTATGGGTCAATAAAGAAATCACAAGGCAAATTTTAAAACATTTTTAACTAAATGACCACAAATATACAACATATCAAAATTCATAGAATGCGTCCGGCAGGTGTGGCTCAGTGGTTGAGCATCAACCCAGGTGCCGGTTCGATTCCCAGTCAGGACACATGCCCAGGTTGTGGGCCCGATCCCTAGTGGGGGGCATGCAGGAGGTGGCCAATCGATGTTCTCGCTCATCGATGTTTCTATCTCTCTCTCCTTTTCACTTCCTCTCTCTCTTAAATCAATAAAGGAAAAAAAAATTTTAATTTATAGAATACAATTAAAGCAGTGATTAGTAGTAAATTTATAGCTTTAAAAACTTATACCAGAAAAATATGCTAATTCAATAACCTAAACTTCTACTGTAAGAAATTAGAAAAAGAAGAGCAAACTAAAACCAAAGCAATCAAAAGTCTGGAAATAATAAAGACTAGAGCAGAAATAAATGAATCAGAAAAACAGTAAGAAAAAATAATGAAGCTAAAATACAAAGATCAAGAAAACTGACGAACATTTAGCTAGACTGACGAAGAAAAAAATACAAATTACCAAAATCAAAATGAAAAAGGGAACATCATTACCAACCTCACAGAAATTAAAAGGTTGATAAGGGAATGCTATAAACAACTTTATGCCAACAAATTAGACACTTAGATGCTTAACATTATTAGTCATTAGAGAAATGAAAGGAAAAACCACAGTGAGATACCACCTCAGACCCACTAAAATGGCTATAATAAAAAAGATTATAGCAAGTATTGATGAAGATGTGGAGGAATGGACACTCTCATACACTGTTGATGGGAATGTCAATGGTGCAGCCACTTTGGAAAACATTTTGACCGTTTCTTAAAAAGTTAAATACAGCCCGGCCAGTGTGGCTCAGTGGATTGAGTGTCATCCCACGCACCAAGAGGTCACAGGTTCAATTCTCCTTCAGGGCACATGCCCCCTTTTCGGGCTCAATCCCCAGTAGGGGCGTGCAGGAGGCAGACTCTCTCTCTAAAAATTTATTTAAAAAACATATTTTTTAAAAAGTTAAACATGAGTTTACCATATGATGCAGCAAGTCCACTCCTAGGTATATACCCACTAGAAATGAAAATATGTTTACACAAAAACCACACATGTTCATAGCAGCAGCATTTATAACAGCCAGAAAGTGAAAAACACTCAAATGACCCTCAACTGGTGAATGGATCGACAAAAGTGGTATATCCATCCACACAACAGAATACTATTCAGACATAGAAAGGAATGAAATACTGATACATATTAAAACATGAATGAATCTCAAAAACGTTATGCTCAGTTAAAGAAACCAGACACAAAATACCATACATTGTATGATTCCATTTATATGAAATGTCCAGGAAAGGCAAATCTATGAAGACAGAAAGTAGATTAACAGTGGCCTGAGGATTGACCGCAAGTGGGCAGGAGGAATCTCCTTGGCTGAGTGATGAAATCTTCTAAAATTAAACTGCAGTGATGGTTGCACAACTACCTGTGTTTACTAAAAATCACTGAATTGTACATTTAAAATGGGTGAATTTATGGCTTATAAATCATAATAAAGCTCCTTTAGAATTATGTGTGTGTGTTGCATTTAAAATATATGTTTACCAAAAAAAATTTTTTAAAGGATGAGATAAAATAAATATGTATTAATTTCTGGCCCCTTTTTTCCCCTCTGAACCCTTTCTACTTTGGAGACCATAAACTCAACTACCGGAATGACATGTGGTCTAGTGGTTAGAGATATGGACCATGGAGCCAGGCTGCCTGGATTCAAATGTCAGCTCTGTCACCTACAAAAGCTGAATGACCTTGGGGAAGCAATGTAAACTCTCTAGGGCTGTCTCCCTGTTTGTAAAATGGGGGTAATGACAATAGTAATATTTAAGCAGGGTGTGCAGGGTGCCCTGGGGCAAGGGAGAGGGGCCACTCCTAACCCATCCCTGGGGTGACAACTGGACCGCAGGCCCATTGCCCCATTGCCCCTTCCGTGACTTTCTAATTCCCATCTCCTGGTCAAGGCGACTCCACCGAACCAATCCATAAAGCGCCTACTGTGGGCTTAGCTGAAATTCCTTCGCCCCAGACACACATACTATGTAGAGTGCCTCGTCTGTTCACGGTCTCATGACGACGTATCTCTATTGTGCGGATAGGGAAACTGAGAACCAGAGAGAGGACACTCACTCTTCAGAACATGAGCAGGACTCGCACTTCCCATGGCCAGAAAGAGCTTCGAAAAGGAAACGTCAAAGGTGCTACTGCAATCCTGAGCAGAGCAGAGCAGACCGGCGGAGGGGAGCTGACCAGGAAGGGGGTGCGCGGAGATGCAGCGTGTGGATATGGGGATGGGGGAACTGTCTCTGCGCCACCAGTCCCTGCAGGGAGAATGCAGGGGGCAGGTTGACAGGGAGCCAGACTCCCAGGGATCTCTTCGGTACCCCTCATGCCTCGCCTGGCCCTGGGCAGGAGCCCCATCCTCACCCCTGGTCCAATCCGCGCTGAGCCGGAGATGTTGCTACCTCCGAGTTCATTGACCTGGGAATGGGCGGGGGCGGCCTGGCACCGTGGGAATTAAGAGAGGAGCAGTACCCTGGCTGGTTTAGCTCAGTGGTTAGAGCGATGGCCGTGGGCCCATGAGTCACGGGGTTGGATTCTGGTCAAAGGCTTGTACCTGGGTTGCAGTTCGTCCCTGGCCCTGGTTGGGTTGTTCAGGAGGCAACCAGCTGATGTGGCTCTGTCACATCGATATTTCTGTCTCTCTCTCTCTCCCTCCCTCCCTCCCACTCTACCTAATGATAAATAGAAAAATATCCTCGGGTGAGGAATAGAAAAAAGAGGGGGGGGGCAGGGCAACCCCTGTAGTCTGAGACAGTTCTTGGGCTGGGTGGGCTGACCTGACTTAGCACTCCCGGTCCTTTGTGAATCACCTGCCTCACAAACCTGGAGAGAGTCGCAGCTGCATGGACTGTGGCCTGGCGCCCCCACCCTACAGCAGGAATCTGGGTGGGATAGGGGTGCTTCCAGGCGCCCAGCCTCTGCCCAGCCCAGCTTGCAGCGCCCTCTCCAAGGGGCATTTGCATAGTAAACTCATGATCACCCTCTAAAAATTGCCTTCACCCCAAATTAACTTCTAAAGGTCACCCCCTCAGAATTAGGGTTACAGGCCAGAAAATTTCAGATGCTCCCCAACCCAACTTTCTCCCCTGACACCTTCCTCCTCCCTCTCAGCTAGCCTAGTCTCTGCTCATTGTCCCCTCCTCTCTAACTTTTCCTCATCTCCCTCCCTCTCAGCCAGCTCACAGTAGGGACAGGACAGAGGTTCAGGAGGACACAGGCGTCACCCCAGGGCTGACCTGGTTTGCATTACCAGTTCTGCCCTTTATTGCTGTGAGATGTTGGACAAGTGGTTTGAGCTCTCTGTGACTCAGTTTCTTCATCTAGGAAGTGGGAATAATAATAGTGCCAATCTCTTAGGGTCACTGGAAAGACTGGGGGTGGGGTGGCATTCCTATTAATTCCTTATCTACGCCCTCTCCTCAACCCCTCCCCGTTCAGCCTTCACCTTCCTCCCCCAACACACACACAAGGATTGCACAGAGAAGTGAGACATGTATAAATAGCATATCTTTAGAATCACTGCCTTTCTGGGACCTGTGCTGGAGCCAATTTGCCCTGGCTTGGGCAACTGTAAACATCTCTTCCCAACTTTCATTCATTGACTTCAGGTTGGTAGACTGAAATCAATCATGGTGGGGGATTTTACACCGCTGATAGGCTACAATTAAAGACTCCCCCCCCCTCCCCAGAGAGCCCGTTAATTACCAGCACTTCCTGGGGGTCAGGGTACCATGAGCATCTGCCACTGTTGGCCACTATAGTAAGCCCCTGGGAAAGGGCTGGAGGAGCCCTGGAAAGGGGCTGTGGGTAGTTAGCCTGCCCCACCTCTTTCTTTCTCCCCTCCAGTCCCACTTTGGCCCTTTACCTGGACCACTAAGATTGCCTCCTGACTGTGGTCCCCACATCCACTCAACCCCTTCCAATCTCCTCTCCACTAACCTGAAATGCAAACCAACCCTAGAGGCTCTCCTCTTGGGATGAAGGCCAGCCCTCCAGGCTCTGCAGGCTCTGCAGGCTCTGGCCCCTTCCTCCTGCTCTTCATCTGAATACTTCCCAGCCTTATTTGCACTGCTTATTCCTGCCTCAGGGCCATTGCACATGCCGTTCCCTCTGCCTTGGCTGCTCTGCCCACTTCCAGTGGCAAACTCCTGATCTGCCTTCAGATCTCCATGTTCCCGGGGAGACCTTCCCTGACCGTTCACCCAACCCCAGGAACAATGCCTATTACCATTTTATCATTTCTGTGCCTGATTGTTTCTGGTTTTCTGGCTCACAAAGATGGTATGCTTCAGGAAGGGGCCAGGCTCTGGCTTGTTCAGCACTAATCTCTGGCACAGGGCCTAGAACATAGTAGGTGCCTGATAAATATTTGCCAAATGGATGAATGAAGGAGTCATCCGGTTGGAACACTGAGTTTCAGGAGTAAGAAACTGTTTTTACATTCAGGGTGGGGTGAGAGCAGGGGGTGGGGGACTGTGCTTGGAGTCAGGGCCTGAGCACATGGTCAAAGTCTAAGTCCCTGTCTCATCTTTGACTTACTGTGTGACCCGAGAGCCTCCGTTGTCTCTTCTGTATGACAGGATGATAATAATGGCAATCGTGCTTGGCATAACCCCAAGGTTGTTGTGAGATCAAATGAAACAATGAATGCTAGAGACTTCTATGACCTGTCCGACCAAGTCGATAGAGGGCTTAGGTTCGGGTCCCAGCACTGTTGCTTCATAGCTGGGTCAGGTTGGAGAAGGCACTCAGTGTCTCTGAGTATCAGTGTTCTGAGCTGTGCAGTGCGATGCCTTCCTCGCAGGGCAGTGGGGGGGTCGATGGCACGCCCCAGGCTTAGCAGCAGTAAGCCTGGAGTTCAGTGAGTGGCTACTGTGACAATTGCCTTCAGCTCGAAATCCATTTTTTTTTTTATTCTCACCCGAGGACATTTTTGCATTTATCCTCAGATAGAGTGGGAGGAAGAGAGAGAAAGAAACATCGATGTGAGAGAGACACATCAAGTTGTTGCCACCCACACGATCCCAAGCGGGGCCAGGGACAAACTGCAACCAAGGTACGTGCCCTTAGCGGGAACCGAACCCGGGACTCTCTGGTCCGCGGGCCGACGCTCTAACCGCTGAGCCAAACCGGCCAGGGCTCCAAACCCATTTTATACAGGAGCTGTATGGAATTACTTATTGAGAAACCAAAGAATGCTACTGTAGCACATGTTTGTATAGTACATTTGTGCTAGGAGGATGGGTCAGGGTTTGGGGAGAGGCCTCCCCAAGCACCTTTTCTGTGCCAGGCACTGGGCTGCACATGCCAGGGAGCAGCGGGCCATCTGGGTCTGCCCTAGGTGGTTCCTTCCACAGGAGCAGCTCAGGAAGAAGGTGAGGCCAGCCACCGTGGGAGCGTCTGGGG
Organism: Tadarida brasiliensis; assembly: GCA_030848825.1. Taxonomy (NCBI): domain Eukaryota; kingdom Metazoa; phylum Chordata; class Mammalia; order Chiroptera; family Molossidae; genus Tadarida; species Tadarida brasiliensis. The sequence goes on from CM061262.1 coordinate 17,011,231, forward strand.
CAGGCCCTGGCCACAGGACCCGGGGGGAATCAAGCAAGGCGGTTGAACAGGAAAAAGGCAGGGGCTGCTCAGAGCTCAGCTTCAGATCACAGGGTAATAGGGCTTCCCACTTGGATCGGGCATGCTGAGCACTTGATTAGGGTTGGGGGTGGGGGGATACCATAGTCTGAGCATCTTCTAGGTCAGCTTCTGGCCTGGGCATCAAAACCATCCTGCCAGTGGGTACTACTAGCCCACTTTTCAAAGGAGGAAACTGAGGCTCAGAGCAATAAGGCAACTTGCCCAAGGTCACAGAGTCAAGATGTGCTCAGCTGCAGTTCAAACCCTAAGCCAGCAGCTTTCCACCAGCTACCCTGTCCTGCTTCCCTGGGGACTGGGACCAGGCCCTGGGAGGGCCTTCCCTTGGCTACCTCCTGGGAGAGAAATAGAACAACAGACCCCAGGGCCCTGGACACTCTCTCCCATGTCTCTGCCACTTCCAAGTAGAGTTGGGGACCTCTGTGTGCCTGTAGCGGAGTAATATTATTAGGAGTATCAGTAGCTATAATTCAGTGAGAGACTGTCATGAGCCAGTGAGCTCTCGTGAACTCACTTAATGCTCAGAACAGCCCTGTGGCTGGGTCCCATGACTATCCCCATACACAGACGAGAAACGGACATGCGGAGGAGCCAGCAGTGATTCCTCGGGCACCTCTACTTTCTTGGAAAAGAAAGATGTGTCATTGGGGCACTTGGGAACATCTACCCAGAGTCACGTAACGACTAAGGGGGAAATGAATGAATTGGTTAGGAAGTCCTCCCTCATGTCTACCCCAAATCCCCACGGCTACAGTGAAAGCTTGACATTCCACAGCTTCTCTGGACCCACAGGGCAGCCGCCCCCCACCACGTGGCCTTGGCCCCTCCTTTGTTGGGGGCCGGGACGGGGGTGGTTCTCCTTTGTTCCCCGGACCTCCAGGGAGCATCCTTAGCCCAGAGAGGCTGGCTGAGGTCATGGGTCTGTGCCCCTCCCCGGGCCAGCTTGACCACGCTGGCAGCCCCGTCAATCAGGAGCAGCCAGCTCAGCAGCCGGCCTTTTATTTCCTAAATTAAAAGGGCTTGTGATTCCTGATTGAATTAAAGGCGGGAAGGTCAGCTCTGAGAGCAGCAGGGAGATTTCAATCACAGGAGACTGGAGGCAGCCAGGGTGGCCAGGAGGGCGAGACGCAGAGCAGACAGGGCCGGGGGCAAGAGTGGGATGCCCCCAGGATGCCACTGCTTCCCTCCCAGGCTAGACCCAGGCAAAGCATGGTTAGGGGGTGGCTAGTCCCCAGCACCCCCTCACCAGCCTTTGGAGAGTGTTGGTTTGAATGAGAATTTCATCCTCCCTCTTGCTCCCAGCACAGTAGACACCCAGCACCCCTGCGCTGGGCAGCCCCCCTGCACTGGGCAGCCCCTGCCTGTCCGTTCGTTCAGTGCCCGCAGAAGAGTGAATCCCACAGTGCTTCTCGCTTCCTACTGGCGGCGAGTTCTTTCTGGCTCCTCTCCTAACTCCAGGCTGGACCTTCCGGAAGCAAGATGGAGCTTCCTGCAAGATGAAGTCACAAAGGACAGTTACTCAGTCTGCTTCTCCTCCACCTGTGACCCAGGCTCTGGGGTGCTACAGACCCCTCATGCCTTCCTAGAGACCTGGACAGACAGGAGAGCGGACTGTACTGAACATCGGGGGACCTGCGTGCTGGCTGTGCGCCCTGGGGAAAGCCCCCTTTGCGCGCTGGGACTCAGTTACCCTGTCTGCACAATAGGCAGCGTGCGCCTCACAGGGCTCGGCAGAGGCCGCTCCTTGCTGGATTGCCAGGTTCGGATGTGCCTTTTTGCCTGGGCTGCCACTGCGCCTACCTTGTGTAACCACGGGCTCCCTGCCAAGAGACAAGTCAGGAGCGGCGAGGCCTTGATCTCTGTCTCTGCAGGATACGGAAGCCCTGGAGGAAATGCCCTGTGTCTTCCAAGGACGGGCAAGAAGAGACAGGCTTTACCCATGGTAGGTGGGAGTGGGGTTAGACATCAGGATGAACTGACTTCTGAGTGAGGGTGGGATCGATCGGCAGCGGCAAACATCACGCAAGGAGAGGGGCTGTGGAGCCTGTTGAGGGAACTGCAGGGTCGCCGGCCCCAGCAAGGCAGAGGAGGTGAGCTCTGGGCCTGGGTCCAGAGAGTGGGGCTCTCCTCTCGCACCTCGCTGGCCTTGAGCAGGTCCTTTCTGTCTTCTGCAGAAGGGAGGTGACAGTGCCATCCTAGCACACAAGGCAGGAGCACACTGCCAATGGCAGGGTGACATGGTGGCTTCTCCCTGTATATTTGAATTTTGCATGGCCTTCAACAAAGTACACAGTATCTTATTTTTAACGCTGTGGCAGAGGCTATGCTGACTCTAGCAGCAGGCTGACAGGCCCTTGCCATGTAGCAGGTGCTGCTGTAAGTCCTTTACATGTGTTAAGTCATTTAATCTTCCTAATGACGGCTGCCGTCCTCGTTTAGAGAGGAAGCCGAAGCGCAGAGGCCCAGCAAATGGCCAGGCTTAGCAGCCCAGGTTCCGGAGAAGGGCTGCCGCCTGAGCTGGAACTTCCTGCGACAGTGGCATGCTCTGACTCTGCTCTGTCCGGTGTGGTGGCCACTGGTCCGACGTGGCTTTCAAGTCAGATAGGAATCATGCAACTGGGGAACTGGATTTTACTTTTACTTACTTTTTCTTATTTTAATTTAAATAGCCACGGGGGCTATTTGGACAGCTCAGCTCTGCAGACTCTGCTGAGCCACCAGGCAGGACAAGGGCCATCTAGATGTGTCCCTTTCATGCTCCATCTGCATTCCTCCCGGCCACTCCCAGCCCCGACTTCCAGGAAATCTCTTTCTCCCACATTCCCCTGTGCGGGCTTCCTTGCCCTACCTCATCTACCTCCATACTCCCTACCTGTCCCCAGAGGTGTCCTGGAAGGCCGGGGCTGGTGCTGGCCTTGGGGTCTGAGTGAGCTCCCTGTGGGGCCTGGCCCTGTTAGTGCTGACAGCCTCATGCGACGCCAGGGAGGGACACTGCTTCCCTCGCAGAGGGGACCCAGCCCTCTTTAGTGGACGCTTAGCAACCTGAGTCTGTTGGGGAAACAGACGTGTGTCAACAGCCCTCCTTCACCAGGGCCTCCAGCTGGAGGGCCCCTCCTATGTTACAGACCCCTCTTGGGGCCTGAGGTCCCCGAGACTCTGATGAGTGTTCTGACATACCTCCTGCTGTGCCCCCCAGGGCCCTGATATGGCACTGGGTGCCGGATGCTGGAACCAGGAGCAGGAGCCAGGCACAGGCCCCAGGGGTTCATGGTGGTGGGTGGCTCCGTTCCCCATTGTGAGCCCCAGGGAGGCTCCGGTGTAGCTCTGCAGGGCTGCACAGCAGAGAGAATTCACAGTGGGCCTCGAAGTTGGACAAGTCCACTGGATGGGCAGGTAGACGGGAAATATCTCCTGCAGCAGGAAACGCAAGGTCAGACTTTCTTTTTTATTAATGCAAGTTTTTTTCTTTTTAATTCTTTTTTCTTTATTAATTTTAGAGAGAGAGGAAGGGAGAGGGAGAGAGAGATAGAAACATCCATGAGAGAGAACATCGATTGGCCGCCTCCTGCATGCCCCCCACTGGGGATCGGGCCCACAACCTGGGCATGTGCCCTGACTGGGAATCAAACCGGCGACCTCTTGGTGCATGGGTCGACGCTCAACCACTGAGCCACAGCGGCCGGGCGGTGTGCAGACTTTTGTTGGGCTGCACGGCCATGTGTGAAAGAGGCGAGGGTTGAAGCTGTAGGGAGCCTGGAGAGGGGGCAGCTGATCACACTCGTGCCCGTGTCCACTGAGCCCGGCCCTGTTCCGGACCCATCACACCTGTTAGCTCCCTTGGTTCTCGCAACTGCCCTCGGGGTAGATAGGCCTGATAAACTCGGAAGGAAACGGAGACTCCAGAAGGAAAAGCCGCCTGCCCGGATCACACAGCCCTCATCAGCTTGTGCACCCAGCAGCCTGGCTTCCCTGACATCAGGCACCCCTGGCTTCCTTCCCAAGACTCTTGGACTTCATTCTGCAAACAACAGAGTTCAAGGGGGTTCTGCCAGGTTTGCGCAGGCCGCTGCGTGGAGGAGGAACAGGAATGGAAAGGCAGGAGGCTGGGGCGGCTACACGATTGGGAAACAGGAGGCCGGCCCTGCGGCGCTTAGGAAGCCAAGTCGGTAGGGAGAGGGAGAAGCCTCCAGGTTGGGGGGTGGGGGCTGGGGGAGCAGAGGAGGAACAGGTCCAGGAGGAAGGGGAGTAGTTGAGTTTAGACAAGGTGAGTTTGAGGGACCGTGAGAATGTGTGGGGTCCTGAGCTCAGGGGGAAAGGCCTGCGGTGGAAGAACGGGGCTGGGGGCCAGTGTTGACGGTTGAGGCCTCGTGTGGGTTCCCGGAGGCAGCAGTCTCACCCTGAGGACGTCTGACCTCTCCAGCCCTGGCAGAAGCCCTTCAAGGGGATGGAGGAGGGGACCCGGGGCAAGGCATCCTCGGAACAGGGGAGGTCAGCATTCGGAGGCTCTGAGCGGGCCAGGAAGATAAGAACTCGACGACACCCAGCAGATTTGGTGCCCAGGAGGTCCCAGCAAGGTTTGCAGAGGACAGAGACAAGGGCTAGACTGTGGGGTGAGGCAGACATTGAAGGCAGGCCATGGGGGTGGGGGAGGAACATTCTCTAGAAAGAGGAGAAATATGGGTCAGCGGCGACAGAGGAGGTGGGAGACGTGCAGGGGACCCCAAACATGCCTCACCATGTGTGTAGTCCCTGGAGCTTCAGGTCTGCCTGCCCAGGCTACCCTGATGAGCAAGGCCTCTGACTTCCTTCCCCACACCCTCCCCAGAGCTCTCAGAAAAGTGCTGAGCCCACTACAGGCCCTGGGAAGGGTTTGCTGATTCACTGAGGTGGAGAGCCTAGCAGCCAGCAGATGGCAGAGCCCCCGCCCTGCCCCGAGGAGGCAAGCATCAGGGCAGCCCGGAGGATGGAGGAGAGACAGCAGCACGCTGCCGTCCTTCACACGCGTTCTGTGCCAGGGTAGAGTTGGACAAGGGCCGGCCCCAAGAACCAGGGAGAGAGACAGACAGATCTACAGACATACGCCCCTGAGGCAGAGGAGCAGAGAGGGCCAGCTGAGAATTCCTGGGAAGATAGGAGTGGGCACAATCCCTGCCAGCTGGGCAATCAAGGACAGCTCCATGGAGGAGGTGGCTTTGGCTCTAGGCCCAGTGGAGGTGGAAGGGAAAGGACATTCCCAGCAGCAAGTGCACAGGCAAGAAATCGAGAGACCTTGTCATCGTCTGGCAAGTGGCCTGGGTTGGCTAGTTCATTGGGCGGGCCGGCCATGAGGTGTAGAGAGACAGGAGACCAAAGGGAAGCTGGGTCCCAGGTAGAGAGAGTTTTGAATGTTCAGTTTGAGTTTGAACTTTATCCGGTAGACAATAAGGAGCTCTTGCAGGCTTTGCAGCAGGAGAGACACCTGGGACGGGGTGGCTGTGGGAAAGCAACCTGTCTTCACTGGGAAGAGGGAAGAAAATGTCCATTAGGGTCTCCCACGAGACAGGAATCCCAGCTCTACAATCCAACTCTCCCACCACTGCTAGGCTGGTAAAAATAGCTGGGAATCCTGCTAGGATAAAAATAGCTGTGGGCTGGGGAGTTCACCTGCGCGGACAGGTAGGAAAAGTAGGTCATGGCTGAGGGCCACTTGGGAAGTGAGCGACAAGGAGCAGGATCTCTGCTCAGAGTTGGAGCTCCTCCTTCACCTATGGAGACCCAGCTCCTCTGGGCATCTCTGAGCAAGGTCCCACAGTAAAGAGGGAGTCTGCAGGCCACCTACTATCTCCCACTTGGGGGACAGTCCCATCTCCCAGCTGTGTCAGGGCAACTGTGGCTGTGGGCATCTTCTGGCACCATGCCTTCACTTCAGAAATCCACTTTCCAGAAGAACTTTTTGCTTGGTTTCTGGGAGACATTACTTCCTAGACTCACTGAGTTCATAATCATTGCTTTATTGCTACTGTTCATGTATTGAGCATTAAGTTCTACACACTGTGCCAACGGCTCTATACTACACGGACAACCTTTTGGAAATATGAGCCTGTATCCCAAGCATCTCCTAGAGCCCATGTCCATGCTGTTATTTTTTTTATTATTATTATTATCATACAGTAAAATTTACTTTTCCCCCTTTCTGGTGTATAGTTCTATGAATTTTAACACATGTATAGATTCATGTAACCAACACCCCATTCAAGATACAAAACAATTCCATCATCCCCCCAAAATTCCCTCATGCTAGCCCTTTCTAGTTACACCCTCACCACACCCATAACTCTGGCAACCACTAATCTGTCTTCTATCACTATAATTTTGTCTTTTCGAGACTATCAAATAAACGGAGTCATTCAGTATATAACTTTCTGACTAGCTTCTCTCATTTAGTATAAGCGTCTGAGATCCATCCAAGTTGTTGTATGTATCACAGCAGGATATTCCTTTTTATTGCTGAGTAGTATTCCATTGTGTGGATGTACCACACTCTATTTAACCATTCACTCACTGAAGGACATTTAGAATTGTTTCTAGCTTTTGGTCATTACAAATAAAGCTGCTATGAACATTCATGTACAGATTTTCACGTGAGTAAAGTTTTCATTTCTCTGGGGTAAATATGTAAGAGTGAGATGGCTGGGTCATATGTAAGTGTATGTTTAACTTTACAAGAAACTAACAAATCACTTTCGACGTGCCCGTATCATTTTACATCCCCACCAGAAGTACATGAGAGCCCTGTTCCTCAGCATTCTTGTCAGCACTTGGTTTTGTCGGTATTTTTTATGATAGCTATTCTAATAGACATGTGAGGTATCTCATCGTAGTTGCAATTTGAATTTCCCTCATGGCAAATGATGTTGCATATCATTTTCTATGTTAATTTGTCATCCTTATGTCCTCTTTGGTAAAGTGTCTGTACCAGTCCTTTGCCCATTACTTAATTGGGTGGCTTATTTTCTACTGTTGAATTTTGAGAGTTCTTTATATAGGGCTTGGCAAAAGTAAATTTACAGGTGTGAGTACACAAAACACAGAGTTTATTCTTGTATTATTATTTATTAATTATAGTATTAATTTTCATATGAACAACTGAAACCTACTTTTGCCCCACCTTGTATATTCTGGATAGAATTCCTTTGTCAGATATGTGATCTGCAAATATATTTTTTTCACAATCTGTAGCTTATCTCTTTATCATCATGACAGTGTCTTCGGCAGAGCAAAAGTTTTTAATGTTGATGAAGTCCAACTTATCAATTTTTCCTTTCATGAATCATGCTTTTGATATCATTTATAAAGCCCTTTACCCAACCCTAGGTCATGAAGATTTTCTGAAAGTTTTATGTTATACATTTAGCTCTATGATCCATTTTGAGTTCATCTTTGTGTTTATGTCGAGTTTTGTGTGTGTTTGTTTTGTTTACTTATGGATGACCAGTCATTTCAACACCACTTGTTGAAAACACTGCCCTTTCTCCATCAAAGTGCCCTTCTACCTTTGTACATATTGATCACATTTGTGTGGATCAATTTCTGGGCATTCTATTCTGTCTCATTGATCTATGTGTCCATCTCTTTGTCAATACCACCTGTAGTTTTATAAGTCTTAAAATTGAGTAGTGCCGTCTCTCGGCCTGCCGGGATCGGTGCAATGCAATGAACTACAAGCACATGCTGCTTGGAGTGAGAGGGAGCTTTGCAAGGGAGCAAATGCCCTAGATCTTTGGACGCAGTCCCATTTATTTGCAGATTGGTTCCCCCGGGTTACAAGTAGATTTATGTAAATTATTTCCTTGAGATGGCGTCTCTGCAAATCATACAGCCTAGCCTTGTCTCTCGCTTTTTATAGTGGAAAGAGACTTTGAAGCTAAAAAATAACAAACCCAGCCACTCTTGAGTCCTATGACCCATTTGTCCACTCGAGGTGGTGTTCCAGCCATTGTCATGCAAACCTTATCTTATTCACATGAAAACGAAGCACCGAATGCCAGAAAGGCGGTCTTCCTGCCCATCAGTCAAACCTGTCTGTCCACACACACACTTTGATCCTAGGCTGGCCAGGTTGCGAGAATGCATTATCCCAAGGTTACAAATCGTCCATCTTCCAACCCCTCATCCCCACAGAGTAGATTCCTCCCACTTTCTTTTCTTTCTTTTTTTTCAAAATTGTTTTAGCTATTCTGGTTCTTTTGCTTTTCCATAAAAATTTGAAATTTGCTTATTAATATTTACCCCCAAAAAATCCTACTGGTATTTTCATTGGTATTGGGTCAAATCTACAATTCATTTTGGGAAAATTGACATCTTTACTATATTGACTCTTCCAATCCATGGATATAGTATGCCTTTCCATTTATGTATATTCTCATTGATTTCTTGTGGCAACATTTTGTAGTTTGCAGCATATGAAAGACACATATTATGGTATAGTCTTTGTTTGTTTGGCTAATACTCGTCTCCTCTATTGATTATCAGCCACATGAGTGAAGAAACCACATCCATGTTGCACACTAGGCAACATGCAGCAGGCCCTCACTAAATATTCTGAATGAATGCTGATATTTCTGTACATGTCATCTCATGTAATCTTCCCACAATCCCTACAGGGTAAAGATTATATTCCTTACTTTGTGGAGGAGAAAAGCAAGGCTTGGAAGAACAGTAGCAACATTTTTCTAAGATGGTCTCCAATATCCACACCCTTTGGTGTACACCTTCCATAAAACCCTCTCCCCCTGAGCATGTGCAGGACCTATGGATATAAGATATTATCCCTGTGCCCTGGCCGGTTTGGCTCAGCGGTTAGAGCATCGGCCTGCGGTCCAGAGAGACCCGGGTTCGGTTCCCGCTAAGGGCATGTACCTCGGTTGCAGTTTGTCCCCGGCCCTAGTTGGGTCGTGTGGGAGGCAGCCACTCGATGTGTCCCTTTCGCGTCGATGTTTCTCTCTCTCTCTTCCTCTCTCTCCCTCCCACTCTATCTGAACAAAAAATGGAAAAATGTCCTCGGGTGAGGATAAAAAAAAAAAAAGATATCATCCCTGTGATTGGATCACATTCTATAGCAAAAATGGAAAATTTTGCAGATGCAGTTAAGGTCCCTAATTAGCTGACTTTGAGTTTATCACAAGAGAGATTTTCCTGGGTGGACCCGACCTAATCAGATGTGCCTTTTCAATGAGAGTCTAGAGGACACAGATAGAAGAAGTCAGAGAGAGTCCAAGCAGCAGAGGTGCTCTTCTGCTGAGCTTGAAAAAGCAAACTGCCATGTTGTGGAGAGAGTCACGTGGCAGTGACATCTGAGTTGAGGGCCTCAGTCCCACGACTGCAAGGAACGTGGCAGAGGAGAGCCTCAGCTGAGACCATAGCCCCAGCCAACACCTTGAGTTCTGCCTTGTGGGACCCTGAGCGGAGAACCCAGTTATGCTGCACCCAGACTTCTGACCTACAGCCCCTGAGAAAACAAATGGGTGTGGTTTTAAGCTGCTGCGTTTGTGTTGATTTGTTATGCAGCAACAGAAAACTGATACGGGGCCTTCCCCAGGGTCCCGGAGCTGGGCCTCATGGGCCCCAGACTGCCAAATTCTTGTTCTCCACCACTCAAACATTTCTTGATGCCTCCTTTTGGTGGGGAAGAGGGTGCATGAGGACCTTCCCAGTTCATGCCTTTTGTTTTTCTTCGTTTTGTTCTTCTATTTGGATCTCAAGCTTTTAGAATCCTTGGTCCATGACACTTGTTAATGGTCCACGCACAGCCCATTTTTTTTTTTTAATCCTCACCAAGGACATTTTTCCATTTTTTGTTCAGATAGAGTGGGAGGGAGAGAGAGGAAGAGAGAGAGAGAGAAACATCGACGTGAAAGGGACACATCGAGTGGCTGCCTCCCACACGACCAACCAGGGCCGGGGGCAAATTGCAACCGAGGTACGTGCTCCTAGCGGGAACCGAATCCGGGTCTCTCTGGACTGCAGGCCGACGCTCTAACCACTGAGCCAAACCGGCCAGAGCCCGAGGACATTTTTGCATTCATCTTCAGATAGAGTGGGAGGGGGAATGGGAGGAAGCGAGAGAGAGAAACATCGATGTGAGAGAAACACATCAAGTGGTTGCCACCCACACGACCCCAACCGGGGCCACGGACAGACTGCAACTGAGGTACGTGCCCTTAGTGGGAACCGAACCCGGGACTCTCTGGTCCGCGGGCCAACACTCTAACCGCTGAGCCAAACCGGCCAAGGCACAGCCCATTTTTATTTACATTGGTTAGTTGGTGTTAATAATTCAATAAGCATCCATAAACCCACCACCCAGAACAATAGCTAGTTCTTGACAAAAACCGCATCTAACCATGGCCCCCCAGTCCACTTCCTGTCCCTACACCTGCGGTAACTGTCATCTGAATTCCATGTTCATCATTCCCTGACTTAACGTTTTATGGAGTTTAAGTGCCTCCACATGGATTTCACAAAATTATTTTTTTTAATTTGAATGATTTTCAACTCTGTAAAAAGAGTATGTGGTACATAATCTCTGGGGACCTTTTCATCTCAATTTCATGTTGCCAAGATTCATGCATACTGTTGCTGCAGGGCGGGTCATTCCTTTTGACGGCTGTATAGTATTCCACCATGTGCCCACACAGCCACAGCCCATCCGTCCACTCTGCGGCCGAGAGGCACCTGGGCAGTTTCCAGATTTTGCTGTCGTCAATAGTGCTGCTCTGAACATTCTCATACAAGTCTCTTGCTTCAGTAACTCACTTCTCTGAGTCCAATTCCGCCTAAATAAACTGAAGAGGAAGGATTTTGTTTCTTTGACGTAGAAAAAAACAGGAGTCTAACAAAACTCCTCGCTAGGGGTCTGGCCTGAATTGATTGCTCCACTGCACCCACCCCAAAGTGCTGCTCCCAACAGCTCCATCTGAGTGACATCAGCCCAGACACCCAGCTCCAGGGCACGGCCCTCCTGCCGCCCACCCAGGGAACGTCGGGGGCACACCAGCAGCTCCTCGGAGACCCACGTTTCAACATCAAGAACTGGCTCTGAGGAAGTGCGCTGACCACAGTGGCAGCTGTGGGCAAGGCCTGGAAAGCACCGTCCCAGGAAGGTCCCCGGGCCTCGGCCACCGCAGAGCATGTGATGACAGAGAGTGGGGTGATCAGCTGGCAAAGTGGGGAATGCAGTGCAGCCCCAGGCAGGCCCCTGCCCTGCCCGGCCTCACTGGAGACCTGTCTGAGTTATGTGTTCTCACATTGCCCAGCGGAGATGCAGTCCCAGTGAGTTCAGAGGTTTCACGTCTGGTTAGAGGGAAAGTAAGAGAAGGTGGAGAGGGCTGAGAGGATGGCCGTGTCTGGCAGCTCGTGGCCCTCCAAAAAATCCCTGCCCAGGACTGAACAGGAGCGCTGCTCATGCCCAGGGCCCCAGGGCCCCCAATGGCACTGTCGCCATCAAATCGGAGGGGACGGCAGCCCCTCTCCAGGCTGTGGCTCTGTCTCTGTGTACCCTGCCTGCCCTCTCAGCAGGACATGGTGGCACCCAGGTGCAGAGAGAGGCATCACAGCCCCTGCTATGGGAAGGGAGCCCAGTGGTCGGGGCACAGCCCTTCGCAGACAGAACCAAACCAACGTCTCTGCTCCACCCTCATCAGCTGTGATTTGGCGGCTTGTTTAGGGTCTTCAATCCTCACTTTCTTCATCTATGAAGCAGGAATGATCAAATGCAACATGAAGTGGTAGTTAAGAGCACACTCCTTGGGCTCCAGTCTTCTCTCTGCCACTTATCAGCTCTGTGACCTTTGACAGGTTACTTAACCTTTCTGTGTTTTGGTTTCCTCGACTGTAAAACAGGGTTGAAAATACCGCCCACCTCACAGGGTTCTTATGAAGATTAAATAAGTTGATGTTTGTAAAAAGCCGAGTACAGTGCCTGGCACATAGTTAAGTGCCCGATATGACACTCAGAGTGATGGTCAACATCATTCATTTAACTAGTTTTGTTGTTGTTGTTATTGAGTTTAGAGAGAGAGGAAGGGAGAGGGAGAGAGAGATAGAAACATGGATGAGAGAGAACATCGATTGGCCGCCTCCTGCATGCCCCCCACTGGGGATCGGGCCCACAACCTGGGCATGTGCCCTGACCGGGAATCGAACCAGCGACCTCTTGGTGCATGGGTCGACGCTCAACCACTGAGCCACACCGGCCGGGCAATTTAACTAGTTTTAATGAGGGATAAGAGAGGAGGGTCAGCTATGTACTAGGCACTGTGTCTGAAGCTTGGGGGGAACACAGTGGAGGAAGACAGCCCTTGAGACTCAAGCACTCACCACCTATGTGGAGGGAAAGGCCAGCTCCCTGGTATCTGTGGCACAGGGCAGAGGAGGGGCTGGGTATTCTGCGTGACAAGTGTCCTGTTGGAAAGAAATCAGGGAGCTTCATACAGGAGGTGGTGCCGGGGGCCCGGACCTGGAGGAGGAGGGAGGTTGAACACGGAGGACGCAGTGGGCCGTGAGAGCTGCGTTGTCCGGACTTGTTGCTGTCCCAGCAGTGTGGGAACCGGGCCTCGGAGTCCACAGTCCCAGCCCTGCACTCAGAGGACCGACCGACGTCCACAGGAGGAAGCCATGTGCCTGCAGTCACAGAGGGCCAGGTGCTGGCGGAGATGTCCGGGTGCCGGGCCAGGAAGCACTCTTTCCACACCCGCCGCAAAGAACCTCCCACCACCCGACCACAGTGGATCACCCCAAAACTGAGTGGCTGAAACAAGTCATTTTATAACTTCCCTGTGCCTGGGACCGGGGCCTGGGAAGGGCTCAGCCTGGGGTGGGGGTGTCACAGTTCTCTCCCGCAGTTTCAGTGGGACATGCCCGGAGCCGGGTGGAGGGGGCTGTCCGGCAGCTCTCGCTTCACGCAGCCTCGGGCGTCCCCCCTGGTCTCACCACACGAGCTGATTTAGGCTCCCTCACAGCATGGCCGCCTCTGGGCTCCAGCCAGCAATGTGGGAGGTTTGTCATCTCTTCTGGTCCAGCACCTGTGGTGTCTCTTCTGCCGCTTTCTCCTGGGTACAAGCAAGTCACAAACCCATCCAGATTCAAGGCAACAGGCAACTAGACTTAAGGGGGCGGGTGCCAGGGTTTTAGAAGATGTAGGATGGGAAACTGTGTCATGGCCATTTGGGGGGAAATATGCCACTTACACCCTCTAGAGCACCCACCTCTGGCCTGCTGTCCCCTCCAGGAGGGAGTGGGGGCAGCAGAGGCCGTCCGGTGATGAGGCCCCAGGAGAGAGACTCCAGCAGAGAGAAGATGCCCGGGCTGTGGAATTGCGAGGTGGAGAGTGATGGACAGTGGAGAAGAGGTGGCCGTGGGAGGGACACTGGGACAGTCAAATGCAGTCCGTTTCCCCCGCCTCGGAGCTGCTGGACAACCAGAGACGCTGAGCTGGCAAGTAGAGGGGACATTCCTGACCCAGAGCAGTCGAAGCTCAGGCAGGTGCCAGGTCCCAAAGTGTGCAAATCTGGGCTCCCCCTCCCTCCCTCAGAAAACTCTTCTGGTCGACAGATGGGTTAAAGGAGATGAATTGAGGTCGAACAGGGGGGTCGCTCCCACAGCTGAGATGCAGTAGAACCAAGTCGTCATTCCTCTAGTGGTGACATACAGATGGCGTGTTCCTGCTGTCGGGTCTGTGACAAGTAATGACAGGAAGTGAGGGGAGCAAGAGGCTTAGCCTAAAATGAGCATCAGAGGGAGGCTGGTGGGCCTGACTAGGCGGGTCTGAGGGCCCGCCCTGATGTTTCCCTGAGCGACCCCTCTTCCTGCCTTACTCCTGTCGGCCCCCTTGGAGGTGGCCAGCAGCGGCCCTGGCATGCCACCCGGACCCCTCTCCAGGATAGGACACCTTCTGGTCACCAGACTGAGGATGGGTGGGACCTGGGTAGGAGGAGACAAGCAAGGTCACAGCCCTCTGTATTCAGCGAGTGTCATATTGCAAAAAAGACATTGGTCCCTTGGAGCATACCCAGTGGAGAGGGATGGGACAAGAACCTGGTGCCCACCACCCAGGGAGAGAAGGGTATGACCTGCCCTGAAGCCTTTTAAGCCCATTACCTCTGTTACTCTGGACACCAACCCTAGTCGGGCTCATATCACTATCCCCATTTCACAGCTGAGGAAACTGAGGCTCAGAGGCCACACGGCCAGCAAATGGGAAAGCTGACTTCAGACCTGCGTCCTATCAGCTCTTGGCCCACACTTCGGCCCGGACTCCACACTTCCCTTGGTTTAAGGAGAGAAGACCTTGTGGTCACCACAGACACTGTCGTCAAACCCCTGGGGTCAGCATGGGCTCTGGGGCCGCGCTCCTCCTCAGATCTGGGACACTTCAACCTCCCTGCAGCAGGGAGGGTTCCGGCTGCTCAACACCGAGCTCCTCCCCCCAGAGTCTGGTTGTACAGAGGATTCCAGCCCAGCGCTGCCCCCACGCACGTAGCCCCCCAGCAGGTGTCCCTCACTCCCCATCCTCTCTTTCCTTTGCTCCCGTTCACTCAGAGCACCTTGAGAAGCACAGTGGGTGGGTGTGGGGATTGGGGGAACCTGTAGGGCAGATTGTCCAGAAGAGGAAGAGGAACTCGGGGATGGAGATAGCGAGGTTTCCCGTCAAGTTCCAGCCAGCAGCTATGCACGTGGGAAATGAAGGCCTCTGGAGATGGAGAGGCCCAGTGACTCAGTGCCAGCCAGAGTCTGGGGGATCGGGGAGGAAATCGGTGCTTCCTCATACTCCAAAGGTCGGAGGAGGAGACATGGGTTATCCCTAGAGCGGGGTCAGAATCAGGGCCCCAGGTCAGTGCAGCTTCCCGGCCAGCACGCCTACATTCCTAGACCCTCGCTCCAGGCGAACCAGCCCAGTTTCCATGACACAGCCCTGCTGTCCCGCAGGCATCAGAAGAATGCAGGGCTATCTCAGAGCCCCCGTCTCGGATGGTGTCCCTGGGCAGCGTGCTCACCTGCATGAGCCCCGAGCAGAAGTCTGAGTCCCTGCCCGTCGCAGGCCTGTGCCGCACGCAGGGAGGGTCCGATGAGGAGGCCAGGCCCTGCCTCTGGGAGTCAGCAAGCAGAGGCCAAGCTCGTCGCCACCGACGTCTCCCTAAGGAGGGCCGATGGGAGAGCGAACGTACTTGAACCTGCTACTGGTGTGAAATACGCTAATTACTTGGATCACCAGCTGCGAGGTTCTTCCTCAGGGTGTCAGGATCTCGGGGGGATGCTCAGGCCCGGGAGAGTCCACGGGGGCAGCGAGGCCAATGCCAACTCCTCTACTGTGAGCTCCTGTACAGGAACAGCGGCCAGCCTAGAGCTGCGCCTTACAACATTACTCTCATAAATATAAAACCTTCCACAGCCGTGCTCCCACTTACCTCCCTCCCCAGTCCCCACAACTGGACTTTCTAATTGTGCCTCTGTTTCAGCCTGTTTGCCCCTAAAAGCAGAGCGTGAGTGGGCTTTGGGCTGGGGTGCAGACAGTTTATTTGGGAAGTGACTCCAGGGAACAGGGATGAGGGATGAGGGCAGGGGACCGAGTGCCACAGGGAATGGGGGTCAGCCAATACCGGGATATTTTATCACCTTGGCCGCCCCTGTGGGTGATGGGTGGCCCTGCAGGGACCTATTTAAGAACCTTATGAAATGTGTCTGGAAACTGTCTGCCCAGGAGGGCAAAAGGGGAAAACATTGACCCACTGGGTCCTGTTCCTCCGCTGGGCAAAGACGTCCCCCAGGTGTCCCTTCGGGCATGTGCGCGTTGAGCGCTGCGTGGTTCCACAGGCGTCCACACGCGGGACCTCAGAGCAGCTTCCTGCAGAAGGTGGGGGGCCCTGGGCCAAGGCAAGGCCCCTGCAGAAAGCCAGAAAGCCTGTGGGGGGCTGGTCACCGCAGCCGGGCCGGAGTGAGTGTGGGGTGCGGAGGAGCCTGGACCCGAGTGTCCGGTGTAGGCCTCCACTTTGCTGCCTCCATCAAAGCCATCTGCAGCCTCAGCAGCTTCCTGCAGGGCCAGCTTTGCAGAGTGTGAAAAACATTTTCCTACAGCCAGGGAAAGCTCAGAGCTTGGCCGTCAGCGTGGAAGTGGGCAAGTACGCAGCGAGGTTTCAGAGTTCTGCTCGGCTTTGTCCAGCTGAGGACCGGTCTGGCTTGGCTCCTGACGGGCTTCCCTCTCCAGGGGGCCTGGGTCCGGAAGGAAGGAAGCGGAATCCATTCTGCCTGCAACCGCAGCCAGAGCCCTCCCCGCAGAGCCTGGCTGCTCCGGCCCTGGCCTTTCCCCATGCGTGTACTTCCTGCCCAGCCAGCCTTCCCTCCTTTCTCAAGCAGCTCACTCGGGCTCCTCCACTTTCTCCCTGCTCAGCGTCTCAGCTCTTTTCCTGGGCTGCACCCCCGGCACCCTCCTGCCCATCTACAGGCCCCAGACATTGGCACTGGCTTCCCAGACCCCCCGTGGCTTGGCCCTCTCCAAGCCTGTTTGGGGCCTTGCCCAAATCAGCAATTATAAGTACCCACTTTCCTTCTCACTCACACAAGGTAGCCATTGTCCACGGCACAGGGAGGACCATCCACGTTCATGCTGAAGCCGAGACAGGAGGTTTGTTTACCCAGGGTCGTGGGCACCACCCCGTGCTGTGTCCAGACCTACCTGTCACATGCTAGTCGAACTCACACCTCACAGAGGCCCACGTGACCTGTGTAGAGAACAGGTGTGCGAGGCCCACGGTGTGCACGCGGGCTCAGAACGGGCTCAGACAGGGCACGTAGGTGGCCCGGCACTTGCAGAGATGAGGCCTCAGCAGGTCAGGCTCTGAGGAAATTTCTAGTCTTCCTCTTGGGACAGGGGTGCTGTCTTGCTCAAGGTCACCTGAAGAATCCCCCACTGAGTGAGAGCTTGGGTATTTGGACCCTGGGGTGGGTGGGGCCACCCAGAGGAGTGAAAGGAGTGGTAGGGTCAGAGGGTGACCTTGTGAAACACCCTTCGCAGAAGAGAAGGAAGAGTCTCAGCCAGAACACACCTACACCTGTCTGCCCCTCAACGCACGAGCGCCCTGGCTGGGCTTCCAGGGGGGAAAGGGGTTGGGGGTGGATCACCTGTGTGAGAGGCCAGGCCTTCTTCTGACATTCATAGCAGTGTCCCAAGGCCCAGAAGTCCCCAGGAGGGGCCACAGGGACTGTGTTTTCAGAGGCCAAAGGATACCTCGGGCAGCCTAGATGGGCCTGCAAGGCCACGGAAGCTCAGGGCACAGGCCAGGCACTGTGTTTCTTGGGAAACCCTGTAACTGAGACCCTGAAAGTCCAAAGGCACCTCCAGGGTCCTGTCTCGCTGCTCAGGTTCTAGTCAGACACTCCAACCACGGTAAGGAAGGGGGTCAGAGGCGGGGAGCACCGCCCTTCCCATGCAGCTCCCAGGCCAGTTAGCAGATCATCTGGGGGTCAGGCTCAGGCCTGCGCTGCCCGGCCCGCCCACCCCTTCAAGACAGCCCAGGCCACAGGAGTACAGAACCAGCAGGCTCTGGGGCGGCCACTGTCCTCTGCAATGGAGACCAGGTCCCGTGGCCATGTCTCTAGCTCTCTCTGTCCCCAGCAGCCAGACTGAGCACTGGGAACAAGCATCCCCTGCCCCCACTAGGCTCCCGCGGCTCCTGGCTTGTCCTGACATCTCTGGGCTGCGTCTGGAACAGGCCCTTTCACCAACGGCTTCTCTAGAGCAGAGGGCACGCAGAAAGAAGGGACTGACCGCCTGCCACTGCAGACACCTTCGCTGGCTCTGCGCCTACTCTCTGCCCAGGTCCTGGTGGCTGGGCTGCAACTGACGCTGGGCGGAGGCCTGTGAGCTTGGAGGGAAACTTTCTGATGGAGCTGAGAGGGGCTGGGTGTGGTCTCCCTGGACATTCAGAATCCTGGTTCGGCTAAGTCCTTCCAGCTCAAGACCTGGCCTCTTCAGAGTTGGATCGTGAGCCTCTCCACACCCCCCAGGGAACCAATTTCCAGCTTCAGCTCTCAGAAGTCCGACCATGTTGGACTCAGAAGGACCTTCGAGGTGCAGCCCTTCAAGGTTATTATGGCTGCAGACAAACCACTGCCCCCCTTAGCGGCCTAAAACAACACGGTTATTAATTTCTCCCAGTTCTGAGGTTGTCCGGGCTCTTCTCCAGGCCTCACCTGGGATTCAGTCATTGAATCAGCTGCCTTCAGATGGAAAGTCCAAGTGGCCTCACTCACCAAACAGGCCTCGCAGAGCTCGGGCCACCTGCCTGCAGGGCTGGTTCCCGGGGATTCCAAGTCTCCCTCTCTTCTTCTTCTAGGCGCTCCCCACAGGTGCTGAGTTCCACCGCACTGAGTGAGCTCTGATGGCCCGGATGTTGGGCAGCCAAGTCGGTCTCCTGGGGACCCACATGCCATCCCCCCACACCCGCTCCTGCATTCCTTGCTTTTGTCTAATTGATTCACCAACTATTTGACAAATATTGATTGAGCACCTGCTATATGCCAGGCCCTGTGGTAGGCATGGGATTGATCAGTGAGCAAAATAAAGAAGAATCTCCGTCTTCTTGGAGCTCAGATGGAGGGGTGGGGGCATGGGGGAAGTGTGCTGATAGACAATAAAAATAATTAATTAGTATATTATAGAGTGTTGCACCTGTTTCCTGTGGCTGCCACAACAAACTGCCACAGACTTGGTGGCTTAAAATAACAGAAACGTAGCTTCTCACAGTTCTGGACGCTGGAAGTCTGAAAGCAAGGTGTCAGCCAGGCCCCGTTCCCTCCAAAGTCTCAAGGGGGGGGGATCTCACCTGCTCCCACTTCTGGTGGCTCCTAGCAATCCTTGGAGCTCCTTAGCTTGTGGCTGCATCCCTCCATCTTCTCTCTCCATCTTCCATGGCCTTGTCCCTTCCATCTCTCTGTCTTCTCTTCTTATTAAGGACATCAGTCATCAGACGTAGGGCCCACTTTAAATCCAGGATGATCTCCTCTCAAGAGCCCTAACTTAAATGCACCTGCAAAGACCCTGTTTCCAAAGAAGGTCCCATTCTGAGTTCTAGATGGACCCGGATTGGGAGGGGGGGCACTGCAGTTCTAGTCCACCCACGACAGTCACGCACAGGTTCCAGGGGTATGGGCGTGGACATATCTTTTGGGGACTACCCTTCAACATGCTGCACATGTATTAGAAGACGATGAGAGATGTGAAAGCATAAAGCACGGTCAGATAGAAGGATGCTGGGCTGTGGTCGGGAGGGGGGACAGGTTGCAGTATTACTTAGGGTGATCAGGAAAGGCCATCCATGTGGATATCTGGGGAGAAAACATCCAGGCAGAGGGTAGGCCGTGCAAAGGCCCTGAGGCTGGAGTGTGCCCAGCACATCCGAAGACTAAGGAAGCTACAGAGCTACAGCAGAGCGCATGAGCAGCAGGGCGGTGGTCGGGTGGCATCACATGGGGCATTGCTGGTTGCAGTAAGGACTTTGGCCTTGACGCCAAGTGATACGGGAGGGGAGCAGAGGAGACACGAGAACTGACTTTGTTGTCCTGAAGGACTGTGGCTGCTGGGTTGGGCACTGTAGTGACCATGGGCTGATGTAAGTCAGCCACCCACTCCCCCGCCCCCACCGAGGGGGCCCACAAGCAGCAGGCCCTCCACAGCTGGGGAGTGGCTTCCCAGGACCCCGTCATGGAGCGGCCCTGGGATCCCCTGCCTCTGGACCCCCTGCCTGTCCACAGGGCTCAGGTGTCCCCCCCCCCCCCAAGTCAGCTGTACTAGCCAGAGCCTGGGAAAGTCAGCTTTCCAGAAAGATTTCATCATTTTCCATTTGGAAAAGTTTGCTGCTCTTGTTACCGGCGGTGTTGGCGGCAAAATTGGATCCTGGTTCTTGAGTTTGGCAAAGAAAGAATTCAGAGCCAAGAACTCAAATTCTAAGAGCAAGTTTATTTAGAAAGTTACAGAGGTAGAAGGAATGAGCCAGCCGGGCTGCAGAGGCTCAGGAGACAAGTGACAGAGGCAGAAGAAGGGCCCTGGGATTCAGAGAGAGAGGCAAAGGGAGCTCCTGGGGGAGGACGCAGGCAGGGAAGGGCGTGGGTGTGCCCCAGAGAGGGCGAGCGCCGCGGTCCTTCAGCTTGAGGGCTTTAAAGGCTGGGAGTTTAGGGGAAGCCTTGGTGGAGGATCAATAAAATATTCATTCGCTTTATGCCGATTCGCCAAAAGGAGATTTATTCCCCTGATTTCATCCGTCCTTGGGTGTGGTTGGCAAATAGCACTAATTGGATTTCTGCTGTCTCCCTGAGCAGGGTGATTTAAGCTATTTACCCTCTGGTTGGGGAGAAGTGCAAACCATTTACTCCTAAGTGCCCTTGGTCAGGGAACATAGGCTCTTGCAGTTTACTAGCTGGCTGTAAACTGCTGGGCCGGTTAACTAGCTGCCTCACTTGCCCTATCCCGCCCGCCTGTCCTGGTTTACTAGCCTGTCTCCCCCCACCCGCCCACCCCGCCCCCACTCCCAAGGCTGAGATTGACAGGCTGAGACATTTGGGAGCTCAGAGGGGCCATGGGCTCAGGCAGACTGGTCTTCCAGCCTGCCCCTTGGCTCCCTGGGACCAGAGCCACCCCATCCCCCAGCTGGCCAGGCTTCCACATGAGAGAACCGCCGGGTCCCCCACGCCTACTGCCCCCCGGTGTCCCCCACGGACCACCCAGTCATAGTCCCCCTGCCCTGGCACCTCTGGACCACAGGCTTCCCCTCCACAGTGTCCCTCAGTCCATCGCAACTGTGGGCCTGTCAACACACGATGTCGTCCGTGCTCGCAGGGCCTGCTGGGTCACACGGCCTGCTGCTGTTTGCTGAGACCGGTCCTTGGCGTCCTCCAGGCGGCCCCAAGCCCTGCATGATGTGAGCCGCGGTCTCCTCCCTCCCCAGTCCTGCCCACACCCCTCCGTGAGGTCTCCCCAAGCACCCACAGGCATTTTCCCAAAGCCCCAAGAGTCAGACCTCCAGAACCTCACAGCTGACCCTCGCACTCCCCAGCGGGCTGTATGGGCTGAGGGGAAGGGGGACCGGATGGAGCTCTGTCCCCATGCGAAGAGAGGGGCAACCTGAAGGCCTCTGTCACTGCCTCGCCATGGGGCTTCAGGCATCCTCTCAAGTTCCTGAGCCTCAGTTTCCCCATCTGTAACACGGCCTGCATTATGACATGTGGCTGTGTGATGTAATGGGTGGGGAAAGACTGACCAGTCACGTGGCTGCCAGTGACAAGCCCCGGTGTGCTTCAGGTGTGGGCTTGGCTCTTCCACAGAAGACTCTCCAGGGGCTGCAGAGGCCCCAGGCCTCCCTGTTGTTAGCTCCCTGTGGTGAAATAAGCCACCTGCCAGAGCCCGAGTGGGGAGGGCACCTCACCCCGCCCTGGCTGAGGACAGACATCTGTCAGGAATCCGGGAAGAGTCTGTGTAAGGACCCTAGACCTTAGGCCACCTGGTCCACCCACTCTCTGTGTTGCTTTGACAGTGAGTGCAGGATGGGTCTCCCTTAATGACTGCGAGCAATGACTGTGAGCTCCCTGAGGACAGGGCTGGGCCCCCTCAGCCTGGGCTCCCTGGGGACAGGGTGGTGTCTCCCTCAGACTCAGGCTTCCCGAAGGTTAGTCAGCATGGCCCTTCCCTCACCACGATTACCTCTAGGGGCTCCAGGCTGCCCAGATCGGCCAAGTGTGGCTCCCATGAGAGCACAGCCCCCTGGGGACCCCAGGCTCCTCACTGCTCAGGAACCCAGGGAAGCGCGGAGCAGAGAAGTGAGTGGCGTTCACTTTGCTGAGTGGGAGCAGATGGGGGACAGACAGTCTGGTCGGGACCCACTGCAGGTACAGAAGGTCACCAGGGCAGAGAGCCCTAGGTGCCTGGCAAAGGACACTTGTAGGTTGGGACCTCATCCCCAGGGTGACCATTCCTCCCTTAGCAGAATAGATAGCTGCTTTGTAACTTTGGCTTTTCAATTGGAATTGCTTTGTGAGGGTTTGAACAAAACCTTTGGCTGGATAAATGAGAGCCTAACCCATCTGGCTTTGAAGATAAGGGACACCCAGCAGTTTCTAATCTTCCTAGAGAAGGATGTGCCCTCAGGGCCGAGGTGCTGGCTCTGGCTGGCTGGCTCAGCGAACATACGTCATCAGGAATCTTCTCTGATCCCTTAGGTTCCCTGTCTTTTAAGACACCTGTTCTGTTTACTCCCTGAGGTCCCTGAAACCAGGGAATGGACCACCCTCAGGGATAGCAGGGACTCTCCCTTCCCTTTGGGGGCAGCTGCGCTCTCTCTCCCAGGCCTCCTAAAGGACCAGGGCTTTGGGGGACATGAAAGGCAGGGCCTCCTGGTCACTAGCCCAACAACTGGAGACTAGAGTTGTGGGACGAGTTTTGTGTCGGAGATATTAGGCAGGGTCTTGTACGGACAGATACACAGGGGAGACCTTCGGTAAGGCCGGCTACGTCTGGAGGCAGACAAGCAGGGATGCCTGGCTCAGGACTGGCTTTGTGTGGAGTGGAGTCCACCTGTCTGAGTGGAGTATGTCCATCCTCTGTGACTGGCCATCACAGGCATCATTGGTAAGTCTGTCCTCAGAACACGGGATATGCACTCCACACCTGGGTAGTTCCCGGGCAATGGGGAACCTGCCCTGCGTGGTTCTCAGAGCACAGGACAGCCCAGAGACCAGCAGGACGCCTCTGACTCTCCGCTCAGAATGTATCTGTCTCTCCGTAGATGGAGAACCAGTCCACAGTGCCTCGAGTTGCCCCTTCGGGGTGCATACTCACCAGCTGGGAGAAACTTGACTCTGAGTCTGTCAAGCTTCTTTTGCAACATAGCCTGGCCCCACTACAAAGTGGACAATGGTCCAGCTGGTGTGGCTCAGCAGTTGAGTGTCGACCCATGCACCAGGAGGTCTCTGGTTCAATTCCCAGTCAGGGCACATGCCCAGGTTGTGGGCCCCATCCCCAGTGGGGGACATGCAGGAAGCGGCCAATCGATGTTCTCTCTCATCAATGTTTCCATCTCTCTCTCCCTCTCCCTTCCTCTCTCTCTAAATCAATAAAGGAAAAATATTATAAAAATAAATAAATAAATAAAGTGGACAATGGACAGGTTTGGCCAGTTAATGGCACCATTAAGCTGAATACTCTCCTGCACTAGCCTTGCTTTGCCATTCCCAAGGGAAGTGGGTGGAGGAGGAGGTCTCCTTAGATCAATGTGTCTTTTCCATACACACAAATCATTATGACTTTCAGAAATGGCCCTCAGCTATATGCTACCTGTAAACTAGATCTCCACAATTGCTACAAAGCCTGAAAAAATATATACACCCAGATGGAAATATTCCAAAAATGAATGAATAAATTTGTTCGTCCTTTGCCAATATTTGCCAATCCTTGAGGTATTGAAAATGACTGTCCTTGTTTTACAAATAAAGTCATTACAGGGCCAGCTATATGCCTCCAGAACACGAAAGCCCACCGAATCCTTTTACCGTCCCCAGACTTCCCCTCTGCTGTTCAAAATGCTTATAGGTAATTGGCTCTATAAAACCAGTGTCCTAGGAGAAGCTTGCATTTCTTTCCTTGTACCCTTGAGATACAAATCTGGGCCTTCTTTCTTTCTTTCTTTCTTTCTTTCTTTCTTTCTTTCTTTCTTTCTTTCTTTCTTTCTTTCTTTCTTTCATCCTCACCCAAGGATATTTGTTTCCATTTATCTTCAAATAGAGTGGGAAGCAGGGAGAGAGAGAGAGCGAGAGCGAGAGGAACATCCATGTGACAGAGACACATCGACTGGCTGCCTCATGGCCTTTTGCTCAGCAGGCCGACGCTCTCTAACTGCTAAGCAAACCGGCCAGGGCTGGGCCATCTTTTAAAATGCAAATTTCTGGGAGGTAATCCTTATTAAAAGGAGAAAACAGTAGCCATTTAAACAGATCAATGAACTCATTTCAGCTGTTAAACATTGACAAGTCTTAAATTCACCTACTTTTGGCTTTTTAATACAAAAAAAAAAGCTAGAAAATAGATTTGGAGCTCTTGAAACCAGGCAACAAATGGGTCCAGACTGCCTGTCACTAATTGAGCCAATTAAGCAGAGACACGTTTGAATCGAATATGAGCGTTTATTGCAATAGAGCCGGCCGGCCGTGTGGGAGAGCAGTGGGTCATCCCCTACAATCTGCTCTGCACTCCCTCTGGATAGCCAGTTGCTTATATTAGGTAGCTATTAGGAAGGGCTGGTAGGCGGAAAAAAAAAAAAAAAGGAATAACAATGGGTAAAATGGTTTCAGATTACAGGCTTGGGGCAGTAAGGGCTGGGGAATGGAGGCAGGGGGCTAAGAAGGGTTGTCAGCCTCCAGGGGTCCAAGGTTGTTGGTCTTTCCATGATATTGAGCAGTTTCCCCTTGTTCTCAGATCAGGAGAATGGACAGCATTTCTGAGGTAAACGCCCAGGGTGTACACCTCCCAGCCAGGCCAGAATGGGCTTTCTTTAATCAGAACAAAGCAATCAGGATGAACAGAGCAAGGGTGTTTAACATGTTTTATAACTGTGGCTAGGACACCACTATGATTCGTTCTGTATTAGTCTCTCCCGCCCCTTTCACTTTTAATGAATGTCTTATACTTTATTAGAAGTGTGTTTCTTAAAAGTGTGAATGTGTTTGCCAATGGAGGAGCCTATGTCTCTAGAAGTTATAAAATGTACTTGCCAATCTAAAGTATGCTGTTACTGCCCTGGCTGGTTTGGCTCAGCGGTTGGAGCTCAGCCTGCGGACCAGAGAGTCTCGGGTTCGGTTCCCGCTAGGGGCACATACCAAAAAAAATAATAATAATAAATAAATAAAAATAAAGTATGCTGTTACTTTTTAGTTGTCACCAAAAAATCAAGGTTTCTAATAGTTAAGAATTTTAATTAATTGGAAAAAATTGTATGGTTTTTGTGTAGAAGGTAGAAGGTGTGAAAATATATGTTGAAGAAAAAAATGAGTTGTTCTAAAGCTGGTTATTTCTGAATGGATAAGAAGGCTTATGAAAGTTGTAGAAAGATTTGTAAAGAAAGAACTTGAAAGGAAATTATAAATAAGCTAAATAACAGCTTTAATTAAATAAATAAATTGAAAGATCAAAAATAAGCTAATATAGAGTTAGAGTTTGTGGAGTTTTTTTCTACTTTGTCAAAGGGACAAGGATTTTCCTCTTGCTTTTCAGATATAAGAAGACATTTTTTTAAAGCAATTTGGTAAATTAAATATTTTTCTCCCTACCTGATCCCTCCAGAATTTGGCAGTTCTTAATGAGCGAGTCATGGCAATACATTTCTTTGCATGAATTCAACAAGACCGGTTTCCAGTTATGGTTTTATTAACCAAGACTTTAACTGAAATGTCATGTCTGAGAGAGACATTCCTGGCTCTGGATGTCACCAGAAAGCCTTAAGGAATGAAGACTGACTGGAACCAATAAAAGCCCCTTGGAGAAATAGCCTGGTACCTTGCTTGGTCATATGGTTCATGACAGTCTTTCCAGGTAAGGAGCAAAGGTTACGTTCCGGAGAGATGGCAAGAAAGAAAGGAACCTCAAGACATTTTGGGAACCTCAAGAACGTGAAGAATTCACCTAAGTCTATTGCAGGTATTGCAGGCAATCCTGATGGCAACTAGATGGTTCAACTTCTTCGCCCTGAGGGGCTAATTAAAGCTCAATCATGAGATTCCAGCAAAGCAGAGTTAAAAGAGCCCATATAATCTATTGTTAGTCTTACTGTGTTTATGCAAATAACCAGGTCAAATAGAAACTAGACATAATGCAGTAAATAAATTGGTCTTAATTTGGCTCTTTTTTTTTTTTTTCCAATTTTTTTCCTTTATTGATTTTAGAGAGAAAGGAAGTGAGAGGGAGAGAGAGAGAAACATCCATGAGAGAGAAGATCGATTGGCTGCCTCCTGCATGCCCCCCACTGGGGATCGGGCCCACAACCTGGACATGGGCCCTGACCAGGGATTGAACTGGTGACCTCTTGGTGCATGGGTTGATGCTCAATCACTGAGTCACACCACATGGGCCTTAATTTGGCTCTTTAATAAAAATGAAGGTGATGTTAGGGGAAAATTGTGTCCCAATAGACTCTATTAAAACACAGTTGTGAATATTAGACTCCAATTCAATTAATTATCTTCAAATTTTTATTTTTCACCTATAAACTGAACTGGATCCTGAGTTTTTCTAATTTTCTTAACTATTTGGCTACAACCCTCCAAACTAATGTTTCATTTTTCTCCCGTCCTTTGATTTGAAATTAGTGAAAACTAAAACATTTTTTTCTTCCACTGGACCGTTTATCATCATTCTTGTTGTTCTAGCTTTTGCCCCAATAATACCAAGATCTGTAACACAGTTTGTCTGTACCAGGTTACAAACACTACTCGTACTCAGGGAATACCACCTCTAGACACTATCCCCACATCCTTCCATGCCCAGGCCTCATCATCCTGACAGAGAGCAAGGATCTCTTGGCTTTGAAGGAAAACTTTACCCCTCTTCAGCAGGAAGCAGCTACAGAAGAGACCCTGCACCTCTTTTCTCTGAAAGAATTCAGAGCCAAGATCCTTGAGGGGGGATGTGGTAGGTAGTTAGACAGACATGAGCAGAGCAAGGATGATGGGCCAGGCACAGAAGGTCATCAGAGTGGAAGGCCCTGGGTGCCTAGCAAAGGAAAATGTAGGGTGGGACCTCATCCCCAGGGTGACTTTCCTCCCCTAGCATATTACTGGTCATGTGGTTTGGACCCCCTGACCTTTTATATCACTGGTCATTTGGTTTAGACCCCATGACCTTTCCTCCCTAGAGATAACATAAAGGCCTCAGTTGTATTTTAGCTCCAGGCCCAGAAAAGCAGCAAAACCAGACAGGCAATATCACGGCTGACCTCAGGACCAGCTGTATTGAATACTAACCCCTTGCCCTGGCTCTGACCAGTCAATCAGTGGAGACCCTGACCCTGAGAGGACACACCTGGAAATCTGCTGAATATTCTATTGAGGTCTTCCCCTGGGACCTCCCTTAAAATCTCCACCCTTAAGACTCTTGGGACAGACCAGGGCCTTTCCCTTTTCCTTCCCCCTCCCCCGCAGGTACGTTACCAATACCTTCCTCACTCCCAAGATCCAAGGGCCCTTTACCTCTATAACTTGTTTCCTAAGCCCATTTCTTCTACAAATTACTTCTACCTCTGTAAATTTCCAAATAAATGTTTTCTTATAATTTGAGCATTGGCTCTGAATTCTTTCCTAGCCAGAGCTCAAGTACCGAGGTTGCTGAACCCAGGTCCGGTCTGACCGCACTGGTCTAACACCTGGTGCCATTCCCACTGCCTCCAGCATGTCCCCCAGAAGAGGGGGGCCTCTTCTAAGGTTCCTCCTTCCCTCTCTAGAACACCCCATCTATCCACGTCATGTGAGATATTCCCAGACTGTGAGGGACTTCAAAGTGGGAAATGAGGGGCTCAGAAGCCAGGAGGTGGATCTTGAGGGACCCTGCCTGGGCTATTGAGAAAGCTCCTTCATCTAGTCCCCAGCCCCAGTCAGGACTTGCTGGGCGGGAGCAAGAGAAGAGAGGGCTTAGCTTTGGGTGGGGCTGAGTGGCCAGAGAAGGACCAGCTCCTGGAAAACATGGGCTAAAGCTGCCAGATAAATGGGGGAGGGGGGCATAAGGGGTCCCCCAAGGGCCAGAGCTCTGAGGCCACAGGACCACTGCCCTCAACCTGACCCCAGAAATTGGTCCCAGCAGGGTCTCCCTCCTTCGTTCTTTCCCAGAGCCCTATGCACCCATCCCAGCACTCAGCACCTGAAGTGCCCAGGCTTGTCTACCAGGGGTCTGGACATCATGTATAGGTCCACTTGCTCTTTCCCAAAGCACTTGCCACTAAGCCTTGCATACAGCAGGCACATACTAAAGCCAGCTGCTTGATGGATCTAAACTGGACCCTCTGCAGCTCTTGTCTGTCTTAAGCCCACTGGTCAAAGAAATGGCTATCAGCCTTGGCCGATTTGGCTCAGCAGTTAGAGCGTCGGCCCATCAACCAAAGAGTCATGGGTTCTATTCAGGTCAAGGGCACGTACCTTGATTTCGGTTTGTCCTGGCCCTGGTCGGGGTCCTGTGGGAGGCAACCAGTTGATGTGTCCCTCTCACATCAATGTTTCTCTCTCTCTCTTCTTCTATCTCCCTCCCTCCCACTCTATCTGAAGATAAATAGAAAAATATCCTAGGGTGAAGATTTAAAAAAAAAAAAATGCCCGGCCGGTGTGGCTCAGTGATTGAGCATCAGCCCACACACCAAGAGGTTGCCAGTTTGATTCCTGGTCAGGGCACATGCCCAGGTTGTGGGCAAAATCCCCAGTGGGGGGCATGCAGGAGGCAGCCAATCAATGTTCACTCTCATCGATGTTTCTATCTCTCTCTCCCTCTCCCTTCCTTTCTTTCTAAAATCAATAAAGAAAAAATAAATAAAGAAATGACTATCAGCACTTCCCCCTCAGAAGGGCCCGACCCTCCCTGCACCTCTGTCCATCAGGTCCAATCACCCTGTTCCCTTTGGTGGCTGGAGAGGCTGAGGCTTAGAACCCCATTATGGGGCCTGAAAGGGGAAAGGAACTCTAGTCTGAGGGGAGACACAGCCCTGTCCTCAGGGAGCCCCAGTCTGAGGGGAGACTCGACCCTGTCCTCAAGGAGCCCTAATCTGAGCAGGGAAACATGGCTTCTGTTCCTTCGGGGTTGGTCTGATGTGATCTGGAACACCTCAATTCCATCGACAGAGTGAAGACCGAGAGGTCACCAGAACCATCTCCTGCCATAGGTCAGGGTCCTTTCCACCACACCAGACTAAGGACAGGACAGGCACAGAGCAGGAAGGGAACTTGGAGACCCCCTGGCAGGCGGGCCCTCCATTGTCACCTGTGGCCCCAGACTCCCAGAAGCCTGTTAAAAAGCACTGTTCTCCACGCAGGCATGGCCTTGCCCTGTCGGGTCAACCCCTTCCTTCACCCCAGAAACTGATAGTGGTGAAAGGCAGGCCCTTGGGGTGAGGGAGTAGGGAGGCCCGATAAGCTGACCTTCCTCCAGCTCTTGTTTTGACTGAGGCAGGCCAGTGGGCTGTTTGGTCTGTGGGCCTAGAGTAGAGAGGGGACCCTGTGGGGGAGGGGGGCTTCAAAGCCCAAGGCCCCACTGAGTTGGGACAGCCCAGACCCTGGCAGGAGGGCCAGTGCATCGGAGCCCCTGCTGAGATCCCTTCTGCCAGGCCATGGCCCCTCTAGGCCCCTCAGGATACCCACATCCCTCCATCCCCACCCCAGGAAGCAAGGGGCTCTCCTAAGTTTCCCCAAAGCTTCTACCTCCTGCCAAGGTCCCTCAGGTCCTTATTGTTCTCCTGTCTAAGAACCTTGCCCCCACAATGGGGAAAGAGAAGGAAGGGATTGTGTCCCCATGAGAAAGAGACAGAGGCTGGCAAAGAGCTCCCCTAACCCGGTCCATGCAGCAGCAGTGTGCTGGAGCGAATGAATCCAGGGAAGATTACGTTCAGCTGGGGGGAGTTTAACACGCTCTTGTATTAGATGATAGCAGGACATTATTCTGTTCAATGTGAGAACGACGTGCAGGTTTAGATAGAAAGTTTGGTTGTTTTTTTAAAAGACACATTCTAAAGTGATTAAGGGAAACATGTCATGATGTCCATACTTTAAATTATGTCATCACAGCCCTGGCCGGTTTGGTTCAGCGGGCAGGAGTGGGGAACGTCTGGCCCGCGGGCTGTATAAGGCCCACAAAATCAATACCAGCTAACATCACATGCCTCACCACGTATAGCAGACTAATTTTTTTGCTTGTTTGTTTTGGAGAGAGAGGAAGGGGGGGAGAGAGAGAGAGAGAGAAACATTGATGAGAAACATCAATTGGCTGCCTCCTGCACACCCCCTCCTGGTGATTGAGCCCGAACCCGGGAATGTGCCCTGACCCGGAACTGAACGGGTGAGCTCTTGGTCTGTGGGTTGATGCTCAACTACCGAGGCACACCGGCTGGGCAGCAGGCTAAATTTTTTTTTTTTTTAATCCTCACCCGAGGACATTTTTGCATTTATCTTCAGATAGAGCTGGAGGGAGAGAGGGAGGAAGAGAGAGAGAAACATTGACGTGAGAGAGACACATCGACTGGTTGCCACCCACACGACCCCAACTGGGGCCGGGGACAAACTGCAACCGAGGTACGTGCCCTTAGCGGGAATCGAACCTGGGACTCTCTGGTCCGCGGGCCGATGCTCTAACTGCTGAGCCAAACCGGCCAGGGCCAGTAAGCTAATTTTTAAGTTCATAATTTTGTATGGCCCACGGATGATGTTATAAATATCCAAATGGCCCTCGGCAGAAAAAAGGTTCCCTGCCCCTTGGCAGAGTGTTGGCCCTTGGACTAAAGGGTCGTGGATTTGATTCCCAGTCAAAGGGATTGAGCCTGGGTTGCAGGTTCAATCCCCAGGTCCAGTCGGGGTTGTGTGGGAGGCAGCCAATTGATGTGTCTCTCTCACATCAATGTTTCTCTCTCCCCCTCCCTCCTTTCTACTCTCTCTTAAAACAAATCAATGGAAAAATATCCTCAGGTGAGGATTAACAAAAAAAAAATTATTTTATCACCAAAAAAAGGTGAAGCAAACCTGGGACTCGTTAGTCCACGGGCGACGCTCTTACCGCTGAGCCATATCGGCCAGGGCTCATTGTTCTATCTTGAAAATGGGTACTTGCAGGTTCATTGTCTTATTCTCTCTACTTGTGTGAATGTTTAAAGTTTGTTTTTTTTAAAAAAAATTTGTTTTCTTTATTGATTTTAGAGAGAGAGGAAGGGAGAGGGAGAGAGAGATGGACAGATCAATGAGAGAGAACATCGATTGGCCGCCTCCTGCATGCCCCCCACTGGGGATCAGGCCCACAACCTGGGCATGTGCCCTGACCAGGAATTGAACTTGTGACCTCTTGGTCCATGGGTCGATGCTCAACCACTGAGCCACACAGGCCGGGCAGCAGCAGGGCCCCTTTTAACAGGACCAGTGGATACTGTTCCTGACAAGGAACACTGAACTCAGTGGGTCCCCTCCCCATTTAGTACCCAGCGCAGGAACAGAGCAACTCCCCACCCCCACCCCCGCCCCTTTGGTTACATTCATTCATCTAGCTCTGAGGACAGTCAGGACTGGGGTCGACCCCTCCACATCCTCCACAGAGGAGCAGGGCAGGGACGAGGAAGAGCCCCATCCCGAGGACAAGGGCAGTGGGGCGTGCAGCTGGTAACGGGAGAAGGCCAGTGCTTTCCTATTTTGGGAGGCAGGAGGCAGCAGGTGGCTGGCTGGTGCTGGGACATGTGAACCCTCCAGCAGCAGGGCAGCCTGGTCCTGCCAGGCATGACCTGGGCCCCACAGGAGCTCACCAGCCAAATTCACTTGTGGCCATGGGGAGGGGATCCAGTTTCTCCATCACAAGGGCACCCCCTCTAATGTAGCCCAGAAAGAGGAAAAGACCACCTGGAATCCACCCATCCCCTGATTCCGTAGGGAAGCAGATTCCAGGGACCCAAATATTCTGCGGAGCCCCAGTCCGAGGACAGAGGCTGGCCACAGTGGGGTGCAGGGGCTGGAGCACCCCACTAGGCTGGCGGCAGCCCATGCTGTTACAGGTTCCTTCAGGAGCCGGGTTATTTTGGGGTGGGCAGTCGAAGCAGGCAACTTTCCAGATTAAAATAGCCTTCCCTCCTGGGTGTCATTCCTGAGACGTGCTCATCTCCCAGCTGAATGCTTGTCACACGGTTGTGTTCCTCCGGCCCCTCCCAGGAGGGCTGTGCGTGGCCAGGATGGCAGTCCTACCCAGGACGGGGGGTGGGGTGAAGGAGCAGAGATGAACCTCATTTCCTAATCAGGGCAGAGTGGAATGCAGCTCCGGCCTCCAGGGCCACCAAGAACTGCCCACCATTTGCCCAACTCCTCCTTCCAAAAGGGTCTGCCAGCCCCTAAAAAAAAAAAAGGAGCCTTCCCACACGGACTCCAGCTGTACTAAGCCCTCTGGCTCCACCTGCCTCCCCAGCGCTGTGGCCAGTCAGTATTCCCTGGTCTGCGTCTCCCCTCAGACTGGGGCCCCCTGAGGGCAAGTCTGGGTCTCTTCACCACCCTGTTTCTGGTACTGTGGGAAGAAAATACCCAGGACTCAAAAGCCCTGGGTTCTAGTCGTGACTCAAGTGTCACTGCACCGAGGGCAGTGGCCGGCCTGGCATGACTCTCAAGAGCAGAGATGCTCTGGTCACAGAACCAGGTTCCAACCCCAGCCTGGGCCTTCCACGATCCACGAGGGGGCTAAGTTGCCCCTCCCGCAGCCCTCCACAGGGCCAGGAGGAGAGCAGCAGCTCCGGCCCCAGGTGGGAGGCAGGGCTTCAATGAGATAATGTGTGCAAGACACTTGGCACAGTGCCCAGCGGAGGAGAGTGAAAAGCACACCAAGGAAAGGCCTCGTGGGCCAGTTCTCGGGCCAGTGTGGGTTGGGCAGAGTCCTAGGCTCCATGACCTGGGAGTCTGGGGCCACCACTGGCCCCAGGTCTGGCCAAGCCAGGGGTATGCTGGGACTCTGAGCTGCAGTGCTAAGAACAGGCGTGTTGCGTGCTCAGTGGTAGCACTTGTTCTGTTTCCTCCCTTTGCAACTCTCTCTCTGGTCTCTGTCCCCTACTCTCCCCCCTCCCTCCCCTGCCTTCTCCTGACCCACCATTCCCACCACGTGGAGGAATCCAGATACTCCGCACATATGACGTGTGGCATGGCGTGACCTCTCTGAGCTGGGCAGGGGACTGGGCCCAGGCCTGGACAACATAAATATGTCCCAGTAGTTTACATTGTGGGGGCCGGGAGTACACACCAGTCAGCCGACTGCTGCCCCTGTTTATTCCCTGGCGGTTCATGGCCAGGGCGCCCCGAGGAGGAGGGTGGGGGCAGTCCTCAGGTGGCTGCAGCTGTGTGGATGTCCATGCACTGGGAACCCCAGGAAAGCTTGTAGGCGTCCCAGGCCACCCCTCCCACCCATGTCCCAGCAGCCCCACCCCTCTCCATGGACCATGCTGTGGTGCACTTGGGTGCCTAGGCACAGGGGCCTCCCTGAGCGCCTGCCCTGCTCCAGGAACCTATCTCAGACCTCCGTGCTTTTCTCGGGTCCGGCCAAACTGGGCCTCGGTTGGGTCAATCATTGTTAATGCTGTCCCTGGAACTTCTCCAGGGTGTTTCTTTCCTGAGCATTTCCCATCACGCCGCATCTTCTTCATCTACTCTGGGAAGCAAGCTCCCCCGGGATTGTCCATTGAGTGTGTGGGAAGGTCGAGGCCCAAAGGATATACGAGCTCTGAGTCCCACCCACCTACCTGTGGTGCCTGGGTTCAACATCGATA
The DNA here is from genome assembly GCA_030848825.1 of Tadarida brasiliensis. Lineage (NCBI taxonomy): Eukaryota > Metazoa > Chordata > Mammalia > Chiroptera > Molossidae > Tadarida > Tadarida brasiliensis. Next base: position 17,044,845 of record CM061262.1, read on the forward strand.
GTGACGACGGCCTCTCAGTGGCCCTGCATAGTGATTCACTTTACAGATGAAGAAACTGAGGCTGCAGGTGGGTAAGTGATGACTTACCCATGATTGCTCACCTGGTGAAGTCAAGAGTCTATCTCGCTCTGCCTGGCTCCAACCTACCGGCATGCTCCTTCCCAACCATTGCCCATCTTTACCCAGAGTCAGGCACCTCTGGGAGCAGGCAGGGGTCCACACAGTTCTCAGCAAAGCTCAACCCTTTCTTCCCTCCCAAGATGTTTACATTGGAAAGTCAGAGTGTATCCATTAATGTATTGATTTTCATTGACAATGCAAAGCCCTGTGTCAAAAATTTGTGGTAGGAAGGACTACTACTACTACGAATAACAACAGCAACAGCTAATATTTATCAAGCACTTGCTATGTGTCTGCTTCTGTTCTAAGTGCTACATATACAATATTTCAGGGAATCCTCACTACAATTCTATGAGACCATTATTAACTCTATTATTAATCCAATTTACAGTTGGGAAAACTGAGGCACAAAGAGATGAAGTGACTTGTCCCAGGTCACACAGCTAGTTAGAGCCATGGCTGGGACCCATGTGTAGGAGATATGGGTAGAGGCTGACTTTACAGACAAGTTTCAATGGTGTGAATATGAACACACACACACACACACACACACACACACACACACACACACACGTGTGCAGAAGTAACTGGAATAGTGCGGGGTAGATTAAGGAATGTTTCTGGGCAGAGATGGGTTGTGTGTCAGGGCTTAAAGGAAGTGAGAGCTATAGGCCACTCCCCACGTGTGGGATCCTGGGCCAGACTCATCTCCAAAGGGCCCCTCACATAACTGTGAACAGAGTGGGTGCTGAATACGTGCTCTTGACGTGGTTGAGTGGTGTGACCGCGGTGGTGGTGAGGGATGTGCGGATGAGGAGAGCAGGGTGGTGGCGCTGACGAGGACGAGGACGGAGTCCCGTCCGTCACAGAGGCCGTGAGGGTGGGGAGGAGATGGGGTAACGGTGGAGGTGCCCCTGATGGTGGTGGGGATGAAGGTGGGGATGGAATTAATGGGAGAGGCCCAAACATCAATTCCATCTGCTTCACGCTCCTGTGCAGTTTATACCAGCCTCACACATTCCTCTCACTCACAGCTACCTTCCAGTGGGCACGCTTATTCTCATTTTCTAAATGATGACAATGAGCCACAGACAGGCCACATTCTGCTTGCCCAAGGTCACAAGGCCAGTGAGCTGGCCCCGGCTCTCTGCCTCCAGGGCTCCTCCCCACTCGGAGCGGGATGCCAGGGCCGTGTCAGATGCCATGGGCGGGTGGCGAGGCCCTTCTGCGCTCCCAGCACAGCAGGCTCAGGCGCCCTCGGTTTGGGGGAGCGGGGAGTGGCCGGAATGAATGACAAAGGAAGCAGTTCTAATCCTGGCCCCACCACTGACTCCCTGTGACCTTCTCTGTGTGGCAGCCAAGGCAGATGTCAGCTGCCAGGTGACAGCAGGCCTGCTGGGCACAGCCAGTGGAGCCTGGCAGGAGCCCCACACACCAAGGGGATGAAGTCAGGGGTGAGAAATAATCCTGGAGTCAGGGCAGGCTTGCTTTGGGGTGGTGTTCCTGGAAAGTTCTGCTCTGATTGGCTTGAGGTCGGGGCTTCCGCACAAGCCTTTCCAGTCAGGAGTGAGTTTATTAATAAACTCTGTCCTGCCCCATGCCCTCAGCCTGGGGAGAAGCAGGGCTCCCTGGGGCTCCTGGCCCCTCAGCCCAGGGGTGATGAGTCTCATTGTGGGGGGGGTGCAGAGACGAAGCCCTTAGATCTAGGCAGGGGGTGCAAATGCCCTGCAGCCCCCAGACTACATTCCCCCTCCTCCTGCAGCCCCCATGCCCCCTCTGCTTCAGCCACAGACTCTGGAGGCTGAGGAGAAATAGCGAACAGGGTGGCTGGTGTGTGTTAGTGCACGGTGCCTGCAAGCATGCATGGTGCCTGCGTGCACGGGTGGGTGTGCAGACATGAGCTCCTGAACAGGGTTACGAGGGTGATAACGGGCTCCTGGGGGTGCACGAGCATGGGCCTGAAAGAGAGTAAACCTTGTCTCAGCGGCCAGTGAACATGTCCAGCCCTTGTGAGTCCTGGGTGATGTGTATGGGTGTCAGTGGGGGGACAACTGAGTGTGAGGGGTGCTCCGGCCTCAGGGGAAGGCAGCCTCCCTCCCAGGCGCTTCTCTCTGCAGCTCATTAGCACCCAAGGCCTAAATTTACTGCCCTCGCTCCTCCGCCCGCTGGCTCTGACCTCATTAGGCTTCTGCCCCTTCTTCCTAGGACAGTGGGTTGGGGGAGAGGAATGACTCCTTAATCTGCAGCACAGGATCCCGTGGGGGAGGAGGGAAAGTCCTGGGGGTGGGGGAGAGGGGAGCCAGGGCACAGAACTTAATATAGTCACAGGGCAGCCTAGCAGGGTGCAGCTCCTATTACACCTGCCGCCTCACGCCATCATATGACCCTGCTCCTGCTGGCAAGGCGTGGGCCGGGTGAGGAGCACCTGGTCCTGGGAAGTGCTGAGGGACATCGCTCAGCTGGCTGGTTCTGACTCCAACTGGGCTGGGCCAGGAAGGGAGGAAAGGGGTGGGGGCCTCCAGCACTGACCCCAGCACAGTCACCAAAGGGACAGATCCTTCTGATCCCCCACCTTTCTCTCTCACCCCCCAGATCCATGGTCCCAAATTATGGCACACCTGTGGGGAGAGCCCTGAGCTAGGCGTAGGGGAGAGCAGGGGGTCCAGCTCAGCCGCTCCAAGAAAGCGGTCTGTGGGCTATGAAAGTCAGGTTCAAGACAAGCTCCTCCCCTGTCCCCCTCCTGAGCCCCCACTGAGGGGAGACACAGCCCTACCCTCAGGGAGCCCCAGGCTGATGGAACTATGGTGCCAAATACCCTCTGTTGAGCCCGGCTGGTGTGGCTCAGTGGTTGAGCATTGACCCATGGACCAAGAGGTCACCGGTTCGATTCCAGGGTACATGCCCAGGTTTCAGGCTCATTCCCCATTGGGGGCATGCAGGAGGCAGCCAATCGAGGTGTCTCTCTCGTCGATGTTTCTCTCTCTCTCTCCCTTCCTCTCTAAAAATCAATACACACGTATCAAATTCCCTCTGTTGAGTTTCCGGTGTGACCTTGGAGATTTACTCAACATCTCAGAACCTCAGTTTTCTGGTCTGTGAAATGGCAACGCTTGGTTTTTAATGGAAGAAGCAGATTGTAGTAAGGTCCTGTGCCACTCCCATTTCCACCAGGGACGGGTCGTCTCTGGAGGGTCTGGTTGCTTTGACATCCCAGATCTCCCAGGCAGCACCACTCGTTCACAGTCAACAAGTGTCCTGGACAGTCAGCCACAAAAGCAACTCCAGCCCGGGGCCCCAGGGCAGCACACAGACAAGGCAGGCTCTGCAGCTCCGCGCCCCAGAAGATGCCATCCACTGGCTTCTGGTCTTCGACTTCCTACAAACACAGTTTTTAAAATTTACTTTTTATTGAGGTATAAGGTGTGTGCGCCAGACTGAACAGATCTTGAGGGTGCAGCTTGGTGACTTTGTGCGTATGTATATGTCCCTGTAACCGCCACCCAAATCAAGCACAGAGTATCCCAGCACCCCAGGAGGCTCCCTTAAGCTTCTCCCAGTCAATCCTGTCCCCCAGAGGTCACCACATTTTGACTCATCACCACAGCCTGGACCACGTACATGTGCACCAGAGCACGCACTCTGGGCCCATGTGTTCAACACGAGTCTGTAGGGCCACCCGTGCTGTTCCGGCAGCACTCGCTCTCACGTGTCCGTGGCTGAGTAGCCTTCCGCTGAGGGGCTAAGCCACGATGTATTTATCTGGTCTGCCGCTGATGGACATTTGGCTTGTTTCCAGTTTTTAATTAACGTGACTCGAACAGCCGTGGCTTAGACATATCTTCGGAGCACATACACATGGCGACCCACGCTTGAGAGCAGATTTCGAGGAGGGTGCCCCTTTCAGAACTCCAGGAAAGCAAGGAGCGGTTAAAGATTACCCAGCTCCTCCCCGGGTCATGAGTTTTCTGGGTCCACCAGAGCCGTCACAGGAGGAGGACAGAGGCAGAGAAGCCCCACGAGGAACTTCCCCAACCTCATCACTGAGCCTAGAGCCAGCCGCGTGCGCCCACGCGGGTGTGTGTGTGTGTGTGTGTGTGTGTGTGTGTGTGTGTGTTTATACTCATTTCCTGCGGCTGCCATAACAAATTACCACAGACTTGGTGGCTTACAACAACGGAAATGTATTCTCTCACAGTTCTGGAGGCCAGAAGCTGGAAATCAAGGCGTGGGCAAGCTTGGTTCTTTTTGGAGAGTCTGTTCCGTGCCTCTCTCCTTGATTCTGGTGGTTGCCGGCCATCCTTGGTGTTCCTTGGCTTGCAGACACATCTCTCCAATCTCTGCCTCGATCACCACATGTTCTTCTCCGTGTGTCTCCAAATCTCTGTGTCTATAAATCTCCCTCTCCCCAAAGAACACCGGTCATTGGATTTAGAACCCACCTGAATCCAGCCAGATCCCATTTTAACTTGATTACATCTACAAAGACCCTATTTCCAACTCAGGTCACATTTCCAGATACTGAGGGTCAGGACTGCAACATATCTTTAAGGGGACACTTAAAGATAATCACTTAATGCAGCGATTATGACTTTGTATGTTTGTGTGTGGGTGTGTATAACTGTGAGGGAGGGCTGATTACATGCGTGTGTGCACGTGCACACGTGTGATTATAAGGATTGTCTGCATTGGTGTCTGGGTGTGCTTATGTGGACGTAGGCACATGTGTATGAGCATGTGTGTGAGCCCCTGTGTCCATGGCTCAGACACCCTGCCAGACAGGCTGAGGAGGGTGACAAGGCAGCAGGGTCTCAGCGGGCCTGACTCCCTTCTGCGGTTGAAGAGGTGCTTGGGGCCACGGGGCAGGCAACCTGGGCCTTGCTTCCTGAATCTGGAAGGTGAGCTGTGAGGAGCAAGAATAAGGCTGTTTGTTGAGCTGGGCAGACTGGTAGGTCAAGGTGGTGGCTCTCTGGTGGCAGTGCCTGTTCCCAGGTCCTCTTCCAGGAATGTTCCTAGAAGGCCCCTCCACCCAACCTCCCTTCCCCTGCACCCCATTCCTGGCCTGGGCGAAGCTGGCTGATGCATCTGCTAGGGGATTGGAAGCCAGCACCAAGCCACCTGTTGCGTCAGCCAGGTAGGGGTGGGGCAGGTAGCCAGCCCCTCCCAGGCCCCACCTCCAGGCCAATCCCAGAGCAGCACCCAATCACTGTCCATGCCTGGGCTGGGGCTGGACCCCAGGAAATGGAGAAAGACAAGGGGGAGCACCTGGCCAGGTAAGGCCCAGGACGATGAGGGCGGCCCATCTCCTCAGGGTAGCTCTTTGAGGTTAGGACACTGGGAGGGTCTCCTCGTTAGTAATGTCAGCTCCTGGCCTGCTCTGAGCTGATTATCTCATTTAAACCTCACAGTCAAGTTTAAATGCTGTTCTCATCATCCCCATTTGACAGATGCTATCGCTGAGGCCCTAAGGAGTGAAATGACCTGCCTAAGATTACACATATTTGTTTATAATTGTTGGAATGTTCTTATTCTCTCTGAAGATCTGCAGCCTCCCCACTCCTCCATGCTCAGACCACCTACCCACCACAACACACCCTTAAAGTGCAATCTTCCCAGGAAGAACCCCTGGCTAGCAGGGACGGGGGGCAGGAGGGCAGGGGACAGGTTTGGGGTGGTCTCTCCTCTCAGCCTGGGCTCCTCTGTGGTGTACTAGTTTTGTTTTAGGTGTGGCAGCAAGCTTATTGTCTGAGTGTGTCCGTGGGTTTGTGTGCACATTTGGAGGAGGGGTGCCTGGGCATTCGGGTGGACCTCTGCGGGTTCACCTACCAGGGACACGTGAGGGCACACCCTGCACAGGCTGTATCTGAGCATGCTTAGGCACAGGTGTGCGAGCTCCTGCCCCCCTGCTTGTTTGGGTGTCTGTAGAGTGGCTTCCCATTTCTCCACCCATACCAGAAAACTGCCACCACCCTCATTTCACAGATTCCTGGGCCCCAGGTGAGAACCTGATGAAAACTGCCTATGACTGGGGACAGAGACACCTGAGCCTCAAGCCCCGCCCGCCTGCTTGTGCGGCTGGTGCCCTTGAGCCGGCATAGCCCCACCCAGGCGGCGGGAGTGTCTTTACCCAATGAGATGGGGTGACTTGGAGGGGAGGGAGGCTTTTCCCGCCCTCAGGAGCACCCAGCTCCCTGGATGGGAGGTTCATTAACCCAGAACTCAGTAGTTCTTGGTGGGGGGGAGTGCCAAGACTTGGCACTGACTACAAAGTGTGGAGGGCACCCCCAGCATTCCCTGGCCGCTGGCGGGGGAGGGGCTGTGACGTTCAGTGGCCTCATGCAGCGGAGAGGAAGTTACTAATTGCTGACCTGATGACTGGGCGGCCTGAGGAGTGGGGTGATGATGCCACTGGCTGGCGGAAGCAGGCGCCCGGGCCCAAGGAGGGGGTCCTGCAGGGACAGAGTGGGCCAGGCTCGCGCTCTGCAGAGGCTGAGGTGGCTGTGGCCAAAGAAGCAAGGGGTGGGGGGTGTTGAGGCTGCGACCGTGGGAAAGGGCTCTTCCCACACTTCCCTCAGCTTCAAGGGAAAGAGTTCAGAGGCCCTGAGGGAGTTTGGGAGGGGGCTACAGAAGGCAGAGGGGGAGGAGATGGTAGCAGAGGGTTCTTCACTCCCCCTCTACCTACACTCCCCCCACTTTCCCATCTTCCCCACCCCTGCCTTTTGTCCCATCTTTGGCCCCTGTGGCCCATGGTGGTGAGGAAGGAGGGAATAGATGGAGGGCTTTTAACTCCAGAAGACGCACAGACACAGCAACCTACTAGGTCCTACCTGCTGCAGGCCAGAGCATCCAGAAGCTGTGATGCTTCGAGCAGCCCTCGAGGAAGGGAAGAAAGGGTGCTTCAGGCAGAGAGCACAGCCCAGGCAAAGGCTGGACAGTGGGGAGCAGTGAGGCTGATGCAGGTCCAGGGCTTGGCTCCATAGTTGTGGGGAGAGAGAAGGTGAGCAGGGTCATTCTGCACCAAGGGCCACACTGTCTGTTCCTGGCAGAAACTGAGGGTAACCAGACTTGGAGCTTCTACGTACTGGCCACGGCTCTGGCGGGGGCATACCTGGCCTCCGCTGACAGATCAAGGGCCAGGATCAGGTCAGAAGCTACACAGGATGAGGATTCCATTTCCCAAGTCCCCAGGTATACCAAACCCAGAGAACCTGCCGCCCTGAGTCCTGAGAAACAGGATCCATCCATCTGCAAGTCAGTCTTCTGGGACCCTAGCGCCCCCTGTAGGCAGGAAGCTACACAATGGGGGAGGGGCCTCCACCTGCCTTGGGGAGGAAAGGAGACAGACTTGCGTTCTCCGAAACTAACTGGTCCTGCCCCAAGGAACCCCCGCGTGGTAAAGGAGTCCGAGACATTGACCTCCAAGCTCTAATCTGAAATTCAGCTGCCACCCTCAGGAAGCTCCTAGTCTGATGCAAGAGACATGTACCACATCAGAACTCCATTCTGAAGGGTGATACAGCATCCAGCTTCGCGAAACTTAGTCTGAGGGTGGAGATACAGCCCAACTGAATTTTCCGAAGCCCTCAGTGTGTTGCAGATACGAATTAGACATCTCGGTGACTCTAAGGCTGCTAGAAGAAAGAAAGAAAAAAAAATACAAGACGTCCAATTCAAATTAAATTTCAGATAAACAACTAGTAATATTTCCAGTATAAGTATATCCCATGCAACATATGGGACATACTTATATTGAAAATTTATTCATTGTTTATTTGAAATGCAAATTTAACTGGATATCCTGTGTTTTTATTTGACAAATCTGACAACCCTTGATGTGTCCAATCTGAGGGAGGAGGAGGACCCTCCTACACCCACGGAAACGCAGGTAAACATCTCAGCATGTTCATGCTAGCGCTCAGGAGAGCAGTGGTGAGGCGGTAGGGGAGTCCTGGGGCGCCAGCTCGCTGCAGTTTAAAATTCCTTCCAGGCAAGATCCCTAATCCCTCGGTGCACAATGGCCGCCTTCTCCCCCACCGCCCGCGCCCACGCCCTCCCCCCGCGGGGCCGTGGCAGTGCCACCACGGGCCTCTCTAAGCCCCTTTGAAGCCGCCAGAGCCTCACGCCGCAGGAGGCCCCGCCGCTATGCCAGCTATGCCAGCTATGTCCCCGCCGCCGCCGGCCACCACCGCTCCCCCATTAATGTTGGCTAATCTGGCTAATAAATAAACTCCCCTCCCAGCCTAGCCCCTGCCGGCTCCTCCCTGTTCCTCCAGAATTGATTTCTGGGCTGGGTCAGAACAAGCGTCCCACTCCCTTCTGATGTCTCTGACTTCTTTTTCTAACGCTGCCCTAGGTCTGTCGCCTGTCTCCGACGGAATTCGGGGAGGGGGGGTCTCTGCCTCGCGCGTTGCAGCTGCATCTCTGTTTCAGGACACCTGTGCACGAGGGAGTGGGCCACATGGCTGGGTGCACGGACCGAGTGGAGGCCGGGGAAGATCCGCGGGGGCCCGGGAGCGCCCCCTGGAGGCGGGAGGAGGCACGGCCACGCCCCTTCTGGCCACGCCCCACCCTGTCCGCGGAAGTGGGGTGCATCTCCGGGAGTCCCGGGACAAGTGATCCGCGCCACGGGAAGGCGCCGGCGCGTCCCGCGGCAGAAGTCCCTTCTTCGCAGCCTCTGCCGCCCCCTACGTCCCCGCCAGGGCTTCCGAGAGTCTGACTCAGAGCCGAGCCCGCATCGCTTCCCCTCCTACGACACCCGGAGCGCGGGGAGAATTTACAGGATTGCAGGGGCACGGCTAACGCGCCCTAATTACCCACCGCCACTCTGCTCCCCGCGCCCCGCCCTCCCTGGTTCGGGAACTGTCCCCTGGCCCGGCCCGGAGCCGCTTCGCCCGCCGCCCTCCTGCTGCCCTCCAGGACTGCCAGGTGGTCCCAGGAGAGAGCTATGAGACCCCAGCTAGGCTGGGTGGTGGGGGAGATGCGGGATTTGGGAAGACAGGCCTCGGTGCCTGAAGGTGTGGCAGCCGCCCCCTTTCCTCCCATAAGTGTACAGTTCTCAAGAATACTGCTAGAAGAATCTGGGAGAGTGGGAAGGGGGCTGGGACCCATTTCGTTGACGTGAACACTGAGACCTATAGGAAAGTTAACCGTCAGGGGGATGGATGGGGAGGAAACCAGAGCAAGACTATCTCCATGTTGCATAACGGGCACAGAAAAGTAAAGGCTCTCAGGGAAGGCCACCCAGCCAGAACTTCCGGATCAGCTCATTTAACGGTGTCTTATGACGGCCCCAAAGGCTCCTTCCCTGACAGGGGAATGACCTTCCTGCAAAGAAAAGTGATATGCCCCATCAGAGACCTGAAGCCCTGGGCAGCCGACCAGCTGTGGCTTGTTGATCACAGGGAGCTCCTGAAGAATGGCTCAAGTCTCCCATCCTAGAAAGGTTGTGAGGAGGCCCTGAAGACACAGAACCCAAGCCTGGTGGCCGAGACAAAGGGGGAGCAACTTGGCTGTCAGCTTCTTTATCCAAACCAGGCTCCAACCTCTTCTTTCTCATGAATTCTTTCCTGGTGTCCAGGGGGTTGCAAACTCGTGGCCTTGGTCAAGTTTAATCTTTAGTGAGGTTTGGCCTACAATGAATATGTGGTTTTCATATTGACTGCGAGAGCCTACAGACAGTGCGGGCCTTCCGGTTGCCCTCCTTGTTGGAAAGGTCAAAGAGGCCAGACTAGTCCCAAAAGGCATTTGGGTTTAAAACCCCTGATTAGAACGGCCTGCTCAGCCTGGGCTGTTGCCCTTTTCCTCAGCTGCCAGGACCTCAGGCCGCACGGTGGCCACCCCTTCGGCATATTTGCACGTCTCTCGGTAAATGATACCGAGGTGAATATTCCTGGGAACCTCTCTTTAGGTGGCAGTGCTAGCTGTGCATGCTTCTGGTACCCCTTTGGTACCCCGTTTGTCATCTTGAGTTTCAGTCTGTCCCTTGGGCATGCACCATAGCTTCTCTAGCAAGATGACAGCTAGTTTTCTGCCATAAGAACAGAGGTTCCTTGAGGGCAGGATATTGGAATTCTCCCTCCAGACTGAGATCTCACTGAGGGCTGGGGAAGTGGGGTGTAGGGGTAGTATCCTCCATCACAGGGAGCTGTGAGGGCAGGGCTGTGACTCCCCTTCAGATGGGAGCTCCCTGAAGTCATTGCATTCTCTCCTTGGATGGGGCCTTTGCACCCCACCCCACTTCTCTGGCTCTTCTTGGTGCCCAGGCATTCCTCCCAGGACACTGTTTGTCACGCTTTGATGAATGAAAGCTCCTAAGAATAGCTCAGTCCTGTAGTCTCGAAAGGACAGGAGTCTGGGGAGGAGGGAGGATGGTGACCGTGGAGGGGTTGGGAGAAGATGGACACATCCATTCAAACAATAGCATTTTCCCAGGTGCCCAACTGGACACTGGGAGACATAGTGAGGGCCACGGAGCCTCCTACTGTGTTATTTTTGCCAGTGGGGAGGGGTGTCCCCGGGACCCCTGAGACAGAAATACCAACCCCCTTCTTCACAGCCTTTCCACCCCAGAAGTCATCACCTCAGGCTCACCCAGCCCTGTCCATACCTGGACACCAGCTCCCTCTGCCTGGAAGCAGGTGCTTGGGGTGTGGTTGCGGGGCCACTTCTGGTGGGACAGGGGCTGCAGTGGGGCCGCCTGTGGAGCCCTGCTTCCAGTGGAGAACGGGTGGAATGTAAAAGCAGTCTCAAACTGGCTGGGGCGCATTTGGTGCTTTAGTTGGGGCAGAGGATGAATCCCGGTCCCCTCACTCTTCCTCCCTTATCCTGCCCTTCCCACTTCAAAACCTCAAACTCCAGCTAAGAACTGAGCGACTTTTCCAATGCAGCGTCCTCTCAGGTACTTCACAGGGGAACCGCAGGAGGGGAGGCTGTGACCTTAACCTGCTTCTCTGGATGGGGCCATCCTGGCGCTCTGCCCCCACCTGCCACCTCCTGGGAGGGACATTTCAGCCTGGTCTTGGCAAAAACATCTGCCTATAAGCCAGGTGGCCTGGTATGGTACCAGCTCTGCTACTGTCCCCACTGTGACCTTCAGAAGCCATTTGCTCCCCTGAACCTCAGTTTCCCCATATGTAAAATGTCTAGTTTTTATGGTTTTCAAATCTTTTTTTAAAAAAACTAATAGCTCTTTTTTTTAAAATAGTAACTTATGTAGAGTATCCACTGGTAATACAGAAAAAGTTTGAGGTTCTATGCTCAAAATACAAGCGGGGGCCCAGAGCCCCGGTGTTTAGTTCATTACACGCACTCACACACACATGTGTGCACCACACACGTGCACACAGATCAGCTCCAGGGCACTCTGCAGCTTACTTCACAAGCCTCAGCTCCCTGAAATCTTTCCTGTGCAAACATTCCGGGGTCCTGCCAGGGCTGGGAGCTCTAGAACTGAGGGTGCTGACAACTCTGGGCATGAGGCAGTGATTGTGGGCAGCCCAGGTCTGGGGAGCAGGGCTGAGGGATAGCAGGGTGGGTAGGGCCTTGAACTGGTAGAGGGAGTCCTTCCAACACTGGGTACCCCTGCTGAGACTGGGCAGGGGCCTGAGTCCAAAGCCGGGTCCCTGTGAACCTCACTGCCCTCCCCACACCCACGCCGGTCAGGTGGGCTTATCTGCACTGAGCCCCCTTCGCTGGGGGAGAGAGGAGAGTAGAGCGTGACTGCCTCTCAGCAGGGATGGTTGGGAGCCTCTGGCAGCTTTTCTCTGGAATCCCTCTCCCTATGCCTAGGACAAGGGCTCGGGTGGTGGCGAGGCTGCCAGAAGCCCCACAGTGGCTGAGGGGTGGGGGCTGAGCCCCAGGAGACAGAAGGAGCCTCACAGCACCACTAAGGTTGGAAGTGTGAGAATTTCCTGCCAACAGGGGTGCAGGTGGGAGGGGGCTGGAGGTAGGAAGGCAAGAGTGAGGAGAGGGGGATGCCACCCAGGGGAGAAAAATGGCACCCATAACAGGCAGGCCTGGGCTTGGGGTCCCAGCTTAGAGCAGTGGGGTGGGTCCTTCCAAAGTGGGGAACAGCAGGAGTGCCCAGCCCCCCTTCCAGCTGATGGACTGTGTTCAGGGGTACTGAGAAAGCTTGTGTTCGGCCCCATCCTCCCAGAGTCACCAGGCAAAAAGGTGCTGCCCCCTCTCTTTTGCCCCCGGTGGCCTGCACAGCCCTGGGAGGACCATTGTTCCCAGTTTCCCTCGGGGAATGTGGGTGGGAGCGCAGGAGTCTCCCACAGTCATCACCCTCCTGAGATGTACAATGAGCGAGGGGAGAGCTACCTCACCATCCTCTATCCCAAGTACACACACACTGTGGTGTGTGTTCCCTAGAGACGTCACAGCGTCGGCCTGGAAACTCCTGCTGTGTGCCAGGCACGGCTCGGGACGCTGGGGCCCAGGAACGGAAAAGTCAGCTGGGTCACTGCCCTCATGGCGTCCACATGCTACGGAGGGAAAGACAAATGATCAACAAGTAAAAAAGAATCAAGCTCTGTCCGCGATAAGACAGCTATGGGAGTGGAGGGTGTGGGGTGGGTGGGGCTATTTTAGATGGGGTTGTCAAAAAATGTCTTGGTGAGGAGGTAACGTCTGAGTGGACACCTGAGCTACAAGAGGCCAGTCCTACTTGGGAGCCGAAGGACTCCAGAAATACACAGTATTTTTAAACAGAAAAGAGCATCTGTCCATACACTTCAAAGGGCAGGGAAATCAGAACTCCTTCTGGGGCATCTGTTGTATGTCCATCACAGTGGCTGGAAATCCTCTTACATCCTCTCCCAAAGTCCTCTTCAGAATCCTGTTTGTCAGATAGTATTATTTTCATTCTACAGATAAGAAATGTGAAGCCCTCGCCTCCCCCGGCTGGTGTGGCTCAGTGGATTGAGCGTTGTCACATGGACTGAGAGGTTCCGGTTCGATTCCTGGTCAGGGCACATGCCCAGGGTGTGGGCTCAATCTCCAGTAAGGGGCGTGCAGGAGGCAGGTGATCAATGTATGTCTCTCACATCCATGTTTCTCTCTGTCCCTTCCTCTCTCTCTAAAAAATCAATCAAAACATATAAAAGAAGGAAAGAAAGAAAGAAAGAAAGAAAGAAAGAAAGAAAGAAAGAAAGAAAGAAAGAAAGAAAGAAGCCCAGAGAGGTTATTATTTCATTCACTTAATAAGATGTATTTGGTTTTAGCGTCTGGGAACACTAATACATCACCTGTGGGCCCTGCGATCTTAGGTCCTACAGTCTGTGAGAGCACAGAGGGGGTCAGGGAGGGCTTCCTGGAGGAGTCCACATCTAAGCTGAATTGGAAAGGATGAGTAAGGGTGACAGGGGAAGTGATGACGAGAGGAGGGTGCCTGGCACCAGTAACAGGGATACCTGTGGGCAGAAGTCAAGGACTGAGGAGGGGTCCTGCCTGGCTGCCTGGTGCACTCCCTGAGGGGGCTAGGGTGGTACATGAGGACCCTCCAAGCAGGTAGGAGGGCAAGAGGCAGATGGGGCCACCTGGCGTGGCTGTTAGACAAGGCAGGTCTTGTGGGGCCTCCTCCAGGGCTCTGGTGACTTTGCCACCCCTGAGTGAAGACGTTACTCAGGGCAAAAGGTGGGCACCAGCCAACAGCAAGGCCTGGTGGACCACCCACACAGTCACACATACTCCACACGTGCGCAAGCAGACATGCAGCTGGTCCCAGCTCTCTATCTGTGTTGATAAGGGGCTGGGGAGGGGCACAGCACCGGGGTCTGAGATCGCATGACCCCAGTACAGCTCAGGCCTCAGGACCCAGGCACCTCTTTCTAGAGCCCCAGGGCAGATGCCCCTCTATAGCCCCCTCTCAGGCTCTCAGGCCCCTTGCCCCCCACCCCCCGCCCATATGCCATGAGACCTGGCCTGCTGGCACCTTGTCCTTGTCCAGGATATGCACACAGGACACGCAGACTCCTTGCACAGGGAGTGTAGCCTTGGGCATTGCAGCCAACAGCAGGTTCCAGACTCAGAACAGGCCCTGCAGAGCTGGCGTGAGCAGGCCCCACCAGGGAGAGCATTCGCAGGGCCAGGGCAAGGGCTCGGCACTCACCAACCCAGACACAGGTCACATGTAAGCTCCGGGGTGAGAATTCCTGGAAGGGGACTTGTCTCTCTGGTAGCAACCGGTGTGCAGACTTGGGCAGTGGCCAGCCAGAGAGAGGGGTGGCCCCCAGGCTTGGAGCTGGCCAGACCCTCCAGTCCCACTGTGTCCAGACATGGGGATCTCCCTCTGAATGAGACGAGGACAAAGAGACTGATAGGCTGGGGAGGGGCCCAGAAACCCCATTATATGAGGTTCTACCACAGGGATGTTTAGACGTTGCGAGTTCCACATTCCAGCCGTGGTCTGAGCGTGCCGTACCCCACTGGTAATTTCCTGCTCCTCCTTACCCAGCTAAGCCCTGTGTGTTCTTCATAACAGCTGAAGCACCCCTTGCTCGGAAGCTTTCCTGCCCTCCCTTGGATTTGCTCTCGCTCTGCTATGCTCTGCCCACCGCCCTGCCCTGGTTTCCGCTGCAGGGTTCTGTTCCCAGTCTCCCTAACTAACTGTGAGTGCTGCGGTCGGGCGGTATGTGCTGTTGCTTACTCTTGTTTTCCCAGTGCCTAGCACATAATAGAAGCTCAATAAATGTCTACAGAGGGAAGGAAGGAAGAGAAGGAGGGAGGGAGAAGGGGGGAGTTGAGTTGCCTTGAACACTCTGAGGGCTGCCATATAAAGGATTAAACTGGTTCTTCAGGGACGGGAGAATTGTCAGCAGGTCAGTTTAAGGAGTCAGATTTTAAATCATCAACAGTTAGATTTTAAGAGTCAGATAGATGGTCTCAGTGTGGACTGGGCTGGCCCAGAAGACTGAGCTTCTCAGGATGAGTTTAAGCAGAACCAAGAGGAGTAGTTCTCAGAGGTGCTGTTACTTGAAGGAAGGAAGGAGCCAATAAATGAGGAAGGAAGGAAGGAAGGAAGGAAGGAAGGAAGGAAGGAAGGAAGGAAGGAAGGAAGGAAGGAAAGAGGGAGGGAGGGAGGGAGGGAGGGAAGGAAGGAAGGAAGGAAGGAAGGAAGGAAGGAAGGAAGGAAGGAAGGAAGGAAGGAAGGAGGGAGGGAGGGAGGGAGGAAAGAGGGAGGGAGGGAGGGAGGGAAGGAAGGAAGGAAGGAAGGAAGGAAGGAAGGAAGGAAGGAAGGAAGGAAGGAAGGAAGGAAGGAAGGAAGAGGAAGGGAGAAGAGAGAGAGAAACAGGAAAGCACATTGCTAATCCATCCAGCAATACCAGAGAAGGACACTTAGTGGGGCAAGGAGAGAGGCATCTTGGGACACCTCTGACTCTCCTTCCACACCTCCCAGCTTTCCCAAAGAGGTCACTTTCCAGAACCTCCTTTGGGCCACTTTCCCAGGGAGTAACTCCCTTAGCATAGGTCTGTCCTGGGTCAATGCCTCTCTGACAGCTTTCTCTTTAGGGCTGAGGGTGGGAAGGAGGACCTTGGCACCTGGCCTCACTCGGTAGGGGCCTGGTCTGCAGAGGCTGGGGATGAGCAGGCAGCAGGTGCCTGGCCCTGGACTCCCCTGCCTCCCCTTCCTCATAAGCTTCCTAAAAACAGGAACTATGTCTTAACCTGCCTCTATCTCACTCCTGGCATCAAGGAGGTCCCCACTGAGTGTGAGGTGAGCAGCCCGGGGCCAGGAGTGGCAGAGCTGAGACAGAAAGGGGTTTCTGCTCAGGAAAACAGAGATGGAGCACCTTCCAGGGACCACACGGGGACTTGGAAGAGCACGCAGCCCCCTGGGGCCCCTAAGGCTGGAACCAGGTCAGACTTGTCTTCTGTCCGTGCTCGGGGCCGGTCTGTCTCCAGCTGCCCCAGTGTGGCCAATGACCTGTCCATGACTCACAGCCAGCTGCGGGCATGGAGGGGAGAAAGTGGCCCCCAGCTGAGCTCAGGCTCTCAATTAGCCCTTAACGCCCCCTCACCACGGACAGCCTCCCAGCATCCACGCACGCATGTCCCAGGCTGCCCTTTTCCAACCACAGCGTACCTCCTGCTGCTTATTTTAGCCTGATGAAGTCTCCTGAAATGTCAGAGCTGGAGCCAGGCTCGGGATCATGCGGTTCAACCAGGGAGAAAATGGGGATTCAGAGAGAGCAAGTGATGTGTCTCAGGTCACATAGCTCATGGCGGTGTGGCCAGAAATTGACTGCAGACTTTGGGGGCCCAAATCCAATGTAACGGGGTGGGGGTTGATAGTCTGCTTCAGGCAGTCCCTCACCCGAGTTCTGGAGCCAGCATGCCTAGATTTAAATCCCGATTTGCCAGTTATAGGCTGTGAGAGTATTGGCAAGTTACTTGGCCTCGCTGTACCTCGATTTCCCCACCTGTAAAATGGGGCTAACAATGGTGCTTCCCTTCCAGGCTGGTGTGAGGACTGAATGAGTTAATAGGTCTGCACTGCTGAGAGCAGTACTGGGCACATAACAGCTCTCAGACGTGCTAGCTAACATTCTTAGGTTCTTGGTGGCGTCACCAAGACTTGGTCATTGGTGTGCAAAGTTCAAAAATTTGGTTTTGCCCAGCTGATGTGGCTCAGTGGATTG
This sequence comes from Tadarida brasiliensis, assembly GCA_030848825.1. Lineage (NCBI taxonomy): Eukaryota > Metazoa > Chordata > Mammalia > Chiroptera > Molossidae > Tadarida > Tadarida brasiliensis. The sequence continues at coordinate 17,061,602 of CM061262.1, forward strand.
AGCGTTGTCCCATGGACTGAGAGGTCCCGGTTCGAGTCCCAGTCAGGACACATGCCCGGGTTGTGGGCTCGATCCCCAGTGGGGAGCATGCAGGAGGCAGCCGATGGATGTTTCTCTTTCACATGGATGTTTCTATCTCTGTCTCCCTTCTTTCCTCTCTCTCTAAAAAATTAATAAAAATGTATATTTTAAAAAAAACTGGTTTTATCAGTTCGCCCAAGGGTGAGCAGATTCCAAGAGGCTGGCCAGATAACCAGGCTTATAGCAAACCGAGGTGTGGTGTTGCTGTGGGGACAGATGTTGGTGTCAGAAGGACCCCAGTGGGCACAGAGGCTGCCTCCCACTCTGGCAGCCACCACAGCAAACATCACAGGCTGCAAACATCACAGCAAGGGCACTTGGAGATTCTCTGGGCTGTTCATGCCGCCCGTCTGAACTCCAGGCCAGGCCTCTGTTCATCTGCAAAATGGGGGATGTCATAGCCTCTAATTCCCGGGGTGGTTGTGTGCATGAGGAGGGCTGGGCAGAACCTGGCACCATCCTGCCCAGCCCTCCTCCTCCCTTGACCTCCACCCTGCCAACATCACTTGCTAGAGGCCAACCGTCTCATCTCGATGCAGGGCGGCCTCCCCTGGACCCAGTTGGATAAATATTGACAAATTCTTCTCCTTCCAAGTTCCCCCTTTATCAGTCACCGAAGCTCTGACACCTCACACCAGATGAACTCTGGTTCCAGAACACGTACAGGACTGGGGTGGTCTCATTCCAGCCCCAGAGATGCTTGTTGAAGGGCTGATTCAGTTAATCAATGAATAAAGCAATTCTCAGAACCTCCTGAAAATACCCTGAACTCTCAACATTGGGCAACACTCTGGTTTCCACAGGGCCCCAGCCACAGTCCACCTCCCGGTCGTCTCACCGCCCTCACCATCTTTCCTGTCTCCATAGCAGCCCCCTTTCTCTGCCCACCCCACCATCCAGTCTACAACCAGGTGTGCTGGCCGCCTCCCCCATTCTGCTGCCCCTAACCGCTGCCCACATGCCTGGCGGTCAGTCTCAAGCCCTCTCCTGCTCCCCAAGTCACAGCTGTCTCCCAATTCACCCCACCCAACCTCCTATGATGGCCTGAATAAAAAAAAAACTGACTTTAAACGTGTTATTCTAGCTCCATTGGTAGCCTATAATGCTGGGCAAGCCCCACTCCTTGCCCTGCCAGCCCCAGGTGGTTCCCAGCCATTGAGTCCTGCTGTGGGTGACCCACTCCTCACTGGGAACATCACCTGCCATCTGGACTCCTGTCCATCAGGCAGACTGAAACTCCTCAGGCGGGGAGGTCAGTCAGAGCCAGAGGGGAGTTTGTGCCCCTTTGAAAGCTGGGACGCTGGGCCAGCTTTCTGTCCTCAGGTGCCAAGACACAGACTGGGCATTGCCTCCAGTTTGGTTCCAGCTTTTGCCCCATCATTGACCCACTGGCCAGGCTCGTGCATGGTTCCGGCCCACCAGGGTCCCTATACACCAACCAGGAGTCTCTCAGCTGGAAGGTCCTGAGGAATCACCCCGTCTGGCGGAGATGCTCCTGGAGTATTTGGAAATGTGTGACAGTCTCTTTCATTGTAACAGGGATTAGAGGTGCTCTGGAACTGGGTGCTGGGCTAGAGATGCTAAATGTCCCACAGTGCACAAGGCAGTCTGCACAATGAAGAATTGCATCTGCTCCTTCCTTGGAGAAACACTGGTTCTAGTCAACAGTATTTACTGTGCATTTGTAGTAACTAAGATCCAGGGAGGATAAGGAACTGGCCCCAAATTACACAGCAAATGTGTCTCGTAGGAAATCCACTGAGGGGGACCCAGGAGTTCTGGTTTTGAGGATGTCAATGTCACCTGTTCTCAAAATCCACCGGCAGTTCCCAGGTTTACAACACCAAGGGATAGCCAAAGACTAACGTGAGACGTCGGGAAGCCTTCACAGAGGTGTTATCTGAGCTGAGCCTTGAAGGATGGCTCATGGACTTTTGACTTCTGGAAGTGGTCAGGGGAGTGTAATGGGCAATGGTAGAGCATTAGGACTGGTGTCCAGGAGTGAAGGGAGCTGAGAAATGAGCACGGGCTTTGGGAGAAAGCACTGGGGAAGGAGGAGTGACTGACAGGTAAACCAACGCTAGATCACAGAGGACTTTGCACGTCAAGCTGAGTGTTGAGATGGTATGCTACGGGCAATGGGAAGCCACTGCAGAGTAGAAGGTGTGCCGTGATGAGCTCTGTGCTTAACAGGAAGGTTACTGCCACCGCCCGTGGAGTAGCAATGGGAGGAAAGTATGAGGGCAGAAAACCACGGTCAGAACAGTCCAGGTGAAAAACACACATGAGATCGTGGATGATGGCAGGGCCAAGGGGACGGGATGAGGAAAAGGAGACCACCTCACAGCCAAGCCACACTGCGGGGATTGGTGATGTCCTCAACATTGAAACGAAGGATATTATCTTTGAGTTCCTCTGGAAGTAGACTCTAAGAAAATGATTTGAGTATAGTTTATTTGGAAGACGATCTCAAGGAATAATAGTAGGGGAGTGGGGAAATCATGTGGGAAACAGAAGGTAGCCAGAAGAGTTTAGTATATGAAGCCAGTTACCCCTGTGGGCAACTGGAGATCAATCTTGCTGGAGATCTCCGGGAGACATGAGAGAAAACATATGTCTGAGCTCATCCTTGAAAAGCAATAGAGTTGGGGTATTTATGCATTGGCTCCCTGGAGTATGAACTCTCTGGCACTTTTGGAATGCCCCACACACAGGAGCAGGCTCTGCAGCCACAGAAAGCCCCAAGGTGTAAGGTCTTGGGAGCTCACAACTGGGGCTTGCAATCCTTTGTCTCTATATTTCAGGTACATCTCTGTAAACAGTGTAGAGTTGAATTTTGGTTCTTATCCAAATAAGTCTGAAAAGCTGAAAAATCTCTGCCTATTCATGATAAAATTTAGTCATTTTACCTATAATAAAATTATTTTTATATTTGGGTTTATATCTACCATCTTACAATGAGTGCTTTCTATATGTTTTACTTACTCTGTTCCTGTTGTTCTCTTTTCTTTGCCTCCTGTTACAATTATCTTGTTCAGTTATCCTTCTTTATTAATTTGAAAAGTACTTTTATAGTTATTTAGTAGCTACCCAGACATTATAGTAATTGATTCTTTTTACTCTCACCCCCTCCCCACAAAAAGTAGGTAGTGACCTTAGCACCTTAACTTCCCCTAAACACTATAATATTATTTTTATGCAGTCAGTACTACTTAATACTTATCTATATTTTTATCATTTCACTGGTCTTCATTCCTTCCTGCATCTCTGGCCTTTCCTTTGGGATTATGTCCTTCTGCCTGAAAAAATATTCTATTAATGTAGGTCTGCTGGTGATTAATTTTTCTCAGTTTTTATTCGTCTGAAAATGCATTTATTTCATCTTCACTCTTGAATAATTTTTTTCTGGGTATTGAATAAGGTGGCCATTATTTTCTTTCAGCCCTCTGAAGAATTCTATGTCTTGTAGCTTCCACTGTTTTCATTAAGAAATCAGCTGTATATCTCATTGTTGCCCCCTTTGAAGGTAATCTGTGTTTTCCCCTGTTTTTAAGATCTTTTCCTTATCTTTGATTTTCAGCTTTTAGTTTTACTCTAATAGAAAGAGGTACTCTTTAGTTTTACTCTGATAGGCCTAGGTATAGATTCCTTTTATTTACCCTGATTTAGAGTCTTAGGGCTTCCTGAACATGTAGATCAATGTCTTTCAACAGTTTTTGAAAGTTCTCAACAATTACCCCTTTATATATTGCCTCTGCCCCATTCTCTTAAACCTTCTACTGTTTCCTCTGGTCTCTTCAACTCTCTTTTATGTTTTCCATCCTTTTACCTTTCTATGCTTCATTCTGGATATTTTTTCTCATCTCGCTTGTAACAAATTTATTCTTTGTTCAGCTTTGTATAATACGCTGTTAAACCTATCCATTGAATTCTTAGTATCAGATATTATAATTTTTAGTTCTAGAATTTCCATTTAGAAAAAAATAGTTTTAATTCTCTGCCAAAATTTTAAATCATGTCTTGGTCATGCTAAGCATTGTATTTAAAAAAATTTTTTAAATCTGCATGTATAACTCCAACATCTAGACAGGATGTTATTGTATATGTTTGTTCATATTGTCTTGTGTCATCATGCGTCTGGTTTTTGTTTTGTGGTTCTGGGGTTTGGAGGGGGCTTTGTTCTTTGCCGAGTTGTGTGTGTGTGTGTGCATGTGTGTGTGTACCCTGAACATTGTAATTGCAAAATCATTTATAGAAATATCTAACACCAGGATGATAATTTCTTCCAAAGAAGATTTACACGTGCCTGACAGCACTAGCAACACAGAATCACCTTAGTCCAGTTTCAGCAACTGAGCTGAGTCAAAGCTGAGCTGCAGCCCTTGTGAGAACCTGTCTACTTACCTGTCTCCTTTTGGTTTATCAGGTGAGCTCTTTGGGGTCCCAACCCAAAGCAAGAGGGTTCAGCAAACATTCCTCTTGATAGGCCTTGTCTCTTACCCCCAGGAGACCATCTCTTCTGATCAACCTTTCAGCCTCTTAGTTGCTTCCTCCTTTCCCAAAGGAAAGCATTTCTGAAGCCAGGCTCTCCTCCCCACTCCCAGTCCTCTCCATGTCCTAGCCCAACAATTCTCCACTACCTTATTTCTCTTATTAGCATTCAGATCTTCAAACAGGTTTTTGATTTGTTTTCATTTTTGAAATATCGAGCTTTTATAGTTGCCTTTAGCAGGAAGGTGAACCCACATTACCTAGCTGCTGTTTCTGAAAGCAAGCAAATGAAGTGTAGAAGCTCCCAAGACATTCGCACCAGCGTTAAAAAGGTGTTCTCTTTTTAAAGCCAACAGTTTACACAACACAGATTGGCATGTTATGGATTGTCATAACAGAGTTCATTTTTCTGGATTACAAGGAAAGATCCAAGATTTATATAATTTATTGACTTTAATACCAAGGAGGGTTAATCGGGATAATACGTTTTAAAGGAGCAAAGCTAAACGATGAATTTTATTTTGAAAATAAAATTAAATTCTGTGTTCATTTGAAAAAGAACCATGACCCGGAAAAATTGACAGGACTGGTGAATGGGTGGAAATTTGTACGAAGGGATGAGGAGTCTGGGGTGACAGGGAGGGGACAGAGCGTGTAGATCCGGGAGAGCGTAATGAGTTCAGCAGGGGAGGTCAGTCAGTGGTCAGGGTGGGCTCTAGCTGGGTGATCTGATAAACCAGAGGAACGAATTTGGGAGCTGCTTGTGCAGACTGGACTCGGAACCAGGGCAGATAAAGGCCCTGCTGCAGAGTGCACAGAGAGAGGAGGGTGCATCAGAGCTCTGATCTTCGGGGGCAGAGGGAGGCAGAATGAGACGATGGGGAGATGGAAAGGCAGTCTTAAAGGCCCTAGAGAGAGGCATTCTTGAAGCCTTGGGGATCATAGGGCCGATTTCTCCCAAGAGGTTGAGGCTGGGATGTGGGGGAGGCCTCTGCTGGCTTGGAGAGCAGTTTCCACAGACTTTCGGGAACCCAGAGGCTACTAGGAAGGGGTTAGGGAGCGAGTGGGAGGCCAGGAAACAGAGGCCATGTATACAGACTTCTTTTTTAGAATGTGTGGGGCTCTGAAGGAAGAAATTGAATGGTGATTAAGGGAAGAGCCGGTAAGAATGACTAGAGGAAGTTTGTGGGCAGAAGAGAAGGAGCCAGGGCAGACGGAGGGACCGAAGAACCCCAAAGATGCAAAAGAACTGAGGGAGTCAGTGCCCACCCCAGGGAGCCCTGAACTCCACCAGGAGCTCTTCTTTTTCCCATTTTTCAGATGAGGAAAGTGACTCAGAAAGGCTCACCCAAGTGACCGCTAGAGAGAGATGGGGCTGGGATGGCACCCAGGTGTGTCAGGTGACAATGCCCACCCCTCAGCCTCTACCTAACTCCCATCATGATTTCAAGGTTTCCATGACTGTGACCACCCCTGTCACCATCGCCCTGCCACCGTCATCACGCCCACCATGGCCATTGCCTTCACCACTATGACCACCACTGTCACTGCCCACCCCACCACAATAATTACTCTCACCCATGCGAGATTTCCTGTGCTAGACACATGCAGTTTCTGTCTTTGGGGTCTTCTATTCCGAGAACTTGCAAACAACAAAATAAACCAGCCGAGAAAGTCAGTGAAAGCCATTTGATCATACGATGGGTCAGGGGCCCTGCCGGTCCTAGAGTCAGAAGGCCAGTACTCCTGGCTTCCTCTTGGGGAAGGAGCATGTCAAAAGCCTGTCTTTCCATTTGCTTGTCTTTTTGCATGGCAAGCCCCATCACCCATTCTTACCCTCTCCCTAATTTTCCATTTATTGTCTCTGAGCTGGGAAAATGAAGCAGATTTTTCCAAGGGAAAATCCTTAGGGAAGGGAGTGTGTGCAGAGGGATTAGGGCTGGGCTGAGGCCCAGTCATTCTCTGTCCTCTGAGACTCTGGGCTTCCTTCAGGGACACGCTTCCTGTTCACCAGGGCCCCTTACCCTTCCCTAACTCCCTCCCTGCTTGGTACAACCAGAGATGGGAAGCCCAGGGCTGCAGCCTGGTCCTGGCCCCAGCCCGTGTGCCCACAGGCCCCAGGCCCCAGGCCCCAGGCCCCTGGCCTCAGAGAGATGGAGCTCTGGGATGTAAACGAGTTGAGATGAGAAGAAGACAGGCCTGCGGATGCTCAGGAAAAGTTTCCATGCTGAACAGCTTGTTCTGAGCTGCTCTGCCAAGTTCTCCTTCTTACTAATCCCAGGATTAGAGTAAGTGCAGTCCGGGAATACAGGAGCCAGAGTCTGGAAATGGGGTGCAGTGTGGTGAGGGGAACCAGGCAGGCTTGCATCGGAAGCCTTGCTCAGCCCCTCCCACGCACTCGATGTGTGGTCTGGGCAGGCCATTGACCCTCTGAGCTTTACTTCCTCACTTGTCAAACGAGGATCATCAATTCTGACCACGATGAGAGAGGACGTGTGGAATGCGTGGTGTTCAGTACGCAGTGGCTAGCTGACTATTACCGTGCGGTTCTGAGTTCTGAGTGCCTGGAGGAGTAGGGGAAATGGGCATTTCTTGCCTCTGACTCTTGAGCCCTGGAAGACAGAGTGGTTCAGTGGGGAGATTGGGTCATTGGCATCAAAACAGGCCTGTTGGACCTCCACTCTGTTGAATGAGCCTGGCAGTGACTCATTGTCATCAGACGACCACTTCCACCTTGGTACACAAGATGCTCGTGGGTCTGCTCCTGGGACCGAATGAGACTAAACATAAGTATGGGTCTAGAGCCATGGCTGTCGGGTCTGCCCTGCTTCCCTTTGCCTCCGTCTGAACGCAGGGAGTCCAGGCCCCTGGTTCCATCCCCTGCACTCCTCCAAGGACAGACAAGGGGTACCAAGCATCCTTGTCTTGCCTGATTTTTGCCACACTCCCTCGCTCCTCTTCTCCAAAATCATATTTACGTGTCACTTCCCTTACTCAAGAGCCGATCATAGCTCCCTATTACTGATTACATCAAAACTAGCCTTCTCAGCCTGGCAATTGAGGCCCCTACACCCTCACCTTCCAGCCTCATCTTCTGTCCCTTGTCTCACCAGACTCCCCTTGTCCTGAGCCGACTTGGCCCTGGCTGACCTGCTCCCCAACCTGTCCCCCCAGTCCTCATCTCCTGCCACCTCCCTCCTCCCTCCTCCCTAGACTTCCGAACTGGGCCCTCGCTCATCCATTTCCGAGCTCCAGTGGATATAACGAGTCACAGGTTAACCAAATCTCAAGCAGCAGCCTAGAGGAGGCCTATCCATCATGGGCCCTAACACGGTTACCGGAAGAATCGGCTTTGGGAAGAAGCAGGTAATCAGATCTCCCTCCGGCTGCCATCTGTCTCCATTGCCCCGGCCTTGCCCGTATGATGCCCGCCCGCATCCGGCAGCCCAAGCAAGCAGGACCTGGGCCATAATGCAATTTCGCTAAAGAGAGCTTGGGTTCTTTGGGGACAAGGGGAAGGTTTTCAGAAGGAGAGGACAAAGCCAGAGTCAGAGGGGACAAGTATGGAAACAGCACCACCCAAGACTGACCCGGGAAAGGCAGTGTGGAAAGGAGATTGTTATTTCAATATTCTTATTCCTTTGGCATTTTTATCCATATTTTATTATTTTCCATTTCCTGGTATGGCAGCGTTGAGGGTCCCAAGCACGCAGAAGGTGCTTAGACGTGTACCTCCCACCCCCTGGGGCAGAGAGGCTCAGCCCCATACTCTGGCTGCCTGGGGTGAGGTGCCCACCCTGTCCCCAGGCCCGGGATGTGACCTGGGAGGGGGGCTATTTCTCTGTGTCTGAGTGGCCCCTCTGTGAAATGCAGATGGTAGTAGTAAAATCAGCTCACAGCTGGCTGAGGACTAAGTGAATGGACCCAGGCAAAGCCTGAGACCAGGGCCTGACCTGTGCGGCTTCTCTCACCGCGTCCATCACGATCGCCGTGCGCGTGGAGGGCATGCTTGCTCCTCGGGGGCTGCCTTCAGGGGCCGCCTGGCCTCTACCTGTCTGCAGCAGAATGGTGCCGGTGGCAGTGGCCAACAGCAGCTGAGACCCATCCTCAGGAAGGTAACTGAGCCCCACTCCTTGCTGTACCTGAAGGTAGTTCACAGGGGCTGCAGGCAGCCTGATCCCCACCTTCAAAGTCAGCATACCCCAGAGTTTCTCATTCAGCTACTGTGGAGGGAGGTCCCAGGTGAGGCTGACAGGCAGCCAGGAGTGGGGACCACCACCTATGGCCTGGAAGACACCTGAATGCAGCCGCAGGGCGGGCAGAGAGGTCAGCAGGAGTAGGAAGCACGAGAGCTGGAGGCCCCCCAGACTCACAGGGAGCAAGGGCGGCATCGAGTCTCTGCCTGCCAGGTCCCCATTCATTACCCGTGACTGTCTACTGTGTGCCTGCTCTGTGCTGGGGCCCTGGTGAGGCCTGGGGGCTGCAGAGAGCAAAGGCCCGGTCCCTGCCCTGCAGGCCACACTTCCAGTGGGGGAGGCAGTAGCTGTCGGGACGAGTAGAGTGGCTGCTGCTGGGCGCCCCTGAGGGAGCTGGAGACAGGGAGAGGGGGGTGGTATATACATATCTTTGACAAAGCTGGAACTACACTGAGCATGCTCACAATTCATATTTTTCAGCAATAACTTCCCACCTTAGTAAACAGTCCTCCGCTTGGCTGCATCATATTGTACACTGTGAACGGGCCGTTCACGCAGCCACTGCTCTGTTGGCATGAGATTCGTTTCCACTGGTACACACAGCGCTACGATGCACGCATGTTCTCATGTCGGAACAGCTATTCATTTCTTTGATCAGCATTCTAACACAAAGCCCTAGAAGCAGAATTGCCAGGCCCAAAGGGAGGCACGGTTTTTCAAATCTCGCACCATAAGCAGGACGTCCTACTTCGGGACACCTCGTGATGAGCGCAGCCGAGGACGGCTCCCCTCAGCGGACCCTTTCGGGAATGTCCAGCTGTTTATCCATCGCGGGAGCACCAACCCCTGCTGCTTCCCAGGGACACTACAAACCCTTACAGCCTTGGGGCTTGTGGTGCCTCGTGAGAAATGGGACTGTAGCCCAAGCTGCTCTTGCCTATGGAATAGCATCTAGTGCGGGATCCTTGGGCCGTTGTATCAGTTAGGGTTGCATTGGGCTGCAAGTGTCAGAAACCTGACCTCAGAGGGTTAACCAACACGGGTTTATTTTCCTCCCACAGTGAGAAGCACAGAGGGCGCAGACTGGTCTCCCCCGTGCACACTGGGCCCCAGACTGGTCTCCCCCGTGCACACTGCCCTCTGCGACCCAGGCTCCTGCAGCTTGCCTTCCTCCAGCTTTCCCCTCCTGCTGGGAAGATGCCTGCCGGGCCTCCAGGCATCACGTCCACATTCCAGGCAGGAAACAGGGAAAGGGAGAAGGGCAGAGCATGCCGCCTGCGGAAAATCCTCCCTGCTTCAATCTGCAAAACCCCCAGCCAATCCTGACTTACACCTTGCTGGGCACAGCCGTGTCACAGGGCCCACCTTAGCTGTGAGAGTCTAGCTTGTGCTGGGCATATCGCTGCGCCGAAGAGAACCCGGACTGTATAAGTAAGGAGAGCAGGGAGGACAGACACCCGCACTGTCTGCCACCTTGCTCACACAGCACGACAAGCCGCAGGGGTGCCCAATGCCTCTCTCTGAAATGTGCAGCCTGGAGGCAGTGAGTCCCCCAGGCCTGGGGACACTCAAACTGAGGTTAAATGATTTGCCAAAGTGTCATGAAGGCAATTCAAATAACAGCAAGAAGCGAAGAGACTCCTAGCTCTCTCTAGCCTCAGAGCTTTGGGGGAGCATCCATGTCCTTAATTAGATTATTATATAAATTTGGCTTAATGCAGAAAGTATTATGAATCAAAAATCCTGGTTTCTGCCCTGGCTGGTGTCGTTCAGTTGGTTGGAGCATCCTCCCGTACACCAAAAGATTGTGGGTTGGAGTCCCAGTCGGGGCACATACCTAGGTTGTGGGTTGGATACCCGGTTGGGGGAGGCAACCGATCGATGTTTCTCTCTCTCTCTCCTTCTCTAAAAAAAAAAAATCAATCAATCAATCAATAAATGAGTGAGGATTAAAAAAAATTTTTGAGCCAGTTTGGCTCAGCAGTTAGAGCGTCGGCCTGCGGTCCAGAGAGACCCGGGTTCGGTTCCCGCTAAGGGCATGTACCTCGGTTGCAGTTTGTCCCCGGCCCTGGTTGGGGTCGTGCGGGTGGCAGCCACTCGACATGTCCCTTTCACGTCGATGTTTCTCTCTCTCTCTCTTCCTCTCTCTCCCTCCCACTCTATCTGGACAAAAAATGAAAAAATGTCCTCGGGTGAGGATAAAAAAAAAAAAAAATTTTTTTTGAAGTCCTGGGTTCAAACTTCATTCTTCCCCTCACTGTATAACCTTTAACAGATTCCTAAATTTCCTGAGCCTCAAATTTCTCTACTGAAAAATGAAAATGAGCTTGTAATTATTTAGTGATTAATAGAGCCTGGGCACTATGCAAATTATTTGCACGAATTATCTTATTTAGTGTTGACAATAACCCTATGAGATGGTTATTGTTGCAGATGAGAAAACGACAGCACCGAATGGTTAGCAGAGAGCAATGCTCTCCCCCTGCACCTGTCAGCCTTCGGGGTCAAGCGAGAGCTACTCTGTGAACGGCCGTGTGTTTCACAAGCAGCCCACATCGGAGCCTTGTGCTCTGGCTCAGGACTGTAGGCTAGAAGAAAACACCAACTCATTGCCCTGGCCGGTTTGGCTCAGCGGTTAGAGCGTCAGCCCTCGGGTCAAAGAGTCGCGGGTTTGATTCCAGTCAAGGGCACGTGCCTCAGTTTTGGGTTGTCCCCAGCCCGGGTTGGGGTCGTGCAGGAGGCAACCGGTTGATGTGTCTCTCTCACATGATGTGTCTCTCTCACATCAATGTTTCTCTCTCTCTCTCTCCTTCCCTCCCTCTGAAGATAAATGGGAAAATGTCTTCGGGTGAGGATTAAAAAAAAACAGAAAATACCAACTCATTTACTCATTCAGCAACTACTTATCCAGCGCAGTTGTTCCCAGTACCCAGGGGATACTTCAGGGAACCAAACAGATGGATAAGGTTTTCCACCCTCAAATGGGAGGAAACAGACAATAAAATAAATGAATTTTATATTTATATATATTTGATAGATGGAGTTACAAGCGACGGAGAAAAGTAAAGTAGAAAAGGGAGTGTCAGGGTGGCCAGGGATTGTCATTTTATATGGGGTGGGGGAATCCGAGAAGGAGTCACTGCGGAGATATTTGACCTGAGGAGGCGAGGGAGCCTGTCATGCAGACATCTGGGCAAGGTGTCTAAGCAGAGGGGACATGTGGTACAATGACTCAAGGTAGACGCTTGCCTGGAATGTTTGAGAAACAGCAAGATGGCTCGGGTGGCTGGAATGGGTTACATAAGTGGACAGTGGGGAGAGGAGGTCCGAGGGGCGATGGTGGGGAGCTGGTTAAGGTTTTGCAGACTGCTATAAGATATTGGCTTTTACTGAGGGAGATGGGAGTCCCTGGAGGGTTCTGAGTGGAGAAGCAACATTATCTGGTTCCTGTTTTAACAGGATTACTCTGGACACTGTTGAGAATAGACTAACTGAGAATAGACAGTTTTATAGTTAGGAGGCTGTTGAGGTGACCCAGTGGATGGTGAGAAGTGGTTGGATTATGGACGTATTCGGAATTAGAATCAATAGGATTTGCTCACGGATTGGACAAAGGATGCAGGGAAAATACAGGCGTCAGGATGACTACCAGGTTTTTTTGGTCTGAGCAACCTTAAGGAAGGAGATGGGAAAGACTGTGGGGGGAGCAGGCTGGGGAGGCCAGCTTAGAGTTCAGTTCTGGACGTGCCGATTTCGATATTCCCATCAAACATCCAGGCAGAGATGTTGAGCAGGCAATTTGAATAGACAACTCTGGAATTCAGGGGAAAGGTGTGGGCCTAAGATACAAACGAAGGGGTCATGCATACGAATAGTATTTGTATCAATGAGAGTAAATTAATGTGCCAAGGGAATAAGTGTAGATAAAAGAGGAGACGTGCATGGGCTGAGTCCCAGGACTTCCTGCTGGTTAGAGGTCAGAGACCTGGAAAGAACCCAGCCAAGGAGACAGAGGAGCACAGCCAGAGGAGTGCAAGTGTCCTGGGCCGAGGGAAGCAAGCACAGAAGCCTTATCTGGAAATATGCATAAAAGCTTTCAAAAAGTTCATGCCATGTAACTAAAATTGCACCTACTATAGTCTGAGTAAATCCTTTTAGCCATGCGCAAAGATTCATGGCCAAAGGTGTTCTCAACAGCATGGGTTATAAAAGTGAAAAACAGGAAACAACCTAAATGTCTCACAACAGGGGGTTGGGCAAATGCATTATGATATATCCGTGCGATGAGCTACCACGCAGCCGTGGAAACCCACGTTTTATTGAGTATTTTAAGAATATGCTGTGGACAGATTTAACTTCATGATCTTTTATTAAGTGGAAACAAACAGATTATAAATTGTTACGGTCAACAAGATCCCTGTATCCGTCCAGCTAGGAGCAAAGAAACCACGGTAGGCATTTCGAGCAGAAGGGGACTTGGTCCAGGGGATTCGGTGTATACAAAGCTGTGGAAGGCTGTCGGGTTCACTGCTAGCTTTTAGGGCTTCAGGAAGTCGCTGTGACTTCGGTACACCTGAGCCTCCAGCACCAAAGCAGAGAAAACGCCTGAAGGCTGCTCCCGAATCTCCTGTCTGCGGAAGCCCACATCCTGGCCACAGCTGCGGGAGGACAACGCTGTGACTTCTGTTCCCACCTTCCAGATCAGCTCTTGCTGTTGTGGGCTGCATTCTGAGAACCGCAGCTCCCCGGCTCCAGGCCCCTGCTGGACAGAGCCCGGACCGGGGAAGAAAAGGACACTGAGTTGTGAGCAAACGACACACGTTTACCACTATTTCTTTACCAAGAAAATACGCCTGGAAGAAAGACCGAAAGCTTAAGCACTGACAGGCCAAATAATGTCCCTTCAGAGATGTCTGCGCCCTGATGCCTGGGACTTGGGAATTTGTTATGATACCTGGCAAACAAGATTTGGCAGATGTGACTGAGGTTACAAACCTTAAAATAGAGAGGGTTTCCTGGATTATCTGGGTAGATCTGATCTAATCACATAAGTCCTTAAAAGCGGACTTATGGCTGAAAGCAGAAGAAAGACCAGGCGAACGAGGAAAACAGGAGAGGTACGACAGAAGGAGTCAGAGAAAGTCCAAGTGTGGAAAGGATAATCTGCCCTCTGGTTCTGAGACGTAGGGTGCCACATGCAATGACCAGAGAGAGGCCGCAAGGAGCAGGGACGTCCAGGTGACGGGCAGCAAGGACGCGGACCTCAGCCTCTAAACCTGAACGGAGCACAGCCTCCCACGGCCGAGATGCAAATGCCACGGCGCAGGGCCCTCTGGGCCATGCCAGGGCCTTCTCAAAGTGTTTTAAGATTCAGAGCTCAATGCATAAAGGACCCTTACTCAAAAGCCCCGTATGTACAACAAACAGGTCCAAGCAGAGACCCTCTTTGGTGTAGCCGGGGTGGAGAGCACTGACATGGTGCCCGAGCCCGTCCCGCTCAGCCTCAGGAGGCTCCATAGAACCCTGAGCGCCCTGGAGCAAAGTGTGGAAAGGGTCCCTCCAACCCTGAGGGTCTCTGGCCTTGAGGACAGGAGGGAGAGCTCTTCTGGTCTCCTGGAGCCCTAACACCAGGTAGCGTTTGCCCAAAGGAGAAGGCTTTCCAAGGAAATCGCATTGTTGTTCCGAAAGGCAGTCATCGCACCATCTTGGCTCCATCTCACACCGCACATCTGGGACACGTTTACCAGCAGCTCCCCCGGGGGCCAGGGCCCGGTGCAGAAATTGAGAAGACTGGAAATGAGTAAGACATGCCAGGACACTTAGCAGAACCCAGCAGTGGAACGTACTTTTCCACAGGAAGCCACATCAGTGAAGAATCCATTATGATTTTGCAAGATGATTCTAAGGAAAGCCCTCTTGGGTTGTGGCGGCTAGGGGCTGACTCGAATGTCTCAAGAGTTCCTCGTTTTGCCGTGTGCCTCTCCATGTTCTGGAAGCCCAGGTCCAAACTCCAGGGCTCATCTTGCCTCTCTCTATCCAAGCCCCTGCCTCAAGTGTCTACCCAGGGTCCTGATTCCCCCAAGGCCGGGATCGGTTCTGCCAGAAGCTGAATTTCTGACCTGAGCTCCAGTCTGATGGGGCCCCTTCCTGCTGAACAACCTCCCCACTCTGTTCCAGCTTCCCATGGCTAGGAAACGACGTTAGCTTCGGCTGATCCTATCGGGATGCACCAAAAGTAGCAGGAAAAGGCTCCGAAGCCTTTCATCCTCACGGCGTCATCGGCATCCAGAGGTCATTGCATTCAGCCCTCTGCCTCTAGGCAGGTTGCTCACCATTCCCTCCTGGCAACGACTGACCAGGCTCTTTCTCACTTTGCCTGAAACTCAGTTTGCCTCCACACCTGTCTGTATGCTCCTGATCTCCTCTCATGAGAAAAGAGAAAGGGTGTGTCTTTACGTATTTGGGTAATATAAACACAGCCACAAAGTCACCTCCTTTCCTCTTAAATGACTGGGTTCATTAAGGGCCAGAGGGAGTTCGTGGGCCTGGAAGATGAGATTCTGGGTCAAGGGCTGGCTCCTTCTGTGCTCCTGGAGCTGACAGCTGTGGTAAGGAGAGGGACACCAGCTCAGAGAAGACATCTGAAGGGCCCTCTTGCCTCTTTCTGCCTGGCTTCAGCCCAGCATCTAGAAAGGATCCCTGTCCACCTCGATGCCTGTTATGGTCCACACTAGAAGGCCTTCTTCCTCTTTCCCCCAACCCGCTCCTCTGTCCAGCAAGCACTGGGTACAGCAACATTTACCCAAGCGTGATAATGAAGTCAGGTTCCTAATAAAGGGTCGTGGCTAGAGGACCCATGACTGCATCAGGAAATGGGAAGAAGGTGGAGCAAGGTCAGATGTTTAGGACAAAAGAACAGCCCTCAGGAGCCTGCAGGAGATGGGTGGAGGAGAGACATAGTCATGGCTCTCAGAAGCTACTGAGTGAAGCCCAGATGTCCAGAAGTAGCCTGCCCTGGCCAGTGTGGCTCAGTGGGTTGAGCGTCATCCCATGTACCGAGAGGTCACCGATTCCATTCCGGGTCAGGGCACATGCCTGGTTGCGGGCTGGATTCTCAGTAGGGGACAGTGCGGGAGGCAGCCGATCAATGTTTCTCTCTCCCTCTCCCTTCCTCTCTCTCTAAAATCAATAAAAACGTAATCAATAAAAACTTACTAAAAAAAAAAAGAAGTAGCCAAACCAAGCTAGACGTCTTCCTTGGTCGAATAGCTTCAGAGGACTCCCTTAGCCATGCCTCCCCTCCCCTAGCATAGGCCTGTCCTCCCTTACCTGAGAGAAGCCCAAGGTTCAGAAACATGTGTCCCCCCAAAGACTAGGGCTCAAGGCATCCCTGAAGGTGATCGAGGGGCAGAACATCTTCAGGGAACAACAGAAGATTCCCTGGTTCTCTTCCAAGGCCCCCTGCCCCCTCCCTTCCCTGGCTCTCCTCACCCCCTGCTCAGCTGTTTTCCCTCTCAGTCTAGGGGAAGGGGTGTCTTGTGGATCCCCATTCTCTTGGAGACAGGAAGCTGAGAGTCCATGTCCTGAGTGTCAGCTCTGCCCTGCAGCCACACGCCCTCCTCACACTTCCACCTGCCTTCATGCCCCTACGTCCAAGGCAGGAATCATCAGCTAAGGAGGAAGTCTAAGCTAAGGAAGAGTGGATTTATTAAGACTGTGTTAATGAAAGCAGATTACATTAAGACTAAGTAGGGTTCTTCCCAGAAGAGCAAGAAGGCCCAATGTTGAGACACACAAGAGAACCCACTATTTCAATATGTAAAATAAAGAGATGAATTTTACTCCATCATGTTTAATGGGAGACTCTAGACATAGTCCCACATTAAAGATGTCAGCTGCCACCACGCACTGTGCTCCGGAAGCACTTCACAATGCGATTAGATGAAAGAATAAGACAAGAGCTATACATGTTGCAAAGAGAAAGCATAATTATTGGATGATATGATTCTATACATGGATACTCCAAGAGAATCAGCCCAAGAACTTTTGTTAATAATCAGGGGATTTAGCAAGGTGGCTATTTTTAAAAGCAAGATTACCTAAACACGAAAAATAGGGTCCCATCCATGAAGGTAACAAAATCATACCATGACACAGAGGGAAAAAATGTGCAGGTCTACATGGGAAGCGCAATAAAACCCAAATGAGGGACTCGAACATAGACTTGAGTCAACGGAGACGCAGAGACCTTGCTCCCAGATAAAACGTCAGTAACACTGTAAACATGTCAGTGTCTCCACGCTGAACCTATCAATTCAGTGGAATTTTCTTGAGATAACTTGACACAATGATTATAAATTCATGGGAAAATAAATATAAAAGAATAGTCACAAAACGTCTGGAGGGGGGAAAAGTAAACTAACAAGGGAGGAGTAGCCCCATAAAACACTTTTTTAAATATTACACAGCTACATTAACAAAATAGTGTGGAGCTGGTACAAGCAGACAGGTCAGTGGTAAAGAATGCAGAAATTTAAAACTGGCCCACGTAACATGAGTATTCCATTCAATAAATTGAGACACTAGCCAGATATTTGGAACAAAGTAAATAAATCTGCATTCCATACCTAAAATAAATTCCAACTGCATCAAGGATTTAAAGAAAAAAATTTTCAAAAAACATTTGAAAAATAAAGCCATAAAAATTCTAGAAGGAAATGTGTGTAAATGTTTTTATGATCCTGAGGAAGGTAGCAAAGGCTTTTCTAGTCATGAAACAAAACAGAAGTCATAACAGAGAAGATTAATAAATCTTCTACATAGAAATTGTAAAAAAAAAAAAAAAAAAAAAAAAACTTCATAAGCAAAATCAAAAGACAAAATAAGAAAAAAAAATGTCTGCAACACATAGGATAAAAATGCTCATTTTCTTAATTTAAAAAATGACATTTTTTAAAAAAAAAACAAGAAGGAAAAGACCAATGGGCAAATATAGACAAAGGATATAAACAGGTCACTCACAATTACAACTGGCTAATAAAAATATACAAAATGTTCCATCCCACTGACAATTGTAAATGCAAATGAAAACAAGATATAATTTTTTCCTTATCAGATTGGCAAAGATTAGGAAGATTACAGACTTTTGGTGTTGTGGAAGGTGTGGTTACACAGGCTGTCTCACACAATGCTAAATGGAAGGAAAATCAGTACATTCTGAAAAGCAATTAGGTCTTATCGACTAAAATGTAAATGTTCATACTCTTTGACCTAGCAGTTTAAATTCTAGGATTTTATCCTACAAAAGCTTTTATATGAGTCCCCAAAGGTAAACGAACAAAGATGTTCATTGCAGCGTTGTTTATATATATATTTTTAAGGTGGGGGAGCAATGCAGAGGTTCATTTATAGGGAAGTGGTTAAATAAATTATAGTGCATCCATAGAGTGAAATACTATGCAGCAATGAAAAAGAATAAGAACGCTACCTATACTAGTATGGAAAGATGTCTAAGATAATAAGTGAAAAAACAAGTTGGTAAACTTACGTTTAAAAATGTAAGTTTTTAAACTACCTTTAAACTACCTTTAAAAAAATAATATTTAAAATAAGGTGCTTTAATTATGCTTTGGCCCAGCCACTCCTTCAGAGGTCCCTAAGGAAGCTTCATGCATAAGAACAGTGGTAAAGGGAGGCAAAATATCATTGTGGTACCAGTTGGGGCCCTGGTCTCAATCCCGAACTCCAGTGAAAGGGACAGAGTGTCCTCTGCTTCAGGGGCTCACAAGGCTTGCGCTCCCCCTACCTCTCCCTGTCACTCCACCTGAGGCCATATCCTTGACCCTGAGGACAGCCCAGTCATACATGGGTGCACAGATGCATCTGCTTTGCTCAGAAGACCCCCTCTTCTAGTGACTCCAGTATCTTTCCCTTCTGGGTGTGAGGGCAGAGGGAGATGGTCTTGGGGGGGCACGGAAAGGGGCTGACCCATCTTCTGGGGTCAGAGGTGATGAGTCCTCCCGGATGCAGGGGGTGGACCAGAGCCAGGAATTGCAGCAGCTGGCGGCTGGGTTTGTGGGCGAGTGGGCAGGCGGCCTGCTGTGGTGAGGAGGGGAAGGGTTTGTGGGAAACACGGTTGGCAGAAATAGCCATGATGGTGTGCACCAGCAGCCTCTGGGGAGGGGACCCTGGCCCTCGGCCAACTCCCCCAGGGTCTGTCCCGGGGCACCGCAGGCCACCTGTCTGCCCTATAGCCTTGAGTCACTTCCTGTGTTTTTCTTTATCCCCAGGTAGACTCCTGACTCACAGCCCTCCTTCTTCCCTTCCTGACCCTCTATGACTCAGGGACAAGGCCAAAGGGGACCCTCTCACCCCTTACCTCAGGACCTTCTGCACCTTGGTCTCCCCATCCCTACACAGAGTTGGTCCCAGCACTAGGAGAAGCCAGTTGAAAGGTCATCCCAGTCAGTCCCCTGCAGCCACTCCAGCATGAACAGGGACTCCTCACTAACTCCTTCCCTCAGAGAGAAGGGCTGGAGCACTTTCTGTCTCCAGTGTCAGCAGATGCTGCCTTCTTTCCCTGGCCCTGTACCCTGGCCATGCTCTCTCCTCTCCTGCATTGCAACAAACACCCTCCAGGGTGATGCCATATTCCATTTCTAATTGAATCAGAGTCAAGCTAAGTCTCCAGGGCAGGACCACAGGCCCAGCTGGTGAGAAGACACAGAAACTGAGTCCTCACGACTGGGGAGACTTTCTCCACCAGACTGGGTGACAGACACTGTGGGTTGTCCACTCAGCCTCTGTCTCCATACCCCTGCTCTCCTTTAAAATCCAACCCACCACATGCCCGGCCGGTGTGGCTCAGTGGCTGAGCATCGACCCATGCACCAAGAGGTCACCGGTTTGATTCCCGGTCAGGGCACATACCCAGGTTGTGGGCCTGATCCCCAGAGGGGGGCGTGCAGGAGGTGGCTAATCAATGTTCTCTCTCACCAATGTTTCTGTCTTTCTCTCCCTCTCCTTTCCTCTCTCTCTAAAATCAATAAAGAAAAAAATATTTTAAAAAATAAATAAATAAAATCCAACCCACCCCTTCACACAACCCCATGATTCTCCAAGCAGGGGAACCTCTTTCTCCCTAACCTTGGCCGATGAGAGCTGAGGGTACGTTTGCAGTTTAGGGAAAAATTGTCTTGGTCTTAAAAATACATGCACAGAAAACAGTGGCTCCTTTTCAACCTCCAGATATATCATGTCCGGATGTGATGTCTGGAACTTCAGCAGCCATCCTGTAGTCACGAGGGGAGCTATAGTACCTGAGGAGCAAGCCAACACCTGAGGAGAGCAAAGCAGAAAGACAGAAAGAACCTGGATGCTTGACGAGGTGGGAGCGCCACTCAGTTAACTGTCCTGGAGCCATTCTACCTCAGGACTTTTTTCTTAGGAAATAAACACTTCCTGGTTTTCTAAAGTAGTCTGAGTTGTGTTTCCTGTTACTTGCAGTCAAAGGGTTCTTATGATACAGCTAGACGTTTGGGAAGCCTGGCTGAAGAAAACAAATGAGTCGTTATGAGAAAGGAGGGTGTGTGGCCTGAGCAGGAGATCACATTTTCCTCTCGCTCATGTTCAGCCCCATGACATGAAACCCAGCCATCAGGGAGCTGAGCAGAGCAGACGGAATGTGGACAAAGATATGAGAAATGGGAGGTGAAGGGATAGGACCTCTGGGAATCAGCCGCTCAGATGTGGTACGGGAAAGGTACAAAGATGTTCATTGCCGCATTGTTTATCATTGTTTACAATTCTTTTAAAAAGTTGAAACAACCCAGAGGTTCATTTATAGAGCATTGGTTTGATAAATTATAGTACATCCCTAAAGTGGGAGCAGAGTAGCAACAGGGCCCTAAAAGAGGGGGTGACAGCTAAGCAGGGACTCTGGATAGGGTCATGTGGTTGGTTCCCCCCACCAGGGGCCTCCAGGAGGAACTGGGTCCGGTCCTGGCCCAGCCTGGAGGAGGAGCCTTTGTCTGGGTCTGAGGTTCAGTTCCCATCACATATTCCTTCACAGTGTGCATTCTATTCCCTGAGCCCCCTGTACAGCTCTGACCCCCAGCACAGCTGCTCCCTTCTCGAGGGCAGGGCCCCTCGTTCTGTGTCTGAGGGCTGCCCTGGGCCCAGCACAGCATTTGGGGTCTGATTACATGGGGCCCAGGAAGAAGGGAGCATGGGGGGAAGGTGAGAGAGGAGGAGGACTCTCCAGGGAAAAGAAACAGCTGGTGGAAGGGCCAAGCTCTCCTGCCAAGAGCATCACCCTGGCAGCAGGGGTGGCGCAGACGTAGCCAGGGGAGGAGACAAAAGAAATAGTCTCTAGCAGCGGTTCTCAACCTGTGGGTCGCGACCCCTTTGGGGGTCGAACGACCCTTTCACAGGGGTCGCCTAAGACATAACAGTAGCAAAATTACAGTTATGAAGTAGCAATGAAAATAATTTTATGGTTGGGGGTCACCACAACATGAGGAACTGTAGTAAAGGGTCGCGGCGTTAGGAAGGTTGAGAACCACTGCCAGAGGGAGGGAACCGAGGGTGGTGATCGTGGCGTCAGAGAGCAGATTCGGTCCACACGGTGCTGTGGGGCGAGACCCCTGGCCACAACCCACAGTCATACGTCTTACCTCTCAACCTAGTACAAGCACACGATCCACAAAACCGTGCTCCCCACCACAGGTAAGGCACTCTGTTTCCTATTCTAATCTATTTCCTGGTGTAAAATGCTGGTCCCAACCCACTGAGTTACTCCCCCTCCCAGTTAACAGGTCGTCCACAGCTTGGAAGCTGTCCTAGGGCCGTGGCACTCAAGAAGTGCTTCGCCCTCCAGGCCCGTCTGCATTGTTTGCTGCCAGCGTGGGACAGAGACCAAGAATAGGCAATAGGAATCTTTTTGGTTTTTTTAAATATGTTTTCTTTATTGATTTAGAGGAAGGGAGAGGGAGAGAGAGATAGAAACATCGATGAGTGAGAACATCGATTGGCCGCCTCCTGCATGCCCCTCACTGGGGATCGGGCCCACAACCTGGGCATGTGTCCTGACCAGGAATCGAACCGGTGACCTTTTGGTACATGGGTCGATGCACAACCACCGAGCCACACCGGCCGGGCAGCATTAGGAATCTTTAATAGCGGTTTGACAGAGTGACTTCATATCTGTTGAATCCAACAGTAAAATATCGGGGCTTGTACTTTGTATGTCTGATTTTATTTTTCTACTAATGCCTTTGTATTATATTTTACAATATTATTGGTCTATGACAAATTGGAATTTAAAAAACAAAACAAAAACTGGTCCTTCTCCAAGGCAGTCTGAGAAGCACTGCTTCAGAGGACAGAGGTCTTGCCCAGAAGGTCACAAACCAAGATGAAAGATCCTTCTGGAATCTGGGGAGTGGCCTAGAAGTCCTCCCTGCACCAGATCCGCACCCAGATGCCCTCTCCTCTGCCTGTCAGCATCCTTCGAGGCTCAGTTCCAGCCCATCTCTGCAGGGCAGCGAGCGCCCCCTGCATTCACTGCTTCTCTCCGAGCGCCCACAATGCTTTGCTTGGACTCCTGTTACATTAGTTCATGCTTTTGTCTGGTCAGCTGTTGACGGACCCACTCCCCGTGGATTCAGGCCCTGGGTCTGACATGAACACAATGCTTTGCACATGGTTTGTGTCCCGAAGGTGAGAGAGAAGCACAGGGTCAGGGTGGGGACAGGAGGTTTGGGCTCTGTGTACGATCTCAAGGATGGGAAGTCTAAATCCAGGCTCTTCTCAGAGCCAGAGAAGGACCCTGGATGGGATCCTGGGCGAATCCCAGGCAAGGTGGTCTGGGGAGGGGAGCAGGGGAGCAGTGTGGGAGCCAGTTGGAGCAGAGAAGAGCAGGCTGCTCTGAACCAGGCCCCTCCAGGCATCTTGGGGCGTCCCTGAGGAAGGAAGCCAGAGGCAGGGTCTGGGGTGAAGTGGGCAGGGCCTGGTGGGGCGGGAGGGGTGAGCCCTCTGAAGGTGGTGCTGGAAGGTCTTCACAGGCAAGGCGAGGGGGGTAGACGACACCTGGGCCAGCCCTCCAGGGGTCATCCCATCCATCCTCCTGACTCCACCCCAACTCGAGTAGCAACACCTGGACTCTGCAGCCCAACACCGCCAGGAGCTGACACAGCTCCTTGAGGGGGAGGTGGGGATGTGTTCCTCGACCCGGGAAGCTCCTGACATTCTCATGTCATTTGGAGAGTGTCTTAGTTTGTGGGGTGTTACTATGTGACTTGAAGTAAATTGGTTAATCTCTCAGAGCCTCCGTTTTCTCATCTGTCAAATGGGAATAAAAACATCTACCTGAAAGGGCTGTTCTGTGAATGAAAGGAATAATGTGCACAGCAGGGGGTGGGGGTGGTCAGTGCTGCTGCCTTCCCCTTGCCTCCAGCTGTTCCCTGGTACAGCACTCGCCAGGAAACTTGGGTATCAGTCATGCAGTATGTCTGCTGTGGGCTCAGCAATTTAGCAGGGCCCAGGGGGAATGGGCTCTCTGAGATCAAAGGGGGCAATCAAAGAAAGCTCCCCAAAGGAAGGGAGTTGCAGCCCGGGATTGAAGCCTAAGAAATGGAATGAAGGAAGGGTGAACTACCCATGCAGGAAAACTGGCCTCGGCAGAGATTCATGGGGAAGAACAGGCTGGGTGGGGCTGCAACGTAGAGCAGCCTGGGCAGATCCTGGAATAGGGCAAGGTACGCAGGGTGGGCTGCTGGCAGAGTGGGGCATGGGTGCCATTCCTGAGCGTCAGCAGGCCCAGCATGCCTGTCCCTGCCCCGGAGTGGCCCCTACTCCTGTCTCCTGCCTCCTGCCTGGGGACAACCAGTAAGCAGGGAAGGACCCTCCACCTAGCCAGGTGGGCAGTCTGGAGCTCAGAGAGTGAACCTGCCAGCTTGCCACCAGGAGCTGGCAACAAAGTTGACAGGGACAGAGGCAGACACCTGGGGAGTGGAACAATGTGCTTTGGGTGCACTGGCCGCCACGGGACTGGCTCTGGGGTCCCGGGGTTGGGATGGAGCTGCCTCTGCTCAGGAAGCCTGATTCTGCCCCCTACCCAGAGGGACAGCAGCCCGCCCCAGCCCTCACCCCTCCTCCATCAACCATGCAGGGTGGGGGGTCCCATTTCCTCTGCCCCAGTGCCCTCAATCACCCATACTTAGCCTTTCACCAGGGATGTTCCTCGACATTGCCCGCTCCACTATTATTCTCAAATAGAAAAGTCTAAGGCGCACCCATCCCTTGGAGGGAGAGGAAGACACTTCTCTCTCTGAGTGCCGAGCTCTTGGGCTCAGCCTTCAGGGCATAGATTGCAAGACCCCACCAATGTCTGTCCACCCCTCCATCTGAGACCTCACCGGAGGCCCAGGCCCAGCAGACTGCCAGGGGCACGAGCATCTGGCCAGCTCAGCTCCATGCTGTCCCTAAAATGTATCGCCTTCCATTGGGAGAAAACGCCCCTCACCCTGCGTTCCTGGCCCGCCACACCACACCCAGGACCCTCTAGAACTCTGTTTCCATTGACTTGGCGGGTCTCTTTTCCAGGAACTTCATTTCCTCTGCAAACTCAGCACTTTCCATCTCTTGCCTCCTGAAGATGCTCAGAAAGAGGCCCTGGGCACAGCCAGCCCAGCTCAAAGTCCAGGGAGCTACTGACCGGCCAGAGAAGAAGCCGGTCAGCTTCCTCCTTCATTTCCTGCCTCTAAACCCGACCCCTCCCCACAGCAAAACAGTGTCCTAATCCCACCAACAGTTGGGAGGTGGGCTTTGCAGGGGAGACAAAATCCAACTATGATTGTACGCTCTTCCTTCCCTCGACTGGATGGGCAAGTTTCCAGCTTCGAGAAGCAATCGTATTGCCTTTCGTTTAGAAATCTCAGGGCTTCCGTATCTGGCCCTTTATTATGAATTCCCCCAACAGCCCGATGGAAGCCAGGCTGCTGCTCTGAGACCTTGTCCCCAGATCTCCTCTGACTCTAGTGAGGAAGAGGGTAGCCGTGCCCCATGCCCCTTGCCAGGCCACCTGCACACTGCTGGGCACAGGTGTGCCTGCAGCCCCACAATTCTACCTTCTCATCCTCTGACACTGCCTCGGACCATCAGGAAGAGAGTGGGACATGGGGACAGAAACTGAGACCTGGAGAGAGGAAGAGACAAAAGGAGACTGGGAAGGAGGGAGGTGGAGACAGGACCAAGGAAAGACAGGGTGGTGGGGGGAAGGTAGAGAGAGAGTGGAGGAGAGAAAGAGACAAAGATGAAGTCATGGTAAAAAGAGACAGGAACAGAGCGTGGGCTCCCTGGCCCCTGCACCCTCTCAGTGTGATCTAAAACCTCAGTCCATCCTTGAGATCAGCCTGGGGACTTGGCCTGGGCCTGAGAGTGACGCTGTC
Organism: Tadarida brasiliensis; assembly: GCA_030848825.1. Lineage (NCBI taxonomy): Eukaryota > Metazoa > Chordata > Mammalia > Chiroptera > Molossidae > Tadarida > Tadarida brasiliensis. The sequence continues at coordinate 17,086,818 of CM061262.1, forward strand.
TCCCAGGAATTAGCCCCATGCCCTGGACTCAGCTCTGATGACCCAGGACGGTACCTGGGCCAGGGCCAGGGGGTGGGAAAGAGAGGCTGTAGTCCCTACTTGTGGTCCATCTCCACCAAGGACAGGCAAGAATGCAGCAGGAGAGACTATGATTAGACAGCGGGGGGGTGGGGGGAGGGGGGCTTGATGACCTCTAGGGCCCCAGGACGCATTCCCCGCAGGGTGGGAGTTTGAGGAAGCAGGGGAGGGAGGAGTCAGTGGGGAGGGAGCTGACCAGCCTCCTGGCACTAAAGATGGAGCGAGCCAGTCTTCTCCCACCTCCCTTCCGCCCCAGCCCCAGCGATGGATGAGTCAGAGATACCACAGATTTTCCTCTTTTCATTTGGGCAAGGATACTTGACATTCTCCTGAGTTTTATCTCCTGCTACAGTAGTGAAATCTCCAACTATTCTCAAAATCTCCTTTCTCCAAGGTCCTGGGGCAGACTTTCCCATGAGTCATAGTCACTGCAACTGCAAAGCCCCTTCCTCCATCAGCCCAGGGCCTTCCTCCAAAGCCCTCACGTTCCTGGCTTTGCACACGCTGCTCCCTCTGCCTGGAACCCCCTTCCCAGAACCAGCTTCTTTCAGCCACCAGGAGCAGGCGCAGACAGCATCTGCATGGCTGGCCAATAGGCGAGAGCCCAGCCCGTAGCAGGCACCCCCCGAGTGACTGTGAATGAATGAATCAATGAATCAGTCAGTGCAGAAGAACCAGGGGGGAGACAGCTCAGGCCCTTCCCTCAGGGAGCCCGCAGTCTGAACGGGGGCTCTGCCTGCGTGTCAGGCAGCCCACAGTCTGCTAGTGGAGACTCTGCTTCCGTCTCTGCGAGTCCCCAGGGAGCAGAGCTGTGGAAGTCAAAGGAAAGGAAACCTCCTGTGGGTCCCGCAGCGGGGTCCCCTCTGGCCCTCCTAGCAGGGTAAGCCTTCATTGCGGTCAGGCCTGGCACATACCTGCTACAATGAGGGGCTCAGTAACTCACAGTTAGGAGGAAAGGGAGGGGTTGGAAGGAATTCCATGGACCGTAGGCCTCCCTTTGAAGGCTGCTCTCTGGTGAAGGAGCTCCCTGGTGATCAGGGATATCTGGGCCTTTTCCATCCCTGCCCCCCAGTGCCAGGCACAGGAGAGCACGAGTGGGTGCTCGCAACAGGGTGGGGAGCAGAGACGAGACGAAGGACTCTGAGCACCAGAAGCCGGGCTTCAGACAGGCCCAGGCCCAGGGCAGAGCTGCCGGTCTCCAGACCCACAGTGAGCGCAGCAAGAGTGAGGTGGGGAGGGAGTGGGATCTACGCCTGGCGAGGAGGCAGAAGCTGGGGAGGAGGCAGTCTGGGGGTCTGGGAGGATGGAGAACCCCTCCAGCACCCCTGCAGGGGGGAGGGCAGCCCTGCAAACTGCCCGGCCCCGCATGAACGGCTGGTAGGAATCGGGATCACTGTCTCAGGAGGGCGGGTGAGTTTCCATGAGTGAATCTTTTCCATCCTCCAACCAAAACCTATGTCTCCAGCGGGCAAAGCTGCCACGTCCTCTTTCCAGAACAGCAAAGACCTGAGAAAGCATCAGGGAGGGACCTGCCATGGGGACACCTCTTCCTCCTGCAGGCCACCTTCTGGGGGTGCTGCTGTGGCCCAAGGGCGGCAGGGAGACAGGTCAGAGTGAGAGAGACTTTCACCCAGCGGCTCCTTGTTCTTCCCCAGGAGATGAAGTGCCCAGGACAGGGCGAAATGGTAGGGGTGGGACTTCAACGCTGAGAATCAGGGCAGACGTCAGAGACTTCTTGGGCCATGCAGGGTAGGAGCGAGTGCGGAGACATGAAGCTAGGTGTCAGTGGGCCGGTGACCCGCCCATCCACCTGCTCCTTAACTGGCCACCATAGGGAAGTGACGTACTTCGTTAACCAACACATACAGAGCAAAAGAAGTCACTAGGCCCTTCGAGATATTAACTCACTGAATCCCCAGAACAAACCTGTGAGGACAGTACTATTGTCATCCCCAGTTACAGACGGGGAAACTGAGGCCCAGAGAGGGTCACAGAGCTGGAAAGGGGCTGAATGAGAATGCAAACCCAGGCACAGTACCCCTACTGACCCCTGCTGCTGCCATGGCTTCAAGGCCTGACAGTCAAAGGTCAGGAGGTCGTGTCAGGAATGACATCCCTCCTTCCGGATGAGTGGGTCCTCTCTGGGAGCAGGTCGGAGGCTGCAGAGAGCAGCTGATGAAATCGCTCCCCCTTGTGGGGTGGGGTGGGGCTGGCCCACGCCCAGGGGGTGTGCCTTCGATGACAGGGTCCTGGGCCAATGGCAGAGCCCTACCTCCCCCAGCTGGCCAGCATGGAAAGGAACCCCTCCCCGGGATTTCCATGATCTTGAGAAGAAAGGGAGAAGGGAAGAAAAGTTGGCCAGGAAGCCGACTGAACTTGCCACTTGGTTTAATGACCAAATCCCAGTTCTCCTGTGGTCCAGAGCTCCCTCCCACTGTCTCCTCCAGGGGAAGCCAGGCTAGGCCCGGGGCTGGGAGCAGGGAAGCCTGTCCCCACAACCTAGAGCCCCAGAAATAGGGTCCATCTCCCCTGTAACCTGCAATGACCCCTCCCCAGCCCCCAGCCCCCAGCCCCTCTGTGGCTGGCAAGGTGGAGAGAACATGGAGGCCTCCCCTAACTCTAAGATACAGAGCCTCCCAGAGATGTGACTGCATTTTCCGCCCTGAAGAAGAGTATGTGTGGGTCCAAAACATAAACAGCACTGGTGGGGTGGGGCCAGTAAGCCGTGTGAACGAGGGCTGTCCTGAGAAATGGCCAGCATACATTCCTGGTGAGAGATCAGGGCACCCACTGTGCAGTCGGGGTCGCTGGGGGGGGGGGGGGGCAGGGAGAGTGGGCACAGCTCCTGATTCCTCGCTGCTTCCCCACCACACACACACACACGCATGGACACACATAGACACACATTCACATGCACTTACACACTCACACATGTATACACACCCACAGAGACGCCCTCAAGTACTTGTACACACACACCAGCACTCATACACACACTCACTCATATGCCGTGCACACACACTCACACGCTCATATACACACATTCACACAGCACACTCAGATGCACCCACACTCACACACACTCGGCCCTCAGAGGGTTAGGACAGGGCTGGGTAGGATAGGGGACTTCTGGGAGCACAGTATGACTGGTAGTGCCAAGGGGTGGGTGAGCAGAAGCCTGGACAGGGCAGGGAGCCCAAAGCGAAAGGGGGGCTGCTGTGGGCCTGTGTGGGGCCAGGACTGTGAATGGAGTGGGTGCTGCTCACGCCTCTCCCAGGCCCGCCTCCGGCCAGGTCAGCCTGCACTCCGGCATTGTCTCAGGAGCCTTGGGCCGGTTCCCAGGCCTGGCTGAACTGCGGCCTGGCCAAACAGCCCTCCTTATCCTCCAGTTCCCTCTCCCTTTAGGAGGACCAGTCGTGTGGGGAGGAGGGGGAGAAGGAGGCTTCCTGAACCACAGGCATCCCCTCCCCCAGCCCACACAGGCTGCAGAGAAGCTCGGGCATGGGGTATAGCCCTAAAGGCCCAGGCCCCACAACCCCTCATCCTTCCCCAGGCAGGCAGCCCTGGAAATCCAGCCCATGACCACCTCTCATCTTGACCGTGACATTCGTTTCTACCCCCATCCCTGGGGTCCTGTCTTTCACAGGCTGGGCTTGATCTGGGGCAAACTATCTCTTTCCCAACAACCCCCATCCCCAGGCAATGGGAACCTCATGTATTTTACCCTTAAAGGCCAAATGCATCCCCTGGGGGTGGGAGGGTGGGGGTGCAGGAATTAATGAATTCATCCGAAGGCCCCATGAGAGCTGGCTCTTCCCTGCCCCCTCCGAGAGGTTCCCCACTGGCCCGGGAGCCTTGGCCCAGAATGCAGCCCCTCACTTCTCCTCGGTGGTGCTGGGAGAGCTGGGCCATCATCACGGGGGCTGTACCCCACCCAGAGGAAGGGACCCCATGAGCAAGAAGACAGGCCACCAGCCAGGGCCCAGCAGTGCCTCATTTAACAGGGTCTGGGCCACACACCCCACTGGGCCTATGGGGTGAGAGCAAGGCCACCATCCTGCCTTCATGGGGCTGAGCCCGTACAGCATGTCCCTCAGGCACCCTCCATCCAGCCCTGGCTTGAAGCCTTTTAAAGAGTCCCCAGTGCCCTCCGGACGATTCCTCTGACACAGGCAACATGTGGGATCTGACCCACCACTGGGCCTCACGTCCACCGCCCCCTTGCACCGCGATCATCATTCTCTGGAACACTACCCACACAACCCCCAGTTCTGGGACCCTCTCATCTCTTTCCAGGCCTCTCCTCCCAGCCCACTCGTTATCCCAACGGTTTCTGCTCCACCTCCCCTCCAAAGCCTTCCTGAATCCTGCCCAGGTCTGAAGCGGAAGGCTCCTCCCTGCTCCCCGGGTCCTGCCCCTCCTCTCTCCGGCACTGAGCTCAGTGTGCTGGGTAGCCGGGTGCTCCTCAGCCTCCCCACTGAACCAGGAGCTCCAGGAGGGAAGGAACCCGTGTGTCCTACACACCATTAAGCACTCAGTTCCAAGCACAGCACCTGGCACGGAGGGGTGCTGGATCATTGTGAATGAGGGAATGAGTGAGTGAGTGAATGAATGAATCAACAGCCCACAACCACCCAACCTTTCGGGCCACGATGCACCACACTCACACTTCTTCCAGGGCTCCCAGGACAGGCGTGCACACCCCTCCGCTCTCCCCCTCAACCGATGGCTGCGCACAGCCCCCTGAGGCCAGCTCCCCACCTCTGGGAAGAATCCCCTGCATAGTCCCCTCCCCTATCCCAGCTCCACACCCTTCCAGGCTCAGCTGCGTTTGAGACCCCAGCCCAGGAAGTCCCTGACAGACCCCACCCCTGGGGCAGGAACGGGAGGAGACAGGAGGAGCCAGCAGGAGCAGAAAAGCAAATGGAGGCTTCTTCCCACCCTCGTTGGCTGGGGGCTTCTAGAGAGGCAAAGGGTAGAGTACCCCACCCACACACTTCCTAGCAGTGGCCTGGTCACCCTCCACGCAAGTCACGGCTGCTCTCAGTACCAGTCAGAAGTCAGATGCCCACCTACTGTGTGCTGGGTGGACGTGCCCTTGGCAGTGGGCCAGCAGTGCAGCAGACCAAGAGCTGGCCTGACAAGGGGGGCTCCATGCACAGACACCCTCACCCCACACACACACACACAACACATACACACATACGCTTACGGGCTCGCCAGGCCCTAAAGACAAGGCAGAAGCCACCTGACAGGAAGTGGACATAGGGATGGGACTTGAGAAGATGGTCCAGTCCCCTGGGCAGCCGCAGGATGGGGACTTAACTCCCTCCTGGCTCTGCCTTCAACCTGCTGGTGACCTTGGATGGGTCTCATCCCCTTTCTGTAAAGTGGAGGCAATTCTCCCTGCTCAGCTCACTCTCGGGGCTGCCTGTGATCGGACAAAGGTATGCCTGCCCATGTAGTCCAGCACCCAGGGGACTGTGTAATCCCCAAAATGCAAGGCTTCTGACGATCATGCTTATGTTACTATCCTCCCCTAGGGCAACTAACCTGCGCCTCATTTAAACACAGCAGCTTCCTCTCCCTGAAGGATCCCCTCACTCAACAACCACCTGTGGCCCCCCTTTGCCTGCAGGATAAAGGTCACATCCTCTGGTCTAGGAGTTCATCTGGCTTAAGCCCACTTTCCAAGTGTATCTCCCCTATGCTTTAGCCTCTGGTATTTTCAGTGTCCTCCACACGACTTTGCCTTCCTGCCTCCAGGCCTTACTCAGTTCCCTCCTCCCGGATGCTCTCGATGGGTGTGACCAGCTGGGTTAGGTGGTCCTGAGTCCCTTGCTCTTGGACTTTGATGTTCTTGCCTGTTTCCCTTTCCGTCCCACTCTGGGGCCCATTGTACCTAGTGTGTTTAGCTCCACCCTTCACTTAACTGTGGTACCAACTTCCCATGAAGCCTCTTCCCTCAGCCGAGCCAGAAGAGACCTGTCCTCTTCCCTGTGAGGGATTAAGTCACACCAAATGCCCCGCCAGTCCCTGACAGAGTTGGTGCTCATAAAACGAAAGTCGTAATGACCAGCCCTCGGCTCAAAACGCTTTATGTTCACTGACTCATTGACTCTTCACCACAAGCCCGTGATGGAGGGACTGTTAGTGTCCCCATTTCACAGATGGAGGAGCCAAGGCTTCAAGATGCTAAGAACGGCGCCCAAGGGAGCGTCAGACCAGGGTTTGAATCTGGAAGACCGACGGCAGAGCCCACACACATGCCTCTGCGCACCACACAGAACGACTGCCCACTGGTCTGTGCCACCCCTGCCAGCCCGGGGCCTGGCGCAGAGCAGGCGCTCGGTAAACGCCTGGTGGTTGCAACACTCGCAGGTGTGAGGCCTCCAGTGCGCACCTGCCTCTCCGTGCTGGGAGCCCCGCAGGGCGAGGCCCAGAGGCGGGCTCAGAGGGTCCTAGGTAATGCGGCCAAACAGCTCCACTGGCCTGCAGACCCACACTGTCCTCAGACCCTGGAGGGCCAGACTGAGGCCGGGACAGATGGGGCAGCGCTTGGCTTGGCTGCCGGTCAGTGATTAACCCACTCACTGTGGTCATGACAGGGTGTCAGAAGAGTCCAGAGTGGGATGGAAAGGGAAACAGGCAAGAACATCAAAGTCCAAGGGCAAGGGACTCAGGACCATCTAACCCAGTTGGTCACACCCATTGAACAGGCGAGGAAATCGAAGCCCAGGAGTTGGAATGACTCGCCCAAGGCTGAAGAGCACAGAAAGGTCTTGCAAAGGCACCGGCCTTTTCTGAGCCTTTTCTCCTCCCCCTGCCCGCTGACCCGGACCCCCGCCCCCTGGACACTTTGATCATTAGCGGCGTGCAGCCCAGTAACCAGGAGGCTTGGGGGATCCCAGCAGAGGAAGGGGTGCCCTCGGACAGCTTCACCAGGCGGCTGTGCCCAGCCAGCAGCAGGCCCTACAGAGAGAACTGGGAGAGAAGTTGGGAGCAGGCCAGCCGCTAATTGTGGAAAATAAATCAGAGTCATCTAAACCACGCCGCTGAAGAACGGCCTGTCGCACGTAGACGTTTCCTTCTGTGCTCTCGCTCACCGAGTTTAATCGTTAATTGAAAGCCGTGACTTATACAAGTTTCCTGGATACCAAAGAAGGAACTGATGAGCTCTGGAAAAGAACCCACTTGCTGAGTGGTTCTCGGGAAGAGGAGGGGGTCTCAGAAAAGCAGGCGGCTGAGGAGAGCAGCTGACCTCAAGAGGCCACCCAGGACGGAACTGTCCCTTGCTGACAGCTCTCTGGTTTTGGAGCACAAGGGTGTGTGTGCAAGTTTCTGATTCTTCACTAAAAACAGGAAGTCAAAAGTGGTGCCATTATATTGATCTCTCAGTTTAATAAGACAAAACCTCCCCCCCTTTCTGACCCTGAGCTAATTGAGGTCAGGGCCGTGTCCCCCCTCAGACTAGGTCTGAGCTGAAATTTTCCCATAAGACTAAGGTCTCCCTGAATACAGGGAGTATGTTGTTCTTAGTTTTTTCCTTTGGACTAGGGGCTCCCTGACGGAGAGGAAGGGTCTCTCCATTAAATCCACCCCACCCCACTCCTACCAACCTGGGTTGAAGAACTAAGGACCCGGAGCCACCTCTCACCGGGGAAAATTCTTAGGACACGCCCGCCAACGGGAGTGGGAAGGGTTAAGGAAAGCCTGGCAACTGCACTTAGCAGGGACCCCTTTCTCACGAGCTGCCCTCCCCCTCCTGCCGGCTGCCAGGGCTTGGCTTGGCCTCTGATGGGTTCCAGCTGACAGCTGGGCCTCTTTCATTCTGACCCTCAGGCAGCTGTGTCCTGTAATGACCCCAACACGGTACCCTCAGTTGCACAAGCCTGCAGGGCTGGCACCAGCAGAGAGTGGATGCAGGGAGGGAGGATGCTGGCGGCCTGGGGGTTCCGTTGACTCCCCCTGACCGAGCGCCTGGCCCTGTTGCTTAGAGTGGAGGGATGGGGCTGCCCGGCCCACATGGGCCACTTTCTCCTGCTGCCATCACACTTGGGGGAGAAGCCTCCACATAGCCTCCAGCCTGGGCAGCGGCCCACGACTCCACCAACTTCTCCTCGGCCGTGAGTCATTCCCAGAAGTCTGTGCGCAGAGGCAGCCAACCCCTTCCTACTGGCCCGAGGTAGGTGCCCAGTGCAGGAGCTCCGGCCCGCCTGGGGGGGAGGCTGCAGCTCGGACCTGGAGAAAGCCCTTATTTGGTTTCCCTGACGCTGTCTCCTTCCACCCTCCACATCCCTCTAGCCTGCTCTCCAAGGTCTGGTGCTTTTCTCAGTGGTACCCTGTCTCACACAGGCCTCCTCTCAGCATCCTTGGGCCTTCCAGGACTCAGCTCAGATGTCACTTCTGGGACACTCCCCAGCTCTCCTGGACCCGTCCTCCTCTGTGAACCCTCAGCACCGAGGGCATCCTTTTATGGGCTTTCTGCATTTCTTCCTTGGCTGGACAAGGAAACACAAAGGCAGCTGGGGCTCTATTCCATTCCTCTGTGTACCCCCAAACCCTCACCACGTCTGGCACATAGTAGGTGCTCATGTTAGTGTTTCCAATGATGGATCCGGCCAGGAGTTAAATAGAATCGCCGAGACCCTAATAACCAGTATGTGCTGGTCCCAGTTTCTTCCAATGTCCCACCAACTATTCCCGGACAGGCCTAGGAGGTTCTTCACCCGGTGTGATGGCTGGTGCCAGAAGTCCCCCAGGACCACCCACAAAGGGTACCACTGAGGTGCCTGAGCCCTTGAGGTGCCCAAGCTGTACAGTGGTGTGTGGTGAAGGGGGAGGTGCATCTGCCCCTTCCATTCCCAACCGAGAGAATCCAAGATCAGAGCTGCCTGCGCCTGGCGTCTTGTAGAAGTCTAGGAGCGAGTGTGTGGGGGACTGGCTTCCAACACCCATTCGTCCCAGGTGCCAAACAAGAGACAGGGACATTTTCCCTAAAACTACGTTTCCCAGTACCCTCTGCTATTAGGATTCAAGGTTTAGATTCCGACTTAATCAATCGGGTGCACTTGCATGAGCTCCGCAGGGCTGCGCTGTAGCTCCTGCCGCTTCCTGGGATCAAGGCGGGAGGGTGGCAGTTGTTGTTGTTATTTTATTATTGCTATTGTTGATGTTGTTCTGCTGTTTCGTTGTGGTGGTTATTGTTGCTTTGTGGGTTTTTTTGCTGTTGTCATTGTTGCTTTGTATTTGTTTTGTTGTTTTGTTGCTGCTGTTGTTTTGTTGTTATTTTGTTGTTGTTTTGTTGTTGTTTTGCTGCAGTGCTGGCAGCGGGGGTCAGGAGGCGAGGCCTAGCGCACCCGTCTCCCAGGGTGGGTCACAGCAGGTGCCATGCAGAGCGGGCAGCAGTAGTTCTGCTCATGGTCCCGGAGCTGGTGACCTCATGATTACCAAAGAGGCCGCAGCAGTGTGGCTTTGAGAGCTGTTCGAAAGCTCAGCCTCGAGCCTATGTCTTTGGTCCTCCCAGCAGTTCATACTCTGCAATAAATCCCTTCCGTTTCCACTCGCCAGAGTGGATTCCGTCCTCTGCAATGGAACCCTGATACACAGCGCTTCGGATTCTACTCCTGGCTCACTCGCTCTCGCTCTCTCTCCCTCCGCCCCAGACCCCCAGGTATGAGTCCACCAGAGAGTCGGACCCGAGCACATCTCAGCCCAGCCTACAACTGCCCTTGCCCTTGACAATGAAGCCGTCACTTGACCAAGATTGTCTCCCAACTCTCTTCCATTTGGATGAGTTTTCCTCTAGGAGTTTCCTTAGTCCCCTGTGCATGCCTGGGTCCCGGGCCAGGGTGGTCAATAGATTTCATTTCATCAGTTAGAAAAAGCGTTAGGCTGCTCCTGGACTCCGAGGAGAGAGCACCCTGGTCAGCAGTGACACCAGGTGCAGAAGTGGACAGACATGTGCACACTCACCTCGGAGGGAGGGGTGAGTGAAGGGGCTTTCTGCTCAAGCCAGACGGGGTCCGCCCCACCACGTACTCCCCAGGCTGCCCCCCACCCCTACTTCCACCCTAGTGACACCACCCGCTGGCTTCCTCAACTCAGCATTTGTTCGTTGATCCATTTTACCAACAATTCCTCATGCTTCCTGATTCCTTTCCCCAACTTAATCCCTACCCAACACTAGCTCACACTCACCAGGGTTCTGACCTCAGGAGTTGGCCTCAGGAAAGAGCTGAACTGAAGTGGGCTAATTTCTCGAACTAAAGTGAGCCCACACCTCCTCCAGGAAGAACCTTGACTTCTAGGCTCCCCGAAGCCTATCACTCCTGCATCTCTGTGCCCAGTCAGTGCCGGGCACTTGGTAAGTGCTCAATAAACCCATGGATCAATGAAAGAACAGCCGGATTGCTCAGGGGTGACCTCACCAACCACTGGCTTTCCTTTTCCCACCCTCACCTGCCCATTCCCGTACTCAGGTACCTTTGTTGATACTGACATCTGGCCTCCCAAATCTCCAGGAAGCCTGCATCCCAGCTGAGTCACCCTTGTACCCACATCCAGCCTGCTGCAGAAGCTAGCTGCTAAGGGACAGAAAATTGGGACCTTTGGGGGCCACCAGCGTCCCCCTTTGAGTGAGGGAAGGCAAGGTAGAGGCCAGGGTGGTTGGTAAGTCATTTTCCAGGGAGGCAAAGAGCCCCTGAGCCCACCCCTCAGCATCCCACTCTGGGCTCTTGCTCACCAACCACACTGTTTCCACTAAAGGGAAACAGATGGAGTGGTTAATTGGGGTGTGTAGTAGGCTCTGGCCCTCATTAAGGCCAAGGGTGGGGACAATGAGTGATTTACCAGGTCATAAACAACAGTTCGAGGAGGGCCAGTGCCCTCAAGCCCACAGCCCCCAAGGATTGAGGAGGCAGTGGATAGGCTGTGGGGTCAGGCTGGGGCTCAGAAGGAAGCTCCTCACCTCTCCCTGATTCTGGGCTCTAAGCCAGGCAGACTGGGGCAGGCAGAGCCTAGCAACGGCTCCAGGGGGGTCCAGATGTTTACAGCTGGAGAAAGTGTATATTGACCTGGGAGTAGGGGAAGGAGGAGCAGGGTGGAGGTGGCAACCACAAAGGAGCAGAGATGCCCAGCGGAGGGTGGGCAGGGCAGCTGGAGCCTGGGTGACGCCAAGAGGTACAGTGGGTCCTGCCTCTTCCCACCAGGGCACAGGAGCCCCAGGCAGACAACCTGGCCACAGAATGCCCCAGAAGGGGGATAAAGGAAAGACAACTCCATCCTTCTCCCCAGGGCGCCCCATGCCAGATGGAGGTGGTGGTTCAGACCCAGGCTGCCTGAGCTCAAACCCCAGCCCTGCCCATCGCTGACTGTGTGACCTTGGCATCGTAGCCCCTCTGTGCCTCCATCTTCCCATCTGGAAAATGAAATCACATTTCCCCATGAGAACTGCATTAGTTAGTGGACTCGGAACAGTGCCCGGCACACAGTGCTGTTTGGTGTAGGTTATTATTTCTAAGGCGAGACTGTCTGTGAGCTGGGGCAGGAGTGGGGGGATGCTCACCCTTCTCATTTCCAGCAGCAACAGCAGCAGCCTCTGGGAAGCCTCTCCCGGCACATCCATTATTCCCAACCCCTGCATCTGCTCCTTCATCCCGCCAGGATCCCCAAGTGGTGGGGGGGGACAAGGGGCCCCAACCCTGCCCAGAGAGTGAGCGAGCCAGCCGCATGTGAGGACAGCCTGGGTGAATAACCAGAATGAACGCCGTTCATCGGGCACCTTCTATGTGCCAGACCTGCTGCTGGCACTGTACCTGCACCTGCCCATTTAATCTGCAAGGTAGATATCATGGTCCCACTACACAGATGAGAACACCAAGGCTTCCAGAGTAAGTGTCCAGAGAGCGAGAGGAGCTGACGTCAGGACTCAAGACCTCCTACCTCCAGAATCTGAGCTCTTCCCTTAAAAGTGGAGCAGAATCCTCTGCCATTCATGTCACAGACACTGAGGGGCTTTTTATTTTATTTATTTATTTTTAAATATGTTTTTATTGATTTTTAGAGAGAGAGAGAGAAACGTCCATCGGTTGCTTCCCTTATGTGCCCCAACTGGGGACCAAACCTGCAAGCTGGGTATGTGCCCTGACTGGGAATCAAAACCACCACCTTTTGGTGCTTGGGACGACGCTCCAACCAACTGAGCCACCCAGCCAGGGCCTGAGGGACTTTTTAAACTGCAGAGTCCTCAGATCCTTTCAGACCTCGAGTACTGCAGTCTCCGTGAGTGGGACCCAAAAGTCTACATTTAAATACAATAGCTGCTTTGGACCTCCTCCCTCCCAGCCCCTGTCTCAGACAGCGGGACCCCACAGAAGAGAAAGGGGGACAGAGCACAGTCACCTGCACTGGTTATTTCCGGGGGAATGGAAGCATCTCTGCCTCTGAACCCCTGTCCTCCCAACATCCCTCAGTAGCTCTCCCTCCTGGAACTGGGGCCAAAGAGGCAAGACAGCTTGTCTCCAACATGTCGTGGGTGAGAGGTCCAAGATACGGAGGGTGCGAGGGGCGAGGGGTCCATGGGCCCCCTCCTCTGTCCATCGCAGGGGTGCAAGTGGGACACAGAGGACTGACACTGTGGACAGTGCCCAGGAGCCCCATCTACTCCGTGTGGGGAGGGTGGTCCTTTTAGAATGACCCCCCTGCCTGCAGCACAAGGGGAACCCTCTCCCCACCCTGACATCTCCCTGAGCACCCGGGATGTGATGGGAGAGTCGCCCCAGGCTCCCTGCGCTGCAGGGAGAGCCGACGCCAGTCTTCAGTGAGGAGTGGAAAGTGATCAGCACACATCACATCATGCTTGGCACAGCCCCCATTGGCGGGCACCGCGCCACCATGCAGGCCAGCCATCTCCCTGCAGAACCCTTGTCGGTGGAAGAGAAGCTGCCAGGGGGGTCAATGCCCACCAGGAGTGGCCCAGCGTCAGGAAGCCCCCTGACCACCACCACCCCACTCCCAGGCCCTGCTCTTCCTGGGCCCCGTTTGTGATTCTTTTATATTTTTGTGACCATTTACTTTCAGTCTCTCCTTGTCCAGGAGCTATGAGAGCAGGACTGAGCCCTCAGAGGTTGTCAGATGTCCTGAGCACCCGGCACATGTCGAATGAATGAACGAATGAATGAATGACTTGAATAAAAGTGCCACATTCCTGTCCCCACTCTTGCTCCTAACACAGAAGCCAGAGGTGCTCAGTGCTCAGACTCGGCGGGATGATAAGTAAAAAGACTGGCCAGAGCTGGGAACTGAAGGTCAACTCCGGGGCAATTCCAAAGCAGTTAATCAAGGGAGACTTCCTGGTGAAGGTGGGCAGGGAACAGGGGCTTCCAGACTCACATCTTTCTTCCTATTCATCACCTGTTTCCGGCAGGAATTCCCAGAGGGCAGAGGTCGTGTCTGGGCCTCAAGGCCATCCCCAGCACCCCCGCCCCTGCACGTGGCCTGCCCCCCTGCCAGCTGTGACTCACAGCTCATGAGCCTTTCCTCTTGGCTGGAGATGGGGAGCCGATATTACAGTAACATTACTAACCGCATGTCAGGGCTGTGACCGCACTTACGCAGAGCACTCCCTCAAGACCCCAACCGAAACAACCTCACCCTGGGGGTCAGCAGCCAGCAAGCACCAGCCATCCCAGAGGCCAGCGGATGGCCTGGATGACCCTGGTCTGCCTGGTCTGCCTGGTCTGCCCAGAGCCTGGTCCCTTCCCCTCAGAGCTGGTTGTACACCCCGCCCTGTCCCCCAGGCAGCCCAGCTTGGGTAGGGACTCATTCCCTGCCGCCCCTCCCCCACCAGGGTGGGCAGAAGAGGGAAAGGGGAAGTGGTGGAGGCGGTCTACCCCTGCCCCTCCTCCCTGCTGGGGAAAGTGAGGATGTTGCTACAGTGGCCAGCTCCTGGCGCCAGCAGAAATCCCCAAAGCGTCAGTAGACCCTGTTGCTACGTGTTCACTGACCAAGCACTGAGTAAGTGCTGAGGAGACACCTGCTGAGGGGGGCCACGCCCCTGCTTGCCCTCTCCTCCTCGACAGGCCCCTCCTGGTGCCCAGACCATTCCAGTTCCTCCTGTCAGACCCGAAGAGGGCCCAGGGCACCCACTCCTCCAGGGAAGCTCAATAGGAAAGAAAGAAACACACAGGAACTGGGCTCACAGCCCACCTGGGTGCTCTTCGGAAAGTCACCCAAACTCTCTGCGCCTCAGTGTCCTCAGTCGTAAAGTGAGACTCAGACCAGCTGCCTCTCCTGCTGCCATGAGAAGACATGAGCACCGTGGCCTGGAGCTGCGGGAATGGCGACAGCCACGAGCGGCCACCCGTGGCATTGTGCTGCTGCCATTAACAGATCAGCATCAGGGAAGAACAGAGGCCTCAGAGACAGGAGAGAGCCAGGGTGCTTGAGGAAGGGAGCTGGGAAGGCCCCACCTACCCTCTGCCCATTGCAAGCTAAAGGTGACAAGGGCCTTGTGGCAGACATGAACTCCCACCATCTAGCTGTCCCTTCTTCCCAGTTTTCAGTCAGACCCCGTCATAGAAAGACTCTATTGCCCAGCTTCCCTTGCAGCTAAGTGTGGCTGGGTGACCGCGTTCACCAATGGGATGTAAGCAGTGTGTGTGATTTCCAGAAAGCTTCCTTAAAGGGAAGGTGCATGTCCTTCTTCCTCTGTCCTGCTGGCCGGAGCTCCAGCAGCCATCTTGAGCAATGACATGACCTTGGAAATGAAAACTACACCCAGCAGATCGATAAGAAAGAAGAAGACTAGGTCCCTGACAGTATGTAGCTATCAAACCAGCCCAGGGATATTTACCTCCAGACTTCACATACATGAGCAAAAAATGTATGTCTATCTTACATAAACCAAACATAACTCTGATATAAACCCCTGAAAACTCATGTGTGTCTGGGTGGGGTGGGACACATAGGGTGCCTAGAAGAGAAGACATCCCTGGAGTAGCCTTCCTTCTGCATGCCCTGTGGGGACAGGAGGAGCCCTGTTGGGAAGACTAAGCTCCATGAGGAGCTGGGGATGGATGGATGCATGGATGGATGGATAGGTGGATGGATGGGTGGATGGATGGATGGATGGGTGGATGGATGGGTGGATGGACGGATGGGTGGATGGATGGATGGGTGGATGGATGGATGGATGGGTGGATGGATGGATGGGTGGATGGATGGGTGGATGGACGGATGGATGGATGGATGGGTGGATGGATGGATGTGTGGATGGATAAAAAAAGGGGAGGGAGGGAGGGAGGGAAAGGGAGAGGAGAGAATCAGGTAAGTGAGTGAGATGAGGAGAGATATCCAGAAGGAAGGAAATACCCTGGGAAAATGCTTCAGATAACAGGCAGCAAGGCTGGGGAGGGCGAGGGGAGCAGGAAGGCTGGCCTGACCCTCTGCCCATGTCTGACTCCTGGTCTTCCCATCTGTGCTTGGGGAGTGGGCATGTACGGACTCACTACTCACAGCAAATGGAAAGTGATTTTAAAAACCAACAGCATCAGCATGGCATTACACCAGTACTGCCCCCGGACCCTCTCTATGCCTGGGATTCCTCGCCTGTGAGGTGGGATAGCGATGGAACCCACCTCACCAGTTGTCATAAGGCTTCAGGGAGACGACCTCTGTGACGTGCTTCTCCCAGTGAGTGGCCCAGTGCAAATGCTCAAGAAACCATCCCTGTTCATCATTGCTGATGCTGAAATCCTGCCCTGGGAGTAAGGGACAAAGAGCTCTGGGCTCCTCTCCCCAGAACAGCAGCCCCAGCCCTTGGGGACCCTAAAGATCAAGGAACATAAACGCCCTGGGAGAGCCACCCTTCCACCCTGGGGGAGACCAGGCAGGAGGGGGTGGCCCAGGTTTAGCCTGCTGTCCCACTGCAGTCAGGCCGGGCCCTTGGCAGGTCCACATTTGGTCACAAGAAGTTGGCAAGAGGCCAGGCAGGACAGCAGAGGCCACATGGAGGGCAAACACAGGCCTGAGAGGGAAGTGGAAGGAGCCGCCTGTCCTGCCTGGGAAGGGGAGGGAAGGCTCAGGGTTGACCTCAATGCTCTCTCCAGCAGTCAGAGGAGCGAATGCACAGGGATGCACTTCTTCAAATGCCCCGGAGAAAGCCGGTGGTTATATGATGAGCAAGACCACTGTTAGGGATAAGAAGGGACTTTAGAGGGGAACTGAGGGCTGGCATGTCTCCTTGGAGCAGCAAATAAGAAACAAATGATTTTACGTTAAAGTCACCACGATTCCTAGTGCCCTAAGGGAGAGGCTGGCTGCCCACAAGATGAGCTCTGATGTGGAGGAAGCCGTGCCAGGGAGAAGGGGTCCTGCAACCCTCAGCGTAGCCTCCAACCAACCGCTGCACCTCCGACCGCTGCTCCCAGCTCCGCAGGACCAGGTCAGGGCAAGGTAACGATTCTGGGCGTGTGTCTGGGACGCACACAGAGGTGAGTTTGAAGCCACCTTGGACAAAATTACCTAATGGCTTTGTGCCTTTGTTTCTTCTGTTTATAAAACAAAAAACCAGAGCTGGGCTCAGAGGGCCACGGGGAAGATTATTTCAGTGGCTGCCAGCTGAGAGCCTGGCACCCAGGACAAGCACCATAAATATTCTCTAGTGAGCTGCTATTTTTCTCCTGTCTGGGTAGGGATTGGACTGCAAATGTGTCTTTATTGCTTTTTAAGTCTAGAATTCCTTGAGTCCACAATCCTGTGATTTTCCGAGTCTGACCCTGGGATCTGAGGACGGGGTGACTCGATAGCACAGCTCTGCCCCGCTCAGCCCTGGCCCAGCACCTGACAGACCTGCCTGCAGCCGCATCATTTTACTTCCACAAGTGGGCTTCACCCTGCCCATCACGTACCCTGAGCCCCGTGGCAGCCCCGTGGCCACCGGTGGCCCTGCCAGCCATCTCTGACCCCTGCATCACGCCCTCACCTGGAGTCAGAGCAGCACGAGCCCCTAGGCTGATGTTCTCACACCTATGGTCCCCTGACAATGTCACATGCTGTGGAAGTTGGCAGGGCCAGAGGGGCCACAGTTGCCAACACAAATACCATTCCTGTGGAGGGAGACGAGCCCATGGGGTTATTTTTAACCTGTTGATCAGAGGCCACAGCTCTGGCCCTGGGTGGCCTGGGGCTGGGGGCTCCGAGGGGAAGGTGAGCTGTCTGCCTCACCTCAATGACTCCCAAGGTCACTGGGCTGCAAGGACCCCAGGCCTCACCCGCTTCGATGGAAAAGGAGAGAGGGAGACGCAGATCAGTGCCCCATCTTGTCCACTGGTCTCGGCTGGGGTGGAGCTCAGCCCGGAAGAGCAAGGGCGCCATGAATCACAAGACATTGAACCTGGAGATGGGTCTTCTCCCTGCATGGTGCAGCTAGGGAAACTGAGACCTGAGAGAGGAAGCCCAAGGTTACACCACTGGTCAGCACCAGCTCCCTGCCCCAGGGTCCACCTCCAGACCTAAAGTCCAACATGGACATTTCGATAACTCTCAAGGCCACATCTAGGAGGTCACCTTGCCCTGGCTGCCTGCCCCGTAGACCACCTTTCCTCTGTCCTCTTCAGTCCGTCCTCCCTGGTAGACTGAGCCCCTGACACCACAAGATGGGGTCCCTAGGCCACGGCTCACCCTCCAAAGACTTCCCAGGTGCCCAAGCAGTGCCCCTGGGGACCAGCAGCAGCGGCGGCCAGTGCAATGGGCAGCGTCATAGTGGCTGGAGGCCCAGGCAAGGACGTGCAGGCCAGGGCGTGCCTGCGTGGGGGGAGCAGGACCGAGCTTTTGCCAAGAGCCTGTTGCCAGCTGCTGCTGAGCCTGTTTGCCGGAGGGGGTGGGGGTGGCAGGCAGACAATGGACCCCACAGCCTAGCCTCCTGGCCTTGGCCCCTTGAGCAGGGCAGGCAGCTGCTGGCCAAAGCAGCCGCCCCCGCTGGCCCCTCACGTAGTCCACGTCCTGCCTGCTGGGTGGCCCTTATCACCTGGTATGTGCCAGGCGCCCACATGCTCACACTCTGCCGTGGGGAGGGGACTGGAGGCCTGAGATGGATGGGACCAGTGGGGAGTAAAGCTTCTTGCTCCTCCCAACTCCCAAAGAGGGCCCTGAGCAGGTCCTGCGCACCCTTCGGGGAGTATTCCATTCCCGGAGAGACCTTAGCCCCATCTTGCCAAGGCCCATCTCTCAACTGCTCTTCTCCTGGGCGGAGGGGCTTGAGGTGGGAGAGAAGGAAGAGGCTGACACTCTGGATGATTACTCTGAGTCACCAGCTTGCAAACATCAATTATACTTCAATTTAACACATACTATTACAGTATAGCCGTTTAATACACGGGGAAACAGAAGCACAGAGAGGATGTGTAACTTACCCACAACCACACAGCTGGTAGAGACCGTCAGGATTCAAACGTAGGCAGGCTGAGTCACGAACCAAACCCCTGCGCAGCAGGACAAAGCAGGAGCAGGGACAGGACTGGGCAGCGCTCAGCCTCCCCCCCCATGGGAACAACAGCCGTGGGGTCTGCCAGATGTGCCTCAACTGGGAGCTCTTTGTCGTGGCCATGTGAAGCCCCTCTCCGAGCCAATGTCTCCTTGTCTAGAAAGCGGGCACGGTGATGTCGTGAGGAAGCGCATTAGCAGGTGTCTCACACAGGGAAAGTGGCACTGCCCTTCACCTAGCAGAGCTCAAAGTGTCCTCCCATCGAGTGATTAGAACGTCTTCCGTCTGGCCAGTTGAACCCACCATCCCAGCACCCACTGCCTCGGGCCGAAGCCACAGGGGGGCTCCACTCCCTGACCCTCGGGTTCTGCTGCAAGCCACCAGCATGCTCAGCAGGGAGCCCTGAGGGCATGGCTGGCTCAAACACTGTCATTGTACCCTCCACCAGTGCTGGGTTCCCCTGTCCTCTCCCCAGTGGGGCCGAAGGCGCAGACCCAGGGCAGAGGGGAGACAGGAAAGGTGACCACATACAAGCGCAGAATGTCACTCAAGTAGGAGCTCTCTCAGACATGGACACCCCAAGCCATGCCACCCTGGCTGGGCTAACTGGCTGGGCACACGTGTCTAGTCAGGCCCTGCTTCCAGTCCCATCCTGCTACCCAGGGGCCGTGTGACCCTGAGCAGTTCCCTCAGCCTTTCTGGGCCCCCGTGTCCTCACTTGCCCAATACAGATCACACTCCCTACCTATGTCCCAGGCTGTGAAGAGAGAAAGAAGCCACCTGTGTGGTGCTCCAGCCTCATAACCTCTGCTAGTGGGCCAGGACACAGGGTGGGGGTGGCGACCCGGAGGGCATGGGAGACAGGCAGAGACAGCAGAGAAGGAGGGACGCAGAGGGGATTCCCCACTGGGATGTGGGGCCTGAGGCTGTCCAAGAAGGGGGAGAAAAGCTGAGGGGCTGAGTCACCAGCCCTGCGAAAGGTGCTGGGAATCTGCCCTCTTCCTAGCCACTGAAAGTGAGGAGACACAGGAACGCCTCAAGGGGTGGGAGGTGGCCAAACAGGACAAGCAAGGGAAGTGGCAGACTTTAGCTCCAGGGATCTGGAGGAAGCCCTGCCAGATGCAGCCCTGCCCCCACAGGGACTGTGGGTTGATGGGGACACAGCCCTGCCCTCCGTGAGCCCAGGGAGGAAAAGGAGGACTGCTCTCAGGAAACGCCAATCTGAAGGCGCAGTTATATGACATCTGCCTTAGGGAGGTTACCATGTGATGGGGGGACTCGGCCCCTGCTGTCAGGGGGCCCCAGCTTGGGGTGTCCATGTCTGAGGAAGCACCTGTTTGAGTGACGCTGTGCCCTTGTGTGCGGTCACCTTTCTGTCCTTCAGACTGTCCAATCTGATGCCTATGCACCCAGGACCGTGCAGGCTCAATCGGAGGGTGGGCACATGTGGATGTGGGGAGGCCCTGTCCCCATTCCCCGGACCCCCTCGGGGGCAGAGGACTCCTCGCTATAGGGGAAAGAATCTTTGCTTGGGCCCGGCTGGGAAATCTCCCCCAGAAGTGCTTTCTGAGAGCCTGTGTGATAGAGAGGGTGGAGGGAGACAGAAGGGCCATCACATCTGTTCTGTGGGTGGCTGGGCTCGCTGCCCTGAACAGCTGGGCCACATCTGGCTTCCAGACATCCACCTCTTGCTCCATGATTCACTCCATGCGAGACGTGCTCCGAGCTGCACATGCTCTCCCGCACGCATGCGCGGTCCCAGGGCACAGGCAGGGGCGGCCGGGGCGGGAGTCGACAGGCGTCCCTTCTTTCCTGCCCGTGGCCCTAGTGTTGTCTCTAACAGCCTCTGCTGCTGGGAGCAGTGGGTCCAGTCCACCCCTGAGTCACCATGACTCAGTGTCCCCTCCTGGAGCGCTGACACTCAGGCTCCGTGGGCTTCATGCAGACACGGTGAGCAGACTTGGAGTCAGCAGGCAGGAGGCGGCAGGAATCGACTCCGCAACACACCCCCAGCCCGAGGAAGGACAGTTACACTCTGACAGGGCCCCCCGGGGAGCAGCTCCCCGCTCACCTGCTCGCCGCTGGGCGGCCCCTCCCACAGTCCAGCCCCCGGCTCTCACCTTAAACCATCTAATGGGCAGGATGGACCCCGCGTGTGCAGGGCCTGCCAGGCCCGGGAGGGGGCGGATCTAGCTGGCATTCTTGGCATCAATATCTCACATTTGGCCGCCCTCAGCAGGAGGGGTCTGCAGATACAGTGCCCCTTTGATCCGAGTTGAGCATGGGGGGGGGGGGGGGCGCAGAAAAGCCTGGGCCTCTGTGGCCTGGGGGGACCAGGCTAGGCAGGCTCCTGCTTTCCTAAGTCCAAATCAGCAAGTGGGTCCCAAACCCTATCCGCCCATCCTTATCCTGCCCACTAGCCCACCACCACCCCGGGGTTAGAGGACCAGGGAGGCCTCCTACCAAAGGGGTCACCAAGAGGGGGCAACCCCACCCTGGAGAGGATACATTTGGTAGTGGAGGAAGCAGGAAATGGTCTGGACAGGCCTGGGAGTCCCTCCCCAAATCCTTAATCACCTTTCTCCACCAGGAGCAGAGCTCTTCCCAGCCTTCTCCCCCCACAGCTCCCTGTCTCCTCAACGCCCACACCTCTTTCAGGGACATGAAGTGCAGGGCCATGTGGCACTGGGACTGCTGTGAGCTCAGAAAGCAGACTCCCGGGCGCTCCTCGTTCCACTGACGACCCCACCTCCCGGAGGCTCTGAGCGTGTGCCTCCCCACCTGGCACTGAGAACTGGGCTGCACCGTGGCTGCGAGTGCCCGGACATATCAACCCACTGCACAGATGTGGGGACTGGGGCTGTGACTACTGCAGAGCCAGGGGAGATCCAGCCCTGAAGTGAGCCAGCCAGGCTTGTAGTCGGCACCCACTGCCTGAGTCAGGGTGGCCCCTCTCCCAGTCAGACTGTGAGCTCCCTGTGGTCTCTAGCTTCCTGAAAGGAACTTGCTAAGTGGGTGCAGGCTAAGTGCTCAGCCTGAGCTGTTCCTGGGGCATGAGATTCAGGCAGGAAGCCTCCAATCTCAGCATCAGGGTCTTCTCATCAGTGTCTCCTCTAGTCCTAGAGAACCCACGGAAGTTCAGAAGATTCTCCCGATCCTCTCCCCCTTCCCTCTGTTAGCTGCAGGACCTCCTCACCTCTGGGACCCTTCTTGGCCATAAGCACTCCTCCCACCCCCCGCCACTTGGTTCCTGGCAGCTCTAGACTCCTGGTCCCTGGGGAGGGAGGGTCTAAGCCAGGTGGGCTCCTGGGTGCACAGACGATGTGCATTCAGGCCAGAATGGGCCACCTGGAGAAGCCCCCAGAGCTGGTGCAGGAGCCCTCTCCCCCAGGCTGGCAGAAGGGCTGAAGCCAACGTGCCTTCCTCTGCCCCAGGGCCACAGCCAGCTGGCAGTGCTCGGTCCAGCCTGGCCAGTGTCCCCTCCCCTCTCCCCCACCCTGGCATCATCCCTCTTTCAAGTACAGTCCTTGCTCCAGTCAGATGTCCAAGCACAGACTTGTCCCCAAGAAACCCATGCCCCACTCTGCCAGTTACTGTTCATCCTGCCCTCTCTCCCTCCTCTCCTCATGAGAGCCATCCCTCTTCCCCCCAGGCCACGGGGCTCGCCACACTCTGCAGAGCTCTGTCCCACGTGGAGAGTCAGCAAGGGGCAACAGATGACCCAGCTTCCCTCATAACCTAGCATGGCTCTGCACCCAAACCACTCTCCTATGTCCTATTGCCAGCCTATGCCATCTCTCAAGGTGGCAAGTTCACTAGGTCTGCTTCCCATTGTGTGGGCAAGGATATGGTTTCTCTCTTACCGAAGCCAAGACTTGCAACAACCCTACTCCACAGCAGAAAGAATTGTCATCAAGCCCAACCCTCAAGTTCACACTCTGTAATTGAGAGGGAGGCTCTCACGGAACCAGCCGGCTTCCATCACCATCCCTATCTTACACACCTCTTAGGGCAGGTAGTTTTTATTTTTTTAAACATTTTTAAAACTGTGGTAAATTACACAGAACATAAAATTCACCATTTTAAGTGCACGTTTCAGTGGCATAAAGTAATTAACCATCACCTCCACCCATCTCCAAAGTATTTTCATCTTTCCCCAACTGCAATTCTGTATCCTTTAAACAATAACTCCTCACTCTCCCCTCCCCCCAGCCCCTGGTAACCACCATTCCACTTTCTGTTTCTATGAATTTGGTACCTCATTAAATAAGTGGAATCATATGGTATTTATCCTTTTGTGACTGGCTGACTCACTTAGCATAATGTCCTCAAGATTGTTTGCAGCATGTTGAAATTTCTTTCCTTTACAAGGCTGAATAATACTTCCCTTTTTGTACATACCACTTCTTGCTTGTCTTTTTGGGTAGCTTGTTTATTAACTACTGTTCAAAAAAAAAAAAAAATCATGCCTGGCTGGTGTGGCTCAGTGGTTGAGCGTCAACGCATGCACCAAGAGGTCGCCGGTTTGATTCCCGGTCAGGGCACATGCCCAGGTTGTGGGCCTGATCCCCAGTGGGGGGCACGCAGGAGGCGGCCAGTGGATGTTCTCTCTCATTGATGTTTCTGTCTCTCTCTCCCTCTCCCTTCCTCTAAAAATCAATAAAGAAAAAAAAAATTTTAATAAAAAAATTAAAGAAAATCAAAGTGATATGTTCTCAGGATAAGAAGTCTGAAGAGTTCAGAAGCGAAGAAAATGAAAAGTAAAAGTTCAGCTCAGCCCCACCTCATTCTGCTCAGAGTGAATCTCAAATTTTCCAAGCAGAGGGCATATAGATTTATATCCAATTTTTACACAAATTATGACACTCCTCACCAGTACTTCTGAAACGTGACCTATCAGAATCCCCTAGAGAGGGTGTTAAAACAGACTCCTGGGCCCCAGCTCCACGGTTTCTGACCCAGTTGTTCAGAGGCCACTCAAGGTTCTGGGTCTCTAACAGCCTCTGGGGGTGCCCTTTTTTGACCAGCAGCATCTAAGCAAACTCCTGCCATTTGCTTTTCCAGTTAGTGAATCTCAAGGCATTAAGATGGACCTCATTCTTTTTAACCACTGCATACTACTCTGGTGTTTGGACACCCCATAACTTAGCTCATCAGTCTCCCACTCATGGACCTGGCACTGCTTCCAGTTTTTCAGATTTGGAAACAATATTGCGATGAACTCACTTGTACACGTAGTTTGGACACTTGCAACATTTGTGACAGTGCATCTGATAAATTCCTAGATATGAAACCCTTGAACCAACAGTTTGTAAATTGATTCTTCTCGTATATATCAGCAACCCCCATCCCAGGTGCAGCTGTCTTCCCACCAACTTCAAGGATGCCTGGGTCCACAGAGGAAAGGGCTGCCCGTTTTAATTGCTGTCCATCAGACCAGGAAAAAGAGAGCCTTATCATTTCTTAATTTTGATTTCTTGCATTCTGGCTGAGAGTGGGCGTTTTCACCTTTTTGTTAGCCGTCCGTATCCCTTTTCTGTGCATGAGCTTTGCCCAGTTTTCGATTTGCTTTGCTTTTCCTTGTTGACTTGGAAGAATTCATCTATCATATATATTGAAAATATATTTTTCTGGTTTGTTTTTTGCCTTTGGATTCAGGATATTACATTTTTATATAGCCAATTTCCAAAAAGCTTTCCCTTGTGGCTCCTATGTTTGTGTCATCGTTTCCCCAATCCAAGACTATATATTTAAAATTACTTTGTTAATATTTTCTTCTAATAAGTTTATGATTTTCTTTTTACATTTCAATATTTGATCCATCTGGGGCTTGTTTCAGAATACGAAATGAAGTGGAAAACTGGCTTTATTATTATTTTTCCTAAACAGCCAGTTGCCCAGTTGGGTTGACTAATTCTGCTTTTCTCCTCTGATCTAAAATGTCATTTTATCGTATATTTAATTTTCATTTGCTCATGTGTGTGTGTCTGTACTCTCGTCTGTTCCTTTGATCTGTCTGTCTGTTCTTGTGCCAGTGTCCAACTGTTTTATTACTGGAGCTCTGTACAACATTTTAGTAGCTCTGGTCGTCCCTTATGATACCTCTTTTCCAGAATTTTCCAAGTTCTTTTTTGGATGTTTATTTCTCAAGATGAATTTTCATATCATTTGTCAAGTTCAAAAGATTTGGTTGTTTTTCACATTCTCCAACAGACGTGATCTTCTGATTTCTCAGCCCACAGCAGAATAGAAACAAGTTGAGAAGAATGAGGTGGGTGGTGGTCTCCCTGGGGCAGGCAGATTGATAGGAGTGGAAGGAACAGCTGATAAAGTGAGGAAGAACTATGAAAAGTAGACACAAGAACTGTGACAATATAGCCATCATGACATGGGCCTTTAGAAAATTCAAAGAAAATCTTGAATTTTCACTTGTAACCACAACAACTCTGAGTCATAAAGACTCACATGTTCTGTAACCTCTGATTAAGAAGGCAGAAAAGTGATTTCCATCTGAGATATCTCTTTTTAAGGTCGCAGATATTTATGTCTGGAAAATTTCTGTGAAATGGTTTGTTCTTGGATGATGATAGAAGTATGACATAGAACTGGTTTCTCCATCGTTTTCTCAAAACCCACCACCTCCAAATTCCAAAGAATTTGCTCTGGGATTTGAATTCACTCTATCCGTGGATACACAGCCGAGGGAAATGCCTCCAGCCTTTTAGCCAGTCCACATAATAATAATAATAATAATCAGATTTAGCTCATGCTGAGCATCTGCCTTCAACAGTGAGGCAGGTGACATGCAGACTACTTTTTAATCTTCAACTAGGTGGACGCTGTACTCTCGGGTTCAGAGAGTTCAAACTTGGGCAAGTTCAAGTTACTCTGTGACAAAGAACCCTCAGCCACTTCATCCTCCACTCATATGCTACTGAGCAGTCCCCTTCAACTCACTTCCACTGCCCCACAGGAAGTCCAAAAGGCAACCAGTTCCATTCAGACATCCCTTGGCAAGGCCTGCACCTGCCTTGTGCACACTGCTCTCACAGCCAGGAGAGAGCCACCTCATCCCATGCCCCCGAGCTGCGGAGAGGGTGGGTGAGTGGCAATGACCCAGAGGATAAGAAGAGCAAGGGAATCGATTCATTCCAGCACCCAGTTATCATGAAGCGCCTACTACGCGCAAAGGACCGTGTTCTTGGGGTGGAAGATGAAAAGGGCCCGGGGACAGGTGGGGTTCGTTGCAAGGGGGATAGAATGCCGTGGGAGAGTCTGAGAGGGGCGAGGCCCCAACGCCAGCATTCCCAACCTCTGCGCGAAGAGAAGCAGCGCGCTCTGGAGCTCGGAGGCGCGCGCGCGGGGCCCGCGCCGCGTGCCCGCGCGCCCGCAGCCTCTCCCCCGCCAGCGCGGCTCCGGCCCGGCGCGCGCGCACTTGAGGCCTCCCTTGTGCGTCTCCTCCATTCGCTACGTGCAGAATGGTCCGTCGGCAGCAGCTGCAGCGTGGGGTGGGAGGGGGAGGAGGAGGGGAGGGGAGGCGGCGCCCAGGTCTGGAGGAGGGGCCCGCAGCCGGCTGGGCGAGGGAGAGCTGGGGGAGAGGGGTTGGGGGAGAGCCTGGGTGGGCACAGCGGTCCCCCTCCGCTTCCCCCCTCCCAGTCGCTCCCTTCTACAAGGCCATTACAGCCATTGCACTGTTCCCTGCCTGGGCGTCCTGGAACCCAGCCGACCGAGAGGGTTTTTCTCCGTGCTGTACCCTCCCCAGAACCCAGAACCCAAACTCAGGAAAGAATCACTCCTGCTGTCCCCTCTCCCTTCTTCCCGCCCCAATCCCATTCCCAGGCTTTTGTGTGAGACGACTCAACAGCAAGCCCTACCCCATTCCTCCTTTCATGGGGTGGGGTCCCTAAGAGGTACTGTAGCCTAACTCCCCTTCTCTCTCTCTCTTACCCACCTGGAGGAAGGGGCAGAACAGGATGGACCCAGAGCCTATGTCCCAGTATTTGCACGAGGAGAAAGCCAGCCTTTCACCGTGCGCACTCAGGACAGCGGAAAGACTGGGTGACCCAGAAGAACAGGCTGCTGCCCAGGCCCCTAGGGCCATATTCAAAGGAATGCATGTCAGGAGGGACCCTCCTAGACTGGGATGAATTCACTGCATTATGGGGGCTGTACCCTATACACCTGTTTGTAAAGAGCTCCCCAGAAATGTAATGATGAGAGGCCACCAAGGGGTGGATCTTGTATCCCTGTGGGATCCCAAACAGGCCAGGTCCCTTGTCCTGCCAGGAGTCCAGCTGTGGCCCAGATGTCCCCAGGGGCCCTTCCCACAGGGTGGTACCCCAGCTATTCCATGCAGCTCCTCCCAACCCTTCTCCCAGTGTCAAGGGAGGAAAGCTGGGGACTTTCAGCGCCCCTTTCCCATTCATGGGCAGCTCCCTCATCCTCTACTTCCTGGCCAGGGTCACCTGGGTTCAACCTGTGGTCTAACCTCCAGCCCACTGCTGGCAGATTAAGTCTAGCTCCCCAGGAAGGAAGGTGGTCAGGGTCACATTCGTTTCACACAGCGGACCCAGGAGTTGGTGCTTTGCACAGTGCCTGAATCCGGAGAAGCGGATTCGCCTCTTCCCTCCCTAGTGCCTCCGTTTTGGGGCGGCGCCCTCTGCTGGCCACTAGGAAGTGCGGGAAAGAATGGAGTCCTGCAGATGCATTCACGAAGGGTCTGGAGATAGGGACAAGAGGTAGAGAAACAAGTGAAAACTGGGAGCCCGCTGAGAGTGGTGGCCAGTTGGCCACAGATCAGGGATGCATGCTGAAGCCTTCCTGGAGGTGGGAGTTTTGAGCCAGCCAAAGAGGGCAAGCCAAGCTGGCAGATGGGGGCTCTAGACACCCTAGGGGCAGCCCTTCCTGTATGCAGAGCCTTGCCCCTGCCCTTGATGGCTCTCACACCTGCTGATTCTGATGCTGCTGTGTCCTGCCAGGGGGCCCTCTGTTGGGGTGGTAGGCTGGGAGGAACAGCCAGGGCTGGAAGTCATGGCCTGGCTCCTCATGGCTGGGAGAGAAGGTGACTCCAGAGGGAAGTCTGCAATTGACAAATCTCTGCCCCCACCCCACCCCACATACACAAGGATGGCCCAAGCCCAGGGTTTTGGCATGGCAGGGCTCAAGGTGGGGTAGGGGCCTGAGTCATAGCCTTGTGCGGTTCTGCCGTGTCTCAGGAAAGGCCAGCTCTGCCAGAGGTGAGACAAGAGTCAACAACCCATCACCCGGACTCCAGCCATCAGGCATCCTCCCAATCACGTCTCACACGTGGGCCAGGGTGGTGTCAGGGTAGAGCAGGGCGTGCTAGCCCTAGGGTCTGTGCTTCGGGGCCACTGAGGGGTAGGAGGGAAAGAATGCAGGAATTCCTGCTGCTGCAGCAGAAGGGGCTGGGATCAGAGAGAGGGAAAGGATGGACCCCCACCCCCAAGAATCTGGGGTCTCTCCTGGTGTGTTGGGTAAGGGAGGCAGCAGGTGCCACCAAAGGCTACAGCGTTTAGAACCTGCCTCTCAAGTTGCTCCTCCTTAAGAGAGCTGCCCTCGGGGTCGCAGCACCAGAATAGGCCCTTCGCCCAGGTCTTACCTCCAAAGGCAGCCCTTGCTCCTGGCCTTCACAGGCCCCACAAGGAGCCAAGTCCCCAGAACCCAAGGAAGGCAGAGGGTCTGGTTGCCTGGACCACTCCCAAGAAGTAAATGGCACTGTGGGCTTCCTCCCTCCTCCCTGTCCCCCTCCTCCACTCACTGATGCACTGACTTCCACCTTTCTGGCCAGGCCCTCTTCCAGACCCAGCCAGGGTGGAGGACTCCCAGGGGCAGGGATTGAGGCCCAGGAGGGAACAGGGAGGAAGGCGCTTTAATTGGAGGTAATTAATTTCTCTAAAAGCAGTGGGGGAAGGGAGGGTCTGTGGCCTAATAGGGCTCAAACCCTCAAACTCTGGTGAGTCCAGACCAAAGCTGAGATGAGAGAACCCACCCACTTAGGAGATACACTCTTGGGCCCTAGTTCAGAGCAAGGCCCAGAGCAGATCGGAGTGGCCCTGCAGGAAAAAAGCAGGTGCCCTGGGGTGGTGGAAACGGGCCTTTTGAGGTTAGGCTGGTGGGAACTAGCATGAGAAGAAACGGGGAGGTGCAGGGGATTCTGGGATGGGAACTGGTCCCTCTCCTACACCTGTACAGCTGGTCCTCTGGCCCTTGTATCAACCAACTGCAGACCGAAAATATTCTTTAAAAAAATGTTACCTTGTTGCTGACGATGGTTAGGCCTATGTATGAACATGTACACACTTTTTTCTTGTCATAACCTAAACAATACAGTATAACAACTATTTACATAGTATTTACATTGTAATTGGTATTATAAGTAATCTGGAGATGATTTAAAGTATACAGGAGAATGTGTGCATATTCTGTGCAAACACTTTGCCATTTTATGTAAGGGACTTGAGCATCTGCGGATTTGGGTATTGGGTCCTGGAACCAATCCCCCACTCAGACACCTAGGAACGACTCTACTTTTAGCCCGCTCAAGGTCATTGCCACCACCCCCTCCAGTGGTCAGTGACCTCCCAGGGCTGTCCATCCTCCGGAAAACAGGGCCAGAGGCTAACTTCACTCCCTCCTGCTTCAGGAATCCATTCCAAAGACCAGGGAAAGGAGCGCCAGCGGATAGAGCCCCTGCTGGGCCCCAGGGGGCGTGTCGTTGTCCCGAGGCGTCGCCGGCTGGCGGCGTGGCGGGACTCTGTAGCCAGCAGCCTCCCAAGCCCCATCCGAAGCAGCTGACCGGCTGGCACCAGGCCAGGTCGCAGCGGGCCGGGAGGCAGCAACGTGCAGCGCAGCATGTCGCGGGCGCAGCGCAGGGAAATGTGGGGGCGGGCCGGCGCGCCGCCCCATCCCCCACGCAGGCCCATTCATAAAATTCGCAGGCACTGCCCGGGCATGAAAGCCTAGGTTTCCTAATTGCAAACTCATTAGGGAGTTTGCATCTCATTTACATGGAAATTATTTCCTGGCCCCAAACAGAGAAACTCCCCCTTCCTTCAGCCCCTTCTGCCCTGCTCTACCCATGCACAGCCTGGGAGAGAAGAGGGGGCATGGCTATTGCTGCGCCCCTTCCTGGGTCTCAGCGCCTCATCCTTGTGACGAGGAGTGGGGCAGGGGGTTGGCAGAGCACCCACCTAGCTGGGAGCCCTGGCTGTGCCCCAGGTGATTCTGCTTTGTCCCGGTGGGTCCAAGCCAGGGGAGGTGCTCACCTAGTTATCTGCCCCCTGGCTGGGCCATGCCCAGGGAAGGAAGGAGGCGGAGTGGGGGCAGCCACAGCAGCTGGTTGTACCTGGCAGGAGTAGGACTGGTGAGTGAGGCTGTTCGTGCCCAGTCTCACGTACATGCCCAGCCACAGGCTGTGCCCCCACCCCCATACCCCTCACCCCACAGAACAAGCGCCCAGTGACTGCAGAAACAGATACCCAGTCACTGCGCACAAAGGCACCCACACCACTTAGCTGTCATGGCTGCCGCCCTGGCAGCCACCCTGGGAGCAGACAGATGCTTTCACAAGCCGTTTGGTCCTTCTCCAGCATGGTGCCAGGGTTGGGGGGAAGGGGCGCCTATTGAGACTTTTCTGAGTAAGGGGGCCTCTTGGAGGGGCTCCCTTCTGTATCTCGGATGCTGCCTCTTGCCCCTACTCTCCTGCAACCCACATTATGGAGGCCCCCAAGGCCCGGGCCCTACATGAGGACTTGCCCAGGCAAGGGGGACACAGGGGCCTTCAGCCCAGGATGGGCAGTGGAGGACGGAGCCCTGGAAGAGGGGCACTAGTGCCTCCCCAGCCAGGCTCTGTCCTTCCTGTCCCAAGTGTGTGTGGTATGGGGAATGATCCCCAACTTCCGGGAGGGGGTGGAGGATGTTTTAAACTGTTGGAAATGGAACAGAACCACCTCAAGTACATGAAATCAGATATCACTTGGGACACAATGTCCTGTTCTGTATGTCCTGCGACAGTATAAAAGGAATCACAAAACTTCCAGCATCAGGGTCTAAAATAAACATCTGCTTCTTGTCCTGATTGTCTGGGTCTCTCCGCAGCCATGGCTCCGCTTGTCCCACCTGCTGCCCCCCCTCACCCCCCCGCTTCCTGTCCCTGAAGTGTCTCCATTGCTAGGGCACAAGGGGGTGGGCAAGGAGGCTCTGGAACATTGACCACATGCCCATCCTGAATTCGGTTGGACTGATACCACCCTCCTATCTCCTTCAGCTGGGTCTTACAGTGCTGTGCATGCATGGGTATAGGGGTGCAGGAGGGAAATATCAGGACATCATTTGTTTTATCTTGTCTTTTTTTTTCCATTTAGTGGGAGTGTATTTTACAAGGTAGACAACATAAAAATATGCTTATATTACAGGTGCATGCTCAACAGATTTCTTTATTGCTGGGGGTATGATAAAAAGAAATTTGGAGACCACTGGTCTAGGCTTACAGTGGGGTGGCTGTGGGTGGGGGTGGCTTGTCCTATCCATCTTAGTATCTGTCAGAGCCTGGCAGGGGGGCGGGGACAGAGTGTTGAACAAATAAAGTGTACCCCTCGAATTGACAGGTGAGGACAATGTAGTAACTCTGGGGCGGGGAGTTTGTTCAGGGGAGCACATGGGCAGAGAGAGGAAGCCTCTTATTGCTGTGTCTGCAGCCTGCCCATGCTTGACATCCAGCACACCCCCAAACCCACTTCCACCCACCTCCCACCACAGCATGGCCCGGCTGAGCTCCTCGCTAGCTGCTGATGAGCAGAACCAGGCAGGATTGCCACCTGCTACATTCTGTCCCAGTGTGGTGCAGATTTCCTATCCCAGAACTCTCTGGAAGTTAAACTGGTGTAGGAGAAAGAATTCAGGCTCTAGACAGGCCTCGATCCTTGTCCGGCTTAGGCCCGACACATAACTGGTCTGAGCACCGGTTTCCTCATTGGTAATACGGGACTAATAGTCATACTTACTATGTGGGGTTGTTTTGAATGTTATATGGCCTACTGTGTGCACAGGGTATAGCACATAGTAGGTGTTCAATAAGATTCTTACTCCCTGTGTGTAGCAAGTGCCTCATAAAAAATCTGTTGAATTGTGATTTGCTGTCAGCATGGGAAGGAGAATTCTGAAGGCAGACAAATGAACCCTTGCAGATCACCCTCCTGAAGAAATTAACAGCCGCCCCAGTAGGCTGGGCCCTCTCCAAGTTCAGCTCCTCCCTGGAGTGGTCCTATCCCTTCTCTCCACCCAGTTTCTCTTCTGTGCTGCCTTCACTTCAAGTATGAGCTGAGGGTGACACCTGGTGGCCATTCCTAAAGCTGCAGGGCCTGGACCAGTGACACCCCACAACAGGAAGGACATGATGAGGTCTGGTGGGTGCGGGAGCCATTCTCTCCAGCACTTTTCCTGCACGTCCCAATTCCCTCCCAGGGCCCAGAGAACCTCCAGGGGACTCCCTACTCCGCCTGAGAGCAGCTCTAGCCCTGAGGGTTGCACTTCCTGATGGGCAGGGTAATGAAGAAAGCCTCTGCCCAGACCCTGCCCTGGCCCGTGCTGCTGGTGCCTTCTTAGCACCACTTCATTCAATGCTTATCACTAGGGCCTATTATCACAGCAAGGGAATAGGCACAGAAAGGTTAAGCAATTTTCTCAGGGTCACACAGCTCCTAACATCCAAACAATGAAATGAGTGGGACACCCAGCAAGCCCCTGGGGGACAGAGAAAGTGGCCTGCTATGGGGCTGGAAGCCCCAAGTTCCGACCCAGCCTTGTCCAACTAACAGAGTGCCCTCCCTCGAGGGGCTTCTGATGGCTGAGCATTGGTCTCCACGAGGGCACCGTGGGTTTGGACATAGCAGTGATTCTCAAACTGGTTGCACATGGGAATCACCTGGGAGAGTTTTTAAATACATGCCCCATCCTGGGCTGATGAAATCAAAATCAGTAGGTGTGGGGCTGAGGTAGGGGCATTGAAAAAAATCTTTCTAGGTGATTGTACATGGACCCAGGGTTGAGCATGGGGCTTCTGGGAGTTTCCCATCTTCAGACTTCCCTGTCCTCCAGAGCTCAGCCCCCCAGGGCTCCCCCTGCCCAGAGGGCTCTCCAGACACCCTGCCTCTGTCCCCTAGCATTCCCTGGACATCTTAACTTGTCCACCATGACCCCAGGACAAGCTGCCTCCTCACCAACCCCCAGGGCCCCCAGGGAGAACACTGAAGCTCTGACCCCAGGCCTGGCCTCTGGGGTGGGGGCAGGGAAGGCTACTGGGAGCTTAGCTGCAACAGGATGAAGGCGCCATAATTAGGGTCAGGCGGTTGGCTCAGCCTGCGGAAATCCCCAGCTTTGTAGGGATGGAAGGGGAGCTTCACCCTGGAAGGGGGTTCAGGGCAGAAGTGAGGGGCAGGCGAGCCCAGGCACAAGGAGATCCCAGGGCCTAGCCCCTAGCCACCTCTTCAGAGGGTCCATTAGAAGCTCAACACAGTTCACCCCCACCCTGGGGTCACTAATCCCCAGGGAGGAAGGGAAGGGCTGACCAACCCCAGAGGCCCTGCAGCTCCTTCAGCCTGGGGTGTGCCAGGATCATCGCCCCGCCCAGCCTTTAGCGGGAGGAGGAGAGCACCAGTGAGAAAGGACCACGTGAAGGTTCCCAGGGCAACACAGTCTTCTCTCAGACCTGTAATCCTACGGCTTGAGTGAGGGATCACTTTCCTCTCTGGAATGTGACACAGAGGGGACAGCATGGGGCAGAGGGGCCTGGAGGGGAGCAGATGCCAGGGGGTGAACTTTGCTGAGGATTCTTTCCAGCCCCCAAAAGGCCCTCCAGCAGGTGGCAGCTAGCTGCAAAGAGAGAAGTCACCCCCACCCCCAGCTCACCCCAGGGCACAAGATCTCAGGCTGAGCTGACCAGGTAGCTCCCAGCAGACCCCACCCAGAGTCCTAATACTAGGGGGCCTGGATGATCACCTTTGCAAACCACTTTCTTGCAAGGGAGAAAATGGGTTCTGAGGGATTAGAACCTGTCAAGGTCAGGCAGTGTCAGAACCACACCTAAAAGCCCCAGCTGGCCGAGAGACTGCCCAATGAGCCAGCAAGAACTGAAATCTGAAGGCCCAGGAGTTCCCATGCTCACCTGGGCCAGAGCCCCTCTGCTACCACAGCAGAACTCCCCTCCCTCCTACACTCCATGGCCATGGACTGGGCATGTAGGGACAAGCAAAGGGCAGGTGTATCCTAGTCACCACAAGCCTGTGGTGGCTGGGACCAGGGGCCAGCCCAGGGTCTCCCACATTGAGATTCAATACCGATTTCTGCAGGAAGCCTTCCAGGCTGATCCACAAAAGGTTGGCAGTGCTCCCCCTACACACACACACACGCACACACACACGCACGCACACACACACACACACACACACCCAGCTTTGGCCTTCTAAATGATATCCTTCCCTCCCCTGCCTCACCACTGATCCATCCTGTAGGTCTTGCATGGGTCCCAGCTCTGCTAGCTGTGGGTTTTCTCTATGCCTCGACCCAGGAACCCCTAGGGGAAGGACCAAGAGGGCGCAGAAGGCGCTGTGCCCAGGTCAGCACGGGAAGGCTTGGGAGCAAGAAGTTCTTCGAAAGTGCACAGAAACTTGAAAGGACCAGCGGTGGGAAGTCACCTCAACTATCATCTGATTTAGCAACCATGACCTGTCGTTTAGGGGCAGACTTCTGCCTCAGCACCTGCATTGATGGTCATCTCTTCAAGTATTCATTCATTCATTCATTCATCATTCATTCATGCATGCATCATTCATTCATTCATCCAGGGAACCTCATCTAACCGTCTTCTACATCTCAGGGGCCAAGGCAATCCAACCCATTTTCAAGGGCATGGGCTAAATCCTTAACAAATGGAGTCAGGGGCCCATCAGTCACCCTCCCTGGGCCCCGCACAGCGCTCAGTGGAAGTAAAAGCCGCTGACCAGCAGCACCCCTCCCCCCCCCCCCGCCCCGTGTGTGCTGTGCTGTGCCATTCGTGCACAGTGCGCATGTCAGGCTCCCTTCAGACTCATGGCTAACTCTCGGTGGTGTTGGCCCTCCTGGGGGGGGGGGGTGGAAGCTGAGGCCCAGAGAGGAACCAGGGCTCAGCCCGAGTCACTGCCTTCCCAGCCCAGCGCTCACTTCACGTGCCCGCTCCCAGCCCTCCACCAGCTGCAGTGTCATGTGGAAAACAGGCTGTGCCCAGGGGGAGAGAAAATGTGATTTAGGCTCCTGACTATAAAAATAACAGCGGTGCAGACAGGTCAGAGGCCTGCTGCGTCCCAGACACTGCCGAATCTGTTCAGTGAGTCCCATGTGAAAGCCAGCGCTCCCACCACCTTCCTCGGGCCGGGCCTGCAGTGCCCTGGGCTAGCACATGCATGTGCGCACGCACACACCCAGGTGCATGAGTCCCTGCACGTCCCAGGTGTCCCAGCCCCTCACTCCCTTCCGATAACCCAGCAGCTTCCAGCAGGACAGGCACGTACCTTCAGGCTGGCCACGTCTGGCACGTGCCAGGCCAGTGCCGAGGCCCAGGTTCCCAGCCCCTCTGGGCCCCAGAGGGTTACCTCCTCCATGGTTGACCCTTCGCAACCTCAGGAAGGGGGTGGGGGCGGCTCCCCAGGAGGTGAGGCCCAGAGCTCCCACCCTCCTCAGAGCCGGCCTGTGCAGCAGGGCTGGGGCTTATCGAGGAGCCGCAAGGATCCCCCTGGCTTTGTGGGTGCCCAGCCCCTGGGCACACTCCAGGGAGACACAGAGAGACAAGGAGGCTCAGGAGGAGCCAATGGGGCTCCAGCAGGAAAGGGGGTGGTGTGGGGGGTCACAGACGGGAAAGTAGGAGTGAATCTGGGAAAGGTGGGGGTGTCTATGTGAGGTCGTGGTTTGGAAGCAGGGAGAAGTATGGACAGAGCTTAGCCAGGGATGCTGACAGGACAGCTGGAGTTTGGGAGAGGGAAGACTCGCAGGGGCATGGGAGAGGCGGTTAGGAAATGACTCTGGAGCAGGCAAAGCTGGGGTGAAATCCTGCCCTGCTACAGATAAGCTGGGGGACCTTGGGCGGGTGGCTTCCTCTCTCTGAGCCCCTCCCACCTCACAGACTTGTGAGACGCAAACGTGGTCACGGATGTAAACACTAAGCACAGTGCCTGGCACACAGGGCCTGCTCAGCTCAGGAGCTGTTAGGAGGGAAACCAGAAAGGCTCTGACAGCCCACCCTGGGCCGCTGGAGACGGGCTTGCAGACCAGAGAGGCAGGAGGGCCCGGGGCGTGGACTCAGGGCAGCCTGTGCCCTCAATGCCCGTCCCTTGAAGCGTGTGAAAGGACGAAGCGAGGGTAAGACAGCTACTATCTCTGTGCTGACACCATTCCTGGGGATTCTAGAGGGTCCTGGGGGGGCTTCTGCCCATCCTATGTGCTCTTCGGTCACGGGAGGGGCCGAGGTCCGCAGAGGAAAAGGGACTTGCCCAAGGTCACTCCGCGAGTGAAGACAAAAGGCAGGGCCGCGAGCCCCCAACCATCCTCCCCTTCCCTGTGATGCACCTTGGCCCCGGTTCAGAAGGAATGCCAGGGCGAAGGCCCCTCAAATGCCATGAGAAAGAAAGAAGCCACGTTCCCTGGAAACGGAGGTCAAAAGCTCCACTCCTCATCCTACTCAGGGTTTTCACTAAAACCTTGCTGAGGTCTGCAGAACACCTGTGCTTGCTCCAAAGCCCAGACCAAAGGCGTCTCCTCCAGGAAGGCCTCCCTGACCAGCACCAGCTGCGATCCAGGCTGTGCCTCGCCCTCTCTCTGAGGCCTAGCTACCACCCTGGTCAGTGGACATACTGTTTCTCCGCACTGAGCTGGAGGTTTTGAGGCCAGGGTCACAGTCTTAGTCCAGTTGGAGGCCCAGGTCTGACACCATGATCCAGCCTGGTGCTGGTGTGTGTAGAATGAAGGAACCTTGACCAAGGGCGCCCAAGGGGTAGGGGCAGGGCTCTGGGGCAGCTGCTGCCCTGCCCTGGCCGGTCTCTCCCTCCCCCATGCCTGGGCCCCGTGCTAAGAGCGAGTTCCTGGTGCAGGCTGTACCCTGTTCCGGACGCCTGGCATTTACCGAAAGGGCAGAGACAGTGAGAAGGGCCTCACCTGTGCCATCCACTCAGAGAGGAGCCTGCGGCAGGCAGGAGAGGAGGAGTTAGGTTTCAAAGGGCTTGAAGAGACCGAGTGACGGGAGCACTCGCCATGTCCAAGCGGACAAAGGGCTGCCATCTAGACGGGATGCTACCGGGGCATCTGCAGAGCAGGGAGAGCACAGCAACCCCACCCAGAGTGGGCAGGAGACATGACGAGGCAGTGAAAGGAGACAAGACCCCGAAAGCTGACAAGCCTGGGAAGAGGTGCTGAGACATCAGTTTACCTCTAGGAGAGGAGCAAAAACGAGCAAGCTGGCTGAAGCCCAGCGCTGGCAGGGATGTGGGGACACAGAAGCCTTTGCCCGGCAGGTGTAGGCTCAGCAGCCTCTGGGCTTGGCCGTGCTTCGTGAAACGAAATGCCAGCGTGTCCTGTGACCCAGCAGCCCCACTTCTGACGACAGCCCAGAATCTCAGCCCAGCACCTACCAGCCAGACCTGGGACTCGTGCGGCTCGTTTGGGGGGTGGGCAGACATGTGGGTCCGCACATCCTGGTGTGCCGGGAAACTGTGTGAAGCAACAAGGCTGGAGTTTTAAAACAGCGCTGCGTGAAGGAGATCTATTACACAACGACATTTACCAAAGTAAAAAAATAAAAAACATGTTTATAAAACAGCAATCCCCATTTGCAAGAATCCTACCAACAGAAAGCTGGGCAGCACGCACAGAGAAAGGAAGGGTGTGGGAAGGGATGAGAAGGAACAAACACGCCGTACACACAAAACAGGAAAGGTCCGTGAGGCCACGAGCCTGCTGTGAACCGAGCAAGGCTAACCCTGCACCCAAGGGCCACGAAGGGGAGGGTCCCCGGGCCCTGGGGGAGGGTCCCGGGCCCTGGGGGAGGGTCCCCGGGCCCTGGTGCAGGCACCAGGTGGAGCCAGTGCAGGAGGGTCAGAGCTGGACGGACTCGGAGGTCCCCAACCCCACCTCCTGGAGGGGAAGGTCTCTGCCAAAGCCAGCCCCACCCGGCTGGCACTGCCCTCCTGCCCTGGAAATGGAAGCGGAAGGACCCCCAACCGGAGCAGTGGGCTTGCCTGAGCTGGATGCAAGGAGGATCTGAGAAGCCAGTCCTTGGCTTCGCAAGTCTCTATAATTAAGGGCTTTTTTTTTTTTTCTTTTTTCTTGAAGAGTCTTTATTTGTAGACACACGTTCAGAAATATCGGCGACATGATGTGCCGTCTGAGATGTGCTTTGCAGTCACCTAAGGGCGGGGGCGGGACAGAGGGTGGGATCGGTGAAACCGATGGGCCAGGAACGCAGCTGTGGGGCCTGGGAATGGGTGCGTGGGTTTATTATGCTTTATCTCTAAGTATGTGCATGCTTGGAAGTTTCTACAGTAGAAACGTACAGAAAGAGTTCCCAGAGAGAAAGTGTCCGGTGTGAGATTAGCCCCTGACCTCAGGGAGCCCCCACTCTGACAGGGGAGACACGGCCCCCTGCCTCCTGTGTGGCCAAGGCCTCCCTGCTGCATCTTCTCAGGCAGCCCTGGGCCAGGGGCCACCTGTGGGGCAGAGGCCTGAGCCCCCACCCAGCCCTCATCACTGAGGCCCCGGCTCAGACCTGGCTCTGGTTCCAGCCCCCCTTGCGGTGGCCCCAGCGCGAGCCTGGAACAGAGGGGCCCCCAGCGAACCCAGCTCCTGTGAGCGGGAGCAGCCCAGCCTCCCGACCAAGTCCCTGTCCTCGTCGTGGTTGCTCAGCCCTTGCGGCCTCTGCTTCCTCGTCAGGATAGCAGGCACCGGAATCCTGGGGAGAGCGAGGGGTCAATAAGGCAACACTTCCCAAAGGCTCATCCTGTCACCAGGACCGAGGAGGGGCCAAGGACACATAGCCAGGTAGCGGCAGGGCTGGCTTGTTCACAGTGCCAGCTGCCACCCACCACCGCCACCAGGAGGCCTGTAGGCTGGCAGACGGCGGCGTGCCCTGGGTCAGAGGCCAGGGTGGTGTGCCTGGGATCATCCCCCAGCCCCAGTCCCATTCGCAGAGCCCCCAGGAACCCTGCAGGGGCAGGGAGAGGAGGGCTGGGGAAAGAGAGAGGCGGAAGCCTTTATCCTGCCCCCGGACACACAGAGGGACCCGAAGACATCTGTCTGGGAGAGTGCCCAGACTCGGGGCTCTCGGGGCTGCTGGGTGACTCTGGGTCAGGGGTCTTCGCCAGGCCTAGGCTGTCCTTTGATGACAGCGGTAATAACGGCCACACTTGCGGAGTTCCCACCACGGCAGGCCCCCCGATCTGTGGTTTCGCTCTGCGGTTTCAGTTACCCGCAGTCAACCACCATCTGAAAATATTAAATGGGAATTTTCAGAAAGAAACAATTCGTAACTTTTAAACGGCGTGCTGTTCTGAGTAATGATGAAATC
Organism: Tadarida brasiliensis; assembly: GCA_030848825.1. Classification (NCBI taxonomy): domain Eukaryota; kingdom Metazoa; phylum Chordata; class Mammalia; order Chiroptera; family Molossidae; genus Tadarida; species Tadarida brasiliensis. Next base: position 17,125,982 of record CM061262.1, read on the forward strand.
TTGTTCCACCCCACTCCATCCCACCCAGGATGTGAATCGTCCCCGTGTCCAGCGTCTTCACACCGTGAACCGGCCGTTACGTCAGCTAGCGGTTATCCGATCGCAGTATCGCGGCGCCTGTGTTCAAGTCACCCCTATTTTACTGAATAACGTCTCATTCACATAACTTATTGCAGTATATTGTTATCATTTTTCTATTTTATCATTACTTATTGTTGTTCATCGCTCATTGTGCCTAATTTATAAATTAAATGTTATCATAGGTATGTCTGTATAGGAAAAAACATAGAGTATATAGGGTTCAGTACCACGTGTAATCGGGCGCCCCTGGGGATCTTGGAACGGATTCCCAGCTGATAAGAGGACTATTATATGTACAAGGCAGTGTTCTATCTGCCTCATTATATTATCTCAATTAATCCTCACAACAGTCCTAAGAGGCCAATGTTACTATTGTTCCCACTTTACAGATGGGAAGACCGAGGCACTGGGTGAGTAAGTGACTTTCTCAAAGCCACTCAGCTGGTAAAGAGCAGAGCTAGGATTTGATCCCAGGTGGTCTGCCTTGAGTCTGTACTCTTAACCACCCAACACACTCTCGGATGGCGACAGCCTGGCTTCTCCTGAGACAGTACTTCTGATTTTCCAGGGGTCTGATGATTGTTGACCATAGGGTGGTGCTTTATCACAAAGGCGCACATGCCAATGACTGCGCCCCCTTCCCCCATGGGAGCCTGACACCCACTCTCCATCTGCCTCATGGGAGCTCAGATGGTGGGGACACCGGGCCAGGCAGCAGCTAGTACCCTGTTCATACCCCAACTCCTGGGAGCGGGTCTTTACCTGGACACGTGGGCAGGACCTCCACTCGGCCCCAGCTCTGGCTGGGCAAACAGAGAGAAAGGGAAGTGAGCAGGAGTGACAGTATCAGAGAGATGGGCTGGAATTCACTGTTTTCCTCTTAATTAAAATCATTTACAGAAAGTTAGCCAAAATCAGTAACAAATTACTTGTGAAACACCCTCACACCCAGTCACAGAGCGGCCCTGGAGAATCTCTGTGCTCCGTTCAATGGGAGCCGCTGGGGCATCCCTCTGAAGCTTGTCCCTCTGAAGAGAAATGACTCATGGTCCAGTGGGCAGGAGCATGGTCCTTGGAGGCAGACAAAGCTGGCGCTCGGGTGAGTGCTGCACTTCCAAGCTGTGCAACCCGAGACCACATATCAACCTCTCTGGGCCTGTTTTCTCATCTGTAAAGTGGGGATAATACCATCCCCTCACAGACTTGTTACAAAGTTTCAATGAAGTGATGTCTTTAAAGCCTTCAGCCTGGTGCCTGGCACGCAGTAGGTGTGCAACGTTGGCTATCAGCATGACTACTGATGTCAGAACCTGCCCCAATCAAGCTGTAAGCTCCTTGGGGGAAGAAACTGCATCTTGTCTAACTTCGTCTTTCTCAGCATCTTCCCCAGGGCTTAGCACACCGTGGGTACTCTGTGTCTTAGGTCAAGTTCCCCAGAAGCAGACCCTGAGATGGGGGTTCCTGGGAGTGCTCTCTGGGGACAGGAGAGGGACTGGGGGAAGCTGGGCAGGAGAGGAAGAGACGACAAGGGGCAGAGGATGCCCACCCTGCGGAGGACTCCGGGGGTAAGTTACACCTCAGGGTTGTCCCCATCAGAGGTTGGGGAGCTGAGCCTTCTCTCACCTGCACCCCAGTCACTGGCTAAGGGCCACCTTGGGGGATGAGCGTCCAGGCACTGCCACTGCAGTCCCGCAGCTGTGGGCGGTCTGCAGAGAGTGTGTGCCCAGAAGGGAAGAGCAGAGGGCAGGGAGCACGCCCCGAGATGGAAAAGGGCTCAGGGCTCTGCTGCACTCCATGGACATCTTCAGGGATGAAGGAAATCAGCCCTGGCCCAGCCTCGGAAGGGTCATGCTTCCCGATGTAGTTCAGGGTGGGGGAGCAGTGGAGGGGAGATGACTCCAGGCAGAGGAGAGCAGCTCCGACTCACCCCACACAGCCCCAGCTGGTCAGAGCCGGGAAGGTCTCCCGAGGAGTCAGCCTCTCCCCGAGCTGAGCGAGAGTGGGCAGGGACGACTGAGATGTCCCTCCTATGTGCCCACCCGGCACGGATGCTAAGTCCTTTGCATGATTCACTCATTTCATCCTCACACCAACCCTAGGTAGCACCCTGATTTAGACATGAGGAAACTGAGGCAATGGATAGAGTGAGGGACCTGCTTGAGACGCCCCCCCCCAAAGAGTTAAGGGCAAAGATGATCAATGTCATCAGTCATTTAAAAAATGCAAAGAAAGAAAGCCCTGGCTGGTTTGGCTCAGCGGTTAGAGCGTCGGCCTATGGTCCAGAGAGACCCGGGTTCGGTTCCCACTAAGGGCATGTACTTCAGTTGCAGTTTGTCCCCGGCCCTGGTTGGTCGTGCGGGTGGCAGCCACTCGATGTGTCCCTTTCACGTCGAAGTTTCTCTCTCTCTCCCTCTCTCTCTCTCTCCCACTCTATCTGAACAAAAAATGAAAAAATGTCCTCGGGTGAGGATAAAAATAAAAATAAAAAAATAAAAATAAAAAATGCAAAGAAAAACTACAACGAGACACCATTTCACACCCACTAGGACGACTATAAAAAGGAAAATAACAAGAGTTGGCAACGAGCTGGAGAAATCGGACCCTCATACACTGCTGATGGGAGTGTCCAATGGTGCAGCCACTGTGGCAAACAGTCCGGCGCTTCCTCAGTAAGCTAAACATAGAATTATCATATGACCCAGCAATCCCACTCCTGGTGTGGACCCCAAAAAATTGAGACCAGGCGTTCAGACAAAAATGTGGACAAGAATGTTCACAGCAGCACTATTCACACTGGCTTAAAGGTAGAAACAATCTAAATGTCCATCAACTGAGAAATGGCTAAGCGAAACGTGGCACATCGCACAGTGGAATATTACTCAGCCATGAAAAGGAATGGGTGGTGGTGCGAGCTGCCACTTAGATGAACTTGAAAACATCATGCTGAGTGAAAGAAGCCAGTTACAACAGGCCCCAGAGTGTATGATGCCATTTACCGGAAATGTTCAGAATAGGAACATTCAGAGAGACTGTAAATTGGTGGTTGCCCGGGGCTGGGGGAGGAGGAATAGATAGTGAGCACTTGATGGGCGCTGGAACTAGACAGCTGCGATGGTTACACATCGTGAATGTACCAAATGCTTCTGAATTCCGTACACTTCAAGTGTACACTTTCAAATGGTTAAGATGGTTGCCCTGGCCAGTTTGGCTCAGAGGTTAGAGTGTCGGCCTGCAGACCAAGGAGTCTCGGGTTCGATTCCAGTCAGGTCCACGTACCTTGGTTGTGGCTCCTTCCTCGGCCCTGTTCGGGGTCATGCGGGGAGCAACCAGTCAATGTGTCTCCTTCACATTGATGTTTCTCTCTCTCCCCCTCCCTCCCTCCCTCCCACTCTATCTAAAGATAAATAGAAAAATATCCTCGATGAGGATTAAATAAATAAAGTGGTTAAGATGGCAAATTTTGTGTTATGTCCTTTACCATAATTTTTTAGAAAGTCTTTTGAAGTGAGGTAAGGGCAGAGCCTGGACAGACCAGTTCCCGACCCTCCCCCGGCCAGGAGCAGCTGGTGCAGCCGGCCACGGTGGCTGGGATGGAGCATAAATCAAACACGAGTCTGCCGGGCGCTGCGGCCGCAGGAACGGGACTCGCGTTGATTCAAACGTGTTGTGCCTTGGCCCACTTGAGGAGCGAAAGCTCTGGCTCTGAGCTCAGAGAAGCCTGGATTTCATCGCCAGCTGGCTCCACCACTGGCTGTGTGACCTTGGGCGCACACTGTGCCCTGCGGGCCTCGGCTCTCTCGTCCGGAAAGTGGAGATAACAAGCAGCGGTTCTCTGCAGCTTTGGGAGAATCGGATGAGTTAACGCACTGGAACAGCCCGAGCACAGTACCCGACACACGGTGAGGCTCCGCCGTGGCTGGTCCCTTTCCTCCCTCCCTTTATCCACACATGCCCTTGACATTTATCCCAACCACATTTCACCTGGACAAACACCTTGCAGGAGGCTGTACACATGGCAGCACTTTGGCCAGCTTCCCTGATGGAACCTGCCCACGGGATATTTGCACTTTCAAAGAGAAAACCAGTTAATCCACAGAAAGCCTAAGTGATATAGGGAAGGGCGGAGGAGCACTCCCTTTTCCTCCAGTCACACCACTTAGGCAGTCCCCTGCTTCCACACCACCCATCACACGCACGCACGCACACACACACACACACACACACGCGCGCGCACACACGCACACGCACCCAAACCCAAGCCAGCAGTTCCCAGGAGCTGCTCCCTGCCCATGTTCTCACCTGTCCACAGCTCAAAATGTCAGTGTAAGGATGCCTATCGATCCTTCTCGGGAAGCATTAACTAATCTTTTTTCCCCCTTGATTTTTAGAGAGAGTAGAAGGGAGGGGGAGAGAGAGGAGGGGAGAAAGAGAGACATCAATGTGAGAGAGACTCATCAATTGGTTACTTCCCACATACGCCCCAACCAGGGCTGGGGATCAAACCTGCAACCCAGGTACTACGTGCCCTTGACCAGAATCGAACCCTCCACCCTTCGTTGCAGAGACCGATGTTCTAACCACTGAACCACACTGGCCAGGGCTGAACTAACATCTTTATTTCAATTTTTTTTTGTATTAAAATGTTCATTTTTTTAGGATGTAATAATAGAAAATTATTCTTTAATTATCATTATGTCTTTACTTAACAAAATAAGATGCCAGCAACCCTTACATCAATTCCCAAAATGACTTTTTGAAATTTTATTGGTAAATCTTTAAATCCGAGGAGCATGGCTCCACCTGCCTGTCACATAGTCTCCCTCTTCAGGCAGGGTGTGAATTCTGCCTCCCTTGCCCGGTGGGTGTGAGGAGGGTGGGGCCCTGGATCTGTCCCTGACCAGTGGCTTTTTCAGCCCGCCCCCACCCCACCCCACCCTATGGTCCCCATAACCATGGACTGATTCCAGATGGAGCCACAGCCTGGAGGCAGCCTCTGCAGACCCACAGACTGGTGCCCGCATCCTGGTGCCAGAGGCAGCAGAGAGGGTGACACGAAGCCATGGCATTCTCCCATACCAGACCTCCAGTTTGGCTTAAGAAGGGACAAGCCGTGTTCAGGGACCAATTTTTCTGTGAACCAAACAAGGGTTCCTCAGTCATCCTGGGCAACTCACAGCCCAAGCTCCCCCACCTGAAAGGGGTCTGTGAGCATCCCTGGGACCTCCTGGCTTTCTCCAAGTCTCTCAGGTTACAGCAGACCATTGTAGGTCACCATCCTGAGGCCAAGGCCTCTATACTACAGCCGGGAATGTACCACTTAAAATCCTGTCTTTGGCTTGGAAGCAAAGTCAACGGCAGAGCCCTGGGGCCTGTCCAGCACAATCCCTCTGGGAGATGCCAGGCGCAGCCTGACATGCGTTAGAAGCCATCAGTCGACCATGAGGAGTACGAAGGGAAAAGAAGGGAGAAAACAAGGGCAAGAGGACAGGCAGCAAATACAGATGGAGGACCCCCTCCGGGCCAGGCCCCGTGCTCAGTGCTAAGAATGCAGACACGAGAGCTACAGCCCCTGCCCTGTGCACCCAAAGGTTGCTGGTTTGATTCCTGGTCAGGGCACATGCCGAGGTTGTGGGTTTGATCCCTGGTCAGAGTGTGTGTGTGTGGGATCAATGTTTCTCTCTCTCTCTTCCTTCCTCTCTCTCTAAAATCAATAAAGACATATTTTTAAAAATAAAATAAAAATGAGGCGGGGGGGGGAGAGTGTTCTAGGTGGAGAGAGCCAGAGACAGCAGCAAGTGCAAAGGCCAGGAGGCAAGAAAGGTCTTAGGTGTTGAAGGAAGAGCTGGGAGGCTGGGAGGCTGGCACCGCTGCCGCGTGGTTCCACGGGGAGAGAGGAAGGAGGAGGGCCAGGAAAGGCCTTGTGGTAAGGGATTTAGGTTGTATAATAAGAGCTGTATCCCCATTTAGCAGATAAGAAAACCCAGAGTCAGCGAGGTTAACTACCTTGCCCAAGGTCACACAGCCGGTGAGTGGCCAAGCTGAGATTCCACCTGCCAATCTGACTGACGTCAAAGCCCACATGTTACCTTTCCTCTACCCGCGGAACAGGCACTGGGCTGGCTGTTCCACGTGTAGTGACTGCTGAGTGATTAATGACAACTGACTTCATGACAGGGGCACGGGTGGCCAGTCTGCCAGGGAAGTCCCTGTGGAGGAGCTAACGAGGAACCGGGCCTTAAGGATGAAGAGGGCTTTACCAGGTGAAGAAGCAGGGAGGAAGTCCATTCCATGCGAGGAGAGAGCAGGAGCAAAGGCAGGGATGGAGGTCCATGCCTGTCTGGGGGATGAGAGGCGATGGGCTGCGGAGAATGGAAGTCATGGGAGAATGGAAGGTGTCAGAAGGCAGCTGGGCCAGACGACAAGGGACCCTGAATGCCTATCAGGATGTCTGAGTTGAGTCACAGGCAAGGAGAAGCCAGGGAAGGTTCTCAAACAGGCTCAGCTATTCCGTGTTTTGGGAAGATGCCTTTGGTGCAGGGGCCAGGAGAGGCCGGGCTCGGGGGAAGGGATGGTTAAATAAATGAGGAGTGATCAGAAGAATAGAATCAGCCAAAGACAGAATGATAAATGTCTCAAATAAGAAAAAAGAGGACTCCGGCCTGGCCGGTGTGGCTCAGTGGTTGAGCGTTGACTCGTGCACCAAGAGGTCGCCAGTTCAATTCCTGGTCAGGGCACATGCCCAGGTTGTGGGCCAAATTCCCAGTGGGGGCATGCAGGAGGCGGCCAATCGATGTTCTCTCTCATTGATGTTTCTATCTCTCTTTCCATTTCTCTCTCTCTAAAATCAATAAAGAAAAAAAAAGAGGACTTCCCTGTTGCCCTTTATGAGAAGATTCCCTCTCCACGCTGCTGATAGTATAAGGCACATGCCCACATTCAAATAAATATTAATGGATTCTGGTTCAAGATGGCAATGTAAAAGAATCCTGAACTCACCTCCTCCCATGAACACATCAAATCTACAGCTACACATGGAACCACTCCCTATGAGAACAACCTGAAAACTGGCCGAGTGACTCGTGCATGGCGGAAGGAGAGAAGACCCATGGAGATGGGCAGGCGAGGCTGGGACCCGATGTCACGGGTCTTCACCGCAGGTGCGGTTTCTCCCACAGTCAGAAGAGAACAATAAACTCAGAGCTTCTCCCTAAGAAGCAAAGCCTTTGAACTCCACATTTTTAAGACCTGTACCTGGGAGACCAGCCCCCAAAACATCCAGCTTTGAAAACGAACGGGACTGTCGTGCCCAAGGCCCGCAGGCGCTGAGATCTGAGTAAGGGGCTGGTGAGCTGGGACTCGCCTTCCTCAGGCCCCGCGGGGAGGCGCTGACGGAGGGGCTCCGGGTGGGAGGGGCTCCGGTGGGAGGGGCTCCCGGTGGGAGGGGCTCCGGGTGGGAGGGGCTCCCGTGGGAGGGGCTCCCGTGGGAGGGGCTCCGGTGGGAGGGGCTCCAGTGGGAGGGGCTCCGGGTGGGAGGGGCTCCGGTGGGAGGGGCTCCGGGTGGGAGGGGCTCCGGGTGGGAGACGTGTCTGCTCGCCTGAGATGCCCGCGCCTCAGGCCAGGCTCTGTTTTGACATACATCTGGGCCTGCGGAGGGTTCTCCAGGACAGAGACGGTCGCACCGTCTTCCCACGCGCCCTCTGCCTGGGGGGACACGCGCTCTGGGAGCTCTGCCTTCCGGGAGGGTCACAGTAGCTTTGGGCGGAGTTGGAGCATCATCAGCAAAGCATGAAATCCCGCGTGGAAGTTGTGGGCGGTAAAGAAAATGGGAACGCTGAGGCCACAAGCTCAACGACTGCTTGGCCCCGGTGCCTGTCTTTCTCCCCCCATCTTTACAGTTTCTATGGCCCAGAGGCTGCAACAGAGGGTACTTCAATGCAAGTTTCAGCCAAGAAGCGGAGGCAATCAGCATCCAGTTCCCAAAGGAGATGCTAAACGTTGATGCATATATATATATATATATATTTTTTTTTTTTATCCTCACCCGAGGACATTTTTTCATTTTTTTGGTTCAGATAGAGTGGGAGGGAGAGAGAGGAAGAGAGAGAGAGAGAGAAACATCGACGTGAAAGGGACACATCGAGTGGCCGCCACCCGCACGACCAACCAGGGCCGGGGACAAACTGCAACCCAGGTACGTGCCCTTAGCGGGAACCGAACCCGGGACTCTCTGGACCGCAGGCCGACGCTCTAACCGCTGAGCCAAACCGGCCAGGGCAGTAGATGCATATTTTTCAAAGGAAATGTGTGTGGATCTCTGCAGCCAGCCAAAACTCCCATTATCTGTGTAAAGGATCCGCACGGACTTGGCGCAGAGGAATTCTGGGACTTGAGTTTTTGTCTGTGATGGTCCCATCCATACAAATGAGAGGTCTGGGTCAAATGACTCTCACTCCAAGATGAGTTGGGAGATGCTCCCATAAGACCGTTTCAGGGAGTTTGATGTGTACCCCTCGTGCTTAGGGTCTGTGAGGATTCGGGGCAGACTCACACCTGGGAAATCTGAAGATGGAGGAATGGATGTCTGCTGCTGAATGACGACCAGGAGGAGGGGATGGCAGAGGACAGCACCCCCAGTCTGCTGGAATAAAGGATGTGTGGTTTGTCCTTCAGCTCAGAGGCGACCCTACAGTGTGACAGGACTGGCATGGGTGACCTTATGTGTTGTCATGGAACCACCTAGAGTGGCAGGTGTTGCTCAGTTGACAGAAGACATAGGGAAAAGCAATAAAAGACGAGCAGGATAAGGGGCATTTCTAGCACAGAGATCTACAGGAGACAGGGCCATGTGGGGTAGAGGAAGGTTTCTGGGAAGAGCCCACACAAAACACCTCATACGAGAAAAAAGACACATTTAATTTTCTGCCAGAACCAGGAAATATGAAGCTTCCTCCCAAATGTATCAGCACGTAAGAATCCCCCTGTCTATTGTCCCTCCTCCCCACTCCGTCCCCTCAATACCCTTTACTGAAGACATTTCCACCCATAAAGGACTCACCTGGACCAGGAGAAAGAAGATGTAACTTGAATCAAATGTCGCAACTTTGTTGCTGTCAGAGGACATAGTCTAACTCCTGAGTGAAAACTGCACGTGTACCTTTAAGTGACCGTAGGGTTTGTTTTCTTTCTATTAACCCAGAATAAGCAGAAAAGTCGGGGCGCCTGCCTAGGGTTTCGTAGGGGGCAGAGGAGGAAATAAACTCACTGAGCAAATGTAAGAGACAGTGAGGCTCAAGAATAAAGTTGCTGCGTGATTAAATAAATAAGAAAACCAGGAAAGGAGAGAAGGAAGAAGGGAAGCGGTGAGTCATGAACTGCAGAGGGAGGTGGGGAGGCAGGGTGGGCCCCTCACACCCCAAAAATAACCGGCATTGGTAGTCCTCCCCCACCACAGCGGCATATTCATCCTGGTCCCAGTTAACCTGCACCACTTGGCCGGGGTGGCTTTGGGTGAGCCGAGCAGCTCAGGCAGTGGCTAAGGAGGGATTTTTGCAGGCCCCAAGAATGGGGCGCCAAAGCCTGGACCCCACCCTGCTTTGCTCCACCCACTCCCCAGGCCTGGCCTAGGTCCTTGGTCCATTCTTAGCCAATAGCCCCAGGCCCTGCTGCCAGCAAACCCCTCCCCCCAACAGCCTAGGGCTGTCTGTTCACACCCAGTGCCCATTATCTGGGGAGCATAAAGGGTGGGGTGTCAGCTTCACAGGGTTGGGTGACCCTCAGATGCTGATAGCAGCCAGCCCCTGACAGCTGTCGCTGAGAGGGCTGCTGTAAGTGCCTTATTTTCACTCATCTTCACGACATCACTATGCAGTAAACACTGTTCCAAGTGTTCCAAGGAGGGGAAACTGTCGTGAGGGATAGGCACAAGGGATTTGAACCCTGGCCATCTGGTGCCAGGGTCTGGGTGTAACCGCTCCTCTGTGCTGGGTTTTTGGTGGGTCGTGTTCCCTCTGGACTTTGAGCGTATCTGCCCTCTCTCTTCTCAGTGCCCTTTGCTTCCAAGATGATCCTGCCAGGAGTGAGGGCTGTGTGTGAAAATTTGGCACGTGGGCTTCAGGCTCTGCCTGCTCAGGAACCCCCTGCCTGCCTGCAAAGCAGGGGTGAGGAGCTCTCCTGAGTCGGAGGGCCCCTCTGGGAAGCAGGACAAGCCCCTCTGCACTAGTGCAGGGCCCGCGTGGAGCTGGAAGCCAACCCCAGCCAGACCTCCCCACCCCCTCTGCTCTAGGGGCTGCCCCAGGATGCCCTGGCGCCAAGGTGGCACACCACCTCCGGGACCCAGGGAGCAGGGAGCCCTCATGCCCACTAGATGGCGAGATGTGCACAGAAATGTAGGCTTGACCCTCGGGCCTCCCCTCCCACCCAAAGAGACTGAGTTTTCACTCCACACCCTTCGTATTTATCTCACTTTTATCCCCATTCCTCACTCCCACCCCATAGCCAACCATTTGTATGTGTTTTTTGCAAAACATGAGCATGTATTTTTCAGTTTCATACTTAGCATTTTAAAAACCCATCCATGTTGCTATGAGCATATTTAGTCCCCGATGGGCACCCTCCACATTTATTTCCCCACCCTGAGGGTGCTGGGCACCAAGGTTCCCCCAAAACCCCTCAATAACCTGGCCATAGCACCACTGCACCCTGTGGCCCTGTCGGAGAATTTAGGGAGCAGGATTGCAGGTCAGGGTACGTGGTGGCTTAATGTGATGTAGCACCGCCAGCCAGCTCTCAGCTCACCCATTCTTGGAGGTTCCTGGGGAGAAGACCACCAGCCTCCTGGGATGGTGCAGCCTGGCATCCCTCCCGAATCCTTTCCCCTTGGGCCTCAGGGGAGTTGGAGAGCTGCTGGCTGGTGGCCTCTGTCAAAGCATCTTGCAAGTAAGTGTAAGACCTTAGACTATCAGCGGTTCTCCACCTGTGGGTCGCGACCCCTTTGGGGGTTGAATGACCCTTTCACAGGGGTCGCCTAAGACATACAGTAGCAAAATTACATTTATGAAGTAGCTACGAAAATAATTTTATGGTTGGGGGTCACCACAACATGAGGAACTGTATTAAAGGGTCGCGGCATCAGGAAGGTTGAGGACCACTGCAGGTCCTGCCGTCTCCCCAGGGCCTGCCTTCCCAAGTGCTCGCCAAGGCCACGCTGGCCCATTGAGTGCCCCACACCCCTGTCTTCAGGAGTCTTTCTGGTACCAAAGCCCATTCTTTTCCTCTTCTCCCTCCCGCAGAACCACCCCAGTTTTCTGCATTTTCCCAAGTCCTCATCCTAAGCCCACTCCTCCCTTCTGATTGGTTCTGTGCTCCCTCGCTCTGTGTGGGCAACTAAACTAGACACTCCAAGTGTCCTTGTCTGTGATATCCCTCCTGGCCTCTGCACACAGCCTTCTCTCTGACTCACTGCTGCTTTATGTCCCATACATTCAAGTAGCTCAAACTCCTCCTCCTCCAGGAAGTCATCTCGGATTGAATTAGATGTGGTCCCAAAGCCCTTGACCCAACTGTCACCTAGTAAGAGCTCATATCTTTGGGGCTGAAATTTGAAATAACAATAACGGCTATAATTCATCAAGCACCTACCGTGTGCTATGAGTTATTTTTCCTACTTCATCCTCACAAGAGCCCTGAAAGGCAGACACGATCATCCTTTACACAGATGAGGAAGTTGAGATTCAGAGTTCAACTTCAAGCCCAATGACTCACCCAAGGTCACTGGCAGGTGACTGTCAAGGTCAGGACTGGAATATAAGGTTGTCTGACAGGAAGGCTTTGCCCTATCCACACCACCTCCTTCAGAATCCTTCCTTCACCCTTCCTTCCCCATACACCCAGTATACGTGCCGCGTTTTAAACTTAGTATTGAGTATACAAATAATAAAGGGATATATTCTCCTTATAAAAAAACTAAAGCACCGTAGATAGGGCTGTGTCCCCTTTGACCAGGACCTTCTACCCTCCCCGAAGTACCCCCAGCAGTGTCCTGGATATCATTCCAGCGCTTTACGCCTGCATTCGCATGTATTTCTCTACGTGTGGAGGAAACAAGCACTATTGTTGAGTGCTTTTATCTGCTTTTATTTTGCAGAAGCGATGTGTGTGTATATCACTCTCCATATGCTTTTCTCCACAACGATATGTCTGGGAGGGTCACACCTATTTGTACCGGCGCCATCCTTGCTTGGAAGCGTGCGTGGTGCCCTGTTGCCTGGAGGGCTTTGTTGACTGAACCGGCCCACTACTGACGGTCCTTCCGTTGCTTCTAGGTCTTGCTATTTAAAACGGCTGAAATGAACGTACACGAACAGACTTCCTCGGGCACTGTGATACGTGTCCTGTGCAGGGTGTGGACAGTCACCCTGTTCATCTGTAGCACTGTTAAGGAACACCTGGCATGGGAATGCTCCACCCGGGAACCACTGGAGGCCTCGAACCCCTGGAGCCATACCGAAGTTATCCATGCCTCTGCATGTGCAGACTATTCTGGGAGAGGGTCCCTAACCCTTACCAGGTTCCAGGTCTTCAAAGGGCCCCTAAAAGCTGAGCAGACTGACCCGTGTTAGCTTTTCTGCCTTCCTGCAGTAATACCATGGCACGTGCTCGGAGGAACAAGGAGACCGCATGGCCTCTTCCCTCCAGGGGGTTTTGCCAAGAATTCCATCTGGGCTGAGAGGACTTTGAAGCCAGACCTAGGCCCATATCCTGCCTCCATCCCTCGCTGTGGGCGACTCGTTAACACCCGAGCCTCCGTGTCCACGTTATAAAGAGAGAGGAGTGAAAATAGCTGCTTGCCGGGGATGGAGTGAATGGACTCGTCCAGAGCACGCAGTAGGTGCTGCTACGAGTCCCTCCCTCGGCCTCCTCCACTTCTGGCCGCGCCCTTTAGGCCACCAGAGTCTAAATCAGCCACGGACACATTTAGGAGCAATTATGCTGTGAGAGAATCCCTGCCCACCCTCTCTGGGCCACACCACAGCGAGGCCACAGCGAGGCGCCCAAAGAGGTCCTGCTCAGGGGTAGCTCTGACTGCAGCAGTGTGTGTGTGTGTGTGCGCGCGTGCATGTGAGTGTGAGCTCATGTGTACGAGTGTGTATGCGTTCATGTGTGCATGTGATGTATGTGAGTGTGTGTGTGTGTGTGTGTGTGTGTGTGTGTGTGTGAGTGGACACAGAAGTGTTGGGAGAGGCAGAGACCAAAGGAGGGTCAGGGTTTTGGGAGAGACAGGAGCCCCGGCCCCTTCCCTTGAGGCATTTCCAGGATGGTGGAGCAAATCTGAGGTCACCTACTAGGTGCCAAACACTGCTCCTGTCCTGAGAAACTCACAGGGGACAAAAACAAGACAGCCGGGTTCAAGTGAGATCTCCAGGTGCTAGCATTGTGTCAAGTGCAGGCAGAAAAAGATGTCTTTGTTTGTTTGTTTGTTTGTTTGTTTGCCTTCTAGAGTCTAACAGGACACTCCCCGGGAGCCAGACCCCTAACTCAACAAGCACAGCGCCGGTGTGGCACCCAGAAAGAGCTATGTGTTCAAGACCCAGAGAGAGAAGAGGAGGGTGGCATTAACTCTGTCCTGGGGCCACAGCCCCACTGGGAGAGAGGAGCACTTCCCCTGTGGGGCCCTTCGGACCCTGACCCAGGATAATCCGGCCACTTTCTCTCCTCTCCCTTCCGGTGTGGCCCCTGAGACCTGCTGGACAGACCCGTGGCTGCACAGGCAGGAACAGGGCAGTGCACCGACCTCCATCCTGTTCTCCTTCCTCCTGGGCGCTGATACCACCTTCCCCACCCTCACTCTCAGCAGACAGCCTCCCTCTCTCTCCCAAGGCCTTCAGGAGTGCTCCAACATCCTGTCCCCCCTTCCACACACATCGACCTCCCTGAGCACTCAGTCTGCCTCCCGTTTCCGGGGCCAAGGTGCCCTTCGCTTGTGCTTGTCCGGGCTCCCCTGCTTCTCCCTGTGCTGGGCCTCCTCCCGCCCCCAGCAGCGTTACAGAGGCCAGGCACCCCCAACACCACCACTTCCTGGCCCTGGACCTGAAACAGTTACTCCTCCAGTCTGAGCTTCAGTTCCCACATCTGTGGCACAGGGCGAACCCCGTGAGCGGCAGACCTGCCTCCAGGCGCTGGGAACACAGGATGGTAGTAGCAGAGAAAGTGGAGGGCGCTCAGGCAGGAGTGTGCTGGCGGTTGCTTTAACCCTTCGGCAACACCCACAGCTTCTGAAAGGGCACCAGGCACCAGGAAGTGATCATCAGGTGGTCAGGGTGCGTTCTCTGGACAGGGCACCAAATGGCTGTTTACTGTCCCCATCTAATCACCCTGCAGTCTGAGTCAGGTGAACCCCCAAAGCCATCCCTCCTAGGTGTCTGCCACCTCCACCCAGGGCCTGGCTCTCCGGCCGGCGGTTTTGTTCCACTGTCCTCCCAGGGGTCGGCTTCCTCGGGCCTGGGCGTCACTGGACGGAGGGTGTTCAGTGTGAGACACAGACCGTGCTAATGGGTCTTCTCAGGCTGCTAATGCTGATCTCTGTCCCACGCGTCGAAGTTCAGAAATAACACAAGTTAAACCGATGAACACCAAGTAGTAATTGGTAAAAGTTCATTGTGGACACACCAAAATGACAGTTTGCGAACTGGGGTGCTGAGACCACAGCAGAGTGAGGCTCGGGGTGTCTGCCGTAAAGCGGCCTGTACAGTGGGAAAGCAGGGCCGTTTCTTCTCCAGGTGTCGGTGATGACACCAGAGTTGTCCTAAGTGACAGGGAGTCGTGTCAGCCCTGGGGAGCAGTTACTCTGTGCTTTTGGATCCCAGTGTAAACCAGGGATGACCCAGGGCAAGTCAGTCTTGCATAATAAGCTCAGTTCAGTGTTGCTTGTTGATTACACTGGTTTTGTCCACTCAGGGAATTTTCAAGGCTGGTCTCTGCTTGTTTTTTATTTTAACACATGCTAATATCTTACCAAAGATCCCCTCACAGCCGAGGGAAACCCATGTGTCTACAAAAGGTTGCTCAGGTCTCTCCCAGCCTAAACACCCCTCATGTTGCCCCCTAACTACAGCCCCTCTGCTCTTGAAGAAGTCCCCACACTCCCGTGACCGTCCCCTTTCCAATTCCCTTTTTAACCCACTGTGGGCTGCCTTTGACCCGGCTCTCCACCACCGACAGCCCTGTGGTCATGTCACCCTGCCCTCTGCAGACCTCACTTCAGATGGTCCCTGCCACATCCGACCAGAGATCACTTCCTCCTGCGCCTCGCCTCCTGCCTCCAGGACTTCGCTCCCCAGCCCTCTTCCTCCCTTCCTGACCAGCTCTTGTTGATCTCCTGCCCAGCTTCCGCTTCCTCCACCCACTTCTTTTTTTTTTTTGCATTTATCTTCAGATAGAGCGGGAGGGAGACAGGGAGGAAGAGAGAGAGAGAAACATCGATGTGAGAGACACATCGAGTGGCTGCCACCCACACAACCCCAACCAGGGCCGGGGACAAACTGCAACCGAGGTACGTGCCCTTAGCGGGACCCGAACCCGGGACTCTCGGATCCACAGGCTGACGCTCTAACCGCTGAGCAAAACCGGCCAGGGCCCTCCGCCCACTTCTTAAACATCGGTGTTCAGCACTCTGCCCTTGACTTACCGCTTTCTCCCTCCCCTCCCCTCTCCTCCGGCGACCTCGTGGTCAAGAACCATGTATGTCCTGATGGCTCTGAAACCTCGTGCTCTGTTCTCTCCCCCCCCTCCCGTGTTTAGTGCAGCCCACTGTCCCCCAAACACAACTCAACAACCAGAAAACAACTCCCTTCCTCCTCTGCGCCCCTCTCCAGATCCTGGATCCCACGAGGAGCCCCTCGAGCACCCCATGCCAGGAGACCTAGAGAGAGGGCACCCTGGCCTTCTTCCACCCGCAGTCATTCACCAGATCTGGCCTATTCCACCTTCGGGGCAATTTAACAGCCGGGCGGCCCAGCAGCTCGAACACTCCAGGTGCAGGCCACACAGATGCGCTTCGTGTCGAGGACGCAGAGGGGCAGCTCCCGAGTGCAAGGGCAGGGCTGGGACAGCGGAGGGGGCGAGCCCCGTGGTTCCAGTCACGGGCAGTCTGAGCAGGTCTCCCCCACCACAGGGATGCTGGGGGCATCACCTTGCCCTCCTCGGCCCAGGCCGCCAGTCACCCCCTGAGCTGGCTGAGCTGGCCTCCACGGCCTGCAGCTTGCCCTGGTGTGGCTCTCCCCTCCCCACCCGCCCTCCTTACTGTTTCCCACTACGCAGTTCCTCTGAATACAAAGCTCACCCCTCAATGACCAATCCCCCAACTGCTTGGTTGTGCTAACTTGAATTTCTGGACCCCTGCCCTGTCTTCTGACACAACTCTTCTTTTTGCCAAACTATGCCAACCTGCTAAATACCTCTTTTCCCCAAAATATTTCTAGACTGCCATCCTCCATCCCTGACTTGCCCTGTCCTCCTGCTCTTATTGTGAACTTACTGACTCCCGGCGCCTGCCTGGCCCCATGCCGTCCCCTTAGAGGGCCGCTCTGCGCAGCAGCTGGGCAGCTTGACAAGTGTGCATCTGGGAGGAGGAAGTGCCAGCATGCATGGCAGGCAGTGACCAGGTCTAAGTCCCAGCTCCTCACGTGACCCTCCCCGGCCTGCCACCTCACTCACTGCTGCCCTCAGCAGCCCCAAACTGCTGGCAGGTGCAGGGACATCCCACTGGGTGTCACCCTCCGGCTTTGGCTGGGCTGAAAGGCGCTGGCACTGCAGAGTTAGTCACTTGACTAACTGACTAATCCTCCAGCTTCCAGGCATCTCCTCAGGAAGCTTTTCTGACTCTCCCAGGCTAATGGTAGTCATGGCACACAGCATCCTGGCACCTACCGTACAGAACCAATCCCGCCAGCTCCCTGGAGCTTCTCCCGGGCAGGAACCGTCTTTTGCCCATCTGAGTCCACACAGTAAATGTTTGTATCAGGCGGGGTCCAAGCAGGTAACTGGTGGGCCACTCCAGTTAGGATAATTTGAGGAGGGTTTAACAAAGGGACTATTTGCAAAGGTGTGGCCAGTACAGTGGGTACTGCAGTGCCCTGGGGCCACGGCCCCTGGAAGGAGTGTGGTGACACAGACCAGCCCTGCCAGGGGAAAGTGGAAGGGGGGGGGGGCTGCAGGGAGGGAGGGTGCGGACAGTGATAAATACCCCAAACCCTTTCTTTCCTCCTGTCCTTCCACCTCCTGCAGGTGCCTCCCACTGGCCACACCCAGCTGGGAGTCAGAAGGCAAGGGAGCCCCCTGCTGCAGCCCATACAGGTCAGTCTCCCCGCATGGAGCAGGGTGGAAAGACGCTAGAGGGACCCTGAAGGGCATATTAAGATGTCAGTCTCGGGGCTCCATCAATGTCGGCAGACCGGAATTTACTGCCGAGATGACTGAGCAGGGCTGCACAGGAGGAGGGACCACCTCCCCAGGAGAAAAGGACATTCCAAGCCAAACAGGTGCAGCCGACCTCATGCTGGGCGTGGCAGCAGCAGCCACGGGGATGGGGTTGGAGGACCCAAGAGTGGGCGTGACAAACCCCACCACCACGCTGGAGGACCGTGGAGCAGAGCTGTGTGGCTGGCCCACACGGGACGTCCTTGGCCTGGGTTTTCCAGCTGAGAGATGGGTTGGGAGAAGCAGAGGTGAGGAAGGACAGAGACATTCAGCAAACAGTGACAGCCCCCCAACCTGGTGCTGCGGGCTGCGCGGTGAGCCCAGGACAAACCCAAAAATGACTCTGAAGTTGTAAGATCTGCAAGGTAGGGAGGTCGTTGGTGCCACTGCTCTGACAGGCGTGGAGAATGAGGACATGGGCAGAAGCTCGGAGAAAAGTGCCCAGCCAAGATGACCCAGCCAAGATGACCCAGCCCTGACCTCAGCCCCCAGCCCAGGGCCTTCTGTGGACCGAGTTCCTCCCTCTGCACTCTGTGAGCCAAACACCCGGCACTCTGGGGGCCTTGATTCTGAATGTCTGTTGCTCAGTGCTTCCGTGCGCTGTAGCCCTTCTCCATTCCCCGTTACCTGCTCCCCCTTTAACACTCAAGTCAGGGCCACAGGCAGACATGGTCAAGTGCAGAGTTTCATAAATGTCAGTGTGGATTTCATTCCTATAGTTTACACCATTCTCTAGGAACCAACAGTTCACTCTGATTCCCAGATGTCCTCTGTCCCCTTACACACAAAAGGCCCCGCCTAGTCTAGCCCCGGGGCTTTTCGCCCTTGGCCATCAGCACTTGGGGCTGGATGGCTCTTTGTTGCGGGGGCTGTCCTGCATACCACAGCTCACCCAGCAGCACCCCCAGCCCCTATGCGCTAGATGCCACCCTCCCCAGTTGTAAGAACCAACAGCGTCTCCAGGCAAAGGTCCCCAGTGTAGGACCACTGCCCTATCCCTTGCACAGTTTTTTTTCTCCTAAACACAGTGAAGATTCAAAAACTCCAACGTTAGTCTGTTAGTTAGCATGTTTACTCACCACCAGCCTCTGGGTGGGGAGGGCGGAGGGAATACGATGGAAGAAGGTGGGAAAGGGTTGTCAGCAAGAAGCAACCAACAGCCTGGAAGCTGAAGAACACGGAGGCCCACTCAAGGGGCTCCACAGTCCCCTTCCATCCCGTGCGTCATCCTATTTGTTCGCTACTTGTATCCCTTACTTTCTGTCCCCTGCCTCAGCCCAAGGACTGCTGATTGCCTCCCAGGACGCCAGTGAATGTGAGCCAGGGACAGAGCTGGTTAGGTTCACCTTGTCCCTTCCACCCATCCCATATCATCAGGCCCGAGGGGGTTGCTACCCTCTGAACTGCTGTAGGAAAAACTGCCTCAAACCCCACCTGTACCTATGTTTTTTATTGTTGCCGGAATATTTAAAGGTATTAAAATGTTAGTGATTGAAAGCAAGTTTAAGATAGGGTACAGTATTTTGTTCTAAATATGTTTTGTTTTTTGTTTTTTATCCTCACCCTAGGACATTTTTGCATTTATCTTCAGATAGAGCGGGAGGGAGAGAGGGGGGAAGAGAAAGAGAGAAACATCGATGTGAGAGAGACACATCAAGTGGTTGCCACCCACACGACCCCAACTGGGGCCGGAGACAAACTGCAACCGAGGTACGTGTCCTTAGCGGGAACCGAACCCGAGACTCTCTGGTCCGAGGGCCGACGCTCTAACCGTTGAGCCAAACCGGCCAGGGCTTAAATATGTTTTTATTGTCCAGCCGGTATGGCTCAGTGGATTGAGCATTGTCCCATGCACTGAGAGGTCCTGGTTCGATTCTTGGTCAGGGCACATGCCCAGGTTGCAGGTTCGATCCCCAGTTGGGGGCGTGCAGGAGGCAGTCGATCGATGTATCTCTCTCACATCCATGTTTCTATCTCTCTCTCCAAAAAATCAATAAAAACATATTTAAAATAAATAAATATGGCCCTGGCTGGTTTGGCTCAGCGGTTGGAGCGTCGGCCTGCGGTCCAGAGAGACCCGGGTTCGGTTCCCACTAAGGGCATATACCTCGGTTGCAGTTTGTCCCCGGCCCTGGTTGGTCGTGTGGGTGGCAGCCACTCGATGTGTCCCTTTCACGTCGATGTTTCTCTCTCTCTCTCTTCCTCTCTCTCCCTCCCACTCTATCTGAACAAAAAATGAAAAAAATGTTCTCGGGTGAGGATAAATAAATAAAAATAATAAAATAAATAAATATGTTTTTACTGATTTTCAGACAGAGAAAGAGAGAAACATCAATCGGTTGCCTTCTGCGTGTACCCCGACCAGGGATCAAACCCACACCCTGGGCATCTGTTCTGACCAGGAATTGAACCAACGACCTTTTGGTGCACAGGATGATACCCAACCAACTGAGCCACACCGGCCAGGGCAGGGTACAGTATTTTATATTTGGAAAAGAAAGAAACCAAGTTTGAGTTAGGGCTCCTTTCTATCCTGGCAAGTCCTGGCCAGACATCAAAGGTATGGCCAAAAGCTACACTTCACCGTGGGTTCTCTCCAAGAGAGCACACATCGATTCTCTGGACACGAATGTGAACTCTAGTTGAACAGGATTATCAGTCTAGTCCTGGCATGGGAAGATATCCTATGAGCAGGAAACACTGGGCGTCCGGCCAGTGTGGGTGAAATCCACTGGGGAAGGATCTACAGAGAGATAGGCAACCCCGTCCAGCACCAGACCTTGGAAACACTCCGTGTCTCAATCTTTGCCAACTCCTATGCAACACATCTATCTATACACAGACTCCTAAACTGAGAATCCAAACTTTAACTTTTTTTCCCCTTTATTGATTTTTAGAGAGAGAGGAAGGGAGAGGGAGAGAGAGATAGAAACATTGATGAGAGAGAATATCGATTGGCCACCTCCTGCATGCCTCCCACTGGTGATCGGGCCCAGGTTGCCCTGACCGGAATTGAACTGGCGGCCTCTTGGTGCATGGGTCGACGTTCAACCACTAAGCCACACCGGCCGGGCACAAATTTTAACTTTTGAGCTCTCCATATTTTCTGGGCACCTACTAGGCATGAGGGGGACGGCAGTGAACAAGATGGACACCGCTCCGGAGCCAGCAGGGCTGGGCCAGTTACAAAGGTGTGCACGCACTCCGCTGGAGCGCGCCAGGCACAGCAGGGGCCCCACAGAGTCATGAAAAGACCACTGGGCCCAACGCCACCGCGTACTTACTCAGCTTTGTCTGTAAAATAAGGACACAGCCCTACCTGCCACCCGCAGCTGTCACCAAGGCTGGAGGTCACCCAGCAGCAGGCGGGAGGTGAGACCACGAAGGTGAGACCGCTGTGCAGAATGAACGCGCTCCGCGGAGGTAGAGGTTTGCCAGCAGTGGTGTTCAGAAACCACGAGGACCCCAGTGAGGAAGCGCCCTGCTGCTCGGTTGGAAGAGAAACCAGCGAGGCGGGCCCTGCAGCTCTGTGTCCCAGTGGGGGGTGAGGGGGCCAGAGGGGAGGCTTCAGACCACAGCAGCAAGAATGTCCTGCACCACTGCACACCCAAACCGCATGTCGCCACACCTCGGGAGACCTCGCGCTCGTCAGGACAGCTGAGATTCTCCCCAGCCCTCACAAGCAATGCTGCTTTCCGCCCCCACGGGGTGGGTAGGTGTGGCCCCATCCAAAATGTTCTACACTCAGTGGTAAAAAACAGTGCTCAGTGATGCTGTGAGGTGCACTGAAAAGAACTGGACTGGGAACCAGAAAATCCGAATTCTCATTCTGAATCTTCTACTTTCATCTGTGAAATGCAGGGGCCTCCTCAGCCCCCAGGTCTACATGGTCATAGTGACAGGTCCAAACCATACCCGATTTGTACTGAAATAAACTCAAGCCACAGGTAGGTGAGCTCTGACATGCCCTTGCCCTCGGTGAAAAAGTCACCCTATACGTTCCCAACCACGTGTCACCACAGGGAAAACTGAAAGTACATGCTATTATTCATAGTGGTTACTTAGGAAGCACAAAGTACTCCTTTCTCATAAAAACTCACCACACTACTCTTACCGTTTTTTCACTGACCTGGTGAGGCCTGGGGGGGTGGGAGGGGGGGCGGGTCCCGAGGGGCTTCGCTTCTGCCAACCCACTCGGGGGACAGTGCGAGGTGGGGAGTTTGACTGGGGCGGTACACCTGTCAAACGGTGAGGCAGGTGTCCCCGTGGAGCAGAAGGGCAAACGCTTGCTTGATCTTGATTTTCAGTACGAATACAGACCGTGAAAGCGGGGCCTCACGATCCCTCTGACCTTTTGGGGTTTAAGCAGGAGGAGTCAGAAAAGTCACCACAGGGACACTGGCCGTGGCGGCCAAGCGTTCACAGCGATGCTGCTTTTTGATCCTTCGATGTCGGCTCTTCCTATCATCGTGAAGCAGAATTCACCAAGCGTTGGATTGTTTAAAAACAAAAACAAAAAAACTCACCACAAACTTGAGCCCGGCCGCTGTGGCCCAGTGGTTGAGCGTTGACCCATGCACCAAGAGGTCACCAGTTCAATTCTTGGTCGGGACACATGCCCAGGTTGTGGGCCGGATCCCCAGTGGGGGGCATGCAGGAGGCGGCCAATCGATGTTCTCTCTCATCGATGTTTCCATCTCTCTCCCCCTCTCACTTCCTCTCTCTCTAAAATCAATAAAGAAGAAAAATAAAAAAACACCTCACCACAAAGTGGAACAGAAGTACAGTAATTTATTAACTTGACATTTACCACATACCTACTATGTGCCAGATGTTTGGAACACGGAGTTAAAACAAAGACAACAGTCATGTTCCTACACGGCAAGAAGGAAGGACCACAGCCCAAGCCCAGGCCACGGGGAGAGGGGAGGGTGGCCCAGAAGGTGGAGCCAGCAGCCGGAGTGTGGGCAGCAGGCGAGTGGACTCCGCCACCCCGGCTCTGCTCTCTGAACTGCCCAGTCCCAGTGGTCAGGGCAGAGCTACAGGCTCAGCGGACCCAGCCTGGGCCTTGGCCAGAGCACACATTTCAAGCACAGGTTTGGTTTCATCATCAGAATTTTTTAAGCAAAAACTCCTTTTTATTTATTTTATCCCTAACATTATTTTGAAAATGTCAAACTTTTAAAAAAGTGGGAAGAATGGTACAATCACCACATACTCATTTAGATTCATCAGTTGATAATTTTTTTTGCAAACATCATGGCAATTCATTCCTAAGTATTTCAGCATCAGGCTTTTAAAAAACATGGCCAGGCCCTGGCCAGTTTGGCTCAGCGGTAGAGCATGGGCCGGCGGATCAAAGACTCCTGGGTTCTATCCTGGCCAAGGACATGTACCTCAGTTGCAGTTCATTCCCAGCCCCCGTTGGGGTTGTGCGGGAGGCAACCAGCTGATGTGTCTCTCTCACATTGATGCTTCTCTCTCTCTCTCTCCCTCTCTCCCTTCCTCCCGCTCTATCTGAAGGTAAATGGAAAAATATCCTCAAGTGAGGATTAAAAAAATTTTTTAAATAGTAAAAAACACGGCCAGTGTGGCTCAGTTGGCTGGGCATCATCCTGTGCACCAAAAAGTTGCCAGTTCGTTCCAGGGCAGGGCACGTGCCTGGGATGCAGGCTTGGTCCCCAGTAGGGGGCACGCAGGAGGCAGCTGATCAATGTTTCGCTCTCACATGGATATTTCTCTATCTCCCTCTCCCTTCCTCTATATTTAAAAACATCAATAAAAATATTCTTTAAACATAAATACATGGTTTTATAAAGGGAATGGGAAAGACTAAAATTAACTTTTACATGTAACAAAAGGAAGAAGAAATATAGCTACACGGACCGTCCCTCTGCAAGCAGTTACCTACCAGAAAGCAATCTCATTAAGCACAAAGGGAAGCCTCAGGGATGGAAGATCTGCAGCAACGGCTGTGAAAATAAATGGAGAACTATATAACCAATTCTCCACTGTCTGTATGTTGTGGGGACCAGCCTGAAGAAACAAAATTCACGGACACCCCTAAAACCTCATTTCAAGCAAGGGTTTCACTGTTCTTCACTAGCAAACCTTTACCCAGAGCTGGCAGAAAAATGATGAGTTAACTCCACTGGCTAAGGACAGTACCAGTGAGGTAAGTAAACAAATCAGAGTTCTGCTCCCTGGCCTGGCGCACCGGCCAGCAAGGGCACTGGGTCAGCCTGTGGGGCTGGGGCAGTGGAGTCCACTCCCAGCCCAGGACGTCTGCCGGAGGCCAGGCACAGCATCTCTTAAAAAGGCCAGCTCGTGGGAGAGCCTTCTCTCAAGGTGCCCTCCCTGCTGGCAGGAGGTGGTGCAAATCAGGACGGGTGGGGAACAGGACGGATGCCTCTGATCAGTCCCAACTGACCAACAGTGGACTCTATTTGCCATGTAAACATTTGGCCTAAAATCAACTGCCAAACAAGGTTTCATAATTTCCAAGGGCATCCCAATTATTCAAGAGCTCTAGTGAAATCCTCAAAGTAAAATAAGCTTAAATTAACTTTCCTTTTTAAATGAAATACTTGACACCTGGTCTGTCTTGTGAGGTAGCCAGTCATAATGTCAAGCAAATGACAACAGATTATCCCTGGTCCTGGATCTGCTGGCTTAAACATAAAGAAACCGGCTCGATGTTGAAAGTTGAGAAGCAAACTTACGACACTTTGAGCCTAGGAAGCCCAAGTAATTTGGAAATTTACTAATATTTAGCAAAACAATCGGCAATTGTCTAAAATGCTGAAGGGAACTGAACTGTGACCTATAGCCATTCTCCAGGTGGGAACGAATAAAACCCCCGACACCCTTATCTGAAGATCGAATTACCAAATTCGAGGAAAGAAAGAAATGCAGCAGCTGGGACAGATTTGAATTTCAGTTAAGTATTCCGGTATCATGCAATTTTTGTCAAAAACAAGAATTCTGAAAGAACACAAGAGAACACGAGAAGCCAAGAAAGGCATCGAGAGCACGGAGTAGGGAACCTAAGGAGGCTGTGCCCAGGTGAGGCTAGAGAACCCCGCTGGCCCAGCCAGGCCTGGGGACTGGCTCCCCCGAGGAGGGAGGGGCTCCCTCCACACTAGGACACAGGAGGAGGGAGGCATCCTCCGCTGAGTTCTGCCTGACAGTGAGCTCTCGCTGCCCTCAGCTGCCTGCACCAAAACAAGGCTGAGCTTGAGAGTTTCAGGAGGGAACTGCCTGTCTGTCATCCAGGAAGCGGCCTGGCCACTTTTCCAGGAGTGTTGACAGTGAAAGGATGATCTCTGCACATTCTTTGGCTGGGTCCCCATCTGCAGCCAAGGGCACACCCTTCAAGGTGGCCGGGGCAAGGGCTGCAGTCAGAGCCATGCCTGGTCTACTGCAGGGGCGCCCCACTGCTGGGTCCCCTGAGCACCAAGCCTCCATGCAACCCCCCGGAGCTGTGGCTTGCCCAACGGGACACATCC
This sequence comes from Tadarida brasiliensis, assembly GCA_030848825.1. Lineage (NCBI taxonomy): Eukaryota > Metazoa > Chordata > Mammalia > Chiroptera > Molossidae > Tadarida > Tadarida brasiliensis. Next base: position 17,151,043 of record CM061262.1, read on the forward strand.
AGTTAGCAGCACAGGCTCGATTGGAGCCCAGCCCTTCCCACCACGTTTCTTTGGCAGTGGTCTAGCAGAGGGAATGAGTGGGGCTGGACCCTTCAGCAGCCACTGCGATGAAGTCTGTGAACCCAGAAAAATGAGGCTCTTTGACCCGTCGGGGGCCGCTTCTTAAGGGTGCGAAAGGGAAAAAAACAAAAGCAAGTTTACACTCATAGGGAAACATAATCTGTGATTATAAATATTTTATGAGCAAAGAAAGCAGTACTGGCTGAGAGACTGGGGTGTGGAGGGTGGACAGCAAATTAGATCCCAGTTTGCAAAGTGATAGGGCAGCTGGAAAAGCAGCAGCGCTGAGGCTATTCTGGGCTGTCCGCTGCGAGGGCCTGCGTCACCATCGGAGTGTGGGCTCTGGCCAGTGGCTTTGTGGAAACTGTGGCCTCCCAGCGGTCAGCAAGAACACCTTGGGAGGAGTGGTCGAGCCCACGGAAGACCAGAAGAGAGGGCGGCAAGGACAGTCGTTTGAATGACTTGGGTAAACCTAACCCGTGGAAGGCGGGTGAGGGGATGCAGCGGAGCAGCTGGTTGCCCGAGAACTCGTGAAAGGATGAACACATTTTCTGCTGATTAAGGGCAGAGAAAGAAGTGAGCCCAACTCCAGAAAGAAAGTGACCTGCAAAGCTAGAAAGCAACTCAGGTCAAGCTGCCCCGGTCAGAGCAAAGGCCCAGCCCCTGAGCGGATGGTTCCTGGCTGAGAATATCAATCCCGTTTTTCCTTTACCTCAGGACAGGGGTCTCTTCCTCCTGCTGTCTTTGGGAAGCAGCCCAGAAAACAGAAAGTAAGGGCTTGCTGAGCACCAGCTGCTGCAGCTGAAGGCATTCACCACTGGCAAAGCAGGCCTGGTCTGGGTGTGCCTCCTCCTCCGTGGCCACAGTCGCCACTGCCGCAGACCATGTCACAGATGCTATTGGCCCTTCCAGAGGCCAGATGGAGAGGGATATTAGCTCCTAAAATACCTGGAGGTGCTCGGAATCGAGCTTAGTCAGAGGAGCCCTGGGGAGCAGTGCACTCCTCAACCGGGAAGACAGAAACTAAAAGCCTTTGTTCCCTTCCTTGCAGTCAAGGCTTAGCAGACAAGAAGCTCCCGAGTGTACCCACTGAACACGGGAAAATTGGATCATTCTCCTCTAGGATCACAGCCAGTGAGAATCAACTCAAGATGGGGAGGACTCATCAACAGCAAAAGACCCCTTAACGTGTGGGAAGACGTGAGCTGGAAGTCCCGGGACCTGGCTTTCAGACCAGCCTTAACACCTACTAGTTGTAAGACCCCGAGAAACCATATGACCTCTGAAACTCAGTGTCTTCATCTAAAAAACAAGACCAGTGCCTGCCAAGCGTAAGGACTGAAGCACACCAAGAATATGCATATACATATAAACGCTTTCAAAATAGATCCTAAGTGCTATTCCAATTTAAGAGATTATTTATATCCAGCTACCTACTTGACATCTGTTGGATGTCTCAAAGGCACATCCAGATACCCCCACGTCCTCTTCCTCCCGGACTCTCAGGCCTCTCCTAGGGCACCCCAGCTCAGTTCGTCAGGACCAGCTGTGCAGCCAGAAACCTAGGACCCATTCTTGACCCTCCCCTGCCATATGAACACATTACCAAGCCCAGTCAACTCTACCTCCTAAAGGTTTCTACTCCCTCCATCACCACCATCCTAGTCCAACATGTCATCATTTTGTAGTCTCCAACAAAGCCTATGCCCATCCTGGCCTCCCCAGCCCCTCTCCACAGAGCACATCTAACCATGTCCTCCCTCCCACCCTGCCCTGCTTGCTAAATATGCTACAGCAGTGTCCCAAGCCCTCCGATAAGGAAACCCTCCTGGGGCCTTACGAGGCCCTGCATGGTTGGGCCCTGCTCTTCCTCCAGCCTCACCTTACACTATGCTCACTTTGCTCTCCCTGCTCCAGCCACACTGGCCTTTTCTTCAGTCCCTGGTAGTTGCCCCATTCCCTCCTACCACAGGGCTTTTGCACATGCTCTTCCCTCTGCCTGAAATAGTTCCCCCTACTCTCTCACCTAGCTAATGCCTACCCATTTGTTTTTACTAAGGTATAAAGTACACAAAATGCACTGAAGTACACAGCTTCGTAATTAGTTACAGGTGTCTACATTCATGTAATTGCCACCAGATCGAGGTCTAGAGCAATTCAGCCCCTTTTTCAGTCCACATTCCTCCCCACTCCCAGGTAACCGCTGTTCTGACTTCTATCACAATGCCTGTTCATTCTTCAGAATGCAGCTGATGAACCCTTTCTCAGGAAGCTGCCTCCCATCCCACTGAACAAGTCCAATCCCTCACTCATAGGCACCTGTTACACTGAGGGATTTGCATTTAAGTAACTATGTGATCTGTGTTGATTCCCCTCAGGACACTGTAAGCTCCACAAGAACAAGGACCACATCTGCTTATACTCACCTGTTTCCCAGTGCTTGCACATGCTCAGTAATGACGACAGAAAATAGTGAATTCCTGTCGAGTGCTTATTATTGCCAGGTATTAACAGGTAGTAACTCTTTTAAAATTTATTTTCTTTATTGATTTTTTTTTTTTAGAGAGAGCGAGATGGAAACATTGATGAGAGAGAACATTGATTGGCCACCTCCTGCGTACCCCTCACTGGAGACCGGGCCCACAACCTGGGCATGTGCCCTGACAGGAATTGAACTGGTGACCTTTTGGTGCATGGGTCAACGCTCAGCCACTGAGCCACACCAGCCAGGCAGGTACTGAGTCTTTTTTATTTTTTATCCTCACCTGAGGACATTTTTGCATTTTTTTGTTCAGATAGAGTGGGAGGGAGAGAGAGGAAGAGAGAGAGAGAGAGAAACATTGACGTGAAAGGTACACATTGAGTGGCTGCCTCCCGCACGACCAACCAGGGCCGGGGACAAACTGCAACCAAGGTATGTGCCCTTAGCGGGACCCGAACCCGGGACTCTCTGGACCGCAGGCCGACGCTCTAATCGCTGAGCCAAACCGGCCAGGCAGGTACTAATTCTTTTAACTCTCACACCAGCCCTGTCAAATAGGTGCCATTATTATATCCCCATTTTATAGATGAGGAAACTGAGGGACAGAGGAGTTAGATAACTTGCCCAGAGTCACTAAGTAGTAAGTGGTGGAGTGAGGATAAAAACCCAGGCAGTCTGGCAGCATGTGACTCCGCCTCTCAGAGGCCACTGGAATATTTAATGAGTTAGTGCCCAAGGTATTTTGAATGAATAAATGAATGAATTCATAAATGAGTTCATGAGGTTCCATCAAAGGAACCAAGGAAGACCCCAAACCTCCCCAAGGAGACTAATAAATAATGGAAGATAAACTGTCATTGAATCACCTGCACAGGCCCAAGATGAGGTCGTTTGCAGAACACAAGGGCTAGTCCATTCCCCAACGGTCAAGGAAGGAAGCTTTCTGCTCTGGGCAAAGAGGAGCACTGGGTCCCTGGCAGCGGGTACTCCACAGCAGAGAAAGGAGTACTGGGTTCTGTCAGGAGCCTCAAGGCAACATCCCATTAGATTATACAAGTCACTCTGCTTATGCATGATAACCCAGTCATCTTCATAACCACTGTCATCTCAAGTCCTCTGACCCAGGGAGAAGATACTTTGAATTTGAATGAGGGGGGGAGTGCTTGGTTAGAAGTGGCAGAGTCCACTGTACATTTACAAACGGGCACTTGGTCTGTAGCTTGACACTCCTGGAGGAGCTCACAGGCTGCTCCACGCAAACACCGCACCTTGTGTGGTCAGACATGGGTCGACCACCGTTAGCTGCTTCAGTGCCATTTACCTCACAACCACATTCCAGAGAGCTCAGGAAGAAAACAGGTGGAAATGTTTATTTCTCACAGGACACTGCTCCCCAGCCACAGGACCCCGAGCCCCCCATCAGCACAGGCGCCGTTTTCGGAACTGCTCCATTCACGAGCCCCACTGCAGCTGGCGGCCCGGGCTCCGCTCACACGAAGTTCTGAGCGATGGCCAGCACCTTGGAAAACTCGCCTTCCCTCTGGCGCAGGCTGGTAGGGATGGGTGTCTTAATTCGGGTCCCCACAGGGTTCCCATTGTCCTCAATGAGGACCACGTTATTGGAGTCAAACTTGGGGGTCATGCGAGGACCGGGCATGCGATGGCCCACGATGAGCGCCTTTTTCTTCTGTCCCTTGATGGCCAGCAGTATCTGGTCACCCACCTTGCCCACCCCACTCTTGTTATAGACGTGGATGCAACGAGGAGGGCGGTGGTATGGGGTGTTGCCCAGGGCACTGTTGTCCACCACTCGCACCCGCGTCATCTTCTGAATTGCACTGAGGGTCCCGGAGGTGCTGGTGGAAAAGAAACAAGTCTGAGGTCTGCATCTCTCCTGGTCCGGGTGCAGAGGCCTCTAAGGGGCCAGGCTCGGGAGAGAGTGCACATTAGCGACAGCACGCGCGAACAGAGAACAGCCCAGGGCTCCGACAGAAAGTCAGGGGCTTCTGAGGACTTCTCTGTACCCAAGACAGTTTCCGTGCAGACAAAACCTGCTGTGCCAGGTCGAGGTCTCCATTTGGGTGGGTTTTAAAGAGAACCCGGTCTTCCGTTACAACAAACTCATGGCAGCCTCAATTTAAAGCCTTTGGTTTCCAAAAGGACTCTGAGTAGTAAGGGAATACCTTGTGGGCCAGGCCTTACCCACTGTCTACCCTGCAGAACCTGCTCCCCCAGAGCATACTGATTCCCACATTTTCTTATCTACATGTGGCTGGGAACCAGGAGATCTGAGTGAGTAGGTATGCCAAGGGAGTCCCTTAACACAACATAGCAGAAACTGGAAATAGGGCACGGTGACAATCTTTTGTTTTAATGCATGTTCCCCCACTAGAAAGAAGTTTTTTATCTTATTTTTTTATTTTATGAATTTGTTTTTAAACGGGTACTCATTAAAGGCAGATAAGCTATTATTAAGTAATCTGATGACAGTGGGATTTCCATTTCCCTGATGCTAACACTGTAAGTGCTGGTGTTCTCCAGGGTAATCCTCTCGTCTCCTTCCACGTGCCTACTCTGGGCGGTTTTATCTATTGCCATTGCTTCCAACTAGTGAATTCCGTCTCCAGCCCCACTTGTCTCCCGTGTTCTAGTCCTGCGTTTCCATTCTAAACTCACCATGTGTCCTACAGATGCTGCAAACTCAGGGGTCCCACACCGACCTCACTGCCTCCCCTTGCAATCCTCCTCCTGCGGCTGCATTTCCTATGGAGATAATGGCTTCTCCAGAAAGTCCAGCACCCAAGTCACACACCTCTCTCTCCCTCGACATCCACTGCTGCCAGGCCCTACGGATACCACCTCCCAAGCATCTCTGTCCTCTCCCGCCACCCCATCAACACTTCTGAATTCAGCAGCTCACTCTCTTACACCAAGACTATTACATTAGTGTCCTAACTGGTTCCCACTCTGCCAACTAAGAGCTCTTTTTAGAATATGAAACTGGGGCCACTCCCCTGCTTAGAAGTGTTCGATGGTTCCCCACTGCCTACACTGTCAACAACCTGGCCCCAATTTACCAACCTTCTGAGGTCCGTCACCTCCCACCACTTATACCCTCGCTCTGGGCCCCAGTGGCCAGGAAGCCGGGAGCTTTCCAGGCACACCACCACTCTCAGCCCTCCCTGGAGGCCTGCACAGGCCCTGCTCCCTCTTCCCTTCCGGGAGGGCCGTCTGCACTCTCCTTTCCTGCTCCTCCTCCATTAGCAGCTCTGGTCTCGGGCCTTCAACAGCACCACACAAACCTCTATTATCATACTTGTCACATTTTCTTAGAGTTATTTGTTTCCAAGTTTGCTCCCATGGCCAACTGTGAGAACTCTTTCAGGGCAGGAAGCAATTCTTATTCATCTCTCTATGACCAACCCCAGACACAGTGCTCAGTCAACGCTTGTGAAATGAGTGCACGAACGGGGCCAAAAGGCATGTTTGCCAACAGGAATGCACCCCATGCTCTCCCCCTGGTTTAGCCTCTGAAAGGAGGGGAGGCTGTCACACTTGTATCATGCTTGAGTTTTTGGTAGTAAGCGTGTAACTTTTTAAAAATTGATTCCATTTTTAAAAGAGAAGGTTTTAATGCACTGGGGGAATCACAGGGTTGAGAGATGTCAGATTCACTACAAGTCTGGCAAGGAATGAACAGTTTCGTCTTCCACCAGATGCCATTCCCTAACTTGCCTCCCACAGCGCTGTGCCCCTCACCTAACCTCACCTGTGCCCCTCACCTAACCTCACCAAGCCCCAGCTCTGTCTGATTCCTTCAGCTTCCCTGACCCCCAGCCCACCTTCCTGAGTTTCCACTCCCGTTCTAATCACCACAATACCCAGCCCTGACGGGAGGCTTATTCCAAGGTGCAGCTTTAAGAACTTAATGGGAAAAGTTACCTTAAACAGCGCTGGCTGAGTGCTCTGCTCACATGGGTGAAAGGACCCCACAGCCCAGGAAAGAAAGCCATGGGATCCCCAGAGGGCAAATCCTGCAGAAAAAGAAAGGGGGAAGGGTTTATTTTTAAGTCAGTGTCCTTACTCAGAGCCCGTTTTTTTGTTGTTGTTTTTAATAAAAGACTGTTGGGGCCCTGGCCGGTTTGGCTCAGCAGTTAGAGTGTTGGACTGCGGACCAAAGAGTCACAGGTTTGATTACCGGTCAAGGGCATGTACCTCGGTTGCAGGTTCGATCCCCGGCCCTGGTCAGGGTTATGCGGGAAGCAGAATATCGATGTGTCTCTCTCACATTGATCTTTCTCTCTCTTGCTCCCTCCCTCCCTTCCACTCTATCTAAAAAAATAAAAATCAATGGAAAAATATCCTCGGGTGAGGATCAAAAAAAAGAAAAAAAAAAGAAAGAAAGAAAAAGAGAAAATAAACAAACAAATAAAAGGCTGTTGGGGACTTGTGTGGGAGGTGGCACTTCCAGCCCGAGATCTTTAGTCACTAAATATAAATCTTAGTGGTTAAAAGATATGCAGATGATTAGCTGGAACTCGAACTACAATTCTGCTGATTCATATTGTAACGGGGGTCAGCGAGCTGGAATGACCCACGACAGTTCTCGCTCTAAGGAGTACAACAGCACAGAGAATGCCTTTCTCAGCACATCACTTCCACAGGCCAGAGGAAAGCATCAATCCTCTGCTACACACCCAGCCAGGGACCACTTCCCAAGTCCTCCACAGAAGAAAAGCTGCACACGATTGCCCTTGTGGACACTCGCGGCCTCCTGAAGCCAGAACTTTTCCTCCCTGAAAGAAAGCAGATTATCCGAGCAGCTGCCCAGGTTGTCTGTCACATCACCTTTCCCCCAAATGTAAAAGCCAGAACACCTGGACAGCTCAAGGCTAGCAAAGTAGAGCCAAACGGTGCCCTTGCCAAGTCACTGACCAAGGTCTCTATATGGGTCAGTCTCCCAAACAACACTGTAACACAGAAAAACTACCTACCCACACTGCAGCTAAAAGTCGGGTTGGGGAGAGCAAATCCCAACCCAACACTGATGACTCCACCTTGCAGAACCTCAACCCAGTGGCTCCCTAGAACCAATGAACACAACAATCCCGTTTCCAGCAACACCTGGGCATCAGTTAGGGGCATGTTTAAGAAAAAAACCTATAGCCAGGTAGTATTTCCAACTGCAAAAACATGCCTGTTCTTCCTCCAGATGTTTGGCTGCAGAGGGCCTCACTCGAGAGCTCTGCTGAGAAAGGCCTCCACCACCGGAGTATTTACATACAGCTTTGCCTTGCCTAAGTTCAAAGCACCTCAGATAAGCCTTTATTTCACAAGGGTGGGGGAAACCCCACTATTTACTTCCACAGGAATATCCAGACACTTCAGAAAGGCTTTTAACTATAATTTAGCCTCAAATCACAAGCTTACTCTCCAGTGTTTTCCTTTGAACAGCCCAGCAAGCATTGGCCAAAACTGAATTATGGTCAGAGAATTAAGAACAAAAGGAGACAGCTAACTTCTGACATCTGACACACAGCACTAAGGACCCTGAGATGAGGCAAGCTTTACCTTGACAGCGAGGTAACCCTACAGAAGGAACTAGGAGCTTTGGCTTCCCGTCTGCAACACGTACTCACAAGATGGTTATGACATGAGCCACTCCAAGCACAGGGCACAGTGCTGGGCACTCAGCAGTCTCATCATCATCATCTAGTCACACCTCATTTCACAGATTAGGAAACTGAGCTACAGGGAGACGAAGTGACTTATTGTAAAGCCCCACAATTAGCCAAGGTCAGAACCATAACCAGAAGTGGACCCAGCTTCCGTCCAAGGTTCTTCTTACCACGCCCTACAGCCTCACTCTACCATACAAAACTCACTTCACACAGGGAAGCTCAGGGTAAGAAGCAGCTCTAAGGGTGATCTGGTCTTTTTCTGTTTCCTTTATGAAAAATTGAGTAGTTATAATGTATCAGGCACTACACTAAATGTTTTACATTACCATTTCATGTAAGCCTCAGAGAACTCTATCAAATGGGCACTATTATTAGCCCCATTTCGTACATGAGGAAATGAGGCCCAGAGAGGGTCATGTGGTCAAGGTCACACAGCTAGGAACGACAAAGCCGCAACCTGAACCCAAGCAGTCAGCTTCCGGAACCCATGCTCTTTGCCAACATGTTAACAGGGTAACTTTAATGTGAACATTAATATTTTTCCAACTGTTAAATCATCCTTGTTCCATCAAGAACAGTGACACTGCAAGCATTTTACTCATACCCAGCTCAACACTTCCTGGGTCAACTGAAATGCAGGCGGACACCAGGTGGAAATTATTCACTTTAACCCACTTTAAGTTGTAAGGACAATGTGTGGTGTCAGTGGCAAGAAGAGCTCCATACTTGAGCAATAACTGAAAACTGGCTTTACCAAAAAAACCCAACAACATAGCTCTGAAAAACAGTCCTTCTGGTCCAGGCTGCAGCTACCTCAATCTCAGCCAGGATTTCCCATCTGATGGGGCCCTTGCTCTGCCTCCCTGAGAGAGAGGAGGCGCCTCAGCTACTCCACAGAACCCTCAAGATGGGCTCAGCACCACCCACACTTCCTCTCCTGAGAAGGAGGGACCCTGCCTCTTCACACCACTCGGCTTCCTCAATAGCACTTATGTTAGTCCAAGAACAGCAGAAATGCCTAGGGGCTTCCCAGAACTTTCCTGACTTGGGTACAACAAACCCCATCACTCAAGGTGCCTCCCTAAACTCTTCAGGGCAGTTTGTGCACAAACCCAGGCCTCTCGGTGCCTTGCTCACGGGGCTGCCAGCCTATGCCCATCTCTACCCAGCTAGGTCTGACCTGGCTCCAAGTGTAGCTCCTCCGTGAAGCCCTGTGTAAAACTGCAGCCAGGTGCCAGCCCTCCTGAGCACTGCAGACATCTGGGCATCCCGTGCCAACGGAACTCTCATGGCTCCAACTTTTACAATCCAAACACTGAGTATATTTAGATATTTAAAAAAAAAAATAAAGCTGATATCCCTAAATATTCTAGTTCTTGCTACGTACTACCTCAAACTCAGAAACAACAGAAATCTTGATAACCTGGCATCTTTTTTTTTTTTTTTAATCCTCACCCGAGGACTTTTTTTTTTTTTTTTGCATTCAGCTTCAGATAGAGCAGGAAGGAGAGAGGGAGGAAGAGAGAGAGAGAGAGAGAAACATCGATATGAGAGAGACACATGGAGTGGTCGCCACCCACACGACCCCAACCAGGGTCGGGGACAAACTGTGACCGAGGTACGTGCCCTTAGCGGGAACCAAACCTGGGACTCTCCGGTCTGCAGGCCGATGCTCTAACTGCTGAGCCAAACCGGCCAGGGCAATAACATGGCATCTGAACTCACTGCAGGATTAAGGAATCACACAGACTCAGGTTATGAGGATTACTTGTACTGTCCTCAAACACAAGAGTAACACATTCCTGTCTCCAGGGAGCACTTACGTTTTCACAAGAAAGGGCCTGATTCAAAGCCTTTTCACTAACTCTTGGTGGACCTAATGATGATCTTCAGACCCAAAGGACTTCAGATATCAAATGGACAACAGTAAGCCTTCCTATGAACTTGAAAGCACAAAAGAACCAAATATATTCACTTATTGCATATATATCCCTTATTACTAAAAAAAAAAAAAAGTCTGTGGTCACCTCTACTCCTACCCCAGCAGAAGCCCTCCATAGGTCTTCATGGAACAGTGCAATAAACTCTTGTTGAATAAAATAAATGAAGTAGCCAATGAAAAGACATCTCCACTCATGGCTCCAGACACACCGTCAACTAGGAACCAGGACATCACACACAAACATGCGTTGGGAGAATTGTGGTGCTGGTCATGGGAGGATTAGCCCATGCTATGTTTACAGGCCCCCAGAATCATCTTCCAGGCCTGGTGCCTACACAGCCCACTGTGGAAAAACATCTTATGCCACCACTAAATAACTGGTTTGAATCAGGGAAGAATAAAGGAGGCAGCAATTTACTTCAAAGCAACTTCAATTGGCCTTGATGTTATTTCCTAAGTCCATCCTGTAGACACAGGCCCTGGTTCACTTCAGATGTAGTCTATATATAATGCTTTGTTTCAACACCGAGTCTTATGTGTGCACAGAAAGTAACCCCAATGATATTTCCTCCTCTACAACACTCTCACTCAGAGGAGGCCAGGTATTCAGAAAGCTCCAGTGCCAGTGATGGCTTTTCATGCCACTTTCTAGTCAGCACCGAGTACTGCCCTTCAGGTTTAGACTATGAATCGCAACCTCTCCAGAAGGGGGAAAAGGAGGGGAGGAGGCAAGGAGGGTCGGTAAAGGGAAGGGAGAGAGAAAGAATGCAGGGAGGGAGAAAGAAAGGGAGGCAGGAAGGGAAGGAAGAAAGAGAAGAAAAGAAAAAGAAGGAAAGAAAGAAGAGAGAGAAAGAAAAAAGAAAAGAAAAGGAGAAGAATAAACTTACAATCCCCAAGTGCCAGGTGCATTTCCCACCTTGGTTTAACTTTAAGATCTCCCTTCAGTTGTGGAAACCAGGGAGGACTGTACATTTCAGGTACACATAGGTGAGTTTTTCACTTGGCATCACCTTATAGGTCCCATTGGAAGGATGCTCAGTGAGGGCAGGGCGGTGCCTGCCTGCCTGCCCTGAACAGTGCTACACATTCAGGACCTGGACCAGTGCCTGGCACACAAATGCAGCTCAGTGAGTATCTGTTCAATGAATAAAATTAATCTGCAATTGCAATTCATCCTCCAGCTCCAGAAAGCTCCATGTTGGGGACTGATTGCTGGTCTTTCTTGTGCCCTTCTCCTAGGCTCCCAGTGACTTGGGGGAGCCTCCTACACACTGAGAAGTCATTTTTAACTAATTTTAATACACAGAGACTGAACTGAAAAACACACATACACACACACAAAAACACAAAGTGCCTACACCTCTGATGCTTTGTGGAAAACTGGAAAGCACCATTACTTAAGAATGCTGAAAATGTACTTAGTATCACAGACCTGTATTTCATTATACATTGTTTCCACATGAACAATTTCCACCTTTAGGTGAGGCATGTTACATACATTTCAAAGCCCTTTCAACAGGAATGGGCTCTACAGAAAAGAGACTAAACAAATAAAAGTTCCACAATCATAAAGGCGTGCTTAAAGGAGAGTCTGTTACTAAGTAACAGTAAAGAAACACTAACAAAAAGGACAAACTCCACAAGCCCCAGGATGTAAATGTGCTTCTTAGCTAAAGCAGGAAAAAGCAGAGGCTTGGCAGCTTTGAGGAATCAGAAATCCCAGGACCATGCCATTTCCGGCAGGTTTCACTCCAATCATTCTGGACCAACCAGTACTCTTATTTGTTGCTTAAAAACTCATTTCTGTTTTGTTGTCCCTTGATCCTCTTTCACCAATCTTTTTTAACCTCACAAAAGTATAACATGTTACAATTCTCAGAGTACTTTCACACAGACCACTTTCCTGGATGATTTCATTCCTGAGCATCCAATGGAAACACAAAGACAAGAGCAACAATCTGTAGGGAACTGAATCAGCTAAAGATTTTGAATGGGTCTAGGGGCTCAGTAGTGTAAGTACCATTTTGCAGACTAGAAATGAAGTCTGAAATGCTAAGTGACTTGTTGACTTGTCCAAGATTAGAAGGCTGTTTCCATTCCACCCTGCATAATACCTGCACAGCTAAGATGCTGCTTTAACCACTAATAAAGTTCACGGAAGAAAACACACCCCACACAGGGCAAGGATTCATTCTTCTCTATCAAGGCTGTCACATAACCTTTAAAAACTCAGGAATTAAAAAGTGGTCTTTTCAATAAATAACTACGCTACACCCAGCACAGCCTAGGACAAAAGCTGAAGCTGACCTGATTCCCCTGCCAAAGCGAGTCTTCACATTGTCACTATCAATAAGCAAAGTAGCCCTGGATAGCATGATGGGCTGTTTTTGCCCGGGCTGCCATTGAAGACCCCATTTCTCAATTTGATTCACAAAAGAAAAATGTTTCCAGGGCTCTTGTTCTGTATTTGTTTATTCATTCACCTCTCCTCATCTTGTCACAAAAGTATTTAAAGCTGTGGTTCTTAAATATATCTGACAATTCTCAATTATTCAAGTTGGTTTTTCAATGTGTAGATTATATCTTAATCTGGCTTTGCTCCCCTGTGATCCCCACTTCACAGGTGTGCAAACAACTACAGTCCAGAAACAAGTTTGTAATAATCAGTATGGTCAAACTCAGAGAAAGTGCACAAAGCAAAGTTCAGTTCTCCTCAATCATGTACCTATTTCCTTCCTATTACCACCTCTAGTAAGCCAGTGGCAAGAAGCCAGGTTTATGGAGCTGTCAGGTGGGAAGATGGGCAGTGGAGGAAAGGAAAAGCCTAGGGGAGTCCCTGGACTCAAACAGGAAATGCTGCTGACAGAAAGCATATCTCCTCCACTCCATCTTCTCTTCTGCTAAGTCTGTGACCTTGAAATCAACTTCTCTAGGCTTCAATGACTCTCTGCCAAGCAAGTGTAATTGGGAAAGGAAAGAGGCATGGAAGTGAACGTGCTTTAGCTTCACTCACGTAAGTGATCGTTTTAAAGTGGGGAATCCCTTTCTCAGTTAACCAGTAGAGACCAGGTCTGCAGGATAAGGAGTTCCCAAATCCTCACCAGGAAGAATAGCCTCACTCCCTGATTCTCAGGACAGCACGATCAGTGTCTCTTTAAGATCACTCAGTCCTAAAAGAAGTGTTTTTCAGTTTAAAGTAAACATGGAGGAGTGCCCCCTCTCTTTTCTAGGGATATATATACACACACATATACATATACATATACATATACATATACATATACACATATGTGTATATATATATTAAAGTTTTTGAGAGGGAGACTTTCCCACTCTGAGTTGTTCCCTTTCTCAATAAGAGAGCATATTAAGGTAATAACCTGACCCAGAGAAACATTGCTGGGATCTGAATCATAGTTCTCTCTTATAGGCTGGTTGTTATTGTTAACACACATGTAAAATCGCACCAGGGTGAGCTACAACCCAGAACAAACCATCAGCTTTTAAAAAGGCTAAATTCATAACTTGGTTTTTGAGACACTCCGAAGTTCCCACACAGCCATAAAAACTAAACAACAGGAAAATCCACATGACGTGGGTCCAGGTGTCAAAACCCCCAGGAGTGGGACAAGACAGGCTTTAGGAACTCTTGCATCATCTAAGATTCTAGTTGCTGAGGAGAGCCTAAATAATCATGTTCATTTCCCATGAGAGTACCTCCTGAAAAATGGACCCCAGAAAAGATTTTTACCCTTCATATTCAGGGGCAATAATAAAACATTTTGGCCACTGTTCCTTCATGGAGTCTACAATGCACTCAATTCTATTCTCATTTCAGGCTTTCTGAAATGTTTCCTCTTCTCTGTCTGTTAACATGTGATGACCCTAATTCAGCACTGGCAGAAATAGATCAGGAAGCCACCACATGTTCAGAATAATAATTGTATTATTAAAAATAATAATACATAATAAATGCCTTCAGTGATCCTCAGAGGTCCAAAAACCAGGTAAGTATGACCTCCATTTCCCCTTTCCAGATATCCATTACAAGTGCCATTTTGGCAATGGATCGTGGCAGCTTTACAGCCATAAAATCAACTCAACATGTAAAAAGTTCCATAGGACCCAGCCAGTTTGGCTCAGTGGTTAGAGCATCGGCCCGTGGACCAATGAGTCACGGGTTTAATTCCGATCAAGGGCACACACCTCGGTTGTGGTTCGTCCCCAGCCCTGGTTGGGTCGTGCGGGAGGCAAGCAGTCGATGTGTCTCTCTCACATCGATGTTTCTCTCTCTCCCTCTCTCCCACTCTATCTGATGACAAATGAAAAAAAAAAAAAAAATCCTCGAGTGAGGATTAAAAAAAAAACACGTTTCATAGGAAATATACATCCAAGAAGCTCTAAAGGTAAAGTGGATAATTCTATCCAAGGGGGGTGGGGACTAGAGTACATGCCTTTTCATCTAAACTGCTTGCTCCTACCCAAACAACTCCAAGAATCCAAACCTACAAAGACAGCTCCCACCAAGCAGTCTGCCAAAGACATCTTCACCCCATCTTTCTTTCTGCTCTCCCTAGGTAGGCCAGCCTACGTCCTACCCCAACAAAATCCTGTTCTTCAGTTGAACGCATTTCCCCTGAGTGAAGACTGTCTTTCTTCTTGGGCAATATCCTCCTGAAGAAAAAGACCCACTCTGTTCTTTACTGTATTTTCCTGGTGTGCTAACTGCACTTCGAGGACAGTTTTAAATTAGTAAGAACTCAGGTGAAGGAAGGCAAGAGGGCAAACAGGAGACCAATATGTTTCAAACGTTTCTGTTACAGAGAGAAAGAAATATTTTTTTAACATCTCTTAATACATCACACATGAGTGTGTACCTGAAACAAACTGACCCTTCCCAAGGACAATGCACTCTGATAGCTTCTAGTTCTTTCTTTCTTTTTCTTTTTTCTTTTTTTTCAATGATGGCCATGATCCTCTAAACTGATTTCCAACTAACCAATGGGACTCAGTGTGAATGGGAGTTCAGTTTGAACTGCAATAGATCAAACCTGATAGCCTCATTCCACAAGCTACTAATGAACCCTTTAAAAAGCCAGCAGCCCACGGAGACACTGACATATCACAAGAACCAGACACACCCAGGTAGGCAGTGCCCTTCCCCTGTCCAGCAACCCAGATTTAAGCATCTCCCAACCTCCCAGCTTTTCCCAATAACCAAAAATGACTCTGTCATCGTTCCTTTTGTTAATCTCTGTATAAAATCAGTCCATTCCATCTCTTAAGGTGGCAAAGTTCATTTACTGCTCGCTATGAAAAGCAATATTTCCCTTTTTGACCCCAAATCAATCCCCTTCAAGATTAAAGGGAAGAGAACCTTCCAGGAACCCAAAATTAAATGAACAAGTTGGTGCTCTGTACCTATTTGTGTGGGTGACATACTCCTATACGTGTGTGTGTGTGTGTGTGTGTGTGTGTGTGCGCGCGCACACACACACACACACACATCTATCTGGTCTTAATCCCGGGCAGATACAGCCTCTGGTGAAATGAGAAACCAGGGAAGCCCCTGGAGCTGGGGAAGCACTCAGCCGCCTGACAGTGAAAGCAGTGGACTCACTCTCCACACCACAAAAGCGCCTGACAAACAAGTCACAAAGTCATCTCCGGATCCAAACTGGGAAGGGGAGAGAGGACAAGAGAAGCAGACAAACTCGAGGAGCCGCGCTAGAGTGCCCGGCGGAGGACACCTCGCGAAGGCCTGACCGCAGCCCGCCCCACCCAGGCCGGCCCCAAGTCCCTGGGAAGGCAGGTGAGCGCCGGCCGGGGACGCGGGGCGCAGAGGTCGCCGGAGCCCCGCCGCTCCTGGGGGTGGGAGGGAGGAGGATCCGGGTCAGGGGCCTCCCCTTCCCTCCCCTCCCACAGTCCGTGCGCCCTAAGGGGCCCACTATCAGCCCTCTCCGGCCTTTCCTCACCCACCCCGGGAAGTGCGCCTCCCCTACTGCAGGCAAGAAAAGCAGAGGGGAAGAGTTAGGAGCAGGACGCCCCCGCCCCCGCCCCCACTCCATACCGCTCTTGCCGCCCGGGAATATCCCGCCGCGGGCCCCACTGGCCAAGCGCCGCCTCCCCTTGCACCCCACGCGGCCTGTCTCCCCGCGCCTGCGCGCGGGACTCAGCTGGGAGGGCCGTGATCTGAGAGTGCGCGCGCGCCGTGCGTGTGCTGGCGTAGGGGGTGAGACAGGCATGGCCCCGCCCCGCTCTTCCCCTCCCTCCTCCCGCTCACCCTCCCCCGACACTGCCGCGGCCGCCGCAGGAGCCCGGAGCTCGAGCCGCCCAGCGACTCCCCCTCCCCCTCCCCCAGCCCCGCCCCGCCCCAACCCGGGGCTCCAAGCCGGAGCCGAGTCTGCGCCTGGGGGTGAGTACGCGACCCTTCCCCAGCCCCCCCCTCTCTTCTTTGAGGATCCCACCACCACCCAGAGAAAAACCCCAGGCTCAGCTGCGCGTCCCCTCCCTTCTACCTCCTGCGGGACTGAGAGGTGCCCGGGCCCGCGGGACCTACTGGTGCCGCGCGCTGCCCCTAACCCCACACCATCTTGAGCCAAATGTGAGTCCTCCGACCCCTGCCAGGGGTCCAGATGTGCACCACCTTCTGTCCCCACCCTTCCGGAGATCCCGAGGGGTGGGACCCCCGCCACCCTAGAGCCACTCCTCGCCCTCCTGCCCGGTCCAGGTGCGCCTCCCCTCCGCGGCCCTCCGGGGTTCCAGCTGCGCCCCGTCAACCCACCGCCGCTGTGGGGAACCTGCCGCCCCCGCCCCGAGTTTTGGATTCCAGGGTCGCCAAGTCCGATGGCCTCGGTTTCTTTTATATTTTCTCCTGCTCCCGGGGCCGAGTACCTCCGAAGCCAGTCCCGGGGCAGGGGTTCGAGCTCGGGGAAGGGCAGGTTTCGCGGGTGCTGGCACGAGGCCGGCCGCTGCCCCCAGCCGGTCTGGGGACCGGTCGGCAGGCTGGGGAGGCGGCTAGCCTCAGGAGCGTGTCCTCTCCTTGCGCCCCACACAGTGCAGTTCATTCATGAGCCGCCCGGGCCTGCGTTGGAAGATACGGTGGGGAAAGGATTCCGCGCGGAACTGGGAGTGGGGCAAAGGCCCAGTTGGGGGGAGGGGGCGCGCTTTGTCCCTCCTGGCCTCCTTGCCCACCTAGGGAGGACAGTCTCAAAGCTTTGGCGCCTTGTGTCCCAGAAGAGAAGGACGCTTGGGAAGTGGAAAGGAGAGGTCAGAGGGGCCGACTGCCCTTGGGGCTCTGTGCTGCCACCTGCCTGGGTCCCCTGGGCGGAGGTCTGGCTGCTGAGCACTACACTTCCCCGGGGGAGAAGGGTGGGGGGGCTGGGTTTCTCTGCCCAATACCACAATCTAGCCTCACCCTAGGTCTGCAGCAGCCTAGGAAGAATGAGGCTGTGCCCAGCCTCTCCTGAGGAGGGCCCCCAGCCCTGCCTCCCATGCACTTGTGAGTAGGGGAGTGGGAGTGTCTGCCAGGCTTCCAGTGGTGGTGTGCTGGCAGCGTGACTGTCCTCCATGGCACCAGAGGGTCCAAGCCCTGGCATGCCCCAGGTGGCACATGCTGAGGCCTGCTGTTGGCTCACCCAACTCAGTCTTGGCCCATGGGTGGGTGGGTGGGGATGTGGCAAGGCAAAAGGCAGGTGGTGGATAGGTAAGAGCCCCCTTTTGGACATCCTACAAGTTCCCTCCAATTATAACAGTGTTGGAGACCTCAGTTGAAAGTCCAGCTCTGCTATTCTTTAGCTGTGTGACCTTGACAAGTTACCTAACTTGTCTGAACCTCAGTTTCAATTAAAAAGTGTGTTTACTATCACTTCCTTTCAAGATTTATCATGGGGATCAAACTAGACAACACAGGTAGAGCTTGGCACCCTGCCTGGTAGTTGATCAATAACGGGTTCTCTTCTCTGAACTTCTGACCCATTCTAGCATAGCATCACCCTCCTGTGCCCCCACCTCCCAGCCTGCTACTGATGGAGTAGGTATGATTGAAGAGTTTGGGAACATTCCCTGCCTCTCAGTGGCAGAGTCCTGAATGCAGTATAAGCCCTTAGGTTGAAACAAGAAGCCCATCCTGACTGAGGGGCTCTATCATACTAAATTCTGTTTTCTTTTATTTTGATTTTTAACAGTTTTTCTCCATACCTTATTAATAACAATAGCTAATTTTTTAGAACTCATTATGTACCTTGAACTGTATTAAGAGCTTTACATAAGTCCTCTTGTTTAATCCTCAAAACAACCACATGGCTGAACTATTATCCCAATTTACAAATAAAGGAACTGAGGCCCAGGATGGTAAAGTAATTTACCCAGGTCAAGCCAGATCTGTCTCATCCCAGGGGCTGTGCTCTTACCCACCAGGCTCTGTGCCTTATTCCCTACACCTGTCTCAGAACCTAAAATCAGAAACCCAAGGGCTGAATGGAGGTTCTGGGAGCTACAAGCAAGAGGGAAGGCAAACAGGTAGAAAATAGGGTGTGGCATTTTCCCAGAGCGGTAGCTGGTAGCCCCCAGCTCTCTGGTGGAAGTGGTTCCTCTGTTCGCTCAGGCAGCAAAGTGCAGTGGTTAGGAGCATAGACTTCAACCGGGTTGGGTAGGTTCATATCTGGATCTACCACAGACTGGCTGTGTGACACTGGGCAAGTTATGTACCCTCTCTGTACCTCACAGTCCTCCTAGAGTTGTGATGCAGAGTAAATGAGTTAATATTTGTAAAGCACTTAGAACAGTGCCTGGCACAGGATAAGAGCTAAAGAAGTACTTGATAAATGCATTCTTTCCCTACTAGTTTTATCTTCATTTGTGAATACATTTTTGCCCATCCCTCTGAGGTTAGTAGGAGCAGAGAGAGGATATTAATTCTGTTACAGATTAGAAGACTGGGACCCAGGTTACATAGTAACAGAGCTAGCCTCCATCTTCATATCCTCCCATTAGACCACACTGCCTTCCTTTGATCCCATGCACTAAATTAAATCTTCCGAAGTAACTGTAAGAAAAAACTTGTAACTTATAGCTCCCTAACCCCTACCATGCACACACTTCTTAATGGTAAAATAACAACCTTCATTCAGTTAGCTAGAAATAAAATCTTCCATCATTCTCTCTATACACCTCCAGCTAAAAAAGCCTGTCAGGCAAGAGAAATTCTGGGATACAGCTGGCTCTGGCAACCCCATGCAATGGAGGAACTGCCCCCCTCCCCTACTACCCCCCCCCCCAAATTCTGCCTCATTCTCTTCCCTCTCAGCTGCTCTCAGTGAGGGAACAGCTGCCCTTGGTGTAACTCAGCCCAGCAACCCCACCCCCACAATTAAGAGCTTGGAGTAACCCTGTCAGCAGGCAGAGCCACCAGCCCTGGCTCCACCCTTTACCTGCCCTGTGACCGCCTTTGAGTTGCTTCTCCTCCCTGGGTCCCTGAAAATGGGTATAGTGATCTGACGGAGCCTGCCCTGCTTTCCTCACAGTGTAGGTGGGAAGAGCAGTGTGATTTTGGGGGGAAGGTGCTTTGTGACTGAAAAGGGAACCCCAGATAGACATGGTGATTTCAGTTACTAAGCATCTACTGGACTCCTCACTCACCCTACTGGGTTCCCTTAATATAGAAGCTCCCAGAATGTGCCACACCTTCCTTCCAAGTGGAGAGGATTGGGGAGGGGGTGTCCAGGGGGTTGTACCCATTACATTCTGGCCTGGTGGAGCCTTGGAGTTGGGGAGAGAAACAGGCAAGGAGTGGGAATGGGCTATCTTGATTTCTGGAGTGCATTGGACTTGGAGGTTAAGGAGGGACTAATGCATATGCCCCTCAACTACCAGAGACCCAAGATACCTATACCTACCTTTAACCTGCCCTGGGACCCCAGAGTTCTAAGCACTTTGTGTTTACACACCCAGGCTCCCAGGCAAACCCACATACACACCCCCACTTGAGACCAACACTTACTTCATTTCTGTGGACTGCCATGCAGTCACCTAGCTCCCCACCACCACCACCACACACACGCACACACACACAGATTACACCCATCAACATGCATTTACAAACCTAAATACATGCCCACAGTGCACCAGTGTTCTCTAGCCAGAGGACATTCAATGAGCTGTACGAAGCTTCCGTGGCCTGCAGAGTCCGAATCTAGGCACATGAGAAAAGCACCGTGGTGCCCTGAAGTGTTCTAGCTTTAGAAAGAAGCTGAACTAGGTTTGCATCCCAGGACCATCACTTTTATTAGTAGTGTGACTTTGGGAGTTACTTAACCTTTTGAGCCCCCTGTGCCCTCATCTTAAAATGACAATGACATCTAACTCAGGAGTGTCAAGGATTAAATTAAATCATGTATGTATTCTTGAAACAGTGGGCACTTGATAAATGGCACCTGCTACAATTACTAAATAGTGGGTTGTTTGTCGTTGTTTTGTTTTGTTTTGAAGGCAAGTTAGGCTGGAAAGGAGGAGGGAGGCATAACACACAGGGCAGTTACTACCTTCGCCTTCCTAACAAGCTTTTCAGAGACTCCCTGGGACCAAGCGGAACACAAAAACCCCAGCTTCCCCCGCGATCTAAGAGCTGGTGCCTCTTGCCCTGCGGTTGAAGTGTAGGGGTATAGGGGGCAGGGATTGGTGGGCTGGAAAAACTCTCTGAGTCACCCCAGGGGGTTGGGCGGACACTTGCTCCCAGAGTTGCAGTCACCGATTCTGGGTTTGTTGTTCTCTTTGTCTGCTTTCCTTTCTTCCCTGGAGACACTCCCCCTCCAAAGGCAGAACTTTAGTGTTGTCAGCAGAAGGGGCCCCCAGGGGCCCTCCAGTAAAATGGGGGTGGAGCAGTGATGCCATGGCCACACTTCTCTGCCCTGGGAGCTCCCCAGAGCCCTGCTTCACCCGGTCCCCGGGCACTTCCAGAACCTAGGCATCTGGGCTGCCTGTCCCTTCCCTCCTCCTCCCCACCCCCTGTCCACCTGGACCCTTGGATCATCCAGGGCTGAACAGCACGGCAGTGTCAGGGAACCAGACTGGAGGGCTGTACCCTGGCCACAGGGGGTTTGGGCAGGCTAAGAGGCCCCCGCCCACTCTCCCTTCCTTTGCCAATGGAAAAGCTTGCTGGAGGTACGGCATTCCCAGCCTGCCCTGCTCCTGCCTCTGGTACAGGGCACTCTGGGAGTTGTAGTCCTCAGAGCACTCAGGTGACTCCTGAAGTCGGAGTGCAGAAAGGTGTAGCTGCTGCCTGGGCAGCGGAAAAGGAATGAGAGCTGTGACTAGCAAGTAACGCAAATCCAGAAGCCCTATTCTCAGACCCCCTACTGTGGAGACAGAGGGGGCAACTCTGAAGCTTGAATATCTTATTTTGAAGTCAGTTATATTGGGAAGATGATTAACAGAGTTAAAAACTCCAAGCAAATGAAAACATGCCATTTTCTAATAGGGGTAGAAAGAGAAGATCAGGGTGAGGTGGATGGCTCCTCACCCATCCTCCTTGGCCTAGAGACCCTTCCTTTTAGCCTTGGATCCTCAGGCCTTGGACCCCTCCCTGTCTTCTCTCAGGCTAGCTCTGCCCCTGCCTGAGACAGGGAGAGACAGAGACAGAGACACAGTGTGTTTGGAGAGTATTTGCATGTGTGTACAGAGGTGGTGGGCGTTAGGTGTTAGAGACTCACAGATGACTTCTAGCTTAGAAAAACCAGTCTCCCCAGTCCAGATCTGGGCTGAGTTCCCCAGACCCAGGGTGGGGTCACAGCCTGAGAGCCAGTGAAGGTAAATCTATGTGACTCAACCCTCCCCTTCCCGGGCCCTTATCTCTGAAGGCCAGAGCTTCCACCCACCCAGGCAGCCTGGTGACCTGCCCTCACTTCCCCCGCCACACACCCACCTGCCAGAGCTATGAGAGGGATAGGGGCCAAGCCCAGCTGACCACTCTGCCCTCTGCTCAGGAGGACCATGCGGCAGTAGCAGCCATGCTACCCTTCCTGCTGGCCACACTGGGCACCACGGCCCTCAACAACAGCAACCCCAAGGACTACTGCTACAGTGCCCGCATCCGCAGCACCGTCCTGCAGGGCCTGCCCTTTGGAGGCGTCCCCACTGTGCTGGCTCTCGACTTCATGTGCTTCCTTGTGAGTGCCCACATGCCACCCACACCCGTGGCACCCACACTCTGTACACAGCATGTTATACGTACTTACAGCTCTAACCACTCTCCCATCTGACCCTGATTCCCCAGGCTTGACTGCAGGAGATATCCCCATCACACGGCCCCAGCCTAGCCTCTGACCATTCACCCAAGCCAGGGCCACCCCTTCTCAGACAAGATTCTGGCCCCTCTGCCCCTGCTCTTCTGGCTCGTCCAGTGAGTGAGTGGCCTCTCGGCCTGCCAACCACTCCCTCTTCCCTCAGGCATTGCTGTTCTTGTTCTCCATCCTCCGGAAGGTAGCCTGGGACTATGGGCGGCTGGCCTTGGTGACAGATGCAGACAGGTAAAGCTTTGGGACTCTTCCCCACCCCTATGTATGCATACACACCTTGTTCCACACTCTCAGGTATAGGAAAGAGCCAGCTCTCTGCCATCCCCCTCTGCTGGGGGGGATAAAGAGGGACCAGTCCCAGAGCAGGCATGGGCGGCATGCAGGCCCCCAGTTGGGCCTTTGTCCCTTGCCTGTCCCCAGGGACCCTCCTCACCCCCCCCCCACCCCGCTAATTTTGTCTGTTCTCTGCCCCCAGGCTTCGGCGGCAGGAGAGGGACCGAGTGGAACAGGAATAGTATGTGGGGCACCAGCCCCCTCATCCCCACTAAACCATCTTTCTCTTTTCTTCTCTCCTGCTTCCCTTTTCTTCCTGCCAAGTTACTGGTTTCTCTTTGCAGTTTTCTCCACTGCAGGCTCATTTTCGGATTAACGCAGGTGGTGTGCTTTGCAGAGCAGGGGGCTCCCCAACTTGTCTCTGCCTTACCCCCCGCCTCTGGCTCTCTGCTTGGGAGAAGCCCCTCCCTGTGCACCCAGCCCTCATGCCATGGTTGGCTGGAGTGGAAGGGCCATCCTCCCAGAAATTCACAGTACACTCACCCTGTTGGTCGCAGAGACAAGATTGGGTGTCACCAGTGGCTTCCCTAACAGTTAGTTCTTCGTATTCCAGGGTTCCCTGCTCACTTCTTCTGGAGGCCTGGGAGGGAGGCTGTCCAAGGAGCCCTGAGTCTGGCCCTTTGTGTCATCACGGTCTCTGTCTATAGGACTGGTGTTGGAATTTCAGCAGCTGCTGGGGTCAGGAAAGAGGGTGGATCAAGACCCACCTGGGAGACATCCCCCAGCCCCGCTTCTCCCCATCGTTAGGGGCTCTCCTGATCCGTCCTTTCCTTCCCATTGCCCTGTGCGTGGCCCTGTGTGCTCTGTCAGCTCCAGAACTGCAGGGCTGGTTCACATTCTTACTGCAACCTCCAGGGGGCGATGATGAAGACACCCTCCTTCCTTCCCCCTCGGCCTGTGTCTGTACCCCCAAGCCCCCTGAAGGGAAGAGGTAGCTTTAAAGGAGACAGGGAGAGGGTAGTCATTTCTTCCTGCTTCAGCCACTGCGCTTCCTGTGCCTTGTCTCACCCCTGGAACTCTGGAGGGGGAGCCCACCCACTTCACCCCTGCTCCCCAGGGGCTCAGACTCACCAGGCTCTCTCGTTTCTCATCTCCTCACCCCTAGTGTGGCCTCAGCTATGCACGGGGACAGTCATGACCGATATGAGCGTCTCACGTCTGTCTCCAGCTCCGTCGACTTTGACCAAAGAGACAATGTGAGTGCACTCCCCGGACTCCTTAGCCACCCCCTCGTCCTCTGGGGCAGGTGGGCTTCCAGTGAACAGTCAGGGACCTGTGGAGTGTGGCCTTCTTAGCAAGGGCCGTGCTGCTCTGAGAGCCACGGGATCACCACCCCGGCCCGGAACTCCTGGCTCTGTCCTCCATGTCAGCCTCTAAACTGGCACAAGCCTGGTCTGCGATTTCAAACTTGTCCCACAGGAGAGTTCTGTGCCTGCCTCTGCTGGTTAATTCTAAGGACCCCTTTTTCCTTAGACATGGTCTTAGAAGTAATAATGAGCTGTCCATGCCGCCCAGTAGAACATACAGAATCCATTGTGTGACTCAGAGGTTGCAGGCGGGCAGCCCCTGGCTGGGTGGGTGGGGCCAGTTGACCAGCTTGTGGATTGGAGCTGAGAGGCAGTGGCCCCTGAAGACAAGGACTGTACTTGGTGATACACAGCAGTCCCCAGAGCCCCTTTCATGTCAGACCCAACACTGGCGTTACCTGCCTGGCTCCCTATCATTCTGCCAGGGTGAGTGTCCTGGTCAGAACTCTAATCTTCAGGCCCTAGGGTGGCCCTGGTCAGTCCAGCTTAGGCTGGGGGCCCAGGGGCAGCAGCTCCTGAGAGAGCTGTAGCAGAAGGAGTCTGTCAGCTTCCTGAATTGGACTCATGCTGGTAAGTGACTGAGCGAAGGTATCACCCACGCCAGCCAGAGGTGTCCCGATGGTCCCCGAAGGCAACAGCTAGCACAGTCCTGCATCTTGGCAAGGGTACCTCTCTGCCCCGTCCTGTGTTAAGCCTGGCCCTTTTCCTGGTGGGAAGGTGGGGAAGGGTTGTCCCTGCCCAGCCCTCCCCCTCATATCCCCTGCTCTGAGTGTGGTCTCTGTCTGAAGGCAGGTCTGCAGACCGTGGGTGGGAGAGCGCAGCTCAGCGACTGTGGTTTCTTTCGGGCCCTCTGAGGTGTGCTAGCAGATACGTGTCAGGATCTCAGGCAGTGTGGCCATCCCTCTGCTTTTGGCAGTCACGTTGCAAACCCTTCTTGTTAGCTGCAGGTCTGAAGGTCCCCACTATTCCTAGAACCCCGAGTCCCACCCACTCCGACCCTGGCCCACACAACTGCAGGGCTTGTTCGGGCTCCGCTGCCCTGCTGGGATACGGGGGGATCCATAGCTCTGGGCATGAGAGGACACAAGTAGCCCACTTTGGCCTTGGTCCTTCTCTTCTTCAAAGGCTGACACCTTCCCTCTCTTCCTCTCTGGGGTGAGCTAGTTTCTTTGGGGGGCTGTGGAAGCTGCGCCAGGGTGAGCGGGACTTGAGGGGGGTGGGGAGGCTCAGGGAGGCGGGATGGGCTGCAGCTGATAGCCCTCTGTCCCCCCAGGGTTTCTGTTCCTGGCTGACAGCCATCTTCAGGATAAAGTAAGTGAATGGTCTTCAGGCTGTAAAGAAAGAAACAGAGAAAAACTTCAGAACCTGTGATCTCCCCCAAAAATCCAGAGGCCAGCAGCTTTGAGGGCCTTAGCGCTCCTAGCCAGCCCGGCACCCTCCTCCCTACTCCAGGAGGCCAGGCCCTGGGGTCTTGGCTTCTGCTGTCCCCTGAGCTAGCCTCACTTGACCCCTCCGTGGTCTCCTGAGAGCCCCCCTGCCGGGGAGGCCCCACTCGGCGCACAGCTCCCCCTGCCCCTGTGGGTGGGGGCAGCAGGCAGGCTGGGGGCAGCCAGCCAGCAGCAGGCAGGAGCCAGTATCCAGCAGGCAGAAGGCAGGAGACCGAGCCGAGTGCGGCAGGCAGGCAGTGAGCGCTGAGAGAGGCAGGAAGCCGGACAGGTCAGCACCGCCACCACCCACAGCCCCCAGGCCCTCCCCCAGTGTTCCCTGTTCTGTGTTGCACCAGCGCCCATAAGGGGCTGTGTTCCCGAACCCCATCCCACCTCCTACTCTTCTTCCTGTCGCCATCCTCCTCCTTTTGCCTCGTCCTCCCTCTTCCCCTCTTCCTCTTTTCCTTTCCCTTTCCTCTCCATTCTTCATTTCTCGTCTTTGTCTCTGCAGTCTTCCTTCTGCTTTTACTCCTCCCTCCCTCCCCACTTCCTAACTTTCTTTCTTCCTGTTCCCCTCGGTTATTCCTCTCCTCTCTATTCTTCCCCCTTTCCTCCCCTTCTCCCTTCATCCCTGTTTTTCTCCTTCCCCTTCCCAGAAAATAGGGGACGCAGACCCCATTTCAACCCCACACTGCTGCCAGATTGGCAGGGGCTCTGGGGGTGGGGGTGGGCAAGGGCAGGTAAACCGTGGCCCCTCTGAGGCCCTGGTCCTCACCTCACTCCTCTGTCTGGCTGCATCAGGGATGATGAGATCCGGGACAAGTGTGGGGGCGACGCCGTGCACTACCTGTCCTTCCAGAGGCACATCATCGGGCTGCTGGTTGCCGTGGGCGTCCTCTCCGTAGGCATCGTGCTGCCTGTCAACTTCTCAGGGGACCTGCTGGGTCAGTGAGGGCCAGGGTGGGTGGGGCGGAGAGAGGAGGGGCCAGGCCCTGACCCCACCATCGTCCTCTCCCTTTCCCACCCCCCAGAGAACAATGCCTACAGCTTCGGGAGAACCACCATTGCCAACTTGAAATCAGGGTAAGTTTGAGAAGCTGGTCAGTGAGGCCAGGGTCTGTGTCAGCATCCGAGCCCTAATGAGGGGAGGAAAGGGGGCGTGTTTGGGGGACAGATGTCTGAGGTTGAGGCTATGGGGCGCTGAGGGCTGGGGTTGGAAGCAGAAGAGGTAGACCCTGCTGTGGGGTACCAGAATGACCAGATACAGAAGAGGAGGGTGCAGCTTCAGGCCGGGCTGGCGAGGCTGACGGGGGCAGGAGGGGAGGGCAGTGTAGCCAGGGGTAGGGCATGAAGAGATTACCTCCGGGACATTTCAGCTGGAATGGAACAGTCTTGGGGTCTAGAGGATGTGGAGTGGGGGCATTAGGGGGCCCTCTAGCAGGGCTTAATTTACACGCAGAGGTTGGGGGAGGTCTGAGCGTGTTTCCAGCCTCCGTGGCTTGCGTACCCTCTGCTCCGCCCAGGAACAACCTGCTATGGCTGCACACCTCCTTCGCCTTCCTGTACTTGCTGCTCACCGTCTACAGCATGCGCAGACACACGTCCAAGATGCGCTACAAGGAGGACGACCTGGTGAGTGGGCAGAGCCCGGTCCGCCCGTGCCCAGCGTCTTCCCTTCCCCACAGGCCTCCCTCGCCTCAGCTCTGAGGTAGGTCAGCCCCAGAGTTAGGCCGGCCGGGTTGGACTCCCGGTTCAGCAGCTCAGGGGCCCCCATCCTGTACGTTAGTTACCTCCCCAAGCCTTGGTTTCCTCTTCTGAACGATGTAGTGACAGCAGCATCTCTCCCGAGGCTGGCGGGAAGGTGAGGGGAGGCATGGAAGGCACCCTGTGCTATGCCTGGCACTCGGGAGAGAGCTGCGGTTGATAACATGGGAGTAAAGTGCCCTCCCCTTCTATCCGTGTTCACCCACACTCCATGCCAGCTGGGTCTTCACGGCCTGGAGATCCGAGACTGGTACCCCACTCTTCTCACCCCCACACCTCTCAAGGAGCAAGGGGCCAGATGGCTCTTTCATGATGCCCACTGCCTGATTTCTATTAGCAGTTCATCGAGACCTCTCCCACCCCAGTCAGCTCCTCTCTGCTCCCCAATTCCCCACCTCCTCCCTGCATCTTCCGGTCCCTCTCACCTGCCTCTCACTCCAGGTCAAGAGGACTCTCTTCATCAATGGCATCTCCAAATACGCAGAGTCAGAAAAGATCAAGAAGCATTTTGAGTGAGTAGCTCTTCCTACTCCCTGCCCCTGGCCCTGCAGACCTTCCTTTGCCTTTCAACCCCCAGGACCCTCCGCACGCGCCTCTCACCCGTCTCACTCGGAGGTTGGCCGCAGTGAGTGTGGAGGTGAAATCAAGAATTCTCTGACGCTGGGAGGTCTAACACTTGGGCTGGGTGGTAGGCACCTCTAGGAATACAAGAGGAATACTTGAAATACTTGAGAAGTGAGTCCAGTCGGCCCCACACAATCCTCTCCCCTTCTCTAGCTTGAACTGGGTCACGTGTTGCTGCCCGAGGGTCCACAGTGTGTAGCTTCTTCACAATGATGTGTGGCCGTCTGCAGTGTGTATGCAGACTGGAGGGAGGAGCTTTTGGACTTTCAGTGGGTCATCGAGGAGCCCGGGAGTACCTGGGCTGTGCTCTGAGGCTCTTGTCAACGCTAGCCGTCTGTCTCAGCGGGGAGGGGATGGACATCTCCCGGAGCCCGGCTGGCTGGAACAGTCTGTGTACAGGATCGAGGATCCTAGCATGCATTCGTCTGTCCACTCGGCAGACTTTCTCATGTGCTGAGGCATGTCAGTGTGGTGGGCCTTGGGACTGTGAAAGTGAGTAAAAGATCGTCGTCGGACTCTCAGGGGTTCACAGGGTGGAGGTCAGCTTTAGGAGCCAGTCCGGGATCTGATCACAGATTGGTCTGAGGTCAGTCTGTGGTCAGAATTAGGAGTTGGCCAGTGGTCTTGATGAGGGGCACTGACGGTCTGAATCAGGGCTGTCTCCGGTCGGGGTCAGGATTTAGTGAGCTCCAGACTCACGGTCCGTTGGCCTGGATCAGAGGTCAGGCGCTGTTGCAGGTCAGGACAGCGCTGAGAGGCAGTGTGTGGCCAGGGTCAGGTTCCATACCTCTGTGTTACAGGAAGGTGGTTTGTGATCAGCATTGTAAGATAAACATTCATTCATTCAACGGGCATTTATTAGTCACCATCTATACCCCAGCCATAAATAAACGAGAAGCAGGCCCACCCTCATCCAGTGTACAGAACCGCTGTCAAAATGAAGTCCAACTCGGTCAGTGTGAGAGAACAGTTTGGGGTCCTATCTGGAGTTCAAGCTGTGATCAGCATTAGGGGGCAATCTGGATCAGGATTAAGGCCAGTGTGTGCTCAGAATTAGGCGATATCTTAATATGACTGTCCAGCTGGAATCAGCTGTCGGCTTGTGCTGACCAGTCCTTGAGTAACAGACATCTTCTGAGCTGCCGTGTGGCTGTACTGGAGGGGGAGCTGGTGAAACAGCAGTAAACGGAAAAGAAAGCCCCTGCCCTCCGCTGCGTAGTCTAGTGGGCTGAGGAGGCCCATACACTGATGAACTAGTAATGGGCACTGTGCCAAGTGGGTAAGTGCTAAGAAAACCAAAGCAGAAAGAGTGGGCAGAGTGAAGGAGTCAGGAAGGGTGTTCGGATGGGGTGAGCAGGGGACTCTGATAGGGTGACATGTGAGCAGAGGCCTGCACGCAGTGAGGGAGTGAACCCCACTAGCCAAGCATCCATTCATTCTGCACACCTTTGTTGTGCACCTACTATGTGCGTCAGACCAGGGAGACCAAGAAGTACCAGACCTGGTGGCTGTCCCTGGGGAGCTCACGGTCCAACTGTCTGTTTCAGGTGTCAGGCTTTGGTTCTGTTTAGGGAACAGTCTGTGATTAAAATTGGTTGTTAGCCTCCCGGCCAGTGTGGCTCAGTGGATTGAGCATCCGCCCATGGACCGAGAGGTCCTGGTTCGATTCCCGGTCAGGGCGCATGCCCAGGTTGTGGGCTCGATCCCCAGTGGGGGGCGTGCAGGAGGCAGCCGATCGGTGTATCTCTCTCACATCGATGTTTCTATCTCTCCCTTCCTCTCTCTAAAAAATCAATAAAAACATTTTTTTAAATGTTGGTGGTTAGCTTATAAACATGTGTGGGGAGACTGGTCCTAATTGGAGTTTTGGGGATCGATGGAGTGAATGTTACGGAATAGCCATTTCATTGATCCAGTCATTCCGCACGTTTACCAAGCACCTACTGTGTGCAAGCTCCTGGCTCAGGCATGGGTATATGGTGATGCACACGAGGCAGCCTTGTCCTGGTGGAGCTCCTGGGCTGGTTGACAGTGTTGGGCAGGGCTTGTGGTCCAGGCCGGTGTGTCTGGATTGGAGCACTGACCCAGCAGAGTTAGGGAATATCCTGGGTGCAAAATCAGGGAGCCTGTGTGGTGGGGATTAAGGGATTCGAGATTAGTCGGGTGAGAATGAGGGCTCACCCTGCCACAGAGATGAGGCCCTTCCCAAGAGGAACCCTAAAATGGTTTGTCAACAAGATTGTGAGGGGAAAGGTCTGGGAAGTGCTTTTCAAGAAGCCCATCCCAGACTTCAGTTTCCAAGTTCTCGTGGGTTTGTGTGGTCCATCTTGTTACTTAGAACTGTATCTCATGCTTCTTTAACACATAGTGGTCCTTCATAAATTTTCTTAATGGGCTCGGTCTAGATTAGGGATTAAGATCGAGGAGCGGTGGGTGATCAGAATGAACTGCTCCTGTACTCAGCCAGCAGGTACCCTTGAGCCCTGCCAGGTACCAGGTCCTGAGAGTCAGGAATGGTCTATCTTGGGTCAGAGTTAGAGGATCATTCTTGGGTCTAGGTTATGGATCAGTTTGGGGCAGGGTAAAGGATCAGTCTCTGTCCAGGGTTAGAGGTCAATCTCAGGTCAGGGTTCAGGTCTTAGGGCAGAGATCATTCTGTGGATTGGGCTGTGGGTTGGTTGGGGCCAGTCCAGGGTCAAGGCTAAGTGTTTAACTATACCCAGATCTTCTGGGAACAGGGTAAAGGGAACAACCCCTGAGCAGAAACAGTTTCTCTCAACTTAAAGTTCATGGCCTTGGACAAGCATTAGACCACAGCCCTGGCTGCCCTAGCACCAAGCAGTGTGTGCTCACATCCTGGGTCATCGGCCCACACTGAGCTCACAGTCCCCTCCCCCTCTGCGCACACTCCCCCACTCAGACAAGCACGAGGAGGAACTTCAAAGTTTTATTCTTGGGGAACTCTCATTTTTGTAGACTAAAAACGAGGGAGCTTGAATTTGGGACGTATGTCTTGAATCTGATGGGGTCACGCATGAAAGTTGGGGGCAGGTGGGCAGGGTCCCTGCAGAAGGTGATGATGGACTGTATTTCAGGGAGGCCTACCCCAACTGCACGGTTCTGGAAGCCCGCCCATGTTACAACGTGGCTCGCCTCATGTTCCTCGATGCAGAGAGGTAATGGGGCCAGGGACAGGAGGTGGGGAGGTGACACCCGAGGGCCCCCCGCCCGTTGTGGAGGGTGTCTTGGATGCCACAGAGGAGCCTGGCTCCCCTTCCAGGTGTTTCCCAGGGCATTTGATTTTAATTCAGCCCCTGGAGTGCTTATCAGTTCCGCTCTGGAGAGAGCAAGGCCTAGGGGTTAGAGCTGGTTGCGAAAGAAAAGGGGCTCACCACCACCCCAATCTGAGGACAGGCCCTTCTTCAACTACAGTAGAAGGAATTGAAGCCAGACTAGAGGAAGAATTTCTGGCCTTCAAGGGATGGGTAGGGAGACCCTGGGATGGGGACAAACCCAGGAGCAAGACAGCCCCTGTCCTTGGGGAGTGGACTAGATGACCCCTGAGCTGGGCTCCCTCCCCGTCCTCCCAGCCAGCCCCAGCCAAGCAGTAGGTGACTGGGCACCTGGGTTCCGCAGGAAGAAGGCTGAGCGGGGAAAGCTGTACTTCACCAACCTCCAGAGCAAAGAGAATGTCCCCAGCATGATCAACCCCAAGCCCTGTGGCCACCTCTGCTGCTGTGTGGTGCGAGGCTGTGAGCAGGTATGAGGTGGGCTGGCCAAGGGGCGTGCCTGGCCTGGGCTCGGACCTCAGGGCCCCAGAGCTGCTGATGGCATGGCGAGGAGTGGGAAGGTCCTGGGGAGACAGGTCACAGCAGGGATGGGTGCTCCCCATGGTGCATGTCCTACAACCCTGGGGACACACCACATACCCAGGCCCTGCACATGCACACTCACAGGTAGACAGGCTCCCAGAGGAGGCCAGGCCGGGGCTGGAGCCGGGGCCAGGACAGGGTGCAGCCTCTCTCAGCGACTCTACAGTCCTCGCTGCCCCATTCCCACCGTTGGGTTGTCCCCTGCCCCTACAGTGACCAAAGTCTCAAACCTTGAGTCATCAGCCAAGAGGACAGTGTTATGCTGTATGTATGGCTCAGTGGCCTTAGGCAAGTTTCTGACCGCTCTGTGCCTCAGTTTCCTCATCTGTGAGATGGGGCTAATTGTACCTACCTCAGGATCGTGAGAGAAGGCAGAGAGCTTAAAGCAGCTCCCGGCCAGTGGGAAGCTACAGGTCGGGGCTGGCTGGTGCTGTGGGCACTGGCCCAGCTCTCTGCCCAGAGCCCGCCTCACCCTCCTTGGCAGGTGGAGGCCATCGAGTACTACACAAAGCTGGAGCAGAAGCTGAAGGAGGACTACAAGCGGGAGAAGGAGAAGGTGAACGAGAAGCCTCTTGGCATGGCCTTTGTCACCTTCCACAATGAGACCATCACCGCCATGTGAGCCTCCGCCCGGGCTGCCCTCCCCCAGCCCTAGTCCTCCAGTGACCAGCCGGGGCTCCCAGGTCCCTGCGCTCATGGCCAGCTGTTGGCAGTGGGGTCCCCAGTGGCTGGGGCCACGGTAACTGGTGTCGTTCCCTCAGTATCCTGAAGGATTTCAACGTGTGTAAATGTCAGGGCTGCACCTGCCGGGGTGAGCCACGCTCCTCGTCCTGTAGCGAGTCCCTGCACATCTCCAACTGGACCGTGTCCTACGCCCCGGACCCCCAGAACATCTATTGGTGAGCAACGGGCAGGCTTCGTGGGGCTGGAGTGGGCTCCAGTGGGTAGAGGGGAGAGGAAGGAGGTCCTGGTGTCACTGGGGACCAATCGGGCATCCGGTCCCTGGAGTGACTGCCTCCCCCGCCTTCCCAGGGAGCACCTCTCCATCCGCGGCTTCATCTGGTGGCTGCGCTGCCTGGTCATCAATGTCGTCCTCTTCATCCTCCTCTTCTTCCTCACCACCCCGGCCATCATCATCACCACCATGGACAAGTTCAACGTCACCAAGCCCGTGGAGTACCTCAACGTGAGGCCACTTCCCACCCCACCCCTCCGCTGTGTGTCTCAAGACAGAAATCAGGCTCTGAATCCCTCCTGGGAAGGGGGGGACCAGAATGCCTCCTGCCCAGCCCTGCCCCACCAAGAAGTTCCCACACGACCTCAGGCTGCAAACCCCTCTGTGTGCTTCCCTTGGATCCCTTGCCACCTTCCCCCGGGAGGCCATCCTTGCATGTGCACACACCTAGAGACACACCCAGGGAGGAGAGAGCCCAGGCCCCCTCCTAACTGACCATGTCACCTCGGATAAGTCCCTTCCCCTCATCCCTCGTCCTCCTCAGTGGGAGAATGGAAGGTTCCGACTAGGTCATTGGCTTCCAGACTTAGAGCCTTTTGTTTGTTTGTTTGTTTTATTTCTTGTTAGTCCTTACCCAAAGATATTTTTTCCATTGAATTTTTTAGAGCCAGTGGAAGGGAGGAAGGGAGGAAAAGGGAGAGAGAGAAACACATGGGATTGGCTGCCTCCCACATGTGCCCCAGGCTGGGGATCGAACCTGCAACCCAAGTACTGGCCCTTGACTGGGAATCGAACCCATGACCCTCTGGTGCACGGACCGGCACTCTAACCACTGAGCCACACCAGCCAGAGCCAAACTTAAAGCTTTTATCAGAAGGAATCTTACACGAAACCCAGTGTGGATAAAGCGAGCTGCACAGCTGGCAGCAGTGGGGACACTTCACCTGGTCTCCCCTTACCCCCCCGCCACACCGTTCAAAGAAGGTAGTTTGAAAATCACTGAATGATAATAGACCCAGACTGCCTGGGTTCAAATCCCCACCCCACTGCTTACTAGCTGGGTAAGCTATTGAATCTTTTTTTTTTTTGCCTCAGTTTACTCATCTGTAAAATGGAGCAATAGTGTTGTGAGGAATACATGTAAAGTACATGATCAGTGCTTTGCACATAGTACATACTCAGCAGATGCTAATATTTTTCACCCTGGGGTTGTGTATATGGCCCTGGCCCCCACCCTCAACCCTTAGCCTCCGGATGTCCTGGACTTCTGACATTGGGCCCTGAGAGCTGTGGGGCCCAGGGCTCCGTGGGGGAGTGGGCAAGTAAGCAAAGCAGGCTGGACCCACTAGTGCCCTCACCTGACTCACCCCCCCCCCACCCTGTGTACCACTGCAGAACCCCATCATCACCCAGTTCTTCCCCACCCTGCTGCTGTGGTGCTTCTCGGCCCTGCTCCCCACCATCGTCTACTACTCTGCCTTCTTTGAAGCCCACTGGACACGGTGAGACACCACATAATGGCGCCTCGCTATGGCCCCCTAGAGGTACACCCGTGCCATTGAACAGCCCTTTGCCATTTAGGCTCCCTGTCCTGGAGGTCCCAGAGCTGGCAGGGAAGGGATGGTGCTAGCATTCTCACCTTGGGAAGCCCCCCTCTTCCCAGGGGACCCTCCCAGGACACTGCATTGGCTGGGGAGCAGCATGGGGGCTGGCCCGCCTGACCTCTGACCCTCTGCCCTGCCAGCTCCGGGGAGAACAGGACCACCATGCACAAGTGCTACACCTTCCTCATCTTCATGGTGCTGCTCCTGCCCTCGCTGGGACTGAGCAGGTGGGTTCGGAGGAAGGGATGGGAGCTGGGGTGGGGGAAATCCCAGGATGGAGAGAGGGAGCGGGTCAGGCTCCCATCTCCCCTACCAAGCCAGGGACCCCATGTCTAGGGGGCGTCCTCAGAGGCTCCTGGCTGGGACCCCCCATCCCTGTTCCAGTCCCCCAGCACACCTCTCTCCTCTCCAGCCTGGACCTCTTCTTCCGCTGGCTCTTTGACAAGAAATTCTTGGCTGAGGCAACTGTTCGGTTTGAGTGAGTGACCGGGGCCCCCAGGGAAGAAGATTAGGTGGAGGGGTGGGTACACCTGAGAGACACCTCCTTACCCATGGAAGGGTACAGGAAACCTCCCTACCCCTGTGGCTGGGAGGAGGAGGGGCTAACATCACAGGCTGCCAGGATCTTCCCAGAGGACTCACAGGGTGTCTCAGGAGGTGTATACTTGGGAGATGTCCCTGGGTTGTGTTGGGGCTCGCTCCAAGGTCACCCTCAAAGTGTATTTGAGGCCCCCACTATGAGGGCTCTGGGCTTGTATTCTGGGATGAACTCTGGGAGTCTGGAGTGTCCCTTGGAAGGTGTGGAGAGGTATATGTAGTGGGATCTTGGTCATGCTGTGGGAGTGACTGGGGGGTTTCCAGAGGTATTCCTGTGGGTCTCTAGAGCCCACACTTTTTAGTATCTATGGGGGACTCTAGGGCTCACACTTTGAGGTACTTCTGAGGCACAAGTTCTGGGAACACCTCTCTAGTTACAGGCTTCTATTCAGAGGTGGACTGGAGTTGTTTTTGAGGCACTTTCTCTGGGAGCCCCTGTGAGGATGTAGGGGGCACGTGCCATGGCTGTTATGTGGGTGCACGCTCTAGGGGTCTAGCTCTGGGCCGTCTGTGGTCATCTGGGCTCACACTGGGGTGTCGTGAGAGTCCTGGGCCCTGAAGATCTCTAGGGGAGGGTCTCTGGAGCTTGTGCTCTAGAGGTGACTGATGCCCATACTCAGGGGTGACTTTGGGTTAAGTTAAGGCCTAAAGAGGGGAGCCTTCTGGGTGTTCCCGGGCTCACACCCTCAGGGATCTTTGAGGGGAGTGTCTCACAGGGTGTCTATGGAGATCTCCGGCAGTCGTGCCCTGAATATTGGTGTCCTTAGGGGTCTCAAGTACTCTCTCCGTGGGTCTTTATGGGGCACAAGTTCTCAGGGTGCCTCTGGGCTCACACTGTCAGGTCATGTCCACGCATGTTGGAGGTGTCTGTTGACACTCTGGCGTCTGCCTCTGGGGCTCACACCCTGGGGGCACTGGGGCAGGTGTTTGAGGGCTGAGCTGGAGACACGTGGTGTTCCCAAGGCACGTCAGGGGTAAAGGTGTGGTGCCTGTCGTGCTGGAAGTAGGCATGCGGCCACCAGGTCCCCCAAGGGTGCAGTGCTGGAGCACCTGGTGCCCGTAGGTGCGTGTTCCTGCCCGACAACGGCGCCTTCTTCGTGAACTACGTCATTGCCTCAGCCTTTATCGGCAACGCCATGGACCTGCTGCGCATCCCAGGCCTGCTCATGTACATGATCCGACTCTGCCTGGCGCGCTCGGCCGCCGAGAGGCGCAACGTGAAGCGGGTACGGCCGCCGGGCTGCAGCGGCCCGCACAGCGCCCCCTGGTGGGCCCAACAGTAACAGCGGCAGCGTGCTAGAGTGTGGGGCCTGTGGGTGCTGGGACAGCCCGGTTCTGTGGCCCTGGGCTATCCCCTTCCCATCTGGGCCTCAGTTTTCCCGTATGTATGTACAGCGATGGGTCGACATAGATAACCCTGAAGGCCCTGGCCAGTTCTGACAGTCTAGTGTTCTGTGGTGGGAGCTGGGGGAGTTCTAGGTCCCCACACCTAGGGTCCTGGGTCCTAATCCCACACAAGGGCTCTGAGCATCCTATTCCCTAGGCCACCCCCCTGCCAATCCCTGATCCCTTGAAGGCCCCTCCCCACAACCCTGTCCCTCTCCACGCTGACCGCCTTCTCAGCCACAGCTCCTCTCTCCATCTGCTTTGCCCTGCCCTACCCTGGACATGGGTTCCTTTCCCCCACTGCTGCTTTCCTGGCGCCCTCTCCCTCCCACCTGCCCCTGCAGCCTGCCCCTCCCCTCCCTGAGCCGCCCTCCTGCCCATCTCCCCCCCAGCATCAGGCCTACGAGTTCCAGTTTGGCGCAGCCTACGCCTGGATGATGTGCGTCTTCACGGTGGTCATGACCTACAGTATCACCTGCCCCATCATCGTGCCCTTCGGTAGGCGCCGCCGCGCCGGGACCTGGGCCCTGCTCGGGGGGACCCCGCACCGCACCCTCTCCACTCTAGTAAGGCAGGCCACCCCGAGTGGACAGGGCCCTGGCTGGGAGACCGGCCCCTCGGGCCTCCCACCCGGTCCCTGGCTCAGTCTGGGACCCGGCCTCGGGGGAGGAGGGGAAACGCCATCTCCGCTCAGGCTGGACCCACCTGGTGTGCTGGACCCCTGGGCAGTCACCCAACATGACCATACTCTCCCACACCAAGGCTTTCACTCAACTGGATACACGGGGACACACGTCACATACACACACACACGTCCACACAGGATCCATGGGCACACTTGTACACACCCTATACACTCAGGAACAACCTTCGGATTCCAGGGTGGGGTGGGGTCCTTGCCACTCATGGAGATGCCATTTACATCGCTGAGCTATGAAACTTAGGCAAGTCCCTCTTCCTTGTGAAATTTAGCAAAGTTTCTCTTCAACTATTGCCCTCACTAGTGGCCTCTACTTCCCTAACATCCTAACCCCTTAACCACCCTCCCTGGTTTCAGAAGGCTTCAGACTCCCAAACTAACCTCCTTGTCCTCACTCAGAAGCTTCCATTCCCTCAGTCTCCAGGAAAATGGAACTTGCCTCCTAATTTGTAGTCATCTGTTTAGGAACAGGAGTAGAAAAAAACAGTGTGATTTTAACAGCATGCTTGTTGAACGAATGAATGGATTTCTAACCGTGGGATTGCTAGTGAGGGGCTGCAGGATGAGGGGTTGAGGCAGAGGAAGCTGAGGCCTGGTCCTGCTGGGGGCTGGGGGCACTCTCCTGTATGGGGCTGAGGCAGGAGCAGGGAGGCCAGCCCTGCAGTGACCTCAGAAGGACCAGGACACCCTGTGACGGACACACAGAAGTCTGGCAGCACTGGTTCCAAGGTCAGGGCCCATGTGGCTTCCCCCAGGGCTCATGTACATGCTGCTGAAGCACCTGGTAGACAGGTACAATCTCTACTATGCCTACCTGCCGGCCAAGCTGGACAAGAAGATCCACTCGGGGGCTGTGAACCAAGTGGTGGCCGCACCCATCCTCTGCCTCTTCTGGCTGCTCTTCTTCTCTACCATGCGCACGGGTGAGGGCCCCTCCCCTCAGGGAGCTGGGGTGGGGAGAGGGGCTCCCTCCAGAGCCAGGGCAGAGCAGGCCCAGGAAGGCTCATGATAGCGGCGGGGGGTGGGGCAGGGGGTGCAGACAAGCGGCGTGGGAGAGGCTGCAGCACGTGGAGTGGGGGGCTGCATGCAGAAGGCAGCAAACTGGGGTAGTGGGCCCCTGGGAGGGGGAACCAGAGGGGAAACAGCAGCCCCATTTGTGCCCCGCCTTAACAGGGTTCCTAGCCCCCACGTCCATGTTCACATTCGTGGTCCTGGTGATCACCATTGTCATCTGTCTCTGCCACGTCTGCTTTGGACACTTCAAATACCTCAGTGCCCACAACTACAAGGTGTGGGGCAAGGGGGGCGGGGAGGGGGCTGAGGGCAGACGCTCAAGGGGGTGAGGGGGACGGTTGAGAGCTGAGGGCAGGGACAACGGGTGCCGAAAGGGTGTGGGGTCAGGATTGCAGCTGAGGGAAAGGACACTGTCCCCAATCCCTGACTCGTTCTGGGCCCCTCAAGATTGAGCACACAGAGACAGATACCGTGGATTCCAGAAGCAATGGCCGGCCCCCCACTGCTACCACTGTCCCCAAATCTGCGGTAAGTGCTCCACTCCATAGCCAAGGGTGGGGAGGGGCCTCTAAGATGGCTGTCCCATCATCCTCCAGAAAGGGAAGCCTAGTCCAGACCCCACTATTGTGGGGAACAGGGGCAGGGAGAGACCTGGCTTCACTGGAGCTGCCTGCCTCCCCTGGGCAGAGGGTACTGCCCCTTCCCCTGTAGGCCCTGCGACTCCCCATCGCCCCTACCCACCAGGAACAGCTGTCCACCCTCATGCTTGCTCCTTTCCCCCTTCAGAAATACATCGCTCAGGTGCTGCAGGACTCAGAGGTGGACGGGGATGGGGATGGGGGTCCTGGAAGCTCGGGGGATGAGCCCCCGTCATCCTCGTCCCAAGATGAGGAGCTGCTGATGCCACCTGATGGCCTCACGGACACAGACTTCCAATCTTGCGAGGACAGCCTCATAGAGAATGAGATTCACCAGTAAGGGGAGGGAGGGGCCCTGGAGGCCACGCCCTGCCCCACCCCTTCCACCCCTCACGGACACTAAAAAAAACGCTAATAATTTATTAGATCTAAAGCCCCTTCCTCCCCCATCCCCTGCTTTCATTAAGGTATTTAAACCTGGGGGTTTTGCTGCTCTCCCCCACCACAGAGAGGGGAGGGAGCCCCCCAACCTCAGTGAGGAGAGCCCCGAGCCGGCCCCGGGGCAGAGGGGTGTGGACACAGTTCCCTTAGATCAGTGCTCCCCCCACCAGGCTAGTAGTGTGGTCAGAAAAGGGTTAATGAGAGCCAAGTTGGGTACCTGGTGCCATGGCTGAAGACATGGGGGGATGTGCAGGTGAATCAGGGCAGCCCCCAGTTCTGTCCCCTCAAGTCCCCCTGGGATCTGGCACTCCAGGGAAGCGGAGCCTCCAGCCCCTAAGGGTTGCATGAGAGGGGAGGGGGTGCTGAGAGGGAGGAAGAGTCAGGCCTGAGCCAGGGGGGTAACCTGGGGTGGGGGGTGGGCATGGCTGACACTGGAAAATGGGTTTTTGCACTGTTTTTTTTTTTTTTTTTTTTTTCCTTTAAAATAAAAAATGGAAAGAAAAGTTCTGAGATAGGTGTCTGGTTTGTGCTGCTGTCCTGGACATGTGACTGGAGTCCAGCCACCCTTCTGTGGGTCTGGGGGACCTGTTTGGAGTCCCCACATGGCCCTGGGCAGACTTCTTCTTCTGAGACTTAAAGGGCATCTGAGGGGAGGGGCTGCTGTGCTAATGTCACCCCCCCCCCACCTGCATCTGCCAGCTCTGACTCTACCCCTTGCCCTGAGGACCTTGTGGGACTGCTCAGACGGAGGGACAGGGACACAGGCCAGCATTCTGAATCCCTGAGAACCACACAAATAAAATCGAAATTCAGGGGGGAAAGGCCACGAAAAGCCACAAGTTCCACACTAGTCCAGGAAAGCTTCCTGGAGGAGGAAGGGCCCAGGACAGCTTCTTCCAGAAGGGGGCTCAGCAGGCTTTTCTGAGGGGGAGAGGCAAGGAAATAGGGCCACAGTAGTCAGCCAAGTTCTGTCATCATTGTCGTTACTGCAGTTTGTTGAGTGGTTATTATGTGCCTGGGATCCTGCTAAGTGACTAGTACAGGCTTTAAAGCATTTGCTCTGAAAGCTTGCTCGAGTCAGGCGTGGGTTTGCTGTGGGGATTACGTAACGTAAGATATGTCAAGTGTTCACCTGGCCCAGCACCTGGCACATGATAAGCACTCAGTAAACATCAACTATAATTAATACTATGATGATTAATAGCAACCTACAAAGCAGGTGGGGATTTCCTCTTTGGGGGGATGAGGACACAGGCCCAGGGAGGGTTCTGGGTTTGCCCAAGGTTACCAGCCTGGGAGGAATCTTGAAGGTCCAGCTGAATATCTCAGTGAGCGGGCCCCCAGCTCACCTGTTCCTTACCCATCAGGAGTGTTCGAGGCTCTCCCCAAAAAGCTCCTTCCCCACCCCCCATCAAACCTTACTCATCCTCTGCGACCCAACTCAAATTCACCTTCTCTGAGAAAGTTCCTGTGAGTGCCGTAGCCCACCCTCCAGAAGCCCACAGAGCCATGGGGTCCCTCCCTTCCCCCACCCCCCACACAAGAGGATGTACTGTGTGCAGCAGGAGACAGGGACCCCGGCTCTGGTTCTGTCCCTAACTCACTGTGCCACCCTGGGAGAGCCACCTCTGCCCTCTCGACCTGTTTCCTCATAAGTAAAATCAAGGAGTGACCAGGTGACCCCTAAGGCCCTGGAGGATCCTCTTACCCACCTACCACCTACCCATAGGACCCCAAAAAAGGAGAAAGTGAATCGAGGAACTGCCAGGGGGGAGAAGAGAGCTCAGAGGAGGAGGAGGAGGAGGAATCGGTCTGCAAAGGTC
Organism: Tadarida brasiliensis; assembly: GCA_030848825.1. Lineage (NCBI taxonomy): Eukaryota > Metazoa > Chordata > Mammalia > Chiroptera > Molossidae > Tadarida > Tadarida brasiliensis. The sequence continues at coordinate 17,191,986 of CM061262.1, forward strand.
TGCAGACTGTCTACTAGAAGCAAGAAACAGTGGGGACAGCAAAGGGCGAAAAGCCTGACAGCGCCCAGGTGCGGCCAGGTGCAGGAAGCAGCCGGTGCCTGGACACAGTGGTGTGGAGGGCCAGTGCTCCCTGGGGGCCGGCTGTGGGCGCGGGTGGGCCTGGTGCAGCCTTCAGGTCAGATCTGCAGATTTGTGAAATGAGTCCCAAAGCCCCGGGGCTGCAGGCCCTTCGGGCTCCAGAAGCCTGCCTCTATACAGATGGGCAGGCACATCACGGCCACTTGCCTGCAAGCCCCATTGTCTGTCTGCACAGCATGGCCTGGACAGACCCCAGCCTGGCCTCTGGTCAGCCCAGACTCCTTGCTTCCTCACTGCCCCGCATGCCTTCCCTTCCAGGGGGAGGGTCTCCCCTCACCCCACCTTGCAGGGTCTGATGGAAGGGCCTGAGCAGAAAGCCGAGCTGAAGTGCTTGCAGACTGAAACTCCAGGCCGTGCCCAAACAGCAGGCAGCACGAAGGTCCCAGGGAGCCCTGCCCGGGCTGGGAGGCTGTAATAGAGGTGAATGCCTGCTCTCAGCCACACCCTGCCCGCTCTCCTCGTGGGCAGAACCCGGGTCCAGAGGGGAAATTAGAACACGGTCACTCGACAAGCATTTCCTGAGCAGGAACTGAGTGCCTAGCTCCGTGCTCGGTGCTGCAAACGAGCCTAGAGGCTCAGTGGTGGAACTGCTACGGAAGACGGAGACACAGGGAGCCCCAAAGTCCCTCGCTTCCTCTCTTTACAGCGGGGGCCAGCAGAAGATAACGGATAGGGGCTGAGGCTTTAGGTTCAAATCCCAGCTCAGCCACTTAGCAGCTGTGTGACCTTCGGCAAGTTGTCTCATACCGCTCAGAAAGGAGAACTCGTGTCCTTTACACACGAGTACTTCCGACACCAAATGTGTGGGGGCTCGTCCCACACCAACCAGTTCTCCAACTCTCCAGGCACCAGCAGGGTGTCCTACAATTCAGTTCAGTCCTGACACTGTCTACCTGAAGATGGTGTCAGGTCCCACGGGTGAAGGGCTCAGTCCCACAAGACTGTCCCCACTTCAGACACCAATCACAAGTCCCGAGTTGTCACCTGTACTTCTGACTGGTCAGCTATAAAGAGGGGTTCCCACAATCTCCTCAGGTTCCATCATTTGCTTTGACAGCTCACAGAACTCAGGGACACACTTATTTGCATTTAGCTGTTTATTGTATAAGGATACGGGCAAGGGTACAGATGAAGAGCCAGATGAAGAAGTACATAAGGTGAGGTCCAGAAGGGACCACGGAGCTTCTGTCCCTGTGGAGGTGGGAGGTGCTACCCTCCCAGCATGTGGATGAGGACCCCAACCCAGGAGCTCTCTGAACCTGGTACTTTCGTTTTTAGGGTTTCATCACATAAGCATGATAGGGTTTTTTGGGGTTTTTTTACTTCTTTGATTTTATGTGTCTTTTCTCTTACAATGAAGGTATTGATTCCTGGTGACAATAGCATTGTAACTTACATACTACAGTCGTCGCCCTTATCCACGGGAATATGTTCCAAGACCCCAGTGGGTACCTGAACCCGCAGATAGTACTAAGCCCTATATATTCTGTTTTCCTATGCATAATAAAGTGGTTTTTTTTACTGTTATTGTTACTTCTATTCTTTTTTTTATTAATTTATTTTTGTTATAGATGTTTCTCCTTTTACCCCCATTGACACCCTCCTCCCGATCCCCACCCCCCGCCCTGTCCCCAGCATCGTTGTCTATGTCCATGGTTACGCATACAAGCATATAAGTTCTGTGGTTTCTCTCTTCCCTCCCCCCCACCCTCTTTTCTGAGATTTGTCAGTCTGTACCCTACTTCTATATCTCTGGGTCTATTTTGTTCATCAGTTTGTTTTGTTCATTATATTTCACAAATAAGTAAGATCATGTGATATTTGTCTTTCTCTGCTTGGCTTGTTTCGCTTAGGATAATACTCTCCAGGTCTTTCCCTGCCATCTCAAAGGATAAGAGATCTTTCTTTCTTACAGCTGCATAGTACTCCATTGTGTATATGTACCACAGCTTTTTTATCCACTCATCTACTGATGGACACTTGGGTTGTTTCCAGATCTTAGCGATTGTAAATAGTGCTGCTATGAACATAGGGGTACATATATTCTTTCTAATTGGTGTTTCATGCATAATAAAGTTTAATTTATAATTTAGGCCCAGTAAGAGATTAACAATAGCTAAAAATAAAATAGAACGATTCTAGCCCTGGCCGGTTTGGCTCAGCAGTTAGAGCGTTGGCCTGCGGTCCAGAGAGACCTGGGTTCGGGTCCCGCTAAGGGCATGTACCTCGGTTGCAGTTTGTCCCCGGCCCCGTTGGGATTGTGTGGGTGGCAGCCACTCGATGTGTCTCTCACATCGATGTTTCTCTCTCTCTCTGCCTCCCTCTCTCCCTCTCACTCTATGAATGCGAAAAGTGTCCTCAGGTGAGGATTAAAAAAAAAAAAATAGAACAATTCTAACAATATACTATCATAAAAGTTACATAAATGTAGTCTCTCTTTCTCTCTCTGGTAACCAAGTTGGCTACCCAGTGGCTAACAGGCAGGTGGTGTCTACACCAGCGATTTTCAACCTTTTCGTCTCGTTGCACACATCAACTAATTGCTAAAAGTCTGCGGCACACCAGAAAATATATTCTATTGTTTGTCGCCCTGACAAAAACAAAACAGGTTTTCTTTTGATGCATTCACACCAGATGGCTATTGTTCTGTTGGCTGCTGTCACTTTTTTATTTGATAGTCTAAGGGAGAAGAGGTCAGTCCCTGACGAAATAGTCAGGTACTGCATGTTTTAAACCTTCTTGCGGCTCACTGGTTGGACATCACTGGTCTGCAGTCTAGAGACGCTGGACAAGGGATGATTCAGGCTCTGGGTTTAGCTTCCATCTCTGTGGCCTTCACTCCTTGTCCTTCATCCTGTATTAACCGCTTTTCATTGGAGGCTTATTTTTCCTTCCATCTTGTGTCCAGGCGTGATAGACTATGAACTCAGTCTCCAGATCCTCCTCCTTTCCCTGCAGGATGGAGGAGGGGGCTGAAGTCCTCATCTTCGCGTCGTGGCTTGGCCCTCCTGGTGATAGCACCCATCCTGAGCTATGGAGAAGGCCTCCAAGAGGCCCCTCACCAGAACACGGGGCGCTCCTGTCACTCAGGAAACTCTAAGGGATGTAGGAGCTCTGTGCCAGGAACCAGGGCAGAGACCAAATATACATTTTCTATTATGTGACCTCTGGACCTCACTTTCTTCATCTGTTAAGTGGGAATAATAATGCCATGTCCTCAAACTGTTTTAAGGATTAACGAAGTGGAAAGTTCTTAGTCCAGTGTTTGGCACATAATAAGAACTTGATCAACTGTAATTTATATTCTTATTGATGAGGAAACTGAGACCTAGAAAGGGAGCGGAGAGGACTCGCCCAAGGTCCACTTGAAACAAAGGCTCTGGGATTCCTTTCAGTTGCCTGAGAGTCTGCCCTGTTCGTGATGGGCTGAGGGGCACCATGGCGACCGCGACAGTCCCCAACCTCAGCAGCCCTACACTCTGTGCTATAAAACTGTACTGCAGGGCAGAGTTCCCAGCTCCAAGCCACTCTTTCCCACGGAGAGACCTGACAGTCAGGCCAGAGGCCTAGCCGTGCCAAGGAGCATGTTATGGGTGGAGCTGTGTCTCCCCAAAAAGCTATGTTGAAGCCCCGACCCCCAGTACCTCGGCATGAGCCTTTATTGGGAAATAGGGTCGTCGCAGAAGTAGTGAGTCAAGACGAGGTCATGCTGGAACAGGGCAGTCCCTGAGCCGGTACGGCCGGTGTCCCGGTAAGAAGAGGGAGACACAGACCGGCGTGTGAGACGCTGTGTCAGCAGAAAAGTGACTTGGAAACGAGGAGACTTGCAGGACAGAAAGTCAGTTTGGGGTGTCAGGGACAACCTCTTTTGGAAGCCTTGGGCTGATGGGGAGGGACCAAGACTTGTCCTCATTGGATATACAGGGTAGGGCAAACGTAGGTTGGTGGTTGTGAATCCATGACACAGAGTTCGTTCTTGTGTTATTATTTATTAATTATCGTATTCGTTGCCATACGAACGACTGTAAACCTGCCGAGGCCACCTGGGGCGCGGGTGCTGAGTCTCCCAGCCCTTCAGGCCCTCGGGCTGGTGGGTGGGGACCTGGCTGCCTGAGGGACAGCGCCAGCCCTTGGGGACCGGGAGGAAGGAGTCGAGAAGAGAAAGGCAGCTGTTAAAATGTGCCACTGCCCTAGGAACCCCACCGCAACTGGAGAGTTCTGGTGGGGGTGGGGATCCTCCTCCCCTCCCCCCAGAACCTTCAACTGTCGAGCACCACCCTAGCCACCGAAATGCTGTACTCCTCAGGTAGGCGCTGATGGGGCTTGTCCCACTCCTGTACCTCCGCAGGCTGGGACCCCCCCCCCCCGGGAAAGGGCTGTGTCCCCTTAAGGGTGACACTCCATCCGACTGGATGCTCCTGGGAGCAGAGCTGAGCCTCTTCCTCAGACAGTTTGGGGAAAGAACAGGCTGCTGGTGTTCAGACCACAGGAGCCCTTTCGCCTCATCTCCACTGAAGTTGGGGAGAGGAGAGGGACCCGTCACCCACTCTCAGCCGCCTGGGGAAAGGCTTGCATGAGGGAAGGCCCGGCGACAGAAATAAAGCTCCGGGAACAGAGAGAAAGTCCCCAGCCTAGAAAAGCAGGCCCCTCGGGGCAAAGTCTGGACCCTACAAGGGCCCCCGGGGAGCAGGACCAGGCCTCAGGACGGGGGCGAGGGGCGCAGCAGACAGCAGTGAGGGCAAGGAGGGGGCAGAGCTGAGTTGTCCTGTGGGTGGGACGTCAGTGGTCAGAGGACAGCCAACCCCAGCCAGCGAGGGCTCAGCCCTGCTCCTTAGCCAGCCCAGGACGACACCCTAGACCTAGCCTTCTGGCAGAGTAGGCCTAGCCCCAGGAGAAGACCCCAGCCAGGGCCTGGCTCTTCAGAAGTCCCCAACTGAGAACTCCAGACGACACCCTCGTCTCCTCCCGGCTGTGGATATTCAGCTGTCCTGTCTGACGGGGTTGGGGGACGGCCGCAGCTCCCAGTCTGAGCTGACTGGGGTCTGATGGGGGAGGCAGGACATGAGCTGGGACAGAAAGCTTCCTATCCATCCATGCTCTGGCCATCTGCCTGTCCTTCCCACAGCCTCCCTCGTCTGTCTGTCTGCCTCGGCTTGTCCGTGCCCCTACCGAACCTGCATGATGGGCACTTGGGCCTGTCACCTTCTCTGGGGGCATTTTGTTGATAACTACGGTGGAGTGTGTGTGTGTGTGTGTGTGTGTGTGTGTGTGTGTGTGTGAGTGTGTGTGTGTGTGTGAGTGTGTGTGTGTGAGTGTGTGTGTGTGAGTGTGTGTGTGCCGTTGTCCCTGCCAGCTGGCTGAGTGACGACCTCAGCCCCGGGGACTAGACATACAGGGTCTCAGGCAAGGTTTGCTATCAGGAAGGCGAAGCTGGGTGACGGCCAGGGAGGAGGGCTCCAGGGAGGTGAGGGAAGTGAGGTCCTCCGTTGCCTCGTCTGTCCCCGGATGTTCTCTGGGCACCAGCACCTTCTGTGGTCCTCCCAGACCCCCAGGGGAGCGCTGCACACCCCTCCTGGGGCAGCGGGCACAGGCGGGTGCCCTTGGCCATTCACCCCCCAGGCTTCTCAACTGGGGGCAGGATGCTTGTCATGGGCTGTCCAGTGCCCAGCAGGGTGTTTGGCAGCAGCTGTGGCCTCTGCCCATGGGATGCCAGCAGCACCCCCCACTCCCCAGTTATGACAAACAAAAATGCCCGTGGACATTCCCAACATTCCCCGGGGGCACGAGTGTCCCAGTTGATAACCGCTGACCTGACTTCTCTGGGCGGGCCCGGCTGCTCCTGGGTCAGAGGAACAGTCTTTCCTGCCCTGCCAGCCACCTGGTAAGGGCCAGGTGATGACACAAACAAGTTCTGGATTCCCCTCCCGCAGGGATGCTCTTCACCCTCCTCTCTGACCCTCTTCAGAGGGGCCTCCTGCTATGCCCAGGCCTCCCGGCAGGCCTTCCCCTGGCTCCAAGCAAAGAAATAAGGCACGCATCCCCCCACACACTCACACAGGCACACCTCAGACACACACTCACACTTCACACACACAGACACATACCTCACAGACACACACACAGACACACACCTCACAGACACACTCACACTTCACACACACAGACACACACCTCACAGACACACACCTCAGACACACACTTCACACACACAGACACACAGACACACACCTCACACACACCTCACAGACACACACTTCACAGGCACATACACTCACACTTCACACACACTTCACACACACTTCACAGGCACATACACTCACACTTCACACACACTTCACACACACAGACACACTCACACACACTCACACCCTGTTCCTTTTCCCCGTCTGAGTGAGTGGGAAGGAGTTTCCTGGACCACTCCTAAGAGAGGGCGGGAGGGCTTGGTTGGAAGAGAGAGGGTGGAGCAAAGGGGCAGGGGGAAGAACTCTCAGATGCCACTCCACCCCCCCTCTTTCCTGCCCCTCAACCCTGACTCCTCCAGAACCAGGATCTCCTGGTGCACTCCGGCCCCAGGGGAGTGGGTGAGCTTAGAGCGGGTGAAAGGAGGAGTCACTCCCCCAGAACCTCCCTGATTGTCCCCGGCCTCAGCGGCCTCTTTCCAGGGCACCTTCACCCTGTGTCTGGGGCCCGCGGAGCTGACCCTGACGAGGGACAGCCTAGGAGCGTCCCCTCAGAGTTCTCCGTGGGGCAGTGCTCATTCTGACTCCTCAGTGCCCTGCACAGAGCAGATACTCCCGAAAGGCGGCTGAGATGAGCTCCTGTTGGCTCCAAGGAGCTCACACCTAGTGGCAGAGACTGACGAGCACACAATGTCAAGTGTGCTTGCTGCTCTCCCAGGACCAGTAAGTCCTGTGAAGGACGGGTGCGCAGGGGGCCATGTGATCCTCGTAGGAACTGAACAAATGCTAGCTGACTAGCCAGGTCAGTGGGAGAAGACAACTAACATTTTCTGAGCACCTACTGAACACCAATCTTTTTCATATATATTGCATCATTTAATCAATCCTGAAACACCCGCCTGGCCGGGGTGGCTCAGTGGTTGAGCGTCAACCCATGCACCAAGAGGTCGCCGGTTCAATTCCCGGTCAGGGCACATGCCCAGGTTGTGGGGGCATGTGATCCCCAGTGTGGGGCATGCAGGAGGCGGCCAATCAATGTTCTCTCTCATCGATGTTTCTGTCTCTCTCTCCCTCTCCCTTCCTCTCTCTCTAAAATCAATTAAGAAAAAAAAAATCCTGAAACACCCTTCAAGGTAGGATATAGTAGCCTCTTTATACAGATGAGAAAACCAAGGCTCAGAGATACAGAGCAACTCGCCCAAGGTCACACAGCTACTCACTCTAGCTCAGCGCAGCCCAGGGCACTAGCTCTACTAAAGAGGAACCAGCTGCTCCCCAGCCCCTCTGCCAACACCTATCCATCCTCTGCCGCCCCTCTCAGCTGAGGGGAAGTGGTTTGACAAACACTACCTAGAGACTGTACTAAATTGGAGGAGGGGATGGACCACCCACCCTCTCTCCAGCACAGCCTCTGCCCGCCACAAAGGCTCTCTCCCAGTCAGGCCGCAGGTGCGATGGGTGAGGGCGTGGACCAGCCTGCCCAGGTGCCACCTTGCCTCTGTAGGTGTGTGGCCTTGAGGGAGTGCAACCTCTCTGTGCCTCGGTTTCTCCTCCTGTAGCAGAGAGACAATGACAACCCTAACCAGTGGGTGTCGTGAGGATTCAGTGAGTTCGCGCGCGTGAAGAGTTTATAACCATGTCAGCTACTTTCCCGAGGGGGATTTCTACTGTCTTGTCATCACAAGCCACAGACTCTGTGGAGGAAGCAAAGGACAAGACCCCAAGTCTTTCTTCAGCAAACTCACCCTAATTCTTGTGGCCAATAAACTTACCTTAGCACCAAGGGGACCCCAGAGAGGCCCTTATGCTGTGGCCAGAACCTCTGTCCATTACCCACATCAATGCTCTGGCTTCCCTGAGCTCTTCTCTGGCCCCGGCCAGGCATGGCCCGCGGGCAGTGCCGGGTCGGAGTCTGCAGGTCCACCGTTCCTGGGCCCAGCCCTGGGAGGCTCCCCCTGATGGAGTGGGGGCCCCAGGGGTGAGCCACACACCCATCCCTCCCTTCACAAGATTGCTGTGGGCCCTCTTCCTGAGGGAACTAAGATGCACAAACCTCCTCCTTTCCAGGAGCTGCCGGGTAACGGCCTTCAAAACATTTGTTGAGTATCTACTATGTGCTCAATAGAGCAGCAAACGAAACAGAAAAAACTCCCTGTCCTCATGAGCTTTCACTCTAGTGAGGGAGGCAAACAGAATACGTAGTACATCGGGGACGACAGTGGGACAGGGAGTTAGCGGGGCAGGGCAGGAGAGAGAAGACAGATTTGCAAACATAGATGAAAAGTTACCACAGTGCAAGGCGAGACATTCATTCATTCATTCATTCATTCATTCATTCATTCATTCATTCATTCATTCTTTCATCCACTGAAAGACTTTCTGAGCCCCTGCTAGGCCAGGCACTGTATGAGACAGAAGGAACCAGCGGTGGACCTGGGCCCCACCTCCACCTGGAAAGCTCACGACAGGTCAGCTCACAGCAGGCGGACACTGATAGGTGTCAGAACAGAGGAAAGTGTTGAAGCCCTGGCCAGGTAGCTCAGTTGGTTAGAGCGTCATCCCAATACACCAAGGTTGTGGGTTTGATCCCCAGTCAGGGCACAAACAAGAATCAACCAATGACGGCCGTTGTCGCTCAGTGGTTGAGCATCGACCCATGCACCAAGAGGTCACCGGTTCGATTCCTGGTCAGGGCACTTGCCCAGGTTGTGGGCCTGATCCCCAGTGGGGGGCATGCAGGAGGCGGCCAATCGATGTTCTCTCTCATCGATGCTTCTCTCTCTCTTCTTTCCTCTAAAATCAGTAAAGAAAAAATATTAAATATTAAAAGATAAGAATCAACCAATGAATGCATAAATAAGAGGAACAACAAAAATCAATGTTTCTCTCTCTCCTCTCTCTCTCTCTCTAAAATCAATAAATAAAAATTGGGGGGGGGTACTGGACGCTCAAGTGGTCCCAAACTGCGGGGGCATGTCAAAGGCGGCTTCATGGAGGAGGTGGCATTGAGCCAGGACTGGAAGGCCTAGCAGGACTTTCTCAGTGGACAAGGTGTGTGCATAGGATCAGGGGGGATGCCAGGCAGAGGCACAGAGGTGGGAACAGCCTGACGCAGCTGAACGAAGGCAGTTAGTGCCCAAAGGTGCTGGGCCAGACAGAGGCAGCCTGGTTTGCGTTTGGCAGGCTAACAAGAGGAGACAACAGGGATCATTACTGGACCAGGGAAGTCCCAAAGAGACACTGATGTGGATGGGAGAACGGGATTGCTTGGGGGGAAGAGTCAGGGGCTATCAGATTAGTTCAGCCACAGATGGCCTGCAGTCCCCTTGGCTGAGGAAGGCGGCTGTGGCTCCTTTTGGCCGAGGAGAGACACCTCGCTCAGGAGGCAGTGAAAGGGTAAAGGTCATGAGCCTGGTCTGGAGTCTGCACTCGGACTCAGTCCCAGGCCCAATCTTCATTCTGTGACCTTGGGCAAGCTACTTGACCTCTGGGCCCCTGCCTCCCCTTGTGGTTGGTGGAGGTCTGCCTGGTCCTGTCTCAGGGCCCGTGTGCTCAGGACTGTTAGCTCTGCTGTCACGGCTCCTCTTGTCTGTCCGTTGGAGGGAGGGAGAGTGACTGAGACCTCTGCTCTCGCCTCTGAGACACTCAGCCCCCTGGGCTCAGTCTCGCCTCTGGACTGCCCCTCTCTGTAGTGGGCCCCCTTCTTTTCCTCGTTCAGATTCCTCCCACGCTGGCCCCAGCTGAGCTCTGTTTAATTTAATTTTTTTTTCCTTTATTGATTTTAGAGAGAGAGGAAGGGAGAGGGAGAGAGATAGAAACATCGATGAGAGAGAACATTGATTGGCCACCTCCTGCATGCCCCCCACTGGGCATGTGTCCTGACCGGGAATCGAACCGGTGACCTCTTGGTGCATGGGTCAACACTGAACCACTGAGCCACCCCGACTGGACGAGCTCTGTTTAATTTAGACCACGTCCTTCCTCCCCTTCCCCTAAGCTCCTCCTTACTCCAGAGTCAGCTGAGATGTGGGGAGATGGAGGGAAGAGGCCTCAGGGCCGGATGGGGGAGGACTGGAGACTCGGAGTTGATCTCAGCTCTCCGGTCTCACCTCCTCTTCCTCCTCCTTCATGCTCTGCCCCTGGCTCCGCTGCTGGTGACAGAGGGGGTCAGTCGCATCTACTATAGGTGGGGGTTGTCCTCGAAGGAATGTAAGCAGCCTGTGGTCCCTCTGCGGGAGGACCTGCGGACAGGGCGCCTGGGTCCCCGGCTGCCTGGGATCTGTCAGCAGCCTGAGCTCCCTCTCAGAGGCTCAGCAGCGCTCCCGTCCCCTCTGCCCTCCTGCCCTCTGTGCACCAGTCTCTCCACTCCTCAGGAGGCAAGTCTGCTGCAAGGTCTGGGGGTCATTTTTAAAAATATCTTTATTGATTTTTTTTTTAGAGAGAGAGAAAAGGAGAGGGAGAGAGAAATATCGATGTGAGAGAGAAACATCGATCGGCTGCCTCCTGCACACCCCTGCAAGGGATCGAGCCCGCAACCCAGGCATGTGCCCTGACCGGGCATCGAACCAGCGACCTTTCTGTGCACAGAACGACGCCAAACGAACCGAGCCACACCGGCCAGGCTGGGAGTCATTTTTTAAACAGCTTTATTGAAATATGATTCACATACCACACAGTTCACTCATGTAATGGCTTTCGTACGCCTTGTGCCACCATTACCACAGTCACTTTTAGAACATTTTCATTGTCAGCCCAAAGAAACCCCACACCCTTTAGCCAGTAACTTCCAACTCCACCATTCTCCTAACCCCTCGGCAACCCTCATCTACTTTCTGTCTCTATCTAGATTGACCTATTCGGGACATTTTATATAGTTGGAATCGTACTATATGTGGTCCTTTGTGAATGCTTTCTTCACTTAGCATCTTGTTTTCATCGATGCTGTAGCCTGTGTCAATACCTCACTTATTAGTAGTAGTATTATTATTTTTAATCCTCACCCGAGGATATTTTTCTGTTTATGTTCAGATAGAGAGGGAAGGAGAGAGAGAGAGAGAAAGGGAGAGAGAGAAATATCGATGTGAGAGGGACACATTGACTGGTTGCCTGCCACACGACCCCAACCAGGGCCGGGATGGAAACCGAGGTCCATGCCCTTGACCAGAATCGAACCCGAGACTCATTGGTCCGCAGGCCGACGCTCTATCACTGAGCCAAACTGGGCTTAAATATGTTTTTATTGATATTTTTAGAGAGAGAGGAAGGGAGAGAGAGATAGAAACATGAATGAGAGAGAAACATCGATTGGCTGCCTCCTGCACGCCCCCTACTGGGGATCGAGCCCACAACCTGGGCATGTGCCCTGACCGGGAATCAAACCGGGACCTCTCAGTGCATGGGGTGACGCTCAGTCCACTGAGCCACACGGGCTGGGCTACACTTCACTTATTTTTATTGTTGAAAAATATTCCAGTGGATGCATATTCCTCCTTTTACTTGTTCATTCATCAGCTGATGAGCATTTGGCCCCCCCCCACCACCACACTTTCTGGCTATTGTAAATAATGCAGCTATGAACATTGTGTACAGGATTTTGAGTGGACATATGTTTTCTTTTCTCTTGGGCATATATACACCTAGGGGTGGAATTGCTGGGTCATACGGTGGTTCTGTTCGACTGTCTGAGCACCGATTTCCCCGCCTCCTCGCCAGCACTTGCTATTCTCAGCCTTTGACTACAGCCGAGCTCACGCGTGCAAAGCGGTGTATCATTAGTGTGCGCTTGTCTGCTGACTAAAGATGTCAAGCATGTTTTCACGTGATCATGGTCGTTTATATATCTTCTTCAGAAAAATATTCAGATTTGTCCATTCTTAATGGGGTTATTTGTCTTTGTATTATAAAGTGGAATCGATATTCATCAGTAAGGGCATGGCGGCTCACATAAGCCACAACCGACTCAAGGCCGAAGGCGTGGGCCAGCACCACAACGCCCAGAACTACAGGAACCAGAGCTTCGAGGAGCTGAAGATGCTCTGTCTGAGGAAGAGGGAACTATTCGAGGACCCTGTATTTCCTGCCGAACCCACTTCGTTGGGCTTCAAGGACCTGGGCCCCAACTCCAAACATGTGCAGAACATCGGCTGGCAGCGACCCAGTGTGGGCACTGGGAGGGGCGCCATGGACTCCGGGGGGAGGGCGGAGTGTAGTGATGCCCCAGTCACTTTGATGATCTCCTGTCTCCCACAGCCCTAGGCCCCACCTCCATCAGGGCTGGGGACAGTTCTGGACATGCTTAAGCAAAACCTCTCAGATAACCCTTGGGAAAGTCACTCACCAACCTTCGCTGTCATAACCTACAACTGTGCCCAGCTGGTCCTATACCCTCCCCCATCCATGTTATCCCCTAGAACTTGGGGGTGGGCATGATTCCCCAGGAATCAAAGGTGGGTGGGAGATTGGGGGAGAGTCCTGGGCTCCCTGAAACCTCTATTCTTTCACTGCAGGAAATCACAAGCAATCCTCACTTCATCGCGAATGGGGTCAGCCCCACGGACATCTGCCAGGGGGTACTCGGTGAGTGGCGAGCAGGAAAGCTGGTCTCCCCTGGAGGCAGGGATGAATTAGGGAAGAAGGTGGAGGTGGGGGTTGTGCCAAAGTGTCTTTTGAGGCTGGGGAACTGGGACCCCCTAGGTTCAGACAACCTCTTCTGTCTCCCTGTCACCTCCCCTCTGAGGAGGTGGTAGTGAGACCGTCGGGTGCGTCTTCGTGCTGCTCCCCTAGCCTGGATTCGCCCCACCTGCTGCGGTCGGGGCGGGGCGATCGGGGTGGTCTGTCAGTTACCCACCGCTACGCAGGGAACTACTCCAGGACGCAGTGACTTCCAGCAACAGCACATGTGCTATCATCTGACGGTTTCTGTGGGGCGGGAATTCCGAAGCAGCGTAGCTCCGTGGGTCTGGCTCGGGTCTCTTCCGAGGCCAGTCGGGGCTGCGGGCTCACAGGAGCTGGTCCCCGCTTCCAGGATGGTGCGCGCACGTGATAGCTTCCCCCAGGGAAGTGACCTCCCCCACACAAGAGATTCGGCCCCACTCACGGGGAGGGGAAGGAGAAGAGGAGAGGCAAAGAACTTGGCATATCTTAAAGCCAGAACTTCCCCAGTCTCCGGGAAGCGTCGAGCCCCCCTCAATCCAGACCCCTCTCCCACAGGTTCCCAGGGGCAGTCCCAAGAGACATCTTCCTCCCCAAACGTGGTCCTAATCCACGGTGTCCTCCAAACCCCTCATTGCGTCTTCAGGGATAAGGCCGGGGTGGGTTTCCGCTGGGGCGGAATTCTGTCCCATCTGGCAGAGGAAAGAGCAGGGCAGGGGCCAGGGAGACCTCAGGCCCCCAGCTGCCTCTGAGGCTCACTGGGCTGGAGCAACCCCGGAGCAGAAAACTGGCTTCTCCCTGGGTGCCCTTTGGACAATGGTAGATTGAAGTGTCCTTGACCTTCCTTTTTCACCCTCTGCCTCCCTCCTGGGTGCCTCCAGCAGCCAGGAGGCCATCGGCAATCACAGAAGCGTTCCCAGCGGCCCCGGCTCAACCTGGCCCAGGGTACTCACATGGGGTACCACCTGCCCACAGCCCCAGCCCCCAAGGGCTGAGGTCCCAGGAGACATATGGCAATGGGTGACCTCAGGCTGGGCATATCGCCCCTGTGCCCAGCGCCCAGCCCCAGAGACCCTGGGGTACAGACTGAGCCTCTTGAGTCTCCAATATTATGTGGGTGACATCAGGGAGAGACATCTTGATCACTATACCAATGTAATCATGGGGCAGAGGTGGGGGCCGTGGGGGAAGGTGACTGGATTTGTTGGGATGGGAGATGACTGGCTCTCTCCCAAAGGAAGCAGGTCCCAGAGTGAGGAGCAACACCAAGACCCCAATTTCCTCCTCCCCAAATCCCAAAACAAGAGCCCCTGGCTCTAATTTGTAAATCCCACACCTAAAAGAAAAGGCAGAGAAGCTTACCCCGTGCCCCAGAGCCTGTCCCTTCTGCCCTGCGTCTCCCCACTAGCTCCCTCAGCGGGGGGCCACAGAGCCAGTTCCTGCGCCCCAATGGCTGGGATTTGGGGACCCACACACACATGGGAGTGCTCAGCGGGGAGCTCCTGCCTGTCTTTCCAGGGGACTGCTGGCTGCTGGCTGCCATCGGCTCTCTTACCACATGCCCCAAACTGCTGTACCGCGTGGTCCCCAGGGGGCAGAGTTTCACAAAACACTATGCTGGCATCTTCCATTTTCAGGTGAGGGCAATTGGAAAGCCAGAGTTGCTTTGTGGGGTGTGAATGTGGCGTGGAAGTGTGGATGGAGGGAGAGAAAAAATTACTATGTGCTTTGAAGTTTACCTTTCTTCTTTTCTTTTTGAAAAATGACATTTATTGGGGTGGGTTTTTGCCTAATTATCAGAGAAATATCTGCTCACTAAAGAAATTGTGTAAGGTAATGTTTAACCTCCCCCCCCCCCAAAAAAAATAATTCTTATTGGTTTGTGGCTCTCCTCCTCCTTTCTCTCTCTCTCCCCCCCCTCCATATATGTGTGTATGTATGATATTGGGAGTCTCTGTCACATAACTTTTGGAATCTCCTCTCTAAATTTAGCAACATGTGGATAAATTCCCCATGTCATAAAATATTTCTGAGAATCACAAGAGTTTTTAAGACCTCAGGAATCCTAAAATCCAGCCAAGGTCAAAAGATGGATTGAGTCGCCCTGGAGGACATGGCAGGACCTGGAGATGAGGATGGTGGTGAAGTTCATGCTTTTCATTGTCTCACTATTCAGCCATTCTGGGGGAGTCAGCACTTTGACACTGGCATGTCACTGAACCTGGCCACCAGGAGGCGCTCGTGTAACAGAGTTCTCATGCAAGGATTGTGTGTGTGTGTGTGTGTGTGTGTGTGTGTGTGTGCGCGCGCGCTCGCGCATGAGCACGCCCGCAGCTTTAGTGTGCTTGTGCTTGGGGGAAGGGGTGGGGGGCAGACAGAAGCCAGGTGCCTCATGGCCTTGCTGCCCACAGATTTGGCAATTTGGGCAGTGGATGAATGTGGTGGTGGATGACCGGCTACCCACAAAGAATGGCAAGCTGATGTTCGTGCACTCAGGCGAGGGCACTGAGTTCTGGAGTGCCCTGCTGGAGAAGGCGTATGCCAAGTGAGTGCCCTGAGCCAAGGAATTGGGCTTGCCTCCAAACCTGCCCACCAGTTGGCAGCTATGGGGGCAGCTGGAATCAAGGGGACAGGCAGGGGGGTGGCAGGGCGTCCTTCCCTTCCCTCACTATACCCTCTGATGTCCAAGCTCATTTCTCTATCCCAGAGCCCAAACAGTGCCCTCTCTGTGCCCACAGGCTCAACGGGTCCTATGAAGCACTGTCGGGGGGCAACACGGTGGAGGGCTTTGAGGACTTCACAGGGGGCGTGACCCATAGCTTCCAACTCCAGAGGCCCCCTAAGAACCTGCTGAGACTGCTTAGGAAGGCCCTAGCCCGATCTTCGCTCATGGGCTGCTCCATCGAAGTAAGCCATGCTTGGTCCTGCCTCCCCTTCGGACCTTTGCGTCTGTTTGCTTTCATTTAGAAGGTTCTTTCCCCGATACCTGCAGAGCTAGCTCCTTCTCATTCACATTGCATTTCAAATGCCCCTTCCTCAGGTTAGTCTTCCCTGCCCCCCAATCTAAATTAGTTGTTCCTACCCCCATTTACTCTCTACTTTGAAATTGCAATATGAAATTCTTACTTATCTACATATTTATTCATAGCCTATCTTCTCCAGACAGTTTTCACATTCCAGGAAGGCAGTGACCTTACTTGTCTCATATATTGCCTGACCCTGGGACTTGGGATGACACTTGGTATGCAATGGCTACTCAATAAATACTTGTTCAGATAAATAAACGAACCTAGAGTGCTACCGTGTGACCTGGCTATTGCATCCTTATGCATTTACCCCAGCAAAATAAAGACACGTCCGCACAAAAGCTGGAACACAAATGTTTATAGCAGCTTTATTGGTGACAGCCAGAAACTGGAAACAACTTAGATGTCCTTCAAAGGGTGAACAGTTAAACTGTGGTGCATACACCATGGAGCACTATTCAGCAATTAAAAAAAAAAAAAAAATGAACTAGCCCTGGCCAGGTGGCTCAGCTTGTTGGAGTATTGTTCCTTTACACCAAAAGGCTGCAGGTTCGATTCCCAGTCAGGGCACATACCCAGTTTGCGGATTCGATGCCCAGACGGGGATCATGCAAGAGGCAACCCATCAATGTTTCTCTCTCTCTAAAAAAACAAACAAACAAAACATATCCTTGGTGAGGATTTAAAAAAAACAAAACTGTCCGGCCGGTGTGGCTCAGTGCTTGAGCATCAACCCATGCACCAAGAGGTCGCCAGTTCGATTCCCAGTCAGGACACATGCCCAGGTTGTGGGCCTGATCCCCAGTGGGGGGCGTGCAGGAGGCGGCCAATCGATGTTCTCTCTCATCGATGTTTCTATCTCTCTCCCTCTCCCTTCCTCTCTCTCTAAAATCAATAAAGGAAAAAATATATATTAAAAAAAAAAACTAATGATGTGCAACAATCTAGGTGAATCTCAAGGGAATTATACTGAATAAAATAAGCCAATCCCAAAAGGGTCCATACTATATGATTCTATTTATATGACAGTCTTGAAATGAAAACATGGAGAACAGATCGGTGGTTGTCAGAGGTTAGGGAGGGAGGTAGTAAGAAGAGGTCATGAGAGGACAAGAAGGGTGTTTGGGGTGATGGAAATCTGTATCATGACTGGTGGTGGATACACGAAACTACACACGTGATGAAAAGTATTTAGAACGCACACATGCGTACTATAGGAATCTGTATAAAAATGATCAATTGCATCCACACCAGCATCCTGGTTTTGATACTGAGCCGTAGCTTTTCAAGATGTTACAAGTAGAGGAAGCTGGCTATGGGTGCATGAAACCTCTCGGTATCAAGTTTAATCTTAAAGGAATAACCTCTGTCTTCAGTCCCCCAAGCCCTCTGCCTGGATCCCGAATGCCTTCCTGCCTCTCTGTTCTCTAGGTCACCAGCGAGAGCGAGTTGGAGTCCATGACCCAGAGGATGCTGGTGAGAGGACACGCCTACTCGGTGACCGGCCTGCAGGACGTGAGTCTGACCACTGCACCCTACCCTGAGGGACAGGGAAGGAACAGAACTTCCCTCTGCCCCTGTGCCCTTGACGGTCACCCACTCCCCATCCAGATCTCGTACCAAGGCAAGACAGAAGCCCTGATTCGGGTCCGGAACCCCTGGGGCCGAGTGGAGTGGAATGGAGCCTGGAGTGACAAGTAGGTGCCCTCAACCAGTGTCCTCAGGTAAGGGGCAGAGCGTACAGCAGGCCCAGGAACGAGGCCATGCCACCGAGGGACCCATGGGTGCACCAAAGTGCCCCTCTCCCCTCTGGATTCTCCATGCAACTCAGGACCCCCAGTAGGCAGGCATTCGGGGATAAGGGCGTGTCCTGGGGGAAAAGGAGGTACCTCCTGCCCCCTCACTGCCTGTCTCTGCTCCAGTGCCAGGGAGTGGGAAGAGGTGCCCCCAGACACCCAGAAGCAGCTGCTGCACAGGATGGAGGATGGGGAGTTCTGGTCAGTGTGGCCTGCTGGGCTCTTTTCTCCCCCGAGCCCCGCCCCTTGTCCCCCCCCACCCTCCCACCCGTGTGGTGGATGTGGAGGCTCCTGGGGAAGGGGATCCCACGGGGGTGGGCGTGCCGCCGATGGGCTCGAGCACCCACCCTTCCACCACAGGATGTCCTACGAAGATTTCCTGAGCAATTTCACATCCCTGGAGATCTGCAGCCTGATGCCCGACGCGCTCCTGGGGGACTACAGGACCTACTGGCACACCACCTTCTACGAGGGCAGCTGGCGGAGGGGCAGCACGGCGGGGGGCTGCAGGACCCACCTCGGTGGGTGCAGGGAGCCGGGGTGGGGCCACTGACTCCCCACACAACCCCGCCTGGGACCCGGGGTCACAGGGGTCAGGGTCCACCACTGGCTCTGTTGAGGAGGCAGGCATGTGGCTGGGGAGCCAGGGCACCCTGGGAAGGGCAGAGCCATCCTGACCTGCTCCCTCCACAGACACATTCTGGACCAACCCCCAGTTTAAGATCTGTCTCCCCGAGGAGGACGACGACCTGGAGGAGGACGACGAGATCATCTGCACGTGCATGATAGCCCTGATGCAGAAGAACTGGCGGCAGACGCGGCCCCAGGGAGCGCAGCTGCACACCATCGGCTTTGTCATGTACACGGTGGGCACCCCAGCCTCATCTGCAGGGCTGCCGCCCACCCGGGAGCGGGACCCTCTCCAACAGGCTCCATAGCCCTGGCTCTTTTGGGGGGTGCACTATGCTTTTGAGGCAGGCCGCAGTTTGCTTTTAACAGATTCTTAAATCTAAAACACTTAGGTAGCATTTCCTTTGTGCCAGGCATCCTCCCGAAGGCCTTGTGAATAGTAACACCTTTTATGAAGAGGAAGGAGGTTGAGAGCCAGAGAGGTGCGGTCACTTGCCCAAGGTCACACTTCCAAGCGTCCATAGCAGAACCTGGGTCCTGATTCCCAGAGACTTCTGCACAGGCCCCCCGCCCCCACCCCGAGTCCTCCCCAGCTGCTCCTCCTTGACTCCAGCGACCAAGAGAAATCCCTGACAAGTGTTTCCTAAACCACGCTTTGCAAAACCCTAGAAACGGCCATTTGTTCATTCACTTATATATTCGACGAGTATTTATGGAACACCTACTGTACGCCAGGCCCCAGCCCATCTCCAGTGGTTCAACAGTGAGAACAACACACACAAGCCAGGTCCTCCTGCTAGGCCACGAGCCCACCAGGTTCACAGACACGCCTCAAGTGGAGACATTGCCAAGGTCAGATGCATTCCTTCCAGGAAAGGCTATTCCCCCACTCACCCCCCAGTCTACAGTGCCATCAGCATATCAAAGGTTCCGGTCATCTGGCCCGGTTGGCTCCGCAGTTAGAGCATCAGCCCGTGGACCAAAGGTTCCGGTCATCCCCGCAGGAGAGCGACGTGCTCTCCTTTTGACACGTTTATGGATGCACAATGCTCGATTCCATAATCCCTTATTAGTTTGCTGCAGCACACGAGTGTTCCATGGAAATGTCCATGGTCAGGAAAATGCTCCCGAGATTTTCACACCTGCTCTTTCCATCTGTAGCAGTGTGCATTGGGCAAGTCACCTCACCTCTGGGGGATTCTGTTCCTGTTTTGAACCTGCAGTGGTAAAAAAAATCTCCTCCTGGCAAAACTTTGGGTAAACTGTACTTTGCTGGCCAGAGCTGAGGGAATATTAACGCTAGGACTTATCAGAGCCTATGCCCCACCCCGTCACCAGCATCCCAGTGCCCTAAGATGCCCTTGCCAACACACTCGTGCGTGCGTACACACACACACACACACACACACGCACACACACGCACACACACCTCACGTGGCTTCCACAGGCCTGAGCCCCTTCACCGTCCTGGGAATCTGACCCTCCTCTCTCTTCCCTTCCCAGGTTCCGAAGGAGGTACAGAAGATGCATATGGATGGGCAAAGGGTGGAATTCGGCCACTGGGTTAGGATTTCAGCCCCGTCAGGCCCTGGGTGGGAGTCAGGGAAAGAAGAGATCACACCAGGGTCACCGCCAGTGTCCAGAGCTGGCCAGTCGGTGGAGATGCCTCCCCGCAACCCTGCCCAGCCAGGCTCCACCTTGGAGGTCCCTCTCTCCCAGCCCTCCCAGGCCAGCCCTGGACCCACCTCCAGGGCACATATAGTTGCAGAACGTCCAGGATATCCACCTGAGGAAGGAGTTCTTCGTGAAGTATCAAGACCACGGGTTCTCAGAAATCTTCACCAACTCACGGGAGGTGAGCAGCCACCTCCAGCTGCCTCCTGGGGAATACATCATCGTCCCCTCCACCTTTGAGCCACACAAGGATGCCGACTTCCTGCTTCGGGTCTTCACGGAGAAGCACAGCGAAATCTGGTGAGGGGCAGGCCCCACCTGCTGCTCCAAGGCCTCCTGCTCCAGGGCCGTGAGATGTCAAGCTCAGGGAGCCGTCATCTGTCCCCCCCAAGCCTGTCCCTGTTTTACTGAGGCATGAGGAGGGGAAGTCCCAGTTAGTAGCGGAACCAGAACTAGAACCCAGATGCCATGAGCCTGTCCCATGTTGCTTTGCATGTATGACCTGACTCCCCTCCCACCGCCCACCCCACTGAAACCCCTGTCTCCCTGACCCCTGCTGACCCCGAGCTTCATTCACCTTGCCCAGGGAACTGGATGAAGCCATCTGCGAGGAGCTACTCCAAGAGGTGAGGGGGGCTCTGGGGTTGGGGGGTTGGGGGAAGCCTCTGGGGGGTGTGAAGGAACTTTCTCGACTGGGTCCCTTTCCCATTCCTCTCCCTCTAGGAGACCGTCTCTGAGGATGACATGGACCCAGACTTCAAACGCCTGTTTGAGATCGTGGCAGGAGGAGAGGTGAGAGCTGAGGGCGGGGGGCTGAACGGAGGCGGGTGCGGCAGGGCGGCGGGGTTTGACAGCCCCCCTTCCTAGGGCAAGGAGATCGGTGCGTTCGAGCTACAGAGGCTTCTCAACAAGGTGGTCTCCAGACGTGAGTCTCCCGGGCCCCCCACCCAGCCGCCCCCCAGCACAGCCGCCTTGACCACTGTCTGTGTCCCCACCCCACCCCCACTCCCTCCTCCTCTTCCTGCCCTTCCCCCCCAGTCAGAAACTTCAGGACCAAGGGCTTCGGCCGGGACGTGTGCCGCTGCATGATCAACATCATGGATGTATCTTCCCGTCCAGTGCTTTCTTGCCCTGGGCCCTGCTCCCCGGCCTGGTCCCCACGGGGCCGCCTCTCTGGCCAGCCATGCCCTCCTTCCTGATGTGGGCAGGCTCTGGGGCAACAAGTGATGCCAGCCCTCTGGCCGTTACCACACAAGAGCCCCCTGGTCTTATGCCCCCCCCCCCGCTCCGTGAGCCCCTCCTCCCTGGCCCCGGATGCTCCCCTCAACCCCGTCTCTGATATCCTTGACCAGCTCCCAGAAAGATGGCTCTGGCAAGCTAGGGCTGGGGGAGTTCCAGGTCCTGTGGAAAAAAATCAAGAAATGGACGGTAAAGGGCATCGAGAGGGCAGTGTGTGGGGGTGAGAAGGGAGGTCCTCAAGAGGGATGGGGACTAGTAACACTGAAGCTAGAACTGGGCCCCGGGCTAGACACACACGTGCACACACGCACACACGTGCGTACACGCATGCACACACAACAGGCCAGAGTCTGCCAAAG
This sequence comes from Tadarida brasiliensis, assembly GCA_030848825.1. Classification (NCBI taxonomy): domain Eukaryota; kingdom Metazoa; phylum Chordata; class Mammalia; order Chiroptera; family Molossidae; genus Tadarida; species Tadarida brasiliensis. Next base: position 17,213,678 of record CM061262.1, read on the forward strand.
TGTTGGTGTATTAACTAGTCAAAATATCTAACAAGCAGTGGAGTTCAGGTATCAGCCAGCCCACGGGGGCGTGCAGAGAGCCCTGGCAGGGTGCCAGAAGCCCCCTGTGAGGCCAGGAATTCACCCCGAAGTCACCAAATGACAGGAATAATGGGAGCTCCGGGGATGGGCCAGGGCAGGGAGCCCTGGGGTCTTGGGGAGCCGTTGTGAGTCAACCGTACTGAAGTACGTCATTATTTCAACCACCATGCCATGCACACGGCCCTGTCTCATCTGTGTGTCCCTTCAGGATATCTTCCGGGAGTGTGACCAGGACAACTCAGGCACCTTGAACTCCTATGAGATGCGCTTGGCAATTGAGAAAGCAGGTGGCCAGGGGTCAGGAGAGGCCTTGGGGGCAGGGAGGACGGAGGCAGTGGACAGAGGACCGGACTCCCCTCTGCACACCCCTCTCCCCCAGGCATCAAGGTGAATAACAAGGTGACGCAGGTGTTGGTGGCCAGGTATGCGAACGACAACATGACCATGGATTTCGACGGCTTCATCAGTTGTTTCCTGAGGCTGAAGGCCATGTTCAGTGAGTCAGACGCCTGCGCGCGCCCCCCCGGGCCAGGCCCGCTGGCCTTCTCCCACATACCGGCACGCGGAGAGCTGCCCCCAAGCCACCCCCCTCACAGAGCACAGAGGGTCTGGGTTCAAATCCCAGCTCCGCCGCTTGCTGGCTCTGAGCCTGGACGAGTCGTTTTATCTTTTGTGCCTTCGTTGCCTTGCCTCTAAAATGGGATACGAATGGTCCCGCCCTCCTAGGATGAAGTACAGATGAAATGAGTTCGTGTTTGTATGGAGAGCACTCAGAACCGGGCCTGGCTCAAAGCAAGGCTCTGAGTCGTTATCATTAACCTCCAGCCGGGCAGGGAGGTGGGCTGGGGACGCAGCTCCTTACACCCTTTCTGATGTCCTCCGGAGTTGGGAGCGGCCCTTGCAGACACATCCCTTGACAGCTCTCAACCCTCTCCCCCGCCCCCTCCCCCCAACAGCATACTTTCTAACTATGGACCCCAAGAATACTGGCCATATTTGCTTGAACCTGAACCAGGTGCGTGGAAGGGATCCTCTGGTACCCCCACCCATGGCTCCACCTACCCTCTGCTCTCCCCAGCTGTCCTGCGCCCTCCTCGGATCTGCTTCTTCTCCCCCCACAGTGGCTGCAGATAACCATGTGGGGATAGAGAGGCTGCAGGAGCCTGCCGCCGCCAACCCACCGGGGTTCTGGCCCAGGGGCGGGTACTCTTTGCAGCTCTCAGCTCTGCCGTCTGTGTTGGTGGAATGGGTTCCAGGAAGCAGCACTTGGGTCCCGGATGCCATGCTTACTCCATCGGTGGACCTCCATGCCCAGCCTTCCAGCTCGGTGTTTCTGTCTTTCCCCAGCCCGACTTCTGGTGGCTGGATTCACCCCACAGCCTCTCTCCCTCTCAGTGTATTTTATTGAAGACTAAGTGATACTTCCCCAGTGTCCCCTGGCTGGGGAGGCTCTCCACTCTATCCTGCCCACACCTGCTGCTGACCACGCCACCTGGCATGGCCGCTCTCTTCTCTCCCTCTCTCATTCAGGGGCATTAATATAATAAGCAACATATGCCACTGGCTTCTGTGTCTCTGTGTTTCCATGGCAGGAACAGACTGGCAGGGCGGAAGTCACTTCCCCGGCACCAAAGAGGGGGCCCAGCAGCTCTCAGTTAGGGTGGTACCATCCGCCTCCAGGGAGCACTTGAAATGTGTGGTGGTCACCAAAGCTAGAGGGCGCTGTTGGCATTTATGGGCAATGCCAGGGGTGCCTCAGGCGCTGCATCCCCTGTGAACGGCAAGCACGGTTCCATGGAGCAGTGCCGAGGGGAGGTCTGAGCCAAGGGCCCACCAAGCTTCCCACCGGAGCTGCGCAAAGTTAGGGGTCCACGGGGCCCTGAGCCTCCTCTCGTCTCACCCCTCAAACCGGGGTCTCCAAAGGTGGCGCTGCAGGTGCCTCAAAAGTCAAAAAGGCAGCGGCTGCCGAAGCCAGCAGGGCAGAAATGCACTGACCCTCCAGAGCTTGAGGCTAGAAGGGGTGAGAACTATGGCAGAGGGCAGGTCACTCCTGCCCTAAAAGTGTTCAGATTAAAATCATTATTACTGTTAGAAAATTGCTTCCGCCAAACTCGGGCCTTCCAGGAAGCATCAAGGGATCCTCGGTCCACCAGCTCTTGAGCTTGGAGGCTCGGACCTAGCCACCCTCCCCCAGCCCCCAGCCTGCTGTGCAGGGAGAGACCCAGACCGCCGCTCAAGGGCACTTCTCCAGAACTCTGGTCCCTCTAGTCTGGACTGGGGCCTGGGCATGAGAGCTTTTCAGCCTCTTGGATTGGGACAGCCTCCGAATTCCCTTCGATTAGAGACACCCCAAATGAACGGAGCTCCTTCCTGGTCTGTGCCCTCCAGCTTCCCCGCGTGGCTGGCTTCGCGTTCCCTCCCGCAGAGGTGCTCAGAGGCTCCCCTCCTGTTGCACTAACCCACCGGCCTCCCTCATGCTTCGTTGGGGGATGGGGTTCCAATCGCCCATGATCTAGTGAAAGACATTGCACCAGCCCTGGGCCCTGCCGTCACTCACTAAACCGAGTCTGCCGCCCCCCACCATTGCCACCCCACTGCCTCCCAAAGAATCATTTCCCGCCCTGCCCTCCCCACCTCTCTCCCTTCCTCTCCCTGCTGTCTTGTCTGAGAGAGAAGGTCACACTCTGTGAAGGAGCCTCTTAAAGACTCATTTCCTCCACCCCACCTTCTGCCACTTTTTTCCCACAGAGCAGCCGTCTAAGGAACGCAGGTGGTGGAAACAATGATCGTTTGGGGAGGCCCGAAAACTGGCAGGTCCTTTGAGCTCTTGCGAGGTCCCAGGCAGTCGCGGGTGATTCTGGGGAGCCCAGCCTTCGTTCTTTGCCCTAGCACAAGACGCTGCCAACTTCTGGCTGGGTGGCCGTGGGCAAGTGCTTTTCCTTCTCTAGCGGAGTCAGCCAGTCCTTCCTCATCTGCCCAGCAGGGGTGACGTGCCTATCTCAGAGGGGTTATGGGGACAACGGAGATAACGAAAGTGAGGCAGAGTGCTCGGTGCGTGGCCCTGTGGATGGAAAAGGGGCCACATATTAGACCTGGCAAGCTCAGGGAAGGCCCGTGGGGCACCCGCGTCCTGCCGGGGGAGGGCCCCAAACCACCCTGCCTGCACCCTGAACAGCTCGTGCTGGGAGACCTCAGCTGAGGCCACGTGGCAATCTAGATTTCATCTCTTGACTAACGGCCGCTCTCCACAGCTGCTGCCCCACTTCCTCCAGATGCCTCTCCACAGCCTCCGGTGTTACTCAAAGGTGAGGCCACAGCAGCGCAGCCTCGGTGCAACTTCTCCCGTCCCCAGACACATCCATCGCTCCGTCCTCGGGCCCCTCAGAAAGCGGTGTCCCAATGTGCTAAACATCTAGCCCTGGCCGGTTTGGCTCAGCGGTTAGAGCGTCGGCCCGCGGACCAGAGAGTCCCGGGTTCGGTTCCTGCTAAGGGCACGTACCTCGGTTGCAGTTTGTCCCCGGCCCCCGTTGGGGTCGTGTGGGTGGCAGCCAGTCAATGTGTCTCTCTCACATGGATGTTTCTCTCTCTCTCATCCTCCCTTTATCCCTCCTGCTCTATCTGATGATAACAAGGATAAAAACAAAAAAATGCTAAAAATCTTGCCACTTGCAACAACATGGATGGACCTTGAGGGGATTGTGCTGAGTGAAATGACAGTCAGACAAAGATAAATACCGTATGATCTCACTTAGATGTTGCATCCAAAACAACCAACAACATACGCATGCAGAACAAACTGCGGTTGCCAGAGGCAGGGATGGGGAATGGGTGAAACGGGTGAATGTGGCCAAAAGGTACACACGTCCTGTTGTACAGCAAGTCACGGGGATGGACTGCACAGCGCGGCGACTACAGTTGGCAACGCCGCACTGCGTGTGTGCAAGCTGCCGAGAGCGTGGATCCTAAAAATTCTCATCACGGGAAAAATGTGTTACTATGTATGGTGATGCATGGTAACCGCACTGACTGTGGGGATCACTTCTCAATGCATACAAACATCGAATCACTCATGGGTCAACGGACTGCTGTGGCCCCAGAAGTTCTCAGAGCTCCCCCCCGAATGTGTGAGTGGCACTATCACGCTCACCATGCACAGAATGGACTTTGGCATCTGGTTGGCACTTCCTTCCCTTGTTCAATATTAGGTTTTGCTTTGCCGCTTGACATTGTTTCCAAAGGTCAAGGAATGTCGATAACATTTTAAAGGAGAAATTGGAACCTCCTGTTAATGAGGCCACTTCCCGAGGAAGCACACTGTACTGCTGGAAGGAAGGTCCCTGGGCTGTTTGGCCTTTGCACCTGAGAAGGGTGTGGGGGTCAGTGTGTGTATGTAATTTGTTTATTGGGTTGGCTTGGTTTTTTTCTTTTTCAAAAAAAATACATCCTTCCGCCCTGGCTGGTTTGGCTCAGCAGTTGGTTTGATTCTGGCCAAGGGCACATACCTCGGTTGCGGTTCAGTCCCCCGCCCTGGTTGGGGTCATGCAGGAGGCAGCCAGTTGATGTGTCTCTCTCTCATCAATGTTCCTCTCTCTCTCTCACCCTCCCACTCTATCTGAAGATAAATGGAAAAAATATCCCCAGGTGAGGATTTAAAAAAATAAATACATCCTCCCCTCTCACATTATGGAATTAATTTCTATTTTTGAGAAGTTGTCTCAAAGTGTGAAAACATAAGCCTCATTCATAAAGTAGATGTTGTAAGCTTGACAGCGGTTGTGAAAGGGATGTAACTTTTTCCATCTTCAGCTCACTTCTTTTTTTTTTTTTTAGACAGGAAGGGAGAGAGAGAGAGAAACACCGATTTGTTGCTCCACTTATTTTTTTTATTTTTTGTTTTTGCATTTATCTTCAGATAGAGCGGGAGGGAGAGAGGTGGGAAGAGACAGAGAGAGAAACATCGACGTGAGAGAGACACGTCGAGTGGTTGCCACCCACACGACCCCAACCAGGGCCGGGGACAAACTGCAACCGAGGTACGTGCCCTTAGCGGGAACCGAACCCGGGTCTCTCTGGACCGCAGGCCAATGCTCTAACCGCTGAGCCAAACTGGCCAGGGCGCTCCACTTAGCTGATTCTTTTTTTGTTTGTTTTATCCTCACCCGAGGACATTTTTGCATTTATTTTCAGATAGAATGGGAGGGAGAGAGGGAGAAAGAGAGAGAGAGAAACATCGACTGGTTGCCACCCACACGACCCCAACCAGGGCCGGGGACAAACCACAACCGAGTTACGTGCCCTTAATGGGAACCGAACTGGGGACTCTCTGGTTTGCGGGCCGACGCTCTAACCGCTGAGCCAAACCGGCCAGCGCTCACTGGTTGATTCTTGTGTGTGCCCTGACCAGAGTTGGAACCTGCAACCTGGGCACATCTGGACAATGCTCTAACCAATCAGGCTACTGGGTCAGGGCCTCTTCATCTTACATCTTACGTCTTACATCTAACTAGCAAACTGGTTAGGAGAGCCCCAGGGAGGGGTTGGGGGAGGGGAGGAGGCAATCCTGAATGAATGGACTTTTTTATTTTTTATTTTTTTTCCTTTATTGATTTTTAGAGAGAGAGGAAGGGAGAGGGAGAGAGAGATAGAAACATCGATGAGAGAGAACATCGATTGGCTGCCTCCTGCATGCCCCCCACTGGGGATCGGGCCCACAACCCAGGCATGTGCCCTGACCGGGAATCAAACCAGCAACCTCTTGGTGCATGGGTCGATGCTCAACCACTGAGCCACACTGGCTGGGCTGAATGGACTTTTTGTTGTTGTTTTTGCATGTTTAATATAAAAGCTGTTGTTCCTTGGGAGGTCATGGCCTTTGACTCTGCACACAACCTTTGAACTGTGGCTACTAAATGATAGCAGGGGACCTGGCACCCAAGGAATTCTGACTTTCTGGAATTATAGTAGTAATTCCCAGTCATACTCTGAACTTTAGTTTGCTAACCATAATTGAGCAACTGTAAATTACTGCTATATTAATGTTTTAAAGCACTAGGACAGTCTAATTCTAACTTGCAATTAATTATGTTTTCCAATTATCTGTTTGAAATGAATTTGTATCTGAGCAGTTACTGAAACTGTTAAATTGTACGTATGTTATATCATGATAGCATTGTACTGTGAAATGTGCTTAATAAAAAACAAAAAGTTGGGCCCTGGCTAGTGTGGCCCAGTTGACTGAGTCACATCCCTTGCCACTAAAAGGTTGCCGATTTGATTCCTGGTCAGGGCACATGGGTTTCTGGCTTGATCCCCCCAATGCAGAGCTGGGGAGTGGGGGTGTGCACAGGGGGCAGTGGATGGATGTTTCTCTCTCACATCAATGTTTCTCTCTCTCTCCCTCTCCCTTCTCCTCTAAAATCAAAATACATGTATATTTTTTTAAGTTGGAAAAAAAAACAAATATCGTATCATGTTGTACACCTAAAACTAATATAATGTTATATGTCAATTATATCTCAATAAAAATATGAAATAAGGCGAAAGGTGCTAGGAAAGCCATGGAATACCACAGTTGGAATGAATGGACTAGATGCCACAAGCAACAGCTAGACAACTTGGAAACATGCTGAGTGGAAAACAGTACAGTGAAATGAATGCAATAACTTTCTTTTTTACATTTTAAAACATGGTGTTTTTAAACAGATCATAAAATTCACCATCTTAACCATTTTAAATAAATATTTTATTGATTAATTTTAGGGAGAGAGACAGGAATTTAGAGAGAGAGAGAGAGAGAGAGAAACATTGATTTGTTGTTCCACTTAGTTATGCATTCATTGGTTGATTCTTTTTAAAAAAATATTTTTCTTTATTGATTTTAGAGAGAGAGGGAGAAAGAGGGAGAGAGAGATAGAAACATCGATGAAAGAGAACATCGACTGGCTGCCTCCTGCATGCCCCCCACTGCGATCAGGCCCACAACCTGGGCACGTGCCCTGACCGGGAATCGAACCAGCGACCTCTTGGTGCATGGGTCGATGCTCAACCACTGAGCCACACCGGCCGGGGCCATTGGTTGATTCTTGTATGTGCCCTGACTGGGGATCAAATCTGCAACCTTGTCGCATCAAATGATGCTCTAACCAACTGAGCTACACAGCCGGCGTACCATTTTAACCAATGTTAAGTGTACACTTCAGTGACATTAGTACAATCACACTGTTGTGTAACCATCACCACCACTATTTGACTGATACGGCTATGAACATTTGTGTATAAGGTTTTGTGGGAACATACATTTTTTTATTCTCTTGGTAGATTTGTATACATCTTTCTAGAGTTTTTCTATATAAATACAAGTATATATATACTCTTATTTCTCCACCCTGTTTGCACAAAAGGAAATATATTATACACATCAGTCTGCACCCTTCTTTTTTCACTTAAGATATACATATATCTTAAGGAGATGCCAGATAAGCAAAGGGAAGAGGCTAGAATAATCCATGTGGTAATAGATTAGATTTGGAGATATCAATATGAATTCACATCTAGCTTAATATAGATAGAGATGGTTACATAAAATACAGTTATAGATATGTGTATAGACAGGAGTTAGTATACATGCATGCATTTCTCTACTCTGTCAGCTGAGAGGTCCCCAAAACAATAAAATCCTCATAACAACAAGCTGTTTTGTTGCCCGGCAACAAAACAAGTGCTGGGCACCAGCTGGGCCTTATACACTTTAAATGTATGTGGTTGGTTGTATGTAAATTATACCTCAATAAAATTTAATAAAAGCACATGTGGATCTGGCCGGTGTGGGTCAGTGCTTGAGCATCGACCCATGCACCAAGAGGTCGCCGGTTCGATTCCTGGTCAGGACACATGCCCAGGTTGTGGGCCCGATCCCCAGTGGGGGGCATGCAGGAGGCGGCCAATCGATGTTCTCTCTCATCAACGTTTCTATCTCTCTCCCCCTCTCACTTCCTCTCTCTCTAAAATCAATAAAGGGAAAAAAAAATAAAAAAATAAAAAAGTCACACCGCAAAGCCCTACTAGTTCCTCACTCTTCCTGGAGACTCCTCTTGTGTGTAAATAACATTTATTGTGTCTTTGTCTGACTCTTGGACGGCTCTTTGTGGCTCTCCACAAGGAGGTGAACTCAGGTGCCCTGCCCATCCCCACAGCAGCCTCATTCTCTCTCCTGGACCCCTGTCCACATTTCTTCTGCCGCCCCTCTCCCCTCCACCCCTTCCAGCCCCTTCCAAGCTCACACTCCTGCCTGTCTCATCAAATCTTCAGAGTCACCTTGTTGAAAACCTGGGTTTATCAACCCATCCCCCGCAAATGATCCTGGTCTTCAGCTCTCTGTTTGTGACACCAGCAGGAAGAATGTCCAAGGCTCACCCAAGCATTGTTTCTGGCTGGTGCCTACGTGCATCAGACATTTCCTTAGTTCAGCCCACTCCTGATTTTATTAGGCCTCCTGATTTTATTCATGCTCTTCCTCGATGGGACTTTATCCCCCACCCTGCAGCAGGTCTCCCCACAATTGTGTGTCACTCAGCCTCCCCATCCTCTGCCCCCAGCGCATCCACTTTCTCCCGAGTCCTCCTTCAAGCCTCAGCTCTGAAGCTTTGTCCTCCAGGAGGCCTTCTCTGAGAAGTTCCACCTGCACACCCCCCACCCCAAGCACTCTCCCTGGCAGAGCACTTATCTCTGTATTGTCATTTCCTGTTTATTCCTCTGTCTCCCCTACTGACCACATATTGGTGGTGGACTTTCTCACTGATGCACGGATGAACTCTAAGTTTGTTGACTAAGGAAATGAATTGCTCCCCACACTTTATTAAACCCTTAAAGCTCTCCCACGAGGATGCCTCCCAAAGGGAACTCTCTTCGGTCTAATATGCAAACTCTTCTACCTCAGTTGTTTTCCTTCTACTCTCTCTGTCACTCAGGTCTTCTCTGAACCTCAGTTTTTTCTTCTGCCTAGAGACAAGAACACTCAGGGGAAAATTATAAGGACCAAATGAGTCATATACTTTGTAAATGGCACTAGGATAAGTGAAATATTATTTGGTCTGAGAACTGCCCTCTTCAATTAATTAATTAATTAATTAACTAATTAATTAACTGGGTTGTGAACCTCTCCCAGCATGACTCTAACTCCAGTAGTAATTCTGTAGGTAGATTTTTTGGTAGATGACCATTCATTTATCCCAAGAATGAAGACATGTTAAAAATGTAGCTTTTTAGAAAGAACCATGCCCATATTTTCTGTTATTCATTATTTGTATTATCAGATTCGACTAGGATGCTCATCAGTCAAATTAAACACAGAGAAGTTTAACGGCATCTGTTTTGTCATAATTGGCACGGACTTACTGTCAGTGGTCTTGACAGATGTGTCTTCCCCAAACCCACCGTTCCAGGTCCTCCAAACACTCGGGATGAGGTGTCCAGTCCCTCCCCTCATATTTTCAGAATTCCTTCATCAAGAGATAGATGGGGCAAGAAGAGGGGAGGACAGCCTGGGTGGGGTGTCCACTTGGATTCCCAAGGGGCAGGAGAAGAGAGATAAATGGAGGTTGGAAGGGCACCAGCAGTCCTTCTGGTCTGTGGCTCAGGGAGCAGCCTGTGATCGATCCCCTGGATTGCCACAGGGGGTGGTGTGGCAAAGTCACCTTCACATAAGTAGTGTCCACTGGCCTCCCTACTTTGCCTGTCCTGTTCCCACTTCCCTGACGCCAGCTTCACCCCTGGCACAAAGCACTGACTCTTGCCTATGGGCGGAGAGAAGAGAGGGTGGGCAGAAAGGGGCTAGCTCTGGGCACACAAGGAGAGACTGAGGATAGAAAGGAGGCTGCCCCCCCACCAAGGGACAGTGAGAAGCGAGAGGTCTGCCCCCCAGCACCACACTGCCTGACTGCCAGACCACACTGCCTTTACCACTGGGGGGTGGGAGGAGAAACTTGTGGGAGTCAGGGAGGGAAAGACAGGGGAAAAGATGGAAGAGAGTTAGGGAGGTCCAGAGAAACAGGGTAAGAGGTTAGGGAGATAATACATATTCAGCTTTTTTTTTTTTAAACTCATCTTTATTGTTGAATGTATTACAGATGTTTCTTCCTTTTTTCCCCCTGTTGACTTCCTCCTCCTCAATCCCGCCCCCCTCCTGCCTTCCCCACACTATTGTCGGTGTCCATTGGTTATGCATATATGCATAGAAGTTCTTTGGTTTATCTCCTCCCACCCTCCCTCCCCCCTTCCCTTTGAGGTTCATCAGTCTAACAACCAATTTGTACTTCTTAGTTCCTTCATCTTTTTCATCCATCCCCCCAGCCCCCACCCATCTGGCAAGCAACAAAAAGTTCTCTGTATCTATGAGTCTGTTTCTGTTCTGCTTGCTCATTTTGTTTGTAGGTTCAATTGTTGATAGATATGTATTAATTCCCATTTTATTGTTCATATTTTTGTTCTTCTTCGCCTTCAACATTTCATATAATACTGGTTTGGTGATGATGAATTCCTTTAGCTTTTTCTTGTCTGGAAAACTCTTGATACGTCCATCGATTCTAAATGATAGCTTTGCAGGATAGAGTAATCTTGGTTGTAGGTCATTGCTTTTCATCACCTTGAATATCTCCTGCCACTTCTTTCTGGCCTGCAAAGTTTCCTGTGAGAAGTCAGCTGACAGTCTTATGAGAGCTCCTTTGTAGGTAATGGACTGCTTTTCTCTCGCTGCTTTTAAGATTCTCTCTTTGTATTTAACCTTTGGCATTTTGATGATGATGTGTCTTGGTGTGGACCTCTTTGGGTTCATCTTGTTTGGGACTCTCTGTGCTTCCTGGACTTGTAGGTCTGTTTCCTTCACCAAGTTAGGGAAGTTTTTTGTCATTATTGTTTCAAATAGGTTTTCAATTTTTTGCTCTCTCTCTTCTCCTTCAGGCACCCCTATGATGTGAATGTTGGTACACTTGAAGTTGTCCCAGAGGCTCTTTACACTATCCTCATTTTTTTTGGATTATTTTTTCTTTTTGCTGTTCTGGTTGGGTGTTTTCTGCTTCCTTATATTCTAAATCGATGGTTTGCTTCTTGGCTTCACCTACTCTACTATTGATTCCCTGTAAATTATTCTTTATTTCAGTTAGTGCATCCTTCATTTCTGATTGGTCCTTTTTTATGTTGTTGATGTTCTCACTAAGTTCCTCAGAGGTCTCCTTAAGTTCCTGGAAGGTCTCACTAAGTCCCTTGAATGTCTCACCAAGTTCCTTGAGCAACCTTATAACCTGTGTTTTGAACTCTGCATCTGATTGATTGCTTATCTCCATTTTGTTTAGTTCTTTTCTTTCATTTGGGACATGTTTCTTTGTCTCCTCATTTTGGCTGCTTCCCTGTAATTGTTTCTATGTATTAGGCAGAGTTTCTATGTCTCCTAGGCTTTGTAAGGTGGCCTACTGTTGTAGGTGTCCTGTAGGATCTAGTGACACAGTCTCCCCGATCACCTCAGCTGAGCCCTGGAGGTGCACCCTTTGTGTGGACTGTACACCCTTCTGTTGTATTTGAGTCTTAATTGCTGTTGGCACGTCAATGGGAGGGATTTACTCAGGCGATCAGCTGCAAGGACTGGCTGTGCCCACTGACCACTGGCCTCTGACTACCTTGGAGGATCAGCTGTGTAGGGGCCCACCACACAGAGCAAGACTTACTTCATTAGGACTCTGTACCCCCTGAGTCCACTCATTGAGTGTGTCACTTGTGGAGGTGGTTGGGTGGTGGTGTTTCGATGTGGTCTGAAGCTATCCACTGGGTGTGCTGGCTCTGGGGCAAGGTCAGCCTCTGCCTGTATTCTATCCAGGGCCACCCGGCATAAGCTACAAAGTGACCTGCAGATGGCTGCTTCTTGTGCTGGGCTTGGAGGTGCCCAGGAAAAGCCAAGTTGTGAACCAAGGCTGGCTGCTTCTAGTGCCAGGCCTGGGGCTACTTAATGAAAGTTATGGGGTTCGCTGAGACCAGTTGCTGCTTGTTTGAGAGATTTTAGGAAACTCTGAAGCGGGATTCAAGACAGGTCAATCCTATGGTAAAGCCTTTGGAAACAGTTTGGGTGGGCCTGAAAGTTGGGTGGGGCGGGGCCTCAGGGAATCACCAGGGTGGGGCAAACAGTGTGAGCCAGGTTGCTGGAGTCCCAGATATGGCGGCCGTCTGCTGCCCCTGGGAAGGGCTCACCAAAGGAACATCAGCCTCCACCAGCACATCTGTCCAGGAGAAAGCTGCCCCTCCAGCCCTCGTCCTGAGGCCAAACAGCTCAGTTCTTCCCTGTTCTCTGGTGCCCCCCATGATGCCTCCCCTCCAGACTCAGAAGGAGTGAGTCCGAGTAAGTCCGTGCACGGGCCCTTTAAGAGGAGCTGCCTGGGGCTCCAGAAGCCTCAGCCTCCCTCAGCCTCAGTTCCTGCTGGTTTTTCCAGCCAGAAGTTATGGGGATTCTCTTCCTGGCACTGGAGCCCTGAGTTGGGCGCCTGGTGTGGGACGGGGACCCCTCAGTCCTCAGGGAGGACCTTCCCAGCCAAAGTGTCCTCCTGATTGTTATCCGCCACACGTGGGTGTGGGACCAGCCCGTCCGCCTCCGCCCCTCCTACCAGTCTCCATGTGGCTGCTGCTTTAATCTCGTAGTTGTAGGACTTCCATTCAGCTTGATTTCAGGCGGTTCTGAATGATGGTTGTGTTGTGGTTTCGTTGTAATTTTGATGTGGTTGTGGCAGGAGGCGAGACTGCATTTACCTACACCGCCATCTTGACCAGAACCATATTCAATTATTAAACAAATGATATGCAGAATAATAATAAAATACAAAGAAAGACAGTAAATATAACAATACTTCCATTTATTCACCACCCAGATTAAATAGTGTTAATATTTTGTTGTTGTTGTTGTTGTTGTTACAGATATTTCTCCTTTTTCCCCCATTGACACCCTCCTCCTAATCCCCCCACCCCCAGCATTGTTGTCTACGTCCATTGATTACATGTACGTGCATATAAGTTCTGTGGTTTAGCTCTTCCCTCCCCCCCAACCTCCTCTTCTGAGGTTTGTCAGTTGGTACCCTACTTCTATGTCTCTGGGTCTATTTTGTTCATCAGTTTGTTTAGTTCATTATATTCCACAAATAAGTGAGATCATGTGGTATTTGTCTTTCTCTGATTGGCTTGTTTCGCTTAGCATAATACTCTCCAGGTCCCTCCATGTCGTCTCAAAGGATAAGAGATCTTTCTTTCTTACAGCTGCATAGTATTCCATTGTGTATATGTACCACAGCTAAACAGTGTTAATATTTTGCCCTATTTCCTTCAGCTTTCTTCATTTTCTTTAATGGGATACTACATTACAGACACAGGTATAATCCCCTCCCCCCACCTGTGGACCATAATTTCCTCTGTCCTTCTCCCTAACAGGAAGCCATTCCCCTGAAGTCCCATTTGTGACTCTACTTTTACTACACGGGTATGCATCCACAAATATACATACTATCACGCATGTGTTTTACATTTGTACATATTTATCCCTGTTGATACATGAGAGTTAGTGCATTCATTGTATCTACTGTATAATATTTCATTTTATGACTAAGTTTTCTTTTCTCCTGTTGGTGGACATTTAGGTTGTTTCTAGTTTTTTATTATTACCAAAAGCATGAATGGGCATCCTTATACACATCTCTGTGTACATCTGCGAGAATGTCTCGAGAGTCACACCTAGAAGTGGAATTGCTGGGTTCCAAGCAAATGTGTTTCCAGATTTACCAGATATTGCCAAATTACCCTCTCAAATGACTGTACCAGTTAACCCTCCCTCCAGGACTCCATGAATTTCTACTGCTCGCAGGTGGGAAACGGTAGCTTTTAGTGTATATACTTCTCCATGCATTGGTGTGATGAGTAACTTTTCACATTGATGGACCACTCCCATTTCCTCCTTAAGAGGTGACCTGCTCATATCCTTTGCTCTTTTTTTTTTTTTTTTGTCCTGTCTTACTGATTATAAAAATACTTTATTTATGATTGGTACTATATCTTTCTCAGTTATGTGGATTGCAAATTTCTTCTCCCAGTCTGTGAGAGACTATCTTTTCATTTGTAGTACCTTTTGTCAATTGAAAGTTTTTGAGTAACTATTGAAGTTGGGTGATTGATACTTGGGGGCTTGTTATCCTATTGCCTTTATATTTGTGTAATTTTGAAAATTACTATAACAACCTGGCCAGTGTGGCTCAGTGGTTGAGCGTTGACCCATGCACCAAGAGGTCACTGGTTCGATTCCTGGTCAGGGCACATGCCCAGGTTGTGGGCCAAATCCCCAGTGGGGGCATGCAGGAGGCGGCCAATCAATATTCTCTCTCATCAATGTGTGTGTCTCTCTCTCCCCCTCTCCCTTCTTCTCTAAAATCAATAAAGAAAAATAAATAAAAAGAAAAAGAAAATTAGTATAACACAAAGTTGTAAAAATTTATAAACAAATAATTCTCTACTATCCCAAATTCCTAAAGATCAGCTCCTATATTTTATAGTTTTCCTTTCCACGCTTGGGTCTGCAATGCCATTGGAATTCATTTTTGTAATTAGTATGTCAGAGGAGCAAATCTTATCTTCCCTTGTGGATGGCCAACTGTTCCGGCTCAATTTCTGACCCTGTGTGTTCTTTCTCTTCTAACCAGAAATTCCACCTCTGCCCCATATATTCTTGCCCTTATTTCTAAACTCTCTATTCTATTGCTTAGTCACTGTGTCTATTCTTGCACCTTGCCTCACTGCTTTCATTCCCGTATGACCAGATTCGCTAAATTGGTATCTTTAGGGCCAGGTTTCTATCCCTTCTTCTTTCTCTTCTTCAGATTGACTGAGCTATTCCTGGCCCTTTTTTCCTTTTATATGAATTTTATGATCAGCGTATCCAGTTCCAGAAAGGGAAAAAACAACAACTGTTGGGTTCTTAATTGGAATCTCATTGAATTTCCAGATTAGTTTAGGGGAGAACTAACATCTTTAGAACATGATGCTTTCCTGACCATGACTTTGGCACATCCATCTGTCCAATATTTAGGTCTTCTTTTTTGTAAAAATGTTGTCTGTCTTTTCCATGAGGGTCTTGCTCCATCTTTGTTAGGTTTATTCCTGGGGCCTGTGGAGGTTGCTGCTCTCCTATCCCCCTCAAATATGCCAGGCATGTCCTTCCTTACCCACTCCGGCCCTTTGGTCCATGCCCCTCCCTCCCACAGCCCTGGGAGCAGCTGTCTGCTCCAACAGCTGACTTCCTGAGAGGCCTTGCCAGAAGGGTTGGGCTCACACTCCCATCTTTCGTCCTGTCAGCTGAGCCTGGGGAGAGTGACAGTTGTTTCGCTGGGGACAATGGACTGCATTCTATACAGGTCCCTCTCTGGCCAGAGCAACTGTTCCTGTGGATAGGGCCAGCCCACCTGTTAGCTCTAGTTACTCTTTCAGGCAATATCTAAGTCCCTGACCCACTTTCTTGGTGTCTTGAGAGATATCTAGTGTGTGTTGTACTGCCCAGTTGCCTGGTCATGGGTCTATCATTGCCTAGCACTGGTGGGTAGAGGAATGGTAGTCATGGGTAGGGGACTGTCCCTCCCGTGTGCATAATCTCTTACCTGGAGGAGTTAGAGTTCACAAAGTGTTCTCTCAGGTAGATGGTTTCAGGACCACCATCGCAGGTGACAGGGCTGGGATTCTGCCCTTCCCTGCCGACACTGACCGGCCTCTGCACCTCCTCCTGGGCACCTGTGCTTCTCAGCACTCCCTGCCCTCGGTGGAGCCTCCCCGGGCTTGGTCAGAACTGCCCTCAACCTCCCACAACCAGGAAGGGTTCCAGGCCAGTGCTGATGCCCTGGAGGGGACAACAGGACAGTGAAACATGACAGAGGGCCAGGGGCCAGGGCCTCGAAGGGACCCAGGCCTGCACTGATTCTTCAAGCATTAACTGAGCTCTAGTGTCCACTCTCGGTGGCTCGTGGCAGGCCCTCCAGGGGGCTGGCCTTAGACATAGAATAAACTTGGAGGGGAAACCCAGAAGGATGGAAGGAAGGAAACTCTTGTTTACTGGACACCTTCTACGAGCCAAGCTCTAGACCTAGTATTCTCCCATCCTTGATCCTGACCGAGGTGGGTGTCACGATCATTCTGTTTTGGGGAAGAGGACCACACACAGCACAACTCCAGAGGGTATCATTCCCACGTCGGGTTGTGCAGTGTGCAGTCTGCTCAGGCAGCAGAGCGTCCCTGAGACAGGGTCCCCGAGCAGGCAGGTGAATCCAGCTCTGAGTGAACGATGCCCAAGCGCCCCTCACGTCTTCACTTCCCTGTGCAGGTCATAGCAGAGGTGGTGGCAGGTGGTAGAGTGGTTTGACCCCTGGATGGGGATAAGCAGAAAGGGGTGGGAAGAGCAGGAGGCCCAGCACTCCTAGGTCTTGAAAGAACCCATTAGCTCTATTACAGCTCTCACCACTGCATTCTCGGTTTCCCCATCTGCTTGTCTGTCACCCTGATGACTCTCGGTGTGTCTGTGCTGTGTCCTCGGCACCTTGCACAGGCCTGGCATACAGTAGGCACTCAATCCTTGTTGTTGACATGTATAGCCCGATTAACTGTGTTTGGGGGTGGTAGGGCCCCAGGATGCTTCTAGATGACCTTGAGGATCTGGGGAGAGGAGCAGGGAGGAGGACCCCAGAGGTCAATTATTGCCCAGCCCACAGGTCTCCA
This sequence comes from Tadarida brasiliensis, assembly GCA_030848825.1. NCBI lineage: Eukaryota > Metazoa > Chordata > Mammalia > Chiroptera > Molossidae > Tadarida > Tadarida brasiliensis. Next base: position 17,230,532 of record CM061262.1, read on the forward strand.
CTTCACAAGTTGGCATCCAGATTTTTTTTTACTCCTCACCCAAGGATATGTTCATTGACTTTAGAGGGACAGGAAGGGAGAAAGAGAGAGAAATATCGATCGATTGTTTCCCGTACACACCCTGACTGGGGATCAAACCCATAACCTAGGTAAGTGTTCTGACCGGAAATAGAACCCGCAAACCTTTGGTGTATGGAATGACGCTCCAACCAACTGATCCACCCAGCCTTGGACTTGTTTTTTTTTCTTTATTGATTTTAGAGAGAGAGGAAGGGAGAGAGAGAGACAGACAGAAACATCGATGAGAGAGAACATCGATTGGCCGCCTCCTGCATGCCCCCCACTGGAGATTGGGCCTACAACCTGGGCATGTGCCCTGACCGGGAATCGAACCGGCACTGCTTTTTTTTTTAATTGACTTGTAAAAACAGGAGGTTTGGCCAGTTTCCTCAGAGTTGCCTGGCTCCTCCTTGGCCAGCAGAGGATGAGGGTTAGAGGTCAGGGCAGTGGAGACAGGACCCATCACACAAGGCAAAATCAGGAACAAGAAGGAACTGCCTCGGGCAGCTTCGTGGCCAGAGAGGATACTTATCTTTCCAGGAAAGGCTGAGGAAATCTTCTGCAGATCCCTTGGTTTTCTGCCTTGGAGAAAATGTCTGGGACAGACTGGGGAGGGGGTGTTAATCCCAGCTGAGGGTGGGAAGGAGGTGGAAAGGGGAATTAATCCCAGGAGGGAGTGGGGTGGAGCATAAACCAGATCCCTGTCCTGGACCCAGCCACTGCCCCTCCCACCGCCCTCCCCACCTCCCTTCCCAACCTTCTCTGGGGCTCCCCATTGTTCACAGAGACAACATCCTGTTTCCTTTACTTGCCTCACTGTCCCAGGTCCCTGGAGCCCCTCACTCTGCTTACAGGGGCAGGGATGGTTCAGGCATCTGGCCCCAGACTCAGGGCCAAGATTATCACAGCTGGAAGACCCCACAGCTATGGAAGCTAGGGTGGGAGGGATGGGGTGGGACATACCCAAGGTCACAGCAACCGCAGATCTGGGCCAGCGCTTGGTCAGGCCTCCATGGTACCTTCGAAATTACTTTGGAGGTTCCCACGGAAACTCGAGGCCTGAATTCCCTTTCCTTTGGCTCCGTGCAATCAATCCCTCCCCTCCAGAGTGGCTCTCTGCAGCTGTGTGTGGCCTGCAGGGTTCTCACACATATTCTAGAAATGTGTTCAGGCCAATGTAGTTCTGGGGCTTAAAGGCACAGGATCTGAGGCAAACAGGCCTGGATTTGATCCTGTCACAGAACTTTCATTTATTTATTCTTACATCAAATGTTTACTGCCAAGCATTGGGGACACAGCAGCTGACAAAATAGATGTAAGTCCCTGCTCTCATGGAGTTTGCATACTAGTGGGGGAGGCAGACAGCAACAAGATAAGGAAGTAAAATTAAATATATAGCATGTCAGACAATGATTTGTTATGGAGACAAAGCAGAGGAAGGGATGGAAAGGAGACAGCAGGAGATGGGGAGGAAGGAGTATACTTTTAAATAGGATGGATGGATAAAGTTTGGACAAAGATGTGAAGGAGATAAGAGATAGAGCCATGTGAATACCTAGAGAAAGAAACTTGCAGGCGGGAGCAAGAATAGGTGCAAAGGCCCTGAGGCAGAAACATGTCTGACATAGTTAAGGAGCTGCAAGGAGGCCAGTGTGGCTGGAGCAGAATGAGAGGCAAGAACTAGAAGTTGAATCAGTCAGACCATCCAGGCCAGGGCTTTGTAAGTCATAATGTAAGCCTTTGGCCTTAACTCGGAGTGAATTGGAGCCATTGGACACTTTGAGGGAAAAAAAAAGGACAGAATCTGATTCATATTTTATAAAGATCATTCTGGTACAGTGTGGAAAAGAAAAACAGTAACACCAATTAGGAGATTATTATAATAATTCAGGCGAGAGGTAATACTCAGACGAGGGTAGTCATGGTGAGAAGTGGTGAGATTCTGAATATTTTGAAAGTACACCAGCTGAATGGATAAAAAAACAAGATCCTTATATATGCTGCCTATAAGAGATTCACTTCAGATCAAAAACAGACTGAAGGTAAAGTGATGGAAAAAAATATTTCATGAAAATGGAAATTTAAAAAAAACTGGGGTAGCAATATTTATACCAGACAAAATAGACTTTAAAACAAAGGTTATAACAAAAGACAAAGAAGGGCCCGGCAATTCCACTTCTAGGCATTTATCCGAAGAAAACATAAACACTAATTCGAAAAGATATATGCACCACTATGTTCATTGTAGCATTATTTACAATAGCCTTGATATGGAAGCAACTTAGATGTTTATCGATAGATAAATGGATGGACAAAGACACACACACACACACACACACACACACACACACACACACATTTATTTATAAAATAGAATATTACTCAGCCATCGAAAATAATGAAATCTTGCCATGGGGGACAACATGGATGGACCTACAGGGTATTATGCTAAGTGAAATAAGTCAGACAGAGACAAATACTTTATCATTTCACTTGTATGTGGAACCTAAAAAAAAATAAAATAAACAAAACAGACTCATAGATACAGAGAATTAACTGATAGTTGCCAGAGGGTTGAGTGGTGGGGAGATGGGCAAAAAGGCGAAGGGTATTAAGAGGTACGAACTTATAAATAAGTCATAGAGATGTAAAGTACAGCAGGGGTATACAGCCAATGATATCGCAGTACCTTTGTGTGGTTACAGGTGGTTACCAGACCATCTGTCTGATAAGGTATGTAAACGTCAAATCACTATGTTTATACCTGATATTAATATAATATGGTTTGTCAACTATACATTAATAAAACGAGCTTTATATTCCAGAGTGAAAGAAAAAAGAAAGTAGAGCCGTCTGGATTTATGAATGTGGGTAGTGAACTGTGACAGGAAGAGAGAAGTGGAGGATTTTGGCCAGAGTAACTAGAAAGGTACAGCTGCCACTTACAGAGATGGGAAAGCCTTAGGGAGGGGCAGGTTTGGGAGGGAGATCAGGCCATCCATCTGCTGTGTGATTCTAGGTAAGTTGCTTAACCACTCTGAACCTCAGTTTCCTCATCTGTACAATGGTTATAATAACCACTCTCTTGCAGAGTGGTGGTGAGAATTGAGAAAGATCTTGAATTCACAGGCTTGGCACAAGTATGTACCCAATACACATCCCACCCATGGCCCAGGGATGACATATGGCCATCACAAATCTTCAGGGGGAAACTCGAAGCAGAGGAATACAATACCTACAAATCTACACTCTAGCTCCTCCTTCCTCTAGGTAGAAGTGGAACAGGCCTTTTAGATAGTTCAGTTTTCTTTTTTCAGGGTCTTCTATGGTTTTGGAGATGTGATGATGCCAATGGAGGCTGGAGGTGAAAGGACCAGTGGTCACATTCTCAAGGCTAGGCTAGAGTTTATAAAACACTGTCATGGCCATTATCTCATGTGAGTCCAGCAAGGCAGAAATTACATCCATTTTATGAAGTAGGAGAAGGAGGTATGTATTTTAAAACAAAAGCCCTGCTCTGGCCGGTGTGGCTCAGTTGGTTGGGCATGGCTCCGTGCACCAAAGGCTGTTGGTTCAATTCCTGGTCAGGGCACATGCCTGGGTTTCAGGGCTCAGTCCCCGGTAGGGGCCGTGCAGGAGGCAGCTGATCAAGATCAATGTTTCTCTCCCTCTCTACCTTCCTATCACTCTAAAAAGCAATAAAATAAAGTAAAATAAATAATAAAATAAAATAACCCAGGCTATCTTGCTAACACATTGGAATTTCACTTAATCGGGGTGGGGGTGGGGTTGGGGGGAAAAAGTAGGTGGAGAAGAGAGTCCTGAAGTTGGTATTCCTGTTCCTGACCCTGAGCTAGAGTGATGCCCAGCTCTTTCCAACTGGGCCCAGCTGTGAGACAGACTGTGACCCCACTCCTCTGCTCCACAGGAGGGCCCACAGATGCCTGCCAGGTCCTGTTCTCCCTGTCTCGGCAACTCTGAGTGTGCCTGGTGTGTCTGGGCTGCAGTCTTACAGCTTCTGAGATTTGGGCAAGTGGGTTTCATACACAGTCCTATTCCAGCTACTCCTCCCAGCTACCTCCAGCTACTGGAGGGGACTGGAGCCCCGAAGAATCAACGTGCATACAGTCACATCATTAGAAAGTGCAGTCTGGGTTCCCACTCTGAGGTCTGAACCCAGGGAGAATTCCTGCCTCTGTTCCTTACATTTCTTGCAGCCCAGCTGCCCCCTCCCCTCCAGATACCAGGTGCCAGCACACCAGCTGTCTCTTCCTTGCCCCCCACCCCCACCCCGGCAAGCTGTCCTGGGTGGGGCTGAGCTGGGTGGCTCAGCCCTGTGTGCTGTATGTCCAGGGAGGCTGTGTCCACACAAGCAAATTCAGCCAGAGATTGCTTCTGAGCAGTGGTGCTGACTGGTGAGAGTTGCTGTCTGTGGGGGTGGGAGGGTGGGAGGGTAAGAAGTAGCAGGTCAGGGTGGATCAAGGGCCAGGAAAAGAAAACCTAGAATTGCCTGGGGAGAACTCCTGCTGGAGTGAGGGAGAAGGGATGGAGAATGAAGGAGAGTGTGTGCAAGAGGAGGGAGTGACTAGAGGAGGGAAGGGTGCAGGGAACAGTAAGAGCCCAGAGGCTGGGAATGGCAGGCTGTAGGCCCTGGTCCCGGCTCTACTCTACAGGGAGAGCCCTCCTGCTCTAGCTGCCTCAGCAAGAGAAAGGGCTCCAGGAAAGCAACATGTCGCATGAAATGGAGTCTGGGGAGCATGATGGCGGAAACTGAAGGGGGTGGGAATTCTGCCCATCACCCCATGTCTTTGCCAGGTGAAGCGGGAGCAGGAAAGGCAAGCCTAGATTCTGGACTGTCTTCGAGTCACTGACCCGGCCATGCCTGCACCGCTGCTCCCGCTGCTGCTTCGAATGCTGCTGTCCCGCCTGCTGCTGCCCGCAGCCCGCCTGGTCCGCCAGCACCTCCTGCCCCTGCTGCGTCAACTGGCTCGCCGCCTGGGCTCCCGGGACGTGCGAGAGGCTTTGCTGGGCTGTCTGTTGTTTGTCCTCAGCCAGAGACACTCGCCAGACACTGGGGAGATCTCCAGAGGGGCCCGCCCTGAGAGAAGGGAGAGGCTAGCCCCACAAAAATGAGGCCACGAATCCTGGTAGCAGTAGAAACACAACGTTTTCTTTTGGAGTAAGACAGTCCTGGCACCATCACTGACCGAAGCCTGCCGCGTGGGCATGAGACATGGTTTGGGACTGAGCGTGGGAGGAGTCTGACATGCCTCCCGGCTCCAGCAGAAATGACTGGAGCCATGCCCTGCATCTAGCAGAAAACTGATCTTGACTGTCCTCTGCACTCCTCAAGGCCTTGCCTAGTCACCTGGGGCCTCGCAGGGAGAGGAACTGACTGTCCCCCTCTCCCTACCCCCGGACAAATGGGGACATGAGGTCCAGAGAGGGACAGTGTTTTATGCAGGGACAACTGACAATTTCGTGGAGAGGCAAGATTGTAATCCAGATTGTCTTCCAGACTCAGGATTTAACTGAAAAGAATAAAACCTTGATTTCCCCCAGAGAATCATTCCTGCCTCCAAAGCCCAGCATGCAGCAGGTGCTCAATAAATATTTTTGAATTCCTGGAGTGCCTTTGAAATTCGTGTCACCCACACTCCTGCCTGCACTGCAAGCCAGTCTCTCCTGGCCAGGGGTAAGGGTGGGGAACAACTCAAGGCTTCCCCGGATCCCTAGTCCATTGTGCCGGCCAGCCCTCATCTCCCAGAAGCTAGTTCTCTTGTCTCGCTTCAGTTGGCCACCTCTGACCCAGCAGTCCGGGGCCTCTCTGGGAGAGAGTCTGGTGTACAGCTCATGGTAAGGAGGAAAACGTCCTTGCGTTTGGAGCCTCTTCTCAGCTAGTGGTGGAGGGAAGAGGGAGATCTGTTGGCTAAGGGACGCTGTGGGCAGCCGCTCACGGAAGCAGCGCAGAAATGCATGCTCCCGAGGGGCACTCTGCCCCAGCAGAGATGGGGGTGGGGCAGTACCCCGAGGAATTCACCGCTTCACTTCCTCCTCCCCTCAGGATAATTTGCTTAAGATCCTCCTGCAACAGTCCTCCTTCCCTCCCTCCTTCCACCAGCTCTAGGGTCAGAGGGACACAGTAAGGAATACAGGCATCTTACAGGACCCCCATCCGGCCCTTACACCCATTAGAAGCTTGGGCCAGGGCACGATCTGAGGCCAGAGCTGTGCACCCGATCCCAGCCCTGTGGGGCTTTCCGCCAGTCCCCCGCTTCCCCACCGCTGGGCCACCTGCTTGCTCTGGAGTCCTCAAAACCAGGGCACGTGCTCGCCCTCTCAGTAAGGCGGCCTGGGGGGGAGGGGCGGAGTGAAGGGTGGGAGAGTCCCTGGACCCCTAACCCCGTTCCCCTCCTGGGTCTTGGGCGCCTTTTTTTTTTTCTTCCTGCTCCAGGCCTTGCTCCCGGCCTCCCTTTCAGCCGGTCTCTCTCCCACCTGGCTCCCTTGCCGCCGGCCTCCCCGAAGCGCTCTGGCTCCGGAGCAGCGCCGGGCTGGACAGCCGGCGGCAGAGCGCAGGGCAAGCACCGGATCGCGGGTCGCAGCCCCTCTGCCGCCCGGCGGCGGAGACCAGTCAGACCTGGCGCGGGCTGCGATTTCTGGCTACGGCCCCAACCCTGAGGTGAGGAGGCCAGGAGGGCGACCAGGGCCCTGCTGGCCCGATCATTTCTTGCCTCCCCTTCCCCAACTCAGGATGCTCCTCCAAGGTCTCCACTGGAGTGGAGGGGGGGAGCAGAGGCGGGGGCAGGGGGGGGGTGTGGGGGTGGGGCGGGGTCTGCGCTGTTCCCACGAGGCCCGGCCGAGGGCAGAGAGGTGCGGTTGGGGTGGAGATACTAGCAGAGTGGGAATCTGCGGTTTCTGCCGGAAGGCATACTTTTCTGGGACTTTGAAGGCCGAAGTTAGAGGACTGCCTTTCCCCACACACACCCCACCCCCACTCCAACCACATACAGATCACGAAAGGTCAGAAAGGTCAGAAACCTACCCAGAGCAGAGGAAGGGGCAACGGTCTGAGAAATTAGGCGAAAAGGCCAGACCTAGTGGACAGAGCCGCTGTACACTCTCAAGGAAGGTGCGGTGAGTCTGACCCTGAGAGGCCAGATCCTATCTTTATTTTAAATGTTGATGTTTTGTTCACGGATATTTTTATTAACTTTGATTTTTAAAAAAATATTGCATTAAAATATTATTCACCTTGATTCCTGAAATTTTTGGCACCTCCTTAAATTTTGCGTCTCAGGCAAGTCCCTCACTGGCCTTGCCCTAGTCCCAGCCTAGCCACAAATACAACTGAGAATGCACACAGTCATGAGACATGCGCTGATGACAAAACATTGGGCTGAGCAAACACGTTTCTAGCAAACACAGATGGACACAAGGCTGGAGGGAGATAGGACTGTGTGAGGAGGTAAGGCAGGCCTGCATGGGGGAGGAGGGAGTCTGGGGCAAGCCACAGTTTAAAATAGGGTGGGAGTGGGGAACTGGATCAGCCCCCTTCCCACCCCACGCCTATGCCAGGGACCTAAGGGAGCGCAGGAAGGGAGAGAGCTGTAAGACTGGGCAGAGTGAGGAGCACTGCCTTGGCCTGGCTGGCAAAACTCCAAGCACAGGCCTGGGTGAGTTGGGCTCTGAGGCTGACCAGCAGAGGGCCCTGCCATCCAACAATCATCTCTGCTCAGGGAGGTAGCTCCGGAGGGGTGTAGGTGCTGGCTGGGGGCCCAGGCAGGGTGAGTGCCAGATGGGCTTCTCTCCAGCAATAAGAGCCCTGGCTGTTGCCCTCTAGGGAACAGGCCAGGCTTCAGTGGGGGTGGAGAGAGGAACCAGCCTTCCCCTGTCTGGCATAGGACACTTGCCACTTCCCTCCAGTTTCTTTCCAATTCCAGCCCCTTTTGCACACAACTGCAACCATTGGCCACCAGCCTAGCCATACCTAGCAGATCTGTCTGACCACTAAGGCCTGCCACCCCCACAGGACAAAACTGGGCAACAGAGGTGGGAAGAGAGACAGGGGCCAAGAAAGAGGGGAGAGGAGGGCCAGGAGAGGAAGAGAGAGAGACTGGACAAACACAGGGTAGGAAGGGGGGTGGGTAGTCCCAGACATGAAGATGCCTTTAAGCCATGGTACAGTGCCTAGAAAAATACCACTGATATCCCTCTTCCTGCCCTCTGTTTGGTTAAGCTGGGGTATGACAGTGTGTCCACATCTCTGTGGGACAAGGAGCCAGAAGCCTGGGACTACCCTTCTGGAGTAATTTGGGGAGTGTCCACTGATCCTAAGTCGGAAAGTTACTCCTCCCTTCAGGGCCCAGTCTGATCTCTAGGGAGAGGGTGTGACTCTGCCTTATCCCTAGATGTCAGTACTCATTGTTTTTTTTGTTTGTGTGTTTGTTTTTGTTTTGTTTTTATCCTCACCCAAGGACATTTTTCCATTTTTTGTTCAGATAGAGTGGGAGGGAGAGAGAGGAAGAGAAAGAGAGAGAGAAAAACATCGACGTGAAAGGGACACATCGAGTGGCTGCCACCCGCACGACCAACCAGGGCCGGGGACAAACTGCAACCAAAGTACATGCCCCTAGGGGGAACCGAACCCGGGTCTCTCTGGACCGCAGGCCGACGCTCTAACCGCTGAGCCAAACCGACCAGGGCAGTACTCATTGTTAATTTTAATTTTAATTTTTTCCTTTATTGATTTTAGAGGGAGAGGAAGTGAGAGGGAGATAGAAACATCGATGAGAGAGAACATCAATTGGCCGCCTCCTGCATGCCCCCCACTGGGGATCAGGCCCACAACCTGGGCATGTGTCCTGACCAGGAATCAAACCGGGGACCTCTTGGTGCATGGGTCCATGCTCAACCACTGAGCCACACCAGCCGGACAGTACTCATTGTTAATTAGTGTCTGTGGTTTCTTCAGGGGACAGACCTCTTGGGTCGTGGGGGTGGGGTGGGGGCTGGACTGGATTTTCTCTCTTCAGCACCTCTCTAGCCTTTGGATTGTCCTCTAGCATTGAGGGCTTCTGTAAGGGCAGTGATTCCCCCTCCCCCAAATTTACTAACCTACAAAAAAGGAGAGATTCCCTTCCCCCTCCCTTGGAAGTACAAGAAGGACTGACCACTCCTCAGCATGCCCACCCCCTCTTCCTCCGACAGTGGAGGATGTGGGGCTCAGCAAGGCTCAGCAAGCTTCCGCCCCTGCCTCTGAGTATCAGGACAATAGAATTCACTTGGGAGGTAAGGCTGTTCCCAGCTTTTTCTCTTCCCATCCCGACTGTGCCTCAGTTTTTCCAAAGTTCTGAATTTAGAAAGAGTGAATCATGAGGGGGCTACAGGGCTGTGATTCTACCCATCACCCCCCACACAGAGCCACACATCCCTCTCCAAGTCAGAGTTGTGGGTGGCGTGTTTGTGTGGATGTGCGGTCTGTGTGTGTTAGAGGTAGGAAACCCCACCATGCAGGTCACTGATTATACAGATTATGTCGGAGGAATCCCAAGACGTAGCGGGGTCCAGGGCAGAAGAGCAAGATCAGGAGTGGTCTGAAAGGAGGAAAGAGACACTGAAAAGTGAGGAGGTCGCTGGAAAGGAAAAAGGTGCAGTGTGGAAGAAAGTGGCGTGGGAGGAGGGGTAACGGAACATCTGAGATAGAGTATGGGGGGGGGGGGGGCGGTAACACGCCCGGGCCAGTCTGGCAGGCTTGTCGTTGGGAGAGCCCTGAGATGAGCTCTGTAGAATTTGTGTAGCCCCAGCGCCTAGGAGACTAGGGTTACCCGTGTGGGGCTGTACTCTCAAACGGCCGTGTGCTCCTTGATGGGACAGAGTTTGGTGGGGCCAGGCCTAGAGAGGTCCTAGCTACAGAAATAAGGCGAAGTGTGGGCCAGGCTACCCTGGGGGCGAAGGTGTCAGGGTGGGGGCCGTCTGGTTCCCCACCAAACTCGCAGGGACAGTCCGGGGCGTGGCCCCCGCGGCCGAGCGGGGGCGGGGCGGGGGCGCGCTCGGGGCGGGCCCAGTGGAAGGCGGGTTTGAATGCGCTGCGGCGGGCGGGCGCGGGAAGCGCAGAGACAGAGCGCGCGGATCTCAGCGCAGCGCGGGAGGACCCCTTCACAGCAGGTGCTTCCTAGGGCCGGGGTTCTGAGGGCTCGGGGTCCGTGGTCCTGCGGAGCGGAAGGCACCGCTGTCCGCCTGCCACGAGGGCAGGTAGGCAGGGGGCTGGCAGCTACACAGCAGCGGAGGGAACGCCCTGTGGGGCCCCAGGCGCTGAGTGTGCCGAGCAGCGCAGCACGTGGCATGCAAGAGCAGGGGTGCTGGAGGGAAGGGAAAAGGTGCAGTGTGGAAGAAAGTGGCGTAGGAGGGGACCCGAGCAGGGCGGGCCGACCTGGCTCTGGGGCCTAAAACCGGCTGTCGCGGAGCTGACCTTTGCAAAGGGTGGGCTAGTAGATGGTTAATCTCGATCAATCTTGTTGGTATAGGGGAGCCCCAGGCCGCCAAGTACGCTGGGTGAGGAGGATGGGGCTGAGGGCACGCGGAACGGAGGAGCTGTCTCTTTAACCCCGCCTTTTATTGACCGAACTCGTGTCCCTGGCCTCCCCTTGCTGGATGCGTCCTCATTTACTCCCGAAGAGCGGACCCTTTCTTCACTTAGAGAAACGGCAAGGACACACACACTCCAGGTTTTCTTCCCGGGGGAGAGCTGGTCCCATCCTGCCCCTCACCACCCTTGGGGCCGCCCCTCTGCCCATTTCTCTGGTAACCTTTTAGACCCTCCCACTTGTCCTCCCGCCAGTGTTGAGCCCTTCAAGCCAGGGTGTTTGTAATGGGGGGAGGGGGAGTGCCTTACACCTGACGTCCCTGTCAGGCTGGAGGTGACCTTGGCCCCCACCTTATTTTTCCCCCTTAGAGTAGAGCACCCCCTCCTCCCAGTATACAGGACGAGCAGGGAAGCAGCCTTCATACCTCCCTCCCCACCCCAGAAGGAGCCTAGAATAAGCTGCACCTTGAGTTTGAATTCCAGCTCACCCATTCACTAGCTCTGTGACCTTAGTCATGAGACTCAGCCTCTCTGAAAGTTAGCTTCCCCTATCTGTTCAATGGAGACTATTTAAAACTAGCTGATGGGTGGTAAGAGAGGGTATCTGCCGGCTGGTCCCATATGGGATCCTGGGGAGTGGAGAATTTGATGCTACCACAAGGGTGTGTCTAGAAACTGGAGTGCATGAGAGGTGCTGGGAGCCTGAGTTTGGTGGCTGCTTTCAGGGCCTCATCTAGGCATGCCAAGGCATGGCTGGAGGTACTCCAGATGCTCTGAGCTGGTATCAAATCCCTGTTTGCTGTTGGGCAAAGGCAGACAAAAATAAAACACCTGGGCTGGACTGCTATGGGTCAGGATGTGGGCAGGGGGAGGGGCTGCCTCTGGAGTTGAATTGTGCCCAGGAATGGGGTGGGTTTACTGAGAAGAGAAAGCAGGAGTGTAGCTGATGGAGAGGGCAGAAATTAATATTCCTCTGAGCGTAAGGCAGATTTCACTGAGGAAACCAGTCTCTGGTCTGATTTGAAACGGCACTGCCAGGAACCTTACCTGTGGGGGTGGGGGAGGAGCACAGGGTATGCTGAGGTGAAAGCTGGGGGTTTCCCTCCCTGCTTCCTGATAGAAAACTTGAGTCCTGACTCTTCTCTGTACATTCCCTACTCTCCCTAGGGTAGAGCCCTCTTGCCCTCACACCTCTAGAAAGTAAAACGTTGTTCACCAGTCGGTCCTCAGTGCCTAGAACAGTGCCTGGCTAGCCTGCAAAGGTCCTCAGTAAATATATGTTGAAAGGATGAATGAAAGAAGCCCTCTGCTTCCAGATGGAGATTTGTGGTTCTGCTCCTCCCCTCCCTGTCCTACAACCCAGGTGTGGGCTGGGGCACTAAGGAAGGCTTTGGAGAGTCCGGAGTTTACCCAGGGAGCAATTGAGAGGACTTACTGGGATGGGTAGAAAAGCCCATTGAGAGTATGGAGTCCCGGAAGGTGTCTGTCATGGGCTGGGACCTAGAGCACTGGCTGTACCTGAATTGACCCACGCCTCAGCTCCCCTGCTGAGACTGAGTCTCTTATCTACCAAGCTGCAGAGATGGTTTTTATCTCCGTGGTTGAGGGTGTGTGTGTGCAGCTTCTCAGAATGGGGCAGCTTCCTCCCACAGCAAGCCCAGGGGGGTTCTCTCCCCATATGCCCTGTGCCACTGTCTTCATTCTGGACTGTTACCCAGGAGGAGCCCATGGACAGGGCCTGCTGCCTGCGCCGGAGCTAGGACCACCTCCTAGGAACTGCCCAGGCCTCTTCTGCTCCGACCCTTCTGCTGGCAAGTCAGAGCCTCCAGTGAGTGCTGGCCCAGGTGGGCAATGGGGGAAGCCAGTCCTCCTGGCTCCAGAGCTAGGCCCTCACTTGGGGGACATGCCTGTTGGCTTTCCGTGCCATCCAAAGGGAAAGCCATTTTATCTGCTGGTGCCAAAGAGGTCCTAACTAAAGAAATAACACAGTGGGGAGCAGGAGAGGGACGCTGAGCGGGGAGGCTAGGAGCTTTGGGACTATGCAGTTCAGGCAGGCCTGTGCCCCCACCCCCCAATCTTCACTTCAAGTTTGTTCTCAGAAAGGGGAAGATTATAGGGGCCTGGGAGTGAGAGAGGAACCAAGGGGGGATGGGATGACTCTGGGGCCACGACTGGGGATCAGGCTAGGTTGTGGAAAAGGCTGTGTCCCACACTCATCAGAAAGTGTTTTCCTGGAAAACTGACCAGGAACTAGGATGTCCCTGGGCAGTGGCTAGAGAGGAAGGTTGAGGTGCCAGCAGCAGGGAGGCTAGAGTCTAGGGTGCCTCGAGGAGGGGGCAGGTTCTCCAGAGCCACCCTAGCCATGAGTTCAGGGGCCCTCCAGGAGGGTGGAGAGGCCAGACTTAACAGAGATGGCCTTGGGGGGAGGCCTCCCTGGCATGGCCTCAGCCATCATCCCTGTGGCTGCTGCTCCAGCAGATGTTAGTTTTGTGCCCCCTCCCCCTCTCTGCTCTATCTCCTTTCTGTTCCCCTCCTCCTGTTTCTCCTTCCATTGTCGTCACTGTCCCTGACCCCTCTCATCCTCTTCCCTGCCTTTGCCTGTCTTTTCCCTCCTCTCAATCAGCTGTCCTCCTCCTTCCCTCCTGTTCTCCACCCTCTGGTTTCGCAGCTTACAAACGGCTTCGCTGCGGGGTAAAAATAGCGGTGGCGGCGGCCAGGCCAGGCCTGCTGCCAGGTGGAGCTCACGCAGGCAGGGGGCCCAACAGGACTGGCCAGAGAGGTCAGATTGAGCAGTCCTGAGAGGCAGGGCCAGGAGGGGGTCCTGCTGGCCTCGAGGGCTTGCCAGCTCTGTCTGCCCTGCCCCCTCCAACCCCCCAAGAGTCTGAAGAGGCCTGTGGGGAAACAGGGTGAAACAAGGCCTCTCACTGCTTCTGCCCCAAGCAAGCCTCAGAGGGAGAGAGCTGTCAGCCAGGCAAAACCAAGACCGCCATCACCATGACAACCAGTCACCAGCCTCAGGACAGGTACTGGGAGACCTGGGTTGGGGACCTAAGGGAGTGGAAATGGGTCTCCAGGGGGCTGGGTGCGGTGACCTTTGGAATTTGGAGTTGTCACTGCTGACTGGCCTTCCAGCCAGAGAGCTATGACTCAGGTGTGTATCAGGGTGGGGGCCATGCATGCCTTGGCTAAGGGCTGGGTGCTGCCTGGGGTGTCTGTGGGGAGGGCCAGGGTGGGTGGGCAGCAGTCCCTCCCTGGCCTGTCAGTTTTTCCACTGTTGCTCTCTAGCCAGACAGCAGCTCCTGGCTCCTCCCGCCACCACCATGGGGAGACATTTGGCAGCACCCCTCATTCTAGAGCACATCTGGCCGAACTGCCCCTCCCTCAGGGTTGCCTCTATCTCACATGACCTTGGCCCGCCCCGGTTCTTGCTCTAACCTTCCTCTCACTTCTGCACCTGCGAAGCCTGTGAACTCCCTCAAGTTAGGCCTACACGTGTGATCGTGCACACGTGTTCTGGGGAAGAGGCTGTCTCTTGATTCAAGTTCTCCAAGGAGTCCAGGACCCACGAAAGTTGATGAAGTCATGCCTCAGGTCCAAAGCTCTTCAACCCATCACCTCTCCCTGCCCATTCTGTCTCCCTCCTGTGCCAAAGGCCACAAAACTAGACCTTGGGCACTAGCTTGATCTCTCTGGGACCATTTCCCACCTGTAAAATAGAGGTGAGGTTTATTTGGATGGGAGAGAATTTAAGAAGACAGTAAGTACAGGCCCCAGGTTGGCTCCCTCCTTTGTCCCTACTCCCAGCAGCTCTCTGACCCCTCCCCATCTCCATCACCTGTTGCACTCCGACCCTCTCTCCTGTGTGACCTTGACTGGGAGTTTCTCCCTTCATTCTGGGTCTCTGAGTCAAGCCCTTAGCTCTCTATTTCAAGGTGGAGATACATGAGGGAGTTGGGGGACTGCAGTTGTAATGACTCAGACCTGCCCAGTTGGGGTGCTCACCCAGGCCCTTCCTGTGTGAGGCCAGGAACTGCGCTCCGGCCAGACCTGTCCTCACTGCCTTGGGCTTTGTCCCTGCCATCTCTGTGAAGAAAGCAGATGTTGGCTGTGGGGAGAGTATGGCAGACACATCTGGAGACCACAGTGGGAGGACCCAGGGCTGCCTGGGGGAAGCTGGCCCATCCCAGACAGGCCCTGAGGTGTAGGGTTTGGGGCCATGCCCTGGCAAAAGCTGGGGTGGCACTTATTTACACTCTGGAGCCCAGATGACGTCCAGTGGCCGGATACCTCCTGGCCTACCCTGGGTGGTGTGACCTACAAAGCCGGTTCTGTCTGGGCCTGGAAAAAACAACTCCCTCATTTCCCAGCTGCCTCAAGGCACCTTGCCTGCCTGCCTGCCCCACTAGGTTCAGAATGGTCTGGGAGTTTCTTGACCTCAGAATCCTGTTTGGGGAGCCACACAGTCCCTGCCCAGACTGCATAATCACTTCCAGCCTGCCTGGCGGACGGGGGAGGAAGACACTTGCTATTTGCTTTCTCACTCACCCGCCACCCCCAGCCTTTACAGCAGGATTTCCAAAACCTCCTCCAGATGTGTGGGCCACACTGGTTCCCAAGCCTGCAGGGTCCCCTGAGTCTTCGGGGGCTGAGAGCCACCGTCTTGTGGCCATGTCCTTCAGCCTTGTGTCCCTGGTCCTCCTCCCCCTCTGGACACAGCTGGGCCCTTTTCCCTACCCCAGCACACCTCCCCCTGCACATACACTGTAGGAGGACACGCGCACATGGGCACAGACACAGACGCCCTGTGCCCTGGAATAGCTGGAGAGACTGAAGGGCAGGGAGGGACGGGCTTCCCTAGGTGTGACCGGGAAGGAGGTGCCATGGTGGGTCACTTGGCTCCTCTTTCCTCTCCCATCCCCAGGTACAAAGCCGTCTGGCTTATCTTCTTCATGCTGGGTCTGGGGACCCTGCTCCCCTGGAATTTTTTCATGACAGCCACTCAGGTGAGAGTGGGGGGACTGGACTCCAGGGGGCATGTAGAGACTGGATCTATACTTGGCACAGGGAGAGAAGTTCTAACACTTTTCTCTTCATCCCCCACAGTATTTCACAAACCGCCTGAACCAGTCCCAGAATGTGTCCTTGGTCACTGCTGAACCAAACAGGGACATCCAGGCCTCGGCCACCCCCACAGCACCCTCTGTGGAGCGGAGTTATCTGAGTGCCATATTCAACAATGTCATGACCTTGTGTGCCATGTTGCCCCTGCTGCTTTTTACCTGCCTCAACTCCTTCATGCATCAGAGGTGAGTGCCCAGGCCCAGCCTGACCCCTGGCTGCCTCCTGTGTGCCCTGGGCTGAGCCCCTGCCTTAACCACGCTTCTCTGCCACCTCGGCCTCTCCTGCAGGATCCCCCAGTCTGTTCGGATCCTGGGCAGCCTGGTGGCCATCTTGCTGGTGTTCCTGATCACTGCTATCCTCGTGAAGGTGCACCTGGATGCCCTGCCCTTCTTCATCATCACCATGATCAAGATCATGCTCATTAACTGTAAGTCGGGCTGGGTGGGGACCTGAGGCAGAGACCTTTCCACATACCCCCAGACTTCCTTCAGACCCACAGTCAGCCAGAGAAGAGCCCAATCTGACTCCCAGAAGAAATGAATGCCATGGGCATGAGGGCTCAGAGGCCTGAGCAGGCAGGGACCAGGGCTGGGAGTGGGCGGCACAGAAAAGGGCCACTGAGCAGCGAGACCCACTGGCAGTAAGGCAGGAGTTACAGGGACCTGTTTCCCCATGAGCCCAACCACCCCCATCGGAAGTGAGTCCCACCCTGCCCACACCCCTGCTGATGCCCACCCTGTTCCCCCAGCATTCGGTGCCATCCTGCAAGGCAGCCTGTTTGGTCTGGCTGGCCTCCTGCCTGCCAACTACACGGCCCCCATCATGAGTGGCCAGGGCCTGGCAGGCATCTTCGCCTCGGTGGCCATGATCTGCGCCATCGCCAGTAAGTCTTGCTGTCTAGCTGCCTGTCTGGTTTTTGTGGGGAGAAGAGGGTGGACCTATCTCACCACTGACACCCTCCATCCCAGGTGGCTCGGAGTTGTCAGAAAGTGCCTTCGGCTATTTTATCACAGCCTGTGGGGTCATCATTTTGACCATCATTTGTTACCTGGGATTGCCCCGGCTGGTGAGCAAAAGGAGAAAGTGGGGGTTTGGGGTCTGGGGAGTCCAGGGCTCCAGACCATGGGTGTTCTGAGGCTGCAACCTGGGGGAGGCAGGGATTCTGGAGATCCCGCCTCTGAGTCCACCTTCATCTCCCTCACTTGATAGGAATTCTACCGCTACTACCAGCAGCTCAAGCTCGAAGGGCCTGGGGAACAGGAGACCAAGTTGGACCTCATTAGTAAAGGTCTGAATAGCCTGAGGAAGCTGGGATGGAGGACCGCCTCCCTGCCTGGGGGGCAGCTGAGCACAGAGGGCCGGAATGGGTACACTGTTATTTATTGGCAGAGATGGGCCAGAGGCCAGAGGGACCAGGGGTGGAGTGAGGGGACAATGGAGAATAAGAGCCGGGAAAACTAAAATAGGGGGAGGTCCTGGGTGACCTTGAATGCCTGAGGGCAGTGGGGAGCAATTTTGGATGCTTGGACAAAGTGTAGCATGAGCGGAGGCTCCTGGAAGAGGTTAGGACCCAGGGACTGGCACTGTGAGGATTTAGAGGTCTGGGCTAGGTGTTAGGGTGCTTCTGTGCACTGTGTAAGGGGGTATCCACCCCCAACTAACCCCAGCCCTTTTGGGGAATGTTTGTGTCATTTCCTGTTGCTCTGTCCTTCCTACAATTTGAAGATCTTTCTACAACCTGTCACCCCCCAGGAGAAGAGCCAAGAGCAGGCAAAGCGGAGTTTGGAGTTTCAGCCCCCAACTCTCAGTCCACCAACAAAAGTCACTCAATCCGAGCCATCCTCAAAAATGTGCGTGGGGCACAGGTGTCCTGCCCTCTACCCCTCACCCTCTTTCTCTCCTCCTGCTCCCACCCCACACAGTCTATTCCATCCGCTCCCTTTCTGACCTGAGACTGGCCACTCCGGGATTCGTGTGTGTGTGTGTGTGTGTGTGTGTGTGTGTGTGTGTGTGTCGGTGCTTTAATGCATGACTGCCATAAAGACTGGGGCCTGGGTCCCTTTCCTCCAGATCTTAGTCCCGGCTCTCTCGGTCTGCTTCATCTTCACGGTCACCATTGGAGTGTTTCCTGCCGTTACCGCTGAGGTCAAGTCCAGCATTGCAGGCAGTAGCGCCTGGGGTGAGGACACCATGGGTTCCCAGGATAAGGATGGACAGGCTCTAGCAGGACTGGGAGTGGGGAGAAGAGACCCTGGGCTGCCATCTCCCCAGCTAGACTCTTCTGGTCCACTTGCCCTTCCCTGGGCTAAAAGCATCTTCTCCACTTTAAAGTTGGGGACACTCAGGCCCAATGAGGTTCAAGGTTGCTAGATCTGCTTCTGGACCTAATAACCATCCCCTAATGTACTCTTCCTTTTCCAGGACACTACTTCATTCCTGTGTCCTGTTTCTTGACTTTCAATGTCTTCGACTGGCTGGGCCGGAGCCTCACAGCCATTTCCATGTGGGTAAGCGGAAGAAGAGGGCACTAAGCCCCTATAAGAGGGAAGAGTCCACCCTGAGACCAGAAAGGGCACCAAGAAAGTATGGTGACAAGGAGACCATGCTTTTTTTTTTTTTTTTTTGGTATGTGCCCCTAGCGGGAACCGAACCCGGGACTCTCTGGTCCGCAGGCCAACGCTCCAACCGCTGAGCCAAACCGGCCAGGGCAGAGACCATGCTTTTTTTTAAAAAAAAAACAAGACATTATGTATAGTTAGGTGTACAAGTCTTAAGTGTATAGCTTAATGACTATATACACATCCCCTGTATAATCACCACCCAGGTCAAGACGGAGAACATTTCCAACATTCCAGAAGGTTCCACTCTGCTCCCTCCCCATCAGTCCCCATAAGCATAATCAGGCTTTGAGGTTTCAGTGCAGATCCTGAGGGGTTCCATATGGAGCCCTGGGGGCCTGGCTGGGCCCTGGAGCCCGCGGCTGAGGCACTGCCTGGTCTCCACAGCCTGGGAAGGACAGCCGCTGGCTGCCGAGCCTGGTGCTGGCCCGGCTGGTGTTCGTGCCCCTGCTGCTGCTGTGCAATGTCCATCCCCGCCGGTACCTGGCTGTGGTCTTTGAGCACGATGCCTGGTTCATCATCTTCATGGCTGCCTTCGCCTTCTCCAACGGCTACCTCGCCAGTCTCTGCATGTGCTTCGGGCCCAAGTGAGTGTTGGGCAGGCTTCAGCACCCCAATGGGGGACACTCGACAAGGAGAAAGCCCGATCCTGGGGCTTCAGGTTTTCAGGCTGAGAAAGGAGCCGACCAGGGAGGGGCACCTGGGTTGAAGGGGTCATGTGTAGGGTGGGGTGCCCAGGCTTACTTAGGTGGGGGTGTGGGAGAGGTCTCTCAGGTAAGGAGGAAGATAGCCCCAGGGCATGTTCCCTCAAGAGGGAAAAGCCAGATTGGGTTTGGGAAGGTAGGATGGGTTGGTCAGCAGAACTGGGTGCTCAGGCAAGTCTCCCCACGCTGATGCTCTGGGTGGGGCTGGATTAGGGGCCATCCTAAGGTAGCCTTGCCTCTGTCCTTTAGGAAAGTGAAGCCGGCTGAGGCGGAGACAGCTGGAGCCATCATGGCCTTCTTCCTGTCTCTGGGCCTGGCGCTGGGGGCTGTCTTCTCCTTCCTGTTCCGGGCAATTGTGTGACCCCTGATGGACAGAGGACTGCACTGGCCCTGTTCTTGCCCGTTCCTTATCCTTTAGGGGTGGGCAGGGGTGGGCTGGAGGTTTTCTCTTCTAGCCGAATTCTGCTTTCTCATGGCCTGTGCTGAGCCCAGTGTCCAGGCCCTGAGGAGGGAGCCTCTGGGTGGACAGTTGGACAATGGGGACATTGTGGGCCTGCAGGTCAGAGTCGAGGGAGGGGATGCAGTCTCTGCATATGCTCAGATCCCCCCACATTTGGCTCTGACTGATTCCTACTTGAGAAGGACTGCAGAGGCTCCGAGGCTCAGAGAGTGTGTGTGTCTGTGTGTCTGTATGTTCGTCTGCTTGTACTGCGAGTGGCTAGGGGCCAGGACTGTCTGTTCTAAGGTCCCGTCTGATATTGTGCCCCTCCTTTCCCCATGCCTCCTCCCCCTGTTCCTCTCCTCCTCTCCCTGCCTTGTGTCTCCCTATCATGTACCCTGTACAGTTGTCATTTTACTGCCTTTTTTATACTCAACAGAAACCAGGTGCCTTCAGAGGCTCTCTGACTAAATAAACCTTTTTTTTTCCATGGCTCTCTGTGTCCTCCAGCCGTGGCTTCATGCCCTGGAGAGGGTAGAGGGATGACAGCCTGAGTCTGGGGAATGAGCCTGAGCTAGCTGGGTCTTGGCCAACACCAGGCCTGGGTCCAAGGTTGGGGAGGTGGGGTAAGGGTTAGTCCTCAGCCTCAGAGGGGCTGCAGTGTCCCCTGCTGTGGCCACAGAGGAGGGACAGGCCTGGAGCCAGGACACCCAGGCTGAGACCCAAAAAAGCCATTTTTCTTTGCTGCTTCATTCCTTCTTCCATAGGACTGGGGAAGGACACAGCATCCACCCTTTTTTTTTTTTTTTTAATCTTCACTGTTACCCCCTCCCCTCTGCCCTCACTCCTCAGTTCTGGGAATGAGTTCTGCAAGACTGGCCAGCTCTCCTCCTACAGCCTTCCCACACCTCCTGGCAAGAACAGGCTGCACCTGAGGGTTCTCCCCTGCCTGGCACTCTGCCCTGACATCAAGGCTCAGACTTCCTGGGGAACAAGGGGCCTATGTGTCATTTCATTGAATCTGGGCCCTCCCCTCTCTTCCCAAACTCTAGCCTAGGGAGGGCTGGGACCATGAGAATGTCTCAGTGGAGGGGGCCATACCACTGGGTCCCCCTTCTCAAAAATAACTCTTCCTGACAAAGTGGGACCCAAGCTCTGGCCACTGTGGACCCCCCTTCCCCAGCTCACTGACCCTGGCCCTCAGCTCGCGTCTCAGGCTTCGCAGAAGGGCAGGAGGTAGCACAGCCCAGACTGCTCACTGATCCCCGACCAGCAGATGCTGCAGAGTTGGCACGTCTGCCAGGACTTCGTTTCTCAGTTTAACTGAATTGAAAGCTTCAGGCCTTATTAAAGAGCAGTTAAGTGTATTATTGTTTGAGGCACTGGAGTCCACATACTCTGTGTCAAACCAAGGTACATATCTGAGGTTGGTGAAAAACAAGGTGTTTCTTTCCTATCAGGTTCAAAAGTGAGGAATTCCCCAGTCTGTGCAGTGCCCTTTGGCAATGAGTCAGGCTGAGGTAAACCCGCACTCTTCTTGCCTCAGTCCTTGCCAACTTCCCCACTGTACCCAAACCTCAGAGTCCTGTTGGGCTCCTTCAACACCAGCAGCCCTTCAGGGACCCCATGTTTCTTCCCTGAGTCCCTTCACCACTTCCTGCCTGGTCTTTCAGGACTCCTGCCCAGGTGTCCTTCAAACCCATCCCACACATGACCACAGGATAATCTGAAAACAAGTTTCATTGTATGCTGGTCCCTCTCCTGCAGCGTGCCAGATCTTCCACCACCAGCAATGGCCAGTTTATGTACTTCCTTCCCCCCTCGGCACCTCAGAACTGTTGTAACTGTTCGACATATCTTTTATCATGTTCTTATCTTACTCCAGCTACCAAACTGTCAGGTTAGAGTCTATTCTCTTCATGTGTTGACTCTACGCTACAAGTGTAGTACCTGGCTTCATGCATCTGCTCATTCCTCCCATGCGGTCTTCACATGCCTGACTCCAGCTGTGGGGAGCACGCATTTCACTGTCTGCACCTATGGGACAGAGATGGGTGTTACGTAGGCTCCTCAAGCCCAGCAATGATTTGAAGGAGGAAAAGACCTTTAGGTTAGTCATTTTCCTTCTTTCGGTACTTACATAGACGTTGAAGAAATTCCTAGAATATTTTTTCCAAAAATACAGTCTCAGACTCCTCCCAGGAGGGCAGGTTTTCTAATGCAAATGACAAAACATTTGCATTTCACTCATTTCCATTCTCCTGACCTCAGTGTTTTCACCTGAAAACCAGTGGAGTAGAGCTTAGAAAAAGCAGCTCTCAGGTCTCCTGCCTGCTCAACTGCAGTGATGGCTCCAACCACAAGTCGGCGCTCTGCACACAACACTACCTGTGGGACTTCATTGGGCCTCATCACTTTCCTCCTGGCACTTTGCTTCCTGTATGTAAGGTGGGGAGGTCTGAACGTGAGAATTTGCCATGTATCTCTGATTCTGCCACGGCTTGTGCTGGTCATCACCTTCTGTGTGACATTTCTGCGGGAAGTATTAGCCTGTATTCAGCTGCTGTCCTCCCTGGGGTGGCTGCCATTGCAACACAGAAATTTCCCTCTAGTTTAATCTTATACGGTGAATTGTTGAGGCTTGAAACTTTTGAAAAGCCAGAAGTCCCAGTAAAATGAGCAGTCAGCCTCAGATATAAGTGATGAATGTATCTGTGTATCTGTGAACATGGAAAGAGGATGGTGAGGGCAGTATAATGAAGGGAGTGGCTTCTCAGGAAAACAATTATTGGGAATTGTTAGAATGTTAAACTATGATAGTGATTCAAAATAGATGTGAGCAGAGGCCTGGTTGGTGTGGCTCAGTGGTTGAGTGCTGACCCATGCACCAAGAGGTTGCCGGTTTGATTCCCAGTCAGGACACATGCCCAGGTTGTGGGCCAGATTCCCAGTGGGGGGCATGTGGGAGGTGGCCAATTGATTCTCTCTCATCAATTACTCTATCTGTTTCTTTCTCTCCCTCTCTAAAATCAATACAGAAAAAAAAATTTTTTTTAAGAAAAATGGATGTGAGCAGAGAAATGCAGTCACTTTATTATTTTTTTTTATCCTCACCCAAGGACATTTTTGCATTTATCTTCGGACAGAGCAAGAAGGAGAGAGGGAGGAAGAGAGAGAGAGAAACATCGATGTGAGAGAGACACATTGACTGGTTGCCATCGACTGGTTGCCACCCACACGACCCCAGCTGGGGCCAGGGACAAACTGCAACCGAGGTACATGCCCTTAGCGGAACCAAACCCGGGACTCTCTGGTCCGCGGGCAGACGCTCTAACCGCTGAGCCAAACTGGCCAGGGTGAAATGCAGTCACTTTAAAGAGATCTCTGCTCTTTGGCCAGCAGGCCCTGCCTGAAATAAACATCTTGAGACTGGAAGAGTGGCGGTCTGGGGGAGGTCAGCCAGCCAGCAGATCTGACAGGGAGGCTAGGCTGGCAGTGAGGCCTGTCTGGTTCCTGGGGCAAGTTGGCAGTGAGTGTGGTGATGGGCACCTCAGACAGGCAGAGCCCAAGCTCCACCCCCAAGCCATCAATGCCCTGTGCCCTAGCTGGGCTCTGTCTCCGCATGACCTGGCTTACTACGTGCATCCCCTCTGAGAGGATGTGCGCACTCGGAGCCCTCTACAGCCTTGGCAGTTCTGGTGCTCCCTGTCGATGAGCCAGTTGGCATTCTGGCTCCACACTGCAGGGCCAGTGCTAAATGAGTCAGCGGGACCCCACACAGTAGGAGCATCTGCCTATGACAGCTGCCTTCTTCCACCTCCTTCCAGGCCTTCCTATGGGGTTGTGGGGTGGTTCAGATGCAGAGCCCAGGATCCCATCTTGGGCCTGCCAGGAACCAGCTGTGGAGCCCTGGCCGAATCACACATCCTCTGTGACCCAGCTTTTTGTTCTTAAAACGGGGTGACATATCTGTGGACTTGCTAGGTGAATTAAGGGACCCTGTGCGGGAAAGCCTGGTCACGGAAAGCGGGGACCCTAGAGATGCATGGCGGCGTGTCCTTAGGTCCTAAGGCTTAGGATGAGCCTCAGCACCGAGCGCTCCCGCCCCCCACCAAAGCAGCTCGTCACTCCTTTCCACACGCCATTCGTTAGTTCCCCAACCCGCAGCTCCGGCCCCAGTAAGCTGCGAGAACCAAGCCTTATTTTCCCCACGGCAGCCATTCCCAGTATAAATCACCACTCCAGTCCAGGCCTGGCGCGGACCACTGGGCCGGACGCGAGGGGCGGGCGCGATGAGGGGGCAGGGAGGGTGACGTCACCTGTGCTGTGCGCCCCCTGGCGGGAGCTCCGTCTCAACGCTCCCGGCCCTCCACATCTGATCCCTGGCCGCGGAGACCAGGCTGAGTGTCATCAGGCCCACTCCATTCACTGTCCCTTAAATCTGAGTGACCTTGAGCCTGGCACTTTCCATCTCAGAGACACTCATCTGTAAAGCAGGGGTAGTAACACTTGCCCTGCCTACCTCTCTGGTTGAGAAACTCCTCTGATATAATGAATAACAACTATTACTTTCACCTATCACTCTGCTCACTGTCTTAATCATATATTATCGCTTGTAATCTCTCAATAACCCTATGAAATGCCAACTATTGCTATGCCCATTTTACTCCAGAAAACCGAGGCTGAAAAGGTTAAAGATGAAAAAGCACCAGGTAAATGTCTCTGTCCCTCTGTCTCTCAGATACACACACACACACACACACACACACACACACACACACACACGCAGAGTTCCCAGGCAGTGAGGGGGATGGGAAGATACAAGGCCTCATGTGATCATGTGGCACGGTAAGGTAGGCTTGCTGCACCTTCCTCCCCTGCCTCCAAAACATTCCAGAGAGTCATCGTCTCTTTTCACATTCCCAGGGATCCCAAGCATCCTACAATCCTGAATTCCCATGTCATCCTTCCCAGGTGAAACCAGCAAAGTCTTTCCTTCCTGACATCTAACCTCAGTCCCTCCCAGTAGCACTACTAGTCCCTTATCTGGGCGCAGGTGACCCAGAAATCCAGTCAGTTTAGACCTGCAACATTGAGGAGTGACTTGTGTGCGGAGCTAAACAGGTGGCAGATAGAACAGTTAAGTAGGTCAGGGTTGTTTGTGGTGCCTCCTACACCTTCCCCTGCCCAAAATCTGTTCTGGGCTGAACGAATTTGGGATTAAGTTTTACTTTCTTCATCAAAGAGGGTCTGGAGCACTGAACAATGCCAAGACAAAAAGGGATGCCTGGTGGTCATGGCAGGAAAAGGACAGGCATTTTTGGGCTGGGATGACAATAGCAGGTAGGCAGGACTGAGTCACACCCCTTAGGCCACTAATATTACGCCCTTGGAAAGTCAAGACACAGTCATATGTGTATTAATAGAGCAAGTAACCAAAGATACTCAATTTATAATTCCAGAATGGCTTAGATCACAATTTCTGGCCTCACCACACTCTTGAGTGACTTGGTTCTTGCCCATGATTTTAGCCGTCAGCCTGTGCCTCCAGGATATCACTCCTTGGTGCCCCACAATGTGACTAAAACAGACTTCCTCACCCCTCCAACCTAGGGTGGTACACCCTCCCTCCTCTCAGCCCCCACATTCTATCATTCTATCCCAGAAAAGGTATACACCACACCTCTTCCCCACCCTGTCCAATCTCCCCAACTTCAGCCTCTCTCTAAGCTATGTCCCATAGTTTCTGTTTGTTTATTTTGAACAACACAATTATCTGGCTTGACTTAATAGATTTAACATATTTAGACCTTTACCCAATAAGATAATATATATTTTTCTCAAGCATGCATGGAGCATTTATAAATATTTTCTACATTCTAGATTGCAAAAGTAGTCTCATATACAAAAGGACAAGTATTGCCCGGCTGGTGTTCAGTGGTTGAGCATCAATCCATGCACCAAGAGGTCGCCAGTTCAATTCCCAGTCAGGGCACATGCCCAGATTGTGGGCCCAATCCCCAGTGGAGGGCATGCAAGAGGCGGCCAATCGATGTTCTCTGTCATCTATGTTTCTATCTCTCCCTCTCCCTTTCTCTAAAATCAATAAAGAAAAATTAAAGAAACAAAAAACAAAACCAAAAGAGCCAGTATTATGCACACCATGCTGTATGTCTATGACACAATTAAAGGGAAACATAAAAAAATAATTGAAAATTCCCAGTCTGAGAAGCCAGGAGGCCTCTGCCCAGGCTGAGTCTCTATGCTCCCTCCAAGACCTCTCTAAGCTTTACCTTGATCAGGGGTCTGTAAAAGTGTAAGACACTTACAAATGATCAAAGAAGACAAAATAAGGAGAATCAGAAAATTCTTAAAACTGAATTATAACAATAACATACATTAAAACCTGTAGGATATAACCAAAATGGTACTTGAGAAATTTGAAGCCTTAATTTCTTATATTGGAAAAGGGGAAATGCTGAAATGTAATGTGTAAAGTATTAAAATTAAGAAAATAGAAAAAGAACAACAGGATTGACCCAAAGAAAATAAAAATAATGAGACATATTTAGCAGAAAATTTAAAAATAATGTCAATTCCCAGACAAGAAAAAGCTAAAGGAGCTCATTACCACCAAACCAGTATTTCAAGAAGTCTTAAAGGGCCCGGCCGGTGTGGCTCAGTGCATTGAGTATAGCCCCATGGACTGGGAGGTCCTGGTTCGATTCCAGGTCAGGGCACATGCCGGGGGTTGTGGGCTCCATCCCCAGCAGGGGGCATGCAGGAGACAGCGGTTGGATGTTTCTCTCTCTCTCTCTCTCTAAAAAAACCAATGAAAACATATTAAAAAGAAATCTTAAAGGGACTTCTTTAAGAAGAAGGGGGAAAATATTTTAAAGTACGAATGATAGCCCTGGCCGGTTTGGCGCAGTGGTTAGAGCATCAGCCCGCAGACTGGAGAGTCCTGGGTTCAGTTCCCGGCTAAGGGCACGTACCTCGGTTGCAGTTTGTCCCCGGATCGTGTGGGAGGCAGCCACTTGATGTCTCTTTCATGTCAATGTTTCTCTCTCTCTCTTCCCCCCTCTCTCCCTCCCACTTTATCTGAAGATAAATGCAAAAATGTCCTCGGGTGAGCATAAAAAAAAGACTTAGTGCTTTAAAAAAAACAAAAAAACATTTCTATACAGAAAATAATAGATTCAGGCAGTTTTATAGGTGACTTCTACAAAAACTTTAAAGAAATAGATTATTTCAGTCTACTATTAGTAAGTCATTTATGAATTAAACATATAAAGAAAAATTTAAATATTCTCAATAAATGCATAAAAATAATTTTGATACCCATTCAGATTAAAATTATAACAAGTTAGTTAATTCTTTTGTAGTTCATAAGCGTGATGATTGGGTCTTTATACTTTTGTATGAGATGTGCCTCCCACTAAACCTTGTTACGACTGTGGCACATTACCCATCTGACGTAAAAATAAATAAATAAAATTATAACAAGTTAGGAGTAGAAAAAGTAAATATTATGCTCAATGATGAAGTGCTGGAAATTTTCCTTTTCTGATCAGAAATGAGATAGGAATACCCAGAATTATTGTTTCCACTCATTGTTCTGCAGGTCCCAGCTGGTGCAATATAAAAAGAAATAGCCCTGGCCAGTTTGGCTCAGCAGTTAGAGCATTGGCCAGGGGACCAAAGAGTCACGGGTTTGATTGGGGCCAAGGGCATGTACCTTGGTTGCGGTTTGTCCCTGGCCCTGGTCAGGGTTGTGCGGGAGGCAACCAGTTGTTTCCCTCTCACGTCGATGTTTCTCTCTCTCTCTCTCTTTCTCTCCCTCCCTCCCACTCTATCTGAAGATAAATAGAAAAATATCCTCGGGTGAGGATTTAAAAAAAAAGAAATAAAAAATACAAAAATTAGAAACCAAACTGTCATTTTTCTCAGATGGTAGATAGATTGTACCTAGAAAACATCAAGAACTGATGGACAAATTAAGAATTAAGAAGGTAGTTTATCAAGTTGAAAGATCAATAAAAATCAATTGCTTTTCAAACTCTCTGGGAAATAGAAATTGAAGGAAAATTTCCATTTGCCATAGCATCAAAATATAGTAACAATAAAGTGAGCAAAAGTTGCGCAAGCAACTCCTCATGTCCCAGCAGAATGTGGAAAGTGAGGCAAAGAAATGGAGCCCAAGCTGGCCAGGCAGACCTGCTCAATTGTCTAATGCATCTGAACGTCTACTCTATTTATTGGCTCTCGAGAATGTCAGTTCACATATTCTGAGTGGAATTCAGAGATGTAAGCCCCATGGAACTGGGAAGGACCAGAACTGACAAGACACATCTGGCAGGAGCTGAGCTTGGGAGGATGCTTGTTCTGGGAGTCAAGGATCCAGATCTACTTCCCACGATTATATAATCCCTGGCATACCAATGCCCCCGGATGCTTTGTTCATGCATTGCCCCTTATTGAAGTGCCCCTCAGTGGCCTCTCTGGGACCCCCACCAAAGGTGCTGCCCAACTATAACTCCCAGTCTAAGCAGCAGCAGGAGGCCTCTGCTCAGGCTGAGCTTCTATGCTCTCTCCAAGACCTCACCTAGCTTTAGCTAGATCAGGGGTCTGAAATCTTTTCTGAAAAAGGTAAGAGAGTAAATATTTTAGACTTTGCAAGCTATATGGTCTCTGTCACAACTATCAACCACGCCATTACAGAATAAAGTAGTCAAAGACAACAGGTAAACAAGTGAGCTTGAGTGTGGCTGTGTTTCAGTAGAACTTCATGGACACAAATTCAAATTTCTTACTTTTCACATGCCAAAATATTACCTTTAAAAAAGTTTTTTTCCCAACCATTAAAAATGGGAAAACTATTCTTACCCACAGGCCATACAAAAACAAGCAACAGGCCTATCAGCTGCAGCCCATAGTTTCTCTTGCTTCATCTGGCTGCCCTCCAAAAGCAAGAGGTTGGGCTGGGTCTTTGAGGCCTGGTCAGGAATAATGGGTATCTTGGGAACATCAAGCATTGCAAGTGCTGTTAGGGATAGGCTTCTGGAGATCTGGGTGGTTTTAAGCCGTCTTTTAATAGCCTTCAGTAGCTTCTCTCACTCCAAGTTAGGGTCAGAACTTCTTAGCATGGCATTTGTGGCCCTCTGTGACTTGCAGGGTCACTTTCAGCTCCTACTGCCTGACTTAGAGGGTCCTGGACTATTGTCCCTCTGTCAGGGCTGTGCCTTGCCATGCTTTCCTCTCTCCTGGGAGTAGACCTATGTCATAGCCTGGCTAGCCATGGCCCTAAGCCTGCTCCCTTCCCTAGGCTGAGCTGGGAGTCTCCAATCTTCTCCACACTGCTATGATTCACCCTTGGCCTGCAGCAGCCCCCAGTGGGCTGAGGACTCCCTGTCCTTCTTATGCATCTCCAGGTGAGGAGGCTCACAGTGGGGGCTAGTGAGTGTTAATGAGTGGGAGAAGTCATCTTGGAAGGCTTCCAGAGAGAAGGTAGAGTTTCTGTGCTGATGCAAGATTTAAGATTTTCCCATTAGGAAATCCCTGAGAAGTCTCGACATTGATCCACAGAAGCGATTCCTGCTCTTTGTACTTGGGTCCCCAGAGGGGAAACAGCATTCCCACTACATTCCTGGAACAGGGAGCAAGGGAGTTAGTGGAGCAAAGGTTCTGAGCTGACCCACCCTGCGGTAGTCCCTGAAGTCTTTCTTTCCCAGTCCATAAAATGTGCAGACTCACTTTTACCTCTTCACAGAGCTGTGATACTGTGAATACTTTTTGTGAACCAGGGGACAAATTTTTATCAGCTAGTCCTCTGCCCAGAGGGAGAGAGGTGTTGAGGGATGATGCTCCTAGTTCGAGATTTTGATCAGGTACAGAGCATCCTGGGGCCTTCCTGGCAGCAGCGTCATGTCCCTTCCCACACTCATTGACATTTCTCAGCCTTAGACTTTTCACAGACCATAATGAAGGAAAGTAGATGGGTAAGGTGAGATGAAGTTGGGGTGGTGGTGGCAGGGGTGATGAGGTCTGGATTGTGGGGCAAGGAAAGCTAGGGTCCTTTGTTCTTTGGAATTCAACAAATGAACAAAGAAAACATGAAAAAAAAACAACAACTGGGCACCAAGGCTAGTGAAGGACTGCGGGGGATGGTGGGGGAACCCTTCCCCAGCATTCCAGGGTCTGACAGAGTGGGCCAGGAGGAGTCTGATGAACATCTACAGGGCAGGGAGTGGCCATCTTTCCTGGACGGGCTGTGGGTCCCGCTGGCTTCCAACGTGAGGCCTTGGAAAAGCAAGGATAGCTTGTTAGCTGGAGGGCACGAAAAATGGCAGAGCCTGGAGAAGGATGGCGTCACGCAGCTCGCTGGGCGGACACACGGCCTGGGGGCTCCGGAGCCACCGCTTAAGAAAACCACTTGGTCCTGGCCTCCCGAAGCGGGCGCTCTCTAGCCGGCCTCTTCAGGAGGCCTCCCAGAGGCCCTGCCAACCCTCCTCTCCCCAGGTCAAGGAAGCTGCAGAGAAGAGGACGAAAAGAAAGAAACCAGACTGAGAAACAGCTCTATGTGCGCACGTGGAAAGGCTGCATGTCATTGCGTCCCACGCACCCACACCAGCGACCCCGCTGCCGGTCTCGGCTCGCTGAGGGCGGCGCCCGCAGAGCCAGGCGCTGGGTGATTGATGGGGAGAGGGAGGGGTCAGTCAATCATTACCTTACGCTCCATCCCACCCCCGAGGAAGAGCCAAGCTAGCTGGGCCTGGTGGGTGGCGAAGGGGGTCCCGCCGGCGGCTTCCTACGGTACAGGGAACCGGGGAAACGCAACCTCTTCCCTGGGACCCCGTCGCGGGGCGGAGCCACCGCAGAGATCCCGCCCCGGCCGCAGCGTGTGGGGCGGAGCTTTGAGGGAAGGGGGCGGGGCGCGGGCGGAATCTCCGAGTCGGGCTTGGAAACTGCTGGAAATATCGTAGTACCGCCGCTGTCGCTCCTTCCGCGCACGCGGACAAAGAGTCCTCCCCGCCAGCCCAGGCCGGTTGCCCCCCACACCCCCCAGCCGAAGCCACGCCCCGCGGCGAAACGCCGGCCCTTCCCCCAGCGCAGGGAAGGGCTGGGATCCCGGCTACGCGTTGTTGAGCCTGGAATTCCGCACCGTCCGTGGAGAAAAATCCCTTACCTTTATGGGGCGTGGGAATGTGTAGGGTAGAGTCTAGCAGGGAGATCGATCCTGGGAGCGAAGGTCGGAGTGATTGGCCGCCTCCCCCTTTTTAGGAGTCCCTCGAGGCTGGGACCCTAGGTTTTAAGGGTGGTCAGTGAAATCCTCCATTCTATATCCACTGCTTATATCATCTGAGCATTCCTAATTTCTAGTTCTGGTGGGGCCATGCCTGGAAGTGAGGAGGTGGAGCTACATAAACGAGTGTGTCTACTCCCGGTGCCGGGAGCGAAGCCGGGCCTCCGCTCTTCCCCGCCTCCTCCCCTAGCTGGGCCCTGACGTCAAGGTGGGCGGGCCGCAGCAGGTGCGGCGCTGACAGGCCGGCTCCTTTAAGGCGGAGGGATCTGTGGGCGGGCAGCTGGCTGTGCTTCGCCTCATATAGACCGACTGGGGACACACAGACCTTCTCTTGAGTCACCCCCGCGCAGACCGCTTGCGGTTTGTGAGCCAAATACAGCCCCTGCTCTGTCTGGTACTTGGATCTCTTCACCGTCAAGGTAAGGCCGCAGTCGTCTCCTTCAGGCTTTTCTGTTTTGAGGGCTTTTTAGAGTTGCTTTCGTTTCTCCTGTTTGATGTGCCGGGCAGCCTTTCTTGAGAGGGGGAGTGTTGGGAGTGGGTTTCCGACTGTAGCTTGCTTTTCCTTCTGTGCCGAGGCGGCGAGGTTTCCCCCAGGCGGTGACTAACCCTGGCCGAGGTGGGCCGCGGGTGGGCTTGGGTCAGGGGGCAGCTGCACGTGGTGGGCGCGCTGGCCTGGGACGCTGCCATCTTTGCCCCTCCATTTCCGGACGCGGCTGTGGGGCGCTGCAGGGTCCGCAGTGGTGGGTGTGCGCGCTCGGTGTGACTCAGCACAGCCTGGCGTTGTCCTGGCTTTGCCACCTTTCCTGTCGGACGCGTTTCTCCAGCCCGTGAGGGTCCGCGGAAGCAAGGAACGCTGGAGGCCTCCATTGGCCCATCGTTCTTCCTTCCAGATCTTTCCTGCAGTCCGGATGGAGGAGGGGGGAGGCGGGCACAGGAATATTCATGGGCTCCTACCTCCCTCCCCCATCCCGGAGAGCTGAGATTGTTCTGGAAGCTTCTGGAGCCCAACGCCCCGCCCAGGTGCCCGGATGCTGGGGCGTGTAGGGAGGCTGCGCGGTAGCGCCCCCTCCTCGCGTGTTCCCGGGCGACGGTTGTCCAGCAGTGAGGGGCTTCACCCTGGCCGACTTAGGCCACCATTTTAGTTGTGTTTGGTTTGGCCTTGTGCTTAAATCACATGCTGAAGGGTCACGATTGAGCTTTTGCTTTATTGGTTCTTTGTTTTAATAGCCTCCCCAGGCGGGTATCCCAGGGATATCTGGGAGGTGGTTATTCCCTACCCGGTGAGGCAGCACATGCCCAATGGGGGAGCAGTTTCAGATCGTTGCCGTTTAACGTCGGATTATTGACCTTGATTTTTTTCCTCCCATCTGGTATCAGAAAAGGTAGTAGAACTGTAGTTAGTGATATCCATTCTTAAATATGTGTGTGGATTCCCTGGGATTTGTTTTTGAGATATGTGGGTTGGGGCCAGTGTTCTGCATTTCTGACAAGCTGCAAGGTGATGTTGAACCTTTTGGCTCGTGGACCACTTAGACTAGTTTGGCCTCCAAAAATCCTGATCTTGTAATTTGTTTAGGACCGTGTCAGCTTCCTCCCCACTCAGTTGGTTTCCGACTTCAGCTTACATCCTGAAATGTTTGAAGAAAAGGCTCTTCAATGTCTTGGAAATGGATAGTACTCAGCTCAAAGCGTTTGAACTAAATCTTTTCACATCTTCATTGTGATTGGGGTGAACTTCAGGAGTCTTAGATGGGGGTCATTATCCTTCTTTGTAATTCTTGACAATTCTTATTTTAGATGCCTGAGGAAGTGGTGCACCATGGAGAGGAGGAGGTGGAGACTTTTGCCTTCCAGGCAGAAATTGCCCAACTCATGTCTCTCATTATCAATACTTTCTATTCCAACAAGGAAATTTTTCTTCGGGAGTTGATCAGTAATGCTTCTGATGTGAGTACTTTGGGTTTCTTCATGGGTGGGGTTTTGGGTTTTTTGTTTTGTTTTAGATTTTTGGTATTTTGTGGGGTCTGCTGTTGAAGGGGATAAACCTGGTATTCCAAAAAAAACGTTTGCCTTGCTCTGTGTGGATAGATGGTGAGATATTGTAGCCAATTGTGTGTGGGGGGGTTTTGTTGTTGTGTTTTTGTTTTTGGGGGTTTTTTTGGTTTTTTTATCCTCACCCAAGGACATTTTTCCATTTTTTGTTCAGCTAGAGTGGGAGGGAGGGAGAGAGAGAAACATCGACGTGAAAGGGACACATCGAGTGGCTGCCTCCCGCACGACCAACCAGGGCTGGGGACAAACTGCAACCGAGGTACATGCCCCTAGCGGGAACAGAACCCGGGTCTCTCTGGACTGCAGGCCGACGCTCTGACCGCTGAGCCAAACCGGCCAGGGCCAGGGCGGTTTATTTTGTTTTGTTTAATCCTCACTCGATAATGCTTATTGATTTTAGAGAGAGGAGAAAGGGGGAGAGAGAGAACTCGATTGGTTGCCTTCCATACATACCCCTACCAGGGATTGAACCCACAACTTTTTGGTGTATGGGACAACACTCCAACCGAGTCACACCGGCCCAGGCTGTATGTGGTTTTTAAACCTCAAGGACTTATCAGAATTGAGGCAATATGAGAATAACAAGCAAAAAAAGTGTTTTTTTGGAAGAAGAGATGGAATTGTACAAATTGTAATTTGTGTTTTCAGGCCTTGGACAAGATACGCTATGAGAGCCTGACTGACCCTTCCAAGTTGGACAGTGGTAAAGAGCTGAAAATTGACATCATCCCCAACCCCCAGGAACGCACCCTGACTCTGGTGGACACAGGTATTGGCATGACCAAAGCTGATCTCATAAATAATCTGGGAACAATTGCCAAGTCTGGTACAAAAGCATTTATGGAGGCTCTTCAGGTATGTGGTGTTTCAGCTAAGGCACATATATTTATTCATATTACTTGGCTTGCTTTTTTTTTTTCCAAAAGTTTGACTTTTTAAAACTTTTTGGCAGGCTGGTGCAGACATCTCCATGATTGGACAATTTGGTGTTGGCTTTTATTCTGCCTACCTCGTGGCAGAGAAAGTGGTTGTGATCACAAAGCACAATGACGATGAGCAGTATGCTTGGGAGTCTTCTGCTGGGGGTTCCTTCACTGTGCGAGCTGACCATGGTAGGCTGGCTTTCATGGAAAGGTTTCTGGGTTAGAATTCTGGGGAAAGCTATAGTAGATATCTTGAGTATCCTATCTGTAAAGCAGTTAACCTTTCACTAAGTTCTGCATTTGGTTTCATTTCCTCATATTCCATTTCAATTGTTTCTTTCTAGGTGAGCCCATTGGCCGGGGTACCAAAGTGATCCTCCACCTTAAAGAAGACCAGACAGAGTACTTAGAGGAGAGGCGGGTCAAAGAAGTGGTGAAGAAGCACTCACAGTTCATAGGTTATCCCATCACCCTTTATGTGAGTACGGGCTGGAAACCCTCACGTGCTTGATGTCTCCTGCTCTGGAGAATTGCACGGTCCCTAGTTCTTTGCTTTCCCTGGTGTTCTGTACTCTGAAATATGGTCTTTGGTACCTTTAGTTGGAGAAGGAACGAGAGAAAGAAATTAGTGATGATGAAGCAGAAGAAGAGAAAGGGGAGAAAGAAGAGGAAGATAAAGATGATGAGGAGAAACCCAAGATTGAAGATGTGGGCTCAGATGAGGAGGATGATAGTGCTAAAGATAAGAAAAAGAAAACAAAGAAGATTAAGGAGAAGTATATTGATCATGAAGAACTGAACAAGACCAAGCCCATTTGGACCAGAAACCCTGATGACATCACCCAGGAGGAATACGGAGAGTTCTATAAGAGCCTTACCAATGACTGGGAAGACCACTTGGCAGTCAAGGTGAGAAACCCTGTATGCAGTGATGTGATTTTGTCCATAGTAAACTTACACATTCTGGGTTCAGACTTGGACTATTCTCATTGACTCATGGGTAATACACAGCTTTTTGTCAACAGCTGCCCTATTTTAATACACTCTAGTGCTTAGGGAAGCTCTTTGTTCCAGACAGTTTGATAATTTAGTGTGGGTTCTAAAAGCTCTGCTTAACTTTGAAATGTGCTGTTGGCTTATCTTAAATTTCAGCACTTCTCTGTAGAAGGTCAGTTGGAATTCAGGGCACTGCTTTTCATCCCCCGTCGGGCTCCCTTTGATCTCTTTGAGAACAAGAAGAAGAAGAATAACATCAAACTCTATGTCCGCCGCGTGTTCATAATGGACAGCTGTGATGAGTTGATACCAGAGTATCTCAGTGAGTATCTTCTTGGCCTTATGTTGTTAGTTGGGTAAAGTTCTATGAAGCCTTCAGCATTCTCAGGGACACTAAAGTCTTAGATAATTAACACATTGTTGACTGCTCACAAGGTAACTCGTGTTTGCACTTGTATTAGCTATTTCAATTTTGAAACTCAGGGTAATATAGGATTATTGTAACTCTTCACTCTGAGGGTGAAAAAATAGCCAGTGACATGAGAACTACTGCGTAAAATTGCCTGTCAATAATGTGTTACGGATTCTCTGCAACATAGTGAAAGTTCAGTAAGAAAATGTATTCTTCTGAATCTAGATGACCCCATCTGCCTTTTTTAAACTGAGTTTTCTTCCCTGTGTGATTGCAGACTTCATCCGCGGTGTGGTTGACTCTGAAGACCTGCCCCTGAACATCTCCCGAGAAATGCTCCAGCAGAGCAAAATCTTGAAGGTCATTCGTAAAAACATTGTTAAGAAGTGCCTTGAGCTCTTCTCTGAGCTGGCGGAAGACAAGGAGAACTACAAGAAATTCTATGAGGCGTTCTCTAAAAACCTAAAGGTAAGGAGACAGCAAATGCTTACTTTCTTTATAATTACAATGGATTTATTTTTCATTCACAAGAGTAAGAGGTTACTTCCAAGTAAGACTGGTTTTTTTCTTTCCATCCCTAAAGCTTGGAATCCATGAGGACTCGACTAATCGGCGACGCCTTTCTGAGCTTCTGCGCTATCACACTTCCCAGTCTGGAGATGAAATGACTTCTCTTTCCGAGTATGTCTCTCGCATGAAGGAGACCCAGAAGTCCATCTATTACATCACTGGTGCGTTAGAGCCTGTTTCTGATCAGAGCCTGTCCTTAGAGGTGGTGTAGGGGTGTGGGGTGGCATTCAGGGATGCCTGGGAACTGGTATGAAGCTTTTTGGTCTCTGAGTCACATTCAATAATAACCCTACAGGTGAGAGCAAAGAGCAAGTTGCCAACTCTGCTTTTGTGGAGCGAGTGCGGAAGCGGGGCTTTGAAGTAGTATATATGACGGAGCCTATTGATGAGTACTGTGTGCAGCAGCTCAAGGAGTTTGATGGGAAAAGCTTGGTCTCAGTTACCAAGGAGGGCCTGGAGCTACCTGAGGATGAAGAGGAGAAAAAGAAAATGGAAGAGAGCAAAGCCAAGTTTGAGAACCTCTGCAAACTCATGAAAGAAATTTTGGATAAAAAGGTTGAGAAGGTAAGCAATTCTGGGACTAATCTATTTTGTAAAAGATGTCTTAAGGGCTGTTTCCCTCAGGATCTTGTGTTGCTACACAATTAGTGGTTTTAAGCAACCTAATGTAGCGCCGTCTTAATCTCTTGCTCTTAAGCAAACAGGTTTAAGGTTGCTATTTTTAATACAACTGGGCAAAGATAAAGCATTTCTTGTGAGAATAAAACTTAAAATACCATTAACTGTTATATACTTTAAAGTGGTAATCTGGTTTAATATAAACCTAAGGTGTTTGTGACTGTCCATAGGTGACAATCTCCAATAGGCTTGTGTCTTCACCCTGCTGCATTGTGACTAGCACCTACGGCTGGACAGCTAACATGGAGCGTATCATGAAAGCCCAGGCACTTCGGGATAACTCGACAATGGGCTACATGATGGCCAAAAAGCACCTGGAGATCAACCCCGACCACCCCATTGTGGAGACTCTGCGGCAGAAGGCGGAAGCAGACAAGAATGACAAGGCTGTCAAGGACCTTGTGGTGTTGCTGTTTGAAACCGCGCTGCTCTCTTCTGGCTTCTCACTTGAGGATCCTCAGACCCACTCCAACCGCATCTACCGCATGATCAAGCTAGGCCTAGGTGAGCACCCCTGTTGGGGAACTGGTCTTGCATGGACAGATTTGACTTGATGCTATTTGGGTCAATGCTACTTGGGTCAAATCTCTTGTGACATGCTTTTCTACTTTTAGGCATTGATGAAGATGAAGTGACAGCAGAAGAACCCAGTGCTGCTGTTCCTGATGAGATCCCCCCTCTTGAGGGTGATGAGGATGCCTCTCGCATGGAAGAAGTAGATTAGTAGCTTCTACCTGCAGACCTTGTGTCCTCTGTGTAGTGTCTTCATGTTTCCCCAGCAGCCCTGAGTGGCCCTAGCCCACCTGGTTTCCTCTGGTGATGTTTAGTGGTTTTTTCCCCTCTCCTGTCTTTGCCTTAGACAGGTTACAAGGGCCTCAAGCCTTCTCATGTTTGACATCAGGTTTGGATGTTGTGTATTGTGGTTTTTTTTTTTTTCTTATTTTGTTCTGAAATTAAAGTATGCAAAATAAAGAAGATGCAGTTTTATACAGTTTTGCTCCTTTTGAGTTCCCTTGGCTGCCCTATCCCAAGTCTCACTTGCCATCAGAAGTACAGGTTATATGGTACATAACAATACATCAATATTACTGGGGACCATGTAGCCATTGAGGAAGTCTGTGACACAACACTGACTAAAGAGAACTAGTGCCGACACCCTTTTATATATATATATATATATATATATATATATATTCCATCAACAAAAACACAGGACCAAGCCCACTGCAGCAATTTAATTTAATAAAAATAAAAATTATGAGAGCAGAAAGTTACATTTCCAAAGTACCAAAACCTGCAACTGGCTCACTGAGTAGAGCCTAGGGATCCAGGAGCATAGAGGGTGGTGCTGGGCCGGGCTTTCCCATCCCCCTCCCCTAGCACAGCACCGTCTTTCATTTATCCTAGGAAAGCAGCATTCCAATTACAATCACCAGAGTAAGAAAAGCATTTCTCTGGAAGGGAGTCTATAAAAGTGGCTATTCTGGGTAGGGACAAGCACAGGTGAGGTTGGTAGCAGAGCCAATAGGGTATGACTTAGGGGAATTTGAGGGGCAAGAGGCTCTCTGGAAGATACCCCCATCTCCATACTGAGGACTGTCCTCTCTACCCTGGGGCTCAAGAATCCTGCCTACTAGAGGACTGGTGACTTAAGGCAAAAAGGGGGAAGGCTGCCTCCTGGCCTCCCTGCCCCTAACCAGAGCTAGTTTGTGATACTGAGAAAACACCTGCATTTTGCCCTTGAGCCAGCCACCTCTTGAGAAGTTACAGTAGGAGAGGAAAACAGTATGGTAAGGTATGGTGAAAGGGTCCTAGTTCCCTTTGCCACTGGGGTCCCTCAAACCTTCTGCACAGGGGACTCAATGGGCACAGCCTTCTTTACCCGTTGTTTTAAGCGGCCCCGGGCATAGACTCGGAGCAGAAGGGCAACAAAGACCACAGCTGCCCCCAGTGCCCCAACCACAGTTAAGGTGTGGCCATAGAGGAGGCAGGAGAGGAGAATGGCAAAGGCCTGGCGGAGGGTCATAATGATGGTGAAGACTGCAGCCCCAAACTGTCCAATGGTGTAGAAGATGAAGAGCTGGCCACATGCAGAGCAGACCGAGAGCAGCAGGGCATGTGCAGCAAACTCACTGTGTCTCCCCATGAAGCGGGTCCCCTCCAGAAGGGTTCCCTGCTCTAGCAGGGAGCCCACTGTGAAGAGGCAGGAGAAGAAGTTGACCCCAAACATCATCTGCACTGATGACATCTTATAGGCAAAGAGGGCATCCTGCCAGTTTGAGGTGAAGCTGTCAAAGGCAATGTAGCCTGCCAATAGGATCAGGCCTGAGAGTGTGGTGGCGGGGGAGCTTCGGGGCTCTGGTCCGCTGGACAGCAGAAACATGCTGACCCCAATGGAGATGAGGCCAGCTGTCAGGTATTCCCATTGTTCATAGCTGCGCCGAGACACCAACTTTCCCATCAGCATGACAGGGATCACCTTAGAGGCCTTGGCCAGCACCTGGGTGGGGAAGCTGACAAACTTGAGAGCTTCATATTGGCACCAACTGCTAAGCACATTTGACAGGCTGGCAAAAGAGTACCGGTACATGGGTGCCCCATGTCGGGGCTGTTTGCAGAAGAGGCAGTAGAGGCCTGCCACGATCAGTGCCAGCACTCGGTTCATTAGCACCAGGAACTGAGAGTCTGTGAAGCGCTCACCTGCCCATGTTGCTGTGGCCCCATAGCTGCGGGTCATCACTCTTTCCTGTAGCACTCCCCAAGTCAGGTAACACACCTGGGTGGGGAAGGGTGGAGATAGAGAAGATAAAAGAAGGACAAGTTTGGCAAAAAAGGATATCAACAACTTCCCTCTTCCTCAGAATGCTGTTTAAATGACTTAAAGGACAGCATACGTAATTTGGTTCTTCTGTAGTAACTAGGAGTTTTCCTTTTCCTCACAACCCTGGATTCATCTTGTAGGGAACCAAGTGTGTATGAAAATACAAATGCTTCAGAACTGCCCAGACCCTGGTCTCTCCCCACAGTAGGGGACGTTAGAGCTGACTCCACCCCAAGTATTTTCCTATTTCCAACCAACTCGGAGACAAGAATTCTTAGAGAAGGTCAGACACCTATCAGTTTCACATGTTCTATGAGGTGAAACTAGTAGTGTCTACTCAAAAATGCCGTGAGGTCATCCTCTTGGCATCCCTTTTCACATGCAGTGTGGGAGAAGGCTGAATAGCTTCCCCCCAAACTGTTATCAGTGGGTTTACAGTACATGAAACACATCATTGCAGGGAAAAGTGTAATAATAGGACAATAGAAATCACAGAAAAAAAGAGAAAGGAGGGGGGAAAGAGACATTTCCTCCAATCAAGTCTAAGAATATGGTGTATCCCTAGGAAGAGGGGGACACAACTGGCCAGCACACTGGTGAGACTGGAAGGGTGAAAACTTTGGTTGCAGAGACCCTGCCCCCCAAGACCCAACACAGAAGAGAAGCAGAGCCTGCCTGCCTGCCTTCATACCTGGAGTCCCACCGCACAGAAGAGCAGCTTCAGGGCCTGCCAAGTAGGAGTGGTA
Organism: Tadarida brasiliensis; assembly: GCA_030848825.1. Lineage (NCBI taxonomy): Eukaryota > Metazoa > Chordata > Mammalia > Chiroptera > Molossidae > Tadarida > Tadarida brasiliensis. The sequence goes on from CM061262.1 coordinate 17,270,556, forward strand.
TCTGCAGCCTCTGTCCTGGGAGCCAGGGGAACCTCATCCGAGGCCTTGGGCTCATTGCCAAATACACAAGCTTTCACCAGAGGGAAGCACAGGCCCCTGCCTGAAGAAGGCACACAAGGTCAAGCCCCAGTCTTCTCCCTAGCGCCTCAACTTCTCCAGAGCAACCAGCCTTCCCTGTGGTCAGGCCTGCTGCCCTCCCTCCCTTTCCAAGCCACGTCCCTGTTTGGACAGCTGGCCAACACTCTCAATGTGGACCTAGCACACTTCCCCACCCTTTCCCCACACACCTGTCTCCAGGTAGTTCCTCCGCCTGAAGTACTGCACCAGCAGGTAGCCAGGTACCATAAAGCTGGCATAGCCAGCAGCATTCACCAAAAAGCGGAAGAACCATTGCTGAGTCCAGGACTCCGGAGGGGCTTCGGCAGTCTCCCCACCTGCCCCCAGGGAAGGGAGCGCAGCCAGCACCACCACTGCCCACCACCTGCAGGGATAGCAGACACAGAATTAGGGTGCAGTTCATCATCCACATCATCTCCAGAGGGGACCACACCGGAGAAGGACCCGGAGTCACCTCCCCGCCCCTTTCAGCTGCAGCCCAGCCGGGACAAAGAACCTCTCTCTCTCCTTGGGGGGCCGGCGCCGTCCAGGCAGGGCTCCCTCCCTCCCTCCCCCGGGACGGACCCGCCCCTCCGGCCACACAGGTTCCCTCTGTTCCCTCCCGCGCTCGCCGGCTGCTCGGGCCAGAGGCGGCGCCCCTTCCTTACCCCCGCCCTCCAGGTTCCGGAGCGCTGGGGTTCCCCTACTCCTCCGCCTGACACTCCCGAAGTCCCCCAAAGAACGCAAACCCACGCGCGCCCCGGCCCGCTCCGCGTAGCGCTCTGCGGGCCCACCGCCCGGCAGTTGGGAACCAACCCGGCCCACCCGGCTGAGCAGCGGCAGTCACGTGGCCCCGGGGCTCGGTCACGTGGACTCGCCCCCCCCCCCCCCCGAGCCCCCCACCTGGCAACCATGGTCCGGGCCGAGTGGGGCGGAGGGGGGCCGGGGAATGCGAGACCCCGGGCCGCGCGGTCCCTCCGCTCCCGCCGTCGCCTCCAGAAGCTGCCAGCGAGCCAGCGGCTAGCGGAAGTGCGGCGATCTTCCCGCCTCCCTCCCTGCCCGCGGCCGCCCCTCCGCCCCCCGCCGCGACCATGCAGCGCCCCGGGCCGCCGCCCGGCCACAGCGCCCCCGCGCGGCCCGGAGGGAGACGGGGCTCGTGCCTGGTTGCTGCCCTGGACCGTGGGGGTGGGGAGGGGGGAGTCCGGAGCCCCATGCCTCCCCCCGCTTTGTCATCGCCCATAAGCCTCACAACCACCCCGGAAGACAATGCCATCTTAGGGGCGGGGGCGTTGAGGTGCTGACCCAAGCACTTCCCCTTATGTTACTGTTTTCCGACAGAAAGATGTCTCCCTTTTTTGTCGGGGCCAGCAATTCTGTCCTCTTTCCCCATGATCTTCAAGGCTCTGCATGACCTGGCCCCAGTCTACCTCGCCCACTCACTCATCCCCTTTAGAGGCCTACTGGCCTGTTCTCAGTTCCTCTAATTTGACTCTTCCCCCCCATCCCTTACTCATCCTTATGTTGGAGTTAAGATGACACTCAGAGGCCTCACCGACCACCCAAAGCATGGCCCTCCACCCACTCCATTGCTCTCCTCCCTACTTTGTTCCTTCACAGCATCCATTGCAACTTGTGACTGCATGTTTACATATTACATGGAAATACACATTTATGATTTTAATGGCTGCTTCACTCGCTAGACTATATGTTGCAAGTGGCCTGACACTGTGTTGGTTTATTCCCATATTCTTCATCCCAGCATATGCCTGACCTAATAGGGCCCTCAAACAGCTCCCTAGGCCAGCTCTTCTCTCCAGACTCCTCCAGATGGAAACCTCCAAGGCAGTGGTGAGGCCTCCCCAAGCTGTGTCTCCTTATTTCTCTTCCTCAATCCCTCTGCATTTCACAGAACGGGCAAGGGTCTGTGCTGGACAGAGGCCTGAGGACTGTTAGCCCTCCTATCCTACCTAGCAAGGTCTTACCCTGCTAAGGTGACAATTTCCTTCTTTCTGCCTCTACCACAAGGTCACAGGGCAGGCCTAAAAATCCCCAATCCACACAGACATGCATTTGCACAAAACAACTCTACGGGGGGAAACTTTTTAAAAGTCTCTGCCATTTTAGTGTCATGTTATTGAAACTTCCCCTTCCCCAAAGGCTCAATCCGGGGCCTTCTGTGCCAAGTCTTTAAACAACGGTGTTTAACAATTCTCCATAGCAGTGAGATGGAAGCCATCAGAGCCCTGCTTGCTCATATTTCAGTTTCTCTCCTCACTCAGGAGAGTCCTTGTTTTCCTACTGGTTGGCAGTTTCACAACGTGGGTAGAAACAAGAGCCCCTGCCATCTTCCAGAGAGGTAAACAGGCTTCGCCCAGGATACCTGGGGTTTTGGGGGGTGTCTTCCAAGAATCTCTGTCCACCTGGGAAGCTCTTCTTTCCAGACTGGCTCTCCCTCACTTGTGATCCCTCCTGTCAGCTCAGGACTGTGCTGGCCCCAGCAGTCCCCAGGACTCCAGAAGGGCACAGTGCCTGGGCCCAAACCGCAGCAACTGTGGCTCCAGCTTCCAGGTGGGAAGAGGTGAAGCCTCCGGGGCCCCAGACCCTGTCCTGGCTTCAGTCGGCACACATCAGTGGCTTTCCAGAGATCTTTAGGTCATCGAAGGGCAAAAGAGCAAAGGGCTGAGAAAGACAATGGAGAGAAGCAAGATCAGGGTCCAGGGTGGAAAAGGCAGCAGTGGGGGAAGGGAGGCGGGGAGAACTACTGGGCCATTTTCCCCCCATCAACTAACAGTTGGACATCAGGGAACAAATCTTCCTACTGATCTACCAAATGGTGGCCCCTTTGGGCTAGCAAGGGCCCTGAGGCCTTAAGCAAGCCCTCACTCTCTAAGAAAATCCCTGAATATCACAGATAAGAAGGACCAAGGAGGTGATCCAGCCCATGGGTCTGGTTTTTGGGGTTGAGGGTGGGGAAAGGGTACTCAAAATATTTTGAATATTTTTTTTACATTGGGCTTATATTCCTCCTCTGCAACTATCCGCTGAAGGTGAATAGAGTGACCCTTGGGCAGAGACTCTGGTCTCCCACAGGCCCCACCACACCACTGTCTTACATCTGGCCTGCTCCACTGATCCACTTTAGCTGCAGGGCTCCTGTAGGAGTCCAAGTTTGGGCCCCCTGGCCATGGACAACTAAGGCTGAGAGGGGGCAGAAGCTTGCCCAAGGTGCCACACTTGGTGAGTAGCAGAACCGTGGATTGCACCCCAGGACCCTAACTTCTTGGCCCTTTCAACCATTACAGCTCCTGTCTCTGCTATGGGTGTGAGATGGACTAGAGAGCAGGGCTGAGTGTATGCCTCTTACATCCTCAGCCAGGTCCTGGGTCGTCTCATCTTCAGCCAAGTCCTGGGGCGTCTCATCCTCCACGTTCCGCAGCAGAGAGTCGGCACCTGCCTTGCGCAGAGTGGATGAAATGCTCTTGAGGCCCCTGCCTGCAGCAAGGTGCAGGGGTGTGCACCCATTGAGCATGCGGGCGTCTACCCGGGCCCCAGCCTGGAGCAGGAACTGCACCAGACCCCGCTCCTGGGTCTCCACAGCCAGGTGCAGCGCTGTCTTCCCACTTGTGCCCTCCTGGAAGAGAAGAAGGATGTCAGCCAAGGTCCTCAAGAGAAAGCATGCTGGGTCCAGGCCCCGGACAAGGTGAGCGCCACCACTTCTGACACTGGGAGTGGACCTGGGGCAGACCCTGGGCTGGGCAGCATCCTGACTGGCCGCCTCACCTGCACGTCAATGTCAGCTCCGTTTTCAAGAAGCAGTTCCATGAGTGGCTGGTTCCTCTGTAGAGTGGCAATGTGGAGACAGGCCAGACCTAGGATGGGGTGAATGTGGGGGCTGCTAATCTGCATCCACCAACTCTCTCTCCCACTCTTCAGGGATCTCCCTCCCCTCAGCCCCAAGGGACCCACTGCCCACTCAGTACCTCTGATCACAGGGCTGTTAAACACAAACCCAAAAACCCCCTCAAAAGTCTGAGGGGAAAGGAATGCAAAGTTTCCACCTTTTCAGAGTCATGTTATTGAAACTTTCATGGTTCAGGGGTCAGGTTGCTGAGTGACACCCCTCTTCATGCATCCTCCCCCAACACCCCCCCCTTCCCCATTCTCTCTAACTCTAATTCTGCTTGCCTTCAAGCCCTGTCAAAAGCTACCTTCTTCAGCGGTCTCTGGGATCTTCCTGCTCCCAGCCACTCCCCAGGGCCACTTCCTCCCTCGTGCTCCCCTAGCCTTTTTGCTATCTCCTTTCTGGCCTGGATTCCCCTCTGCTTAGAGAACTAGACTCAGATTCACATGCCTCATCTCCCTGGAGTCTCTGCTCAAATGTCCCTGCTCCACGAGGCTTTCCCTGACCACCCTATTTAATCACATATAATCACACAGCCCCAACCCCCACATCCCAGTTCTTCTCACTCTGCTCTACTTTCATATAGCCCTTACTGCCTTTTAACCGGCTAGAGAATCCACTTCTTATTTATTTTCTATCCTAATCATTCTCTGTTTTGTTCATAGATACAGGCCCAGCTCCAAGAATAGTGTCTGGCACATAGAGGCCCTCAGTACATTTTTGTTGAATAAGTTAATGAACTCTGTTAAACTGAATATTTTGAGGGCAAGGTTTAGCTCTCTGTTTAGCACACAGCAGATTCTAAGTAAATTCTAAATCAAATTCATTCATTCATTCATTCATTCATTCATTCATTCAGCAAAGATGTACTGAGTATCTGTGCGCTTAGAACCGGAGGTGCATCAATGGACAACCTACAACCCCCCTTCCCTGAGAGTGGGGTGCCTGTGTCTTGTCCCCTCCTCATCCTCCATCTCCTCCTCATCCTCCATGCCCTCCATGTACCTTGCCAGTTTTGCAGCTGGAGGTCCAGGGAGTGAGGTGGTCCTCTGCCTGGCTCCGGCTGTCCCTCCAGCAGGCAGCGGGCACAGGCTAGGTGCTGGCGCTGGCAGGCCACATGCAGGGCTGTGTCACCATGTCGGTCCTGTAGTATGCGGCTGGCCCCCTTCAGCACTAGGGCCCGAACTGCACGCGGCTGGTCCAGATGTACAGCCAGATGGAGTGCTGTCTGTAGGCACAGACAGAGGGTCACAGGGCCACTGCAGCATGCTCCCACCTCTGGGAACATGCTCAGGTGGGTACAGGAATTGACAGCTGCCAGCACCTTTCTTGAGGGCAGCTTATAGAGGCTATGGCTCTATAAGGCCACACTACCAAGCCCTTCCCTCTGTCACCCCCACCAAGCTCTTGGGACCTCAATTCTGGAGGCAGGGTGAAGGAAGTGGTCCCCTGCTCTTCTTGTAGGTCCTTTAGCCCCTGGAGAAAGGACAGATGGGGACAGGGTCTACCTTCTCACCCTCTAAGGAGACCTCTGTTATCCCCAAGCACTAGGTGACAGAGAGGGGCTGGGGACAGAGGCACCAGGCAGTCTCCACCTGGCACAGTCCTCTTTAGGCTCCAAGCAGGTGTCACCTCCTGTATTAACCCTTCCCTGGCTGCTCCCCACAGACACTGGATCCCACAGCAGCTGGTATGTGCCTCCATCACAACTCTTGTCACCATGTTGTGTAATTAGGTGTTGACATGAGTCCCTAGACCAGGCTCAAGCACCTTGTGGGCAGAGACTGTTCTTACTTGTGTCTGCATCCTCAGCTTCTAGCTCAGTGTCTGCAGGATGGCTGTCAGGCCAGATATGGGTAGCTGGGCACAGCCAACCCTTTCTACCCACCTGGTAAAGGTTGTTCTGAATGTCCAGGACCTCCTGGGGCAGCAAAGCCAGGCAACAGAGTAGCACAGCTGGGGCCTCGTGAATCACAGCCAAGTGGACCAGCCTGGAGGGCAGGGGCAGGGTTTACTGTCAGAGCCCAGGGCAGAGAGAGTGGGCTGGGGTCCCGGGGTTAGAAGGAACACATGTCTAAGAAGCCACCCATAGGGCAGGTGCAGGAAGCGAGAGTTTGGGGCAGGAAGTGAGGGTTGGTGCAGGAAGCCAGGATCCTGGGGGTAGAAGCTCCAAGTTCCCATCGCTGGCCTTCAAGGAGGGCCTTGGCTCAGTAGGTATGTGGGCAGGGTGCTGACAGACCAAGGAGCTTCCTGTCTCACACCCCACTCCCCCTGGTCCAGCTGCAGCTCCAAAGCCAGACTGAAAGCCATAGGGTGGTACAGAGGCGGCTTCCAGGGCTGAGCTCCCCACTTACCCCACCCCAATAGGGAGAACAGAAGGCAGGAGTGGGGTCACCCTCCCCCAAAACTCAATGTTGCATGTGCCAAGGGAGAGAAAACAAGCTCTTGAATGAGGAGCAAGAAGAAGTGCAACATCCTGTCCTGCTGCCCCCCCCCCCCCCAAGGGCCACTCTTCAGACAACACAGACTGGGTGGGTCTGGCCAGAGCCCTCCACTCTGCGTGCACCTCCAAGGGGAGGTCTGTGCAGTGCAGAAAATGTGTGTTTGTTGGGGGACAAGGAGCCTTAACCTGGGGGTAGGAGGGCAGCTGGGAGGGGAAGTTCCAGTCCTGGGGTTTCCCCACATCAGGTGGGGAAAATGAAAGCCAAAGCTGGAGGGTCTAGGCCAGGACAGCTGCCCTGGGACATGAGTGACTGGGGTAGCTTGGCTAAAAGGCCTGTCTGGGCTGGGGAGGGGGCTGCTCAGGCAGGAGCGGGGCAGGCTTGGCGGCAGGCAGCAGGAGAGGCCCAGGAGAGAGAAGGAGGGAGGAACTGCTTTGGAAATCCCCTCGGCCAGGACCAGCTCTCTGGGTCACATTCCTGCAGCCACCTCCCTCTCTCCCTCAGTCTCCCCTCCTCCCACTTCCTCTTCCCACTTCCATATGTCCCACACCCCAGACACTTCCTAGGGAAGGGACCACCCCCTGGGGAGTCTAGACACCTCCCCCTGCCCATTCTAAACACAACACCTGTCTCTAAGTAGAGGCGGTAAAGGCTGGGCTGAGAAGCTAACAAAGGAGGGCAGCACCAGAAGGCCCCACTCCCTGGGTCAAAGGTCAGCCATAGGTATTCCACATGGAGCCCCCACTCCCTGGGTCAAAGGTCAACCACAGGTATTTCACATGGAGCCCCAGAAATCTTGGTTCTGGGCCTGAGGGCTGGTGATTTTAGCACAGAGTACACAGACTTCAGAAGGCCCGGGGACACTCCTCTCCTGCCCATTGGGTGCTGAGGCTATCTTTGTCCAAGGTCACCCAGGATTATGACTGTTGCATTTCCAAAAATGCAGACATTTCCTGCCCCTTCTACATCCCCCCTATCTTGTTCAACATCCCTGATCTGGGATCCCAGCTCCCTCCACTCTGTTTCTCACCCCCAAATCCCAGCCACTCCCTCTCCTAACAGTGTTTTTTCTTCCTGAGGGGCAGATCCTCAACTGGCTGGACCTTCTGCACTACCGCCTCTTACTTCAACTGCTTCCTAGCCCAGTCCTCACCAAGCTCCACCTGTGCCTGCGGGGAAATGGTAAAGTAAGGGGTTCAGACAGGACAGTGAAGGGGACTGGGGGCTTGGGAGACAGAAGGTGTCGGTGAGGCTGACTCCAACCCTCACTTCCCCTTTCTCAGCACAGAAGGAAGTAAGCTGGGGTAACCAACCTCCTGTCAAACGGCTGGGGCAAGAGTGCCCCAACCTGGCTCACCCCCTCCTCCTCAGGGCCAGTCTCAGCTCTGCACCCTGGCAATACCCCCACCCCTAGCTTCCTGGACTCCATTGACAACCTGAAACTGGCACCTCTTGTTCCTTGAGACAGGACATTCTGAGGTCAGGGGCCGGGAATTCCAGACATTGCGCAAGCAAGGATGCCCTCTCCCCTAGCAAAAAAACAAGACAAAACATAAAAACTGGACTGGCCAGGGGAATTTTCTCTTCCTAGTGGTGGGTTATTGGTAGGTTTCCAAGATTCTAGCTGGGGTTCCAGGTGCCAGCTCTGCCAGCTCTGCCCACCTCCGAAAGGGAGGGCAGAGAGATGATTCCAGGTCCCTTGGTCTGGGCCTGGCTGGAGCTCGAAAGTGGGCTGAGAGTTAAGTTTGGAGTTTGGAAGAGAGAGTGGAGAATGCCACTCCCAGGGCAGGTGCCTTGAGGGGTCATCATCATAGAGAGGGTGCCCAGCCTGTTGCTTCTCCTAGGGTGGCCCCGAGTTAGCATCGGGAAGAAGGGGTGCTGTCCCAGCCTAGCCCCCATACTCACGTGTCTCCGTCCTCAGAGATATAAGTGAGTGCTTCCAGTTGCTGGGGACTCAGCGGCCCAGCCGGGGGGAGCGGCGAGCCTGGGGGTGGATTTTCGGTGTCAGGGCCCTCCCAAAAGGTCAAAGGCTCGGTGAGCGACGAGGAGCCGTAGGTGGAGTCAGCCCTCTCCCCGTCTGTTTCTTCCTTCTCCTGTGGCTCTTTGGCGGTTCCCGGAGGATGGGTCCAGGGCTGGGGGCCTCCGCCGCCTGAGGGCCCGGGGGCCGAGGGCGGGGTAGTCTCGGGCAAGGAGCGCAGAGAGCGCAGAGACTCGATGCCCGAGTCATACTGGCTCTCATCCGACTCGTCCGTCCCCTTGCGCGCCTCCGACATGCCCGCGGCACCGGCCGGCGGGGGCCCTGTCCAAGCAAGATCCGGCTCCGGGCTCCGCCGCACCGCCTTTCCGGGTTGCAGGTTCGTCTTGCGGGACGGGCGCTCGGCCTGGAGTGTCCTCCTTCCCGGGCTGCTGGGGTCCGAGGAGTCGGTGAGAAGCTTGGGAGAGGCTCGGAGCACTGGTGGGGTCCACCGCAGAGGTTACTCAGGGAAGCCGGGATGCCCAGTCTGACGCGCTCTCTCGACCCGCCCCTCAGGCCCCGCCCAGACAGGAGCTTCCGGGCATAGGCCCCGCCCTCCGGAATCCCCCTGTCCCCGCCCTCTGCGTTGGCTTGGAGTCAGGGGTTACCCGGTCCTGACTCACTCGTGCGTTAATTCACCCATGCATCATCCATCCATCCATCTATCTATCCATCCATTCATTCATCCTTCCGTCCATTCATGCAGTCGCTTTTTCCCCTTCTTTTCCATTCATAACCCCATGCAGTCTTTCCTTCCTTCACTTCCTCCATTTCTTCATTCATTGTTTCCATTCATTCATTTATTCATTATTTTGTTGTTAAATAAATATTTATTAATTGTACAAACTAGGCATCTTGTGGGGGACTGTACGTGGCTGGTGGGATGGGAAGTATTGCTTCCTATCTTCTCCCTATTTCTTTCCATTTCTCTTGTTTTCTCATCTACCAGTATCCAGGAGTTTGGGTAGGGAAAAAGAGCATCCATTGTCTTTAAAGGAGAGGTTTTCCCTTTGGGTCCTGGATAGAGGGTCTCCTATGTCAACTTCCCAGATCAAATAGAACTGGGCATAAGGATGTGTTTTTCAAAAATGGGTTTTCTCAGGCAGACTGTTGTCTAAAACAAGGAGGTTGCTCATGCTTTGTGTGTGTGTGTGTGTGTGTGTGTGTGTGCAAAAAGGAAAGTGATCATTCCTCACAGGGGTGAAACACTGGCCTCTGTGTTTACAACATCTGGTTACCCCCACCTGTCAGGGAATATTAGTTCCTCATGGTGGGGCCAGGATGGGGAGGCCTCAGACACTCTGGCCACACTCTGGCCAGTCCCAGTGCCAACACACCTTCCCTGTCCCTGCTTTTTCTGGGCCCAGGGAGGCCATAGGCAAACCCCACCCACATGGTGAGCCCCAAACCAGTGCCCATGATTTACTCCCTACCCCAAGTGCCATCGACCATGGACCAACAATGCTGTTAGAAGATCATCCCCACAGGAGCATCCTTTCTATCACTGGGAGCAGAACTCTGGAGTGAGTATAGACAGTTTCTAACCACCTTCCCTACTGCTCTCCCCTATTCATCCATTCATCCCCTATTCAACCTCATTTTTATTCATCCATTTGACAAACATGTGTGGAGCTTCTCCTACATGTATGACATTGTTCTCTCTGCTGGAAGCAAAACCGAGTATCACAGTAGCAGTAATATCCACCAACCACCAACCCCACCAAGCCTCCTGTCAATTACAACACAGTGATTGTGCTAAGACAGGAGTGAGAACAGGGTGCTGTGGGGACTCACAGTGGGGCCAACTACTCAGTGGGGTGAGGGGCAGAGAAGTTTCCATTTGAACTGGAAATGAGAAGGAAAGAGGTCTGGGGAGAAGAGAAGTACCTAGTCTCTGGGAGGAGTGGGTTAGGTAAAAAGAGACGAGAGAGGGGAGGGCAGGTGGGAGGAGATGACGTACTCCTCTTCATCTCCCTGGAGGACCAGAGAGGGGGGATGTGTTGAGCACGAGGCAGTAAGAAGCCCAAGGAAATTGAGGCATCTCCTTCCCATGGGGTCAGTGTGATTTCAGATGCTTCCTCCCCTGACCTGTTCTTCTCCCATCCTCAAAAGTTGGAGCAAAAGTATAGTCATAAACTCCAGACCCAGATCACTTGGGTTCAAAATCTGGCACTATCCCCATTTTAAGTTGGGCAGCTGAGGCCCAGGGAGGTGAGTTGACTTTCCTGAGGTCAAACAAAGTACAGAGCCAGGCAGGCTCTCCTGTCCCTAATCCAAAACTTAAAACATTTTTTTCAGTAAAAATTTTTTTCCTTTATGAAGGCCTAAGGGCTTGGGGCATCTGAACCCTTTGCAAGGACACAAGAATTCAGGAATGGTCAGTGACCGCACCTCTCATTCATACAGAGGTTAAATTTAAGGAAAAACTTACTTTCTTTCAGCCCTATGTGTGGCTCTGAACCATAACAGGTGTGTGGCAGCCCCCTTTTCTGGCCACATGAGGTCAGCATTGAGTTACTCACTGCTTCCAGCAGCTATCCTATACTCTGACATGAAGCCCTGCTGGGGAAACTTCAGGAATAGGGGGAGGGACCATGCAGTATCATCTGGAAAGATGGCCAGGGGACTTTGACTCAGGCCACAGTGTGGTCAGGGCCCAGACTTTATTTCCTCAGCTCCCATCTCTCTCTCTCTCTCTCTCTCTCTCTCTCTCTCTCTCTCTCTCTCTCTCTCTCTCTCTCTGCTGGTGTTTTCTAGTTCTCTTAGTCTTTCTCCCACTCCCAGCCTCCACCCACCCCAGCCAGGCTCATCTTCTGGAAGCAGGCCCAGTTGCCATGGTGACCAGCTGGTCAGCTGGCTCCTTCCAAGCCCCCTCCCTTCACCCCTTTTTTCTCTGGCTTTCAAGGAAAAGTAATATGTGTGAGTGGAGGGTGTGTGTGTTCTTTTTATCTCTTGGAAGCTCTGGGGTTGGCCAAGAGGAGTTGGACTATCTCCTTTCCAAAGCCCCCTGAAGTGAGAAAGGGAAGGTTGTGGGGGTGGGGAACAGGAGGAAGGTTATAACAACTAAACAGGGAGTGTGAGGTTTGTATCTGGGTTAGAAAGGGTCAGGGGTAGGACCTCTGCTCTTGTTCTGCAGCGAGGACTAAACTAGGTGGAAGCGGATGAAACCAGAAGTAGAAGGGTCGGAGTTAGCTGTGAGGCAGGACTTTCCAAAAAGCAAGGGTGGGAGACATTGGAATGAGCCACCCAGTGAAATTCCTCCTCTGCCACTGGAGTGAAAGAACCTCTGCCTCTTTAGGAGCGCACCCTTCCTGTTTGGGCAGGGAGGATGGACTCTCTGACCTGGGGAGGACCATACAGGCTGGATCATTCTGAACTAATTGGCAGACAGAGAGTCACCTTCACCTCGTCTGGTAAGGGAACAGTAGGAAAATGGAGGCAGGACCAGGAGTGGGGGGAGAATGTGTGGAGAGAGGAGGTAGTGGCCCTTCTGCGCCAGTGAGGGGCAGGACCATCGCAGCAGATTAGTGTGTTTGTCCCCTATCCCCAAAGATCAGATATCCAAGCTTTGCCTCGAGCTAACTTTCTACTCCCCCAAATCCCCATGGACTTTTGAATGGGGAAGATCTGGATTCTAGCTCCGTGAATACTAGTAGGTGACCTTGAGTAAGTCACTCAAACCTCCATCTGCCTCAGTTCCTAAAGGGTAAAGAGAAACAGTTACAATATGTCAAAGACTCCAATAAAGCACACAACACACAGTAGGATTCTACAGTGACTGCACACAGATTGATCATGCATAGCCTTTATCCTGTAATGATTGGTTTCCATGTCCCCCTTCCCCCATGTGCTCTTTGAGGGTAGGACACCATGTGTTTCATTTCTGAACAGGGCCTACAGTAGGTACCTAATACCTGTTTATTGAATGGATGTATCCATGAGTGAATGAATGTCAGTTTCCTTTCTTCCTGTCCTTAGGTGTGGCAGGGAAAAGAAGTACAGGTGGATGGCATAAAGGGGTAGGCTACCTGCAGTAACTCAGCCTGGCCTATGGTCTGTGATTTTGCCTCCTACACCCACAGAAGGTCAGAGCCTTAGAGATTGTCCAGTCAACTATCTCACTGCACAGATGAGGAAACTAAGGCTCAGAGAAGGAAAGGCACTTGCCCAAGGTCACACTATTTATTAGTGGAAGAGCCAGGATTGAGAACCAGAATTCTAGTTCCCTGATCTCCAGCATAGGGCAATGTACACACTTTGCTTCTCTGGGGCTGTACTTCTAGGGAAGGAAGATGGTCTGTGAAGGCTGGTTCCAATGTCCTCTCCTCTGCCCTCTGTTAGTCCTTTCTCACATATAGCTCCAGTCCTTTCCATTTTGCTCTATTCCATCCTAGTTCATTCGGGTCTGGCCTCTTAAGTATGGCTCCTGCCTTAACCCTTTACCACCCAACTGGGAATAAGGATCTTCCTAGGGTTCCAAGACTCACTTTCATATATCCTCTGGCTGTGTGTGTGCGCGTGCGGTTAGCAGGGCTACGAGTGGGGAAGGGGTACGGGGAACCCCTGTTGCTTCTCTTCTTGGGGTGGCTAGGCTTGGGAAAGGCGGAGTTTGGGGGGCTGGGGGCGGGGCTCCTGCGCTGGGAGGAAGAGGGGGGGCGCACTGGCTTCAGCTCGGCTCAGACAAAAGGCGGCGGCGGGAGCGGGCGGGAGGCGGAGCGGCGCCGCGCGGGCCTCAAGGTGACACCCGCCCCCGGCCCCGGCCCCCCCAGCCCGGCCCCCCAGCCCGCCTGCCCACCCCGAGCCCCTAGACCCTTACCCCCGGTGCCCTTTAAAGGTCCCCTCCCCCCGTGCGGGGGGTGGGGAGCAGCGAGGGCCCCGCCCCCTCCCGTCCCCTCCCCAGAGCCCGCGCAGGATGCCCCCGGCCCCCGGCAGCCCCCCGGGAGGTCCTGAGCTCGACGCACCCCCTCTACGCCATGTCCCCCCCTGGCTCGGCCGCGGGAGAGAGCGCCGGCGGCGGCGGCGGCGGTGGCGGCCCCGGGGTCCCGGAGGAGCCCACGGCAGCGGCGGCGGCGGACGAGGGCCCGGTCCGAGAGGAGGTGAGAGCCCGAGGAGCCCCTTCCCCGGGCGCGGTGGCAGCCTGGCCCCCCCATCCTCCGCCGCGCGCGGCCCCCGCCGGTTCCGCCGCAGCGCGGCCGGCGCCCCGCACCCCGAGCCGGCCGCAGCAGCCGCAGTCTCGCGCCTCTGTCCCCACCCGGCGGCGGGAGCTGTCCGCGGTGGCGGGGAAGGGGCCGCGCCAGAGGCGGGGCTCGGGGGTCCTGGGCAAGGGGCGGGGCCTAGGGGCGGAGCCTCGCGGACCCCGGGCGGATCTGGGTGGGGATAGTGGCCGGGATCCTATATCACGGAGGGGATGCTATGTTGAAGGCCAGGAAGGGCGACTTATCGGGGCTACAGAGACAGGAGACTACCAGGGGGAAATGGTGGTATTACCTGAGCTGGGGTCCTAAGAAGGTCAAATGTGTAGAGAGGCGACACCCACCAAACCTCCATCCCTTTCCCCCAGCCCCTTTACTGAGAATGTGTGTGTGTGTGTGTGGGGGGTGCAACTCTCTCTCCCACTGTCCATGCAGTCCCCCACCCAGGGGGCTCTGAGCCTAGAAATATTTCAGAGTTCTGGTACTAAGCATATCCCTACTTGGGGGCCTTACTCGTCAGTCCTCTGAACCTGGAGACAAAGAGAGGAGGAAAGTACCAGGAGCATCCCCATCTCCCATGCACACACATGCACACTGCACTAGGGCAGAAGCACACAGGCAGATGGGCCTGCAGGTAGGGGCCCTTTCAGACGTGTTTTCATTGAGACAAGCGCACACCCAGGTAGGTGCACATACGCACCCCCCAAGGACAAGGCTCCCTGAAAGGTTCATGGACCCTAATCTGGTTTGTTTATGTCGTGTGCTATTTCCTAGCCCACCTACCTCTCTACACTTCCAGATCTTTCCTTTGGTTTCACACAGGACCAGGCCCACTGCCTGTTACTGTCCCCTTCTTTTCCATCCTTTTCTCCTGTACGCTGGCTAGCCTTCAGGTCAGGCCCTGGGAATCGAAGGAATCAGTCAGGATCTCAGCAGGAGGGGGTGTGCGAGGTTCCTAAAGCTAGACAGCAGGGAGGAGAAGCGGGGAAGCCCAGACATCACCAGAAATCTAACTCAATACCCATCTATTGTGGCTATTGGGTGCCAGCACCATGGTAGGCAGCCAGGATGCAAAGAGATGGGGCCCTGCCCTCAGGAATACCCAGTCTAGTGGTGGAGCCAGACATGTAAACAAGTCACTGGGGCGACTGTGGGACAGAACCCGCCAAGTGCTTTAACAAGCTAACAGGCCCCGGGAGAAGACCATCATTCTCTCTTGATAAATGGCTGAGCTGCAAATGTCTTTTCTACCCCCAACCCCCGTTCCACCTCCCCTCTCCCCTGCCACATGCCTCTGCCCTTCTAGAAATCTTCTCCAGGACTGCTTTTTGCTCAGGGACACCAGCCCCCTCCTTCCCATCTTAGAACAGAGGAAGGATGTTAGGGTACAGGAGGGAGACTCATAGAGGGCCTGGGGTACAGAATGTAGGGAAAGAGACAGGGCCTGGGGTTTCGTGGGGGCACCCCTCCGAAGGAGGTATGAAGCTAGTTGTCTGTGAGGGACATGGAGGTGGGTGGGTCAAAGAGGAGTGGCTCCTCCAGAATGTAGAACTGAAAGAGTCTGGAAGTGAGGGACCCACCTGTTAAGTGGGAAGGTGATGTCAGTGAAACACCTGGAAGGGGTTGGGACTGGGGTCCTGCCTTTGCTGATGCCTGTCTGTCCTCCCCTGTCTTCCCCATCCACACTGTCTCCTGTTTCATTGCCATCTTTGTGTCTGTCCTTGGACTCTGTTTCTCTGGGTGCCATCCTATCCATCTGTGTCTTTGCCACCTGGGCCTCCTCCCTTCATTTCTGGCACTGATCCCTTTCTGCTTCTTGGGGTTTCTGTCTCTTGCACTTCCCTGTATTGGCATTCTGTTTCCTTTTCCTGTCCCTATGGCTCACTCTGGGTCACTTCTGTTTTTTCTCTGGTCCTTGGCTTCCCTCTCGGTCTTACATGTTCCCTTCACATCCTTGTCGGTCTCTGCCTGTCATCTCTGGTGCTGGCCTCTGCCCCTCCATCCCTGCATCCATCTGTTCTGGGTCCTGCCACTGTCTCACTTCCCTCTCATCTCTGCCCCTCTTCCTGTCCCTCTGAGTAGCAGCGTCCCATCCAGCCCTCTTTCACCAAGTCCCTCTGCCGTGAGTCCCACTGGAAGTGCCTGCTGCTCTCCCTGCTCATGTACGGCTGCCTGGGGGCCGTGGCTTGGTGCCACGTCACCACGGTGACCCGCCTCACCTTCAGCAGCGCCTATCAGGGCAACAGCCTCATGTACCATGACAGCCCCTGCTCCAACGGCTATGTCTACATCCCCCTGGCCTTCCTGCTCATGCTGTATGCTGTCTATCTGGTGGAGTGCTGGCACTGCCAAGCCCGCCATGAGCTGCAGCACCGTGTTGATGTAACCAGTGTTCGCGAGCGCGTGGGCCGCATGCAGCAGGCCACACCCTGTATCTGGTGGAAGGCCATCAGCTACCACTATGTCCGGCGCACCCGCCAGGTCACCCGATACCGCAACGGAGACGCCTACACCACCACCCAGGTGAGAAGCTGGAAGGGAGCACAGGTCAGTCCAGATGGGAGGAGGGTGCACATTTGCTTCAACCCTGCCTGACTGTCCTCAGGGGGAGGAGCAGAAGCAGCAGTGAGCTCCTGTGGGCACTGCAACAGGAAGGCAGTAACAACAACCATAATAATAACAGCAAAGACCAGCAGGCAGGCTGCTCTAAGTATTTTACAGACATCAAATTATTTAACCCTCATAATAACCCGATGAGGTAGGTGACTATTATCTCTATTATCTCCGTTTTACAGATCAGGAAACTGAGGCTTAGAGAGGTTAAGTAACTTGCTCGAAGTCAGACAGCTGGTATGTGAGGGAGTTGGGATTTGAACCCAGGCAGTCTGGCTCCAAAGTCTATACCGTTTAGTGCTTAATGGTTGGAGACAGCTTCAGGTGCAGTCTCACAGCATGCCCTCACCGGCTCAGTGAGGTGGCTGCTACCAAGTCCTCTTTCACAGGTGAGGAGACCTTAGCTCAGGGACTTGCCCAAGGTCTACAGCTTCTAAGTGGTAGTGCTAGACTCAAACCCAGGGCCCTGGATCCCAAGTCCAAGGCTCCTATAGGTGGGGGTCAGCTGGAAAATGTGGAGGTAGGCATGGGAGGCCACATGGAGAGTGGTGGTGGTGGGACCATCATTCAGTACTTCCTGGACCCTCCAGGATTAGACATATTAAAAGCCCTGGAGGAAGAGATTTTCCCAGATGAGAGTGACCTTCATCTCACTACTGGGATGGGTAAACAGAAGAAGCCTGGAGCCTTAAGAATCAGGAGGGAGGCTGGGTGACAGCTAAGCTCCTCTGGAGGGCCCATTTGGAAACACACTTGTATAAGGGGCAGGCTGTGGTGATGAGAGGGCAGTGTGGGACAGTGGAAACAGAGGCAAAAGGGTCAGGCAAGCCGGAGACCTGGGCGTGACCCCCGAACGAAGCAGAGCTTAATTAAAATGAGAACGCACACAGGTAGGGATGAGGTTGATTCCTGCCATCATCCCTAACTCACTGATTAAACTGAGGGCCTCAGTTTCTCTATAAACCAAATGAGAAGATCCTACTCAGGTCCAACCGGAATCAACACCAGGATAGGCTTAGGGTGTGACCAGGCAACAAGAGCAGCGATGGGACAGACGAGGATGACCAAACAGAAGTGACTCCCACCTCCTTCTCCGACACCGCAGGTCTATCATGAGCGCGTCAACACGCACGTGGCGGAGGCTGAGTTCGACTACGCGCGTTGCGGTGTCCGCGACGTATCCAAGGCGCTCGTGGGGCTGGAGGGCGCGCCGGCCACGCGGCTGCGCTTCACCAAGTGCTTCAGCTTCGCCAGCGTGGAGGCTGAGAACGCGTATCTGTGCCAGCGTGCGCGCTTCTTCGCCGAGAACGAAGGCCTGGACGACTACATGGAGGCGCGCGAGGGCATGCACCTCAAGAATGTGGACTTCCGCGAGTTCATGGTGGCCTTCCCGGACCCGGCCAGGCCGCCGTGGTACGCCTGCTCATCGGCCTTCTGGGCTGCGGCCCTGCTGACGCTGTCGTGGCCGCTGCGCGTGCTGTCTGAGTACCGCACGGCCTATGCGCACTACCACGTGGAGAAGCTCTTCGGCCTGGAGGGCCCGGGCTCGGCCAGCAGCGCGGGCGGCGGCCTGAGCCCCAGCGACGAGCTGCTGCCCCCGCTCACCCACCGCCTGCCGAGGGTCAACACGGTGGACAGCACGGAGCTCGAGTGGCACATCCGCTCCAACCAGCAGCTGGTGCCCAGTTACTCAGAGGCGGTGCTCATGGACTTGGCTGGGCTGGGGGCGCGCGGCTCCGGGGGCGCAGCCGGCGGCTACGCGTCCACGTGTCGCTACGGCGGGGTGGGCGGCCCGGGCGCGGCGGGGGTGGCCCCGTACCGGCGCAGCTGCGAGCACTGTCAGCGCGCCGTCAGCAGCTCGTCCATCTTCTCGCGCAGCGCCCTGAGCATCTGCGCCAGCCCGCGGGCCGGCCCGGGGCCCGGAGGAGGGCCGGGCTGCGGGGGGAGCCGCTTCTCGCTCGGCCGCCTCTACGGCTCGCGGCGCAGCTGCCTGTGGCGCAGCCGGAGCGGGAGCGTCAACGAGGCGAGCTGTCCAACGGAGCAGACGCGGTTGTCGAGCCAGGCCAGCATGGGGGACGATGAGGACGACGACGAGGAGGAGGCCGGGCCACCGCCGCCCTACCACGACGCCCTCTACTTTCCGGTCCTCATCGTGCACCGGCAGGAGGGGTGCCTGGGCCACAGCCACCGGCCGTTGCACCGCCACGGCTCCTGCGTGGAGACCTCACTGTGACCAATGGCTCTCGACAAACCCGCTGCCCTCCGCCTGCCTCTTGCCGGACTGTGCTCCCCGCCTGCAGCAGGGGGAGTCACGATGATGACTGAGGCTGTGCTGAGCACGGTGGGGGTTTGAGAGAGGCAAGGGTGAGCGGGACAGACTCCATGGAGCTGAGACCCCCGCCTTCCCTGTACATAAAGAGACAGATGGGTGGGAGGGGGTCAGCAGTACCTGGAGAATCCCACTCGGGTAGAGTCGTCTCTTTCAGCCCCGCCCCTGAGTTCCTAAGGGGACCCCTTCCCTTCCTACACGCACACTCGATATTTCCGGTCCAGCCTTTCAACGGATCTTCTGACTGTTATGTGGCGACTATGTTGTGGGACCCGAGCTGGGCCTCCTTTCAAGTGAGAGGCTTTTACTGTGCAGCTGGGGAGGTTCAGAGGCTGTGGGGAAGGGAAAATTGGGGCTTTCCTACTTCCCCTGCCTGGCTCCCCAGGGCCTCTCTCTACTGAGGGGGCGATGGTTTGGTGAACAGCAGGGCTGGCTTCAAACCAGTTAATGAATTCAGTGGGTCTGAGGCTGGGGCCAGGTGTCAGCCCCCCATCTCAAAACCAATACTCCATCTCAAAACCGTGGGCATGTTGCTATCCTCTTCTTGGCTCATGCCCCAAAGATGGGGGTTTCGTTTCTGCCACTCTCACCACTGTTGTTTATTTCACTGGGCCCTTGGAGTCTGGGTCCCAGAGAGACTGTGCTCACCACAGAGACGTCACTGTCCTCCCTCCCTTTCTGCTCCCTGGCCCTGGAGCGCTGTTGCAGGCAGGCAGGGACAGAGCAGTGTACCTTAGTCTTTCCTCAGTCCTCTGGGCAGTGGCCTCCTTACCTGGGTTCCAGGAGAGCACTCCCTTCAGAGAGGGTGAGATCCCACCCAAGCAGCATTCCTTAAAGCTGGCCATGGTCAATGACTGAGTGGGGAGTTTGGAAGATAGATCTGAGTGACAGTGGGAAGCTCTGGAAGCAGATGGGAGTCAGAAGAGAGGGCAGTGGAGGGTGAAGTGAAAGAACCTCCAAAGGAGGCCGTGTCCTCGGGGGGCAGCCCACACATTGCCTCTGCAGGGCTGAGGACATTGTCACAAGTCCCAGTTGGAGAAATACTCAATTCCAGAGGCAGGGTCAGTCAGGAACTCTCTAAATCTTGCCCAACCCCTTCATCCTCCCCTCTCCCATGAGCTGAACAAGCCCTGCTGTGTGTCCCAGGGTCTTCAAAGGAGCATCCTGCCACCACCACAGGGCCCTGGCCCCACATCCTGTTTCCCCCAAAGTTCTGCCGTAGCCTCCACTCCCACCCTGATGTGCTCCAGTGTGCATGTCTGTGTACAACGACCCCCCTCCCCCACCCAAATCCCCTGGCTAAAGTTTTCCCAGCAGACTTAGTGCCTAGGGATTGAGCTCATCTTTCAAACTGGAGAGGATAACCCTTGGGCCGCCTGACATTGCTCACCCCTGACGCTTCTGACTTCTCCTGAGCCATCAGATCTCCTTAGTCCCCTCCTGCAGCCTCTCCCATCTTCCTCCAGCCAAGCTAGGCCTGCACCCGCCAAGGGCATGGCCTCCACCTATGCAACATCTCTGGCTCCCCTGCCCTGCTTTCCCAGGGGAAACTTGGGAGGCACAGACCGTGGGGACACCACAGTCTGTCGCCCATTGCGGTTGAGCTTTATTTTCCTATGGAGATGGCTGAATGGACAGGGAGAGGAGGCTGGAGAAGGGGAGGCTTGGGCAGGAAGGAACAGCTGCCATTATGATTCCCTGGGCAGCAGTGCCTACCTGCCTGCCAGCACTGAACCCACCTGGACCCTGAGTCTGTTCTCCTCGGGGATCTGGCGGTTGGAGCGCCCCCCTTTCCTCTGAGCGGACATCTGTGAAGTACAGATGGTGAGCTGTGGCCTCAGGCCCCAGTTCTTGGCCAGTTGGCATGTCTTGCCCTTGTGTGGGGGCAGCCTGGCCACCTCCTGGCTCCAAGGAAGGAGGAACTCGGCTCCTCCTCCCTTGGGCTCAGTTCTGAGACAGATTCTGAGCTGGGAGGCCAAGCGGGGGCTCTATTATTACTTTTGCCTGTATTGACCATTTCTGCCTAGGTCTTCTCACACAGACAGCCTCACCTCCCACACACGCACAGACTTAGAAACCAAAACCAATTCTTTGGTCTATTTCCTTGGTAGCTTTATTGATTGCCAGGGAAAAGGAAAACCAGAAAATTAATTAATCTCTAAAATTAAACTTTACACTGAATGTTCTTGTTTCTCTAATTAGAACCTCTGCTAGCAGCTGTGGCTATGTACACACACACACACACACACACACACACACACTCACCATCACATCTACACATTTGCACTCTGGAACTGTCGGAGGGTGTCAGGCACAGACAGACTCTAGGTTGCCCAGACAGGCACACATGTGCAGTCACTCCCAAGCCCCCTTTGGTGCTCTGCTCAGCGCCTGCTTGTTGGAAGGAGTCCCCAGAGAGCAGGCACCCCGAGGCTGTGGTTGCAGCCCATGACTCACCCCTTGAAAACATATCTGGAGGTTCTGGGGCCCCTCAGCCTGAGGAGGATGGGAATGGGGCTCGGCCTGAATCCATTAGTCAGGCCCTTTCATGGCCCCATGGGTTGATGTGATTTCTGTGGGTGTGGCTCCAGGGTGGGCAACCACAGGATGATGGGGACTCTCGGAGGGCACCTGGAAGGCTCCATGTGTCCTGGGGACAAGGGCTTGTGGGGTGGGCTGGGCCTGGCTCGGGAGAAGACAGGTCTCTGTCAATTGGGTGCATCACACTGTGGCCTTTCTGTCATGGATTTCCAAGCGCAAAGATTGTACAAATCAAACTGGTGGAAAATAAAGTTTCGGATGACTCACTGACTTCCCTTCCCGGCGTGGCACTTCCCCCATCTCCTCCTCCCATGAGAAGCTCTCTGGGGCGGCCCCTCTGAGTCCCTCCTGTCAATTCTGTTTCCCTGTCCCAGGTCGTGGGGAAGGATTAGGGGATATCATGGCTTGTAGAACTGGGTTACTTAAGCAGAGTTAAGCAATAGGGAGGTGGCATCTGCCAGGGGGAGGGGGGAAGGACCAGGCAAGGACTGGGGGCAGGGAGAATGTGTGTGTGTGTGTGTGTGTGTGTGTGTCTGTGTGTGTGTGTGTGTGTGTGTGAAGGTTAAGAGGTCAAGGACCTGTTCAGTAAAGAGGAAACTGGTAAAAGGGATGGGGGGTCAGGGACATGGGTGGCCCTGTGGGAGTCTGGCAGGCACAGTCCCTCAGAATTCTCTCTGCCTCTCCCCATACCTGGAAGAAGTCAGTTATTTCAGAGGGTCCAGTAATGCCTTCTCCCTGGGAAGGTAGTGGTCTGGGTCTGACTTATATTCCTTCTCCCCCTATCCTAGGCCCCTCCCCTTCCTCACACCTTCATGCACACAATCCTTGATCACACCTCAAGGATCTTCATGGTCTCCCGCCTCCCTGTGGACCAGCGTGACACTGCAGCAGGCGGTGGGGCATGAGATGAGGGATGGGGGTGGGGCAGTGACCCGGGTCTGGTCACTGCCCCAGCCCTGTCCCCTATCTTATCCCTCAGGGTTCTCAGGGCCCGTGGCAGTGAGTGGTGACATGAAGTGGCTGGCATTCAAGGCCCGCTGGCGGGCTTCTTCACGGTTGGCACAGAGAGCCTGGCCAATGAGGTATTCGCTCTCCTGGGCTACATCGGACAGGCGCAAATCAAACTCCAGGAGGGTCCTGTTGTCTGACATGCCTTCCAGGAGCTGCTTCCCACCATCCTGGGAGAGGAGTACAAGGAAAGTCATTTTCACATCGTTACCCAGGATCACACACACACATGCACGCACACACATTTATATAGAGATGTGACTGGTATTCCTGTAGTTTAAGCCAATTCCTGGCAAGCTTTCTGTTACTTGTAGCCAAGAGCACTCCTTCTGGAGACAATGTGAGTGTGAGAAGACTGTTCTACGGGGGTTTGGAAGAAGGTGCAGGGCCCTAACTGGAGTGCACAGAGGGCCCTGCTCACTACTCCTCACAGCTTCAGCCCCTTCTGGGCTGGGTGGGCTAGGCCCCATGTGAAAGAATTTCATGTTGGGAGGCAGAATGCTGCTGTCCTATGGTTGTGACCCAATAGTGTATTTCAAAATCATATGGAAGCATTTATAAAAAATAAAATAAAG
Source organism: Tadarida brasiliensis (assembly GCA_030848825.1). Classification (NCBI taxonomy): domain Eukaryota; kingdom Metazoa; phylum Chordata; class Mammalia; order Chiroptera; family Molossidae; genus Tadarida; species Tadarida brasiliensis. The sequence continues at coordinate 17,293,266 of CM061262.1, forward strand.
CTGCCCGACCAGTGTGGCTCAGTGGTTGAGTGTCAACCCATGCACCAAGAGGTCGCCGGTTCGATTCCCGGTCAGGGCACATGCCCAGGTTGTGGGCCTGATCCCTAGTGGGGGGCATGCAGGAGGCAGCCAATCGATGTTCTCTCTCATCGATGTTTCTAGCTCTCTCTCCCTCTCCCTTCCTCTCTCTAATATCAATAAAGAAAAAAAATTTTTTAAAAATAATACACATTTTACTAGATTACTGAGGATTAAAGGAAAACTAATGGATATTGGGTGCCGAACATAGTATATAACCCTGATTAATCGTAACAGCTAGCAATTACTAAGGACCGAGCCAGTGCCTATAATGGTTAATTGCTTTACAAGTATGACACATTTAATCCTCTCAGTAACAGCACTTACAGATACTATTATTATCCCCATTTTACAGATGAGAAAACAGAGGCCCAAAGTGCTAAATGGCAGGGCTGGGATTTGAACCAGGTAAGGCTGTGATCTTAACAATCACCTGGTAAGTACCTCATGACAGTTGGATTCTACCCCCTCCCCCAAGGCCCCAGGGCCTCTCCTTGGCCCTTCCTGCCCCAGGAGCTGTGGCTCACCAGTCCTATGTGGTTGCAGGACAGGTTGATGTTGGTGAGTGTAGTGTTGACGGAGAGCACCTGGGAGAGGAGTGTGGCCGTAGGCTCGGACAGCTCGTTGCCACCGAGGTGCAGCGTCGTGAGGCACTTGTTTGTCTGCAAGGCGTGGGCAAGTGCCTGGCCACCCTCATCCTCAATGCGGTTGAGGCGCAGGTTGAGGGAAAGGAGGTTGGTGTTGTGTGCCAGGGCGTGAGCCAGTGACTGGGCACCGGGTGCACACACATGGTTGTTGGCCAGGTTGAGCACACGTAGGTGGCTGTGGCTGAGCAGCTTGGCGGCGGCACGCGCACCACGGTCCCCAATGCGGTTGTGTGACAGGTCCAGCTCCTGGAGGGCTGGGTGGTCCAGGAGGCTGCGAATTAGGATGCGTGCCTTGTCATCATCCACCTTGCTTTGGGTCAGCCTGAAGATCTGCGGGCAGGTAAAGGGTTCATAGCACCTGGTAGCCAGGGATAACCTGCTTGCCTACCTACCTTCCACAGGGAGAGGAGGGAGCCACAGGGAGGCCTGAGGTTCTGCTCGCCTTGTGTTGCCCACCCAGTTGGCTCCTGGGCGGGGCAGGCCTACCTAGCACAGCAGAATGGTGCAGAATTGGTGGCTAGTGGGGGGAAAGGCTACCATTTCTTGAGAAGTGACAATGTGCTGGGCATGCTGCTAGAACATGCCAGAAGCACTGTCTCTTACCCTCAGCATCCCAGTGACATAGAATGAGCTCTCTCCACTTCACAGACAGAAAATGGAGGCTTAGAGTGGACATGTCATTTGCCCAGAGTCGCACTGTGATTAAGCTGTGGAGACAGGTTTTGAATCCAGATCTGTTTGGCCCAGCAGCCCCTCGCTGCACCCTTCTCAGCTGGCTAAGATGCACCCTGGTAAGGAGAGGAACTTTTTTTTTTTTTTAATAATTTATTTGAATTGATTTTAGAGAGAGAGGAAGGGAGAGGGAGAGAGAGATAGAAACATTGATGAGAGAGAACATCAATTGGCTGCCTCCTGCATGTCCCCCACTGGGGATCGGGCCCACAACCTGGGCATGTGCCCTGACTGGGAATTGAACAGGTGACCTCTTGGTGTATGGGTCGACGCTCAACCACTGAGCCATACCAGCTGGGCAGGAGAGGAACTTTTGAAGATTGCCAGGTTAAGAACCAGGAGAAAGTGAGAAGGGTGAGAACCAGGAAATGGATGGGACAAAGTGAAAAGATTTAAAAAGGAGTGTAGGATTAGCATCATGAATATGGAAGATGGGAATCCCTATCCCTTTCCTTCTCACTGACTCATTCCACTCCTTCCTCTTCCTTGAGACCTCAGAGAGGCTGGCCTGTGCACTCTCTCCCTAGCCACTAGTCCTTTCCTTTCTTTACACCCCTCTTGCCAGCTTAGAGTCTCTGTCTTTCTCACCTTTTCACTGCATCTATCTGGCAAAGCTCCAACTCTGGGTCCAGCCCACTCCGTATTTTCTGCATGTCTGTGCCCAGGCAACTGACATGATGGAAAATGTTACATGACAGAACTGGTTGGTTTCACTGGAACCACTCCTAGGCCCTCCATGCTGTGTGCTCATTCAACTCTGTTTCTCTGGCGAACATATTCTCTCACAATCTACAACAATTCCAACCTTCTCTAGCTTCCTCAAACTTCAGGGGCCACCCTAAAGCCTCCTTTCAGCAAGCAAATCTCCTCCTATCTCCCCAGCCACTGAATGGGAACCCCTCATTTTCCTATACCAAACACAACATCCCACCACACCCACTCTCTCCTCTGCCCAGAGCCAACCGTCCCACCTCAATCCTAGACCCACCCCTCCTGCCTTCTCAGGAATCTTCCATGGTCAATCGACCTGTGCCTCTGTCCTGGACTCAACTCACTTCTTGAAATTGCATGGAAATTTACATTGGTTTTAAACACATGCAAATTTCTTCTTAAGAAAACCCAAACCCCTCATCTTCTACTCCACCTTTATCCCTTTTCACAGCCAAGTTCTTGAAAATGTTGATCACAGACATCCTGTTTCCTCACTTCCCACTCTCTCCATAAACCACTCCTATCTGGCCTCTGCTCCCGGCACTCCACTGATATAGCTCGCCCCCTCCAAGTAACCTCCACGTTTGCTAAGTCCAGTCCTCAGCCCAACCCCACCCCATGGCTTCTCACCCCGTCTCCTCAAAATGCACCCCTCCCTTGGCTTGGTGACACAATGCTGTTTTCATTTTTCTTCCTCCTCTGATTTCCTGGCAGGCTCTCCCTCTTCCAACCGGAATATTTAGGACATATTTACACTGAGAAATCATTCAGTAGGTATCTGGAATTCAAATTTAACTGGATGCCCTGTTTGTTTTGTTTTCACTTTTGCTAAATCTGGCAAATATCCTCGTTGCAGTTTTACAGTCACATGATCGCTGATTGGTGTCTTTTATCGCACTAGACAGTTAACTCTAGAGGGCACAGATGGTATAGTTGTGCTCAGTGCTGAATCTTCAGCACCTAGGACAGGGCCCTGAGCACAGATGTTTGTTGAATGAATAAATAGCTGGCGAAGTGGGAGGGCGGTGCCTTGTTCACCTCTGCATCCCCAGAACCCAGCTGGGTGCAGGGTGCATAAAAGGACCCTCTCTCAGTGAATAAGGAAGTGAGAGGAGGAAGATGAGGATAGCCGAGGAAGAGGAAGCGAGAGGGAATCAGAGAGATGCTGAGAATAGGGAATGGAGGAAGGCTGGGGGGCAGATGGTACCTTGAGGGTGTGGCATGCCTTAATGGTAGCCGCCAGGGAGTGGCAGTCGCGGTAGGTGAAGAGAAAGAGGTTCCACTCGAAGTTCATGCCACAGTCCTTGACGCCGTACACCAGGTCCAGCTCCACCAGCTGGCTCAGGCCAGCCACCAGGTCGCCCAGTTGGTAGTGGTCCATGGTGGGCTCCTCCATCTCCCCCTCGCTGCCGGAATCGGACTGGTCCCCGCTGCGCGGCGGGGGCGGCAGCTGCACCGGCGGAAGGAACTGGTCCACGCGGATCCTGCGCACGTAGTTTCTGCAGAGTGGCAGCAGGTCGAGGATCACGGCGGGGTCCGTGGTGCCCGGGATGAAGTGCTTTATCAGATCCTCCAGGTGCTTCTCGAAGAACGTGTATTTCCAGCTGCCGCCGTGGAAGTCCGAGTGGCACACGGGCCAGCGCTGCACACAGCAGCGGTGCCAGTAGCTCTCGTCGTCGATCAGGTTGGCGGTCACAGCCAGCGGCAGGTCAGGGGACAGGTGCTTCAGGACCTTCTGCCGGTGGCCTGGGGGCAGCTGCTTCAGGATAGGGTTGTCTTTGGGAACAGAGAAAGGAAAGCAGGAGTCACAGTATTGGGGACACCACCACATGGTGCCCGGGGCCAGGCCTGCCCAGGGGCACTGAGGAAAGGGAAACCTTCCCCTGCCTTCAGGGAGCCCCCGGCTCAGAGGGAAGACAGACTCTACTCTCAGGGAGGCTTCAGTCTGAGGGAGAAGACACAGCCCCTGGCTCTGGGGTGTTCCTTGCCTGAAAGTTGACATCTCCGCATGTGGTCTCAGGGAGCTCCCGGTCTGAGGAAGAATTTTAGGTCCAGCCCTCAGTCATCACTTACTCTGATAGAGGAGACAATCCCTGACTTCAGAGGCTCCCAATGTGATTTGATTCATCCGTTAAAAAAAAATTTCTTTGAGCACCTGCTATGTGCCGGACACTATTCTAAGTGCTGAGGGTTCAAGAGCGAAAGAAACAGAAGAAGCCACTCGCTCTTATGAGGGGAGGCAGAGAATAAACAGGTCAAATGAATATATTGCAGGTCAGGTGGTGATCGATGCTATAGATAAAATGATGGCCCTGTCCTCAGAGAGCTCCCATCCAGTAGGAGAGGCTGGTAACTTGTCTTTGAAAAGGATGAACCTTTACAGCACATAGAGTACAGAAAAAAAACCAAGGACTTATACGTGCCACAGAAGACTCCAAGAGAGTAAAGGTCAGTCGAGCAGGGAGGTTCTCTCTGGAGAAGGAGGTAGATGGGGTTTGGGCTGGGTTTTGTTGGAGAGAGTGGGAAGGTTGAGGAGAGGCCATAGGCATGGAGCACAGGAGTCTAGTGGGGCCTGGAAGTGGGGGCAGCAGGAGAAACTGTCCTGGCTGCAGGGAGCAAAGGGAAGTGTTGAGTGGGATGAGGACTCTGTGGGAGGGCAGGGGTTGCCCAGGACCCAGCCTCTGAGGCCTCCTCCCCAGGCAGTCCCCATCCACCCTGCCCACTCCTGGCCTTCTCCTTCCTGCTGTAGGCAGGAACAGACTCACTCTGGAAGTTCTTGACAATGTGTCGAATGCAGAGCTCTGTGAGCAGGGGTACAATAGCCAGCGACCACTCGGCATCCTCTGCGATGATCCTGCGCATCCTTTGTATATTGGCCCCAGAATTCGGGCCCCTGGTCTTCGAGGCGGGTGGGATGCTTGACTTTGAGACCCTTGAGCTTGAGGCCAAGGCTTGGCCTGGACTGGAGGCCCGGCTCTGGGTGGAGATTAAGGACCGGCTGCGAGCCGAGGCCGATCCGGTTTCCTGCATGCTCATGACTGACCACACAGGGGCAGGTGACCCCTTGGTGATGGCCTTGTGACAGGAAGTTTCTCAACCGGGTAGGCCCTTGATGCTGGTGGGAACCTGGAGCCGGAGGAAGGGGTAGAGGTGTTAATTTGGAGGGTCTTGGTGGGCATTTATCAAGACAGGTAGCGCAGAGTGGTTCTTATAGGTCAGTCTCTGTAGATCTAGGTGCAAATCCCACTGACTAGTGTGGCGTTGGGCAAGTTACTGAACCTCTCTGAGTTTCAGATACACTCTGTGAAGTGAGGATAACAGTTACCAGTAAGATGATTGGGAGGCGGGAATGCACCCAAAGAGGCACAGTATACTGTGACACGTGAAACTGTAGCAAGAACAGCCCCAATTTTAGGTAATGATAACTACACAGCAACTACAAGCAATTGCTAGATATCGGACACTTTTTAAAGTATGCATATTAACTCATTTAATATTTGCAAAAGCCTTTTTGAGATAGGCACTTGTGGTATTCCCATGTTTCTGATGTGAAACTGAAGCACAGAGAAGTTAACTGACTTGCCCAATGTCACACAGCTTAAAAATAACAAGAATGGATGTAAACTCAGTCTATCAAGTTCATATTCTCATATGAGGGTGAGGGGTGGGGGTGTGTATTGCCAAAAGACTGAGGTATAATAAAGAACCATTTAGTTCAAAACAGCTTCCTGCAGTAAATATTTTACAGAACAGCAACTTCCTGGCCCAGAGGACGAGCTGAGAACAGCAATGGCCAATAGAAATGTAATGCAAGCCATTACTTTAAAATTTCTAATAGCCACATTAAACAAGTAAAGAGAAACAGGTGAAATTCACTTTATGTTTAATCCACTATGTCCAAAATATTATCATTTAAATGTCATCAATATACAAATTATTGAGATTTTTAACTTTTTTCTCATACGAAGACTTCAAAATCAGAGGTAGCTGGTGCTGCCGTTTTGGACAGTGCAGCTGAGAGAGTAAGGAGAGGGGGAACTGGCCCCACTCCCTGTCCAGGGTGCCAGCACCTTCTTTTCCTCCTCCCCCTCAGGGCTTGAGCTCTGGGCCCCCTCCCTTCAATCTCCCCATCCCAGTCTTCCAGTTCTCCAGCCTCCCAGCATTCCAGATGGCAGCAGGAAGTCGTGGGACGTGAAAAGGCAGCTAAATCTGGGGCTGAAGACGGAAGACAGAAGGTGTATGTGGGGCTGGAGACCCCCCCCCATTTGTGCATCCCTACGCCCTGCCCTGAGACTGGAGACCAAAACGGGGCTGCCCAGCTCACAGCAACTCCTCCAGGTGGCTTCCCTTCGATTTGCTCCCTGACTTGGGGCCCTGTGTAGCGACCAGTGGGAAGGAACACTCTGAACCAGCAAAGGTGTCCTTGGCAGATGGAGGAGACCAGATGGTGCTCCCCAGCCCGGCAGGCATCTCAAGGAGGAAGAGCCTGGCTCTCTGTGTGTATGTGAGTGAGACAGAGAAAAAGAGAAGGAGAAGGAAGGGGGGTTGTAGGGAACATATCTATGTATTTGTGACACCCTTATGCAAATCAAATGCAAATCACAGATTGTGTCCAGAACTGTGGAATAACCAGCTGGTGCTTTCTGACTAATGGCCCCTCAGAGGGTGTGGCCAGGAGGGGCTGCTGCTTACAGGCATCAGATGACTTTGCATTTCTGGCTTTGCCAGTGACTTGCTGTGTGACCCTTGGCCAATTTATTTAACCTATCTGAGTTTCATTTTCCTTATCTGTAAAACGGGATAACACCATTTTCCTATGCAGTGTTGTGGGGATTGCTCTAAAATATTTGAGAAGTATTGATAATATTTGGAAAGAGTGCTGGAGGGTGTGTGGGGGATGAAGGCACTGTGAAGGACAGGGCTCCTAGGTGCAGAGGACACCCTGGACACCTGCTTCATGACTGCTAACCGGAGAGGGTATCTTTGCGGGGGGCCCTTCCCTATCTCCAGGGGATATGTGAAGGGCAAGGTGGCAATGGCTGTGTCCGGGGCTGGATGGAAGGTTGGCCAGAGAAAGGGATAGACAGCAGGCCAGCCCTGTTCCTGCTAGCTCCACATCTGGGCTCCCTCCAAAGTCCTGGCCCGAAACATCCTGTATTCCCCTCGGTCCCAATGCATCCCTAGACACCCTTCGAGCACACCCAAGGGAGCAGGACCCAGCTTGGCAGGGGAAGCCCCGGGCATTACTCACAATGCCATCAGGCGTCACCATCCTGGGAGGTGGTGCCCTTCCTTCCTCCTGGGAGGCCCCGTGTTGGACAACCCCACCCGGGCCCAGGTGGGCACCCTGGGGAACTGGGTGGGCCCAGCCTCACTGTCTCAGGAACCGGCATTTCTTACTGAGGTCTGGTCCTAGAGCCTGGAGCCACCTCTGGGAAAGGAAAGGGCAGCACATCCCTCCATGGGCTCCGTGGGCTCCGTGGGTGCCGTGGGCTCCGTGGGCTCCGTGGGCATGGTTGGTATAAAAAAGAGCCCCTGCTGTCCTGTGATGTTCACAGAAACCTCCACACATGACCTGGTCTGATGTTGCTTGTAATGCAAATGTTGAACCATTAACCTAATAGTAAGGTCAGAGTTTATTGTTTTCACTTAATAACTTCTTGATTTTAAAAAAAAGATATTACAAAAATAATTTTTGGCAAGCAAATTACTACCCAACACAGAGTATTCTTCTAAGGAGAATTTTAGTTCCAGACGATTTTTTAAAAAATCTATGATTAACCCGGCTGGTGTGGCTCAGTGGTTGAGCGTCGACTCATGCACCAAGAGGTTGCCGGTTCAATTCCCAGTCAGGGCACATGCCCAGGTTGTGAGCCAAATCCCCAGTGGGGGGCATGCAGGAGGCGGCCAATCAATGTTCTCTCTCATCGATGTTTCTATCTCTCTCTCCCTCTCCCTTCCTCTCTCTCTAAAATCAATAAAGAAAAAAATGTTTTTTAAATCTATGATTAAAAATTAACAAAACACAAAACAAAGTCTATTTAAAAGGATATGAACAAACTCCTTGCCTCCCTGTTATTAATGTTATAAAGATGATACAAGGTGTGGCCCCTCCCTGGCAGGTTGTGACCCTGACTCCTGCCCTCTCACCCACCACAAGGCTCCCCCACCACCTTTCTCAATATTCTTTCTCAAAGTCTCCAGCGCAGGCTCCTTGCACTCTGCCCACTCCTGTGTTGTGGCTCCTCACACAACACAGTGATCTGACCGACCACTCTCTCCCCACACCCACACTAGGCTGTGAGCTCCTCAGGGTGCAGGGACTGTGCGCTACTCATTCTGATCTCTGGTCCCTAGCCAGTGTCAGGTCTGCATTAGGCGAGGTAGTGTTGTTTGGGGCACCCCACCCCTTCTGATAATAGATTCTGGCCAATAGGAGTAACCTAGATCAGTCAGAGCGATTGGTTCAGGGTGGCCACCTGCTGCAAGCCAATCAGAGTCCCCCTGGGGGTTTGTCCAAGTGGAGGTAGACAGAGGGACATATGTCCTCGAAGGATACAGATCCCCTACTGTGGGCAGCTGTTTCCCTTCCCAAGCAAGAGACTTGTCCGCCGCAGGGGGAGTGAGGCCAGGTGGAGACCAGCAGGGGTGAGAGGTTAACAGAGCACCTGGCCACAGTCAGTCCCCAGTCCTAGTCCCCCAGGCCCCAGAACTGCCTGATTCCTCAGCGGTTCCTTCAATTCTGAGACCTAACTTGGTGTCTTCTAACAAGTCCCTTCGGCTGAAGCTAAGAATTGGGTTTCTGCCCCTTTCTGAACACAGGGTCCTGGTCCTAACCATTTTGATAGGCTCACCATTTGGTGAATTAACTGATGGAAAAGGTCCAAAATCAGCAGATGAAATACTTCAGCAGGATTCCCGAAAATGGCCAATGGCTCCCAGTATTATACCCAGAGCCTGACATCTAACTCCTGTGGCCTCTTCCCGTGACAATCCTGAGCCTCCAGTCTCACCTCCTGTCTCTCTAGCCACTGGACACCGTCAGCACTGCCCTGTGCGTGGCACTGACAGCCCCTTTCAGACTTCTCTCGCATCTGAGTTTTACACACACTGTACCGTGGAGGCAGGGCAGGCTGCGTAGCCCCATTCTGCTGATGAAGAAACTGAGGACCAGATCAGGAAGTGACTGGCCCTGGGACATCGAGGAGGGCTGGGCCTGGGCACTGTTCTTTCACAGTCACTCGCTGTGTCCCCTTCCCACACTTCCCTACTCTCCACTCAGAAAGAAGTAGGGATCCCATCTTCATACAGAGAGGACCTGTCGGGGAGGGCCCCTCAGCCTGGGAGAGCTACCAGGCCTTGGCACCTCAGGGCGGAATTTCAGGCCCCTAACATAGGTTTCATCCCTGTTACATTAAAATGCACTTTCCTTCTCAATGAAACAATATGTTAATGTAACATACTTGTGTATATATTCGTATGTTAACCTTGAACTGCTTTTTAAAAATGTATCTCATCATTTTAGGTCAAACATAGTAAATTATGAAATATACAAGGACACTAATATTAGTCTCTGACATTCCAGAGAGAAGGTTGGGGCCACCAGGACTGAGTGCCTCTTGTGCCACCATCTGGCGTCCTCATCTAAGGGCACATCCTGCTCTTGGATGGAGAAAGTGGGGACATGCCCAGTGACCCTGCCCTTGGATGGGGAAGAGGGGACATGCCCAGTGACCTTTCATCTCCCTGAGCCTGTCTCATGGGCCTGTTGGGCTTCACATGCTGTGCCTCTGACATCAGTCCAACCCAGCCCAGGACCACAGTCACTGGAGAAAGGCCAATCCTCCCCACCCCCAGGTCCCCACCCTGTGTCCTCAACCGGGGTCCAGGGTCCTGAAACCACATTCAGGTCATGACTAAAGGGTTAGGTGTTAAGGTCTGCTTTCTATATGCCCAAGCACAGGTAATATAAGTGATGAGACACCCCAGTTTGGCCAGGGTTGTCCTTTTTTTTAAATCCTCACCCGAGGATACTTCCCCCCCATTTTTATCTTAAGATAGGGTGAGAGAGAGAAAAAGAAACATTGACGTGAGAGAGACACATCGATTGGTCGCCTCCCGCACAACCCCGACCAGGGCCGGGAACCAAACCACAACTGAGGTACGCGCCCTTGACCGGAATCAAACCCATGACTCTTTGGTCTGCAGGGTGACACTCTACCGCTGAGCCAAACCGGCCAGGGCTTTATTATTATTATTTTTAATCCTCGCCTGAGGACATGCTTAGAGAGAGGAAGGGAGAGGAGAGAGAGAGAGAGAGAGAGAGAGAGAGAGAGAGAGAGAAAGAGAGAGAGACAGAGGCATTGACGTGAGAGAGAAACATTGATCATTGCCTTCCCTGTGTGTCCCGACTGGGGATCGAACCAGCAATCTTTCAGTGCACAGGATGTCGCTCAACCAATTGAGCCACTCCAGCAGGGCAGGGTTGTCCTTATTTTTGATGGCTGTGTCCGATGGACAAGTGTTCTGGGAACCATGTCCTTGCCTACATAGAGCTACTATATATTGACTTGTAGGCTCCTAATAGCAAGTGCACAGCTGGAGGCAGTCTAGCAGCTGGCTAAGGACTCAAGAATTGTACTGCTTAAGGTCAAGTCTCCGCTCTGCCCTCGAGCATCTAAAAGACCTTGGGCAAGTCATTTGACCCCACTAAGCCTCCATTTCTTTCTCTATAAGTGGGGATGGTAATTAATGGTACCTACTTCATAGGATTATCCAGAGGATTAAGGAGCTAATGTGTGTGACGCATTTCACATAGTGCCGGGCTCAGAGCCAGCACTCAAGATAAGCATTAGATATTATGATGAAGATGTTGGAAGCCTTACCCAAGTTTATTAAATCTTCAAATGTATTAGTGAGGATTATTACGGTTGTTATAACATCATTATCCCCATTTCACAAACGAGGATAAAGACACTTAGAAAGGTTACGCAACTTGCTAAACTTCACACAGCTAGTAAGTGGAGAAGCTAAGATTTGAGTTGATGTTTGTCTGAAGCGCTCTCTGACTTCCATGAACAAAAGCATAACAAATAGTAAGATGTTGGAGTGGCTTCCTAAATGCCCCAGACTGGTCGTTCACAGCGCTTTTCCAGCGGACCTCCCACTTCCTCCGTCTCATGAGCTCTCTGGTGTTGTCACCAGCGTGGAGTGTGGGGGTCCCCTTTTGGTACTGACCTGCACAGCCCAGGCTCCCTCACCCCCTACATCACGGCCAGAAACAGGGTCTGTCCACAGAACTGGATTGTTTGTTGCCTGTATCTTTCAGCTTAAGGCCCTATGGGGACCCACCAGAATCCTGCAGAACTGTGCTCTCCTGCCCCCACAGCTCACGCTACCCTTGACATTCTTCACAGACCTAGGATTCAAAGCTTGACTCTCTAGCAATTCCCTTTCTCCGAGGAGGTCTCAGACCTTCTCCATCCTTCTGAAGTCCTCAGTTAATCCAATCACTTTGGGCAGAGGCTCCTCCCACCTCCCCAAAGGGGAAAGTTGAAGATGCTGGAGGAAGCCATCTCCCCTTCATGCTCATCCCACCCCTGGTCCTCAGCTGTCCTCATCTCCCTTCCTCTGAACTGAGAAGCTGAAGCCTCTGGCCCTCTTTAGGCTCATGAGCACCTCTGTGACCCTGACACAGCCCCCATTAGCCCCCAGTGCTCCACCCACTACTCTGTGCTTCTGTGCCTCAAACCCAGCCTCTGCTCCACCCCAGGGCCCTGGGCTTTTGTCTACATTTCCCCGATCTTTTTCATGCCCACCATGTCAGACCCTACCTCAGGCCAGGTCACTCCCAAATTCCCATTTGGGAATTCTCAATTAGTGGCATCTCAAAAGAGGGGCAAAACATTTTCTCCGACAGGCCCAGGCCCAGCCTGCTTGGTTTCTGGCCAGTGAAACAGCGCACTTATCACACCCCTGGGCCTGGCCCTTCTGGCACTTCTGCCCCCTGAGGTCTGTTGTCTTTAAAAGGACTCCAGCGGCTTCACTCCCCACCCCTCATCCCTACCAGTCAGCTCAGATGCCCCAGCAGGACGCTCAGCACCAAAGGTCAGTGAGTCCCTCCCGCAACCGCCTAGGGTGAAGAGGCCCACGTTTCTCCTAGGCAACGAAGGGAAACCAGCCCGGCTGTGGGAGGGAGGGGGTGCGGAAGCTTCTGGACCTGCGGGAGGGATGGCAGCCCGCCGAGCTGGGGTGGGGGTCAGCCTTTCTGAGGAGACTGGGCCCTTATGACTGCACTCCTCCACATCCCACCCGATGCCCTACTTTCCCCTTCTTCCTCTCACGGTACCCCCGCCCCTTACTCGAAAAGCCTAAGCCTCTGGTCCAGTTTGCTGACAGTGACTGGCGGGGCAGGGGACACGGGTTCCACCTCAAATGGGTGGGGGTGGGAGGTCTCCTGAAGTTACAGACCGGCCCTTCCCCGCCACGCGAAATGTGGGAGCCAAGGCTGGGGCCTCCTGCGGGCTGTGGGTCCGGGTGGGTTGAGGGCGCCCCGCGGGCGGGAATGGGGGCAGGTTGAGTTCAGCCCGACGGGGGAGACCCGGGGTTGAGTGTTCTCTCTTCCGGAGGTAGCCTCACCGATTCCTTGTCTCCAGGCGCTCGCCTTCCGCAGGCTTCCGTGGTCTGTGCCGGTCGTTAGGGACGCCCCACGTCTCCAGGGGGCGGGGCCAGTTCGGAGTGCACAGGTGCACGTCCGCCCGAGGGCGCACCGGCTCAGCCGGCTGCTTGGCTGGCGCGCAGCGCTGTCCTTTGATGGTTGCCATTACGCGCCCAGGCGCGGGGTCGACGCAAGAAGTTTCTGTGTGCGGCAGAGGAAACTATGTGGTCGTGGGGCATGCTTTGTGTTTTGGGGGGACACGTTTAGGAACGGGTGAGCTTTTGTGGGGAAAGATGAGAAGTGGGGGCCCGCGGGCAGGGCTCCTGGACTGGAGTGCTGTTCCTTCTTGGTACCTTAGGTATGGAAGTGGGGTGGGGGTGGCGGGTGTTAGGACGGTCCAGGAGAGGCATCAGCAGTCACTCTCTTCTGGAAGATGAGGAGGGTGGAAGGACACCTGCAGGTGTTGCTGGAACTCCCTGGGGCATGCCCTGCAGGAGAGCTGTGGGCTGCAGCATCCCTGCCGAGTGGCACCTTCCAGCTTTCTCTAAGATGTAAACAAGGCTGGTGCCTGGCACCGGGCAGGAGAGTTCCAGCCTCCACAGCTCTCCTTCACACAGCTCTAAGCCTGATGCCAAACCCCACCCAGCCCTGGGAGATGGGATGTGGTGTCCCCGAGGGGCGCAGATTACCAATTTCAGGGGATCGGCCAGGAAGAAATTGTCCTTCCTGAGGGGAGAGGCAAGCAGGGTGATGGGAAGTTTCACAGGCAGGTGGAGCTCGGCTTTAATTTCAGCTCTGCTGATGATGTTTTTTTGATGTGTGGCTGGGAACCCAAACATGCAGAGAGCGTGGACTTTCAACTGCATGGGTAGTTGGCACCCTTAACCCCTGTGTTGTTCAAGGATCAACTGTACTAGTTGGTTAGCCTGGATAACATCTTAGAAACCTGGTTAACTCATCAATAAAGTGGGGTACCGCACCTCACGTTGGCATCCACGTGTGAAAAGCTGGGCCATCATGAGCACCACTACTACTGCAGTTGCCAAGATTTTGAGGTAAGACTTTGCAACTCTAGAGCTGAGCAAGTGGTTGGGGCCAGGCACCAGGGATTCGGGTCCCTTTCAAGCCCTCATCCGTGATTTACCAACAAACCACTGGTGTCTCAAAAGAATGAGAAATCATGCAGGAAAAGATGCTAGGAGGGCCTGCTCTGCTCTAATAATTTTAATTAAACAGCCCCAGAACTTGGTAGCCAGGGAGCCTTGACTTGAAGACGGGTCCCCTGCGGTCCTTTCCTTCTTATAAATAACAGGGATTTGGAACGGAGGTGGAGCTCCAGCATCTGACTTGGTTCTGGGTAGATTCATTCTGGTGGGGAAGGGGGGCTGCCCTCTGGCCATCCCTCAGCTTCCTCTTGCTCTGAGCTGCCAATTTTCAGCCTCAGCTGAGGCATGGGGTAGGCTTGTTTACAGAGCCGTGTTGCTCTGGTTCCTACTCTTTGACCCCATCACCTGCCCCTCACCCAGCTCACTGTGCCTGCCCTCCTCCCCCTCAGGGCCCCTGCACTGGCTGTTCCCTCGGCCTGGACAGCTCTTCCCTCGGATGCCACCTCTCAGTGAGGAAATACCACCACCTCACTCTCCCGATCCTGTCTGCTTTCTTCACAGACCTCATCACGGCTAGCACTCTTCCTTCTCTTTATTGCCTGTTTCCCACTAGAAGTAAGCTCCACAAGGACAGGAAGTTTTGTCTCTTTGGTTCTCACCATTCTCAGCAACTGACCAGTACCTGTTACTCATTTTATCCACAAGTCACCAGGGCCTTCAATAAGACAAGTTATTGTTAAAGAACTAAGTGACTCCAGAGAGGATCTGACCTGCTATAGTGACTTTCACATGACAGTTCTGGATCTTGGTGGCCAGGGAGGCCTTTCTGGGTGCCCAGGACGGACTGGCACAGAGAGCCTGACTGAGCACTTGTGGCGATGTGGACGGTTCTGATGTGGATGCTGGGTGGCCTTTCAGCCCAGTGTGACGAGTCAAACTGGTGATGGGGTAACCATACCAGGCTGCTGGGAGGGGAAAGTCTGCTCTTTTTTAAGCAAAAGAACCTTTTGGAACTTCCTCTCCTCTGGGAAATACTTTTTTGTTGATCCTCACCTGAGGATATTTTTTTCCCATTGATTTTTAGAGAGAATAGAAGGGGTGGGGGTAGAGTAGAGAAACACTGATGAGAGAGAAACACATCAATTGTTTTTTTCCTACATGTGCCCCAACCAGGGCCGGGGATCGAACCTGCAAGGTATGTGCACTTGACTGGGAATCAAACCCATGACCCTTCGGTGCATGGGCCGACGCTCTAACCACTGAACCACACTGGCCAGGGCTGGGAAATACTTAAAAAAAATTTTTTTTCTTTATTGATTTGAGAGAGGAATGGAGATAGAAACATTAATGAGAGAGAACATCGATTGGCCGCCTCCTGCATGCCCCCCACTGGGGATTTGTTCCACAACCTGGACATGTGCCCTGACCAGGAATCGAACCAGCGACCTCTTGGTGCATGGGTCAATGCTCAAACACTGAGTCACACCAGCTGGGCAGAGAAATACTTTTTTTTTTAATCCTCATCCGAGAATATTTTTCTATTTATCTTCAGATAGAGTGGGAGGATGGGAGGGAGAGAGAGATACATCAACATGAGAGGGACACATCAACTAGTTGTCTCCTGTACAACCCTGACCAGGGCCGAGGACGAACCGCAACTGAGGTATGTGCCCTTGGCCGGAATTGAACCTGTGAGTCATTGGTCTGCGGGCCGGTGCTCTAACCACTGAGCAAACTGGCCAGGGTGGGAAATCCTTTTTAATGAGCAATCACAGCCAGGACGGCCCGTGTTTTCACATTCAACTAGCACAGGGTGTCTCTGGGCCCAGTTCTGCCTTCGCCAGCCCACATCTCCTGTGTCCATGCAGGACTCAGCCCAGGGTGGCCCTCTTCAGCTCAGCTGCTTGGCCTCCGGCCTCTAGTCCTCCGCTTCAGCCTCCAGGGAGGTCCTGCTGGTTCCTTCAGGGCTCTTTCAGGAAGTTTTATCTATTTAGTTCTCGCCACATTCAACTGACCAGTAACTGTTACTGGCCCGTCTGCTGTCTCTTTAGTGTGTGTGAGTCCCTGGGTCAGAGCTGGTTGAGGGCATAGGCTCGGGCTGTCCTGAGGGCAGCTTCCAGGTCAGCAGTGCTTCCGGTGCCCTGGGCCACCACTCGAGAGCCCCAGGCCTTGCCGCCCATGTGGCTGCACACAGCCAGTGCCCAGGCCTCTGCTGTGAAAGCTGGCGTGGCACTCTGGGGACAGAAACAGAAGAGGCAGCAATGCAGAGTAGCCCTCCCTGCCACCATCCACTCAATGTACCCTTGAGAGTGGAGTCACGGTGACTAGCACCCCCTCCCCAGCCAGGCACATGGGGGGAATGGGATGAAGACAGGTGAGGGTGGGGCTGGGAATGTGTGTAGAGGTTGCCGAATGTCTGCTCCTTGTTTGCAAGGGATGTGCCGCCTGGAGGGTGATGGTGTAATTAGGGAATCTCATGGCACCCTCTCTGATGGGGATGTGTGGTTAGGGACAAGATGGCCCTATGTCCTGGGGTGTCCTCATAGATCACCTCTACCCAGCCTTGGCTCCCTTGTCTGGGAGAATAAAAGAAGTGGAATCAGAGGGCTGGACTAGGAGATGGGTGGGGTGGGGGCTGGTCTCCCACTTCCCTCACCTGGGCTACCTGACAGGCACACAGCACATGCCCCAGGGGCTGGGGGCTGAGTAGTAGCACGGATGAGCTGGGCACCTGCTCACACAGCTGCCGGACCACCTTCACCAGCACCTGGGCAAGGGAGCAAAGGTGGTGACCCCATAGTCCCCAGCCTCCCAGCTGTCTCCCTGTTAGAACTTTCCCCTCCCCAGACCCTGGGGCCACCCTAACCACAATACTCACTGAGAGGGACTCAGTGGAAACGGTGTCCACAATCAGGGGCCCCTCTGAGTGCCGCTGCAGCAGTTCCTGGGTTTTCTGTGCCGCCTGTGGGGCGGGGAGGACAGCACTGGTCAGGCCGGAAGGCAACTGGCCCCCACTTCTGCATGGAACCCCAGTCCAGAAATGTCCTCCCATCCCTCCACTCCTCCCCCAGCAAAGGTCTTCAGCTTTGAGCAGAGGGGCCAGGGGTTCTGCCTGGAATGGCCTCCTTCTTTTGGGCCCCACCTGTGTCCTTCCTGTCCTCCCTCACCTCCTCCCTTTCAACTTAGCCCCAGGCCCCAACAAATAGGTCGCCGAAGGTGAAAGGACTAAGGCCGAAGTCCAGATGGACGAGAGGGGCAGGAAGAAGGAGAATGCACTCAAGCAGTAATTAGGGCTGAATGGAGTAATCAAACAGTTAGCTTCCTGGAGGGAGAGCTTGAACCAGGCTTGGGAGCTGGGAGACACAGTGCAGCGGAGAGAAGTGGGGGTCTGGTGATGGTGCCCAGCTGGCATGGGCGGGAGCTGATACCCACCCCCACACCAGGCCTTGAGGCTTCACTGTGTTAGTACTAGAGTGTCTCTGACCCTTGTTGGATTTGCCTGGTATCTGCCCCGTGGGTACAGCCGAAGCCCCTCCTACCTGCCTTATTTCCAGCTTCCGGATGGCAGTGTTGGCACGCCGCTGCAACACCTTCAGTGTGGCCTGCAGCTCCCGCCGCTGCCACTGGGGCATCACAGCAGTGTCCACAGCCTATGGCCAGGAGCAGTACATCATCCTCACCTCTCCCTGAGCCACCACCTGAGGCAGGGACCAGCAGGGCCAGGGAAGAGACCACACCCACCACATCCCACCCTGCAGACAAATGTCAAGCATCTAGGCCAGCTGGAGTCCAACAGGAATGCTGGGGAGGGACTGGAAGGGCACAGGGAGGCATGAGGAAGGGCACAGGACCAGGACATGGGTGCGTGCATGCGTGCAGCTCTGTGGTGAGCGTGGCCCTCACATCAATGAGTCGTCCCATGTCCTTGGACAGCCGCTGAGCCTCCACCACATCCCGGCTGCCCTGACTCAGCCGCTCTGTGGCTGCTTCCACCTCCTGGGCGAGGCTCTGGCCCACTTCTCGGGCCTGCAGGGAGGGAGGAACAGGATAGTCAGGATGGCTCGGCTTACTTTCGAGGCTCTCAACCTATTGCTGCTCAAGGCCAAATTAGAAATATTTAACAATCAGGACCAATCAAGGCACCAAGTAATCGCATAGATGCGGCTGCAGCAGTGCACACGCAGGAACTAGCTCTGCTGCCGGCCTCTCCCAGCCTGAGCTATCAGCTGTGTGTGCCCCGCCCCCACCCACACTCAGCTGCCTCCTGGGCCCTGCTGGTGTGCCCAACCTGCTGGGCCTGCTCCCCGGTGACGGCCAGCAGGCGCGTGGTCCCCTTGGTGAGTTGGCGCTCCCCAATGATGACCAGGTCCCCGACTGCCCCTGTGCGCAGCAAGTGCCTGTGGACAGAGGGAGGGAGGAAGAAGTCAGGGAGGGTTAGGGAAGAGAAAAGAGCAGCCTGAGCTCTGAACCAGGGGCTGGTGGCTCCAAAGACCAGGGAAGGGTGAGGATCCAGCCCCAGCCAGGGCAGGCAGAAGGGGGTGACTCACGTCCCACAGCACAGCTCCACGGAAGTCTGCAGTGCAGCCTGAGAGGCTGGGTCCAGCGCATGGGCCACAGGGACCCCCACTGACACCACCCGCACTGGGTCTGGGTACACCTGTGGGTGAGAGGAGACAGGTCTGTTAACTGGCCTGTGGGGGGAAGGTGATCTCCACCAAGGGGGCTCCCCCAACTCACCTCATCCAGAGAGCGCAGTCCAGGGACATGGGCAGTGTGTGCCAGGGCTACCTCCTCTATGTACACGGCCTCATCCTGCCTCACGGCCTCCTGCACAGTGATCTCCACTGCCCGGAGTTGCTCTGAGGTTAGCGGGGCCTGGTGGGGTGGGAGGGAAAGGGACGGACCGACAGGCAGTCAGCCCCATGACTGCAAATGATGCATTAAGAAGCAGTCAGTTTACGGAACCACCCCCAGTTTCTAGAACAGTGGCTAGCACATAACAGGTGGTCAATAAACACTTGGGGAGCAAACAATTATTTTCCATAGAAAGCTACCTGCGAGTTAGGCCTATTGGAAGCTGCAGGCCTTTCACTAGGCATTAAAAGTTGATGGAGAGCCCTGACCAGTGGCTCGGTTGGTAGGAGCACTGTCTCGTACCCCAAAAAGTCAGTGGGTTCGATTCCTGGTCAGGACACATACCTAGGCTGCTGGTTCTATCCCCAGTCAGGGTGTGCATGGGAGGCAACCGATTGATGTTTCTCTCACATCAGTGTTTCTCTCTCTCTCTCTCTCTTCCCCTTCCTTTCTCTAAATCAATAAACATATGCTCCAGTGAAGATTAAAACAGAAAATGGAGACTCTGCACTCAGGGAGCTTATGACAAGGGGCAGCCTAATTGCAGAGAAGTACAGGATGGGGAAAATGCAGGAGCAAGGAGTAGTCCGCTGGAATGAGATTCAGTCGGTGCTTCCTGGGGGAAGTATTGAGTCAGATATGCAAGGAGAGGAGGGAAACAGGGTGGCAGAGAAGGGAGAGAGCAGCTCCGTTTGTGTAAGAATGGCTCGGGTGACAGAAGGAACAGGAAGATGGGGGGCTGGAGGTGCAGGGAGGACTCTAGGCATGTTTAGCTGATCCCTTGCTGTGCAGGAGCAGGCTGATGGGTAGACACCCACCCACGTTCCCACAGTGACTGAATGACAGGGAGACGAGGCTCTCAATTAGCGAGACCCCTCATGCCACCACTTTCTCACTTTGAGCCTGTCGCCTCACTAGAACTCTGTCTTTCTGTGCCCTGCTCACCTGGGTGGCCACATCAAAGCGGAGGCGTTCGGGATTGAGGTGGGAGCCTCGCTGTTCTGTGCCAGGGCCCAGGGTCTGCCGCAGTGCCCAGTTTAGCAGGTGGGTGGCCGTGTGCTTCTCCATGCAGCCCAGGCGCCAGGCCTGAAACACTTTTGTCACCCAGAGTCCTGGGTGAGAGTGGGGGGTGGAGAGAGTAAAGGGGCTGCAGGATATCAAGGACAGCAGGGTGGGGTCCTTACCTTATCCACATGCAGCTGGACCTGGTCCCCCACCTTCAGGTACTCAGGGGCCACAGCCTCGTGCAGGATAAAGCCTCCGCAGACCTGGGCCCGGGCCACCGGGAATAGCACATCCTGGGGAAGGTCAGGGGACAAGGTCTGGAGTGACTGCCTGTAGCTTTTCCCTCCCCTTGGCTCCTTTTCTGGTCTGGGTCTGCCTCCTGTAGAAGTTAGCCCGTGTGTGTGTGTGTGTGTGTGTGTGTGTGGCTCACCTGTTGTCCCACCCGCACCAGGTAGCCTCGGTCTGAAGTCTGACCCCCCTGTTCAGCATAGAAGTTGGTTCTGTCTAAGAGGAGGCCACAGCGCTGGCCTTCTCCCACGGAGGCCACGGCTGTTCCGTCCTCTGTATACAGCTGGAGCACCTGGGCCTCACAGGTGCCAAACTCTGCCGGACAAAGATGGTTATCAGTGCTAGCAGGGGTTTGAGACGTACAGGTGGGTCTGTGCCTTACTTGAAGCAAACAGGCACCAGTTCTGGGCCACAGCGACCCCTGGTGGCTCCCCTGGGGAATACATACGGCCACCATCTGCCCATCCCTCCCGATCACCGTCAGGCAAGCATGTGGCCACTGGCCAGAGTCCAGGCTCTCACCATAACCCCCGCTGGGTCGAAGGCAGTAGTTGTACTTGGGGCTGTCATCGGTTGGGGGCACCCCTTGGCGCTGCAGCTCCCCCAGCGCATGGACGTCAAGCCTCAGTCCCTGCTCCTCCACTGGCTCGGCCTGCTGGGCCCGGCGCTGCAGGATGTATGTGCGTACGGAGGGGCACATGGAGAGTGCTGTGGGACTTGAGCCTCTAAAGAGCTGTCCCTGCCACACTGCTCTGTGGACCCTGAAGTGCCCTCTGGAATAAGTGCTCAGGAGCTAGAGACCCTGGGTTGGCTGGTTAATCACCCATTGTGCGGGTCTCAGGATCAGGTCTCCTTTCCCCAAGTCTGTCCCTGGAGGCGTCTCCTAGGATGCTGTGCTGGCCTCTCCCTTTCTGCTCCCGTTTAGCCCATGCACTAGTGTTCCCCTCAGCGGGCTGTGTGGGGGTGGGGGTGGGACTAGAGGTGAAGGACAGACCCTAGCTCAGCCTCCTGTTTCCTTCAATAGCTGCAGCTCCACCCCCAGGAACTCAGGGCTGGGGACTGGGCTGACTCCCAACAGAACCCTGGTGGGGGTAGCCCAGCCAGTACCTGGGCCTCCTCCTGGGCCAGCCGTGCCAGTCCAGCAGGGTCCATCTGCACCCCTTTCTCCTCCAGCATCAGCTCTACCAGGTCCAGAGGGAGCCCCAGGTCCCCAGACATTGACAAGGACCAGGCTACTTCAGCTTTTTGGAAGGAAGACAAGGGGTTCTGAGTGGGGAGGGGGAGAAGTGAGGGAGAAGGGCCAGGGCTTTTCTAACACCAGGTGCCAAGGACAAGTGCCCTCTCCCCACACTGGGTTGGCTCAGGACAGGGGTCACCTTCAGGCTTCGTGCTCCAAGGCCAGAGCTGGGGGTAGCCCAGGGTACTCCCTTGACAACCGTCATTTCAGAGGAGGAGGGAAGCTCATTCTAGGCATGAAGCCAGCCTTAGAAAGCAGAGACTAAGGCAGGGCCAACTGGGCAGTGAGGAAGTGGGGAAACAGGAAGAAGCAGGGTGGTGTTCACACCACAGAGAAGTTTGGGTGTTAGAAAGAGTACAGGGGGAGGGACACGGGAGGGGGTGCGGTGGATTAAGGCACAGGCCTGGCCCAGAGCTCCCTCTCGGCCTTCCCTGGCTTGCCTGAGTGAGGACCTCACGCCTTGGCGAGGCACCCTACTCACCAGGGAACACATCAGAAGGTCCCAGGCGCTGGAGGGTCCGATCGATGATCCGCCGACCCCGCTGCAGGGAGGCCAGGAAGGCTGCCTCGTCCTCCGATACCAGGTTGGCTATCTGAACCGGGGGTGGGACAGGACTGGAGGGAGAGCCTCTCTCCAGCAGTCTCTCGTCAGCCCGTCCCTCCCCCATCTGAAACCAGTACCTGGGCTGAGTTCTTCTGCAGTTCTGGGTAAGTGTGTCCCTGGAGGAGACAGTGAGGGCTGAGGAGGTGTGAAAGGCAACCAGTCTGCTCCCCACCTCCGCACCCTGGGCCTCCCTGAGCACACCTGCCCTGGGGCTCAGATGGGCTGATGGATGGGGGGACCCAAATGGGGAATCAGTTTCCCTGTGGGGTGGGGACACAGGCAGAGGGGTGTCCCAAGGTCAAAGGTTCAGCAGCTTGGGCAAGGAGGCCTCCTGAAGGCTCCTTGCTTTTGTAAGCAAGTCCAGCTTTCTCAGCCTGCTGATAGGACATAGGGGTGGACATTTAGGGTGGAAAGCCCAGGCCGGGGACACTGCCTGGGCTCAGTGGCAGGCTCCCCGAGTGCCCAGGGAGGCCCAGAGGAGTGAGGAAGCTCTGTCTTTACCAGTGTCTCCACCACTACAGGTACCAGGCTGCCTAGGAAGCCAGGTGGTGCCCGCAACACCTCTGTAGAGAACCGCACGGCTCGACGAAGGATCCGACGAAGAACCAGCCTGGAGGGGTTCAGAGCCCAGATATGAACCCCAGCAGCCCCTGGTCCAGTGTGTGCTCCCATCTAAAGCCCTTTACCTTCCCCAGCTCCTCCTGCCATCTCAACCCGACCCGCCTCTCATCTGTTCTCTCCTCTCCACTGCAAGCCCCAGCCGCCCCTGCCCCTCTGTAGTCCTTCCAGACTCACGGGGCGCCTGACATTCCAGGGAAGACGCCATCGGCAATGCAGACACTGAGCGTGCGAATGTGATCAGCCACCACGCGGTACGCCATATCTGTGCGGCCCTCGTCTGCTGCCCCTACCCGGCCCAAGTAAGGGGGTGCCCCGCAACCCTGGAAAGCAGAAGAATATATGGCTGCCGGCCCTGCCTGACCTGGCCCAGGTGGTTTGCTCTTCATTACCCCTGACGTCAACTACATCTGGAAGGGCCTGGCTGAAGACGCTCCAAAGATGAATGGGAGTCAGACAATGCCCCCCAGGGGCCTACATTCACAAGAACAATAATCACAGGTGTGATCATTTGCTGAATCTCTACTATCAGAACTGCGTGGGTGTTTGGACAACATGATGTCTAATCCCCAAACATCCTGTTCTGGGAGGTATTACTATCCCCACTCTGAGAGGAAACGGGGGCTCAGAGGATCTAAGTGCCACGAGACCACACAACTCCTCAGGAGCAGATCTGAGATTTGAACCAGGCCTGTCGGACTCCAGGTGCTCCCCACATCCCACACCTGCCTCTACGGGCTTTATGGAGGCGAGGGATGGTGTAAGTTGTGTGTACACATGTTCCAGAGCAGAGTGCTAGACTCACGCAGCTCCAGACCTGTCTTCTCCAAGCTGGTCCTCTCAATAAACAGTCCTGCCACTCACCGCACTGCTCAAGTCAAACACTTGGGGGCTAGCCTTTTCTTTCCCCTCCCCATCCAGGCCATCAGTGGGGCCTTTGCTTCTACCTCCATGAGATCTCCCAAATCAACCTACTTTTCTTCACTTCCACTACCAGCCTAAGCCATGGACCATGTCTCTTCCCTGGACTATGAAATAGCCTCCCAATTGGTTTCTCAGCTTCTACCCTTGTCTCCCTCCAGCCCATCCTCCACACAGCAACAGGAGTGATCTTTTAAAAGTGTTAGTCAGGCCCTGGCTGGTTTGGCTCAGCGGTTAGAGCGTTGGCCCGCGGACCAATGAGTCACGGGTTCGATTCCGGCCAAGGGCATGTACCTCGGTTGCGATTCGTCCCTGGCCCTGGTCGGGGTCGTGTGGGAGGCACCCATTCGATGTGTCCCTTTCATGTCGATGTTTCTCTCTCTCTCTCTCTCTTCCTCCCATTCTGTCTGAACAAAAATGGAAAAAAAGTCCTCGGGTGAGGATAAAAAAATTAAAATAAATAAAAGTGTTAGCCAGGCCCTGGCCGGTGTGGCTCAGTGGTTGGAGTGCTGGCCCATGCTCCGAAGGATCACAGGTTCGAGTCCCAGTCAGAGGCACGTACCTGGGTTACAGGTTTGATCCCTGGTCCGGTCAGGGCACATGCGGGAGGCAACTGATTGCTGTGTCTCTCTCACATTGATGTTTCTCTATTTCTCTCTCTCTCTCCCCCACCCTCCCTCCCTTCCACTTTCTGTAAAAATCAATGGAAAAAATATCCTCAGGTGAAGATTAACAAAAAAAATAAAAACAAAAGTGTGTCAGATCATGCTCTTCCCCATATAGAGACCTGCTCACCACACTTAGAATAAAAGCCCTACTTGGGACTTCTAGGTCCCACGAGATTGGACTCTAGCTTTCCTCTCTGGAGTAGATTGTTTGCAAAAATGGCCACAATTCTTCCCTTTTCTGTGTGCATGCCACTTTACAATGTGACTTTACAGTTGCTTTCCATCAAGAGAGAGCATCTATTTCTCCATCTCTTAAATGTGGGCTAGCCTGCGACTCGCTTTGGTCAACAGAACGTGGTGGGAATGACACTGTTCTGAGCCTAGGCCTCAAGGAGCCTTGTGTGCTTCTGCTCTTCTTCTTGGAACCTTGCTGAGCTGTGATGTGAACAAGTCCAAGCTAGCCCGCTGGAGGAGGACAGACACAGAGCCTGGTCACCCTCATTGCCCCAAACTGACAGCCACAACTCCTAGAAGTACAGCTGCCACTACTCTCCTGACTGCTACCTTTTTCACTTCTGGCCAGGGTCTTTCCTCCTGCTCAGCACCCCATTACCTGTTGTATTGCATGAAGACCAGATTCCAAAAGCATTGGTGGTGAGCAGGCCAGAGAGGCCTCTGGGAGGGAAGGGGCAGGCTCACCTGGTGTATAGCCTTGAGCAGCGGGGAAAAGAGGTCAGTGTCGTAGGTGGAGCGTCTGCCTTGCAGCACAGCTACCAGTCTTTCCAGGCCCATTCCCGTGTCCACGTGCCTCTGGGGCAGGGGCTGTAGACTTCCATCTGTCTCTCTGGCCAGGGAAGGTGTGTAAGGTGAGGCCCCATATAGGATTACAGGTGTGAGGCAGATGTTCAGGTGGAGTAGAGGGATGAGAAGGGGTCTAAGGGGGCTGATAGAGGGAGGAACCAGAGGCAGTATACTCCCGGATCCCTCTCTCAAACACAGATAATGATGGCCTTGGGTCCTTTCCTTCCTCATTAAGGGTCATCTCCACCCCCACCCCCACGCCCCACCTTTGGGCCCTTGCCTGGACCCAGACATCCCCTTTCTGGGACAGAATTCTTTGCTCTTAGAAAAAGGCATGTCAAGGCTGTAAGATAATCTTAGAGATCAAGTTCAACTCCATCATTTGATAAGAGAGCAGAGGCCAGAGGGCAGCAGTGACTAGTTTAAACTGTTATGTGCAAAGACTAGGATTAAATCAGCTATCATCTGAAAAGTGTTTAGAAATGTGTCTGGCACATAGTAAGTGCCATTTAAGTGTGTGTGTGTATTTATAAGAAATGGATCAAAGTCTCCTGATTGCTACCTTTTTTACTTCCAGCCAGGGATTTTCCTCCTGCTTCAGCACCGCATTACCTGTTGAGTTGCATGAAGACCAGATTCCAAAGCTCCACCAGCTGAGGGGCTCCTACCCCACCAGCCAGGTCATAGTGGATCTCAGTACAGGGCCCACAAGGGCCAGTATCCCCCATCTCCCAGAAGTTCTCTTGTAGTCCAAAGGAAAGCACACGGCTGGCAGGTACCCTAGAGAGAAAGCCAGGTGGGTGGTGGGGAGACAGACAAACCCAGAAGCCAGACCCTCTCTGCCATGAGAGCCTCTCCATCAAGCTCAGCAAAAGAAGGAACAGGACTGAGCCCAGTCTCCTGGGATATGTTGAAACTCTAAGGATTGGTGCTGGTAGTCTCTATTTTCCAGGCCTCCTGCCCTCCAGGAGGGAACATTAGGGAGGGTGAACTTACCCTAAGCTGAGCCAGATGTCTCTGCTCTCCAGGTCTGGGTCCAGCCCTGCCTTGGGGTCACCACCAAAGTAGGAGACCCATAGCCTGTCCTTGGGGATCCCATAGACCTGAGTCAGCAGTTCCCAGGCCATGCTGCAAGCCTTCTCCTGCAATGGAACCACACGGGTGAAAAGAGGAAGATGGGTGAGAAGAAAGTCCCACTGAGGCATCAATCAAGCCACATCAGTTCGGCTCTCAGCTTCAGACAAAACCATTTCCACTGTCCACCTTATTTCTAAAACAAGCCATGACCATTTCTACTGGTTTTTTTTTTTCCTGCCCAGAAAGCTTCCTCCCTCTTCTACTTTTTAATTTTTATTTTTTAATCCTCACCCGAGGATATTTTTCTATTTATCTTCAGATAGAGTGGGAGGGAGGGAGAGAAAGGGAGAGAGAGAGAGAGAGAAACATCAACGTGAGAGGGACTCATTGACTGGTTGCCTCCCGCATGACCCAGACCAGGGCTGGGGACAAACCGCAACTGAGGTACGTGCCCTTGACCAGAATCAAACCCGAGACTCATTGGTCCTTGGGCTGACGCTCTACCGCTGAGCCAAACCGGCCAAGGCATCCTCCCTCTTCTAAATCCTCCTTTCTTTCTCAACTTCTCCAAGAAATCCTCTAACTCCTCTAGGGGATAATTTTTAACTCATGCATTTTATAATAGTATTACTGTCTATTTAGTCATACAACAATTATTGACCAGTCGTTAGGCAGGAGGCACAGTTCTGGCCATCAAGGAGCTTAGAATCCAATTAGGGAATGAGACACATTCCTATTATACATGTTGATCTTGCACTTTGCCTCTGTGTCTGGTACGAGTGGAGAGAGGACTAACCTTTACCCCCTTCTTGGTTGACCACTGACCCTTTCCTAACTCCAGGACTTCCTGGAAACTCACCTTAAAATATTCACCCCCAAATGCCCAATTGCCAAGCATCTCAAAGAAGGTATGATGGGAAAGGTCTCGGCCCACATCCTCTAGGTCGTTGTGGCGTCCTCCAGCCCTCACACATTTCTGGCTGTTGGCCACACGTCGGAAGCCTGCCATCTCACTTCGTGGATCCACAGTGCCCAGGAAGATTGGCTTGAACTGGAACATATGAAGAAGGGGAGAGGGATATCCCAGTCCCTCATTAGGAGAGCGATGTGGGGAGTGAGGACAGAGATGGCTGTTCGGACCGAAGGCTGACTGTGCCCCTGAGAGTGTAGTGCGGTCTTGGCTAGGGGGGCAACCTGGGACGCTAGGGGGACCCATCTCTTGTGTGTATGGGGGCAGACAAGGGGTAAATAAATCATGAAATAGATATCCTCTGCTAGTAAAATAGGCAAGATAAAAAGAGGAGGAATGTGTTGGTAGCTGGAAATGGAGCAATGAGTGGCAGCATCCTCCAACTCAGCTTCTTCAACCACACCCTATAACTTCAGGGTACAAAACTGAGACACAGGGTACTGGGCATGTGAAACAATGCCAGCATTCAATAGGGACCTTGCACAGCCTTTAAGGTTAATCAATTACCCCTCTACCCCCTCTCCTACCCATTTACAGATGAACACATCCAAGTCTAGGGAGGGTGAGTAGTGCTCAAAGTCAAAGGCTTAGAGGACACAATCTGGCATAGAGCATGTGCTCAACACCACATTCATGTAATGAATGTCCCCTTTATTCAAAGAATAAATAAATGAACACAGACTTCCTCCACCAGTTTACCCCCATGAGACTCCACAGCCACCATTCCTGGGCCTACAATTCAATCCCAAACTAGGAGTTCCCAGGACGAGTCTTCCCCAAACTGTAACTCGCGCCCCCAATCCCTTAGCCCAACTCTTGCCCTCTTTCCCGAGAAGCTATGAGCTCCGCCCCTTGCTCCTTTTGCCCAATCGTGCGGCGCCTTTCTCACAAACCCCGCCCCCACCTGGTTCATGCCGGCATTGACGAAAAGTAAACTGGGGTCGCCGCGGGGCCGCACGGAAGCGGACGGCACGAGTCGGTGGCCATGGCGGTCCCGAAAAAAGCTCAGGAAGGCGTCACGTACGGCTGTCGCCTGGGTTGGAGGGGGCGCGGATGAGAGCGGCCGGCAGCTGGGGCCCCGCCACGAGGGCGACCTTCGAATGGCCCGCCGCAGTCCTCCGACTGCAGCCGCCACCGGCGCCGCCATCTTAACTCAGGGGGGAGACTTCACGGGGTCAAAGGGCACCGCGGGGATAGAAGGGGAGGTGGGAACGAAGCCGGGCGTTTCCTACAGTGACTCCTGGTGGCGGGAGGGCTCCAGGCAGCCTCTGCCGCCATTGTGGAAATGATCGTGAAGGGGCCGGCGCTTGCAGGCGTGGCCTCGCGCAGGGCCCGGCACATTGCAGGCCCTTAATTCATTCGGCATTAAACAGATATTCACTGAGAGCCTACTATGTGCCAGGAATTGTTTTATGCGCTTAAGGTACATTAGTAACAAAATTAACAAAAATCCCTGCCCTCCAGAAATCTACATTGTAGCAGTGATTGTTCATTTTATTAATTTGTCAAGGTTACATACAAACGGAGTTGCAGTGCACAGGCGTGGCTTGAACTTCGTGTGTGTGTGTGTGTGTGTGTGTGTGTTTCCAGGCTGAGGGAAGAATGCAAGAGTGCCAGCGAATACCAGCATTCATTCAAGAGGCGTTCAATAAATTTATTGAACGCCTCTTATGTGTCAGGCACTGTTCTAGGCACTTGCTAGTTTCCTGTGTCCTTGGCATTGGAAATGGCCTTTTGTTTTTAGGGACTGAAGCATTTAGAACAGGAGTCTAACAGAGAGGCAGAAACCGAACAGCATCTGCTCCATTATTAATTGGTTAATAACATTTGGTCTTTCAATTTATTTTCCTGGGGATTAGAGAGAATCCAGTTTGTCAGGGCAGAATGAAGCTGTTGGCCAATAGCTGCAGAGATTTCTCTCTCCCTAAGCATCCTAACGCCCTTAGGGTTTTGTGTGTTTTGCTTTAGCAGCGGTTCTCAACTTGTGGGTCGCGACCCCTTTAGGAGTCGAACGACCCTTTCACAGGGGTCGCCTAAGACCATCTGAAAACATATTTCCGATGGTCTTAGGAACCGAGACACTGCTCCTCTATCGTCTCCAGGCGGTCCGCCCACATGGAGATACGCCCACGTACAACATGAGAAACTGTATTGAAGGGTTGTGGCATTAGGAAGGTTGAGAACCACTGCTTTAGGGTAAGAGATACCTGGCCCACCTACCCCTTCTGTCTTTCTTTCCATGGTGACAGCTGTGACCATGAGGCCCACACAGTCCCTTGTGGGTGCAGCCCAGAATCCTCATGAGGCTTCTCATGATACCCTCTGCTCTTGGTTTGGGAAATTAAATAGGTTGAGAAGAGAATTTGCCAAGGTAAAAACCCAATAGGGGCAGAAGAACTGAGGTCAGTGTGGTCACTTACAAGGTCTCAGCCATCCAGGTGGATTCTTTTGGCTACCAATCTTTGTGAGTTATGTTTTTTAGGGACTTTCAAAACATAGCTTCCTTGGGAAATGTATAGTATTTTTTTGACTCAAGTTTCTATAATAATAGTGAATTCTTAACTTTGTCTTTTGATCTGTCCCATGATCCTCTGTTTCTTCCCTTGCCCATGTAGATTAAAGGTGTTGTTTTGAAAGTGTGTTTTGCCTATTTTGGTTTTTCCAGTGTTTTTGGAACAGGAACTTAAAACCAGATGGGGATTTCCATGAGATTGATGATTTTAAGACACGACTGTGAAATTATTCTTAACATTTCATGTAAATACAACCATACAATGTATGGTCCTTTGTGACTGGCTTCTTGCACATAGCATACTGTTTTCAAGGTTCATCCATGTTGTAGCATGTATCATGGATTTTTAGAAATGCATTTTTTGAGTTGTTTTCTGTTTGAAGAAGGTTTTTTCCTCATCTTACTATTTTGTCCTTGACATTAAGAAATGATCATTTTCTTTTCTTTGAGGTGTTCTTTGGTACGTCAGTCTCTTCTTTTTAATATTTCCCAGTGAAGCAAAGTGGTTCTAGGACTGGGATGTGTCTATTCTGATTTGCCAGTCATCTGATGAGGAAGTTAAACTGAAGGTCTGCAGTTTCCCAAGATAGATGAATATGGAGAGAAATTACCAGACTGGGAAGTTGCTGACCAGGGAACTTCTCTCAGGATTACTTACCCACTGACTTAGTATTAGTAAGATTTTCATTTTGAGGTTTAAAATGCAAGTGGGATCTGCTTCCTGGGAGCTGTTCAGCTGGGTTTGGGTACTGCCTTCCCCTGGGTCTGGGATTACCCTTATGTTGCCATTTGACTTAATTATTCTGCAGTTCCAAGGTGCGCATTCTTTCACCCTCTCTTTCTACATTATCCCTTACTCTGGGAATGGAAATTGTCCTTCTTGATTTTTCCATCGGCTTTGAGAGCAGGAACCTGAGGTCAGTGATGCATTCTATCCTGGACTGATGATCAGAGGAGACACAAGGGAATTTTCACCGTTACTGAACATAGAGAACTCAGCTTTGGGAACTTTCTCCTATAAATCATAAAGGTTGTCTTTTAGTGTCTAGATTAAAAGTTTAATCTATTAGAGGTGTTCCTAGCTTGATGTATTTATTTATGATTTTGCCTTATCTGGACTGTAAAAGCAACACTTGTCAAATGTTAATAAGGATGAGGATCTCCTGGGATTTTGTTAAAAATGCAGAGGAGAGCCCTGGCCGGTTTGGCTCAGCGGTTAGAGCGTGGGCCTGCGGACCAGAGAGTCCCGGGTTTGGTTCCCGCTGGGGGCACGTGCATCAGTTTCAGTTTGTCCTCAGCCCCAGTTGGGGGTTGTGTGGCAACCACTCGATGTGTCTCACGTCGATGTTTCTCTCTCTCTCTTCCTCCCTCTTTCCCTCCTGCTCTGTCTGGAGATAAATGCAAAAATGTCCTCGGGTGAGGATGAAAAAAAAGAAATGCAGAGGAGATTCATTTAGTGGGTCTGGGGTGAGGTGGAAATTCTGTATTTCTAGCAGGCTCCTAGGTGATGCTGTTGCTGCCCCCTAGTTTCCTAGACCATACCTTGTGTGACAAAGGTGTGATAGAGGACTTGTGGGAAGAGTCAGGACACAGACTTTTGCGTGCACCCAGGTCCTAGGGCTTGGGTGGCCCTGGGCTCTCCCTTTTCTGCCAGAGAGGGTGGGTGGAGC
The DNA here is from genome assembly GCA_030848825.1 of Tadarida brasiliensis. Lineage (NCBI taxonomy): Eukaryota > Metazoa > Chordata > Mammalia > Chiroptera > Molossidae > Tadarida > Tadarida brasiliensis. The sequence goes on from CM061262.1 coordinate 17,324,422, forward strand.
CAAGAACTGTTAGTGTGTGAGCGTGCTTGCTCCCACCCGCCCCATCTTGGGTCGTACCGAAGGTGGCAGTCCTGTCTTTCTGTTGCTAAGAGATGCAGAGGTTGTACCAGCCGGAGGGGAGCTGCGCCCACTGGAACCTGGCCACCACATGTGGACATGGATGGTGTGGCTGGAGGGTCGGAACCTCCTGGGATTGGAAATTCAAGGATTAATGGACCCTCGAGGGCCTCAGTGCTCCGGTTTGCCCTTATGCATTATTAAATGGTTATGTTTTAAATGGTTAAATAAGCCCAGCTGGTGTGGCTCAGTGGTTGAGCATCGACCCATGCACCAAGAGGTTGCTGGTTCGATTCCTGGTCAGGGCACATACCCAGGTTGGGGGCGCAATCCCCAGTGGGGGGCATGCAGGAGGCGGCCAATTGATGTTGTCTCTCATCGATGTTTCTATCTCTCCTTCTCACTTCCTCTCTCTGTAAAATCAATAAAGGAAAAAAAATTAAAATCAATAAAGAAAAAACATTTTTAAAAACAAATAAATGGTTAAGTAAATACCAACACAATATCCTCGATTTTTGCCTCCTGGTCTGCAAAATCTAAAATAAAATATGTACTATCTGGCCCATTGAAAAAAGTTTGCCAACTCCTGTATCAGAGGTTAGAAATTTTTTTTTTCTAAATGTCAACAAAACACAGATGTAGAAAAATCAACCAAACTAAATGTATGGTTTCATCATTAGAAGGCAAACACCTTTGTATCTACCACCCAGGTCTCCAAAAGAACTTTGCAACCACCTCAGGAATCTCCATGGACTCCGCCCTCACCCCACCACCTTCCTCCTGGCAGAGGTGACCAAGCCTCTGACGTGCATAGTAACCTCAACTTTGCATGTCTTTATAGTTTGTTGTTGTTTTTTAATCCTCACTCGAGGGTATTTTTCCATTTATTTTCAGACAGAGTGTGAGGGAGAGAGAGAGAGAAACATTGATGTGAAAGAGACACATCGACTGGTTGCCTCCTGCACGACCCTGACCAGGGCTGGGGACCGAACCGCAACCAAGGTACCTGCCCTTGACCGAATCGAACCCGTGACTCTTTGGTCTGCGGGGCCATGCTCTAACCGCTGAGCCAAACCGGCCAGGGTGCACTTTAAGTCTTTTAATCTGCAGATTCCTTCTCAATCCCCTTCTTTTCCTTAGAGTGTATGTAGTGCAGAGCCAGGCGGGTTTGAACTGTAGAGTTTCCCACAGTCTAAGTTTTTGCTGACGGCATATTCAACATTCAACTCACATTCAGCGTGTTCCTCTGTTTTCTCTCTTTCATGCTAATTGGCACCTGGATCTGGAGACTTGATCAGACACAGGTTCGGATCCCTTTGACAAGACTAGATGGTCGTGTGCTCTTTCAACAGAGGGTGTCTGGTTGTCTTAGTATGGTCTTAGCAGCCAGTTATATATAATGCCTATATCTGTTAATTTACGGAAAGTGCTGCATGGTGATATTCTAATTCTGTTACCTCTTTTTTCGTGTATTAGTTGGAATCTTTCTATAAGAGTTGCTTTCTTATTAGTTGTTCAGTAGTGGTACAGTTAATGTGGAAACGGCAGGATAAATGTTTGACTTCTTCCTTCTTTAGTTATCAATGCTCAAGATAATACATTTGTTTCTTACCACCCTTCAAAGTTGACTTATTATTATATTTATTGATATCATTATGAACTCCTGGATTGCAGCGTATTTCATGGTTTCTGTCCATTGCAATTATTGTCTCTGTTAAAACTCAAATTGTTCCATCTTTGGCCTGTGGGACCCTCTTTGATTTAGCTTCTGAGTCCTTTTGATGCGACTCTGGTAGACATTGATAGGTTTCTTGCTTTCTGTTATGGTAAGATATTTCTGGCTCATTCTGTACATTTCTTGCCCTGGACTTGGAATCAGCCACTTCCAGAAGTTCTGGTTACTTTTAGTGGGAAATGATATTTCAAAACTGCCTAGTGATGCTCATTGTTACTGGGCTGGTCATTGTTTCTAGGTTTTTGTAGAGGACAGAGATAGGGAGATTATATATTTACAGATAAAATGTTCCATTGGAGGGTTTTAAGCAGGGGAGCAACATGATCTGATTTATGCTTTTGAAAGTTCATCCCATTGAGAGAGAATGGACTATGGGGCCAGAGGGGAAGCAGGAATGTCTATTAGGATGTTGTTGTCCAGCGGAGAGGTGATGGTCAGGACTGTAGCAGTGGAGACAAGAAGAAGTGGTTGGATTCAGGCCATATGTGGAGATAGAGCTACATATGCTGATGTATGGGATGCAGGGAAAGAGGGAAAAGACTAATGTCTAAGTTTATCATCTGAGTAACTGGATGGCGGTAGTGCCACTCCATGGGAAAGCCTGGGAAAGGGGCAGATCTGTGGAAGGGAATCAAGAGTGTGCTTTGAACATATTAAGCTGAAGTTTAGACATATGTGTGGAGATGTCACTTGAGGCCAGATCAGGGCTGCAGCTACAGATTTGGGCATCACTAGTACATCAGTGGTGCTGGGTGAGATAAGATCACATAGTGGAGGAGGTAAGGAGGAAAACTAGGAAGAGTGTGTTCACATCAAAACCTCAAGAAGAGAAGATGATGTTTGAGAAGAGAAGTGGCCAGTTGTATCAAGTGCTGCTGAAGGTTGAGCGAGATGAGAGCAAAGACCTGACCAATGGGAGAAGTTTCGGAGTGCTGGTGGGAAGGAAAGCCCGATCAGAATGAGTGAGAAGGGGAGAGAAGAAGGTGGAGACAGGAAATATCGATAAGTCTGGAGAGATTTTGCTGGGAAGAGAAGCAGAAAGAAAAATAGTAGAGGCTGGAAGGAGCTATGGTTTCTAGGGAGCATGTTTATTTATTTTTTTAAAATAGCTACAATAAATAGGCAGATGGGCATGATCCTGCCAGTACCTAGAAAAAACTGATAAAGCAAGAGAATGAGAGGATTATTGCAGTAGCAAAGATTTTAAGTATTTGACGAGATGAAAAATTCAGTACAAAGTGGAGGGATAGGCCATAGTCGGGAGTAGGGACACTCCTTTCATTATAAGAGAGGGAGAGCTGGATACAAATGCTAGTAGGTCAGTGGATCTAGGGCTGGGACAGCGAGGGAGTACTCATCCTCATGCATCTATTCCTTAATGAATAGGTGAAGAGATGACATTTCTGTCTTGGTAGAAGAAGACTTACTGGGGAAGTGTAGGATTAACTTACAGTGTTTGCCTCTCTTTTAAGATTTGAAGTCATCGATTTAAACTGAGACTGGTCAGCCCAGTGGAGTTTTCACTATCCATGCTTAGGTTCTCTGGTGCTCAGAGCAGATGGATAATGGGACATAATTAGATTTGGGGTTCTGCCATCGGAGTGATGGAGGGAAGAGGACAGGCAGGAGTAAGGGTGTTTGCAGAGAAATGGTTCAAGTCCTGAACCTTGTTCAGAACTTGAATTCTAAATGCTGTCCATATAGGTGCCCATCTCATTTAATAGCCTTAGTTCGCATCATGTCTCAAATCTTAAAACACGAACTTTAAGCAAAAATGATATGCATGATATATAGCTACTTCCTCCCTCCTTTGGAAGCTTTGTTACTTTAAGGTGCAGTCACTAGCAAGAGAAAAATTTGTTGTTTGCTGACTTTTCATCAGAAACAATAGCGGCCAGAAGACAGTGGGAAAGCATCTTGAAAGTGCTGAAAGGAGAAACCTGTCCACACAGGATTTCTTATGCAGCATAAATATCTTTCAAGAGTGAGGACAGCCCTGGCCAGTGGGCTCAGTTCCCGGTCAGGGTACATGCCCAGGTTGAGGGCTTGGTCCCCGGTTGTGCAGAAAGCAGCCGATTGATGTTTTGCTCTCACACTGATGTTTCTCTCTCCCTCTCCCCTCCTCTCTCTCTAAAAATTAATTTAAAAAACCTTAAAAGAAAAAAAGAATGAAGACAAAATTTTCAGATAAAAACTAAGAGTTTCTTGCTGGCAGGCTGCACCACAAGGAAATAGTTCAGGCTGAAGGGAAATGCTTCCAGATAGAAAGTTGAGTGCTTAGGCGAATGAAGAACACAGGAAATGATAACTATGGATGAATATAAAAGGCTATCTTTTTTTCCTCAGTTTATTTAAAACACATTGAACTACTTAAAGCAAAATAATTTCGCAATTGTACAGGTCTATGTATTGCTCCTGTGCTTTATGTTATGTGATATATCATAGAGGATGTGGATGGTAAGTGGAACTTTAGTTCTTACATTTTACATGAAGTGGTACAATGTTCTCTGAAAGTTAAAGATGTATACTGTAATCCCTAGAACAGCGGTTCTCACATGTGGTACAGGGACTTTGGGGGTCCCCAAAACCCATTCAGGAGGTCTGTGAGGTCCTCCCTTTTCCAATCACATATCTATGTGAGGTTGGCTTTTCTTTGTATATGCCAACCGAACAACATATCACAGCAGATTGAACACAGAAGTAGCTGGGAGAATCCATCTGTCTTTTAAGCAAGGCATCGAAGAGATTTGCAAAAATGTAAAACAGTGCCTCTCTTCTCACTATTTTTTTTTTAAAGAAGATTTATTTATTTATTTTAGTTTTTTTTTTTCTTTATTGATTTTTTTAGAGAGAGAGGAAGGGAGCGGGAGAGAGAGATAGAAACATCGATGAGAGAGAACAACGATTGGCCACCTCCTGCATGCCCCCCACTGGGGATCGGGCCCACAACCTGGACATGTGCCCCGACTGGGAATCAAACCGGCGACCTCTTGGTGCATGGGTCAATGCCCAACCACTGAGCCACACCGGCCGGGCCTTACTATTTTTTTTTTGAAAATATATTTTTCATAAAAACATGTTGTTTATGTTAACATATAATGGATTTATTATTTAACTAATTAAAAAGAGATATGTAAAAAATTTTAATGTAATCATGTGTCTCTCACATATAAGCTTCTTGGGGTCGTTAGTACTTTTTAGGAGTATAAAGGGCTCCTGAAATTAAAACACTTGAAAGGTGCTGCTGTAGAGCAAACACTCACAATGCCATAATAACACTCACAATGCCGTGAGCAGCAGCATTCACAAGAGCCAAAAGGTGGAAACAGCCTAAATGTCCACCAATGGAAGCATGATAAACAAAATGTGCGTATGTGTACAGTGGAATTCCATTCAGCCTTAAAAAGGCATGAAGTACCGACACATGCCACAGCATGGATGAACCTGGGAAACATGTTAAATGAAAGAAGCCAAACACAAAAGCCACGTGTTATAGGATTTCATTTATGGGAAATGTCCAGAATAGGTATATCTATACTGACAATGTAGATTGGTGGTTGGTACGCATTGAGGGAGGGGAGAATAGACATGCTTAATGGGTGTGGAGCTTTATTTTGGGAAGATGGAAGTGTTTTATAACTAAATAGAGGTCGTGATTATACAACATTGTGAATGTACTGAATGCCACTGAATTGTTTTAAATGCTTTTATTTTAAAATGGCTAATTTTACGTTATGTAACTTTCATCTCAGTAAAAAAGATGTGACAAAGTATAGTTTAAAAGCCAATAGAGAAGTTAAAATAGAATTATAAAGATTGTCTAGGTAACTCACAAGAAGATAGGAAAGGAGGAAGGAGGAACAAAAAACATTGGGAGAGACAAGACAAATAGTCAAATGGTGGACCAACAACCAGCCATGTCAAGAATTACATTATCCCATGACCTAGCAATTCTTCTTCCAGATATTTAACCAAAAGAAATGCAAACATTGTACATGGATGTTCATGACCACTTTGCTTGTAATAGCCAAAAACTTGAAACAGTCCAGGAGTTTATCAACAGGAGAGTAGATAAACAAATTGTGGTGTATTCATATGATTTTGGACCTAGCAATGTAAAAGAACAAACTACTCATGTACATGGCATGGATAACTCTCAGAAACATGTTGAGTGAAATAAGCCTTATATAGAAGCATACTTGACGATTTCACTTTTATAAAGTTTTAGAAAAGGGAAAAATCTGTTTTTTTAGATCTGATTTAAAAGTATATATGTTTTCATTTATTTTACAGAGAGAGGAAGGGAGAGGGAAAGAGAGATAGAAACGCTGATGAGAAAGAAACATCAATTGGCTGCCTCCTGCATGTCTGCTGCCGGGGATCAAGCCTGCAGTCCTGGAACGTGTTCTGACCGGGAATCGAACCAGTGGCCTCCTGGTGCTTGAAACGATACTCAGTCCACTGAGCCACACCAATCAGGCTAGATCTGATTTTTAAAATAGGATTTTTATTTTTATTTTTTTATTGATTTTTTTTTTTTAGAGAGAGGAAGGGAGAAGGAGAGAGAGATGGAAACATCGATGAGAGAGAACATCGATTGACTGCCTCCTGCATGCCCCCCGCTGGGGATTTGGCCCACAGCCTGGGCATGTGCCCTGACCAGGAATCAAACCGGCAACCTCTTGGTGCATGGGTCAACGCTCAACCACTGAGCCACACTGGCTGGGCTAAGATAGGATTTTTAAACAAGTGGTTGTCTCTGGAGGGTAGGAACTTAGATAGACTTGAGGGAACTTTCTGCATGATGGAAATGTTCTTTATAGAAGTTGAGTTTACACTGTTGTATTCATTTGTCAAAACTCACGTCAAAACATTTCATGGTCCGTAATTGTTACATTTTTTTATTGTGGTAAAACACAACATAAAATTTACAGTCTTAACCATTTGTCATATGTACAGTTCAGTGGCATTAAGTACGTTCATGTCATTGTGCAACCGTCACCACCATCCATCTTCAGAACTCTTTTTATCTTACAAAACTGAAACTCTATACTATTAAACAATAACTCCTCATTCTCCGCATTCCCTCCAGCCCCTGGCAACCAACACCCTGCTTCCTGTCTCTGTGAGTTTTGACTACTCTAAGTATCACATGGAATCATACACAATTAAGAATCTGTTTTGTGACTGGCTTATTTCCTCAAGCATAACGTCCTTAAGTTTCATCCATGTTGTAGCATGTGTCAGAATTTCCTTCCTTTTTAGGGCTGAATAATACTCCATTGCCTGTGTATACCACATTTTACTTATTCGTTCATCTGTTGATAGACACTTGTTTCCCCCACTATGTTTTAGGTACTGTGAATAATGCTTCTATAAACATGGGTATATAAACACCTCTTTGTGACCCTGATTTCAATTCTTTTGGGTATATACCTGGAAGTGAAATTGCTGGATCATATGATAATTCTATTTAAAATATTTTTCATTCATTCATGTATTTATTGAGTGCCTACTCTGTACCAGGCTCTGTGCTGCATCAGCAATACTCAAGTAAACCAAAGAGACCAACATCTTAGTGACCCAAGTTGGGAGGCACACAGTAGACATAAAACATAAATTATATAGTGCCTTAGAAGATAAAACATCTGTGGGAAAAACAGAGCGGCTGGAGGGGATCAATGTTTCTAGGTTTTAGTGTTTTCTTAAAAGCCCAGAAGACTTTATTTGTAGGAACTATTATGTAGAAGCTCACTATATAGAACAGATAGGGAGCTGCTGGGAGAGGGAAGCAGAAAGTTAAGCCCCAGGGCCTTTGCACTGCTGTGGAACCCCAGGGCTCCAGGGGACGTTGTTTGACATACCCCCTGCCCATGTAATGAGCTAGGGGCTCAGAGAAGGGGGAATGACTTGCTAGGACCACGTGAGTTAGTGACATGTCCTAGCAAAGGTGTTTCCTGTTTGCCTCCCCTTCTCCCCCAACCCACTGTCTCTGGGAAGGAGGGATGGTGCCCCCAGGGGGCCTGGGGAGGCCGTGTATTTTAAGTTTTTTGAGGAACCACTGTACTGTTTTCCACAGTGGCTGTACCATTTTACATTCCCACCAACAGTGTACCAGGGTCCCAATTTCTCTATGTTGTTGTCAACACTTGTTATTTTCTGTTTTTCTGATAGTAGCCATCTTAATGGATGTGAGGTGTTATGATAGTATGTAATTAAAAAAAAAAAACCTAAACATGAAAGAAGAGTTAAACTAGTCTTGATAAGAGCAAATGGTGAAAATGCTTTTTTTTTTTTTTTTTTTAAAACACCTAAACAAATACAGTCTAGTTGATGACAGGCATGCTTAGGGGTGAAATGTCAGACCCTTTTCAGAGTTTATGGTCTCTATGGGTCAGTTTGGATTTTAATCCTGAGTTTTTCATGCCTCCTGTTTCCTTTCCCAGCTGTACGTGGAACCATTCTGACCTTGGAGAGCAGCATTTTTTCTGTGTGCTCGATTCCTACAGTTCATCTTTGGTCGGCCCTAAAGCAGGTCTGCACTTGTCGCGAACATCGGGTCTGATGGGATTTTCTCTCATCATCTCAGTGGCAGGCCCTAGCCGAGCAGCCTTTTCCAGATTGGCAGATAGAAAATTGTAAAACATCATTACCCTGGCTAACCAACGCATTGTAGGTTTTTGTCAAAACTCATGTCAAAGCATTTCATGGTGTGTACTTTAAAAAAAAACAAAACCAGTATTCAGTCTAGTTGATGATTTGCGTGCTGAACTGTTTAGCAGTCAAGTGTTCTGATATTTGTAAGTTGCTGTGAAATGCATTGGAAATAGGATAAATTCAGAAGTATTCATTTTAGACAGCGGGGTAAAGGACTCAAAACTTGTTGGATTCTCGTTCAAAGAGCACCATCACTTATTCACTGATTTTGAAAAAGTATTAATATTATTTTTAACTTCAAAGGTACACGTGTATTGCCCTGGCCAGTTTGGCTCAGCGGTTAGAGCTTCGGCCCACGGTCCAGAGAGACCCGGGTTCGGTTCCTGCTAAGGGCATGTACCTTGGTTGCAGTTTGTCCCTGCCCCGGTTGGAATGGTGTGGGTGGCAACCAGTCGATGTGTCTCTCTCACACTGATGCTTCTTTCTCTCTCTTCCTCCCTCTCTCCCTCCCGCTCTATCTGAAGATAAATGCAAAAATGTCCTCGGGTGAGGATTAAAAAAGAAAAGGTACATGTGTATTATAAAAACACTGGAGATTGAGCCACTTCACCTAAGTGTAGTAGGTAATGACAGGGGTGTGTGCAGGAGAGTACCTTCCAGTCGTGGGCCTGAGATGCTTTGGTGCTGGGAGAGCAGGGAGGAGGAGGTAAGATGTACAGAGAGCATGTCCGTGAGCCCGGCCCTGTCACTCGACAGTAGCACTCAGTGGCTGCACAATTAAGAATCTGTTCTCTCATCAAAGTTGACCGAGGCCGGGGGTCTTGTATGGTGTTTTTTCCTTCCTTGAGAGCATCTGGAATGAAGAAGTTCCGTATGTAGTGCTATGGAAAGATCTCCGAAAGTGAAAAGAAGAACATGCAGAGTGGTGTGAGTGTATGTGCACAGAGGGATGGGGAAAGAACACATACTCACATTTGCTCATATAGCTCCGTGAGGGCTCCACAGCAATGACAGTGGTTTCTGTGGGGACTGGGTGGAGGTGGGGCCTGGCCCAATGAGGGATGCAGTGGGAGGGGGGCTTTCCATGTATACCTTTTTGTAGTTTTTGTTGTTGTTGTTGTTAATCCTCACCCGAGGATATTTTTCCATTGATTTCTTTTAGATAGAATGGAAGGAAGGGAGGGGGAGAGAGTGAGAGAGGCACATCAATTGGTTGCCTCCTGCATGACCCTGACTGGGGCCAGGGATTAAGCCTGCAACCCAGGTTTGTGCCCTTGACTGGGAATCGAACCCAAGACGCTTTGCTCTGCAGACCGACACTCTGAGCCAAACTGTCCAGGGCTGCCTTTTTATGGTTTTTGATTTTGCAAGCTCTGTAAATGAATTTCCTGTTCAAAATTAAACAAATAAAATACATTAAGAAAGAATATAGAATCACATGAGACGATGTTCTTCACTTCCTTGGAAGCAATAAAAAAGGGAAACTTTAAGGCCGTGGCATTCCCTGATAAATTATCATTTCAGTTACAAAGATCAGCGCTATGCAGTGAAAAGTAGAAACTATGCGTCTTAATAAATGTCAGGCGTGTGGCTCTGCCGTCAAGGTTCGTTTTTTTGACATTGGTTTTCTTTCTCTTTGCTTTGTTCGTTATTTTGTTTGTTTATTCCCTAGGTAAGTTTATCACCGTATCCTTCTCCTTTCACGAAGGTGTTTGGGCATACCCCTGCCCGTAGGTGGGATTTGGGGATGCAGAACAGCGTTGTTTTCTAGAACAGATTCTGTAAAGCCAGGCGTCATGTGATGGGAATCAAATTAGCTCACTCACCAGAGTATCTGCCTTGCCTGCAGCTTCCTTCTTTCTTGTTTGTGCTTTTAGGGATGGAGATAGTCGCTCTGGCTTTGATCTGGAGGCTTATGATGAGAAGCCCTTCTGCAATAAGTGTCTAATAAATTAGAACAGACTTCCATTATCCCTTCTTGAAATGGGGCCTCTGTCTGCAGAATGGAAAAGTAAACACAGAATTAGGAATCCTAACATTAATGCCATTTTCATTTGTTACCAGCTTACTCTGTTGTCTTTGAATTGCTATTAAAAATGCATGCAGGATGTGAGTGAGATAAAACATATCAAAATTCAAGTTGATTCCAGGTTACAATGGCTCCGTTTCTCTCGCCATCTGGAACAGAGCCCAGAGCGTGGGAGTGCGGGAAAGGCCTCTGAGCAGTGAAAAGTGCTGCCATAAAGCTCAAGAAGTTCCATTCAAAGGAGGGTCTTTCCCACACGCAGGGCCTGTGGAATCAGTAACTTTTTTTTTTGTTTTAACCTCACCCGAGGACATTTTTGCATTTATCTTCAGATAGAGCAGGAGGGAGAAAGGGAGGAAGAGAGAGAGAGAAACATCAATATGAGAGAGACACATCGAGTGGTTGCCACCCACACGACCCCAACTGGGGCTGGAGACAAACTGCAACCAAGGCACATGCCCTTTGCGGGAACTGAACCCGGGACTCTCCGGTCCGTGGGCTGACGCTCTAACCGCTGAGCCAGACCTGCCAGAGCAGTAACTTTTTAATATTACTAATAATAGCCCTCCCTTACTGGGCACTTACTGTGCTCCAGCTAACATGCTTTATATATAATAATTTATTTAATCCTTACAACAACCCAATGAGTTAAGTTACTATTATCATTCTCATTTTACAGATGAAGAAACAGAGAGGTTAAGTGACTTGCTTAAGGTCACACAGACAGTGGATGGTAGAACAGTAATTTGATCCCAGGCAGCCTGGCTCCAGAGCCTATCTTATTAACTATCTCTACTCTCATCCTGTTTGATTATGTTTGTGTGTGTGTAACACACATAAATCTAAAAAGCTTGATATTTGATTTTCTGACTCTAACCAAATTAGGAAGCAGGGCCACTAAAAGCAAGCCTACTCATAACATCAAGAGACTGACTGGCAGCCTAGTGGTGATTGAGGAGGCGGAGAACCTGTGAGCTCAGTCTGGGTCCTTGCTAGGAGCCAACCCTGCACATTTCAGTTGTCCTTGCAGGAACCGCCACAACGCAGTGGAGTACCATGGCGCAGATTTATGAAAATGGCTGTGGCAGACACTAAGCTGTCCCTGATGTTCAATTCCCCTTCTCTCTCTTAGTAATAGAGCCCCCAACTTTTCCAAGGACCATGGCAGCCGAGTCTCTTGCTGCTGGGTGTGGCCATGTGGCTAAGTTTAGGCCCCTGGACTAGGAGCAGATGTAGGAAGTGCCAGGTTGGACAAACTCTGCCCTTCTGCCCTTTTCTCTCCATGGGCTGGGGTGTGGTCTTGGGGGTCAGGTAGTGAGAAGGGAAATACACAAGGATAATAGCAGAGGATGAAAAGGGCTCTGGCCCCTGACCCTGTGGAGCTACCACAGGCATCCTGGACTTTTCATTCCTGCGTTATTACCTGCGAGAGAAACAAACTCCCTTGTTTCAGCCATTGTGAATTTCCCTTAGACCAGCCAAACTCACAAACCGATGAACAGACACAGGACGTCAAGGAAAGGGTACATTATGTTTGCTGTACTTTGTTAACAAATCAAGGAAATAGTCAAAGCATTTTAGAAAGAGTTCAGTGACAAGCTTCGCGGCCTAATAGGGGCGACTTTAATTATTTGGAACTTTCTAAATGCTGGCAGAACAAGGTCGGTGTTAATAGGGAGAGGAGGTAAATCAATTCAGTCCCACAAGTATTCATGGAATGGCTGCTGTGTGGCCGGCAAGGCCGATAGAGCCCATGCTGTCAGGAGCTCCCCGTCGGCAGGGTGCGGGGACACAGATGAACATGTGGATATAAAAAGCAATCAACACTCGTGGGCACAATACTCAACCCCAGCCTGGGGCATCAGGGAAGGCTCTTTGGAGGGACATCCAAGCAGAGTCCAAAGGCTGAGTAGAAGCTTTGCTGGCAGGTGTTCTAGCCCTTGGCGGTGTTGAGTTTTCCTTAAAGAGAGGAGAACTTGCCCTGGCCGGTTTGTCTCAGCGGTTAGAGTGTCGGCCTGTGGTCCAGAGAGTCCTGGGTTCGGTTCCCACTAAGGGCACGTACTTCGGTTGCAGTCTGTCCCCGGCCCCGGTTGGGGTCGTGTGGGTGGCGACCACTTGATGTGTCTCTCTCACATGGATGTTTCTCTCTCTCTCTTCGTCCTTCTCTCCCTCCCACTCTATATCTCAAGATAAAGTGCAAAAATGTCCTCAGGTGAGGATGGAAAAAAAAAAAAAAAAAGAGAGAGAGGAGAACTTGTGTCTTATGGAAGCTGGAAGCTGCCTTGAGAAATGTGTCCCAGAAACTAACGCCTTGAGTTTCTCCCCGTTTCTCCTTTCCTTCTGTTCCAAGCTCCTCCCATGCACGGGACAGGTTCCGGCAAACTTGAGGGTGGCTAGTGTGCCCTGTTGGAATGTGGGTAAGGAGATTCGACCTAGGAATATCATCTAAGAACCAAAAGGGTATTCAGCTAACAGTGTCTTCTTTTTCATAGTTCAGATTTTATTCTTTATTTTTTTTTTCAATTACAGTTTACATTTTTTATTAGTTTCAGGTGTACCACAGAGTGGTTAGGCAATCATATACTTTACAAAGTGTTCCCCCTGATATTTCCAGTACCCACCTGGCCCCAGGCGTAGTTATTACAGTCATTGACTATATGTCTTATGTCGTACTTAGCTAGTCGTGTCTTTTCTTTCATCTTGCAGCTGTGGTAAGAGCTGGAGCAGTAGCCAGGAGCTCGGGGAATTAAATAAAACAGTGCTCACAGTAGCAGAGTTGGCTCCCGCTCACCCTCGTCCCCAGTGGCAGGCTGATAGATAATGGGCAAATTATTTAACTCTGGTTGTCAGCTCTGTGGAGGATGATGTTACCCTGACCCGAGCAGGGGACTGTGGGGAATTATAAATCGAAGGTATTAGATGGCACTTGGTGGACTGAGGAAGAAAGTCAGTAATTAATTGCTTTGGAACAGTCTTGCAGAAATATTGATGCCTGAAAGACTCTTGACATTGTCTTTTCCCCAGACAGCATTAATTCAGGAAAAGAATTCAGATTATGGGAGTGGGGGTAGCCGGTAAGTTGCAGAACACAAGAGGAAAAGCAAGAACAGGTCGAGTAGGGCGTCACGAGATCTGCCTTTCCCTGAACTGTGGTTTGAGGCTGGCTTCCTTGGGGGCTCACCCCCAATTTTTTGCTTATCTTTTCAATCCCCAAGTTAAGACCTGGGTCTGATTTTAGTTGAGTCTTAAGTCAAAGTAAAAATCCAGCAGTATATGGTCATAGACTTCTAAAAAATTGTCTAGCCCTGGCCAGTTTGGCTCAGTGGTTAGAGCGTCAGCCCATGGACCGGAGAGTCCCGGGTTCGGTTCCCGCTGGGGGCACGTACCTCGGTTGCAGTTTGTCCCCAGCCCCGGCTGGGGTCGGGTGGGTGGCAACCACTCCATGTGTCTCTCTCACATCGATGTTTTTCTCTCTCTTCCTCCCTCTCTCCCTCCTGCTCTATCTGAAGATAAATGCATAAATGTCCTCGGGTGAGGATAAAAAAAAAAAATTGTCTATAATTTTATTTTAAGGAAAATTGTTTTCTTTCACACACACACACACACATGCATATATATATATATATATATATATATATATATATATAACTTTATTTGATTTTTAACAAAGATCAATCACATTTGTTTTTCATGCAAAATTTTGTGACCAGATAAAAACAGATACTACAAATGGAATAAATAAAGTACCAAAACGAAAAGCCCTTGAATGTTGCCGAAATGAAATTTCAATGATAAATGAGAAGTCTATTTAGGCTGAATGAGTTAACATTGTCCTCCTTGATAGAATAGAGAAATATATTGAGCAGTAACGATTTGGCACACTGTACTAGTTATTTGAACTTTAATTTAATCTTTCCCTGCCAAAAAATAGTATAAAATTGCTTCCTTGTGTTCTTAGGTGAGAGAATGAAATCCACAACCTAGTCTGGCAAGCCCTGTGTCCTGAGCCCTGCCTCCCCGCCCTTCATTCTCCATCCCCTTACCCAGTTTCCTTTTCTTCACAGCGCTATTTCTGTCTCTCGCTTTCACATTGATTTCTCTGCCATTTTAAAACTTTCATTGAAGTATAACATAGGTGCGGAAAGGTGCACCTAGGTGACTGCTGGATTTTTCAGTGGTCTTCGACTGCTTAAAATCTTTATTGTAAAATATACATAACGTCATATTTACCATTTTATCACTTTTTAAGTATACAATTCAGTGGCATTAAATATAGTTACATTGTTGAGCAATCATCACCACCATCCATGTCCAGAACATTTTTGTCACCCCAAACTGAACCTCTGCACCCTTTAAACTCCCCATGCCTCCCTCCCCGGCCCCTGGCAAGCATCATCTACTTTCTGTCTCTACGACCGACTACCCCAGGGAGCGTGGACTTCGATATAAAGTGGCCTGGCTGTGGCCTGGAGGCACCATGCGCCTCCCATTTCTTTTTGTTTGGTGTAAGTTCATGGATGTCCGCTGTGTGATGACAGTCCCCAGCCCCCATGGTGCCTTGAAGACTGTTGGTGTGGATTTTCCTCTCATTTCCTGTCATCGCCATGAGAAACCGCTCTGCTCAGCAGCTCAGGTTTCAGTGTCAGACCACTGTCTCCAGTGTGAGTAAGAGGAGCTGCCAACCCCACAATTAACTTCTCTGGCTCGTCCCAGGGATAAGTGGATTCCTTCCCCTTGAGTGGTTTCAGTTACGCGCTCAGTGGTGGTTTGAATGCCATCTCAGAATGAATCGAAGCCGTGTTTGAAGGATGCGGCTTCCGATAGTGATGATTTCCGCGTGTTTCTTCTTCATCTGCTCCGAAAGACTTGCTTCCTAAACCTGGAGGTTTCGTATCCAAGAGTGTTTAAAAGAAAAATGTGTTAAGTGTGCAGTTCTGCCCCTTTCTGGCCCTGACCCCTTCCCTAAATCTGACTCCTGTTTAACTGACCAAGGAACATCTGAACATTTGTGTGTTTTTTTTGTTTTTTTCTCAAAAATATGTTTTTATTGATTTTTTGGAAAGAGAGATAGAAACATCCATGTGAGAGAGAAATATTGATCGGACGCTCCCCCACTGGAGATCGAGCCCACAACCCGGGCATGTGCCCTGACTGGGAATTGAACCAGGACCTCTCAGTCCATGGGATGATGCTCAATCCACTGAGCTACACTGGCCGGGCAACATCTGGAACTTTTAAATTTTATTCATTTATTTTTTGTTTTTTTTTTTGTTAATTCTCACTCGAGGATATTTTTTTCCATTGATTTTTTTTTTTTTTTTAGAGAGTGGAAGGGAGGGAAGAATGGGGGAGGGGGAGAGAGAGAAACATTGATGTGAGAGAGACACATCAATTGGTTGCCTCCTGCATGGGCCCGACCACGGCCAGGGATCCAATCCGCAACCCATGTATGTGTCCTTGACCAGGAACTGAACCCGAAACCCTTTGGTCTGCGGGTGGACGCTCTAACCCCTGAGCAACACCAGCCAGGGCTGGACCTTTTAAAGGCCTGTTTCATCCGGGAGAAGGCGCATCTCGTTACAGTATTTCTGGAAAATGAAAAAGCAGGATAGAAATTTGAAAAGGTTGCAGCGTGTTGGAAGAACGTGTCCATGCCTTATTCCGGAGCGTGAGAATCATGTGGACATTTGGTTTGGAGGAAGCGGTGGGCCTGTAGTCGGCCGAGGCCTTATTCTCGCCAAAGCCCCACAGAGTGAACCTGTGAACCAGGTGTCAGGAAAGCGGACCACGTGTTTATCGTAAGAGTTGGAGAAGAATTGCCCTGGCTGGTTTGGCTGAGCAGTTAGAGCGTCGGCCTGCGGACCAAAGAGTCGCAGGTTCGATTCCGATCAAGGGCACGTACCTCGGTTGCCATTTGGTCCCGGCCCTGGTCGGAGTTGTGCGAGGGGCAACCAATTCATGTGTCTCTCTTGCATCAGTGTTTCTCTCTCTCTTTCCCTCCCATTCTGTCTGAAAATAAATGGAAAAAATATTCTCCGGTGAGGATTAAAAAAACAAAAAGAGTTGGAGAAGCCTGTACAGGAAGATGTTTTCCCTCCACTTTAAAGTAACAAGGACCAATTGCCTCTTACCCTCCTGAGTGTTTTGGAGGAACTGCTGAGGATGGATGAAATTCATTGGATTAAATTCTTGTTCTCAGTTCACCACACCCTCCCTATGTTGGAACCAGACTTCCACACTCTGTGCCACGTGACTCTGAATTATCTCCCACTGGTGTGGATGGAGTATATGTCCTCACTTCACTGATTCTGGGCTTTCCCACATGACTGCTTGGGCCAACAGAATATGGGTGGAAGTGACAATGTGCCATTTTACTCACCCCTCTTCTGTTTATGCCACACGTCATGAGAAGAACACGCATTTGGGAGCTGCTGACCCCAGGAGAATGAGACAAGTCCCAGGAAACAAACCTGAATCTAAGCTGCACCCTCGAGCCAGGCTGACCTCCAGACACATGAGTAATCAAAATATATGCTATTGTAGGCCACTGAGTTCTAGGGAAATTTGTTACAGAGCATTACTGTGGCAATAGCTGACTAATGCAAAGACCGAAATGCAGAAGCAGAGAGTAAAAGGGTAAGTGAAGTAGATGGCTAAAAGGGTAAAAGGGTAAGTGAAGTAGGAATACGGAAGGAAGGGATGGTGGGAGCTGGGCATAGAGAAAGTAAGGAAGGGCCTGAAGAAGAAGACGAGGGGGAGATGAGAGGAAAGGAACACTGCAGGTGCATTCAGATGCTGGATGGACAGTGCGGGGAGGAGCAACACACACACACACACACACACACACACACACACTCACACCTCTGTGCCTCTGGTGAGCACTGGGCCTTCTGGTATCTGTTCATTGTTGCCAGTGTCTGGGAGGTAGAAGCTTGATTCCTAGTGGGGTCTAGATTTCCAGTTTGGGGGTTTATCTAGGCTTATGGTCACACTATGTCATTGAAGCAACAATAAAAAGGTTGGGCCCATGAGGTCTAAGGACAGAACTCTGCACCACTGGCCACTTGTTGGGATGCTCCCTAACTAAAAAAGTCATCAGCACAGGGAACCAGCCCTCCACAGTGCAGACACATGCTGTGAGCTGGGCTCTGGAAGGTCTTGTGACCTTGGGGAAGTTACTTAATCTCTCCAGACTGACATTTGGAAATCTGGGAAGTAATAGTACCTGCCCCATGGGATCGTCATGAGGAGTTAAGTGAGTGAGATTCTGGCACAGAGTGAAGCCCTCCATACATTCATGTCAATGACTGTGCTGCCATTTTGGAATAAGAACTGATGTCTGATGTTAAGTAAGAAATTATTTAACCTTGTTTTTCTGAGCCCAGATATTTAATAAAGGTAGAGGTCCCACCAAATGGACTGTGACACCTGACCAAGTCCTGAACTCTCACTGGCAACTCTCTGAGCGGAAAGCAGTCGTCTCTTCTTCCTCAGCTCACATCGGCCACCCTGCTGGCTTTTGTTTTGTCTTTTGTCTTTTTCTTAGGGAAGTCTGTTTATCCTTATGCTTGTGTATGGGGGGGGGGGGAGTGGAGGTGGGCCTGGAGGAGCAGATCTCCGTAGGACACGCCATCTTACCACCAGCTTGGGCTGTGGCACTGCAATATTCCAGTTTCTAGTTGGCTCTTCCGCCACGATCTAGGCGACTCCTCTGTCACACTTACGGTTTGGGAAATGGGTCAGGAGACCTTTATCATGACTTCAGCTGGGGTATTTTTAGCCAGACTGGTCTCTCTGAACCCTAACTTGTGTTAATTTCCAAATCTAGTATACATTCGCTCCAGTTCTGTCTCGTCCGCTCCTTTTCCAGGGGAGGATTTCCACACCAATGGGCTCCCTGCCCAGCCATTTTTCCGTTTTTCCTCGAGTTCATGTGGAGGAGCCCATCAGCCCCTGGAGGCAGTCCTCCCATTTACTTCCTAAAGCCAGTCTTTCTGGAGGCTCTTCGTCTGTCGCTGCTCCTGGTTCAGACACCTGAGTGGGGATGCAAAGGGATTTAGCAGCCCTCCTCTCAGAGCATGTGGTTAGCAGGGCCAGGGGCATGACCAACCCCTCCCCCAAAGGCCTCTTGTCCAGCTCTTCAACAGCCTGCAAACTGAACATTGCTTTTATTATTTTCTCTCCTTGCCCCTTCTCCAAGAGAATAGGCCAAATACCGTTCATTCTTCTTGCATCAGATTTGAGTTTGTCTTTCGTTATGATATAAGTCAGTCATAGAAAAATGCTCTCAACAAAAGCACATACTTATTGGCTTCTTACCATCTGCATTTCATTCTAAGTGCTTTATATGTATTTAGTCATTAATCAGCCCAGTCACCTTGTGAGGTGGTATTATTGTTATCTTCCTTCACAGATGAGGAAACTGAGTCTCACAGAGCCTAACTTCCCAGGGGAGTACAGCTAGTAAGTGGAAGTGGCAAGATCGGCAAGATCTGCACTTAAGGAGTCTAGCTCTGAAGCCTGCACTTGTACCCACTATGTCTTAATGCTCATCTTCGTGGTACTGTTGTAATTAGCTAGTTAGGAATAATAGGAAAGGAGCAAAGGGGAAAGCCAGACATTGTAAGCATGTTGTTTGGGCAGCTTCATCAGGAAGCTTCACCAGGAAGCTGTTGTTTGCACTCCCCAGGGAACCATTGGCCTATTCCCTGCAAAACACTGGGGGAAGGGATCTAACAAAGGGGAGATAGGTGCATGCCCAGTAAAGGGGGAGGGGGGTGACAGAGAAGGTACTTGCCTGTCAGTCACACCTGGGAACAGAGATCATTGGCCAGAATGGGTGTGGCCACTGCAAGCTCCAGAAAATTTGGGAATACATAATCCCCTCAACAAAGAAGTGCACTCTCTTGTTGCTTTTGTGGTTCTCTCTTGGCTTCCCTGCATTCGCCCATGTTTCCTTCATAGCCATGCAGACCTCACATGCAATGGACTAATGGACTGCAGCAGGAAACATGAGCTAAGCTAGCCTGATGCTGTATTGGACTGTCCCAACATGGAACGGAAACTCTGGACACTGGCTCTGATTTTAGCTCCATTGAAGCCCCAGCTACACTTCTTCTATGACTAGACTAAGGGAAATGGGACCTTGGAAACTCAGGTATCTAATTCCACAAAAATAAAACTTTCTATGATATCTCATCCTCCCATATGAGTCTCAGAAAATTCTTTTTCTCAGGATATCGTAAGAAATCCACCCCCACTAGCAACCAGGGGAGACAAGGCTCTCTCCCCTCTGGTAACATTCAGAGTATTGGCTGGCTTGAAGGTCACCACAACATTTATTTACTTTTTATTCTGGAAAAGTAACAAATATTCAGCAATGTTCAGAGGTTTGGCAGACTTTTAATAGGCCCTAGGAAGAATGCCCTCCACTGGTAAATGTCTTGTTTAGAATATGTTTTACCTAATGTCTCTGTCTCCAGCTTTGAGTCCCAGGTACTTAGGAAACAGGAAAAGTCCATTCAACTTCCTATTATTATGCCAACATCTCTCTACTCTCAGCTTGGCTGAAACCAAGTTAACCATTTCCCCTGTCACCCCTCTTTCCTCTCTAGCTCACACAGGAACTGATGAACAATTTGATCCATTTTCAGAGATCTGATGCCCTTGGGCTACAAGTATTGGAGTGTCTTTACCTCCTCTGTTTGGTTGGCTTCATATCCAATAAGTCCCTTCTGGCCTGGCCCTCCTCCCCAGACAGTGGCCTTCCCATCTCATCAGACTAATCCACCTAGAACACTAAGGCTCCAGCAGGAACGACAAGGTGCTCTCAAGCTGGTTAGTTGCAGAGTGTAATACAGGTGTTGGCGGTGGCAAGAATGGCACCAGGCATTGGACTGGTGGGAGTCAGACCGAACCTTGGTTCAGCAACCTCAGTACTTGAATTCTGGCTAAGAAAGAATTCAGAGCCAAAACTCAAACTATGAGAGAGTTTACTGAGAAAGTCTCAGAGGTAGACGTGATCCACAGAAGAAATAGCCTTAGGAAACAGTTACAGAGGCAAAAGAAAGGGCCAGTGGAGCTTAGGAAAGAGGAAGGTAATGGTAATGTGTGATGAGGCGGGATGATGAGGAGAAGAAAGGCTCCGTACAGTGGTGAGGGCCCAGGCTCTGAATCTAGAGAGACTGGGTTTAAACTCCAATTTTGCCAGTTACTAACTGGACTAGTACTTCATCCCTCTGAGTCTGTCTATTGTCATTTGTCAATGGGGATGATTCTTGTAGCATTTTACTGTGGTGGGATTAAATGAAATAATGAATGTAAAGAGATTGACGTAGCATAGGGACTCAACGGGAAGGGACTGAGTTTTACTCACCTTAGAACCCCTGCCCCTAGCCCAGTGCCTCGCACATAGGCGGTGCTTGGGGATGTTCCTGTCCTGTACTGGTGGCGAGGCCCTTCGAGGATTTGGGAGCTAGTGGTGTGAGCAAGTTCTGAGGTAGCTAATGCTTCCTCTCCACATCGTTGCCAGACCCCCTCTGCCTACCGCTGAAGGTTTTCACCACTCAACACCCATTTTCCCAGCACCCTCTTTGTATGAGTCCTTGAGATGCCTCAGCCTGAAGGCTACAGTGGAGAAATCTGTGGTCATCATTTCCTTCCCGTGTCCTGGCTTACACTGCCCTCTGGTGTATGCTATGGGACAAGCAGGTTAAATGAGGGTTGTGGTGACTTCATTGACATTGAGGAAGAGGCTCCCCTAAAGCGGCTGTTTGCAGTACTGTTGGGGTGGGGGAAGGTAGTGTTTAAGACTCCCCTCCCCAATTTAGTTTGAAACGCCTAAGGTTTACCAAACATGAGGTTATGTCCCTGAGCATTCAGCCGTCAGATAATACCATCCTTCTAGTTTCAAGTTTGCATCTATGGCAGGCAATTTGTGTTTGGCCAAGACCCAAAAGGAACAGGGTGGTTTGATGTCATTCCCCATCTGCTGTTTGTTTTTCTCTAATCCCTGGGCACCTAATTCTTAGAGCTGCCCCAGCTGCTCTGGGGTCGCAGAGGGCATCGGAGCCAAGAGAGACCCAGAACCGACCCTCCCTATCCAGTTCCTGCAATAGCCTGCCGTCCACCTGCTTCCAC
Organism: Tadarida brasiliensis; assembly: GCA_030848825.1. NCBI lineage: Eukaryota > Metazoa > Chordata > Mammalia > Chiroptera > Molossidae > Tadarida > Tadarida brasiliensis. The sequence goes on from CM061262.1 coordinate 17,346,036, forward strand.
CGCCTTGCCTCCTATCTGATGTCCCTTCTCAGAGCTGAGCTCCAGGTCAGTGAAGGCGAAGTGGGGTCCCGCAGGCCAGAGGGGGTCATGGGTGCTTGAGTCCAGCACACCTTCTGCTGACTTTGCCGTGGAACCTGCTTGAAGCATGCGCCTTTTACCATTAGGCTGAATTATGAAATCGCCTATATGCAACCGTTTCTTACCCACACAAACATCAGTTTTATATGGACTGACGTCATACTTAGGCACATAAACACTGTGTGTATCAGTGGTAGCCCTGGAGTCCAAAGTTCCCAGGCTCGTTCAGACCAAGACTCATGGCGCATCAGGATCCTGGACTGTTGAGTTGTAAGGAGGGCCCTAAGGCCCTAGAGAAGGTTGGGTGACCTCAGGGGCCCAGGACCCACCCCACTCTCTGGCCAGGCCCCTCTGTTCCCCTGAGGGTTTCCCCAGTCACCTCCAGTCTGGGCTTGGTTAGGGGTACGACACCAAGGGAGGAGCCCCCAGTGCCGTGCCAGGTGGCAAGGGGACCTGGAGAAGCCCTTCTGGTCAGGTGATGCTCACCCTCCCAGCGAGACCTGCAGGGTTTCAGGAGGGGAGGAGGCTTTGGGCTTATGGACACTCCCAACACCCCCACCCTTACCACTGCTGCCCAACCCCAGCAGCCTGGCTGGTGCTGGGTGCCCTCTGACAGTGTGAGCTCTGCGGGCCACCAGGACCCTTCAGGTGGCTCCTGTGCCCCACCAAACCTCAGGGCCAGCTGCCCAAGCAGGCCCAGTGCAGGAGGCATCTCAAATTTGTCCAAGAGATGAAGGCAAAGTGGCCCGGGAGGTTTTAAAGCTGGAGAGTCACAGGAGGTCTAGGAGGTGAAGTTCATAGAACTCACAGAGAGTTTCAACTCTGAGATTCACCTGCCTGCCCTGAAATCCCCATCTAACAGATAGGTCTTGATGTCTTGGAACCTGGTGGTGCAGGTTAGAGACCTGGTCTCTTTCCTCCCAGGAGGATACACATAGGAGAGGGAGGGTCTCAGCTCAGACCATTTTAGCATCCATCCATCCATCCATCCATCCATCCATCCATCCATCCATTTACTCATTCATTAAACAAATGGTTATTGTATGCTTATATGTGCCAGGCACTGTGCTAAGTACTTGGTGCATAGCAGTGAACAAAACAGACAAAATCTCTGCCCTCCTGGCATTGCAGCATCTTGGATCATGCCATTAATAACGTTGCTGTTGCCCAGCTACCATTTCCATTATTGCAAAATCCACCACTTTTACCATGGGATAAGATAATTAAATAGGTAAGATGTGTTTTTTTCCCTAAATTTTAGTAAGAGGAGATGCCCTGGATATAATGTTAAATAAAAAAGCATGAGAGAGAATTGTATATGTAGTTTAGTTCCAATTATGTTAATATTTATGTGCATAGAAAAAGGACAGGTGGAAAATAGCCCCTAAATATTAGCAGTGGTGCGGTAGCTGTATTTCCTAAGATGGCCACAACAAGGTCCCCCATACCCTAGGCTCTTCATACAACCTGACCTTGATTCTCCCATTGAGAGGTGTGGCCAAGGTTTCCTCTCCCTGCATCCATGACAATATGGCTTCTCCCTGGTCCTCCTGGGATGCTCCTGTTTGGAGCCAGACACTGTGAGAAACCACATGAAAGAGCCATGTGTAAGTGATTTGGCCAAAGCCCCAGCTGAGGTCCCAGCTGTTGGCCGACACAAGTTACCAGACATGCATGAGGAGACTCGAGCCACCTTCTGACTGCAACTGCCTGAGAGACCCCAAGCATGAACAGCTTAGCTTAGCCTAGCCAACTCCTGGAATTAGGAGATCAAATTGATAGTTTGGGGTGATTTTTTACACAGCAATAGATATCCAGAAAAAGTGGTTTATCTAGATTGTGGGACTATGGGTATTAACACGACTTTTCTGTATTTTCCAAGATTTCTACAATGACCACTTACTTTACAATCCGTAAATAATTATTATTAAAAATAAAAACACGGGCCCTGGCCGGTTTGGCTCAGTGGTTAGAGCGTTAGCCCGCGGACCAGAGAGACCCGGGTTCGGTTCCCACTAAGGGCACGTACCTCGGTTGCAGTTTGTCCCCGGCCTCGGTTGGGGTTGTGTGGGTGGCAACCAGTCAATGTGTCTCTCTCACATCGATGTTTCTCTCTCTCTCTTCCTTCCTCTCTCCTTCCCTCTCTATCTGAAGATAAATGCAAAAATGTCCTTGGGTAAGGATAAAAAATAAAAAAATAAAAACACAGTGTAAATTTTTCACTTCACCTAGGGAGAAAAAAGATCTGATTTTGAATTGAGAGACTTAAACTAGACTTGGAGAAAAGCTTCCCATGCAAGACTGACCTGATGCTGGAAAGGATTAGTAAGATAAATTCTCGTCGGTATGATGGAAAGAGTGGTAGCTTTGGAGTGAGGAAACCTGGAAATGAATCTCAGTTTTCTGGGTGACCTTGCTCAAGCCCTTGCTCAAATTCAGCTTCCTATTTTGAGAAATGCAGCTGGCTGCCTAAGGAAGATAAGATCCAGGGAGCCTGGCCCAGAAAAGGCGCTCTGGAAGTGGTAGGCGATCCTGTCTAATCAATGCCAGTTACAAGCGGGCATCTGCAAGCTTTGTGGAAGGTTCATCCTTCACTGCCACCAGAGGCTGCAGTTCCAATAATGCAATTGCCCAGAGAAGAGCCATGGTTTCTTGTTTCTTTCTTTCTTCTTCTTTTTTTTAAATCCAGAAACGGTGAGCAACTTTTCCAGTGGTCCTTGCCCACGATGTCCCCCCATGGCTGAAGCCTCTAGTTCTGCCCATTTCGTAAAGCCATCACCCGCCCAGGACCACTGAGCCCCGAGACGCCCAGGGCGGAGGACCTGGAAGCCCCGCCTGGTGCGAACCCGCCGCCTGGCGATGCTGGGGCGGGTGTCCGGGCAACCCCCGAACGCGCCTCCGTGGGAGCGGCAGGCGGGCGCCTCCCTCTGCCTTGGGCCCTGGGTCCTCGCCAGGCATCCGGCAGTTCGGCTGCCAGTTGGTGCGTTCATCTCACCATCTCTTCCCCGGAGTCCTCCCAGGGTAGAGCCGGGCCACCTCTGGGGGAAGGGGGCCGAAGACCCATGGGTGGAAAGGGAAGGCGCACGTCAGGTGGCCCGGGCAGTGAGCCCAGCTGGGGCTGGGAGGGACCTCACGGGAGCTCTGGAGGCGTCCAAACTGAGAAACCCGGGGTGGAGGGAGCCAGGGAAGCTTGAGGCCAGCCCTGCCCTCTTGACTTCCAATGGCTTGTGGAGTTTCTATTAGTTTTGATTGCTACCTTTCTTACAAAGGTCTTTTCTTTTTCTCTGGGTTGCTTTTAATATTCAAAATCAACACGTTCATAGACGGGAAAGGGCCCAAGGGGCTGTCATCTCCCCTCCATCTCCAGAGAGACCTGCAACAGAGAGCTGGAGAAGGTTCAAGAGAAAGGAGAGTCCGGCATGACCTCGATGGAGAGGAGACACAGTTGAGTTTAAGCAATCAGGAGGGCTGAGTGTGGATTTGATCGTCCTACCCAAGTATACTAGAGCCAGGGACACCATTTCAAGTTTAAAAGGAGGCTAGTTTGGGGGCATATAAAAAACAACTACTTGTGTCTTTATTAACCCAAGATCTGATAAGGCAGAGAGTCTCATAAGTGACCTCCCTGGACCTCATAACAGCCCCTGGAGGGTATATTACAAATGAGTAGAGAGAGCCAGAGATTTGACCTGCCCCATTCTTCAGTTAATAAATGGTGAAGCTGGGATTTGATACAAGTTTTCTGGTTTCCAAAGTCCATGCTTTTTCTTTCTCTTGGCTCATATGTTAGTAGATTTGTGGCAGTGTTTATTGGATGGCACAGGTAAAGTAGAAATTATGACCACTTTAAAGAAAGGTTTAAATTAAGTAATGGATGGTAGTTCTGCAATTGGTTCTTAAGGCTGAGGAGGACAGATGGGGGAGCATTTGCCTTGAGAGAACAGTGACATGGAGCAGAACAGCCACAGTTTCTCGGAAAACCTCAGTGTGAGTATATCCCCAGGTTGACATTTACTTGTTGCAGTTGAGTGGCCTGTATGTTGCAAAAAGGGATTGTAAAATTCCATCTCTTCCCTATCAGATCTTAGCTTGGTCCCTGGCCTTCTGCATCCAGGTCTTTGATCTCCTCATGCTCCTTTGTAAGTACAGGGAGAGGAGGGAGCTATGACTCACCACACCCATTTATAAGTGGGGCCAGGGAGCAGGAGCAGGAGGAGGTAGAATCATTCATTGCCCCACATGCCCAGCTCAGCAAGGAGAAAAAGATTCTGGAATTCTAATTTTAAGCTCCAGACTTCTCTACAGTTTCCAGGTGAATCTGGGTTAAGGAGGGAGCTGTTGTTTTAAGGGTAGGGTGGAGGGGCTCCATGTTTCTGAGTTAGGGGCACCAGCCCCTCAGATCCCCAAACCACATTAACCAAAGATCCGTGGCTTCCTTTTCTGCTCTGTAGGCGCGTCCATTCAGGAGACCACACCTGAGCTCATGGGGTTTAGGAATGAATGGCTCTAAAAACCAGATGAAGATGAATACACAACTGTGGGTGTGCATGCATTTTTTCCAGCAGAGAGGGCCCCTTGCTTTCATTACTTCTCAGGGAGTCCATGATCCAAAAAAAAAAAGAGTTAAAAACCACTGTCCCAGATCCTTAGGTTGTCTATTGAGCAGATAAGCAAGGGTGGGAAACAGTGTTTAGTTAAAGAGTATCCACTTTAAGCTAACTTGGTTTGATGTATTATTTTCTCCCTTCTAGACAGTGCTATTGTGCAAATCAGCTGAGATGACAAGCGTGTGAGAGAGCCATGGTTATGTAAGGTGTTATTCCTGCCTAAATAAATTGCAATAATTAACCTGAATTCTACAGATGGTACCAAAGAAACTGAATTTCTTCCAAACTCTCCTTTCCCCCTGAATTCCTTTCTAGTCACCAGAACCTTCACTTGGTTCCTTTGGTTGCATTGTCTTTCCTCATCTCATAGTGTTTTTTTGTTTGTTTGTTTTTCCAGTATTTTTTCTTTATTGATTTTAGAGAGAGAGGAAGGGAGAGGGAGAGACAGAAACATCGATGAGAGAGAACATCGATTGGCCACCTCCTGCATGCCCCCCACTGAGATCGGGCCCACAACCTGGGCATGTGCCCTGACCGGGAATCAAACCAGCAACCTCTTGGTGCATGGGTTGACACTCAACCACTGAGCCACACTGGCTGGGCACTCATCTCATAGTGTTTTAAAGACTTGTTAGAATTTCCTATTTTATGGCTTACTGGACATTTATTGTATTCGAATAGCAATTAAATTATCATGATACATGGTGACCCTTTCAAGAAGGACATACCTTAGCTTATTTGTTCTTCACCACAGTCTGGTGAGCTGGACAGCGAGGTGGGGCAGGCGTTGGGAGCTGGGCGTGAGAGGTAACTGACCTGCTTCAAGGTACTTGACATCGCTCTGCACACGGGAGCGTCAGCATCGAGAGGAAGGGCTCAGGCTCTCCCACCTGAGCAGATGTGGAGAGGCAGCTTGAGGCCACGTTCAAGTGTCTCCGGGTCATGTTTGAGGCTGAGTTACTTCTAGAAAGATGCTGTAGTCAGTTGGATTTGGAGAACGGGCTGTCGGCCAGTTTAATAGAGAGGCTGCTCTTTTTGGCCTTGCCTGTCAGATGTCTTCCCTGTTAGGTAGCCCCAGGCGACTTTATAGAGTGTTGCCAAAACAGAACTTCTTAAGCAAACAAGGAAATAAGCTAAATCTGCAGATGTGATTTCACTGCTCACTGTTCAGGGTTATGTAATACAGGTACATTCAAATTTTGCCCTGAAAATGAAACAAACAAACAACCCCCTCCCCCTCAAAAAACCTGTTAAGGGGCCCCTCTGATACAATCTGTAGCAACCAATTCTTGCTTTGGTGAACTTTCAGGTTCTCTATTGGCAAATATACAATTAAAATGTTTATATGATATGAAAAGGCAACAGCTGTTAAAACCTATGGGCTGTTAAAATGATCATAAGTCAATGCTATAATAAATAACTCAGAACTTGTATGTGCGAATCAGCCTTGACGACATCTCTGACCTTGATCTTATTTCTTCTCTATATGTGTGGGTCCTTTCTGCATCCTTATACATACATTGTGTACCTTTTACATAGATATGTTTCTAAAAGTAGAACCATTGGATCAAAAGTGCACTTCTCATAGGCTTCAAAGGACACTTATGGCCAAATTACTCTTTAGTAAGATGGAGATATTTCCACCAGCAATGTACAAGAATGCCATTCCTCCAGGCTGGACCAACATAGGGTATTTGCAAACTGATAGCAAATAATAGTATCTCATTTTAAATTCAGCTCTTTGGTTTTTAGGAAAGATGGACTTCCCCCCAAATGTATATTGGCTATTTGTATGTATGTGTGTATTTTAGTTAATGAATTACCTAGTCATGTCTTTTGCCCATTTTTTTTCTCTTTGGATATTTATTTTCATCTAATAAATTTATAAAAACTCATCATTTGTTTTTAACTATTTGTTATGACTATTAACTCCTTATTGTGTATGCTATAAATTTCCCTCCAGCTTATAGTTTGCTGTGGAAGTTTTAAATGTATATGTATTCAAATCTACTCACCTTTTCTTTTATTTTGCCTATATTTGATGTCTTTCCTAGAAATAATTCCCCTACTCTAAGATTATATAAACATTCACTTATCTTTTTTTCAGGTACATCTTTTAAGTTTTACATTCAAATCTATAATTTATCTAGAATTTATTTTGAGATAAGGGAGATTTAATTTTATTTTCATTCCAAATGGTTAATTAGTTGTTCCAGCAATATTTCTTATTTAAATTTTTTTTCTTTATTGATTTTAGAGAAAGAGGAAGGGAGAGGGAGAGAGAGATAGAAGCATCGATGAGAGAGAACATCGATTGGCCACCTCCTGCATGCCCCCCACTGGGGATCGGGCCCACAACCTGGGCATGTATCCTGACTGGGAACCGAACCAGCGGCCTCTTGGTGCGTGGATCAATGCTCGACCACTGAGCCACACCGGCCAGGCCCAGCAATATTTTTTAAATAATCAATTCTTTCTTTCCTGAGATAAAATGTCACTATTATCATATAAAATTTTATTCTATCTACATTTTCCATTTTGTTCTATTGATTTATCTGTTAGGGTTTATATCAGTCCATCTTGATTATTGTAATATTGAAATACAGTTTATAAATTATACGCCATAGTTCTGTAAACTTGCACCCGTTACTTGACATTTCAGGTTCTCAATTTCTTTATGTGTAAAGTTATTTCTGTTTTGACCTCCTTTTTCTTTTTTAAGTTTTTTTTTAAATCCTCACCCGAGGATATTTTTCTATTTATCTTCAGATAGAGTGGGAGGGAAGGAGAGAGAGGGAGAAGGAGAAAGAGAGAGGCATCGATGTGAAAGAGACCCCGACCAGGGCCAGTGATGAACCGCAACCGAGGTACATGCCCTTGACCAGAATCAAACCTGAGACTCATTGATCTGCGGGCTGATGCTCTAACCAATGAGCCAAACCAGCCAGGGCATGACCTCCTTTTTCTTCATAATACTGTATACTTGTGTTCAAAATTTTTTCTTGAACTTTGTTTATCTACATTATTAGTTTCTTCCATGAAGCCATAGTTCTGATAATCTTCATTTCATTCATTTCTGTTTTTATTTTATGATTTACTTCCTTATCATTTGGGGGGATTTTTTTTCTTCTTTTTTTATTTCTTGAATTGAAAACTTAGCTCATTAATTTTGGAATCTGTTTTTTACACTTTAACCCATCGTTCATTCTAAGATGATCCTTTTTCACAGTTTGCATCTCTGAAGTTGGGTTGGTCTAAGTGGTACTGTGGGCCAAGGGCCAGGTGTGAAGTATTTGTCATAAGTTTTGCTGTGTGAGCACTGAACAATGCAGAAAGCGTGTCTGTGGCTTGGAAGGAAATTCCAGAGGCGGGAGAGGAGCATTCCTTTAGAAATGCTGCATCACCCATGTCGTTGTTGCACAGAGGTTAGTGTAGGTGGAAAATGTGGACATCAGTGATTGAGCTGAAAAGTGAGTCATTAATCAGATTTTTGAATGTGAGTATGGTTTGAGAATGCCTTAACCAATTTGCTTATATTTTTCTTCTTTAAATATGCACACAGGTGATATGTGATTAAAATCTCTGCCCTGGCCGGTTTGGCTCAGCAGTTAGAGCGTTGGCCTGCGGTCCAGAGAGTCCCGGGTTCGGTTCCCGCTAAGGGCACATACCTCGGTTGCAGTTTGTCCCCGGCCCTGGTTGGGTCATGCGGGAGGCAGCCACTCGAGGTGTCCCTTTCACGTCGATGTCTCTCTCTCTCTCTCTCTCTCTTCCTCTCTCTCCCTCCCACTCTCTCTGAACAAAAAATGGAAAAATGTCCTCGGGTGAGGATTAAAAAAATAAATAAATAAAATAAAATCTCTAAGTAAGTCTAAAAGAGTGCCTCAATAAGTATAAAATAGTCCGCCAGTGTGACTCAGTGGTTGAGCGTCAACCCATGCACCAAGAGGTCGCCAGTTTGATTCCTGGTCGGGACACATGCCCAGGTTGTGGGCCTGATTCCCAGTGGGGGTCATGCGGGAGGTTGCCAGTTGATGTTCTCTCTCATCGATGTTTCTGTCTCTCTCTCCCTCTCTCTCTCTCTCTAAAATCAATAAAGGAAAAATAAATAAATAAAAATAAATATAAAATACAAATTCTAAGTGGTAAAGCATTGTGCCGTAGTTTAATTGGCAGCCTTTGTTTTTTGTAGTGCAGAAAATGATAATGTTATCACAATGGATGGTGTCGTACATTCCGTGAAATACAGTATGCACGTTTAAGGCTCAAGTTTCTAATGACTGCTTTCGTTGAATCCCACAAGTTTTGGTACATAGTACTTATGTCATTGATCATTAAGCACTTCGTGCTTTCCATTACGATTTCTTCTTTTATATGAAATATTTATAAGTGTGGTTTGACTTTCCAAGCTTATGGATGCTTTTTGGCTGTCTTTTTATTATTGATTTTTAATTGTATTGCATTGTGGTCAGAGAGTGTGGAATGTGTTATATTAGTTGACGATACTTTGGTGGCTCAGTGTATGTGTGGCTAGTCCTTTGGCTGCCCGGACCTGAGCTCTGCTCCTTTCTCGCCCCTCCAGTGGGCTTCACTCCATCCCAACTACTCCCACCTTCGCTGTACCCGGGACTGCTCTGGGCCCCGCGGCATGTTCCAGAACAGCCCTTCCCACACTTGGCTGGCCCGGAGACCCAATCACCCAAGGTGCTTCTTAAACACACTGATTCCCAGGTCTTCCCTGGTAGGTCTGGGTCCGAGCCCTGAAATCTGCATGTTATTGAACAGAGGGCCCAAGTTGGTTTCCTGACCAGGCAAATGCGGGGCATACCAGTGCAGTCGGGAACCAGGGAGCGGGACGGGATGGAGTGCAGTGCTGGGGTGGAGCTGGACTTGCAGAGGAGCAAAATCACTGCCAAACCTGAGCCTAAGAGCTACGGGGTGTGTGTGTGTGTGTGTGTGTGTGTGGGCGCTTGTTCAAAATGCAGGTTCTCAGGCCCCACTTAGAGAGTTCTAATTCAGAGGGTCTGCGATGGAATTTGGGGATCTGTATTTTAAATTCTGATGCAGACAGTCTTTATGCCCTACCCTGAGAAACCCCAGAATCGGGATAGTGTGAGGGGAGGAAGTAGCTCAGCTGGCCTTCAAACATTGTAGAGTCATAGACAATCCTCACAAGAGTAAAGGGTTTGGCGACAGGGTTGGGACTTGACAAGGGTGTAAAAGATGTGTTCCACTTGCTATATGAATCTGAGAGGGAGCCGATTAGAAAGGAATAAAAAATTATCTGAGTAGCAGTCCCACTGATCCATGATGGGAATTTGCAAGTGGCCCGAGGTCTAAACCCTATAGGTGTGCAGCACGATGCGTGGGGGAGGAACAGCAGTCAATCTGAAAATGCACTCAAGCGTCAGAGAAGTCTGAGTCTCATTTCTGAGAGTTTTCTTATAACCAGAAGTTATATTGTGTCTATTGAGCTTCTATGCTCTATGAAGTTATACATTAAGAAACGCACTATCGCCCTGGCCGGTTTGGCTCAGTGGTTAGAGCATCGGCCCGCAGACCAGAGAGTCCTGGGTTTGGTTCCCGCTAGGGGCACGTACCTTGGTTGCAGTTTGTCCCCGGCCCCGGTTGGGGTCGTGTGGCTGGCAGCCACTCGATGTGTCTTTCTCACATCGATGTTTCTCTCTCTCTTTCTCCCTCTCTCCCTCCCGCTCTATCTGAGGATAAATGCAAAAATGTCCTCAGATGAGGATAAAAAAAAGAAAAGAAATGCATTATCCATTTATTTGGCATTTTAAAAAAGTGAGTGGACAAGGCACACACCTACATACGATGATGACAGAACAGGTGTCTTTCATGAAACAGTAATTGTATAACAGAGTGAAGACAATGGTTACTCTTCTCTACCTGATAGTCACAGGGCTCCCTTACTTGTGATTGTGGGTGACTGGAGAGTTATACTTTTTTTCATTCATTGAACATCTATTTTGTGCCAGGCCCTGTACCTGGGGCTACTTAGTTCTGAGTGCTGCAAGGATGACAAAGACGCAGTCTGAGGAAGTTGTGTGTATAAGTGAATGACCACACTACAGTGTGAGGGGAACTCATGGAAGTTTCTGAAGACAGTTCTTAAGGGTTCTGGTCACCAGCTCTATTCATTAATCTGTCTATGAACAAGTCCTTGGGAAGGTTGTGTTGAGATGCTCGGTAAATGCACAGTGACACACAGCTCAAGGCAGATGTGATCCTTTCACTTAGTTCCGAGTAGTCTGACCCTGTGGAGGCCCAGCAGTCTGGCAGAGTGGTGAGGGGTTCAGACTGCAGTGTCATAAAACTGTGATCAAATCTGGGCCAAGATGTGATTTCTTTGCGATTTTAGGCAACTCGTTCAACTTCTGAGCCTCAGTTTCCTCATCTGTAAAATGGAAGGATAAATAATACCTACATCTGTGAGTAGTTAAGAGAATTAAATGGGAAAATGTGTGTGAGATGTCAACACAATCCCCAGTATACAATAAATTCTCAAAAGAATGTTAATTTAAAATTTTTAAATTGATTTTAGAGAGAGGAAGGGAGAGAGAGAAACATCGATGTGAGAGGGAAAGATTAATCGGTTGCCTCCTGAACACGCCCCAACCAGGGATCAAACTCACAACCTGGGTATGTGCCCTGATTGGGAATTGAACCCGCCACCTTTTCGTGTACAGGACGACGCTCCAACCAACTGAGCCACACTGGCCAGGGCAAGAATCTTAATTTAAAAAAATTATAATCTAGGGAACAAGGTAGAGTGGAAAGTATTTTCATTAATGTAACCAAATGGTGATATCTATGTGTTGCAGGTACTAAACACAAGGACTTTCTGGAATCTACGGGATGTTGTGCCAACACTACATCCTCTGACCAAAGGGTCAGCCCCTCATCTTCTGCTGTAACAGGTCCAAGTGTCAGTGAGCTTCCAGGCCCCTGCAGAGCGCCTGCTCACCTAGAGTAAGTAAGGGTCCGGTGAAGAGCCGTAGACAGTGGGGCGGATTCTGACCAGCGAGCCAACAGTGACAGGTAGCTTGGCATCTTTGGCAAGAGCAAGGATTCTGGAGCCAGACAGTGTTTAAATCCCAGCTCTACCACTTAGCAGCTGTGTGAACTTGGCCAAGTGATTGGATGACTCTCTGGCATATAATAAATGCTGTGCAAATGCTTGCTAGCTTGAAGTTCAAATGCAGGTGAAACCAAATTAAACTATATTTTTTAGGAACACACACATACATACATAGGTGGTAAATCTTACAGGAAAGCAAAGAAGTGATTACCATGAGGGTCAGAGTCAGGATAGTGGTTACCTCTCCGGGGAAAGGGACACAGATGTTTCCTGAGGAGTGGAAGGGGAGGGCTGGCCTTGTTTTGTTGTTTCTTGCCCTGGATGTTGGCTTTATAATTATTTATAAAACTGTATTTATATTTTATGTTTTATGTATTTTCTCTGTTTATATTTCTTTTACAGTAACATTTTGAAAACCTTATTCTAACAAATTTTGTTATAATGAAAGTAATTTCAATTCATTATAAAATTGTGAAAATATAAAAGCAGTATTAAAAAATTACAATAACTCCACCTCTTAGAGAACCAATGTTAACATTTCGATGTTTTTAATATGCATAAGAAAAAGACTGCTGTTTCTTTTTTGTATGTGTATGTGTGTGTTAATCCTCACCTGAGGATATTTTTCCTTTAATGTTTAGATAGAGTGGAAGGAAGGGAGGGGGAGAGGGGGAGAGAGAGAGAAAGAGAGAGAGAGAGAAGGAGAGAGAAACATCAATGTGAGAGAGACACATCAATTGGTTGCCTCCCTCTTGCACCCCGACCTGGGCTGGGGATCGAACCTGCAGCCCAGGTACATGCCCTTGACCAGAATTGAACCTGTGACCCTTTAATGAGAGGGCCGATGCTCTATCCACTGAGCCATACCGGCCAGGGCAATCCTTGCAATCTTTTTTAAAAAATATGTTTTTATTGATTTTTTAAAGAGAGAGGAGGGGAGAGAGAGAGAAACATCCATGTGAGAGAGAGACATCGATCGGCTGCCACCTGCACACCTCCTACTGGGGATCAAGCCGGAAACCTGGGAATGTGCCCTGACCAGAAATCGAACCAGGACCTCTCAGTCCATGAGACCACGCTCAATCCACTGAGCCACACCGGCTGGACATTGCAATCTTTTTAATGCAGTTCTTAAGAGAGATTTATTTCATCCCAATGTCAAAATTATCCTATGTTCTGAACTGGGGGACTTTGAGTTATTGCACTTTTTTACTCTGTTCACCCATTTAAAGTGTTCAACTCAGTGGTTTTTAGTGTATTCGCAGAGTTGTGCAACCATTACCACAGTTTTAGAACGTCTTCATTCTCCCAAAAAAGAAGCCCGTACCCTCCACCAAAGTTCAAAGATACCTTTATTTAAAACGTGGGAGTTATTGAACTAGGATGTGTTATGATTGTCAGGCAACATAGTCTAGTGAGGCTGCAGATCAACCTCGGACCCTGCCGAAGTGTGTTTTATCCTTAACTTCTCTGAAGGTTCATTTCTTTTTTTTTTTTTAATTAGTTTTTCTTTATTGATTTTAGAGAGAGAGGAAGGGGGAGGGAGAGAGAGAGAGAAACATCGATGAGCGAGAACATCGATTGGCCGCCTCCTGCATGCCCCCCACTGGGGATCGGGCCCACAATCTGGGCAACCTCCTGGTGCACGGGTCGATGCTCAACCACTGAGACACACCGGCCGGGCCCATTTCCTTTTCAAGTGGAAATGATTCTGTTGGCCTGGCCAACATGACAAGATTGTTAGTAGGGAGCAAACACAAGCAATGTGAAGTTGCTTTGAAATGATTCCGATATAAGGGTGATGTAATCCTATGAACAGAGAGCCTGTGATTTGATAACGTAACTATACCTGAACACGTTGGCCCAGGCCATCTGTCACACGCAAAGCCACTTAGACCAAAACGCTTGCTTTTTCTGCCAACACCCACTGCACTTTGTTGTGGGGCCTTTTAATTGCCAGGAAGTTCAGCTCCAAACATAATGCTTCATTATCATAACCACTTCAATCTAGGTTTGTTTTTGATTGTTTCCTCCTCTTCTTTGTGTACTTATTGCTGTTTCATTTCCATTTAATGGTTTTATTGAACATGCATCTTTTTTGCAACAGTTTTCTTGAAGCATAATTCATATACCATATAATTCACCCATTTGAAGTGTTCAACTCAGTGGTTTTTAGTGTATTCGCAGAGCTGTGCAGCCATTACCACCATTCTAGAACCTTTTCATTCCCCTGGTAAAGAAGCCGTACCCTCTAGCAGTCACCCACCCCATGTCTGCTGTCCCCCCAGCCTTAGGCAAGCACTAATCTACTTTTTATCTCTATAGATTTGCCTATTCTGGATTATTCACATAAATTGAATCACTAATATGTGGATTTTGGTGTCTGGCTTCTTTAATGTAGCATCATGTTTTCAAGGTTCATCAGTGTAGTAACATGTATCAGTAACATCATTCCTTTTTAAAAAATTGTGGTAAAATATACACAGCTTAACAATTGCCATTTTATCCATTTTAAGTGTACAATTCAGTGTCATTAATTACACTTACAATGTTATGCAATTATCACTACTATTTTAAAAATATTTTCATCACCCCAAACAGAAACTCTGCATCTAATAAGCAATAGTTACCAATTCTCCCCTCTCCCCAGCCCCGGGTACTCTAATCTACTAACTTAATTTGCCTTCTGTCTCTGTGAATTTACCTGTTGTAGATATTTCATATAAGTGAGATCATACAATATTTGTCCTTTTGTGTTTTGGCTTATTTCGCTTAACACGATGTTTTTAAGATTCATCCACGTGTGGTATATATCAGAACTTCATTCTATTTTATGTCTGAATAATATTCCATTGTATGTATACATGGCATTTTGTTCATCCGCTGATGAACATTTGAGTTGTTTCTACTTTGGGGCTCTTATGAATAATGCTGCAATGAATATTTGTATACATGTATCTGTTTGAGTCTCTGTTTTCAATTTATATATATATATATATATATATATATATATATATATATATATTCACTTGAGGATATGTTGAGAGAGAGAGAGAAACATCGAAGTGAGAGAAACATTGGTTGGTTGCCTCCTGTATGCATCCTGACCCGGGATCAAACCCGCAACCAAAGGTATACCGGACAACGCTCCAACCAACTGGGACACCTGGTCAGGCCTCTGTTTTCAATTCTTTTGGGTAGACCTTAAACTCGAAGTGAAATTGCTGGGTTGTATGGTAATTCTATATTTAAATTTTTGAGAAACCACCAAACTTTTTTTTTAATTCCTCACCTGAGGATATTTTCCCATTTATCTTCAGACAGAATGGGAAGGAGGGAGGGAGAGAGAGAGAGAGAGAGAGAAACATCGATGTGAGAGAGACACATCGATTGGTTGCCTCCTGTACAACCTGACCAGGGCTGGGGACCAAATGGCAACCCAGGCACGTGCCCTTGATTGGAATCGAACCCGCAACTCTTTGGTCCGCGGGCCGACGCTCTAACCACTGAGCCAAACCAGCGAGGGCCCACCAAACTATTTTTAAGCAGCATCTTTTGAATATGTTTTAGTCTCTCAAATTGTGAATAAATGATATGCTCATGGATGCGTTTGGAAGAGCAGGCCTGGTTGTCGTAAGTGAGGTCATTCTAGTGCAGGGTATGGAAGATCGGGTTCTAAATACCAGTTTCCGCGCATGGAAGAATGTGCTCCTCTGCTTCCTTTCCAGCCTTGCTGCGGATCTGGATCTGAACTCCTCCTCCTCACAGTCTGATCACCCCTCTGAAACCTCGTTGCCTGAAGTCCCAAAGAGTAAATACCACGAGGAGTTTAGCCTCCTCAAGTCGCAGACAAGTGAGTACGTCATAGGTCCTCCTCCCCAGGCCTCCGAGCCCAGGTCTTGCCAGCAGTCTGCCACACCGCTGGGCGCCACGCACTGGAGACCCTCTGAGTGCCAGGCACTGACACACCTCCTCTCTAACTCTCACAACTCTGCTGGGGAAAACATCTTTACATGGTTTTCCAAAATAAAATGACTTTATATGAAAACCATAAAAGAACTGTATCAAAATGCTAAAATAATAAAGAAGTATATAGCCCTGGCCGGGTGGCTCAGTTAGTTGGAGTGTTGTCCCATACACCAAAAGGTTGTGGGTTCGATTCTCGGGCAGGGCACATACCTAGGTTGCAGGTTCGATCCCTGGTTGGGGCATGTATGCAAGGCAACCGATCGATGTTTCTCTCTCACATCAGTGTTTCTCTCTCTCTCTCTCTCTCTCTCTCTCTCTCAAATCAATAAAATATATCCTCTGGTGAGGATAAAAAAAAATAAAGAAGTATATAAGGTATATAAAGAAACCCCTTCTCCAGTATTCTCCAACAATATCCCCGTTCTGCCTAATAGCTGTGAAGATTAATGTATTCTTCCAAAATTTTGAAATGCACATGTGTTTGTATGTATAGATATATGGGTTGTAGTATTCAACCATATTTTCACTAGTGCAAAAAAGTATACAAACTATTTTCACTCAAAGTAAATAGATCCCGAACCTCTTTCTGTGTCAATCCACGCATAGATCTGTGTGGCTGCTAGAGCCCTGCCCATTTCACACAGAAGGATGCTGAGGCTTGACAGGTTCAGTGACCCATAAGTATGCATAGCTAGGAAGTGACTGACGGGACTAGAGCCCAAACTTGCCTGCCTGTGAAACCTGTGTTCTTTCTTGGCCACCACAGCCCAAGTGTTTCTCAAGCAACCATAGAGCTATTAGGGGATCTTTTATTGTTAAAATCACTTTAGTAATTTTATAGGAAAAGTGTAGAATGAAGAGACAAAGACACTGAGAGGTCCCGAAACTTGCCCGAGGTCTCACAGCAGCCTTTCTCATTTGCCATAATCACATGCGTACATATTCCGGCATCACTATTGTGCATGCATGTGACGCTGGAATATGTATACACGTGATTATGGCAAGTGAGAAAGGCCACACACCATGCCAACACCATGTTCCCTCCGGTCAAGTTGCCACGGTTGGCCCAGCCCTTCCCTGGTTGATGGGCATTCTCTTCTTCCTACCTGCTAATCAGAGTGAAGGTTGGATCATAGGTGCTTGTAAAACCTCCCAACCCATACATCACTTAAAGAGGCCTCTGAGCTTTCTCCCCACTTCCCTTCCTTTTGTGTCCAGTCCCACAGAGGCTAACACTGCCCTGGTGAAGTTGGTACAGGTGGTACAGCCAGAGTGCCTGGGGAGTTTCCATGACCTTTTGTCATCCCGTGGCATTATGAGTCTGGAAGTGATGCTAATGGAAGGATTTCGATGTCTTGCAGAAGATGGGCAGCGTCCTGAGTGGACATTTTACCCGAGGTTTAGCAGCAGTATCCACACCTACCACGTTGGAAAGCAGTGCTTCTTTAAGGGAGTCTTCCTCGGCAACAAGAGGTCTCTATCAGAGAGAACGGTGGACAAGTGCCTTGGGAGGAAGAAATATGGTAATGTATTTTTCCTGGACCTTGACTGTGCAATGCCTGAAAATACCCTTGAGTCGTAACTCTGCAGGCCCAGCATTCTGTCGCTGGGGCTAGCCCTTCGAGGTCACTGTGTCAGTCTGGTGCAGCCAGGAAGATAGGAAGGTGAGGGGGAGGGTTTGCAGGCTGCACTTTCTGGCAAAGAACTCACAGCATACGCAGATCCACATTTTTGCTTTTCTCTGAATTTTATGAAATGCTAATGTGACATTTAAGTCGTCAGATAAGTTCTCTCAGATACTTATTAATAGAAACCTTCACTGAAGTTTGAAGGAAATCATTTATGTTTCAGTTAGATGCTGCCTGTCATATGCACTTAAATTGTCCTTTATATTCTTCACAAGGAAAACATCCTATAAACCTTAGCCTGAAGTGTATATTATTTCATAGCTTATTTAATTAAATAACTGACATGAGCATTTCTATCTATCTATCTATCTATCTATCTATCTATCTATCTATCTATCTATCTATCATCTATTGGTCTGTCATCTATCCATCTACCTACCTACCTACCTACCTGTCTCCTTGGTTTGTAACTTCCTGAGTTCTCTGTCCCAACCTGTCCATAATTTATTAAAGACCCTAAAGGGTTGCTGAGTACCGACAGACCTTTTATGGAGCACTCTTCTCCAGAAATACCAGTGTAGGAGGCAGCCACCGCTTCAGGGATGAATAGAAAGGCTGTAGCAGGAATATAAAGAGAAAGAAATAGAAAGTTCTCATTTTTGAGTTTTAAAATAGGCTTTAAAACTCATAACAGTGACAAATAGTTTTGAAACCCAAGGATTTTGTTTAGATAGAGAATACATGAAAAGGCAGACTAGAGGAGGTAGGAGGGTAGTCACTGATATGGGGGCTTTGAGGAGCCCAACTCCTGAGATCAAAATCTAGTGGATGATTGGATGTGAACATAGGGGGGCTTCTGCCTCAGAGTGTGGCTGGGGGAAGACCTTGAGCCTCAGAGGGAGGGGCTATCTGCCCTGACACTGAGCTGGAGAGTACTGATAGCTGTGGGCAGAGGATGGGCAGAAAGCCAGCCGCAGGGTCTCACCCACCCAGGAGGTGTAGAAGAATAGCTGCCTTTTTGTGCCTGTGAAGGCTGTGGAGGTTGGGACGGAGAGAGAGAGAGAGAGCAAGCCAGGAGAGCTGCACAGGTCTCACACTGGAATGCCAGGAGGCCATCAAGCCAGGGGTCTTACGAGAATACATTTATGCTTCACCTGATGCATTGTGGAGGGGGATGGCTTCCTGAGGCTCAGACTGGATGATACATTTGAACAGACAACAGAAATAGATGCCAACTCTCAGAGAGTAGCAGAGATAAGGTGTGCAGCAGATACCAGTGTGGTTTGCAGACAGCACCCGAGGTCCCAAAGCCTTCCGCTAAAGCCTTGATGTCATATAAGGCTACTGTGCCCTCCCCTACTTCTCACTCCCACCTAAGATGCAGCCATAGGGTAGAACAGGAAGGATTTATTTAACTGGTTTAAATCTGACACAACTGAGAAAAACCAAGAAGGGACCAAGTTTAGGTGTATATTACTTAGGAATGCTCTTGGCCGCAAGTAAGAGAAAAACCAAATTATCAGAGACTTAAATCATGAGGTATTTATTATGTACCTAACAAGAAGCTTTGAAATCTAGGTAGTTTGT